>RCWM02000106.1:0-2916052 GCA_003667255.2 Euschistus heros | reverse complement strand
AATGCTTCAAAAACATAACTTCAAAAATAGTAATATTATATTTTAAAAATATATTTTCTATTACGTAATCGAGGGGAAAGGACTGTTTGAATTTTTCACTTGGTACACTGGCCAAGTAAATTGAGCTTTAGAAGGAGGGACATTATTGGCAACTCGCTGAGGGGCCTCGAGGGCCACCCTTATCCATTGAGAGCTCTCTCCCCAGCCACTGTAGAGATAAACCACCCGCTTTTTTCATCCCCATCCTCACAATTTTACGGGGGAAAAATCAGAGACTGTCAGTTACAACCTGGGTTTCAGCTCAAACCTTCAGCAGTTCCTGATTCTATTCATCTCAATAAATTGTTTCCTGTTTTGTTTTTTTTTTTCTTTTTAAGCTATTAATTTATTATGTAAAACCAATCTTGATACCAATTCCGAAAACATTTAGTTATATATTACGATATCCCCAATACAAAGTTAATCCTTAACCTTCCTGTTTCAGTAGTTAAGTTGTTCGGCTACGCCACCTTTATTTAGAATTATGCAACTGATAGTGCTAGGGAGTAGGCAGGGAACAGGAACCGGAACGGAAGAAAAGATTAAATATAATAAATTAGAAGATATATATAAGAAGGTAGGAGGTTCGAACAGAAGGAGATTATATTTAACAAATCTAATTAAAATTTTTATTTTCTTGGATATAAAAAAAATAATGAAATCTGTATTTTCCATAAAACTTCATAAATCTTTTTTTATAGAATTACATTACACAAAAAGGATCTATAAAGTTGTCTTTTTAACTGGTACAGTAGATAGTCCAGTTCAAGTAGAGGAAAAAAAGTTCTTATGGAGTTTATGAAATTTTAAAAGCAGCGGTAAATGAAATACAAATAGGATATTCGATAATTGTAAATTTATTTTTTATTTATGTAAACATAAGAGCATGTACTTCAATTTTCACTTAATTTTTCCTATGAAGTGTATTTTATGAAATGTTTTTTAGATCATATTAAATATTAGAGATCACTTCTTAAAAACCAGGTCAAAAAATTAACTTGAGTGTAATATTTATTAATATTTTTCAGAATACATAACAAATGGTAAAATATTATTTAAACCTTTTTGCTGGCACGAACAGAAAAAATGTTTTTTTTTTGTGCACTGATAGCCTGACATGAGGACCTAAAATTCTCTTTTAAATTTCTTCAATTATAAAAGTGAATGGAATTTCCCATTGTTTTTGCTATTTACTTTAGAATAACACAAATTAAAATATCGAACAAATTACAGTCCTGAGAAGCAACGAAAAGATATAAAAAAGTTATTGTAAATATATCTTGCAATGTTCAACAGCCCAACAGGAGCTCATTGCCTTTACCCTACCCTGCAGGGCTAGTGATGGGTCGTTCTAGGTAGAACGGAACATGGAACTGGTTCCAGCTATGAAGTTTGGAACGAAACGAATCGCGCCAGTTTTTCGTTCCAACTGGAAGGGAAACCAACGCCAAAAGATCTCTTGTTTCGTTCCAAACCGGTAACCAATGTATTTTAAAACTCTCGCTCAATTGTGCACTGTACTTGAACTAACATTTCCCAACAACAAAACAAATTGTTAATTAAATAAAACTATTCTATACATTTTTTTATTAAGTACACTTAGCTATTTAAATCCTCTTAATACCATAGTACCTATACAATTTTTAATTATAAAATAGAAGGAGATTAACAGGCCGAAGCCACAACAAGGGATGGATCGAAACTGCATAGTAAGTGGGTAGTAGGCTAGTCAAACTGAGGTGGAACGGAAAGAAAACTGGAAATGGTTCCAGCGGTGGAACGGAACGTAAAATCTCATTAGTCTCTAAGTCGGAACGGCCCTTCACTATGCAGGGCTGCCAAACTTAATCAGAAGGGTCTTCTAATAAGAACAACACTGTCGGAGAGGACCCATTCTCTTAGTAATTATATGTATTTTTGGCCAAAGTTAGTAGGAATGTACTTCCCTTGACAGGAAAAAATTAAAATCTTGCACATTGTTAACCAACATGTCTAATTATGTTTCAATATAAAAAATAGATCTGAGAACCTAAATAATTTCTAGACAGTGATGCGGTGCCATCTTTCCTCAATTCTAAAATATCAGGTTTATAAATGTACAAAATGACATTCCTACTACTGCTAATTATCGTTTATGTATTTGACATGTAAAAGAACAAAAGTGAAAAAAATATATGCTAACTAAATAAAGATGGTCCTTTAGGTCGGGTGTGCTTATCATTTTATTATAAAATCAATTTTAGTAACTATAATTCAACATCGCAATCTAAATATTAGATAGTTTTGTATTTACTGAAAGGTGAATCACGTACCATATTTTCCTAATTCACTAAAAACCAATGGTTTATAGCAAAATCTTCAATTAAAAAATCAATATTGGGATCATCGTAAGAATGGTTGAAAAGAAAAGACTGGGATATAATCTTCATTTTATTGCGATGATAGCCATTAGTAATGAATAGAGGTCAAGAATAGCCGGCGATAAGAAAAAATTGAATTGAGGTGTTCGTGCAGATCCTACGATAGCAAGTCCGCATTTAATGGTTCTATCATTACCACTTCTTCAGCCATTCCCATCTCCATTTGCCACTGCAATCCAACCATTCTCTTTGATATTCCACATAAATGTGAGGAATTTCAATAGAAATACCGTTGTATATGCTAATTGCTTTTCTGCCAGAGTGAAAACCAAATAAAAATTATTGAAGAAATATGTGTCAGTAGGCAGCGTATATCGAAGTGGCGTGACACCTTCTGATGATCAAGCTGAAATAACAGATACAACCCACACGGAAGTAATGGAATCGACAAGGTGATTGCGCCATGTTCCAATGTCGAAAACCTGTGTCAAACTTACCCATTTAAGCAATGTTTACTTTGAATACAACCAGCTTTAAGGAAATTCAATAGCATTTCCTATGTAGTAAGAAGATATTTTCAATCAAATTGAATTCGATTAAAAAAAAAAAATTAATTATTTTTTAATTTATAACTTTCCGCATCTACTCACATGAGTCATTAGCGGCTTAATATACATTTTAGATTTTGTCAAACAATTTAAAATATTTTAGAAATCAAAAATGTTTTTGATTTCGTCTTCTGTGTCTTCCAGTGCTTTATCTATACTTGAGGGTATATTGTACTTTGTTCTAGCGTCAGAGTATAGTGTACATGTTGTTACAATGTGTTCCAATGAGAGAGTTGTCATGCAAGTTGTACAAATCGGTGGTTCTAGACCTCTCATCAGGTAACCGTGGGTGAAAGCTGAATGTCCTATTCTTAGTCTCGTCAAGATTATTTCTTATATTCTTGATTTTCTCTAACAGATGTTGTCCAGAGCCGGGTGTCTTGTTTAATTTCTTGAAGTTTGCTGCGTACTTTGGTTCCATTTTGTTTTCCAGTGTTGGAGCACTTTTTTTTCTACAGTATGTTTTTAAGTCAGAAGTTGTTGTAATGTCAGTAATTATGGTTCCTATTTAGTTCAGTCTCGCGAAATTTGCTGCACTGTTAGCAGCTTCATTTCCGGAGATGATACAATGTGAGGGTCCCACATTAGCACAGTCCCTCCACCCATCGACTCATGCATCTCCCACAGGCAATTGTTAATCTTCCGTACTAAGGCATTTTCAAGTTGCCTTCAGCTATTGCCAATAATGAAACTTAGAGAGTCTGTCACCAAAAGAGCATGTTTTATATTTGCACATTTTATTAATTGAAAACCTTTATTGTTTGATGGGTTTTATTATTATTCTTCAAATAGGTCAAAAAACGTATAATTAATTACATTAAAGAAATGTTCTTGTGTTAACAACGCTAATCATTTTTTAAAACCATTTAGCTGACATCCCGACTCATCCTACCACTGTCCTCACCACTTATGCTGTTGACACATGTTTATTATCAGTAAACAATGATCCCTCCATTGCCTCCCAAACACTCTAATCCCATATCCTAAACATTCAAGAATAGTGTCAAAAATGGAGAATCACAATAAACCCAAAAAAATCTCACCAAATAACCTTTACCCTTCGCCGTAAACCTACGACTTCCTGTCCTACAGTATCCTTCAATGATATTCCACTAATTCCTGTTGAACAGATCCGCTACCTAGGACTCCACATGGACAAACGTCTTACTTGGAATCAACATACAAGACTAAAGCGACAAGAAACTGCTCGTCGTTACAGACTACTTCAATATTTACTAGACCAACGATCAAAGCTCCCAATTCATTGCAAAAGACTTATTTACATGACTGTGATTAGACCTATTTGGACATACGGAGTTGAGCTTGGGACTCTACTAAACCATCCAATTCATCTCGTATCCAATCCTTACAATCCAAAATCCTTCGAAAAATTCTAAATGCACCTTACTTTGTTACCAATAACTTATCCATAAAGACCTTAATGTTCCATATGTTGTTGAGTTAGCCCAAACGAAATACCTATCCTTTTATCGTAAGCCCCATAACCACTTAAATCTATTAGTTTCTCAACTTGCTTCCCACTCCATTCCCTATAATCCTCCAAGGCGTCTGAAAAGAAGATGGCCTTGAGATCTTCCAGTGTAGAATTTTTATTGAAGTGCTACTGATGAGTAGTTCTTTTTAAGTTTTGACATGTTATTGTAATTGTTATCAGGTCATTTACTTGATGTACATATTTGTACAGTTCTAAATTTCAATAAATTCTTATCTAGAAAAAAAACAACATTTACTTTATTATTGTGGTATGAAAATAATAAAAATTATGTTTATTATGTTTCTAATATTTTTCGAATTCATTTGATGCCCAAAAACAAAGTACTCAGTAACTTTCTATACCCTTTTAAAAGTACAAAACGAATTGGGTCAATGAATAAATTCGATGGCTACCGAGACAGCATCAAAGAAGGTTTTCGAAAGCCCTCAACCGAGAAACGAAGTTAATAAACGAAACGAAAGAGAATTAGATGCCAATTGAAGTTTCTCGTTTGTTTTCCGGAGAGACAAACGTCGTTAGGAGGGGGCCAGAGCATTGTATGTGTTAAGCAGATTAGCTGCCACCAGCCGACCGCTCTCTGTCCTAACCAATGCAATCAACAGGATCTGTTGTCCATCAATTGTTTATCTCTGTATAGTTCCCCATCAAAAAGGAGTTTTCTCACCTGGAAAGCAGAGTACAATTTCCTAATATCGCCTTATAAGTATAGCAGCACATAATGAACGACGATAACATGATCATTTATAGATATCGATAATAAATACTCCCGACTTAAAAAAAAAAAAAATTATTTGATGTCCACTTATTTATTGTCCACCCATCCACTTCAGTAATATCCGTATAACTATATCCGACACAGTACGTTACCTAGGCTTTCACCTTGACAAAAGACTGAACAGGAAACCGCACACTTTACTCAAAAGAACTCAATATGAGATTCAGCCAAGTTTACATACTACTGGGCAAAAATTCTCAAAAATAAGTATGTGATTTAATTACAAACCCCTTATATACAAAATAATCTTATAATATATTTGGACCATTACGTATTTAATCTTTCGAATCCAAAGTCCTCCGAATAATTGCTAATGCACATTGTTAATATTATGCTACCAATAAGACCCTACAATGAACTAAAAATACCTTTTGTCCTTGATCTCATTTCTTCAAAATAATCGAAATTTCATCAAACCATCTTAATCTTCTGGCTCTACATCCAGTTTTTAATCATCCCAATAGCCATCCCACAAGGCTGAAACGGCAATGGCCCGAGACTTTTTGTGATAATATAAAGAAATATGTTGGAGTCATGTTAACGATCAGCTTTGCCACTCACGTACTGAGAATCTGTGGCTATAGCACTCCAACTCAACCTCTGCTGGGTATTAAAATCAATTATGCTACAAAGAGAGTAGCGCTAAAATCTTTTCAGTTCTGCCTTCGACTCCCGATGAGTGGAGGAACAGGATGGAATCGGGGTTCTCCAGGCTGAGTGTGTCTGTTATGTACACACAGTTTGAATGTACCATAACTTTTGTTAGTTTTAGTTTTAATTTTATTGTATTTTTGATTATTGTAGCAATTTTTATTATTATTGTTATGGTTTAAAATTATTTTTTGTGTCTGTATTTGTTTATATAGTATGAATAGAACCATTATTATCTATTTTATTATTGCCCTTCACTAATTGTAATATCTATTCCAATAAAATATTTAAGAAAATGAATTGTGCCGACGTTTTGGTCTGCAATGTAAGCCTTCATCAGGGTTTCTGTGCGATGACGCTTGCGAAACTGAAAAGGGTTATTGCACAGAAACCCAAATGAAGGCTTACATTGTAGGCCAAAACGTCGGTATTAGAAATTAATACTTTTAGTAGCGTTTCCATGACTACAAATCCCACGTAGCGACACCATCAGACATGTACTAATTCACAGAGCCTTACTAAAGAGATACAAACCATCATTTTTTAAATAAATATTTGGATAATAAATACAAAATTAATGTACAAAAAAATTAAATATTTAAATCACAATATTTATACTATTAATAATCAAAATTTATAATTCATGCTGATAGTATGTAAAGTCTATTGATTATTTTCATCTATAATTCATATAAATAATAATTTATATTATATTTTAACCTCAAGATGGACTGGTTGAAATAATGGATTGTCCGGAAATTAATACAGGATTTTATATTTTAATAAAACTAATAGATAATTAATTCTTTACGTTCGGCGAATTATTTATTTGTATGAATTACTTCATTCATTAATCCTCTTCTACATAAAAATATTTGTTTACTTCTATAACCGTCCATTGCTTGAATATAATCCGATTTTCACTAAGATGTGATTTTTACCTGATTTCGTTTTAAGAGTTTAAATTCGGTCGGAACTGAGTTCAAACGGCCAGAAACAATTAAAAGTATATGGTGATGGCAGTGTGTCAGCGCAAAATTTATCGGTGGTTTATTGAAAATTCGTGAGTGAGATTTCAGCTATGAAATCAAGGAATTTCATAAGAGAACTCTAGCCTTGACGAAGAAGTTCTAAGAGGTTTTGGCAAAGATAACCTTAGAAAAAATGTTTTAAAACTTGTAGGAAATCTCTAAATCAGCTAATTGTCGCTGTCTACTTGAATCCAATCAAAAATGTAACAAAGCCCTATGCAACAACTGACTGCCAACGGTTAGCTTATTACCTCACGAAAGTTGTTTAAGCTTGGTTCTGAAACTCATCTAAACAATTCTACATACCAACCGACTGCTATTTTTTCGCCTATGCCTGGACCATGTTCATAATCACAATCGGATAGAAAACGCGTTTTATAACTCTTTAATATGAAAGTCACAAAATCATATCAACACGGTGTAGAAAGGAATATGGATTGATTAAAAAATGTTTTAGATCATACATTTGTTTTTAACTTTTTAAAATAATAAACGCATTAATTTGCGGACTACCTAATCTATTTAGCGATAAATAAAACGCGGCCTTCCGACTCTGGTATGACTATATTGGCAACTACTAGGATAACCGATCCATTTTGCTCAAGTTGGGATACTTAAGGACATTAAGCCCAAACAGGCACAGAATGAAGAAATAAAAGATATTTTTTATTTAACAGAATGCATAAAAGGGTTTAAGGAGAGAAATAGTAAAAATTATTACTTCTATCAGGATCTCTCCAAAGGTCCATAAAATATGCCGTAACTTCGACAAATATTGTTTTGGATTATGTCAGTTTTTTTTATTGCATTCAAAATATCATGATTTAACACGGAGTGAATCACCTGTTAAAAATACACTAGTAATTTAATACAGTTGGCCTTTGAGTGTACACACTTTTTTCAAAGAAATTCAAACATCTAGACCACAATTTATGGTGTACAATTTTTACATATACAATTAATAGAGGTAAAAAAGTAAAAAAAAAGGAAATAATTGTATCAGTTGCAGAGACAGGAAGCTAATATCACTTTCAACATATATTTGTATAACAGGAAAAGTAATTTCAGTGAAAATCCGCAGGCAGGAAAGAATGAGGGAACACAATAAAAACGAGCTCTCTCGGGGGAAAGGGAAATAATACAAATTCAAGAAAGAAAAAAAAGCAGGATGAAAAAAAACCCTGACGGATGGAAATGGGGATGCTATAGATAGGGCGGAATGACATTACGCGACAAAAAGAAAATCTCCCTGACATTTGACGGTACTTTACCAACAGTTCCGGGCCATGTTTTTTTTTTTTGTTTTTTTTTTACTTAAGCCGTAAAAAACTCTTTCCTAAATACAAGCATCAAATAAATAAAAGAATTATCTTTCACTTGCGTGTTGAAATTATGTTTTTCAATAACATTCAACTGAATCTAGAGTTTAGACCGAAACGTGTGCGTGTGTGTGAGATATATAAAGAATAAATATCCTTATCTAATTCACAATTAAAAATTAGTTAAATGACCAAAACATTGATGTAAAACTATTTTATCTAGATTGCGTAAAAAACTCTGAGATTCAAATATGAAAAAATTAAAAGACTTTTCGTTCTGTAATATGTTTTTTTTTCACTTTGAAATTATTTTAAAATTTCATGTTTTAGTCTTATAATCAGTTGTTCTAAAATTTAAACTTATGTATATTAAATTCATAACTGCTACGGATATTTGGGTTTTTCTTTTTTATATTTAATTATATATATAACTAGATAGACATATATGTATAGTACTTCTACAGTACCTCCTCTTGGCATGCAACGAAATTATTAAGAAAAAAAATTCTCACTGACTGGTAAAAAACAATACATCATGTACATGCCTGTCTATAACTTACCGCTTTTCCCAATTTACTTTTAAGAATTAAAAAGATCTAATTACTTAAAATAAAATTAATTGCTATTTGAAATTAATAAAGTTGAGAGAAAATAGGAATTTCAAACGTGACTTTATTTATTCAAACCAATTTAGCTCCTAAACGGTAGACCATAGTGTCAAATGTTCCTCCGAATATAATGTATCACTTTTTACCTAAACGAACAAAATGTTGCAGTATTTAATAATTTAAAACAATATTTGGAGAGAGTGATTTTTTCATAAGTCCTTAGCCCGATGTTAGATACAAAACTCCTTTTTTTACTTGATTCTTTTGTTAAGAACTTTCATGTTGTACAGCACGAAAAAAAAAAGACATAAACATTTAACACGTAACTTTATATGCTACTGTAAAACCACCTTCCAATTGCTAGGGGAATTTAAGTTCTTTAATGGCTGAGAGTAGTAGAAAAGGGAATGGGGGACGTTTTACTGTTATACTTGTAATTTTATCGTCAACATCAGATTGCATATTCTTTTTTTTTTTTTTTTTTTAATTCAAAAGCAACAGGATTTATCAGCAATGACGGAAATATTGTAAGGTTTTATGGTGGTCGTAAGCTAAAATTAGAATGGGTAAACTATAAACCAAAAATTCATCTTTAAAAGAAACATAAACATACAGGTGATTAAAACAGGCATTGCGTAGTCCATTTTGAAAAAAAACAAACAAACTGATTTAATTTAACTTATTACCGTAGGGCATGAAACAAACACTCTGACAAACTATTTATTTAAAAATGCTGAAATTGATCTACAAATAAATTGATATTATACTATTTGTATGTATATGTATATATATTATGATATATATATTTTTTTTTCTTTTTGTGAAAAAAAATATCCAGAAATAAGCATTGATTTGTTTAGTTATTTTATTGAGATGGAATTTAATACAGTTTATTTCTTATTATTGAGTAATTAATTTTTTTTCAACAATATCGGATAATTAACTGCTAGTAGTAAGTAATAGCATATAATATTTAAATGCGTGAAGAAGAGACTAAAATGGTTAGAGAGGCACAAAGTGGTACAGTTTTAACAGAAATCGATGACTGTAATTAGTGTTGTGACGTCAAGGAGCTAAAATAGACCTGTGAAGTCATTTGGCTACAGAATGAAGAGTAACTTTTAGCTAATCACATAAATAATTTATTATATTTCGATGAATTTAAAAGTTAAAATTCGAAAGTTAAAAATTTATAAAATGTAAATCCTCAATATATTGTTCAAAACATCAATATTCTGAGGGGAAAATCGAGATAGGTGTTTTAACTAAACATAACGATTTTTATTTTATTAGAGAACAACTTATAATCATTATAAAAATTGTACCTTTATTTTATTTATTTTTTTTATTGAATAAATATTACAGTTTATGTCAATCAAGGTAAAAAAGTACTATGGTTAGTAATGTATCCATTCATACAATATTATCAATAAAAATATATACTATAATATAAAATGACTAGCGATTTTTTCGTTTCACTAACGACAAAAACTATTGAACTAATCTGTACCAAATTTTAACCAAATCATCGCTATAGTTCCTGGAACGTTTCGCAATAACGCTATCTAACAATTTTCAAATTATTTGTTACTAAAAAAGCAATAATATGTATAAAATAGTGAAGTTAGAAAATCGACCGATATGTGTTTGGTACAGTTTCGCAATAGAGAATACAATGCTAAAACTACTGAAAATATTTCACTAATATTTAAAATGAAATAAAATGAAAAATAATCTTTATTCCGGGACACCTTGTCCCCTAAGAATAAAATAAAAGTACAGCAAAAAGGTATTATTGTCTGGCTGCGTACTTACGAGTATAAGGCAGCAACTTATATAGAATGTAAATTATATACATATAAATATATAAGTTGAAATTTTAGATTTGAAAACAAGTCTTAGGGTTTATATGAGCAAAATAAATAACAAAAGTTAAAAAAAAAAAAAATAAAAAAAAAAATTAAGAAAAAAAATATAAAGAAATATTTTAAAACTAATATATTATTACATAATTTCAGAAGATTGATAATTGTGGAGGTAGATCAATAAATTACGAGTATGTTTTAAGAAAGTGAGAGAAGGAGAATTGCGGATCAAAAATGGTATAGAATTCCAAAATAAAGCTGCACGATTAATAAAGGATTTTTCAAAGGATGCAGTTCGATGAGAAGGGATATACAAATCAATAGGCTGAGATCCAGTGTTCAAAAGATGAATGGAAGAACGAAGTGCAAGGATGTCGTAAATGTACGAAGGTTTTTTGGACTTTAAGGATTGGAATAGAAAGAAACCAAGGAAGTATTGTCGTGGAAAACTTGGATAAAGCCACCTTAACTCAGAATACCAGCAAGTGATGTGAGAACGCCTGGGGATCCTAAAAATGAATCTTATAAAGGACTTCATTATTATTAATATTAATTTGTACCAAATCCAACTTCATAGTTCAAGGAAGATTAAGCAATAATAAATTTTACTATAATAAAATTTTAAATGTACATTGTAGAATGGGAGAAACGAGGTTTGCCACTCTGTTATATACTTTTATGGTTGAATCCAACCAGGTGAAATCAATAAAATTATTTCTTCCAATAAATATTGATACCAAAACGAAATGTGGGTCCTTTGCTTATTTATATTGTGTGTAAATATATGATTTATGGGCATTTTGTTGTAAACACTGATAATGCAGACGATTATTAGAGTTTGTTAAGTCACTGTCCATCTGGACTACCAACTGATACATTAAGATTAAAAATTGCATGTCCATTTATGCTTTTACCTTATCTTCAAACACCTATTCTGTGCAAGGGTTTGAAAATTACTGTTATCCGTGTAAAAATCATTAAAAAAAAAAAAAATAAAAAAAAAAATGATTAATTTCATTCTCCAATACCAGAGTTTAATCGATTACCAAATAAACCATCAATAATTATTTAAAATGATCTAGGATTTCTACTTATGAGAGCAATAAAAGCCACAACGGAATATGCAAGTAAATGAATAACCTTCTGAATAGTCAAAATATGGAAAGAAATAAAATAAATTTTAAAAAAATGATAATGGAAAATAACATAAGAAAATCTAAACAATCTACCTACTTATTGAGGGTAATTCAGATCCAAGCGTAGTCCTCTCAGCTGCGTCACTGTTATTAAAATCCAGTGGAGGCTCTGTAAGAGTGCTATAGTATAGTCACTTAGGGCATGAGTGGAGAATCTGGCTATGACCAGAAATTTAAATAAAACATATATCTTTAAAGGGCACCAGGACCACTGCCGTTTTCATTTGTTACATGGGCTATCGGAAAGTGTAGAGCTGACAAAGGTTTCATAAAGAGGGTTGGAAAGGTTTTGAGAAAATTTCGAAAATTGAAAGGGGATACGGTCGAGAACGAAAGGCATATTGACCATTAAGTACCCGCATGTATATAGTTCATTATAGTAAACTTTAAATAAATAAATAGAATAATAATTACCAAGACTGAACTATGATTAGTTTAATTACCTTGTAATTATCATTACTGAAAATATCCATACGTCATTAGCTCGCAAGATTATCACTAGCTCGCATCCACAAAAGGCGATTACAAAACTTATTTATAATATCAGCAATAAATCGTTAATAGTGATTATAAAAAACAAAATCTAGTGCTATTTGAAAAAAAAATAAAAAAAAAAGAAGATATTTAGACAAAGTTAAAGTAACTCTCACTGTTTCGTTTAAAGAAGAATGTAGGCATTTTTTTAATTATCTAAGACATTATACATTCGAACGGTTAAGGTTTTGTTTTTTTTTTTTAGCCGAGTTGATTCAATTTTTTTTTTAAAAATATTAAAATATTAATAAGTTAGACGCAGACTAATTAGTTCATCGTTTTTTGTACTGCGAGGATTAATTTAAAAAAATCTACTATGAGGAGAGTTTAAGGCAGATAATAACCACATATGGCATCTGATGGGTATTTGATGTTTGTCCGAATTAAGACATCTTTGACAGTCATATAATTTTTTTATCACTCACTCTTTCTACCCTATAATTGCTGTTCGTTTGAAAGATGAGATATTGTCTCGTTATCTTCAGGGAACACCATCTCTTATTTTGGATACGTAGGAACGATAACTAACTTTCTAAGCATAGGCGGATAAAAGTGTAGCATACGAACACATATATTGTCATATATAGTTACAGTATACTCTTTGACTACAATTTTGTCATCATATTTGATTTAAACATTATAAATATTAAAATACCAGACTTAAAAGACAAGAAACTGTTTGTCATTTTCGGTTACTCCAACATTTACTAGACAAGGGTTCAATGATCCCAATAAATTACAACAGACTTATTTATATGGCAGTAATTATATCCAGTTGGAAATACGAAGTTACGCTTTGTGGCCCCACTAAACCTTCCAATTCTTCTCGTATCCAATATTTACTATTCGAAATCCTTGACAAAATCCTCAATGCTCCTCATTAAGTCACAAACGAACTTATCCATAAAGATTTTAATGTTCTGTATGTTGTTGATTCGGCCCAAATAAGATACGTAGTCTCTCATTGTGAAATACCCACTTGAATCCTTGTCTTCCAACTTCCACACTCGATTTCCGATAATCTTAAGAACTTCTAATTTAGAACTTTTATTGAAGTACTACTGGAGAGTAGTGGTCTTTACGAGTTATTGACATGTTATTGTAGTAATGTTCCTCAAATTTACTTCTTGCATATGATGTATACAGTTGTAAATATCAATAAATTGTTAAATTTTAAAAGATTAGAAAAATAAATAAATAACCTTAATTAATGTTTGAACTATCTACGTAAACTTTACTTTCCGGTCATAAACCTAGTCCCATGTACACTTACTTATAACAAAGAATAAAAACACCTTTAGCAAGAAATGTGATTCTTCTATATTTTTCTCTATATTTAAGTTCCCACCCTTCTTCCGTATTGGTTCAAAGAATACAGAGCCCACTTGTTGGCAGAATCACTCTTATCGATAGGTTACCACTTCCGATGATTACGTTAACCTAACAGCTCACTCCTGATGGCCTTAATCAAATAAGCAGTGCTCAAGCTATGAGAGCGTTATTGACCCAATAGCTGTTGACACAGTCGCTATTGACCGAGCGTCCCTTAAATTAAGTATATCATTTGATCGTCACAGTCTTTTCCCTCTCAGTTCTCTCGAGGGAGCCGATAAACTAAGCCCATCAGAACATGACGCCGTCCTTCGTTAAATTAAAATAATACTCGGACTGACTAGCAAAAAATACAGAAAGATGAATGAAATTACTGCTTCAGATAGCCCCATTTGGTAATGGGGCAATGCGGAATTCATTTGCAATTTTTAGCGACAGCATTATGAATATTGAACAGTCGCATATTTAAGGACAACCTTTGGAATAGAGGAAAATTACTCCCAGGAGTATCAGAACTAGTCGGAGAAGTGAATACTAAAAAGTTAGTAAAAAAAACAAATTATTTATTAAACAAGAGCATTTCTTTATTTACATAAAACCAATTACATAAGTTATAGCTGACGCAATCCTGCCATCAACGTCTCGGTATACCACTCCAACGGTTACCCGATGGCTCAAAACATCCTATTTTTTGGATTTGGTCATTATTACATCCATCGACACTACATGCCCATTTTAATCGTCGCTATAAATAGAGCTGTACCCAATGGATAAATACCGCGGCATTCCGCATTGTGGAGCTTTCTGAATTCTCCTCTATGTTTATTCCTTTTTTGGCCAAATATCTGCGCAGTACCTTATCAAGAAATATATTTAAAAAATCTATTTTTTTTTTTTTTCCCCTCGTCATTTAACATATCAATTGTTATTAGACGATTAATTGAAGTATTGATTAGTTTTGTAGTTTTTTTCGATAGTGGTACCGATACCAAAAAAATTGATTCTGGGTTCTCGATACTGATACAAAAAAAGGAATTACTACTGCAAAAAATATCCATGACCGAGCTAAATTAAAAAAAAAAAAATCAGGAAATAGAAATTACTATTTACAATATCTAATATATGAGTGAACTACCATTCATATTGGATCTTTTGTAACAACCATGTATAAAATAATATCAATTTTTTGTTTTTAATAAAATCATTGCAAAATTTAAAACTTTGTTTAAATAAACTTTAGGAATCTACACGGTTGCACCTAGCCACTCTAGATATCAGAAACTGAAGAGACTACAAAGCACTAAGGGTTTGAAGAACATGACATCGCAAGGGTGCCTTCCGGATGGGACTGCCTCTATTCATATAACACTAAACAATTCCGCCTGTCAAGGGCAGGCTTGATGGGATTCAGTCCAACAGCTCAGCACTCTTTTGTCCTTTCCGCAAGAAACTGCTCTGAAGGAAAATTGAACATGGGATATAAAATGAATTTTATCTAGTTGGAGGAGTAGTAAAAATTTTATATTTTAAATAAATGTATTCAAAGGTCAACTGAAATAATCGCACTATACAAATATAAAGAGAAGAGAAAAGATTTCACAATATATAATACTATTTTAAAAACCATTTAGCTATTTAACTTAAATATAAGTTTTGTAATAAAATAAATTAACATAGATATTGTATCCTAGGCCCCATCCTCTACACGGTGTATACAGCTGACATTCCAATTCATCCTATCACTGTCCTCACCACTTACGCTGATGACATATGTGTGTTATCAGTAAACAATGATTCCTTCGTTGCCTCCCAAACACTCCAATCCCATATCCTAACCCCTCAAGAATGATGTCAAAACTAGACAATCAAAATAAATCCAAAAAAATCTCACCAAATAACCTTTACCCTTCGTCGTAAACCCACGACTTCCTGTCCTACAGTATCCTTTAATGATACTCCACTAATCCCTGTTGAACAGATCCGCTACCTAGGACTCCACTTGGACAAACGTCTACTTGGAATCCACATACAAGGTTAAACAAACAAGAAGCTGCCCGTCGCTACAGACTACTTCAACATTTACTAGACAAACGTTCAAAGCTATCAATTAATTACGAAAGACTAATATACATGACTGTCATTAGACCTATCTGGACGTACGGAGTTAAGCTTTGGTGCTCGACTAAACTATCTAATTCATCTCGTATCCAATCCTTACAATCCAAAATCCTTCGAAAATCCTAAATGCACCTTACTTTGTCACCAAAAACTTATCCATAAAGATCTTAATATAGATTTAGCCCAAACGTAGATTCTGACCTTTCGTAGGGAGCTCCACACACTCAAATCCCCTAATTTCTCTCCCAAACCATTCCTGATAAACTCCTCCGAGGCGTTGTTGGCCCAAAGACCTTCTAGTGTAGAATTTTTTTAAAGTGCTAGTGATGAGTAGTTCCAAGTTTGGTCACGTTAAATATTAACAGCACACATTTACTTGATGTATAAATATTTTACAGTTTCAGTTGTAAATGTCAATAAATTGTTATTAAAAAAAACCGACCATTGGGCCGTAGAAATTATAGAAAAAATAATAATAATAATAATAAATAAAGGCTCAGTTTTTAGCATTGTCGGAAGTTTTCTTTCAAACCTATATTATATAATTAATCATTATAATAAATTATGTAATTTATCTAAAGATATATAGATAAGACATAGATATCGCTGCCTGCATAGAAATATAGATGTGGTAAGACTGATAAACATGAAAAATGCCAAGAAGGGTTGATAGAGCGAGGCTTAGATGGACGGACGGTGTGGCAGCAGATGCTCTGACCATCTTGCATTTCCAGAATTAGAGAACAATTTCAATTAGACGGGATGACTGTCCTTTAAAACTGCAAGAAGCCTCATCATTATGATGACCAGCCATCTATGTATGTATATATGTATAAGTTATGTCTCCTTCTTCTTCTTCTTCTTCTAGCTTAACAGGCGCATATAGGGCCCCTAGCTTTTTCAACTTCTACCTTCCATTTCTCTTTGCCCATTGCATTCAACCCATTCATTCTCATTTGCCGTACGCCTTGGAGTACACTGTCCTCCAGCAGCCCTTGGGTCTCCCCCTACTTCTCTTTCCATCTGGTGTGCCTTCGTAGATTTTCTTTGGTAACCTATTGGCGTCCATTCTCCTTAGGTGATCAAACCATTTCAATCTCAGGATTTTGATGCTCGCCGAGATATTAAGGACTTTGTATTTGCTGTACAGGTCCTTATTTTTCCTTCTCTGTCATATTCCATTTTGGCGTACAGGTCCCAGAATATTCCGAAGTATTTTTCTCTCAAACCGGTCCAGTAGATCACTAGTCTTTTTGTCCATGGTCCAAGTTTCGCTGACATAGGTTACTGCAGTTTTAATCAGTGTTTTATACATCCTTAACTTTGTGGCATTACTGGTCAGTCGACTCCTCAGAATCTTTGACAAGCCGAAGTATGCTTTCTTTCCCCATCACAATCCTTTTCTTTACTTTTCCTTCTCATCTAGTCGATCATTTATTGTGGATCCAAGGCACTGGAAGCTGTTCACCACTTCGAGCCTGTGGTTTCCTATTATATAATATTTTTTTTGGGTGGGCTTGTTTCTTCTTTCTGAGGACCATTGTCTTGGTCTTCATATCATTTATTTTTAGCCCTATTCGACTCGCTTCATTCTCCAGTTCTACGACAGCTATAAATAATGTAATTAAGACAAATAAAGAGATTATGTATTAATTCACAGATAGCCGCTCATTAGAAGATAGGCTTTACATTTGATTAAAGCAGAACATAGATGAGCCCTAAGCCCCATACAACTACCACTTATGTAGAGACAGCAGCATCAAAGGTACCGCAAGGAACGGTGCTTTATTTATAAGAGCTAAGGTATTGACTCGGATATTTGGCTCAGATCCATTCAAAGGGCACGTATTATATATTAAAAAGCAAATATACCAATATGTTCGAGGAAATAAACAAATTAAAATCGTTAATTGGGCCCATTCATTATTTTTTAAATGAAATAGCTTAATTAACATTTTAATTACCTTCAAAGAGCGATTGAGAAATCAATAATTGTACACTTAATTATATAATCGATAGGTTAAATTAGTATATTTTAATTATATATGTAATTATTATTAGTAACTGGGGCCTTGTAAATCCCACGACTTGAGCCACTAGACAATTACTCTGAAAGCCAGATTCATTTCCTTGTTAGGAAGAAGGTAAAAGTTATTTTTTTTATTTTTAACTATGATTTTATATTAATTACTGTTTACATTTTATACAACAAGTAAATTTTAGGAAAAATATTACAATAACATATAAAGAACTATTCACCAGTAGTACTCCAATAAAAGTTCTACATCAGAGGTTCTCTTAGCCATCTTCTTTTCAGACGACTTTAAGAATTATCGGAAATGGAGTGTGAGGCAAGTTAGGAGACTTGGATTCGAGTGGGTATGGAGTTCACTATGAGAGGATACGTATCTGATTTGGCCAAATCAGCGACATATAAACAAGTAGATCGTTATGGATAAGTTAGTTTGTGACTTAATAAGGAGATTGAGGATTTTACGAAGGATTTTGGATATGAGAAGAATTGGAAGGTTTCGTGGAGCTTCAAAGCACAACTCCGTTTGTCCAAATGGGTCTAATTATTGTCATTTAAATAAGAGTTTTGTAATCTATAGTATTGTACTATAGATGCTGTAGTTTTGTAATCGATTTTATTGCAGTATTGTATCTTGCTTTGAACGCTTTTCTAGTAAATGTTATCGTAGTCGGAAAAGACGAACAGTTTCTTGTTTTTTTTTTTAAGACGGGTGAGCTAAATTATAAATTCTAAATTCGCTAATCAAAAGACAAGTTTCAAAATATAAATGACAAAATTGAACGTCATGACATAGTATTGGGGAGTGATAATCAGCGATCAGTAAGTGCTCCAAAGTCCACCAAGTTAGGACTTTTGATTCTTGTGATTAATTCCAGCAGATTATTTATCTTGACTAAAACGTACTTTCACTTATAAACATTACTGATGATATTGACAATTCTATAATAATTTAATTAGGTTCTATATTTAATAAAAAATTAATTTTATCCCTGTCTAGAAAAAAAATAAATAAAAAATAAATAAAATAGATCGTGGATATGCCAATATATAATCTACTTTACAATTTGCATTTTAAAATAAAATTATTACTTAAATTAATAATTAAAGTAAATTAACCATCAATGATTATTCGAAATAAACAAATTCGAAAGAAAATAGGGGTTACAAACCTGCCTTTTCTGTTCAAACCAATATAGCATCTTAACGTTAGCAACAAATGCTATATAACAGAAAATATTCTTCATTTATTTTCTAATCAGAAAGCTATTCGCATATATTCGCTCCCAGCAATACTGACAGAGCAACAGCCTGTCCAAAAAATATTTACAAAATGTAGGCAAAACGTGATTTTTTTTTTTCATTCGTACTGATATAGCCCCTAAACGTTAGGTCCTATGGACAAATTTTATATAACAGAAGTATTTTCCATTATATTTTTTATGATGAAACTGTCAGCAAATTCTCGATCCGAGCAACGCCAGCAGAGCTAGAACGTGTCAAAACGTTACATTTTTTAGGGTGAAAAATGTTATAAAAAAAAAAAACAAAACAAAAAACTATAAACCACCAGTCAAAAGATTTATCCATGGCAAAATATTTATTTGCCATTTAGTATTGTAAACTAGTTTTATGGCAATCATAAAAGAACGTGCGATTTATTATATTTTCAACTTAAATGAATATTTATTATAGTAAAGTTCAATTAGGAAAAAAAAACTTAAAAATGGAGCTCCTCTCACACTACCATGCTGGAATAAGAGCATTCAGTATACTTATACCGATGGGAGATGGAATCAATATTTGCATAACAATTTTGGATCCTGTCTTTCAGAAGCGGTGACTGTCTAGTCAAGACATGAATAACATAAACTTTTATTCCAGTTCAAATTTAGGGCTTGATATCGTTGTACACTGCAGCGTGACGTTATAGCTGCAGTAACAGGAGAAGTATTGACATATGGTGCCCATACAAGTCGAACGAATTCTGATGTTTGAATAACTCGTACCCACAACCAGCTCTAGTATTTCATGAAACATGAAGGCAGGCTTAAAAGTCACTGCGCGTAAACGGATCTATTTTATCTGCTCTAGACATATAATATGTCAAACCATCGTCAGACGAACATTATTATAAACGATTTTTGTGGAAAATAATGATAAAATATAAATAAAAAAATAATGGACTAATTAGTTAATAGATGTGCTTATGTTTTTTAAAAAAATAAACATTATTAAAATAAGGACTTCATGCATTTTAACTCTTTTACCAGAGTATGGTTACACATCTTCGTTGATGAGTTGTTTTATAAGGGGATCTCCATCCCGACATTTATAGGTTCCTGAAATGTATAATCATACTAATGTATTATTTAAATATGTAGTAAAGTTATTCTCTCTGAGACAAACTTTGCCAGAGAGAAATAATGAAGCAGTTTTTTCTGACCGGCCTGTCATAACGATTTTCATGCAAATATCAAGTTTGCAGGTGCTACTATGTTTGCAATTTTTGAATTGATTTATGATGGCAGCTAGAAAATGTTGCCAATGTATGTAGATAGTAATTAGCATCGATATATCTATATACCAACTTATGGCAATATATTTGTTCACTGACGCAAAATATCGTATTTCACACCAAGGATTTTATTTTATTTTGTCGGATAAAGATTTTTTAAGAGGTTTACCTCTCCATATACTTCAACCTGGGCATATGAAATGCATTCCGATTATTAACAAAATAATTAACTAAAAGAAAGCAAAATTAAAAAAAAATATTAATAATTTAAAATTTACGAAAATTTTAATTAGAAAACACGTCTTACATTCCATGGTGTGTAGGTCAAATTTTGGAATAAACTCTTGAGAGGTATGCCCCATTTAATTCAAAAATGTAATAATTCAAATTAATTTAAAATGTCATATTTTATTTAATTAATGTTTTTCTAACCCTAAAATGTTTCATATGTCCTGGTTATGGAAAACCGGGACGTAAACATCTAAAGGAAAGTAAAACTTTCGACTGATGAAACAAAAAAAAAAAAAAAAAAAAAAAAAAGTCGACTGGAACTGTTTGCCTGTCAGTACAAACCACTGTAACATCGAAATATCTTTTAACAAAGGCATTGTAAAAAAAAAAAAAATTTATAAAAATATTTTTTAAAGAAAATGCCGGGTTTTTTATTCTATTTTTTTTTTATTTTTTTTTTTTAATGATCAGGCAAACATATAAAATTATATCTGTTTTAAATTCTATTAGGAAATAGTGACGAAAAAATACTCTTATTATAGGCGTTGCTTATAAAAACAAATTATATTCCAAACAATTTATAGTTACAGATGCAATGATTGAGAAAATTTTTTATGCTATTATAGAATTCTGAGTATATCCAGAAAAAAAAAATTCTGTATAACGAACACCTCTCTGGCAAAAAAATTAAGTTGTCCACCCTCGTTAGAACACCCACAGCGAGCCATCAAAACTTTTCTGATGTTATCAAATTGTCCTTGTTAAAGCGTTTTCTGTTTAAAAAAAAAAACTTCAGAGAACTTTACTCTTCCCGTAATTAAAAAAAATTAACGGGCAACAAAAAAAAAAAAAAAAAGAAAAAAGAAAATTTACTTCAAGTTCTATAATTTTCTAATAGTCATCGTTCATTGACACTTATTAGACAGATTATATAAACTATACTACTAAAAATAGAATGTTGAGAGGTCTAAGTAAAGTTATTGATGAAGTCTGGGAAAAATTTTATCGAATCACGATTCAATCTGTTTCTGGAATTAGATTGGAATATCAATTATTCAAACGAGATTACTTTTCATAAAACTCACTTTATGAAGTTCTAAACAACTTCATGCGTAGAAAAAATTATAATAAAAATCAATATGTATGATGGGAAAAGATTCAGAAAGGAAGGTGTAGATAGTCAAATAACTGATAATCGGAAAGTTAGCATACTTATGAGAAAGTTATAACAAAAAAAAAAAAAAAAAAAAATAAAAAAATATGGACTTAGAAAGGTAAATAATTAAGGTTTTAATATAATAAATGCCTAGGCGTATAAGATCCTTCAGGCTACAGTAGGCAACTAAGGATTGAGGTCCCTGGGAGATACCTACTGAATATCGAATAGACATGAATAGCCCAGTAATAGAATATAACCCTAGGAATCAAGAAATGACTATTTACATAGGATACACAACAATAAACAACTATTGTATTATTAATTAATTAAAATGACTTAAGGTAGTGGAAGAAAAAAATTAACTAATTTTTATATTATATTCGAGGGGGTCTGAAAAGTTTCCGACCTAACAAAGATACAAGACATTTTTTCTGAAATATATTATTTTTCTACATAGTTTCCTTCTAACTCTACACACTTCTCCCAGCGATACACCCATCTCTGAATCCCGTCCAAAATAGTATTGTTTACGAAGGTGATTGCCTCTTCATTCGACTAAAATCTTTGTCCTTCGAGAGCGCTATTTTTTTAGATGAGGGAACAAAAAGAAGTCGCTTGTGGTTAGATTTGGTGAGTAGGGCGGATGGTCAAGCAGTTCAAACCGTAATTCGTGGATTTTTATGGCAACCGCTGAGGTGTGAGACGGTGACGTCTTGGTTAAACAGGATTTTCTTTATCTGCAAATGTGGCCGTTTTTCCGCAAGTTCTGCCTTCAGCTTGTCAAATAATGATGCGCAGTATGCTCCTGTAATTTTTTTTTTTTTTGGAGGGCTTTTTGTAGATAATAGATTATAATGACTTCATGACTATCCCAAAAAAAGCAGCCACCATCAATTTCCCAGCCTAAAAAAAACAGTTTTTTCTGCTTCTTTTGGAGCCGGTTCCCCCTTTGTAATCCACTGTTTGGACTGTATTTTTGTTTCGGACGTTTAATGGTGAATCCAAGTTTCATCTACAGTTATTAATCGGCGCCAAAACTCAGATTTATTGCGCCTAAACAGAGTGTTAGAAATGTTCATTCGAGCAAACGCGGCACCCAACAAGCGAACAGCTTTCTTATGTTGGTTTAATGTGAACAACACATTTTTTCGACATGTTCATAACCTATCTATCTCACTTTGATTCAGCGGTCGTCTAGCACCATTTGGTGAACTTTAGCGATGTTTTCGTCGGTAGTTGCAGTTTTTAGACGTCCTGAACGTTCATCGTAGCCCAAGCTCTAACGGCCACGTTTAAATTCAGCTGCCCAAAATTTCACTGTGGTAAATGGTG
The DNA here is from genome assembly GCA_003667255.2 of Euschistus heros. NCBI lineage: Eukaryota > Metazoa > Arthropoda > Insecta > Hemiptera > Pentatomidae > Euschistus > Euschistus heros. The sequence continues at coordinate 2,892,828 of RCWM02000106.1, read as the reverse complement.
TTTAGTCACAATACACAGAATCCAACTCATCTTTGATTTGCGTAGGAGTATTGCCTTTCAAAAACAAATATTTAATGACAGATTTTGTCCGCTTTCTCAAAAACACTCACATCAACTCACTCAAACGACTGCTACATAACAACTGAGCGTCCAAAATGGCTGAAACTTTGGTGAGTAGCTGTCAACAGATGAACAACGAATTAACTAGACTAGTGCTGCCGTGTTATGTTGCGTCAGACCACTTTCGTATATATATATATATATATATATATGTATGTATATATGTATGTATGAACTGCTTTGCTATGTTTGTCAGCAATATCCCTTGACGCTCCCACACCTTATCCAAAATTTTTTTTTTTCATTTATTGATATTTATAACGGTACAGGATAATATACAATAAGTAAATGTGTTGACAGTGAATCCAATAGCATGTAAATAACTTGCGAAGAACTACTCAATAGTTGAACTTCAATAAAAGTTCTACGTTAAGAGGTCTCTTGGCCATCTTCTTATCAGACGCCTCGGAGGATTATCAGGGATGGAGGAGGAAGCAAGTTGGGAGACTAGTGGATTGGAGTGGGAATGGAGTTTACTATGAAAGGATAGGAATCTGGTTTGAGCCAAATCAGCAACATATGGAACATCAAGGTCTTTATGGATAAGCTTATTGGTGACAAAGTAAGGTGCATTTAGAATTTTTCGAAGGATTTCGGATTGTAAGGATTGGATACGAGATGAATTGGATGGTTTAGTAGAGCCCCAAAGCTTAACTCCGTACGTCCAAATAGGTCTAATAACAGTCATGTAAATAAGTCTTTTGTAATTAATTGGGAGGTTTGATCGTTTGTCTAGTAAATGTTGAAGTAGTCTGTAACGACGAGCAGTTTCTTGTCGCTTTAGTCTTGTTATTCAAAATTAAGTTGGCTTTATTCCACCTTATTTAAGAAACATTAACACTCCTATATTTACAAAATGAATTAGTTCAGATCTACAGTCAATTCAATGCACATCAGTCCCGTCTTTATGACTTATTCAAGGACTTTTTAATTTTTTACATGCTTTCACTTCCGCTAAACCATCCTTTGGAACTGTATTCCTCCCTTATATCAGAAAATCAAAATCCCTTAAAACATTTAAATACCTCTACTTTCAGTTTATCATTCATTTCCAAATAGACACTTGCTATCTATATATATATATATATATATATATATATATATATATATATATATATATATCTGCCTACTCACATAAATTATATTATATTCTTGCATTTCTGGAGCTAACTATAAAAACTATTTTCTTAATTTTTAATAACGTAATACAAATTTTTCTTACACTGTAAATAAATTACATTTTACACGTTTTGTACTACACTAAGCATTGTTCTATAATGATATATTTTTTATTTAATTTGTGGCTTGTTTAATTATCTGTTTATTTAAGGGATTTGCATTGCATTCTACAACTGTATTGTAATATACACGTACATCAAGTAAACGTTCTGTTAAAAATATTATGTCACGACTAACTCCAGTAGAGAAACTAGCATGGACAGTACTCGATAGAAAGTTCTACATAAAAAGTCTTAAGGTCATCTAAAACAGAGTAAATTAATTTACAAATAATAGTCTGCTAAAAAAAAAAAAAAAAAAAATCACAATATAGATAAACTACACAAAAATATACAGAGTTAACTATTCATAATATTGCATTTATATGATTCAGAGATTTATCTGAAGGATCATTATTATGTAACCGGTATGAATTTGAGAGATAACCATCGTTCGGGACATCCAAGCATGAAGTGGATGTCGGAAATGCAAGATATCTCTGATATAGATGGCCCCCGCCTCTGCTCCAGTACATGCCAATACCATAAATCACATACCGTTCCTATGCCTATAAGCCTACCGCCCTATATATTGTGTCCAAAGTATAGATAATTCTAAAATCGTGTCACGGATAGAAATGGGGTCTGTATTTATCAAATTTTTATTAAATTATATATCACCACTTAATAAAAAAAAAAAAAAAAAAAAAACAGAGAATAAAATCGAAATTAAAAAATTTAGAATAATGTGAAATTTTTTTATGTTAATCTAGAAGTCGATTTTCAAGAATATTATTCTCTTTACAGTTTTTTTACATAAAAAATGAACCCTTTTGTTAAAGATAGAACAAGATTTTAAGAGTTAAAAATAATAGATAAAACATTATCATCATATTTCCCTTCAACTAAAGACAAAAAATACCTTTTCCAATAAAAGCGGTGTGTACTAAAATGCAATGGCTGTGAAGCTAAATACACGGGAAAAACTGGACGATCAATGAATCAAAGAGTAAAGGCACATGTAAGAGCATACAATAATAAGACGCAAAATTCCTATTTCGCTATCCATTAAAATGAAAATTACCATAAATATAATAAATACTTGAGAGTAAAAATCATGCATTAAGTACAAAATAGCCTAAAATTAAATATTTATGAATCATTAAAAATAATAAATCGTTTAAAACCGATCCAGAGTTTTGTTTAAATGACCAGATAAATCTTTCCGATAGTTCCATTTTTAAATTTCTTTTCAATAGGAACGGAAAAATCCAATGAATCATAGGGGTAATCCCATAGGAAACCTCAAAAAAATTAACCTACTTGCCCTTTCCCCCTTCCAGGATGGATATATATCAGATATCGGTTAGATCTTCTCAATATGAACTGACTAACCTGTTGATTTCTTGTCTAACATTATTATCTATTAGACAAATAATTATATTAAATTAAAAAATTATAATTAATCAAAATAAACAAAGTTGAAAGAAAGTAGTGGTTTTAAAGACTTTTCATTCAAACCAAGCTCCTATCTACAAATGTTACATAAAAAATATTTTCCATTACATTTCTGATCTAGAAACTGTCGTCAGGTATTCGATCCGAGCAACGCCGAGAGTGCTAGAGCGAGCCGAAATGTTACATTTTTGAGGGTGAAAAAAAACTAGCCAAAAGATATTCGAGTCAAAAAAATATTTTAATATTTTGAGATCGTTTCTTTAAACCCCACTCTGTATAAGCCTTTTTGGCCCCTTAAGTCGATATTTAATAATTGAATGATCATTAAACTAATTAATTTAATTTAAATAAATTTCTATGCACTTATCATAAAGAAAAAACAACAAAAAATAATTATCCAGAATGTGATGCACTATTTTTACGAATAATGACACCTTCCATAGGGTACAATAAAAGGGAAAAAAATGCTTCTAAAAAGTATTTTTTTAATAATAATTCAATATTTTTCGTCAATTTACTCGAGATAAAAACTAAAAAAACCAAATGAATAATTATTACAATTGAATAGTAATAAGATATAATTGGTTAAAGAAATAATACATTACTATTATTGAATTAATATTTAAATTTAGAGAAAGGTTTAATTCAAATAAATTGATATAGTGAAATTAAAGGGTCAGATGATTCATGCTATAATGAAATCTCTTATGAATCAAATGTTAAATTAATTACAATTACTAGAAATTGATTACCCTCTGGAGATTCCATTTTGACACCTATTTAGTATACCCATTATAGACTCGCTTTAGTTAATATTGACGAAATTTAAATATTGTTAAAATTGACACAAAAAATAAAATTAAGATAAGATATTAAGAAAATAAAACTTACAGGAATCCAGAAACCATCATGAACTCACCTGAAACAAAATTATCTATTAGGAAAGAAAACTATGAATTGAAAATAACTAATTACTAATGATAAGTTGTTGAGAAATTTGGTTGAAGGAATAAATAATTTTTATTATTATAATGACGGAAGGCTAGTAAGACCGATTAAATTTAAACTTATTATTACCATTTGGAATAAGGCTTAATAAATTCAAATTAATAAACTAATAAAAATTTATTAATCTGAAGGCTACCATACCTATAAATTGAAAAGTTAAAAGTATTAAGGGATGTATAATTACACTTTGAGCAGATTCACTTATTAAAAAAATTATTATAAGGTTATATCTATATCGTAAAAATACGTGTTTAAAGTATTGATATCTTATGTATTGAATAAATTAAAAATTAAATAGATGGATATTTTTATATATTCCATCATATTTGCAAAATGAAACGTCATTTTGTTTTGGTTCAGCCCACTAATTCAAGAAGAAACTCACCTGAACTTCACCTTGATTGTAGTTTAGTATTAATTTTTGATGACATGCTTATTTTCTATTGGTTTCAAAAGCGCAGTGAACATCTAAATGATAAGCTAAAAGCTCACTTTCTACTAAATTCGATTCTATCAGCAGTGAAATTATAAAAACCATTGAAAGTTTACCATTAATATTAGTATAAATTAGTTCAATCTAGTCATAAAAAACTGCATCAATTATTTTACATTTACCACACCAAGCACAAATAGAGCGTATAATTATTTTTTTTGTTAGTTCGGTTTTACTTACTTTCTAAAAAAAAAAAAAAATTAGTGAAGAAAAAAATAAATAAACAAAATAAAATACAAACGAAATGTACAGCTATAGGGTTTTAAGGTTGTATCCAAGAAGCTACGGCTGTAATACTCCAGTATTAAATATTTAATTATATCGAAGAATTTTGTTTGTAAGCTCAGTAATATTAATATCTCAAATATTATATTTATCGAAAAGGTCGTCTTTTTGAACATTTTTAAAATCAAGTATCTCACATCTTTTCATTTTTTTTTTCAACATCGCTTATATATGATCAAATTGAAGATTATTCTCACTTAAATAACATACTAATAGAAACATAAAAAATACTATAACTAACCCGAATAAATTGAAAGACCTATATATCTAATGCCTTAACCTTCCTAGGACTGCGTGGGGTGTTCCCGCACCTCACGGCTCGTTTTTCGCTTGCCATTTTTATAAATTTATAGATATCCATTAGTCCTCCTAGGAGTTTTCTTCTGCAAGTGTCTTGATTCAAAGGATGAAAAAATAAATAAAAAAAAACTAAATGAACTTCATGTTATTTGAACAAGTATGACCAAAAATAGGCCTGGGGCGCGCTCGCACCCTACGTAGTCTGTAGTGTGACCTAATATAGTTTAGTATTAATAACTAGTATAAGGTGAAATTACATTAGTATGATATGTACCCAAAACAAATAAATCTGTAATACTATTATCAAGCGAACACCACACAAACAATATTGTGTATGATGAGACAAAAAAAAAACAACAGAAATTATCAGTACATATAATGCTACCAAAGGTGCTGTAAACACTCTCGGCAAAATGTAGCAGAATATTTCACAAAACAGCAAACTAAAAGATGGCCAATGAAGATTTTTATGAATTCATTAGATATTGCAGGGCTAAATGCATATATTGTGTAGACGAAACTCCATCAAATTTCTTCACTTGCCGGATTTTTCTTTCAGAGTTGGGAAAAAAATTAACAGAACTGCTTACTGAGAAAGATTGAATAATCCAAATTTATGCAGAAGGCTGAAAAGAGACACAATAAGAATGATGGAAAAGTGCATCGACATTAAAGAAAATCAAGAACCCAAGACTTCAACGTCGACTGCTACAGCAACTAGGCCCAAAAGCAGGGGAAGATGCTACTTGTGTCCTCCAAAAATCGATTCCAAAGTAAAAATTTCGTGTAATAACTGTGGAAAATTAGTATGTCCAAAACATACAAAAAAATAAACCTGTGTGTATAAATTGTATAAATGCTGAAAATAAATATTTTTTTTTTATTTTATTTCTTCTTTTTTTAATATTGTTTTGCTTTCATGTTTTTTTTGTTAAATAAAAGTAAATTTATTTTATTACTATTATTTTTTTTTTGTAAATCAATCATTTTTATGATGAAAATGAAGAAATTTATTTAACAATTTATTAATAAATAATAAAAATTATTTTTATATTCGTTTCTATTTTATTTTAACCTATAATATACCTAAATATTAAATACATTAAAGAAAAAAGTACTAATTGTGGTTAGTATGTAATTAGTATGTAAAATTGAAATTTAAAGTTGGTGTGCCACTCAGACCTTAACGTTTTACAATCCACCCCGTCCTAGAAAGGTTAAGGAAAATAATTACAGATATTTCAGAACCGTTAACTGTAGAGATTGGATGGATTGTTAAAAGTCTTAAAACGTCTGAAGCGGACTATGCATAATTGTTCTGATGCTCAAGAATAAACTGAGTATAAGGAATTATATTACTAAATCAATGTATACGTACACATCCGAACTGTTTTTAAAAATTATAAACAACCTGGATTAAAGGATTGACCTTTAGTTCGCAGAAAAGATTAATAAAAAGGTCAAAGGATAGATAATAGATTTTGAATTGTGGTTATAAGAAACTTTTTACTAACGAGTTAAGTTTATACTCTACAGATAATACTAAAATATTTAAATTGAGGTGTGCGAAAATCAACTAGCTTCAAACACACTTTTAAATTCAATGAACCAACATTAGTGCTTGATTTTAATTTTAAAAAATTTTTTTTAATTAAAAAAAAAGAAACGTTTTAATTAAATTTAATACAGCAAAGAAACATCAAGCCAAGGCGGGGAATAGAGGTTTCTTTGTTATAATAATTAAAAAAAAAAAAATAAAAGAAAAAAAAAAAAAAAAAAAATTAGAGAGGAGGCGAAATAATAAGAGATCCTTTAAGAAACATGAGAAAAGGGAATAACCTTACAAAGAAGATGAAACGCTCAAGTGCTAAAGTGGGGGATTGCGCTGAGGAGCCGGCTATTCGCAATATTTTCCTTCCCACCTTCTCAGATAAACTATATTGTAAAAATACTTAGGACAGTTGCCTCTCCGGCCAGATGTTTCTATGATTTTATTTTTCATTTGTTTTTTTAAATTTAATTCAATTCATATATAAAGATTTTTTTTCTAATTATTCAAATCAGGGAAATAGAATAATTTAAAACTAGGTTGAAGTTTATTTATTTAACTATTGTAGGTGCCACGTTGTGGCTCAGTTGGAGTTTAAGTTAATTTTGATTATATCAATTACCAACATTATATATTTTTAAAATTTGGTGACTTAACAAAAATATATGGTTATGGTTATAACTTGAGGGTTAGAAGCCCAAACCACCAAACCATTTACCATACACTTCCCTCCCATTTATTTCTCGGTCTATTCTCTCAGAAATTTACCCAACGGCTCAAATCCGTTCTAGATGGTCGGTTTTGAGCCATTGGTCATTATTTTTATCTTTTTATTTGATTAATTAGATGCTGCCTCACTCAAGGGCAATGAGTAATATTGATGACAGTGACTCATTCATTCAATAGTCACAATGATTTAAAATAAAGTAAAAGAAATAAGGTAAGAAAATTTAAAATAAACAACCTTTAAACATACAATAAATAAAATATATATATAGAAGAAATACAATATAAAATAAATAAATGATAATATAAAATAGGTAATGATTGTTGAAACTAATAAATAAAAATAAAATAAGATTAAGGAAGAAAATAAAGAATCATAAGTACATTCATACTCTAAATACAAAATTTACAAACATTGGGAGGAACACCTCGATCGAAGTCCGTCCCCCAATTTTAAAGGCGGGCCGGGCTCAGAGACTTCCTAACGCCATTCTATCAGCTGCATCCCTGGTAGAATCCAGTGGAGGCTGAGAAAGAGCGCTATGATACAGTCGCACAGGACTGGAATTCATATCCCCATACTGAAAGTCGCGTTGCTATTACATGTACTTTACCCGCTGCAAAAACATCCCGCGATTCCAAATTGTGGAACATTCTAAATTTTCCCGCAAATATTCATCCTTTCTCCTTGTACCAAATATTCTACGTACTACTTAGTTGACAGATATACACCAAAATTTTACTTTCCTTTATTAAACACTGCCTTTATATGCAGGAGTTTATTTTTGAAAATATTGAAAAGTTAATTTCATAATAGTGTGCGTTTATTTAAAAAATCAGATGAATTGTTATTGGCATTTTAATGGATCAGAGGGATTTAATGGTTTGAGGCATTTTTTAAGAATTAATTTTAAGGCATTTAAGGTTTTTTTTTTACCGAATATTCTTTGCAGTCGTTCATTTTCGAAAACTTAAAGGCGTTGTTCTTACCTTAATGTGAGCGGCCACGTTGAACCGTTACTGGTTTATAAAAAAACTAAATATCGATCGGAAGAACTTAAAAACGAAGGTAATTAACATTCAAATTCGAAGGTTTATCCAGTGAATTTAAATAAAAGTGACATAACGCCAATTAATTTTTTATAAAAAAAAAAATTAAAAATTAATGAATAAAGTTAAAGAATAAGGGACTAAAGATTTACTATTATTAGGAAGATTAACTATTAACTCCAGGTTGAAATGAATTAAGGCAATTTCTGAGTAAGAAAAATTAAATTTAATTTTTTTTTTTTTTAAATTCATAAATATTAGGTATATTACTATAAAAAAATACAACTACAGAGTCAAGTTCTTTAGTACAATCGTAATCTCTACGGTGCCGGTTCGAATCCAAACTGGATGGTTTGAAATTAATATGAATGATATTTATATTAATCAATTTTGACATTTTTTATTAGATCAATAAGGGATATGATACCTGCTTGTCCAATTCCGAAGAAACTCCTCACTGAAATGTTCTTACGAAGAACAATATGATGACCCTATTTTTCAGGTCTGATGATTTGGGGGCTAACGTAATATATATCCTTTTTATTATAGGCTGCTGTGCAGAATATGAATGACAGGAGGTCCTGTCAACTGATGTCCTGGAACTGATGTTACAGGAGGTCATGGACTTTCGTGAGTTGTAGTGCCAAAAATGATAATTATAATGAAAGTATTAGAAAGGCGTTTGGTCATAAAACTTTGAAATCATTGTCCTAATTAATAATTATATAACACTTTTATGTATTTTTTGTCTGTAACTTTTAATAAATCTTATCTTAATAGATATTAGAGATTTGGTTCATATTAATATTTTTGTTAAAAGTCTGAAGTTTTTTTTTCTTCTAGTATTATTGGCTAAGAAGAAATTCAAAGCGTAAAGGATGGTTCAGGAATACAAAAAAGATTCAAATTACAGTGAACCCACATTCGAATTATACAGTTTGAGAATCTTTCGAGATCAAATATAATAAGGGATTGCAATTCCTCTTGACAGAAATCAGTGAACGAACTTTGTGAATTCACTTTTATGAAAATTTTTCTCTTCTTTTTTTTTTTTTTTCATGTGTACAGTAGGAATCTTACTGAACTTATTTTCCTTTATAATTTTTTTAATCTTTCTGGGATCCTTTAAGGATTGAAGCATCTGGTCAGATCGTATTTAAACTTTCTTAACAGGTTCGTATGAAAGTTGCTAACTGTAAAGTTACCTGTTACACCTGAAGCACTAAAACAGATAATCCCCTACAAGTTGGCTTACAGCGTTTGGGCTATAACTAGTTAGGGCTAGACTTATTCTAGTTCCAGAGGTAAATAGATGCGGATCGATCCAAGTCCAGTAACTATTCCATTCAAGTTAGGAGCAGCTAGGCTTTGCTCATTAGTGATAAATCATTTTACAGTTGTAAATCGATACGATCATAAAACAAATGATTAATAAGTATTTTTTTATAAGTCTTTAATGCCTCTGGCTCAAAGAACTAGTGACATGTCGAGAGAGCACAGCTAGGATTTCCAGGAGTCCTGTTGATCCCACATGTAGTGGGGGAGGACGCTGCCTATGGAGTACTTAACCTGATTATAAATATATATATATATATATATATATATATATATATATATATATATATATATATATATATATATACATAAGTCAAGGTCCGAAGCAGGCTAGTTTTAGCCTTAATCCTATCACTAGTCATAATAAATACTATACTTGTATAAATAGAGCTGCCTCAGAGCAATAAATCAGTTATTCTTTAACAGTCATTACGTGCGTTTCATTATCCCTTTTATTTTTTTTTTTTTGTAAACTTTTGTTCTTCAGTCTATTTAACTTTAATTATGTATATATATATATATATATATATATATATATATATATATATATATATATATATAGTTATGGAAACCCAATGGTATTAGGGATAATAAACAAATGTACACTATCCCCTCTCCTAGATAACTGTATAAAAGGCCACCTCCACCTGTGCTCGAGGACACTCTGCCCGTCTAAACGTTATGACGTCAGATGTTCAACACGCAGTTCTTGTATTAAGTTGTAAATTGTGCTTTTTCTTGTATAATGTATGTCAGTCAATAAAAACCTCTTTTTAAAAAACTCAGTCCCGCGAACCTTTTATTTAGCTCTCTCTCTCTCTCTCTCTCTCTATATATATATATATATATATATATATATATATATATATATATTATTTGTTCATATTTAATTATTTACTTTATTTTGTTTTTATTACTTTATTTAGATTAGTAACGAGGATTAGTTTGATAAATGGGCTAGCAATAGACGCTTTAGTACCTACCTCACTAAACTATTTCAAAAAACGAATTTTTAAAATCTTTAATCGATAAGATACCCTTACCACCTTCTTTATAGGATTTATAGACCATATGAGAGTAGAAGGCATGTGCGACTTATATTTTTTTTTAGATGATAGTGTCTGAAAATACCGATGTCAGACATTACTATTTTTTTTTAACGAAATTTAACGTTCAATTAAAAGAAGAATGACATAGAAATCATATAATGTAATATATACTAAATAATTTTAATTCAATAAAAAATCGTTAATCATCCATCTCCTCTCATCCCAGTCAGACGCCTGTCAATATGAATAATGATTAACATTTAATCTGGTCAAACTCAATAAATCTGATACCGGTGAATTAGTAAATAAATATTCTTTTATATAATAATAATAACCCTTTATTTGTTCAATAATGGCACATAATCATTTCTTTCATAAAAATTCAAATTTGTTTTTACTTTGATTGTTATTTTTCCTATACAAAGAAATAATCACTTCAATTACTATGTAATAACTTGACAATTTATGTGAGTATGGGTATATTAGTGAATATGTGCAGTATATATAAATATATATCGTGGTATCTGTAAATATATTCTTCAATGTACATATAGATATAGTTTATTTTCTGTACATATATTTTCATATTTTATCATGGTTATTTTATTTTATTTCTCCTTCTTATAATAGTATATTTACTCAAAGTTCTTCATACAATTATTTACTATTAACCGTATTTATATGTCCCATTATATAAGCCAGACCATTGTACTATTTAGTGATACAATTTTGTTATTCTTAAAGGAAAATACGTCCCACAACAAAGAATTTTTTTTTTTTTTTTAATTTTCATTTTCATGCATAACATATTTAAATACGACTGATTTTTAAAAGACATCTTACACCATCCTCGAGCCTTTTGACCTAGATGTGTCCTTCGGCTTGGGGTATAGTTTTCTAGTGTAACGCTTTTTTCACCCTGAAATGTTTAAATTTTTTTTACACCCAAAAAATGTAACAGTTTGGTTCGCTGTTGCTCTGTTGGTCTTGCTCGGATCAAATATGCTGAGAGTTTCCTGTTCAGAAATTTAATGGAGAATATTTTTTTATATGTAACGTATGTCATTAGGACCTATCAGTTGAAGTTATATTGGCTTGAAGTCACTTTTTGTCTACATTTATTAAGTGTTGGTTTTTTTTTTTTTTTTTTTTTTGGTCAATAATAAAGATTTTTAAAAAGTAATGTAATAACATTTTACGAAAGCTTATCTTTAGCCATTTCATCTTGAAAAGAAAATTAATGTCTAAAAACCTCAATATTTTAAAAGGGTTTGTCTATTTAATATCATCAGCAAGTTTTGCTTTACATAATGTGCTAAAGATACATAATTTTAGTGTATTATTACATTTTCGTAACAAACGCAAATAGGAAGAGTTTATTTATCACGGCCCATTGACGAAAGAAGAGAGAAATATTTCCTCAATGGTCACTACCTCTGGATGGTTGTGATTGAAAAAAAAAAAAGAGAATGAAAAAAGTTCCCGCCCCGTCTTGGAGGTTGCATTTTCTTCAGTCGACTCCTTGGCTACCTAAGTGGCTTAAAGAAGACTGGGCTGAAAACATCTAATAACGTTGACCGTTTATATATTGTTTCATTTTTAGCTGATTGAGTAGATCCATATAAGTACACCAATTAATCAGAGATTTAATAAATCGGTAAACATTTTTTTATTATTTTGATATACCCTATAAACGAACATATTTTTAAGGACGGCAATATAGATCGTGATTATCTATTAGTGCGTAAAAAGTTCTTGCTATCGGTATACAGGCAGCCTGGAGGAGGTAACCCGCCCTAATGCACTTCCTGCCACAGTACATTTAACCATTTGGGTTTAAGGACAGTGACCAATCGTTCTAGACCAAAAGATAATGGTTACTCAGGGCCAGCAGGCTGATTTAGTACCTATATTCTTTCCCCTAAACTTTCCATCCATGGACCAGACCTCCAGAAGACTATTTTACATCCTAGAAAACCAGTTCAAAATATCCGATTATGATAGACCGGGTAGAGTCATCATACCTACACACGGAAGGTGTGAGTTGCTTCCAGTAGTTATACGGACCTCACCCGAGAGGTAGGCGATATTCCTTGGAGAATGATCGCCCATTATCGACTGTACTTAATCCTTATTACCTATTTATTGCACACATGTAAATATTCATTTATACAAGCAGTGGGCTATACAGTCATTTAAAAACCATAGCCTCTGCTAATGATTTCTTCCACTTTCTCTGTCTTATGTCCATTTCTTTCACCATTCACGTCGTCTAGGCATCTGTCACTGGTATCTCTCCATCTACCTCCTGGTCTGCCATAAAGTAATCACCTTGATATTCTTGTTGGTTCATCTATCCTTCATGGCATTACCATTAGAGTCTGTAGAGATGAATCACTTTTACAATGTCCATTTCACTGTATAAGTTTATTAATTCCAGTTTAGTCATAATCCTCCACTGATCCTCTACTTTGATTGGACCATTAATTTCACGCAGGACATTTCTCTCTCATATCTGGAACATGCTTTTGCTTTCTTTAGTTATGGGCTATGTCACGCATCGATATAAAACTGTTGATCTCACAATTTTTTTTTATGCAAGACAAAGTGCCTGGATATACTTTTGTAGCTGAGCAGCTCCTGCATGCTGAATAGACATTTGTTGTTTGAATCTTAATATCTTTATCCACTCTGTTTTTAATGGCTGATCATACAACCCACTCATAACAACATACCCCAACGACTTCAGCATCCCTGCATCCTCCTACAGTTTTAATCATAATTATTTAACAATTCTTTAGAAATATCATGGAATCTTATAACTTTTAAATTAAGTGAATAACCCAAAATATTGACAGATTATTATATTTGTTATATTATTTTAAAAAGTAAAATTCAAGTAGCCGGTTCACCTCAAATGGAAGTTCTCTTGAAAAGGGAACTTAGATTGGACTATAAGTGATAACGGAGGAAGAAAGGTTAAGTGAAGAGGAGGATCGGAATACAATAGAGAGCGGTTGGGGGCCGTGTTGAATTGATGGAGGCAATGTGGGGGGGGGGGGGGAATTAGGGGAGGACGTGAGGTCCCCTGGAACTGGAGCTGGAGAGCTGGAGTGGAGTATTCTTTGTTGTAGGCAACCGCACGATATTGCCTCTCCAGGCTACCAGGACTCTCTACCTCGCAGGACCTTAAGCAAATAGTAAGGGCCTAGCTACTGATTCAGTTTAGACAAGGGCCCTTCTTCTCTGTCTTCTTCCAATACTCTATATATTCATTTATCCTTTTCTCTTCCCGTCTCCTTCGTATGTAAATACTTGTAACATTGCTTATATACTATATTATTGACTGGTTTTAGCATTTGAATTTTATTGCCTATTTATCTGTTCAGAACCACAAGATCCACATTAAATTCAGTTTAAATATATGAAGTTGTTTTTTGAGAGGGATCAGTCAATCAAGCAATGTAGAAATTGACAGATTATATTTTTAATTTGCCAACGTTTCGGCCATAGATAGATCCATCCGCCCTGATGTCTCTTGAAGCTCAACTCCGTATTTCAAAATAAGTAAATTATCATAATGTAAATGAGTATTTTGTAATAATCTAGAAGATTTGAACGTTTGTCTAGTAAATGTTGAGTAGCCGAATACGAAGGGCCGTCTAGTCGTTTAAGTATTAATTGCTACAAGCGATAGTTTCTAAACATGTTTTTGTGATAATTAGTTCACACATTTAATTTATGTATAATTCTATACAGTAGTATTGATGAATAAATAAATAATTTCTAGAATAATCTTTTAATCTTCTTAAATAGGAAACATCTGGGTCGTTACACCATAGAAAATAATACATTATTTATAACTATAACAATGGATTACATTATCTTGGTTTTATTATATCATGCTAAGTCCTCATTGCTGGGAACCAACTCGGATCTCGCTCCACCCATGACCTATACGTGACCAGATTACTCTCGCAATCCCACACACGGTAGGAACATGGTGAGCCTAAGTGCTTTAAGCAGATCTCGTGATGAACATAACTGCTAAGAGTTTCTGTTAGTAACGTTGTACGCAATATTTTAAATCCCCAATTGTTTTTTTTTTTTGGCCTTAAAATGAATATTACATTATTTTTACTTACAAAAAAAAACAAAAAAAAAAAAAAGTCCCCAGATTTTGTATGTAAGCTTTTATCCAAAATGGTGGATCAAAGATAGTTCCAAAGGACTTTCTAAATCTAGATTAATTTATATAACATAGAAAGCTATCTTAACTAAAGAAATTTGTAATATAAGAACTTTTTTTTTCTTTTTGGTCATTTATTGAAATTTACAACTGTATATACAAATATAATACATAAAGTCAACATGATGATAATGATAAAAATTATACGTCACTTGTTTTTAAATCAACTACCCATAGGTAGCACTTATAAAGGTTCTATATAATAAAGTACAATACTAGAAGGTCCCGAGGCCGTTTTATTTTCAAGCGCCTCGGAGGGTTATCTGGAATGGAGTGAGAATCAAGTTATCATAATATATTTCAATGGTTGTGGAGTTTGCTATGAAAGGATATATATCTGGTATGAGCTATGTCAGAAACGTAAGGTGTATTTGTTTTTTGACGAAGTCAGCCAAATCAGTCTAATTACTGTTAAGTAAATGAGTCTTTTGTTTAAGTGGAAGGTTTGAAAGTTTGTCAAGTAAATGTTGAAGGTAGTAGTCGAAAACGACGGGCAGTTTCTTGTCGTTTTAGTCTTGTATCGGATTCCAAGTAAGACGTTTGTCCAGATGGAGTCCTAGGTAGCGGATCTGTTCAATGGGGATTGGTGGAATATCATTAAAGGATACTGCAATATAAAAACTTAAATAAAAAACAAGAATGGTTACTTAAATACCGACAATCACGCGAACAAAATGTATCTTTGATATCACATACCAGACTTAAAAGAAGAGAAACTGCTCGTCGTTTCCGACTACTCCAGCTTGTTATAGACAAGCGTCCAAAGCTCCCAAAGAGTTATAAAATACTTATTTACATAACAATAATTAGAAATACGGAGTTGAGGTTTGGAGCTCCACTTAACCTTCCAATTCTTCTCGCATCTAATCCTTACGATCCAAAATCTTTCGTATAATCCTGTTTCACATCCTCTTTAAGAACAAAATCCTTATTGTGTCACAAACAAACTTATCCAAAAAGATCTTATTGTTCCATATGTTGCTGATTGGAACTGAACCAGATACATATCCTTTCGTAGTAAACTCCTCTACCACTCAAATCTATTAGTCTCCCAACTTGCCTCGCACTCATTCTTTAATTCTCGGTGGCGTCTGAAAAGAAAATGTTTGAAGAGACCTTCTAAAGTAGAAAATTTATTTAAGTGAGTTTTTTGCATGTTATTGATATGTCATTATATTTATTTTTCTCAATTTTACTTGTTGTATATAAAGTATATAGTTTTAAATATCAATAAAAGTAGTTTTTTTTTTTTTGTTTTTTTTTAAACTTTGATATTGGCCATTATGTTTAAAATTTAATACTCGATCATTTTTTAGAGAATCTACAAATATTTATTTTTCTGCTTCAGTCCTACTTAGGACTAAAACAAACAGCAATTAAAAAAAAAATTATTTTTATTTTATTTATTCATTTTTTAAATATTCTGCTTGTTTTAAATATATGAGACGAAATATGTATCATTTTTTAATAAATACGCTTTCCAGAATAGAAAAAAAAATGGTTTTAGCTATAATATGAAGTAAACCAGCTGGTCAAAAAGTGCTCTGGGGTAGTTACGAAGTAAAAAATGTTTTAATATGATCTTTTTTTAACTATCCCAATTCAACAATTACTATATCACAAGCTTAACGGATATTCCATAACAAACCTACGTCGAATATATAATTAAAACAAAACATACATATCAAGAAGATCACTCTTACAAATCGATCCTCGTTATCAGCTGGGGTGAGGTATCTAATGGATTTGCAACTGCATGGTGTACAAATAAAAGTTATAAAATATTATAAAAGAAAAATAATTATAAATCAAAACATCCTATGAATAAAAACAATTTGAAAATAAAAGTGTTTATAAAGTTTGTTCGGCAGTCCATTTCACAGCACCATTTTGGGTGAGAGCTTCCTTGTGGAATTGATTTTTTTTTTTTTCTCTTATATTTGGTATAGGGTCTAAAGTAAAAGTCAAATCTTATAAAATTTTCAGCTTATTATGAATTCATTTTATATCAACTTATAAAATTTACAAGTTTAAAAATAATTTACTGATTGGTCAAGCAAAAGCTGAAAGTTTATAAAACTTATGTCCCAAAATAACCAATCAATGGCAGATTAACTCTTTTGAAGACGTTCCGAGGATTTCCTGAGAAGCCTGGTGTTGGAAACTGGTGCTGCTATACGAAATTCTTTCTAGGAACTTCTCTTTAGAAATCCTTTTATGTAGCGAGTATTGAAGAGGTCTATTCAAAAAATTTGAATAGCAGTCAAGGACCATATTTTAGATTAATTAGTGAAATTACATTAAATACCATGATGTATTATAAATATCCTGTAAAATAAACTATTATTTCAGAAAACCAGGTTTTACAACGGCCTTCATTGAAGATCGGCTCATGAAATTAAAAATAATTCACATATCATTACTATATGAAATAATTTAGAAGTTACAGAGTCGTACTATAAATAAAAAAAAATAACTGATATGTGTGTTACAACTAAATAAATATTTAATATATTTAGTCATCATTGTTGATTAATTGACATTTTAATCGCGCTTAAGTAAAAAATCATTTATTTATATAAATATTAAATAATTTCCCGTTTTATTATGAACGAGGTTTCAGTTCGTACAAAGTTCTAGAAATAAATTAAGCTGCTTAACAATAGTAAAAATAGAAAGTATGAAAAAAAAAAAAAAAATATGTTTGTAAAATTAGTAACAAGTTTTTGTAATTATATGGTATTTTGTAACCAAAATTACTACAAAATTAAACTTCATGAGTTTCTTAAATCAATTATTATTTGATGTTTACATAGTTAAAGCTTTTGGACACAGGCTAGATTAAATTAAAAAAAAAAAAAAGAAATACAATGTATTCCATGATTTTATTTTTCTGTTACTATTAAATGTTTAGTAAGGTTCTTGAGATTCAATCAATAAAATAACAACTTATTTTGGCGACGTTTCCAGACTACATTGTTCTCATAATCATGCCCTTGAAGGCATGTCCTTGTATTCTTCGCACTCGTCAGCTTTCTCTTAAATCGCTTAAGTTTCTTCATCACTGTGATTGCGTAAGGTCCGTGGGTTAATTTGATTTATTCGTAAAATCCCATTCTTACTATAGATATCATTATTGAAGGCCGCTGGTATTCCTCAAGGTAGTATCCTGGATCCCATCCTTTATTCGTATATCCCAACCCCTAATACTATCCTCACAACCTATGCTGACACAAGCGTGTTATCAGTCATGATGATCCATTTGATTTTCCCAGACACTCCAGTCACCGCTGGTGTCATAACTGGAGAGTTAAGATAAATCCCAGCAAATAACCTTTTCCCTACGTCGAAAACCTACCTCATCCTTCCTCCTGTATCCTTTAATGGAGTACCATTAAATAATGTAGGACAGATAAGATACCTCGATTTTATCTGGACAAGAGACTTACCTGGAACCCTAATACAAGATTGAAAAGACAAGAAGCTGCACGTCGATTTCGATTACTACAACACCTACTTGACAAACGTTCAAATCTCCCGATACACTACAAAAAACTCATCTATATGACGATTATCAGACCTATTTGGACTTACGGTATAGAGTTATGGGGATCCACCAACCATCGAATTCTTCCCAAATCACTCCAATCCGAAATCCTTCGAAAAATCCTAGATGCTCCTTACTTTGTCACAAATGAATTGATCCACAACGACCTTAATATCCCATATGTTGCTGGTTTGGCACGAACCAGATACCTTTCCTTTCATAATAAATTCACTGCTCATCCAAATCCACTTGTTGCACAACTTGCTTACCATTCCATTCCTGGCAATCCTCCAAGGCGTCTGAAAAGAAGATGGCCCCGTGATCTTCTTATGTAAATATTCATTAGAGTACTACCAATGGGTGGTTCCTCTACAAGTTTTATTCATGTCATTATGTCTCATATATACCGCATATTTACTTGATGTGTTTTTTTTTTTTTAAATACAGTTGTAAATTTCTATTAATAAAAGAATAAAAATAATAATCTATTATTGAATCAATGTTTTTATTTGGATATATTTTCTTTACTGTTAATATTAAATGTTTAATATGTTTGAGGTTCAATCAATAAAATAACAACTTATTTTGGCGACGTTTCAAGACTACATTGTTCTCATAATCAAGCCCTGCACCATATTAGGAATGTCCCTGTATTCTTCGTCCTCGCAAATATATCCATCCATATTAACACATTGAGTCAAAAAATGAGTAGTGCAATTAAAAAATATATATAATACATTACTGGAGGTGCAGTAGTTTAATGGTTAGAGCGAGCACTGGGCTTAAAATTTCTGGGACTCAGGTTGGAGTCAGGCTGAGAAAGGTAATAATTCATTCAGTTATAGCAACCAAGGTATACTTTGGTGATTCCAGATTCGATAGGCTCAAGAGACCCTTCTTGGACACATTCAGGCTCTATAAATACTTTTGATTGGGGAAAAATCTGGCGGTTGAATGTCATTGTGACCAAATCTTGTTGCGTAAGCGTAGGTCAAGAACCAGTAGAACCTTTCCAAGACTCTTTGCATCGTAGTGGTACAAGGTTTTATTTATTCCATTTTTTTATCTATCATAACTACTGCAATCAGAAAAACTGCGGGCATCTGCACAAACAGGATTAGATTCAATTTTAAAAATAATTTTTAATATATTTACAGAATATAGACCATTGGAAAATCGATCACGAGACTGAATGTATATAAATCATTATATTTAACTTTTGAATTCATTAAAAGTTACTGTTTAGACAACAATGCCAACTAATTTATGAGAAAAATTAAAGAGTTAAGAAAAAA
This sequence comes from Euschistus heros, assembly GCA_003667255.2. Taxonomy (NCBI): domain Eukaryota; kingdom Metazoa; phylum Arthropoda; class Insecta; order Hemiptera; family Pentatomidae; genus Euschistus; species Euschistus heros. The sequence continues at coordinate 2,873,147 of RCWM02000106.1, read as the reverse complement.
GTGTTATGAGTTTGATTCAACATTTGATGTCGTAATCGAATGTTTTTCGAAGTCAGTTATTGTGAACATTCAAACTCATAATCGATAGTTCATCGAATGTGATATTTTCTTTCGAAAAAAAAAAAAAACTTTTTTTTTTACAAAGAAACGTCAATCGAAGTTAGTTTGATTCAATATTTGATGTCGCAATCCAATGTTTTTATTATTATTATTATTAATATCTGAGACATATATATTATACCGACCTATGTTGTTCTTAAGTGAATATTTATTTTATTTACGTCTATTGAATAATACACCTAAAAATAATAAATATCTCGAACATATTTTATATAGTAATATTTATTAGTATGTCCCAGAATGGTATAAAACGTCCAAACAAACCAGCACTTTATATAGAGGCATAAATTTGATAGGAAATGTGGCACCGCTCGAATGATGCCGGTACCTTCCTAATAAAATGGAAAACAGACAGACTATCCCAGTATAGTGAATGGTTATGGTTGAAGGGATTTTCCCCAGCGGCGCCTGCGCATAACAGCACCTTTGTTAAAGAAACTGCCCATAAACTGGACCTTTCTGGCCTATAGTATCATTCCCGATTCTCTCCCTTTGACATTTTTCAGAAGAAAATCCTATGATGGCGTCAGCTTGGAATCAATTTTTCTTCTGAATAACTTCGAAAAAAAAAGACTTAAGAAAGTTTGCTCCTCCAATATAATTATTACCGCTTTTAGTTTTAATTGAGTAAAAACTTTTAGTCCATTAAGTAAAAGTGTTTTATATTTTTCTATTAGACTTATAAAATGAAGAATAATCATTAATAATTTTTTCATGAAGTAGCTATAATTGTTCATTTTATTTTTTTAATTGAATAGTGTTATATTAATAATCTGAAACATTTTGATTTCATCTTTCTTTTATGTATTGAATTAAGACGATTTCCTTACACCTTTTCAGTCACTGACCAGTAAAAAGTTAGGCAACATAAATTTTTTTTAAAGTATGAATTCAATCCACAAGTCGTATTCTGCTATTGGCCAGCTTCCCCTATGAAAAAATAAAATATTAACTAAGGAATCATAATTTAGGTTTTAAAAATATGTTCATACATACGGAAATCGGATGACAGGAGAAGGAGAGGACGTCCCCGGATGAGATGGATGGATGATGTGGAGGAAGATCTTAGGCGGGTTGGGTTCAGGGATGACGGGAGAGAGCACAAGATCATGGAGTTTGGTTAGCTGTTGTGGAGGAGACCTGGGTTGATGCAGGACCGTAGTTCCCGTATAATAAATAAATAAATGTATTCAGTTACCTCTCGTTTAATTTTTTGATGAACCACCCCTCACGGCCATGCATCATTACACGTCGAAGGGCTGTCTTATATAATTTGATATTAAAGGTTGTAGGAAAGACATTACATGTACAATGACATTTATAACAACCTATCATTTAGGTTTTGTATAAAAATGGGGTGTATAAAAAAAAATGACCGTTTGTTAAAAAAATATTTGTATTCTTATTTCTTTGATATAAAATACAATTAATACTCTAAGTATAGTCCATTGTTATCTATCGTCATTACCCATCTGCTCGCCAATTGCTCGATGCCACGCTGATACCTGATGGCTGTCAAAGAACTCTTGGACAGTATTTTCAACTTCCGCAAAATTATCAAAATTTTCCCTTGACGAAAATAAGCCATGGAACGAAACAAGTTGTAATCCGAAGGTACGAGGTCTGGACAGTATGGTGGATGAGGCAGAAGCTCAAACCCATGAAGTTATGTAAACTTTTCTTTGGTTCGACTGCTGATTGTTGAGGAGTAAGTTCGTGAGGGACCAGTCTACAGGTCTTTTTCTCCTTCCCCATGGAGAGAAGCTGGCGACTAACAGTATCTTTCGACTCACCATACTCCCTGGCAAGTTCACGAGTACTTGTGGACGGATTTGACTCAAGTGCTTCCTTCAGAACATCATCAATATCCAGTAATGGCCGCCCGGAGCCCTTCTTCCTTTCCAATGTCCAATGTCTTATCTGCACTTATAAATTTTTCAAACCAACGCCGCGCAGTGCGCTCTTCAAGGACACCTTTCCCTTCATATTTAATAATTTCATGAGTTGCTTCAGCGGCTGTGAATTTTTTTTTCCAATAATGTCTTAAAATTAAGAGAATTTCGAAGGACACTGTCATGTTTCTTCTTTGAAATAAATAACTGAACTGAGGCTTTTTTTTTTTTTAAGAAGTTCAGTGTTAAAAGCAAGCTTAGAGAATGCTCTTAAGGGATTATTAAGTATTGGTAAATAATAAATAGCATTAGGAAATTTACAGACTTTTGAACTCTGGAATTTGGTAAAACGGTCATTTCTTTTTTTTTATACGCCCTATTAGATAGTTATGATACAACGTACGACAGTTGTATTTGTTTTCTTTTGTATTCATAGGCTCCCGTTTGTTTACATGTAATCTTTATATTCAAAAGAAATAAATAGAAAATGAAACACTCTAAATCACGAAACCCACGTTGGATGGCAAAAAGTAATCTGCTTATTAAATATAATGCGGGGTAAATAGAATCGTAACGAAAGGGCAGAGATAAAATAATGAAATGCGGGGAAGGAAATCCCGGGCTGAGAAGAAAAGTGTAACATGAAATGGCGTACTAACCTCTACACACTATTCCAAGGGGGCCCCTTGTAAAAAATGCCCCCTACGTGGGGGCACTACAGTCCAAGGGGATTAACTTTTTCTGCCAGCTGTGTACAGGTAGATCCGCCCGCTCCTACGTGTCCGACTCCTCTAAGCTCTCCTCTGTAATTGCTTTTGTTAAAGAATACAATAGTCTGTTTAGCAAGCTCTGTACCAAATGTATGAATTCTAAACCCCTTCCGACCCACTCTTTTACCAGCTTTAGCCCTTTGTATAAAATAGGATAATGTCTTTTGTAGGATTGTTATTCCTTTATGGAAATAAATTTTCCAATATTTTATACTCGTTCATAAAAGAAACTAAAGGAAGATGCAGATATTAGATTTTGCTATATTTCAATAAACATGACAGCAGTGACAAAAAAACATTTAACACAGTTTATGTTTTACCTCTACAGTATCTAATTATAAATGTATAAAAATGAATAATTTTTTACTAGCTAATATAGTAAATAAATAATTTATGATCACACAATCTCCATCCCACAACTTCAAAACTAAAATCACCCTTGACACTATCTACTTACTATGTTGACAAAATACTATATCGTTGAAGTTACTTGCAAATAAATTTTTTATTTAGATAGAACATCTATAACATATTTTAATAACTGTGTCATTAGATTTATCTTCGGGATCCCCAGGCGGTAACACGTTACTTGCCGATATTCTGAGCTTGGGTGGCTCTTTCCTCAATTCCGACGGCAATACTTTCTGGGTACTTTACTATTCCAATGTCTAAAAACCAAAAAACTTTCCTATATTCTTGATCTATTAACTCTGCGTTCTTCTATCCACCTCCTAAACTCTAGATCCCAAACTTTTAACCTTTATATCTCCTCGTATAAAACCGCTTCCTTTGACAAATCCTTTATCATTCGTGCTACCTCCTTCTGGAATTCTCTAATTCTGCTCCACTTCTATTCGTGAAGTAGCATCCATAACTTCCTTTAAAAATAATTTATTTCTGTTCCTTTTAGACAATCAATCTTCCGCAAATATTTCAATAATCAAATTAATACTTAGAATTACTTTTTTTTCTTCTTTCTTTCTTTTATATTTTCATATAAATATATATATACATATATAGTTAGTTAGTTGTGTACTAGAATTGTTAGTCTATTCATATCCACTAGTAACATTGGCATGATTATGAGAACAATATAGTCTCGAAACGTCGCCAAAATAGTTTTTTTTTTTTTTTTATGACTGAACCTCAAGAACCTTACTAAACATATATATATATATATATATATATATATATATATATATATATATATATATATATATATATATATACGATTGTATTTTATGTTATTATTATTATTTCATATACTTATTTATTTTTTTATTTAATTTAATTTTTTTTTCATGTAAAAAATGTATGCTGTAATTACTGAAGCATTTAATTTGTAAATAATAGGCCAGACAATTAAACTTTTAACTGTGCATTATTTTCAATCTAAGGGGACAGTAAGTCCCAGAATAAAGTTTATGTTTTCATTTTGATTTCATTGCTACAGGCAAAGTACCCAATCAGAATCGACAGCAAATCACATCTTACGGTCTCTCGCCAACAATTGGCTTCCTGCTACATTCGAACTGAATATTTCTTAAAATGTTCTTTAATTATCGGTATTTTTAAGTTTAAAAAATTTAAAATCATTTCATACCAGGTGCTTAAATAACAGTTTAATTTTAAACTATACTTCGTTCATATTCTGTAACGATTATTTCTATTCATGAATAACAAACTTATTTTGGCATGTGCATCCTTCCGAGATCGTCTGAGCAAGTTACAGTTACTGTAGGAGAGAATAAAAACAACTTACAACTTTTTATTTTATTTAGACTAGATAGAGAATAATTTATTTTGAAACTTTACTGGGTTGCAATACATTGCACATACATGTAATATATGCATATAAATGCAATATATTCATCGATATTTTGAATATATAATAAAAAAGAATATTTTTTTTTTTAGTTTGATTTGTAAATAATGCGACTAAAGTTATAAAATATATTAGTTATATCAGTAGTTACGACTAATTATAAAAGGGATGATTTATTTTTCGTTCCATGTTAATTTAAATTGTCCAATTTTCAAGACCAAAAGAAAAACTCTTAACCGAAGGCTAGGACTTCTATTTTCAATTCCCTCAAATCATTCAACTTCACAACATAAAATTAAATAAACACTAATATTTTTTTATAGAAACCTATTTTGATGTGTTAAAAAACTCAAAACATTTCAGGCAAAAACATTCAGGACAATCACAAAAGAAACTTGGAACGTAATCAACATAACTCTAAATACGGACTTTAGGATGTCATTTGTTAATGAACAAATACGTACCCGCTACGAGTAATTCTACGAAAAATTAAACATTTCAACATACTCATAAACGAAATGGCCACTACTGAAATCAAAAATATCTAAAGAATAGGAGCAGGAAAAAGGAAAAAAAAATCAGAACAGGAGGAAGTGCGACTGGTTTCTGCAAAAAAGTTAAAAATGTCTAAACATTTTGTTAATGATTTTATGGAATTAAGAGTTCATTTTGAGTACTGCTATGTATTTTTTAACAAGGTTGAGTAAATCTTTAGATCCAATTATATATTATAACTCTCTTTGCAGCTTCGTCCGCTCTTATAAGTTTTAAGTTAAAGTCATAAAATTTTAATTAATAGTTGAATTTTTATTTGTTTATCGATAAAAACCTAGTATTGAATTATTTAATTGAGCATTATTTCTTCAATATTTTCACGCAGAGCAGAATTTCTTAAGCGGGCACCAAAGGCACAGATTAGGTGGTTGAAGTTCATGTAAAATCATAATTAGACATCCATTTTTAATTTTAATGTACCAGTTGGTAATCTAGATGGACATAAATTATTATAAAACTCTTGCGGATAATGAACTGCATCATCATTGCTTAAAACTACAGACTCATGGCTCATATTTTTGCACACGATATAAAAAAAGCAAATGATCGACATTTATATTTGTAATAATTTTTATTAGGCAGAAATAATTTTATTCATTTTATCTTGTTGGATTATATATCCTAACCATAAACGTATATGACTGTGGCAAACCTCGTTTCTGCCACTCAAAATTGAACATTTAAATTTTTATTATTGTAATTTTTTTATTGCAAAACCTTCTTGATGTACTTAAAATTTAGTAAAGATTGGTTTAGTAGTTTAACTATGCTATAAACTCTATGACGGAATTGTGGTGACCACTTGTGGTGACCGGCTTAATATGTCACATTACTTTTTTAAATCTCTTTTAATTATTTAATTGGAGAGAAGTAAACTTTATTATCAATTTTAAGCTCTAGACAACTGCGTACCTTTGTAACCTTTCCTGTAGAATCTTGTAGGTGCTCTCCACCTATTGGTCAATTTTCAAACTTCAAGTCACACCACATACTAGCGCTTTTTTTTATAACAAATTCATTGGAAATCAGTATATTTTGTTATCGCAAAACCTTCCAAGAAATATAATGATGATGTGTTAAAAATTTGGTACAGATTGGTTTAGTAGTTTTGGTTGCTAATGATCACAAACGAAAATGGCTTGTCCTTTTATATAATAGTATAGATAATCGAGTATTAAAAGCAACTAACAGTATACAAATAAATTAATAGTTAAAAATTTTCCATTGGTAACAAATGGCAACTGTGGAATAATTAATAATAAAAATGGATTTAAAAATAAATATTTCGGAGGAATGATAAAGTAGGTAAAATGATCGTGACAGGAGTAAACCCATTTCACTGGAGCACTCTGGTCCTCGCGACAGCTGATTTTCACGTCGCTGTCAACACAGCACAGCAGCTACATCATATTTACCCATTCACTGGTCGTTATGTACGGCGGGGTATTCTCATGATGCCCGGTTTATTTTACTAAAGCAAAATTTTAAGCGAATCCCTCTCGATGATACAACGCGTGTTGATTTTTCATCAAGATTTCTACTGACAATGACGGATGATCCGGACTGTCAAAGCTTGTTGAGGTTTTGGAACATTGGGCGAAATAATGGACTCAAAACTCAGGTATTTGCTGGGCTTCAGTTTGTTTTATGAATGCCAATGGGGGGTGTAAGCATTGAATTGTTGATTAGTAAAGAAGATCTGCATTGCGTTATGGGCAGCATGAAATTCTATTGGATCAAAGCAGTTTTATTTTTTAATTAAATAAATATAATAAATACAGTAAGAAAGAATAAAAAAAAAATTAAAACCACCGTAAAATAATTTATTTTATGCAATTAATAAATAATAATTATAATTTGTCATTTATTTCAATTTTAATTTGACATTAAAAAAAGGCGAAGTGTTTAAAACAAATTTTTATTCGTTAACCATTATTTTTTATCAACTATACTAGTAGAAAAAGTGTCGAAATTAATAATAAATTAGGCAGTTTATAATCTGTAACTGTCCTGAAATTTATTTCTAAAAATCATTAAAATAAATTTTACAATCTAACGTATTTCTTAACAACAAGAATAAATTAGAAAATAAGATCATCATACTGGATAGATAGAGGTTATCATGAAAGCAGTGAGGAGTTGAAAAAGAAGAACTGGTAAATTTAGAATGAGTTTAAATTTAATTGTAGATTTTTAAAAAACTTAATATCATAGGTAAATATTATATTTAAATATTAGCCATTTTTTGTGTTGAGTGATATTTGAAAAAAAATGCCAAAAAAAAACAAACAAAAAAAAAAAAAATAAACAAATATTAACTGCTAACAAAAACACATTTTTCTATATACTGCAAAAATATTTTTCATATCTATTATTTACACATAAAATTATATCATAAATTATCCTTTAGAAATTTCATTTGCCAACTAAACAATGGTAATATTTTTTTTCTATATACTCTCTCTATATTATTATTTTTTATTTTTACAATACGTTCTTTTCAAAATGACGATCTACTGATAGGTTTTATCGTACTTTAACCATGCCATAAAAACCAAATACTCTTCAATAATGCAAATGTATGGTAGATAATGCTGATAGAAGAAAACAGTGCCAAATGTGTGAACAAAAGTACATTTATAAGTTACTGACAAGTTATTATTATAATTTTTTCATACATTTGATTGAAGTTTATATGTACAAAACTGTAAATATTCATAAATAAAAAATATATGTAAAGTTTATACAAAATGTTTAAGGTAGTCCTAAAACTAATGCAGGTTTATGTTTTTAGAATAAATCTATAAAATAAACGGTTAGAATACATTTATATTAATCAAATTAAACCCTAACCCGCTCAACAGATTTTTTAAAAATAAGTTGGTAGCTTTTTGATTTCCCTAAATAGAATTTTAAATCTTTTTTACTCATAAATTATGCGAAATTAGTTAATTTCATTTATTATAAAATGTAATATTTTTTACTGTATATAATTTGTTTTCTGTTTTTTCAAAATGTAAATTAATTGGAGCGTTGATAACCATGCAGTTTCACGCTCTAAAACACAATAAATAATAAATAAATTAGTTAATTTATAGATTTGATAATTAGGTTAATTTAAAGAAAACAATATAGCCTGGATTACTTTCCTAGCAACTCGATACATACATAAATTATGCTTCATTTCTTCAAAAAATTGAATAAATAAAGGCAATATGAAATTTAAAAATGTGTGTTATAAAGGAGTTGAAGTTTTCTAAAGTAGGTCTTACACCTTGAGAGTTTGTGTAATCTTCCCTACTAGCGCAGTCTATTCACTGAAAAAAACTAATTTCGAGTTTCATTCAGAATGTTAGGACCTTCAGTAAAGTGGCTAGCGGGGATTAAAATAGACCCTGAGCTTGTTAAAATGGAGGATAATGGAATCAGCTTGAACTAAATAGGTAGAACTAGGAGTCTTCAATCTTATAAAGGAGGGTGGAATTAATTTATATTATAAAGGATGTAATGGGTTAGTCTAAAATAAAATACAAAAATAATTCAGGTAAATATAACGTAAATTAGAATTATACAGCTATTCTAGACTTATTAGATTCATTAGAGATACATTTTATGTATTTAGCGATAAAGAAAGAATCGATGGTTAGAAAATATATAAAAAAAGATTTTTTAACTAAAGGTACTTAATGCGACATGCTAACAGACAAACAAACACTACTCAAACATCAATTCGGATTTTGTTCACAATGTACTAACTACACAGAGCCGAAGACAACATTTCAGTCACACTAGAGAACAGACCAGACTATATGTTACTGGCGTATTCTTGGATGTAGCTTTAGCGTTCGACACAGTCTGACACAATGGACTGCTTTACAGACTTAAATCGTTTTTACCTTCGATTTACTACCTTATACTTCTTTAATTTCTTTGGGATAGATACTGCTCAGTCTGTGAGGCTCAGGATGTCTCCTCTATACATCCGATTAGGGCCGCAGTTCCGCAAGGATCAATTATTGCACCTTTGTTGCACATAATAGACAGACATGACATTCCAACTACCAATCTCTAGCACAATAATAGCAACATATGCAGACGATACTGCACTTCTGACTTGACATTCAGACATCACTCAGGCATCACTGACTCTAACATTTCTTAGACCAATTACAAACCTTCAGACGGAACATGTTTTTTCGTTGCGTTAGGAGGGACGTCCGTCCCACAGAGGGATACTGAAATTTTTCTTTTTTTTTTCATAAACTCAATTTATATTTTAAGCCATTTATTTACTCTTATTGCCTTTTTTGTTGTTTAGTAAATAATATATTGTTCATAGGTAGTTAACAAATCCATGATAGAAATTGATTAGTGGTAGAATGTAAAATTATTTATTATTTTTATCAAATGTGGGGCATAATTACTGGTTATTAGTCAAAAACTATAAAAAATAATATAATATAATAAAAAAAAGATATGTCTAAAACGCAAAAAAAAGGAAAGCAAAGTATGCAGTAGACTAAAAGAACATGACGTTCATGGTATCACTTTCATCGAAGTTTGAAAATTCGGTTCAAAATACGTCCGTTAAATAAGTGTAAATTATTTTAGTAGTTGAAAAGATTAACAAATAAAAAATGAGAGGTTACCTACTATAATGCTACAGAAAATTTATGAGAAGTAGATAAAGATTCAATAAAATGATAAATAATTACAAATATATAAACATACAATGAAAACAGGCTTCACATTCAGCCAGGGATTAAATGAGAAGTACAAAATTGTACGTTTATTGGAACACCTGCCAGGCAGACGGATACAAAATCGTTACACTAGTGGGAACATCCGTCTTACGGACGGGGTACGTCTATAAAAATGCAATCTTAGCTGCTTAGGGCCTGATGCTAAACAGCAAACATTTAGTATCGGCAAAGAGTGGGGTTAAACTGAAGCAAACACGAAACCTCAGCCCTTCAATCATTCTTCAGTAAGATTTAGTACATTATATACTAACTGTATCCGTCTGACAGGCGGATTTTCCGTTGGAAGGTTTAAGACTGGTTCAATAAATGGAAAATCTAACTCAACAACGATTATTCCCAGCACATCACTTTTACACTTCGACATAATACCTGCTCCCCTAGTTAACATTAACGATGCTCCAATTAAATAGACTTACACTTTTCAAAAAGTAGAACTTGTTTTTGGCAGAAGGGTTATGGGGCCCTCACGTGAAAATGAAACGCCTCTGCCTCAACCATTGACTAAGACTACTCTTTACTTCTCAAACAATCGACTCTAAAAATCAGATGACGATTTAATACTTATACTTACGCATCGCAAATTTTTTAACAGAAAAAAATACACATTCAAAAGTTACAAATTATTTAGTCAAAGGCTTTAAAAATCATAACACACACCCTGGTACATCAATAATGGAACATTACATACAGTTTTGAAGGACGATATTCAAACCTTATACAAAATATTTTATGACAAATTTTAAGGACATTACAAGATATCAATCCAAAACCTGGCGATTTTTGATGTGCCTGAGTCAATCCGAAGAAGGCTATCAAGAAACCGACTAAGAGATCTCCTAATATAAATCTAAAATAAAAAGCAAGAGTATAAACCGATGGGTGCTGAACTCTCACACCCTTGACATGCCAATTTTACAAAATTATTTTTTTTTTGTTTAACATATCTGCTTATTGTCGCGGTTTGAGTGACAGATGTTGATAAAAGAATTATAGTAAAAAAAAAATTCCCTAACTACTTTCAAAATAGACAATTGTCCAATAATATGGTTTATTTTAAACAGTGAGAGAAAAGATTAAGATTGATCTGGAAAAAGTTGGACCTGACTTTCTTACAAGAGGACCGTCCTGTTTAGCACTCTGATTGACAACACTATCAATTTTAGTTGTTTTCTTTCACCTTTCCTTTTTTACATTGGCCTATTAATAAACTGAGACATAAATAGATACGTTTATTTAAGACATATAAGATAAATTAAGAAATTAGAATAAAAAATGATTAAAAACGAGAAGAACCCCAAGGGTTCGTTTAGCCAGAAAACTGCGCTACGTAGGAGTATATCCAGATTGTTGTAATAATTGTCATACAAAAAAGCAGTGGCCTCGTAATCGATCTACTGTAAAATTCAATGTGGAGTCCTAGCAATGGCCAGCTTCACTTATGCCTTGAGTGACTGTACTATGGCGCTCTCACTCAGCCTCCACTGTTGTTTTTTTTACTCCAGTGACGCAGCTGAGGATCACACCCCTTTCTTTTCATTACCTTCGACTAATTATTTTTTTTAACTTTTAGCGACCAGACGCCACTTCGCTTCATTGAGTGAGTATCAGCATGCATTCGATTTTTTTTATTTTACGACTTGAAATTAATATATACACAGCCTGTACAACAAAATTCTGAAGGTTTTAGAACTGATGATGACTAAAATTTAAAACAAGCCTTCGAATAAAGAAAATACCAATTTATTTGTTAACTTAATGTATATATTATTTTACTGTACTTTATTTATCTACTTTATTTACTTGATTTATATATTTTATACTTTATAACACATAAAATAAAATAAAAAATGGCACTGCGATAGGCATAATAAAGGTATATCCAAATTATTAAACGAACGTATAAATTATAATTATGTTACACCAGTAGTTTTAATATAACATTAAAAAAAAAAAAAAAAAAAAAAAAAATTAAAATAAAAGTAAAGTAAAATTTTGTAAAAATCCGTGATCTAATTTAAATATTTATTATTACATGTACAGGTTCAGCAACCTTTTGGTACTAAATTCAATTGAATAACACAACAATAATGAAGGTCAACTATGAGATCGTAAAAGAGAATAGGCTGTTGGAAATATACAGTAGAAGGGAAGAGAAAAAAGAAACAAAAAGAAGGAGGGGAAGAGTAAACAGGCGAAGCGTTTGTCCCTGACAGTTTTATTGAATCCGGAGGAAAAAGCGGTGGAATCTGAAGCTGCAATGCACGTTTCCTTCAAATGTGGAATTCAATTATGCATCGCGAGCCGCTGAGGTTGGTCAAATCTCACTTTTTGCCATCGTAGTCTCGTCGAATATTCTTCCTTTTGCTCCCGACATCTGCTCCACGTTTTTTTTTTTTTAAAGACGTCTCATTCATGTGCGATTTTTTTTTTCGATTTCTTGTTCCAGCAGCAGGTTGCCAGATTACTGTTAAAAACCAGTCGGATTAACCACTCTTTCCCTTCAACATATTTTTTTTTTATTTAGGCATCGTTTCTTCTTTGACAAATGTCCTTTCTCGTAGTTGACTTCATATTCATTCTTGTAATTTATAAACAGTCTATTGTTAATGATATGAATACTCTTTTTGTATTTAAACTCATTCCCTATCGCGGTCAATATATGTTCTCCCAGTTCAATTATGTGCATGAGGTCAATTATTATTTATTAAATAAGTATATTTTTATTAAAATTATATAAATGTTTTCCCCTTGTACATATCCAGTATTATGTAATTATTATAATTAGTTATAAGGATACAATTATTCTTGTATTTTTTGCCTTTTCTTTAAATGCAGTTTCATTCGATTGGAAATAAATGAATAAGCAATTGAAGAGCCAAGGAAAAAACTCAAGAAACATGAAATTTAAAGTTTAACTCGCCCGGATCCACTTTCAAAAACTGTAAAAATAATTTTCTTAAAAAATATTCTCTTGGCACCCTCTACACAAAAATTCAAAACCATAAAATAATTTAAATGCCCCAGAAACAACTAAGCATGATAGCGAAAAAAACACTGTTTTTGTTGTGTTTGTATGTTTTGTACAATGTTTGTCTATTGTTTATTTGTTTTGGATTTACTGGTCCCTGTAGTTACGGAGATAAACCATGGTAGTCCAACCTAGCTATTAAGTTGGAATAAGTATAGTATTATCTTAATATATATAAATTACGTGTCGCTGTCTTGGGGCAGGCTCACACCTAAACTACTGAACCGATTTTAATCAAATTTGCACACCGTGTGCAGTTTGATCCAACAAAAAAGATAGGATAGCTTATATCTTAATTTATAGTCGCAATATTATTTGTATATTATCTGCAAGTAACAATTATCTGTTAGCTCTATACGATTCTAACATATGACGCCATAAGATTATACTATTATATAAAAGGACAAGCAATTTTTCGTTTGTTATCACTAACCACCAAAAACTACTAAACCAATCTCTACCAAATTTTGACTACATCATCTTTATAGTTCAAGGATGGTTTATCAATAGTAAAATGTAATGATTTTCTGCTAATTTTTTATTGAAAAATGAATAACAAGTGGATAACAGTGAAGTTCAAGAATGGCAGCAATTGGCATCTACACGAAAGGTTAAAAGGTACAGTGTTACATAGAGCTGGACATTGATAATAAAATTTACTTTTTTTCAATTGTATTGTTATTAAAACAGCTATATGGATTGAAATATACCAAATTTTAACTAGATAATTTTCATAGTTCTAGGTTTAGCAACAATAAAAATTTAAATGTACAATATTGTGTGTTAGAAAACGGGTTTTGACACACTATCACATACTTTTATGGTTAGAAATTAAAATCCAAACAGATCATAATGCCTGTGAGCGTAATGCTGTTATTATTGCCATAATTGAATACCGCCCCGAACCCCCACCATCCCACTACTATATCGTACGAATTTAGTAAACGTTTTGGATGGGTAGGGTAGATAGGGTTAAGAGATATCTCCAACCTCCCGAAAAATATGTCAGGCATAGAACAAAAAGCCAAATTCAAAAGGATTATACGGTAAGAAAGAGTATCTTTTTAAAAATCGAAAATATTTAATCAATTTTGAAAACGAAGACAATTCTGGGATATCCTTCGGTCGTCAAAAATTGTTAGATTCTGTTAGATCTCAAAATAGTATACTTAAATGTCCTGTGAAAAGGATTAAATAGGAACAGAGGGTGTTCTTTGTAAAAAACTTAATGATTAATTCAATTTTCAAACCGACAAAAATTAAATAGTCGGGAAGTAGTGACCAAGGATATTCTACTCCCTCAAAAATTGATAAATCTTGATAAAAAAATAGTATCCCTCAGTGACTTAGGATTTGACGCACAGAACTAAAAAAAATATGTTCTAAGTAAATATTGTATGTATAAATGCATAGTCATCCATATTATTTATTTCCCTTGAGTTTGACAGATTGGGATATTTATTCAACAAACCAGTTTATTTTCTAAAAATAAAATCAATATGTTTACGATCATATAACAACATATATTGTGAAATGGCTGATAGATAGAATAAAGAAAATATATTTAATTTTAAAGTATCGAAATCGATGTTATTTCTTTAAAATTTTTAAAATTAAAGAAATTAAACAATTAATTCTGATTAAACGATGATGAACGTATAAAGAAGTGTGTAACTTATGAAAGTAGAAGTGTGTGTACTAAATCTTATCCCACATTTTATTTTCGTTCATGCTCTAAATGAAGAATCTCCCTATCAACCTTCAAAGTAGCTCAATAAACAACTAATGTGCCATTGGATGTTTCAGCAAGTTAGGCACATGACAAGCCTGCTATTAATAACTGAAGCAGAAGACGCATTAATCACAACAGGAAACATAATTCAACGCAGGGAATGCGCTGTCATGGCAGAAGCTTACGAATAAACCATGTCTAATTTCAGCGTAAAACATTTAGTTTTCGATACATAATCGGCCTTAAACTAATATTGACGACGCTGTATTCTATGATCGTAAACTCAATATTATTATAACCTCAAAACGACTTTCGTCTTGTTTCCCACGCGTTAAAATGCAATATTCATACATGAGCACCTTCAGAACTACATCATATTATCACAACCCCTAAACAGCCATAAGATCCAGTTTTATGATTAAAGAAGATTATAGGAAAACAATCCAATCTATCTTATAATAATTTAAATGGTTATAAAATTAATAATATATATATATATATATATATATATATATATATATATATATATATATATAAATAGTAAAGCCAACAAGGAATCTAAAGATTTAAAATTTAAAAAATAATAATATGTCACTCTAAATCATGAAAAGTTGCCACAGTTTAGGATGCCTATAGTGCTAGATACAAAATACCTACTTTTCAGAAGGAACTGATTTACTTTTATAACTAATATGACAAAATATTATCTAATTAACTGAAAACCACTTTCAATCTCCCAAGGAACGGGAACAAAACTATTTTAGTACCCGTACATTTAAAATTCATCATTGATACAATATATAAATCTATGTATAAGTTTTTGACCGGGTCGTTCTTGTTCGAAACAAGTTTTAACTTGAAAACCACGCTGAGATATCGATCTGTCCGGCACAAGCCTACTATTTGCATTTCCGTAGACTTTAAGAAGGCCTACGACTCCATCGACCGCCAATCCCTCTTCAATGTTTTGTACGAATTTGGTCTGGATCAGAAGACCCTCGCTCTAATCAAAGAAACGTTAACTAACACAACATCCAAAGTAAAATTCATAGGGGAGGTCTCAGAACCTTTTAATATTCGAACAGTGGTTAGACAAGGAGATGGTCTTTCGCCACTCCTCTTCAGTCTGGTTCTAGAAAAAGTCATAAAGGAATGATGAGAAAATCTTTTACAGAAAAGATTTTGGAAACCGAATAAAGTTGGAAGAAATGTGGAAATTAATTGCCTAGCTTTTGCTGATGACCTCGCAATATTAACTGAAACGGAATATAAAGCAATCACTTTGGTTGAAACTCTTGTAGAATCTTCAAAAAAGGTGGGTCTTCAGATATCTTTTGAGAAGACAGTGTTCTTTGGCACAGAATTGGAAACCAAGATTCTGATCACAAAATACGGTATCATTAAAATAATCCCACACTTCAAATATCTGTGTGAAATTCTCCAGCCTTCGGGACTTGACAAAAGATCACAAGAAAGTAGGGAACTGAAGCTAAAGGAAGCGTATGGACGAACTTATCAAATCTACAATAAAAAGTGTTTACCCATTCAAGCTAAGATCAGACACTACAACACTGTCATCGAACCGGCAGCCTTGTACGCAGCTGAAACCCTGGTACTTAACAGAAAAGATCAAGAAGGCAGAACGAAAAATAATTACGAAATTATTGGTCCATTAAAGATTGAAGATGGCTACAGACTCCAACATAATAAAGCCATAGAGAAACTTTCAAACATCGAGGCAGACATAAGGAAATGCAGTCTGAAATTCTATGGACACATACGCAGACTACCTGAACACAGACTGACCCACCAGATCATGAAGGCAACAATAAACCTTAAAACAATGACATGGAGCACACAAGTGAAGAAAGACCTAAAAGTACAAAAACAAACCCAGAAGAAGCTCTAAACAGAAATGCTTACGGAAGAAAGGTGAATCCGTGGGAAGTACGGCCGGAATACGGAGTCAAGAGGACTGGGAGAACTTTTTAGGAGGATAAGAGGAGAGAAAATGAAGATCATTTGGGCGCGTCGTAAGGAGAGAGGAACCACAAGAGTTTCACGTGATCTATCTTAGGTCCAGATCGTGCCTAATAGTAATAATAATAATATAAATTTATGATTTTTTTTTTTTTAATATAAATATGAAAAGCTGCCTCACACAAGGGCAATAAGTAATTTGCATAAAAGTGAATTCATTCATAGCATAACAAAGTATATAAGAACAAATTTTTCAGAGTGACTACCTCCAATCCCAACACCAACCTGCTACATACATTTTAAAATTGCAAGGAAGATTACAAGGAAACAATTGAATCCATCCAGTATTTTTAGTTTATGACCTATCACTTTTTGTAATTTTAAATTTTATCTTTTTAATAGATAAAAAGAAAAAAAATAATAGAAGTAAATAACATAATAAGTAAGTAACAAAAAAACAACGTAACTAGTTGAATTTATCTTTCTGAACAAATAAATTTTAACAATATTATAAAATTATAACAATATAATATTATATTAATTACTTAAACTTTTTAGAACCAGGACCTAGAAAAGAACAATTGAACAACATACAAGACTAAGAATTGGACATTAACTAACCCACCGTTTCTTATTGGAAGATAAGCAACCCGCAAAATGCAACGAATGTCAGGAGAACCTTACTAAAGGTCATGTTCTTGTTAAATGCCAAAAATACCAAAAGCAAAGAAAAGATAACGGTCTGATGAATAAATAAATTTCAACATTACTTGAAAACAACTCGTATCTCCACAATCACATTATTCAATTTTTAAAACAAACAAACCTGTACAAGGAATTATAGTTCTCAACCTGAGTATGGTGCCTCAAACCAAATGTGGTGGTACATGGCACCAGAAAGGAAATAAATAATAAAACACTTAAACTTTAAAGAAAGGTATTATTTTTTCTGATAAGGTTTTCTTTTACTATATAAAATATATTCATGACCAACAAAATAAGAAGAAATTGCATATTTGTATTTTTTTTTTTTTTTTAGAAAGGATACTTGAAACGCCTGAATATTATACAGTTTCAAAATTGAATAACATAACATGTTTTCAGAAGTCAAACTCTGTAGGGGAATTGGAAAAGTAGAACTTACTAGGAATTACTCCGATCAAATAAAAATAAGCTTTTCTCTGAAATACAGAAGTCAATAGCACACAGTCTAAGAACGATAATTGCTGATACGATACTGGAAAGAACTACTGCAAAGCTCTGAGCCCCTTTATAAATAATATACTAAAGTATCAATAATATACAAATTTATGCATAAGAAATATATTTTTAATGACAAATAATACAATAAAACATAAATAAAATAAAACAATTGATTTGAGCTATAATTATTTATCAATAATTTAAAGTTATTAAAATTAAAACTATTCTACTTTGAAAATGTCATTCACAAAACTGTTCATGTCGATGACATAAAAAAATATGCTAATTGTATTATGATATATTTATAATAAAATTCATTATATATTTTTCATATATACATATACAGGGTGTCCCGAATTCAAATGACAAAACTTCAGGAACTTATAGGGGACCGAAAAACTAAGACAAAAAGTCCTTCAGAGATTTGCTCGTTTTGGCTTAGTTTAAGAGAAAATCGAAAAAATAAAAATAAAACAAAAATGTTACAGGTAGCGATTATCACCTTTTAAAGTTCGTCAGGCTAGGCAGTGAGATAGGTAAACACGTAACGTTATCCTTTACATTCTTTTATTTGTTTACATCTTGGCTTCCTTCTAGGATTATAATTCCTTAATCAGTCTTCAGTCAGTTACTCAGATATTTTTGTGTGAATAGCATCAGCTACAATGCCGCATACATATTCTAATGTTGAATACGCTGATATGATTTTTGTGTATGGTTTCTGTAACGGTAATGCTTTAGAAGCGGTGCGGGAGTATGCGCGCCGATTTCCAAATAGAAGAGTGCCTAATCGACGAGTCTTTTCGTTAACTTTTAATAGACTACGAGAGACTGGGTCATTCTTAATACGTAATGAAGGCGACCAATTCCAGGCAGCAATTAAAGCTGATTATCGGAAAAGAAATTGTGTCCAACGCCACTTCGATAACAATGCTGAGACTAGCATTCGAAGAGCATCTGCTGCATTAGCAATATCGCGGCAAGCAATACGGCGATCTTTAAAAGGTGATAATTGCTACCCATACCATCTTCAAATAGTTCACAATTTATTACCTCAAGAATATGTCAAGAGATTGAATTTTAGTAACTGTTTTCTTGACGAAGTTTGCAATGATAATTTATTTCCATTAAAAATTATATGGACCGATGAAGCAACCTTTACAAGAGGAGGAATTGTTAATCAAAGAAATTATCATGTATTTGCTATTAACGTTTGGCTTGGAATTTGGAACGGATTACAGGTGGGACCATATTTTTTACCTGGAAGATTGAATGGTATCAAATTTACACATTTTTTGGAGAACGACTTTTCTAATTATTTAGATGACATTCTCTTACAGCAGCGGATAGAAATGTGGTTCCAACTCGATGGACGCCCAGCTCATTATAGCAGAGTTGCTCGAGCTTGGCTGGATATAAATTATCCACAACGATGGATTGGACTTGAAGGAGTAGTACCTTGGCCACCCAGATCATCTGTGATATGACACCCATGGATTTCTTCGTATGGGGAACCTTGAAGCAGAAAGTTTATTCGGTGTCAATCAACTCAAGAGAGCAATTAAGAGACCTAATCATAGATGCAGTGCACCAAATATCATCAGAACAATGTTTAGGTGCAATTAATCAAGTGAGTGCTAGATTTAATGCTTGCATTGGTGCAAGAGGACAACATTTTGAGCAATATTTACATTAAAAAGAAAATAATATAAATATAAATGTAAATAAATAAGTATAAAAATGAAAACATTTTTTTTTTTTTTTTTTTTTTTTTTTTTTTTTTTTTTTTTTTTTTTTTTTTTTTTTTTTTTTTTTTTTTTTTTGCGATATTCTCTAAAACTAAGCAAAAACGAGCAAATCTCTAAACGACATTTTGTCTTAGTTTTTCGGTTCCCTATAAGTTCCTGAAGTTTTGCCATTTAAATTCGGGACACCCTGTATAAGGTTTTCAGAAGTACTAGTACACAGACGTCCTTGTGCATAAGTACATTTTTATATCAGATTACATTCCTAAGTACTATTCTTCAAAGTAATATCAATTGCTTTTAAATCCTTTCACCCAATTTCCTGCCAGTTTTTGGATTTGATCCTGATAGCACATATTCCGTTTTGAGGCAAATAAATCTTCCCATATAATTTTTATGCTCTTGTAATTATCAAAGATCCGAACTTGTAAAAAACGAACCGTTGGTCTAAACAAATCATAATCTTTGCTTTACGCAGGATGAGGCAAAACTTTAATTCCTTACGGTTCCGATATTTTTTCCTTGTCCAAAGGAAGTGCCGAGGTATACACATGTTTCAAAATAGCTTGGTTCCTGCTGACTGCATAAAATCTTGCTTCGTCACAAAAAAACTTATCCACAAAGAACTTAATGTACCTAACGTTTCTAAGTCAGCTCAAACCAGAAATCTATCCTTTCAGAGCAAACTCAACAACCATTTAAATACATTAGGAGCACAACTTGTTTCTCATTCCATTCCAGATAACCCTCTAAGGCGCCTGAAAAGGAGATGACCTCGGGACCTTCTTATATAGTAAATCATTAAATAGAACCTTTATAAGTGCTACCAATTGGTTGGTTGTTGGTTTGAAAACAAGTGACATGCCATTGTTATAACTATAATCATATTTACTTGATGAATTATAATTTTATATAGTATATACAGTTGTAAACTTCAATAAATAAATTTTTTGGAAATCTTTGTACAATGGATGTTGCTTATTGTTAATAAATACATATAAGAACAGGTTAACAGTGTTAAACCCTATAAGATTGTTTCCATTGACACACAACATATGTATTATTACTAGAACAAGCGAACAGCTCATCCTTGACTTAGCATATAAATACAACAGAAAATAGTTTGAATATTCATAGAGTTTAGATTAATATCAGCTGAGGAGAAGGAAAATAACTTAGAATAATTCCCAGTTAGGAAACTAGTTAAGTGCTAAATGGGGAACCGACTGCTATAGCCCTGGATTACCGGGGGCCTCATCCTCGGATTATGGAGGTCGTGGTGCCTCAATCCACTGGATTCCACGAGACCCATATTCAACACCTTCGACAACAGTTCCTCAACTATACTATTAATTTTACTTGATGACAACGAGAGAGAGGGAGAGAGAGAGAGGGAGAGGGAAAAAAGTTGGCAACAAGAGCTGTAAATAAAAGAATAACACCACAATCAAGTCTAAAAGGACTTTGTTGAAAATACTATTATTTAATTTCTTATGCCAATAAGCAACGTCAAAGTAAATTACTAATCTGTTATCAGTCTGTCATAATGTATACTTATACAGTATACATCGCCACTCATAAAATCATAAGAATAATAAAATATTTTATTTCTGTATATTAACAAATAAAAACTTACGTAAAATAAATGTTTAAACACATATATATATACATATATATATATAGATCCGAATTTTGAATTAGGAAACCACTATATTATGTGTCTTTAATTTCTTATAAAACTGAAACATAGACATCAATGACGAACTTAATTAATTAACAAGCGCCTCACAGATTCCCTATAGAGTTAAATCAAGATTTTATTAAAAGTTTTATAAAAACTGTAATTTGTGAATTAATTTAATATAATGCACATATCACAAATAAAAATGGAAGAGCAAATATTTTGCAAAGCACATTCGCCTGAAAGGTCTGAGAATTGTATTGGTACTGGAGAGGTTTTTTTAAAAATATTTTTTTATTTATTTTACTCCTTGGAGGGCAAATTTAGGGCATTGTGAATAGCGGTAATTTTCCATATTAGTAAATATTGACGTTTAAGTAAATTAGTTATAAGTAAGTAATTATATTAGTAAATTAGTTAGTAATTATTTATTAGTAAATTATAATAAGTAAATTAGTTATAATAAATACATACTCACTTATAATAAATACATAGCATTGCATTTACAATTTGATTACAGATGTACAAATATTACTTTTTTACCATCAAATATAATTTAGTGCTGTAATTTACACTGCAGTCGATATATGATTTTAAGAAATTAGTCAAGGTTAGTAACGATTTTTCGTCCAGATTATTTTATATTAAAAGCTCACTCATCTTTTGTAGAGTCTAATGTAAAGTAAAAAATTAGCACTCATTATTATTCCCAATGCATCTATTGGAGTTACTCGAACAGGGCGATATTTTAAAGAAGCATCATCTTTTCTAACATAGAATTTGCATACTTTTGCTCGTTTTTGAGAAAGCCCTAGTACAAAATGGATCATAAGATAAGGTACTTGTTTACCTGCAATATTAAGTTTCGTTTTGTCTACAAATGATCGTTCGTGTACAGAATAATTTTCTACCAAACATGGATTTAATTTAATCTCCAGAACTATCAAAAAGTTTTCAAGTGTGGCAAACAGCACGATAAAACAAAGGGTATTTTAAAAAATCGTGCTTAGCCACGCTCGGTTTTAGATTTGAAAGTATGCAATAAGGCTGCGTGACGCAGATTGCTATCGCTTTTCGACATTTGACACAAAACCTAACAAAGTTCTTGTCGATTCTTCTTCATTTATACGCCCTTAAGTACGTCTTGATTAAGCATTTTTCAGTTGATCGCAAACGGCTTCCCAGTTCAAATTGTTTTTGAATTATATCAGTGTGTTTGAATATTTTACATGAATGGAACTCCCGGCAAATTTACTCCCGCAAGTTTAAACAACTAATTCTTGTATTGAATATAAGCAAATTAGTTTTAGAATAAATACATAGCATTCACAATTTGATTACAGACGTACAAATGTTACTTTTTTACCATCAAATATAATTTAGTGTTGTAATTTACACTTCAGTCGATATATGATTTTAAGAAATTAGTCAAGGATAGTAACGATTTTTCGTCCAGATTATTTTATATTAAAAGCTCACTTATCTTCTGTATAGTCCAATTTAATGTAAAACAATTAAATAACAACAACACACACTGAACAAAAGCATTAACAAAACTGAAGAGGTGTGGGAACAAGTTAAGAGATAAGAGGGCATTTTGTCGTATTCGATTTGCCATGCATCGTGTGTAAGCATGTTGTAAACAGAAAGGACTGCTTTACTTGTTATTCCAACATTTCTAAGTCTTTTTTTTTTTTTTTTTTTTTTTGACTTTATATATTTATTCACACCTGTCAAATAATATTTGACAACCAGTGAATTTGCGGTACGAATTTAAAAGGCTTGAAAGGCATGAGAGGGAGCAGAACCCAGCGGCACCTCCAGTCTTTACTTTATTTTATTATTTTAGTCAAGGAGGTCTCTCATCCAGCTCCTTTTTAGTCTTCTCTGTGTGTTGTCGGGAATATATGTTGTGGCCATGTTGTTTATTTGTGTATTAGGATGTCCATGTAGTTTTTCGTGGAATCGTTTGTAGTAGGTTTGTATTTGTTCTTTAACTGTTGCTATGCGTAGGTCAGTATGTAAAGTTATGTTGCTTACGTACCATGGGGCTTTTGTAATTGTCCTGAATGTTTTTGCCTGGAAGATTTGGAGTTTGTTGATATGTGTCTTTTTAGCTGTTCCGTATATCTGAGAAGCGTACGTCCAAATAGGTTTCAGTAAGTAAGTATAAGTGTTAATTTTTTGTTTAAGTTGTAGAGTTGAACGTTTGGAGAGGAGTGAATATAAAAGTCTTAGTCTTTGGTTAAGCGTTTTACTTTTTTTCTTTATATGTGGACCCCATGTCATTCTTCGGTCAAATGTAAGACCAAGGTAGTGTACAGTGTCTGTTTGAGGAATCGGTGTGTTGTCAAGAAAAAACTGGTGGGCATGTTTCAAGTCGAAGTGTAAATGTAATGTGTTGCGATTTGTCGTAATTTATTTGTACTTTCCAAGTATTTAGCCAGTCATGTAATTTTGACAAGTGATGCTGTAGAGTCAGTGAAGCATGATTCGGATTTTTATCTCTTGTTAAAATTGCTGTGTCGTCTGCATATGTCGCTGTAAGAATGTCAGAGCTAATTGGAATGTCGTGTGTGTATATGATATAGAGTAATGGAGCAAGCACTGAGCCTTGTGGCACTCCTGCTGACGCCAACTTAATAGAAGAAAGCTCTGAGCCTTGACGGACAGAGAAAGATCTATCAGAAAGAAAGGACTGTAGAATAAGATAGTAGGTCGGTGGGAGTATCGTCTTTAGTTTAAAGAAAAGCCCTTGGTGCCAAACTCTGTCAAAAGCTTGAGCAACATCCAGAAATACTCCAGTTGCATACAGTTTGTGCTCCAGTGCCGTGCATATGTAGTCGGTAACTCTGTGTAATTGATGTATAGTCGAATGTTGTGTTCTAAATCCAAATTGATGATCTGGTATTACGTTCAGTTTTGTTAGTATATCAGAGAGTCTTTTGTATAATAAATGCTCGAAAATTTTGGAACAGACAGGAAGTAAGCTAATAGGTCGGTATGATGAGGGGATATTTTTATCTTTTGGTTATCGTTTGGTTTGTGAATCATTGTAATATGTGCGTGTTTCCACTGTAGAGGGAATTTAGTAGTCCTTAGTATTGCGTTGTAAATAGTAGTTAAGAACACTAGACCTTTCCTAGGCATTTGTTGGAGTACTCTAGCAGTGATCAGATCATAGCCAGGGGCTTTTCTTTTCGGTAACTTTTTTATTTGTTCGGCAACTTGAGCTGGTGTGAAGGGAGGTGGAGGTAATGTCAGTTGAAGGGGTACATCTAAAGTGCTGTGTATATGTTTGTCATGTTCAATGTTATTGCAGTTCGTATGTGGTGTAAACACAGTTGAGAGATGTTTAGCAAAAAGTTCTGATCTTTCTCCATCGGTCACGGCCCAAGAGCCATCCTCCTTTCGGAGGGGTGCTTGGACTTCACGATGCCCGGTAAGATTTCTAGTACGCCTCCATAGGCTTCCATCATCAGATTTAAGGTTACTAATGTAATTATCGTAATTCGCTCTTTTAAATTTTAGTATCTGTCGCTTGAGTTCGTTATTAAGTCTATTAAAAGTTCGTTTGTCTGAGGGCAATCTGTCAGTCTGCCATATGTTCCGTGCTCTTCTCTTTGCTCTGATCAAATCCCTTATGTATTGAGGGTAAATGGGTAGCTTTTCTGACTTTCTATGCGTGGGAACTGAAGAAGACCACGCAGCTTCTTGTATGTTCTGAGTGAAATATTCTACTGCATCATCCAGTTCATTTTCAGTCTTGATAGATAAAGGAATTGAGAGAGAGTCGTTCAAAAAGGTTCTAAATGCATCCCAATCAGTTTTGCCGTTAGTAAGAGTCGGCTTTTTTTTTTGCTTCACAGGGTTCTTCAAATAGTAATAAATGCACAAGAGAATGATCAGAACAAAGATGTGAGCTTGTACTTATGCTGTAAGGTATAGTTCTAAGTCCTCTAGTAATGAAAAAGTCTAGTAAGTCAGGTGTTTTTTTGTCTGGAAGTTGGCCAATAAGTAGGTGAGTCAGGTGATATTGTATCCAATGAAAGCTCATGGAGGGCACATTTTAGGTTTCTTCCTCGTGGAGTACTCAGTCGTGAACCCCAAGACTGATCCTTGGCGTTGTAGTCACCTCCTGCAATAAAGCATCTACCAAGACGTCTGAAGAAATCACTGAACATAGTGTGCGTCAGAGCATACCTCGGAGGACAATAAACCGCAGCAAACGTAATGCTGTGTTGTCGGGTTAATAGTATGATGGCTGTTGCTTGAATGTCTGGTGTTATGGGTAATTGTAATGGATTGTGTTTGAGAGCAGTTTTGATGAGGATGGCTGTACCTCCGTGAGGTGTATTGTCTGGGTGATCTGTTCTATATATTTTGTAACCTGGGATGTAAAATTTAGTTCGGGGTGTTAAATGTGTTTCTGTTATTAGTGCAATGTCAATCCGTTTGTCGTGCAAGTATATGTCGACTTCAGTCCTGTGTTGATTTAGTCCGTTTGCGTTCCATAGTATGACAGACATGGAGCCCACAGTCATTTGATTAAGGGTCATATGCATGACGGAAAGCTTCAGTTATCTCAGAAATCTTTTGTAGAAGACCAAAAAGGGGCTGGATTAAGTCATTTAGACCATTGACCAAGTTTAACAACTCACCTGACGGGTGTTCATTTGGAAGAACCGGTAGGATAATGCTCCTACTCATACCTGAACATCGCTGTTGTTGATGAGGCGCTGGTGCTTGTTGCTGCTGATGGACAGACGTAGGCATTTGTCGATGTTGCTGCCTCTGATATTCGTGTTCTGATCTTGAAGGAAGTGGGTAAGACTGAGAGATAGGCGGAAATTCGTGAAGAGCTGCTGGGACTGCTTCAGCGTGAACTTTTGGTGGCCTTTGAAGCGTATCATTTCGGGAGTTCCGATTTCTTCTCAATTCTTTTAAGGTTTGGCATCCCCTATAATTGGCGGGATGTGACCCTCCGCAGTTGGCACAGGTAGCTGCAGTTTCTCTTGTTTTAGTGCAGGAGGTGCTTTCGTGATCTTGACCGCATCTAACACATTTTGGGGAATGGTTGCAATAGGTTTTAGTATGGCCATATTGCTGGCATCTTATACATTGAGGGATCATTTTTTTTTTTTTCGTGGTTCTTCAATTTTTATGTGTGTGTAATACAGAAATTCAATGTCGAATATTTTTTCATTGAACGTTGCTTTAGTTACGTCTACAAAGAACATAGGGAGAGGTGTTTTAAATCGTGAAACAACATTTACTATATTCGTTGCTTCGTATCCATGTTGGCCAAGTTCTTGCCTTATGACGTCTATGGGAGTCGCAAAGTGTAAATTTTTAATAACAACTCGAGGGGTTCTATCATCCGGGAGTTGATAAGTGTGAAAGTCCGCTCCACATCTTCTTAAGCTTGTCACTAGTTTTCTATATGTGTCTGGATTAGTCGGGTAAACGCTTACACGTTTCATTGAAGATTTGAGACCAAAGCTGTTGGGACCTACTTCGTTATGAAGGAATGAAATAAGGGCTGTGTAATCCTTCACATCATTTATATGGATAGGTGGGGGCTTAGCATTAACGGGTCTAGCATTATTGGTTGGCTGTGATTCTTCTGTTATGTTAATTAAAGGTTGGTAACTATTTTTGATAGGCGTGAAATCACTGACCTTTTTTGTTTTGCGAGGGTCTCTTTCGGTCGTAAGGTGCCGTTTTCGTCCGGAAACTAGCTCCCATGGATTTTCTTCATTTGAGGTCACTGTATCGGAACTGTCCATAGAATTAGGCATTACGTTAGTAGATGACGTCTCCGTCATTTTAAGCGGAAAACCCGCTCTTCCCGAAATTTGTGCTAACTTTTCTATCGGTATTATTAAGCGCGACAATTTTGGGCCAAATTAGTTTTACTTTATTTTTTTGCTCTCTATAGGTACATAGGCTTGGTAGACTATTTCTTTAATTTATTTTCCCATAAAAACAGTTTTTAAAATTAAGTTACCTATAATGAAATGTTTTTCTAGACCAAATATTGTGAAATAGTACTTAATTTAAATGACCTTTGCTAAGTGAATGTCTATGTTCTCAAATACTCAAGGGATCGAGACACCCAGCTCGATATCTCATAAGAAAATGCTCGAAATATCTCCGGCGAACTAGCCCCGACCTAGCGGCTTACGGTGAGATAGGAATTTATTTAATATTCTCATCGACGCCTCTATCGCCTCCCATGTTGCGGTTGCATAGGCAGAATTCACAACACCGCATTACATAGGGTTTGATCCCGTTTCCTCCTTCACCCGGTTCCTTATTTCAATGTAAATATTTTATTTTTATTCCAGGAATTACTATTAGATTTCGAATTCCAATATATATATATATATAAGTATTGGCCTGAAGGCGATTCATGGCTGAAATAACTAAAAATTAATTTTATGCCTCCAACCGGTTATGCACTCCGTCAGTTATGATTTTAGTATTACACACGCTATTCTTAAATTTATTAATTTTAATTAGGTAGAAGAGAAAAATATCAGTAGTAGAATATGCACTGAGCTGCCTACCGATAGATAAACAGAACTGACCCCCTCACAAATGATAAATTTATGCGAGCAATCAGAACTAATTTGATTATGTCAGGTCTCTTGATCTTTAATTCATGAAACCAATGATTAGAATATTGCGGGCGGCGTTAACATAATGATTCAACATGGCTAACCAGAGATAATAGCGTAACCGCAACGTTATTCAAAAAGTACGCGTTACATTAAATCAATAAAGAAACTACTTAATAATAATTAAAACAACCATTAATGGTTGAATAAAAATGCGTACCAGACTTGAAACACAAGAAACTGCTGGTCGTTTCTGACTACAACAACACATTTTTTTTAATTAATTATTTTTTTTCCTGTTAAAAATGTATGCTGTAATAACTGAAGCATTTAATTTGTAAATTATACGGCCGGATAATTGTACCTATTAAACTATTTAAATATTAACTGTAAAGTCTGTATTTATAGAATGTGTCTTTTTAGTTTTGTAAATTTGTGAGGCTTTATTAAATCAGCCTACATGGTTAGTAAATTTTGCGTTTTCAATAAGAACATTTTACAATAAGCTATTAATACACAAAAAATAGAGTTCATAATAAAATAAATTACAAAATTGTATACATTAACCTACGTATTCAACATCAAATAAATTCATCCTAAAAAACAAATAACCGTTAAACAAAACGTATATTTTACATAAAGATAATGTTCTATTTTCTTCGATTTGTTATTTATAGTTTATTAGGACTTTCTGTAAGTATACATTGACTGTTTATATATGCGGATTTTAATTTTTACAAATATTAACTAACAACTACCTAATTATGAAATTCGAATATTACCTGGGAAGCATGAAATTTAGTAAATTGGAATTGGTTCTTATACTCAGAACCTTTCTCGATAACGGAGTCTATTATCCTAGCTTCTTTTACTAGCTTTTAAAGATTTTATTCATAGAGCGAAACCGGCTGAATACAAATATCTGCCGGAGTCATTTCGATTAAAGCCTTGGAGCCTTTGAAAATTACTGCATTAAAATTAATCTCTGTTTTATAAAGTGTAAAAAATTGAGTATGCAGAAAGGTAGTTTAATGAATTTCACACAAAAAAAAAACTCTAAAATCGAAATAAACATAACAAATTCAAAAACGAGGAGGCTTTTAAAATAACTTGGTTTAATCAATTATGGCTTTTTTTTTTCTTTTTTTTTTTTTTAATTGAAAAGAAAATGAGAAAGAGTGAGAGAGATAAATATTATTGAAATGATATATAAAAAACCAATTCGTACAAATCTTATCCAACGACATTTTAGCATTTAAGAGCATATGAGTTTATATCAATAGTGACTAATTTTTTTATTATTGGAATGTCCTTGTTACACTTAAATTCATCTTCAAAAGAAATTTGTTAAAATGGGTGTTGTGGGTTTAAATGTCGAATTAGAGAAATAAATATTAAAATATGGATAGTGCTTTATAGAATGTGACTTTTTCATAGATTTGCAAGTTTTGGGTCAATAGGGTTACCTTTTACTACTTAATTTTTAATCGTATCATTATTTGAAATATTATTTATAAATATATTAATATGTTTCAATAAATCAGCAAAGGGAGATATAATTTCTCTTTGTTTGAGTTTTTAAGGAAGCGTTTTTTTTTCCTATTTAATTTAAGAAATTGGAGACAAAGACAAAAAATGAATTAGGTAAACTTAAAAAAAAAAAAATAGATAACGGTTGGCGTATGGTATATAAGTGTTGGCAGATGTTCCTAGGATGGCTATATTAGAAGGACTCTTCGCCATCACCATTTCAATTGGCTCAGAACTTTACAGAGAATCGAATAGAAGGTAAGTGGAAAAATAGTCGGTATCAGATGATTATATAGCATATGATGGAAGGATAGGTATCTAGTTCGTGTCAAATCGGCAACATGTGGGACCTTATTATAATTAGGTTTATTTGTTGATAATAAGCACTGGAAGTTTTTAAAAGATTTTAGATTGTAAATGTCAGGTACAAAATGAGTAAGATGTTTCAATGAAGACCCATTATACAGTAAAGAATTTAAAATTTCTGCCCGGAGAACTAGTGAATATGCTAAAAGAAGATTAGTTACAATCAGTCTATTATTATAATTGTTTTACTTATTTTTTTGTTGTGTGTGGACAGTCCAACTATATAGCGATCAGAGTTCATATATTTTGCCTTCCTTTCCTTTTTTCCACCTCTCAGTTCATTTTCTGCCAGTGTGCTTTCTATTATGTTCTTCGAGGATTTTAATTTATTAATTTTATTTCTATAAATTTCCCTGTCTATGAAATACCTATTGCTTAATAGATGCAGAGAGAGAGAGAGAGAGAGAGAGAGAGAGAGAGAGAGAGAGAGAGAGAGAGAGAGAGAGAAGAGAGAGAGAGAGAGAGAGAGAGAGAGAGAGAGAGAGAGAGAGAGAGAGAGAGAGAGAGAGAGAGAGAGAGAGAGAGAGAGAGAGAGAGAGAGAGAGAGAGAGAGAGAGAGAGAGAGAGAGAGAGAGAGAGAGAGAGAGAGAGAGAGAGAGAGAGAGAGAGAGAGAGAGAGAGAGAGAGAATAATTGTAATTTCTTTAAGAATTTGATTTAACAAAAGCTATAAGGTAATTCATAGAATAGTCCAATAAATAGATAGATAGATAGAAAATACTTTTATTAATAATATTTACAGAATTGTATGTTATTTACAAAAGTGTTCAAAGCAATATTACAGACATAGCTACAGCTGTCTGTCAGGAGCGCTTTTAATTTGAAAATGATTTCAAATCATTGTTGTATTATTTATTTTTAAATATGTAAATACTTATTAATTTATTAACTAATTTATTCTCAAACAATACAATACAATACAATCTAATTACATATTATATAATCTATTATTAATCATTTATTATGTTTTATACAATAATATCATACTTACCATATATCCTATAATAATATCTCAATTATATCTCAAATAATAATACGAGTATATACTTATATACACCCATTAATTATACTATTCAACAATATCTAATTAATATAATTTTTATCGATTTATAACGTACGAGTATGTTATCAATCAATCTATAATATATAACATTAATTAGGTTGTTAATAATTAAAATTTTGAATAAGAAAGGAACGGCAGATATAGGCTCCTTTCAAGTAACTCACTAGAGCTGCCCACTCTTCACCATTTAGGTATTTGACCATATCAATTTCAGTCACAATAACTACACCAAAATATTTTTTCCTCAATCCGTCCAAGACTTTACAACGTCCTAAATAATGAAATACATATTCCTTTTCTCCAATATTACACATAAAACAAATGTAATTCTATCGCTGGATGAATGGCATGTAGTTCAAGTTGAGAAGTTCGCCTCTAATTTTCATTATGACGCCTATATCAGATATAGGTAAATTTGAATTAATATAATCAATATTAAAAGATAATTGCTTATAGATTTAGTGATATTGGCCGTTTAAAGCTCTTTCCCTATAACACGAGTCATAATAGATAATTAGGCAAGATTTCAATGCTCTTAAATCTTTCCCCAATTTTTGTATTTGACTTTTTCGGACTAATTTATCCATTCCTTAAACCATTATAGTTTCCTTTTGATCACTTCTTCTGCAACCAATTATGTTAAACGAGTCCAATAAATAATTCGAGGGCCTCAGCGCACTCAGTACTGAAGGTCGTGGGCGAGTTAAACTTTATTTGGTCGCGGACCCACGAAATGGATCTTGACGTTCCCACCTTGGCTAAAATAAGTTGCTAACCTGTAGGATAGCCTTTCCTTTCTGCCCTAGTTGGAATAGATAAAGATATTAAGCCTAAAAAAAAAAAATTATAGTACAGTAGTATTAGCTTACCAACACATTAAATGCTATTCCATTTAATGAGACATCTTTTATTTTCAGTGGTGAATTTCCCAAAACTTACTGCTCAACATCTCTCTATTCTGATATAAAAATCATTAATTTTTTTTTCAAAAGCGACTAAGTTGCCCCGAAGAGCCCAAGAACCGATAAGAGCCGTTGGTGCAAGGAAGTAGCCAGGAGGTGGCCGGGAATAATGCAGAGCGGTATTGTTCCGGTCTGTTTGATATGAAAGAAGGGACAAAAGACGAGAAGTTGGGCGATAAATAACAAGCCGGGCCCCGGGACTCAAGTGCTCCCTGTTAGGACTTAGTTTAAGCCTAAGTGCCATTAGCTCAGATACATCCTTCCTATATATTTTTTCTCCCCGTAGACGGCTATTATTTTTCTCCACCTCTCCTACATTTTCTGCTCCATTAGGGCCTTGCCTACCTTCTCACTTTCGGTTTTTTTTTCTTCTACTTGACTCCTCCCCACTTCGAGTAGACTTTTATCTAGCCACTCGCCCAATGATTGGGTCCTAGACGGAAATTAAACAAAGCCCGTGAAGAACAGCGACGTCTACATAGACCAGCAGTCATGGTGAACAATAATAATAATAATAATCAGTATTACAATATTAAATAAGGGTATCGGAATAAGTTCTTACAAAGTTTAATAGATTGGACTGTTGCATAGTATAAAAAAAAAAATTGTTTACATCAACAAAATGTAGATGTTTAAAGAATAAAAAAAATTTCAAGTGCAAATTAAGTAAACATTAGCTCACGGGTATTCTTCTCCCTAGTACGCCTTCTCCGAACAAAGGTTGGCGGTCCAAATGGCAATTTGTGTTTTGGAAACGGCCGCACGGAATATGTCTAAGGATGTGCAGTCATACCTACGGCGAAGATCCTTCCAAAAGTTTTGCCCTCTTCCTATTGATCTCTTGCATGAAATTTTTTCATCAATAATCATTCATAAACTTTCATATTTCTCTCATCTCATAATGTACCCAAAATATCGTGTTTCTACTTTCTTAGTGGTTCACATTAATTCCTTTTGATTGCACGTTCTATTCAGGACTTCCAAGTTTAGATCCAGGATACTTGTAGTATCCTCTTGTACACGTACATTTCGAAGGCTTGGGACTTCTTCAAGGTTTGGAATTACTTTTTAATTGCACATCCACACATAATTGCCAACCACATGCCGATTAACGAATTTATATAAATAACTTCTTTTTACCGAATAACTGATTTTATTTAATAAATATTTTAAAAGTAGTTAATATGAATTAATATTAATATGAATCCATCTATCTATTTATATCTATCTATATGTAAAATAAAAATACCTCCAGAACCTCAAGTTGTAAAATTTTAAAATAAATATTAATCTGCAATCAACTTAAAATAGTAACAATAGTAAGACAAAATTAATATAAGCATAATTGAGTCTTAAACGATATCCTAATTGAACCTACGTTAAGTAAAGTGTAGAGCAGCGAGAGGCGCGCACGGGGCTTGAGTTTTCCTGACCTTGCATTACCAATCCGCTGTGCGGGCTTAGTAGTCTCTAAGGGGTAATGAGTCAGCATATTTGTACCCTTATATTACCAGGTATGCAAGTTTAAAATGTCGTTTATTTCTTAAAATATATACACAGTAATTTAAAAAAAAAGTATAATATATTTTATTCAAAGTACTGACCCTCGCTTTCTACACATTTTGCCCATCTCTCGGGCAATATATGGATACCATTCCAAAAGAATGCTTCCTCTTTATTTGAAATCCATTCATCGAGCCATTTTCGTACGTTTTCGAAATTGTTGAAGTGTTGCTCCGCCAATGAGTGTCCCATCGATGAGAAGAGGTGATAATCAGAAGGCGCCAGGTCAGGTGAATACGGCGGGTGGGGTAGGAGTTCCCAACCAAGCGAAGAAATCGTTTCCTTAGTCAATCTGGCTGAATGTGCAGGAGCGTTATCATGCTGAAGAATGACTTTGGCGTGCCTGTGAGCCCATTCTGGGCGTTTTTCGATCAATGCGTGACTCAAATTGATCATTTGTTGTCGGTAGCGCTCGGTATTGACTGTTTCGCCGGGTTTGAGAAGCTCGTAGTAGACTACTCCCTTCTGATCCCACCACACACACAGCATTGTCTTCTTCCCAAAACGATCCGGTCTTGCACTCGATGTGGATGGTTGTCCTGGCGTTACCCATGATTTTTTTCGTTTGGGATTCTGAAAATAAATCCATTTTTCATCGCCAGTTACAACTCGATGCAAAAAACCCTTTCTTTCGTGGCGTAAAAGCAGCATTTCGCACACAGTTTTTCGTTTTTTCCATCTGTCGTTCGTCCAATTCATGTGAAACCCATTTTCCAACCTTTTGAATCTTTCCCATAGCTCTCAGGCGATCGGAAATGGCTTGCCTAGTGACATTCAACTGTTCTGCCATCATTTGTTGGGTTTGGGTATTGTCTTCGTCTAATAAAGATTGCAATTCGAAGTCCTCAAACTTTTTTGGTCGATTTTCTCGTTTTTGATCAGTAACATCAAAATAACCACGTTTGAAACTTTGAAACCAACGTTCACATGTCCTGACGGTTGGAGCAACATCGCCATAAGTCTCAACAAGAATTCGATGACATTCAGATGCCTTTTTCTTTTGATTAAATAAGAAAATCATGACATGCCGCAAATGCTCTTTATTTGGCTTAAAATTAGACATTTTTAACACCAAAGAAAGGTATGATACGTCCACGTAAACGACTTAAAAACAACTGACTTTTGTAAACAAATGACTAACAAACAAAATAGCGTTTTGAGATAAGCAAATCCTTCAATAGGCTAAGAGCGCATTCTATTGGAATTAAAACGACATTTTAAACTTGCATACCTGGTATACTTTCTTAAAATATAATTATTTCTTTTTTATTTTATAATTATTTGTAAAAAACTTTTAATGAGTTTTTGTTTATTTACTCTACTCATGTGACAAATTTATATTTTAATACTTTAATAAAACCGATAATGAGAACAAAATCCAATTTGTAATAATTTAAATAATGAACCTATAATTGCGTAACGAAATGTAGTCAAAATAAGGTCAAGCAATTATTGCATCCCTATTCAATTAAATATAATATTTGTATTCATATTTACAACTGTAGAATAGTACAATAAGTAAATTAGCGGAACGTTAGAATTAGGAATGTCAATGACTGGTGAAGCAACTAATCATTGGCCGAACTTTATATGACCCTTAAGATAAATTTATATGACCCTTATACGATCATTTCGAACGTATTCCTCCGAACGCTGCCCTAACCACAAATGGGTCCGCTTCGAAAACAAAGAGATATGGATACAAAGACTAAACAATGAATTAGCATAACTTAAAAAAAAAAAAAAAAAAAAAAAAAAAAATGTGGTTTGACGATCCCGCAAAAGTTTATGTAAGACAGGATCGAGTACAAGAGTAGAGCAGACATACCAAAAATGAGATGTGTGTGTGTGTGTGTGTGTGAGAGAGAGAGAGAGAGAGAGAGAGAGAGAGAGACGAGAGGGGGAGAAAGAGACTCTACACCATCTCCTTTTCAGTTGGTTTAGAAGGTTATAGGGAATCAAATAGAAAGCAAGTGAGAAACTAGTGGGGTTCGGATGATTATTATGATTATAGGATATTGTTTAGGTCTGAGGGAGTTGCTGGATCGAGGACCGTCAGGTAACAAAAGCAGCCGGCCAGGTACATCCGGAAGGGAGGAGCTAGACCCCACAACAAAGGCGGAGCCTAGAAGGGCCCAGGTAGCCTAGTTTATATTAGATTAAGAATCCAGTTTTGTATTTACCAGTTGTAAATATACTAGTGTTTAATATTTAAGTGTAGTTTGATTAGTCATACCCCCAGTGACCCGTAACAATATCATGGAAGGATAAAAATTTGGTTTGAAATCAGCAACATGCGTACCTTAATATAATTAAGTTTATTTTTTAATAATAAGCACAGGAAGTCTTTTGAAAGATTTTAGATTGCGAAGATCACACCTTTAGTATACCTTTAGTATAACCTTTAGTATAAAGTGACCTCTCAGTTCATTTTCTGCACGTATACTTTCCTTTATGTTCTTTGAGAATTTCAATTTATCAATTTCTATACGTTTCCCTGTCTTTGAAATACCTATTACTAAAACATAAATAGAAAAACATCAAAATAAGAACATTGATAAAAGTCGAAAAGTCACGTTACAGATATTTTTATAATAAAAAAAAATCTCAAGACATTTGTATTTCATATATTTTATGCTGATAATATCTTGACAAAAAACAAACTTGGAATCAACATGTTACACTGAAATAATACAGAAACTGCTCTCCATTTTGGACATACGGAGTTGAGGTTTAGGGCTCTACTGAACCTTCCAATTCTTCTTGTATAAACGCTCCTTATTATATCACAAACAAACTTATCTATAACGATATAAATATTCGATATGTTACAGATTTGGTCCAAACAAGATAACTAGCCTTCCATGATGGTATCTACAGCTCCATCCCTAGTCGAATCCACTGGAATCCCAACATACTTCACACTCGATGCACGATTAAAAGAAGGATGGATAGACCTTTACAAGTGCTACTAAAGGATAATTTATTTCATGTGGGGAAAATGTCATTGTAATAAGTTTTTAATAAATTTGTCTGATGGAATTATTTTATACAGTTGTAAATGTAAATAAATAAATAAAAAATAAATAGCCTGATATAAATGTAAGTATTATAATGAATTTGATTCTTTAAAGTAATTCAGTTCTCACGTTTCAAATGTGAGCTGCACTTAAATATTTCAAGTGGTACTAGAGAAGTGGTGGTGGGCGAGGTAACCATCGGTACCTTGATGACCACCGCTTTGACAGTGGCACTAAGGGCCGGCCCTACACTGGCCAATCCAATTGCAATAAACCAAGAGGACTGAGGGCCTTAAGATGGCCTTTAACCATTGATAAAGGCCCTTCACCATCTGATCCAATATTCACCAGGGGTGAGTGCTTCTAATTAGATCTGGGTCAGCTACTCGCTTCTAGCTTCTGTTCCATCTAGTTCCCCCTCCTCTCTAGGCTATCTAGCTGCGTCTCTTATTTATCAATGTAAATACTTCAATCACTACACATTATTATTTAAATTAGTAATAAAAAAATAAATAAATTACTACAAACAACCCATTGCCGAACTAAGAACACATAAAGCGGAACTACATTGAGGAATCAAGAGTTTTTTTTTCACATTCTTATTTATTTTTATAACTTAACATAAAAATAAATTGTAAAGCACCCACTCATTAGTGGTACTTTAATAAAAGTTCTATAGTTTAAGGTTTCTAGAACATCTTTTCAGACATTTTAGAGGGTTATTGGGAACAGAATGGGAGGCAATTTGAGAGCCCCAAAGCTCAATCCATACGTGCAAATAGGCCTAATTTCAGTCATTTAGATGAGCCTTTTATAATTTATTAAAAGCTTTGAACGTTAGTATAGTGACGGTTGGAATAGTCCATAACGTCGAGAAGTTTCTTTTCGTTCCAAAGAAATCCATGATCTCATGTTTTCATTAAATCACATATATTGCAAATAAACTGTTCACGTTTGGCGGATTATTTCTATTTATAAATGTCTTCATTTAATAATCCTCTAAAAAAAGTTTAAAAAAAAAAAAAAAAAAAAAAAAAAAAAAAATCATTTATCAATGTTTGTGTACTTCTGTAGAATTGATTGGATATAGCCCAGTTGGCATTGGATAGTAATGTTTTGAACTTGATTATGAAACCCTGCCCCATCCGCACTACTGTCCAAATCTTACACCAACCGACTACCATTTTTTTTTTTTGGAAACCTGGAACAAGTTTTAAGATTTAAAAAATTTTATTTTCAAAATTCAATCGGAGATTCGTTCTTAAAATTGATTAATACTAAAACCTGAAACTCCTATTCAAAGGGCATTGAAAAGTCATTAACAAGTTGGAAGAAATGTATTAACAGTAGATTATTAATGGAGAGTATTTTGATATATAAATATGTTATCAGTCATTTATTTTATTTGTTATTAATATTAAAACCATAATCCTGCATTCATACAACGAGCTACGAGTGTCATAAGCATACCGTTTTAAATAGCAAAAATCCATTCTAAATTTGGTTAGTGTTTTTATTAATACAGTTGTAAATTTCAATTAATAAAAGAATAATATATTAAAAATTAAATTTGGTCAGAACATAGTATAGATCTATCACTTTTATTTTTTCAAGTATTTTACTACGAAGTCCCGAAGAATTCACGTCTCTTTACTTCATTTATTTAAACAATTCGAGCCGGCATCTTAAAGGTAGGATTACCAATTCCATTTTGGCCGTGTTGACTTAAACGATTTTTATTTTATTACATTTGATATTTTTCGAATCAATTATTTCTAGCATCAAGCTGTTTTTACGCAAGGGAAAATTATTAAGATTGAAATAAAATAGGACTGTTTTATATAATAAAAATTCACTAGAGTGAAATATTCAAAACATTATTTCAACTTAATTCTTCTATCCTTATATCTTTAGATTTATTTGAGTAGAACGGCCAAAGAAGTGTGTGGTTCTATGCACACCCACTTTAATTTTAACTTTTTTTTGTCTAAACCTTCTTGACAATTTCTAGTTAATCCTTCATCATTTCTTTTTCTTTGCCGTCCTTAATCACAGTTAAGTGTTTTAAAAGTAATTTTAAAAAACGAAATCGCCGCAACTCCTAAGCCATGAATAATCGATCATTCCATTTCCGCCAGCCTTAGTAGATGAATTAATGAAGCGCAAGAAACCTTTTTTATTAATAACAGCATCAATCTTTGTCATTTCATTTAATGACCTCTTAATACAGGTAATTCTCAGTATTCGTGAACCACAAAAGAAGTGAAATTGATAAAGGGACTACAGTGAAAGTCTAAAACTACTTGTAAACTTGTCTAATATACAAATAAGGGCTGTTTACAAACTTCCAAACAATTAGAAATTATTTTTTGTTAAACTTGAAAAGTTCTTCGAAGCACTTAGGGGTCATCTTCGAAATGAGCTCGTCCGACTTTACTTAGCTTATGACTTAGCCGCCTGTAAGTTTTGCAATATCGGATCAATTATTTATTAATATTTAAAGGGTAGGAATTACAGTTTACGGTGGGTGACGGGGGGGGGGGGGGGGGAGGTGAGTGCGCTGTGCCATCATAATATCTGTGAATATTAAAGAGGCATAGGAGTTAATTAGAGAGAGGCTACTCTCCTCTCCCTCAATTAATTATTTCCTAGTAACACGAAACTGTCCCGGGTCACGTAAGTTCTCAATAGTTAAGTAATATTACTGCTCATC
Source organism: Euschistus heros (assembly GCA_003667255.2). Lineage (NCBI taxonomy): Eukaryota > Metazoa > Arthropoda > Insecta > Hemiptera > Pentatomidae > Euschistus > Euschistus heros. The sequence continues at coordinate 2,834,014 of RCWM02000106.1, read as the reverse complement.
CCACTACAATATAATCTTCAGCAAAAGCTATAAAGTAAATATAGTAACATCAGCTTAAAAGAATATTTCTTATAAATGTGTTTAAATTATTTCAGCTATTAATGATACATCCATTAGGCACATTCATTAATTAATTAATAATGATAGGTGGCCAGCACGGGCAGAAACAGTGGATCAATTGTACCAAAACATATAAATTATTAACTTACCACTCACTGGAACATATTTTAAAGGTGTATGGCCTGATTTAATTAAGCTTAATTAAAATTAAATGAGCTATCGATATATTTATTCTCTTTTTATTTCTAGCATATTCACCAATCCTAAGAGAAATATAACGATAAATATATATTTTTTATTTTATTTTCTCAACATGGTACATGTTTTTATGTGGACTAAATCGGTTTAAAGAGTGTAACCGTGCGTCCATTAACAATCGTAATAATTATTCTTATAATTAATAACAATAATTATTCTTAATAATTAGTACTATTATAATTAAATGATTTTACATACTAATATAAATATATAGCTATTATAAAAACATGTACCATGGATCCTTGCTTTGATTCTTAAACTAAACTGAGATAATCCGGGCTGTGGGAGTGTCTCAAACAATTTAGCCTATTTCCAAATCCGCGAAAACGGTCAATAACCACTTTTTAGTCGTATAAAATATGAACCATTTATTTTGTTGTTTTTGTATAAAATTGATTTTAATTTTTCTTTTACTTTATATTAATATACTTTTTTGTTTTTGTTTTATTATTATTATTTGTTATTTTCTTCTAAAAATATTATTTCATTTTAAGGCTCTAAAGGCTCTTGACTGTACATCATGTTATCTTCTTAAGGGGCTTAAGGTCCTAGAATGAATAAAGAACTTTATTATTATTGTTATTGTTATTCATTGTTTGGAAGAGAGGACTTGGCTGATTCCTTGCTATGTGTCCGGCCCATTGCAATTTCCTTGCTTACTTGTCTATCGCTACTGACTGCTTGGTTTAAGAGATTATTTTTTCTTCTCTAGATTTTAAATTCCTTGTCCCGCTACCAACGTTTGAACCTTTAAGTTTCAAATTTCTCTACCAATTTCTCAATGGTGCCCATAAAAAGTCAAGTCTCACTGCCGTGCAGCATTACGCGTATTATAATCGGTTAATATATTCGGAGTTTCCGGAAATATATATATATATTTTTATATTAAAGAAATAATACTGTAATATTTAGTTTAAAATAGTCATTCATTTTTACACACTATTAAGCTACATGAAATAGGGGTCACCTGTGGTGTAGAAGTTAGCATAGCAACCTACTAAACCCAAGATCGCGGGTTCGCAGCCTTATGACCTTAGGATTTTTTAAAGGGAGTAAAAAATCCTTAGCTATGCCGTCCTTCGGAAGGGATGTAAAATGGGGGTCACGAGCCTGTGCGATGTCTGGTACTCGTTTAAGATCCCTATCCTAATTATACCTGGATAGGCAAAATTTAGGACTCCCACCGTTGCATCGGCCGATTAGCCATAGCAGCGTAAAGTGACGTTAAACGAAATAAACAAACAAGTTATATGACATATGCCTAGTTGTTTACTTGTGACATTGTTAGACTTAAAAAAATTATATCTCTTGTTGATAAAATGTTTATATTAAAAGAAAAAAAGGATAATCATATGCGTATCACAAATAATTGGGTTTTCTAAAATCAATCACCTATCCTATCAATCACTATTCAAGCTATATTATGAATAATTACTGTAGCATTCAAACATATTTATAAATCACATAACAACAAAATGACTTACTGAACGAAGACTGGAATGAAGTCCCGAAATACATTCGTAGGATTGACAAACCATCTCAATCGTTTCCTTGATCAGAAGTGATACAGATTAATATGATATAATATATCATATTAATCTGTATCACTTGTTCTCTTAGTTTTATTTGACCATACTCCTCCCATCCCAAGATCTTAAATTATTAAACCGTCCAATTTACTGTTTGTCCATTCCATCAACAGGAACGGTTGAAAAAATAAAGTTACAAAAAAAGAAAAGAAAATTAGAAATTAAAACTGTAGAGGTATTATATTAAGGTTAAAAACAAAATTTCTAGAACAAACCTGAGTAAATGCTGAACATTTTGATAACTTACAACTCAGGACAATTTTCTGGTTCATCGGAAAGAGAAGAACTTATGACGGAAGACCTTCGAATTTTTAATTACGTCATCTAATTTTGACATCTAAAAGACCAAATTACACAACAAAAAGAACTTTTTAAGTGTTACTTTTAAATTATTTTTCTTGGAAAATTAATTAATTTATTTTTGAATTCAGAGAAGGAAAAAAGTTAATTCATTTTGAAGAGGCACAGAAAGTTGTGTACCAAACGAGTGTTTATTTATAACATTTATTTTTATAGCTTTGGTACAATTTGTATTATATATATATTCGTTTTACGTTCGGAAAACGGTTTGTTCTTTAATTTTATTTAAATAAAGAAATTTGCGAAATAGTGAGAGTCAAAATAGCGTCAAAGTGAGCCAAAATCTGAACTGGTTTATCGTCAGATCCGCCCAGTCGTGCTTTGGATGTTCTCGTTACTCATAAGACCAACAAGAGTGGGGTATAAACTGAGCCTAGGGTAAACACCCTCAGCAGTCTGCTGAGATAGGGCATTGTCTGGGAGAGTGGTGAGCTCCTCGCCCGATATACCTCTGGAATCAGCTTCCAGAAACCCTGTAATATTATCTTGTATATTCCAGTACAAATTCCCTTATTTTGATTTTTTTTTTCTATTCTATAATTAAATATTTATTTTTTTATCAAATATCGGGAAAAAAAAAAAAGTTGTTTATACAATTTTCATAGTAAATTTTGATTTCAGAATCCCCATAAAAACCTATCAAGCGCTCTTTGATTCATGCATCATAAGATCCCTTTTAACAAAGTAATTGAATAACTGTTACGTGTTCGATAGAGAACATTATGATAACTCTAAGACAGATAAAAATTTATCGAACTGGAAAAATGCAGGCGATGGATATGGAGAGAGTTGGCACTGGCATGAATGGATAGGTCTCAGCCTGCTTGAATGTTGGCTATTAGGACAGACCTGAATAGAATGAAACTTACCACAACTATAGTATAAAGTAAATGAATGAAATGAAAATAAATTTTATTCTGGGGCCATTGCTCCATAAGTATAATTATAATGCACAATTAACGGCGACCTATCTGCCGTATATATAATTAAAAAACATAATCAAAGCAAGAAAAATACAATTAAAATGCAATTAAGAAATAAAAAAAATTAAATTATAATATAATAGTAATTATACATGCCATGAATATTACAAGAAAATCCAATTATACCTTAAGGTTAAGAGTTTAAAATAAGCTACGAAAACAAAAATAAGGAAAAATAAAAAAAAATTAATGAAAAAAATACAGTAAACAAAGCTATGAAATATAAATTATCCTGAAAAAATAATGTATCTTGTTTGATAAAATATAAATTATGCCAAAACCAATTATAAGTAGAAATATTCAAGATCTTAAAAAAAATATTCAAGTACATATTTATATATATTTTTACATAGAAAAGAGGCACGTCAGCGCTTTGGGTAAGGCAGTAGACTGCCTAGCTCCAGAGTTCGAGTCTAGCTGAAGGAAGAAAATTTATTATCTGTTAATTCGATTTCGAGGTCCTTAAACCTCCTACTTCCTTTACCGTCGGCCTAGTAATCCTCTCATTTTTTGTTTTATATTTATAACTTTAAAACTAAGACTTACAAAATCTTAACACACAAATTTAACAAAGAAGGAAGAAAGATATTTGCTTTTATTTGTTATATCTGGAAAATGGATCTTTTGCTGGAATAACAAACTAATCAAGTGAAAACCACACAAATGGTTCTGACGAAATACAAGTGTGATAATGTGATAAAATAGTGATATGCAAATACAATAAAACTTTTATAACCGAAATCTATAAAGTATGAAGTGCAAAAGGGTAAGAGCGATAAAGCATTTTATGAGAATAAGATTCTATTGCTCTTAAAAGAAGATATTTTAAGCTCCCCCTTGTTCTTTATAGAATCATCAAATTTAATATCTATTGGTACTTATTATGTGGCATTTAAGAATGCTGATTTTCCTTATTATGATAAATGGGATGATTTATAAATCATACCTAGTTAAAATCAATCAATACAAGCCCTAGATGTAGCATTAGCCAAGCACGTTTTGACCTAGTTTTTATTTTTCATCATACAGAGATAAGATGAAAAATACCAACTTTGTCAAAAACCATACCTAGTGTTACAGCTATTAAATTAAATCAAAAATGCCGTCCTGATGTTTTTTTAGCTCTAAATGAAGATGAAGTATTTATGAAAAAAATTCTTTTAGGTTTAAAAAAAAATGGTTGAGATAATTATTATATTTTAAGCTATGAGGTGATACAGATATAGAACATATCAATCGGACTTGCACGTCAATAAAATTGACATATTGCTTATTCAAGATATAATTTTTGTGCAAATAGTGGTATGGATCGCGATAAGTATCCTTGCATTGAATAAAGTATATTTACATTATTTTCAAAGAGATAACGAAGAATAACACTTAGGCTCAAAATAGCATATGAGCAATGTAGGATTAGCTCATAGAAGTATAAGATTATATCCGAAATAAGGAAACTATTTACGATTTTATCAACATCAAAACAGAAACTAATTCTAAAACTTTCTGTTACTAATGAATGATTCCAATTCTCTCTTGAAGTATTTTTTTATGGATCAGATCCAATAGGCATTCTTGCTAAATGCTCTCTTATATACGAACCTATTGACAGTCCAATAGTTTACATCGCTGAACTGCATTTGAAGAAACCGCCTACCGAATTAATCTCGTGATCTTCCTCTCAAAACTCATTCTTAGCAGTTTTTGTTTCCTATTCTAAGTCCTGCATTCAGAAGAATATGTAATCATTGCAGGTACCGGTACATTGTGTAGGCAGGTCGTTGTTAATCTAGATATTATTTTACCCTTCAGAATCCCAGGATTCGAGGAAAACAATAACAGTTGAGCTGAGCTGTTATATAATAAATATATATTTATATTTTTTCCTATATATTATAGGATATATTTTTCCTTTCATCCTTCAAATATGCTAGAGGTGACTTGTAAGCTACATGAAGACATAGATAGCGTTAACCTTTGGGCAGTAGAGAATAAATTGAGTCTGAATCCAGAAAAAACAAAGGCTATCCTCATTGGGTCAAAACCTCACCTAAAAGCCCTTCCCTACTATCCACTGCTTTTCCTTAAAAAACGTCAAATTCATTTCCAAAATTCCATTTAAAATCTGGGAATAACTTTCGATCAACATCTAACCATATCCCTCAAATCAAGAGGAAATCTATTTTTATTCTTAAGCAACTTTCACATTACCGTGATTCATTACCATTAAGTACTCGATAACTCTTAGTATCGTCACTCATTTTTCCCAACTTAGACTTCGGATACATAGTATATGGAGGACTGTCTGATGAGCTCGAGATCAGATGTAAAAGATTTCTGAACTGTTTTATTAGATTTATTTTCGGGATCCCCAGACGTTCTCATATATCTCACAGATATTCTGAAATTGGTTGGCTTTACCCCAGTTTCCGACGTCAATACTTCCTAGGTGCACTCATATTTCAAACCTTGAAAACCAAAAAACCCACTTATATGTATGACCTCCTTACTCTGCACTACTTTATTCACCTCTTAAATACTAGAACCCAACCCATCAGCCTTTACACTCCGGCGCATCTAACTGCATCCTTCAAGAAATCCTTTATTATTCGTGCTTCCTCTTTATGGAATTCATTGCCCATCTCAATTCGAAAAAGCTCCACTCTTACTTCCTTTAAACATCATTTATTTCTTTACCTCCTTAATTTTCAATCTTCCAAGGTAATGTAAAACATGAATATTTATGTAATATACATCATAATAATATACATAAGATGTATCCTTTTGCAAGATGTTTCAGTTATTTTGTAACCCATTATTTAATTATTAATCAATTTTTGTTATTATCTATTATTATTATTTATTATAATCAATTATCATAGCCAGAAGATTGTCCTATGTACTGTAATCATATGTTATTATTAGGGGACAAGTAATCCCAGAACAAAGTTCATTTTCTTCTTCTTCTTCTTTTTAGTAAAAAAACTGTTATCTGAGGTGAACTTTTATAGAAAATTTTATTCACGGAATAGTTCCTAGATACCAAATAAATGTATTGGATCCACTAAATGAATAAGTAAAAGTAATATATCAGTACCGTTCTCTAATGATATTGGTTTACTATCAAACAGCAAGTAGCATTGATAAATGTTGTATAGTAACAGTCTAAGAGTAAGTGACAGACACTCTATCGGACAATCTATGAAAGTGTGGCTAGGAGAAATCCATTAGTGTGGCGTAGGACAGTGTCAATCAGTTCTAGGCTACATGTGTAATTGCACAGGAAGGACGGGTAGATCCTTTGTTGACGCGGAACAAAGTACATACAACGTTTTCGGACAAAAGATATCGCGCTGAAGAAATTCAAAACTTAAAGGAGTAAAGGAGGGAAGATCTTTGGATTTAACCCTTAGGTCCGCGCGCCTGGCGCACAAAGTGCGCCACTTCTAATATTTGGCTAGCTGTAGAGAGGAGGGTTAACCTATCGGATTTTTCCTCAAGGTTACCTCTCAGTATGCTATTGGGACTGTTCTGATTTTTTTTTTTTGGTATAACATTTCATAATATTAATACTTAAACTATAGCTATTTTTCTACGTCCGTTCGATTTGGCGCACTTTGTACCTCATCGCGCGGTATTATGCCTGAGTAAGGAAATTTTAAATTTTTATATTTATGTTGAAGTTGATGAGCGAGAATGGGAATATAATGTTCTTCATTGTTCAAAATATGTTTTTCCTACTAATTTTCATTTAATTTTAATTAGGAAAGTAATTATACATCAAATTTTGAGCATTGTGGAAAGCAGCCTGAAGGTTCATTTGCTGTCAATAACGGACCTTCTTATATAGTTCTGAGGCTGCTAAACTTTCTGCCTGTTTGCAATCGTAACTTGAAATGTGACAATTAGTATACCAGTTACCGTCTCGTAAAGGAACTTCTAAAGAAAAATTAAACCTTTTTAGGTACAATAAAAAAAAGGGGGGCTTCCAAAAACGGGAGTTCGAGAAAAGGAGCCAGGTAAAGGACATGTGACAGATAAACCCGAGGTGTAACCATAATAGAATTATTTCTGACCTAGGTACATAATTTCTTTCTTGAAAAATAAGAAAAATTATACTTAAAAATAAGAAATTTTGTTGTTGCGCATCTTGAAATAAATATTAAAGTTTTATTAATATGTATTTAGTTAATATTAAATAATTACCAAAGGATTAAAAAAACATTAAATATTCCATCATTTAACGAATTAATTTTATACTGAAACCCACTTTTGAATTTAAAATGTGGATAAAACCTACATTGGGATAAAGTTCACCAACGCGCGGCCTTATTTTAATCCACTAGGCGCGCGGACTTGAAGGTTAAGGAGTTAAGGGACAGATAATGGAGGAACGATAAAAAGGATCACGATTGAAGAAGATAAAGAACCAGGTAGGAAATCCTTGTGATATTATACATAGACCTATGAGACATGAAGAAAGAAACGTAAATAGTCAGGAATAATTTGTATAGTGAAAACTGTGTACTGAACACAAAGTAAAGTGATAGTAATGTGCCATAGTTCCATATTGCTAAATTTAACATTGATCCCATTCCGCCCTTCCTGCCCTATTTGGAGTACATGAGGACGTTCAGCCCCAAAAAACAAACATACATTGACCCCATGCATAGTTATGCTATCATAAAATATATATTCATACCAGTCATGCCTAATTACTAATTTTCTGAAAGCCACTACTTGGAACACTATACGATAGATCATAAACAAATCAGATAGATGAGAAAGCAACAGGTAGAGGCTATAGTGTCCCAAGGGACAAAATCCATATTAACCTTCCTAGGACGGGGTGGATTGTAAAACGTTAAGAACTGAGTGGGGTGCGCCCGCACTCCAACTTTAAATTTCAAGTTTACATACTAAACCACAATTAGTACTTTTTTCTTTAATGTATTTAATATTTAGGTATATTATAGGTTAAAATAAAATAAAAACGAATATAAAAATAATTTTTGTTTATTTATTAATAAATTGTTAAATAAATTTGTACATTTTCATCATAAAAATGATTGATGTACAAAAAAAAAATTAATAGTAATAAAATAAATTTACTTTTATTATTATAAAAAACATGAAAGCAAAACAATATTAAAAAAAGAAATAAAATAAAAAAAAAATTATTTATTTTCAGCATTTATACAATTTATACACACAAGTTTATTTTTTGTATGTTTTGGACATACTAATTGTCTACAGTTATTACACGAAATTTTTACTTTGGAATCGATTTTTGGAGGACACAAGTAGCATCTCCCCCTACTTTTGTGCCTAGTTGCTGTAGCAGTCGACGTTGAAGACTTGGGTTCTTGATTTTCTTCAATGTCGATGCACTTTTCCATCATTCTTATCGTGTCTCTTTTCAGCCTTCTGCATAAATTTGGATTATTCAATCTTTCTCTAATAAGCAGTTCTGTTAATTTTTTTCCCAACTCCAAAAGAAAAATCCGCCTTCTGTCGACTGAAGAAATTTTCCAGTCAGGGTGTAATTTCGTCCACACAATATATGCATTTAGCCCTGCAATATTTAATGAATTCATAAAAATCCTCATTGGCTATCTTTTAGTTTGCCGTTTTGTGGAATATTCTACCATTTTGTCGAGAGTGTCTACAGTACCTTTGGTAGTATTATATGTGCTGATAATTTCTGTTTTTTTTTTGTGCGAGCGCACCCCAGGCCAGTTTTTGGTCATACTTGTTCAAATAATATGAAGTTCATTTAGTTTTTTCTATTTATTTTTTGATCCTTTGAATCAAGACACTTGCAGAAGAAAACTCCTAGAAGGACTAATGGATATCTGTAAATTTATAAAAATGGCAAGCGAACAACGAGCCGTGGCGTGCGGGAACACCCCACCCAGTCCTAGGAAGGTTAAAAGTATAATAAAACGACAAGAAATTGCCAGTCGTTATCGACAACTTCAACATTCACTTGAAAAACGCCCAATCATTCCAAATTATTACAAAAGACTCATTTGCATAACAATAATTAGACCAATTTGTACTTACGGGATTGAGCTTTGGGGCTCCAATAAATCGTCCTATTCATCTCATAGAAAAATCCTATATGCAGCTTACTTCATCACAAACAAACTTATCCACAAAGATCTTAATATACCTTACGTTTTTGACTTAGCTCAAACCAGATATTAATCCTTTTATTAGCCCAATCAATGAAAGCAAGAAATTAGCCTTTGTCGCAATTAATTAGGGCTAACATTACACATGCATACATATTAACATTACAAGCACAGAACTCTGGTTATATGCCGACAGTTCAAAACCTTATTATGCTATCGGAGTGTTATTTTTTTTATTTTATTTCAAATAACATTACAAACAAATTATGTTATAAACACTTTTTATGTAGATGGCTCAGTTTCGCCGTAATACTTAAACATACACAGAAAACTGCCACTACAAAAAACAAAAAGTAACTTCAACAAATTATAGATATTTATCATTACATTTTGGAAAGAAAAGTGTTAAACAAAACTTATAGATAATATAACTAGCTTTAAAATGATGTGTCTCATAACGCATAACATTAAAACGATGCCTTCATAGAGAGCGTTGAAAGAGTAGTGGACACCGCTCCACCGGTCCTAGCAGAGCCGTGCTGAAGTGCACAAACGTATATACTGCTGTTCATGTACCTGAATAGTCATTTATAGTAGTTGAAATGCAGCAACAATGTAATAACGTTTATTTTTAGGTTATTACTTCCAGAGTGCATTTTTTTGCTATAATAGTTTATAGTTTACTCGTATTACTTATTTAGTAAAAAATTTAGTATCGAAGATTCTACTCCAAAAATCAAAAGACCTGACTGCTGGATATTGTTCACCACCCTTAACTGAAAGTGCGATAGAAAGTCTTCCTCAAAATATCTTCGGGTTTAGGGGAGAGAGGGGTGAATGTCGTATGTTGCTGGCTGATCTCGGAACTCGGAAAACGTTACTTTTAGCACATATATACATAAAAAAGCAAAGCAAATTTGCAAAAAATGTCATTTTATTCCTCTCTTTCCCATATAATAATTTAAGAGCAATGGAAGATGGAAAAATAAAAGATTTTTTACTTGAGGTAAGTCGTAGTTCTCCGGAATAACACGTTTGTCGGTACCCATTTGGATATAATTCCAAAACTATTTGTCCGATTCAAATTTCTCTTTTTTCATATGAAAACTGGTTAAATTTACTATAACAACTAAAATATTAAATTTTTATCTAGTACCGTAAAACACCCTCGGCAGAATATTGAGAAACCCCTACTGTTGTGAAAAACTCTTATTTGTCGGCTCATTTATCATAATAACTCTAGAACTATTTATTCGATTCAAAATCTATTTCCTTCATCTGAAAGATGGTTAAATTTGCTATAAGACCGTTTATATTATTTTGATTGAATCTCGTAAAATACCCATGACAGCACGCTGAGTACACCGCACTATTTCGGGATTCACTTTTTTTTTCGAGACATTTATCGCTATAACTCCCAAACTATTTGTTTGATTCGAAATTTATTTTTTCCATAAAAAAACTGGTTAAATTTACTAGTAAACTTAATATACTTAATTCTGATTAAATTCAGTGAAATACCCACGCCAAGACGCTAAATGTGTATGTTTTGGAAAAATGTGACGAGTTTGACATGTTCAATGGGCTTCCATAGGTGTTTTCCTGCATTCAATCAACATTTCGTATATAGGATCTCATAGAAAATTGTAACAGCTTTCAGATGAAAAAAATAGATTTTGAATCGGAGAAACAGTTTCGGTGTTATTGTAATAAATGAGCCGAAAAATATAAGTTTTTCGAAACAGTACGGTTTTCTCAATATTATGCCGTTGGTATTTTACGGGACTAGGTCAAAATTTAATATTTGCGTTATTATAGTATATTTAACCAGCTTTCATATGAAAAAACAGAAATTTGAATCGGAAAAATAGTTTCGGAGTTATAGCAAAATGAGTACCGACAAACGTGTTATTCCGGAGAACTGCGACTTACCTCAAGTAAAAAATCTTTTATTTTTCCATATGCCATAGTTATAAAATTATGATATGGGAAAGAGAGGAATAAAATGACATTTTTTGCAAATTTGCTTTACTTTTTTATGCATATATGTGCTAAAAGTAACGTTTTCCGAGTTCCGAGATCAGACAGCCAGCAACATACGACTTTCACCCCCTCTCTTCCCTAAACCCGAAGATATTTTGAGGAAGACTTTTAATCACACTTAAAGCTAAGGGTGGTGAACAATATCCAGCAGTAAAGTCTTTTGATTTTTGGAGTTGAATCTTTGATGCTAAATTTTGTACTAAATAAGTGATACGAGTAAACTATAAACTATTATAGCAAAAAAAAAATGCACTCTGGAAGTAATAACCTAAAAATAAACCCAAAACGTAATGATAAATATCTATAATTTGTTGAAGTTACTTTTTGTTTTTTGTAGTGGCAGTTTTCTGTATAAGTATCACAGCGAAACTGAGCCATCTACATAAAAAGTGTATATAACATAATTTGATTGTAATGTTATTAGAAATTAAATAAGAAAAAGAACCCTCCGATAGCATAATTAGGTTTTGAGCTGTCGGCATATAACCAGAGTTCTGTACTTGTAATGTTGCTTAAGGGGTGGGGGGGAAAGCAAGAGGGGTGGTGGTCGGGACTTTGTGTTTTATTAGTGTATACTTTATGTACTAACACCCTGCAAAAATTCAGCTTTCCCCTAATTAGTTGCGACATGAAACCTTTATTGACTGGTCTATGTAGCAAACTCCACAACCATTCAGATCCATTAGTGTCATAACTTTCTTCTCATTCCATTCCAGATAACCCTTCGAGGTGCCTGAAAAGAAGATGGCCTCGGGAACTTCTAATATAGTACTTCATTATATAGAACCTTTATAAGTGCTATCAATGTGTAGTTGCTTTAAAAACAAGGGACCTGCTATTTTTATCATTATCATCACATCATCACATTTACTTGATGTATTATTAAAACAATGTTTGATAACTTCCAAAATTCGTAAAGACACAGCAGTTTGCTTCAAGGTGTATAGTCCAAAATGTGCGTAGGGTTTTTTATCATTGGGCACAGTACACACATCCCTATTTTTCTTTAATTATATGCATTTTTCTATACTTGAGCAGGATAAGAAGATGGCCGCTGGTGGAAGAAAGAGGAGGCTTTAAAGAGGTACTCCCGTCACCTGGTGGACTAATAACTTACTCGTCTTAAATCTCAAGTATCAGAGGAATAAAAAAAAAATATTATAAGGAAATAAGTTAGGTAATGAAATTTTAACTCTTTAATATATTTTATCAGTAGATCAGTTCTATAATCGTCATAAAGTTATCTAAAAACTAATAAAGGTGCATACTATACGGTAAAATAAAAATTTAGTACCGCTTGAAATGGTTATTAATACAAAAGTTATTTGTCGATAAATTATTTTCTCATTACCCATCATCTATTAATGGTATTAAAGTAGATCCAGAAAAAATTGGGCTGTTTAATATTTTTCCCGTTAAAAATAGTAATTTCTATTCAGCAGCTGGAAACGAGATTCTATAAAATCATAATAGACTTGATATTATACCGCAGTTAACTTAAATTGAATTTTTTACGCTGCTTGAACAGCGAAGTGCTGAAATGAACAGCGGTACTAGCACAATCTATTATCTGTAAAGAGTCAAATTTTATAGTAAGTTGTTTATTCTAGAATATCACTTTACAGATGGTGATTTAGAATAATGTTGATAGTATAGATAAGAAGTTATTCGTTGCACAGTGAATTAGCAACAATTTTTTATTGTTTTAAATTTTTGGGAGTTAAACAAGATTTTTGGGATAACCACATAAACCCCTACCATCAAGTGATTAATTATTCAAAAAATGTTTGATCACAATTATGACACCGATACATCAATGATATATACATAAATGTATAAATCGTAAAAATAATTAATATTCCAAACATAATTCGAAAAAAAATTCATATAAATAAAATGTGAGCATAATGCTCATAAAGATGTAGGTAGTTGGGGTACACGTTTTCTAGTGCTTTTGAGATGTTTCGAGTTATTCCTGATTCAATATGCAAAATTGCAGAGAGTGAAATATAACTTTTGTCTTTTTCGCAATTTTTTTTTTTTTTTTAGATTCCTTTATATTAACAAAATATAAAGCATAAGGTGTAGTACGCACTCGGTAAACATATGGTATACTGAAAAACCATTAGCACACCTTTCAAATTTGGTTATAAGGTGGAGGTGTGTAGTTCTTGAATGGCAAATTCTTAATCGCGTTAGGATCACTTCTTCTTTGCGATTAGTACGGCAGGAACTGCTCCATGGTTTTGCACCCTTCTTGATTACCTGAAGTATACTTGGTGGGCTGTGATCCCAATTTGTTATATTTGTACTCTCTGCAATTTTGCAATATACAATGGAAGTCGAAACGTCGTCATTATAAATTAAAATTTATTTTCGATTGCTGTGTACCTGTGACTGCATACCCCAACTATCTACATCTCTAAATACTTCTCAGTCAACAAATATCCCATCATTAATGACACGTCAATTGTATGTAAAAAAAAAACAAAAAAAAACTACTCATTGGTAGCACTTACAAATACGTACAAATTACATTAGAAGGGCAACTTCTTAAAAGACAACTTGGAGGTTTATATGGAATAGAATTTAAGAACCTAGTGAATTTAGATGGTTATGGAGTTTACTATGCAACTATGAGTTTACTAGGTATCTGGTATGAGGATAATCAGCAACATATGGTACAGTCATACCGTTGTTAATAGTTCTGTTTGTTACAGTATAAGCCTTAAGGATTTTTCGAGGGATTGTGAATTGTAAGAATAGAATACGAGACTAATTGAATGGTTAAGGGGAGGCCTAAATCTCAACTTCGTATGACTATATAGGTATTTTTACTACCATTCAAATAAGTCTCTTGTAATCATGTCGAAGGTTTGAACGCTTGTTTAGTAAATTTTTAGGAAGTCAAGAACGACGGGCAGTATCAATTTCTTGTCGTTTATTAATTTGCTATGTTCTAAAATATTAATTTCTGCACTAAAATTAAATCAGTAAAAACAGGAGAATTTCTGTTAAATAGCCTTTATGCAATTGAGACGATCTTACGTCTTAGTTAAAGATAAGGTTATTATAGCTGTTGGTGAGGTTTCCTTTCTGGTGTTAGGGACTGCGGCTATTTATTTCCTTATAGCATAGCTTTAAGAAATGTTAATTTATTGATAAGTTAATACTAACAATCAGTAATAAAACAATGGTCTGAGAGGTGGGAGAGGGAAGAGGAGAGGGATGGTATAAGGAGTATGATCGCTAACGATGTTTGTAGACCCTATAAGCCCCAATATCGAGAGATAATTCAGGCCCTGTTAATTTAAGGAGCCCTTCCTCTCCTCTCTAATAATTGGTCGGATCTGTTTTCTAATCCTAGATAGTCCCACGTCGTCATATCATAGTTCATATCATCTATCGATACCTACATATACAATGTTATATATATATATATATATATGTGTATAAATTAACCACATAATTCCAAATATAAAACAAATTCTATACTAAGACCCCTATCATTAAGAAATCTCATTTATTTTTAAAATAAGGTTAAAACGTATTAACTTGATTTTAGGGATTTTAACACGAATCCTATAGTTGCACTATTATCTTCGAGGGCTGATTGATCATGATCTAATCAAAAGCTATGGAAGAGTGAAGTAAAAAATGTGCATTCCTGAAATGACGACACTGCAATACTGGCTTGAACTTGTCCAATGATAAAATATGGGTGGGCCAATCACGTGGATCCTATTTCTAGGCTTGTTAGTACAACCTTGACCTTACGACATTTGCGGCTTGGTATACCCCAGAGATTGATATGGTTCCTTTTAATAATTATTTTGTTCGGTAAGGTTTCATTCCACAAAGACTTTCATCTATATTTAATTTATTTCTCCAGTCGTTTCCGTAAGTCTAATAAAGATAAAATTAAATTATCTTATTCTGGTAACACTATGCTTGCAGCTCAGCCAGCTCGTGGTTCTTTAGTGATCACGCTTATGTTCGAACCCCTTGATATAAATAAGTAAATGGTTGCTTTTTAAGATACATTTATTGTATATAATGACTCGGTAAGGTTTACTGTTGAGATGAATGGAGAAGAAGAAAATCAGGGATTCAGTCAAACAAAAATACCACGTCAAGTAGAAGTACTTTAATGGGTGGGAACGTTTCGACATGCCTAGCAGGTCTTCTTCAGGGCCACCGAACCACACTGGAGAGGAGACGAACGACTCCCATCGTTCATCGTTCGTCTCGTCTTCAGTGTGGTTCGGTGGCTTTGAAGAATACCTGCAAGGTAGGTTGAAACGTTGCTACACTAATAAAATATTTCTACTTGGACGAGGTGTTTCTGTCTGACTGCATCCCCCATTTTCTTCTTCTCAATCTATTTTATGTAATTTACATTCTATTACCAATTTAGGCTTTTAAACAGAATAAGAAAATCCTTTTTAGTAAGAATATATACAGGGTGAGTATCTCTTAGTGTAAAAAAAAAAAATTGGTTAAACTAGATCAAAAATGTAGCTAAATGCCGCAAATCTCACCTTTCTATTCCAATCCGTTGCAGATATATGATAAATCAAAGACTTTTTTGAGGAAATCACGTTTTTTCCCATAAAAACTGTAATATCTCCATTTTGTCTAAATATTTTTCAAATTTTGGCCACATTTTCAGATTTAGCATTAAATTTCCTATAAGAACAGAGTACACGTAACCTTGAATTTTACAAACTTGGTATCTAAAGAACAGCTTGATCTTCACCTTATTTAGGGAAGTCACAATGTCTTACTTACCTCAATGCTCACCGTTTTTCGTAAAAACTATCCACAAAACGTCAAATCTCACAAAAACTTGCAAATTTAATCAGCTTTCAAATGATATGTTAAACGTAATGATTTTGTTTCAATTTCATGGAGATATTTACTTTTGAAACCGAAAAAACATGGTGTTCTCATTTTGTATACAAATCAGTTACTTGGGTAAATAAAACATTATGACAATCCCTTAATGAAAATGTGCATTTTAAACATAATAAACTCTTCATTGGAATAAAAAGCAAAGGAAAAAATGATTGTTTAATAGAAAATAAAGGAAAACTGTCAATAAAGCGACACTACATCAGAGGATATGATATTATTACATTTATTTATTTATTATGTGATTTATGGCTAGATGAGTATCATTTTTACAGGGGAAGGCATTTCGACCATTCCTAATAACGATATACATGGATTGGTACAAATGCCATCCCCTGTAAAAACAGACTCATCTGCCCATAAAATTCACTTCAAAAAGTAGTATTCTTAGACACAATCTGCATTCAGAAGCTAACGGCAAAATTAAGGTCTATGTTCATTATCACTGGATTTTAAACATTACATTGAAAATCTAATAAAATAAATCCTAAATAATAATAATAAATAAATGTAATAATATCATATCCTCTGATGTTGTGTCGCTTTATTGACAGTTTTCCTTTATTTTCTATTAAACAATCATTTTTTCCTTTGCTTTTTATTCCAATGAAGAGTTTATTATGTTTAAAATGCACATTTTCATTAAGGGATTGTCATAATGTTTTATTTACCCAAGTAACTGATTTGTATACAAAATGAGAACACCATGTTTTTTTCGGTTTCAAAAGTAAATATCTCCATGAAATTGAAACAAAATCATTACGTTTAACATATCATTTGAAAGCTGATTAAATTTGCAAGTTTTTGTGAGATTTGACGTTTTGTGGATAGTTTTTACGAAAAACGGTGAGCATTGAGGTAAATAAGACATTGTGACTTCCCTAAATCAGGTGAAGATCAAGCTGTTCTTTAGATACCAAGTTTGTAAAATTCAAGGTTACGTGTACTCTGTTCTTATAGGAAATTTAATGCTAAATCTGAAAATGTGGCCAAAATTTGAAAAATATTTAGACAAAATGGAGATATTACAGTTTTTATGGGAAAAAACGTGATTTCCTCAAAAAAGTCTTTGATTTATCATATATCTGCAACGGATTGGAATAGAAAGGTGAGATTTGCGGCATTTAGCTACATTTTTGATCTAGTTTAACCAATTTTTTTTTTTTACACTAAGAGATACTCACCCTGTATAGTAAAGAGTGGATTAATTAATTTTCCTGTATGAGACCACAATGATGTATATAAAAGTTTTCTCTAAGATAATAGAAATATTAAATTTTATTTGTTTCTCCCATCCTATGGTAGAAACTGCATTTCGCACTGAATAGTGTCCTGAAATAATTTAAAATTGTTTAATCAATTTTCGGTTATTGCAATTATAATGTTTTAAAATTTAATCACGTATATTATGGAATTTAATTTGTATTCTGCTTGGATGTTTTCCACTCAATTATTATCACTATTCCACATCACTAAGCGTCCTCTCACAGTTTCTTTCACAAAACTATTAAATTATGCAAAATAGTCAAAGTGCTGTGGCCAATTTAACTTCAGAGAGTTTGAAGCTGTGGCCGACCAAATTGCCTAGTCTAATTCGCTTATGCGGCTACACCGCCATATCATTTCCGCTTTATATGCAGATTAATAAATGTTTTAAACCAGATTTATGGTGAAACTGCTAAACAGATTCATTGTTTTGGTTTAAAACCTCATTAGTGGTAAACTAATACAAAGGACCAAATAAAAAGGGTATACATGCTATTGATTGTTTCTTGGTAAATAAAGCATTCAGAGAAATTAAGTAAATGATTTTAAACTATGAGTAATAAAAAAAAAAATAAATAAATAAATAAACACAAGGAATCAAATGTTGAACAAAAGAAAAAAGGAAAATTTCTGCCGTTTTTGAAATAGCCACAGTCAGTTGACGCTGCAATGTCGGAAAAAAAATTTATATATCACAAAAAAAAACAATAATAAATAAGAATAAGCTCATATTACTAAACCACATTAGCGTTATTTAAACTAACATTTTAATCATTTTTATTTATATCTAATCAGATAAAGTAATCTATTTAGATACAAACGTCGTCTGGCTGATTTATTCAGTAGTTATTTTAGATAAAAAATTCCCAATTCATTTTAAACTCTTTTCATTACAAAAACTCCGATTACTTCGAATTCTTTCTTAACCGATGCTCTAGTCCTGATGAGGACTAAAGGATAAACCTTTTTTTTTTTTATTGAAAATCATTAAAAAAAAAATAATTGCAAATACATTCAGAGAAATTAAGTAAATGATTTTAAACTATGAGTAATAAAAAATAAAATAAAATAAACACAAGGAATCAAATGTTGAACAAAAGAAAAAAGGAAAATTTCTGCCGTTTTTGAAATAGCCACAGTCAGTTGACGCTGCAATGTCGGAAAAAAAATTTATATATAAACCACATTACAACAAAAAAATCAATCAGATAAAGTAATCAATAATAAATAAGAATAAGCAATTTAAAAAAAAAAAAAATAATTGCAAATACTATTAGATGTGAATGTAGTTATCAATAAACATGAAAAATAAATAATACAATTTAGTAGAAAATAAAATATACCTATATGATACGATTTCAAAAATTAAAAATGGTAGGCATCATTTAACTTTTTTTTTTTTAAGGGAAGAACTGAAATTTTATAAGAAGATCTTATACATCAATTAGGCCTGTATTCAAGAAAATTAAACATCCTATTTTGGTTAAGCATGTTAACTGTAATTGTCCGTGGTTTTGAATAAAAAACAAAACAAAAAAACTAGTGGGTTTGGTGGGTATGGAGTTAACTGAGAAAGGAAAGGTATCTAGTTTTGGCTAATTCAGCAACATATGCAACATTAAGATGTTTATGCATTATTTTATTAAAGACAAAGTAAGGAGAGTTGACGATTTTTTGAAGGATTTTTGGTTGTAAAGACTGAATACAAGATGTATTAGATAGCTAAGTTGAATCTCCAAGCTCAATCTATGTTCATATAGGTCTAACTGTCATGTAAATGAGTCCTTTGAAATTAATCGGAAAGTTTGAACGTTTGTACAGTATATTCTGTAGTAGTCTATAACGTCAAGCAGTTTCTTGTGGTTTCAGTCTACGAAGTGGGTTCCTAGAAAGGCGCTGCTTCAGAGGAAGTTCCAGGTAACGGAAATTTTCAAAAGGGGTTATTGGAATATTACTGAATTATACTATAGGGCAAGATGTCGTATTTCTGAAGATTTTAAAATGGGATTGGCGCGTTTTAGATGCAATTATTGGAAATATTGACCCTGTTAACACAAGTTTCATCAGCGTGCTTGGAGAGGACAATGCTAGAATGAATCGGGATGTCAGCAACACCGTGTACAGAAAGGATCTAAGATACAACCTTGAGGAACACCTGCAGATTGGGTAAGGGAAAGATATCATTTAGTTCAAAGGTTTCCTCACTCATGTAGAAACGGATAAAAAAGAAGTGTAAGAATTTACGAAGTTTATAAAGCAGTCCCGGGTGCCCGAATAATTTAAGTAGCAAATTTAAGATGGTGAAACCAATGAACAGTCAATATGAAATATGGTTTTGTTTCTTTGTCTATTATTATTGAAATTTTAATTTGATTACGTGATAATTCGTGTGATTATTCCTGATAAAATAAAATATTTATAACGGAATTTTCACGAATTTTTTTTTTTAATAAGCACTTTTATACCTCTATCGTATAAATTGTTCACTTTATTAGAATAATCCAACTCTATAAACCTTAGACCAACAATGCGCTTTGATATGCACTTCCTAATGCTGTTATGCGCCAGAACAATGCCTCATAAGAATTCCTCAGCAATATTAAGAGAAAGAAGAAGACATAGGCATAAATACAAACACTAAGATAGAATATATGAACCCGGTGCTGGGGCGAAATAGGTCATGACGCAGCGGATTGAGGCGGTGATATTCAGAGATATTACGCTTTCTGCCGCTCCACTATATTGGCATCTGCTCTTCTCCAACCAGGCCTCTCGTATTGCTATTTTTATTATTATTGTATAATGAATTATATCTTTTGTACAATCCATATCAAAGCCGCAATCTCAGCTTAAATCTGCTGTACCATCTTGGAGTGTTTGTCGAGCCCTAAAGTAATATACTAAAAAGAAAAACAAGTATTGCCTCAGTTAACCTTGTATCCATTATTTGATAACCGAATAGAAAACAAGCGTTACAAACAATAATAGAATCTGCTTAGTTTCTTAAAAAACAGAATTATCTAGAATACAATTCCGGGAATTGATAATTATTCTTCGTGTATATTTTTCCATAAGCCTTTAAAAAGAAAAAAAAAAAGCAACATTAATTTACATCTCTTGAAATCCGAACAAAGCTAATACAAATTTTATTATAAAATTAATTTAAAAAAAAAAAAAAAACAGCTAGTCTAAAATATATTTTATTTTTTTAAGCTACTTGTATTATCATATTTTGTAATTATTAAATCATTTGAAGTGAATTTTAGAAAAATGAAAATCGTCATTTCTAGGATCAACTTTGAATGCTCCTATTTATGTCTTAATCAAATTATCTGGCTATATGTCTTACTTATCGGTACAAATTCCATCCAACCTTAAAAACTATAAATTGTTCATTTACTTTTACCATATCACTTTTTATATTATAGAGTAGAAATTATTTCTCTGAATATATAAAACACATTATTAGCCAAATGTTCCTTCCTTTTTCTCGGCTTTCTTCCATGTCCCTTCAGGTTTCTTCTTCAAAACATTCCTTGGGAGTCTTGTTTCCTCCATCCTCACAATTTGCTCCAACCATCTCAACCTCCCTCAGTTTATCTATCCTACCAAAATTCTGCTTCTGGTACAGTTCAATTTTTGCTTGAATTTTTACATATTCTGTACCTATCACCTTCCCTTACAGCTTCTTAAGATTTCTTATGGGAATAGGAATCTTTCTTTCCCAAGCTTTCAGTCTTCTTCCATATATTTTGGTAAACAGCCATGTCTTATAGACGAATGTAACAGGCCTTAATATGATTTTGAAAGTTATCTGAAACTGACCACCCTTCTCAGCTTCCAGAAACACCCATTGGCTGCCGTTTTTCTGTCTTTTACTTCTTCTCTCACATTATTTATTTCAGTGAGAACAGTTCCCGAATTAATGAATGCTTCAACATTCAAACTCATAAGGTGTGCATATAGCAGCTTCATGAGGTGCTAGGTTTTTTTTAGTACTAGGCAGGTACATTGTTTTGTGTTCATAACACACTTGGCTCTTTGCCCTAGCACCTAACTTCACAAATGATCATACAAAAGCTGATTTTATCCTCCTAATCATTTTAGTGTTTATATAATAATCACCGCATCTCCCAGCTGTTCTTAGGAGTGTTGATGAAAAATTATTGTGTATATAAGTTTATGCGAAAGTTATAATTTAACATATTTAAAATTTATTAACATATAAGGTGACCAGACGTCTAGTCTTTGTGAGACATTGACCGTTGTCCCGACTAACCCTCTCGAGAAGCGAATTAGTTCCGCTTTATCAATTGTAGTCAACATTAGTTTTTCAGATATACCAACATTCCCCACTTAGAATTAATATTCGTTCCTGAGGATACTATATTTTTAACAAGATCTAAAGATTTTATTAGTTTTCGTCCTTAAGGATAATGTTTAAAGATGGCGGAAGGACATCTTGGGTCCACATATATATTAGTGTTCGTCCTTCAGAATAATATGTTGAAATATTCTAGGATTTAACGGTTTTTAAGTTATATTATTATATATACCGAAGGATATTCCGCCATTGTTGTCCTTAAGGATACTATTTTGAAATATTTTAGGATTTAACGATTTTAAGATAGCGGAAGGATATTCCACCTTTGTTAACCAATCTGTTAATCAACCCCTTCCCGTTGAAAGTTTTTATCAAATTAGTACAATATTATATACTCTTTTATCTATATATTTTGTTATTTTAAAATACTTTTCAATTGGTTTAAAAATTCTTTATAATAGATCCCACTCTAAATTAAAATAATAATACGAATTAGAGATAGCATACTGTCTTTTTTTAGGTTTCCTGTCATAAAAAAAAATAATTCAAGTACAATTAAATAGCAACAACTTAAACAAGAAAATAAGGTAAAATTACTAAATTACCTTCAATGTCTCGCTGCCTGGCGTGCTCCTTCATGACATCCAGGTTGATGCTGCACTCCTGTTGGTCGCGGAAGGAATAGGGAGAAGGTTGGCCGGGACAGGCGGGGGCCGAGCTGCAAGTGCACACACCGGAGATAACGTTGCACCCCGACACAACCTCGGGTGACCTGCAGTTCAGCTCACTGCCTGGCTTCGCTGTAACATATAACATATAACTTTATTAATCATTCCATCATTAAACCCTATATTATAAATTAAATAAATTAAAATGCTTAAAACACCCAAAGACTTGATAACAACCACACGCCCCCATTAAACCGACACCATCAAACCAAATCCTCAAAATCAGCCCTAAAACAATCCTCCCATCTACTTCTAGCTCTGCCTCTCTGAAGTTCACCCAACGGCTCCAAACTGTTTAATCTTTTAAAATTAAGTAATTTTAACATTTTATATGACCCTACTAAATCCAAGATCGCGGGTTCGCAGCCCGGCAGATGACCTTAGGATTTTTTAAAGGGAGTAAAAAATCCTTAGCTATGCCTTCCTTCGGAAGGGACGTAAAATGGGGGTCCCGAGCCTGTGCGATGTCAGGTACTCGTTAAAGATCCCTATCCTAATTATACCTGGATAGGCAAAATTTAGGACTCCCACCGTAGCATCGTCCGATTAGCCATAGCAGCATAAAGTGACGTTAAACGAAATAAACAAACAAACATTTTATATGACCATTTTAACCATCGAGCTGCTATTACCTTAAATGTACTCACCGGATAAATATCTCACAGATCCTCATTGTGGAGCATTCTTAATTCCCTGTATGCTTATCTCTTTTGGAGATATTATATACTATCAAGATTTTCTAGTTATAAGAGTTATGTACGATACTAGATATAACACAATCCTCTTATTAACACCTTAGATGGGCAAGGAATACCTTTTTAATTACTTGTTGCTTAACGAAACAGCCGCAATCACTGAGATAAAAATTATATTTACCAACTGAAAGAATTGCATTTTTAGATATTTTACATTAATTAATGATAGTTATGTGAGAACTCTATGGACAGTATATTTTTATTTTTTTTTTTCAAAGACTTCAATTATGAAACTATAATTAGTTCCTTTCTATATATTATGGGTTTATTTTTTATTAATTATGCTGCAATTAACTTTAAATGAATAAAATTTACTAATTGGTGAAGCCCATATAATATTAACACAGATTAAAAATATTTACAATTTTACTACATATATTAGTGATTGTAAATATTACAATTTAACTAGCTTTTTTATATTTGTACTATTTAAGTAATTTGCTTAGGTACCTTACCATCATGTGCTCAGATTTCATAATAATACAAGATTTCTAAGAAATGTTGTAGGTTGCTAATGTAAGGTAATAGTAATAGTCCTGAAGTGGACCATGTTGTCGGGAAGGTTACACATTATCAATGTTTTACTCTAATAACAAAAACATTGTGAAATCTGCCACCCGGGGCACTTGCTCCCCCACTGCTCCACCCTAGTTCCGGGCTTGCAAGTGGTATATAGTTATAAGTATAGAGTTTACTATGTAAATATAGGTATCTGGTGTGAGCCAAATCAGCAATATATAGAACTTTAAGATCATTATGGATAAGTTTGTTTGAGACATATTAAGAAATAATGAGGATATTATGATGGATTTTGGATTGTAAGAATTGCATACGAGACGAATCGAAAGATTCACAACTCCGTATGTCCAAGTGGGTTTTATTATTATCATGTAAATAATTCTTTTGTAATTTTTCGAGAGCATTGAACGCTTGTCTAGTAAATGTTGGAGTAGTTGGAAAGCAATGCATTTTTTGTCTTTTAAGTCTGGCTTAAATATTAAATCTGATGAAACAATATCCCATTCTTGATGAGCATTCTGTTATAAATAGGTTTCAAAAGGTTAAACTTTGAGAATTACATTTTAATAATTTTCAAAAGTGACTGATGTTACTAGTTTTTCTCTTAACTAGTTTTTATTTATTGGGAAAATAAATGTCCAACTGTATACAAATTAAAAAAAAAATCTATTGAAGTTGTACGCCATTGAGTGAGCCGACAGTCGAATCAAACAATGTAATTGGTTTCTTTATTCCACAAATCGGCTGTATGCGACAAAGAGAAGCTTTGATGGGAGAGATGTCACGAACAGAACGCCACGTGTAGGTGTGTGGTTTGTTCCCCGCTGCAGGGCCAACTCCCAAAGGTTCTGATTGATTATATCAACAATAATACTCACTTCAACTTTCACAAAGGGTCAATGACAGTTACAATGGCTAGGGTATCACGATTTTTTTTATTTCATTTCGGTCAAAAGCCATACAAACTCATGAAGATAAAAAAAAATAAATTAATGAATTTTACAGCAGCTGTCAACATTTATTATTTAACAGAGATTACTATAAAGAGAAGTTTCTAAAACTTCAGATATACCATTTTTAATTTTTAATGGTTCAAAGAAAACTGTCAATAAAGCGACACCAGATCAGAGGATCTGGAGGATTATGTTATTACATTTATTTATTAATTATTATTATTTAGGATTTATTCTAATAGATTTTAAATGTAAGGTTTAAAACTCGATATACTCCTCTGTTTGCCGCCAGGAACGTTTCAAAGTGGTAGGAGGAATAGTTTCCTGATCAAAAAAATATTTAGTCCTCAGTGTTGCACAAAGTACAAGCTACTGTTTTCGAACTCGTTCTCCTTTCTCGGCAATCAGCTGGATTCGATATATTCGATATATTGCTTTTCTTTATCTTAGTCAGCGATAATATTCGGAATGTTTTGATTTGGCGGAAACCTATAAAACTGGAATGTATTACTCGAATTTTGCAGAACTAGACAAGGAAAAAAAACGCACAATCAAATAAAAATTTCGAATTGAGTAAAGAGAAAACAGAAGATGTTCTAGATCATAATATAGAAACCTATGTAGAGGGTAGCAATGGAGATGACGCGGGGGGAGGGGGCAGCCAGTAGATATCTACATTTTATTTGTAAAAATCAATCCTCAAAAAACTTTATTTATAATAATTGATCATAAAAACAACCATTTTAGATCTGAAAATAATGATATCCGATCATAATATTGTAAATACAAATTTATCTAGCTATATCTTTGTTTTTATTTTTTTAATCATATTTTCATTTACGTTCAAAATATTATTTTCCCAGGGTATATTTTGTACATATACTCTCTTTTAAATGAAGATTTCATACAAAATTTAGAACAAAAGGGATAAAAAATACAGGGTGTTGTACATTCTGCAACGTGAATGTACATTCTACAACTTTGTAAGGAAGTATTGTTTCAGGTCCAAGGGTTGTACACCGAGGTGGATTTGTTCAGGTTAAAGTCCCTAAGAAAATTTCATAAGAATGTTTTACTGTACACCAACCTTGGTTCCAAAATAAACTGAAATTCTCAAGATAGGAACAAAAACAGAAAATACAGATGGACTTGCTATATATAGCTCAAGTTATTTCCGATGAGATATTCTTTTTTCGGTGAACCTGTTGATGCGGCTATCTCTTATTCAGGTTAGGAGACTATTATCGATAAAGGGATTTTAAAAGCTTTTAAGGCGCTGCCTTTAAAACGTTTATCTCTCTTCCTCCACCCTCTTCTACCCCCACCTTTAAAGAAAATTAGAAAGCATTAACCAATAATTATTAATAAAACATATTTATATCTAACAAATACTAAGTTGAAATTTTAAGTTAAATATACCCTCCGAGGCGTTTGAAAAAAAGATCAGGACCTTCTAATACATTGGTAGTTGCTTTACAAGCAATCGATATGTTTTTGCAAGCGTCATTCTCTCATTTATTGTATATATTTTATTTATTTGTAATACAGTTTAATTTAAAAAACTAGAATTTTAATTTATTTTTTTAATTACAATTCAAATATAGCGACCCTGTAGATTATCTCCAAAAGGATTATTTGTTCGAAGTATTATTTAAATGTTCAATAAAATTCCGTACATTTTGAAACGACAATGCGGTAATATTGATAGCACTGTTGGGCTGTATACTTGTTAAAACCTATCAGATACTAATTATAATGAATTTTGATTTACCATTAGGCTTGTATTTATTTGTCAATGAGTGGCTATGTTTTTGGGCAAAATTGTAAGTTATTTTTAATTCTTTAGTAAAGGAGAAGGTATATAATTTATTCTTAGATTCATTTTTTCAGTATTACTTTTCAAAACTTTTATTTATTATTTACTCAACAAAGTTACTTGTTTCAGGGTATTATGCCATCTTCAGACTGTTTTTTCATTTCAAAAAATGTTTACATTTCAATTTAACAATACACTCTAAATAATTTAAATTGAATGAAAATAATTTAATTTAATTTATTTTGAGTGTATTGTTAAAGTAAAATGTAAAAATTTTTTTTATAAAAATATGTAAATTGCAGTCTGAAGATGGCATAATATCAACTTTGTTAAGTGGATAATAAATAAAAGTTTGAGGAATAGTGCTGAAAAAATGTATCTAAAAATTTTTAAGTTATTTTATTAAACAACAAAAGTTTATATTGAACTTCTTTTTACTAGTAATTTTAGGAATTTTAAGATATATTATTTTATGTCACAAGTTAGGAATGCTGCTTTATTTAATTTGTTCTCAATCAATTTTAGCAACAGGAATTTTGTAATACAAAAAAATATCGACTCTCGCCGTACACGAGAAACTACCCTAAGTTTGAAAATTACCCTAAGTTTGAAAAACATTCATAAATCTGGCTTTCATTTGCTTCTTCTTTGCATATCTAATGTAAATTTGGGGATATTCTCCATTTTCTGCTTCGTATTCCTGAGTCATAATTTATCTAATATAATTTCGTTTAAGTTTAAACAATAATTTGGTAATTGCTTATTTTTTTTTTAATTTATTATTATTATTTTTTTTTTGTATTTATAAAAACACCAAAGTAAATCTTAACTTAAAATTTATTATTCTAACTAAAAGTGTAGTGATTTCTTCTACAGTTTTGGAGTTCCTGTGGGTGATAATTCGGGGGTTTTGTAAGAAGATTGATGTTTAATTAGATCGTTATTCGTCATAAAACTCAACTTTTATGACATTTAACTCGTATTTAAGTATTTAAATCGTAGCATCGTAGTAAATTTTACAATCTTTTATAATATTTATTCCATTTTAGAATGCTTGCAGTTGGTTTTTTTTTATTTTTCAAAATGTTTGAATACAATGGTGCTCCATACAGCATAGTTCGACGGATCACAAAATTTGTTCTAGAATTTTTTTCAATTTATGGATAATTAATTTCAGATTTAAGTGTAGAATTCTTCCTAGTTAGGACCCGCGTTTTAATTACAGAATAAGAATTTATTTTAACCGACTTCAAAAAGGATGTTTTCAATTCGACTGTATTTTTTTTTATTTATTACTTTTATTTATTTTTTTGCATCTTTGTTACGCAATTATTTCGTTAATAATTAATCGATTTTGATGATTCCTGATCGTTATACTTCAGAGCATGTTATGAACATGTTATCGAAATCAACTCGGGGCTTTTTAAAAAAAAAAAAAAAAAAACCGAATTGAAGTTTAAACCTACAGGAACATACTTGAGCTAAATAGAGAAAGTCTGTTGTAGAGGCAGGATTTGGCTGGCACCGACTCCAAAAATAACTGATCATAAATTTTTAATAGGTGTATAACTATCGATAATTTCTTTGGTTGTCCTTTATTGCTCTTTGTTTTTAAGTAATGATTTATTATTACTTTTATTTTAAAATTCATATTAAATTACTAAAAAGAATTGTATTTCATATTGCAATAACGCTATTTATCTTTAATACAACAACCAGTGTGACTAGAAACCTATAAAAAAAAAAAAAAAAATGTTTTAACTAATTAATGTAACAACATGAAATTAATTAGTTTAATTTTACAGTTCAGTTGAGATTTATAGAATGGCTACATCTGCAGAATTCCGATTAATGTCGGATCAAACCATTAATAATAAGGTTCCTAACGGCTAAACTTACAAGCATATGTTGCTGATTTCCGACCTGAAATCATATTGATGGCTAACTATTGTCGATATACATACTACATGGAAACTAGTTAAGTTTTATGTTAGCAATCAGAACGGGTAAATGTGCTAAATGGATCGCATGCATCTTAATCACCGCAATTACAATAACTAATTATATGCAGAATTAACTTAAGCTGAGCATATTGGTAATTGGATAATTCAATTTAACATTTTGATTACGTATAAATTTAATTGTATAAATTAACAAACAAAAAGTAGTGAATACAGATTGTTTAATTAAATAAAATGTTTGAGTAAATATAATAACATAATGTAAATTTAAAAAATCCATTAAAAATTCGGATAGTATTATATTATATATATAATATTATTTTATATACATATATATTATAATATTCAAATTGTGATTTAATCTAAAATGTTTAGTAAAAATATATTTAAAAAACGAATAATTATTAAAATATAAATTGAATGGGTCCGCCGAAAAACGTTTTAAGCGAGAAACATAAAATTTTGAGTAATCTGTGAAAGAAAATCATAATCTAAAGTTTTTGTTAATTTTGCAGGTTAGATTTTTATGTTTAAATATTAATTTATTATATTTACAAGTATAATGATATAATTAAATTTAAATTTAAAATCTTTGAAATTTTGTCCCTTAGAACGTTTTTCTGCGGACCTATGGTATTCAATTTCAGTCTTGCATGGCTGTATATTTATTTAACATGTGAGCAAAGAAGGGACCGGTTTTAATTAAGGCAGATTCAGTTATTTATTTTAATTTTTTTTAGTAATTATTTAATTCTGCTAATTAAAATTTAATAAATATAATATAATCCAATTATCAAAAGCTAATTAAATTATCCATTATTCTAAATTTTGTTGAAAAAAAAATTATTTTACAAGTAATATATTTTATTATTAATCTTCAATAAATATATTTTGAAGATTTTGATAGACGTTCTATCGAGTTCAATAACAAATAAGTTGTTGTTATTTGTTATAAAATTGATAAAATCATCATCTTAAATTTAAAATATTCAAAGAATGAATAATAATTTATTACCTTAAATAAGCGCCTAAACTTCTGTTCTACAAAAAGATCCTCAATTAAATTATGAATGCGCTTAAATACTAACATTACTAAAACCCACATTAACTGACGCATCACAGATTTCAGCAAAAAAAAAAACTTACATTTACAAACTACAGAAAGATTATTTCGATTATATTTACTTTATGAATGTAATTATTAGAAACTATAATCCTACTTACAGTTCTTTAAAGCTACAAAACATGTCATCTTACGTTGAGGAAAAATAAATTTAAGAGAAAAAAAAATAATTCCGAAGCTAATAAAATGTGCATTCGCAAGAAATTCATCCTGTAAAATGAGTGTTAAAATAAGGATATGACAGCCACTAAATTCTACAAAATGTAATCATTGCAGAACCTTCAGGTAAATGGACAAGGGTTAAACTGGGACATAGATGGGAGGATTGTGTTAAGATGTGGTTCCGCATAAAGCAGCTGAGCTGCTGCGTTCGGGCTGCTCTAGGGACCAGTCCAGGCGGTGCTCCTTCGTGTCTGTGCTATGCAAACCCACATCACCAAAATTTTCAAGTACCATTATAAACTGTACAATATCTATGTCCGCAAGAGATCATATGGTGATAACCATACTAAAAAGCTTAACTTTTTTGTGTCTCAAAAAGTATTGATTGTTAGTATATATTGTGTCAGTAAAGTGAAATTTTATGATGTGAAACTGCTGAGGATCTACTCCAAGAACTACTCAGATAAGAACTTGAACTTTTTTCTTTATTTTTTTGAATAATTTATAATCACTAGAATTTGAGGTTAGGTTCTGTGGTGTGTGGACCTAGCTATTTAACTCTATATTTAATAGCAAAGAAATGGCAGAATCCCCACCTTTAAAAAGAAAGAAAGGGAGATTTAAATGTACTGCTGTAGGGAATACCGAACAAAGAAAAAAAAACTATCCCAAGTTTTTAATAATTAAAAGAATTGAAACGGATAATGAAGATAATTTATCAGATTTTAAAAGAGTATCACCTTTTTTAATCCATAAAAGTTTAAAATCATTAATAGGAGATGCTAAATTGATTAAAAAATTGAAAGATGGAACTCTTTTGGTAGAGGTATTTTCCGATTCTCAATCAGAAAAAACTGTTAAAGTGTAACAATTTATGCAATAATTTTCCAGTTAAAATAGAGCCCCATGCTAGGTTAAATCTGAGTAAAGGCATAGTGTGGTGCCCTGATCTAAATTTTGTCGATATAGAAGAAATAAAAGAGGAGCTAAAACCCCAAAATGTTGTCGATGTTAAAAGGTTGACGTATTTTAGAAATAATGAAAAACATAACAGCCATAATTACTTATTAACTTTTGACAATCCCTCTCTTCCCTCCGAAATTAAATTAGGCTTTCATAATGTTGCAGTAAAGCAATTTATTTCAAACCCCATTCGTTGCTACGTTTGTCTTAAATTTGGCCATACTAAAAAAAATTGCACCAAAGAAGCTTTATGCAAGTTTTGTGGGAAAACAAAGCATGAGGGCTCTGAGTGTAATAATCCGAAAATGTGTACTAACTGCTTAGGTGACCACGATGCATTCTCTAAAAATTGCCCAGTTTTCATTAAAGAAAAAGAAATAAAGCGAATTCAAGAGGCGGATAAAATAACATATATGGCTGCAAAGAAAAAATACGATCTTTTGCACCCCATATCTACCCAAATTTCTTTTGCTAATATTGTAAAGACGAAAAAATCAGTTAGTGTACAAACGGAACAAATGATCGAAAATCAAGTTATTTTTAGAAACCCAGTAACAGCTGTGTCTACTAAAACAGTCACACCAGTTAGTTGCTTGAGCGCTAATAGAATTAGCGATTCTCCCACTCCCGTCCCCACACCCACCCCTCCTACCCCTACTGACCCTTCTGCTTCATCTGCCTTACCTAAAAACCCTTCAATCCAAAATTCACAATCCTACGGTGGGATATCCGAAAAAAAATTCGGAAGACCACCCCACCCCCTGTGAAGTCGCCTCTGAACCGAAGATTTTAACTTCGGCACAGACGACTTCTAATGAAGAAAATAACCCTCACGGCTGTCCCGATGGTCAACAGACTGAGTGGACAAAAGTTGAGGGTAGAAGAACTAGAAGTAAAACAAGGAAAAATTCTCCTAAGCGTGTACAAAGTAATGAAATAATGGAAACTAATTAATGAGTAATATTTAACTTAATTTTTGTATACTAAATTCACTTTTATTAATTATAACATCTGTTTTAATTGAATTCTGAATTTTTAACATTTGTTCATTAAACATGACTTCTCTAACCAATATAATCCAATGGAATTGTAACGGTATAACGGTAAAATTTGAGGAATTAAAACTTATAATTAATAAATATCAACCATTAGTTATATGTTTACAAGGGACTAAGTTACACACCAATAGAATATTTAACCTAAAAGATTATAACATTTACCGGAACGATTTTGAATATCGCAATAGAGCATGTGGTGGGGTTTTAACTGCCGTCCATAAAAAGGTCGTTTCTGAGTTGGTTCAGATTCATACCTCTCTGCAAGCAGTGATAGTCAAGGTCTTCCTTCATATACCTATTTTTATCAATAATATTTATCTTCCTCCTGAAAATTTTGATGAAGTAGAATTTGTTAATCTCCTGAATAATACCCCTTCTCCCTATATTGTTGTGAGTGACGTTAACGCTCATCATATTTCGTGGGGTTCTTCGTATTGCTCAACCCGCGGAAATACTATTAAACGAATAATAGACAGCACAGACTCCATAGTTTTAAATTCAGGACAACCCACATATTTGAGTCCAGCATATAATTCCTTCACTTGTATTGACCTAACTTGGTGCTCACCTAGTTTATTTACTCATTTAGACTGGCAGGTTTCCCAGGACCAATATTCTAGCGATCATTTCCCAATATTAATCAGTTTCCCAAACATTAGTACCCGGATAACAAAACATGCTAGATGGATTACAGAAAAATCTGACTGGACAAAATTTCAAAATAATTTAGTCATTACGGCCTCCGATATAACTACCATTAATAAATGTGATGAAATTAATCACAAAATTACTTCATCTATTCTAGCAGCGGCGGAACTTTCAATTCCAAAAAGCTCTATAAATGTTAAATCGAAAAATGTTCCATGGTATGACAATGAATGCAAACTATCAATTAAAAATAGAAGAAAGGCCCTTAAAGTTTTCCAAAAGGAACCTACTAAACAAAATCTGATAAATTATAAGAAAATCCGTTCGTTATCTCGAAGATTAATCAAAGAAAAAAAAAAAAAAAGGAATCATGGCAACATTTTTTGAGCAGCATTTCTTCAAATACCCCACCCAGGATTTTTTGGAAAAAGATAAAGAAGATTATGGGAAGACATGAAGACTACCAGCCAACCCTGCTAGTCAACGGACTAGTAGAACAAAACCCCGGTATATTAGCAGAGCATTTTGCTGAATATTACTCAAATATTTACTCATCTCAAGCACAGCTGACAATAGAAACCGAAGCAGACAGCATTAACGATCAAAATGAAATAACTTATAATCTACCATTCACTAAAGAAGAATTACTTTCCTGTTTAAAAGAATTGAAACCATCCTCACCAGGAGCAGATGAGGTACATAATGAAATGTTGAAAAATCTACCAAGGCAGTCAATGGATGCACTTCTTGCACTCTATAACCAGGTGTGGAGCACAGGGGACTTTCCTGAGATATGGAGGAGATCAATTATAATACCAATTTTAAAAACTGGAAAAAATAAGTTGTTTCCCTCGAGTTACCGGCCCATCTCACTAACAAGCTGCGTATGCAAGTTGCTAGAAAAGATGGTTTTGAAAAGGCTTAGTTGGATACTAGAAAAAAATAACTTACTATCGAACGCACAAAGTGGTTTCAGAACAGGGCGCTCTACAGTAGATCATCTCATAACAATGGAGTATGAAATTCTGAATAGCTTTGCTGAAAAAAAAGAATGCATAGGCATATACTTCGACGTTGAAAAAGCCTATGACAACTTAAAAACATCTCTCGTCCTACAACAGCTACGAGAATGGGGAATTAGAGGTCGCCTTCTCATCCTCATTGGTAACTTTCTGAGAAATCGAACATTTCAAGTTAGAATAGGTAGTCATCTGTCTTCCATAAAAGAAATGACTAACGGTATTCCACAAGGAAGTGTACTGAGCTGTGCTCTTTTTGCGATAGCCATTAACAAAATTACAGAAATTATTCCGAAGCAAATTAAAACTTTTTTATTTGTAGATGATTTAGCTTTGTTATTAACATTCAAAAATGAAAATAGAATGCAGATATTATTACAAAATTGCCTAACAAATTTGGAAGTATGGTGTAGGCAATCTGGTTTAAATTTCTCCACAGAAAAAACTAAATGCCTACTTTTTTCAAAACGCAGGACACCTACTCCTTTTCCAGAGTTGGTCTATAGAAACACGACCTTACGTTTCGATACAAAAGTTAAATTTCTAGGACTAGTTCTGGACTGTAAACTTAACTGGAAAGAACATATCACATGTCTAAAAGAAGAAGCACTCAACAGACTGAATATTCTTAAAGTTCTGGCTGGACGCTCGTGGGGAGCAGATAGGTCAAGTATGCTTAAGGTATATACCAGTCTGATAAGAGCAAAACTAGACTATGGCGCTTTGTTTACTCATCAGCCAATCAAAATCTTCTTTCAGCTCTAGATTCAGTACACCATGCAGGTATTCGTCTTGTTACTGGAGCCTTCAGAACCAGTCCAGTAAATAGTTTATGTGTTGAAGCTGGCATAGCTCCTCTCGCTTTGAGAAGACGTCAACTTGCCTGCGGATACATTGGGAGACTAAAAACTCAACCCCAATAACCCCGCGTGGAAACCCATTTTCCAACCAAAGAGAAGACGATTTATAGAAAACCAAAGACTACCTGCTCCGTTGGGTATTAGAGCTAGCAGATATATAGAAGAAATCAGCTCCCTGCAACTTACAACCGATGAATTTCATTACCCACCATGGACTCTAAAATTACCTGCAATAAACTTAAAACTCCAAAAATTCGCTAAAAATAACACTACAGGACTTACCTATCTAGCAGAATTCCAAAAAATTAAAGAAAAATATAGTGATAGAAATTATATATACACAGATGGTTCCAAATTAGAGAATAATGTTGGATGTTCCTTTGTATCAGACTCCAGCATTATCAAATACAAACTTCCCTCTCTAACCAGTACCTTCACTGCAGAATGTTATGCGATTTGTGAGGCGCTGTATTATATTATGCAATGTGAAGAAGATAACTTCGTAATATGTACAGATTCTCTATCTGCTCTAATGGCATTAAAAAACATGTACACTAAAGACCGTTTAGTAATGAAAGCCCAAGTCTATACAACAATGATAAAGAATATGAAAAAAAATGTACTACTGGTTTGGACTCCGTCTCACGTGGGAATCAAAGGAAATGAAGAAGCGGATCGAGCAGCGAAGGAAGCAGCAAAATCATCAATAGACATCACCAACATTTACACAACATCTGACATTTGCAATCGATTAAAATACCAAGTAAAAATGGACTGGGCACAGCTGTGGGAAAACACAGAAGAACTAAACAAACTGAAATCAATTAAAAAAGAAACAAAAATGTGGAAAAGCTCTTACCGCAACAATAGAAAAGAAGAAGCTGTTATAACTAGACTTAGGATCGGACATACACGCCTCACTCACGGACATCTAATAACAAAGGACAATCCACCAAAGTGCACATCATGCAATATACAATTAACAGTTCATCACATTCTAGTAGAATGCCCAAAATGGGATAATTATTTTCAAGAAGAAGAACTACAAAGAAACCTCCCTACCATGCTCGGTGATAATAACCAGAATATCGAAATAACAATTAAGTTTCTTAAAAAATACAATTTTTTCAATAAAATTTAAAAAGAAGACATAGAAGAAAAACATAGATTGAAGGACACTAAAGACCCTCGAAGTTGAGTGTCCATAAGAATTTCAACCTAACCTAACCTCTATGTCCGCATCAATTTGTTATTAACAGATCGTTATTTTTTTTTTTTTTACATAGTTTTAATACTTGTATATTTTTATGACATGGAATCATCATCTTCAGGTATATAATTTTGAAATATTGTATTATATTTGTCTTAATTATATAATAAAATAAGATTATTGGTTTTAGTTTATCTGTGGCGAAGGATATAATAACCTTCCAAACCCGTCCAAGCATATTTTTTTCCACCATCCTCTAGTACATTATCTAAACATAATGGTTTCGTTGAAAAATCTTGCCCCAATCTGCCCCAGGCGATTTTTTTCTCATTCTGATATTTCGTCAGAAATTACCAGAGTTGACGGTGGATTAATTAAAAGATTTCATACAATACTAATAGCAATATCAAGTGGGCACGAAATTAATACTAATGCCTATCAAGAGTCATGGTACTGCAAAGCATTATGTAGGAAAGTACACATGGTACCCGATGTCACCGACCCTCCACAAGTTTCTTATTCATGGTACAGAAATAATATCTTGAGCCATGTTGTCTAAAGGGCAGCTAAGCAAGGAAGCACAGGAAGTATGTAACAAGGATTTCAAAAAATATCATGAACATCGCTTATGGAATTGTCGAGAAAAATCTAACACGGATATATTCATTAACCTTTTGTTGAGTTCAGACACAATTGTAACAAGCAAACGAAAGGTACCTACGAAAAAAAAAAGTCACTCCCTATAGAGGCTTTAAACCTTCTTTCTGGTCCTTTTGAAAATAGGTCTGACACAGAAGAAGAAGACAGCGACGATGATGAGGAAATATTGTAGATAGTGTGCTACTTATTTCAATGAAAAGTGTGAATTTTTTTTATTTACTGTTTTCTAAGTTTTTTCGTATTATAAACAAATAGAGTGAGTGATTTAGGTTTTTCAATGTTTCAATGTATGATATATAGCTTTTGTAACTAATGTTGATGATTATTTAAGATGTAAGAAAGAATATTTAGTTTATGCCAACAATTAGGGCTGCATGCTCCACTGTGCGTCGTTCTGGAGGTGCAGCTCAATCAACGGGAAAACATAGGGTCAATTGATCTGTTCATAACATGGAACTCCTCTTCCTCCATTAACAATCACAACACCAGATTTCTTTTCAATATACTCCGCTGAAGCCAGAAAACGAACTGATGAAGCTACATGTGGAAACACCATCCCCGCTTCTGAACCATGCGGAACCCCAGCTTTAGGGCTGATCATGTGTATATAGGTTTTGATGGATAGTCGGGTTTGTTAGTCTTTTTATTTATTTAAATAATTTTCAAAATTTAATTCAAATATTAAATTTTATTTCAACGAAAGAGTGGAGTAAATCTAGTCGTGGGAGACTAATGGGATTTCCATGAGGTGGAGTTAATCTGATTGACCATTAATGAGTCAGCTCAAACCAACATATTTATCAAGGGATCAAACTGGTGGTAGCAGCACTGTTCCATCACTGATGTAGTGCTTGCGACTGTCCCGTACAACTTTAATGGTGGAGTATCGGATTGATTTATCTCCATTTCCTATTAAAAATGGGAACAAATAAATTGAGAATCGCTAAGCAAAGCTTTCTAAACTGATGGTTTTACATTAAATATATTAACTTTTTTTTCTCCATTAAATTTTAATTCACACCTGAAACAATTAGTGAATTCGCTCCTATTTTAATAGTACAGGCCTTATAGGCGTGTGGGGGAGCCTAGATATCAACAATATCTCCTCCTAGCATGGATTAAAAAAAAAAATGATTTGAGCAAATCTCCCATCCAGCTTCTTTTAGGCTTTGTGAGAGAATTTTCAGGTATGTCAGTCGTGGCCATGTCACTAATGAGTAAGTTATTAGAGGGCGGTAACTTATTACGAATTTTCAGTACTAAAACATCTGTACATTCAAATATTATTCCAACGAATAAATGATTCTAATAAGAAATAATATTATTTTAATCACTTAATTCATGGCAGTTTTTGATTGAGATAATGAAGGTTTCGAAATAAATTTTATGATTTACAGAACCTGTTAAAATTCCTAATAAAGTATATAATTAACACTAATTACATAAATATTTGTTTTTAATAAAATGATTTTATTTTCACGCATTACATTTAGTAGGTACTGAATATGGAAGAAGAAAATTCGTAGAGAAAGCCAAATGGACGCGTTGGTTTATCTTAATAACAATTGCGACTATGGAAATGGCAAGGGTCATGAACTTAACCACCTTTGATACGACCCCGCAGCTGGTAATAATAAAACATTCAATTCAAACCGTGTACTACATTAAAGGAAATTGTTTACAATTCAATTATTTTATACATATAAAATATATACATTGCAATATATATATATAATATATACACTGCAATGAATAATTTTAAAATAAAATTATTCTTACGCTTTGCAAGTAAAAAAAGAAATAAGGACATAATGAAAAGTTAATTAATAAAAATACATCTTTTTATATTACATATTTTTATATAACATGTTTGCAATGAGTTATATTAATATGAATAAAAAGGGCTTGGCGGCCCCGAAGGCTGGATGCTGACACCACCAACCTCTGGCCACACTCTTTAGAGTTTTGATGGAATGTATAGGAGCAAACTATCAAAAACCAAACCCACAGATCAGTAATAACGTAATCATACCAAATACGTTTCTGTCTACCCCTCGGAAGTTAGTTTGTTTGTTTATTTCGTTTAACGTCACTCTATGCTGCTATGGCTAATCGGACGATACTACGGTGGGAGTCCTAAATTTTGCCTATCCAGGTATAATTAGGATAAGGATCTTCAACGAGTACCTGACATCGCACAGGCTCGAGACCCCCATTTTATGTCCCTTCCGAAGGACGGCATAGCTAAGGATTTTTTACTCCCTTTAAAAAATCCTAATGTCATCTGCCGGGCTGCGAACCCGCGATCTTAGGTTTAGTAGGTTGCTATGCTAACCACTACACCACAGGTGACCCCCTCGGAAGTTTACTTTCCGGCTCAAAAATAAAAAAAATTTCTAGGGACTCGACTAATATTAAATCCAACAAATAAAAGTGCCAATTTCAATCATAAGATTCCTATTACCTAAGTGTATTATCCGGATTAATGTACTGCAATTTTGCATTGTAGAATATTTTAAAATCCCCATTGTGCACACACTTTTTTTTGATCAAATGTTTTAAATGATACATTTTTTTATAACTTTTTTATTTTTATTGATTAATTAATAAAATAATTAATATTAAGATTGAATAATACAATCTGCCACAAATGTGGGCAATAAGTAATATAGATGGCTTAATGATTACATTGCGCTCTCACTCAGCCTCCACTGGGTTATTTACATAAGTGACGCAGATAAGAGAGAACAGCTGGGATCTCTCCGCTCCAGGTTTGTCTCTCCATAAGTGGAAGAACGTCTAGTCAGGGGATCTCTAAGATCAATGTACATTGTTATTAAAGTATGATTGTATTTTTAACCTTTGATTTAATTTTGTCTTATTTTTCACTATTATTTTGGGTATTTTGCACTTGTTTCCCGTATATCATTTTGAGTTTATTATCATATGTTTAGGTTACAAGTAACCTTCCCAAATGTAATAACCATGGAGTTATAGTACTATGGAGAGGCCCTTCCCGTATATTGCTCAGTGACGGGCGAGACCAAAACACTGACCAGCCACGCCCACTATGCCCAACTGGCGACTTGAATTCCATATGGGCTAGGGAAATTGAAAGGATTCGTTATAAATAAAATAACTAAATCACTAAAATAAAATAACAGCAGTATAAAGCCTAGGAAAACAAAATTTGAACTGATAAGCGGCTAATATACTAATAATACGGTGCACTCCAAAATGGCTGCCTCCCCTGGCTATTGAGAGGTATACCCCCTCCACTTGTCTATAACTTCATGGTAATAACATATCAATAAGAGATCGTTTGATTGTTCCTATTATAAAATAATTAAATAAAAAACAATATTATTATTTATTTAAATATTTTATTAATTGTTATTCAATGTAAAATAACTTTTTCCTGAAGAAATTCTATCGCTTTTTCTTTTGTATTTATTCGACGAATTAAATCGAACAAAGACATGTCGCGTATAGTAATACAAAAAATGATATCACGGAATATTACAATGAAACGGATAACATATAAGGTAGGTAACGTTGCTAATCAATCATATGTTTAATTATAGTCTCACAAGTTATAATATTAATTTTTAACAAAATATTTAAATAAATAATTAATTTTGTTTTTGTTTTTGTAGTTTTTTGTTTTTAATTTAATTATTAAATAATAGGAACAATTGGAACGATCTCTCATTGACCTGTTATTACATTTGGGAAGATTACTCGTAACCTAAACATATGATAATAAACTCAAAATGAAATACGGGGAACAAGTGCAAAAGACCCATTATTTTTTTTAAAATTTACATACGTATTTTTTAAAATTTATATATTTGACCCAGATGCGGATTGTATATTTTATATATATTTTTTTAATTTTAAGGCACTGTTTTCCCTCTTATGTACGAGAACTCGATTCCCATTCGCAAAGAACTGTATGTAGTTCTAATTTTTAAATTTCTGCATAGTTTTGCGACCGAGGAAGAACAAGCAACAAGAAAAACCTACTAGTCGTAGGGAGAACCTGTGGTATTGTCTTTTTCAGATTATTTTTAAGCTCATTACCCCATCCTGATTTCGCTATATTACATCCCAATTTTCTTTTGGGACTAACAGCTACAAGAAGCCCTGCCATTTTTCAGTATCAACATGCTTGATTTTTTGTCCTATATTTTTTAAATTGTGTAACATGATTTTTTAATTTTTTGAAAACTGTTGATGAATACTTAGCATTTGAAAAAAAAAAAATCCAATATAAGTGGTAAATAATTCATCCATATTAATAGTAAAAAAGGAAACATTATATACATATGGTAATTCACACGCCAAAACATATCATAATCTCTATGTCAACAAATAAATCTTTGCGATTATTACATTTCGAAGCGTATACACCCTCAGAATGGAAACTAAATCTGATAAAGATATATATTCTCGGAGGATATGGAAGATATCCTCTTCCATTCTAGCCATTCAAGGGAATGGCTTAAAGTAATTATTTCATACCTTCCGAATTAATTAAGGACCTAAAGAAGTAATCAGCGACGAGAAGTTGAGGGCACCTTCCTTCCTAAGTTGTGGCTAAAGTTTCCTCGAT
Source organism: Euschistus heros (assembly GCA_003667255.2). Classification (NCBI taxonomy): domain Eukaryota; kingdom Metazoa; phylum Arthropoda; class Insecta; order Hemiptera; family Pentatomidae; genus Euschistus; species Euschistus heros. Next base: position 2,793,033 of record RCWM02000106.1, on the reverse strand, counting down.
GGCTGAGAGGGGGGGGGGGCAATGAAGATAGAGGACATCCATTCGATATGATTTATCGACCTCAAATTAACTTCTGATACCGCCGCGTCACTCACCCCTTCTCCACCACCAAATGGCTTTATTTATTTTTATTTGAGGCCGTGGAAGCGTTTGAAATTTAGTAATTTGTTATTTAACAACTTTCTAAAATATTATAATCGAAACTGATTATTTCAAAATCACAAATACAGCTTCCTGTCCTACAGTATCCTTTAACGATGCTCCACTAAACCCCGTTCAACAGATCCGCTACCTAGGACTCCATCTGGACAAACGTCTTACTTGGAATCCACATACAAGACTACAACGACAAGAAACTGCCCGTCGTTTTCGACTACTTCAACATTTACTTGACAAACGTTCCAACCTTCCAATTAATTAAAAAAGACTCATTTCCCTAACAATAATAAGAAAAATTTGGACATACGGAGTTGAGCTTTGGGGCCCTACTAACATATCCAATTCATCTCGTATCCAATCCTTACAATCCAAAATCCTTAAAAAAATCCTAAATGCTGCTTACTTCGTCACAAACTTATCCACAAAGATCTTAATATACCTTACGTTTCTGACTTAGCTCAAACCAGACATCAATCCTTTCATAGCAAACTCCACAACCATTTAAATCCATTAGTACCACAACTTGATTCTCATCCCATTCCCGACCCTCCGAGGTGCCTGAAAAGAAGATGGCTCCGAGACCTTCTAATATAGTACTTCATTATATAAAACCTTTATAAGTGCTACCAATGGGTAGTTGCTTCAAAAACAAGTGACGTGTAATTTTTATCTATGCCATCACATTTACTTGATGTATTATATTTTATATTGTATATACAGTTGTAAATTTCAATAAATATTAAAAAAATAAAAATCAGCTTATTTCTATTAGATCTGTAGGCTTTAAAAATAAAATGTTTAAAATTGCTATGTCCTTATAGTCAGGAAAGTAGTGTCACTTTCCAACAAGTGATCGATCTCACAACGAATTTTCTCCCACGAATAGTTCTTCCATTGCCTGTAAGAAATACACTCGTAAGACGGCTGGGCTGTTGTGGGCGTGGGAGAAGGGAAAATTGGTGTGAAAATATTTTCAAAGAAATCAATACTCTTTTGGCTATAACTCCGAAACAACTTGTTCGATCAAATTTTTTTTTTTTTTTTTCTGAAAGCTGGTTAAATTTACTATTAAACCCTATTAATAAAAACCTAACCAAATCTCTTAAACTATCCATGCCAGCACGCTAAAAACCGCGTATTGTTGTAAAAACCAAGTTTTTTTGGCACATCTTTCTCTATAACTCCAAAACTATTAGTTCAATCGAAAAGTGTGCTATTCACAAAATTAAAGAATATTAAATTTTGCGCCTAAAGACATCCCTAAAAGTTAGGTGTGGTTTAGGCGTTTAGCGACAATCGATTGCCAAAATATCGAGGAATTTGGCCAACTTTTTCAAAAATTTAGTTTTCATCATGTTTAATAGTCTATAATACAAAAACGGCTAATTAAATCCTAAAATGTTATACAACTAAAGTTGAGGACCAATAAATTTTGTGCAAGGCAGGATTTCAAAACACCATATTTGCCCATTCCTATACTGCGTTATGTAAATAGAACCAAAAATTGTTGGTTGATTAAATTTTGTGTTTGAAAACGAAGCCCGTTAAATAAAATTTTATGCTTTTCTTTTTTAAAGAGCATTAAATTCTGCGTAGTTTTTTTTTCTTATCTTGTGGTCCTTTTAATTGCACAAGTAGAAAAAGAAAATATTTTTTTAAACTTGATAGTATCATTCGTTTAGGAATTATTACCAATCATATTTGAGAAAAAAATCAATTAAGTTTGTAACCTGATTACCAAAAAGTTTATTTAAATCTGTACTATTGCTAAATATATGATATGCTAGAAATAAATTTCTATAGAACCCATTCAATACAAATATATATTCTCTGAAGCTATAAATCATTTCTATTGACTGTCAAGTGGATATAAATAAAGGCTCAATAAAGTAGTGGGCTTTATATTAGAGTATTACCGAAGCGATATTGGTGTGAGAGTCACTCAAGATAATAAAAGAGATCCCTGGACCATTGATATATGTTCGCCATCAGACAACCTAACCGCTCCTATATTCAATTATTCCCGTTAAAATAATGGCCAATGTGGGGTGAATTCACCCCCTATATTTGACATTCATAACCCTTTTAATAATCCTACTACAAGAACACCCACATTGTGCACTTCATGTGGCCACTTTGATCTCTTTGGATTATTACTTACCCTTCTTCACCAGCTTACTGTCCAATCTCTTTACTGTAAAAAGCATTCTTAGTCTGGGAAAAAGTAATCATATCTTTTTTTTTGCGTAGCAATACCCTAAGAATAAAAACCGGTAATTGTGATAACTGTTTATTATACCTTTTCTATGGTTACTTAAACCTTATCCAAAGTAGTTTTATCAGTTTCTAGTTATGTTTAATCCATATCCACATTTATTTAATATATAGGTGCTGTACCTAAAGCACATTTGTACCTGTGGAAATATTTAATAAAGAGAGAGTGGGAGGAGGGAAATTAAAATTGGAAAGTAGGTAGTGCTGCAAGCATCTCACTGCAGTTGCACCTGTGTTTTCAAGTTAGTGAGATCAACAGATTAGTAGAAATAATTATTTTTAAGTTTTTGTCTTCCAAATCCTGACCAATCCAACTAGTGGTTTTAAATTTTTTAAGATCTACAATTAGAAATTTTCTAGGCAGTATTATTTCATTGGGTTGTCCGATAAATATATCATATCTTCATATGTTTTCATATCTCTTACGGATTTTGAGAAACAGAGCTTTCCGCACAACATGGCGTTCAGTTGTACCTATGGACACCATTGCCAGCTGAACCTGTAGAGAGATGGTTAAAGTGTTCACAGGTACAACAGAATTTTCTTTTTGTTTATTACTACATTATTTTAATTATAAATATTGCGGAAAAGTTCTGCTGAGAGAGGACACATAGTAACAATGATTGCCGGGATAAACACCGTTGAAAACTCTGCTCCTCCATTATTTTTGTTTCCCCGATTCCACTTTAAATCCTGGATGTTAAACGGTGGTTTATGAAAACCAATAAAAAAAAAGAGAAAAAAACTCGCCGTCACGTATTTATAACAAACGATTCAACTGGTGAAGATGGCGATTCCACAAATGTGATCTTGGTTGATACATCAAGCGAAGATTGTAATTTTTTGGATGGATTGATGAATGATTATGAACAAGAGAAAGAAATTGAAAATAAAGAAATAGAGGTTGGGAGCTATGTTTTGACTGAACTATAAGGGAATAAGTCTGTCAAGCATTTTATAGTTTTAAAAAAGAAAAAGTAGACTGGTTCACATTCAACATTTGCTAATTGAAGAAAATTTCATCAAATGATAATACCCCAAATTTTATTCTTCTGGACATCGCTACTGACTATGAAATTGAAATAAGAGATATCAAAAGAAAATGACCACCGCCATATTTTTTAACTGGCACTGGGAGATAATGTAAACAATTATATTTTCCAAAATGTTTTATGGATACAATCTCCAATGATTCGATTTTTTCATAAAGAAGTTTGCGACACTTGTTAATAATAATTATAGGTACAGAAAAGAGTTATTTCTGTTAAACGATTTAAAAATAAGTTGTTTGTATTTGCTTTCATAAGCTAAATTTATTGTTGTCACTTTTCTAGTCGGCCTTCAAGTTCAATAATCAAGTCGACTTTTCTGGTTTAAATATTCTATTTTGTTTAGTACATTATATAAAAAATTATTTCTGATGTGTTTCTATGATTATCATTTCAATTATCTCTATAAACCTGTGAAGAAACGAACGTCCTTTGGTACAACCACTAGTGTCCACAGGAACAAAGGGGAAAGGTACATATGGACACTGATCAGTTGGTTACAAAATATTATTTTCTGTACAAATTAAATTACTCTACAAAATAATTACACCAGGATTTGATAGCCCCTTAAAGGTCTTATGTAATGGTACAATAACCACTCAGATAAATAAAGCACCAAAAATTAGAAAAAGTAAGAAGTGAAGATTGTCCACAAGTAGAGCACCTATCCCTATATATACATATATATTTTTTATTTTTTTACTATTCCAATTATAGTTCTTTTTCATATATGTCTAATGGTTTGTATTGTGTAATGGGTTTTTATTTAATTGATTAAAATAATCACCAGATAAATTCTGAGTATTTTTTAGTGTATTTAATTTCCTATCCTTCAGACCAGGTACTCACAGTAGAGGAAAAACAGGCAGAAAAACAAAGAAAACAAGAGAGAGAGAGAGAGAGAGAGAGAGAGAGAGAGAGAGAGAGAGAGAGAGAGAGAGAGAGAGAGAGAGAGAGAGAGAGAGCGAGAGAGATTCTTCACATTGCAAAAATAGCTTTACATGTTCCCAAAGTATAATGTAAAATATTTATTTTGAATATGTTACAAGTAAAACATTTTTTTTTTATGTTATTTTTTTATTTTGGCCTTAAATTCAATAAAAAATACGTCATAAAATATTCCCAATTCGAAAGCAGGAAAACACCCCTCTTAATGTTCAGGAAAATGCATTCATCCCATAATTTCCGTTTTTACTGCTCATCACAGTATTTATCTAAAGCTTTCAATCGAATAGAATTCTGGAATTTACATTGTGTTATTATTATTCTGACCATTAGGTAAAAGATGAAATGAAAAGGCATTCCCTTTTTATTTATTTTTTAATTTTATCGTCAGAAAGTATCTTTTAGAGTCCTTAAAAATGAAATAAATTATAAATAATTTTCTCCCAGGTTTAGTATTTACATTTATATTTGAATTCAAGATATTAATTATATGATTGAGAAATTCTAGTTTGGTTTTTATCCATTTAATGTCTTTCTTTTAAAAACTTTTTAAACTATCTTTAAATGGTGCAATCATTCACGCGTGGTTGCACTTTTTCGGCTGTTTGGACTAATATGCGAAATAACACTTGAATCATTCATAAAGACGGAAATATTGGCAATCAGTGAAATGACATTATTATTATTATTTCATTTTATTTTTTTATTTTTTAGAGAATTATTTTGTTGAATCCATACAAAATATAATCAATTATAAGCAGTTAATATAGAGTGGTAATTTAAAAGATCCCACCATACATTGTAATCTATGAAAATTTTAATCTATTCATATCAAAGTGTATAAAACACCTACTATTGGAATGTCAAATATATGATAGCAGTAGCAAACAATATCTGAAATATATTTTAGAGTGATAAATAGGTATTCTTAATAAATAAATGAATAAGAATTCACTTGAAAATATCTTCCATGGTCTAGAACTGATAAAAGCTCTTTAAAAAATAATTTCGTTTAATTTCAAGATTAAGTAAATGAAAAATTGATTATTTTAATAGATTAACAATATTGCTTCCACTACTTTTGTATTAGTGTTATTGTAATTAATATTAATTATGAACTATTATGGTACTCGTAATAGTAAGAAGTGTTTTTTTTTTGTTTTTTTGTCAGTTTAATTTATTAACTTTTTAAAATTGTAATTAACATTATTATACATTTATATAACATATAACATATATAGAAAATAGTCCGGTCAATGAATGCTGATATAAGGGTAGAGTGCATGGAATATGCGATAATTTTTGACTTCATAGCTTCGTTAGGAATAGTTAGAAGGTAAACTTACTGAAAGTCCTCGCCCCTGGGGGGTGAGCTTACAATGAGGGGGAGAAGTTCAATTATTTTGGTTTTTCGATTATATCTCGAAAACAACTAACTCTAGAAAAATACATTCCAAATAATCACCAAAGCTAATTAAATTTCCTATTAAACTGATTTTATATAAATTTGACGTAATTCAAACTGTTTTCGAGATATTCGTTATTAAAAATCGATAATTTCAAAAATTAAAAAAAAATGTTTACCTCACTTTTTGTCAAACTTTTGCTTTACAAGCCAAAAACGAATATACGAAATTAAAGTAAATTTAATGCTCTGCAACTTTATCCGACATTATAAAGTTATTCTTTTCGACAGCTCAATATAAAACTTTGATAGGAATTGGGGATTAAAAAAAAAAAGAAGAAATCACATCTCTTTTTATACTCTCCAATAGTTACTTGGCATGGAGCTATCGGAAATGGATGCTTTAACCATTTCGAATAAAGTATTAAAGAGATAAAGCTAGAAGATAATATTATTGGCTCTAGGCGTCACAGCTTGCCGGCGACATTACCCAGAGGGAAGAGTATCTCAATGCCGACCCAAACTGCCCTAAATCTAGAACGTTTACCTCCTTACCCATTCACATTTCTGATCGCCTCCTTTTTACTGCCACCATAATCCACCTACAAAATCTCCCCGATCCCAACATTCACATTCACGTTTACAAATTCAGCTCCCTGCCTATATTTCTAGGGGGATATTTGTTATGCCAATGTTAGGTTTTCTTTTATGGATCATAATATACGAAAAAATCAACATACATTTCAGGGATCGATAGAAGTCATACACCATTTAGTTTTCACGCTGCTTATATCTATATCTATACTATTATACGGTGTGTCCAAAAAGAGTATCGAGTATTTGTTACTTCGATAAAACAAAAACTACTTAAAATAAAAAAATAAAAAGTTTATGGTTAATTATTACCATATAAAGTGGAAAATTATTTGGAAAAGATGATGTTATCTAAATCGTGACCGTTATGCTGGTGGCACTCTTCTAATCGGGAACGAAGATAGGCGATCACATGCTGATACATTCTGAGAGGGCTAGCTGATGTTGATGACCTTATTAGGAAATAATTCGTTAACAGCTTCCATTTTTCCATTGTTAGTACAGGACAGAGGAAAATCCAAAACAAAAGCATGAATGACCTCTGCACAGCCAAAAAGTCATTTTTTGGGCCGCTATGTCTGCTAGAGGCATAATCGGTCCTTATTTTCATGAAGATCGACGAGGGCGATCACTCAGTGTGAATAGTGACGGTTATTGCGATATACTGTGAAACCTTTAGGGATCAAAGCTCCAGGAATTTCAAGGTTTCAACTCAAGAACGTGGTTTCAACAAGATGGGGCTACTTGCTATACATCAAATCAAGCAAAGGAACCTGTTAACGAATTATTTTCTAATAAGGTCATTTCGCGTAGGGGTAACATCAACTGGCCTCCCAGAAGCCCCGACTTAGTCCACATGACTATTTTGCATGGGGATACCTTAAAAGTAAGGTCTAAGAGAATAATCCGACGAACCTGACGCAATTGAAGCAAAACATGAGTTCAGAAATGGTAGTAATATCCAGAGCTATGTGTCAGCATGTGATCGCCAATCTTCGTTCCTGACTAGAAGAGTGCCAGCAGCATAACGGTCACCATTTAGATAACATCATATTTTCCAAATAATTTTCCACTTTATACTGTAATAATTAACAATAAACTTCTTTTTTTTTATTTTAAGTAGTTTATGTTTTATTGAACTAACAAATACCCGATACTTTTTTTGGACACCCTGTATAATAGGACAAGCCATTTTTCGTATGTGATCACTAATCACGAAAACTACAGAATCAATTTCTACCAAATGTTAACTTTTGGTCTTTATACTTTCAGAAAGGTTTAGCAATAATAAAGTCTACTGATTTTCAATTAATTTGTTATAACAAAGATAATATTTGTATAACAGTGGAGCTTCAAAATTAACCGGTACTTCATTCTATATGTGAGGCTACACGGTGTTACCACAGAGCTTGAAGTTGATAATAAAATTTATTTTTAATCAAATAAATTATCAAAACAAGGCTTAAATGGTACGGCTTGTGGATCTCAGTGAAGTTGGTTAATCGACCGTTATGAGGTTAGCATTATTCAGCATTAGAGCTTACAATGGTAAAACTACCGAACTCATTTGCACCAAATTTTAACAAAGACGTCTCCATTATTCTAGGAAGGTTTTGCCGTAATAAAATTTACAATAATAAAAATTTAAACGTGGAATGTTGAGTGGCAGAAACGAGGTCTGTCACACTGTAATATACTTTTACAGGTAAAAATTAAAGTCCTACCAAATGTTATCAATAATTTTATTTCTACCAAATAAAAACTATTACTAAATCAATATGTCTATCTTTTGCTTTTTGATTTTATGTGTAAAAATATGATTCATGGGCCTTAGTTGTAAGCACTGACAATGCAGTGGACAGTCTGGATTACAAACTCATAATTTTTTCTTTTTTTTTTTTTTTTTTTTTTTTAAACAACAAATTATTGAAATTTACAACTGTACAATATTTATACTTCAAGCAAATGTGCTGTTACTTATTACAATAACGTAATAAAACTTGTAAAGAACTACTCATCAGTAGCACTTTAATAAAAATTCTACACTACAAGGTCTCTGGGCCATCTTCTTTTCAAACGCCTCGGAGGATTATCAGGAATGGTGTGGGAAGCAAGTTAAGAAATTAGGGCATTTGAGTGGTTATGGAGCTTACTATGAAAAGATTGATATTTAGTTTGGGCTAAATCTGCAACATATGGATCATTAAGATCTTTATGGATAAGTTTATTGGTGACAAAGTAAGGAGCATTAAGGATTTTTCGAAGGATTTTGGATTGTATGGATTGGATACTAGATGGATTGGATGGTTTAGTCGAGCCCCAAAGCTCAACTCCATACGTCCAGATAGGTCTAATCACAGTCATGTATATTAGTCTTTTGTAATTAATTGGGAGCTTTGAACGTTTGTATAGTGAATGTTGAAGTAGTCTGTAACGACGGGCAGCTTCTTGTCGTTTTAGTCTGGATTCCAAGGATTCTTGGATGTGAATTCCAAGTTAGACGTTTGTCCAAGTGGAGTCCTAGGTAGCCGATCTGTTCAACATGGATTAGTGGAATATCATTAAAGGATACTGAAGGACAGGAAGTCGTGGGTTTACGACGAACGGTAAAGTTTATTTGGTGGGATTTTTTTGGATTTATTTTGATTCTCCATTTTTAAAACCATTCTTGAAGGGTTAGGATATGGGATTGAAGTGTTTGGGAGGCAATGAAGGGATCATTGTTCACTGATAACACACATGTGTCATCAGCGTAAGTGAGAGGTCAGTGGTAGGATGAGTTGGAATGTCAGCTGTATACACCGTGTAGAGGATGGGGCCTAGGATACTACCTTGAGGAACACCGGTAGATTGGGTAAAGAGGGAAGAATAGGAATTTTTATGGTTTACTCTGAAAGTTCTATCACTCAGATATGGAACGGGTAATCAGGAAGTATGTTGAAGGAAAGAATTTGCGGAGCTTGTAAAGCAGTCCTGGGTGCCTGACTCGGTCAAAGGCCTGTTCCACGTCGAGAAAGGCTCCCGTGCAGTACATTCCGCGCTCCAATGCGGAAGAGACAACGTCCACCACACAATGGAGATAGTGGAGTGTGATGTTCGGAATCCAAACTGGTGGTCTGGGATTACATGAGGGGAATCTAGGATAGGATACATGCGTTTTAAAATGAGTTCTTGAAGGATTTTTCCAATGATTGGCAAAATGGAAATAGGACGGTATGAGGATGGGAGCTCAGGGGGATTTTTGGGTTTTGGAATCATTTTAACAATGGATAATTTTCAGGAGTCAGGAAAATATGTGGTACGAAGGACAGCATTATATAGGTATGTTAGGAAAAGGATGGCTTTCCGAGGAAGGAGTTTTAGGATATGGGATGTAATTAGGTCGTGTCCAGGGGCTTTGTATGAAGGTAGTCTTTGAATGATGTTCGATATTTCAGAAGGATGGGATGCTTTAGGGGGAGGAGACATTTGGAGTAGAATATTTAGTTCTGCTTCTATATATTTTAAGTGAGTAGGATCAACGATATCAGGATGTGGGTTAAAAGTTTGGAAAAGGTGCTGGCCAACTCATAAATTAAAATTAAAAATTAGACGTGCAATTATACCCCCCACCTAATCAGTGCAATGTTAACTAGGTTAAAAATTATTGCTATGCTTGAAAGTATCATAGAATAAATAATGCCCAATCGCAAACGTCAAACAAGATCTGTATCCATAAACAAATAAAACTTGAATTATTAGTTCTTATAGTTCTTACTTATGAGAGTGGGAGAAGTAAGAAAATGGGGAATGCTAGTGCAATTATAAAATAGTGGTTAGTATTTATTAACTTTACTTAAAAATATATAGTTTCGAAAGAGTGGACAAATTTAAGTATCTTGTCACAATTGTCACAATAAAATAAAAGAAGAAATAAAAGCAAGGATATAAAATGACAATAGGAAAATTCTCCTAAATTGTATGGAGACCTAATAGATCAATATAAGAATATATTAGGCAATAAATCTTAATCCTTCTTATAGTATTTTTATTATTACTTGAGGAACACATGGTGGTACAGAAGGATCAATACAATTAGGATTGGTGAATTAATTGCCACTTCTATTGGAATTATTTTATTAGAATACCAGTTTCGAATTCTAAACATTCGTCTTCAGTTCTAAAACATATACAATTTTCAAAACATCAGCACTATTTTAAACGGATTATATATACTAAAGTTTTCATAAGTGTAAAACAAGAAATAAAATATTGGTACTCTTCTTAGGAGTACTCCTTAAAATGAATTTAATGTTCACCGTGGTAGTTATACTCCACAAATTCACCAGTCCTATGAATATAGGCTATAATAACATAACAATAATAGTCATATATAATATCATTAATGATAATTGCCATTATAGGCATTCTTAATTTGTATGCAAACACATAATATTTTTTTTTTCTTTCAATCAAAACACTGAGCTTCAGTTTAAGAATTTTGAATTATTATTATAGGAAATTATTTATTTAAGAGTATAATTCACAGAAAAGCTATTCAAAATTGATTTACTATTCAAAAAAAATTAATTCACCCGTAAACCATATTTCTGCAATTAATAAAGCTATATTTTATTTCTTGGAATCCTTATAAGCTAATTTAATACAGCATGATCAACTGTAGAGAGTAATTATAAGAAGATCGAAAAATAATAATTAAATAAATAACGTTCATTGTGTATCATTAATGTTAAAATTCGCGTGTATCGCTAAATCGAAATGAAGAATTCCAATTTTAACTAATTACCTGTTTTAAGAGGTATTCAAAGAACAAATCGAATCGAATCATACGTTTTATACTGAATAGTATTTTTTAAAACTAAAAACATGTTATTAAAAATTATTACAAATTACTGATATATATTTTAATTCACTACATTTATCTTTAATAATTTTTGTAATTTGCTTATTTTTTATTTATATAATGTCAAATTAAAAAATTAAACTTATGATCTGGAAACGGTAAAGTAATCAAATTCAGATATAAATACATTAACAGCTTCAATATTAATAAGTAAACGAAGGAACAAAACTATAATTAGTAATATAACCAATTCACTCGAAAAAAACAATTTTAATCAGGTTCTGAATAAATATAACAATAAACATTAATTACAAACAAAAAAAAAAAATGTTAAGAACAGTTCAATTGAAAAATTCGAAATACCACTGATTATTGTTATAAAAAGTTATTAACTATGGTACGTCGTGAGGTTACTTGAAAAACAAAGGAGTGTTTATATGAACATATGCATAGTGTATTGTAACCGAAATCGATCAACGATGTTGAATCCAATCACCATCATTAGCATATTATGCAAATTAAGATTCTATTAGATCTCAACTAATATCTATATGTTATATCAAATCTACTAAGTGGTAGACGCAACAATATTACACGAGTTTTAATTTTATGACAGAATTATGATATGAGAAATGTTTCAATAGATAAAAATTTGAAAGGTAATTCTATGAATATTTAAACAATAAATCCATAAACAGTTTTTGTGAATATGTCTAAATATATGAGTGAAAGTCAAATGCAAATCACCTTAAATTGGCTAATTGTAATTTATCATTGCAGACTATTTGTTCTGGTTAATTTCATTATTTGACAATACGATGTGGCTTAAGCTAAACAGTTGCTTGAGTTGTATTTTTTATTTATTCTTTAAAATTTACAAATAAAACAAAAAATAGGATTTTTAGTAAACCTGAGGAATTGAGATTGCCGCAACAAGTCAATGACTATCAAATCAGCTACAACTATAGCCTATAGTCCAATCAAATTGGTAGTTTTCCGGTAGCATAAAATCATAAAACATAGATACCTTCGTTGTAAACCTACGACTTACAGTCCTACAGTATCCTTTCATAATATTTTATTAATTCCTGTTGAACAGATCCGATACCTGGGACTCTTTCTGAAAAAACGACTTACTTTTTAGACTACCCCACCATTGAATAGACAAACGTTCAAAGCTACCAATTAATTACAGCAGTCTAATTTACAGAACACTGATTAGACCTATCTGGACCAAAGGAGTTGAGTTTTGCGGCTCCACTAAACCCTCTAATTCTTCTAGTATCCAATCCTTAAAATCCTTGATTCTTTCTGAAATCTTCAATGCTCCTTAATATGTCACAAATAAACTTGATCAAAATGTCCCATATGTTACTGAATTAGCCCAAATCAGATACCAATCTTTCTATAATAAGTTCCCTGTGCACTCGAATGCTCTTGTCTTCTAACTAGCTTTCAATGAGCATCTCTATCATGAACGACAAGTTTTCTTCATGACAAAGTGTAGGATTTTTTTCCAATTCTTTATCTATCAGGGCAGATGTCCATCAATGCTTAGGCCGAGACGTTGGAAAAAATAAAAATAAAATAAGTCCAATACCATTTTTTTTGTTAATTTAATTCCATTTTTTTTTTTTTTTAACTTGGACGTGTTTGTCTCTCTCCAGACTGCGTCTTAGACTATCTTTTCTGATATTTACAGATAACTATTCTATTCTCATTATAAATCAAATTTCTCTTCAGAACATTAATTTAGGGATGTAGAATCATTTTTATGATCGATTGTAGAAACAAATGGTAACAAATGTGATTTTTTCGTATTTTATTTTGTTTTATTGTTTTTTGTTTATTGAAGTTTATAGGCATAAAACCCTAGAGTCATATGTAGTTCTATAGATACGTTTACTTTCACGTAAAATTAGGGTCGGTATGAATGCAGCGAACAGAGGCGCGTCCCCTAGGAGAGACTATATTTATTGGTTTTAACTATTTAATGATATTGACAGCTGTATACATATATACAATAAGTGACTATAAGAAAATTATTACAATGACTTGTCAATATCATATAAAAAACCATTTACTAGTAGCACTTCAATGAAAATTCTACATTAGAAGGTCTCTCGGACATCTTTTTTTTCATATTTTTCGGAGTATAATCGGGAATTCAGAGTGAAGCAAGATGTTAAACTAGTGTATTCGAGTGGGTATGGAGTTTGCTATGAAAGGATAGGTATCTGGTTTGGGCTAAATCAGCAACAAATGGAATATTAAGATCTTTATGGATAGGTTTAATAAGGAGCAATGAGGATTTTCCAAAGAACTTGGGTAGTAGGGATGGGATACGAGACAAATTGGGTGGTTTAGTGGAGCCAGAAAGCTCATCTCCGTATGTCCAAAGAGATCTAATTACTTTCATGTAAATGATTCTCTTGTAAATGAACAAAGTTTTGAGCGTTGTTTAGTAAATGTAGAAGAAGTCGAACAAGATGAGCCGTTTCATGTCGTTTAATTCTTGTATGCGGGTTCCAAGTAAGTCATTAATTAGGATTCAAAATTAATTTTATATGAAAAGATCAGAGATGCAGTCAAAAAGATCATCTAACATGTCCTAGTAAACCAACTATATGCATATTGCATGCCTACGTTTGAAAGTTCTCCTTGATTGCGTCTCTGATCATCTTCTTCTACATTACTTAACATTCAATCATACTTTTCTCAAAATTAATTTGAAATCGGTATTTTGATGTATGAGAGTACTTAACTTCTGAGAAGTGAGTTTATATTTGAAACCAATGAAAAAACCCAAGATACGGTAAAGATCGAAGCAAAGGGGCACAGAGCTTGATCTACGACTTATAAATGTCTTATAGAAAGCTATGAGAACCCCTAAGGTACAATAGCCAACATTAATCAAGAGATATAGACTACAACTGGAAAGGTATTGGTTATTGTAAGACAGAGCCGGTAATAGATTGAGGGCAGTGGTTATATATCGGAAGCCTGTTGCAGAGCTGGTGAAAAGGGTCACTGGCTAAGGTCATTTGTACCCATCGCGGCCTCTTGTCCTTCCTTCCCTTCCTTGTCTACTATCTTTCTTAGTTGCTTCTATCTTAGTAATCTGTAAGTAAAAGTGAGCGAATGAAAGAAATCTTAGAAGACACAAGATATTTTAACACCACAGCAATGTCACTTTTTAACATGTTTTTACATACCTGACCAAAACGACAAGAATCTGCTCGTCGTTTTTGACATTGAATAATAACAAGATACTCGTTTAAATCACAGTAATTAAACCTACTAGGGTGTAGAGTTAAGCTTTGAGGCTCCACTACACCTTCCAATTGTTTTCGTATCCAATCTTTACAATCCGAAATCCTTCGAAAAATCCTAAATGCTCCATAATTTGCCACAAACAAACTTATCAATAAACATCTTAATGTATCATATGTTGATTGGCCAATTGTTAGTTCTAACTAAAATCTTGTCAAAAGATATATTTTGGTAGATATGTTTGACATGGATATGTCTTTTGGCTAGGGGTCTATACTTTTGTGGTGAAACGGTTTATTTATCCTCAATAAACATGTTATTTCCTGACACGATTTAGGTGATGGCAATGCTCGGATCGCAAATTTGATTACTGTTTCCCTATCGGAAATTTAATGAGGAATATTTTTTGTATAATAACATTTGTCGCTCGGATGTACTCTTCAGGAGATATATGGGTTCGAACATTTTTAAAGTTTCGAGGCTTTTTTTAAAACTCTCTAGATCTGTTGGTGTTTATTTCAGATCAAAAATTTTCTGACAATTTCCTGACTAGAAATTTAATAGAGAATATTTTTTGTTTTATAACATTTGTCACTAGGACCTATGATGTAGGAGCTGTATTGGTTTCAATGAAAAAAGTCACGTTTGAAATCCCTATTTGTTCTTAGGTTTTTTTTATTTGGAATAATCATTAATTTTTAATTTAATTTGAATAATTTAGAATCGTAGAGGTAAGCGGAAAAAAATTATAAACATAAGGACAAAGACGGACAGTAAGATAAAGCTATTTTTAAATGATTTTAAAGCTCCTTCTCACTACCATTAACTTCTCAACTCCTTGAACCCATGTTTTCATAACGCGGGTGAGAGACAAATGAATCGCAATGATAAGAGAAAAAAAAAGAAAACATCTGAGCATCGACCTTCAAGACGGCAACCCCTGCAACATGTTCCATATTATTCTTTCTTTAGCCGGCAGGCTAAAGGGGGCTTTAATTTTTTTTATTCCATAAATTTTTAGATGTGGTGATTTTTGAAAATTTTTCACCTAAAAGTTGGAAAAAAACTTTAGTTTGAGAATCACCCAGAAACAGGCCGAAGAAGGATATTTTAATGAAAGCTTCCGGTGATATTGAAATGCAGCTGAGGCAGCCAGCCAACTGTGGAACATCCCATGAAGCATTAACGCGCCATTAATAATAAAGCCTAGGAAGGAGAGGGGCCTAGGAGAGTCCGATCGACCAGCTGGAGGAAGAGCGACGACTTGACTCTAAACAGCTGTTTGGGATTCAGAAGAGGACATGTAGAGGCAGGGCCTCTTTGATCATGGCTTTCTTTGTAGGTGTGGCCCTGGCAGAATTAGCCCGACCATACAAAGAGCACTGCTCCCTGTATCATCCCACCCCTCTACTCCTCTTATTACCTCTCCCCCTCTCGCATCCCCTGGCATTATATTCTTCTATCCCGCACCTACTAATTGCTCTAGCCTTCTTTACGCTCCTACTGGCTTTGCTTGTCCTCTGTTGTGTAATATGGGACTCCTCATACGGAATGTTTCAAGTTGATTATTTAATTTAAATTACAACCCAAAAAAACTAAAATCAGTATGATGCTCCTAAATCACCTAAACTCTATATAAAGGGTGTTCAATATTCGAAGGCCACCTCCTTTTATTTGCACAGTTTTTGAAATTTTGAAACAAAACTCTCAGGGTTCATAACTGTATCAAATAAAGTTTCTTTTCAGGTTGTAGTCTGGTCTCCAGCCTTATCCAGCGACCCTAACATTGGAATTCTCAATGGGATCTTTTTTTACGACGGATTTCAATAGAAAATCAAATTTTGAATCAATTTTATACCGGTGAATTTTTTTGTACCGGGCACCATTTCATCGCAAATCGTGAAAAATCATTTTAAGAAACCAAGCAGTCTAAAACTGGTATTGCAAAAATAAAATAAACTTCGAACAAAAAATGAAATTAAGTTCTTCCCGCGACTGGTACGACGAGCCAGGGATACCCACTTAAGCATTGGAACGGTGTTGGCCTTACTAAAACAACACCGTATGTGGGCGTACCGCATTTCACTTCATCAGGCTCTAACTCCCCAAGAAGCTGAGAGACTGAGGCTAAGGTTCTGTCATTAAGTGGGTATTCATTGCCAGTACATAAATGATATTAGTTTCATCACGGGCTTGTCGACGATTTGAGCCTCTCGGGAGGAAACCTTCCAAGTCGACCTGTTTTAACCGCTCGTCGTACCAATCGCGGGAAGGCCTTAATTTCATATTTTTGCCCCCTTTTTTTTCCCCTTTTTTTTTCTTTTTTTTTTTTTGTCTTTATTCATCTTAATTCACAACTTTCAAATACTATCGTTTAAATGTTGTCAAGTGTTTAAACTCTGCGACTGATTTTTTCGACTCATTAATTTTTTTCTGTTCTTAGTAGTAAATCGAATGGATATTTCTAATCTTCACTTTTACTTCTTTGGTACCAAAGTTTGGTATTACAATTGAAGAAGCAATATGGTTTATTGCTACTTGTTTTTTATTTGGTTTAGCTCCGTATTCGGAATGTTTAAAATTTCAGAGACATTCGTCCGAGAGGTATTCCCTCACGAATTTCATTGCCGTTTCCTCGTTCCAACGGCTGCTCATTGAAATTATTCTAATTCAATTGGTAGAAAAAAAATCTGAAATAGAATTCTGATCACAATGAATTGTGTTTATCAGATAACGACTTTAAAACCAAAATTGCCTAGGTCATAATAATTGAAATTTTACCTTTATTGTAGACGAGTAAACCAAACTGTTGTTTATTGACTATATGAATAGTAAGTAAATCGTAAATTTGCAAACATTTTTTTTTAGGAGGGGCGGTAGCTCAGTGGGCAAGGCGCTTGACTACCAAGCTCCTGGGCCCGAGTTTGAGTCCGACTGAAGGCAGAAAATTTATTTATCCTGCCTCTTAAAAAGTGGGTACCCTTAATTGGGGGAAAACCTGGCGGTTGAGCGTGAATTCTTGCCAAATCACCTCCTTTCACAACCGCTGGCTCAGAAAGAGTTCAGCCTTACCTAGGTACTGAATCCAAGACTCATGAGTTGTAAATGGTACAGAAGAAAAAAAAAACTTTTTTTTTTTAATAATTGGTGTTATGTAAATAGGGTTGGTGCCTGTTAGTGACCACTATTTCTCGATGAATGATAAAAATACATCCTTATAATTCTGTGAATGGTGCTATATTAATGTCAGTCAACCCCACTAAAATTCTTTAATTCTTTGTTTTCTTGGTCTCCTTATGAGATACATTCTATGCTACAAAATTTATATAAATGTATATGTATATAAATAAGGAATGCACATAATCTAATAGTTATTAGTCAAAAAGTATGAAAGAATAGTTAATTTATCATTTTTTTTTTTTTTTATTCAGACGTTTCGTTTATAACAAATTTTTTCATCAACTAACAAAGAATAATAAAAGAGAGAAACAAGTTGATACTAGGAAAACTGATGTTAATATAAAAAAAGTATTTAAATTGTTTAGTCTAACTTAATAAGATTCGTTTTTCCATTTTCTGTCAGAATTTTTAGTTTAATTGGCTTTTGTAAAATTATTATTGTATAATTATTAATTATACTAAACCAGTATTAGATCAATTTTCATATGGAAAAATGAAATTAAAAAAAAAAACTCCGATAAAAGAAATATAGATTCTAATGAGAAATCTGATACCGAAATAAAGAATATTATTATTGTTCGATGTACATGCAATATTCGATAAGTTATTTTTTTTACAGGATCAACTAATGAGACGTTAATGCAAGCTGAAGAACGAAAATGGAATAAGAGATGAACAGTTGTATACCAGCCACAACATCTGATTGCATACAACTAACTACAACATGCACAACCAAACAAGAACCTCACATGTCCCACAAACAATGCAGAACAGTTCTTCACTTATACATCACAGGCGTGTAGGATTAACATAATGTCGGACTACCAAAATCGCACTACTATACCAAATGAACTTTATAAGTGAATACATTTATTGAGATTCTTAATTTAGAAAAATTAATTTCACTATGGTAAATATGATAACTGCTCAATACAACATGTCAATTTAGAGATCATTCATATTTATGTGTAATCTAGCCCAGCGTAAAGTTTATGTCTTAAGAGATTATAGTTATGAAAGAGAAACATAAGTATCTGATTGTCAGAACCAGAATAGAGATTATTTATTTATTTGTTTTTAATAAAATAGATCTGGTAAATGTAATTATCTTCACTCTCGTCAAGTTCATAATGGCATGTCAATTACTTGTGAATACATTGGTATCACTTTAATGAAACTTCAATATTAGAAGTTCCCTAGGCCTTTTTAGATTATCTGGGATAGAATGGGAACGAAGTTGACATACTAGTGGATTAGAATAGTTATGGGATTTCCTATTAAAGGATAGGTTTATAGGATAGATTTATTATTAAAGGATATATTTATATATATATATATATATATATATATATATATATATATATATATATATATATATAGAGAGAGAGAGAGAGAGAGAGAGAGAGAGAGAGAGAGAGAGAGAGAGAGAGAGAGAGAGAGAGAGAGAGAGAGAGAGAGAGAGAGAGAGAGAGAGAGACAGAGAGAGATTAGCTGACCGCTATTCTCAGGCATAAACTCGCAAAATATGTTTAAGCTTGGCCGAGAGCAGAGTTGGACAAAATTTAATAAACATTAATTATATGACACTTAATTTCTTTTTTTCAGTTCGTTTTTTAGTCGATTAATGATTTGTTTATTGAAAATCCAACTGTATGACTTAACCATGATTACGCTGGATGATTGATTCCAGGAAACTATTGGGTTGGCAAAAAAGTAAGTTCGGTTTTTGAGAGCGAAATGAAAATCTGTGTATAATAGATATAGAATTTATATTAATCTACAATTTATTCACCAATACTCAGTATAATTTGTTCCCATCTTTCGACCAATCGCATACTTGGTGATTTCTATGCCACGTTCATAAAACGTCTGGGGTTTATTGTCTAAAAACTGATACAAGTATTTTTTTGATGTCCTGTTCGTATTGGAATTGCTTTCCATTCATGGAGTTCTGCAGAACCCGGATTAAGTGGTTGTCACTTGGAGCTAGCATTGGTTCGGTGAAAAACAAAAACCTTTCGATTTGCCAGTTCTGTGCGCTTTTTTTGGTTTTAATTGATTGATCCAACTTTGTTAATTGCGAACAGTATAGTGTTGAATCAATGGTTTGTCTTGATGGCAATAGCTCGTTTCAATTTCTTGTGGGCGACTAGACCGTGGAGCGTTTTGATGTAAACATTTTCTGAACGAAATTTGGCAATTTTGACAGGTGCGTTCAGTTAAGGAATCATCCCTATAAACACTTCAATATTTTTTATTGGCTTCTGCAGCACGGTCCTTGTTTTCAATACAGCAAACTATGTCGATAATATTTTTCCCATGTCCACGGTGTAATAACAATGATAATACTAAGGTTATGCTTACAAGAATTCGAAGAAATATTTGTTGACATATTGCAAACAGAGGAAACAATCCACCTTAGGAATTAATTGATCAGATAAGAATTAGACCGTAATGGTATAAAGATAAACAGAATAACCGAAAGGACTTATAGTGGTCAAATATTTAATCATGGCTAAATTTTGCGAACCCTATGAACTACCGGATTTTATTTTTACCACACCAAATGCGTTTTTAGAATTTATTGATACTAAAGGCTCATTGCAGAGAGTAACGGTGTATATTTATCAGATCATTTATTCTACCTTTTCTTTATTTTAAACCATAAATCTGAAATAATATTCGAACGACCCAACAATATATTATAAATAACTAAAAGTAAAGGCGTGATTATTTTTACAGCAGTTTTAGAGCATTAGATAGATGACGTGGTAGCGCACACTTAAGTTAAGTTGTAGGGTTGCATGATACAGGGCTATATCCGGACGATGCCGCCCCGAACACGGCTATCACTAACGATTAAATACAACTTCAGCTCCGAGAGCAGTTCTCCCTTACAGCTACATTGTTTGTGTAATCTACTCAGAGCATAAGTGATTAATTCAAATTAAATTATGAACAGCATGAATGAATTAATTGCAAACTAAATAAAGGAACAAAAAAAAAAAAAATTCAACTCCATAAAAAATACGTTTGAAATAGAGTACTTAAATCTGTAACGTAGAAGAAGAATTAATATTCAAATGATTAAAAATATATACTAATAGCTAGATTAATTCTTTAATAATTTTAAATTTCTAATTTTAGTATTAAAAAAAAATATTTATTATAATTTACAACTGTATAAAACAATACATAAAGTAAAAGTGATGATTGATTATTATAAAGTAACATGCCATAAACTTCTGAAGGTAACTCAAGTTGAAGGACAAGTCGGCATGAGAGGTTATGGAGCTTGTTATAAAAGGTTAGGTATCTGGTTTAACTCAAAGTAGCAACATATAATATAAGGCATATAATATAATATATAACATAATGCATATAATATAACATATAAGGCATTAAGATCATTATGGTTAAGTTCGTATGTGACACTGTAAGGGTTGAGGATTTTAGATGGTAAGGGTTCGTTGAATAAACGGGTGAATTTGATGGTTTAGTAAAACCCCAAACCTCAACTCCATATGTCATTAAAATATATAAATATTTTTAATTTTACTTGTAATAAATAAACTTACATTCGACGACACTTTGTGGGACTTTCATATTCCAATATTTAAAAACCAAAAAGCATTTCTATATTCCTGATCTATTAACTCTGCTTTCTTCTGTCCTCCTCCTAAACACTAGATCCCAACCTTTTAATCTGTATATCCCCTCACATAAAACTGCTTCCTTTGACAAATCCTTCATCGTTTGTGCTACCTCCTTCTGGAATTCCCTACCCACTTCTATTCGTTAACCAGCTTCCTTAATTTCCTTTAAAAATAATTTATTTCTAAACCTTTTAAACAATCAATCTTTCGCAAATATGTAAATAATAAAATAAATACTTAGAATTATTTTTTTCTTTCTTTCTTTTATATATACATATATGTACGATTGTATTTTATGGTATTATTATTAATTCATAGAAATACACTTATATTGGCAAAACTCCTCTTTATTATACTTCAATCAAGTAACATGTTTCGAGACTTTTGTCCGATCCTCAGACTTTAACAGTATTCCTTCATGGTGTTATCACACCGTGTCTGTCCTTACACATATCTTATTCAAATAATCTTTTGAAGAATTGATTATTAATTCATATTTTTATTAATTTTTTTTTCCTGTCAAAAATGTATACTGTAATAACTGAAGCATTTAATTTGTAAATAATACGGCCAGACAATTGTACTTGTAACTGTGCATTATTATTATTCTTAGGGGACCGTAAGTCCCATAATAAAGTTGTTTTTTTTTTCATTTTCATTTCATTTCATAAATATTTTATTTGTAAAATTAAAAATACTTGACGTTTATTCATCCTAAGATTTCTTTTCATTGTAATTTCTTTATCCATATTCGACTCAGTACAATACTTAGGATTTCACTTTGAAAAGGATACTTTGACATAACTACTATTTAAGATCAAAATACAAATACTGTTGAAGTGTTTCTTTGAACAATACTGACAGCCGGTAATACTGTTTTTCAGTAGGAAAGATTGCACTTGAATACTCTGCCTGAATCAATATCCACTTTTAATCATACCTATATTCCTTGTTGAAGTTAAATATCCTAGTTGAAGTGTTTATTTATATAACTGCAATTTAATATATAGGGTAAAATAGACGGTTATTTAGGTCCAATCTTAAAAATTAGAGAAAAAAAATTTAGCAAAATAAAAAAATCATGAAATTCCTTTTAAATCCTACAACTCAACTGTGTAAAAGTACTTTCGATTCTGTCCGTATATTTTTAGGGTGTCAATATCTGATTTTACATTAATTATTATCATTATCTTTTAAAATACATTCCCGGAATAATTTTTGATTTGAATTTTCTTGCTTGGCTTCAAGTGTAGTAACTAAGGAAAAATGAACTTTTGACTTTATTGGGCTAATCTTAAGGGTTTCAATAACTGTCTGGTTTACCCTGTTTATATTTAGAATATGTATTAGAGTTCTAGGTGTTCTCATGATGGGTAAACGGCATCTGTAATATTCTATGCATATATGAATGTAATGAAATAATAAAGGAGTAATTAAACAGCTTAACGAAACCGAAGGTTCGATGCCGAAACCACCAGACTCATACCAACCATTCTTCTCTCTAACCCACCTCATTGAAACCAAATATCCATGACCAGACCTGAAGCTATCCTCCCATCTACGTATCGGTCTATCCCTCGGACGATCACCCGAAGTCTGAAAACTGACAATTTTTTTTTTTTTTTAATCCGGTCATTACTAAACCCATCGACTTTAAAAGTCAGACAGGCTTTTAACTAGACATATATTTACCGAATAATGTTCCTGCAGTTCCGCACGAATGTAATTCTTATTCTGTTTTTTTTATTTCGGTTAATTTTTCTATTCTTACTATTTTATATTTCCAAGAAAATTCTATAATAAATTTGAATATTATAATCATTTCATAATATTATCTGTTTTATATTCATTTTTGTATAATTATGTTAAATAATTGTTATGAATTAAAATCAGATAGTTCTTTAAATTATAGATCACAATTATCAGATATTAATATTACATGTCTTCAGATCAGGTATATCAAGTAAATAAAATATCTTCATCAAAAAACTACTTGGACAATAGCCATTTAGAAAATCACGAAACTATTACTTGCACAGCGATTAATTTTTTATCCAGTTTTTGGAATTACCATACAACTGGAAAAGAAAGATCCTTTCGATGGACATCCCGTTCGGAACGGTTATCCATAAACCGCAAACGAATAGGTGCGGGCCAAATCATGGGATTCTAAGCTGTTTTATCTTTTTTTTTTTTTTTTTTTTTTTTTTCAAAAGAGAGATTATACCGCGGGTTCGGGGCTGAAATACAAAAGATAGCCGCTATTCAGGGATTTTCAGAGAGCATTAGGCCACTAAGCTGGATAAATGTCGATTTCATGGGCCTCGTTGTTTTTGTCTTTTCACTTCGGAATAGAACCGCTAGAGACGAAAATCTGTATTGTTAAAAAAAAATTGTATTTTTTTAATTAATGGAAGTTCAGAAATTTCTGCGAATTGAATTTCGCATGTTTTGAAAACAAATGTTTTCGTTTTATGATCATTCCGGAACCTGATTAATGAAACTAATATTTCAATAGTAAAAACCACATTATCATGACACCAATTAAAATTACACGTCACCCGAAAACCTAATAATTTTACAATAAGCAAATAATGAAGAGATTTGTAATTAAAGTTTGAATAACTTCAAGTACTTAGCATTTCCTCAATAATTCTATCAATCTAGTTTTATTTGGCAATATATGTTTAAATCAATAAATTGATGTGTTTAATTATTCTAATGAAGAGAAGTATATAATTTTAAAATCTAATATGGCCAACATCTGTACTTATTTTTTGTTAATTCATTTATATAACGCTTCTTACTTCTCAATCCCAAAACTATTATTCAGACATTTTAAAATTATGATATCCTACCGGCAGTATTTTACGGAAGCGAAATGTGATCACGTACGATAGGGGAATGAAACCAACAGGAGTCTTTCTTGACGAATATATTTTTAATATGACTATTAATTTAATTGATTGAAAAAAAAACATTGAAGATATTGCTTTTCAAAGATGAAATAACTTATAACTATAAATTTGTCAAAAATTAGAGAAATACCTAATCCGTACTACTAATAATTTTTTATATCTATTGCATCAATTATCTCATCCTTAAACCAGCAGATTAATTTTTAAAATATGAGAGTAACTTTTGTATGTAAGGTAGTCATTAACCAACGGTAAGCCGCGTCACTGAACAATTCTCAATCCATAACAAATCATAAAATATAACAAATACATTACCCCTAGGTATTTGAATTGGGAGGTTTGTGTAATTTTTCCGTATTTGGTTTTTAGGGGGGCTTTGTTTACAGTAAATCTTTCAAGATAGTGGGTTTTCTCGTACGATATTTGGAGGCCTGTGTTAGACGCAATTTCATGCAGTCTTTCCAGTGCTGCCTGTGCCTCCTTTCTGTCATTAGTGAAAATTGCTAAGTCATCAGCAAAAGCCGGGCATTTAATTTGAATCCTGTTTTCTTTTTTGTAGAATATTTTATTTTTAAAAATAGCGCTGTTGTACCCTTATCATGAGCGGCCAAGGCACCACTGAACGTTCACAGATTATTCAACCATCTGGACTGAACCAGAGTTCTAATGAAGACAGGTTAAAGAAACTACAGAGAGCATACAAACTTACTTGGAATCACCACAACAAAAAAGCAATATCGATCAATGCGAAAATGCGTCACTATAACACAGTCGTGCTCCCGGAAGCCCTAAATGCAGCTGAAACTACAGTACTTCGTGGACACACCAAAATAAAAGACATTGAAAAATTAGAACGGAAGATACTCAGGAAGATTTTTGACGCCGTGAATCAGGATGGAATCTGGATTGAAAGACCCACTTCAGAACTTTACAAATATTCTAACACAATTACTGACACCATCAAAAAAAGGAGAGCAAATTTCTACGGACATTTGTACCAGATGGGTCCCGATCGAATCACAAAGAAAATTTTCTCCACAGCCTGCTCCAATAAAAACAAGACCAAGTGGATCAATGAAACATTAGAAGACCTGAAATAGATGAAAATAAGTGAAAATGACATTAAGAACCGTACAAAATTCAAGATTTCTATAGAAAAACAAAAATTTGAATGTCACCCACAGAGAACCACTGGAAGAACATGGACAACAGAGCGCAAACAAAAGCATAGTGAATTAATGAAGAGAATTTGGGAAGAACGAAGGAAAAATAGGGAAAAGTAACCATCATAGATGTCAAGTTCCAACGCTCTCTCAACAGGGATGTAACGATAATAAAAAAATTAAAAAATACATTACCCCTTAAATATAATTATTTCCAGTAATTATAGTTTGATAATAAGATGAGAAATGAACTATTAGAAAATAAATAAATAAAAAGGCTTAGGGGACTTGAAGACTCTATGAGACATCACCACTTCGACAACACACCAGTTGCCAAAATATTTTATTTTTAAAAATAGCGCTGTTGTACCCTTAGCATGAGTGGCCACGGCACCACTGAACGTTCTTCAGCATTTTTTTCTTATTATTCCATGTTTTCTCATTTATAACAACGTTTACTTATTAAATAAACAGTCAAAGTAAATTCTTTGTCACAGAAGGTCTTTTACTGAATAAAATCTATTATTCTAATGTTCGAAATTTCCATAGAATGGAATGAATCTAGAATGCATTTTGGAATAGTCATATATATGTTAGACTATTGAATAATATAGTATTTAATAAGATGATTTAATACTTAATAGTTGAAGTTTAATATCTAATATTTAATAGTCATAAGTTATGATTATAGCTTTAGTCCGT
The DNA here is from genome assembly GCA_003667255.2 of Euschistus heros. Classification (NCBI taxonomy): domain Eukaryota; kingdom Metazoa; phylum Arthropoda; class Insecta; order Hemiptera; family Pentatomidae; genus Euschistus; species Euschistus heros. The sequence goes on along the minus strand of RCWM02000106.1, from coordinate 2,766,872 downwards.
TAGCTTCCAATTCAGTAAAATATTATGACTAGCTACTAAAAGTTTTACTTATTGAAATAATATAAAATTGAACTAAACTTTTATTATGATAAAACGGTCAATTATGTAGACAGCCGTAGTAAAGGTGTACTCCATCAAAAAAGTAGTTTTATGTATACTCATGTTAAAAGACGAGGTTAAATAAGATTTTATATTATATTTTAATTTATGTATAAGGAGGTTGGTTTTATTAATTAAATTTCAGCAGTAATTTGCGTAGTTGGTTCCTGTCTTGTCTATATTTATTTTTTTTTATAATTAATCGCATTATATACTGTTTTATTAATGTATATAGCTTCTAATGATTTCTATTATATGTTTTATGTTCGTGATTTAAAACTATGGAATTTTCAAAATCAAATTTGTGACCCAATATTTGAGTTTGTTTCATTAGTGCAGTTTTTTAATTATTCCTTTTATTAATTCAATTACAATCGTATTTATGTTGATTTGTCGTTTTCATTAAGTTTTTTTGTGTTGTTTCCCCAATTTAATGTTTTTCACAATTTTTACAGTTTATTTTGTGTATAAAGTTTTCTATTCCATTTTTTAAGTATATCTTTATTGTGTTTAATTATGTTTTTAATCTTGTCGTTATTATTATATAAGGCTATATTAATTTTGAAATTTTAGTTAATTAATTTTATATTATGATGAATCCAAATTTAAGACTGAAACAGGTTTATGTTTACGATTACTTCAATCATTACTAGACAAAGGCTGTAAGATGCAAATGAGTTACTGGTTCAGTTAGGAATTATGGCTACTGGTTCCATGTTTCACTTTATTACAGCAATAATTCCTCTTTAAACTATCATCATTATGTGACATGTTTCAGGATCTTCCATCCCATCATCAGATATTTTTCTGTTTTCTTTCTTCTCCCACTAGCCTCTTCAACGTAACCAGTGGTTAAATGATAGTTTAAAGATGATTTATCATTGTAATAAAGTGAATTGAATATATTAACATAAAATACTCCTTTATTGAAGAAATTAAATATATTTTTTTAATTGAATTTCTTTATTATAATTTTTTTTTTTTTTTTTTTTTTTTTTTTGTAGGTAACTATTTTTTTTTTTGTGTTGTATCCAAACTTTTGGCGTATAGAATATATATGAGGCATGGAATTCCAAAACCACCAAAGTATAATTTCCAGATTTTTTTTTTATTGAATAGTTTTTCTACCAGACTAACTTTAGAAGAAAAATTTCCTCAAAAAAGTAGTTTAACCACAATAAAATCCAGTCTGACCTTTATCTTTATAGTTCAGCTTTAAATTTTTTTTTTTAAAAATGGATTTAGCTGGTTTTGGGATTCTATGCTTCATGAATAACTAAATAATATAGTGACGCAGCGGATGTTCCTCGTTCTGCAACTGAAATCCCATCTATATCTATATCCAACCTTCAACAATATCTCTTTGGCTTCTCGACACTCCCTGACTCCTCCAACAAGACAAAATATCCCCACGAAGGTAACCGCTTAAGACCCACTTCACCGACTATCGATCACCACCCGACTGACGGACCATCATGAAAGAATAAGGCTGAGGAAGTAGGAAGCTATAAGATATTGGCCCCATCTCCTCCGGGCGGCAATATATTATCAACTCCTTCGGTTCTCTGTCAGCTGGGCTAGTTTCCCCAGAGACGTCTTTCTCTTTTTAGTCCGCTGGATTTACCAAGACTTTATATTTTTACTTACAACCATTATTTCAGCTGAAGCCTTTATAAACTTTATTATTTATTTTTTTTTTTAATACTTTTAATCTCTACTTTTAACTTGTCATAGAGAGTAACATGAATCAACCTGATGAAATATCATAATCTTTATTCTACATACTAGACTAAAACATGAATCTTCCAGTCGTTTTTGAATTTTCCAACAAGGACAAACGTTGAAATATCCAGTTAATTACATGAGGGACATTCACATGGCAATCATTACAACTATTTGAATATACCTAAACTATCTAGTTCATCACGGATCCAATTCTTACAATCCAAAATTTAAAAATTTTCAATACTCCTTACCTCACAAACAAAATCAGAAGGTGTATTACTCATTTCGTACCTTTATTACGAGAAAATAATTAAGCAAATTTTAAAAATTTGTTGAGGTGTTAAAGACAGCTTGCATAAATGTTTTTATAACGGCGTTTAAGGTCAACTTTCCTAAAATAGTAGTAGTGTACCGGCTCACCGCCTAGCTTTCTAAAACTATCCTTTTATAATAAATTCTATAGTAATTCAAAACCACTAGTATCTAAACTTGCCTCCTATCTATTCCTGATAACCCTCCAAGGTGTCTGAAATAAATAAGTCCTCGGAACTGAAGTGCGGCCAATAGGTTGTTGCAATTGACATGTCCTTAGGATCATTATCTTCACATTATCATTAAGTATTTTGATTTGATTGTACACAGTTGTAACTTTTATAAATAGCTGAAAAAAAAAAATAGGATTGATGAAGCGCACCTCAAGAGAAAAAAAAAATATCTTCATTCTGAAGCAAGAGCCCATCCACATGGTTCACATTATTTACAATAATTTGGAACACCGTTTTCATTTAGTAGATCACCCTTTGCGAATCTCAGGAATGTACTTTATAGAATTACATGGCTAAACAAAAAGATATAACTTAATATTGAAGTAAATATGGAATCAGTTTAAATGAATAACTAGATGTGAGGATCTACAAATAAATAATATTTGAGAAATCTTGTAATTGGAGCCAAAAGACCCTGGAAGCTCGTATAAACATGTAAAATTTAGAGTCCTTTTTTTATCTATTTAAATTAATATATATATTTTAATGATAACCTTCCATTATGGAGGTGAAAAATACCATGAACAATAAACTTTTAGTTAAAATAAATGAACAATAAAAAACCAAAGATATTTTAGAACGAATATGCTCACAAAACTGAATATTACGAATGCAAATATAGATTAAAAATAAATTAAATCTGATATTTTATAGGAATTAAAACGATTTCTATCTTGTTTAATAAATTATTAGCCAAATTTGTTTTCACAAATCTAAATTGAAAACATACAGAATGTTTAGGAATATATAAATTGTATATAAATCAACTAAATATCTACTATTGTAAACCATAAACCACAAGAAGCAATTATAGTATAGTTAATAGGACGAACCACTAACTGACCAGTTTGGACTCTACATGGAACAACAGGCGAGGATGCCCACAGAGATTCAATTGCCGGCAAAGCTACTGGGCCCAAGGGACGCTCACACGAATAGGTTACAAAGGTACGGTGTTATATGAGGCTAGAAATTTATAATATTTACTTATCTTGAGTTAAATTTAGAATAGAATAGAATAGAATAGAAAATAAATTTTATTCTGGGACAAAGTCCATTAAGAATAACACCAATGAATTATAGAAAGTACATAATATCTGCCCAAGATATTTTAAATAAAATAATGAAATAATATAATACAAAGTAAATACAAGTTAATAATAAGATAATTTAAAGAAAAAAATCTATAAAAAATATATAAACAAACAACACTTATATACACACAAAACCATATTTACATTCGGTAAAGGAAAAAAAATATTATTTACAAAATTGATTGAAACATGAAATTTCTGGAATTACATCTGGTGAAGTATGGAGAAAAATAACATTTGTTGAGAGGGACAGACAAAAATGATAAAAAAGATGAAAAAAATATTTGAGTAACAATGAAAACATTATCATAAGATGAATTGGAAACGTTTTTATTTAATATGCTGGTATGACATTCGTTTTAAAGCACCCCATATATATATATATATATATATATATATATATATATATATATATATATATATATATATATATATATATATATATATACATACATACTTACATACATACATACATAAATATGTGGACGTTTATGTGTGTATGAACACGTGGATCCCAGTGAAGTTTAAAAATCGACCGATTGAGTTTCCAACGGTTTAACTATTGAATCCAGCTATACCAAATTTTAACTACACCATTTTAATAGTTTTAGAAATGTTTACAGCAGTACAGTTTTCATTATAACAATAATTTAAATATACAGTGTTGAATGGTAGAAACGAGGTTTACATCACTATTATAGGCTTTTATAGGTATAAATTAATACACAACCAGATGAAATAGAATTAATTATTTCTCTAGCATTTGTTAAAATTATTGTCCTATCAAAATATTGATCCATGTTTTGTTTTTTATATTATATGCAAAAATATGATTAACCGTTCTTTAGTTGTAAGCAATGAAAAATTAGAGTTTCTTAATAGTTCCCGCTCATCTGGATTACCAAATCATACATGATTTTACGTAATCTTCAAACACCTATGCTTAAAAAATATCACTGAAGAAATAATTCTCAATATCAAACTAATATAAGATTTTAATTGATAAAAATAATAAAACTTCATTAGTTAAAATACGGTAACCTTAAGTTATTTCCTAATAAGAACGGGCGAAGCCGGGACGGGGGAAGCTAGTTAAATAATAAAGTAATAGTTCGACATGGCTTAAGACCGAGCTCAAGTCAACGCCGATCATCATTGTGGTGGATTTCACTGACTAGCTTTATGAGTGATTACCCTCATTTGTTAAAGGAAACTTTGATTAACCCGAAATGTTCATAGAAACCTATTAATGTTCTAAACATTATGTTCTGTTTCAAGGAGCAATACAACACTGCAATGGTCTTAAAATTATCGACTGCAGTATAATTAAAATATATCAAATTAATAATTACTACACATTAAAGCATTTACGTCCACAGTTTCGTGTTTGCAACATTAATCCTGTCCTCCTGTATCCTTTTATGGAGTACCATTAAATAATGTAGAACAGATAAGATACCTTGGATTTTATCTGGACAAGAGACTAACCTGGAACCCTCTTACAAGATTGAAAAGACAAGAAGCTGCACGTCGATTTCGACTATTACAACACCTACTTGACAAACGTTCAAATCTCCCGATACACTACAAAAAACTCATCTATGTAACGATTATCAGACCTATTTGGACTTACGAAATAGAGTTATGGGGATCCACCAAACCATTGAATTCTTCCCAAATCACTCCAATCCAAAATCCTTCGAAAAATCCTAGATGCTCCTTACTTTGTCACAAATGAATTGATCCACAACGACCTTAATATCCCATATGTTGCTGAATTGGCACGAACCCAGATACCCTTTCCTTTTATAAAAAAAAACTCACTGCTCATCCAAATCCCCTTGTTGCACAACTTGCTTCCCATTCCATTCTTGGCAATCCTCCGAGGCGTCTGAAAAGAAGATGGCCCCGTGATCTTCATTTGTAAATATTCATTAGAGTACTACCAATGGGTAGTTCCTCTACAAGTTTAATTCATGTCATTATGTCTCAAATATACCGCATATTTACTTGATGTGTTTTTTAAATACAGTTGTAAATTTCTATTAATAAAAGAATAAAAAAAAAAAAAAAAAAAAAAAAAATTTAAGAATTTATTTTATTTTTATAAGTTCAAATATTTTTCTATTTCACTACATTATTTAGGCTTTTGCAGTTATTAAAATTATTTTTAATAACCGCAAGTCTATCAGCTACGAGATGATATTTATAGGCATGAAATTTTAAATTTAGTGAAAAAAATGAAATAAAATAAGAAGCTTAATTTTTGTCTTGTTGTGAATCCCTTATTCAATGGAAGATACAACCACAAATTAAATATGAAAATAAAATATTACCACATCAGGATAAAAAGTATGCTTACTATCAAAAGCCAAAAAGCGAGCCGTCGTCACTGAATTTAATTGTTTCTCAAGGCTTCCTAAACATTTATATACGCATGAAAAACACCCAATATTACATGAAGAGGCTCTGTACAAAAGAAACTGCAGCAATAAAATGCCAGATGGCGGAGAAGCGGCAGAAATTTCATTAAGGAGACACAAGGGTTCTGATAATTTCTTCTAGAATTCCCTTCCCCAAAGTACCAGAAATTCCAGCCATAAATAAAACCCAACACAAAGTTACAATATTCTTATTCAATTTCAGAGTTAGAATCGCTGTAGCAATGTTCGTAAATAAAATATAACTGTTAAACTTGCTGAAATTCATATTAAAAACGTTAACGTGATTACTTACATTCAAACTAATATAGCTCCTAAAGGGGGGGGGGGTTCTAGCGACACGTTTTATACAAATATAACAAAAAATATCCTCACTTAAACATCTGATTGGAAAACTAGCGTCAAAATTGCGATTCATCACTTTCCTCCTAGAACAAACCTGTCTAAAAATAATTAAAAACCGTTTAAAAAAACAAAACAAAGCATTAATTTTTGCCGGAATTATTCCTCGTGTAGCCCTTAGTATCGGAATTCTTCTTTCGTACTCTCTTAATTACAGGAGGACCCTTTACTTCCCTCTTGAGAAATCATACCAGCCGTGGCTAAAGAAACCTCTAGTCTCCCTCTCGATTTCTTTTGAGTCTCCTGGTTCCAATTTGAAAAGGGGAAGAAGTCAGGTAACGATTCAGGTGAAAAAGAAACCTTTAATAAAGTTGAAAGGGGAAAGGTCATACTTAATAAATATTACAGCGGAAAAACGTCCCGCGCATTTACTTTGACTTGAAGAAAAGACCTAATTAAAACAAAAAGAAATAAAAACCATTGTGTTGAATAGAAATGATCTATGTTCAGGGATTTAATGATTTTTTTTTTTTCAGTTTTTGTGTTTGGTTTTTTCCTGGCTTGGTTATGCTGATAATTTATACTATTGGAATAAGTTAAAGAAACCATAAAATTATCAACAAAAACTCATATATAGTGTAAAAAAAAATGTTTTAGTAATTTATACCGATGAAATAAACTATATGGATAACAGTAATTACGATGATAATTTTGGCAACATAGTTGTATCAGGGATTAAATTTGAATACGTACTAGAGTTTAAGTATATAAGGTTTACAATATTTCGAAAAAATGGAATTCGAGGGGTTAGTAATTTTTATTGTTATTAAATTAAAAGATTTATTTTTTTAGTATTAAAAGTATTAGTAGTAGTATATAAAAGTGAAAAAAAGAATAACAGATGGACGGAAAGCTATTGGAATGTTAAATTTATTACTCTGCAATACCAACATATGTACCAATGTCAAAACAAATAATATATAACGCCCTGATAGAAATCATAATGCTATAAAGCTAAGAAAGATGGCCTCTAGAAATATTGCAAGGCAAAAAATTTCTAGCTGTGTAGATGGATTTTCGGAGACTAGCAAGAACCTCAAGGATTTAACGAATCCGGAATGAGACTATAAGAGAGAGAATGGAAGTTAAGAGGAATATTCTGGAGGACATGGAGGGAAGGAGACTGAGATGGTTCGGCCATATTAAAAAAATGGAGAATAGAAGAATCCCCAAAATAGCTTATGAATGGGAAGCAGAGGGGAGGAGAAGGAGAGGTAGGCCTCGCATCAGGTGGAAAGATGTTGTGGCTAAATTTATGGCTGGACGAGGACTAAGGGAAGTAGAAGCGATGGACAGAGAGGAATGAAGGAACCGCCTGGGGAAGGAGTTTGGTTGAAGGAAACTTCGAATAGCGAAGAGAAATCCTTTCAAAGAAGAAGATTTAATTAAATTATTTATTTTTCTAGTATTAAGTGGAATATTTGACCGTTAGAAGCATGTGCACACTGGAGAATTTATAAGGCCCTACTTGCGGTCATTGTGGAACATTTATCTTATGGGTATGAATTAATATTTATAGTTATAATGACAATCCAAACAGGCATAACAGGTAGCTAAATATTCTGCTGCTTTTTCTTTTGCGTTTTGGCATGCACAATATTTTTTTTTTTCTTTTAACGTAAAGTATAGTCCTAGCAACCTAGAGTGTAGCTTTTACGAGCTTTAGCTCCGTTAGTGTTACCCAGTAATATCCTTTTTAGAAACAGTAAATTACAGATAGACGTATATGATCTATTGTTCTTCCCAGGCAGGGAGAAATTGATTTTTTTTTTTTAATCCTTGAGTTCACTCACCCTTTAATTTTTATTTACTTATATTACACTTATATTGCTAAATCTGTTTAAGTTCAGCAAATAACAGGCGTTCAGCCGGTGGGTGGAAGTAATCAATCTAAGGAAATGACATTTCACATCATGAGAGATAGTACCTAAAGGCATCAAGTCGCTGGGCTTAATGTATATGCTCATTCAAGTAGATCCCACAGCCAGGTCCTTTTCACTCCCCCCTCCCGCATAAGTCCTGGCATTGGATACCTGGCTATATCATTTACTGTTGTTTGCATTTAATTAACTGTTTGTAAAGAGCGTTTGTAGGCGTGTGTGAGTCTGAGTGTGAAGCTTTGTAAAATACGAACCATGGTTTTTACACTTCCAGTAATACCCAAAGTGTACGCAAAAGCATATTTCTCTGTTTCGTTTTTTCGAACGAGGAAAATATAGGAAACATATCGTTCCACATTAATTGAGAAATTATTATATGCATACTTGATATTTGACCAATATTTTGTTATTTTATATGTTTAGTCTACAATTGTATATCCGTAATGTTGCATATTTTGAATAATTCAATTTATATCTATCCTAACCTTACATTTCTGACATAGCTCAGACCAGATATAAATTTTTTCATAGTCAACTCCACAACCATGAAATCCATTAGTATCACAACTTGCTATTGCAAACAACCCTCCGAGGCGCCTGAAAAGAAGATGGGCTTGGGACCTTCTAACTTAGTACTTCATTATATTGAACCTGAATAAGTACTACCAACGGGCAGTTGCTTTAAAAACAATTGACGTGTCATTTTTATCATTGTCATAACATTTAATTGTTGTATTATATTTTAAATTGAATACAGTTGTAAATTTCAATGAATAAAAAAAAAATATATCTAGCGTAATAAAAATGATTTTATTAAATTGTGTCCGTTTCGTGAAAGCTAATATTTTACTGATACTAATCATATTTTTGGGTTATTGAAAAAAAAAAAAATAAATAAGATACTGATATTTTATTAATTTAGGTTTTATTATATTTCGGATGGTATTTCTAGGAAAACGAAAAAGAGCAGTGAAAGAAAATTAAAAATAATTTGTATTTTGATGAATTATGAACCAAAGGATTCAGAAGTAGTTTTTTGTGCAAGAAATAATAAGGATTTTACCAAACACAAAAAAATGATTCTGTAAAATGCAATATTTAATTGTATTTGCTATAAATTATTATACTTGCGTATAAGGCGCTGGTTTGTGCTTGAGATGGTTTATTTGAAAAAAAAAAATAGGCCTTAATTTAAAATAGTTTGTGTTAATATATAAAAATTTCAAATATGAAAAAAATGTTACTGTAAAATGTTTATTTTTTTATTCCACGCTCATTGTTTCTTCTACTCTAGTAACTTTTCATTCTCTCTGTCGCAGTCGTCCATCTCCCACGCTCCTGGATCTCTTTCTGTCCAGGCGGTTCCTAACAGTAATAACAAGCTCTTCAGTTCTTTCTAATTTTCTCAAAGTAACGACTCTTTGTTTCCAGGTAGTACATCTTATCAAATATCGTTAACTCTACTTTTTGGGATCCATTCTGACCATATAAACTTAGTCTTTTTTCCTCATAATTGTTACCAAGTCCTCTGTCTTCTCGTCTGTAGCTTACCTGTGGCATTCGTGGGTCATCGGTCCGTTTAATATTCGCCTTTCGATCTTCTAGAGATTTCCCAGGCTTAACAGCTTTGTTGTTTCCACGCCAAACAAAGCCACTGGCTTTACCACATTATTGTAAATTCTTATTTTCGCTTTAATGAACCCATCCCTTCTAGAATATTTTAATTTATTGTAAATAAAAATCTTCTGTTCTTTTCACATTTAGTATAATTTAAAACGTATTATTGAAAATTATGCTGAATATTATCTTACTGTTTATATCATATTACACTGCTTATAATTAATAGTTTTAATCTTAATGAATTTCCATATATTATCTTATTCAATGATAATATGTTAGAAACTCTTCCTTATCCTACCACAAAATATATATTCTCCTGATGTATATAGATGGCGAGCTAGAAGGATTTCCATGTTTCCTGTCCCTTAAAGTCCCTCTAGACTAAGAAAAGCTCCTGATTTTTTGTTATTCATATGCCATATAACTACACTCGTCAGAAAAGATGCACTTTATGCATCCAATCAATAAAATATTTATAGTTCGCTATGAAAAAAAAAAGAAAATTAATTTAACAGTATAATAAGAAGGGTCGATATTTCATATCATTACGTAGAAAACGAAAATAGAATTAATGACAATCTTATGTCGAGAACAATTTGATGTGGGTTGTTGAGAAGTTTTGAGCAGGCCAACCAGCGGATTTGAATTAATTACAGTTTCATTAAAACTTTTAACAAATTTCCAAACTCGGCAAGTTGAAAGAGGATTCGTCCTAAAAAAAAAAAAAGAATGCAAAGGATCAAAATAAGAAAAAAAGTCCCCCCCCTTTTTAATGTTAATTATAAAAGAATTCATGAACTCTTTTATCTAATGAAGGGGAACAAAGCCGTTTGCTCAAACTAAAAGCTAACACAAAATTAGCTTATTCCAAAAGGTTAATTTGCATCTTATTTTTTTCTCGAGAATATTGTTTATTACTTAACCACGGAAAAAGATCCAGCTTTCTTCCACGGGGCAAGCCGTATTGATCAATAAACGAAATTGTATGTGCTCTAAAATTAATTATGAATTCCAGATTACATATATTATTCAATCTCATATGCGCGGTATTATATCCGCTGTGCCACAAGGTTCGATCCTTGCATTATTTTAATGCATAATATATATATATATATATATATATATATATATATATATATATATACACATGTACCTCAGTTGACAGTAACATTCTGACAGAAACCTAAGCCGACAATACATCCATTTTTACTTGAAACATTTATTCAATTTGTGTTTTATTAAAGAAAAAGGACTTGGTTGGACTTAAAGAAAAAAGTCTTGGGTTCAGCTCTTAGATAAGAACGTACTGTTAATGGGTGGAACGGAACTTGGAACTGGTTCCAGCTTTGAACCGGTTTGGAACGAAACCGACATCAAGAGATCTCTCGTTTCGTTACCTCGGTATTGTACAGTTTAGATTGTATCTCTGGTTCCGTTCCACCGAATGTTTCAGACTCCTTCAGACTGCTTTGTTGCGTTGATGATGCCGCTGTTGATTCCCTCCCTCCTCTCTGCATCTTCTTTCGGATTCAGAGAAATGAACCACACAAGGTTTTACTGCATATGAAATTAACTACTACTTTTTTCTCGTAGCCAAAGTAGTTAGAAAATTTTTGCTCAATTGTGCACTATACATGAGCTGACCCCCCCAAAAAAAATCTTGATTGAATAAAATTATTTTAAAAGTATATATTTTTTTAATAAGTATAATTAGCTGTTAAACCTTAATATTAACCCTTCTTAATATTATAGTACCTTTAAAATTTGTAATTATAAAATAAAAGGAGGAGGTTATGTCACAAAAATGGATGTAACGAAAATGCATGGTACATAGTTAGTAGGTTAGCCAAACTGGTGTGGAACGAATAATGGAACGGAACAAAAGCTGGAACAGGTTCCAATAGTGGAACGGAACGAAACATCTCATTCCACTTCAAAGTTGGAACGGCCTTCCATTATGGGAAGGAGAGGAGAGTTGACCAAAATAACGCCAAACTGCCAGATTTTTGTCCCTAATTGAGGGTGCCCACTTTATAAAGGCTGAATATGACCCAAGAGGATCTCCTAACCTAGATCAACGGCTGAAATAATAGGAAATCAATTTTCTCTCATCAGCAAGATTGGAACTGGGGCCCAGGAGTTTGGCAGTCTAGTGCATTACCCACTAAGCTACCGCGCCTACTGTCTCTTATTAAATTTTCGAAATTAATGACAGCTCAATGCCAGTTTAAATATTTGAAAATCGCAACGCATTATATTTACATGGCACTGCATATGTCTACCAGAATACTTAGATGACAAATCGAATACGAAGACTAGCAAAGTAAAATACAATTAAAAGGACACATTTTACGTAGAATTTTGACATGGGCTCAAAATGACTTTAAATGAGCGTCTAAGAATCTTGTTCTCCTTGAAATACAACTAGGATCCCCAGTGGAACTTAAACAGTGATTCAATACGTGCACTAACTAACTGACGACCATTTAGGTTTATGGATCGTAGATTTATGGTTCACGGTGGAAAAAAGAAAATATATAAACACAAACTACAAAAATTTCAATTAGTAACACTGCAATTCATTAGAAATATCCAGACTGCTAGATCATGTTAAATTAAAATAGACATTCATCATGACTGTTTCAACAGCCTCATATAAAACTACCGTTTGGGCCAAGAGGTGTAACTGATGGAAACTGGTCTTCCTCGTGCCTTAGATGTTATCGTTTTATTTTACGTATTCAGTTTATTCCCTAATCGCCTTAAGCCTAAAGACAGGTGAGAATTAAAAAAAAAAAAAAACTGTATACATAAGTTGAACATCATATAAATCTATTTAATGTATTATCCATCCAGATAAAATCTGTAATACGTTGTACATGATCATACAGGCGTTGGAAATTATCATCAAGGCAGTGAATTCGCTACGGATCAGCGTAACTTCGTACACTATGGATAATATCGACGCAATATATTATACGGTTTAATAACAAAGATGAATCTGTTAGGGTCCGCTGAACCAGTTGTAACGGTTACGTATTTATATAACTGGTTACAGAATAGTCACGCTCCTTTCGGGAACCAATTACTATCGTTAAAAATTAATCGTGAAAGTTCTAAACATTCAATTATCAATGGGCTTCCAAAGTTTTTGCGGTGCCTTACAATGTGTTATAGATTCGACAAGAATTCACTAGAACAACCCTAACCAAAATGTACGTAAGGCCTAAAAGCTGATTTCTAACTCATGATATTAATTTTGAACTTTCCCCGATATCAAACTCTGAAAAATTAAAATTTTAAATTGAAAACTAAAGTTGCCTAAAGCGACAATATTCCTGCTGAATTATCAATATAAAAAAAAGTTTCTTAAATATATGGAATATGTTATACTTATCCCTATTTACACAAATAAAAAAAACATATATATATATATTATACGTTGTATTATGTAACATACAAATTTCTAGAGACTGAACAGAAGAAATTGTAATGAAAAACAAATAAAATATATATTTATATATAAAATTATTTATTCAAAAATGAATCCATTATCATAAGTAAATTATAAATTTAGGTTAATGTTATATGTCTGATATACTTGAATATAGGATATCTATATAATTAGAGATCGCTAGTCTGGAGGAAAGTGGTCGAAGAGGACTATCTTGAATGTTCCTAGGGAAGAATCAAATGTCACAAAATTTTTACAATAATACAAACAAGCTATATCACTGATCACTGAATCTAATGGCTAACGTCTAAAGGGTAGAGGGGAATACCCAGACGTTTGAATGGATCATGTGGATTTGGGTCTTAATGAACTAAGGTGTAAAGAAATTTATGGATTGTTGGTATAATTACATTACTTTAAGATAAACATCAGATTTTCCTTGAGGCAATATAGCGATTAGTTGGTGATAAAATAAGTGCTAAAACCGAAGAAAACTTCAAGGAAATGTTTTCAAAGCGGCACATAAAAAACACATAGTAATAACAGAAATATTACGCCAGTAAAAGAAAGGAAATAAAAATGTAGAACTTTCAAAAGATTATAGCTATACTATTAAAATTTTAGTATAAAAACTTTGTTTCTAGACTGGTATTTTAAATAAATTTATCTATAATATTTTAAATTTCACTAAAACATTTTCCTTACAAAATGTTATGTCTTGAAGTATCTAGACACTAAAATGAAGTTATAGTGACAGGGTTATAATAGAGTGTAGGGCTTGATTAAAACTAAAACAATGAAAAAGAAGAAGAAAAATCACGTCTCCTTGAAATAGTTCTTGAGCTACTTTTCATAGCTAAGCCATAAAAAAAACTATTATAAAAAAAAACAATAGAATTAAAACAGTCAATTAAAACAATATGACAGATTGCAAACATAGAAATTGACATTAAGAAAAGACGAATGAAATTCTTTGGACATCTCACGAGATTACCAAAAAATCGACTGTCAAAAAGGATATTAGATTATATTAGGTCACTTAAGAGTTCAACACCTTGGCTAGACGAACCTCGAAAGGATCTCAAAAACGCAAGAACTTGTGCAACTGACATTTTGGAAAGAGACACCTTCAGACTTAAAGTCAACAAGTGGAAATTTGCATCAGAGCAACCGAAGCAGAAGCAGTACCGAAATGGTCAGAAGAACGTAAACGAGCTTTCTAGGAAAGAATGAAAGCCTATTGCAGCAACAAGAACAACCCAAAGAAAACTTGATTCAGTTGTTTGCTTAACGTATTCCATTATGGGAAGAATATGCTAAGAAAATAAAATTAATAAAAATTTAAAAAATTAAAATAATAATAAATATAAATAAATAAATAAAAAATTAATGATCTTTTGTGCCTGAAGGCTAAAAAAAGAATAAAACGGAACATAATTTAGGAGTTGCCCCATAGAACATTGATGCTCATGTGTTTTCTATTTTTTTTTTTCACTTACCTTTGATTCATTTGTTTGTAGGAAATTATGTTTCTAGTTAAATAGCTTAATCCTGCTAACCTGTATGATTTTAAATTATTTACCTAAATTAAATTAAGAATTACTGATTATTCGAATAATAATAAACAAAGTTAGGAAAAATTAGGGGTTTTAAACGTGAAACTTTTTTCATTCAACCAATATAGCTGCTGAACTATAGACCTTAATGACAAATGTTATATAAACAAATATAAGTGTCGTCTAGTTGCGAAACCGGCCATCTCCAAAAAACAAAATTTTTCAGGAGAGCTCATTTTCTGTTACATCACGCCAAAACGAATTAGGAAGAAAATCTCTTCGGTTTTTAGTGGCAAAAGGGTAGTGTGTTTGAAAGCACTTTTTGAAATGGAAGGGGCAAGTGGAGGGGGTGAGTTACTCAATTTTTTATTTTGGATCTGGCCACTTTTGCAACTCATTTTGGAGTTGGCCGGTTTTGCGATAAATTAGAACTTAAAAATCACTAAATTTAATGAAAATATTGGGTTTTTTGGGATGCAAATGAACAAAACTTTCTTCAATAAGTGAATATTATTTGAAAAAATTAAACTCTGAAATGGTGTGGTGTAACTCAAACATCTAGACGGAAAAACTGGCAAGAATTATTTTTAAAGTAATAAGTTCCGAAAATAGAAGGAGAGAAATGGAAGGCAGAAGTTGAAAAAGCCAGGGGCCCGCTACATGTTGTCTGTTGTGCTAAAAGAAGAAGAAGAAGAAGAATTTCCGAAAAACGTAATTTAGAAAAATATAAAAATTCAGAAACATATACTCTTGCGGTATTATCGTCTTCAACTGGCTTACACATTTCTTCCTGATATTATTCTTCATCCCACTCATCTACTTCTCTGCTTCCTCCTTCTTGAGCAGCTGATGCTACGACGTTGCAGTAAAAAATCAAACGATCTGTAGAAAACTTCCTCTTGAACTTGCACCTTATTATTTTGTTTGGTTCTGAAAAATCTCTTCGTTGGGGTGACTTTGAAGTGCCATAGTGGAGGGGGTTTGAGGAGGGCATTACTGGGACTCTTCCAATCAAGATTTGTGTAGTCTCTTCCTGGCTTGAACACAGTTCCACTTTCCGAGAGAATGCCGTAAAACTCTGATGGCTGAACGAGAGTCTCGATTGCCTTTAACTTCTTCTCAATTTGTGTAAAAACCCGATCTGGAGGGGTTTTTTTTCTTCTCCATGTTGCATGGTCTCTTTGTCTTTTTCTTGCTAAATTAGCTGGAACTTCTTCGACAAACTTTTCCATAAAGATCGAATGAAAAGTGCACGAAACGATAAAGGCATAAACATTAACTACAGGAAAAGTAGGAGCAGACTGATAGTTGCCTGATAAGAGGCCTTCTTGATCTGGAACAACACCGCGATCTAGCGGATGTGGAGATGGCCGGTTTTGCAGCACACTGTGTTTTTCAAACGCAGGTTTAAGAAGGATTTCATGGGTTTTGGCGAGGTTTCTTGTTTCCAATAGATGGAAAATGTATCTTAGGACTCAGAAAACAGAAAACGTATTTCTCAAAATTGAGGAGTTGGCCAGTTTTGCAACTAGACGACACATATTGTCCTTTTGATTTCCATTCGAGCAACTCTTGGAAAATTTTCGATTCAAGAAACACCGAGAGAGAGAGAGAGAAAGATCAGGTCAAAAAAGGCCCTCACTTAAAAATGTGACTTTATTCTTCCAAACTAATACAGCTCCTAACGGTAGGTCCTAGTGACAGATGTCATATAGTTAAACATATTCTCCATTCACTAAGAAAGCCTGTGCGTGTTAAATATTCCCATACACTTAAAAAAATGACGGCAAAACTTTTTTCATCCATAGCTCCTAATGTCCTAATCCATATTCTCCATTAAATTTATGATAAGGAAACTGTCGTCAAATGTTCCGAACCGATGTAACGCCTTCGTGTTCCCCAAAAACGTATCACTTTTAAGCAACCAGGCCACAGATAAGCCATGTCCCATATTAAAACGTTTATTCCCTATAATTTTATGTATTAATAAACACGTGTATTTTAGAAAAAAAAAAAAAAAAAAAAAAAAAAAAAAAAGAAGGAATCTCAATTCATATTAAATTCAAATGTGGTCCTGTTGGCCAAAAATCTTGAAAGTAAACTAGTTACAATCTGATTTAAGAAAATGGGAAAAAAGCTTGCCTAAAAAAAAAGGACATCTGGCTCGTAAAATAATAAAAATAAAAGAAATCTAATCGCAACGTAGGAGGAAAAATCAGCTGAGTGCCATTAGTTGCGAATAAAAAGGATCTACAGGATCTAAAAAATATTTTATGAAGAGCGTTTATATAGTTTATTTTTATAGCTCAATGTAATATATAAGGATGAAGCTGGCCATAAAAGTTGAACGGGCCCGGCTGGATAAAGTATGGAGCTGGAGGAGGCTATTTCTGGAGAATGGTCCTTTCTGAAAAACAACATAGGACTGACAACGGATGTCCCCTAATAGTCTACACGATCCTCTCCCTCGCTTCGGGCTGTTATCTCAACGAGATGTGTCTTCACCGATTGGCTTTGGGCTATCTTATCTTTATTAAAAAAATAAAAGAAGGGAGACTAGTAATTGGTAAAAAACTGACAATTAACAATTGTAACAAAACTTGTATAAGCTCTTCAAACACTTTGTCTCAACTACTAGTTAAGAACTAGTTAATTAATTCTAAGTATATATTTCTGATAAAAAAATGTGCTTTATTTCAAAAAGTGCGATAAATTCATAGGATTGATGAATTATTTGCCACTTCTATTGAAATTTTTTGTTTACTTGAAGACTTATTTCGAATGTTCAACGTTCATCATTAGTTCTGCATACAAACAAGTCAAACCAAGCACTTCGCTAAGCAGGGTAGTTAGCAATATACATTTTTATCCATACATTTATTGGTCTGGTAAATGGGCAGTACTTTTGGTTTTCCTAATGACTGGTCTGTTTTTCTATTTTTACAGGGAAATAAAATAAAATTCGAAAATATGTGAAATTGGAAATATTTATCTGGTCATTTAAATGAAAATCTGGATTGGTTTTGAACGATTTATTTATTATTTCTAATGATCCGTATATATTTAATTTTACCCTATTCCCTACACGATGTATTAGTTTAACTCCCGAGTCTTAGTTTAATGCATGGTTATTTTTATTTAAATGGATAGCGAATTTGGAATTCTAGGTCTTATTATTGTATGCACTTTTATATTTTTCTTTGATTTACTGATCCAGTTTTTCCAGTGATGTTGCTTCAAACTCATTACATTTTAGTTCATATACACAGGTTTTTTTGAAAATAGTCTATTTCGCCCTTAAGTAATGGGTTATAGGATGGCAGTAGTTTATCTATTTTAAATGTGGGATTCAAATATGATTTTGTTATTTCATTTCCGACTTTAGTGGATATTGTTCCACACTATGATTCTTGGTAGTTTGTCCTCCAGTGGTGTGGCGACTTCTTTTCCTGCTGTCTTCTCTCAGGATCCGCTCGGTGCATGCCTTGGACCATCTTTTGCCCTTCTTCCTTGCCGAATGTCCTGCCCAATTTCATTTCAGCCGATGAGCTTCGACCCTTAAGCTTTTTACATTAACTTTACGAAGAATATATTAAAAATTTCATTTGTATGGCATAATAGGTAAAGGGTTATAGGATGACAATGGTTAGTCTAAATGTGGGATTAAAATCTGATTTTTCAAATTTTATTTTCGACTTTAGTATATATTGGTACATAATATGATTCTTGGTAGTTTGTCCTCTGGTGGTGTTAATTATATATTATTAATATATATTTTCCGTATTGTTATTTTAATAAATGTTTCAAACATGAATTATAAAATGGTCGAATAATAATATTGTTCATTTAGCGGTACGTTTAAAATACGGTAATTAAGCTAATGAAGGCTGTGTTATGAGTTGGTCTTCTGGCATTATTGTGTATATCTATTATACACTTTAATAAAAAAAAAAAAAAAATAGTTTGTAATTATTATTATGTTGTGCCAAGATTATTACTTTGACAGGTGAACAAACAACGAGAAGCAAAGAAGGCAAAAGACCACATAAGAAGGGGAAGAGATGAGAGGCTTATGCGGACAAGGAGAAATGATTCCTGTTTGGCAAAGGGACGCGATGAGGAGGACACAAATCAGTGGCGGGGGGTAAGTGCCCCCTTGTTAGTGCCTTGTTAAAACGGGATACTTTACTCAGGGTCTCTGCCCTTCTCAAACATTATTACCTCTCTCGCTTTGTTTCTTAGGTCAAAAAGTCGGTCGGCACCGCAGCTTAAAAAAAACTAAGAAGATGAAAACATTTTGCAAGAAGTAAATAAAAAATGCCAAACACAATTCGACCAGGAAAACACGAATAATGTACAGATAAATACTAGGTCGTAGCAAAAGTCCTTGTACATAATGAGTATCTTTATTTCAGGTTACAGATAAAAAATTATTAAATACTAATCTTATTAAATGTGAAGTCCATTGTATTTAACAACTTCCCCTCCCTACCATACATAAAATATATTATTACAATAATGTAATAATAGAATAGGTATAAAGGTAACCACAGACCCAATGCTGACACCAATCAGACCCTACTTCATACGTCTCTACCGACCACCCTTCCACATAAGCTTTCCGGTCAGTTTAGCTTTGATGACTATCTTTTTTAGAGATATCCTCTTCATTAAACCCAACAACCCTAAACGTCGATTTTAATCTCCAGAATGATATTACTATATTTATGTTTTTTGCACCTCTCCTCCATTTAGTAGAAGTTGATAAAAATATAACTACGATTAGTTGATTTTCTATAATATAACAATATAATTTGAAACTAATTGATATATTCAGAGTTATAGGCAAATCCGAAACTTTTTTTAACCAAAATAATTTCTAGCGCATGATCATATATATAGCCGAAATCAAATCACAATGATCTTCATATCTAAATATTTTGTTAATTAGCCAGCTTCTCGTCAATTCAGCCAGATTAAACATGTGATTTGACGACTATAAAGAAAAAAAAACCAATTATTTAATAAAATTATAAAAAATAATTATAATTAAGCCCTAAGTAATTTCGTTTTAAAAGTAAAGTCCATTGTTATATAACTACATTCACCAAAGTCTTTCTGCAGGTAATTGGATTTGAGACCTGTATCACTTCTTTCGTTTTGAGGCAGAGACATATTCTCATCCAATTTTAAAGTATTCCTAATAATCATAGATATGACCATTAAAAAAATGAATCGTTGTCCAAAACAAACCATAATCTGATGGTGCAATATCTGGGCTAGAGGCCGGATGTGAACAAAACTCCTTGCAGTTTTGATCATTTTTCCTGGATTAAACGAGAAAGACGTTCAGGAGCATTGTCTTGTTGCTATACTAAAAGTCCCTGACCCTGGGGATAAGCTAACGGTGGGAGGAGGATAAAAAGGTCCCATTTTTGGGGGTTTTCCATTATATCTGGAAAACGGTGGACTCTAAAAAAATATGTTTTAAATAAATATTTAAAGCTAATTAAATTTACTATAAAATGGTTCTTTATACATTTGTCAAACTTCCAACGGTTTTCAAGTAATAGGTTATTGAAAATCAATAATTTTCGCTAAAAAATAATTTTTCTCTTACTTTTTGTCAAACATTTGCTTCTAGTGCCTTACTAAAAAAATGTCAGAATCAAAGTTGTAGAGAATAAAATAAAATTTTATTAAAATTTTAGGCATTGATTTTGAAATTATTTTTTTTTTGCGAAAAATTAGTATCTCGAAAACCGTTGGAAGATCGTTAATTTTATAGAAAATTTAACTAGCTTTAATATTTATTAAAAACATATTTTTCAAGAGTCGACCGTTTTCCGAGATATAATCCAAAAACCTAAAAATGGGACCTTCTCCCCTCACCTCACCGTTAGCTCACCCCCCCCCAGGGGCGGGGACTTTTAGTATGTTTACCTTTTAACTACTCCTAACGAAACTGTGGTATCAAAAATTATCGCATATTTCATGCACTCTACACGCCTCAGCTCTCTTTGATTTATGTCGCACGTTTCCGCAAAAAAAGGTTCGTCGGTACTTTTTTGGCTATTATTCCAAAAATAATAGTTCTAACCAAAATGTATTTTTTTCCATCTGAAAACTAGTTAAATAGTATATAAATATAAACTTTATATACCATAAGGACCTATATATAAAGTTTTAATCAAGTCCCGCAAAATAACCATGCTAAAAAACCGCTTGCTGTTTTGATATCCAAGTTTTTTTTTTGGCACATTTTTCACTATGAATCCAAAATTATTTTGGATCTGAAACTCCTTCTTCGTCCGATCTGAAACTTCTTTTTTTTCAGATTTGCTATTAGGCCCTATATATGAAATGTTGATTAAATTCTGTAATACACCCAACCCAGCACGCTAGATACGTATGTTTTGGCAAAATATGTAGATTTGGACATTTTCATTGACCGGACTATGTTATTAGGAGAGAAGAAATAAATAAACCAGCAATGAAAAGCTTATAGATAATAGATAGCTCAAATAGTTCAAGGATGTGGCAGGGTAAAGCCTAGATAGAGACCCTAAAAATTTATAGAGGTGAGACCTAATAGCTAACAGACCTAGAGGTAGAACCCAGCTGAGCTTTAAAACTTATGTATCCAGTTTTTATCAAGATAGAGAGAAGACTATGCAAGAGCTAAATAAAGTTCTCTCTATATAGAGGAACAGGGATCTTGGTTGATGACATTAGAAGAAAATGATGAGGGGTAAAATAAAAATGAAACATATAATAAATAGTTTGTTTCCTAAGAAATGTATTCAGTATTGAAGTAGTAGAAGAGTTATATTATAATTTTTTTGGTTTATTATTGAAAAAAACTGATTAAATAAACATTTCTCGGAATACATATTTTTTATAATAACGTCGCTAAATTAAGTTAACCTTAGATTAAGGTAAGTAAAGCCGTCTGTCCCGATTTACATAACGTATTGATTTCTTAAGCCGAATCGGCAACAATTTAGCTAATGGGTGAAAATGACCTCCCTGTAAGTGACACCTTTATAAACATCCCAATAAACTACTGCCAATAATACCCGAATTAGCATGTTTTAAATAAAAATAGTATTCTAAGTTGTTTATATCTTTTAAAAAAATGATAATATCGAAAAGAAAAAGTGTATTGAAGTATCTAAGAATTTTGGAACGAAGCGTATCTGAACTCCGTAGCATTTCATGAGTCCTAAGTTATACAACGGGACTCTTTGATAGACGTTGATTAAATTGACATATAACGTAAAGGCACAAAATAAAAATAGAAAAATAATAATTACCAAAAGCCTACTATAAATCTTATAGTTGATCACGTGAACAAATTCGAATCGAGACAATAAAAGCAAGTTGCTTTCAGTTAGAAGCAATATAAGGTTGAAATAATGGCCAATTGATGTCCTCATGATTGCTATTACTTCTGCGTCGTAACTTCTTTTAAATTTCCCGCAGAGTCTTTAAGACACGAATCCGAAGCTTTCCGAGTAAACCGGAGCACATTTGATTGGTTCATGCTGAGTTTCTACCAGTCCGTCTGAACACATTTTTTGCTTTTTATTTATTCATTTATTGAAATTTACAACTTTGCATAAAAAAAACATCCAGTAAATGTGATAATAGTGAGAAATAATAACATGACAATTTCTTTTGAAGTAACTACCCACAGGTAGCAATTCAATAAATGTTCTATTTGAGAAGGTCTCGAGCCCAGCTTTTTTTCATCTACCTCGGAGGGTTGTCAGGAATAGAATGGGAAGCAAGTTAAGAGACTAGTGGATTTGAATGGTTAAGGAGTTTACTATGAAAGTATAATTACCTTGTTAGGGCTAAATCAGCAACTTCTGGATAAGTGTATATGTGACAAAATCCATCAACTTTGGTCAAAGTATATGAAGTCATTATCTGAATGGAGGCGTCGCAAACGGCTCTGTTCTGTTTAGAAGACCTTTCTTAACAAGTAGGCAGCTCTACAGGGCGGGAGAAACGCGCTGAGCTTAGTTTGTCGACGATACTTGCGGCAAAGTCCAGTTGGGCTGTTGACTATGGTTGGCTCTGTGAGTTAGGCATGTTTACAACAGGTTTTTATTAGTTATTCATTGTTTCTCAGGCCTATGATCTGTTGATCCGTATAGATTGAGTTGTTTACTAAAGACAACGGAAAAAAAATAATATAAACTTACATTCAGACTTTTATTAGAAAGAAATTAAAAAGGGAATCTCAGTTCCCCTTGCCTGGATACCAATATTGAAAAAAAGGCGTTTGTTTTTTCCTTCTGCCTGAATAAAAATCTTTATAAAAAGAACATCAAGAAAATAAAGATTGAGAAAGAAAGAAAAATGTAGATAAAACGCTTAGCAGAAAGAAGAGAGCATCAAATTTGCTAGAATTTTCTCTATAAGAATCCAGGGCTGATATCGCCTAACAGCTCATTCTTGCTGCAGTTAGTTCTGTATCCAGAAATGGAGCCTGGTCCCACTTCGTTTAAAAACCACAATCGAACAACTCACGGGATGCCTGCCACAATTTCGATGAGACTTCAGGTGGTGAACATTTTCAGACCTTCACAGGAAAAGGTAAATGTCCTCTATGTCACATCAACAAAACAATTTTTCTCTGATAAAAAATTGGCAGTTCTTACCAGGAATTTTTCATTTCACACCTTTTTCAAGATCTATTTTTATTTCTTCATTTTAGAGTCATATTTTCTTGATTTTGGTTTATTATTATATTATTATTGATTTAGAAATGATTTCTTTTAGTTAATGTGGAATTCAAATCTATTCTATATTGATACCAATGAGATGCTGAAAGACTGAATTTCTACCTTTCTAAAATCTCAGAAAGCAGCTGATATTTATTTTCGATATATTTTACAATTTTATGACACGTTTAAATGTTAAAGTTGAAAACGATGAGCAGTTTCCTACACTTTAATACCATTTTCAATTTTTATAACAAACAATCTACTAAATAAAATTAAATAAATGAATAAATTCAATTTCGTTTCATTAACATTGCCTCAATAAGGAAAATCAGGAAAACAAAGATGTGATTTATCTCTAGAGAAGGGGGAAGGATTTACAATAGGTTTCGGTGTGAAGGCAACTCATTAATGGAATGAGTTATCTGGCAACAGCTGATAAGTGGGAAGAACCTGCAGAATACCAAGTGAAGGCTGAGGAACCTTAATTTCCGTCCGAAACAGGCAGGAACGCCTTCAGCTCGAGCTACATTGCATTCCAGGAGCAGCTTCACGTGCTTCATTTAACATTTACCCCATCTCGCTTGTCCTTTCTCCGCGGAGCAATGTGTCCCCTCCCCCTTCCTTAGCATAATGGCTTATTTATCGTTTCCTAATTGATCGTTCATTCGTTCAAATTAGCTGAGAGCCTATCGGTAAAACTTTGATTTCTAAATACAACAAATATACATATTTTAGAGTTTTATTAGTTCTGAAATGAAGGGAGATTAAAATTAGATTATTTTTTCTTTGCTCAAACAAAATACAAAAAAAAAAAAATCATTTAAATTTCCTTTACATATATGAGACTTAAAAGACAAGAAACTGCTCTTCGTTTACGACTACTCCAACATTTACTTAGTGAGTATCCCTGGCTATGTCTCCAATCCTCCGATGAGGATACGCTTCCACCGTAGCCAGTACATAAATGGTATTAGTTTCATCACGGGCTTGTCGACGATTTGAGCCTTTCGGAGGAAACCTTCCCAAACCCGTTCTCACCGCTCGTCATACCAGTCGCGGTAAGGCCTAAATTTCATATTTTTGTTCAAAGTTGATTTTATTTTCTTAATCCCAGTTTCAGACTGTTTTTTTATCTTAAAATGATTTTGAGCGATTTGCAGCGAAACGGTGTCCCGGATAAAAAAAATCACCGGTATAAAATCGATTCAAAATTTGACTTTCTATCGAAATTCCTCGTAAAAAAAATACCACATCCCATTGAGAATTCCAAATAGGTTCGCTGGAGAAAAACTGGAGAAGGTTGGAGATCAGACTATAACCTGAAAAGAATTGACACAGTTAAGACCCTGAGAGTTTCTTTTCAAAATTTAATTTCAAAAACTGTGGAAAAAAAAAGAGGGCGGCCATCGAATATTGAACAACATATATATATATATATATATATATATATATATATATATATATATATATATATATATATATAACAGAGGGCGAATTTAATCCAAATATATATATATATATATATATATGAACAGCCAAATAAGGCGGATGCAATAGGTAATCAAAGTTATGTTGAGCGTGGTAAGTACTTGGTTAGGAAAGCCACGTTGGTTCAGGTATTTTAGACACCACCGTAGTCACCTCTCATGTGAGTGAGGCCGTCAGACTACTGAAAGCGAAGTGATTTTCTAAGTTGAAAATTTAAGTTCAGTTCATATTCCACTAATCCCTGTTGAACAGATCCGCTACCTAGGACTCCACATGGAAAAACGTCTAACTTGGAATCCACATACAAGACTAAAACGACAAGAAACTGCCCGTCGTTACAGACTACTTCAACATTTACTAGACAAACGTTCAAAGCTCCCAATTAATTACAAAAGACTCATTTACATGACAGTGATTAAACCTATTTGGGCGTACGGAGTTGAGCTTTGGGGCTCTACTAAACCATCCAATTCATCTCGTATCCAATCCCTACAATCCAAAATCCTTCGAAAAATCCTCAATGCTCCTTACTATGTGACCAATAAACTTGGTCCAGGATCCAAAAAGATCCTAATGTTCCATATGTTTCTGATTTAGCTCAAACCAGATACCATATGGAACCAAGATACCTATCAAACCAGATACCTATCCATAGTAACCTCCATAACCACTCCAATCCACTAGTCTCCCAACTTGCTTCCTCCTCCATCCCTGATAATCCTCCGAAGCGTC
Source organism: Euschistus heros (assembly GCA_003667255.2). Lineage (NCBI taxonomy): Eukaryota > Metazoa > Arthropoda > Insecta > Hemiptera > Pentatomidae > Euschistus > Euschistus heros. The sequence continues at coordinate 2,741,098 of RCWM02000106.1, read as the reverse complement.
TGAAAAGAAGATGGCCTAGAGACCTTTTAGTGTAGATTTTATTGAAGTGCTACTAGTGAGTAGTTCTTCACAAGTTATTTACATGCCATTGTATTCACTGTAAACACATTTCTCAATAAATGAGAAAAAAAAAAAAAAAAAAAAAAAAAAAAAAAAAAAAAAAAAAAAAAAAAAAAAAAAAAAAAAAAAAAAAAAAAAAAGTTCAGTTCATAAGCGGTTACGGAAAAAAATATAGAAGATAGTCTAAGTAGTCCTGCTGGCATGGGGGAACCGTAATCTGTGGGTCCTTCCTGTGTTAACAGATTCGATGAAGAGTTTCAGGGATAACAGTAAAATCTTATTAAACTAGTACAAAGTAAACTAACAATAAGTCCATACCTAACTTCTGTAAGGTCGTATTAACAGGTAATACAGATTAAACAGCTAATTCATTATAAGTTCTTGTATGTTTTATGTTATTTTAAAATAATGATAGTTACATTTATAAGATTAAAGTGTTTCGAAGTGGCAAAGTTGCATTCTGATTTAGTACCCTAAAATATATATACGGATCGAATGAGAAATCAAACTTCTTAATTTTTTATTTCTAGGATTTGCAAATTATTTTTTTCCCTGTAGTGACCATATACCAAACCAACATGCAGCTATAAAACAAATGCTGTCATACAGGTAAGACTGTGAATAGAAGTAGTATGGAATATTTCATGGAATGCATTAAACAATAATAAATATAGCACTTGTTTATTTATAAGTGTACAACTTTAAAGTATATTTAAATGTTTTTATTACCTGTTTATTCTTTAATGTGTACTATGATGCTAAAAAAAAAATTGCCTCATGAAATAAACTTTTATGACTTGTATATTATATTTTATAAAATATACCAGCTCCCAGGTGAAAAAGAAAACATAAGTAAGTGTCAGGGTTAAACATATAATAGTACAGTAGTTGATGGTGTTTGTTCAACAAATGTTGATTCTATTCAGAATCAAGAAGCAGTTTCAGGTAGTTCCATCAATCTTGTATAGGATTCAAAATGAACTGCTTGCCAAGACGAAATTCCAGGTGGGGAATCTATTCTCCGGGATTAGTGATAAATTATTAAAGGTTAGATGACTGGCGGGAAGTTTCAGATTGAAGGCAAAGAGCTCGAATTTGAATTAATGCTCAAATTCTATTACATTTATTTTCTTGAGTTTCAACTTCATAACTTCGTAAATAGTCATCATAATTTAAACGAAACATAAATACAAGTACAAATCAATTCATGCCATAGTTTTAGTTTTCAATCGAAATATTTCTTTGAATTTTTACAAATGAACACAGTTCCTAAATATTTCGCCTTTCAAAATATACTTCGTTTTAATTTTTTATATTGTAAAACATGTTCCATGAAATATCACCACGAACATGTTTATTGCATAATTTACTTATAAATTAATGGACTACCTAATATTTATTTGTTTTTTATTTAAATTTAAATTTAAAAAGATCGCGTAAGAGTTTTACTTACTATTTTTTTTTTTTTTTTCATTTTTATGGTTTCTTTGATTTTATTATTTATACTTTCATTAAACAAAATTAATTTATTTAATAATTAACTGTGATAAGTGCTATCAATATTCTCCCACGTAATTGCTCTTTGTACCTTACCAATATTTATTTCAGTACATTAAAAAAATAACCTATATAAGATAACGAGAAAAATATTACGTAACATTATATTTAGAATAAAATAGAATAGAATAGAAAAGAAAAATAATTTTATACTGGGACCAAGTCCATTAAGAATAACTAATGGTACAGAAAGAAATGATATTACATCTGGTCAGAGACATGATGAATAAATAAGATGAAAAAATAGAAATAAAAAATAATAAAATAAAGAAGAAATATTAATATAACAATGATAATGTATACATAGATACTAATGTAATATATGAACAGGAAAATAAGAAGACATAACATCTACAAATGAAATAATAAATAAGCTATTTTGATACAATGCTAATTATATACAATATAAGAACCCAAATGTTGTATTCGGAGTGAGAAAAAAATATTTTAATTGGTAACACTGAGTGTGTTTCAGAAAGAGTTAGATTTAGAAATAAATAACTAAAGAAAAATCGTTATACATATTAATATAAGTTATAATATATATTTTTTTGTTAATATTTGGCGTTAAAAATTATCTTTGCTAATATTTTGAGACGTTTTTAAATTTGACATTTAAGATTGAGTTTCTTTATTGTGCTAGTTGAGAAGAATGAAATTAATTAAAAACTCAAGTCTTAGAATCACTTAGCAAAGCAAACCATTTGATAATGTCTGTATTTACATCTAATTAATTATGATGTTTTATTTTATTAAATGTATTTCTTATTTATCTTTGGTATTCCGTGGTATCGAGATGAATGTGTTCTTAATAACACAATTGCTTATTTCTGTAGTTTAAGGTTTTTTTGTCAAAAGATAAATTATATAAAAAATACATTTAATTCAATTTTTTTTTAAACTTGTTCAAATGTTTATATTCTAATCACCTTTCATTACTGAATGTTGATTTTCAATGCAGATTCAGTACTTAAGTAAGGGTATACTGCTATAAGGCTAAGCTGCTATAACTTGAGATTATCATCACATTTTGTCATTGTATGGGTAACAAATGTAGATTTCAAGCAAATTAAAGGGGAAAAAAAAATCAATTTTAGACAACTTGCAAAATGGCTTTCAAGTTTGAGTTAAATATTATTATTATAGATCTACTCGACTTTGTATGAATGTTAGAACAAATAAATCATTAGTTTTTTTTGTTTTTTTTTTTAAATTATCGAGTTGATTCTTTTATTCAACTTTATTAAATTTAATCTAATGTTCTGACGCTATTCTAACCTTTCTTTTGTTTGAATGAAAATATTTGCAGGTTTTAAAAAGTAGAGAACTATCTTTCATAAAACTGTCCACTTTGCCTCTTCTTTATTTTACTCGGAAGGTGAAGCTGTGCCCGGGCACAAAGAGCCCCTCTGAGACGCCTTTATTATTTGATGGATGAAATTCCGTGCCCTCTTTCCCTTCCACGGGGCGCTAAGCGGTTAAACGACAGGGGACTAGCTGGTAAAAGTCGCACCTACGGTTCAATTTCGTTTACAAATGTCACGACATAGAATGAGACTGTAATTAAATTTTTTTTTTTAATAAATGAAATATTTAGGAATTAGTTATTAATAAAAAATAAAAACATAAGTGATCTGGAATTTCCAGATTAAGGAATTTTATCAAAAATATTAATTGTACATTTTATAGAAAGAACACCGTCGATAATTAGAAAAGATTTATAAAAATGTTATTTTCTTATCAATATTCATTAACAGTTTTATTATTCAGCTACCCTTCCGAATAATAATTTAATTTTTTGTATTATATTTGCCTTTATATAAAATGAGGGATGAATGTGTAGGAGGGTGGAACGAAAACTAAAAAAAAAGTTTGACAATCTGTATAGCCCTGGCCAGTAAATAGTGGCGGAATCGGATAAAATTAATTCTGTACAAATTTGAGACTGCAATATGAAAGTCTTTATGTCGCAGTTTAAGATTTTTACGTAAATGCCAAAGACAAAAAAATTCATGTTTTACTATTTACTAAGTACAATTTTTTAGAAGGCTTAAAAAAATAAATTATAAAAATTTTACACATTTGGATCACCGTCCTAAGGTCGCTTAACATCAATATTAAGAAGAAATTCTTTATTCGTGTCAAATCGTGGAAGTCACTTCCAGGAGTTCTTAAAAGCCTTTATAATTATATGGGCTAACCAAAAGGTTCCATAATTTAAAAAATATATATAGTTATGAGTTACTGGAGTTTATAAGTTTATTGGAGGAAATATGTAACTGACTAAAACAGTTACATGTTTATATAATTTGTTTTAATAAAAAGGTATAATTCGAGGAGAAAATTATAAATAAAATTAATTCAATATATCTAATTTTTACACTCAATATTTTTTATTTCATTAATTTGTTTTGTATTTTTTTTTTTTTTTTTTTTAGTGATAGTTTAATTAAATGTTATTTGGCTTAAGAAATGAAAATTTACATTTAAATTTTAAATCAATAATTAAGTTTTCCAAACATTATTTAAAACTGATTCTACAACAAATGCTGTACACATATAATTATAAAAACCTTTCCATATACAACTATTAAAATTTGTAGTAAAATTAAAGTATATAATGTAAAAATCAAAATATATTTTAAAAGATTATATATTCGAATAAAAATAAGTATAGATTAAACAGAATAGAAGGTGCTTTTCAAGAAAGCATAGTAGGATTGAAAAAGGGGTAAAAGGAAGTTCTCTGTGAGTTGAAGATCCAGCCAAGGATCAACTCCTGGGCCCAAGGCAACAACAAGAAAGAACCATTAGAAAATTAAATAATGAAATGAATTACACCTGTGAAGGTATGGCAGAGCAGCGTGATCATTCGAAGAAAGAAAATAAAAGGTTATACACTACAAATTAAGTTTTAGCTCATGAACTAATGACGTTAGTGAAAATTATAAATTGGGTTACAAAAAACTTTTAATTGTTAAATAAAAGTATAATTTTTAAAACATTATTTTATATTAGATTTAAATTCTCGATGTGATGGTAAAATCATTCAATATTTATAAGGTATTGAATTTGCGCTCATGTACATTATCTTATTGATGTATACCTCATTGATATAATAAAATAATTGTGAAATATTTTTATTATACACTTCATAGCTATAAGTTATTTTTATTCATCATCTATTTATGTAATAGGTCGATAAACATTCCTCAGATATTTTATACTCCAACATGACAAATAATTTGTTTTTTTGAATACTCTATCTAATAATAATTTACCATTTTAAATATCTTATTAATTTTAATATATATATATATATATATATATATATATATATATATATATATATATATATATATATTGCTAACTTGTTGTACAAAGAAAAATAAACAGAAGAAAAATAGCTGAAGAGAATATAACATCGAGCACGAGCGAGACTGTTAGAGCAATATGTTTTTTCTTTCATCATATAAAAGTCCCTGGATGTGTTAGGTTTAATTAAGTTTTCTTTAGTCCATGTTACTACAAGTTTTCAGAAATGGCTCATTATTATATTTCATATCTCTGTTTTACTCTTATTATCGTGTTCCCTTCACTTTATTTATTTTCTTAGTTTAATAATTTGCTTTTTTATAAATAAATAGAAAATATCATCCTACAAAATTTATAATATTTATTTTACTTGGTGGACACGTTTTAGCCAATAGGAGAAAATCAAATTTAGGAAAAAAAAAATTTTTAATTTCCCATCGATGATTCTTAGCCTAAATTTTATCTTCCTTGTAAATCTCTAAAAAAGAAAATTTCTTTCTTTCTTTATATTTCGTTACATTCTAACCCAAAATTTAAATATAAAAACGATTTTATGCCCATATAACACTATAGTGCGGCAATGTATGTTTAGGCAACTTATTAAATAAAAAAATAATATATATATATATATATATATATATATATATATATATATATATACATATATACATATAAATGAAAACTTCATAAAGCATTAAAAATAATTTCACTGTAGAGAAAAGATAAAAAAATATAATTTTTAAGGTTTTCTTTTGTTATTAAATCGCAAAATCCAAAGTCTTGCGCTTAGAGAAAGACAACGCATACAACTTTTTCAAGATATTCTGCGTGGATTGGCTGCCCCGAAATAGAAAGAGAAAATTGGAGAATTTTAAAAGCAGGATGATTTGGTTAATATAGATCATTATGAAGCAGCATTTAGTTGAAATCGGAAGGGCGGGAACTCTAAGAAATAATCAATAAATAATCAACGTACATAAGTTAAATATATGGAAGTATTATGTAACAGCTGATAAGTGTTGATTTGGGTTTCAGTGTACTAGATGAGTTGAGTGGCCTGAGAGTTTCGCTGTTGTCGGTATCGTACCTTCAGGTTTGCTAAGCGTTTTTTTTTATTTAATTTTTAAAATGCTTTATTACAAAAGTTTGATGTTCTTGTTTTCATTTGGTTGAAGTAAAAAAAAGTCTTATTTAATACCTGATTTGTACCAGAAGATATTAAGAAAATTCCAATTAGAATTATAAATAAAGGCTTAGAGAACCCGAAGGTTTCGTTGCCGAAACCATCAACCGTCGACCGCACACTTCCCTCCAATCCACTCCTTCAAAACCCAAATCCCCCAGGTCGGCACAGACGCAATCCTCCCACCTTCGTCTCGGTCTACCCCTCGCTCGTTTACCCGACGGCTCAAAACTGATTACTTTTTTCGGAATAGGATCATTATTAAACCCAACGACTTTACATGCCCATTTTAAGCGTCGCGCTGTTATTACTTGAACTATATTTACCGGATATAACTCGCGCAGTTCTGCATTGTGAAGCCTTCTAAATGTTCCTGTTTCTTCATCTTTTTTTTGGGCCAAATATTCTACGCAGTACCAATTAGAATTGGGGACTGGAATTTCAGAAAGTAACGTATAGAAATCATAGGCCTAAAGAAGTTGTGTTAGGAATTGTTCCTTTATTATTTCCATTGATTCTCCTACACCCACTTAAGATATTCTGTTTTAATTTATGAAGCAATAACTTAGCAGTTGACAATTGGATAGTCTAAAGATATGCAAGATGACATTTAACCTTTTTATATATAGATAAGACATAGAATATATCAGATAGAAGAAATGACAATAAATTAATAAATTGAATTATATTTTATTTAGTTAAAGAATTATCTTTTCGAATAGTCGGAAAATTGTTATAAATGATGAAAGATAAAGATTCCATGTCAGAATAGAACAAGCTATCGCCCTCAGACTCTGGTTGTTGCAGACGAAGATGCAGTGGAGAATCGATATAACTATATCTAGGATATAAAACTTTTTTTTTTCATATTTTATTTTTATATATATATATATATATATATATATATATATATATATATATAAATTAAAAAAAAGATAACCGGTTTAAATACCAATGCATTATGTTCACGGACGACATAGCAATTATCACAGACAACAGAACTGAAGCTGTTCGTGGAGTGGGGAAATTACATAAAATCGCATAAAAAACAGGACTGCAAATCTCGTATGGAAAAAAACTCATTATTTGAGAAGATGGCCAGAAAACAAATCCCCTTTATTCATAAAACGTGGGGGAATCAAGCAAGTCCACCATTTCACGTACTTTGGAGAAACCAGATAGTCCTCGGGACTAAACCGTATCGCCAATGAACATAGAATCAGCAAGCTCCAGAAAGCGTTCAAGGTAACATAGAGACACTACAACAAAAAATGCATTTTGACTGATGCGAAATCAGGACATTATAAAACAGTGATTCTTTCAGAAGCAGCCTATGCAGCCGGAACAATGGCAATGGACGGTCATTCCAAGATTAGGAAATTAGAAAAGAAGGAAAGACAAATTCTTAGGAAGATTTAAGGGGCAATTAATAGAGATGGCATTTGGATTAAAATACCTCAAAATGAACTCTGTGAAAAAACAAAGACAATAACAGATGAAATCAGAAAACACCGAGCAAAGTTTTATACACACATCTACAGGATGGATAAATCCAGAATACCAAAGAAAATACTCGACATTATTGCAACAAGAACAATCGCAATAATAATAAATTAATACAAAATAAAAAAAAAGAAGTATTTGATGCAATTATAATAATTGATGTGATTACAATGTCGAATGTGGAAAACGGATAAAAAAATAAGTACGGCAGGAAACCAGGGTGCGTCAGTTGGTGACAAATGAAGTTTCTGACAACACATATGATGTTAAAGAAAATATTAATTGAAGGATTATTTCCTGTAATACTTAGCCACATTTAAAACTAGTATATTCCATTATCAAAGGTAATATTTTTCCATTAACATTATCTAATGTAGTTCATTATCAACCTTGAAACCACAGAAGTAAAAAAGTAATGAGTTCTAGAACAATAACTGGTTGATGACGTTGACGCCATATCAATAAATTGACACCAACAATATTTGAAATTATTGCTACTTGTTATTTCAACAGAATAAAGAAAGTAATTTGCATAATTATTACGGAGAGTAAACTAGTAAAAAAGGTATAAATACAAAAATTCATTTAAGAAAATTAACAACTCAAATAATTAATAAAATATCTTAAGATTTCGCAAATCAAAAAATAAAAATTTTCATTTAGGTAAATTAAAATGCTTACAGAACACGAAGGCTCGATACCGACCCAACACCTCCCTGCTTCCTGGCTAATCAAAAACCAAATTTCTAAGTTTATCCTTAAAATAATCCTTCCGCCTAAGAGTCGGTCAACTCCTCGGACGATTACAGGACACTCAAAACTGATAAATTTTTAGTGATTGAATGATCAACGGACCAAACGATTTTGCAAGACCAAATTAACCGTTGTAAAACTATTACCTGAACTATACCCGCCAGGTAATTATCCCGATATTCCGCATTCCGGTGCCTAATAACTTCTGCAGTGTGCTTATCCTTATTTTGATCAAATGCACTATAAAATACTTTATTTTCATATTAAAACATTGTTATTCCCAAAAGATATGCGGCCATGTTTCGCATTCGTAAGGAAATATAGAAAACAGAGAAAACAGTCTTGTAAATATTATTTTTTGAGTCCTTGGACAATTACCGTAAACTGTGTTGTGTTGAAACACACAATTTCGCATACATAATACCAATGAATTATGGAAATTGTATTGTATACTTGAGAGAAGGAGATAAAAGAGAATTCATATAAATGTTCAGTTTGAGACTTAATAAAAGAGTGTTTGAAAGGAAAACTGACTGAGAATGGCTATACAAAGAGAAATAATTCATCTACAGTTTTGTAAATAAATAGTTTCGAATGAGACCATCAACTATTTGTTATTTTTATGGTATTACTAACAATAGTTTTATGTCAACTATTAAAACTAATAAGGATAATAAAACTGAAAATAACAATAAGGTATACCATAATTTAACTTCTTAATAAAATTTTATTGAATGGCTCCGATGCATAGAGTTGTAATAACTACTAAAATCAAGACTTGAATTTTATTATTCCTTTCATTTTTTAATAAGATGTAGCAAATTTTAAAAAGTATACACTTTATTTTTGTCTATAATTCTTATTAAAATTAGTTAAGACGTTAAAATTGGTATACATTCATATACAAAATAACTTGATATCAGAAAATACCTTGGTCAAGCCTGATAGATAAATGGTTGTATGGAAGCAGCAGCTGGACGAGTAGGTTTGGTCGAATTTGATGGTGATAGTGAAATAGTGAAATGTGTTCAGTTGTGTATGTATATTCTTAGTGAACGTATATCCATTCGTTGCAGCAAGCATCCATTTAATAATAAGGCAAAGAAGTGTACCTACTGTAGTTTATTTTAAATTTTATTTTCTTCTCAGAAATATTGCCGTAATTGTTGTTCGTGTCATTAATAGTAACAGAGTCAGTGATGGCAGAGTGGTTTCTGGGTTCTAGATCAGCCTTGATATATATCATTTGTCAATATTAACAAGATATTGATATATCGTGTGTGTATGTAACGTATAGCAAAGTGCCCTCGTTGTTGAAGAATAAACTTCTCGTGGTTTTATATAGAAGTTGTCCAACGTTTACTAGAAATAGATTTTTAAAAGCTCCTATTTATTTAAAATATTATTTATTTTTAAAAGATACTTAATTGCCTTTCTTTGATTGCATACACTATTTATCAACCCCATCGTAAATTTCAACAGTTAAATAAATTACATCAATATAAACTACTATATTTTGGGAAGTTTTAAGACATGACACATTCTATTGCGTTTTTATGTAGAGAATAATTGTTGATAAATTTCTACATAAGAATTTGTAGTAATTTAAAACTAATTACTATTAGATTTCAGTGTACTAACTATTGATACATTGCCTCCATCTAGACAAGCGTTTTACTTAGTATCCATATAAAAGACTATAACAACAAGAAACTGCACGTTGTTTTATACTTCTGGATAAACGATCAGAGCTGCTCAATAATTACAAAAGACTCATTTAGAATACAGTATCAATTTGGTTAAACAGAGTTGAGCTTTAACTAAATCTTTCAATTCTTTTGGTGTCCAATCCTGACAATCCGAAATGCTTCAAAAATCATTAATGCTACAAATAAACTTATTCATAACGATATAAGTATCCTTCCATGATAAGCTGCATACCCAATACAATCCACTTATCTCTCAACATTCCCTCTTGATTCTTAAAAATTCTTCCAAGAGAAGATGGCCTAGGAACCTTCTAATATAGACTTTATTGAGGTGCTACTAACGGGTAGTTTCATTACAATTTATTGCAATTTTCCCACATATTTCCATTATTTAAATATTGTACACAGTTGTAATTACCAATTAATATGTAAATTTAAAAAAAAATATAACATTCCAATACAGTTTTTACTGAAACTTCTGAATAGTCTCTTTAGTAGTGACTATCCGCAACAGACGTTTTTATAAATTTTAATATTTAACAGTCCAATGATAAATAAGTTGAATTAACACCCATTAATACTTTTTTCATAGTTTTAATCACAAAATACAACAAACAAAACAGAACGTCTATAATTGAATGGATCCCCCGACAAACGTTCTAAGCGACAAACATAAAATTTTGAGTAATAAGTGAAGGAAAATCATAATCTAAAGTGTCAGTTTTTTAGGTTAGATTTTATATTTAAATTTTGATTTGTTATATTTTGCATGTATAATGACATAATGGAGTGCTATATCATTCTACGACGTACTATTATACATTTTAAAACCTTTAAAATCGCCACTTGAAAATTTCGTCACTTAGTAAGTTTTTCGGCGGCCCCATTCAATTAGATTAACTAACCTAGTAGGTTATAAAAGGTTTATATGGCATTCAGTGTTGAGACGTTCACTTAACACACTTTCTACATAGTTTGACACAACGGAACTTAACAAATAACACTTCTTACAAATAATAATAATAAAAACAGAAAATAATAATAAAAGAGCAATAACCTAATGATAGAATAATAAAACCAATAACAAGCGGCGCGATCACTTCAATATAACAATCTTTCTCTAAACAGTCACCCCCTGTCAGACCTCTATCTGTTATTTTCGCTATGAGGTCCTCAATCCGATGTTTGTACGGTTTCTTCAATTATTATTATTTTTTTTTTTTAGAGTAGTATTGAAGCATTCAACGGGGCCAAGTTATTTCCTATATTCTTATGACTTGTTCGAACCACACAAATCGTCATTAGATTTCACCTATGGTCTTATAATGTTCAATAAACATAAACGGAATATTTCTCCAAATAAGTTTTTCATTTATTTAAACCACTTAAAAGATAGATCTCACAGATGAAGTGAGAGACGAGGGGTATTCAGTGTTCTGGGTTCTCTGTAGCCAATCCTGGGTGCCCTGGAGGTTATAGTTTGTCTCTCAGAGGTTTTCCTAACAAACAATCTTAACCCTAATTCAGGAATATGTGGACATTTCTATAAATTTTATTGTAGATAATAGTGTATTGTGCTAATATATTAAAGGTGATTGCTTTTTATACACATCGATTATCGTTTTTTATTCATTTAATGTTTTTTAGAAAAATGCGAGCTTCGATGACCTAGGTTTTACGCTCTGAAACCCGAGCGAACAAACTATTACTTTTTTTTTAATAGGGCGTATAAAAAAAAAAATTACCATTTTATCAAATTCCAGAGTTCAAAAGTCTGTAAATATCTTAATGCTATTTATTATTTACCAATACTTAATAATCCCTTTAGAGCATTCCCTAAGCTTGTTTATTAACACTGGACTTCTTAAAAAAAAACCTCAGTTCAGTCAATTATTTCAAAGATGAACCATGGCAGTGTCCTTCGAAATTCTCATAATTTTAAGACATTACTGGAAAAAAAATTTCACAGCCACTGAAGCAACTCGTGAAATTATTAAATAGAAAGGGAAGGTGTCTTTGAAGAGCGCAGTGCACGGCGTTGGTTTGAAAAATTTAGAAGTTGAGATACGACGTTGGAAAGAAAGAAGGGCTCCGGGCGGCCATTAATGGATATTGATGATGTTCTGAAGGAAGCTGTTGAGTTAAATCCATTCTCAAGTACTCGCGAACTTGCCAGGGAGTGTGGTGTGTCAAAAGAAACTGTTAGTCACCATCTTCTCTCCGTGGGGAAGGTGAAAAAAGACCTTTAGACTGTAACTGGTCCTCAACAATCACAGTCGAACCAAAGAAAAGTTTACAGAACTCAAACAATCCACCATATAGTCAGAACCTTCGGATTACTGCAATCAGCAGAACATTCTGCAATACTTTCCTGCGGAAGTTGAAAATGCTTTCCAAGATTCTTTGACAGCAATCCCATGGAATGGTATCAGCGTGGCATCGAGCAATTGGCTAGCATATGGGTAATCACGGTAGATAACAATGGACTATAATTTGAGTATTAATTGTATTTTATATCAAAGAAATAATAATACAAATATTTGTTACAAAATCGGTCATTTTTTTGTATACACCCCATTAATATTAACCATTTAGCTTTTATTATAATGAAAATTCAAACTTTACGATTTCCTAGAATAAATTTTTATGAAGCATAAAAAAATACATATATAGTACGGATATGATATATTGTATAAATCAGAGTGTATAATAAAATAAATTGGGGCGATACATCAAATCGAGTTCTTTCGTCTCATAAAAGGACCCAACTAGGGAGAAGAGATAAATTTGCCAATAAAGGTGATTTGATATATTATTTTCGGTTAGGGCCTAACTAGCTGCTTAGCTATTTATCACTCGATATATTTCTTATAGGGAACGCATGCAGTATTTTATATTAAGGCCTGGCTGAGAGGGGAGTTTGATGTATGGCAACAGCAATTTGTAGGAGTATGGGGGGATAAGATAGGACCCCGGAGGAGGCCTAAGCTAGGTCCTAATACTTTAATACTTAGTAATATATCAACTTGTGTTCGATCAGCACCCAACCCAATCGGCTTCTTATCGCCTAACAATGAACAGATTTATGTCCAATCGATAGGATTTATTCGAATAAGTAGTTGTGAATAATAAGTAAGTAACAGGTCTCGGGAAATTCCTATTGCAAGAAATAAAATGATTCATCAACCACAATTATCATCTGAGGTTTTCAAAAAGAAAATGGCATTAGGAGCCTCATACTCTTTTTATTTTTTAACTTTTATTTATTAATATACAACTATACAACAATAAATTAACAATAAGCGGAGGTAATTATCCATGAATAATAATAAAAGGAAGAGCATAACTCTAACTCTGTTGGTGTTGCTCGGATTGAAAGAGATAGTTTCCTTATCAAAAAAATATTTTGTTAAATAACATTTCTTGCTAAGACCTACCGCTTAGGAGATATAAATTATACTGTTGTCTTTAATTGGATAGATGAGTATGCTGTGTTTATAGCAACCCAATAAAGTTGGGCAGCACTATGTTTATTGTTTATTTTCTCAATAAAGCATATATCTCTCTGTTTGAAAGAAAAAAGTCAACCCTCTTTTCTCTCTACTTTGATTATTTCGAATGATTATTTTTTAAAAACTGTTTATTGAAATTTACAAACAAATACAATATAAAGAAACTCCCCATTGGTAGCACTTATAAAGGTTCTACACTCAACAGCAAAAAAAAATCGGACACCCAGATTTGTTTCATAAGTTTGTTAAATACGTTAATCTTTTCAATTTATGGTAAGAGATAGTTTATTTATATGTTATTTACACAAAACCTGCCACAAATGAATATTTTTTATTAATTATTAACAAAAAATTATAAAATAAAATAAATTAACAAATTTTTAAAAACCTTATTCTTCATTTTTATCAGGTTTTCTGACAAGGGGTGTTCTTACAATAGCAGGTATTTCTCCCTCTTCTACGGCGAAAGGCCCTAATCCTGTCAGGCATTGAAGAAATTAAAACAATCTAACAAATAACAAAGAAGTTGAATTTGCGAAATTTCAGTTACAGGATTTAAAAAAAAAATCTATTCTTCATCCATTCAAGACAGGAAGGTATGTATTTATCAAAAGGCATTTTTATCAATTCCGTTTCACAACGTATTTAACAAAATTATGAGACCAAATCTGAGTGTCCGAATTTTTTTGCTGTTTAGTGTATATAATGAAGTACTGTATAAAAAGATACCGAAGCAATCTTCTTTTCAGGCGCCTCGGAGGTTTATCTGGAATTAAACGAAATGCAAGTTGTGATACTAATAAATTTAATTGGTTGTGAAGTTTGCTATGAAAGGATTGATATCTGATTTGAGTTGAGTCAGAAACGTAAGGTATATTAAGATTTTATGGATAAGTTTGTTTGTGACAAAGAAAGGGGCATTGAGGATTTTTTTTTAGATAGTAAGAATTAGATACGAGACGAATTAGATGGTTTAGAAGAAACCTAAAGACCAACTCAATATGTTTAAATTGAATTAACTATTGAAGTAGTCGAAAATGACGGACTGTTTCCTGTTGTTTTAGTCTTGTATGTGGATTCCAAATAAGATGTTTGTCCAGATAGAGTTTTAGGTAGTGAATCTGTTCGAACAGGGATTAGTGGAACATAATTAAAGGAAAATGTAGGTTATTTGATAGTATTCATTTGGATTAATTTCGATTCTCCATTTTTGACACCATTCATAAAGGTTTATGATATGGGATTGGAGTGGGTTTTAGTTCTAAAATGCAAATTGATCAAGGGAAGGAAAAAGTAGAAAATAATTTTGAAATGCTTTCGACAGTTGAGTGAGCTTACGACTGAACTTAAAAAGGGCATTCTGCTAGTGTGATAAAAAAAAATTCTAACACCACGAAATAACACATTGAAAGAATTGTAACACGCAACTCATGTTAGGTAGAAATTTCCATGATCTGTTGTTTTTCTCCATCCAGGGAGAAATACATTTGTGAGTGTCTCTTTTTTTTTTTTTTTTTTTTTTTTTTTTATTAGTTTCTCTTTACTTATGATAGATACGGTAAGGACTGATAATTATCAATGGAATCATCTTATTGTTATTACAAAACCTTAAAGGGGAAAAAAAATGAGCTATGACTTGGTGGATTTTCCCAATCAAAAGAACTGATTTCTGTAATATAGAAAAACCAAAAATCCCAAAAGCCATTATTTTTTACTCAGTGGGTTTCATTTGTAACACCAAGATATATTAATTGATACACACGATTACTAAAACAAATGAAGGTCCATACAAAGTAATCAATATGTCTTAGTTATGGACGATATAAACGAATAAATTCGGTGCTGACGCTCGATTTAATTACACCAAATCCAAGCTATCAGGCTGAGAAGGAACAGACAGTCTGTTTGGGGACTGCTGTCAGGGTGTCGAACTTGTCTGCTGAATAATGAACTTCTGAGTACTACAGACTGTTTAATGTGGAATGCTTACAGAGTCAGGCGCCGTTTTATTCGGATTCCTCGGACCTCGAGCGGCTTGAGCATTGCGCAGAAATGTTTCAAATATTCAATGGTATCAATAAATAAGATGTTTCTGTGGAATTCCAGCTCTGAAACCGAGATTAATTAAGATTCCTGGCAACGTAACAGAAATTATATTTCTGGATTCAGGTCTGCTCATAGTGACTGGCTGAATTGTTGAGTCATGGTAAATCATGTTTTACCGTTAGCAGTGGAGTTACTAAGTCATTTCTGTAATAATCACTAATATACATATAAACGTCAGGCGTATGCATTTATCAAATATTTAGATCTACAAATTAATAATTGAATGGGTACGCCGAAAAACGTTTTAAGCGACAAAATTTCCGAAGTAGCGATTTTAAAGGTTTTTAAATGTATAATAAATAGTACATCATAGTATGATATAGTACTCCATTATGTTATTATACATATAAATATAACAAATTACAAGGTGAAAAAAAATCTAACTTACAAAACTAACAAGAACTTTAGATTATGAATTTCTTTCATAGATTACACAAAATTTATTTTGTCGCTTAGAACGTTTTTCGGCGGACCCATTCAATTATTTTTAAACTAACATTAAACATTTATTTTTAAAATTAATAAATTTCGGATAGTAATTAATTCTAATAGAGGAAAAATATTGGATCTAGACTTTTAGTTAAATATCCTATAATTACAAAGACGGCTTCGAACAAAAACTTCATTTAATTTACAGCTTAGACTACCACTGCAATGTTACTATTTGAGACCATTAAAAGTGTTTATATATATTTTTTTATAATGTATTAATCGTGCTGAAAAGAATAGAAAACCACCGAAATTCGGTTTATATGTACTTTAATAGTCAAGGGCCATATTAATTGACATTTCTCGTTAACCGCTCTCAAAAACAGGTTAAATATTTACTTATAAAATAATTTTTTTTTTATTTATTAGAATAATTAAAAGCTGCCTCACTCAAGGGCAATGAGTAATATTAAATATTTACTTATGAAATAATTTTTTTTTTTAATTTATTAGAATAATTACAAGCTGCCTCACTCAAGGGCAATGAGTAATATTGATGACAGAGACTCATTCACACAATATGTACAAAGACAAGAAAATTAAAATAAACAGCCTTTAAAAAATACAACAAATCAAAAAAAAAAAAAAAAATATATATATATATATATATATATATATATATATATATATATAAGCAAGAAAAGAAATAAAAAAAAAAAAGGAAGATATAAAAATATAATATAAATGATAATAGGTGATGATTTTTGTAACCAATAAATAAAAAAAAAAAAAAAAAATTAAGAAGAAAAGAAACAATCATAACTACATTCTTACTCTATATACAAATTTACAAACATTCCAGGGAACACCCTGATCCAAGCTCGCCCCCCTTAAGGAGGGGAAGCCGGGAACAGAGAGTTCCCAGCGCTGTTCTATCAGCTGCGTCACTAGTAAAATCCAGTGGTATAAAATAAATTATAAAACTTCTATTTAATCATTTTTGTTGATAGATTACAAAAGTAATTTTACGATTCTATTGATGCACAATAATAATAGAACTCATTAAAAAGTTTCAATTGCCTTTAATGACGGTTAAATATAAGAACTGATGTGAACTACATACAATTTATTATGATTGATACAGAAACTGGCATGCCACTTTTTTAGATTTTTTGCTTTGCTTTAAACAGTTTTATATAAATTGTGTACAATTATTCTGATAGCTTAAATCATCACTGAATATAATTCCTATTATATTTATAAAACAGAATTTTAAAAAATCGCTAAAGAGAAATGGACTAAATTAGCAGCCAGCATACATAGTAATTTTCTAAATGGACAAGGATTATTTAAATCACAAATTTACTTAAATGTAAACCTACCATCTATCACCCCACAATGTTAATTCATTATACTAATAACTAAAAAATTGATTGCTTTATTAAAAAAAAACAAAAAAAAAAACACGTAAAATTATTATTCCTATAGTATAATTATTATTGGTTAAATGTGCTATAATTATAAAATGAGCTTCAATCATTTTTTTTTTAATTCTCTTTCGATAGCTGTTGAATTAAAACCGGACAAACTAACACTCTAATTACTCATAAAATACAGAATTGCAAAAACCCAATTTAAAAGATCGCCTAACAATATGCAGAATATTTTAGTAAAAACTTTGTAACCATCATGACCGACTTATTCAAGTTGCGATTGATCCTCTTGACAACACATTTCAACAAAATAGTTAAAAGAATATTTTCTTGATTATAGAATTTACCCACAACCATAATCATGATTAATTATGAAAGGAAAAATAAATTCAGAAAAAGATATCAATGGATTCTGACCTCTATCGTCTGAAGACGATTGTATATATTAAAATATAAAAGATATATTTATTTATTTAGTAATGATTATTATTTTTTTTTTTTATTTGGTTCAATTGTAAGATCTTACGAAACAGTGGGAAAGATTATGAAACACGAGCATACACCGAATTAATTCTTTAAAGGAAAGGGGAAAAGGCCAACTTTTGGGTTTGTGGCTTTTGAAGAAGTTTGAAGTTGTTTATTTAGGGCAACGTGAAATACTTCTGGAATCCAACGTTGGCAGATTCTTTAGGAACTTTTGAATTAGTTCATTCAGTGGTGCGGTCGATTCAAGGAAAGTTTCGCTGAAGATAAAGCTCCGCGATAAAATAATTTGTCTTGATAATTTTTATTTTTGCGTTGGGCTGTGAAATTATGTTGTTTGTACCGATGTTTTTACTGAGAAATCAACATAGAATTAGATTTAATTGCAATTCACGTAGAAGAAGGATGGTATACACTAATAATAAGTGACAATTAGAGAAAAAAAAACAGAGACAAGAATTCTGAAGATGGAAATGATATTTCCGAAACATGTTGATGTGAAATTAGAATATATGGAGGAGTTGTGCCACTGAAATTGAATTAGCTACCAAAGGCAGTAGATTACGGAAGCGTTATTTCATCAAATTACCGTAAATTAATCGTCATACATTTTATATATATTCTCATCTGCACGTTATAAGTTTTCTGTATAATAGCATTCACCTAAAAAATGATCTTTAAATCATGAATCATGATGAAGTTCTTCAATCTTCATACGACAGGAAACTCCTTGTTATAGACATTTCTACATTTATAATACAAATTTACATTTATGAATAAGCTCCTAATTAATTAAAAAAGACTCATTTACATGACAGTAACTAAGAACCTTCTCGTATCCAATCCTAACAATCCAAACTCCTTAAAATCGAATTGGCCTAAACCTAGATTCATCTTTCTATGATACGATTTATACCCATTCCAATCCTCTTGTCTCCCAACTTACTTCCCATTTGATTCCTGATAACCCTTCGAAGAAGAACTATTATATATATATATATATATATATATATATATATATATATATATATATATATATATATATATATATATATATATATATATATATTGGTTGTCACACATGAAAGGACCGTTTTTAGAAGCTGGAAGAAAATAAAAATTTGTGATCAAATCTAACATATTTTTTATTCAAAGTATTTACCATAATTTTCGATACACTTCTGCCAACGGCTTACCAAGTTTTCTATCCCAGATTTGATAAACGTTGAGTCACGTGATGAAAGGAATTCAGAAAAGGCATTTTTAATGTCTAATCATTGTTAAGCAATTTTCCTTGCAAAAAGTTGTCCAAACTCCGAAAAAAGTGGTAACCTGTAGGGAATAGATGAGGGGAATATAGGGGGTTTGGTAAGACTCCATAGCCCAACCTCTTTAATTTATTCACTATCTGTATTGAAACATGAGGCCGGGCGTTATCATGAAAAAAGATAGGTCCTTTCCTGTTTACCAGTACCGGCTGTTGATTGATCAAATTTTGATGCATTTGAACAATTTTTTGGCAGTATGATGGAGAATCAATTGTTTTTCCCGTCGACGGGGAAGATTTTCTTATACCGTATATCCTGAAGAAAATTTTGTAAACCAAAGATAGATGGTTCTTTCATTAGCACCTCCTTCACCAAACGCATGATTAATATTTCTTGCTGCCTAGGCAGAGTTTGTACTCATGAAATAAAATAGTTCGGGAATTGCGTGTTTCCATGGCCACGGTTAAAATTATGCTAAAATATGTTATGCCTACTTAGGAAAAAAAGAAAATAGTTTGCAAATAGAGGATTGCTTATTATAGATAGTAAATATTTTGCTAGGAATCAACAGGCAACGCTTTAATCCTCTATAAAAAAAAATCGGACATTTCATGTGTGACAATCCAATATATATATATATATATATATATATATATATATATATATATATATATTAAGAAATCAAGACAGCCCACGGTCCTGAAGCAATCACAGTAATGAAGAAACTTCAGAAATCCAACAGAATACTAGCAAGTGTGAAGAGTACTAGGACATTTCTACTAAGATGCAGGGCATGATTTTGAGAACAATATAGTCTCGAAACGTCGCCGAAATAGTGGTTTTTATTTAATGACTGAACCTTACTAAACATATATACACATATTATAGTCCTAGTGTAAACCGGGATGTGATAGAAAGAAATTGGGGTGGGATAGTCGGGTAAATGTACAATCCTTGAGGTGTTCCCAATGGACTACTCGGTTTTTTTCTATTCCTACTTGAATCAAATATAAAACGGGATGATTATTGGAAACATTTATTATTTGTTTTAATGGTATATTATGACTCGAAATATGAATGAACTTGACCTCCAATCTCGCATACTTTGTTCCGGCTTATACAAAATCATGTATTACTTGTTGTGATACTGTTAAGCAAGTTTTTGCAGGTTTGGTGAGCTCTCCGTAGCGGGTTTTTGATTCCAACAAGTTCTCTTACTCATATTTTACTTCCTTATACATACTTGATCATTCTTTCAAATTTATTTATCGCATTCCAGTTTACACCAGTTTACACTAGGACTATATTATGTATATGTGTGTGTATATATATATATATATATATATATATATATATATATATATATATATATATATAAAAACAGTTCTAGTGTAAACTGGAATGTGTTAGAAAGAAATTGGGGAGGGACAGTCAGGTAAATGTACAATTCCTGAGGTGCTCCCTATAACTAGTCGTTTTTTTTTTGTTTTTTTTATGTTCCTACTTTAAACCAATGTAAAATAAGACTATTACTGGAACCTTTTACAAAAAATAAAATGGGTCAGAACATCTAAATATGTTTTGTTAAACAGGAATTTGTAAAACAATATCTCTTTTTATACATTTCCTGAATTGTAATTAACTACGTAGCTAATAAATGGTACTTTTTGATTTTGTTCTTAATATTGTTTGTTATAAAGTAAAAAATTAAAAAAAAAAAAATTGGAATGAACATATATCTACACTTCTTAATGCCTTCTTATGATGAATTTGAAAATGATAGAAAAATCATTGATATTGATCTATCGATCTATATTAACTAAATGACTAGTTCTTTTAGAAAAATATATTTTTATTTGCTGCAAAAACACACAGCAGATAAGAGCTCGTAATTGCGATAAAGAGGCAAGGCTGCAGTGGTGGGGGGCCAGATGTTGATTTACCTTCGAGCAGTCTCAGCAATTGTGCAAACAGTACTGCGGCTGCCACAGTGGCACAATGGTTCCAGCCCGTCCAGTCCAACATGATTATGTACACTGTTCTGGTCAGTCTGTCTGTCTTCTTGTCTCTCCTCTACGCCATAGACCCAAAGGAGAGGGTAGGCACCTGCATCAAGATTAAGTTAAACGTCTCCCACTATCTCAACGCAGTAAGTAGTTAAGTTAGTACTTAATAATTCCATACTTAAAAAATCATAACAAGATTTAGTCCCCAAGGGTAGAATACCGATACCAATGCCATTCTTTTTTTAGAAACAATTTCTTGCTTTCGAATTAAACTCGATAAACTATCCACCCAATGAACGATTTTATTTAAAGTTATGAGTTATTAAATATTAACATTGAAATTCCTGAATTATTCGTGCCAATAATTTATTAAAAAAATAAATTCTAAGAAACAAACTAAAAATACATAGAAAAAAAAAAGGTTGAAACTCAGATTCACAAATAACTTATCGTAAATAAGTAAATACCTTGAATGAATAATTGAAATTCGGGAAATGTACATCTATTATAAAAATCCAGTCTCTGCTACACGGAATGAATTTTAAATGAGACTCCCCCCCCCCCTTAAAAAAAAAAAAAAAAAAAAAAAAAATACGGCGGATATTTTTCAGTCTTAAAAAAAAAGAAGAAAAATACACAACAAAAAAAGTTAATAAATTAGTGATTAACTTTAAAAAATCCCGTAAAAACGTAAATGTTCAAAAAATTATCATTTTAAAACTAATCTACCTCTAAGAAATACGCCATAAAAAAAATATACATTTGAAAGTAAATAAAAATAAATTAACAGGAAGTGTTTTAATTAATTAATTCAGTAAAGAATAGAAGGTTTGCGAAGTGGTAATGATGGTATGTACACACTAATACGATATACGTAGATAAGGAATAATTTTGTTCAGGAATAATTTTTAATATCTTACTTATTTCATAACTATCTTGTCATTACTCCATTTCCATTGATAGTTATAACACTAGTAAAAGTAATAATATTAAAAGAAAATGGCTCCGTGTTCATCTTACTTTAATCCTAATCAATTTATATTTAAATTTAAAAAAAAAAAAAGTGTGACGACAATATTTTTGGCTAGTAACGTAGTAAATTTTGTAATACAGACCTCAATCATGATATTATTCAATCTCAACTAAATTCAACTCATTAAAATTTAATAAAAACATTTTGAGAATTTTTTAAAATTTACAAATTTAAAACAAATACGGCATAAATATTGCAAAATAGTATAATAGTGGTATAATTTTATATAAATTTAAAAAAACAAAAAAAACAGTATCATTGTTTTATTCGAGTTATTATGTATTGTTTCTGGAGTTATGACTCTTGTAATTGTATATTTTTTTCAACACTATTTATAACTATTTAGTATACATTCATTTTTTTTTTTTTTTAATGGTGTTTATCTTTTATTAAAAAAAAAAAAAATTTATCTATTCAATATCAGAGTCTAAATGTAAGTATTCCCTACAATTTTTAGCTAATCTAGAACTCCCATAACCAGCAAATATCAAACACAAATAATTTAATTCGTTAGAATATAACATTTCCAAATAGGGGCTAGACAGTGACACAAGGCAGGCCAAAAGTTCAGATTAAATTTAACACATTAGGATTTTTTTTAAATATTTAAAAATTGTAAAATAATGTTGTTTTTTTTCTAGATACCTACTCTATAAGAAGTTTATTTATTATATTCACTTATGTTTTAAATTTAATAATTGTTATATTTCTTTCTTGTTTTACAATTTCCATTAATGCTTGGATGGATATAAATGCACAATAGTGACAAGAGACTCCTTTACCCAGACTGCGCTGGAATATATTGGTCTCTCAAGTGAGGAATTTGGTGGATAAATGGATCATGTTACTTTTATTTTTTTTTTTTTTTAATACAATATATTTCATTAGATGAAGGATGATGTGTGGATATATTATCTAGCAAAATCCGGATATTTCAAAACAACCAGAAAAACAGATATGACAAAGATGAAGGGGCTATGTAACAAAAACTTTGTTGAAACAAAAAATTGTGTTTTTTTACACAACCCCTTCTTACACCAAACCCTTCAAGTTTGACTGTTTATGCATTAATATTTGCTCCCGATGACAATTCTTATGAATAGAAACATATTTTTACTTATTTTTCGATATATGATTAAAACATAAAATTTAATATTATTGGTTTGTCGTAAACTTACGACTTTCTGTTCTACAGTATTCTTTAATAATATTCCACTAATCCCTGTTGAACAGATCCTCTACCTAGGACTCCACTTGGACAAACGTCTTACTTGGAATCCACACACAAGACTAAAACGACAAGAAACTGCCCGTCGTCTCAGACTACTTCAACATTTACTAGACAAACGTTCAAAGCTCCCAATTAATTAAAAGGCTCATTTACATGACTGAGATTAGACCTATCTGCACGTACGGAGTCGAGCTTTGGGGCTCCACTAAACAATCCAATTCATCTCGTATCCAATCCTTACAATCCAAAATCCTTCGAAAAATCCTCAATGCTACACCAATAAACTTTGTCACCCGAAACCAGATAATCCTTTCATAGTAAGCTCGATAACCACTCAAATCCCCTAATTTCTCAAAGATTGCAACCATTCCCGATCTTAAAAGAAGATGTTCTAGTGTAGTTTTTATTAAAGTGTTACTGATGAGTAGTTCTTTACAGTTTTGTCACCTTATGAGCACATCTACTTGATGTATACATTTTGTACAGTTGCCCAAAATCTGATACCTAAATATATATATATATATATATATATATATATATATATATATATATATATTTCATAGTAAATTAATCCATAACCACTCAAGTCCATTAGTTTTCAACATTTAATTTTGACAAACAATTAATAGCTTCCCACTCCGTTCCCGATAATCCTCCGAGAGGCACAGAAAGCAACGATTATAATTTTTATTTCAGTTAGATTTCTTAGCCTTGTATAACTTTGGCAAGCTGAAGATATTACATCTATATTTTCAGTTGAAATGAAGTCCAATCTAGACACTCAGTAGAAAATAGAAAAAAAAGTTAAAGTAAATAAAATAACTGTTTGATTTGGTTCCGAAATTCGAAATCATAAAAGACAGTGAAGGGTGCAAAAATCTATAGATTGTATCATTAGTTTAATTTAAATTAGAGTGGTAGGTTTACTATCTTTCGATTTTGGTACCGAATAATTATTTCAAGATTCAAAATTAAAATCAAAAATTTAAAAAAATAAATAAAAAAGTAAAATAAAAAATAAAACAAATGTCTACAGTACTCTTCCTAAAAATTTTTAATAAATAAAGAGAAACAAATCTGTTGCACACGATCTAATAAATTTAAATGTTTCTCTTTTACGTGATCAGTTACGAACTACTAAAATTAGCGATGAATGTTTAACGTTTTTTAATGAATTGCAAGAAAATAAGAAACTATTCAAAATGTCCTTTCCAACAATAGCAATGCATGAACATATTCTAACAAGTATCAGAGACAATACTGCAAATTAAATTAGGGGAGAGAGAAAAATCAACAATATTTGAATTTAAAAAACAGTGAAAGATAAATAAACTCTAAATGAACCGGGGTCTAGAAACAGAAGGTATGTTACGCATAATATCCGTATAGGCTTCTAGATTGATTTTGGAATAATATAGTCCAAGAGCGATTCATATAAGGCCATATGACACTTGTTTATATGTAGATAATAGTAGATAATATCAAAATATGAAAACAAATAGAAATTATCAGAATAAACTAAAAAAAAATAAAATAAAAAATAGTAATGACATGGTAATTTATGTAATAGAGAACATTCTTTTTGTATTTTTATATTATTTTGGATAAGAATCATTGGAGTTAATGTTCAGAGAATGATGTTATGGGATCTAAGAATTAACTAATTAACTATTTAATACACAATTATAGCAATATAGTAGAAATTTACAATGCTATTACGTAGTACGTGACTTGATTCTTCCTATTTGCGAGTTAGGGAAAAAGAAATCTTCATGAAAAAAGAAAACCTACAACTATTAAAAGTTATAAATGAACATATATAATCTACCAGAAAAAAAATCTACATTCATTTTTTTTTTTTTTAATTATTATTTTATTTTTAGACATTTTACAATAAACTAAAGTTTTGAAAATGATTTCTATGTTAATAAATATAAAAATTAAAATACAAATTTTTACAAAAAAAATTATCTCTTTATCGAATGCTGGAAGTAATTTTTTAAAAAATTTAATCCAGCTCTGAATGCACAGAATTCATCAGTTATGTTTCCTCAGACGTTTTCAAGAAATTAAGCGTGTCTTATTAATCAATAAAGTTATCTCACGTTTAACGGTAATGCATGGAAATTCTTATGTTCGGAGTTATATAAACAACTACAGAAATAGATTTTTTTTTTTTTTTTTTTTTTTTTTTAATAGTTTAAAGTCGGAACCGCTGATTATATAATAGGAAATGGATACTGAAAGAGTATTTAAGAACAAAAGCAACTAAAGGCATAGAGGAAAGGTAACAGTTTTTTTTCATCGACAATTTCTAATCGAAAATAGCTGTAGAATGTTGCCTAACATAGATAAGGCATGACATAACCAAAAGCAGGTTGTCAATTAAATTAAAAATATCAGTTATCCTTGAAGGAGAAACATTGTTAGATAAATCTTTTTTTTTTTTTTTTTTAAAGATAGATTTTCATTGAGTTCAACGCATATCATAAAACATATTGTACTGCCAGGATGTGTAAAACCCTAACTTTCAAAAAATTCTTTATTAACTTATTATTTTTATTTTCTAAGATTAATATCTTGCCGGAAGTTTTACTAGGGATTCAATTGGATGATATCACTCGGGTTTTAAGGCGATAAAACCGCATCCTGAACTCAGATCCGCCGACTCCTACGCCTAATGGATATAGTGCTTTGAAGCTGTCGTTTTAAAAATTAATAAATTTAATCTATTTTTTGGGTATCAAATATTAAGAATAATTAGTGTTTTGGTCTGAATATAGGTTTTTTTTTAAACTTAAGGTACACATGATGGTATAGAAGGATCAATACAATTAGGATTGATAAATTAATTGCCACTTCTATTGGCATTGTTTTATGAGAATACTAGTTTCGAATGCTAAACATTCATCTTCAGATCTAAAACATACAAAAATTTCAACACATCAGCACTATGTTACATGGATTACATATACTAATGTTTTCAAAAAACTAAGTCAAGATATCAAATAGGTGAGTACCAATATTTGATTTCTTGTCTTCCATTTTTTAAAACTTTAGTATATGTAATCCATGTAACATAGTGCTGATGTGTTGAAATTTTTGTATGTTTTAGATCTGAAGATGAATGTTTAGCATTCGAAACTAATATTCTCATTAAATAATTCCAATAGAAGTGGCAATTAATTCATCAATTCTAATTTTTTTTTTTAATTTGCTTTCACAAAAAATATTGCATTCTAGGTTTTGTTACTGTGTTCTAAGTCGACATAAATTTGAAGTAGATTTAAGAAACAAAAATTTTGAATATTGACTAACTAACTTCATATATTTTTTCCTCTCTACTTACGGAAGTACCATATTAGTGCCTTAATGCACTTTATATTAATTATAAGTGATTAATCGTTCACATTTTAAAATTAATTTTTATTTAAATGATCCTAGCTATGATTTTCTTAGTACATAACGTTTTAAAATAATGTTTTATTAGTTATCTTAATTGTTTGGTATTCTAGTTTTTTTGTTAATGTGGAATAGTTCGATACTAATTTTATTACGTTATTTAATTGGTTTGACCAATTTAAGTTGGCTAAATCTTTTTTCAGGCAAATCCGTGAATCTATCAAAAGACAAATAAATCCCGAAATTTTCTCTTTAAATAAATAAATAATTATCCTAATTAGGTTTGGTAATCTTAAATTTTAATTGTAATTTAGATACATCAGATATTTTTATTGTCTTGATTTTGCTGTAGGTAAAAAGATCCCATTATCTATCTTTGAGGTTTGTTTTTCTCAGGTTCTTTAAAATTTTTTTTAAGAATAAAAATTTCAAAATTAGGCGGTCGATTTATATAAGATTATCTCAAATATTAATACGATTTCAATAATAATAGAACTTCATTTTTCCAACATAATTTGAAAGTTATGAAAGCATAACTTTTCAAAAATCATCCTTAGCCTCAGAAGCTTCTAAACTAAACTACGACATTTTCAATAGTATATTAAAATGATTACCAAAATATATTATATTTAATATAATAAAATGAAATATAATTCTTTTGTATTTACATTAAAATATACAGCTCAAAAATAAATCATTTTTACCAATTAACCGAAGCAATTTCGTTCCAAACGGGATCAGCTGACTGAATTCTTAGAAATCTCATCTTGGAACGACATTGTAGAGGCGCTATCATATAGTAGATTTATATACGATGTAGTTTTTATAACATAAAAATATAGATGGCTAAAGAAATATTAAAAATAAATAAAAAAAATACAGAGTTTTTCCTGCAGCTTTCTGAAGGTTCGCCACAATAGTAAATGGGGGAAATGAATCTGTTACTTACGGGGATTAAGTTATGCCTTTCAGCTGTATAATATAAGGCTAAGCCATATTTCTAAGTTTTTACATGCAAAATAAATACGTTTTCAATTATAAAATATTATATCTGTATAATTGAACAAAGGGTAAATGAAGAGAAAGGGAAAATACAAAAAATATCGATACTTAAGTGGAGGTACGTAATGCACTGATATATTTATTAATTATTCAAAGAAAAATTTATATTTCAATAATAATAAATGAATAATTTGTATGAGTAATATATATATATATATATATATATATATATATATATATATATATATATATATATATATATATATATATATATATATTTTCAAATATATTACTCATACAAATTATTCATTTATTAT
This sequence comes from Euschistus heros, assembly GCA_003667255.2. Taxonomy (NCBI): domain Eukaryota; kingdom Metazoa; phylum Arthropoda; class Insecta; order Hemiptera; family Pentatomidae; genus Euschistus; species Euschistus heros. Next base: position 2,712,796 of record RCWM02000106.1, on the reverse strand, counting down.
TATTGAAATATAAATTTTTCTTTATATTTATATTTATAGTAATATATATATATATATATATATATATATATATATATATATATATATATATATATATATATATATATATACATATTTTTCACAAATGTTACTTATACAAATTATTCATTTATTATTATTGAAATATAAATTTTTCTTTGAAAAATTAATAAATATATCAGTGCATTACGTACCTCCACTTAAGTATCGATATTTTTTTTTATTTTCCCTTTCTCTTCATTTACCCTTTGTTCAATTATACAGATATAATATTTTATAATTGAAAACGTATTTATTTTGCATGTAAAAACTTAGAAATATGGCTTAGCCTTATATTATACAGCTGAAAGGCATAACTTAATCCCCGTAAGTAACAGATTCATTACCCCCTTTTACTATTGTGGCGAACCTTCAGAAAGCTGCAGGAAAAACTCTGTATTTTTTTAATTTATTTTTAATATTTCTTTAGCCATCTTTATTTTTCCTTTTGAAATAATAATAACAGAGACTGGTACGCCGCCGATTCACACCAGTTTCAATAAAAATGTCTTTTGCCACACGAATGAGTATGTTCTGGTAATAACAGCTCCATTATTGTGTGAGTAAATGTTGAAGATTTACCAGCATTGATGATACAAAAAGTTACAGTAAGCTGTTTTTCTCTGAAGGGAAGCAGGAACTGAATATTTTGAAACATGAAATTGCATATTCTACTTCCAAAATATAGAATAAATAGAATATAGTTATTTCGATAAAAAATATAAAAATTAAGTTTTGTAAAGCCCTTATTCTGTAAACTTCGATTTGTATACACTGGTAAGCTATTGTTTTTTTTATTTATTTTTAATATTTCTAAGCAAAAAATTCCACCCCATCGATTTTTTTTAATTTTCTCGACTAAAAAGTTTCATTATTTATGAAGGTTTTATGCGCTCATATATTTTAACCAGATCATACGGAGCTTATTAGTATTATTAAAAAAATAATTAAATCAAAAGAAGCAGTTTTTTTTTTTTAATTGCCCATTATTTTAAGCATTTATAACACACATACAAGTAATGAGAAACATGTAAGGAGAATAAAAAATATAAATTAAATTTTAATAAAGCATTATTTAAAAGCTACTACCAAGTACGTATTAAAAAAAGAAACGTTTTATGGGTCTTTCATTCCACAGGGTACAGGTTTAATGTAATTTTGAATGAATTATTGATAACCTTATCTGATACAAAACCAACAAATCATATTAATTTAAAATTTCCATTTGTTTTAATAATGCTTATTTTTATTTAATTATTCCAATAAGTTTCATATGTTTTGCTATAATTGTATGGAGACGTAAACTTCTATAAAAGTATGAAACTTATATCCAAGAAAAAAAAAAATCAATTGGCTGGAATATAAATATATACCTTTATACACATATAGCGGTGGCAATCGTACCAAAAATCATTCTTATATGAAGAGTAAAATTCCAACACCAGTTTTACTTAAAATAGAAAGAGGCCTCATTTTTTATTTGGCCGTTTTCAATGTGATTTAACTACCTTTCACCTAAAGATAATGTAGTACAAAAGCTATTTAAAATAAAAAAATAAAAATATGGAAATTGGAGTGAACTGGTTCCCGAATTCATCGCCTCATATACAAAGTAATTAACTGATGTAGACAATATATTTTTTACTTATACCCAATAATCCTTTATGGTAAAATGAATCTGTATCAGAGATCTCAATTGTGATGTTAATTTTGTTAATGTCTTTTACTTATCTATTGTATTATTTTCTTTGATTTAGTTTTATTTTGACTTTCATCTATTATGTTTTAATTTCAAGAGATCAAAATAGAATTGAACATTAACAAAATGCAAAAAAGAAAATAACCATCTGTGAACCATATTAAATAAATACATAGATTTATAAATCTTTCCTTCAAGAAATATACAAATTTTTTAGTTGTGCAACTTGTATCGAGTGTGTAAGTGGTAAATACAAATTAAAAAAAAAAAAATATATTTAATCTGGTTGTATTATAAAAAGAAAAAAAAATTATCAAGCTCATGATGATGGAAGAATTTGGAAGACAATATATTAAATTATTTATAATCTTTATAACTCCATGAATGATAAAGATTTCTCTGAGTGAGAATTATTAGGAGACGGTTGGTAGTTGGAGAAGTGGTCGCATTTCCTTGCAGATCAAGTAGCCAGAGATCCTGAGGCGATTATCCTTCCGAGTAATTGAGGGCTGGAGAAGGCTGAGAGTCGACCGCACCAACCGCCCGTCTAGGAGCTATGGCCCAACATTATGTATTCTGGTTGATATATTACAATCCTATCGATACACAATATCATTTGCATATTGTTTGCAACCAGTTAATAATTACTTTACTTCATCTTGTAACAATATAAACCAGATTTTATCATATGAAAAAAGGAGAACATAGATCGAAGCTTCAAAATTATTTTAAATTTTTTATTCTGTTTAGCGATTAATAAATTATAACTTGTGGCATTAATCAAAGAATTGTATCTTCCACGTTAATTGAACTAATAATTTGGTTGATCAGAGAAGGATATTATTAATAGAGATGTGTCGATTCTCGAATCTATGATCGAAGTCAATTCCTACGAAACGTTCAATATCGCTGACATAATTTATAGAAACAATATTTTTTTCAACTTTTCAATAAGAGAGCATGTTTTAATTTTAATTTGTCACGATACTTGATCCAGAATTCAAATAATTGTAGCCAGACAATACAATAATAATTTTATTGTATCTGTTTGTTATTCCAAAATAAATATTGTGTTTAATTTCAAATTTTCATAACGGTTTTTAGCCCTAATACGCTATTGAAAAGACATACAAAGAAATAACTTTTTGATATCTTAACAAGTTTACTGCGGGCCCGGTAGACGATTTTGCTAGCCAATGGCGGGTGACATAATATGTTTTTTCTGATTTACCCACCCTGGGTTAGATACGAGGAGTGACGTGAGTATTCACGTCATCCGCCTTCAACGAGTTAAGTAATAAATTTGAAATTCATAAAGAGGAAATAAAGTCAAGATGAAAAGCTAACAATTTTGTTATTTATCGGTCTGAACATGGCTTATTTTATACTTACTTTTTAGAAGTTTAAAAATATAAGACTATTATAGTTCCAATAGTTCTTTATGGATACTACATCCATTGGAAATTCCAAAGTTAGGGTCGCTGGAGAACTGGAGAAGATTGGAGAGCAGACTATAATCTGAAAAGAAACTTTATATGAAAAGTTAAGACCCTGAGAGTTTCGTTTCTAAATTTCAAAAACTGTGAAAAAAAAGGGGTGGTCATCGAATATTGAACAACCTATATATATATATATATATATATATATATATATATATATATATAAGTAGATCTGGTTTAATTAAAGGTAGAGATGTGTCAATTCCTTGTCGATTCTCGATTTTATTTTTTTCAAGAAACGATATCACGAATCGATGATCCTAAATCGATTTATAGAAACCGAATGATCCCGGCTACTTTGACGATTGTTTTGTGATATCTAATTAATTATTTAATTATCGATTCTACTCCATAAAAAAAAAGGCTATTCTTTTTAATGTTTTCCCAGAATTAATACTATAAATTCAAATATTAACCGGAATATTTTCTGTTATATGACAGTTATTGTATAGTAACTTATTTTTAAATAAATAAGGTATTGGTCTCGGGAATCGATTTTTTAGTACCACAGTTAAGAATCGAAAAATTAGGTATCGACTTATTACGTATTACACAAGCACTTTATTCGTTCCTACATATTTAGTAATTAATACAAAAGGCATGTAAACAGTTGATTACAGAATAAAATGAAGCGCTTCTATGGCGATGGTTATTATTTAAGAAAAAAAAAAAAATGCATAGCAAATACTCTTGCACACTTACTCTTATAGCAGAACCAAACAAAAAACGTCTGCATTAGCCAATCGCATCAAAGCAGCCCATCGATCCAGCTGTGGTCATCAGTTTTCAACCCTTATGCAACAACCCATTTCCGTATCGTGCCCAGACCGAGCAATATTTCACCTGTGGATAAAGGTATAAAACGGTGGATATCTCATAAAGGATCGCGTTGAAATGGTTAAATCGGCCAATAAATCGCCTCGTCCACTGTTCTAAGGGGAAACTGATAACTGAGAGTGGGCTCATTGTCAAGGCTGTCGCTTGATCAGAAACCTATGTCGCATAAATCAGCTTAAGGGTTCATAACATACTTTTTAAAAAATATTTATAGCTGCTTTTTAAAAACAAATTTTAAGCGAAGAATATATATTAAAGATCATTTTCTTCTTTTGCTATTTTGTAAAATTTAAAAATAAGTATATAAAATTTTTTTAAAATCGAATAAAGTTATAATTTAAAAGAACCTAACCTGACTACTTCAACATTTACTCGACAAACGATCAAAGCTCCCAATTTATTGCAAAAGACTTATTTACATGACTGTGATTAGACCTATTTGGACGTACGGAGTTGAGCTTTGGGGCTCTCTAAACCATCCAATTCACCTCGTATCCAATGCTTACAATCCAAAATCCTTCGAAAAATCATCAATGGTCCTTACTTCGCCACCAATAAACCTATCCATGAAGATCTTAATGCCCCATGTGTTGCTGATTTAGCCCAAACCAGATACCAATCCTTTCATAGTAAGCTCCATAACCACTCAAGTCCATTAGTTTCTCAACTTGCTTCCCACTCCGTTCCCGATAATCCTCCGAGGTGTCTGAAAAGAAGTTGGCCAAGAGATCTTCTAGTGTAGAATTTTTATTGAAGTGCTACGGATGAGTAGTTCTTTTCAAGTTTTTACATGTCGTTGTAATCTTTATCAGCTCATTTACTTGATGTACATATTTGTATTGCTGTAAACTTCAATAAATTGATATATGAATATAATTAAATAATCTTGGAAAACTTTTACACTGTGATTAAATAATTAAATAAATGTAAAGGTAGTTGTTGAAAGGGACCAGTAAAAAAATAAGCAATGATTGAAATTAACTAACCATATTTTTATTATGCCAACGTTTCGGGTTATCTTTTATGACCATCATCAGAACATACGGAAAATTAAAATAACTAAAAAATATATCATCATAAAAACGCTGTCAAGAAAAGAACAATAAATTAATGAATCCTTTCTATATTTACAAGTAATTATAAAAAAACTGATCATTTGGTGATATCTATTACATAAAATAACACAGTAATACCATTTTTTTATTACGTATATATCTACTTAATGAAATCCAGTTAATAATTTATAGCTTGCTTTACTGTGTTAAAAGAAAAATTACTAAAAATATTTTCTAGAAAGGAAAACAAAGGTATGTTGTCTAGGTGCAATTTCGCCTTACTTAACTGATTTATAAAATAATTTTTATTTCTATTATCGATATGTTTTGGTATTTATATTTGAATTCCTTTATCCAGAATTTTTCCTTAACCGACGTGTCCGTTCTGTTAACACTGGATAATGGGGAGTCTACTGTAATGAATAGCGAAACAACAAAACTAGATAAAACTTTTCAAAGGTCTCAGATAACCACAATTCCCAGTTCTCTTCAAGGCAAAGTGTTTTTATGATTATACATCTTACATACATCAGTGATTCTAATTTTCCATATTATAATTTTCCATATTCACCCTGATAATAGCTATAAAAGAAATGGCCGAAACGTTGGCAAAATAAAAATAAAATGTTTTTTTTAATTGCTTAATGTTTTAATCATTCCCCTCAAAACAGCCTACTTTATCAAACACACCAAGCCATTTAACACAGCTTTTTGGATTTAATAAATGATACATTGATCTTGTAGTTTTCGATTGATTAAGTTATCATCCCCTATAAATAAAATATTAGGGTTTTGTATACTTTTCCCTCTTATTGAGATAGCCGGTTCATTATTACATGGCATTAAACTAAACTAAGTTTGACTTTAACGTTAAATATGTGAGCTTTGAACGTTTGTCTAGTAAATGTTGAAGTAGTCTGTAACTAACAAAGAAGTGAAATTCAAAACGTTACTAAAATATTTCTGCTCTGATAAACATTCTTTACAAATACAACTTCTGAAACATGGAGATTTTATGGTGATTGTATAATTTAACGGATTCGTAACTGAAATTTCATCAATTTGCCATCGATTGACAGTATATCGATAAACACATAAGTACGTAACATTCCTAATATATAATATATAAATGTTTCTTACACACTGTAAATTTCAATAATTAAATATTTATAAAAAAAAAATAATAATAGTAGCGAGAAAAATACCACTAGTGAAAATTAATAAAAAATATTTAACTGATTTAATTTCGTTAATGAGTCCTGAAAGACCAATTTCCTTAGTTTACGCTTGATGTGGTGCTAAACAAGGTGTAAAGTAATATCGTAAATTAACTTTCTATACAATACTCGGTTTTTTTGACGTTATGAGAATTAATTGAGTGTTTTGGTTCAATTTCTTCTTCTTTCGCTTATTTGCCTCTTTTTTTTTTAAATTATTTCTTATTTATTCTTTTTTACCTATAAAAATTTTCATTGACATCAATTATGGCATGTATCAGTGAAAAGTTATTGTTTTAAAATCTCATTAAACAATAAATATATTGAAAACTACTCAATATCTTTTTTAAAAATTAAAGATAAATAAAAGTATGATAGCAACACTATTGATGCAGATGAGAGCTGGACTGGTATCTCCTGGTAAGTAGGGATATCAGATTGGTTTGAGGCTCTCTGGGATGCTTTTACATATACACCCACATATGTTTATATATATATATATATATATATATATATATATATATATATATATATATGTATGTATATACTATATGCTATGGACGATTATTCCCTTTCTAATAGAGCGAATGAACTTGAATGCCTTCATGACTTCTAAGTCCTTTGGTTGTTTCTTCACTCCTCCCAACTTCTCTTCATGCGTTCACTATGTTCTCTCTTCTGTTCTTCGGTCCACTTGCTTCCTCTTCTTTTCACTGTGAATTCTTGTTCAAAAGTAGGTTTCCGTATTGTGCTTCCAAATTTTTGCCGATCATGTTCATCATTTTCTTTGAGGTTCAGCTGTATGAGGTCTTCTACTATGGTAATTCATTTTGTCTTATTTTTGCTGGGCATATATACATTACAAATGGACTAATTTTTTTTTTCAACTTTACTATTCTCCTTTTATTGTATGTTATTATAAGTTATATTTTATTTGTATCTAGCAGATCGTACATAATTCTTATAAATGAACCTTTTCAATAAAAAAGCTTTTTATTTATTACAGAATGAAGGGGTGTGGTTCCCACAATACAGATCCAGAGACGATGGCTACAGTGAAGACGACTATTCCTGCCATACAGTTTACGAGAAAGTCTTTATCGACGAAGATGACAAGCCATGGTTAGAATCTTCGACATACTTTGTCAAGTAATTACTGACTTCTTATATTGTTGAAAGTTACAGATATAAACAACTTGAGTATAAAATAGTTCATAAAATATTGACATAATAATCTATACCTCTATATGTCTCCATTAGAAAACCTATGGTTTACTAATTTGTAAAACTTACTCGTCTCAAGAATCGATACTAAATCTCCAATTAGAAATTCTCTCTGAATGTAACATAAACCCCAATTTAATTTATTAAGGAATAAACTATAACATATCTTATTATTATGAATTGAAGGAGTACGGAAATTATTTATCAATAGCATAGCTCGAAAATAGATCTATTAAAAAAATAACAACAAATAATTATAACTTAACTAAACATTTTAAATTAAAATGTTATATTAGCAAAAATGTGTATGTCCGAAGCAGAAGTGCAGAGAGTCCGAAAAAATAGATAAACTGATAGAGTCCGAATCGGTAATAGAACACATATCTAAAAAAATACTAATAATTCAATCAAAATTCAATAATTTTATTAAAATTAGCAATGGACTTTGACTAAATAACGAGGATTAGTGGAAGGTCATGAAACCAAAAATGAAATACGCAGATGATCCATTTTTTTCGCAGGGTTTCTTGATCCTTTTTTTTTTTTTTTGTAAACAATTTTTAAACTCACCGCAAATTTGAACTTGGTTATCTCGTAACCTCATATCTGACACTACTTGTTAAAAAAATATTTTCTACAAACTTTGCTCATTGAAGAAAACTTATTCCTCATATGTAAACTTCAATAGCTCATCAAAGCATTTCATGTTAATTAAGTAATTAAAGTACGTTATTGAAATTTATTTTTACTGGTTAAATTTTAAATTGCTACCCAAACGTTAGGGTTACCCATACTGAGGGTATTTATTTTTTATTATTTTTTTTTTTAACATCTATTTATTGAAATTTACAACTATACAAATATGTACATCAAGTAATTGAGCTGATAACGATTAAAAAGACATGTAAGAACTCGAAAAGAACTACTCATCAGTAGCACTTCAATAAAAAATCTACTATAGAAGATCTCTAGGCCATCTTCTTTTCAGACACCTCAGAGGATTATCGGAAATGGAATCGGAAGCAAGTTGAGAAACTAATGGACTTGAGTGGTTATGGAGTTTAATATGAAAGGATAGGTATCTGGTTTGGGCTAACTTAGCAACATATAGAACATTAAAAACTTTATGGATAAGCTTATTGGAAACAAAGTAAGGGACATTTAGAATTTTTCGAAGGATTTTGGATTGTAAGGATTTGATACGATGTGAATTGGATGGTTTAGTAGAGCCCCAAAGCTCAACTCCGTACGTCCAAATAGGTCTAATCACAGGCATGTAAATAAGTCTTTTGTAATGAATTGGGAGCTTTGATCGTTTGTCTAGTAAATGTTGAAGTAGTCTGTAACGACGAGCAGTTTCTTCTCGCTTTAGTCTTGTAGGGTATTTATTAAAATAAATAAACTGTATTTTAATTTTTGTAATCTATATGTTTGACTTAAAGGACAAGGCACTGTATTCGTTTTCTACAAGACTTTTTCTACAGTCAAATATGTAACAATTTAAATGTGTCAACAGTTTAATGATCATAAATTTAATGGAAATTATTATTTGTTTTATATCATTTGTCGCTCGGACCTACCGTTTAAGAGCTATATTGGTTTGAACGAAAAAAGTCACGTTGTAACATTTTATACACCCTTAAAATTGTAACAATTTTACAAGCGGTAGCTCTGTTGGTGTTGCTCGAATCGAAAATGTGTTGACAGTTTTTTATCATAAATTTAATAGAAAAAATTATTTGTTAAACATAATTTGTCACTAGAACCTAGCGTATAGGAGCTATATTTGTTTGAATGAAAAAAAAATCACTTTTTGACGACAATTTCCAAGTGTTGAGGCTTTTTTGACACCCTCTAACTCAGCTGGCGTTGCTAGGATCAAACATTTACCGATACTTTCCTTATCAGAAACGTAATGGTGTACATTTTGTATTTGTAGCATTTGTCGCTAGAACCAACCGTTAAGAGGCTATGTTGATTTGAATGAACAAAGTCACGTTTGAAACTCCTATTTTCTCTCAACTTTTTTTTAAAATCCAATAATTAATTAATTGTTAGTTTAATTTAATCAATAAAATGTAAATTGGGAAAATCAGTGGCTTATAAATAGACATATTGATGATTTACTATTTTTACCAATCAGGGAGAAATTAATATAATTTTTTTTTTCTTTAACCGGCCGTTGGTTTAGGTATATAATTTACAAATATATTATATTAAACATAACATGGTTATGTATTGACGTAATTAAAAACAGAGCAGACGATGGATTGAGGAATACCCGATTCCATTCGACCGAGCCCCTCTATAACAATCCGAGTTTGAAAGCAACCGCATCCCCTGCCCCGAGGCGACATCCCAAGCAGCCAGATCATTATCAAACAGCACCGTACTGCCGCTGAAAGGCACAATATCAGCCTGTATTCAATTACGTCCCTGCGTGCGTCAAACCAGTACAAACATTGACTTGAATCTCAATGGGAACGCCATCATGGTTCTTACATAAATATTGTGAAGACTTTTGAACGGATGAAACTGTAAATAAGTACTCATTTCCTCCTCTGTGACAATCATTGGGGTTTGTTCTAATAACAATTCGTTTGAAGAAAAGCATTCTTCTTTTTTTACAAAAAATATATAAGCTTTCTTAGTAAAGCTCATATTTGAAAACAATTTGATTCAATACAACAAACAACTCTTGAATTTTTTAACGAACCTTAGAACATGTAGGATTTTCATGAAGCTATTTCTTTTCAAGTTGATAAATTCGAAAATAAAAAATTTTTTTGCAGTATAGCCCAGTCACTGGGAAGGGGTGAGGGAAATGAACTAATGCAGAAAAAATAATACAATTATTTATGACCAATAATAGTTTTTATTTTTTGCATCCGGATTAATAAAATCCCATTTTTTAAATTAAAAAAAAAAAGAAAACTATATTCGATCTCCAACCAATCATAACTAAACAGTTTTTGTGTTATCACAAAAACTGATTTGTCATAATCAACTAATTATGGGCCATATCTCGTTGAAGCAATAGAGAAATTATAGAATTTCTTTTCCTGCATTTTTTATTTTTATTTTTTTAATTTAAAATATTTTTAATTTGGGAGGGGTTGCTGAATTCGAATTTTAGTTTTCTCCTGTTTTAGAGTAGAACGTTCTGAAAAAAAAAAACAAAAAAAAAAAAAAAAAAACATCCATCACATGTTTAAAAAACATTTTATTTTTCGATTTTTCACTATCATATGAAATATTGCTTATTAAAATAATTTTTTAAAAATCATACAAAAAAAATACATTAATAAATTGTTTTATAAAGACTATATTTTTAGTCTAATTAACCATGCACTATAGCACATTTAATTATATCGCAGACATAATCGGCAGTTGCATCCAAACAATAGTCATATTATTTTATTATTATTATTATTATTTTTGTATCTTTGCTTTGATAAAAACCTTGAAAGAAATAACTTGTAGGAAATTTTAATTTAATATTTAACGTAAGCCAAGTATAATGTTGTTTTTTAAGATCTATTAAACCATGCACAAGATAAATAGATAGCTTTTTATCAACTGTTGAGTCCAATTCCACATACATAATTCCTATTCCACTAGCCTCTTTAGAGTTAATATAAAAATAAATTGATTGAATAAAAAATTCTACTTTTTCACTAAAAAGTACCTATCTGGACTTTTTGAAATACTCGCAGCCGTATTGTGGCATTTGTATGTGGTACATGTGTACCACCCTCTAATGTAGCAATAGGTGTTACACATTTAACTTGTAAAAATCCATTACATAATACACTTAAATAAATTTAGGATAAACCAAACTGAAGTGTATTTTATAAAATTTATTTGAAATAACTTATGTTATGTAATTATATCCTTCAGGACATAATTCCTAATAGGCCTGAAGTACATAATCTACTACATCGAGAAACATATAATAATAATAAGGCTTTATTGACATATTTACAATTACATTAACAAAATCATTTAGAATACATGTGCCGGTCAAAAATTCCTCTACATGATTAACATAGTTTTATGCTTTGGTGAATAGTTTTACACTTTAAAGTTTATCTGTGAACAGTGGGAAAAAAAAGAAAAAACCCGCATAAAAAAAAAAAAAGAAAGAAAAGTAAAGGAAGAAACAATAATTACATAATATAAAATAAAATAAGAATTAAATGCAATAAATAATTAAATATAAAAGAATAATAATCAATATATAATAACCAGCATACATTAGTGGTGACTATATGTATACATAGCAGTTGAGTAATCTGAGGGGAGGTTTAAGTTAAGAGTACATGTTTGGTTCTTTTGTGTGTGTATCTTTTGAGGGAAGTTTTATCATAATTACCAATTTCTTTTACTAGTGAATTTTCTGAATTTGTTTTTTTTTGCAAAGTATGCTTTGGTTTGTTCGAAGACGTGCTGTTTTAAAGGGAGTAAGTTTAGGTCATGGAGCATAGTTGATATTTTAGTATAACGAGGATAATTATTGATGATCCTCATGCAAATATTTTGAACCCTTTCCAATTTATTATAGTTAGTGGAGCAAGTTGAGCTCCACACCGGAGAAGCATAAGTGATTTGTGCTCGGATTACTGTTTTGTAAAGAATGAGTTTATTTTTAGGGCTCAATTTCGATATTTTATTGAAGTAGGGGAACATTTTGAATAGAAGTTTTTTGGCTTTATCTGTTTTGTTGTTAATATGTTCAGTGTATGTTAATGATTTGTCCAGTGTTAAACCTAAGTATTTTATTGATTTAGACCAAGGGATTTCTTCTGAGTTTAAATTGATATGCTGGTCTATGAGTGGTCTACGTTTTGTGAATATGATTGCCTCCGATTTGCTTGTATTCACTTTCAGTTTCCATCTGTGGCAATATTTATTAATTTTTTTGTAACTTTGTTGCAGCCGATTTATAATAGTGTCGATGCGGTAAGAAGCTGAGTATAGTGCAGTGTCATCTGCGTACAGGGATATTATCACGTTAGGGTGTTTTGGAAAATCTGATAGGAACAGGTTGAACAGAGTTGGAGATAGGCAGGAACCTTGTGGGAGACCGGCGGAAAGGGTAAGAACTTTGGAGGAGAAGGAGTTTATTTGTGTATAAAATTGTCTATTGGAGAGAAATGAATGAATAATATGAATTAAGTAAGGGGGGAATTTGTATACTATCAGTTTGTGAATGAGCCCAGTATGCCAAACTGTATCGAATGCTTTTTCTAAGTCTAACAAGAGCATTCCTGTGTGATTTTTCTCATTAAAGGCTTTAGTAATGAAGTCAGTGAGACGTGCCAGTTGATCAACAGTAGAATGGTGTGGCCTAAAGCCGAATTGTTCTTCTAAAATTAGTTTATGCTCTTTAATGTGATTTTGAATGCGGTTTAACAGTAATCGTTCAAGAATTTTAGATATAATATTTAACAAACTTATAGGCCTGTAATTTGAGACATCTTTAGGATCTTTGTTTGGTTTCGGAATTGCTATTGTTTTTGAAGTTTTCCATGGGCTGGGGAAGTAATGGTACCTAAGTATTGAATTAAATATTTTGGTTAAATGAAAAATGGCTTTTTTGCTTAGTTTTTTTATAACTATTGTGGGAATACCGTCGTCGCCTGAGGCTTTTTTGGTTTCTAAATTTCTAATGATTTTGCCAGTTTCTTTCGGAGAGATAGAAGAAAAAGTACCATCAAAAGGAACATTTAAGTAATCACGTACTGATTTTGTGATTTTTCTATTATGGTGGTTTGAGCCAAATTTTGAAGTAGTTAGATGGCAAGAGTGAAAGTGTGTGGCTAGAAGGTCGGCTTTATCTTTATCTAGGTAGGCGTAATTATTGTTTTGTTTTAGTGGAGGAATTTTAGATGAAGGATTAGTGAAAATTCTATGTATTTTCCAGATTTTGTTGTCACCTGGTGTAAAGGACTTTAAAGTGTTTGTCCAGTTTTCGTTTTTTTTTCCAACTATTTAGACGGGATCGAACATAATTATTAAATTTATAGAATATTGTCTTTGATGTAGGGCATTTATTACGTTGATATTTTTTCCTTAGTCTGTTTTTAATCTTAATGAGTGCTATTAATGTGAGGGGTATATTATAACGACGGAGAGAAGGTAGCGAATGCTGTGGGATAGATGCTGACATGGAGTGTTTAATATTCATATTTAGTTTATTAATGTGATAGTCAATATCTTGGGGGTTGTTTATTATTGGATTAATAATTATTTGTGAATCTAATGTTTTTCGAAATTTTGGCCAGTCTGCCTCTTTGAAAGCGAATTTTTTAGTTTTGGTTTTAATGTCTAGAGTTGACCCGATACGAAAAATCACAGGGTTGTGGTCCGAGTTAAGACAAGGCAAGGCGACGAGGGAAGATAAATTATATACATTTTTTGTAAGAGCTAAGTCAATTATACTGGGTTTGAAATTTTTTTGAAAAGGTATGTGAGTTGGTTCGAAGGGGCTGTGTAGTTGAATTTGATTATTTGCAACATAGTTTAATAATAATTTTCCGTTTTTATTTGTATTATGGCAATTCCATTGTATGTGTTTCGAATTTAGATCACCAAGGATTATTATATGTTTGTTTAAACGAAATAGTTTAGACATGTCGTCGATATTTATTTTATTTGGCGGAATGTAGACAGAAATAATTGTAGTTTTTTTATTGTTAATTAGCGTGTTGATAGCGACTGCTTCAGTGAATGTTAATTCGGGAACGTACTGATAATGGTGTTGAACATCGGAACGAACTAATATCAAAACGCCTCCGCCAGCTCTGTTACGGTCGTTTCTATAAATTTCATAACCCGGGACCGTGAATCTGTCTTCTTTGGAAAGTCTGGTTTCACAAACTGAGATAATATGAGGCTGATTTTGCTGTAAGAATAATTTAAATTCTACATCGTTACCTCGAATTGTTTGGGCATTCCAAAGCATGAATTTAATTTTTTCATTATTATTTACCATTTATAGTGGGTAAATGTATGATTAATAATGAAAAATATGAAGGTAATAAATAATAATAAAATAATTGTAGAAACAAGAGGACATATATATGTGTTTGTTTGGTATTTATGTTTATAGTAAGCGGGATCTGTAATCTGTTTGTTTTGCTCGAGATATACTTCAGTGGTTCTTTAATGTTTGTAAGGTGAAGGTCATGAGAGTTTGTGGGGTGAAAATATACTTTTTGAAGTACGAGTACGTAGCTGTAGTGAATCGACAAAATATTATTGTGAGTGTGCATTGTGAAGGAGGTATTAAGGAAGACGAAGTTCGTAAGTAGTTTGAAAACATTAGTTGTTGTAACATATTTGGACATGTAATGATTATATATATTAGTAATAGATAAAATTTTCATTAATCAATAAAAGATAGTAAACCTTCTATTAAAATAAATACTTTTGACATGCCGTCTTCAGCATTTTTCAATTTAAACATCATATTTTTAAAATTAGCCATAATTTTACCAATATTAAATGAACTAAAAAGATTTTTAATTTCTTTAAAGCAATCAGAAAATGATGTCTCTTCTTTATGCTCACCTTTCGGATTGAAAGTCTTTTGAGGCCATTGAGATTTCGTAGCCGGGAGTGATGGAAATGCTTCGTCTGTTGGTTTAAAAGTTTTCCGTGATGCTGCTTTTATTGTAGGGTTTTTCTTACTTAGTTGTAATTCTAGGTTTCTAGCGTATTTGATGCAGTTAGGTGAATTTGAAAAATGTTCCTCAGAGCAGTTACAACATTTTGGTTTGAAGCCATCTATTAAGGCGTTTGGGCAGTCTTTTGATAGATGATTTTGTGAACATTTTAGACATTTTGGTTTTTTGAAACAATTTCGAGCAACGTGGTTGAATTCCTGACATATGTAACATTGTGTGATTTTTTTGTTTGAACGGTATTTTTCCCATTTAATCACTAAGTCACAGCAATAGTTTATATTATTTATTTTGGTTAATTGGTCCTTATTTTCAAGAATTACAACTGCAAGTGGAAGTTTTAGTGGCCCAGTTTCGGTTTTTTTTTCCATTTAGTATATTTTATGTATTTCCAGCCCTTGATTGCTTAAATTTTCAGTGACTTCGTCTATAGGGAATTCCGGTGGTATTCCTTTTAGCACCACTTTTGGTTTTATTTCATTTTTAGGCGTGTATGAGTGAAAATCGATATTTTTTTCTTTAAATACATTTTTGATAAGAGAAAAATCCTGACTGTTATGAGTGTATATAGTTGTTTTGTTGCCATTGTATTTCACATTAATGTCTTTCACTTGTTGTCTAAATGAGTTTATAATTCCTTTAATATTGTTGAAAGTGCTGTTTATTACGATTAGAGGATAATGGTTTTTTGCTTTACCTTTAGGATTTGTGGCTGCTGATATTTCAGAAACTTCATCTTCATCCATATCAGAGAAGATTTCATAGCTGTTTGATACATCTATGTTATATTGTAGTAAATCACCTCTTTTTCTTTTTATTTTTCTGTTTGTAGAAGTTCCTGGAGGTTCTTCCATGATATTTAAGGGCCCCCCTCCTAGGGCCTTGATGAGGGATTAATAAAGTTCGTAGAATTAATAAGAAAGAGAAACTAAAGTAAAACGAAAATAAATGAATGACTGGAAATAAAACTTATAGAGACGTAACAGTTGAACTTTGATCGACACTCTGTACGCTACGGCTGCTACAGCAAGACTGATCGAGAAACAAAAATGGGAATGGGCAGGGCACATTTTGAGAAGAACTGATAAAAGGTGGTCAATGGAAGTGACTGTTTGGACACCCTATTACTGCAAAAGGCGAAGAGGAAGACAGATGAAAAGATGGTATGATTTTTTAAAGAAGAAGGCCGGACCACTATGGTGGATAATGGCAATAGATAAAGATACATAGAAAGAGAAGTGGATCCAGATCGCGATCTCAGCTTCCCAGTAGGCTGGTCGTCTGGGAAAGTCTAGACCTATACTCCCTGAGGGAAGGCCCATATTCAGCTCGCAGAAGAATTTTGTTTGTGTATATGATAATAATTGTGGAGTAATTTGTAAATATGTTAAATTTATTTATTGTACTTATTCGAATTAAAGATTAGTTATGAACAAAATAAAAGGCGTATTATTATTATTTCACTTAAATGATACCTTCAGTAGTGCTTCAGGTAGGGGAACATAAGTCGAAAAGTGACTATAATTTCAAACTAAATTAAACCAATTCTAATTTATAACATAAGAATGACAAATACAGCTGCAAAGTCGTTTTGAATTCTTATTAATAAGGCAGAGCCGAGGAGTTGGGAACTGGTGAACAATCCATCCCCACCAAGTTCAACTTTCGGAACCAGGGCCAAAGTTCGAAATTAATCTCAGAAATCAGAAGTCAAGAGGGAACTGAGTTTTCGATAGCAATATGTTTTACCAAAGTTGTAGAGTTGCACACAATTGTTACAAGATTAAAACGGAGTTTAAAAGAATATTAGAGAAATTTCTAAGTACTTTATTAATTTCGACGCTTATAATTTCAATTTTATTTAAAATTATGAAAATGGCAATGAGGTATAGTGAAAACTGCAGTAACAGGACTATCACAGGAAAACGTAAAATTTTAAATTGCTCATTCCATCGTTGTCACTCGAGAATATTCAGGTGTCTTCTCCTTTGACAATGTTCTGAGTATTACTGTTAAAAAATCTATTTAATATTCCACCTTAAGTATAACTAGGAATCCTAGCGTAATATTCTGTGTAGACTTCAAAATATACACACATTTTAATTTAAAAAGTTTCATCTCTAGTACTAATTCTTTAAATTTTCTTTGTATGTGAAATATGCCGGATATATTGATATTAGATAATAGCGTTATCCCAAAATATAATTTAAAAATATGACAACTGAAATTAAATAAATAAAATATGGCTGGAGCGCTCTCACATAGCCTCCAGTTGACTTAAAAACCAGTGACCACTGAGAAAGCACCTTTGAGATTGTTTTGAATCCGGCTTTGTCCACTATAAGTGGAAAACGGCTCTGGTTCGGGGTTTTCTTAACTGAGCGCATGTTGTATCTTAATTTGTTTAATAATTGTTTTTAAATATTTTTTATAAATTGTTTAATCTAAGATTTTATTTAATTTTTGCATTTATAGTATGAACACAATCATTGTCACTATAAGTCATAGTACTTATAGCCCTTGAGTCAGAGATATTGCATAATATTTTGCGAATAAAAGCTGTTTTCCAAAAAAAAAAAAAATATATATATGGTATACCATATATAAAAATATATTGCTTTTGTATGATTAAACATAATTTTATTTTGCAAAAATGCCATAATAATAATAATTAACGGCATAGCGAACCCGAAGGTCCGATGCCGACACCAACAACCGTCGACCGCACACTTCCCTCCAACCCACCCCTCCAAAACCCAAATTTCCCAGGTCGGCCCTGACGCAATCCTCCCATCTTCGTCTCGGTCTACCCCTCGTTCGTTTATCTGATGGCTCAAAACTGATTACTTTTTTCGGAATTCGATCATTAGTAAATCCAACGAATTCGCATGCCCATTTTAAGCGTCGCGCTGCTATTACTTGAACTATATTTACCGGATTTAACTCGCGCAATTCTGCATTGTGGAGCCTTCTAAATTCTCCTGTTTCTTCATCCTTTTTTGGGCCAAATATTCTAAGCAGTACTTTATTTTCGAAAACTTTAGGGCGTTGTTCATCCCTTAACGTAAGCGGTCATGTTTTGCATCCATAAAGAACTGTTGGTAGTGTAATAGTTGTGTATATCCTAATTTTTTAATTTTGGGAAAGTAAGCGCGAGCTGAGTAATTTTGTAACCGAGAAATGAGAAGCATTACCAGCTTTTAACCTAGCCTTCATTTCTTCTTGAATTTCAAAAAAGTAAAAAAGCCATACCGAAACGAAATAATATGTTTCATATAACCAGTTATATATAAACCCGTATATATTCAACATCCGCGAGTGATTTCCTGATCATAAGCCTATTTCTTTATTCCCGATATTTGTCGCTAAAGAAAAATGTCACCTCTTTCCTGATGTTACTCCACCTGTTATGGGGCAGCCATTTGACGCTAGGGTCATGACTAATTTGATAATAAAAAATCGTCGTGGATAAACGATTTGCCGAAGTTGCATATAATGTTGAGCAGCGGATCGGAAACGCTTGCCACTGTGTCGACAAGCAGTCTGCTGTTCTGTTGAAAGTCCGTGAAAGAGACGGAAAGTAGCAGTTCACGGTTGGCCTATCTAACTGCCTAATTGTAGCAGCCTGTCCATCACATGATCGTAATTATCAATAGTAACTGTCAGGAAAATGACAATCAAACTGATTATTTGACTTTGGTAAGGTTAAAAAATATACAATGACGTGGAAAGAACTGATAAATTCATACTTTATTTTATTTTAACAATATGGAAGGTCAAAACAAAAATCATACATTTTGTGCACCGTAGATTCTTGTAATTATTAATAAATTATTGTATATTCAATTGTATTTGTATTATTTTCATATTTTACTAGCATCCCTAGTCGCAGCTTCACCCGGTCTTATAAGTAAAGAACAAAGGTTTAACTGATGATTGGAATTTTATTTTTTAACGATAAAAATCTTGTACTGTATTATGCAGTTGAGAATTATTTCTAGGTTTTTCTTGTAAAGTTGTAATTTTTAATCCGGTACTGTGGTTGAAATTTATGTAAAAACATAATTAGGTTATTTAATTATTAATAATTAGCAAAAACCTAGGTGAGGCCGCCCATTTTTTTCACAGTATCAAAAAAAAGTTCATCTGGTTGTATCTTAATTTATAACTGTAAAAGTTAATGACAGTGTGGCAAACCTCTGCCACTTAACACTGTACATTTTAATAATCATTATAGGAAAATCTACAATTTTAAAACTTCCTAGAACTATGAAGATATGTTATTAATTTCTTCTTAGTTAACAATGTAGTTTAAATTTGGTAGAGTTGATTTAATAGTTTTACTATTTCAAACTCTATTGCGGAATAGCGCTAACAACATATAGTTCGATTATTAAACATCCCTCGGATCCACAAGTCACACTAAATATTTAGTTTTCTTTTATGACAGTTTATTTGGTTTAAGCAAATTTTATTATCAATTTCTAGCTTTATATAACACTGTACCTTTATAACGTCTACTAATCACTCGCTACCTATCGGTCAATTTCCAAACTTTAGAGCGCCCCACCTATTTATCGCTTTTTAGCAACAATTTAATAAAAAATGTTTAAATTTTACTACTGCTAAACCTTTCTTGAACTATGAAGATAACTTAGTTAATATTTGGTTCAGTAGTTTTCGCGATCACAAACAAAAAATGGCTTGTCCTTTTATGTAATAGTATAGATTGATGCAATATTATTTATCTTCAATTTTTTAAACGTGGTTTGATTGAGAATATATTGCTCTATTGATACCTAGATTATATATATATATATATATATATATATATATATATATATATATTCCAATTGAAGCTACATAAGCATTAATTTTAATAAGATAGTACTATCATAACTGGAAAATTGGAAAAATTACAATCATCCATTAAAGAATGTCATAATTTAAGTTTCTGTTGATATAAATTATTATTTTTCAGTAGGAAGTTACATAAAATATTATTGTAGCAAAAAAAAGCTTGTGTAAAATACTTTTAAATAATCAGGGTGTTAATATATACAACATAATAATAATAATAATATATATTTTCATGATCGATTATAATCGGTTTATATAACAAATAAGAAAAGTAATATTAAAAAAATAAAATAAATACAAGAATTTTAAAACGGTAATAATTAAAGACCTATCGCTAATAACAATAGAGGATATATCTGGATTAAGATTCTATAAATTACAAAATTAAAATAATACAATTAAGTGCTAAGCGAAAAATATATTTAACTTCACTCTTTTATTCATTTAAAAATCATGTATTTAACATAGATTTCGAGTTTTTAATGTTAAAAGGCCGAATTGAAGCAAATAACTTGCTATTTATTTTATTTATATAAAAGAAAAATCTATGTGTTTAAACTTCTTAACTAGCACTTTTATCACACTCAATTGTGAAAGAAATTTAGAGACACTAAATTAAAAAAAACAAAAAAAATAGGTAATATTCGCTTGTCTATTTCTAGCTCCATGCCAACATATATAATAAGCTTCTTTATGTATTACTATTATTTATAAAAATTATTCTGTTTACTAATATTATTCATCGCTTGTTTCTCTTCCTGATATTTAAATATGATATCTCCAAAATAGTGTTCAGTAAATACCGTACGCCAGCAATTTAACACGGTTGAGCAGCCAGACTAAATATTAAAATATTTAATATACCAAAAAATATATATTAAAATATATAAATGTTTTATTTTATTTTTTAAAAATTAAAGTACACTTTGAGGGAATAGTACCTCACTTGAGGTACGCGTGATTTGATATAGGTATAGTAGTTCTTGTCATACATTTTAAGAGAACTTTAATAAATATAATCTATGTGACAAAGTGCCAATGTTTTAAAGATTTGTATGTTTAAGGACTGATGAATGTTTAACATTCGAAACTAGGTTTCAAATAAAATAATTCCAGCAGAAGTGGTAGTTAATTCATGAATCCTAAGTGTAAGTCAGAAACATAGGAATATAAATAGGAACATCAGTTTAGAATAATAGAAACGTTATAGAAAAATAGTTTTAAAAAACTCATTCACACAACTTAAAAATTATTAAAATGAATGAAGGAGTTTAGTTACAGTCATGTTTCCTGCATTTTGTTTAAATTAACATATTTCATCCTTCAAAAAGAAATAAATTATATTCAAAATAAACGAACAAGTTCGTTCCGCATGAACATTTTTTTGAACATGACGAACACAATTAGGAAATTTTCACATAATTCATGTGTGACAGCACATATTGCAGTTTCCCTTCAAATCACTTTCGAAAACGTGGTTTAGTTTGAACTTAATAAAAATTTATAATCACTCAACAGGTATCACTGTAAATAAAATTTTCAGCCGATAGGGGAAGTTTAGTTTTTAATTATTACTGAGCAAGTGTTTGTTCGGAGTGCATTAAGTATTTCTGAGCTGACTCGCTCCAGAAATTAGCTGAATGTTCCCGCAGAAGTTCGGAAAGTCAAGAAGTAGTCTAAACCATTAGTGAAACTTTGTAAAATAATATTTTAATGACAAATTCAAAATCGAGGATTATTCGTGATTATTCATAATACTATTCATTTTAAACTCATTGAGATACTTAACCACTTATAGTTATTGTATTTATAACTTACACTTAGTGACAGTTATTTTATTACACTACAATCAATCATTACACTCTTCCCTTCTTATTTTACTATAAATATGTATTTGGTGTTATATATGAACTGAAATAAATATAATAGGGTTTGCTAATTGTTGAGTAAGAGAAAGAATTTATTAATTGAAGGGTATAAATGAAATAATCCCAATATCACAAGAGAACATTTAACTGTTTCTAACTCCAGATAAAACGAAAAAATTAAATCAATGCCAATTTTTTTCAATAATATTTTCGCGCATAGCTGCAATTTTTAATCCCGTTAATATTGCTCTGATTAGGTATTGATTGGTTGTCGATTTTCAATAATCACAGAGATCCACATGTCGCCCCACTAGTCCAGTCAATGAGTGCTTATATAAAGGGTGAAGAGTGCATGGAATATCCGATAATTTTTTACTTCATAGCTTCGTTAGGAATAGTTAGAAGGTAAACATACTAAAAGTCCCCGCCGCAGGGGGGTGTGCTAACGGTGGGGGGGAGGGGAGAAGTTCCATTTTTTTTTTTGGTTTTTCAATAATATCTCGAAAACTGTTGACTCTAGAAAAATATGTTATTAATAAACATAAAAGCTAATTAAATTCACTATAAATTTTTTAATACATAAATGTGTCGTAATTCTAACCGTTTACGAGATATACGTTATTGAAAATAGGTGATTTTCGGGAAAAAACAAATGTCACCTCACTTTTTGTCAAACTTTTACTTCTTTTACGTTCCACAATCGTTTCTCAGAAAAAAACGTGAGAATCAAAGTTGTAGAGCATTAAATGTACTTTAATTTCATATATACGTTTTTGGTATTTGCTTCAAATTTTAACAAAAAGTGAGGTAAATATTTTTTTTATTTTAAAGTTGTCGATTTTTAATTAAGTATATCTCGAAAACCGTTGGAATTTCTACGAATACGTTTATAATTTTTTTTTTATTGGAAATTTAATGAGCTTTAATTTTGATCTGCTACATATTTTTCTAGAGTCTACCATTTTCGAGATATAATCGAAAAACAAAATTGGGACCTTCTCCCCTCCCCTCACCTTTAGCTCACCCCCCAGCGGCGGGGACTTTTAATATGTTTACCTTCTAACCATTCCTAACGAAACTATGAAGTCAAAGATTATCGCATATTCAATGCACTCTACAATACGTTTATTGATTGGACTACACATATTTGTAGCTTTTTCAGTACCAATTTAATTGAAAATAAGTAAATTTTGTTATCAATGTCGTCCTAGAAAACACTGTACCTCTCATAGGTACTTTTAAGTAACCTCTCATTTGAATGAGGATCACCACCTATCGGTCACTTTTATAAATATCACTGTTATCCACTTATAATCGAATTTTTAATAACAAATTAATGATCGATAGATTTTGTTATCGCTAAACCTTTCTGGGACTATAAAGATGATATAGTAAAAATTTAATTAGTTCAACGGTTTTCCTGGTTAGTAATCACTAACGAAAAATGGCTTGTCCTTTTATATAATAGTATATATCTGTACCACGGAGGTACAGAACGCTATGTCCTTTTTTTTACCAAAAATAGATTATTACTTATGTATTCTTCAATGGAGTTACAAATGTAGATAATTAAATGTATTTTATAAAGCATTTACTCCTCAGTATTTATTGTAAAAACATGTGACATGTTTCGGGATAATATTATTACTTATTTTTATTCACCATTTTCCCCTTATACATAAGTATAGAATTCTATGTCCTAGAAAAATTAATTGTAAAGTAAATTACATAAAAATATTTTTCTTTCTTTATTTTTTGGAGGGAGGGCATAACGGCCTTATATATTCCAATCAGATAAGGAAGGACGGGTTACCAATCTATTCTAGCCTGCATGGGAAAGTCAAGATTTATTTCGTACACGTAAATTTTTTTTTAAGAACAACTGATCTCAAATCTCGATTTAACGTACTATAAAACCCTTTTATGTGAAATTTTATCAAAATCAAAAAATATTGATTTTTGGCCCCTTTCGGAGGTTAAAATTTCTAACGGCCATAAGAAGTGCTGTGCTCAACCGATTACAATAATAATAGCATCACAAGAATCAGCATACATTCTGCTTTTTATCCTGCATATAACATTGGATTTACTCCAGATTTTAGTGGACAAAAACGGATGTGAATGAAAAAATCCGTGGTTAGCTATAACTAGAGATACCTCAATAAGGGGAAATCCTGAAACCTCAAAAATCAAAATTTTAACCTCCTCGAAAGGAGTCAAAAATCAAAAAAAAATTTATTTTGATAAAATTTCACATATAAGGGTTTTATGGTACGTTAAATCAAGATTTGAGATCAGTTGTTCATAAAAAAAATTTCCACCGTTTTACAGTGGGTTTCCTTCGAATTCTGTAATTTTTGTGGAGTTTTTGAGCTTCCTAAAGCGGGGTCAGTGTCTTGAGCATAACGAAAGTATTTTTATTTATAATAGCATACATAACTGCATTTAAATGTGAAAGAATCATTTCTCTATCTTGACTGAGAGCTGAGAAGAAAAATAAAACGTGGTTTTTATATATTTTTTTTTTGTCTCGGCTCCTAATGCTCATTGGTAGCTATAACTCTAGTTATGCACTATTATAGGTCCCTACTGCCCACACGAAAATCGGCATTCAAATCTGTGAGTTACAACTCCAAACGTCCCCTTGTTAGTAAAATTTGTAGTTTAAAGTTTTTAATTATTATTTATTTATTTTATTTTTTTTACAGAAATAATATAACAATGAAAGAACCACACGTTCAAGTCTTCTACAGGTCAGGCACAAGAGGAAAACTTAATTCGACCACCTACATACCAGGTAAAAATTAATTTTTTAAAAATTAAACATTTTCAGACTCCTAAGATTCTGCATTAAATAATAATTTAAATAGCATAATCCAGAATAGACGCTGGGAATAGATAAGGAAAAATAAATTAATTTCGCTTGTTTTTTATTATTATGCAAGAAACTCGGTCCATTAGTATTCCTCCCAAGATAAATTTATATTCATTTTCCGTAGATTTATGGCTTCATTTATTTCCAGAGAATTAAAAAATGTACAAGTCATAACAAGGCATTACTGTCATTATAATACGCGACTTGGATACAAGAGCTTCTCTTGAATTAGCAGTGATGATTGCATATTTAAAATTCTTAATGGCAAAAAAATAAGTATATGCACCCAACCAAGCTTAAATGATGATTCATTTAAATATATTTAAATTCATAAATGTATAAGAAAGTGTATTTTATTTTAGTTCTATGAGGTAAGCATCTTCCCAAAGTATCTTATACATCTCAACTTTTATTTTTTTTTTTAAGGAGTAATATTTAAAGTTAGGGATTTATCGATTTTTTAATATCGGTATTGAGAATCGAGTATCCTAATTCGAATCAAATGTTGGAATATTACGATCATTAGGGGATCAAACCATGATTTTATTGACCCTAAGATCTACAATACTTTACTGATACTATTTATGTGACACATCGATTATTATCCAAATGGATTTAAAAAAAAAAAAAAAAAAAAAATGATTTCATCTTTAAGAAAAAGCAATATTTTATTTATTTATTTTTGTTTTTACTTGATACAGAATCTTGGCTTCTACTTAGACAAAAGACTTACTTGGAACCCTCACACTAGACTTAAAAGGCAAGAACTTAGTAGACGCTTTAGCCAATTGTACAGACTATTAAATAGAACATCCCAACTCTCCATTTAAAACAAACCCCTCATATACAAAACCATCATTAAACCTATTTGGACCTCTGGACTTGAACTGTGGGGGACAGCAAAACAATCGAATATCAAACGCATTCAATCCTTCTAATCCAAAGTCCTTCGTACTATAGTAAATGCTCCATATTACGAGTACGTCTCCAACAAAACCCTTCCTAATGATCTCTACCTTTTGTCCTTGACCTGATACCTCTTAAATTCTCCTAATTCCATCAAAACCTTTCCAACCATCCTAACCCTCTGGCTCATTTATAATCCAGTTCCAAACATCCTTATAACCCACCTCGCAGATTAGAACGGCAATGGCCCCGAGAGTTATTGTAAATATTCAATATTGGAGTTCTGGCAATGGCCAGCTTCTCCAGTCAAGTCCTGTGCGACTGAGCCATAGCGCTATCACTCAGCCTCCACTAGATTCTACTAGTGGCGCAGCTAACAGAACAGCGCTGGGAACTCTGAGTCCTGCTTGCCTTTCTAATAGGAAGGCGGGCTTGTACAGAGGTGTTCCCCGGAATTTTCGTATATAGTATGAATGTAGTTACGATTCTTTCTTAATTTTTTATTTATTAGTTTCAATCATTACATATATTATATTATTATGTATTATATTCTATTTTTATTTCTTGTATATTTTATTTTATTTTTTGTATATATTTTTTATTTTATTTCTTGTATTTTTGAAGGCTGTTTATTTTAATTTTCTTACTTTATTTTATATCATTGTACATATTGTATGAATGAGTCTCTTTCATTCATATTACTCATTGACCTTGAGTGAGGCAGCTTGTAATTATTCAAATAAAAAGTTTAAAAAAAAAAAATTCTTGATACAGAAATCAGAGCAATACAGATAAGAATTCAAATATTGCTACTAAACGCCGAACTTCAAATTATTGAGGATATGTTTTGGCTGCTGGAGAATTGTTTTTATCTATTTAGCGAAACTAAAGATCTTAAAAAAACTATTAAAGATCTTAAACTTCTTAAATTATCAAGTTATAAGGAGGCTTTTATTAAAGCAGTGGAAAAACTATTTCATAGTAATAAAGCAAGATAAAACAGGGTGTGAATTTGATATTGATGCATTTAATTTTTTAAATACATCTTCCTATGATAATAATTAAAACAACTTGCAATAAAATATCTGTGCATCGACCTATCAACAGGGATTAAATAAACATTTATGACTACAAAACCAATTAAATAAATCCATAAGGAATGAAAATGTTTATAATATGAGCTAATTGTTATTTACTAATTTATTTAATTATTATGGGTTTTTTAACAAACACACACACACACACACACACACACACACACACACACGCGCGCGCGCACACACACACACACACATATATATTTGAATTGCTGTTTACTTCAAATAAACTTTAAAGAATACCATTATCATAAATGTATAATTAAAAATAACCTAAGTGTATATTTTTATTTCTTATAGGTATGTATTTTAAAATTATTAATTTACTTTCATGCATGAATAGTATGTGACTAGATAAATAACTATTTGCATTGCTTATTGCCATTGCTGTGGTGATGAATAATAGGGTACAATTGTTTTTAATAAAAATCATATCAAGCCATATTTAAGTAACATACAATAGCATAGAGGAAATAAATTCCAGATTGAATGGCGGGAATGGTTGTTATTTCTGTCATCAAACTGCTCTGTTCGTGCTGGGTATCGGGAAACAGAAATAACAAGACTGTTATTTTACGTACGGTTCTTTACGGATGCAAATTGGCAGCTTACGTTACGCAGCAAGAACAACAGCTAAAAGTATTGCGTAAATTGTTTGGCCCAGAAGGAATGAGAACACTGAAGACTTTAGAAACCTTTACTTTATAAAATTGTGGGGCATGCGCCCTTTTGAATAAAGTTCAGTTAACAGCTTCTTAATGTTAAAATGAGCATGTAAAATTGTAGGATTTAATAATAACCGAAAAATTTAAAAGATAATCTGCGTTGGACTGTCAGATAAACGTCCAAGATGCAGAGTGAGACGTCGATGGTAGGATTGTGTCAGGACCGATCTTGTGGTTTTGGGTTTTGAAGGAGTTGGATGGAAGGAGGAGTTTATGTGAGATTTTAGTGTTGTTGGCATCGAGTCTGCTTATTAACTAAGCCTCTTATTTTTTAAATATATACATTTTATAACTGTGTTTGCCAACAGTTATTACTTTATTTATTAAATATATAATTTATAAAAAAATATTATTTTATATATTAATGACATTTATTCATCACTATTTTTTATTTGGAAAATATTTATATCCGATTATTTATAAAAAAAATAAAAAAGTTATTGAGACAATTTGAAAAATATATATTCAAAATCTAATATATTTATATACGTATCACAGGTAAACAAATCGTTAAGAGGAAAATGGCCAAAATGAGTTCCAGTTACCTCCCTATCTTTCTGCCAACTATGAACAGAATTCATGTTATTTGATATACGTTCATATCAATAAAATATAATTGAATTTTTTATTTATTTATTTATTTTTTTTATATATATATTTTTTATTTTAACAACTTTTTTTACAGAAACAGTTGAGATGTAAGTAAAAGTTAAGCGTCGAAAATCGTGATTGTGTAATTAAAGACTTATTCTCAGTAAAAATAAAATATATTAGGTATAATAATTATTATTTGTTGATAATTACTACGTTTTAAATGTTTCAGATGAAGGGTATTATCAGATATATAATTACGTGCTTGATCTCAGACCGGATTTCAGGGTTCGATATGTATGCAGCGATTTTCGCAGAACAAGTGAGTGTAGATTTTTTTTTTTTTTTCAAACATTAATATATGGATAAATGTTACATTCGTCAATGAACAACACATCCTTTGATATACTACAAGCGAAAGGGTCGGTTGTTTTTAGTTTTTTCCAATACAGCTAATAGTTTATTTAGAATTGCCCGTTATCGGTTCTTTTATTTAGGAATTCACTGTCATTTATGAATAATAAAACCAATATAAACGCAATATTTTTTTTTAATTATTTATATATTCCAACTTTTGTTTATAGTTACTAAACAATGGTGCAGGGGATAAATATAAAATAACTGAAACGATGAGAACATGATTGTCGTTTCTCTATAGTTTGCTGTATAAACGCTTTAAATTTCCAATTTATATAATAAAAAAAAAATTAAAAAAAAAAAAAAATTAACTAACAATAATCAGGCCTATTCAGACTTATAGATTTGAAATTCGAATACCTCACTTAACCTCAAACGTCTTTTATAAAAATTTCCTAAATAATTAAAAAAAAAAAAAAAATCAGTTTTTAATTTTATATATTTATTTTTGTGCTTCCTTTCATAGCTCCGCGTTGAAAAGATTTGAAAAAAATACACAGGTTATTTGTATGAAGTCTGCGTGCATTAATAAGTAATTTTAAACACAGTTTATACAGTCATTTAAGACGACCCTAACATATTTGTCTTTAAATCATGAGCGCTATTATATATATGGATAAATTTCTTGACTGCTACTGTTAAATGTTTAGTAAGGTCCTTGAGGTTCAGTCAATAATAAAAACCAACTATTTTGGCGACGTTTCGAGACTATATTGTTCTCATAATCATGCCAATGTTACTAGTGGATATGGAATGATATCTAGTAACATTTATATATATAAACGTTAATAAGGTACTTGAGGTTGAGTCAATAAAATAACAACTTATTTTGGTGACGTTAAATAATAAAGTTAGCAACAATATAAATATATAAAAACATGCGTTACAATATACATCTGTGTGTAATTAAAAAATATCGAGGAGTATGAAACTACTTACAATGTAACTGGTGGATACTGCTATTGATAACTATTAACAAACTTTAATATACAACTGAACTAGGGACATTTGGAAAAAATAAAACAAAAGTAAGGGATTAAGATTACTTGGGTTTTTTTCCAAAACTTTGTGGTATTCCCAGGGTACAGGTAGGTTGAATTTCCGTTTGCTGTGTAATATTTAAATGGATGAAGGCTTGAATGTGAAATAAATGTCAGCTAAATAACAATTTTTTTTTAAATGACCGCAAAACCAACCATCTTCTTGTGTTCAAATTATGGTTAAGCAAATCACATCACTAAAAACTATAAAATAAATAAATATATACACATTATTTATCAAAACGGGATAAAGTTTGAACATATTGATCAATTCAAATATCTAGGGTCTGTCATAGCGAGAAAAATTGAAATTCAAGAGGAAATAAGGGCAATGTTAAAAGATGGTAATGCTTGTTATTTCTCGGTCGCCAATCTACCCACCCAGTTTGCGCTTACTCTCGAGAAATTTAAAAATTAGAACTACGACCGAGGGGTAGACCGAGACGAGGATGGGATGATAGCGTCAGGGCCGACCTGGAAGATTTGGGTTTCGGTGGAATGCGTTGGAGGGAGGTGTATGGTCAACGGCTGGTTGTGTCGGCATCGAACCTTCGGGTTCGCTAAACCTTATTTATTATTAATATATTATTTATCCACAAGACACATTCAGAGCATGGTAGAGAGCACATATATTTGTATTTATGATACAGTTATAAATACCAATAAATTATTTTAGTAATATAACATAATAATACCGAATATGCTACTATAAATAATCATATCATTTTCATTCCAGTTCCAGGAGTTCAAGCTGTCTACATCGAAACAAGAAAACTGTTTCCCAAGATACAGACGATAATGGAAGCTCGAAAATCCCTGGAGAGGTTCAACCTTTCGGTACCCCTCGTAAAAATAAAGCAGAAGAAATGCGTCAGGCCAATCGAAATGGATGGATATATACCATTCGATTCCCACAGTTAATTCATTTTTTTTTTTATATCAGCAAAAGTAAAAATTAATTTTCCTAATGAAAATCTAAAAAATTGTATATTGTGTTTATATTGTATAAAAAAATAAATTATTTTCACAAACCTTCCTCTATCTAGAATTGATAATAATTTATCAAGTGTTTTATGGATTAAGTAATCATATATTGTTTTGTTTTGCATGTCATCAAAGTAACAAATCACCTAAAAATAATATTAATAAAATAGTTTGAATTAAAAGAAGTGAGAGAACGGACATTTCATATGAAATGTTTGTTTTTACTATTTTGAGAAATTCAAAGTTAAATTAGTGTACTTTTGGACTGTTGTTAACTACGTTAATGTTTACAGACAATAATTAGCCATTATTAATCCTCTGTTTCTTTAATATTAGATATCACCTCAAATTATTGCACATTGTTAAGTGATCCATCAAATATGACTATGAAAAAAATTAAAATAATATTTTTTTTCTAAACGTGGACATACGGCATCCCAAGCTGCAAGAAAATTTAAAACAACATTATAATGAAACTAAAAATGTGTTGCATGCGAGAACTCAACAACCGATTCAGTACGGTAAGGAGTGCTGCAGGTTAGTATTAGGTGTGTCACGCCGCATAGTGAGGCAAGAGTGAAAAAAAAAAAAAAGGTTTTCAATTTTTTTTCATTATTTTTAAAACCTAAATATATGTAGCGTAAGGATGTGGAACTGATTTTTCGATTAGTTCATTACAAGAATCTATACACTTCCTTGAAGTTCCCTTTTTAAAAATTAAGAAAATAACACAATTTTGAAGTTATGTTTAAATAATATTCTTATGATACTGACAATTTTGCTAAAAGTTTGCAAAACCTATTAAACTTCACTATTGATGTGTATTAGTTTATGGAACATTTTTATTTCGTTAATTTAGGCATAACCTTGACTGCCAGGAATGTTTTAAGTTACCTGTCTCGTAAATCTAACTTATCTTTATTTCATTTGGCCTTTCAAAAAAAGCTCCACTAAACTATGGGGGTTCACATTGAAGTACGAGTATTTGTGAAACAGTGTTATAAGTATAAATCCCGGCTTTGACCGTATTTATACAGGTGATGAATTTATGTGTTATTTTTCATTATACAGAAACTAATTTTTGAACATGTAGGTTCAGTCAATAAATAAAACAACTATTTCTGCGACGTTTCAAGACTATATTGTTCACATAATCATGCCCTGCATCATAGTAGGAATGTCCTAGTATTCTTCACATGTGTTAATTTTCTGTCGGATTTCTGGAGTTCCTTCATCACTGCAATTGCTTCAGGGCAGTGAGTTGTCTTGATTTCTTCATAAAATCCCATTCTTCCACTATAGATATTTTTTTTTAGTATTTACTCGATGTGTTAATACGGATAAATTTCTTGATTGTTACTATTAAATGTTTAGTAAGGTTCTTGAGGTTCAGTCAATAAATAAAACAACTATTTCTGCGACGTTTCGAGACTATATTGTTCTCATAATCATGCCCTGCATTATAGTTGGAATGTCCTGGTATTATAGTCCTAGTATTATGTCCTGTAGTGAAAGAATAGGATTTTATGAAAAAATCAAGACAACCCACGGTCCTGAAGCAATTACAGTGAAGAAGGCACCCCAGAAATCCAACAGAAAACTAGCAAGTGTGAAGAATACTAGGACATTCCTACTAAGAATCAGGGCATGATTATGTGAACAATATAGTCTCGAAACGTCGCAGAAATAGTTGTTTTTATTTATTGACTGAACATGAAGAACCTTACTAAACATTTAATAGTAACAGTCAAGAAATTTATCAATATTAACATATCAAGTCAATTGAAAAAAGTCGGTTGAAAAAAAAAGAATCGTCATTTGATTCCCCGTTGGATGACCAAATTATGGGACTATCATTTGTATCACTCATTACCTTAGTTCTCTGGTGACGATTGTCATATTTATTTATTTTATTGTTTTATATCAAATGCTAAGGCATTCTACCACTGGAATCATTTTCGCTCCATATGTGCAACTAAATTAAAAGCAAATGAAATGTTAAAAACTGAATGAAATGTTAAAAAAGAAAAAAAAAAAGTTTAATATTTTGAAATTAATAATGTTTAATCCTTGAAGCTTGATGCTTCGTATTTACTTTTATAGATATAAATATGTTTTATTTCAGTGCATTTTTCAACTTGTAAATACAATCTTTGTAATTAATTTCCGTATGCGATTTTGCTAATTATTTCTTTTTATCCTTAGATCATTATGTATTATATTGAAAATAGGCAGATTTTACTTATATGTTTATAAAAGGTTGAGAATTATTAATAACTGTCCATTCCATTCAAAAGAGTTTAACTTTCTGATTACATTTTTACAATTAGGATTAAATTGACAAATAAAAATGTATCTATATTTTCAGATATGGGGAAAAAAATATATACATGTTAAGGAAATAGGTTTTAACTCTGAGGCTATTCAACTTTTAAACCCAATTAAAATTTAAAAACTCCCATATCGAATGTTATATTTTGGAACTTTTTTCCGCGTTTGTCCCTCTGTACGCTGTTCTATCACTTTACATTACTTGTCAAATTATTTTTTAATAATCACTTTTCTTTTGTGATAGGTATGATTGAATTAATTGAGCAAATAATTTAATAATTTAATAAATAATTCAATTAATTATACGTAAGGCTGAAAATTATAAAATAATGTTTAGGTTGTGTAATATATAATAGATGGTATCAAAAAAGACTAATGCAATGATATTTGATGTCAAAACACCTAGACTCTCCTAAACACCTGGCGAGTCCCATCCGTAGATCAAAATATGCATGAAACTCTTATTCCAAATTGTTACTTTTTACAAAACTTCTGTTACAAAGCACCATATGCAGAAAAAGAGGTGGACTCATTTTTGTATTTGTATTATATTCTAAATCAATAAAAGTGAAAGAAGATTGGAAAAATCAAAATTCGGAACATAAAATACAACAATCAAATAAAATCTACGTTAATTTACATTTGGTTCTGAACAAAAGTAAATTTTAATTATAATGTAAAGTTATTATTATACATGCAACACAGATATACACTATTTTTTTAGGTAAAGTTAAGGGAAAAAAAAGAAGGATACTGTTATGATTTTCAAAGATTATACTTTTTCCTATAAATACAAGTCCAGAGACTATATTAAAAACCAATTAACTACTTTTGAAATACTTCAGTTTAATAACTAGTATTAACTATTTATGTAGCCAGTAGAGTTTAATTACGTTTGGGTTGTAATATTTAAGAGAAACTAACTTGTCAAGAACATTGTCCCTATAATTAATTAGGAACTTAAAATAAATTCTCATTTTCCGAAATTTATAAGTAGCAGCAGATCGTCAGTTTTCAGGGTCATTACAATGGACGATCGAAGGTTCTGATTAGTTTAAAAATAATTTTAAAAAAAATATTTAGTAAACTCAAATTCCGACACAAAAGACAATTCTCTCTCCCACCCCTTCAAAACCTCAATCCACAAGATCAGACTGATGCTACTCTCACATATACGTCTCGGTTCACTCAGACGTTTACCCGACGGTTCAACATTGATTACCTTTTTTGGAATGCAGCCATAATTAAATTCAATGACTTTACACACCTATTCATATAGTTCAGTCTGATACAACCTGAACTATATTTACCGAATAAATGATTAGTTTATGAAGATAAATTTATAAGCAAATAGATTACATAAGTTGTCATTAAAATCATTTCTTCGTTAGAATATTATCTTAATAATATACATAAATTACGTGTCGCGTTCTTGGGCCACGCTGACAACTAAACTTCAGAACCGATTTTAATCAAATTTGCACACCGTGTGCAGTTTGCTCCAACGAAAAAGATAGGATACCTTCTATCTTAATCTATAGTCGCAATATTATTTGTATATTATCTGCAAGTCAAAATTATCTGTTAGATCTATACGATTCTAACATATGGTGGTATATATAAGGTTATACTATTATCATGGAGTTATAGTCAAGTGGAGAGGGCTTATCTCTCAATAGCCAGAGTAGGCAGCCATTTTGGTGTGAACCGTATTATCAGTATATTAACCTCTTATCAGTTCAAATTTTGGCTACCTAGGCTTTATATTGCTGTTATTTTATTTTAGTGATTTACTTATTTTATTTATTACGAACCCTTTCAATTGCCCTAGCCCAGTAGGGCATATTGGGCGTGGCCGGTTGTTTTGGTCTCGCCCCTCACGGAACAATATATGGGAAGGGCCTCTCCATAGTACTATAACTCCATGACTATTATATAAAAGGACAAGCAATTTTTCGTTTGTGATCACTTACCGCCAAAAACTACCGAACCAATCTCTACCAAATTTTGACTACATCATCTTTATAGGATGGTTTAGCAATAGTAAAATCTAATGATTTTCAAATAATTATTTATTCAAAAATGAATAATAAGTGGATAACAGTAAAGTTCAAAAATGGCGGCAATTGCCATCTACATGAAAGGTTAAAAGATTTGTTTTTTTGTTACACAGAGCTGGACATTGATAATAAAATTTCCTTTTTTTCAATTAAATTGTTATTAAAACCGCTTTATGGAGTGGAATATACCAAATTTTAACTACATCATTTAAATTTTAACTACTTCCGTTCTAGGTTTAGCAACAATAAAAATTTAAATGTAGAATGTTGAGTGTTAGAAACGGGTTTTGCCACACTATCACATACTTTTATGGTTATAAATTAAAATCCAACCAGATCAAATCAATAACATTATTTCTATGTAATGAAAATTATTACAAATTAAAATGCCGATCCTCAACTGTTTAATATTGTGTGTAAAAATATGAATGTTGAACCTTTAGTTGTAAGCACTGATAATGCAGTCCAATATATGGAACAGTTTCTTAATAGTCTCTGTCCATCTGAATTACCAACTCATATATTAAAATTGAAAACTGGATGTCTAATTATGCTTTATGTTACCTTCAAACACCTAATCAATCTAATTTTAACCAAGTTAATAATGACTGCTATGCGTGAAAATATCATTGAAGACATATTGCTCAATCGCACACTTAAATACAAGATTTTTATAAAAAACAAAACAAAAACAAATGAAACTTCAATTATTAGATAACATTCTCTATTTACTTATAAGCGCGAGGGAAGCCGCGACAGGGGATGCTAGTAGAGTATAAATGTTAAAAAGTAAAAGAAAAAAAATAGTAAAATTGTTTGTACAATGTTAATAAAATTATCAGTTTAGGTACGCTCAATGATAGTTTCAATATCATAAAATAACATTCAATTCAAACATTCAGTTCAATATCATTCATTAACATTCAATTCATTTTTTTAATTGGAAATTAAAATAAATCAATCTAACACTAGTCCATAAAAATTTTACGAGACAGTTACAAGCACTGGATTAGTAATGGAATAATGCTTCAACCACCAATTGTATCTCCTCATAAATATTTTTAATTGAGCGAACCCAGTAAAAGTCTAACCACAGCTTATTGACCGGAAAAGCATGTCCATGTTCTCTCTAACAACTTTACGTCTTATCGTTTAATTAAAATTTCTTAAATTATTTAAATAAATAAAATTCTTAAGAAAGATCAAATATTAAATATCAATCGTATTACAAATATCCCGTGTACGTTCCGGTCTTCCCTTCGTACATTTATCTCACGGTTCTAACACGGAGTACTTTTTTTAAGAATTCAATTATAATTAAATTCAAAAACCGTCAGCTATGAGGAAAACCATATTGATACATCAATCGATTAGTTCACAAAGGTTAATAGAGGAATAATAATAATAGAAATTTAAAAACCAATTTCGAATTTTGATTTGCTATAGTTATTAAAGATAATTAGATACATTTTGGAAAAATAAAAACATTTTTTGGATAAAAATTAGAAGTGAGTGTTTATTTTACATGTGATATGGGGATAAACTGAAACCCGCATTGTAATGGAAAACTACAATATCAGCAATTCAAAAAACTGTATGATATAAAGTTTACACGACTAATCAAATAACCTAATTTAATTTACAAATTAATTGTTATTAATTTAATTATTTTTATTAAACAATTTAATTTAATTTTACATAACTAAACACTTTTCATACATACACTCAATAATTTACTATTTTTTTTTAAACATTGCTAACGGCGATTCCTTAATATATTTTTCAAAATAAGAAAAATATTAACATAAGTAAATAAATAGGCTAATCGAACCTGAAGACCAGAAGCAGACACAATCAAGCTGTGATCTCACACCTCCGAACATTTTGACCCTCGCGCTGCTATTAACTGAGGTATGTTGTTATAGATATACAACCAAATTTAATCCTTAGCCATAAACCATAAGAGAGAATATTATAAAACATAAATATATAAAAAAAGTAAAAAAAAAATGGATAAGATTGTAGCAGTTTATGGCTGAAAGTCTAGTTAAATCAACATCACTTGAAAAAAACAACAGATATTCATTAAAATCATTTTCCGCACATTTACTTATATCTGTCTTATACAGTTGTTAATAACAATAAAACTATACTATTATATAAAAGGACAAACCATTGTTCGTATGTGATCACTAATCGCAAAAACTACTGTACCAATCTCTACCATACTTTAGCCACATCATCTTCATAGTTCAAGGATGGTCTATCAAAAACGAAATTTACAGATTTTCAATTAAATCATGTAAAAGCGAAAAATATGTGATGCGCAGTGAAGTTTAATAATCGACCGATAGATTCGAGAGAGGTAATGAAGGTTCGGAGTTATATACTACATAGCTTCGTTAGGAATACTTGGAAGGTAAACATACTCCCTTCATAGGGGAGGGGAGAAGTTCATTTTTTTTTGGTTTTTCGATTATATCTTAAAAACGGTTGATTCTAGAAAACTATGTTTCGAAACAACGTAAAAGTTAGTTAAATTTCATATAAAATTGATTCAATATACATTTGTTGTAATTCTAACCGTTTACGAGATATTCGTTATTGAATATCGGTGATTTTCGGAAAAAAACAAATGTATCCTCACTTTTTGTCAAACTTTTGCTTCTAGTGCCTTCCACAATCGTGCTTCCACAAGCATGCCTTCCACAAGCATTAAATCTAGAGTCCACCGTTTTCGAGATATAATCGAAAAACACAAAATTGGGACCTTCTCCCCCCCCCCCCCAGGGGCGGGGACTTCTAGTATGTTTACCTTCTAACCACTCCTAACGAAGCTATGAAGTAAAAAAAATATCGCATATCTCATTCACTCTTCACATATTTCAGCAATATTTCAGCACTCATTGACTGGACTAACATGAAATTGATAAACTTATTTTTATAAATTAAAAATTATTGCAAAATCAAAATGTCATCCTCTTATTTGATGATACTTTGTGCGAAAATATAATTCATATTTTCGCGGATAATTTAATTCGTCATCCTTGAATAAAAAGCAGCATAACCTTTTGGTAGACTTAAGCCGTGATTCCAAATGGTTCAAATTCAAGAGAATAACAGCATGTTTATTGTGATTCATGACCACTTAATTTCTGATTATTTTTTGAGTGATAAATTAGTTTCACTCCCGAACAATTTAGTCATGAATAATTAAATACTATTTTCTCAAAGATAATTGCTATACATTAAGGGATTTCCCTTCCCCCAAAATTTTTACGCATTAAAAAGGGACTAATTGCGGAAGGAGAGAGTGGCCAAGGATGTCCTTTGGCCTCGAAAAATCGTCAGATCCTGGCAGATCTGTTAAACACAATTAGAATTAGCTTTTTCGTTAAGGATGTTTTTAACGGTTTTTAAGTTATCCGAAGGGTAACTTCCGCCTTTGTTGTCCTTCAGGATACTGTTTTAAAATATTTAACGGTTTTAAGATGGCGGACTTCCGCCATTGGTGTCCTTAAAAGGACACTTTTTTGAAATATTAGACTATTTAACTGTTTTAAGATGGCGGAAGGATATTCATTCAACACCTGATGTTGTAGAATATATTTTACTAATTTTATTGTTGAATGCAACTGAAGAATTTTAGCTACCAGTCAAGGTCTTTAGAATAGGCCTTTACGTATTTGGAACAACATTAAACAACTTAGTTTCCAAAAAAATATGAGAGTCTATTTTGCGGGAGGAGGAATTTCCAATTCTTTGGCTACAATTAGGAAATGGAATAGAATATAAACTGCAAATGAAGATGGCATCTAAAATTATGACAATCTTACGTATTTCCCCATTTAATGATTATAGTAAAAAAATGTTTTTTTTTTTAAATTTATCCTGATGATTGAGATCAATTAAATACACCGTACCGTTGATTGTGCGGAAGAGCTATAAATATTTTAGTAAAATTATATATAAGAAAATAAAACTTCAATCAGTTATAATTATTGAAGGTCTTTATTTTTGAGGGCGGGCGAAGCCTTGACGGGTGATGATAGTAATTAATAAAAAAAGACACAATAAAATAATACCTAAAATAAAATAAAATAAATAAATTATAAATTGGCAATGATTGTAAGGCTAATGATGGTACTAGGTAGATATTCAGTTAACACTCAACCCCTAGAAGGCCCAAGCTAGGACTGTCACCACCTTGCTAAATAATTGGCTCCACTCAGCTCGCTGCGGCAGGTCCCTGCCCCCACTTCATTTATTGTTAGCACATGTCGACTTAGTGCTCTCCTAATGCCCCACCCATCAGCACCGAGTCTTCCAGCTTAAGTGCCTTCGCCATTTAAGTCAACCTGTTTACCCTCTGTATCCTGAATATACATCCTCGCCGCGTTTCACTACAAGAAACCTCATCCGCCTTTCTATGAAGGAAGGTTTAATCCGATTATAATCAGTGTACAGTGCCGTGCTGTCTATAAGAGCTTTAACAGACAGTAAATTATTCAACCAACCATATTATCATAATTATTTTAACATAAGTTAAATACCATGGGCGATAAGCTTAACACTCCAGTAGTCACATGTCATCTGAGAGATTCCAGAGAAACATTTATGGATGTGGCCAGCGCTTGTTCAAACTTGCAAACCCCTCCCTCCTTCTATCCTCCTACCCTGGTTAGAGAGACATGCTAGTGTAGTTTTGGTTTCCTTCTGGACAAGTGTTAACAAGTTATTGACTGAATCATCTCTGAGATCCTACGCGACTACTATTGTAAGGATTTTTTTTACGCCCAAGTAATATTTTTAGGGAATGGGAACGAGATACCAGTTAGGCAACTTTTTCTCCGACGTCTGGGGAGAGAATTAGTAGAAGAACAGCTTCAGAAGAGAAGAAAAATACTTACTCTTCCCACCGAAGTGTTGAGTAGATTGCAGGGGATCTCACCAGATGAAACTGCTTCTACTGTTGAAAAAAATGAAGATGCAACAGAAAATACTTCTCGTAAACGGTGTGCTTCTTGTCAAAAAGATAGGAAGAAAATGTACACCCAGTTCAGAAGTAAAGATTGTGAACAGTATTTATGCTTAGGTGAACATTGTTCCTTTATTTGTGCTGATGGTTGTCGTCGCAAAAAAGACTGATACATGTTTTAAATTTTTTACTTCAAAAAAGTATTATTGGAAATTTATTTGTAATTATTATGTCTGTATATTTTGAATTAATTTTTATTTTGTCTATCAAATATTTTGTAAAACAACTGTGTTCATTATTTTATACATTTAACATTTTTCCTTATTTTTTTTTATATATATATATTTCTTCACATATTTTTTTAATAAACATCTATGACTAGAAATTTAATTATTTCAATCATTTTACCAATTTTCTATAATGTTAAAGTAATATTTTGAGTACAATTGGACATAATAGAAAAGGCATCTCACAGATGACATGCGATTACTTATGCTCCATATAGAGATGCGACTACTGGAGTGTTAATAAATAGGGTGTATAAAAAATATGACCGTTTTATTAAATTCCTGAGTTCAAAAGTCTGTAAATATCTCAATGCTATTTATTATTTACCAATACTTAATAACTCCTTTACAGCATTCTCTAAGCTTGTTTACTAACACTGGAGTTCTTAAAAAAAAAAAGCCTCAGTTCAGTTATTTATTACAAAGAAGAAGCTTGAGTGTCCTACGAAATTCTCGTAATTTTAAGACATTACTGGAAAAAAAATTTCACAGCCGCTGAAGCAACTTGTGAAATTATTAACTATGAAGGGAAAGGTGTCCTTGAAGAGCGCACTGCGCGGCGTTGGTTTGAGAAATTTAGAAGAGGAGATAAGACGTTGGAAAGGAAGAAGGGCTCCGGGCTTCCATTTACGGATATTGAAGAGGTTCTGAAGGAAGCTGTTGAGTCAAATCCGTCCACAAGTACTCGCGAACTTGCCAGGGAGTGTGGTGTGTCGAAAGATACTGTTAGTCACCATCTTCTCTCCATGGGGAAGTTAAAAAAGACCTTTAGACTGGTCCCTCCCGAACTTACTCCTCAACAATCAGCAGTCGAACCAAAGAAAAGTTTACAGAACTTCATGGGTTTGAACTCCTGCCTAATCCACCATATAGTCCAGACCTCGCACCTTCGGATTACTACTTGTTTCGATCCATGGCCCATTTTCTTCAGGGGAAAATATTTGATAATTTTGCGGAAGTTGAAAATCCTGTACCAAATTTTAACCACATCATCTTTAAAGTTCAAGAAACTATAAATATTTTCAATTACATTGCCATAAAAGCAAAGGGATAAATATGTAGGGTAAAATTTGATAATCGATCGATAGCTGGCGAGCAACATTCGAGAGAGGTTATATAGGTACGGTGTTATTTACAGCTAGAAATTGATGATAAAATTTACTTATTTTCAATTCAATTGTTATTAAAAAAAGCTAAGAATATATGGAGCGATATGTGGATCCCAGTGGAGTTTAAAAATCGACTGATATTCTGCAGCAGAATTTGCAATGTCAAAACTATTAAACACATTTTAATTTTAACTACAACATCTTCATAGTTTTAGGAAGGTTTATTATAATACATTTACCTCTAATAATAATTAAAAAGTATTATAGTCTTGAGTGGCAGAAACGAGGTTTGCCAAACTGTCATATACGTTTATGGTTACAAATTAAAATCCAACTAGATAGATAGATAAAATTATTTATGCCAAAATGGATGTCTAATTAGGCTTTTACGTACTCTTCAAACACCTAATCAATGCAATTTTCACCAGGTTAAAAATTATTTCTATGCGTGAAAATATTGAAGAAATAATGCTAAATTCCAAACTTCAATACAAGATTTTTATCGATAAACAAATTTTAAATTTAACTATTAGTAAAAATAATCTAATTCTTTATTTATGAGAGCGAGCAAAGCCGCTACTAAAATATTTAAAATTTTAAAAACAGATATAAAACAATTATTGCTAACCAAACCTGTAACTACTTGTAAATAATACTGTAACCTTTGGCTTTCATATCTTCATGAAATGATGAGTAACTTTTATTTTGTGTCATTGAATATTTATCAATCTTACATCATGATTGATAAATACAATATACTCTCTCCCTTAATCATTCTTTTCATATTGATTATTGTGTTGTCAATGGATAGGTTCATGTGATTTAAAATTTATAATCATATAAACTATGAACCGAAACTATGAATAACATGTCAAAGAGATAAATTTAATGTACTCATCTTTACTTATTTCTAAACTGTATCCTATTCATGCTTACCATGGAGCTTTATTCTGTTGATAAATGCATAATGGAACTTGTTCCTTAGAACAAATGATAAATGTTCAAAATTGGAAGCTAGTCTTCGAATGAACAAAATACCAACAAAATGAGAAACAGTTCATCAATTCCTAATTGTGAGAGATTCATTCGAAATAATTTATGAAGATGCTCCTTCCGCCCTTACTTTGATTCCAAATAAGTTTTTTTTTTTCTAATTTAAATGAATAAAAATGTGTTCAAAGCGTACTATAACAATTGTTTTTTGTACCAATGACCTCAAAAACGTTATTATATGGTAAATAAGATTTATTTCAGTTTAATAAAATACAAATTCTTTGATATGTCGAAAAATAAGTAAAAAGGCTTCACATAATTCAGTCTATATAGAACTCTCTTCAAGACCAAAAAAAAAGTAAATGAAAAGCTTTGAGAAAAGGTTCGACACCGACTTCACCAATTGTTGACCACAGACCTCCCTCCAGTCAACTTCTTCAAAACCCTAATCATCAAAACCGGCCATGACCCAATCCTCCAATCTACGACTCGGTGTTCCCCTCGAATCCCATATAAATTAAAACATGTATGTTATTTCCATATATTTTTTGACATAAAAATTATTTTATATAACTGTTGAAACCTTTATTATACTACATTGATATAATAATGATTTTTATTAAGCACATTATTTGACAAGTGTTAATAATTACCTGTCACGAGTCTTATCCAATCTCACCAATCAAATTAGGAAGAAAAATAAAGAACGTGGATTCTTCCTCATAGAAAATGGCACGTGGAACAGACATGTATTATACCCTAGAACTAAGGTTCGTAATTAAAAATATTTAATATGTTGGCACAGTATTTGAAAGTGTTCAATATGAAGTTTTCCTTATTTTTATCATTATTGTAAGAACAATGTATTCAATATTCTATACAAAAAATCATATTCGGAAACAGAAGCTATAATTTTTATTAGGTAGATAATAATAAATATTATATATATATATATATATATATATATATATATTTAATAAAATAATTAAAAACTATGATTTAATAATCCTTTTGAAGCCGCAATGGTTCCAAAAGCAATGGAAGATGGGCAACCTTCTCCAACATTAATTTAGTAGATGCCGGAGATGCGAGGAGTATTCAAGAGAGCGAACCATGACGGAAGAGACCAAGTAAAAAGTATTATGAACAATTAATAATAATAATTGAGTGTAAAAGATGTAAGTACACTGGATACAATAAGAATGTAAATTGTATGTTGACCCTTCATTATTGTAAAATCGTCCATTG
The DNA here is from genome assembly GCA_003667255.2 of Euschistus heros. Taxonomy (NCBI): domain Eukaryota; kingdom Metazoa; phylum Arthropoda; class Insecta; order Hemiptera; family Pentatomidae; genus Euschistus; species Euschistus heros. The sequence goes on along the minus strand of RCWM02000106.1, from coordinate 2,669,151 downwards.
GTTCTTAATTTAAAATTACAATATCATTAAAAAAAATTTATTCACCAACATTATTATAAACACCATAAATGAAATTCAAACAAACCAGACATGGGGGTCATCGTGTCATTAGGAACAGGATCTTTATTAATATAAATAAAATCTATACTATTATATAAAAGGACAAGCCATTTTTCGTTTGTGATCACTAACCGCGAAACCTACTGAACCTATCTGAACGAAATTTTAACACCATCTTCATAGTTCAAGGAAGGTTTAGCAATAATAAAATCTACCAGTTTTAAATTAAATTGCTATTACAGAACGATAAATACGAGTATGTGGTGCACAGTGAAGTTTGAAAATTGATCACTAGGTCGCGTGTACTATTTAAGAGAGGTTACAATGGTATATTGTTATGTATAACTTGAAATTAATAAAAGAAAATACTTAAATTTAATTAAATCGTTGTTAAAAAAGCTATTGTTATGAAGTACAAAATGTGGATACCATTTTTAAAAATATACCTATATGTGGCTGGTGCCATTCTACAACAGAGTTTGCAATGTTATAATTACTGAAACTATCTGTACCGAATTCGAAAAACACCATCTACTTATTTCTCAGAAATAATTAGCAACAATATAACATAACAATATAACAAAATAAAGTTTACTATAACAATTTAAATGTACAATGTTGAGTGGCAGAAACAAGCTTTGCTATACTGTAATGTACTTTTATGGTTAGAAATAAAAATTCAACTAAATTAAATCGATAAAATTGTTTTTGTCGAATTCAAAATTATTACAAAATTAAATTTAAATTCCTTGCTCTTTGATATTGTGCATACAAATATGATTCATTGACCTTGCGGTGAATTTAATTTGTCTTCTCTATGCATAAATATTGGTAGGTGTTCAAAATATTATCATCAAACAATAAGCTAATAGCACGGAGTTATAGACAAGTGGAGGGGGCTTACCTCTCAATAGCCAGGGCTGGCAGCCATTTTGGAGTGCACCGTATTATCAGTATATTAGCCTCTTATCAGTTCAAATTTTGGTTTCCTAGGCTTTATAATGCTGTTATTTTATTTTAGTGATTTATTTACTTTAGTGATTTACTTATTTTATTTATTAGGAACCCTTTAAATTACCATAGCCTATATGGAATGCAAGTCACTAGTTGAGCATAGTGGGAGTGGCCGGTTGTTTTGTTCTCGCCCCTCACGGAAAAATATACGGGAAGGGCCTCTCCATAGTACGAGTACTATAACTCCATGGCTAATGGGCAGCATAACCTTTATTTTTGTCAGAGATAGTGGTAGACTTTATACGGGCTCCCAAATGGTTCTTCAGTATTAAATGGTTCATAGCTAATCAGCACAATAGTACCTCAAAAATTACAGCTATGCGTGAAAATATTATCGAGGAGACGGTTGTATGCTACAATACATGATTTTTATCGATAAAATAAAACTTTAATTATTACTTAAAATTATTCTGAACTCTTTACTTAAGAAAGCAGGCAAACCCGCGTCGTGGAGATGCTAGTATTAAATTAATCCCCAAGCTTTAAGTAACAATATCGCAAGCTTATTGTTAAAAATGCCGTTCCCTAATGTTTGTACTCTTAGATCTTATTCAAATTTCATAAAAAAAAAATTTTTTAATAAATAAAGTTGAGAATTTGTCCAAAAATATATTTCTCTGGGCTAAAATGGATTAATTCGTATAATTGTTACTTTTTTAAACTTGTCGAAAAATTTATTTTTTTCGAAAGCCTGGAACACACAAGTAAATACAAACAGATTGCTTGAGAGAACGCCTGAATAAATATCGTTTAGAATAAATAAAAGTCAGAGGTTATAAAACCAGGAAACGAATCTTAGTTAATTCTAAAATTTAAGACAAACAGTCCACCTTAATCAGTTTGGCAAGGAAGCAGGAGGAGGGAGGTAGTTACATAAGGAGCAAAGGGTATAATACTTCAGGGCAAATGAGGCTGAGAGAAGAGGCAATTTCAATTTAGAAGAGCTCCTGTTTAGAGCCCACTTTGTCAGGGGGCGGACAGTTACTCCTCCTAGGGCCAAGCTCTTGTCGAGAGCAAACCTCCCGACCTCCTTCCTCCCAATTAGCACTAGCCTAGCAGGTATTCGAATAAATTTCAGCAAGGAATCGAATCGAATAAGGACTGTTGCTGAAGATTAACTACGTATACAAGACGTCAATGTTACTACGTGCATGAAATATGGTATGGTATTATTTTTTACCTCAGGGATTCGTTAGGAGTAGTTAAAAGATAAACATACTAGAAGCTAACGGTGGGGAGGAGAGATGGTCATATTTTTGGGTTTTTCGATTATATCTCGAATGCGGTGGACTCTAGAAAAATATGTTTCAATAAAAATTAAAGCTAATTAAATTTTCTATAAAATCATTCCTATAAATTTTTGTCAACCTTTCTATATTTTCGAAATATACGTTATTGAAAAAAGATAATTTTCGAAAAAAAATAATTTTTACCTCACTTTTTTTTATTCTTTTACATTTACAATTGTATTAGAAAACACATCTAGTAAATATGCGGTATATATGAGATATTATTACTTGAATAAAACTTGTAGAGGAACTACACATTGGTAGTACTCTAATAAATATTTACAAAAGATCACGAGATCATCTTCTTTTCGGATGCCTCGGAAGATTGCCAGGAATGGAATGGGAAGCAAGCTGTGCAACAAGTGGATTTGGATGAGTGTTAGGTTTATTATGAAAGGTATCTAGATGTTTCTAGTTAAGGAGCATTAAGAATTTTGGATTGGAGTGATTGGATGCGGAAAGAATTCGATGGTTTAGTGGATCTCCACAATTCTATACCGTAAGTCCAAATAGGCCTGATAATCGACATATAGACAAGTTTCTTATAGTGAATCGGGAGATTTGAACGTTTGTCAAGTAAGTGTTGTAGCTGTTGAAATTGACGTGCAGCTTCTTGTCTTTTCAATCTTGTATGAAGGTTCCAGGTAAGTCTCTTGTCTAGATAAAATCCAAGGTATCGTATTTGTTCCACATTAATTAGCGGTACACCATTAAAGGATACTGGATAGCAGGATGAGGTAGGTTTTTGACGGAGGGTAGAGGAATTAAAGTAAATTCAATGCTCTACTACTTTGATTCTGACATTTTTTCTGAGAAATGACCGTAGATGTCGCTAAAAGCAAATATTTGACAATAAGTGAGATAAAAATTATTATTTTTCAAAAATTATCTATTTTCAATAACATATATCTCGAAATGGTTTGTTCGACAAATATGTATATAAACTATTTTATAGGAAATTTAATTAGTTTTAATTTTTTTTCGAAACATGTCTAGAGTCCACTATTTTCGAGATGTAATCGAAAAACTCAAAACTGGGACCGTCTCATCCCCCCCCCCCACCGTTAGCTCACCTTCAGGGGCAGGGATTTTTAGTGTGTTTATCTTATAACTACTTCTTAAGAAACCCTGAGGTCAAAAATAATCGCATATTTCAAGAACTCTACTGGACTATAAATAATTTCAACAATACTAGTAATAGGTGATTTTTTTCTTTATGGATATCTGATCAAACTAAATATATACTCTCCATCATTGTCATCATTTACAGTCAAAACCTCTCGTACCAATTTTTCGTCATTTAATGAATAGAAATCCAGTCAAAAGTAGTTGAAACGTAAATTTGTGGTTCAAATTGGGTGCAATAATTAAAGTATGGAAAATAATAGTAGTCAGTATGACATTATAGGCACGAGAAAGCTAAAAATAATTCCTGCATCTAATTTCTCGTTTATTTTTCTTAATCTATTGTATAGTCTAGGGTCACAGAAGTTGCAGCAGCAATTGCAATAGAATCTAATATTTTATTTAGTTAATTCAAAAGAAATAAATCAATTACTTTTTGCTAGCAATTAAAACATTTATAATAAATAGGAAGACGTTATTTATGTTTTCTATGCTATTGTAGGATAAAATATTTTCCAAAGACAGACTTTCATCTGTTTGAACTATAGAGTCTTTTAGGTATTTTTTTCGACAATTATCGTGTCATCGGTACTCTACCAACAGATGTTTTTAGCTATTTACGATGAATAAGCTACAATCTTCACATTTTCCATTAGCTTTAATTTTTAAACTATTATTTTAAAAAAATATTTTCAAGTAGTCAAATTTGGCTATTCTCAGTTGGCTAACGGTTCTAATTTTGGTGATATTAATGTTATATTTTAAATAATCTTCCGGCTGAGGGTTAATAGAAATTGAAATTTTCATAAATAATGAGTTATAACTTGTATTTAAAGTACGATCAATGTCTGTTGATAATAAATGATTAGTAACTTTTTCTATTATGCTTTTTTATTATATAATAATTTTTGTGGATTGAAAAAATCTTGAAAGTGTTCAGGGATATTGCCGTTAATGGTTAATTGTTTAATTTGAGATACCCGGTTATATTGAAAATCTGGTTTATTGGAATGTAAATCTAAAAGTCTTTCGAGTCAGATACGGGTAGCCGATTTTCTGGTAATGATGGCATTATTAATAATAATTATTATATTAATAATAATGGCATTATTTTAATTGAAAAATTTATTATTGTTTTTAGTACTGGGATGAATAGCCGATTCCGTCCTGTTTCTAATCTTGTTCAGGGAGGGTCCCCTACATATTCCTGAAAAAATTGGGACATTTTTGATCTAGATTTACAGGACTAGTACCAGGAATTCATTATCTATTACCCATTATACCATATTAATACTTGTTAATTATATATTACTGGCTGTGAACCCGTTAATGTGGGGACGTTTAGGTAATTATGCATTGGGAGGTAAGTCGGAGGAGAATTATCACAAGAAGTGGGGCTTCAGGAATCAGAGGGCTGCAAAAACTAGGTCCTTCGGTGGCGAGTCGGTTTTTGCCTCCTCTCCCTATAAGCCAGGACACACCTAATCAGCAGATATAGCCAAAACACGTAGCAGCCTCTTCCTAATATCCTTACTGCGCTCCCTATCTCCATCCTGCTTGGCGATTAGCAAATTAGGAACGTTGAAAACGGAAGGATTACTCTTCTTCATTTTAAATTATATTATATAACAAATAAAATAAAGAGTACATATAATAATTTAATGTTTATATTTATCTACGAACCTTAGTAACTAAATGTAATACATTGTTGCTAATTGAAAACCGTATTTGTATTATATTTAATAACTTATTTAGGTGGATAAAAAATATTTTAATGGCAATAAAAAAAAGATGAGATAATGTTATTAATAATTTTAGGACTTTATTAACTTGCCTTTTAATGCAATATTAACCAAAGTTTTTGAAGTATAATTAACTAAAATTATAATTAAACGAAAAAAATGTCAACTTCATTTCCTATCAAATGGTTTTTATTATTTATTTATTAATATTTACAATTGTACAGGGTGTCCAAAAATAGTATCGGTTATTTGTAACTTCGATAAAACAAAAACTACTTAAAATAAAAAGTTTATTGTTAGTTATTACAATATAAAGTGGAAAATTATTTGGAAAAGATGATGTTATCTAAATGGTGTCAGTTATGCTGCTGGCACTCTTCTAATAGGAAACGAAGATTGGCGATCACATGCTGTGACATAGCTCTCGATATTGCTGCCATTTCTGACCTGATGTTTTGCTTCAATTGCGTCAGGTTCGTCGGATTATTCTCATAGACCTTACTTTTAAGGTATCTCCATGCAAAATAGACAAGTTGACTGAGGTCGGGGCTTCTGGGAGGCCAGTTGATGTTACCCTTACGCGAAATGATCTTATTAGGGAATAATTCGTTGACAGCTTTCATTGCTTGATTTAACGTATGGTAAGTGGTAATTATTACAATAACAATGAGCCATTGGGGCTGGAGAAGAGGGGGTAGATTTATTCAACAATCATAAATATTCACAATTTCGAGGGGAGTTGACAGAACAGGGCTCGGTAGACAACCAACCTCGCATAATTACAACTTACAGCGCTCAATCCTTCACGAAACGTCATATTATACCGTATCGTAGAAACGAAAAACCGAAGCGATTAACATCAGAGAAACTGGGTAATAAGTGTAAAAGAGTGCTAACATGATGGATCAGAGATCAATAATAATATGGAGAAATTTAAGATTTAATGAACAGGAGGGTCGATGCCTAGCGTGCAACAAAACTCCCTTTCTCTGAACCATATTTTTTTAAACAGAAATTTACAACTATATTATAATAATACATCTATTAAATATTCGGTATACAGTGCAAAATAGAAAAGAAACTTTATTCTGGGACAAAGCCCCTTAAGAATAACATACATAACAAAAAATGAAATCATAAAAGGAAGAGATATTTGAAATATAATACAATATAGATAAAAGTAAATACAAATTTGTATGAGAACAAATAAAAAAAAAATAAATAAAAAAAGAATAAAATAAAAAACTGTAAATAGAAAAAAAAGAGAAAGAAAAACGAAATACAGAATATAGAAGTTAATATTATAAACATTATTACAAAGAGAAAAACGAAAAAAAAGAAAAAGATCAAAAATCCAAAATTATCTTTACAATAATGAAAACATTATCATAAACAAACTTTAAATGTACGCTAATGTTTCATATCTAACATAGTTTATGATTACATTGTTCAATTACATACTTGTTTATTTCGTTTAACGTCACTTTATGCTGCTATGGCTAATCGGACGATGCTACGGTGGGAGTCCTAAATTTCGCCTATCCAGGTATAATTAGGATAGGGATCTTTAACGAGTACCTGACATCGCACAGGCTCGGGACCCCCATTTTACGTCCCTTCCGAAGGACGGCATAGCTACTCCTTACTCCTTTTAAAAAATCCTAAGGTCATCTGCCGGGCTGCGAACCCGCGATCTTGGGTTTAGTAGGTTGCTATGCTAACCACTACACCACAGGTGACCCACATATAAAATATTGTTACGTGCCATTTATTTTATAAGTCTTATGCCTCAGTTAAAACTATTTAATTAATTACAGATTTACTTAACTGAAAAAAAAAATGTGAAGAAAGAGTAATTAATTATTATAATTAAAGAGTAATTACATACTTGTGAGACATCAATACCATTAGAGAGCGTCAGGTTGGAGAGAAAGAAGATGGTGAAAGAAGTGTGTTTTAAATATTCCGAGGGAAGAAGCATTGCGAATACAGGGAGGGAGGGAATTCCAAACAATAGAGTATCGGAAAAGGAAGGAATGTTGGAATGTAGTACTTCTGTGGGATGGAGTATAGAGATCGGAAAGACGAGATCTTGTATGCAGTGATTTGATAGCAGACTTGAATTTCAGGTTACTGTAAATAAAGGAAGGGTGACGGTTGTTGATAACTTGGACATAATGACATGATTAAATCTTGTAGATAAACTACCCATCGGTAGTAATCTATTGAAATATCTACAAAAAAAGAAGATCCCAAGGCTTGTTTTCAGACGCTTCGTAAAATTGCCAGGAATGGAATGGGAAGCAAGTTGTGCAACAGGTACCTGGTTAGTACCAAATCAGCGACATATGGAATATTATGGTCATTGTGGATCAGTTCATTCGTAAGAAAGTAAGGAGCATTAAGGATTTTTCGAAGGATTTTGGATTGAATGGATTATATTAAATCTCAATTCTCAAAAACACACCTTCCATTAATTTCAGTTTTATATTATGGTAGTGTTTACCCTTTAGGATGTAATAAAATATTACAACAAAAATTCGAATTATTAGAACCGCAGCTACAGAGGTGTATAACTCTCTGTAGTGTTTATATAAGGTGTACATTGCCCCCTTTGTGAACTTACTCCATTTTGCTGAAGTTCATTGAATTTTAGATGATCACACACTGTTCATCTATTTCCTTAGTGGCGTGACACAACGGTGTTAAGAGACCAAAACTTTATGAAGCCCTTTGGGAACTCAGATTCCACTCCAAAGTAACCAATATTTTTAAGCCTTCCGTGAATGATACACAATGTGCAATTTGGTCACAGTTAAAAAAATTGAGTTTGGAATCGGAAGAAGACTTAGACAAAGGCTGTTTGTTGGTATTTGTAGGTGGCTATTTCCATAGGGTAGTAAGTAAGACTATAAGGAAGGATGCTGGAACACTGGTTTTTATTGATCCTCACACCTTTGAGTGCGTTTTTTAATTCGTACAGATGGTTGCTATTGTGAGCAGCAATAATAAGTCAGGCAACATAATAAAGCGTCATAGCAATCCTATCCTAACATTATAATAACATACATAACACTAAAGTCTGGTAAAATTTACCGATCGAACGCATGACTATCTCTGAAAGATCTTCCAGTTTGGTCATTTGGAGGATCGATTTCTTATGTATGTTTAACATCGGATTATTAATACAATATTTTATTTATTGGTAATATCATTTAAACGGATGTACTCAAGCGTACAGTGGAGTTTCACTGATCCGAACGTTTTATAGCTCTCGGTAATCCGAACCCTTTGTAAAGTAAATAACAAAATTGAAAATAAAAAACATAAATAATAAGAAAACAGTTTCCCGTTGACATAATTCCATACCTCCATTCGATTCCCTTCCAGAATCAAATTTCTTGAAACTATAATATACGTAACGCCTTTGTACAACAGATCAATGTAATAAAAGTTTTAATTAAAAAACAAGTGATGAACATTGCTCAGTAAAATGGCTGGTAATATAGACATAGATGAAGAGACAACGTGAATATAATCACAGATAAATAGGTGAATAACATTTTTTTTTTTTTTTTTTTTTTTTTTTTTGCTTTAAGACTTGTTAACACAAGTCCTATATTACGAATAACATATTGTATATAACTGTAAAATTATTAGTATTATGATGTAGATTAATGTATTTTAGACAATTTTAGAAGCCTGAAAATAAAACAATGTTTTGAAACATGAAGCTACATACATATATTAAATATAATTGGAGTTATACTAAAAAATTACTTAAATAATAGTTATAATTTAAGTAATATTCAGTAACTTTTATTAAGATATAATACTATTTATCAGCAAAGAATAAATTTATGTGTATTTGCTTTAAATATTAATGATTATAATGATAATGAATCAGCTATGAGCACAATAACAAGGAAGCCTGATTGCTCCGCAGACACGAGAACTTGAGCATACATTAGAAGACCCTAGTACCTCCAACAGCCACAGCCTCACTCCTGCTTCACAAAAGTTGCGAGTTGGAGAAGTGCCATAACGGACTCATTTGATGCGATACACTTACACAATTTCGCGACACTCGGGGAAACTGCCCCCACTAACTCCGGAAGCTTTAGCCTAACCGCAAGTTATAATTGCATATACATCAAGGAAATGACAGTCCTCAGAGGACGAGGCAGCTCTTTGGGGTAATTAAATTTAGTAGGTGGCTAATAGTGGAGCCGGCAACAGCTGTTTCCATTCACTCCCTAACGGCTGGGTGATAAAGAACCTTAATCTAGCCCACGATAAAGCCTCTTCTCGGGTGTTAGTGTTAGTGCCTCTCCTAGGCTAGGCAACCGCTCTGCCTTCAAAGCTTCTATGGGCAGCCTTGATCCTTATCCTTAATTGATTGATATAATGAACATTTATTTTTTAACTCATCATGAAGCTTAAATATAATTGTTACATTAAAATTTATGTTATTGTTATAAAAAAATGTTTGTGGTTATTACTGCCCTTATACATAAACTCAATTATACTGTCTGCATTGTAACAATAACAGCCATGTTAACATTACCATTTATCGTTTTGAACTGTAGCAATAAGAAATTTAAAGGTCATTGTTCGATCTAATTTTTTTTTCCTCATTTATTGATAATTACAACTGTAGAAAAACATATACATCAAGTAAATGTGTTGATAGTGAATACAATGACATGGAAATAACTTGTGAAGAATAACTCAATAATAGCACTTCAATAAAAATCTACACTAAAAAGTCTCCAGGCCATCTTCTTTTCAGACGCCTCAGAGGATTATCGGGAATGGAGTGGAAAGCAAGTTGGGAGACTAGTGGATTGGAGCTTAATATGGAAGGATAGGTATCTGCTCTGGGATAAATCAGCAACATAAGGAACATGAAGGTCTTTATGGATATGTTTATTGGTGACAAAGTAAGGAGCATTGAGGATTTTTCGAAGGATTTTGGATTACAAGGATTGTATACGAGATGAATTGGATGGTTTAGTGGAGCCCAACGGCTCAACTCCGTACGTCCAAATAGGTCTAATCACAGTCATTTAAATGAGTCCTTTGTAATTAATTAGGAGGTTTGATCGTTTGTCTAGTAAGTGTTGAAGTAGTCTGTAACGACGAGCTGTTTCTTGTCGTTTTAGTCTTGTATGTAGATTCCAAGTAAGACGTTTGTCCAAGTTGAGTCCTAGGTAGCGGATCTGTTCAACAGGGATTGATAGAATATCATTGAAGGATACTGTAGGACAGGAAGTCGTAGGTTTACGACGAAGAGTGAAGGCTATTTGTTGGGATTTATTTGGATTTATTTTTATTTTACACTAACTCAATATAAATTAGAAAAACCCTCATAACAAAAAACAAATATTATATGTCAATATCTTTGACATACAATCTTTAAAATTTTTTAATTGCGATTCTTACTCTCTGGCGCTTAGGAGCTGTTTTGGTATGAATGGAAAAAGCCACGTTTGCCTACATTTTTCAAGTGTTGGGAATATTTTGAAAAGCTCGATCTCTGTTAGTTTTGCACGGATCGAAAATTTGCTGACAGTTTATTTATCAGAAATTTACTAAAGAATATTTTCTTGCTATATAACATTGGTCACTAGGACCTACCGTTTAGGGGCTATATAGGTTGAATGAATAAACTCACGTCTGAAACCCCTACTTCCATTAACTTTGTTTATTTCGAATGATGATTAATTGTTAACTTAATTATAGCTTTTATAGCAAACCTAACTAAAAAAATAAAGCTAAGTGTGGTGAACAATTTGCAGCAGTCAGACCTTTTAATGTTTAGAGTTCAAGGCACGAAGCTAATTTCCCTGTACTATTGATTTGTTTGCAATTTTGACACAGTTTATCCAAAATCATCCAAAAACTTTGGCTTTTTTGGCTATCTCAGAGTAAGAATAGGCAAATGTTTGCTATAAAAATCGTATCTTGCATAAAATGTAATGATCTACAACTTTTAGTGTTTAAAATTTTTGTTAGGATTGACCATTTCTTTGTTGTGGACACTAAAACACGACCAAAACCAACCTTTTTTGAAAGTGTGCAAAATTCATCGATGTTTGAAAATCAACTGTGGCTAAATGCCTAAATCAAATTCAGCTTAAAGGGTGTTTTTAGACGCACAATTTAATAAACTTTAGTTTTGTAAATATAATATTTTTCGATTAAAAGCATTTTTATAGGTATACATTTTGGGTTTTTTGCCCCTCAAACATTTTCCCCTTATCAAATTTAGTTTCATTTTTGATATTTTATTTTTAGGACCCATAATGTCAAAATAAAAACATAAAACCTACCTTTTGCAAGGGAGGCCCTCATTTTGTGGGTAATTTAATTAGACTAAGTGATAACATTAGAACAAAGTTGTGCAATTATTATTCTATTGTCATTGGTCCTTGAAACGTGTGAAAATTTTGAGTTTATCAGATTGCTGAAAATTAGTGAAAATAACGATGAAAGAATCCGTTACATACAGATGAAGTTAATACAAGCGTATTAACAAAGGGAAAGCAGTAGTTTATAGATAAACATAACCATCATCTATTATTTTTTCCAATAAGGGAAAAATTTAGTTTTTTACTTTGTTTTTTTTTTAACTTCCATTATACATATTGTATATTTTCTTCCATATTACTCTTTGCTCTTGAGTGAGGCAACTTGTGTAAAATTTATTAAATAAAAAAAGGTTTATGGAAAAATAATGAACAAATCTAAAACGATCCATTAGTTCAGGATAACTAGTTAGTTTTTTTTTTTTTTTTTTTTTTTTTTTTTTTTATTAAGTTACCACCTCTACCTTTACTAAAGAAGTAAAAAGAATCACAATAACGGTCAATACCTGGATGATTGACATTACCTAATACAAAACTTACTTTCCTTTTTCCCGATGTTTAGCATACTTCACGGCTTTGTTCTGATCTTTATAAGCTGTCAAAACTTTGTATTTTCTTTGTTTGCAGCTAAAACTAAGGAAGAAGTATCCTTTTGACTTGCTTCCGATTTCTTGACAGAGGAAACTGCTTCTTCTACTTTCATTGGCGGTTTGAAACTTTTAGAAGGAATGAAGTTTTTCTTCCCAATGTCTACATCGTTCCGTTCTTAGGTTTTTTTTTCCTTTCCTTTTTTTTTTTTTTTTTTTTGGCTTAGGTATTCTTTGGATTTGGAAAACCCAAAGAACTTAACTGAGAGTAGATTTGTGGCTTGGATTGTTATGTTCTCGTACCTTTCTTATCCCATTTTTTATTAAAGTGTACAAACACCCTTTTTTATTCTTTCTAAAATATACCTAACAGTTTAAAAATTTATTGTCCTAGCTTTCAAAGCTAACTTAAAAATATATATTAAATCAATTTACGGATTTACGACTGCTATCTATTATATACCTTTTAATTTTTGTGTTTTAGATTTAACGTATTCAACAATTTAGTTAACATTGCTTCCCAGGAATAAGTATACATTGAAAGGTAATAAACCGTTCAGAAATAATAAATAAAAAGTTCAAAAACGACACCACCAACCTCTGACCACACACTTCCCTCTACCTCCACCAAAACCCAAATACAAAGATCAAGTCTGACATAATCATCCCATCTACATCTCGGTCTACGCCTCGGACGTTAACCACTCAACACTGAGAACTATCTTTTTATTGAATTATATAATTATTAAATCCAACGACTTTACAAGCCGTACTATTTCATCTGTTGCATTATTAATTAAAACTATATGTATCGGATAATGCTCCGCTTTGAGAAGCCTTCTAAAAGATACCGTATGTTCATCCTTTTTCGATCCAAATATTTTACAATGTACTTTATTTTCGAAAAGTTTAAAGCGTTGTTTACTCCTTTAAGTAATCTAATTTTAAATGTTGATCGTTTATGTGAAAGGGTAGAGCGAATAAAATTTTTTTTTTAAAAGCTAAGGTTCTGTTCGGTTTCTGTATCAGGTCTGGGCACCATGCTATTCTACAGTCGAAGATTAGTCCTAAGTAATAAACAGTGGCTGTTTATAGGGAACATGTTTAATGGGCAGGTATTAAGTCAAAGCGTAAAAAATATGTGCTGTCATTTTCTAGTTCAGTTTTCACATTTTTAAATAGTTTTGTAATAATGTTAGTATGTCTAGAGATTCAGAATAAGATAAAGTAATCGGCTGCACGAGTGGCTAAACAGAATAGCTTAGGTATGTCGGCTGCATGGCATTAAGTGTTATAATGTACAGAAATGTGCCAGAATAGATCTTGTAGATTATTATTAACAATAAAATAAATAAATCTGTGCCACTTACAAGCCATTAAGCGTCTTGGGTTCAGTACTTAGGTGAGGATGTACTGCTACTAAGCCAACGGTTGTGAAAGGAGGAGATTTTCCCCAATTAAGAGTACCCACTTTGCAGAGGCATAGTGTGCCCCAGGCCGGTCTCTCAACCTCGATGTCGAGCCACAACCGAAATAACAGGAAATAAATCTTCGGCCTTCAGTCGGACTCGAACTCAGGACCAGCAGCTTGGTAATCAAGTGCCTTATCCACTGAGCTACCGCATATCCCATTATTTACATTAAATAGAAGTATTCGTTATTTAAATTTTTCATATTTACAATTAAGGGGTTTGCTGCAAAATTAAAGTAGCTCCAGTTATTAATTTTTCAGAAAAAAATATAAAAAGTTTGATAATCGAACAAACTTGTATCAAACAAACATGAGAGTCTGTCCCATCTTATGATTCAAATGATAACTAACAATTAGAGCTAAGTAATCTAACGGAATTAATATATACTGTATAGTCTTTAATATTTATCACAAGATTTTACATAAGTTTGCAGCAAAGCCCTCAATGTTTATATATTTATCAGTGATTATTATTTTATTTACAGAGGTAAATATGTAATTTTCTTTTTTCAAATCACTCATTAGTAACACCAGCACCACATAACGCCAAAAACTAAATACAATATAACTAACATATACAATCCCGGCAACGAAACGTTCCATTACTTCAACCAATTATTTAGTTAAGAAACTTTTTTTATGCATTATTCCAAGTCTGTAAATGGCCGAATGAGACTACTGAAACTGTTTCTGGCAGTGTTACCCTGCTTTAGGATATTTTCTAGAAATTATTCGTATCACTTTTCCGTCTAATATAAAATCATTTCTCAGAACTTCAAAGATAACATTCAATATAGGCCGATATACAATTTTATATTCTCCCTTCTTCTCTTCTCATTTCCTATTTATATTACATAATTATCATTATATTAATACATATAAAACATGCATTACCGGCAGTTACACCGAAATAAAACAAAAATGTATTGTGAAGCTGAAATACCGCTTTTTATTACCAAGATGCTCTTATAAGTACCTACCTATAATATTTGATTTATTGATCGTCGAGTTAAGGGTGGATTAAAAAAGTTAATAGATAGAACGCTTAAATTGTATTATTTTTTTTCTATTATACTAATATATAGAACATAAAGAAAGTAATTCTCTTTTTTTCCAGTTAATCTTCAACGATGATGTGTTGTTAAGCCTTGAGCTGAGAAGTTACTGAAGAGAATAGAAGCGTAATTAAAGGCGTTATCCGCCGAGGAAGGTTGGCAGGCCTGTTGAACAAAGAAGCGAGATCTGACGGCCTGACTAACATGTAGAGATATTTTACCAAGATAAATTCCTCCTGGGAATAGTATAAAGAGCGAGTGTTAATTTCAAAAGTGGTCGGTTAGTTCCCTGGGGTAGGGTTTTAATCAACTAGAAGACTGATTGGCTGAGAGGAAGGGATCTTTCGTCTTTCACAATACCCCTCTCTTCTTGTGCATCCGATAGCCAGGAGGTTTGCAACAACATTATTTTAAGCATTCTGTTAAAGAAATCATTCTATTGCATATTATGTATATGTATATGAACGCATTCTTGTTGAATGCCAAAAATACCAAATGCAAAGGAAAGATAACGGTCTGATGAAAAAAGACATTTCAAAATTGCTTGGAAACTCGTATCTCCACAACCAATTCAATTTTCAAAACAAACAAACCTGTACAAGGAATAATAGTTCTCAACCTTAGGTATGGTGCCTCTAATAAGTAAATAAAATATGTATGCAATAGAATGATTTCCTTAGAGTTATTATACATCTGAAATTCTACGTTAGTTTTTACGCTCTGGAGTCTTTTTTTTAATTGTTGAACCCTCCATGATGAAACAATCAACAGCCCATTTAATAAATTTATAAACAAAAAAAGAAAAAACAAAGTTTGTAAAAGCGCACTTAACAACCATTTTTTAATATGTTGTAAGGACTCAAAAGGGTAGTTGATATCCAAGTATGCAGCACTGCAAACCTGGTGCGATTTGAGTTATACCCGAAAAACAGCGAAAGTTAAGCAATATATTCAGTTATTCGATTATATCTCGTACAATATGTGATTTTTTACTTATAAATGTCTGTACCTCTGGCCTTAATGTATTTCTTAGCACCTAAAGACGTAGCAAATAAAAAAAAAAAATTGAAATATTGGCAATCATTGTTATGCTCGGTTATAATTTTTTTTTTTTTTTAAACAACGGTTGTTAGACGAGGGGCTTACTGGGTATACTTACATACTGTTTATATTTTTCAGGGAACACCTAACCAAAAAACATTTTTTTTTTTTCGAATTATAATTAATGACTTCTTTTTCCTTATCCGACGTGGTGTCGTTTCGTTACCGCCGGATAAGTGGAAGTCTACTGAGTATATATATAATTATTAAATAATATCATTAAAAACTTTGAAGTGATGCTAATATTTTGTGGCATTGAAAATAAATGTGAATTATTATTCATGGCCACGATAATGATTAATGATTTCAATTAGTAACCGATTTTTTCCCGGCTTCTCTGAAATAAGGTAAATATTGTAGCTACTAAACTAAAAAAAAAATGTCAAGAAAGATAAGTATTAGAAAGGAATTTTGTATAAAATGAAACATAGGATTACAAGCTGACCCTAAGCTCCTAGAAACATATTCTTACCTACACATACTGTACAAGTGTTGGAAATAATGGATATAAACCTATCCAAATTAAGGTTCCAATTGAGACTATTGCCATGACTCCAATAGTTATTTTTAAAAAAAGGTCTGAGGGGAGCCGCCGTTTCAACCTTAATGGAGGATTACGGGGATGAATGAAGCAATATTGAGCAAGTGGATTAGTGGATGATGAAAAAAGCTTTTGATGAGTTTTTTTTTTTTTTAAAGAATGAGTTCAAGGTTGTAAGGTATATTGGGTCCATGATTGATAAAGGTATTATAAGTAAAATACGGGGCTTTTTTTTAAATAAAAAACATTACCTACAATGATGCAAAAGTTTATAGTTTAAATTTGATGAAATATATAATTTCAATTAAAAGGGTGCGCAGTTGAGAGATGAGAGCTTTATGGTCGAACTTTAAAACCCCCTTCTACTAAACTAAGTCGCAATATAAATATTAAAAGTTATGTAGCTAAAACTAGACTTAAATATTTATGGGAAAAAGTTTTAAGAATTAAATATTCAATGTAACAAAATTTATCCAAACACAGCCGGGTTCTTAAAATTTTCATCGTTGGATAATAACTAAAGTAACAAAAAATTGGAATATCAGGACAGGGCGAATGCTTTAAACCTGAAGACGGTTCCAAAAGTCCTTCCCTAAGAAAGTTGCGAAAATTTAATTGTATTTTTTTTTAATACTTCAACAGATTGAGTGAAAAATATTTTCTAAATTTTAGATAAAAAAAATTGAAAACAAAACTATGACTGCAACTAATTATTATATTGAAAATAGAACGTCACTAATCCGCCTCCCGATAACCCGACTCTCCGGGAATCCAACCCTTTCGTGGAGGGGAGGTACAATATTTTCTAGGAATCCTATATAGTCGAGTAAAATTGTACATTTTGGTGTGCTAAAGGTTAAAGGTTTCGTTTTGATTAGTTTATATATTGTACCTGTTGTGATTGTATTTTAAAATCATCCAACTCATCCTACCACTGTCCTCACCACTTACGCTGATGACACATGTGTGTTATCAGTAAACAATGATCCCTTCATTGCCTCTCAAACACTCCAATCCCATATCCTAACCCTTCAAGAATAGTGCCAAAAGTGGAGAATCAAAATCAATCCAAAAAAATCTCACCAAATAACCTTTACCCTTCGTCGTAAACCCACGACTTCCGGTCCTACTGTTCCCTTTAATGATATTCCACTAATCCATGTTGAACAGATCCGCTACATAGGACTCCACTTGGACAAACGTCTAACTTGGAATCCACATACAAGACTAAAACGACAAGAAGCTGCCCGTCGTTACAGACTACTTCAACACTTACTAGACAAACGTTCAAAGCTCCCAATTAATTACAAAAGGCTAATATACATGACTGTGATTAGACCTATCTGGACGTACGGAGTTGAGCTTTGGAATGAAATCATCCAATTCATCTCGTATCCGATCCTTACAATCCAAAATCCTTCGAAAAATCCTCAATGCACCTTACTTTGTCACCAATAAACTTATCCATAAAGATCCTAATGTTCCATATGTTGCAGATTTAGCCCAAAACGGATATCAATCCTTTTATGGTAAGCTCCATAACCACTCAAATCCCCTATTTTCTCAACTTGCTTCCCACACCATTCCTGATAATCCTCCGAGGCGTCTGAAAAGAAGATGGCCCAGAGACCTTTTAGTATAGTTTTTTATTGAAGTGCTACTATTGAGTAATTCTTCACAAGTTATTTCCATGTCATTGTATTCACTATCAACACATTTACTTGATGTATAAATATTGTACAGTTGTAAATTTCAATAAATTGTTAATCAAAAAAAAAAAAAAAAAAAAAAAAAAAAAAATTAAATTTAAGCTTTGGACCTTGAAGCGTCGTCGCTCACTGATGGGTAGCGTCGATTATTTCATTCGATTATTTCTACATTTTACGAAAACCTCTGCTGCATGGCTGGTTCCAAAGGAAATCATTTCGTATTCAAAATTAAAATAAAATAAATTTCATACAACTTGAGTAGAAAACAAGCCTTGTAGGTTTAACAGGGATTAAGTTATAAACTCTCAAAAAGTGGCGGAAATTGTGATTTTTTTTTTTAATGTTTTACTCTATGCGTTGCTAAAACGAAGTTTAGAACATACTTCATTATGAACGATTTTAGGAGTGAGTTAATTTGCCACAAACCTAGCACATGTGATACTAAGGCCAATGCTTTATATATAACAGCTGGCTAAAACATTTCTATGCAAAGATATTATTCTATTAGAATTTATAAAGTACGTCTCTATTTCCTATTTTTTTTTATTATTAATAAATAACCTTCAATGTAATTATAATACACTTTTAATTATGAAAATATGTATCTCATTGTAATGCCTGGTTAATCCGGTTAACCTTTAATTTCCCAAAGAGAGAAACTATTGTTTTTTCTTTCTTTCATTTTAAGTAAGAATTGGGTTAGTGTGCCTTGCAAGACACTCTGGACCTTAATGGTACCCCATATGATATGATTTTTTGAAAAACATTTTTTGGTCACCTACAGGAACTCACAAATGAACAATAATGAGAGAATAAGCAAGAAAGAAACAAATGAATAATTCCAAAAGATAATAACATCTTTGAATCGGTAAAAAGGCTTCTGACTTTTTATCTGCTTACACTTCATCCTCGGGAGGCAAAAAGTTTTGTATGGTAGAGAGTTCATACATTCCCTCACTATTTTAGGACAGGGAACATTTTTTCTCTCCTTACTAATTCTGTAATACCTTTCTGTATATAGGATGTAAGTTACAAATAAAAAAAGTAATTGAGAACATAAAGGTAAAAATAAATGAAATAAAAAATATATAGAACAACCTAAAATCAAACAGGAAATACCTCCTTAACTTAAATCACTTTCAGGATGTTTCCCTTCATAAACAGTGGTGTCTATGTCAGCAGAGATTGTTGAATCAACTCATAGAGTAAATATTTAAAATATTTTCCCACCCTTATTTCAAAAATATGTCCGTAAAATCAATGTGTCTTTAAGACCGGTTTACACGCTCATGCAATTTGCGCAAATTGGCTTGCACAAGCCAGTTTGTGCAAATAAATTGGACGTGTAAACGCAGGGTTGAGGTTTGCACAAGCCAAAGTTTTTGGCATGAGTAAAATCTATCGAGACATAAATTCGACTTGAGGTTGGTGTGTTGGCTTGAGCGTGTGAACGATGCTCAATCCAAGCGCATGCGCATTTTACGTTCGACCACCTGTTCCGTACTATATTTTGAGTGAATGTGTACGATTATTGGCGGCCGGAGGACATCCTTGACCACTCTCCTTAAAGTTTTTGTCCTTAAGGATACTACTTTTTTTTTTTTTTTTTTTTTTTTTTTTTTTTTTTTTTTTTTTTTTTTTTTTTTTTTTTTTTTTTTTTTTTTTTTTTTGTAATCTTTCAGGATTCTACAGTTTTATTAGTTTTCGTCCTTAAAGGTACTATTTTAAGATGGCAAAGGGACATCCTATACCACATACACACACAAACACACGCGCGCGCAACCTCGCCTCCGTTGAAGTAATGCCTGACAGCAGTTCCGCAGGGTGGTGAAGAAGAATAGGGAGGTGGTTTTTAGTGAGTAAGAATCTCACGCTGTTGGGGACTTAAGTCCACTCCGTCTTATGAAGATTTTCCTCCTCCCATTACAAAAAACAAAAAAAAAAAACATACATTAGTTTTCGTTTTAAGGATACTGTTTTGAAGTATTCCAGGAAATAACGTTTTTTAAGATAACGGAAGTCATTCCTTGGCCACTCCCCTTTCAAACAAATTAGGTTTCTTCTCTAAGGTTACTATTTTATATGTATATATATATATATATATATATATATATATATATATATATATATATATATATATATATATATATATTCATATATATATATATATATATATATATATATATATATATTTTCAGGATTTTAAATTTTAGTTTTCGTCCTTAAAGAAGATTTTAAGATAGTGGAAGAACATCATGGCCACATATATATTAGTTTTCGTCCTTAAGGATACTATTTTGAGGTTCGCAAGGATTTAACAACAGCTAATTTATCCGAAAGATATTCTGCCATTATTGTCCGTTTAGTTTTTGTCTTGAATTTGAATTGAATTTGAAATATTCCAGGATTTAACAATCTTAAGATAGCGGAAGGATATTATATCCTTGTTGTACATTGCAAGAATCTATAGTTCTTCGTCACAATTTTCTATTTTCAACAAAAAAGAGAGGTTTTCATTTCAGAACAGTGCAAGCAAAACTGAACGTGTAAACTGCTTGCACAAACCAATTTGCGCAAATGGCTTGAGCTTGTAAACCGGCCTTTAAAAAGCACAGTAGGTAATTAAGAGTTAATCTTGGCCCCTCCGCCCTAACCCTTTGTCCCTTAGGGATCGGAATAGTAAGGTTCTGCTGTGCTAAAATATTTAGAACTTGGGAACAGTCTTAGATTTAATACTATGTATACTTTTCATAATTTTCTAAAGCATTTGTATACAACAAATCCAGCATTAATACAATAATAATAAAAGGTAATGTACTCACGTTTGCAGGTACCCTCTACTCCCTCCGACCTGACGTCGGACACGACGCAATCCAGCCCCTTACCGCAGGAGCCGTAGAACCCGTAGGGGCCGCCACAAGACTCGCCCTCGGCTCGGGCGCAGACCCTGCAGCAGCCACAGGGGTCCCAGACAGTGCCAGCCCCCGGGGGGCAGTCCTCCTCCGACAGCGGCTCGCACTCCGCCGGGGCACACACGCAAGAGAAACCGAGGCTCACTTGGAACAAGCCCAGGAGTAGCCAGCTCAGGAGCCACATTGCAAGGCTTTGAGCTACATTCTACGCACTACCAATATCGAGACCGCACCTGGAACAAGACATTCTCATAAGATCACAGAAGATTGTCACATATTATATAATTAGCTATTATTAAACTTAACATAATAAACATAAATACATATATACAGTAAACAAATGGTATAGAGTAAATATGGCTACTCGTCAACCCAGCTGTTGACAATAGTCTATAGATCCATTTCTTCACCATACAAAAACCTGCCCAAAAGTGCGGTATTAGAAAGTAATTGGGACCTCAGTAGCCTCTTCTTTCTAATAAGAAAAGTAAGAAAGTTCTAATATAGCAAAATTTATAATTGTCTGCTTTAGCTGGAATCGAATCTGGGTCCAGGTGTTAGGTGTCCGAATCTAACACTTTCGGAGTCAGTTGAAGAGTTTATTCAGATATATTATTTTTATTTTTTTTTTTGAGCTATTTTGTAGGTTCTCCACACACATTTCCAAATTAAAATACATATTTTTATAGAACCCTCAAAAATTTAAAGATAAACATAAAGAGTTGAAAAGTATATCAAACGTGATCAGCTAAGAAATATTGATCAAATTGAAGTTTTCGAAGCTAATATCTTGGCTCATGCTTATTATATTTCTACTAATTTTTATTAATGATCCTGTGACAATTCAAGGATGCTAATTACAATTTATGTAGAAAGATATTTGGTTCTTAATATAATTTTTTTTAGAACAACTCCTAATTTAATTATTTAGCTTGTTTCATTGCATGTTTCGGAACATTAGTCCCATTCTCTGGTTTCTAATTTTCTCTGGTTTTGCACATTGTCTATCACTATAATAAAGGTCTATATTAACTCTTAGTCTACTGAACAATCTTAACGAACAAAATAAATTAAAAGTTGTTACAGGAGTTACTATTCAAAGAAATGATTTTTTAGTTGGCTTATTTGATTTCAAAATTAGATCAAAATGCTAACGTATTTAGTATCTGACTGATATGAATTACTTTATAAACTAATAAAATAAATCACAATTTACTATAACGTAATTTTTTTTTATTTAAAAGAAAATATCATTATTGTGGCTACAGTAGAGCGTAGGAAAGAAAGTGTTCCATGCACAGAAGCAGTTCATAAAAGAAGAAGAAACAAATAAGAAGTTTCTCCATCGAAGCAGAGAGGTAAGAAGACTAAGATGGCCATTAAGAGATAAGTGAGTATTGAAGAAGTAGCGAGGCCGTAATGAATGGAGGATCGAAGGAAGGGGAGGGGGTAACCCCCATCTCCTCCACCCACCCCTAGAAGAGGAGATCTCCTGACCGACAGGCTCCTCATCACTGACATATTGCCCTGGTCCTTGTTCCCATTTTCCTTCCGCCTCCCATAACTTCATCAGCCCTTCCCCGCCCCGCCGGTTCCCATCCTCTTCCACCTGTTAGATAGGTTTCTTCTCCTCGTGATAGTAGTATTAACCCATTAAAATAGAGATATGCAACATTTAAAAACCAAAATACCTGCAGTTACATACATAGTAGCCACATATCAGAACAAAAGGTTAATAGTTGAGCTTCCGACTATGTCTATTATATTCAATATTATAAATTACAACTCATACAAAAACGCAATACACTGACTTAATTGAAATATGGACTTAGGCATATCAAAAAGACATACATTCCCATAAATCCAAACATTTTAATCCAAAATCCAAATGGTTAAGATTTATAACGGATTCCTATATAATAACATTGTATGGTACATAAAAGTAAAATAAATATCTTATAATGATAAAAGGAAGGTGCAGTGAAACTCCAACTATCCGGACTCCAACATCCGGATATATTAAGATGTCATGAATTTTGGGTTATGTTATATTCGCCTGTTTAAAGATGGATCGGCGCACGGGTTTTAGAAGTTGAACGGGCCGACAAAAGGAAGCTGTAAGCCGCCTTCTAAAATTCTAGGAAGAGTGAATCAGACCATCTGCACGTGCCAATCTCACTAGCGCTATCTGTCTCGAAGAAGCGGCAAGAAAATGAAATAAGAGGCAGTCTGCTGTTAGATCCCGACAAGAAGTGGTTAGCAGTCAGCTCCCGTCAGAGGCGGTTATTTCTACAGGGAGTCCAGATCAAGATACTATGATCAAGATAGGTACATTTTCAATATACAAAGGCTTGCAACAGTTGGCAATAGAAGATTTATCAAAATATTATAGTTAACAAATTTATCATAATTTGTTCATTCATTTTTCACATTATGATTTAAATATTAATAGTTTGTCAATTGTGAATGGTCATTAATTCTATGGTTATATTATTTTTAAATCCAATTAGTGTATTTTTTGAAATGATTTTTAGTAATAAATTTTGTTTTTGTGTCTGGAAAATTGTATTCAATTATCTTTTCCTTGATATTTTGGTTCAACGATTAGGTGGTAATGATTATTTATCTCCTATTACATCAATATATTAATTTTAAGTAATTTGGAAAGTATGATTTCCTACGACGTAGTGCTGAGGTGGTTAGGCGAGCTTCTTCTTTCTTAGGACAAGGATCTCGGTTTTATATATATATATATAACAATAATAATAGAATAATAACAATAATATAAAATAATAATAATATAATTATTATTATATTATATATTATTGTTTTATTAACAGACATTGTAGGCCGTGGTTCGGAGTTCACGTAAAATACGATAGGTCTCACCTTATTAGTTTTCATGACACAATAAAAGGTGTTTTTCGCAAGTGGTCTCTTTATAAACTTAGAGTTGTGCCAACTAAAAGAAAACGTTTTGTATTAACTGTGTCAGAAAAACTGTCCATTGTAGAACGTCTAAGGAAAGGCGAATCTGGGAAGGCGGATAAGTTCTGCGTCGGAACATTCACGATTTCCAATATTCTAACTAAACTTTGTTGTTACATAAATATAACTTTATAAACAGCCACATTTTTAATTATTCAAGAAAATAATAGTCAAAACATTACATGTGTCTGTATTTTTTATCTCAATACCCTAATTTAATTGAAAATCTACTTATGCAGAGTTTTGGGTATCCGGATCAATTTCGTTCCTAATTAATCGGAGTTTTACCGTACTCGTATCCTTCGCCAACTATCCTGAAACGGCTAGACCCGCAATTCATATTTATATCAATGCAGTAACTTTACTTTAATACCTTGCTAAGATCACTTATTACGTTATCAATTTTACTGTAATTATTTATTGCAGGTTGCAGGCACTTGAAAAGTATTTTGAGCAGGAGTTATTACGGTAACTCATCATTTATAGTGGATAAAATTGATATATACATCGATTGCCTAAATTTAGTAACTATGCAATGGTTGGTCAAAGATATTTTAAAGAGAGGAGGACCCTGTAAATGATGTAAAAGAATGAAGAAGGCTTCAAATGTATTGATTGAATAGGAGGTGATTGACAGGAAGGTACGGTGGAAAAATAGGAGTTCAAAAAGAGAAGTATGAGAAGGAGAAGAAATCCTCAAAAAAGAAAAAGAAAAAGAAAAAAAAAATAAATAAATAAATTTAAAAAAAAAATTAATCCTACAAAACTATAAGACTAGTTATGAACAATGAGAAGAAGAAATCCTCAAACCAAATAAATTTGTTTTTTAAAAATAAATAAATAACAAAAAATTAAATCCTACAAAACGATAAGATAACTAGTTATAAACGATGTAATAAATCAGACAACAGTTAGGTATCAGTTTAGACTGATGAGACGCCTACTAGCCAAGCACGTATGAAACTATAGATAAATCTGTTTATGTAGGCTCTGAGAGAACAGTTCTTAGGCCAACGTGGGAGGAAACAACTTCGGTGGCAGGCAAATTGACTGCGATTAACTTCCGCTCCAGTTAGAGAAGTGAATGGGACGGGGTTTTTATGGCCCACCAACTATAGTTATAACTCCTTAACTGAATAGAATAGTAATAAAACTATATCCTTCAGAAGTTAAAAATGTATTACAGATCTTTTACTTCTGAAGGATGCAGATGAAAAATATAAATATAAATCTGCATTAAAAAAAAATTGAGTTCCCCTATATATTAAAAGATTGGGCTGTAAATAAGTTCATAATGTTTTTCAATTATTAACTAACCTGCCACCAGTTGCGCCAATACCCGCTGCAGCGGTCGCGCGTTGTACAATACCCTTTTGTTCAATCATTTTTGTCCATATTTTATACTAAATCTATTAAATCTAACATTTTGACCATACTATACCTAATATAGAATACATGATCAATATGTTACATAGTACGGAGAGGATACTATTTTGAATTGAAAATATGTTTATGATTGAATATAATAAAAATAAAATAATTAAAAATAAAAACGGAGCTGATGACCACAGACTCGGGCTTCACCAAGAATAGGGTCGACCTAGTATGGACCTAGACCAAGTATGGATCAATAAAGGTAACCAAAAGTTATAAATACCTGGGGGAAGTCATAAACATCAGTGCATCCGAAAAGGAAAGCTTCAGGGAAAGTCACAAAACTGGAAAGACTGAGTTTCGCCACCAGCAATCTTTACAACAACAAGAACCTGTCAACAAAGGCCTACAAAGTAAGACACTACAACACAGTCGTCAAACCGGTGATTCTACGGGACGTAGACCTCGTGCCTCCCCAGTCTAGAAAAGCTCCTGAAAATTGATAGGAGGATCCTGAGAAGAATACATGGGACCAAAAGAACACCAGAGGGTTGCAGGTTGAAATCGAACAAAGAAATTTACAAGGATACAACGGATCTGGAGTCGGACATCAGAATAAGGAGGTTAAGGTTTCTTGGGCACATGGTGAGGATGAGCCCCGAAGGGTTGAACCACCAGATCTTCGAGAAGATCCGTGGTTATAAAGTCTCGACTGGGTACCTTAGACAACTGAGAAGTGATCTGAACCAGGATAGGGAGACCAGGACTGCCTCCATAGGGAACAGGAAGACACTGGCAGGGGCGAGGGTTCTTGTGGAGAGGAAATATCCCGGGAGGGGTCGCACATGAGCTGAGGAGAGATAGCTCAAGCATTCAGAGCTCATGAAAAAGATGTGGAATAGGAAGAAGCAGACGAAGAGCAAAGAACAAGTGCTGCTCTCATGATATTCGCGTGGCCCTAGGGGCGTTCCATGAAGAAAAAAAAAACTAGATACATTTTTATTTACTATATCATAGTCAAATATACTAATTATGTATGGAAAATTATTTTCAATAATTTTTTTAAGAGCGCTGTTAACGAAAAAAAGGTCCACAAATAATGCACCTCATAGTCACGGAGGTAGTCTTTGACCTCCTGCAGAGGTTGTACAGAGGATTCGTAGAAGCTCAAACTGAAGTTGGTGGTTCTGGATATTTTAGTTGTGAAAATCCCTTGAAGCCTAATAGAAGCCTAGTTATTTTGCTTCTGGGAAGCATGTGTTCCTTCATAAGCTCCTGGGATAATGTTTTCATTTTTTTTTTTCCCGAAAAAGGCCTTTTTTCTCTTTAGCATATTTAACATAGGAATTGACTCCAGAAAAATTTATTAAAAAAATTGATAACGAATCAGAACGAGAACGTTCGTGTGTCGAACTCTTTGTATCCCAAGCTAGAAACTATCCACCCCATCGAGGTGCGAAGTAATAGGTGGCAAATAGGGGAAGGTCTCAAGGAACAGCTGAAGCCGATTATTCGTTAAGTTCACCGAAAGCGGGAGAGAAGGAAAAGAAGTCGGGTGTTGTACGAAATTCAACGGCACTACCGGTGGAGGGTTAAAGTCAGTGTTTTTTCTAAAATTGTTTTATGTTTATCAATCTATATTTAGTCCTCAGGATACATGCTGAACCAGAACGGTATCGAACCCCTATTCACTTACATTTTCTAAAAAACAAAACAAAAAAACGTTCCAGTAAAATTTCAAATTTACAAATCTCTGAATGATTTTAATCCTTTGACAGGTGCCTGAAACATTGGCCATAATACAAATGTCAAGTTCAGAAATAAAATACAGGAATTTTTCAACACTTATGTATATATATATGATTTGAATTACATCTGTTTATAAGTATTTTTTAGTGTTAAATATATATGTAACTCGGGTGTCGGCGCATGCGCTTGGTCGTACGGGGAAGAGAGTGTGTTTTGTTAGAAAAGAGTTAAACAAGAAGAAAACGATGGATACCATTGAGCATTACAATTAAGGATTATATTGACTGAATGTTTGTTTATGAAATATTAAATACTTATATTCTTGACCATATGTTTAATTTAGATTAATTAATAAAACTATTTGTATACACTCTTTATTCTCTGATTGTTATAGTTATGAGAGAGTAATTGTAAATTCCTGATATATAAGTATTATGCTAATAGATATAAACTTTGAAGATGAAAGTTTTAGTACATAAACATATTAACAGAATGTTAAAAAAAAAAGGAATATATTTTTACTCGCGCTTGCTAAGCAATGAATTGTTTTTAATCACTTGAGGTACGCATGATGGTAAAGAAGGATCAATACAATAAGGATTGACAATTAATTCATCAATCCTAATCGAATTTTTTTTTTTTAACTATTTATATCTTCTTCTTCTTTTTTAAACTAAAAAATATCTTCTTTTCACTATTCAAAGAGATATTTGTATGTTTCTAACCATTTTTTAATACGTTAAATAAGTTTTTCCGAGGGAAAATATAAATAAAATAAAGATATAAATAATAGCGTTTTGAGAACTACTTTTACTTTTCAAAAATCTATTTATTTTTTTATGCTAATAAAAATTATATGTTCAGCAGATGTAACTATAAATCAAATGAATCAAAACAAATGCAAAATAAAAACCGCGAAAGATTCAATTATTAAATAGCAGCCACCTTAGTTTCCCAACTAAGTACAATTTCCAAAACTAGTTCCGTAATAAGAAGACATTAAGAAAAGGAAGTTGAATTCAGACAGTGAACATAAAATCATAATAGAGGAATAAAGTTTTGAAAATTATTAAAACTCATAACAGGGTGAGATTGGGGGTGGGGAAATGGCCTCAGAAGTGCAGAGAATGTAATTTGCTGAAACCAGAGAAGGCCGATAAAATAGCGTTTGCATGCCCTGGATTTTCTCTGTCGGTTTCTTCTCAGTGTTACATTTTCATGTAAGTTAAATTTTCGTTAGTCTGGTCTAGTATTAGCAACAGTATACATGGAATACAACAGTAAAAAATAAATCTTGTATTACTTTTTTTTTCGTTCAACTTTACATGTGAAACCATTAATTTTTATAATTTTAAAGTTATGGTTAATTTTTTTTATATTTACCTATTTATTTAATTAAATTTACTACTGTTTAAAGAAATCTATTAGGTTTGTAAATGGTATTAAAATAATGATAGGTCATAAAAATATTAAATAAAAATTATGTCCTCTTCAATCCGCCTCCCGATAGTCCGACGCTTCTTGTAATCCGACCCTCTCGCGGGTGGAGTCCTGGGTTGGGTAACAATATATTCGCGGAATCCTCAATAGTCCTGTAAAATTGTACATTTCGAAATGCAAAACTTCGGGTAGATTTGGAGTTTTATCTGTAGTTTTTTGCTTGTCTGCGAAAATCCAAGTTTTGGCTCTCGAAGTGCCACCTCTCTTTATAGTCCAGTAAAATAAGGCTCCAAAAGGCCGTTTTCAAGAAAAAACTGCGGAACTATTATTCTCAAGGGATCTTTATGTTTTTTGGGGTGCTGAATCCGAATCTGAAGTTCGCTACCACGGCAACCATCGGCTTCATATTCTAAATCGCAAAAAAACCGTTATTGTTGTTTTTTTTATCTATAACACGATAACGAAATTTCAAGAGGAAAAAAAAACAAAAGATTTATACAGCTAGAAAGGCAGCTAAAAGGTTCTGACTCTCTATTATTGAAAGTAAGCCCAAATAAATGAGTGTTGGAGGAGAGAAGGTCCAATATGGTGATAATGAGATATGCACAAGTTTGGTGATACGAAATTTCTTTCGTCTATTAAAGAAAGTCACTGTTCGGCAAAGCAGATAATAAAGAAGAAGTCGCCGACCTCCTCAAAGATGCAAAATATTGAAATATTCATGAATGTTGGAATGCATCGATGGGGAATACCTGGAAAGTTGTCTAGAGAAGCCTTTTTACTAGAGTAGAAAGACTTAATATGAGATGAGCAATGATTAGTATATGAACAGATGTAAGGAATTTTCTGAATGTACCAGAAAGTACCTAGCTTATCTTTTTTTCATACGCATTATACGACTATCGGGAATTGAAAGGGAAACCATTTGAAAAATTATAATAGTTATGGATTTTTGTATCAAATATTTATTCAGTAAAAGTAAAATCATTAATATACTATATATTATGGATTATATAAAATCATTATGTATGTGACATTGTGAGAAGCCCCGTGATTTTTTTGAGAGATTTCACATATAAAGGATAGGAGATGGATTGGATAACTCAGTGGAACTCTAAAAATCAGCCCCGTTTGTACGGATAGGTCCCATTATATTCATTAAATAGAGTCAATGTCAATGAGCCATTAGAAATTAATTAGATGCTTAGGGCTATTGTCTAGTTGATGTAATAGTCGGAAACGAAGGGCAGTTACTTGTAATTCCAATCTTGTTAGTGGATTCCAGGAAGACATTCGTCTAAATGGAGTCGTAGAGACCTGTTAAATTCAATAGGGAACGCTGGAAAGGATACAAGGAATAGGAAATCGTGGGATCACGTAGGTGATAGACAATTAATTCGTCACCATATTATTTATCAGTTGATAAATTAGAATTTATAAAATACTTTATTGGACACATTTATAGAAACTTTTTTATTCAAATGCTAGTTTCGAATGTTAAATATTCAGCATCAGTTCTAAAAACTTCGATTTTAAAAATTTTAAACTTGATACACAGATTGTTTATACTGATATAAATTAAAATCCAATAGGCCCATTCGATATTTGTTTCTAGTAGGAACCTTCCAACCATTTACCTGACTAATAATTTAGCGATAAAAATGTATTTAGCTAACTATCCAACTCCCCCTTTCGCCTCTTTACACTCAGTCTCAACTAGATCTAGTAAAGGGCCGTTCCGACTTAAAAGTAGAATGAGATTTTACGTTCCGTTCGACTATTGGAACCAGTTCCAGTTTTCGTTCCGCCTCAGTTTGATTTACCTACTACCTACTAACTGTGCAGTTTCGATCCATCCCTTGTGGTAACTTCGGGCAGTTATTCTCCTTTTATTTTATAATTGAAAATTTTATAGGTACTATAATATTTAGAAGATTTAAATAGCTAAGTATAATTATTAAAAAAATGTAAACTCTTAAAATAGTTTTATTCAATCAAAAATTTTTTTTGTTGTAAAAATGTTAGTTCAAGTATAGTTCACAATTGAGCGAGAATTTTTCAATTACATTGGTTCCGAGAAAATAGGAGTAATCAACTCTTATGCAAAGATTTTGAACAAATAGAGAACAAATTATTTAATTACATATGCAGTAAAACCTTGAGTGGTTCATTTCTTTGAATCATAAAGAAGAAGCCGAGCTCTATCGGTAGAATAGAAAATTTCAAAGAAAGCGGTTTATTTTGAAGATGCCCATGCGTGGGGTAGTGGGGCTATATAATGGGGGGAGGAATCAAGAGAGGCAGGATCAACGCAAATAAGTAGTCGGAACGACCTTGGGTTGAACGAAACCAGAGATGCAATCTAAACTCTACTACACCAGGGGAAGGAACTTTTAACTGGTTCCAGCTTTCAACCGGTTTGGAACGAAACGAGAGATCTTTTGGCGTTGGTTTTCGTTCCAGGTGGGACGAAAAACTTGGGCGATTCGTTTTATTCCAAACCGGTTCAAAGCTGGTACCAGTTCCAAGTTCCGTTCCATCCAGAACGACACATCACTAACTAGATCCTGATATCTTTTAGAAGCCTTTCCATTTTGTCTCCATATGTGAGTATCACCATGTTTGATTTCTTGTCTTACATTTTTAAAATTAATTTATATAATATATTAATTAAAATATTGAAGTTTTGGATTTGTTGTATGTTTTTACAACTGATAATGAATGCTTAACATTTGAAACTATTCAGAATAAAAAATATTCAATAGAAGTGGCAAACAATTCATGAATCCTAATTATATTGATTCTTATATACCATCCTGCGTATTTCAGTGATAAATAAACAAATGCACTTATTACGAACATGAACATCTATAAATATAAAAAAGATTGTTGTATGTGACTTGACAGTTTTATAGAAAACCAGCAATCCCCCTCGGCCTTGCCCGCTCTTATAAGTAAAGAACTTTGATTTTATTATAACTTTTATTTTTAAATATGCTGTGTTTTTAGCAATCCATTTAAAATGGGTAGCAACACTTAATAAAGTGTTTCTCTCTCTCTATTAATAGATTATTTTAATTAATAATTTAAAATAAATTGTTTATCGATAAAAATCTTGTATTGAAGGATAAAATTGATCATTATTACTTCAATAATATTTTCACGCATGGTAGTAATTTTTAATCTGGTTAAAATTGCAGTGATAAGGTGTTTGAAGATTACGATAAAGTCTTCATTATACATCCAATTTTTAATTTTAATCTATGAGTTGGTACTCCAGATGGACAGTGACTATTTACAAAATCTTGCAGATAATGGACTGAATTATTAGTGCTTGTAACTAATGGCAAATAAATCATATTTTTACACAAAGGCTTAAAGAGAAAAGATTTGAAATTTTTATTCGGCAGAAATCATTTTCTAGATCTATCTGGTTGGATTTTAATATCTAACCATGAAAGTATATGACAGTTTGGCAAACCTCATTTCTGCCACTCAAAACTATACATTTAAATTATATAGTAAACTTTATTATTGTAAAACTTCCTAGAATTATGAAGTAGTTGTAGTTAAAATTTGGAACAGTTGGGTTTAAATAGTTTTACAGTTTCAAACTCGGTTTCCACTACCACATATCGGTCGATTATTAAATTGCATTGGGATCCCCATGTCGTTACACATATTTATTGCTTTTTTTAATAACAATTAAATCGAAACTAAGTAAATTTTATCATAAAGTTCTTGCTCTTTATAACAATGTACCTTTGTAACCTCTCTCGAATAGGAACGCCACCTATCGGTGGATTATCAAACTTCACTGCGCACCACATATTTATCGCTTTTTTATGGAAATGTAATTTTTAAATTTGATTATTGCTAAACCTTCCTTGATCGATGAAAATGATGTAGTTAAAATTTGGTACAGATTGGTTCAGTAGTGTTAGTGATCACAAACGAAAAATGGCTAGACCTTTTTTGTAATAGTATAGATATAGATTAATTAAACTCTATGTAGAATTAAATTAGGATAAATGAGGAGTTATCTCTAAAACCGAACATTTCCACTTTCGATCAATTGTTTTTTTTTATTTTTTCTAATAAAGCCGAGTTGCACACACTTTTTTTTTTCGTTCTGATACATGAAATGAAAAATAAACTTTATTCTGGGACAGACTGTCCCCTAAGAATAATTAAAGTGCACAATAAAAGGTACAATTGTCTGGCTGAGATTAGTTAAATCAGCACATCAGTAGTGCAATTAGATTAGGAGAAAAAAAAAAGAAAAGAAGAGAGAAGAAACAAAAAATAAATAAATAAATAAATAAAAATATAAAGTTGAGTAAAAAAAAAATATAATAAAATAAAAGAACAATCAACAGTAAAAATTTTAGCACACTTATGTACATTTACATATTATTTACATTTTTGTGGAAGATTGAAGGTCGAGGAGATGGATAAATAAAAGATGTTTGAAAGAAGTTAAGGAATAGGCTTTGCAAATATGGATGGGTAAGGAATTCCAAAAAGAGGTAGCACAGATGACGAAGGATTTTTCAAAGGAGGCAGTTCTATGTGAGGGGGTATATAGGTTGGAAGGTTGGGATTCTGTATTTAGGTGGTGAAT
This sequence comes from Euschistus heros, assembly GCA_003667255.2. Lineage (NCBI taxonomy): Eukaryota > Metazoa > Arthropoda > Insecta > Hemiptera > Pentatomidae > Euschistus > Euschistus heros. Next base: position 2,635,999 of record RCWM02000106.1, on the reverse strand, counting down.
GGAGGAACGCACATTAAGTAGGTCTACAATATCGGAAGGTTTAGTGATTTTAATGATTGGAATAGGAAAGTACCGAGGAAGTATTGCAATCGAAAATCGGGGAAAAGCCACCCTAGCTCATTGTACCTGCAAAATACGTGAGACCATCTACCGACGCCAAAAATGAATTTTATGAAGCAATTCATTAGTCTCCTTAGTCTCATCTCTAACTGAGCAGACAGCCCCCCCCCCCCCCCCCCCACCACATACACCAAACATCTGTAATCAAAGTGGGGAAAAATGAGAGAGGATACCAGAAGTTGGCGGGTACTTCGGGGAAAGAAGTCATGATATCTTTGAAGCTGTTTGAGGATCATGATGGATTTTATGGTACGTAATTTGGGAAATATGGTTATTCCAGGATAAGCGTTGATCAAAGGAGATTCTGAGGTTTTTGAGGGAAATTTGAAATTGAACTGTACGGTTATTGAGGTAAATTAATGGATAGTAAGGGAAGGAATGAAGGGTAGGTTTTGAATCGAGAAGGATAGCCTTGCTTTTCTCTAGATTCAGGCGCAACCTATACAAGGATTTTACATCTATTAAGGATTTTAATAATATAACTGTTTTGGATTTAAAAGCAGGGGGAGGACTGTTGTATAGGATGTTTACTCTTTTTTAAACATTTTCTGAAATGAACATGTCCAGTTTTAAAAGATAATTCCTCAAATGAAGATCGAATTGCCTCATAGGTAAGCAGACGCCCCATAACTTCAGCGCATAGGAGAGTAATTTATTAAAATATATTTTGAAATATCCACCTATCCATTTACTATGTTAATTAAGTAAAGAAATTTATGTAAATGTAAGTAAATAGCATAAAAAACACTTTTTAGCTACGTCAGTAAATCAATTACTTTTAAATCCACATCCACTTCGGGCGAAGAATACAGGTCAACCAGACTCGAAGAATTGAGCATAAATGTATACAATCATAGTCAGTCCAATATTGCACGAAATTTAAGACCCCGATTTTTAAATTCAACAAAATGAGCGGGCCGGATCGACACCCTACATTTCCCTGAATATTCCCTAATTATTATTCCATGAATAGTAAGAGAGTTGATTCTTCACGGGACCGCTTAGGTGAAGAGAACTCAAACATGATACCCTCTTTTCTATTAATAAGCCGAGAAGTCGATATAAACTTTATTATTGGGCATTATTTTATTCAAATTACCAATTAATAAACGATTGAATAAATTATTAGAGCTTGGAAAGACTTATAAAGTAGGTTGGATAAAAAAACATCAAAAGAAATAAATTAAAAATTTATTTTATACACATTTACTAGATGTATTATTTTATACACACACACATATATATATATATATATATATATATATATATATATATATATATATATATATATATATATATATATATATACAGTTGTAAATTTCCATAGATTAAAAAAAATAAATAATTTATTACACAATGGATCGGAATTTTCACAAAACCATGTTAAGGTGCATTGACGTTTCCGGGAACGTTGTTTTAATTGTATATTTGTGTTCAAAAACCAGTACGGACCTGCAATGAAATGAAAATTCATCTGTATTCAAGGATAACAAAAATCTCCTTAAAAAACAATAATGAAAGATTTTCGTGGTTGCATTTATTTCGTCAGTGCTTCAGCTTCGGTAGTTTGAAATAGTAATTCCATCTCTTAACATTCCAATAGCGAATAAATGTTTTCAACAATTCGACGTTTGACGTTAGCACTATCCAATTTTTTAAGAGAAATGGTTTTAATTCTGTACCAAACAGTGTTGATCAAGTAAGTTAAAAAATACTCTATTATTAAAATTAATACAGAATTCTTTGTTTTACCTTTATTGAGAAGAATCAATGTTTAATAATCGCAAAATTAAGTATCACAAATGAACACCCAACGTCATCGGTATCGATTTGTATTGGTTTTAAATAGAATATAATAGAAAATATACTTTATTCTGGTACGATGTCCCGTAATAATAATATAATCTACAGAAAAAAATAAAATAGATCATAGCTCAATAACAATCCTTTTCATATCAGTGGAATCTCCACTACTTCTGTTTATTTTGGTAGATTGCTTTCCATTTTGCATATTTTAAGTTTTTTTTTATTATATTCTTATTACTCTTCCAATCTTGGTCCTCAATGCCGCATTTTTAAAATTTTTTATCTCCATAACCTGTGATACATAGCGGACATGTTTCATTGAGCAATTAATTCTATTAAAAATTTCTTTTGTATAGTTTTTTTTTTTTATCTTGTTTTAATTTTGACTTAAAAATATCTCTTGAATCCACCTCGAGTATCTGTTACTAAACAAATCTCACAAGTATATACAATACAAGAAAAATTTAAAGCAATAAAATTTTATTTTAATATTTGATTGGAAATATTATAATTACTTGTATTTTGTTGCGTTGATCATTTTTGGGTGAATTAAAAAATGCTTATATTTTTTAACATTCTTCAAAATAAACTTAAAAGTTAGTGAATCATATTCATGCAGTATACTGTACTTTTCTACCACATCCATGATAGAATGTATGTGTCAAATCCAATGAATGTGTTGTAAGAAAGAGAATAGAGTTAAAGGCATAAGGGGAAACAGAACCCAATGGCACCTCGAGTCTTTACTTTGTTCTATTTTTTATTTTAGTCTAGGAGGTCTCTCATCCAGCTCCTTTTTAGCCTTCTCTGGGTTATGTCGGGAATATGAATTGTGGCCATTTCGTTTATAGGTGTATTAGGATGTCCACATAATGTTTCGTGGAATCGTATGTAATAGGTTCGTATTTGTTCGTAAACTGTTGGCATGAGTAGGTCAGTATGCAATGTTAAGTTGTTTACGTACCAGGGTGCTTTTTTAATTGTCCTGAATGTTTTTGCCTGGAAGATTTGTAGTTTTATTTTTTATCTGTTCCGTATATCTGAGAAGCGTACGTCCAAATAAGTTTCAGTAAGTAAGTATAAGTGTTCATTTTTTGTTTAAGTTGTAGAGTTGAACGTTTCATTTTCATAGATTTCTTTAATTCGTCATGAATGAGCCGCTCTGGCATTGATTCCACTAATTTTTGGTTGGATCTGGAGGATGAAAATAGTTTTTCGCTGTTTTCTTGTGCACCGTGGTTATTTTACAAATTCCATTCCATAAATAAATTCTGTCTCCTACTCAATAATGAAGAATCCCTATTAGATCCTTCATTGCCATACTTAACTTTAAAGAAATAAGTAAATAAAATAGTATACATCAAATACATCAAAGTGTAAATTTCTGGAGTTAAAAGAACAAAAAACTAAAATGCAATAAATATAGATGTAGTTTATGAAAATGATTGTCACTAAGCTATAACTTAATGATTGGACACATTTTTCGAGTTATTTTCATGAACAAACGTACTATATTAAAGCTAATTATTCTGTTCTTGATGCTACTTAATGTTTGTGTATAATTCAATTTTTTTAAAAATTATATCCTAAAAAATTTATTTAAAAAACCAAGACTCCTTCTAAAAAGGTAATTCATAAGGATTGAGATGTTTATTGGAACTAGTAAAAAATAAGATAAAAACAAAGTTAAAGTGTTATAACCATGTTAAAGTTCGTTGTTTTGCTCTCTTCATTTTAAAGACCACTTAATAAAATGGCTGCTCGTAAGGTTAACGCTAACAACAGCCTCTTTCTTTTATTTCTAACTGCTGGGGAACAGCTCCCTAGGGATTGGGTCGGGGAAAAATGCCACCTTGCGCAGGTAACTACTGACTTTAAGTTATTCTTAATAAGGAATAATTATATTATGAGCTGTATTCATTAAAATTAAACTTTTTTAATACCAAATCAAAATATTTAATACTTTTAAGAGTTTCGTATAAAAGTGATGAGTACAAAAAGTTATTGAATTTTTCAATTGAATTTAAGTTTAATAAAATAACACCAATATGGAACACCAACGCACAGAGAGGTAACTTGTAGGTCTAGCCGGCCAAAAATATCATCTTTTCCTATATATATATTTTGTGTTCCTGATTTCGAAAAAATATTATATAAAAAATAAAGGACCTTTGGTTTTTTAAATATGATTAACCTTACAAATAACCAATACTATCAAGTTTATCTGGGCTTTGCAGCCCAGATTAAATAATCCAATCACTTTAACAAGTTTGAATTTCAAAACAGGTCGCGGTTTTTAATGTGCTGGTATGGTTATTTTTTACGAAACTTGATCATAACTTTATATATAGGTTCTTATAGTAAATTTAATGAGCATTCAGATGAAAAAAAGAAATTTCGGATCGAACAATTATTTTCGGAACTGTAGCCAAATGAATGGTGATATAGGTGTTTTCGCAGAAAAGTGCGACCCTAGTCAAAGAGTGTTGAAATGAGGGGTGTAGATTGCATGAAATATGCGATAATTTCTGATGTCACAGCTTCGCCAGGAGCAATTAGAAGGCAAACCTACTAAAAGTCTCCGAACCTGGAGGTTGAGCTAAGGTTGGGGGGGAGAAGAGAGGTCCCAATTTCGTATTTTTCGATCTTATCCCGAAAACAGTGGACTCAAGAAAAATATGCTACAAATCGGAATTAAAGCTAATTGAATTTCCTATAAAATTTATTATATACATATTTGTCGAAATTCCAACGGTTTTCGAGATATATGTTTTTAAAATCGATAATTTTAGAAATAAAAAAATGTTTACCTCACTTTTTGTTAAACATTTGCTTCAAATACCAAAACTTATATATGAAATTAATTAAATTTAATGCTCTACAATTTGGATTATGTAATTTTTTCTGAGGAACGATCGGGGAAGGTACTAGAAAAAAAGTATTACAAAAAGTGAGGTAACATTGTTTTTTTTTCCCCGAAAATCACCGATTTTCAATAACGTATATCTCGAAAACCATTAGAATTTCGACAAATTTATACATAATCAATTTTTATAGGAAATGTAATCAGCTTTAATTTAGATTTGTAACATATTTTTCTAGAGTCGACCATTTTCGAGATATAGTCAATGTCAAAAATAAAGTACGAATGTTTTTTCGGAATCAAACGTTTCAATAATGTTTTTAATAAATTTATTCATACAGCTAGCCGTTTTCTGATTGTAAGCTTGTAAATATCAATATATATTCTCTCAGCAATTTAGTCACCAAACAGAAAAAAATGAATAAAATGGAATCATAAGGGCAAAATATGCTTATTTCGCAGTAAAGGGGTTTTAAAACGTACACACTCCCTTTTGCGATCAAATACCTTATTAGATCCATTGTAATATATTTATAAATATTTTCTTTGTCTTTGTAGCCTTCCGTGTTTGTTGACCAAAACAGGGGCCCGAATAGACTAGAGAAAAGAGGGTATGCGGAAAATAAATAATTTTTAAAAAATAAATAAAAATAGTATTTACGAAATCAAATTTTTCCCAAAATTACTTCTTATTTAAATCAAAAGGTTTGTAATGAATTACTTCTTATGTCTAACCGTTTTCAAATGTTAAGCAGTAAAAAAAACAAATTTTTTCTACAATTTAGACCCCGGGACGTAAAAAAAATGTGGGAAGTTTCTCATACAAAAAAGCTTGCAATTATTTATTATTACCTTTACTTTGAGATTAGGGTTTTGAAGGAGGAGAATAGTCAAACAAGCCTATACTGTGTGTGATATGTCGAATAAATAAGAAATGAAACTACTCTTGTGAAACAATTAAATGGATTGATTAAAATGAAAAAAAAAAAAAAAATCAATTTCACAAAGAAATGGTTGTAAACATCTTGTCCTACCAGACCATTGTTGTTTGAACCTACGATAGTATTAGAAATGTTGATATTTCCTTTGATCCTATGCCGTCTAGGGATTTCGCGTCTTTTCTACCTTCTTCTTTTTACCCGAACCTAGCATAATCTTGACTGTGGATTCCTATGGCAAAACGTAAGATAGAAAAATGAGTTTTATATCTCAGGAATACGCGCGGCAGGAAGGGAAAGAAGGAAACTGCCTATTTAAACTCATTCAATTGAAAAATTCAATAACTTTTTGTACTCATCACTTTTATATGAATCAAAAAAAAAGAAGAAAAGTACTAAATCTTTTTGATTTGGGTATTAAAAAAGTAAATAATTTTAATGAATACAGCTCATAATATAATTATTCCTTATTAAGAATAAGCAACATTTATGCAAAAATAATATATCATATTTTTCATAATATATATATTTTTTAATGTGCAGTAATATAGCATAAGTAATTTTAATTTTTTAATTAGTAATAGGAATAGATAATACTTATTGTTTGTGGATTCCTTTTTTTTTTTTTTTTTTTCAACTAGTTTTATATAAATTAATAATAAAATAATGTTTTTATTTATATTCTTTTCCCGTTATATATGAACAATGTTACAATTCTAGTCAATAAAATCATCATTGGGAAAGTGAAATAGAACAAAAGTTGTAGGACCTCCAAAATAATGCTTCATAGAGCGTCTTTATAGTCCAGTAAAATAAGACTCCAAAAGGCCGTTTTGAAGAAAAAACTGCGGAACTTTTATTCTCAACGGATCTTTATGTTCTTTGGGGTGCTGAATCTGAATCTGAAGTTTGCTACCACGGCAACCATCGGCTTCATATTCAAAATCGCAAAAAAACGCCAAAAAAAAAAAATTATTTGTTATTTTTTTTTTCTCTATAAACAAGATAACGAACCTTTTTTCGAAGGAAGTCTTCAAATATTAATTGTAGCTGGAACTAGTACCTACATAATGAAAAAACGAAATCCGAAATCGGACCATTTTTCGCGAAGTTACGTTATTGGGAAAAAATGGAGAAATTGTCCAATTTGCCGTCAGTCCCAAAGCTCCGCGAAAACACTTTTGTCGTACTCTTTTGGCTATAACTCTGAAACTATTTGTCCGATACAACATTACTTTTTTTCATCTTAAAGCTGATTAAATTTACTATAAGAATAAATTTTTAACCAAACTCCGTAAAATGTACATGCCAGCCCGCTAATAAAAACGTACTATTGTAAAATCCTACTGTTTTTTTTTTTTTTTGGCACATTTGTCCCTCTAACTCCTCAAATATTTGTTCGATTCCAAATTTCTTTTATCTATCTCAAAGCTGATTAAATTCGCTATCAGATGCTATATATGTAAATTATATTAAATCCTGTAAACCACCCAAGCTAGCACGCTAAATGTGTACATGTTCAGTAGTACTGGTGTGGGTATTTCCCGGTGTTAATTATTAGATATATAGGAGCCAATAGTACATTTAACCAGCTTTTAGATAAAAATATTAAATTTTGGATCCGACAAATGGTTTTGGTGATATAGCGATAATGTGCCATAAAAGTAAGTGATTTTACAAAAGTAAGTGATTTTCAGCGTGATAGCTTGTGTATTTCAAGAATTTTGATAAAAATTTCATATATAAGATCTAATTGTAAATTTAATCACCTTTTATATTTCAGATCAAAAAAAAACATTTTGAATCGGACAAATACTTTCGGAGCATTTGTTAGAAGACTTTCTTTCGAAAAAATCTTCGTTATGGTGTTATAGATAAAAAAAACGAAAATAACGGGTTTTTTTTTTTGCGTTTTTTTTTTGCGATTTTCAATATGAAGCCGATGGTTTGCTGTGGTAGCAAACTTCAGATTCGGATTCAGCACCCCAAAAAACATAAAGATCCGTTAAGAATAAAAGTTCCGCAGTTTTTTCTTTCGGCAAACTCCTTACTTTTACTGGACTATTATAGGAGGGTAGGGGATCAGTGTTTATAATCGCTTATCCTCTGCCATACTTCTAACGTGATTTTTCCTAACTCCTTCTTATATTTTGATGCACCCCGCGAGGGGACGCCTAATTTCGTTTTATGAGTTTTTTTTTTTTTTATTATTCTCTTTTATTGACATTTATAACTGTACAATATATATATACATCCAGTAAATGTGTTCACAACAATTACAATAACATGTAAAAACTTTAAAAGAACTACTCATAAGTAGCACTTCAACTAAAATTCTACACTTGAAGGTGTCTGGGTCATCTTCTTTTTAGACGCCTCGGAGGATTATCGGGAATGGAGTGAGAAGCAAGTTGAGCGACAAGAGGATTAGTATGGTTATGGAGTTTACTATGAAAGGATAGGTATCTGGTTTGGGCTAAATCAGCAACATATGGAACATTAAGATCTTTATGGATAAGTTAAATTGGTAACAAAGTAAGGAGCATTAAGGATTTGAAGAAGTCGAAAACGACGGGCTGTTTCTTGTCGTTTTAGTCTTGTATGTGGATTCTAAGTTAAACGTTTGTCCAGTTGGAGACCTAGATAGCGGATCTGTTCAACAGGGATCAGTGGAATATTATTAAAGGATAATGTAGGGCAGGAAGTCGTAGGGTTACGGCGAAGGGTAAAGGTTATTTGATGGGGTTTGCTTGAATTTATTTTGATTCTCTAATTTCGACACCAATCTTGAAGGTTGATGAGATGAAATAGGAGTGTTTGTGAGGCAATGAAGGGATCATTATTTACTGATAATAGGCATGTGTCATCAGTATTCCTATAATGGATATATACAGGGATATACCGTATAATGGATAGGACCTAGGATACTTCCTTGAGGAACACCTGCAGATTGGATAAAGAGGAAAGAATAGGAAAAGTTATGATTAACTTTAAAGGTTCTATTACTGAGATAGGAGCGGATAATAAGGAAGTATGTAGGAGGTAGGAATTTGCGGAGTTTGTAAAGCAGTCAATGGTGTCAGACCCGGTCAAAAGCTTGTGCTACGTCGAGAAAGGTTCCAGTGCAGTGCATTCCGCGCTCAAATGCTGACGAGACCACACCCACAACACGATGGCATTGTTTTATGACTTTAAACTCGATCGGATGGGGAACTAAATGACCAGAAACACAAAAAAAAAGTAAAGGATTACGGCAGTGTGAATTTACCGTTCAATGGTAGTTTAACATTTTTTGGCTAAAAGACTTTGGCCTTTAAGATAAGGAAGGTGCTAGAAGGACTTCGTCTCTTAAGGAAGATATTCAGAGAGCTTTTTCAGAATAAACCACAAAACAACTTTTCGAAAAATTATAGAGAATTTCCCAGTCTGCAGACGACCCAGCATAAACCGATTGGTAAGGTCAGCTTTAAAGGCCTACCGCATGCATTAACTGACCGCCAACTTCTTACGAAAAACTGTTTGAACTTGGTTATGAGACTCTGAGGTCGAAATTGATACCTTAGGTCAGCCCGCAGAAGTTACGAGCATGTTGAAATGATAGTTCGATCACTTTAACTCGCTCGGCCATCAGGATCTATTACTTACAATTAAAACAAAATCCTAAGTAAATATTTATGATTTGAATTCTGATCAGTATAACCTCTCTATAACTTAATTTATTTTTTCAGTACAACTCCGTTCAAATTATTAATTCTATCAGAGAGGAAATACTAACAAAATAAACAAACATTAGGAGAAGAATAATAAACATTGACATCCAACCATAAAAAAAACAAAGTCTATTAAATATAAATAGAGTATTACACAGAGGAATAATTTAAAGAAAACAAGATGACCCGCTTTATTTTTCAGACAACCTAATAACAAGGATTTCCGTTTTATAGATTGCTTTCATATCCTCTTAAATCCATTTATATATTGTTGACCAAGGATACATCAACATCTTTAACTATTCTTACATAATTCCTCTTTTATCACCGAAATTTTCAACGCTCCACTTTTGAACAAATCTTTTGTTTGATTGTTATTAATTTAGAAGTACATTCTGGTTTAAAACGGGGAGATTATCTTTCTTCGGTATTATTTAGTTTAACAATATAATACGTCATCAAGAAGATAACGAAAAAGGACTAGAAATAGGTGATAAAAAGTTCTTGGTTACGCTAATGATTCGGTGGTGTTTGGTTAAGGTGAGGTAACTATTAAATTAAACAACAAGACGCTCATAAAAGCAGAAAGAGAATGTGGAAAACTAATTAACACAAACTAAAAACAACAAAACGAAGAAAATGGTTAGTCTTAGAAACGGTGATAATTTCTGTGATGAAGATATTTCCAGGGTTGAATTTGAATACGTCGAGCAGTATCTAAGGGATACAATATCTGGGAATAATGAAATTTTAGAGGAAATAAAAGCAAGATTAAAAACCGGTAATGCTAGTTATTTACCGGTCGTAAAACTACTCAGTTCGCGCATACTCAGAAGAAATTAAAAAATAGGATATATAAGACTATTATACTGCCAACTGTTCTCCGAAGATGCGAAACGTGACCGCTAACAGTAAAAAAAAAGAACAACGACTTAAGGATTTCGAAAATAAGGTACTATCCAGAATATTTACACAAAAACAGGATGAACATACGGGAGAATTTAGAAGGGTCCACAATGCGAAACGACAGGAGTCATATCCGGTAAATATATTTCATGTAACAGCAGCGCAGCGGTTGAAATGGGCATGCAAAGTCATGGGGTTTATTAACTACCGAATTCCAAAATAGGTAATTAGTTTTGAACCATCGGGACCGAGAGGGAAGGTATTGAAATATTTTCCATCAGGGTATTAAATTCTTGCGGCATTGAAATTTGCTCAATTAAAATCTTTTCCAAATTAATTAATTTTCAATAAATAAGATCTTGCTATACTCTAGGACATTCATACAAACCTTTTTTTCTATATAAATTATTATTTTCTTTTTAAACCAGTGACACACCTGAGAGATGGCCGTCAAATTAGGATTTTTATACAGCAAATCTCGGAAATGTTACTATCTACAAGTTTTTTAACTTTCTTGGTTGACGGCCGATGGATAGAAATCGAGATATTTGAAAAAAATTGATTTTTGTAACCTTTGACCTTGAATTTCTAATTCGCTGAGGCGACTTTTTACCACTTATTCAGAAGACCAAAACAAAGGTATATGCAAAAATTGGTTTTGCAATCAGCTTCATTGGTTCATTTCCGAGGTAAAATCCTTATTTGACTGGGCTAAGAAAATAGTTGGCTGGGACCTCTCTGTGCCTGGGCTTGTCCCTCTACAAGTAAAGGGACAGGTCTGGCAGTGGGATCCCAATGACGAGTGGAAATAAAGTACGATTGTGTTTTTAAATTTTACTTTAATTTTGTTTATTGATTATTATAACAACTTATTTATTTATTTATTAACTTTATTTTAGATTTTTTTTTTTAAATTTTAATATTTTATTTTATTTATAAGCATATTTTATACTTTATATTGTTTATGTATAGCAAGTTATTTTCTGTTCTCTTTTTATTTTTTTTTATTTTCTAATTTTTTTTTTTCCTCATTGTACATAATGTGTGAATGTAATCATACGCCATCTATATTAGTTATTTCCCACATTTGTGGCAGATTGTAATAATTACTCAATAAAAGCTATTATAAAAAAATAAAATATTTAGCAGAGAGGCATTCCATGACAATCGAAGGACAATTTATAATGTACACTGGAGAAGAGAAATGAGGCCAGAGCTATTGAACGCCATAGTTCACAATACTTTTTATAGAATGCTCTCTAACCAAAAGGGGTCTTTGAAACAAAGGATCGCGTACATCAAAAACAACCATAATGTATCCTCTTGTATCCTAGTCCCCCCCCCCCCCCCCCTTGTATCGTCTTAGCAGTTTGTTCCTTATTATGATTTTATTTTTTAATATTATTTAAGAGTTAAAGGTTTTAAAAATATGATGTATCAAAGTTTTTAGGAAAAAAACCGACAGCTCAGTGCTGAGTAAAAAGCTATAATAATATCCAGATTTCAATGCTTAAAAATACATTATAATTTTTGTGCTAATGAGCAACATCAACAATAACATTAGGCTTTGCGGCAGATCAGATACTGCAGTTACTTAATTTATATTGATGAATGAATGAAAAATAAACTTTACTTTGATAAACTTTATTATGATAAGCTAATTATTTATCAAATTATAATAATTAATAATAAGTTATACAGAATAATTAAAGGAATACATAAGGACTTATTAGATGGATAGGCTAAGTGCACTAGTAGTTGACAATTTGATATTGGGTTGTTTCACATGAAATGTCCGATTCTATAATATTTGAAATACATAGAGGATTTTGCGAGTCTCTGTTGTTTACTTCCAAAGTTCACATATCATAATCAAGCAGTTACTAATCCTCTACTTTTCTTTTATAAACATTAGCTTCCCAATCAATTACACGCTGTTTAGTATACCTTCAAATATGAACATGGAAACACGCGATTTTCGTGTAATATTTTTTTATGTGCTTAAACTAGGTCGTTCGGCAGCTGGATTGCTTATGACAATCAGCGTCGGTCAGGGCAGTGGTTAGACATCGACGAAAGCCCATGACAAATGCCAAAACCAAATTTGCATCCGAAAAAATTGATGGTTACAGTATGGTGGTCCATGGCTGGAATCATACATTATTCCTTTTTGCCTAGAGGTGAGACCATTACCTCTACAACCTACTGCAATGAAATTGGCCAAATGCACGAAAAATTATTGAAAAAAACAACCTGGATTGGTAAATCGGAAGGGCCCTATACTCCTACACGACAACGCTAGACCCCACGTTTCAAAACTTACCATGCATAAATTGAAAGAGCTGGGGTACGAAGTTCTTCCTTACCCACCATATTCTCCCGACTTGTCTCCAACAGATTATCACCTTTTCAGGAATTTAGACAACTTCTGCAGAGGAAAAATTTTTGCAAATGATGCTGAAATCAAAAGTGCGTTTTCAGATTTTGTTTCACTTCAAAGCTCAGAGTTTTTCAAATGCGGGATAGAAAAACGTTGTTGTCACGTTGGGAAAAATGTGTAGAAAAAGAAGATAAATACTTCGAATAAAATTATATTGTTTTCATATTGTATTTTTACTAAAATCCCTTTACCTTGAAAACGGACATTTCATGTGAAACAACCCAATAATAAATGTCTTATAATAAGTTTCTGTTTGCACTTTCGTTTCGTTTTAAATTTTTGCGGGTAGTTCAGTTAATTCTGTATGTAAAGAGTGGCTTCCTGTGAGCCATGACTTCCTGGATATGGAAAAACTGTTTTCAACGCCAAATTTGTTGTCACAACTCCAGTTCAGTTGACTAAAGGCCTCCATCCTTATGGAGTCGGCCAAGGATGCTCTGGTATGTATTCTGTTTTTCTCTATAAAATGCTTGTATCTTCCTAACTTATGAATATACTTTAGAATAGTGGGTATCTGCACTACATTTTACTAGATTCTTGTGGTTATAGATCAAAATTAAGAAATTTTTAATTCGAGTGTCAACTACTAAAACATATTTATAACTTGTTTAGTGCTTGACACCTCTGTCAACTACTAGAACATTTCTCATTTGTCGCCTTCTTTATTGAATGTGCCTTCTCTGCAAAGGAAAAATCAGTGGCAGAGGAAATACCCAGATTTGGATAATTTAGAGCACAAAATTCAGTAGTTGACAGGGGGTGGGGTGTGAATTAGGTCCCTCTTTTTTTCTTTTTTTTTTTTTTAAGATTTAAAATAGCACCAAAAATAAACAAAAAACAACTCAATTGTGAGCCTTATCACACGGAGAAGGCCCTTGATGACGTCAAAAGAGGAATTTCTGTTGCAGCGGCAGTAAGAAGCAATGGAGTACCTCGAAAACTAGTACCCTGTCAACTACTAAAAATTGGCTCCCAGGGCGTTTCAACTATTAATGCAAAAAGATTTCGAAAATTAAAACTTTTTCAACGATCTGTTAATACTATTTCAAATTGAAAAATTTAGGATAACGGACGGGATTCGAACGTATCCGAGGAGGGGAGAAAGAAATTTGTCACATGATCAACCGAGAAAATATTGCTAAAAACGTGTGATATCTTTCTAAAAGTGTCTAAAACTACTAGTGCACTTACCCTAAATAAAATAAAACATATACCGCTGCAACCCATGAAGGATCTCAAAGTATTCGGTAAGGGAGTATTGCTTCATAACCAATGGTTGTATAAGGAGGAGATGTGGTCAGTTTTACCCAAACCCCGAAGATCTACGGCTGAAGAAACATTCGATTTTCTGCCTTTAGCCGGATTCAAACACAGGTCCCGGAGCTAGAGTTTCACTGTATTACCCTCTGAGCTACTCCATCCCTTTTTTTAGAAAGGTATATAAATAATTAAAATAAAAAAAGGCATAACGAACCAAAAAGTTCGATGCCAACACCATCACCCTCCGGCTCACCTCATCAAAACCCAAACCCGAACGTTACCCGACGTCTCGAAACGTATCAAAGTCCATCCTTCTTGGAATTTGGTCTTTATTAAAAGGATATTAATTGAAATTGATAGGAAAAACAGAATAAAATGTGTTGAAATAAAACAATTAAAACAAGTTAAAATCGGCAGAACTAGTAAAGACAAGCTAAACTAGGGTGGTTAAGCTTTTGTTTACACTCCAACGGTGTGGCTCCTATTTGTGCAGCAAACAACCCCTCAACTTTACAAACATTCTCAGATTTTTTAAGTAGCGAGTCTTGAACAATAACTTCTAATTATAGTTAATTAAAAATAAAATGTGAATTTGTTTATCAAGAAATATTTAAATTCCTGGGGTAGTATGTTGTGTTTTACATCTGTAATCAAAATCGCATTTATCTTTTACTGAGAAATTATACATTTTTATTTAAAATAAATTAAAAGGCACGAAGCCGAACCAACCACCCCCTGACCGCAAAACTTCTTCAAACCCTCACCTTCGAAACTCCTAAGATCAGCTCTAATGCAATCCTCCCTTCTATGTCTCGTTCTACCCCTCAGACGTTAATCTAATGGAAGTAATCGCGAACTAAGTAGTTTTGCAACGGACAAATAACAAACGTTTCCTGCATTTAGTGTTGCCTTTATTTCCTCTCGAATTTCATTCCTCCTAAAGTTTCTTTTGAAAACTTTAAGGTGTTTTTCTTCCCTAAATTTAAGCGGCTACGTTTCCAACAGAGAACTGTTGGTAGAATAATAGTCTCATATATTCTAATTTTTCAATTTCTTGAAAGTAAGCGCGAACTGAGTATTTTTGCGGCCGAGAAATAACGAGTATTACCGGCTTTAAATCTTGCTCCTATTTCCTCTTGAATTTCATTTTTCCTTGATATGGTAGCCCCTAGATATTTGAATTCAAATTTAATCCCGGAAAAGTCTACATGAACGAAATGATCACCGTCTCTACTAGTAACCATATATGTATTTCCTTATATCGATTTTAATTACAAGAATTATTTCGCTATAGGCTTTTATGAGCGTGGTTGTATTTAATTTAATAGCTTCCTCATCTTCACCTAAAAGTACTAAATCATCAGCGTTGCCAAGAACAGGAATTTTATCATCCATTTTTAATTTCTTACGCATTCTCAGATCAATCAAGAGAAAATCGTATGAAAATTTTTAATACAAGCTAATTTTAAACTATAATTTTTTTAACACTTCTTTATGTAAAATAACTATACCATATATACAATTAGAAATATTTAAAAATAAGTAAATAAAACAATTCAAAATATAATTTTTTTCAGTGATATTTCCATCTAGCCATTGCTGCATTGTTAGTTATGATTCAACTCACTTCAGACCTCCAACCGCAGAATCCCTGTAATTTCTCGAGTGGATGATTGCCATGGCAACCCTACCTAGTTCTCTTAGTCTGTTGTTTTTTGTTCCCAGTCCTTCTAAAGTAATACAAAATGTAACTGGGGAGTTTTATATTATTAAAAAAAAATCTTTAATACAGTAAACATTATATGTAATATACATATATATACCACGAAAATAAAAGCACTTTATGTAAAGACGGCTTAGTAAAAATTACAAAATGTAATACCACTCTGTAACTAAAGATAAATATGAATTTATTCTTAGATAGTTAAGAGACCTACTTTTCCTATTTTTCCCCATCCCAAGCCAAATATTTATTGAAGAAATAGACAATATTCCCACACTGAAGGTTCCTAGCCAGCAGTCCCATATTTCGATCACGAACGTGCATATGATGACTCAATGCATATCTCGCAAGGTCTATTCCTCTGTACTCAAGGATGAATTCTTAACTTCAATCGAGTTTCTCAGATTTTAAAATTCATATTGCATCTGCTCTTATGTCTTAGTAGGAACCTAGATTCTGGTAAGAGATTGATATTTTTTTTTTTTTATTAGATATGGATTGAGACATAAATATATGGATGACATATATCTATATATATAATTTATTTTGACATGATAAATCTATTCGTCATTGATAGAATATGATATAATATTTATTTGACATGTATACAAATGTTTAAATTTAAAATTAAAGTTTTCTTTAAAAAATAAACTGCTATACCAATCTTTACTATTATATAGAGTGCCATTTTTCGTTTGTGATCACAATCCGCGAAAACTTGATCAATACTTTCTGAAAGCAGTTGCTTCAAGATCGAATAAATACAACATTAATTCAAATCCTTATTTTTCTTTTAATATGGTAAATAAACTCCCATAATGCAATAAGTATTGCAACACCCATAATTCTCGAGATTTTCCTGGTTTTTACCTTAATCCATACATGGTTTATATTTATATTAAGGATTAGACACATCAATGTTTTTCCCTGTTAATAACAAACGAGAGAATATTTTTTTCAAATTTTCTTTAGTCCAAGTTTATCATTCGTTTCGTTATTTACAAGTATTCCAAGACTAGTGCAAGCAGTCATTCGAGCCAGAGGGGACAATGTGTCTTATTAAATATAAATATATAATTTAAAAGCTAAAATTGTAAAAAAAGAAAAATTTTAAAAAGTAACTTTTCTAACATTTTTGTTTATTGGAAGGAATATTGTAATTTATTTTAATAAAGATTGTTTATGTCTAGTTTAGGAATGTTTATTAAACATTTCAGAACCTTTCTTTCAATTTTATGAAGAAAAATAAGTTTTTAAGAAATTCAAATATTTCAAAGTGGTGCGATACGTTTGAAGGGGAGTTCAGTATTAATATTACATTTAATTAAATAAATGAAAGGTTTAGCGAACCCAAATGCTCGATGCCCACACCAGCAATAATTCTAAGTAGCACGCCACCATTCGTCCTGTTCTATCAAAATCCAAAGTCCACAATATCAGCCCTAAAGAAAGGATACCATCTACATCACTAACTAGAGGTAGAAAGGTGATCACTCTTTTACATGATTATTTCAACTATTGATTGTTTAACTGTTGACTTGTAGGTCTTTACATTCATCTATAACTTCATCTTTAATTTCATTTTTATATTGTAGTGCCCATCTATTTAAACTGCACCACATATTTAAACTTCATCTCTGATACATACATTCAGCCGAAATCTACAATTTCGGCAACCATTAATCATAATTAATCTTTGCATTGATAACAAATAATTATTTTATCTGTTTTTTTTACAAACGTTGTTTTATTTAACATAATGGCTTCCGCATCTTCTACCTTTTCTCCTTCCTTTTCCTCGCCGTTTCGGCAACACGATATTTTCCAAAACCATTGGCAGGATTCGAACATACACCATAGCTGCATCTTCAAAGTACCAAATCGGCACAGCCCAGGGTATTTTATCACACGACTTAATGTTTTTTAGTATACATTACATTCCTAATAGCTTATCCTGTTATTCTCCAATCTATGATATATGTAGTAAATTAAACTTTATGAATAGATAGTTTCTGTACAAATCGTTATTTAAAAGGTACAAAATGTTTACACTTTCGTTGCAAATTATCATCTTAATCATATAATTAATATTATATAGATATTTTAATAACAAAGGTATACAATACATAATTAATACAATTTCTCAATTAATAATTAATCTAAATACATAAATTATATTTCAACAGTGACATTAACTATTAACGATTCTGTTTCATTTACCTCTAACATTAAAATTTTCTGAATAATAAGAATTCAAATTGATAAACAATGAGATTAAATGTTTAAAGGTCAGCTAAATATAACATTTAAGTAAATATATATCGGGTTTAATTAGAAAAAAAAGATGACCGAATTCAGCGGGCACTAAAAACAGTTACTTCGGCCATTGGCATTAAGTAATACAATGCTCGTTAACAGCCGCCGCTAAATATCATCAACAGGTGCGATTTGGTTTCTTCTAGCAATTATTTCCCCTCAAGTACATTTTATCTTCACCAGGGAGTTTATTTTAACCCATGTTCTAAATAGGGAGTTAATTTTAAACCTAATATTCACCTCAGATT
This sequence comes from Euschistus heros, assembly GCA_003667255.2. Classification (NCBI taxonomy): domain Eukaryota; kingdom Metazoa; phylum Arthropoda; class Insecta; order Hemiptera; family Pentatomidae; genus Euschistus; species Euschistus heros. Next base: position 2,617,669 of record RCWM02000106.1, on the reverse strand, counting down.
CTAATCAAAGTAATTAGTTAATTTATGTTATTTTTAATGTTGTTTTTTTAAATAAAATTTTACAATGGTAAGAAATCGACAAGCTGGGTCAATGAAGTAAAAAGGGATTTGGAAAAAAAAAATATAAAAATAGAGGGAATAAATAATAGAGAACACATTCGGCGAAAAGTATTGAAAATGGAGGGTTTCCAGGTCAGGAAAGTGAAAAGGACTGGTGCAAAATGGTCGGAGGACAGAAAGAGGAAACATGGTGAACGGATGAAGGCATACTGGAAGAAAAGAAAAGAACAAGGGAGAAAGAATTGAAATTGGCACGTGGTCCTCTGTTGGCCTATTCGAAAAAAAAAAAAATTTACAATTGTATATGGTAACTGAATTTCTTCCTGACTTGGAAAACAATAGATCATGAATATCGCGGTTTCAAATGTGACTTTTTTCATTGAAAGCAATATAGTTCCGAAAGGTTCTAGTGACAAGCTTAAGACAACAAAAAAATCTATTTAATTTCCGACAAGAAAGCTGTCCTTAAATTTTCGATCCGAGGAATGCCTACAGAGCTTGACTGTGTCAAAATGTTACATTTTTAAGGATTAAAAAAAGTTACATATTTGAAGGCAAAAAAACATTACAAATTCGATGGTAAAAAAAAGTTGCAACGTGACTTTTTTCATTCGAATCAATATAGTTCCTAGTGACAATTGCTTTATATATATATTTTTTTTAAAATTATATTTCTGACAATAAATCTGTAAATAAAGCAACACCGACACAAATAGAGCGTGTCCAAATATTACATTTTTGAATGTAAAAAAAATGTTACAACAAAAATGAATAGACCTCCAGCCAAAAGACATATCCATGGCAAAAAAGTTCTTTGACACAAATACATTAACTTAATAATAAATTAAATGAAAAATTAGCACCTTTACAGTATTTACGTTGAATTCAGAAAAAAATGCAAATTTAAAAGGAAAAATCCTATACTGTATTTATTTGTTAGTAATTAAACAACTCCTACGTTCCCATAGTGAATTAATACTAATAATTGTGTTTTATTTTAGAAATGTGACGTTTTGATCAACAAGCAAAAGAAAATTTTATATTAAGTTATTTTCTGATTATTTCCTTTAGTCCTTATTGATGTGGGATTTAAATACACTAGACAGTTATAAAATTGAAAAAGAAACAGTGTTTATTAAATTAAATTTAAGAACACAAATAAAAAACTTTTAAAAAACCGACAAAAGTATCTAGACTATTCGTACGACCAAGTAGTGAATTTGAAAAAAAAAAAAAAAAATTAATTCGTATACAATTAAATCAAGGAATTTTTACCTCGTGATGAGAAAAATTTTGTACATGGATACAATGTATAATCAACAAAGTAATGTAACATTCGACAATGATGTTTGGTAGACGTACTTATTCACTTCAAAACGTTTATTAAACTAAAAGAAAAAAAAATAATACGTTTAATAAATTTAGTACTTAAAAATTTAGGCAATTCTGAAGACCCAACAATGAATCAACAAAATACTAATAAAATATTAGATTAAAAATTTAACACTTTGTATATTACCATTTAATTTAAAATTAAAGTAACTCAGATGAAGTTTATCCTTACCAACTTTTAGCTCCTGAAAATTCCTTAAATATTCTTCCTAGGGGACTTTAAATATCCTCGTTACTAATGAAATTTAAAAAAAAATCTTAAAATAATTAAAAAACTTAAGAACAGAGATATATTCTCAAATTAAAGGACACATTCACCGTTGCATATATCTAATGTTCATAATTAACATACCATGTTTAACAAATACAGAAAGAAAGAAAAAAAAAATTTAACTGTGTACAGTTTTAACTATTCTTACGCCTCAGCCGTGAGTTAGCAAATCACCAATAAAATATTGTATTAATAAATGTTAGATTTTTACATGTAAAAACGTCTTTGCACAATTATAGTGTCTATGTTTAAAAATTTATATTCGACTATGACTTAAACAGATTTATCTGTGTCAAATAATGTGTTAAATTAAAAGAAAAAACCTTAATTTACTTCCTACAATCGTTTAAACCTTTTAGTTGTTTTAAAACAATTTTCAAGTTCTAATAGTGATTCAACAAAATATAAATAGAATATGAGATTAATCTGTAAATTATTGTATGAAGTAGACATTTTATTACAGATTAAGTTTATTCTCACCATTTTTTAACTTTTAAATAGGATATAGAGGATAGGACCAAAGACGCAGTCTTAAGGTACTCCTGCTTTGGGTTGAATAACAGTCGGAAAATTCAGCACCGAAGCGAACTCAGTAAGGAAGATATTTAAAGTATGAACGAAGTAAGAGATAGAGTTTGAGGTAGTAAAAAGTAGAAAATGTTTAAAAGCCGATATAGCACCAGCTAACTTCCTACCATTGCAACCCAATTCTTCAAGGTCAGTCCCATCACAATAATATGAATATAATAAAATTTAAAAAAATGGCTATTATACTAAGTGTTCTGGAAACGCTGTAATTTGTCATAAAACCAATAACTTAACCAAGACAAATTTTAAATTAGGCTTGATAGACAATCTAAGTTTCCCATTACAAAGCTAGATGAGTATAATCGAACCTGGAGCACGGCCATTTGTATTGGGAAAGGGTCTAGTTCATCTTTATTCATAACCATGTTCCTTACTCCAGAAAGCCAAATCATGTCAAGCTGACAGGTCTCACCCAAGAAGAAATTTCTTATTGTCCCAGAGCTGATGTAATACAGACGGAACTGATCAGCCTCATACCTATTACAACTTTCCTAATGAAATTATGCAACTATAAATCCATGCTTAACTTGTTTAATAAATCTATGATTTTAAATCCAGAATCTTTATAAAATTACTTAATATGCGAATAAATAAAGCATTAGTATCTAAAAAAAAAATGAATAAGAAGCTGTCGCATTTCCAGGATTCAGCGGGTGACTAATTCTGCCATACCAAATATCTTAAAGGCGAAAAAAAAACTATAGTTGACACCATTCACACCAAGCAGCTGCTGTGGTACGGCCATCTAAGACGAATGGAGCCAGAGAGATGGCCAAAGATAATGTTCAACTATGTCCCGGAAGAAAGACAAAAAAGAGGCCGCCCAAGGAAAACATGGGTTCAAAGTGTTGATGGGGTAATGGCGGCGAGAGGATTAGCGGAAGGAAATTGGGAAAATAGGGAAAAACGTGAATACTGGAGGTCGAATTTGTCGGGTTCCGGTATGTGACTTAAGATCGTCATATTCGATGAAAAAAAAATTAAACTTTATTTTATTAATTTAAAAAAAAAAAAATTATAAATTGCACACCAAAACATATTTCTTTTATAAAAATGATCTTACACCATCCCTATTAGAATAGAGTATTTTCCACAAAACCCATGATATTCCTTTTTAAAATTCGTTACTAAATTCAGGAATAATTTTTGATCAACATCTATCATATCCCGTCTAAACTTCACCATCACCACAAAATGCATTTTGATTCCCAAACAACTTCTATGATTTGGTTATTTTTAATGAAAAAGTATACGGCAACTTCTAGTAGCTGCTCTACCTAGAAGTTCTCCTTAGCGGACATATTCCTGACGGAGAGGTTGAGGATTTAAAAACAGACCCGACTCCTCCGCACTCATCTAGCAAAAGAAGACCATCATAGAAAAGAGGAAACAGGACAACAGCCGAGGACAGCCATCTTCAAAATACCAAGGAAAGGTAATACAAGATCTGAACAAATAGAAAAAAACGTCTAGTATACTTTTTTATGTTTCATGCTTTCTACTAAGAATGCACTGTATACGGAGGGCAGTCTGGTGAGCTCGGAATAAGATTTAATAGGCTAATGTCTTTATCAGATCCACAAACGCTTCATTCTAATTTTCGAAGTCAATATTTTCAAGGCACCCGATACTCCAACCCTTAGGAAACAAATAACCCAACTATATCCATAATACAACTTTTAAATTTAATAAAAAATCTTTAACATTCGTGCTAACTTCTAGAATTCCTGAATGCCCCAATTCAAAAATACTCCTATCTATCACAATTTAAACACTAACAATATTTACCTCTAGAACTCTCTATCTCTCGAGAAAATTTAAATAACTTTAAAAATCTTTTTATTTTATGTTTGCAATTTATAGAAGTCCATATTCAACTATCGTAAATTGTACTATATTTACTAGGGGACAAGATATCTCATAATAAAGTTTATTTTCTTCATCCAACTCGGTCAGATCTCAAGTAAAGATACCTGCTGTTTGCTTTTTTCTGTCCGTGCTTCATTTCAGTCCCTGTATTTCATTAAGGTTAATACCTAATTCGTTTCCTCACGCACACGTTCGTTCCAAAGATGTTTGGATATGGATTAACACACAATTACATCTTCCACACAAATACGGTTTTCCTAGACATTTTACTCAGAATTCCCTCGAGATAGGACATACAGCTAGGAATTTTATAAGGCTATTGCAGGTAGAGCTATGATTCAAATTTTTATATAAAACGGAGGTACTGCATTTAAAACTTGTTCTGACTTGAAATTTAGTATTAACGCCATTCTTTTTTTTCGAAAACAATTCCCCAATTTTGAAAATTTCTAATAGAAAAAGTATCTTCTACATTATACTTCTTCATAATTTCACTAATAATTTCAAATTAAAAAATATTTTTCCCAACTGTCCCTATAGCAAGAAGCTTAGGGTAACGAATCATTAAATAATAATAATTGTAAAATAAGTCAGTATTTTAAATATTTTATCATACTTTGAATAAATATTAATCCGAAAGAGGAGCTACATGAAAGCAAATAAATAGTTAAACAAGATACATTAGAAACTACTTTAACACAGAATCTTTTTACCAGAGATCGGGCAATTATAGTTCCATTAAAAAGAGGAAGAGACTTAAAAATGGCCGAAAGAGCTAAAAAAAGGATTTTAAAAAGTGAAGAGTGTTTTAAGTGGCCATTGTGTAGCCGGGGCACAAACGGGCTGAGAAAAAAGGCGGGAGTGAAATAGAGAATGGTTCTCTAGTTAAGAGTGGTGGGGGTAGGCATTGTACTTAAAAGAGTCAGAAAGAGGTTTTATTCAAGAGGAAAAGGGACTCGCCTTGTCGTAAATTAATTTTGTGGCCGAGGTACGAGCGGCTTTTGGAACCGCGCCAGCTTCAACAGTCCGCTCCTTGCCGCTCCTGCCGCCCTCCCCCCTCCAGTCCCTGTCTTCATTGTCCCGTCTGCCTTTTTACTTTTATTTTTTTGTAATCTGCTGCGTCCAACCTTCCATGTCCAACTTGGAACAGGAAACATCCTCCCGGCTAGAACAATGACAGCTAACATTGTCTTCCTGGCAGATTTATACTGAGTGTAGGAACTTCTCAACGTAATTTAAATACAACAATGATAAAGAAGGAAATGTATTAACTACTAGATAAAATAATACTGATAAATAAAAGAGGGATATTTTTTTTTATCTATTATTTAGTAGTAAAAGTAGAGACAGCTACTTTATTTTTCACCTCCTGAAATTATAATTATAATTTTTTTTTTTTTTTGCTTACTTGTGATTCAGTTTTCTGCAGGAGATAATTTTTTTAGTTAAAAACTTAATCCTGCTGACCGGCTATGGTTGATTATCAGATTATGAATTTTTGTCCAAATAATTTTTTTACTAAATTGATCAAATCCTTCTTTAATTTTTGTCCACTGCTATAACAGAGAAGAAATATTTCTCCATAATAAAATATTAAAAATGAAAGTATAAATTACTAAATTGATTTGATGATTGCTTAAGTTACTCAGATGTCACCACGGTGTGCCCCACTCATAGTTTTCTTGTATCCATTTATTCATTCCTTTCGTTACGTAACGTAAATGGTTATAGAATTTATTTCCACACATAAAGGAAATCTCAACAATCGTAAATGTTTTAGTTTTGTATTTTGGGTTATCATATAATGTAAGTTTACATTTGTAGAGAAACAGCCTCGAAAATAGGGCCACGGCGAGAAAATATTTTCCAGTAGTAGTGGTAGTACTGTAGTAGCTGAAGACCAGCCGCCACCGGTTAAGGACCAGCAGGCAGTCTGGGAGATTTCGCCCACGTTTTTCTTTGTGAAATAAGTCACATACCTTTTTTGTTGTCATTACCACGCTTTATATTATAATAGCAAATTTTCAAATTAATTTATTAGCTTGATATTCCAATAATCCCTGTTGAACAGATCCGCTACCTAGGACTCCACTTGGACAAACGTCTTACTTGGAATACGCATACAAGACTAAAACGACAAAAAACTGCTAGTCATTACAGACTACTTCAACATTTACTAGACAAACGTTCAAAGCTTCCAATAAATTACAAAAGACTCGTCTAAAATATGACTTTTGATCTTGACCATTTGTTTTTTTTAGCAGCCAAAAGACAATAGCAAGTGTTTATATTTACAAAAAATATTAAAATACCGTAAAAAATATTAAAAATTTGGACTGAAAATTACCCGTAATCTGAGAATCACTCCTATACCCTTATGTTCTTTTTTCCCCTCTTATCTGTATGATTATATTATTTATTTCCAAAGGAGAGTAATTTTGATGGTTTGTTTATTTGGGTTAAACGGCCACGACCTTCAGTACCGAACTTACCCCGAGTAACTTTGAATACACAAAAAGTGATAAAACGAAATAAAATTTTGTCATTGTATTATATTAATTAGATAACTAATTTAATTCTTAATTTTTTATCAGTTGATAATAGTAATTTCAACTGAGATTTTTCCCCTTTCTGTTTTATTGCTTATTCTGATACTTCATGCTAATTAAAATAATGATGATTGTTTAAAATAACTAGTTTCTAGTATTTACAAATACAAAAAGGGTTTATGACAATATTTACAATCAAACTTAAATAAAATATCGAATCATTTGAGACATTTATAGACGACGTTATTCACATAATCGTTTTCCAAGATGTAGCTTACCTTTTTTTCCGATAAACCAGCACTAGAAAAAAGAGGGATCGTGCAAGATCGTTCAAATTCAGGTTTACATTTTTTATTTCGTATTAGGAGAAACAAAGTCATAAGGAGCTCAGTCATTAGGAACTGTCTCCAAGTGATAGTGTGATTTATTAGAGAGATAAGCTCTCATCTGCTCCTACTCTCCTAATATCAAAATATCAAACATCGCATAGCGCCCTCTCGTTCTCCAAAAACGTATCGCTTTTGACCAATTAGGTCACCGGTAATAGTCCAAGAGCCGAGGCCAAATTTCATGACTTATTTGAAGAAAACTTTTAGACATACAGCCATTAAATGTCCACCCTTAGCAATCAATTTGCACTTGTCTGCCAACTCAAAGCGGGGGCGTTTCAAAATGGCGACCTCCGAAAGGGGGTAGCAAATATCAAAATATGGTATTATTTGAAGATGATTTATTTAAAGCAAACAAGAAACTGCAAACCCCCTAGGTGACAAAAAACGTTGTCTGCCAAAATTTAGAGGGGGCGTCGCACCGGCAGACAAAATTCAAAATCCGCGTTTTTTCAGTCCAAAAGTGGCCATTTGAAGACGATTTATTTCAAGCATACAAGAAACTGCATGCTCACTAGATAACAATAAACGTTGTCTGCCAAAATTTGGAGGGGGCGTCGCACCGGCAGACAAAATTCAAAATCCGCGTTTTTCAGTCCAAAAGTTGACAATTTGAAGACGATTTATTTGAAGCACACAAGAAACTGCATACTTCCTAGATGTCAAAAAACGTTGTCTGCCAAAATTTGGAGGGGGCTAAGCACCGGCAGACAAAATTCAAAATCCGCGTTTTTTCAATCCAAAAGTTCACAATTTGAAGACGATTTATTTGAAGCACACAAGAAACTGCATACTCCCTAGATGACAAAAAACGTTGTCTGCCAAAATTTGGAGGGGGCTAAGCACCGGCAGACAAAATTCTAAATCCTTGTGAAGCCGTCACACCGGCTAACATTGTTCAAAACTCACATCCTTTTCGTCCAACAGTGAACTTTTTAAACATGATTTCCTTTTTTATTTGATTTTTATATGTAGTTTTTCTCTAGAATGATTTGAGGAAATTATATTATGTTGCTTCCTACGTATGTTACAATAAAATTATTTTAATATAAAATAATCTTGTTTAAAAATGTAAAAAATACCAATTAATATATATGAACAGTAATAATATAAATACCGGCCACATAATTAAAAAAGAATAATATTTCAACTTATAAAGTAATCAAATATGTACTATCCTGGAACAAAATTCGTATAAAACTTGTATAGTAGTCCAGTTAAATGATTTAAAAATATAGATTGATTTTTAAGAGCCCGATAGGAAAACATACAGAGTTATTTCACCCCTTTTTTGTAATGCATGGGTGTAACCTGTCCACTGTTCTGAATGAAAATTTATGAATTTTCCAATAAAGGTGAGTGCCGCAAAAATGACAGTGGGGGAGAGGAGTTGTAAATAGTATTTCTTAGAAGTTCGGAAATCGTTACTTTTAGTATATTTTGTGTTCTATTATACGTTATTCAAGCAAATCAACTTTGCAACAAATTTTGTAATAGTCATTTTGTTCTCAAATCAGTAGTTTTAGAGCGGTTTGGCCACCAAAGATTGACTAACTTCATATAAGTCGCACTTCTTCGTGAAAAGAAGCAGTTGGTACTTTTCCGTTGTCGGTTATAACTCTAATCCAAAATTTATTTTTTTCAACTGATGAAAATTTCCTTTCAGACATTATACATAAAATTTATTTGTATAATATAATATAATTTATCTATATAATGTATATAAAGTTATTTAAAATACCCATGCCAGCACGCTAAAAATCCGTACTATTGTAAAGTTGAAGTTTTTGGCACATATTTCGTTATAACACCAAAACTATTCGTCCGATCCAAAATTTATTTATTCTTTCTATTGATAGCTGGCTAAATTTTCTATCAGACCTCATATATGAAATTTATATAAAGTCATGTAAAGTTCCCATGCCAGCACGCTAAAACACCGAACTGTTGTAAAATCCAAGTTTTTTGGTAGATTTTTCATTATAACCCCAAAACTACTCGTCCAATCCAAAATTTATTTTTCTCAACTGATAGCTGACTAAATTTACAATCAGACCCCATACATAAAACTTTGATCAAGCTCTGCAAAATACCCGTGCCAGCACGCTAAAAACAAGTTCTGTTGTTAAGTACAAATTATTTAGATTATTTTTCGATATTAGTCCAAAACAATTTGTCTAAACCAAAATTTACTTGTTTCAACTGAAAGTTGACTAAATTTGATATCACATTTTATACATGAATATTTAATTGAAATCCATGCCAGCAGTCTAAATGTGTATGTTTTGGTAAAAACATAACAATTTTACATGTTACAGTGGGCTGGCGTGGGTATTTTGCGGGATTCATTCATCATTATATAATTTGATTTGATTGTAAATTTAGTAAACTTTCATTGAAAAAAATAAATTTTGGATAAAACAAATAGTTTGGGGGTTATAGCGAAAAAAAAAACGTGCCAAAAAACTTGGATTTCACAACATTACGAGGTTTTAGTGTGCTGGAATTGGTATTTTACGTATCTTTATATCAATTTAATATATGGGTCTGATTAGAAATTTAGTCAGCTATTAGTTGAGAAAAATAAATATTGGATCGGAAGAATAGTTTTCGGGTAATAACGAAAAACGTGCCAAAAAACTTGGATTTCACAACATTACGAGGTTTTAGTGTGCTGGAATTGGCATTTTACGTGGCTTTATATCAATTTAATATATGGGTCTGATTGGAAATTTAGTCAGCTATTAGTTGAAAAAAATAAACATTGGATCGGAAGAATTGTTTTCGGGTAATAACGAAAAATGTGCTAAAAAACCTGGTTTTCACAACAGTACAAGGTTTTGGTGTGCTGGCATTGGTATTTTACGTGACTTTATATCAATTTAATATATGGGTCTGATTGGAAATTTAGTCAGCTATTAGTTGAAAAAAATAAATATTGGATCGGAAGAATTGTTTTCGGGTAATAACGAAAAATGTGCCAAAAAACTTGGTTTTCACAACAGTACAAGATTTTGGTGTGCTGGCATTGGTATTTTACGTGACTTTATATCAATTTAATATATGGGTCTGATTGGAAATTTAGTCAGCTATTAGTTGAGAAAAATAAATATTGGATCGGAAGAATAGTTTTCGGGTAATAACGAAAAAACGTGCCAAAAAACTTGGATTTCACAACATTACGAGGTTTTAGTGTGCTGGAATTGGTATTTTATGTGACTTTATATCAATTTAATATATGGGTCTGATTGGAAATTTAGTCAGCTATTAGTTGAAAAAAATAAATATTGGATCGGAAGAATTGTTTTCGGGTAATAACGAAAAATGTGCTAAAAAACTTGGTTTTCACAACAGTACAAGGTTTTGGTGTGCTGGCATTGGTATTTTACGTGACTTTATATCAATTTAATATATGGGTCTGATTGGAAATTTAGTCAGCTATTAGTTGAAAAAAATAAATATTGGATCGGAAGATTTGTTTTCGGGTAATAACGAAAAATGTGCCAAAAAAACTTGGTTTTCACAACAGTACAAGGTTTTGGTGTGCTGGCATTGGTATTTTACGTGACTTTATATCAATTTAATATATGGGTCTGATTGGAAATTTAGTCAGCTATTAGTTGAGAAAAATAAATATTGGATCGGAAGAATAGTTTTCGGGTAATAACGAAAAACGTGCCAAAAAACTTGGATTTCACAACATTACGAGGTTTTAGTGTGCTGGAATTGGTATTTTACGTGACTTTATATCAATTTAATATATGGGTCTGATTGGAAATTTAGTCAGCTATTAGTTGAAAAAAATAAATATTGGATCGGAAGAATTGTTTTCGGGTAATAACGAAAAATGTGCTAAAAAACTTGGTTTTCACAACAGTACAAGGTTTTGGTGTGCTGGCATTGGTATTTTACGTGACTTTATATCAATTTAATATATGGGTCTGATTGGAAATTTAGTCAGCTATTAGTTGAGAAAAATAAATATTGGATCGGAAGAATAGTTTTCGGGTAATAACGAAAAACGTGCCAAAAAACTTGGATTTCACAACATTACGAGGTTTTAGTGTGCTGGAATTGGTATTTTATGTGACTTTATATCAATTTAATATATGGGTCTGATTGGAAATTTAGTCAGCTATTAGTTGAAAAAAATAAATATTGGATCGGAAGAATTGTTTTCGGGTAATAACGAAAAATGTGCTAAAAAAAAAACTTGGTTTTCACAACAGTACAAGGTTTTGGTGTGCTGGCATTGGTATTTTACGTGACTTTATATCAATTTAATATATGGGTCTGATTGGAAATTTAGTCAGCTATTAGTTGAAAAAAATAAATATTGGATCGGAAGATTTGTTTTCGGGTAATAACGAAAAATGTGCCAAAAAAAACTTGGTTTTCACAACAGTACAAGGTTTTGGTGTGCTGGCATTGGTATTTTACGTGACTTTATATCAATTTAATATATGGGTCTGATTGGAAATTTAGTCAGCTATTAGTTGAGAAAAATAAATATTGGATCGGAAGAATAGTTTTCGGGTAATAACGAAAAACGTGCCAAAAAACTTGGATTTCACAACATTACGAGGTTTTAGTGTGCTGGAATTGGTATTTTACGTGACTTTATATCAATTTAATATATGGGTCTGATTGGAAATTTAGTCAGCTATTAGTTGAAAAAAATAAATATTGGATCGGAAGAATTGTTTTCGGGTAATAACGAAAAATGTGCTAAAAAACTTGGTTTTCACAACAGTACAAGGTTTTGGTGTGCTGGCATTGGTATTTTACGTGACTTTATATCAATTTAATATATGGGTCTGATTGGAAATTTAGTCAGCTATTAGTTGAAAAAAATAAATATTGGATCGGAAGAATTGTTTTCGGGTAATAACGAAAAATGTGCCAAAAAACTTGGTTTTCACAACAGTACAAGGTTTTGGTGTGCTGGCATTGGTATTTTACGTGACTTTATATCAATTTAATATATGGGTCTGATTGGAAATTTAGTCAGCTATTAGTTGAGAAAAATAAATATTGGATCGGAAGAATAGTTTTCGGGTAATAACGAAAAACGTGCCAAAAAACTTGGATTTCACAACATTACGAGGTTTTAGTGTGCTGGAATTGGTATTTTACGTGACTTTATATCAATTTAATATATGGGTCTGATTGAAAATATAGTCAGCTATCAGTTGAGAAAAATAAATTTTGGATCGGAAGAATATTTTTGGGGTAATAACGAAAAATGTGCCAAAAAACTTGGTTTTCACAACAGTACAAGGTTTTGGTGTGCTGGCATTGGTATTTTACGTGACTTTATATCAATTTAATATATTGGCCTGATTGCAAATTAAGTCAGCTATCAGTTGAGGAAAAAAAATTTTGGATCGGAAGAATGGTTTTGGGGTAATAACGAAAAATGTGCCAAAAAAAACTTGGATTCCACACCAGTACAAGGTTTTGATGTGCTGGAATTGGTATTTTACGTGACTTTATATCAATTTAATATATGGGTCTGATTGAAAATTTAGTCGTCTATCAGTTGAGAAAAATAAATTTTGGATCGAACGAATGGTTTTAAGGGTTTAACGAAAAATGTTCCAAAATATTCTGGCGTGGGTATTTTACAAAACATTATATAAATTTAATATATGTAGTATGGTAGGAAATTTAGCCACTTACTTACTACAAGTTAGCCAATCATTGGTGGCTGAACCGTTTGAAAACTAAAGATGAGAGAAAAAGAAATAAATAGTGCCAAATTTCTTGCGAATTTGATTTGCTTCATAATGTACATAGCTCATAATATACTAACAGGAACGGTTTCCGAGTTATTCGATCAAACGACTAAGAACATTCGATTTTCCAAGAACATACGTTTACGAAGAACTACATTTTGTTCCAGGATAGTACATATTTCATTACTTTATAAGTTGAAATATTATTCATTTTTTAATTATATCGCCGGTATTTATATTATTACTGTTTATATGTATTAATTGGTATTTTTAACATTAAAATTTTTAAACAAGATTATTTTATATTAAAATAATTATATTGTACCATACGTAGGAAGCAACATAATATAATTTCCTTAAATTATTCTAGAGAAAAACTACTTATAAATCAAATTAAAAAAGAAATCATGTTCAAAAAGTTCACTGTTGGACGAAAAGGATGTGAGTTTTGAACAATGTCAGCCGGTGTGACGCCTTCACAAGGGTTTTGAATTTTGTCTGCCGGTGCTTAGCCCCCTCCAAATTTTGGCAGACAACGTTTTTTGTCATCTATGGAGTATGCAGTTTCTTGTGTGCTTTAAATAAATCGTCTTCAAATTGTCCACTTTTGGACTGAAAAAACGCGGATTTTAAATTTTGTCTGCCGGTGCTTAGCCCCCTCCTAATTTTGGCAGACAACGTTTTTTGTCATCTAGAAAGTATGCAGTTTCTTGTGTTCTTCAAATAAATCGTCTTCAAATTGTCCACTTTTGGACTGAAAAAACGCGGATTTTGAATTTTGTCTGCCGGTGCTTAGCCCACTCCAAATTTTGGCAGACAACGTTTTTTGACATCTAGGAAGTATGCAGTTTCTTGAGTGCTTCAAATAAATCGTCTTCAAATTGTTAACTTTTGGACTAAAAAAAACGCGGATTTTGAATTTTGTCTGCCGGTGCGACGCCCCCTCCAAATTTTGACAGACAACGTTTTTTGTCATCTAGTGACCATGCAGTTTCTTGTGTGCTTGAAATAAATCGTCTTCAAATGGTCCACTTTTGGACTCAAAAAACGAGGATTTTGAATTCTGTCTGCCGGTGCGACGCCCCCTCCAAATTTTGGCAGACAGCGTTTTTTTGCACCTAGGGGGTTTGCAGTTTCTTGTTTGCTTTAAATAAATCATCTTCAAATAATATTATATTTTGATATTTGCTACCCTCTTTCGGTGGTCGCCATTTTGAAACGCCCCCGCTTTGAGTTGGCAGACAAGTGCAAATTGATTGCTGAGGGTGGACATTTTATGGCTGTATGTCTAAAATTTTTCTTCAAATAAGTCGCGAAATTTGGCCTCGGCTCTTGGACTATAATGTTCCATGTCAAAAAAACATTTTTGATTAGTATTTAGACTAATCCCCTGCAAATCTAGCATTGCATCAGTTCATGATCATTACTTGAAATTAATAAAATTCAATCTAAAATTCCATTGCCACAATAATGATTTCATTTACTACATCAGTGATGATGGCCGTTTTTAATTTTAGAACAACCTAAAATTCGAGTATTACTTTTAGATACCTTAATAAATGTAGCATAAGGAACCGATTTTTTGATTGTTTCATTACCAGATTATGTAAACGTCATTAAAGTTGCTCTTTTATGGAATTCAGAAAATCATATGGTTTTGAAATTATATTAAAATAATTTTTCATCTGGCTGAATTTTTTGCCGAATCCTTTGAACTTCACCATAAATGTGAACCAATTTATAAAGGACTTTTATTTAGTTAATGTAGGCATAACCCTTACTGCTAGAAATTTTCAGTTAGCTGTCTCATAAATCTGACTTCTCTTCATTTCACTTGGCCTTTTAAAAAAAGCTCCACAGATCTAGGCTCTCTGCTAAAATTTAACTAAAAGGCATTTAAGAAACAGTGGTATAAGTTTAAATCAGCCAAATTTGTTTAGAAGATGAGTTAATTATTTATGTTTCGTTCTATAAAAAATAATTTTTGGACATGTTATAATTTAGTTCCTTTTTTTATGAATAGGATATGTATTGTTTGCTGCTTATATATTAGTATCTAGGTTTCTGTCAAATACAAAATTTGAGTATATGTATAAGATCAAAATAATATATACATATAGACCGTACATAAGTATAAGATCGAGAAAAAATTAGGGAATACATAGCAGATCGTAACTTAAATACCATAATAAAATAATACTGAAAAATAAAAAAGGGATTTATTTTATTCTGTTTATTTTTATTTATTTACTTATTTTATTTTTATCTTTTATTATTATTTCTTAGAGAATAATACATTAGTTTTCACTTACTGAAAGAAAGTCAAATCGTTATTTGTATCAATGGGTGATTTGAAAATACATCAGTTCAATACCTGATTAATTTATCGATTAATATTCGAATCACATACCAGACTTAAAAGACAAGAAACTGCTCCTCGTTTTTGACTACATTTACTTGACAAGCAATAAAAAGTTCAAAGTTCCAAATAAATTACAAAAGACTTAATAACATGATAGTAATTAGGCCCAGTTGAACTTGTTGATTTGTTGATTATATTAACATAAAACGACAAAAAAAAGGGAATATGAAGAAAAATAAATCCATACGGAGATTCTGTATCAAACTTGATCCAGAATATTCGGGTATGTTTTGCTTGGGCATTTTAAGATGGACTCTTCAGTAATAGAGCCATCAGGCGGCTGGTAGTATCCCTGAATTGTATAATAGTGTATCTGGTTTATTTAATGATGTAAACGAAAGGGTAAAATAATAACTGATAAGTGGCTGAAATAAGACTTTAAAAAAACTTAAATCGAAAAAAAAATTTTTTCATTATACTAAAATCAACTATAAGTATACATTGCAGTACAGCGACCGAAGAAATATAAATAATATGGTGTATTCTAACTGAAGCGAAAATAAAATAAAAAGGTAGATAACAAACTAGGATTATGGGAGCTTATGGAGGCTAATGAAGGATTTCTAAACTAAATTCACCCGCCACTAAAAACTTAGCTGATGGCTACAATTACTGCAGCCATGAGCGTTAATAATACAACATCTCTCAACAGTTTCCCTGATGACTTTATCAACAGGTAATGATTTTCTTCTCATAAAGATTTTCTCTCCTCAAGACAAGCATAATCTTAACCTTGTTTTATGGGAAGAAAGTTCTATTTGATGATAGGTTCATATTCAACGAATAATGAAATTTTAAAAAACAGCTCCTGAATTTCGTGGCGAAGATAATTCAAATCTATCGATTTTATTTGCCATGTACGTTACGACAGACTTTAATTCATTAAATTGTTGAAAGCTTGAGATTAACCTTATTTAACAAGACTATTTAATCCCTGCTATGAATTATATCGAGCGTTATAGACACAGTTTTAATAAATTCGTAAATAGACAGAAATAATAAGCATTTTCCAACCATTATTAGTAATTTAAAGAAGCAGTGGAAGAAAGTACATATACGGATTGTGTGGAAGTACCAAAAACAAAAAACTATCTGAACGAGTTGAACAATAGAAATATTGTCAGTAAATTTATAAACAAGAGTCTGGACATCTAAATCGCCGGTCCAGATTTGTTCCTGATAGTGGGCAAAAGGTTTGCTTTGTGTATCAGCCACAAACCTAATCCAAGTACGGCGTAGTATATCAAAACACCTTGGCTCCATGCACTGCTCATTATCAAGTTCTTCAAAAATCTGAAAATTGGAAACGGTATTGTCTCTTAATGATATCATTGATCAAGAAGATTCGTCGATTGCAGTGAAAGTATTTTTGGAATTTTATTTTTCACCTTACACCAGTCGCGGTGTTATATTTTGTACAACACCCGACTTATTTTTCTTCTCTCTCGCTTCCGGCGTGCTTCTCCGTAAATTGGCTTTAGCTCTTCCTAATTCCTCGATATACTCTTCTATTTGCCGTCAGTAATTTTTCATTGTGATAGGAGGGAAAGGTGGAAAATATTTAGTCACTATTGTACAAAGTACTGCTCTCGTTTTGATTTTTTTCTCGTCTCTTTCTGAGCAATCAGCTGGATTTGACGTAATGTAAGCAGGATTCTTTTGCATTTTTACTTTTGTTTATTTTATTCCACTAATCCCTGTTGAACATATCCGCTACCTAGGACTTCACTTGGACAAACGTCTAACTTGGAATCCACATCCAAGACTAAAACGACAAGAAACTGCCCGTCGTTACAGACTACTTCAACATTTACTAGACAAACGTTCAAATCTCTCAATTAATTACAAAAGGCTCATTTAAATGACTGTGATTAGACATATTTGGACGTAAGGAGTTGAGCTTTGGGGCTCTACTAAACCATCCAATTCATCTCGTATCCAATCCTTACAATCCAAAATCCTTCGAAAAATGCTCAATGCTCCTTACTTTGTCACCAATAAACTTATCCATAAAGATCATAATGTTCCATATGTTTCTGATTTAGCCCAAACTAGATACCTATCCTTCCATAGTAAGCTCCATAACCACTCCAATCCACTAGTCTCCCAACTTGCTACCTCCTCCATCCCTGATAATCCTCCGAGGCGTCTGAAAAGAAGATGGCCTAGAGACCTTTTAGTGTAGATTTTATTGAAGTGCTACTAGTGAGTAGTTCTTCACAAGTTCTTTGCATGCAATTGTATTCACTGTCAACACATTTACGTGTTGTAAATATCAATAAATGAAAAAAAACAACAAACTTTTGTTTATTTTATAGTTTGGGTGAACCCACGAAATTTTGGCCTTCCCAGCCTACACTACAACAGATAAGGTAACCTGTAGGATAGATAACCCGTCCTTCCTGCCCTGGTTGGAGTACTTAAGGACGTTAAACTATAATAAAATGGTAATTAAACATACAATGTATAATAGTCAATTCTGTTGAAGTGTAGCTCTAGAATAGGAACATTCTTACTTATTGCTGGACCTTCAATAGTTGCTGAGTTAAAGAATGTTTCAAAGTTTTTCTTCAAATGCTTCCATATTGAACTTATATAGAAATTGAACTACAAATACCTCAGTAAAGTGTAAGAAGTATAGAAACATACATAAACTAAGCATCTTCGATAATGCTGTTTGAAGTAAGACATATAGCCTGATTAAAACCTAAATCTTCTATATTATTATAGTATTCTCCTCTCAACCGTAGCCCAGAGTGATTTTCTCTCTCTTCCTTCTCCAGTCTATAATTCACATCCAGAAAGCCTTCTGCACATCTTTCTCCTAGATCACTTGGGAAGGGATTGGAGGAGGAAGGTACTTCTAATTTATTTTCTTCAAAAATGGTTTCTTCTGGCCCTACCTCGAGGTTAGACCTGGTAGTCGTGTTGCGGATCCTATACCTATTTTGGTCTTTACCACTGCCTGATTCTGACTCCTGTTCTTCGAGGTGTATATGAGTGTGCTTAATAATAGGCAAAAACCTTCCCTTGGGGATTGATATTTTTATTTTTTTCATTACCTCTATTCTGTTGTGGAAACATAACTGGATCCAGTGAAACAAAAGAGCTACCAGTCTGTGTGTAATTTCCCCTCACGATATAGTCACTTTCATTCAGCCTGAAATCTAAATACAAATAATCATGTACTTATTGCAAGATCTAAGTTAGGGTTAGATGTGTCTTAAGTTTCATTTACCAGTGCAATGTTTATAGGACAATAACAAAAACTATTTGAAACAGACATACTTTTTACTCAATGAGTGATCACTGGTGTGGAAAAAAAAAGAATAGTAGTTACTACTTTCCCACTAAGCCAAAAAGTAAGTGAATCACGTCCTCTCTCCCCTCCAACTTCTTCTTTTTAAAAACTAAGTTCGAGCGCTTTTTACAAACTTCGTCATGAAAAAGTATAGAAAAAGGTCTTTTCCGGGAGTGAATCCTTACCCGAAATCCTTATCCGGGTCTGATTTGTGAGAATATCGATTTTTCCAATTCCTCCTTGGAGTTCTACATCATTGACAACTAGTAATTATTGTCTATAATTTTATTTGATGAGGTAATAAAAATTAATGTATGCCAAACATAAAACGATGGCGAGATGTACATTAGATAGAACTGTATAGATTATATACAAGTAAATTTGAGGAAAATCATTACAAGACATGCCAATATCATGTAAAGAACTACTCATTAGTTGCACTTAAATAGTTCTACTTCTCCAATAGTCTCTTGGCCATCTTTTTTTCAAAACCTACGGAGAATTATCGGGAATTGAGTGAGAGGCAAGTTGGGAGACTAGTGGATTCGAGTGAGCATGGAGTTTACTATGAAAGGATAGATATCTGGTTAGGGCCAAATCAGCAACATATGGAACTTTAAGATCTTTATGGGTAAATTTGTATGTGACATAAGGCGCATTGAAAATTTTACGAAGGATTTTGGATTTTAAGGATTGAATACGAGAAGGATTGGATGATGTGGAGCCTCAAGGCTCAACTCCGTATATCCAAATGAGTCTAATTACTTTTATGTTAATTAGTCTTTGGGATAGAAGTTTTTTTTTAGGTTTTTTTTTTGACTTTGTGAATGTGTTGTAAGAAAGTAAATGGCGTGAAAGGCAAGAGCGGAGCAGAACCCAGCGGCACCTCCAGTCTATTTTTGTTTTATTTTAGTCCAGGAAGTCTCTCATCCAGCTAAATCCAGGATGTTTTCGGGAATATTTGTTGTGGCCATGTCGCTTATAAGTGTATTAAGATGTCCATGTAATTTTTCGTGGAATCGTTTGTAGTAGGTTTGTATTTGTCCTTTAACTGTTGTTAGGTGTAAGTCAGTGTGTAAAGTTATGTTACGTACCATGGTGCTTTTGTGATTTACGTTTACACTTCGACGTGAAACGTGCCCACCAGTTTTTCTTGACAACATACCGATTCCTCAAACAGACACTGTACACTACCTTGGTCTAACGTTTGACCAAAGAATGACATGGGGTCCACATATAAAGAAAAAAGTATAACTCTCAACCAAAGACGAAGACTTTTATATTCACTCCTTTCCAAACGTTCAACTCTACAACTCAAACAAAAATGAACACTTATATTTACTTACTGAAACCTATTTGGAGATAAGCTTCTCAGATATACGGGACAGCTAAAAAGACACATATTAACAAAACTCCAAATCTTCCAGGCAACAACATTCCGGATAGAAGTTAAAGTATGTTTTTACATCTCGTTTCGAAGGAGAATAATATATTTCACACATTTTATAATAAAAATAAAAGTCAAAAAGAGTCTAGAGAACCTTTCTATATAATAAATCAATCCTGGGGATAAAACTAAAAGTTCGACAACTAGTACCAGTAGCGGTAGGCTTTTGACTGGCTGGGGGAAGTTTGGGACCAATTTATTAAACAGAAATTAAGCGGTGACAAATTCAGCAAACTTGGAGCAAACTAGGACCTTAATGCGTCATTCTCCAAACAACTACCACGAAGTTTGACAATAGCAGCGGTATGCTTCAATGGTTGGCAGGCTGGGAGCGTTCGACCGTAGTACCTGATAAAAATATTACCCCTAAAAACGGATCAATTCAGCTGTCAAATCTGACAAATATTTTTTAATAACTTTTCATAAAAAAAAAAAAAAAAAAAAATATGGAAGTAATTTGCAACAAGTTGTAAATATTTCACCATCATGATAAAATCAAATTAAAACATAGAAAGATAAGCCATAAATTCACCGGAAAAATTTTCAATTTCTAATACTGATATCTTTTTTAGCAGTTATTATTACATTATATATAAATAAATATAAACTCCCCCTTAAAAGTATAGCAACACTTTTTTTCATAATAAAGAGAGATTCTGAAGTATATTATAATAAACATTTCTAAAACCAGACATAAACAATTTATATTAAAATAAATTCCAATATTTCTTCCAATAAACAAAACAGTTAGAAAACTTACTTTATAAAAGTTTCATTTTTTACAATTTTAACTTTTTAATTGTTAATTTATGTTTAATAAGACATATTGTCCCCTCTGGGTTGAATGACTGCTTCCACTAGCCATGGCATACTTGTAAATCACGAAACGAATGATAATCATGGACTGAAGGAAATTCGAAGAAAATAATCTAAAATTTCATCGTTTGTTATTAGCAGGGAAAAAAAATTGATGTGTATAATCCTTAATGTCTCACGTTTAATAAATAATATTAATATGAATATAAACTAAGCATGGATTAAGGTAGAAACCACGAAAATCTCGAGAATTTGAAATCTGTAGTGGAAAATATATTACAATGTTCAATTAAAAAAAAAAAAAAAACTACTTGATTAGATATAAACGTTTCTCTTTAGAGAAGACTGCATGTTGATAGTAAATTAATCTCGATAAAATACAGAATAATAGCGTTTAAACGAGCAAATTAATAACATATTAGGTTTCTATTACAAGGATGAGACAATGAGACAACAAAGGACCTCTTCTTTGCCGAGGGCATTATTTAAGGATTCCACTCCAGCGGTGGTTTATACTGGAGGGTGGAGAGGGCATAGGTCAGTTAGGCTCCAGCAGTTCCAGCATTAATACGCAATGATACCGGCTAGTGGAATAGCAACTTCTCTTTCATTCCATACTTTTGTGCTTCTATTGACACAGGAAACAAAAGTCAGGGAAATTTTTAGAAAACATGCATATAATTTTTTTTTTTTTTTTTACGAGCAGAAATTAAACAATATTGATATAAAAGAAAAGTAATACAATTTAATTTTAACTTAATATACGGTGACAGGAAAACAATTCCATACAATAATTTTATTATTTTTTCGGCTAAAAGTTTCTTTTTTCTAAGTGTTCAAGTCCCCATATACTTTAACCATGTCGTATTTTTTTAAACTAACAATGTTTATATCCACCCCTTGTGTTCGTTATGCCTTGCAGTCTATGGGGTATAGATCCAATGTGATGTTGAATAAATTCTTGAGTTATATGCCCCATTTAATGGAAAACTGTTATCATATTAGTTTTCATATTTATAAGGTATTAGTTGACTGTGAAGTATTTAGATATGTAGATTGTTGGGGTAGGCAGCCATAAATACACAGAAAATCAAAATAATATTTTAATTTATAATGCCGACCTTTCGACTTGCATTACAAGCCTCCATCAGGGGTTCAGAGTGTATGGTAAACAAACTGAAGAATGCTTTGACAGTTAACGGCTAAGAAGGGGCTAGGAAACGCCGGCATTATAAAATAAAATATTATTTTGGTTTGCTGTGTTTTAACTGCCAATCCCAACAACCTACATCTCATATTAGTTTTAGTAGATTTCTTAATATCTTTTTTTTTTTTTTTTTTTTACTTTTATTTAATTAATGTTTTTTTTAATAATTTTAATACTTTTAATTAAAAAATTTGGAGACGAAAAACTTTCATTTCATTTTAATGAAAAAAAACAAAAAACATTCGGTGAAATGTTTTGCCTGTCAGCATCTAACTGTCCGAAATATAGCGTTCCGGATATAATTCCAGAAATTCCTGTTATGCTTCATGAGTTATATTTAGTTTATTTTTTTTTTCAGATACACTCATAACTGTTTTATATACGATGAAAAAATAATAATTTCCTCATAAATAATATATTTCTTCCTCAATTACGCATAACATGATAATTAATTATTTTTCAAAGTACAGGTTTTAATTTTTTATAAGAATCATAAAAAAAAAAATCCTAGTAAAATGCTTAATTTTAAAATTTTATAGTTTATTTATGGTTTCGACAGTCTTGTATTAATTAAAATAATACCAGTTTTTCCAAATAAAAATTACTTAATTTAATATATATTTATTTATTGATAAAAACTTTATAATTTGCTTAATTGAGGAGCAATAAGTAACAGAGTTATTATATGAATATTAAAAATATTCACACTCTGGGAATGAGAACACCCTGATCATGCCGCACTCATCCCTCACATGTGATAGGTTAAGCACAGCTCCAGGAGATCTCAGTACTTCTCACTGTGACACTGTCTTAACTCTTATATAAGAGGAAAACGGCCATTGCCAAGATTACATTATCATTTTTTTAAATAAACCTCTTCAATCTCAGATGTAGGTTTTATAGATTAATGATATAGATTTAACTATTTGTTGCTCCATCGCGGAGACCTTAGTCCTGACCTACTCTAAGAATGATATCTCTTTGAGATTTGGAAATAAACACCAGGAATCCAAGGAACTGTTATTGTTTGGTGTAGAGATTGGGTGACAGAAATATTATTCCTTCAATATGATGGACCAGTAGCTGATTAAATTCCTACGTCTGGTAGATGGGGTCACCATTTCCCTACGCCAATGATCTCATGGCTAATGGCGAATATTCGTCTTGCATGATGGCTCTACAATCTGCATGAAATATGCGATATTTTTTACTTCAGGGCTTTGTTAGGTATAGTTAGAAGGTAAACGTACTAAAAATGGGGGACGTAAAAAAGATTTTTTTTTTTCCGAAAATTATCGATTTTCAAATACATATATCTTCAAGATCATAGGGAGTCCGACAAATACGTAAAGAAACAATTTTGTAGGAAATTTAAATAGCTTTAGTTTTCTTTAAAAACATATTTTTTTATAGTCCACCGTTTCTAAAATATAATCGAAGAATCTTGAAATGGGACCTTCTCCTCTCACCCACTCTATGCTCTTTCCCCATTTACCTTCTAACTACTCCTAACGAAGCCATGAAATCAAAAATTATCGTATATTTCATGCACTCTACAATATGTTTATTAACTGCACTATGATTAATTGGACAATGAAAAGCTGATCCGCCAAGTTTGAACTTTTACAGAATACTGCTCAGAAAATTCGTTGGAAAAAAAAAGCTTTCAGGATGAAACTTAACATATTTTAATAATAGAAAAAAGAATTTATATAATTTTGATTATAAACAATTTCTAAGATAACGATATAATGATTGCCCTCAAGTTTAGTTCTTAGAAACCAGATATCTTTTGTGGAAAGTTTTGAGGCACCTTTTTCGGCTCCATGAGGTGTTATGGAATTATGTCACTGGTCATCTAATCGATTAGCAGGATTCATAACTTATAACTTTGATCTTCAATCGTTTCAGCAACGTCGGAGTATTTACTAAAAGATTCTCTAACAACGTAATGTGACTTTTAAAAAAATAAATAATATATGTATAAACATTAAAAGGTAGACTATAAATAGCAACCGACCTAGGATTGATTTCCTGACCTTTGACCTACGTAAACAAATCAGTAGGTACCCATAGCTATATAATATTTTTAGAACTCTTATTTTAGTGGTGTCCGTTTAATAAAAAATGTTTCCAAATAAATAAAAATTTAGAAAATCACTACAAAACTATAATTATCTTATTTTATTTGTTCTAAATTCCATGAGAATAACCTATTCATCCTATAGGGAAACGCGTCACAGACCATAAAGTAGTCCGGGATGGAGTGGTAGCCGACCCACTCTTTTTGTTGCTGCTTTTAACTCCAACCGCTTCACATCACACTTTGCATTAAATCGATTCAGATTAAAGAGGACGCACTTGAACCCTTACAAGTGAGTAAATGGCCGTCTATATTCTCGATGTATTAAAAATGTATCAAGAAAAATTAATATTAATAGACAAAAAGTACCTTTTAAATTACATACACTTTATATTAGTAAAACAGGAAAAAAAAAAAAACGACACTGTAGTACAACTATTGACAGAGGAACCTTATCCGGTAAATATAGTTCAAGTAATAGTTACACAAGACTCATTTACATAACAGTAATTAGACCAATTTGGAGATCTGGAATTGAGCTTTGTGTCTCCATCATATTCATATCAGTCCAATCCTTACAATCCAAAATCCTTGGAAAATCCTCAATGGTCCTTACTTCGTCACATACAAACTTATACACATAGATCTTAATATACATTACTTTTCTGACCTAGCTCAAACCAGATGTCTATCATTTCCACAACCATTCAAATACATTAGTATCACAACTTGCTTCTTGTTCCATTCGAGATAACTCTCCGAAGGCGCCTGAATTAAATAGAACTACCAATGGGTAGTTGCTTTAAAAAACAAGTTACGTCATTTTTAGTATTATAATCACAATATAGTTTTATATTGTATGCAGTTGTAAATTTTAATAAATAACTATTAAAAAAAAAAAAAAAAAAAAAAAAAAAAAAAAAAAATGTACAGCTGATTAGATTTCATCTTTAACAATGTCCATCTTCATTTTCTTTCTATCTTCATCGAGAACTGGATAAAGAGGGATCTCTGAGGCTGCAAGCAATAAGTCTATTTTTCGCTTCAAAGAGAAACAAAATGGAAAAAAGCCCTTCTCAACAAAAGCAAACAATCCGTTTAACTTAGTCTGAAAGAAGCTCTGCATCATTTGGTTCTGACAAAACAGAAATTCCAAGCTGTTAGAGTGAAAACTAAACTTCAAATGGAAAATATTTTGTCTTTTTATTCGAAAGTCACGAAATTATAGAAACAAAATACAGCCTATTAGAAGTTTATATTCTCCAAACGCAACTGATATATCAACTGATGACGTGGTATCGTGAAATGAGCAATAGTATACTAAATCCATAAAAACTATTTTCATATATCAATTATATTCAAAATATGCAATACTAAGGGTCTCAGTTGTATTGTTAATTTTAGGAGAGCGGCATATATTTGTAATATCCTTTTATTTGTTATAAGCCACATAATTAAATAGATGTAAAACAGGATAATAAAATTGGGACACAAAATATAAAGTAATTAATAAACAATAAAACACTGGAGATGCAAAACACTGCATTGCTATAGAGGGAGATATATATATATGTGCTTTATTAATATTAAAACCTATTGCTGCCCAACTTTATTGGGTTTCTACATACATAGCATACTAATCTGTCTAATATTCTATAAAACAATAATTCATGATAATCGTAATTGGCATATATTTCAAAGATTTTTTTTCCTATTTATTTCTTCTTTTTTTTTTTTATATACATTTATTGAAATTTACAACTGTACAATATATACATCAAGTAAATGTATTGACAACGATTATAATAACATGTTAAAACTTGGAAAGAACTACTCATCAGTAGCACTTTATTAAAACTTCTACACTAGAAGGTCTCTAGGCCATCTTCGTTTCAGACGCCTCGGAGGATTATCAGGAATGGAGTGGGAAGCAAGTTGAGAAACTAACGGATTTGAGTGATTATGGAGCTTATTACGAAAGGATAGATATCTGGTGTGGGCTAAATCAGTAACATATGGAACACTAAGATCTTTATGGATAAGTTTATTGGTGACAAAGTAAGGAGCATTGAGGATTTTACGAAGGATTTTGGATTGTAAGGATTGAATACGAGATGAATTAGATGGTTTAGTGGAGCCCCAAAGCTCAACTCCGTACGTCTAAATAAGTCTAAACACAGTCATGTATATGAGTCTTTTGTAATTAATTGGGAGCTTTGAACGTTTGTCTAGTAAATGTTGAAGTAGTCTGAAACGACGGGCAGTTTCTTGTCGTTTTAGTCTTGTCCTATTTATTTCATTTTATTTTTTCCTTTTTATTTGATTTCCTTCTTTATGTTTGCTTTGTGTTTATAAACCTTTACTGTGACAACAGAGCGGGGTGGCATAGTTGGATAAAATGCTATACTGTTGAAACTGGGCCTGAGTTCGAGTCCAGTTGAAAATAAAAAAAATTAATTTCTGTTAGTTGGACGTTACTACGCGTTGGAATGTCTTGAGGGTGAAGGACTATCTTAGGGCTCACCCAGCCTCTATAAAGTGAGTACTCTTAAATTATGGGAAAACCTGGCGGTTGAAGGAGGTTGTTGATCGTATTTTTTTCTTGTCATAAGTATAAGCAATACTTGTATATCGTGTACGAGACCCTAAGACCATTCAGGTGGAGAAGTTAAAAAAATACTGGAAATATTGGTTATATTGGAGGTCCTTAGGATGACCAATGCCTCATTTTGAATCCTCACTTGTCCATTTAAAGGGAAGAATAAGAAATAATATGTGTGGAAATATATGATATATAAAACAAACTTCCACTTTACATTTCCAAAATCCTTCAACTGAAATATTTCAGTTCTTGCCCGCCGAACCCGTTCCCGCTAATCAGATGTGTATACTTCTGCTCATTGCTCAGCTGCTTTCGACAGATCTTTTTTTATCCGATCCTCTTCTTCATGGAACTCCATCCCTCTTACTATTCGTCATTCAATTACCCTTTCCACTTTCAAATACCATTTCTTTAACCACCAGTCAAATCCTGTCCTCAAAAAATTGTCAATATCCACATTTTAGTTATATCAAATATGAACAGTTTATATTCATGAAATTTTATTGACTTTATACAAACTGAATTTAATTTTTATGTTTCTTTTTATTATTATTATCTGTTATCTTGTTCTAAAAATATTATTACATTTGAATGGTCTGAAGGCCCTTGGCTGTACATTATTTTTTATTCGTAAGGCACTTCAGATCCCAGAATAAATAAAGAACTATTTTATTATTATTATATTAATAACACTACATACCATTTAAATACGTTTAATATTTAAAAAGTAGTTTACTAAAGCAAAACTGGGTGAAAAAAATACAATAAGAACTCATTTTGTTGTGTCACTTTACTGCCATATTGAATTATATCAACTTTTCTCAACCCAGCAAAGGGCATACTTTTAATAATTTATCTATCGATATTTTCTCTATAGAATAATACATTAAATAAATTAAGAATAGGTACTTAATTGAAGGCTATCGGAAATCTAATAGGAAGTGAATTGACACCATCTAGTT
The DNA here is from genome assembly GCA_003667255.2 of Euschistus heros. Classification (NCBI taxonomy): domain Eukaryota; kingdom Metazoa; phylum Arthropoda; class Insecta; order Hemiptera; family Pentatomidae; genus Euschistus; species Euschistus heros. Next base: position 2,589,973 of record RCWM02000106.1, on the reverse strand, counting down.
TGCGTTAATAATAGCGTATACAAAGTAACATACCAAAAGCACCACCTGTAGGAAACAATTATAGACTAATATTTCTGTATTAGAAAGTCTCGAGATGTTCTTTTCAGGCAACCAGGAGATTGATCAGAAATCAAATGGGAAGCAATTTGAAATACTGTGTTAGAACAGTTAGGGATTCAGCCACATTAGTAACGTTTGAGACATTTAGATAAATATGGAAAAGTATGCGTCATAGTAAGATGTATTTTTTGAAGGATTTTAAATTGTGAAAAATCTATTCAAATTATAATTGAATAGATTTAATGTTATGGCATCGATTAATAATATTCAGATAGTGAACTAATCACCACAGTAATCACCAACTTTTAGTCGACTGGTAATGAATGGAGTTGGACTATTCCATACTGAAATATTTATGTGAAGTTACTACAATTATGATTATCTATTGTAGTTCGAGCTCCAAGAAGAAGAAGTTTGCAGGTAAGTGTAATATTGTATCGTGTTTGGTGTATCGTCAACGAGCCACTGGGTTTGGTGACTTTATTGCATTTTTTTAAATTAATATTTGATTTGTGGATATTAGTTGTGATATTAATAAAATAATAAAATAAAATTTCATATGTTAAATGCAACACTATTTCACCACTTATTGTATTCATGTTGATTTTTTTTTTTTTTTTTTATAACACTTCATTGAAATTTACCACTGTACAAAATTTATACATCAAGTAAATGTGCTGTTAACTATTAAAATAACGTGACAAAACTTGAAAAGAACCACTCATCAGTAGCACTTTAATAAAAATTCTACACTAGAAGGTCTCTCTCTGGGCCATCTTCTTTTCAGACGCCTCGGAGGATTATCAGGAATGGTGTGGGAAGCAAGTCGAGATATTAGGGGATTTGAGTGATTATGGAGCTTATTACGAAAGGATAGATATCTGGTTTGGGCTAAATCAGCAACATATGGAACTTTAAGATCTTTATGGGTAAATTTATCGGTGACAAAATAAGGTGCATTGAGGATTTTTCGAAGGATTTTGGATTGTAAGGATTGGATACGAGACGAATTGGATGGTTTAGTGGAGCCCCAAAGCTCAAATGTTGAATTTAATGTAGACAATAACGTTTAGATTGACCTCAACTTTCATGAGTGGATAATGTTTATATATTTTTTTAATTGTTTTAATATCTTTTTAACCAAATAATTTTGTGCAATACACATATTCGAGTATATATACATATATTGCACAAACATTAAAATTAAAGTAATTACATAGGCCGATGTTTACAATAGCTCATTCCTTAGATACAAACTCTGCAAACTGAATAAAAAAAGCCGCATAGCAAACCCGAAGGCTTGATGCAATGGCTTAGTATAAAACTTCTCCTCTCCACCCTGTCAAAACCTATCAAATGTACGTTTCACATAATCGCATCTACGTATGGTCTAACCCTCGAACGTTTACATGTCATCGCTGAGTGACAATATTATCTGAGAAATACTTATCATATAAAAGTTCCCTAATTCTTAATTGAACATCTATAAATTCTACTATGTACTTATTTTAATTCGGGTCCAAAATTTTAAATAATATTTCAACTAATTATTCAACTCTGTACTACTAAGAACTCATGAAGGGTCTTGGATTTAAAACCAACTTGGTTAGCAAATATTAATTCGAGACCAATTATACGAGGTTATAAAGTGATGTAGTTAGCATTAATGCACAATCACCAGATTATATCTTAATTAGGACAAACAACTTTATACTGGCTGTGTAAGAGGGGCACACTTCTCACATTTGAACCCAAAGTTGATCCTTGGCTGAAACATCAGAAAGGGAGCTAGGAGTTTTGTGCCGTATCCTCCAATTAAAATAAAATAAAAAAAAAAAAAGAAATGCATATTCTATTACGTTCTAACAGTGGCGTTTACAATTGGAAAAATTCGATCCTCTATTTTTGTTTTATTCTATTATTATTCCAAAGTTTAGTCATCGTTAGAAATAGTTTTTCGTGATGCGATGCTATTTACTCTTAACAAAGTGATCTGTATTCAAAAAGGTTGTAATTAAAGAATATATATGTTACATGTGTACATGTTAATGAATGTAGTTGGGATTTCCACTTCAAAGAACCTCTCGAATACCTAAACTAGAGACCAGTTGATCAATGTTTATGGATGTTTTTCAGTCATTGAGATATTGTAAAGAAACCAAACGTTCTTTCCTGTATTTATATTTAATTTGTAAGTAGTAGCTAACTTTTAAGTTAACTTCTTCTTTGCTTTTTCTGACTTCAGGAGCAATTATCAGGAAAGAGCAATTTTTTTTTTTTTTTTTTTTTTTGAACCGTATAACTTCATCGCTTTGAAATTTCCACTCTTGACGCATCACATCAACTTGAAGCATTACTACTATTATTAATGTTTTGATCTTTTGATGTTCGGCAGTATTTGGTGTTACACTATAAATGAATATGATAGCCTTAAACATCAAAAAGCTGCTTAACGATTTCGAATGCTCCAACACACACTTAACAGACATTCCCAATCCATAACAAAAAGCTCACATACAAGACCATGATCTGGCCGATTCGGAACTAAGGATATTCCTGCGTTCACTTCCCTCAATCCATAATACTTCATAAAACCCTTAATGCTCCTATTCATTTCATAAATGAACTAGTTCAAAATGACCTTGATGTGGTAGCTGATATGGCCAAACCATTTTGGTATCCTTTCATAATAAATTACAGAACCATTCAAATCCACCAGTATCTTATACTCATAACTCGTAATTTTATTATATTAACTTTATCGGAGTAAAACCGATTAGCAGTTTTATCATGTGATCGCGTTCCTAATTTTGGTTATTTACTATAAGTATTTTTATAGTTAATAACCCATGAGTAGTTCTTTTCGAAACATATATTTTCAAGAAATCTCTTTTTGTTGATTACAAAATGCCTTACCACTTATAGGGCTTCGTGTTCAAATATATAAAAAAAGTGCAAAATATAAATAAATCAATTAACAAAGTCAGTGACCATATGTAAAAAAAATTTTTTTTTTTTTTTTATATAATGACACTTTACATCATAGCTATGAAGATTCAGAATTTGATAAAGAGGTTTCATAATATATTTTTAAATGAACTGCAGTTGTATATTCTTCCAAGTTTTCATATTCATTTATTTAATTGCAGATTTTGTTTTCTTCTTGTGTTTCATTTTCTATAGTTTCTCACGGAAATCATCTTGAAACCGTAAAAACTTATTTTTGGCGCTACCCAGCCGCATTCGATAAAAATTCAAAACGTTTGTAAAGTTGAATACGAAACTAATTGAACGAAAAATGAAATATCAAAATAATTATATTTTAGAGAACAAATATTTTTTATTTTATATCAATTTATTGAAATATACAAGTGTACCAATATATACATCAAGTATATGTGTTGATAACGATGACAATAACATGTCAAAACTTGAAAAGAACTACTCATCAGTAGCAATGCAATACAAGGAGAAATATAAATTTGTTTTTATAAAATTACGCAATTTGAAATACGTTTTCAAAAAAAAAAATTTTCATCATTAATAGTACCGAAAATTCACAACTTAAAAAAATGATGCAATATTAAGTTAAACCGAATAATTGAACAGGTAATAGAAAAGTCTCATAATTTGATAAAATTGGTATATATTTCTATAAAATTATCTGGATGTTCATATTTATATTATTTTATAAATACAATGCTAAGAACAAAGAATAAATATATATTAAAACAGTAATTTTTTTTTTTAGTTTAATTCCAATAATAAGTTTCATATTGGTTTAGGAGTTTTCCAATTGGATAGTAAAACCTAACTTTTGACATTGATGGTTTTTTAAGTAGATGTTTTAATTAATGATAAATTTAAACCATCGAAGAATTTTTTACGAAAAAGATAACTTAACGAACCGATGTAATTACAATTTATTAGAATATCAATTTTATATTTTTAGAAATTTAAAGACTCAGACATTATAAAATTAAAATTGTAGGACATATCTTATCTGGTGTTTCGAATATATGGTTAGTATTTTATAGAAAAAAACTTGTGATAATTTTTCTTAAATATATATCGAATAGATATATATATCACTTAAAAGAAAATTAATGTAAGCATGAAGATATTATCAACGAGAAAAGCTTCTTCAAAAAGATTAATGAGTTGTACGTACTAAAAAACGAGGAAGGCCTAAGGGCTTTTAATTAAAACGAAAAGGTAAAATATGATGTAAGGCTATCAACATTTTAATGATTCAATCAAGTATAAAACATTACATGGATATTGTCTTAAATGATATATTTTGAAATTCGATTAGTTCAGATCGTATTTCCAAAACTAAAACAAGGCATTAGCAATTCAGAACGACTTCTAACCTAATATTTCGGATTATGAAATAACGAATTGAATTATTAATAAAATAATCAAATTAAGACGTCCTACGATATTTATAATACCATAAGGTCAAATAAATGTGAATATTTATGTCATAAGTGAATGCAGGTCATACATGGCTGACCTCTCATTCTTCGTTATAAATGAATTTCGTTTTTAATGTAAAAACGATTTTTTTTTTTTTTTTTTTTTTTTTTTAGATCGTATGCATTATTTAGATAACATATTTAAAATAAAAAATATAAAAAGTATGAAAATAGTTCTTATTAAGATCAAATAGGACAACAGTCGTAGAAGGGCGTGTTAGGTTTTCAGAAATTGAATGTAGTACCTATAAATAATTTTTAGTTTAAATTATACGCTAGTAGTATAAATGGTAAATAGTTATTAAAAAAAACATGATAAGTAATAATGGCAAATATTTTTTAAAATTTTCAAAAAAAAACTGACAAAATACTGTCAAAAAAATATATTTTTATAAATATATAATTTATTCTTTATAATGCAGGTACATGTATGAATTTTTGATTTAGGGTAGTAATAGGTTTTTTTTTTTTTTTTTTTTTTTTTTTTTTTCAATTTTTGAATAAATTACATTTTGATAATTTCCGAAATTATTTAATATCCTGATGTTTTTATTTCATATATTTTTGTTTTAATTATACAATTTGACATTTACCGACTATTTGGTAAATCCTCGACAAGTAGAGAACAGACGACGACTGGGAGAAGAAGCGGACTGCGAGAGGGAGGTCCTACACGACTGGCTTCCAGACAGACACTGGCGCAGCGAGGTCCGGCGCACAGCCCCTTCTGCCCGGGTGGTGTCTGTTGCACCCGCGGTCCGCTAACGCCTGCTTTGTCTTTCGGATAGCTAATTGATCATATCCATAAGCACCCCTTTATAATGTTCAACAGCTTCACTCTTAATATCAGTATATTATAGTCGAAAATTATATATTAGTAACCGAAGACAGCAAAGATACAGGCGAGAATTAAAAGTGAAAACAAATATAACCTATTGGTCGCTCAGGAATTTTTTTCAATATACCAACTAATTTGCAAATGAGGGTATATAAGACTGCCAGTCACCCAGTTGTTACTTATGGTAGTGAGTTTTGGACATAAACCAAGTACAGTGAAACTTCAATTATCCGGACTCCAATTATCCGGATATCCGATAATTGTGTAACCGTTAAAAATATAATATCCTTAAGGATGAAAAACTAATAAAATTCCGCCATTTTAAAACAGTATCCTTAACGACGAAAGCTAATTCTAATTGTGGAAGGAGAGAGTGGCCAAGGATGTTCTTCGGCCTCAAAAAATCGTCAGATCCTAGCAGATCTGTAAAACAATGTCCTTCCACCATCTTAAAACAGCATCCATAAGGACGAAAACTAATTCTAATTGTGGAAGGAGAGAGTGGCCAAGGATGTCCTTCGGTCTCAAAAAAATCGTCAGATCCTGGCAGATGTTTTACAGATCTTAGTTAAATCATCAAATATTTCAAATTAAGGACAACAATGGCGGAAATTATGCTTCCGCTATATTAAAATCGTTAAATTCCGCCATCTTAAAGCAGCATCCTTAAGGACGAAAACTAATTCTAAATGTGGAAGGGGAGAGTGGCCAAGGATGTCCTTCGGCCTTAAAAAAATCGTCAGATCCTGGCAGATCTGTAAAACAGTGTCCTTATAAGGACAATAATGGCGGAAGTTATCCTTCGGATAACTTAAAAACCGTTAAAACAGTATCCTTCTCCAGCCTCCCGTAGAATGCGTTAACAAAGGCGGAATATCCTTCTCCAGCCTCACGTAGAATGCGTTAACAAAGGCGGAATATCCTTCCGCCATCTTAAAAACAGTTAAATCATCGAATATTTCAAATTAAGGACAGCAATGGCGGAAGTTATCCTTCCGCCATATTAAAATCGTTAAATTCCGCCATCTCAAAGCAGCATCCTTAAGGACGAAAACTAATTCTAAATGTGGAACGGGAGAGTGGCCAAGGATGTCCTTCGGCCTTAAAAAATCGTCAGATCCTGGCAGATCTGTAAAACAATGTCCTTCCTCCATCTTAAAAACAGTTAAATCATCGAATATTTTAAAACAGTGTCCTTATAAGGACAGCATTGGCGGAAGTAATCCTTCCGCCATATTAAAACCGTTAAATATTTCAAAACTGGAGGACAACAATGGCGGAAGTTATCCTTCGGATAACTTAAAAGCCGTTAAAATCAAATTATCCTTAAGGACGACAAACTAATAAAATTCCGCCATCTTAAAGCACCACGCGACCTACGATTACCCGGATTGATTTGAAGAAAAGAAATATATATATTTTTATTGCATACAATTTTTTTTTAATAGTTTACATGGACATTATAGGCCGTGGTTCGGAGCTCACGAAAAATACGACAGGTCTCGTCTTATTAGTTTTCACAACTTAATAGAAGACTTAAACTAAATAGGCCAAGTGGAACTATGTCTCATAATTAGGGGCGGAGCGCACACACTTCATAACTTCATAACAAGTTCTGAATAAACGTACTTAGTGAATTTCAAGAATAGTACATCAATCCTACACGGGTTTTGTCCAGTCTGGACCCTATTACCTTAGCGAGAGGTCTCTTTATAAACCTAAAGGGTTATGCTCTTATAAGAAAACATGTAATATTAATTGTATCGGAAAAAAACTGTCCATTTGAGAACGTTTTAGGAAAGGCGGACCTGAGATAAAAATGGCGGATGAGTTTAGTGCCAGAACATCCACGATTTCCGACATGTTAACTAAACTTGTTACATAAATATAATTTGGTCAACAGCCAAATTTTTAATTATTCATTAAAATACATGGTTAAAACATTACATATGATTGTATTTTTTAAATTCATTTTTGTATTTATAATAGTATATCTGATTATCCGTATTTTTGGGTATCCGAATCCATTTCGGCACCAATTAATCCGGATAATCGGAGTTTCACTGTACCTAGAGAGAATAATAATTTTGTGGGAGAGAAAGATTGTTAGGAAAATATATGGCCCAATCAAAGAAGAGAATAATTTCCGCTTAAAAACAAACAATGAACTGAGGAACTTATTCAAGAAACCTGATATAGTTTCTAGTATAAAAAAAAAGGAAGAATAAAATGGTTGAGTTATGTACATAGGATGAATTCCAAAAGACTCCCAAAACCAATGCTACAAGGGCGTCCAGATGGGGAAAGGGAAGTAGGCAGGCACAGACTGCGATGGCTGGATAATGTGTAGGCTGACCTCCGATTCCTGGGAGTGTGTACGTGGAGGAGAGCTGCGAATGACCGTTGTATGGAGGGAGATAGTTGAGGAGGCTTCCTGGACCATAGAAAAGAAAGAGTTAGTTATAATCGAAAATATATCAGTAAAATTAAAATATATTTTTTTAAATGAAATAAAAATAATCTTAATTCTGGGACAGATAGACCCTTGAGAATAATTTTAAAAAATACAATGGGATGGTAATATTATCAAGCTGCATTAATTGAAGACTAATAAAGTAACAGTATGTGTGCAAAGTAACAGTAAGGTAACAGTGTGTGTGTGTGTGTGTGTGTGTGTGTGTGTGTGTGTGTGTGTGTGTGTGTGTGTGTAAAGAAATATTGATTTAATATAATTGAAAAGTATTATGCAAGGAAGCAGATGGTTGAAAGATGCAGTAAAGATGTTGTAATAAAAATTTATTAGTTGAATAAGATAGACAGTGATGCAGTCAAATTGATAAATTACACATCCAATTTTTTTTTTTTTATTACCAAGTTTATTGGTCACAAAATAAGGAGCATTGAGAATTTTTCGAAGGAATTTGGATTGTAAGGATTGGATACGAGATGAATTGGATGGTTTAGTGGAGCCCCAAAGCTCAACTCCATACGTCCAAATAGGTCTTATCACAGTCATGTAGATGAGTCTTTTGTAATTTATTGGAAGCTTTGAACTTTTGTCTAGTAAATGTTGAAGTAGTCTGTAACAACATCCAAATTTAAAAAAAAAAAAAAACTTAATTACGGAGTTCTGACGTTTTGACCTGCCCTGCAAGTCTTCTTTAGGGGTAAAAATAATGCTCGATTAGTTTTGAAAAAGGTCGAAACATTGGCACTCCGTTATTAATTTGTTGTTGTTTTTTTAATCTTGGATGTATAATTTATTAATTTATAATGCCGACGTTTTGTCTCATTTCAACTCTTCATCAGAGCCATAAACTTGCTCTATCTTGTTCTAGGACTCAATATTTTATAATAATATAGTTATAATTATATGATGTGTAACTTATATGATTTTTTTTAACCTATTTTTTCATTGTAAAACATGATTATGAGAACAATTTAGTCTCGAAACGTCGCCAAAATAAGTTGCTATTTTATTGGCTGAACCTCAAGAACCTTACTAAACACACACACCCACACACACACACAAGCTAAAAGTACTAAGGTATATTTATATTCTACAACCAATAAAATAGTTGGTTTTGACAGAATTGACTTCTTAGTTTTCTTACTGATAAAAGAAGTCAATATGCATAATCACATTGAATGCATGGTCTTAATGATAAGAAGTTTTTTGTGACGACTGCAAGATATCTGAAAGCTAATCGATTTGCCGATAAGCTTTAGATTAATAAAAATTAATGGAAGATTATACAACGGTAATATGACTTCCGAAGAAAATGCGAAAAATTTAGGGGGAATTCCTGTGGGGAGTTTTCTGAGAAATATTACGGTAGAAGATTTCTGTGAGAATGTAAACCACCTGCATTTCTTTTCTCTCTGCCCCAAAGAACATTATTTATAAGATTATAATGATAATCATAACTAGGTAAATAAAAATAAATATATATTTTAAAAACGGATTTATAAAATATTGCAGTCATTGATTCAACGAATTAAATCTCTTCCTATCTTACATAAATGACCTTTTCTTGATACGTTTAGTTTGATTATTTTATGAAAAATTATTAGTAGCGTATATTTCGTATACATACAAAATATAATATGGATAATTCAAAAAAAAAAAAAGTAGAATTAAAAAAATGCAATAATAGCACTCGTATGTTATCAATATTTACACTCTGACTAGTGGACACCAAACTTGGTTTCCTCCCCACTTTATGGGTAAGACGCTTCAGGAGTTACAGAGCTTTAAGAGGTACTACCGTACCTTCCATTCTGTGTCACTGATGTCAATGAAGACAAAACAGAAGTGCATACATTTAAACATAGAATTAACGCTACTATAGCTTGAAAATAATTATTATAAAGGTAGTGTATGAATAAATATAGGTATCTCGATCTGAAATTATAAATATATCCTAATCTAACAATTAAGAAAATACTTTACAGTAGAATCCTCATCTTCTGGGGCTCTATTAACCGGGGTTCCGGTTGTTCAAATGTTTCTCCATTTATTTTATATGTATAATATTTATTTAATAAAAATAAAACGTAAGATAGTTTCTAACAATTGCATAATTGTTAACTTGTTACAGTACCTAAAACATAATGAATGGAAAAATACGGGAAGCTGGTATAGTATAACAGATGTTTATGCTAACTATGTACTAATTCAATTCATATTAAGGAACGGTGATGTTTTCAAGTCTCTCTATGATAATTTTAATGGCCTGTTTGCCTGCTAAACAAACTCATTTACTTGTGCTTTAGTCTCCGTTTAAATAAGAACAAACGAAATGTAGAAAAAAAAATAATAATACTAAAAAATAAAAATATAACAGACTACTTCAACATTTATTAGACAAACAATCAAACTTCCCAATCCATTACAAAAGACTTATTTACATGACTGTGATAGCTCAACTCCGTACGTCCAAATAGGTCTAATTTGGACGTACGGAGTTGAGCTTTGGGGATCTATCCTTACAATCCAAAATCCTTCGAAAAATCCTAAATTCCCCTTACTTTGTCACCAATAGACTTATCCATAAAGATCTTAATGCTCCTTATGTTGCTGATTTAGCCCAGACCAGATACCTATCCTTTCATAGTAAGCCCCATAACCACTTACTTCCCACTCCATTCCCGATAATCCTCCGAGGCGTCTGAAAAGAAGATGGTCTAGAGATCTTCTAGTGTAGAATTTTTATTGAAGTGCTACTGGTGAGTAGTTTTTTTCAAGTTTTGACATGTTATTGTAATCGTTATTAGCTCATTTACTTGATGTACATATTTTTACAGTTGTAAATTGATATATAAAAAAAAAAATAATAATAAAATAAAATAAAAAATAAAAAGCGCCGTTTAAATGCGAAGAGTAGAAATCTGAGGATTTAAAGTCAATATAAGGTATCAAATTTTGAAGTAAAAATTAATTGGTGTTAATTAAAGAAGGCTATTTACTACATATAAAAATTATCTAAACTAATTCATAAATAGGCCTGTTCATTTTACATTTTTATATATTATCGCTGTGAATGTTTTTTCCTGTTTATCCGTTGTTCAATAAATAAGCTTATATAATGGATAAATGCTTAGATTTTGAAGGCAGTTTCTAATATGTTTTTGTGGAAGACAATTTGAAGATAGTTAGGTAAATCAGAATTATATATTATCGCTGTGATAAAAGTAGGAAAGTGTTTTTTCCTGTTTATCCGTTGTTCAATAAATAAGCTTATATAATGGATAAATGCTTAGATTTTGAAGGCAGTTTCAAATATGTTTTTGTGGAAGACAATTAGAAGATAGTTAGGTGAAATAAAATTAACCTGAAAAATCAAAACAAAAGATAAACAATGTATTTGTTTTTCCTTTTTTTTTTTTGGCCGAGCTTTATGAGAAATAAAATTAAAAAAAAAAAAGATTAAACAACTTTTAGGGTGGTTTCGAGGAACAACTTATCAAGTTCCATTTGATACAAATTTACTTTTAAATTGACGATTGAAATTCCCGTAACAATATCAGTATAAACCAATATTAAAATTTAAAAAAATCAAATATAAATACATAACTTTAAACGAAATCAATTAAAACACACTTATACACTCCTAAAAAAAACTAAAGCCTTTATATCATTAAAAATTTAAAATCCTTCATTTTTTATCTAAACTGTCCCCCACGCTTAGAATATAAACGAAGTCGAGAAAAAATATGACTTTGACCTTTCGTAAAGTTCAAACCACGCTCTAGAGAGTTTAATGTATCATGTGTATTCTTTTATATACCGATATTCCCAATTAGTAACTAATCAAAATCAAAGGCACTCAAATATATTTTTATGTGTAATTCACTTTTTGAGACTAATTCGATTAAAGGACCTGGGCATTGATTGAAGAGGAGGGATAAAAAGTCAAAAAAATGGACTACAAGATCAAAGAGCTTCATATTTCACTCCAGTACACTTTTTTCAGGTATCATTAGGACAGAAAATTTTCATATGGATTACTTTATTTAGGATTACAGGATCAGGTGCCCATGAAATTATTTTTAAAATTTATTATTACCTACTTACTTATTATTATTATTATTTTTTTAAATAGAAATTCTGAATTCGGACAGTTGATAAAAATGTGTAGAGTTAGAGAGAGATCAGTTAAAGATCAGTCAATGTAGATCATTTTCAGTTTTATTGTTATCTAATTATTAGTTTTAACTATTATTGATATGCCTACGTTTCGGGCATTGCTGTCATTATCAAGGCCCTGTAATAGATTTATAAGATATAAAAATAAAAATATATAAAAAAAGAGAAAGAAAGTGATGATAAAATACAAAGTGGTGAAAATAAGAGGCTACATAAAATAAAAGTTAGTGAAAATGAAAAATTAAAGTGTAATTATCTTGAGATTAAAAAAATAAATCTGTGTTACAGGTAGGTTAAGAATAAAGATATTTTACGTAAAAACAAGATGTAAATTATTTTTACACAAAATTCCTTTTTTTATGTTTATTTTTTATTTAAATTTATCTTTTATTATTTAATTTATATTTGACAGCTGTGTTATTCTCATGGCCTCAGCTAAAATTAAAAAAAAAATTGATTACATTATTATTTTTAAAGTTGATTAAATTTTTATTATTTTTGAGTTTTCTATTATAATATACCTTCCTTTAATTAAATTCCCAGGTGGGGCCAATTTTTTTTTCTATTTACCACTGTTTTGAAGTATTTTATTGAGCTTTTCATAAAAATGCTCTTGACCGTTACTCTTTCTTTAAAAATTATTTTTTTTTTGTAATAAAAAATTATTAATGTCCTCAAATAAATTTTTTTTTTATTTATTTATATTACAATCAAGCTCTTTATGAGCTTATTAGTTTCAATGAGTTTCAAATAAATACAACTAAATAATTTAAATATAATTAAATGCTAAACAAATATAAAAATTTAAAGATACACTGACAAAGTCGATTTTTTAAAAAGTTCTCTTGGTTTTGTACTTGAGGGGATAAAGAGCTGTAATTATTCTCACTATACTTTTTCCATATCTAAATATAAGATAAAACTGCTTGCGGGAAAACATAGTCACATTACACAAAAATCAATCATCCTTATTTTTTTTTTAAACCGTTATTTCACTCTTTTTAATATTTTTTGTGGTGTGACGGTCATGAGAAAACACAACACGATGTAGCTACATGTGATTGATGTTTTTTTGGATATCACACAGCCATTTGAGAAGGCCCGGCACGAACTCAAGACGGTACTTCCTTATACATATTCCTTATCCTACGATCTTTCCTATCGGATTGTTTTTCTCCGTCCGACAAGATGCATCAATTTTATCATTTCGACCAAACTTAGCAAGAGTACCTCAGGGGTCAAAATGCAATATTACTATACATAATCTACATGCTTTATATACTTGACAATCCCAACATCCTGACTCTAACATACGCAGACGATACAATAATTATAACTATACATCGAAATCCTACACAGGCCCCACTTACATTACCATATCCTCAGTAAAATCTTCCTCATTCCTGATATTTCACTTACCGTATTTTTCCTTTGTCACACACTCCGCTAATGTAACTTGGCTTTAGCTCTTACATTGCCGTTGATTATTGTCAATAGCTTTCATTTTTATTTACCTCATCATTCCATAAACTCTTTATACCATACATTTATTTTATTAATCTCAACGTAATTAAAAATTTTTTATTACTATTTATCGATATTTATATACATTATAGAGGAAAAACTATATAAGTGCATTTTTGTCCACAATAAGATAAATATTTTGACCAACTCGTATTGGAGTCCTACTAATCGTGTATTAGTAGGCAAATTGTAATAGTAATTGTATTCTTTTAGACAATTGACATTACAAATTGCCTACTTTTATATGATGAGGACTCCAATATGACCAATAGGACTCCAATATTGGTTGCTCAAAATATTTCTTATTGTGAATAAAAGTGCACTTATATCGTTTTTCCCAAATTGTACAGATATACAACAATTAAATTTGAGAAAAATTATCACAATGACAAGTGAAGAACTACTCACAAGTAACACTTCAATAAAAGTTCTTAGAAGGTCTCTTTGCCATCTTCTATTCAGACGCCTCGAAGGATTACCGAGAAGAGAGTGTGAGCCAAATTGGAAGACTAGTGGATTCGAGTATGGAGTTTAATATGAAAGGATAGGTAACTGTTTTGGGCCAAACCAGCAATATATGGAACTTTAAGATCTTTACGGATACATTTTTTTGTAACATGATAGAGAAAGCATTAAGGATTTTACAAAGCATTTCCGATTGTAAAGATTGGATATGAGAAACATTGAAAGTTTTAGTGGAACCCCAAAGCTTAACTCCGTTTGTCATAAAGGGTCTAAGTAATGTGATGTAAATAAGTCATTTGTAATTTATTGGGAGCTTTGAACGTTTGTCTAATAAATGTTGGAGTAGTCGAAAACTAGGAGCAGTTTCTTATCTTTCAATTCTGTTATATAATTACATATTAATATTTTATTTTTATCAACTTTTATTTTTATCAACCTTGTATTTCATTAAAGATTAATTTTCATTTTATTTTCACATTTGTTTTTATATTTTCATATTTATTTTATATTACCGTAATGGCCAAAAGGGGAAAATAAAAATTATTGATTGTTCAACTAAGACTTATTTTTTATATTGTTTGATCCGTATTCAATCAAAAACATCAATATATATATATATATATATATATATATATATATATTTTTTTTTTTTTTTTATTTATATTTTTTTTTTTTTTATTCCTTTAGTGCAATTTTATGAATTCAAGCTAATATGTAATTTATATGATAGAAAGAAACAGTCTGAAATAATTAAAAAATGTTGCTTCACCTTGTTTCTGATCTTTCCTTTTTCCATATTGTGTTCTACCATGGCTTACCAACCGAAAAACTAATTTAAAGGAAGCGCTTTAGCCTCGCCTGAGACGCTCCGAAGTTCAACCGCAACCCCAACCCTCTCCAAGTAGTGTAAACAGTAACCTCACAAACAAACGCCTAACCAAGAAGAAAAAGGTCTTAAAAACGAAATTTCAAAAAAGCTGAGCGTAAAAAAAGGCTTTGAAAAAAAAATAATAATGTGTATATATATATATATATATATATATATATATATATATACCACACACACATATATATATATATATATATATATATATATGGTTATATGTTCTTGAGATTCTTAACAATATCTCTTGAAAGTTGTTATAATTTGGTAGTAGATAACCAATAGCAGTTTCCACCAGTAATATTGTAAGTAGTTTCATACTCCTCCTCATTTTTTTAATTATATAGTAGTTATATATTCTAACCCGTGTTTTATATATTTATATTGTCTCTAACTTTATTATTACATTTATTTATTTATTATTATTATTATTTAGGGTTTATTTTATTAGATTTTCAATGTAAGGTTTAAAACCCAATGATAATGAACAGAGACCTCAATTTGTTGGCTTCTGAATGCAGATGATATACCACTTTTTGAGGTGAATTTTATGGACAGATGAATCTTTTTTTTTGCAGGGTAGGCATTTCTACCTATCCATGTGGGGTATCGTTGGTGTATTCATTTTTTTACTGCTGTCGATAGTGTTGGAAAATCATGGTTTGCCCAGCAGATTGAATGGTGAGAATTATTAGGATATCTTACTTAATATCCTACTACAATTTCATCACGATATTCATCCTCAAGTTTGGCTAAATATCATTTTCCAACACCAGTGCTAATCCACATTATTCGAAAAAAGTACAAAAATGAATAAACCCTATATACTATACAGATACCCTACCCCACATGGGTATTTCCATTATCATACTTATTTTCATAAAGCTATTATCATAATGTCTTATTTACACAAGTAACTGATTCGTATGACAAATGAAAATACTATGTTTTTCCGGTTTTAAAACTACATTTATCTATAAATACATATGTAATCATTAATTAGATCGTATCATATGAAAGGTGGTTATGAAATTTGCAAGTTTTTGTGAGATTTATAACAGCTTTTATGAAAAAAAAAATGTTTTTTCCTCAAATAATTCTTTCAATTATCGTACGTCTGCAACGGATAAAAGTAAGTAAGGCTTGAGGCATTTTTCTTCATTTTTTATCTAATTTCACCCAATTTTCTTATTTTTTTACACTAACAAGGGGAGGACACAGTCTCTCACGGATCTTGTTGGCAATTTTTTTGGAGGTTCCTGGTCAAAAATATTAGACACGTATTTTGCCGTTTCGACTAATGGGCCCTAGAAGCCGAGAAAGAAAAATAAAATAGCATTAAACTAATTTATTTTTTATCTCGAGGTTAAGAAATGATATCGACATGATTCTTGCACCAAGCTTTTTAGTTTTGACTGCGAATTTAAGGGAAAACACATTCGCTCCATAGATTTTGGTTTAGGTTTATTAAATTCTAAAAAAATGATTAGTTTTTCAAGCAAACTAATGATACTAACTTCAAGCAAAAATGTTTTTCGGATTATCTAATTTTTTAATAGGTTTTTGTTCATCGAATTTTACATTTATATACATCAAAAGGAAGCTGAGACTCTCCTCTTTCCAGCGATACCAACCAGTGAATTGCGTGACAAAGTAATGGCGATTTAAAGGTATGTAACCAATAATCGGTTTAAAAATTTCATTTTCCTCGAAGAGGGTGAAAAAAATTATTTTTTGATTTTGTTGAATAAGCGTTTTTTAATGTTTTTGAGGATGCTGAATTAGAAAATGACGTCAATTTTTGTGTGAAAAAATCTATAGAGGTAGTTTGCTAGTAAAACTAATCATTTTTTTAGAATTTAATTAATCTAAACCAAAATCTATGGAGCAACTTTATTTTTCCTTAAATCCGCAATCAAAACTAAAAAGCTTGGTGCAAGAATCATGTCGATATCATTTTTTAAACTCGAGATAAAAAATAAATTAGTTTAATGCTATTTTTTTTTTGTTTTCTCGGCTTCCAGGGCTTCGGAACGGCAAAATACTTGTCTAATATTTTTTGACCAGGAACCTCCAAAAAAATTGCCAACAAGATCCGTGAGAGACTGTGTCCTCCCCTTGTAAGAGGTACTCACACAGTATACTGTACAATAATAATAACAAGGCGATAGGTCAATCGAAAATACGTCTAAATATCAAAACAGTGGATATTGTAAAAATTGTTTAGCAGTTTAAAACCACTTTATAATCTATTTAATCGAGTAATCGCCACTAGAATACATTTGAATTTGCTTTTGACTCTTAAATAGAGAAAAAAAAATGTTCAAGCTTGTTTATACCCTACGGCCCACGCCAAATGAAGAAATGTCGATTATTAGAATAAAATTACTCGTTCTTCAACTCTTCCATTTCCTGAACTATACAAGAGGATTTTATACAAGTGGTGGAATCCGGAAATAATCAAATACACTTGAGTTTAAATTCAGGCGGAACTGGATTTTCAATTAAAACCCCCTTGATATATTTAAATATTTTAATCTTGTTACATTTTTATTAGTAAATGTTTTTATTTCTATATTTCATCGGGGTTGAAACACATTCACAGCCGGATTATGAATGCAAAGCCACCGAGAAATTACAGCGGTCACTACCCTCAACTCAACGCAATTAGCAAAGCAAGCACGCCGGGGAGAGTATATCAGATTTTAACTTCATAAAATGACGAAATTCAGTTCCATATATTTTTAAGTGACAATATTTTCTATTATTCAATAACTTGTTTAAAAAATCCAGCATTCGTCTTTATTTTATTTTTGTATTGTTAACATAATCGAAATAAACCCTAAACCACTGAAACAAATAGCATTCTGATTCAAAACAATTAGTTTATCAGTAAATTGAGTAATGTTATGATGCAAAGAAAAACAAAAATGTCATATATAGTGTGTAATTTTGTTTGATTAAGTTCTAAATAAAAAAAAAAAAAAAAAAAAAGTTTTGAATCGTAAAAACAGGGTGAGTACCTCTTAGTGTAAAAAAAAAGAGTGATACTATATCAACTAATCATCAACTAAATTTCAGTCTTTCCTTGAAAATTTACCCAACAGTTCAACAATGTCAAAATTTCTAGGGATCCGTTCATTACTAAGCATGACAATAAGCAAATACCTAAATGAATATTAAAAGATAAAAAAAAAAATAAATAAAAAAAAAACTTTACATTTTACGAAAAATAAAATTAATTTATGGAAATTTATTATAATAAAGTATCACGACGATTTCGTACCGGCTTTTTTACTGCACCCCTTCTAAACCCAAATTCACAATGTTTAAAAATCTAAAAGTGGTAACAATGTATAATGAATGCAAAATATATTTTTTAATTGGCATTGCTTTTCTCCATCACACAGTTTCCAATATGTGTCTATACGTTAGAAAGACCGTATAAAAATAATCTAATAACGTAACCGATTTGTTACTTCTTTTTAAAATAAGTATATACAGGGTGAATACCTCTTAGTGTAAAAAAAAAAAAATTGAGTGATACTAGATCAAAAATGTAGAAAAATGCCGCAGATCTCACCTTTCTATTTCAATACGTTGCAGATATACGATAAATCAAAGCCTTTTTTGAGGAAACCACGTTTTTTTTTTTTACCATTAAAGCTATAATATCTCCATGTTGTTTAAATATTTTTCAAACTTTGACAACATTTTTGGATTTAACATTCAATTTTCTATAACTCCTCTCTTATAGGAAATTTATTTTTAGATTTTATTTTTCGTAAAATGTACAGTTTCTTTGTTTTGTTTTTTTATCTTTTAATATTCATTTTGCCTCCCAGACACTCCAATCCCATATCATAAACCTTCAAGAATGGTGTCGAAAATGGAGAATCAAAATAAATCCAAATAAATCCCATCAAATAACCTTTACCCTTCGTCGTAAACCTATGACTTCCTGTCCTACAGTATCCTTTAATGATGTCCCATTAATCCCCGTTGAACAGATGCGCTACCTAGGACTCCATCTGGACAAACGTCTTACTTGGAATCCACACACAAGACTAAAAAGACAAGAAACTGCCCGTCGTTTTCGACTACTTCAGCATTTACTCGACAAACGTTCAAAGCTCTCAATTAATTACAAAAGACTAATATACATAACTGTGATTAGACCTATCTGGACGTACGGAGTTGAGCTTTGGGGCTCCACTAAACCATCCAATTCATCTCGTATCCAATCCTTACAATCCAAAATCCTTAGAAAAATCCTAAATGCTCCTTACTTCGTCACAAACAAACTTATCCACAAAGATCTTAATATACCTTACGTTTCTGACTTAGCTCATACCAGATATCTATCCTTTCATAGCAAACTCCACAATCATTCAAACCCATTAGTATCACAGCTTGCTTCTCACTCCATTCCAGATAACCCTCCGAGGCGTCTGAAAAGAAGATGGCCTCGAGACCTTCTAGTATAATGCTTCATTATATAAAACCTTTAGAAGTGCTACTAATGGGTAGTTGCTTTAAAAACAAGTGACAAGTCATTTTTATCATTATCATCGTATTTACTTAATGTATAATATATTGTATATACAGTTGTAAATTTCTATTAAATAAATAAAAAAAAAAAAAAAAAAAAAAAAAAAAATATTCATTTATTTGCTTATCGTCATGCTTAGTAATGAACCGATCCCTAGGGATTTTTGACAGTGTTGAACTGTTGGGCAAATATTCAAGGAAAGACTGAAACTTAGTTGACGATAGTATGTATAGTGCTAGATGAAGCCAGGCAGTGTTGACGATTTTTCGATGTAGGAATACACTTCTAACATGAAGATGATTGTAGTGTCAGCATGCAATAAATACAATCGATTAGAACAATTAAAACCAATACTATATCTAATATTATTAATCATTCAATAGGGGAAAAAATTAGTGATCCTTGAATATTAACTTTTGAACTATTTGATATATTGAACTATTGAATATACCTTTCGACTATAGTATCAGTCCCGAACGTGATGGAATACACTTTTCCTATTTAATTAAATGAAAAAAAAAAAAAAAAAAAAAAAAAAAAAAGCAAAGGAAATAATAAAAAAAAATTAACATATTACTAATTTAAACGAACAGACTACTAAGTGGCAGAAACGAAGTTTCTCACACTGTTATATGCTAATGGGGTGAGTCAGAAAAAATGACCGTTTTAAAGGTAAAAATCAAAATTTATTTTTCTTCAACTTACAAGGTTTTTCATAATCAAAATATAAACCATTGTGCTCTATAATTTGACGCCTGGAAGCCAGCTGTAGAATTCCTTGATGGTACCAATCTTAGGGTTCTGAATCGAAGAGCTCACGAACCCCACTTTCAACTTCATTTGAGTTTTTGAATGTTTTCCACGAAGAAAATGAGCCATTGATCTGATGGTGCTAGGTCTAGACTGTATGCCGGGTGAGGGAGAAGTTCGAGAGATGTGGGGTCTGGCATTATCTAGTTGGAACAAGACTTGCTTTCTGTTGACTAAACCTAGATACCGCTGAACCAAAACATCGTACATTCTCTGCAGTTGTTCTGAATAGAACTGTTAAGCGCAGAGCGTCCTGGTTGACAACGAAAACACGCCCTGATCCTGATTTCCTTTCAAGGCTCAAATCACCTTCATTAAATTTTTGGAACCACCTCCTCACCGTCCTTTCATTCAAAGAATCTTCATCCTTAAATTCAACGACTGAACGAGTGGCTTCAGCTGCTGAAAACTTCCGTTTCCAATAATAAAGCAAAATTACGAAAATTTCGTACTTCACTTTCATTGTGAACAAAGGAAAGCTAAGGAAGTACTGAGCCCGAATAGAGGGCATGCTGTTTACCAAATGATTTAGAGGGGACCAAACATGAACTTATCAAAATTCTTAGATCCCGAATGTATATAAGAGAAGAATTATGATGCAAAGTTCAAACACAAAGAAAACGGTCATTTTTTCGGGCTCATCCGAAGCACTAATAATGCAATGCATTATCCACAAGAGTTTCTCAATAGTCTCTGTCTTTCTAGATTAGCAACTTCTACATTAAAACGAAAAATTGGATGTCCAATTATGCTCTTACTTAATCTTCAGCCACATAATCAGTAGAATAGTACTTCGGCACTCTATTAAGATTTTTTAAAGTGGATGTGTTTCATTTTAGAACCGGGCTGTATCATAGACTATTTCCTTCATAAAAAATATTTTTAATAAGAAAAGAAAATTCGGTGTCCAGAAGTCGGACTCAACATTAACTAATACTCACTATCATTTGATAGAGATTATTATGTGTCTGTTAAGTCTATCAGAGAGTAATATAACGGAGGCATAATATATATTCGTGAGATAACATGGAGGGAGTTAGCAGATTTGAACCACCACCTCAAAAATATAATCAGAAATGGGATTGTTATTTCTATTGTCACACGAATAGTTTACAATAGCTAAATTGCTATTGTTTACTATGCTAATTTAGATACTATTGTTTCAACGGTATCTATTGTGTTAGTGAAATACAAACAGTATTTCAACTTACAACGGAACCTATTCTGTGATGGGGATGAAGATTCCTGTTGTTAGTTTTAGATTCAGCGATTTATAAACGGTGGAGTTGTGTGGGATGCCTTCTGGTTATTATACATAAATAATAAGTATGCATATAATATTAATAAAATAAAACAACAACCTCGACCATCTGAAAACCGCAGGTTCGATGCTGATAGTAAATCGATTTCTACAAGTCCGTTAAAAAAAACAAAAACAAATAAAAATAATTTATTAGGGCCTTGTCCTTCATAAAACAAGTATACAAGGTAAGATCAATCATTGTAAGAATCCAAAAAATAATTCGAACGCCAGTAACATTCGCTATGACTTAATTAAATAAAAATTCTTAGCGAATCCGAAGGCTCGATACCCACACCACCAATCTCTGACCACAAACCTCCCACCACCCCACCCCATCAAAACCCTAATCCCCAAGATCATCCTCCTATCTTTGGATAGGTGTCCAAAGTCTTCTTTGGAATTCAAGCATTATTAAAACCTACGAGTTTGCATGCCCATTTCATTCATCGTACTGCTATTACTTGTACTATACCCAACGGATGAATATACCGCGATTACGGATTAAAGAGCTTTTTAAATTCGTACTTATGTTCATCCTTTTTGAGGTCAAATATTCTATGCAGTACTTTATTCAACTTAAAGGCGTTGTTCATCTCCTTGCGTAATCGGCCACGTTTCGTACCCTTAAAGAACAGTTGGTACTATAAAGTCTTTTATATTCTATTTTTTAAATTTCTGGACAGTAAGCGCTATAGAGTGATTTTACGACCGAGAAATAACTAGCATTTTCGGCTGTAAATCTTGCCTTAATTTCCTCCTGAAATATGATATTATATACCAACCAATAAGAATAAAAGAAAATAATGGATAAAAAATAATAAAATAGATATGTAAAAATAAAATACTATGAAACAGATTCATAATTATTAACATTTACATTCAGATTGATGATCTTCAAACTAGTTTTCCCCCACCATGTGAGGGGTTAAGCAGGGCTCTAGGAGATCTCTGCGCAGGCGAGCTAGATGAATCATGATGGTTTTGGTTTTAAATATTAACTTTTTTCATTTTAAATGATCGTTTATTATGTCTGCAATAAATTATATTAATGTTTGAATATTATAGCAATATCAATAACCGTTAATTCCACTAACTTCTGATATATACGCTTGTATCAAAGAGTAATCTCACAAAGTAATCTCAAATACACTCTTGCTCTAAAACTAATCTCCATGAACCCATTTACACTAAAAGTCAATCCATTAAGTGATTAACTTTCCCGATACTTACATCTGATTTTTTAAAAACCCACGTGTCAATTGAATTGCTTAACGTTGGAAGTTTGTGATGATTATTTTCCAATATATTTTGTTGTAGATAAAAACTATTCTGTGTAAATAACGTCCTGTCCCTAACTGAGGAATATCTTATATATATTATATGTATACAATAGTATACCTATTATATTTTTTTATAGTACATGCAGTAACGTATATAATTTATTTATTTATATTCTTAATTTAAACACAATTATGTATTGTAAATCTAATGACATTTTATAATATTGATGATAATAATACAAAATATAATAATGATATTTTATAAGGTCAAAAAGGCATATTCTTTTGAGAGGTTTAATTTCAGTCTAAGTTGAAGGTTAAGGGTTTGAGTGGGTATGAAGTTAACTATGAAAGGGTCGGTATCTGGTTTAGGCTACATAAACAATTTATGAGTCATTGAGGTCAATATGGACAGTTGAATTCTCACATAATAAGGAGCACTGGGAATATTACGAAGATTTTACGAATTGATTACAAGAAGAATTGGATGTTTTAGTAGATTGGATGTTTTTAATTATTGCTCTTGTAAATGGGTTTTTATAATTTATTGGAGGATTAAAATGCTTCCCTTGTTCATAAAAAAAAAATAAAATAAATAAAGCTTTAATAAATACTTAACTAAACCTATTATTAGCAATTCAATAAATGTTCTACATTAGAAAGGCCCTTTAGACACATCGCAGGGTTATCGGAAATCGATTGAGAAACAAGTTGGGAGACTAGTGGATTCGAGGGGCTATTTAGCTGGAAGGATAGGTATGTCGTTTAGCTTAAATCAGCAGCATATGGGGCATTTAGATCGTTATGGATATGTTTCTTTTTGACATAATAAGAAGCGTTAAGGATTTAATGAAGGGGTGGATATGAGAAAAACTATAAGGTTTAGTGGAGCACCAAAGCTCTACTCCGTATGTCCAAATAAGTATAATTACAATCCAAGAAAATAAGAATATAATGGGATTTGAGAGACTAGTGGATTTGAGTGGTTATGTAGTTTACTTTGAAAGGATAGAAATGTTTTTTTTTTTGTTTTTTTTAAATTATTTATTAAAATTTACAACTGTTCACATATATATATATATATATATATATATATATATATATATATATATATATATATATATATATATATATAGGTGTGATCAAAAAGTTCCAGGACTGAATTTTTATACATTTATTCATACAGCATACAGGTTATTCAAATTTGTCTCCTTCGAGTACTCCCCTTGGGAAGCTACACACTTTTCCCACCGGTGTTTCCACTGATCAAAGGCCCCAGAAAACTCTTCTTTTGTAAAGGTGTTTAGCAGCTCCGTTGTTTTTTCTTTAATTTCGTTAACTGTTTGAAATCTTCGTCCTTTCAGGTGTCTCTTGAGCTTCGGGAAAAGAAAAAAGTCGGCTGGAGCCAGGTCAGGTGAGTAGGTGGGCTGAGGAATGACAGTCATTGCGTTTTTTACACAAAAAGGCCATCTTTAAACCTCTTGAACCACTGATGGCAGGATGATCGGCTTAGACATTCTTCACCAAAAGCCTCTTGTAACATCAAAAAGGTTTCAGAAAACGTTTTGTTCAGTTTCACACAAAAATTCACACAAACACGTTGCTCTTCTTTCACATTCATTTTCATAAAATAGCCAAACTCTATAAAACTAACCTCAAACAAACTGTGCTAATGTTACTTTCAGTGATGTTATGATTGATCTGCAAACACAGCTGTGTTCCTGTTGAATCAGACAATACAATGCTGCCAACCACATCGCTGTGAGACATTGCATTCCCATACTATATAAAAAGTCCTGGAACTTTTTGATCACACCTCGTATATAATAGGTAAATCTTTTCAGACGCCTCGGAGGATTATCAGGAATGGAGTGGGAAGCAAGTTGAGAAACTAACGGATTTGAGTGATTATAGAGCTTATTATGAAAGGATAGGTATCTGGTGTGGGCTAAATCAGCGACATATGGAACATTAAGATCTTTATGGATAAGTTTATTTGTGATATAATAAGAAGCGTTAAGGATTTTACGAAGGATTTTGGATTATAAGGATTGGATATGAGGAGAGTCGGATGGTTTAGTGGAGCCCCAAAGCTCAACTCACAATGTCCAAATAGGTCGAATTACTGTTATCTAAATAAGTCTTCAGTAATTAATTGGGAACATTAAACTCTTGTCTAGTAAACGTTATAGTAGAGGGAATCTAATAAAGTTTAAATTAGACGTGTAGTTTTTATTGTTTAGGTCTCAAATGTGGATTTCAAAACGTTTGTACTGATGGAGTCCTAGGTAGCGGATCTGCTCAATCGGAATCAATGGAATATTATTACAGAAAATTAAAAAAGAACAGTATGAGGGAACTTATTGTGCAGGCATACATTATAAGTAAAAGATACGGGTAAATGTTTAAATAAAATGATCGAATAATGAAAAGAAAAAAAAAACTTCTAAAAAAAAACCATTTACCCTTTCATAAGTCCAAATGAAAACATTTTTTTTCTCGTAATCCCGGTTAAAGATAAAGGAAGTGAATTTGAAATTACTACTTCATAAAAGTTTGAGCTTGGAAATGAACAGAAATATTCATTTTTATTAAACATCAGATGTCTACGGGATTTGAATTAAATTAAAATATACAGTTATTAACCCCAAAAGGAATGAACTAATAAGTTAACATGACGTTTTAATATTCATTGTTGACTGTTGAATCTATTTAAAAGTGCAACTTAATAACGGAACTTCATCCCAAGTTATCAGACAATTGTTTATATAACGAGGAATTAAAGCTTATCCTACAATATTAACTTCTTTAAGGCCTAATAGGACATTCCAACTGTAGCTTCGCTTTAATAACGAGATTAGAAACCTTTAACATAAAAAAATATATGCAAACAATCGATGGTTTCATTAAAGGAGATTAATATAAGTTATCCATTTTTTAAAAGGCATAATTCCCCATTATTCATTTTTATTCATTCATTTCGACATGTTTCAGAGCTCAATCCGTCCATCTTCAAGTTCTACAATCTTTTATGTTATATTTACAATTCTATACTATTTTACCATTACATTTAACAATATTTGAATTTTTACCTTACATTGTGATATTTTCACATGGTCACATTAATTCACACCGACACCATCAATCATTGTTTTATTTATTTATTACTAACATTCTGGCCTTTTAATTTGGTTCTTATTACCCATTTCATTTTCATTATATTAGCTGTATTGTTACTATTATTTACATTTTTATTATTTTTAATTACTAGTGATTTTTATTCCTATATAAACTATTTATATTTTCAATCTATCTATTAATTTTGCATAGCTTGTACCTATTTTATGTGTATCTGATTTGTAGTTTACAGCCTGGTCTATGGTTTTATTTATATAAATTGCTTCCATTATTTTTCTGTTATGAAAATAAAACAAAAAATAGAAAAATAATGGAAGCAATTTATATAAATAATACAATAGACCAGGTTGTAAACTATAAAACAGATACACATAAAATAGGTAGAAGCTATGCAAAATTAATAGATAGATTGAAAATATAAATAGATTATATAGGAATAAAAATCACTATGCCTTTTAAAAAATGAATAAAATAATATATGAAAACAAAATTACGATTCACGAAATAATTTTAAATACATAAGTAAAAAATAGATTTTAATTTATAAATGATTAACTAATAAAATCTATCTAAAATATATGTAAACATTTAGAGAAAAGGAAGACAATTAAATTGTATAGTTATGTGTGTAATTATAGGTTCTGAGGCCATCTCCTTTTTAGGGATGGGATGGAAAACAAGTAGGGAGGCTAGAGGATTCGAGTTGGTACGCAGCTTAGAATGACGCTATGCACATCAAGGCAATTAAAAGTTTTCAAGCATAAAATGGCAAAAAAAAAAATAAAATGTTATAAAATTATTTGCTGTAATGATATTGTTGGAGTTTGGTCATAGGTCTCTGTCTCAACCGTCCTTTGCTCCAGACCTCTAGCCTACTTTCAACCATTTTTTAAGGATCTGGACCACTTCTTTTAAGGATAAAAAGATTATTAATCAAACGTCAATGAAAATCAGAAATAATTAAGAATGAGGATTCAAAACTCTATCGGGAGAAGCCAATACAACAAGAGAAATGTATTGTGTGGTATAAAGCACATTCTTATTGATAAAAATGTTTTCTTATCTTTATTTTTTTTTAAGTTTTATTTTAAAAACATAAACCTACATTAATTTCCGCTCATTCCCAAAAGCTTCTTCCAGAAAACTTACATTTGTCTCCAAAAATGCAGTATCATTGGAAAAGAACAAGTTTGTAACGAATGAAAATCCGAATGATGATAATTCTATAGTTGACTGTAGGATGTAATGTAAGTGAAGATGTGGTCAGGGGTGCAGTCAAGTAAATAAACATGTCCAATTTTTTAAATAAAAAAATTATATTTGGCGTGCCGACGTTTCGACCTGCCTTGTAGGTCTTCTTCAGGGCTAAAATAACAAAAATTGGATAGTTCGATATGACAAAGATGATACAAAAATTTAAAAAAAATAAATTAGGAATGAAAAACAAAATAATAATACAAGGTAAATTAGTCAACGAAAGGATTAATAGCGGTTTACATTATTAGAAGAATATCCGAAGTTAATTAAATTTTTGAGTACAAGATAGTAGCAAGATAGTAGCAAAGCACGCCAAATATAAAGTTTTTTCTTTAAAAACATGGACGTGTTTATTTACTTGACTGCACCCCTGACCATTTCTTCACTTAAGAACATCCGAATGGTTTTTATATTAATATAAATCCGCAATACGGAACTGCGGGTGTTTTATCCTGTTAATATAGTTCAGTTAATTGCAGCGCGACGGTTAAAATGGGCATGTAAAGTCGTTGGGTTTAGTAATGAACTTATTCCGAAAAAAGTAATCAGTTTTAAACCATCAGGTAGACCGCTTCCATCTACGTCTCAGTCCCTTCCAGATTTGCGTCACGACGGGTTTTGAGGGAGTGGGTGTCGGCATTGAACTTTCGGGTTCAAAAATCCTTTTATTTATTTATTTAATATCATTATTTATCTATCCAAACCTGCCAAAAAAAAAAATTATAATCAGTGGTATGTATGACTCCGGAAAAATAGAATAGAAAGAAAACTTTATTCTGGGACAAAGTCCCTTAAGAATAACATTAAATAATACAAAGTAAGATCATAACTGGCCGAGAGGCTGTTAAAAATAAAACATAGGTAAAATTAAATACAAATATGTATGCAAAAAAATACAGATAAAAACTAGAAAAAGAAAAAACTATTAATAAAAAGGGATTGAAAAAATAAATGTACAAATAAAGAGGTTAATATTGTAAACGAAATTGCAGAAGAGAAAAAAAAAACAATCAGAAACTTAAAGAAATATAAAAGATAGAAAATCAAAAATTAGCATTACAAGAAATCAAAACATTATCATAGTCCAACTATAATTTTGGCTAATGTTTTATGTCTGACGGTCTTAGTAAATAAATTAGACGATTACATACATAGTACATACATCCTTATAATTAGAGAGCGTCGGGTTGGAGGGAAAGAAGATGGTGAAAGAGTAGTTTTGAATGTTCCAAGGGAAGAAGCATTGCGGATACAGGGGGGGAGGGAATTCCAAAGAGTGGAGGATCGGACAAGGAAGGAACGTTGGAATGCAGTACTTCTGTGGGTATAATATGTAAAATGTACGAGAGTAGATCTCTCATCAACCTTCTTTTCAAGTGCCTTACTTTCAGCTGTGAAATTCCAAATGATAGCATTCATAGATTTGTTTTAACAACTACTGATTATACCACTAACTACCAATTTAAGTTTCTAGTTTTAGTCTAAAAAAAAATGAAATCGCGAATAAGTATAAACTTTCTGAACTGCCATTAACGCTATTTAAATAAGTTAATAAACCTTTGGAATAGTTTAGTGAAGTCTGGAAGCACGCCAAAATGTCTTCCGCACCCCTGCACCTTTTTAGCATAAAGACCTAACCGAGCAATATGTGGTTCTGTTCTAACTGACCCGTATTACCATATGGATTAGGGGCGTCCCCATTAAAATCCCTTGTTTAAAACAATTACCATTTCACTAGATAATGTTCTCTACAAAGTGGAACATCCAATAGCCCCTTTTCGTAAGCAATAAAATTTACAATTCTTCAATGGCTATATTAGTAAGAAAAAAATCCAAATTTTGTAGTGTCTGTTCTGTATAAGCGGAAGACTATTTTGTATATGTAAGGATGAATTCTGTGAATGCAGAATAAACTTTGTCAAGTTCAAAGGCATCGGTTTTGAGATATATTAAAATAATTAAATGATACTGTATTTATGTTGTTAAACAAGTCATTTGAGGTATTGTTCCTGTAATCTACCTCAAATACCCGGTAATACTACTAAGTCTGGAAAAACCCACATTAACCTTCATCCCTTAACTTTTTTTCCCCCGAATGTTCCCAGTTTAGTTCTATACTAGAGTTGCTACAGTTTGATAGAAGATAAATATCAATATCGACCAGTAATATTGCAAGTACTTTCATGCTCCACAATATTTTTGAATTATCTTTATTTACGTATTTCAACATGTGTGTTTTTATATATTTATATTCATGCTAGCTTTATTCTTTAAATATTCTGTGTAACTTATATAATTTTATTATAGCCTGTTTTGTTATATATATATATATATATATATATATATATATATATATATATATATATATATATATATATATATACATATGTATGTATGTATATATATCGATAAATTTCTTGACTGTAAATGTTTAGTAAGGTTCTTGAGGTTCAGTCAATAAATAAAACCAACAATTTCCGTAAGAAATTTACCTTATACTAGCCAATGCCCCAAAAGTTATAAAATCAACACTGCAAAAAAATTAATAAATCGTGCAATAAAGTTATCCGCTGAAAAATACAAACAAACGGCGGAAAATGAAGTAGTTTACCTTCTTTTAACAAATGGATATCCACATAGACTCATTTGTAATCTAATAAAACAAACAAATACTCAACAGAAACAACATGAAAATAACAACACTATCAGAAAGACTCAAAAAAACACTCACAAATAACCATAAAACTGACTACACTGTCACATTCAAAAATACCTCCACCGTTAATAAATTATTCACCAAAACCAAAGATATAGATAACTAGAATTACAGTCTAATATTGTTTACGAAATACCGTGTGAAGATAGTTGTGGTAAGTATTATTTCGGTACATCGCAACAATATCGTAAACGACGTGTTCATCAACATAAATACAGTTGCACGGCTATAAATAAAAACCCTAATAAACCTTACCAAACAGCTCTCAGCACACATTGCAGGCAAACAAAACACTCTTTTAAATTTGATTCCCCCAAAATTATTCACCATGAGCAAAATAATTTTAAAAGAAATATTAAGAAATGATAGCCATTGAAAAATTTAAAAATAATATGCATTTACATCAATATTCATCATACAAATCATTTATCCATTTATAAGTATATTACACCTAAATAAGGAAAGCCTTTTTATACCTGCATCTGTGGGAATACCACCATTTTGGGAAATATCCCCAAACCTTGTAACTGTTTTTCAAAAATTCCCCAGGGTCAGTTGTGTACTAGAATTGTCAGATTTTAGTTAGCCGATACCATATCCACCAGTAACATTGTAAGCAGTGTCATACTCCTCTATATTCTGTAATTATAAATGTTTTTATTATTCACATAACAAACTAGTTGTTATGTACTATATTGCAGCTAACTTTATGTTTTGAAATAACTTGTATAACTTATATATATAATTTTATTGTAACCTGGTTTTTCACTGTAGGGTATGATTATGAGAACAATATAGTTTCGATACGTCGCTAAAATAGTTGTTTTTATTATACTGAACCTCAAGAAGAGTATCATAAAAGAGAGAGAGAGAGAGAGAGAGAGAGAGAGAGAGGGAGTGAGAGAGAGAGAGAGAGAGAAGAGAGAGAGAGAGAGAGAGAGAGAGAGAGAGAGAGAGAGAGAGAGAGAGAGAGAGAGAGAGAGAGAGAGAGAGAGAGAGAGAGAGAGAGAGAGAGAGAGAGAGAGAGAGAGAGAGAGAGAGAGAGAGAGAGAGAGAGAGAGAGAGAGAGAGAGAGAGAGAGAGAGAGAGAGAGAGAGAGAGAGAGAGAGAAGAGAGAGAGAGAGAGAGAGAGAGAGAGAGAGAGAGAGAGAGAGAGAGAGAGAGAGAGAGAGAGAGAGAGAGAGAGAGAGAGAGGAGAGAGAGAGAGAGAGAGAGAGAGAGAGAGAGAGAGAGAGAGAGAGAGAGAGAGAGAGAGAGAGAGAGAGAGAGAGAGAGAGAGAGAGAGAGAGAGAGAGAGAGAGAGAGAGAGAGAGAGAGAGAGAGAGAGAGAGAGAGAGAGAGAGAGAGAGAGAGAGAGAGAGAGAGAGAGAGAGAGAGAGAGAGAGAGAGAGAGAGAGAGAGAGAGAGAGAGAGAGAGAGAGAGAGAGAGAGAGAGAGAGAGAGAGAGAGAGAGAGAGAGAGAGAGAGAGAGAGAGAGAGAGAGAGAGAGAGAGAGAGAGAGAGAGAGAGAGAGAGAGAGAGAGAGAGAAGATAGAGAGAGAGAGAGAATGAAATGAAGATAGATAGATATAAGTTGTTAAATGTTCCATTAATTCTTCATTTTTTATTTATCTCCATACTTCAGAAACTAAAACAATACAGTCAAGTATATAGCTCACGCATCAACCGATTGGAGCTATAAAGCCACTGGAGAAAAGAACTACTATTGATATAGATAAAAGAGTTTAACATAACTACTAGTGTGCGTAATATAGCGATATCATACAAGAGTCTACTGAGGAATTAGAACTTTCCGGCATAAGTATGTATAAATGCAATGTGCAATGGCATAAATTGCATTTATACAAAAGGATACATTAGGTCCAAAGACAATTTAAACCAGTTCACAGGAGTCAGAACATAACTCTGACGTAATAAAGCGATGACAAATGCCCAGTGGATGTGTATTGCAGCTTTCTACGTCACAGAGCTGGGCCTAATATGTAATAAATAACCAGCGACATTTTTACGCCCCCTCCCCCCACCATATATCAAGGCAACTGATCCATACTGACTAAATTTAGCGTTAGCCCTCTCCAATCGAGTCGCCCCAGCCTCTCTAGATCAATGCGCCCTTTTAAATTTCCTTTATTACGATCCCATATGGAATAGATTTTTATACCCGTGTATAGGGGAAGAAATATCTCGACTGAATGTCATTCTAGCTTAAGAGTATCTATACATTTATTTACGGGGATGAATGATTCTGTAATAGATAAATTTTAAACAAACTTTGTTTAACTTATTTTGACGTATCACTAAAAACACAAGAAAATTCTCGTCGTTTTCCGACTATTCCAACATTTACTAGACAAGCGTTCAAAGCTCCCAATTAACTACAAAAGACTTATTTACATGACAGTAAATAGACCAATTAGGAAATACTGAGATGAGCTCAGGAGCTCCACTAAACCACTCATTGTTTATCGTATCCAATCCTTACAATCCAAAATCCTTCGTAAAATCCTCGATGCTCCTTATTATGTCACAAACAACCTTATCCTTTAACGTCATAATGTTCCACAAATTGCTGCTTTGGCCCAAAACAATCTATCCTTTCATAGTAAATTCCATACCCACTCAAATCTCCCGGCTTACCTCACACTCAATTCCCGATAATCCTCCGAGGTGTCTGATAAGATGTCCAAGAGAATTTCTAATGTAGAACTTTTATGAAAGTGCTACCAGAGAGTAGTTCTTTACATGTTATTATATCATTCTTATCATTTTCCTTTATTTATTGGATATAAAGTATACAGTTGTAAATAACAATATATGCTGAAAAAAAGGGTGGCTGTGTCATGGACACAGCTGTGTGTTATCTGTCTTTTTTATGCGGTATTACAATATGATATCAGATTAAAGCTAGACACATTCATTGACATGGAATTTTCCAACCAAGTTTCGTTGATTGCCAAATAATCCTATCGTTTGATGATTGTATCGGTAGAGATGTTTTCTGAGAGGATAGATTCGAAACTACGACGCCAAACTGTATCTCCCAATTTTGTTATTATTAGGTTTTTTGGATTCCCCCCATATGGAAGCAAATTCAAAGACGTATTCACGTCAATAATAAAACAGTGAAAAAGAACGGGTGAGGTACAAATGATATTATAAAAGGATCATTAAAATTAGGAATCAATGAATTATTGCTTTGTCACACATGAAATTTCCGTTTTTGGGATCGACAAGAGATGAAAAAAGTAACAAACGAATCAAGTACAACTTGATGAACTCATAATAGTGCGGATATATCAATACAATAAGGATTTACTTAGTTACTTAATTATATATTTACTTCTTCTATTGGAATTTTCTTATTCAAAAACTAGTTACAAATGTTAAGCGTTCACCATGATTTCTAAAAAAAATATTAAAAAATCTCAATTCCGAATGAAAAACAATAAATCATGGATATGTCTATCTATAATTTATTGCTTCTCTTAATTTACATTTTAGAATTAAAAGTATCAAACTACTTCAAATAATAATTTAATTAAACTAACAATTAATCATTATTCGAATTAAACAAAGTAGAGAGAATGTAAGAGTTTCAAACCAATTCCCTGTGAGACTAGAGAGAAAAGTATTAATTCAAATAAAAGATATTTAGATTAATTAATTAATAAAAAAAATATACTAAATAACATTTAATAATCAACTACTCCTACTATTACAAAATAATTAGTTAAACAACTTCTAGATTAATAATTTATTTTTTTTAAGTTTTTAACCATTAACTCAATCCAACCCTATTTCCTGTCTTTTAAATTAAACGGGATCACCTATATAACAATCTCCACCATTAGTAATAAAATTCCATTCAAAATACCTGCACAATTTATCAATAATATATTATAGTGAAAAAACAATAAAAAGGAATTAGAAATAATTAGGCGGGGTATTAAGTTATTCTCCCTTTTTTTTTTTTTAAGGCGATAAAAAATAGATAATGTTATCTGTTATGTTAGATATAATTTTAAGTGAAAGTTAGTTTGAAAAAAGAATCGTTAGTACATTTAGAAAAGCTAATCTTCCTAGAACTTATAACAAAATAATAGATATTTAGGACAGCAAAATAGAATAAAATGTACGTTTAACGATACAGTAGTTACTGCCACAACTAATGAGATTTTCCACCCACGCCTTGCGTGTTGTGCTCCCATGTCGATTTTCTTCTTTTCACACGTATATCAAGTTAAATACAGGTTACATTGAATCTTTAAACGTTTTTACAATAGCTAAAGGAGGAACTTTCTTGGGAAGAATCTTGCAAGATTTGTTGATCATGAGGAAAAGGAAGCCATCAAAGAAAGATGAAATAATTTCTATTGATTTTTTTTTTTTTTTTTTTTTTTAAATTGAAAACAGATAAGGGAATAAAAAAATATATTGATGATGAAATATTGATCTGATGACACAGTAATGACTCATAATGAAACTACCAAATTGTAAGTTGAAGAAAACTTTAGGTTCTGAAGCTGTCTTCCGTTAATTATCTTTAAGGATCAACAGAAATAAAATAGGAAGCTAATTTGACTAGAAATGGTGTTTCTATTCTTATCGTAAAATTATTAGGTTGTCACACATGAAATGTCCGATTTTTTAAATCAATCTTTATAGAATATTAAAGCGTTGCCTATTGATTCCTAGCAAAATATTTACTATCTATAATAAGCACTTGTTATTCGTCTATTTGTAAACTGTGTTTGTTTTTTTCCCAAGTAGGCATACAGATTTTAGTATAATTTATTTTAATATAAATAAGCCATGGAAACACGCAATTTCCGAACGATTTTTTTTATGAGTACAAACTCGGTCATACCGCTGCCCAGCCAGCAAGAAATATTAATAATGCGTTTGGTGAAAGAGGTGCTAATGAAAGAACCACCCGTCGTTGGTTTATTTTCCTTAAATTTTCCTATAAATTTTCCTCAGGAGATACGACATTAGGAAATCTGCCCCGTGGACGGGAAAAACAATTGATTCAACATCATACTGTCAAGAAATTGACCAAATGCATCAAAATTTGACCAAGCAACAGCCAGTACTGGTAAGCAGGAAAGAACCTATCCTCTTTCATAATAATGGCCGACCTCATGTTTCAATACACAGAGTGAATAAATTAAAGGGGTTGGGCTATGAAGTCTTACTACACCCCCCTTATTCCCTTGATCTATCCCCTACAGACTACCACTTTTTTTTCGAATTTGGGCAACTTTTTGCAAGGAACATTGTTTACCAATGATTTTTTTTTATTATATTTTTTTTTTTATTGAGAAAGTATTACAATCTGTCTCAATGTGGGCAATAGGTAATATGGATGACTAAATGGATCCATTCACACACTATGTACAATAAGAACTAAATACAAAGAATAGATAGAAAAATAAAATAAAATAATAAGAATAAAATCAAAAAAATAAACAAATTACCTCAAACTATACAATACAAAAAGCTAAGAAAAATAAATAATATATAAAATAAGTAAGAAGACATAAAATAAAAGAACAAAACAATAATAATAGTAAAATAAATAAATAAAGATTATAATAATAAAATAAAAATAAAAATAAATTTAAATTAAATTAAATCGTAAAAATACTTTCATTCTTTATTTACAATATATACACATCTGAGGGATCCCCCAACCTGACTTGTCCCTCCACTTATGGATGTCACAAGTATAAGATAACCCCACCAATGATTTAGACATTGAAAATGCATTTTCTGAATTCCTTTCATCACGTGACTCAACGTTTATCAAATCTGGGATAGAAAACATGGTAAGCCGTTGGCAGAAGTGTATCGAAAATGATGGTAAATACTTTGAATAAAAAATATGTTAGATTTGATCTCAAATTTTTATTTTCTTCCTGGTTCTAAAAAAGGTCATTTCATGTGTGCTAACCCAATATTTGTACCTTGAGTGGCTTACGCAGATTATAAAAAGAAAATAAATAAGAATGATGATACATTTTATTTAGGGGCAGCTTAAAAAACACAGATGTAAAAATAGAAACTTTCTAATCAAACACACTAAGACTCATTACACAATAACGTAATAGAAGAAGAAGAAGAAGAAGAGAATGAACTTTATTCTGGGACTACTTGTCCCCTAAGAATAACATATGATTACAGTACATAGGACAATCATCTGGCTTTGATAATTAATTATAATAAATAATAACAATAGATAATAATAAAAATTGATAAAGAATTAAATTATATGTTACAAGATAACTGTGACATCTTGTAAAATGATACATCTTATGTATACTATTATAATGTATATTACATAAATGTTCACGTTTTACATTAGCTCGGAAGATTGAAGATCCAGGAGGTAAAGGAATAAATGATGTTTAAAGGAAGTAAGAGTGGATCTTTTTCGAATTGTGATGGGCAATGAATTCTATAACGAGGAAGCACGGATAATAAAGGATTTCTCGAAGGATGCAGTTCGATGCGCCGGAGTGTATAGGTTGATGGGTTGGGTTCTAGTATTTAAGAGGTGAATGGAGGAGCGCAGAGTAAGGAGGTCATGGATATAGGTGGGTTTTTTGGTTTTCAAGGTTTGAAATATGAGAGCACCCAGGAAGTATTGACGTCGAAAACCGGGGTACAGCCACCCGATTTCAGAATACCTGTGAGATATGTGAGAACGTCTGGAGATCCCGAAAAAAATCTAATAAAACAGTTCATTACTCTTTTACATCTCATCTCGAGCTCATCAGACAGTCCTCCATATACTACGCATCCATAGTCAAAGTTAGGAAAAATAAGTGATGATACTAAAAGTTTTCGAGTACTTAATGGTAATGAATCACGGTAATGTGAAAGTTGCTTAAGAATAAAAATAGATTTTCTCGTGATTTGAGAGATATGGCTATTCCATGCAAGATGTTTATCGAAAGTTATTCCCAGATTTTTAATGGAATTTTGGAAATGAATTGGACGGTTTTTTTAAGAAAAGCAGTGGATAGTAGGGAAGAGCTTTTAGGTGAGGTTTTGACCCAATGAGAATAGCCTTTTTTGTTTTTTCTGGATTTAGACTTAATTTATTCTCCACTGCCCAGAGGTTAATGCTATCTATGTCTTTCTGTAGCTTACAAGTCGCCTCTAGCATATTTGAAGGATGAAAGGATAAATATATTTGCAAGTCGTCAGCATAAAGATGATATTGGGAGTAGTGGATGCGATTCAGCAAGTCATTAATATAAATAGAAAATAGGGTAGGTGAAAGAGAAGATCCCTGGGGTACTCCTCGCGAGAGTGGTAGTGAAGATGAGTGAGGTTTTCCAGGTATAATCACAGTTTGGGAACGGTTGGATAAAAAAGAATGAAGCCAGCTTAACGCACTATTAGATATTGAGAGGTTATGGAGTTTGGAGAGGAGGATTGTATGGTCAACAGAATCAAAAGCTTTTGAAAAATCAAAAAGGATCAGGATCGTAATATTCTGTTGGTCTAAGGAGTAGTAAAGGTCTTGAGTAATTTTTACCAAAGCAGACTGCGTGGAGTATCCGGATCGGAATCCTGATTGGAAAGGATTAAGGAGAGTTTTATAGTCAAGAAAGGAGGTGAATTGGGTATGTGCTAATCTTTCTAATGGTTTAGATAAATTTGATAGGATTGATATAGGTCGAAAGTGGGAAATTGAGGAAGGAGAAGGAACTTTATTTAATGGACGGACAAGGACTTTTTTCCAAGCTGTAGGGAAAATAGAGTTTTGTAAGGAGAAATTATATATGTGGAGCAGGGCAGGTAAGATAACAGGAAGGCAGAGTTTGATTATTTTTAAAGGTATTTGATCCAAACCATGGTCATTGGTACGAGATTTAAAAACTGAATCAATTAGGTCATTAGGGGAAATATTAAGAAAATAAAAGTTATTAGAATTAAAAGGGGTTTGAGGAATAGAATAGGATAAGGTGTTTACAGGGAGTTCATTAGGGTGGGGGTCAGCAAAGTAGGAATTAAGTTCATCTGGAGTGAATGGATAATTGTTATCAGATGTGGAACTGGGTACTGCAAATTTTCTCAAAATTTTCCATTTAGATTTAGGGTCAGGCACTTGGGATAGGATATTTTGAAAATACTGTGCTTTAGCACGGCGTAAAGAGGTCTGGGTGAGGTTTCTAAGAAGCTTAAACGATGAATAATCATCTGAATGTCTAGTACGCCTAAAACGT
Organism: Euschistus heros; assembly: GCA_003667255.2. Lineage (NCBI taxonomy): Eukaryota > Metazoa > Arthropoda > Insecta > Hemiptera > Pentatomidae > Euschistus > Euschistus heros. The sequence goes on along the minus strand of RCWM02000106.1, from coordinate 2,551,783 downwards.
CTCCTGGCAGCATCTCTTTGCTTCATCAGATTTCTAATGTCAGGGTTAATCCATGGAGCTGGTAGTCGTCGGATAATTGAGGTTTTGAGAGGGGCAAGATGATTAAGGACAGTATAAAGATTCGATGTTAGGCATTCCACCATTTCGTCAATTGAGGGGGAAGAATATATGGATTCCAAGGAATGGGATAGTGCGTCAAGTAAGGATTCTATTCTATCTGGGGTTATATGGTCAAGATTTCTCCAAGATATTTTCTTAGGAATAAGGATAGGAACAGATATGTCATAGGAGATTTGGATGAGATCGTGGCATGAGAGGAAAGGTACTGGATTTTGAGAGAAGGATAATAGGTTTTTCTGAGAATCTACAATCATAAGGTCAATTAACGTATCTGTGAACTGGGTGTGATGGGTGGGTTGGAAAGGTACTGCAAAAAGATGTAAAGAATACACCAAGTCCATAAGATACATTTTATCAGAAGAATCTGAGAGGAGGTTAGTATTAAAGTCACCAGCAATGATGACATTATTATACAGAGGTACATAAGTAAAAAGAGATGATTCGAATGATGGGTCGAATTTGACCTGAAGGGCCCCTGAGGAGGGCGGTAAACTATAAGGTTAAGGAGGGAAAATGATTCCGAAGAGATTTCAGTGAACATGTATTCAAGGTGTGGAATATCAAGAGAACTGGATTTTAGAAGAATTTTTGCTCTTAGGTTATTGCGAACATATAAACAAACACCTCCACCAGTTCGGTCCGTCCGATCATGGCGAATAAGGGTGTAATCAGGAATAGATATGGAAGAGGTGGGAATATATGGTTTCAACCAAGTCTCAGAAACTGCAATAATATGATAGGTGTTATGGATAAAGTAGTCATGAAATTCATCGAAGTGCGCTGGGAGGGATTGGGAGTTAACGTGACAGGTCAGTAGTATATTAGACATAGGAAAGAGAGAGGACAAGGTTACTTTGAGAGATAATGGAAATTTTTAATTGGAGCTTATAGGAACAATAATTATCACAGAACCAATAGGATAGTAAGAACGACGGGAAAACATAAATGCATCTATCATTAGGAAATTTGAAACACAGAGACAAGAAAAATAAAAATAAGAATATTACATTGTATAGAGATTTAGATATGTAATAATTAACGAAAGAATTATGGTTTGTCAAATCATTACTAAAACGTAGACAAAAATTTACATAAACTGGTAGAAAAAATGATTTTTTTTCTGAAGAAAATAGATAAATAGATTGCGATGTAGGAAAAAGTAAAGATGAATCCATGAAATAAAAATACAAATAAGAGTAAGAAAAAGTAAAAATGAAAAAGAAAGAAAGATTATGGAAATATGTGGTAAATGTCAAATATAATAAGCTGTAAGACTAATACCAATACAAAAGCCGAAAAAAAATGAAGATCAGAGAGAATGCTGTATCCACGAGAAAGACTGGATGGTACTTGCAATCCTGTTAGTCATCCGAAAACATCAAGGTCTTGAGCCTGGTCAATGAAGATCACCGGATGGCCGTCATCTTTCCGGCAGCGCACTCTACCAGCCGCAAACCAGACATATTTCACTTTTCCGGTGGACCTCTTCTGCCGTGCAAGCCAGTATAGGTGCCTGTTCGCTGGTGTCATCTCTTCGGCGAGATATATCCGGTGGGAATCATTTTCCTGCCAACCTATATCTCTGGTCAAGAAGTCTCGCTTAATTTTTCTTTTTTGCACCAGATCATCCCTCACTGACTGCCTCACGAAGCGCGCGATGATGGGCGGTGGTCGCGGGTCATCTTTTCTCGACCTTTAGCGTTCGACCATATCTATGTCCTCAATGTTTAACTTAAGACCAAGGCCAGCTCCCACGCTTGTAACCAGGCCAGCGGGGGTCTCCCCCGAGCGTACCGGTATACCGCGTATCTCGACCGATCTGCATAACAACCCTTGTTCTGCCTTATTCACCCTAATTTCCAGCTCGGTGACTCTTGTTTTTAGTGCTTTGTTTTCCAGCACCACTTCCTCCAGATACCTGGATTGGCCTTCTAAATGTTTTTCAATTTTTGAGAGCCGATCACTCAGCTCGAAACTTATCTCGGCGTACTTTTCTAATGTGCCTTTCAGATCTTTGGTGGTTTCTTCAATTTTTTTTATTGCGGACAATAATTGAGATGCCGTCGGTTCGGTGTTTTGATCCGGAATCGATTTTAATGAATTTTGGTTTTTTTTCTTCAACTGTTGCTGTTTTTTTTTTGTTTTGTCACATTTTTCGCACATCCATATTTTTTTTTTTCTGTTCTTATGGCCTCAATTTCTTTTTCTTGAAGATTACTGCATTTTTCATGAAATAACGTCTTACATTTTTGACAGTTTAATATCTTTTTTTTTCTCGTGCGATCGACTTTTCACAAATTGAACATACAGCCATTTTAAAAATATTCAACTTAGCGCGAGTCAATAAATAGATAAATAAATAGATATGTAACCTTGCTTAGTAGAGCAGCAGCTAATACGTTAGTAAAAGAACATTACACTGACCCGCGGTTCAGGATCACATCCAAATTTAATACATATGATTCCATGACAAACTCTCTACGGATATACCAACAAACTGAGACAAAACATCAAAAAACATGCCGGAAAATATCCAAAGAAAGATAAAAAAGTGTTAGTTGAGGGATCTCCTCAAATAAAAGCATTAAATATGATTCAGGAGTAATTACCGTTCTCTCTAAGGCCTGAAATTTATATTGTGATGTTATCTCTCCTGTTATTGGTACGGTATGAGTAACAGGTTTGGATTGAAAAATTAAATATTAAAAAAAAATAAATTAAATAATGGAAGCGCTCAATTCAACAAGCATTTTCTACATCAATGTTAAACTTGAAGTGTTATATTTACCACTGTCCTCATCACTTACGCTGATGACACATATGAGTTATCAGTAAACAATGACCCCTTCATTGCCTCCCAAACACTCCAATCCCATATCCTAACCCTTCAAGAATGGTCTCAAAAATGGAGAATCAAAATAAATCCAAAAAAATCTCACCAAATAACCTTTACCCTTCGTCGTAAACCCACGACTTCCTGTCCTACAGTATCCTTTAATGATATTCCACTAATCCCTGTTGAACAGATCCGCTACCTTGGACACCACTTCGACAAACGTCTTACTTGGAATCCACATACAATACTAAAAAGACAAAAAACTGCCCGTCGTTATAGATTACTTCAACATTTATTAGACAAACGTTCAAAGCTCCCAAATTATTACAAAAGACTAATATGCATGACTGTGATTAGACCTATCTGGACGTACGGAGTTGAGCTTTGGAGCTCCACTAAACCATCCAATTCATCTCCTTTCCAATCCTTACAATCCAAAATCCTTCGAAAAATCCTCAATGCACCTTACTTTGTCACCAATAAACCTATCCATAAGATCTTAATGTTCCATATGTTGCAGACTTATATATATCTATCCTTTCATAGTAAGCTCCATAACCACTCTAATCCCCTAATTTCTCAACTTGCTTCCCACTCTATTCCTGATAATCCTTCGAGGCGTCTGAAAAGAAGATGGCCCGAGACCTTCTAGTGTAGAATTTTTATTAAAGTGCTACTGATGGGTAGTACTTTTCATGTTTTGTCACGTTATTGTAATAGTTAACAGCACATTTACTGAATGTATAAATTCTTTACAGTTGTAAATTTCAATAAATTGCTATTTAAAAAAAATAAGTGTTATTTTAAAGGTTACATGTCTGGAATAAATTGCATTCAGCAAAAAATACTAACTGAAAATTCAGATGGTGGGTTATATTCATTTTCTACCAATGCTGTTTTCCATTTTCAGTATGTTTCCGCTATCAGATTGCTTTTTATATGTATTAATTTCAATCAAACTGATTGCTAATCAAACTAAATAGGTCCATTCATGCTTCAGTTTTTTGTTTGTATATTTTTATATATAAAATAGATGTATTTGATTTAGATACGGGAGATTCTCTGATAACTTGGGTTTTATGTCTCTCATTCGTACTCAACCAACTGTGGGTTCATTTTTTTTTATCACACCTATTTAAAAAGCTTTGTATTATTACCTCATTAAAAAAATAATATAACTGATGATGTTTTATTGACCTTGTTTTCAAACGCCGTGTAACTTCCGTGGATGTCACTACCTATAAGTTTTTACCTTCTTCGTTGGTAGATAAATTACTTCAAGTTCATTTTTCAACCTACAATACCCATATCCCTAGATTGGAGAGATTTTACCTACAATTAAAATAAGTTTTCGAAATAGTGAACATTCCTATTTAGGTATGTAAGGTAAAAAGGTGTTTTATAAAAGCAATCTAATCTCCCAACATTATTTATTTAAAAACCATATTATATTAACAACGATTTTCTAAAATGGGCAACGCTTCATGACTATTACCACATTTACAAGCCCTAAAACAAGCGAAAACATACATGTACGACAAATACGAATTAAGTATTGACAATGTGAAACAATATTCATTTTAGTACACAACATATACAACCAATGAATTAATTACCTTTCATGTCCATTAATATATGGATCCGTCTGATGAACAAATAAAATCGTTTAATGACTAAAAAAGTCAAGTCCTGGTATTGCATCTTGTCTTATCTACATATATTTAAAACTTAAATGAATATGGTATAACATAAAAGTTTTTCCCGGGAAATAATGTAACTTAATGGACTTATGAAAAAATGACTGAAATAAAATAAAGGCGGTAATAGTTTGAAACGGGAAATTTTTCATTAAGAAGTGGCAAAACTAGTAATTCCAACATCATCGGTCGCATTTCAATTCCTTCATTCCTACAGCGTACTAGAGCCCGGAAGGTCGTCATAACATTTTTCGTGATTTGGAATGAGTAACTTCTCTACATTAAATGAGTAAGTAAATTCTAATGTATATAATTCGATTTTTTTTTTTTTTTAAGCACGATAAAACCTTGGGTAGCAGGTATAAAATTAATATTTTTCTTTAAACGTTTCCGATATAATGAATTTCAAGTGGCATTTGTAAATTTCTTTGTCTGCAATTATTAACTCCCATGTTATTTTCTTTCCACGGACGTTTCGCTATTCCCCATGGTGTCTCATATTAGATTACTTCTTACTAAGCGAAAAATAAAAATGAGTAATGGTTTCTTATATTTTTGTTTGAAATAATAATTAAATAAGATGTAATATGATAGTAATCTCATAGCAAAAAAAAAAAATTACTCCTTGAGCTAATGTATAAACTTTAATATTTTATAACTTTATTAAAATGCTAAAAAACAACAAAATTGTTTATTTATTAATATTCTATTTCCATGATGAAAATTATTCGAAAAATTTATTAGGAAATACAAAATTGTTCTGTAACTACTGAGTTAGTAATTCTTTATATTTTGAAATGGCTAAAAATTTTAAAATTTCGGTTCTGAAAATATGCAGAATCAGAAATTTTCTCTATTTACTTTGTTATAATTAATTTTTATTTATATGTTATTTGTTATGGATCTTATTTTTTTATACAGAAGTATTGTTTAATAAAGAACCTACACTTATAACATTAGAATTAGAAAGCTTTGAAATTTATACACAATTACTCCACTATGTTAAAAATAGGCAGCAATATGCCTTATATGCAAATAGTGTGCAGACCTTTAAGTTTGGATTAAATGTCAACTTTTGACAGAATACAATTCTCAAATTTAAATTCAATCCTCTTCGTTGATATTACCATAATGTAAATAATGAATAAAAATATATACAACTGATGCACTAATGGTCGATTTCCGAATGACACTAATTAAAATATTACATTTATAACAAGTATCCTATGAAAAGTCCAACAAGGAATATATCAAATAATTCAGATACCAACAGATGTGGGCCTGTAGTGTCGCAGCGTTATAAATATATATTAGCGGTTATAAATAGTTAAATACTCTCACCCAATCTAATACTGCGGAGCGCTTCTATCACAAAATAGCATACACACACATTTAAAAATATAAAATATTTATGTGTGTATATATATTTATACAGTAGATAATGCTATATACATATGCTTCCTGTTACAACAATGCTATAACCTATATATGAGTCAATGCTGCGAAACTCCTCCGACTTATGTAAGCATTCAAAGACTGCTGAATGGCGAGACAGAGATCATCAAGCATTTCAGTAATAAAGATAAGAATAGCAGGATATAGCCTACTGCAATTAGGCTGCGCGCAGCCATTCCACTCCACGTTGTAATGACAAAAGGGGCTTCCGAGGTGACAGAACTAGGTGTGGAGGGGTGGTGTTAGTGGGTAAGTATCCTGTAGATAGCTAAGATAGAGTGTGGCGATGTCTTTTGAAGATTTTTGTTGTCTCCTGAGAGAAAAAAAAAAAAAAAATATATATATATATATATATATATATATATATATATATATATATATATAAAACAAGCGAAACGATAGGTTTTAGCGAGAAAAATGATTAATTTATATTTCTATTTAGATTCTCTTAAGAGACGCAGTAGCTCAGTAGGTACATAACTACCGAACTTCCAGGCCCGGGGTGTCCGGCTGAATTCAAAAAAATTATTTTCTGTTATTTCAGCCGTGGATGAACTTCGAAACACTCCTGGTAAACACCAATCTTCCATTAAGTGGGTACCCTTAATTGAAGGAAAAACCTGACGGTAGAACGTTTCCTCCTTTCACAACCGTTAGCTCAGTAACATTACATACTTACCAAAGGCCTTTTGTTTTTTATTTATATTTTTTTTTCTGACTCTAAATTCTCATGATTAAATTCTTCAAATAAATAAAAATTCCAATTTAAATGTAATCCTCTTAAATTTTTTTTACCATACCAACCTACGTATGAGTCAACGCAATAACCAAATCTCTTAAATCTTGACTCTCTCTTAAGGCCGGTTTACACGCTATGTCTTATTGTACATTTAATCGCGTATGAGGAACTTAAAAAAAATACAAAGAAATAGACAAGATGGTAAATAAAGAGACAGTTACAAAAAATAAATAAATTAATAAACTCGTTAAAATCGGTTTACAAAAAAGAATTGAGGAAATTTCGATCCGACAAGACGTACGTTTTGCTGTTCGCAGGCCACGTCTTATTGGATAGGATTTCTCCTGTCCGACAAACCGGACAATAAGCCTTTAAACGCTGGTCAAGACGTACGTTTTGTCCAGTGTTTACACATTACGTGTTTTCCCTTTCTGTTCTCTACCTCAGTTCCAATCCAGAATCTTGAGTTATGTGAAGTTTATTTAGTGAATCTTTTTGAGAGACATTTCTTTTTTTTTATTGTGGTGGAAACACAACTGATTATTTGATTTTATCAACTATAAGAATACAACGACCGACAGGAAAAGGAGAAAAAAAATGGTCAAGGGCTTCAGAAAAGAAGCCAGTATTCCCACGTCTCGTTACTGATAGAACTATTAACGAATGGACACCTCAGCGTATTGTTTGTTTGTTTGTTTCGTTTAAAGTCACTTTATGCTGCTATGGCTAATCGGAGGATGCTAAGGTGGGAGTCCTAAATTTTGCCTATACAGGTATAATTAGGATAGGGATCTTTAACGAGTACCTGACATCGCTCGGGAGCCCCATTTTACGTCCCTTCCGAAGGACGGCATAGCTAAGGATTTTTTACTCCCTTTAAAAAATCCTAAGGTCATCTGCCGGGCTGCGAACCAGCGATCTTGGGTTTAGTAGGATTATATGCTAACCACTACACCACAGGTGACCCCACTCAGCGTATTGTCAATTGCTAGAGTTGGTAACACCATACATACTGAAACAAGACACCTCCATGAGAAAAGTCCTATCAGTTCTCGCAAAATGATGCTTCTCCCATTTGTTCTTCAATCTGACCTTGGATTTCATTTCAACTCGACAAGACGTACGTTCTCCTGTTTACACACCAGATAGGATTTGTCCTGTCCAACAAAACGTACAATAACACGTAGCGTGTAAACCAACCTTTAAATTAAAATATATCCTTCACGAATTTCATCTAAATTAATAATTAGTTAATTAGTTAACAACTATAATTTTTTTTTTTTTAGATTAATAAGTTTTTATTATAATACAACTTTTTTTAAATTTAATAAAAACGAAGTGATGCAAGCCGAAATGCATAACTGAAATTATAGATCACATATATCTTTGTAGGTCACTCACGTTTCGCGCTTGATCAAAAGCGTATCAACACGACGGCTCCAGAAAGCAAACAGGCTTAGCTTGTTATACAACTTGTCATATAACTTGCTTCTAATTCAGCTACAGCTACGTGGCTATATCAACTAGCTTAAGCTATAATTGAAATCAGTTCACCTCTAACCTTTGAAACAGTAGGAACCCTAATTTATACCATATCAAAGTAAAACAATCTCAACTGCTTGCATCTTGTTCTAAGGGTTTAATTACACTCATATTTGTCCGCAAACATCTTCTCAACATAAGGAGACTCTAATTGTTTAATAACCCCCAAATGGCATGGGGTTCCTTATAGAAAATAGTAAGCTTATCTCACAGAGCCCAACTCTGGTGACTGAATTGACATAAGCAGTTTCATTCCTCTAAAAATCAGGGGGGACCAGGCGGCTAGAGTGTGCATACCAGACCACAGTCTCCTAAGAGCGGCATTAGATGAGGAATCAGCTTCTTTAAACAGATCCTCACTTCTTTAGTGGAATGTCACAGGATAGGTATGTTTCAATACTTTATACATATTAATGCTTAGTTTAGTTACATATTTAGTTTTATATATACATTAAATATATGAACAAACATGCATATATCAATTGTATAAAGTACATTTGTACAACTTGGGTGATGGACCAAAATGCAGAATTATACGAGGAAACCCAGTACTTGAGTCAATTCGGCTTCGTAACACTAAAAAGAACTAAGTAGAACGCTTATGGTCTCATGTTCTTTATAAGCATACGAAATCATACTTGAGGGCACCAGAGCAAAGGGAATACTCCCAACCACGGTAACTAGAACAAGATTTGTTGTTCTAGTTACCGTGCTCCCAACCACGCTGAGAGGACAATTGCCGTGCAAAATGTATACGGTAAGGAACGTTGATCAAGTTCATCATGGTAGTGAAAGCTGTATCTGTCAAGCAAGAGAAGTTATTTTCTGGCCAAAATTGGCTAAGGAGAAAAAGGCTGAGATTAGCAAGCGCCCCTTGAACAAAGTACATCACCCCTCATAGGCGGTTTTCTCTTATATCGCATGAAACTCCAAGTTTGTGACCAACGTCACATCATAGTCACAGACTACTACTCATCATTCTTTGAATTAAATAAAGAAAAATCTTTGAAGACTTGCTCTGATCTATTTTTAAAGGGTGTCTTAGGTCAGTTTGGAACACCAAACACATCTGTGGATCGCAATTGATTAGTAGCGAATTTCACCGCACAACCACCAAGCCAATATTAAGACAAAATTGGCAGTAAAGGCGGAAAAAACTTTAATAGAAAAAGGCGAAGGAAGAAAAATAAGAATTAACGATGGCTTTGTTAGAATGGAGGAATATACCACTCCAACGCTTAAACGCCTGCTGATGTTGAGAATGACCAAGACGCTAGTCCCATCGGCTGAGTCAAAGTTTCTTCCTACAGTGTCAGAAGAAGTTTGAGCGATTAGAGGCTAGGAAGCTGTCAAAACCTTCCGAGATGCAAGAGGTTTGGGTAAAGTTTAAGCTTGGTATCAAGAAGATTCTCTTTGTTATTTTATTAACATCGGAAACTGATATTAAACATTCAAATAATAAATTTGAAAATTGTAATAAGTTTTCTCAACTTATTAACTGAGAATATTGTCCATCCAAAAGCCCAGTGGCTCGATGACAATAATATCAAGGATGATGCCTGCAACCTTCTTCTTCTTGGATCTCGAACTAATCATGGCCTTCACATAAATATTTCGATCTGGAATAGTTCAACTTGATTTACTCTAAAACTGCCATGAACGGTCAAATGACCATTTTCCAACTTTTTTGTAGAAGTTCTTGGAAACAAAATTTATTACTTTTTCTTTTTGACATTACAACTTTTATTAAAAAAATTATCAAAAGTATTTTTTTCAATACCCATTCCTCTCTTATTGTTGTTGTTTTCCGAAAAATTGTGGTAGAAATAGAATGTCAAAGTAGAAGTATATGTAATGTCGGTAGGTTTAGTGTTTAAAAAATGTGGTTTATTTTTAATTATTTAATTTTGTAAACATATTTAGTTAAAATTGAGCAATAGAACAGAAAACGACATCGCCATAGCTTAAGTCATGGTGGTGATCGGCCCCAATTACTTTCCATTGAATTGATTTAAAGTTTATTTGGTTTGATTTCAAGAACCTTAATTCAACCCTTATTTCTTGTTGTGTATTATTATTATAGCTAGTGTTTAATTGTTTATTTTTACTTAAATGGAATCAGGGTTAATATACGTGTGCTTTGTTGAAAATGTTGCACAATTATTATACATTTATTAACAGCCGACACCTTTAATCTCTTACCACACATCAAGATCAGTCTGACAGGGTCACTCGAACGTTTACCCGATGGTTCAACACTTATAACCTTCTTTGAAATAAGGTATTGTTTTAACCAAGGTCTTTAAATGCCCATTTTAACTAATAGTTTACAACTAATAATTTAAGAAATAATAGCTGTAAAATAATAGATTGTATACAACATTAACATAAATAAAATAAAAAAATGTATTATCGCTAAAAAAAAAAACAGTTAACAAAAGAAAAATTATAACTTTTTTTTTTTTTTTTAATGAGGATTAGAAAAGGACAAACTTACAGAAATTATGAAACGTAAAACTGAAAAAACAAACATTCTTCAAACTTGATTCGAGTTCCGGCATAAAAGTCGATACTAAACCCGAAATTTATGGGGGCCGAGTTAAGTAAGCTTGTGCAGGGGCAAGTAGTTGTGATGGATGTTTTGCCATCGAAGAAAACTATTGCAACTCCCATCGCCCTCATTGAATCTCCCTAATAGCGGCAAAAACAAATCACTCACAAAAACGTTTGCTTAAAGCTGCTCTTCGTCAAACTGTTTGTTTTTATGAGTCTGAATAAAATGGCTACCGATAAATCTTTCTTGGGGAAGGAATCATAAAGGTAAGGTTAATATTAACACTTTATCAGGGTTTTTAAACAAATATTTTGGTTATAATTGCGATTATTCCGGGAGTTAACCTTAAAATTGTTGTTTTTGTTTCATTGTTAAGTCATAATATCCTTATGTAATCCAACAAGGCAAGAAAGGACTGTTTATCCTACAGGTTACCAAACTATTATAGGCAGATTTGGAAGACCAAGATTATTTCCGTCGGCCCTCCAAGAAAAACATTTTTACCCGTCTAGATTGAAATCAAAACCGTCCATACCCAAACTTTCGTTTTGACACCCTCGTCACAACTCGGTCTATAGACTAAAAATTAAAACTATAAAATTAAAAAAAAAAAATCGAAGAAATATCGGAACTAATGCAGATAATTGTAATTGAAGGTCTCTCGGTCATCTCATTTTCAGACACCTCAGAGGATTGAGTTTGAAGCAAGTAGGGAAACTAATGGATTGAAGTGTGTAAGGAGTTTACTATTTAAAGAAAGGTATCTGCTTTGTGCCAAATCAGCAACATATGAAATATTTATAGCTTTATGCATCCATGCAAGTTTATTTGTGATATAATAAGGAGCGATGAGGATTTTACAAAGGATTTTGGATTATTAGCATTGGATACGAGTTGGAAGGTTTAGTAATTGCTGTCACCTAAATAAATATTTTGTAATTAATCGGGAGCTTTAAACGCTTGTCTAGTAAATGTTGGAATATTTAAAAATGACGAGCAGTTTATTTTATTTTGAGTGTGGTATGTAAAAACAATTTTAAACGAATATTCAATTTATTTAGTTCAACAGTTCATTTAAAATGCATCTAGAATCATTTATCCCCTTGTTTGTGGCGAATTCGTGGCGAATAATACTCTTTAGAATGGAACATTTTGTCCTGTTTTATTACAGCTGGTTGAGAAAAAATTATATTATTTCTATGTAATTGAATTGATGTATGGCAGTGAGACGTGGACTCTCACTAAAGATACCGGAAGAGCACTGCTGGTCTGGGAGAGAAGAATATTAAGAAGGATCTTTGGTGCTGTGAGAGAGGAGCACAGGTGGCGGATAAGAAGCAACGCCGAGATCGCACTATTGTATGGTAAGCCTGATACTCGGTGCTATCAAGAAAGGCAGGCTTAGATGGTTGGGACATGTCGAAAGAATGGAGGCCAACAGGCTGCCAAAAATAATGTTTAATGGTACATCAAGAGGAAAGAGGAAGAGAGGAAGACTCAGGCGCAGATGGATGGATGACCTGGAGGAGGATTTACGGAGACTGGGGATACGGAACTGGAGGAGCCTGGCGAGGGACCGAGAGGAGTGGAGAAGGATGATGGCAGAGGCCCAGGTCCTGCAAGGACTGTAGCGCCCAAGAACAAACAAACAAACAAAGTAATTAAAGTTTAATTATTAAACAAATCATAACAGATCATGGCAAAAATACAATGGAAATAGATCTCGAAAATCACTGCTAACTTTTAAGAATAGTAATTATGAAGTTCATTGGTATGCCTATACCAGTTATACTTTGCCGACAGAACTTCCGTGCCAAATTGTTCTTACCCGTTGTTATTTCTTTATAATCTATTTCAGACCCACATACTTATAAACAGTCAAGATTTCTTCGGGTATAATAGTTAATAATCGTTTCATTATTTATCAATAATATTTCGTTAGGTTTGTTTTATAAATAGAACATATTTATCGTTAATAAAACAAGATACTTTGCAGCATACCGCTGCTACGGGAGATGTAAAGGGTTGTTCTGAAAGATGAAACGAAGCTTGTACGATTAATTAAGGACGAGATGACGTCTTCCTAATTCCAGCTAATGACGACAACCCGAAAAAAGGTAGAGAATTATCTTCATAATAAAAAGGATCAGAATTAAGTATACGATTATATAAATAATTATAACAATAAATTTAAAAATATAAAAATAACAAATGGTTTATTTAGACCGAAAAAGGATAAATACACTGAAAAATCTGGAGATTTTGTGGGACATTTATCCTGTATATATAGTTCAGTGCTAAATTTTAATTATTAGCGTGATTATTAAAATGTGCAAGTGAAAACATCGGATTTAATAATAGAGAATCATTAATAGATACGTTAATCAATGTAACAACGTCGAGTAAAAGTCTGAGCGATAGACCAAGACATAGATGGGAGGATTGTTTCAGGTGGATTTGGGTTTTGATGTTGTTGAATGGAACCTTCAGGTTCCCTAAGCGTTTTTTATTTATTTAGTAAAATGTTTAAAAGTAAAGATTCTTTAGTGTCCTTAGTTATCATTGTAAAACTTTAGTCAACTTGCCAATAAGATTCAATGTTGTAACGTACCTTTCCATTACTATAATTATACAGGGTATGAGGAGATCTTAAATGTTAATAAAAAGGACCAAGTTTAGTACCAATACCGGATATTTGTTTTGTTTTTTTATATGGAAACTACTAAATCAGCCTACAAAACGATGACAAAAACGTGTCAACAATGATTAACATAATCCATTTATGCTATTTGTATATCACCAGAAATATAGTAAATAATCCGTATTATGTCACCAACAAAACCCTTCTAAATAATCAATTCATCGTTCTCTATCTCTCATCCATTAAATTTTTGAAATTCCATTACAACCTTTCCTACCATCTCAATCCTAGGGCTCAATCATTGCCCAGTTTCACACACATCCTCAAATAATCCTCATCACAGGCTAAACGAAAATACAGACTAAAAAAAACACATGCCGAAGCGAAAACAACTGCAGAACAAATTCGTGGCGAATAAATACGCGTCGGAAAAATTATATACCCTCTATTTACGTGGCGAAATAGGGTGTACACTGAACGAGATTTATATTTTTATAATTTTCCCGACGTTAATTTATACGCTGCGAATTCACTCTGGTATTGTAGGCACTACTTTTTTGATAAGTTAAGTTTACTTTGTATCCAATCCTTACAATCCAAAATCATTTGAAAAATCCTCAATTTTTCCTTGCTTTGTCACCAATAAACTTATCCATAAAGATTATAATATGTTACTGATTTAGCCTAAACCAGATACCTATCCTTTCATAGTAAGCTCTATTACTACTCAAATCTACTAGTTTTTCAACTTGCTTCCCACTCCATTCCCGATAATTCTCAGAGGCTTCTGAAAAGAAGTTAGCCTACAGACCTTATAGTGTAGAATTTTTATTGAAGTGCTACTGATGAGTAGTTCTTTTCAAGTTGTGGTATGTTATTTTAATCGTTATCAACACATTTACTTGATGTATTTATTTTGTACAGTTGTAAATTTTAATAAATGGATATTTTAAAACAAAATGTCGTGATACCGACATATCACTAATTCATACACAACGCCTAATTATTTGCCTGTCTAAATCTCTAAAACCCCCATATTCAGACTCTAGATTAATTTAAGCACGAGGTAACCCCTAGGCCGGACCAAGAAGACCACCGGACCACCACTATGGACCGCAGTTCCATCTCGGCCGACTAGGACATCCCGCCTTGAAGCCACCCTATTCACCCTACGCCACGAGCCCCATACACGATTTGTCTGCCTAAGTGGTTTCCCCACCTTCGCTCGACAAGATCCACCCATCACCCTTTTTCTTTTTCTAGGGTGGGGGTGTTCCAGCAGAGCTAGAATACGACGCTTCAAATAGTTTAAAATTACAGACGGGGTCAACTGCCATGGCGTTCGTTCAGGTCTGTAACACCAATCAAGTAGGAAGGAAAGAAGAATTATCAGCTAGTAGGACGCTTATCATGAAAAAAGAAATATAAAAAAAGCAGTTTTTCTTTATCTAGAACCGCTCCACGTGCATGATAAACCCTGACCACGCGTCCGTGAACATATACTTAAAACAAGTATGAACACTCAACTGGTTAACTTCCACTGCAGGATCATATAGTTGTATGGAACATTTGGAGACGTAGATGAATGCCTTCTAAAATGAGAGTAGAAGAACAGCGATATAAACACCCAATCCAATTAAGAAAGAGGTATTCTTTGTACTTGTAAAATGAGGCGCAAGAGGAAGCGTAAGACATTAGCTACCCATCCATGAAAGTTAGCAAAACAATTCTCCAGACTCCAGCATATTATAATCAAATAAGATGATTCCATACGCAGGGAAAGAAATTAGAAAATATCAGTGTTGGCTTCAGTTAAGATAATCAACTATTGACACAAAAGTGTTAACCTCTGATGATCCTGAAAAATACAAGAAGTTTCGTATTAACTACCCAGCAGTTTTCATAGACTTAAGCAGGCTTATGACTCCTATTGATAGAGGAAAGCATAAATGGCCCTGACCAGAAAGAATATACCCCAGAAGTTATGTCACGACTGGTGAGAATTGACAAAATGGAAGGCAATAAATGCTTTGTAAGTATGTCATGGGGCTTTCTCAAGAGGTTTTGACACGACAGCAGGTGTAGACAAGGGAGACTAGTCTGGCTTTTGCCTTTACTTAATCTTTGGTTTTGGAAAAAGCCATAAGAGATTCCCGGCATCCAACACAGAGGCAATGCAGCAGTTTTGTTTCTATAAACACAAAGTTGTATTCGAGGTTCTTCTGACATATGGCCGTATGACATAGATCATGTCGGAAGATCCTTAGAGCGTTGACAAAACGTTTTGCGCTGGCAATCGACAATTCGGGATCAAGCAGACTAGGAACTACTTTCCATCAACGGAGACAAACCAAGTACAAGAGTTTAATCTCGTCCCCCTAGTCATTACAGTGTGGGATAAGAAGTTAAAGGACCAATACAATGACATCGAAGTGGTCCCAATGAATTCGTATACCATGGGCACCGTCATATTTCTGTCCTAAATGACATCAATGAACTAGATGGACCCGGACCGTTATGGCAGCCAACGATGCTTTTTGTGCCCCAGCAGCACTTGAGGATCATCATTTTGTCTCAGGATCGAAGTTAGGAGTACTCTTCGCCTAGTTCCGTCCTTACCCTGTTCTCACTATATGGATCACTAATGCTGACGATTTCAAAGAAAATGAGTTTTCGCTCGTGATGTTTGAAAGAAAATTTCTTTCGCAGACTCTTTGGCGGTTTAATACTCGGAAGGACCTTGAAGAAGAATATCCTATGCAGACATACAATCTGTAAAGATATGGATAACTCTCCCCAAGTTTTATAAGCTCCGTCTCCCGGCATACGATTTAGCCCGAATGATCCGGCGGAGATTCCCGCGAAGCTGCTTAACTGAACAAATCAAGGGATACGAGGTGTATGTAAGACCATAAAGTCTACGATGGAAATATGGTAGTAGTTACTAAAACATTAAACTCTAACTACTATGGTTGGGCCAGACACTTGCAGGGGTCAGCACTAAACGGATTACCGGTGATCTCTGCTCTAGGCAAGCCAAGTCTCTACTATACAGGAATGTAGTGGTATTTCTAATAGAATAAATAATCTCAATCAATAAAATAAGTTATAGAATGTATTTAGGGGAAAACGCGTCACATTAACATCGTAAGGTGCTCCATACGCTCGCAAGCTCTGCGCAAAATAAATAATTCGACAGTGTTATCCATTAATTATTTTAAAAAACATAAACCATTTATTCTACGTATTACGGTGCGGGACCTATGTAGCTCACAGTCAACAATGAGTTTCTATTCACCCAAGCACACAAAATCTCGGAAACTAATACCAATGAAGCGAATTTTTTATGCTATGCCTTTGTTTTGGTCTTCTAATTGAGTGGTACAAATTCACCCGATCTCAGCACGTTATGCAGAATGAGATATACAGGTCCCAGTCACCAAAAAATCGTTTTTTTTTTTCAAATATCTCTATTCTAACCATCGGGCTTTCAAGTCAAATATTACCAAACTTTTTAGAGAATAATATGCTCTGCGCTGTATTTTTTGTCTTTTTTTCCTTTTATCTTTTGGATTAACCGTTTGCGAGACCATGTGCGGGAACGGATACGCGGGTACCATTCAGACAACTTGCTACGATGCCTTCCATCTGTTCTCAAGAAATATTTCAGAATCAACAATTGTGATCATTAAGGTTACTGTTAATTTCATATGTACGTTGCTGGCTCTTCATCAATTGCTTATATCTCGAACACCGTTGAAGTATAACAACTGTATATGCACAATTATCTAGAAATTTATTATCTTTAATTTTCGATCCATAATCTTTGTTTAAGAGTCCACTGTTTTCCGATATAAACGAAAAACTAACACGGAGGCTTCTCCCTTCCCCCAATTCCCGTACCCCGGACCGAACTTTTCGTATATTTACTTGATAATTACGCCTGACGACGCTATGAATCAAAATAGACCGCTATTCTGTTTGTGTATATATATAATTTATTAAAGTTATATACTATATTTATTATAGCATAGAATAGAATAGAATAGAAAAAAAAATTTTATTCTGGGACTATGTCCCTTAAGAATAATAGTTACATGACAGAACATAAGTTATATCTAGCCTAGAGATTATAAATTAGATAATAAAATAACATAATTAAAAGTAACTACAATTTTACAGTAAAATAAGCAATAAAAAAAAATGTATACGCATATATAAACACATACACACTACATACATACATAAACTATATTAACAATCAGTAAAAGAAAAAAATATTATATAAGAAATTGATTAAACAATATATTTCTGATGTTGAATCTAGTAAAGGATGAAAAAAAGAAATGATGATCAAAAAAGAATAAAAATGAAAATTATTTCAATGATAGAGAAAACATTATCATATGAAGATTGTTTAAACAGGCTAAAATTTTATATCTGATATTCTTGGGTGAAATTCATTAAAGCATCAATATAATTAGAGAGCATCCGACTGGAGGGAGGAAAGATGGTGGAAGAGGAGTGTTTTAAAAGTTCGGAGGGAGGATGCATTACGAATAGGAGGAAGAGAATTCCAAAGAATAGCGAAGCGGGCAAGAAAGGAGCGTTGGAAAGCTGTAGTTCTGTAGGATTAAAATCAAGTTCTGCGAGTATTGGTAATAGGATAATCTCTTTCTCTCAGATGTAGCCTTTGAAGTTTTTTTTTTTGGAAGTGCAGACCTTAGCGAGCTATGAAAGTTTCCAATTTCTTCGAACCTTTTGATGATTTTCTGGCCTGTAGAGCGATTTCCGGAAATTATTTAGCCAATTTATCTCAAAGACTTTCCTCTTTTTCTTAAAATGACTATTTTTCTTATTTCTACGAAAATCACTGTAATGAGAAAAATAGGGGCACATTTCCTTATTATATTAATATAACTCCAAAATTATGCCAACAAAAAAAATTGTTTAATGTGTATAAGTAGGTACATTCATTTGAATAACGTCTATGAACAAAATTATAACGTTTATGTAATGATCTTGGTATATATTATTTCCAGTTTACGTCAAATAAATAATTTTTCTAAACAATATTTAAAGAAGTAATCCTTTTTCATTTCAATATAATAATAATTAATGGCTACATCATAAGAAAAAGTACCTTTGACCAATAAAACTCGATAAGGTCGATGTCTTTATAAAATAACAACAACTGAGGGTTATTTCTGTAGCTACGATACTTCCAAATGAAAAAGTTTCTTCAAAAGAAGACTGAAGAATTCAATAGTATTAAAAGAATTTCCATGATATTTGAATGGCATGCCGAAGTTTTATCACTGTCTTGTAATATTGATTCTAAAAAGACTTGATAAATAGTTTTAGCTAGGCTGTTATAAATTTATAACGTTTTTAATACCATATAATTTGATTAAAATAAATTTAATTTTGATGGTATATTTAAAAACAAGCACAAATCATGATACTTGAAGGTTTCTAATAATATGTAATATTAAATTTTTTTTTTATAATAAATTATGAATTCTTTATTACTAAATATTGGAAAATGGAAAATCGACTTAAATATTTTCAACATTAAGAAAAATGTAATTTTACTTTACGCACTATACAATCTAAGATTAACCCATTTTAAAAATACAACTTTGATATTTCATGTGTGGTGAGCAACGATGCTCAATCGCCAGGTTTTTTCCCCCATTCAGAATAATCACGTTAGTTATGTTATAGAAGCTGGGTGTGGGGCAGAATGGTCTCCTAAACCCCATAGTCGATCTACTGCTAAAGAAACAGAAATTTAATCTTCTATCAGCCGGATTCGAATTCGGGTCCCTGAGCTACCCCTTACTTAATTATGAAATATGGTTTGACTACTATAACTTTTGAATTTTAAATTATAAAGCCGGTGGTTCTGCTGACTTAAAATAATTTATTTAAATTATGAAAAAAATTGTTGGTTATCTTGTTGGAACTTCTTAATGATCTGTTTTCACCTAGGTAGAGAAAGAAGGGCAGGTTATTACGATGTTTACCTATCTATTCTAGCCAGGATGGGATGGAAAAGGAATGTGAATATGTAAAATTCAAAAAATCAATGTTGTCATTCATTTTAAGTGGAAATGTTTTTTTTTTCTTTCTTTTTTTTCTTTTTCCTTTTTATGATTCGATATATAGTTTAATGGATCCGCCGAAAAACGTTCTAAGCGACAAAACTTCTGAAGTGGCGGTTTTAAAATGTTTAATAGCACGTCATAGTATGATATAGTACTCCATTATGTCATTATACAACATTTAAAAATAACAAATTAATATGTAAATATAAAATCTAACCTACAAACTAACAAAAACTTTAGATTATGAATTTCTTTCACTGATTATTCAAAATTTTGTTTTTCGCTTTGAACATTTTTTGGCGGAGCCATTCAATCATTACTTTTTTTTTTTTAATTTGTTTGATAATATAATTCATTGAAGTCCTTTTTGACGTATTTCAATTGTTTTTATTGATCATAAATATAGCTATTTAGTATTCTAAAATGTTTCTATACATAATAAACGAAGTAAAACAATAAAAAAAAAGAAAGGTTACTTGAGGTTAATTGAATAAAACGACAAAATGTACTTTAAAGAAAAAAAAATTTGATATTATAACAAATTTTCGTGTAATCTGATTCACGCTGATAAGTTAAATCAAAAGTATTTATGAAATGAAATCTGTATTTTATATAATATGTGTATGAAACTGTTGATTTTTTGAATTTTTAAAACTAACAGAACATATTTATAGTTTTTTTAATATAAATTAAATTGAATTAACCAAATTTTTATTATCATTTTTTAGTTATATAAAACCCTATATTTTTGTAACCTCTCTTGAATAGCGATCGGCTCCTATTGGTCAATTTTCAATCTTTACTGCGCACCACATTTTATCCCTTTTTTTAAAACAATTTAATTAAAAAATGTAAATTTTATTTTTGCTAAACCTTCCTTGAACTACGAATACTATGCAGTTAAAATTTGGTTCTGATTAGTTTCGTAGTTTTCGCGATTAGTGATCACAAACAAAAAATGGCTTGTCCTTTTATATAATAGTATAGATGAAAGATAATATGTAATACCGTTCAAAATTATAAATATTAATAATTTAAAGATCCATGAGAGAAAACAAGAATCCATCTTGATTCTCCCCAGAGTTTCGTACGAGGAGACCCTAGGAGGTCGACTTCTCGCCGCTTATGGAAATGAGGAAGTGAACCTACGGGAGTTGCTTCAAAGCGGCTCTGATTGCTCCCCCAGCTCCAGAACATAATCAACTGTTGGCCTTCCATTGAGCCCACCGCGTCTATTTGAATAATTTGTTCAAAGTGTTCCGTTGGAAGAAGGGATTCCTCTTACGGCAAATACTCTTGTAAAATGTTTATCGAGCGGTTGCACAATGATTCATAAACATCCGATAAATCTTAGTAGTTCTTGGCCCCTATTAGTGTTGTTTTTTTTTCTCACTCAATGGTAATGGGTGATATGAACGACAATGAATCCATTCAAACAATATGCACAATGAATGTAAAAAAATAATAAAGAAATTAAACATACAACAAAAAATAAATAAGTTTTTAACTATGCAAGAAATAAAAAAATATGTAATGAATGATAATATAAAATAAATTAAGATAGTAATTGCAGAAACAACTAACCTCAAATATATGATAAAAAAAATAAAATAAAATCATACTATATACAGGGTGTCCCGAATTTGAATGGCAAAACTTCAGGAACTTATAGGGGACCGCAAATCTAAGACAAAAAGTCCCTTAGAGATTTGCTCATTTTTGCTTAGTTATAGAGAAAATCGCAAAAAAGAAACAAAACAAGTTTTCATTTTTATACTTATTTATTTACATTTATATTTATGTTATGTTCTTTTTAATGTAAATATTGCTCAAAATGTTGTCCACTTGCACCAATGCAAGCATTACATCTAGCACTCACGTGATAAATTGCAGCTAAACATTGTTCTGATGATATTTGGTGCACTGCATCTATGATTCGGTATCTTAATTGCTCTCTTGAGTTGATTGACACCGAATAAACTTTCTGCTTCAAGGTTCCCCATACGAAGAAATCCATGGGTGTCATATCAGGTGATCTGGGTGGCCAAGGTACTACTCCTCCACGTCCAATCCATCGTTGTGGATAATTTATATCCAGCCAAGCTCGAGCAACTCTGCTATAATGAGCTGGACATCCACCGAGTTGGAACCACATTTCAATCCGCTGCTGTAAGGGAATTTCATCCAAATAATTAGAAAAGTCGTTCTCCAAAAAATGTGTAAATGTGATTCCATTCAATCTTCCAGGTAAAAAATATGGTCCCACCAGTAATCCGTCCAAATTCCAAGCCAAACGTTAATAGCAAATTCATGCTGAAACCTATTTTCTCTAATAGCTCTGGGATTTTCAAGAGCCCATACATGATAATTTCTTTGATTAACAATTCCTCCTCTTGTAAAGGTAGCTTCATCGGTCCATATAATGTTTAATGGAAATAAATTATCATCGCGAATTTTGTCAAAAAATCAGTTAATAAAATTCAATCTCTCCACATAATCTTGAGGTAATAAATTCTGAACTTTTTGAAGATGGTATGGGTAGCGATTATCACCTTTCAAAGTTCGCCATATTGCTAATGCAGCAGATGCTCTTCGGATGCTAGCTAGTTTCAGGATTGTTATCGAAGTGGCGTTGGACACAATTTCTTCTCCGATAATCTACTCTTATTGCTGCCTGGAATTGGTCGCCTTCATTACGTATTAAGAATGACCCAGTCTCTCATAGTCTATTAAAAGTTAAAGAAAAGACTAGGCACTCTTCTATTTGGAAATCGGTGCGCATACTCCCGCACCGCTTCTAAAGTATTACTGTTACAGAAACCATACACACTGAAAAAATTTAGGAATTATAATCCTAGAAGGAAGCCAAAATGTAAACAAATAAAAGAATGTAAAGGATAACGTTAAGTGTTTACATATCTCACTTACCAGTAACATTTTTTTTGTTTCTTTTTTTTGCGATTTTCTCTAAAACTAAGCAAAAACGAGCAAATCTCTAAAGGACTTTTTGTCTTAGTTTTTCGGTCCCCTATAAGTTCCTGAAGTTTTGCCATTTAAATTCAGGACACCCTGTATACAATATTTACAAGCATCTCGGGAAAACCACGAACCAAGTTCGTATCCCAACTGAGGGAGAGCAAGCAAGAGATCCCACGTTAAAATAGTTTTTGTTGATCTGGTGAATACGCGGTCCCACTTCATCCCAGTTTTTTGTGATAATAATGGTTCCAAAACTTTTTTTTTTTTGGAAATTTGAGCTTACGAGGAATCATATCTTAGCCGACTAAATATATTTATTTAAACTAAAAATGTAGAAAAAAATATATAGTTAAACAAATACTAGAAAAGCACGCTTTAATAGCAAACAGCAGTCAGACCTTTTACTTTTTAGAGCTCAAGATTCGAAGCTAATTTCTCTCTACTATTCGTGATTTTTGTTTGCAATTTTAACACAATTTATCCAAAATCAACAAACAATTTTTGTTTTTTTGACATATCTCAGAGTAAGAATGGGCAAATTTTTACTATAAAAATCCTATCGGCCACAAAATTTTATGATCTACAACTTCTTGAACATAACATGTTTTGATTGGATACTCTTATAAATATCTTATATACTCTTAAGGATGAATAAAACTAACTTTTTGTGAAAGTTGGAAAAATTCTTTAATGTTTGACAGTCAATAATGGCTAAACGCTTAAATATAATTCAGATTCTTAAGATGCACAATTAAATAAACTTTTTTGTAAATAAAATATTTTTCGATTGAAAGCACTTTTCTATATGTTTTTTTTTTCCAAAATCTGAAAAAAGTTCGGTTTTTTTTGCCCCCAAGCATTTTCCCCTTATCAAATTTATTTCCATTTTGGATATTTTATTCTCCATCTGGACCATATAAATATATAAAACCTGCAACTTCGCCTTTTGCAATGCAGACCCCCCCATTTTGGGGGTAATTTAACTAGACTAAGTGAGAACATTAGAAAGTTGTGCAATTATTTGTTAATAATTAACTTAAAAATGAAGTTTATACTGTGGAGCGAGAGCCAAGGTCAAAATTGGGAACCTTTTGACAAAGTTTCCTAATCACCAAAGGCCTGAGACAAGAAATCAAAAATTGATCCTTGAAACGTGTTAATCAGATTGCTGGAAATTGATGAAAATTACGATGAGAGCAAAAAATATCGCTGAGGAATAAACTTTTTCCATGTTCCCCAAGCTTCGTGTTAAGTATTTATTATAGCATATCTGTTTTTTAAATTCAGTTTTATTTCACAGTGATGGGAGAAACATTGTTTATAAAACTACAACCACTTTTAACAGAACATAATATAATTCTTAATCATTTATATGGTTTAAGAAACTATCACTCCGTCTGGTTGATTAACATATAAAAGAAAAGATTAGAACAGTATTCTACATTGCTTTTGACTGTTATTGCGATCGCACTAAATAGATGGTATCAGGAACAAGGCTATTTTCCTTAATATTGAAAATGCTTTTTCCACTGTTTGGCATCAAGGACAGCTGTGGAAAAAAAAATATATTACATAGTAATTAAGTAAGTATCTCCCAAGGAAATAATGTATACGCATGGAGGAAAAGATACAATTCATAAAATGAAGAGTAACTCAACTCGTCTCAGTGATCGAGGTACCGACGACACATCTTACAAAGCTGTCCACAATTACATGTAACTTATACCATTGTGTTCAATATACTGTTAAATATTTAAGGAAAATATTATTACCGACCTATTATACTATATCAGAAGAAAAGTATAAGATAAAATAACAGAAAATTAAAAATTAAGTAAATTAAAGACGTTATTTATCTTGTAATAGAGCAGCTACCCATGTATCAGAATATACTCGAAAATGGAAAAGTTCGTAGGTGAATTCTGGCAGGTAAAGACAGATTATGGTGCATAAAATGATAAGTGGGAGTATGATGAGCTAAGATCGTTCTCTATCTCTATACAAATCAGCAGTCCTTATGAAGAAACTTAGTTTCTGTTAATGCAATCAATTATCAGTGAACGATGGGGACGAATACGGTTAATAAAAATAAGGTAAATTTTAATTCTTATATCTTCATCAAAGCAGAATATGAATTAGTAACAATAGCGGTAACTAAACAACAAACAACCTACACAACAGGTTAGTTAGCTACATCAGTTCCAGCTAAAACGATCAATACTCAACCATTTTAAAACGACAAGCCTGAAGTAGGGTTAGGAAGTTCAATTTGAGATTAATAATATTACCAAAGAGGATACATCCCTGATGAATTTCGAGGGTTAGTGCTTAGCGCACACATTCGTCCCCTCAAATCCCAACCGAATTGCCCAGATCGGATTTGATAACGAACCGTGTACCTGGCGATTCCATTAACCTTTCAGTGATCATTCATCGCAGGGATTCATTTGATTTCAATCCTCTACAATCCACAAATGGCAATAAAGTTCAATCCACTGACTTGTATAATGTCGCATCAAAACCTTGTACTAGAATCGTTCTGTATTATTTTAAGTAACTAAAAAGATTTAGTATTCAGAGTATTGTTTGAAATTGCCTGATAGCTGACTTCTAAATAATGCCAGATCTGGTGGAATGACAAGAGGAGTCCTTCAAGAAAAGTATGACCATAAATTCTGTGAAGATTAAAGTGATGATGATGCTAAGAGAACAGGAAGGCGTCAAAATTGTCTGCGATGATGAGGTGCTTCAGGTAGTAAAAGAACACTCCTGCTTGGGTGCCGTAATAAGCTGAAATCTCAAACAAGATATTTAAAGGACATCAAGTTTACTACCAGATATCCAACAATATAATCTGTCACCGTGAACTAGATAAGCCTAAAATGCACATAGTCTGTCAACTCTGTCCCGGCGAACTCTCATCTATTGCGGAGAAAGCTGGTCCATGCTGGACAGATACTCCAGTCGCATAACAGAAGCAAAAATAAGTTTCTTGCGCAGATCCGTTGTTAAAACGAGCAGGGATCGCATTAGAAATGAAAGTATAAGACAGCAAAGAAACAACTCAAGTGGTGTGACACTGGCAGAAGAAAAACGAGGAAATGAATCCCATAAGATATTAAGAGGTATGATCCACTAGGAGATCACAAGGACGTCAGTTAGTTTCGTTTCTGGAGTATTTTAAATAGATTTGAGGTAGAAGAGACATAATCTTCAAAAAAATATCTTCATATTATTTATTTCCGTGGCACTAGAACCCGTAGTGGGTCCTTTTCCCCTCTATGAGTCACCATCATTCTGTTTTCTAGTGCTGCAACATTCGAATTCTTGATCCATCTTAGAATCCTGGAGTCAGCTGTCACTCCATTCATTCACTTTAGTCCAGGCCGAATGTCTCTTCTGGTTCTTTGGAGAACTTTTCGGGTGTTTTTCTTGGCATACATCTCTCTCTTTCGTTCATCCTAGCAAAAGGCGCCTGTCCAGGTAGGACTTAACTTCGTAGTTAAGAGAAATCAGTTTAATAATGTTCTTAGTTTTGAAAGTTCGTCATATGGATCTTTTCTTCTTCGAAGAAAACTAGTTTCTTTTCATCAACTTTTGATTTAGTCCATCTCTACGGTACATAGAACAAAACAGATGGTACTCTTATATAACTACGGAATAGCTTTCCTACTAATAAATTTCTCATATGCAGTCGACGCCGCATATTGTGATCACGGTTAATGTTATCAACCGCTTTGTGTGATCATATTGGCTTGGATCGGGCCAAAACGTTACCATTTTTCCGTTTATTGTCATCAAAATTATTGAGATCATTCAGAAAATGACGGCTGGAGCTGGTATAATTCTTTCCAAGATCATCCCTTTTTCTAAGAATGTTCAATATAACATCCCCTACTTCAACGAAAATAACTTTACTAGCTCAGCTCAGTATGATTTCATCCTCAGAAGTGTTCGAACCATTTTTTTTTTGTTTTTCGAGTGATTTTTCGGTTTGTTTTTTAACTGAGCGCGGGACCATCAAAATGACGGGACCTGAGTTTATCAGAAAATATGGAGATCTTAATATCGTACGATCGCCTGTGTACCAGAATAAGTCAGCTTAAAGCCACTATAACTTTGAATATTTCACAGCCATTGCTGAATAAACTATTAAAACAGCGGAAGGATATCGAGAGCTCATTTCTGCAAAATCAAAATCAAAATCGGAAAAGAAACAGAATAAGAAAATAATTAAAAAGAAGCATATTTCTACGTACGTAATAAAAATTGTTGTCCATAAAAACGTGTCTTTTAATTCCCTGTTGGCGTATTTGCTAATGTTATCAGTCAGTTAGTGTGATCAACTTGTGCGAGTCCCGCAGCGATCATATTAAGCGGCGTCTACTGTGTTTTAACATTCCAATAAACAGTTTGGAACAGCTATTATACGCTTTACTCTTTACTTCTTCAGTCATTCTCCAGAGTTATCCGACGGGTTCCATTGTGATCCATGGTAAATAAAATCTTTAAACCTCTTAAAAATACAGGATCGTATACTTTTTGATTCCTCTTTTATTCCTAATCCTCCGGCGAGCATGTGTTTCTTTTAGGTATCATTCACATTTAGACCAATAGCAAGCGCAGGACTTTTCAAATCCATATTTGAAAAGTATAATATTTTTTTTTCAATTAACAAATAAAAGTGTTTAATTCCAACATAAAATAGCCTGAATAAATTAACGTTAAACGCAGCTAAAACTCAAGCTATTGCAATAGGATCCCATTCCCTCCTTCGATTGAACATCAACTTCCCTACTTTATACCTAAATGGTCACCCTATTTCTTTCCACTCCTCTGTTAAAAACTTAGGTTTAACCATCGATCAAACCCTCTCCTGGAAATCCTATAGTTCCCCAAATTTCCCGACGATCAATTGGCTTCATAAAATTATTTCACCGTTCTCGGTATTTACTTCCTCTATCCACTCGTAAACTCCTAATATACTCCCTTATCTTCCCCCAATTTGACTATGGATGTGTGATTTATGGTGGGCTCTCTACGACTCTTGAGAAAAGCTTAAAGCGTATCTTTTTATTTTTTTATTTATTTATTGTTCACCCTATCTTGCCTTCAGGCAATACAGGTTTAGGCAATATTAACTTTTAAAATTGCCAAAATATCACAACATATAAATATAATTACAATGTAAAATTATAATATATACAGTATAAAAACAATAACAATATATAATTACTACAATAACAATAACTATAATAACAATAACAACAATAATCGTATGGCAACGTAACTAAAAATCCTTCTTAGGCAGCTCCAAGGATGTCACCGTCTTCTTCAGCTCCTTCGCTGTCCGGCGGCCTCCCAGGAATATTTCCTCTTCTATTAAGGTTGAAATGGGATGAACCAATTGCCGTCTTCCATCCGTATACAAACGCTTTGTAGTGCAGGTAGTTTTCTTCAGTGATTAGCTGAGGAAAATCATTCTCCGAAAGAACATAAAATCCAGTGTCCCTCAATAGTTTGGCCCTCAGAGCTTCAAAGGCTGTGCAATTCATGATGATGTGCTCTGCGGTTTCTGGAATTCCACATCTAGGACATAAGGGATCTATGTCTACACCAAGGCTATGGAGTTTAGCTCGGAAACCCCCATGTCCTGTGAGAAATTGCGATATCCAGTAATCCGGGAGGACCCATTTCGCATGCAAACGTGCTTGAACGGTGGGAAAGTATTTTCTCAAGGTAGCACCTTTCGAAGTTGCCACCCACCGCCGGTTCCACGCTTCTATAGAATGATCCCGGATAATCTTTTTCCATTTTCTGGGTTCTTCTGTGATTCTCGCTCGAATGTTCTCCGGAAGTCCAGCTGAGCCTCCTCTCTTGAAGTTATCCTTCAAAACTTCTTCTCGTAAGAAGAGGTCGATTGGTATTCCTCCTGCTAATACTTGTGCCGCCTCATGTGACACACTCCTGTAAGATTTAGTTACTCTGAGCAGAGTGGTTCGCTGGATGGTCGCCAATCTGCTCTTCTGCCGCTGTGATAGATTCTGGTACCAGGCGGGAGTTGCATATCTCAGAATACCCAGAATCACCCCATTATAAATCGTCATCGTGGCTGGATATCTGAGACCCCAAAATGCACCCCCGACGCGGCTAAGACCGTTTAAGGCTAGTGTCACTCTATTTCTTAAGTATTCCAAATGTGGTGTCACATTGAATCCTCTTCCGATTCTTATTCCAAGATATGTGACTTCTTCACTGGGACGAATTCTTATTGCACCAATACATATATTTATAGGATGCGCCCTATCTGTCTTTCCTTTAAGTAGAATGGCCTGCGTCTTTGAAGTTGCCATTCTCAACTTATTACTTCCACACCATCGTCCTACAAGGGTGGCGCACCGTTGTGCCTCTTCTTTTATTCCAGACCTGCTGTTGGAGGCCACTATAGCAGCTAGATCGTCGACGTAGGCCGTGGCAGGGAACTGCTGTTCCTCGAGCACACCCAATATTTCATCGAAAACCAGCTTCCATAAGGCTGGGCCAAGAACTGAACCTTGGGGGCATCCCCTCTCTATAGAAGCTTCTCTCTCATAAGAACTTCCTCGAACCTTTACAATCCTGCTATGAAGGTAGCTACTTATGAGAGTATATAAGTTACTGGGGGCATCGTATTTCTGTAGCTGTTTAAGTACTCCTGGCCACCAGACGCTGTCAAAGGCAGAGGAGATATCAAAGAGTAACAACATGACATATCGCTCATTCCTCTGTTCGACATCTGCACGAATTCTCAGTATGGCATCCGTAGTTCCCTTACCTTTAGTTGAGCCATATTGCCGTGGATGATTTGCCTTTGTAAGTATCGGCTGCAGTTTTATCATAACAAGATTTTCCAGTACCTTACTCAACACCGGAAGGAGACATATAGGCCTATACGACTTAGGAAGTTGTTTATCCTTGTTTCCTCCCTTGTAGAGCAGTCTTAAATCTGCTTTCTTCCAGCTTCTAGGAAAATACCCCCTATCTAAGCAGTCATTGAAAATGCCCAATAATCTATCTTCAATATAGGGGATACTATTCTTCAGAATCGCGGCATCTATAGAATCGAGCCCCGGAGCACGGCCGGTTTTCTGCCTATCAACAGCAATGCGAAGATCGTGAATGTCCCATGGAGAGCAGAAGTCTGTACCAGGTGGGTATGCCGTAGTACATCTAACGAATTCTTCCTCTTCATTATCTTCGGACGGGTCGTCTGTAGGATATGTTGCCTCAATGAAAATGGTTGCTGCTTCTTCGATGGTAGTTGCCTGGACATCCACATGCTTGAGGGATGCTAACGTTTGCATAGGAGTCAGCTTTCCCAGAGCAACTCTGTAGGGAATGCCCCATGGATTCTTCTTTGACTCTTTGACAATGAATTCATCCCAAGAACTCCGCTTCCGTAAGCGCACTTCGTTTCGATATGCTTTAGCTTTGGCTTTATACTCATTACGAAGTGCAATACGCCACTCTTCACATCTGCATCTCTGGTATAACCGTCGCGCCTTGTAGACTTCTCTCTTTGCTGTTGTTAAGGCCGTTGTCCACCATGGAACTATTCGAGCTCTGACCTTTCGCCGTTGGAGAGAATTTTCAGCTGCGTCTAGAATTGCATTGGTTATTTTAGCAACTCTGAAGTCCAGGTCATCAGCAACTTCCGGTTCCGCCATTTCCCAATCTTCATCGGCAATTTCTCCTTCCAGCATGCATTTGAAGACACTCCAGTCATTCCTTCGGGTTACGTAACCCTTGTCAATATCGTGATAACCTGGTATATCTTGTACTAGGCTAAATTCCAGGACTTTGTGGTCAGAACTAGTTTCAGATCTGAGTGTCCAGTCAACAATGTGCCCTACTAATGTCGGTGATGCCAATGTCACGTCAATCGAACTTTCACCCATTGGCCCTGAGAAAGTGGGAGTGGAAGAAATGTTGTTGACAACTACTAGCTGGCTTCTTGCTATAAAATCACCTAGCATAGCACCTCGTCTGTCTGTTCGGTTGGAGCCCCAAATAGTGTTCCAAGCATTGGTATCAGAGCACAAGATCACATTCCTGGTACTAGACGTGATCGTTTCCATGACAGCAATACTTTCCTCAATGTTAATTCCATTAGGCAGGTAAGCCGAAATCACTGTAAAGGATAGGCTGCCCCACTTTATGTAGCATGCTACACAATCAGCCGAAGAATATTGCCTTAGATCCATCACGTCTAGATTTGGGTTGTTAATCACTATAGCAGCCCTAGGCCTCCTCTCTCCATTGTTGAGGGCTAAAACTCTTGAAGTGAGACCAAATCCCGTTACGAAGTTTCGATGGCTGGTCGGTTCCTGAATCGCCATAATGTCGTAGCGTCGAGAAAGAACTCGCAACTCGTCTGCCACTATTCTTCGGCGACCCATGTTGAGCTGAAGGATGGTGATCTTATTCATAATAGGTACGTTTCGCCATTTCTTTGCACCACGTTAAGTGCACAGGGCACTCCCGACTTCCAGCCTTGTGCTTTGTTCTGCTGGGATCAGCATTCGACCGTTTACAGTTAATGCAGGTTGGGTCCACCATTGCTTTCTTCTTCGGACACTCTTTCATTAGATGACCACTCGATGCGCACCAAATGCAGACCACTGAATCTGCAGTGCAAGTGGCCTTGGTGTGTTCATAGCCCTGGCACTTAGTGCAGCGAGGGGCGTCCAGGTAATCCCTAAATGTCATTGACCACCATCCTCCATCTAGACTTCCTATTTCCAACAACTGAAAGCATATCATTGGGTGCACTTCCAATACCCAATTCTTAGTTAAGCCGTTCCTTGAGACTGAAGAGAATAGTGGACGGAGATCTTCAATTACCAGGAGAGTTGGAACTGATTTTTCTGGTATTTTTTGCCACAGAAACCTAACTAGGTCTTCTGAGCTCCATGCGTGAGGCACACCCCTCACCTCAAGTTTAGGTTTTTTCCTCAGTGCTAGCTTAGCTTGTAGCCCGTTTTGGCGCAGCTCCTGCCATCCAATGACCTTGGTTGCATGGGATTCGTCTTCTAAACGAACTAGAATCGAGCCTGCCTTGGTCGCTCTTACTACAGATGCATTAACACCCAAATGTGAGGGCGATGGAAGCCCATTTATGATATCCACAGGACTTTTCCCCAACCCGCTGATCGTTAAGTATGCTGGTCTTGACGTCTTAGACGGCTTCGTTGGCAGTGATTTAACAATATCTGCCAGTGTCTTGGGTTTATTCTTTGGCAGACATTTATCAGGTGGAGAGATCTCGATTATATTTTCCTCAATTTCTCTTCTTTCTTCATTAATTTTCTTTTCTTCCAATTTTGCCTTTCTCCTATTTCTTTTGGTCTTGTAAATCTCAAAGGGTTCAGCTTCCTTCAGATTATTATCTTCATTAGTCGACAGTTGCTTCTGTTCTGAAGATTCGACCTTGGCATGTAAGGAGGTTCCCATGTTTACCCCTGAATGGTTTTGAACGACCCTTGGTTGTGACCTCTCCATGATTTTACTTATTATTGTATTAATTACCATAGGAGACTCCAATGTTTCCTTCACCACTCTTTGAACTAGCGTCGAAACTGAATCCCCTTTGTTCTTGTCTTCACATTGTTTGACCTTCAAGTTTAGGGTTTCCATTATACCTATTAATCGATCAATGTTTTCATTGATATGTTTCCTGGTTACGTTATTCATCTTTTTGTCAAACGTTTGAATGAATGTACGTAAGTTTTCTTGAATTACTTTTGCTTCATGTAGACAGTTATCACTAAATATTTCTCTTTTTTCTTCTTCAACATCAGACCCGTTCCTAGGTCTTTTAGCAGATGGGCCTGGGTCCTTAAGGCTAAACATCCCGATTTTTAGTAAGATTTTATTTCAAGAGATGGCAGCACTTTTGGGGCAAATTTATTTTCGCTCTCATTTGTGAACAGATTCATCAATATTAGATCTGTAAACGGATTTGGTAATAAAAACCCCATTAAATTCACGCTACGTTTTCCGATTTTTTTTTTGTCAATTATTTTAGAATTTAAAAAAATTATCTGGCGAACTATTGATTTTTTTAAAAAAAGCTGGTTATAGTCAGTTAGTCATAAGTCAATTGAACACATTTATGTAAACAGATTCATTTTCGGTTACATAGGTTGATCGTAATATGAAAAATACGATTCAACAATAGCGGGTGATTAGATTAGTAAGCTACCTGCTGTTGGGAAGGGCTGTGAGGACCCAGCTCCCAGTCAGCTACCGATCTAACGTCTCCCCAATAGTGAAAAAACCGACAGAATAGAGGCCAACAAAATTTAATGTACATTTAAGAATATAAATAATATTTTAAAAAATGAACCTGTGTGCAAATTTCAAAATACTATATA
The DNA here is from genome assembly GCA_003667255.2 of Euschistus heros. Classification (NCBI taxonomy): domain Eukaryota; kingdom Metazoa; phylum Arthropoda; class Insecta; order Hemiptera; family Pentatomidae; genus Euschistus; species Euschistus heros. Next base: position 2,518,695 of record RCWM02000106.1, on the reverse strand, counting down.
TGTTCTTCTGTAGTTTATAAAAAGAAAAAAAAAAAAAAAAACTCTTTTTTAAAGCATAGTTAGATTATCTATGAAATTTATAAACATTTTTAAACCCAGGAGATATTAAAAATAATAAACCAACAAAAAATGATATTTGGAACAAATAACGAGTTAACACATGAATACTTTATGTAATTAAAAATACCCTAAACAAATATTTTGGCATTGTTCAAGAGGAATTTATTTCACTGATTAATATATTCGAATAACGGAAGTCAAAGTGTAAAGTAATCATTAGGACCAAAACATGTGTTTAGTTTTCCACATTTAGTTGAAATTTTCAGCTACTATACCAACTGCATATAATTCCTTACTGATTTCCAATACCACAGATGCCCTGGATTCTTATATTCTCTGGAACCTGATGAATTAGGGTTCGGTAGGAATTGAGAAAAACTTAGTTTACAGTAAGGTTCAAAGCTTTTTTCTTCCTTATGATTTATCGAACATCATATCACTTTTTTTTTTTTTTTTTTTTATATTTATTTTAAGTTATAAATTTTGGTTTTAATTTTATAAGAATATTTCAATGAATAAAAAATTGTATTAAAAAAAAAAAAAAATGTTTTGTTTAATAAAACTATCTAATACGCCACCAAGAAAAAGTATTAAAAAATTGCAAAGTGTGAGATTTATACTTACTAAAAACCTAGTGTTTTTTTTTACTGCTCCATTCATCAAACCGTTGCCTGGTAACAACTGCATTTTATCCAATAGATGTTTTACATATAGTCCAGTAAAAAGGTATTTTGAACTAGAAAGTTTATGGGTAATTGTTTTTTATGTCTTGCTTTATATTTTTGGAGGTGCTGAACACGAATCTAAAGTTTTCCAACAAAATTTCCATCGGCAAATATGAGAAAAATTAGAAAAAAGTAAAAAAGCTTTAATGTTTTTCATTATTTTGCTTGTAACTTGCCAAGTAATCATTTTAACCAAAATACTGTTCTATTATAAAATAAAGAGGAGAAAATGACCTACAATTTATGTCCCTAAGTTTTTTTTGTCAGACGTAAGGTATCCACAAGGAATTTGGTCAACTGGTGCCAGTCCCACTTCTCTGCAAAAATATATTTGTCGTACTTTTCTATCAATAACTCCGAATCTATTTGTCCGATTAAAACTTACTTTTTTTCATCTTAAAGATGGTTAAATTTACTATTAGAATATTAAATATGAAGTTCTAATAATGTCCATTAAAAGCACGCTAAAAAGCCCGTATTGTTGTATAATCCACTTTTTTTTGGCACATTTTTCGCAGTAACTCCGAAACTACTTGTTCGATTCAAAATTTCCTTTTTATATCTAAAAGGTGGTCAAATTTGCTATTGGACTGTATATATGAAGTTTCAATCGGGTCCCTCGAAATACACACGCCAGAACGCTAAAGGTCTCGTACTTTAATGAAACCCACGCTTTTTTGTCACATTTTTCACTATAACTCAGAAACTATTTGTTGGAATCAAAATTTCATTTTTTCATCTAAACTTTCTTTTATATAATATATATGTAATTTATATTAAATATCCCGTGAAACACCCACGCTAGCATGCTGAATATGTATATTTTGGAAAAATATGACAATTATGACATGTTCAGTGGGCTGGCGTGGGTGTTTTAACGGCATTTAAAAAAAAAAAATTACATATACACGATCTTGTTTTAAATTTACCCCGGTTTTAGATAAAAAATGAAATTTTGATTCGAACAAATAGTTTCGGAGTTATAGTGGAAAATGTGACAAAAAACATGGGTTTCATAAAAGTACGAGACATTTAGCGTTCTGGCATGTGTATTTCGAGGGACCCGATTGAAACTTTATATATATAGTCCAATAGCAAATTTGACCACCTTTTAGATATAAAAAGGAAATTTTGAATCGAACAAGTAGTTTCGGAGTTACTGCGAAAAATGTGCCAAAAAAACGTGGATATCATAAAAGTACGGGATCTTTAGCGTTCTGGCATGTGTATTTCAAGGGACCCGATTGAAACTTTATATATATAGTCCAATAGCAAATTTGACCATCTTTTAGATATAAAAAGGAAATTTTGAATCGAACAAGTAGTTTCGGAGTTACTGCGAAAAATGTGCCAAAAAAACGTGGATATCATAAAAGTACGGGATCTTTGGCGTTCTGGCATGTGTATTTCAAGGGACCCGATTGAAACTTTATATATAGATTCCAATAGTAAATTTTACCACTTTTTAGATAAAAAAATGAAAATTTTGAGTTGGACTAATAGCTTCGGAGTTATAGTGACAAATGTGCAGAAAAACGTGGATTTTACAACAGTACAGGTTTTTTTTTTTTTAGCGTTTTGGCATGTTTATTCAAGATACTCGATTAAAACTTCATATAAAGAATCCAAAAGTACATTTTATCATCTTTATGATGAAAAAAAGTAATTTTTAATCGGACGAATAGTTTCGGAGTTATAGTGACAAATGTGCAAAAAAACGTGGATTTTACAACAGTACGGATTTTTTTTAGCGTTTCGGCATGTTTATTCAAGATACTCGATTAAAACTTCATATAAAGAATCCAAAAGAACATTTCATCATCTTTAAGATGAAAAAAAGTAATTTTTAATCAGATGAATAGTTTTGGAGTTATTGACAAAAAAGTATGACAAACATATTTTTGCGGAGAAGTGGGTCTGGCCCCCAGTTGGCTAAATTCCTTTTTGGATACCTTACGTATGACAAAAAAAACATAAGGACATAAATTGTAGGTCATTTTCTCCTCTTTTATTTTAATGTAGAAAGGTATTTTGCTTAAAATGTTTTCTTTGCAAGTTACAAGCCAAATAATGAAAAAAATTAAAACTTTCTTACTTTTTTCTATTTTTTCTCATATTTGCCGGTGGAAATTTTGTTGGAAAACTTCAGATTCGTGTTCAGCCCCCCAAATAATATAAAGTAAGCCATAAAAAAAAATTACCCATAAACTTTCCACTTCAAGCCTTATTTCAAAACCATTTGACTGGACTAATAGCCTACTTCAAAACTCAATTAAAACTCCAAATATTATTTATATATCATAGAACAGGGTGGTCCTTTTTGGTTTATCACTACATTCATTTCGTATATCTCCGGTGGGAAATTTCACCGCAGCGCCCCTTTTGAAGTTTCGTTTTAATTTTATTATGTTTTGTTGTACTCCATATACCTGTCACCAATCGAGGGAAAAGTTGGCCTCTTTAGGCCTAAGACCCCTGTTTTCAGTCAACTCAGTCAAAAATCAACATACCCCCAGTGTTGGGATTTCCCACCTGCAGTATATGAAATGAGTGTAGTTACAATAAGGATCACTGAAATTTGAAAACCACAAAATGAACCAACTAGTTTTTAAAAAATATAAATTTCATTTATGGATTATTATTATCTGATTCATGTTGACTACCGCTATAGTCCTGGCATCTGTAATAATGTCAACTCATGAGCTTTTTTACCCGATTTCATAAAAATTATTGATATATTTTTTATATTTTGCTAAGAAAAAATAACGAACCCCACAATGTGATGTGGCCATAAGAAATCAGAAAAAAAAAAATCACGTTCTTCAATTGATTTCCACTACTTGTATTTACAACCAAATAAATCAAATCATACAAATATAAAAGAATAAACCGTTTTGTGGGCACCTATATCCAAACAATAGTAGGAAATTACATTTTAAAATTACTTTTCCCGGTTATGTTTTAATTATTATGGTATACGCTATGGAAAAATTACATATCCACGAGACTTGGGAACAATGAAATTACCTTATATTACGGTAATTCTAAAACATTTCCAAGGAGCCAGTTATAAAACTGATTTTATTTATCAGCCATTATTTAATTTTATTTAAGATTTTTACAGTCAACTAATGTAAAATTATTGATTTTCAAAGTTGAATTTGAACAACTCAGCGAAACAACACTATGTTTTCAAATTACATCACAGTAAATATTATATGGGTACGAACCCTTTTACATTATCAGCTCTTCTTTTCAGTTCAGGTTTTCTTCGTCTAGCAGATACGCGGAGATTCTTTTTCGATTTAAAACTATTTATATAAAAATCTCCACGTCCAATATATTGTTCTTCTTTGTTATGCTCTATCTTTACAACTATAGAAATTGAACGGAAATACAATTTGTTCTGGACAGGAAATATTTTCAATTGTCATTGGGTTTTCCGGAATATCTTTTACCTGGTTTCTGTACTATCGGATTGACTTCATATACCGACATGCTACATAAATTTATATTAGGTACAAGGTAATAAATTTACATATGTATTTATATGTGTAAATTCATATATAATTACATAGGTATCTATCGGCTAGGTAACTTATGGAATTATTCGGAATATTTTATAATATTTGTCCCAAATACATTACCGGTAAAAAGGGTCTAGTGTTAGACTTCCTGCAGCAAATAAACAAAATCTTTTCTCTATTTGAAAATAAATAGACAATAACTCCTTTATTGACTTTATAAAAAGACATATTTATCACAACTATAAGTTAACTATGCAGCTATTATCAATTCATGATTTTTCAGATTTTCGGATCATCAAAGTTGTGTACAACACATTATAGTAAAAGTTGTTTGTTTGTTTTTTTAATATATTTTAATTACTATGGTTGACATTCAACTTGTTGGACCGTCAAACGCTTCAATTGAAAATAAAAGTTTACAAATTATTGTAGCTGGGTCTGTTTGTTCCTAATAATTAGTCAGTGAAAAGGGCCAATGTTTCCTATAGATACCGCAATAAAATAAGGATTGCATATACAAAATGTCTTTTTTTTTATTTGGTAATAAATGGACAAATAAAATATTTAATAAATTTATCAAAATATATATTAAACTTGAATTCAGCTTTTGTCAATTCGAATTTATTTTAATAGCCTTATTCTTACTTACTTTTTTACTTAAAATGAGAAATTGTTAATAGAATGGATCTAACAACACATAAAAAATAATAATAACAAGAAAACAAAATCATACAATTTTTCTTTGGTTCTTCACAAATCGAGGAATACCTATGGGAGAGACATTTCGGTAAGGAAGAGACCGTTTCAGCCGGTGACGCAATTCCATCCGGTTGTAAACAAAATTCGTATTTTTCACATTACGATCGTAATATGCATGTTATAATTAGTTGGAATGTGTCATTCGTTTCAGAAAACGTTTCTACAACTGACTATAACCTCATATTTTTAAAAATATATATTTAACACCTATTTTTACGTTCTATTTTCTTAATTATTGAATTTATAGAAAAAAACGCTTCGTAGCGTGAATTCTGTGTTTACCAAATACCCAAAGAATTTTACAGATTGAAAATTGGACATTCCGTTCCGGAGAAATTGCGGAAATAAATTCTACTGTTTCCAACGCTTGACTGAAAGGGGTATATTTAGCCTTAACGATTGCTCTTCCTGGAGGATACTCCTCCATTTTTGAATAGATTAATCACTACTAACCTCTGATGTTGTGAAACCTAACCTTAACGGTTTGACCTAATTTCACTAAAAGTCGCTTTAAAACGACAAAATATGTCTTATTGTTATTGGAATCTTTAAACAATAACAATAAACAATGAATGAACATAAAATAAAGGAAAAGAAACAAACAAAACACCAAAAACTGGATTTAATAACACAAAAGACAACAGCACGAAAATCCACAGCCGCTTAAAGCGTATCATGAATTGCTTCATAAGGTTTGTCCTCGCTCTCAAGTGTCCCACCTCTACACCGAGTTAAATTGGCTTTCCCCTTCCTTCCGCAGGGATTACTTCCTTGGTATATTCCTCTTCCAAGTTATTAACACACATCGCCCTCCTTTTATCCATAATATCCTACACTTCAAGTCCTCAATACAATCACTACATACAAGATCCCGTCCCTTCGATCTCTACACCCCATCCTTCAGAACGACTGCATTCCAACGTTCCTTTCTTGCCCGTTCCGCTATTCTTTAGAATTCCCTTCCTCCCTCCATTCGCAACGCATCTTCCCTTGGAATTTTCAAAACACACCTCTTCCACCACCTCATCTCCCTTTTTTCCTTTACCGAATGTACATATGGTTTTGTGTTTATATAAGTGTTGTTTTTTTATATATTTTTTATATATTTTATTTTTTTAAATTATCTTATTATTAACTTGTATTTACTTTATATTATATTATTTCATTATTTTATTTAAAATATCTTGGTCAGATATGATATACTTTCTATAATTCATTGTTGTTATTCTTAAGGGACTTTGTCCCAGAATAAAGTTTATTTTCTACCTATCTAAATTTAATAAATATATAGCGAAAACTTTGACATTTTTGCACTTCGGTATATATTAATGGAAAAATTTTCTGCCTACAGTTTTCTTTACGTAAGAAGAAGGCAGTGATGTTGAAAGGAACTATTATAAATTAGGAGGATGATGGCCAAACATAGGATTCAATTTAACAGCCGCGTCACTATTGTTCTGGCCCTCAGATTCGGGTTCCTATTGAGCAGTGCCACTGGTCATTTGTAATGCAAATTACACGAAATGATTAACCGAGGATCCCCGGACATGAATATTCAGTTACATTACTTTAATCTGCTACCTGTCTTCCGATTGTATAGTGTTTGCAATTATTTATTTTTGTTATTATATAAATTATTCTGTGTGTGAATATTTATAAATAGATTTATATACCACAAGCATATGCCATGCTACTTACATTTATATAGCCCAGATACATTAAACAATACACGTTTATGACACCTCAACGTACTGTGTATAAAGAACTCACATAAGCGTCACTAACTCTTGAAATATAGAAAAGAAGAAACAATGAGATATAAAGGATATAAAACTTGATATTAGTGTCATTCTCAAAAAAATTGCCGTTTTGGGTTTAGAGATGGGTTGGAGAGAGAGAGGGGTTAGAGAAAAAGTCAAAAAATGAACTTCATTTTTCTTGAACGAGTATATTTGTATCATTTCTTAAGAATGTTAATTTTTTGAAAAATACTTTGCAATCATGAGTTTTTGTTTTTTTTAATTCATTTTTTATATGTCAACAGAAGTAATTTTTATGACATGAGTATTACCTTAATTAAATAATTACTTAAAGAGTATAATTTAGGTTAAATTATCTCTGGACTGCAATAAACTTATATCATGGGACAGCTAAATTTGCTTAGAATTGGTTATTGGGTTAATAATTAAATTAAAATATAACGGTAAAATAATTAAATAAATAAAATTAAAAGAGGTCGGTAAAATATAACTTTTAGTCAGGAGTGTTACCAACATTTCTATAATTTAGTTTCCATTTTCAAAAATGTGGTCTAATTTCACTCATAAAGAAACATTTTACATAAAAGTCTCCACTTCATTATAGAATGACGTCGGTGAGGTAACACTCCTGACCAGTAATATCTGATATCATTCACCTCATTTTTTCATGCTGATGAACTTTTAGATACTATTTTACAGATAAAAAACTTAAAAAACCAAAGTAAGCTCTTTGAGAATATTATTTTTATTTTTTGATGTAATAAAAATTGAGTAAAGGCATTTTATAGCGGTAACACTCCTGACACTGAATAAAAATACCATTGTTTTCGAAGCTAATTAACCTCTCTCCTCAAGGAACCGGAAGTAACTGGTTTAATAATCAGAAGACGGTGCATTACTTTTGGAGGAAGTTTCCTTATGATCCATTAGAGTTCTGTCTGCAATTGGGCTTAAACTTTTACTTATGTAAATTTAAAAAGTAAACCCACGAATACGATAAACAACAAAAATATACCGGCTTAAAAATAAATTATTTCTAAAATTATAGATTGATTGTTCGATGCCGACACCCTCAATTGTTGACCACACACCTCTCTCCAACCCACCCCATCAAATAACAAATTCTCTAGATCAGCCCTGAAGCAATCCTCCCATCTACGCCTCGGTCTACCCCTCAATCGTCTACCTGCTTGACTGCTCAAAACTGATTACCTTTTTTGGAATTCGGTCATTACTAAACCCAACGACTTTGAATGCCTATTTTAACTGTTGCTTTACTATTACCTGAATATATTTAGCGCATTGTGGAGCCTTTTGAATTCTCCTCTATGTTCATCTTTTTTCGGCCCAAATATTCTACACAGTACTTTTTTTTTTTTAAACTTTCAGGGATTGTTCTTCCCTCAACGTAAGTGACCACGTTCCGCATCCATAGTAAACTATTGGTAGTCTAATGGTCATATATTTTTATATATGTAGAATAGAATAGAAAGAAAACTTTATTCTGGGACAAAGTCCCTTAAGAATAACAATAAATAATACAAAGTAAGATCATAACTGGCCGAGAGGCTGTTAAAAATAAAACAACATAGGAAAAATTAAATACAAATATGTGTGAAAAAAAAAATGCAGAGAAAAACTAGAAAAAGAAAAAACTGTTAATAAAAAGAGAATGAAAAAATAAATGTACAAATAAAGAGGTTAATATTGTAAACAAAATTGCAGAAGAGAAAAAAAACAAACAGAAACTTAAAGAAAAATAAAAGATAGAAAATCAAAAATTAGCATTACAAGAAATCAAAACATTATCATAGTCAAACTATAATTTTGGCTAATGTTTTATGTCTGACGGTCTTAGTAAATAAATTAGACGATTACATACATAGTACATACATCCTTATAATTAGAGAGCGTCGGGTTGGAGGGAAAGAAGATGGTGAAAGAGTAGTGTTTTGAATGTTCCAAGGGAAGAAGCATTGTGGATACAGGGGGGGGGGGGGGGGGGGGGGGGGGGGGGGAGGGAATTCCAAAGAGTAGAGGATCGGACAAGGAAGGAACGTTGGAATGCAATACTTCTGTGTGATGGAGTATAGAGATCGGAAAGACGAGATCATGTAAGCAGTGATTTGATAGCAGACTTGAATTTCAGGTTACTGTAAATAAAGGGAGGGTGACGGGTGTTGATAACTTGGAATAGGTAGGAGCCAAGGAAGTACTTTCTGCGGAAGGAGGGGAAAAGCCAATTTAAATCAGTGTAGAGATGCGAAACATGGGAACGTCTCGATCTTCCGAAGACAAACCTGATGAAGCAATTTATGATGCGTTTTAGTCTGTCTTCAAGAACCGATATATATATATATATCCCATTTTTTTAATTTCTAGAGAATAAGAGCGAACTGAGTAGTTTTGCGAGCGAGAAATAACAAGCATTACCAACTTTTAATCTTGCCTTTATTTCCTCATCTGAATTTTATTTTTGCTTAATATGGTAGTAGAATAGAATAGAATAGAAAAATAATTTTATTCTGGGACAAAGTCCCTTAAGAATAACAGATAATTGCAGGTATAACTAAATTAAATCTGGTTAAAGACATAATGAGCTACAAAAAAGAAAAACAATAATACATTAATGACACTATGTACATAGAAGAATCTTTAAATAAAAAGAAAAGAAAAGAAGATAACATTTTACAGATTAGAGGAGATAGAATTAAATAAGAAAAAATAAATAAATAAATAAAATGATAGTAAGTAGATATTTACACAATATTACTACATAGATTACCGAAATTATCACCGTTTCTACTGCTAACCATATATTTCGTATTATTGGTATTAATTACTAAACCAATTTCGATGCCGGCGTTTGTGAGCGTTGTGGAGTTTAATTTAATAGTTTCCTTATCTTCACCCAACAGTACCAAATCATAACATATTACTATATGTAATAAAAACTTCAAAATATTATAATTTATCACCATGTCTCAACAAATTAGTTTCTCTACTAAATTTAATTTAATGAGGAAATTGGTTAAGGAAAGGCCTGGAAGATAAGTTCCGATAGGTAATGATTTCCGCAAGGTGGTGGAAAAAGCAAAATGAAGCAATCCATTAGACAACAATCCCCTTAAACTCACGTTAAGTGGTTTCCAAGCTCTTAAGTACTCTTCGAAAACTGTTTAAGGAATCATCTTTCTCTTCTTCCTGCACTTCGAAAATAGATCAACTCGATTAAGGAGGCTGTGGAAGGCTAATGAAAAGAAAAAAAACAATATCATCCATATCGCGAATATCTTGTTATTTTAAATACGATCCATGTTTTGAATTAATTCAAGAGGTATCAGACTGTTGCTTTTATTATTTATGAAATAATAAATAATACTCTTGAGCTCATTAGTTAATTATCTTATGGATTAGATACTTTTTGGTACAGTGGACGAAACTAATTCGGAACAAAATACCCTTAATGAAATAGAAAACTAGTATTTAAATAAATTCAAGTGGTATATAAAAGAATTCATTGCCCATCTCAATTCGAAAAAGCTCCACTCTTACTTCCTTTAAACATCATCAATTCCTATACCTCCTGAATTCAATCTTCTTAGCAAATGTAAAAAAAAAATGAATATTTATGTAATATACATTATAATAGTACACATAAGGTGTATTCTTTTACAAGATTTCTCATTTATTTTGTAACTTGTAATTTAATTATTTACAATTATCATAGCCAGATGATTGTCGTATGTGCTGTAATCATATTTTATTCTTAGGGGACAAGTAGTCCCAGAATAAAGTTCATTTTCTTCTTCTTAAGATAAAAACTAACCTAAAGTAATTATATTTATTTTATCAGTTTCTTTATAGATCGATATTAATTAATTTTCACATAACTTATACTTATTAATCACATAAACTATTATGCATCCTCATAATTTTTACCCTTCACTGAACATATTTGATTTTCACTGATTCAACGATATTCCACAACACATGTTCGATACCTTACAGTATCTAGGTTTCTTCCTTGACAAAAGACTTACAATGAACACTCTCACTAAATCAATTAAAGAAGAGCATAGCAGATACTTCAGCCATTTATATAGACTACAAAATATGATATAACACCTTTCCACTGATAACTGGAATGAGTTTATACACAAGACCATCTTGAATGATATTTGAACCTGATATTTGTATTTGTATATGAACTTGAACTGTGTGGGGCAAGGATTCAATCAGATATCTAACATACACAATCCTTCCAATCTAAAGTCCTCAAAACTATTGTAAATGCTCCTTTTATATCAATTAAAAAAACCTACATAATATAATTTTTTTTTATCATTCCAACCATCTAGCTCTATAATTATTCTCTTCCACACATTCCTATAGCCCTTCTCATATATTAAAAACGAGATCTTTCACAAATATATTATTGTGTTAGAGTTCTGGCACCAGAAAGTACAAAGTGTCTTAAGTGAAACCACTCTCACTCATCCTCCACTGTGAAACCACTCTCACTCATCCTCCACTGGATTTGGTCTCCAGTGATGAGATGAGATGGTAGTACTGGGATCTCTTGGAATCTTGTATATCTCCTCCTTAAGTGAGAGGACAGCCTCGGTTCAGGGTTCCCAATGCTGAGTGGTTATATTTACAGATAATTATGTATTAATATATTTTTATTCATTTCATATTATTTTATTTAGTAGATTATTATTTATTTACTTTTTTAAAAACAATAAATTCAACAAGATCATTATTAATTTTTGCCACTGAGTTTGATGGCGACACCACTAACCGTTGGCAACACACCTCCCTCCAACCCACCCTCTCAAAACCCAAATCCCCAAGATCAGCCCTGGTGCAATCCTCCCATCTATGTTTCGGTCTACCCCTCGGTCGTTTACCCAACGGCTCAAAACTGATTACTTTTTTCAGAATTCGGCCATTAACAACTTTACATGCACATTTCAACCGTCTTACTGCTATTACCTGTATTATTTTTACCTGTATTTAAAAGATATAAATAGTTTTTATATTTAAAACAAATTTAAAAAATTGGCTTGTTTTCAATATTTATATCGATGAAATTATGGAAGCTGTCAATTATAATAGTTGATACTTTAAGATTAAAAGAATTTAACTCGTATAATTTTATTGAATGTTGAATAGAATGAAATATAAAATAAAATTTCACATATCCAAAGTGAAACATAATTTTGATTTGGGTTTTAAACAAAATTATGTCATTCTAAAATATATTTACTTGGTGAATGCCCCAAAAGTTCCATTATATATTATATGTTTCATTAATATCTTCATACAAAGAGACCCATATTCTCCAGCATAGTGCCAACTGTATAAATGTATAAAAAAAAAAACCTGAACCACTAACAACCCATGGTTCAATATTTAGGTAAGCTTGTACTGTTTCTGAGCCAACAGTTGTGAAAGAAGGAGATTTGGCTTAAATACTAGATTAACAACCAGAGTTTTTCCTTAATTAAGGGTACCCACTTAAATGAGTCTATGGGTCCCCCGACCCTGAAGCCAATACATGACCACAATAACAGAACATAAATTTTCTTCCTTCAGTTGGACTCGAACCCGGGCCTGGGAGAAAGGTAGTCAAGCACCTTACCAACTATACGGAAAGTGTTCAAACTAACATGCACATTCTCCTCATAGGACATCTATTTTTCTAATTTCATTTACTTTCATGAAAAATTTAGGGATTAAAATATCTATATCTAACTACTCAACTACCCCTTTTGCCTCTTTTCACGCTATCTAGTCTAAGTCCTAATATCTTTTAAAAGCCCTTCCATTTTGCCACCTTAAGTACTTATCAATATTTGATTTCTTGTGTTACTGGTATTCACTTGTATTCCAATAGAAGTGGCATATACAGGGTGCGTCCCTCTTATTGTAAAAAAAAAAAAAAAAAAGAAAAAAAAAATGAAGAAAAATGCAGCAGACTGTATCTTTCTACTCCAAGGTGTTGTAGATATATGATAATTCAAAGACTTGTTTGATACATATAGAATATAGTTTCAAATTAAATATTAATGGATCACAAGAAATAATAAAAATATTCAGAATTAACCCAAATTTTTGTTTAAATTACCAGATACAGTCGAAGTCATAAGTATTCGAACACTAGTAGTAGTTTTATTTTATTTTGTTTGTATTGTATTGTATTTACATATTACAATTTTTTTTTTTTTTTTTAACATATACAGGATGAGTTTCTCTTAGTTTAAAAAATAAATTTGGTCAAAAATCAAAAATGAAGAAAAATACAAAAGACCTTACCTTTTTATTCTAAATCCATTGCAGATATACGATAATTCAAAGACTTTTTTGAGGAAACCACGTTTTTTCTTCCATAAAAGCTGTAATATTTACACTTAGTTTAAACATTGTTCATATTTTGACCACATTTTTGGATTTAGCATTAAATTTCCTATAAGAGCAGAGTATACCTATCCTTGAATTTTACAAACTTGGGACCTCAAGAGCAGCTTGATCTTCACCTTAAGTTACAATGTCTTATAATACTTCAACACTAACCGTTTTTCGAAAAAACTATCCAAAAAACTGCAAATTTCACAAAAACTTCTAAATAAAGAAAATATTTGATTAGATTTTAAATGTAAGGTTTAAAACCCAATGATAATGAAAATAGACCTGAATTTTGCCATTGGCTTCTGAATGCAGATGATGTTGAAGAATACCACTTGTCACATGTCAAAATGAATAAACCAACAATACCTCACATGAATAGGTAGAAATGCCCTCCCCTGTAAAAAAAGACTCATCTGTCCATAAAATTTACCTCAAAAAGTGATATTCTTCATCATCTGCATTCAGAAGCCAACAGCAAAATTGAAGTCTATTTTCATTATCATTGGGTTTTAAACCTTACATTCAAAATGTAATAAAAAAGTTTCTTTATTTGGAAGTTTTTTGAGATTTGCAGTTTTGTAGATAGTTTTTTCGAAAAACGGTGAGCGTTGAAGTATTATAAGACATTGTAACTTAAGGTGAAGATCAAGCTGCTCTTTAGAGAATGTAGAATTCAAGGATACGTATACTCTGCTCTTATAGGAAATTTAATGCTAAACCCGAAAATGTGGTAGAAATTTGAAAAATGTTTAAACAAAGTGGAGATATTACCGCTTTTATTGAAAAAATCGTGGTTTCCTCAAAAATGTTTTGAATTATCGTATATCTGCAATGGATTAGAATAAAAAGGTAAGGTCTGTGGTATTTTTCTTCATTTTTGATCTAGTTTCACCCAATTTTTTTTTTTTACACTAAGACAAACTCACTTAATTTTGATAATTTTTTTTTTTTTTTTTTTTAATTCTGAAAGATCTTATCTTACTGAATGAAGACAATACATCACATAATTACTATAGTCAGGTTACAAAAGCCTACTTAAAGAACAGGATTGCTACTCTATCAGCAGAAAAGTATAGGTAAGTATATGATAAGTAATTAGATGTTTAAAATTACTGAAGTTCCAAAATTTTATTCATAATGAAAGATACTGTTTGAGAAATTAATGCAAAAAGACTCTAGATTAAATATATATATGGAAGAAATCATGACATTTCAGCTATATCCAGAATAAAGTATATTAATATTGGCAAATGCCAAAAATCATGAGCAAAAAAAAGTATTGGTACAATATGATATTGATATGTAAAAGGTGTATGTGGGCCTTTGGGGAGAGGAATCTGAAAAGATAATGGGCTATGCCAAATATATAGGTGTCCTTCATAAAATTTGGTTTAAAAATTATAGCTGACAAGCTATAATAAAATGGGTGACCAAAACAAGGCTTTGCACCATAATAGTATGCATAATATCCATACTCTCCAGAAATTCATTCTAGCTAAAAAATGGGTAAAAACAAAATTTTGTTTGTGTTCCAATACTTTTTACATTAGCTGCATAAGAACCCAGCAAAGTGTAATCACTTTAACAGTCAAGCAAATAATTTATTCTGAATGCAAGCAAAACAGTAATAAACTAGTAGACATTATCCAGCTTAATTATTTAAAATATTATAAAAGTTAAAAGTTAAATCGTCAGTATGAGTAAATAATAATAACTGTTTGAATAGAATGCTGCATTGTAAACATTCATTGCAGTTAAAACGTTTGAAGTAAAAGGAAGTAGTGCAATAAGGATGTTTATAGAAGTACTCTTCTGTACTTTTCCTTATTGCACTTATACACCGAGGAGATCTGAAATAGGGAGGAAAATATTGGTATATGATGATGCAATATAATGGAATGTAGGATTTATTTAACACTTTACTGATATTGGCAATGAGTTGTTGAAGTACATTTATCTAATTACAAAGTATAAAATGTGTGTATAAAAAACGTTTTTTTTTTTTATTTGTTTTTTTTTAATTGCTTACTGGTGAGTAGGTAATTATACAAAATAAAAATAAAAAGTTAACTACAAAATTAGTTTAGTAAATAAATATATTTCTAAACACCAAAATGAAAATTCAAAAATCAACTAACTGTTTAGATTGATTCAAATGTATACTTGAATGTTTTTAGTGACAAAGAAATGGAACTATCTCTGGAATATATTATATAAATAAATAAAAGAATAATGAATAGATGTATTCTGCATTTGAAACATTGAATTAAAATTAATTTAATAAAAACAGCAAACTAACTAAATATGAATAGAACATGAAGTGAAAAATCATTATTAAAATGTTTGTTTCAATATGCATACTTAATAGAAATAACAATTAATTGTTACAGTAACATACTTGACTCAATAAATATAATGTACACTACTCATTTATATATATATTTTTTTTTTTCATTTATACTGTAAACTAGTGATCTCAATAATTTTGGTGGTGTAAAACATAAATATAAAAATTATTCATATAGTAATATATTATGCATAATATATTTTATAATTACTTCAAACATAGGACTGAAAAAGTTTTTACAAAATTTGAATTTTAACTTATGTTCAATAATTTTGATATTGGTCTGAGATGATAATTTTGATTAATAATAGTGATACAATCATTAAGAGAGAATAACAGAGCTATGTGTAATATTATGCTCCAAAATAAGAAAGATGACATTAACAATATCTGCTTTATTTATATTTTGGACCTACATATCTTTTGATTTAGTTAAGAGGTTTAAAAAAAAAAAATGAGTTTAAAAATTGGAAACAGATTCAAAATGGGTCTTTTAGACATATTTATAGTCACAGTCAAAAGTATTCATACACCTGAATATACACCTTTATAAATCATAACAAATAAAAAATATTAGTATTATTTAATGGGATTAATTTAAGACGATAAGATCATTTAATGTATTTGTGAACTCTTTTATTCAAAAATATATTTTTGAATTTATGAAACATTTTATAAAATAGCTCATAAAGAATAATTGAAAAATAACAAGAACAGCATGAGTCAAAAGTATTTGTACACTTAATAAAATTTCTATTTAATTTTAACATTTGATAGCAATAAATATTTAGTACAATTAGGATTGATGAATTAATTGCCACTTCTATTGGGATTATTATATTAGAAAACTAGTTTCGAATGCTAAACATTCATCGTCAGTTCTCAGGAGAGGTCTCTTAGACCTCCTGAGAAATGAAATTCATCAATCCTAATGGTATTGATCCTTCTATACCATCATGTGTACCTCAAGTGAATATTTAGTAGGGCCACATTTGGCTTTTAATATGCACTCTTCATTGAATTCACTAATTTATGAGTTAAAAACAATTAAATTTCATTCCATTCCTCTATAATAATATCCTTTAAATTTTGATTGCTAGAAACACACCTTTTCCCAATTTGATCCTTTAGGTATTTCCACAAATCCTGTTGCACTGTACAGGATCCACATTTTAGAATTCCAAGCTGTATGCTTGGGATAATTATCCTGTTTAGGGGCACTAATTCTTGGTTTTCTTCTAACTTTTCTCGTAATACATCTTTCATATTCAGAGTAAATTTTTCTTTGTCGTCCTTTTCGTTATATATATATATATACATATATATATATATAGAAAAGTTGTTCTCATTCCATACCTTTAAATAGCATCGTGGACTCTTGAGTAAGGTCTGTTCACTTCTCTAAGCGACCATAGATCATTATGTAGGCACACAACAATTTCTCTTTTCTCTTCAATCGTCTCTCTGGTTTTGCATCCAATTTTCAATTTACCAACAGCAATAATAATCACTAATAAGCGCTACACCTTTACTAATTGATGAATAGTGTTGGGAAATCATAGTTTGCCCAACAGATTGAATGGTGAGAATTACTGAGTTACAAAATATCCTACCACAACTTCATCACAATATTCCACCTGAAACTCTGCAAAGTATGGTTTTCCAACACCGTGGTGCTCCTCCAAATTATTAATTGACAGTTTTCCTTTATTTTCTATTAATCTTAATTTTTTTCTTTGCTTTTTATTCCAATGAAGAGTTTATTATGTTTAAAATACATATTTTCATTAAGCGATTATCATAATGTCTTATTTACACAAGCAACTGATTTGTATGCCAAATGAAAACACCATGAACTTCCGGTTTTAAAAGTAAATTTCTCCATGAAATCGATATGGAATCATTAATAGATCATACCATATGAAAGCTGGTTAAATTATCAAGTTTTTGTGAGATTTGCAGTTTTGTGGATAATTTTTCAGAAAAACGGTGAGCGTTGAAGTATTATAAGACATTGTAACTTCTCTAAATAAGGTAAAAATCGAGCTGTTCTTTAGGTCCCATGTTTGTAAAATTCAAGGATGCATGTATTCTGCTATTATAGGAAATTTAATGCTAAATTCGAAAATGAGATCAAAATTTGAAAAATGTTTAAACAAAGTGGAGATATTACAGCTTTTATGGCAAAAAAAACATGGTTTCCTCCACTGTGGCATTTTTCTTCATTTTTGATTTTGTTTCACCCAATTTTTTTTTTTTTTTTTTACATTAAGAGAACCTCACCCTGTATATGTTTAAATAAAAAAAAATTGTAAATAAAATAAAATCAAACAAAAGAAAATAAAACTACTACTAGTGTATGAATACTTATGACTCTGACTGTATCTGGTAATTAAAACAAAAATTTGGGTTGATTCTGAATATTGTTATTATTTCTAGTGATCCATTAATATTTAATTTGAGACTGTATTCTATGTGTATTGTTATAACTTCCGATACTTTGTTGACTTAATGATTCATTTCATATAAATGTATTGAGAAGTTAGAATTGCGCATCTGATTACTGAATTCCCTTACATAAAAATAAGCTTATTCTGCACAGAAACCAGACAGTGAAAGAGACAAAATATTATTATATACATTTATTATCAAATCATTATGTAAAATAAATTTACTTGTTACCCATAAATATAAGGTTATACTTGTTTTAGTAAAAAATAAAATATAAATAATCATGATGAACACCACTAAAAAAAATAGGGTCTAAAAAGAGCAATGGATAAAAGTAAGATTAAATGTTAAAAATACTTGTTATTTTCCTGTCACAATTTACTACATCCACAAATCTAAATGTGAGAACTAACAAAGGCTTAATTTCAGCCAATTCTCCTCCTTCAACAACTGTGAACTAGTAACGGTACATCCTTACCAAAGTACTGCTCCCACGAATCTTCCTAGTTTTAGTAGCACAATATTTTTTTTTTAATTTTATTTCCAAGAAATAAAAAATCAGAAGAATAGTAACTCATTTTGTAACAATCATAAAGGTAATGCTAATTTGACTGCATAATATCCCATGTAAAAGTAATAGAATTCTAATTTTCAACAAAATAAAACTTAGAAAATAAACATTAATACTAGTTAATTGATATTGAAAACATAATGCGAAACATAAATAAAATGTTTAATTTAACTAATCACTTTAGTATGATAAATCATTTTCACTCACAGTAAATAATGAATAAAATAAATTGAATTAAAATTTAATTTGATTGAATAAAGTTATACATATTTATAAATGTTACATAACCAGCAGATAATAAAAAAAGAAACAATGCAGTTCAAAAAGTGTAGAATTACTTACATAAGAAGAACTATTTTGAAGTGCCCACACTGCACCACACCATCACCACTTCTCAAAACACATTGCACTATGGAACACCACCACTACCACACACACGGAATTAAGAATATTGACGAACTTTCCCGCACTGAAACAATAAAAATGTACTATAGAAAGGAATAAGTATTAGAAACATTGCTAATAAGAGGGGGAACTCTAATTGTTATTAATAGAAAATGAATTCCTGCAAAAAAATAAAATTAAAATAATTTATTGTAGGGTATACATTAGGTTGATACAAAAGTACAGCATCCTTGTGGATAAGTGTATCTTTATTTCAGATTAAATACTTTAAACATTACTCTTCAAAATAAAATCTATGATTTTCACTACCTTCACCCAACCTTTTGCAATTAATTTGATTTGATGTCTGTACCACTCCTTTGTTTTTGAGGCAAAGAACTCTTCACATCCATATTGTATGAGCTCATGATTATCGAAGACCTGATCTTTGATAAAATGTGCCATTGATCTAAACAAACCATAATTTGATGATGCAATATCTGGGCTATATGCAGGATGAGGAAATATGTTAATTCCATGCAGTCCAGATAATTTTTCCTTTGATAAATGATATCAATGTGCTTGGGCACTGACATGTAGCGAAATGATAGGTCCCTGTTCACAGAAGCAGAGATACTTTGCACTGAAAACTGCATCAGCAAGAAGATCAGCCCTCTTCAAGGTGGGGTTTAGACCAATTTATAAAATTAAAGTAAGAGGAGAAGGACCACCTTCATAAAGCCAATGATCTCAAAAATGTATAATTTATTTAAACATTTTGTCCCAAACAAGCATCATCAGAAATTCCAACATTTCTGCTGTAACAAAGGTAAGCAATTTGTTTTATTTTCACTATCACAGACAGTGAAATGTATTTAATATGGAAATGGGAAATAAAATAAAACTAATTGTTTTACATCTGTTACAGCAGATATATTGTAAATACTCATGAAGCCTGTGAGTGGCGAAACATTTAAATAAATTATACATTTTTGAGACCATTAGGCTTTATGAAGGTGTTCCTTCCCCTCTTAGCAAAAACTGCATAAACTCTGTGAATCTGTTCTCTATAAATGTTTCAGTCCACTTTTTTTACCTTTAGGAACAAGCTCAAAATGCAAAATGCCTCCAATGTTCCAAAACATCGCTTTTTTTTCCCAAACCGATCCAATTGAAGCAAAATGTGGCAGTATTGTAATAGATAACTGACTCTTCTAAAGCTGAAAAGCATTCTTATAGGATCAATCATGACAGTTTGTACTAAGGGTTGTGTTCATACATAAGGGCTTTTGTAACAACCTAGTACATGTAATCATACAATTACAAATATTCATTATTTTTCAGTATCAGATGTTTGGTCCCCCATTCTTATGTAAATAGGTTCATTTTCTTTTTCCCCATTCTTTATTAAAGGTAATTGTTCAGCAGACATATTGGTGAGGACTGGTGTCCATTCCAATTGTAATAAGTTAAACCAATATGATTGATACCATAAATTTTCTTCTTTCTTTGTTAGTTATTCAAGTTTTTTTTATTAAACATTTAAAAATGAGAATCCTGATTATACCTACAGTTACAAATTAATTGATTTTGTGTATTGTACTGACAACAAATTAATGAAAAAGAGAAATTAACCCTCATTTTATTGAGCATACCTCTGATCATTAGAAATTTTCATCATTCTCGCAACACCAAGTTTAAATATTTAAAAGTAATGATTATTAAAAAAAAATTAAAAATATCATAAAAAACTATTGGGACTTTTTTTTTTTTAATTTAAATATTTATTGAAATTTATATACACAATATAAAATATTATATTTCAAGTAAATGTGATTACATAATAAAAATGACACGTCACTTGTTTTTAAAGCAACTACCTTAGTAGCACTTATAAAGGATCTATATAATGCATCAGAAGTTTTCGAGACCTTCTTCTTTTCAGGCGCCTCAGAGGGTTATCTGGAATGGAATGAGAAGCAAGTTGTGATACAAATGGATTTGAATAGTTGTGGAGTTTGCTATGAAAGGATTGATATCTGGTTTGAGCTAAGTCAGAAACGAAAGGTATATTAAGATCTTTGTGGATAAGTTTGTTTGTGATGAAGTCGAAACCATTCAAACACCTTTTATTACCCTTTCACTATTTTCAACCCTCCTACCTCGCACCCTCCACTTCATTTAGTATGCTTATAGCTCTTGTTGCAAATAGACATTACTTACTTAGTAGTACCTTTTTTGTAAGTTGGTCCATTTTTTGTTTTAAAATGTTTTGTGGAATATCTTCTTTGCCATGATAGCTGTAATATCTCCATTTTGTTTAAATATTTTTCAAACTTTGACCCCATTTTTGGATTTAACATTAAATTTCCTATAACAGCTGAGTACATGTAACCTTGAATTTTACAAACTTGGAACCTAAAGAACAGCTTGATCTTTAAACAGAAAAACCATGGTGTTCTCATTTGGCATACAAATCAGTTACTAGTTTAAATAAAACATTATGATAATCCCTTGATGGAAATGTGCATTTTTAACATAATAAACTCTTCAGTGGAATAAAAAGCATAGAAAATGTTTTTTGTTTAATTGAAAATTAAGGAAAACTGTCAATAAAGCGACACCACATCAGAGGATCTTATGTTATTACATTTATTTATTATTATTATTTAGTATTTTATTAGATTTTCAAAGTAAGGTTTAAAACCCAATGATAATGAACATAGACCTCAATTTTGCGGTTAGCTTCTAAAAGCTGATGATACTGAAGAATACCACTTTTTAAGGTGAATTTATGGATAGATGAGTCTGTTTTTACAGGGAAAGTCGTTTCTACCTATCCATGTATATCGTTGATTTATATTTGTATTGCTTTTGAATAATGTGGAGGAGCTGTTGGAAAGCTGGAGCCATGCTGTTGGAAAGTCATATTTCGCCGAACTTTAGGTGGAATATCATGATGAAGTTGTGGTATGATATTTTAAATCAATATATATATCAATTAAACAAATATTAGTAATCCTCATAATTCAATCTGTTAGGCAAACTATGATTTTTGAACACTATTTGACAGCAATACTAAGATGAATAAACCAACGATACACCTAATAGAAAGGTAGAAATGCCTTCACCTGTAAAAACAGACTCATCTATCCATAAATTCACCTCAAAAAGTGGTATTCTTCAATATCATCTGCATTTAGAAGCTAACGGCAAAATTGAGGTCTATGTTCATTATCAGGGTTTTAAACCTTAATTTGAAGCAAGGTAAGGTACACCCATTTTTTTTTTTTTTACTAAGAGGTACTCACCCTGTATACTTAAATCAGAAAGCTTCAGTTGTTTGACCATTTAAAAAGAATTGAAGAAAACAGAGCTGAAAATTAAGTTTTTTGCACAACCAAGAGTATTAAAAGGAATAAGGATGTTCTAGAAAGACATAGATTGAAGATGGGAAAGATTAAATGGCTGAGAGATGAGAAATGATTAGTAGAACATTCAGATGAGTGAGGTATAATAATTGCTGTAAGCCTCATAAATAAATACCGTAAAATGGGGTCACATTAGTACGGTGGGGTGAAATTGGTACACAATTGTTTCTGTGGTTATTTCCTTCTGGCAGGTTGTTGTGTCGACTTTTACCAAATGAGAGCTTAGAATGAGTCGTTTCGTGGACTCTCATTTGGTAAAAGTCGACACAACAACGTGCAAGAAGGAAATCACCATAGAAACAATTGTGTACCAATTTCACCCCACCCTACTAATTTGACCCCATTTTACGGTAATACATTTATTGTCCTGAAAAGTTTAAAACTATTTCAGTTTAAATTTTAATATTTGTCACAAATCTATAAAACTAAGTGATAAGCAGTTTTTGTTGATAATAGTTTAATGATAATAATGTTAAGTGGGGCTTAATGCCCTATGCACACCAACTAGGGCAGGAAGGATAGACTATCCTACAGGTTACCAACCTTTTCATTTGATGTGATTCGAACCCACAACCTTTTCATTTGATGGGATTCGAACCCAAAACCTTTTCATTTGATGGGATTCGAACCAACAACCTTCTTTACTGGAAACTACAAGACCATTTCCCCTACCTGTTCTACCAACAAAGCCCCATATATTATTTGTATATTGTTAATCAAATAAATGCAATTATAATCAATAATCTGCTTACATTCATTCTTGTAAAATTAATTTTACATATACTGAAAAAAATATACAAGTATTTTGAAAATTAACAAAAGTTTTGTTAAAATATTAGATATGATATTGGTACTAAGCTATTCATATTCATTATTTTTCCCCCTTTGATATTCTGAAAATTTAATGAACAAAATCACTAATCAAATGAATTAAGTTAGAATCATTAAAAAACTATTTATTTAAACATTATTTGTTTAATCAACGTCACTTTAAAAGAATTTAAACTAAGTTTTAAATTTGATAATATTGCTGATTATCTTCAATAATTAGTTATACACTAATTATAAATATAAACTAAATGAATGCAATAATTATTATTTGTTATTGAATTGTAATTATTATTTATTGAAAATATTTATGAACTATCTCATGGGCTTTAATGTGAAAATAATAGAATGTTCTAGAAGCATTTTATAAACTCTTATTTCAGCTTAAAGGAAGAAAATATTACACATATATTCAAAAAAGTAATGCTTAATTTAAAAATGATTAAAAATACACTTAGTTCACCTTTTTAAAATAACACAAGTAGAATCTTAATCACTTTAATTCACTAATCACAAAACACTTCTTTTAGAAAGAGAAAAATCACCATTACACTAACTTAACTCCAAAAAGAGGGAAAAAGACCTAGAGCCAACCTTTGAGATAAAAAAATCCCTTTGACTAAATTTTATTAAAAATTTAATCAGCAATTTTGTTCCTTAATTATTATAATAATTATTTTTATTAATGTTTATTACATTTATTATGTTTATTCGGAAACACATACAAGTGGTATAACATAAAATTAATGTGTTATAATGAGTTCTATTATAATTTATACATTAAAATGATAAAATTTATTTATTTTATTTTAATTAAATGTAATTATATTTTTATTATTTTAAAATTAAATACTACAAATGTTGTTGATTAATATTTTAATAATCACTTGTTATTTTTATATTATAGCAATGTATTTATATTTGTTTTCTTCAATAAATTAGTTTAGATTTTTAAAAAGGTTTTTAGTAAATTTATTTACAGTTTTTAAATGATTTTCTTTCTTTTTTACTCAATATTTGAGAGAGCAGTAAACAAAAAAACAAATAAAATAAAGTTATCTGTTGCATCACCTGATTCCTTTTCTATTGAATTAAGGAAATCAAGGACCATTCTTGGAATACCTCCATTACATATTATAATTTCATTGTGGTCCATAAGGTATCAATTTCAGGTTTTTAAAGTTGTTTAATATATAAATTTAAAATCTTATTTTACTATGAATTGAATTGAGATAAAATTATTAGTATAACTCAAGCTTCAAGAAGTTTTAGCTTGAAAAAAAAACAAGATGGCACACAGCTTTGATATATCTGTTTTGTTTTTTTGTTTTTTTTTATGATACTAAACACTAATAAGGAATATTAAATAATACAACACACAAAGTATAGATAATGAACATTTCAAAGTGTATAATAATGTATTCCGTGGTTTGAGAATGAAAAAATATGTTATATAGGTATATTTTGTATCTTAAAATAAATGAATAACTTTATAAGCATTCAACCATTAACAATAAAAATTAGAATATGAAAAAAAAAACAGTCATATCAGTTCTTGGTAACTTACTAAACAAGACTAATTTTAACAAACTTAACTGCTCAGTTAGTTCAGGATATTATCTAATACTGTATTTCTATTTATAAAACTTATTCAGTGTAAATATAAACATATTTTGATTCCTTCATCAAAATTTTTTAATTGAAATAATAATAGTTTTTTTAGATGAATAGGTTAGGTTTGATAGTATGTTAGAAAACAAATAAAACACTGATAACAAGGAAAAAACTTGTTAAATTTGTAGTAAAATTAAGCGTTGAAACATGAGGAAGTACTGCATAGGTTATAAAATGTAACTAGAGGAAATATGTATGCTATTATCAAAATTAAATAAGTAAATGAATTGAATGATGTGATACAGAGCTAATAGAATTATACTGAATAATTGTATTTATAATAATTATGTAATAATCACTGGTGTTTACTAAGATTATTTGATGTGTAAAACTGTTGAAGTTTTACAAATACATTCCAACTCCTGGTTCTTTTAAGATTAAAGCTGAAATCAGTTTACTAATTTTTGTTTTTGTTGTAAATTGTTTTTAGAAATAATTCAAGTTATAACTAATGTTATCATTACAAAAATTTATTAGTAATTTAGCCAAGTTATAGATTCTTAACTTTAGCTTTTCATTAACATTACGTTTTACTCTTAAGATTACATATAATAAACTTAGTTATTGTAACCAGTTGTTATAAGGAAATCAATGAAGCCTGATCTACACTGAAATAAATAAAGATATTAAAACTGATGTATGAATACTTTAACAGGTTTAAACCTGACTTATAAAATATACTTTTCAATATTAACTGTTCTCTGTATAATAAACCATTCTGATGCTGAAACGGCCATCTTATTTCATTATTAACTAGAGTGTTGTTCTTCTAAAAATGTTTTATAAAAATTGCTAACTTAAACGTGTTGAATACTTGTTATTACTGTTTTTAAATTCCTTTTTATTTTCAGAACCTGTGGAGCATCCGACTAACTTACTATAACCAAAAAAAGTTGAAATATCTTAAAATCTACAACATATTGTTGTATTATCATGATTTCATAGTTTTTTTCATTGATGGAGTAAGGATTGTTGAATGATTAGGAGGAATCAGGTAATTGTTGAAGTAAACACTTTTATGTAGATATATATAGATATATTCACTTCAAAGTTCCCAACATTTATATATTATCTTTAGTGTTTTTCTACATATATTAAACATGAAATAATACACAAAAATTACAATATTTAACATTTCATTTTTTTCTTTTTTTCCAAGTCTTATGACTGAAATAACTCATGAGTTAGGTTTATTAATTTTTTTTTTTTTTTTTATACAATAGCAACTCACTTCTTGGGTATAAAAATAAATCTTTCAGTAATCTACTGATGAACCATCACATGTAATTAATAAGGCAACATAGGCATGCTTTAGCAAACAATCATTCACTGAATAATTCTAGTTTGCTTATGAAAGTTTTAACAAATGTATAAGTAATTATGAATATACAATGCTATACCCTCTCCGATACTAAAAACAACAAAAAAAATTATTACACAACAGATTTGTACAAAAAAGGAAAATGAAAATTTCAACTAAAATCGTCTTTACAAAACCCCACGCATTAATTTAATATCTCAGGGAATTGACAATTGGCATTTACAGATCAACAATAAAGCAATGTAGGAACTGAAGTACACTAAATATAAATTCTAATGGGGTAATAATAAAGTTTCCGAATAAAGTCTTCCAAACAGTAAATAGTTTCAACCCTCAAACATTCGTATTTATTTGGAAGATCTCATAAAGCATAACGATTATGTCTTTTGAAAGTATGTATCCATACTACTACACATTATTAATACTTGTCATGGTATCTAATTTATTACAGACATATTTAAAAAAAAAGAAAAAAAAAAGAAATTATTCTGAGTAATCGTAATAACTTTTACATTTTATTCATATCAGAAACTTATAATGCTCGATATTTAATGTTGTTTACGTTAACTTCCTGAGATGCTAGGGGACAACATTTACAAGCAATTAATTACACAAGTTAAATATTAACTATATACAAGAAATAACATACAATATATACTATCATCAATGATAAGGTAATAAATCTTACGTATCTTCATGACTTAGAGGCACTCTTTGGAGGTTCAGGAGAAAAATAAATATTGTATAAATAAAAAATACAAGTGTATAGCAATTAATACATTTATATATCAATCAAATTATACAGGCCTCTTCAGTCAATATATTTTCGCAGCCTTATAGCAAATTAATGCACGCCCTAATAAGTACTCATTCACATTTAAAGATAAACATTTATATAACATATAACCATAAACAAAATAAAAGGAAAAAACGAAAAACAACAATATATTAACAACAAAAATTACCTACATTTATGCTACTTTTACAATAAAGATTTGTTTCTCTCATTGACTGAAATACAAAAATTAATTTAAGGCACTTGGTGAAGACAATATACTTTTGAAACTATGGGATATATTAATTAATAAAGTGCATGAAAAACCATAGAAACAAAAACTAAATATTTTTTTTTTATTTATTTTTTTGTTGTTTTTTTTTTTTTTTTTTTTTTTTTTTTTTAGTGTGCTCTCATGATAATATAATCAATTTTTTACTTTAAAATATGAAAATGAAGACTTGTGTCACAGCTTAAAAATATACTTTTAACCAGAAATTCATTCTACTTCATAAAAAGGGACACCATCAATTTCATAAAATATTCACTAACATATTTTATAATTTTTAACTTTTTGTTCCTTGACATTTTCAGTTTATACATTGATGATGACTTCATTTCTTCAGGAAATATAATCTACACACAAAATTTGGTCAACAGCTGCCAAAACCATAGCTCTGGTCTTCTTACTGCAAGGGAAAGACTAAAAGCATTTTTCATGACACAGCCATTTTTTTTTTCTTACATATGCCTAATAAGGAAATTATACAAATGACTGAGTGAAACTGAAATTTACATAACAAGCAATAAAATTTACATTTGTCAACATAATTCTGGCTAGAAAAACTCATCAAATTTGTTTTTAGTAGGCTTCAGACTTATATCAAACAGATAAAATACACTTCTTAGATTCAAGTGTTTAAAAGAAAAAAATCTAAAATTATAAAATGCAAAATTAGTACCATTGCACAAAAAAAGTAATTATAAAAGCCTATAAATCTTTACAAAAGAGTTCAAGGCCAAAGTGAAAGTTATGGTAATTTCAACTATTAAAATACATTTTATTTTACAACAGAAGATTTCTAGATAAATATATTTATATAACATTTAAAGGGAGACAAAACTCCAATTAATTATATATCACTAACGACCTATAATTATCGCATTAAATGACTATAGCTCAAAAAATTCTAGGCTAATATTTACATTCGTAACTAGAATGGGAGATGATTTAGGGTCAAGCTGAGGTAGTTGCTTGTTCATTTTTTTGTCTTTTACTCCTATGATGGTGGTGTGTATGCTTTCTTTTAAGTTGTGGTGTGGGTTCGTTGGCGGCTTCGAGCTGCCTTCTCCTCTTGGCTCTAGTCATCGGACCGGTTATTGTCCTACTTCCTTCTTTATCACCAGATTTCTTATTCTTTGGCAGTGGTACAGGTGACAGGTTGAAGGTTAATGGGGTATTCGATTCAGAAGAATTGCTTGATATGCTCGACAAATATTCTCTTACTCTTGCCTCTCCGAAGTTAAAAACATTTCCTTCATCATTAGCTTTACCCCTCAGAGCTGGCTTCGGTTGAGTAGCACCCGAGTTGCGAGTGCTGACTGGGGTTTGCACAGATGATATACCTATAAAAAAAAAAAATTGAAATGAAAATATTTTTTTTCAAAACAGCAAATTTTTTTTTTTTTTCAGCAAAAGATATTTAAATTATCTTATTGTGATAAAAAATATGCAACTACAAACATTAAAAACTTGACACTGATTAATTTCCGGAAAACCTAATTAATTATTGGAGTAAGTTAAGGAACCTATATTAATTTTTTAATAATTACAAGAACAGATCCACCGTCTGTTAAAATGTTAAAAAAAAATTATAGTCTAACAATGAAATTGAACTTTTGAATGTTAAATGATGATAAGAACCTAATAAATAATAATAAAATAGTTTATAATTAAATTTATTATAGTTTTTTGTTTTATAAAGTATGGTTACAACTGAATATTCTAAATAATTATTCAATTTATTGATGTTTTAGTATTAATAATACAGATGGCATTATAATAAAAAGATATTGTTTTGGATTATCTTTTATACTAACCAGAAGAACTGGAACTTGAGAAGCTACTTGAAGTCGAAAAACTTCTGTTGTCGACTGATGGTTTTTTCATTCTCCTCCTTTGAGCAAGTTGAGCATTCACAACATCCTACAAGGTCAAAGAAAGGCATGGAATTAGATATTATAATATATTGTAAAAAGAAAAAAAATCAAAACAATTGAATTCAGTTTTACAGTGATACTATATTTTAAAAAAATTTTATTTGTTTTTTTAAAATCCTTTTTATTTTAAGAAATAGAAAAAGTAAAAAAATCGGAACTGAAAGCTATAATATAAACAAGTATACAACAAAACATAAAACTGAATTTTATTCTTAAATATGTCCAATAAGTAGAACATTGACAACACTTTTTAATCCTTAAATTGTTCTATTATCAGGAGCAATAAAAATCAATTTCATAGAGAGTTATTGAAATTTGTTAATCCAATAAGAATATTTTTATTGAAGTTTAGAATATTTTTCTAAAAATGATTCATTAATTTATTTGTTTTATGTTTTAATATAAATCCAACTAAATTGCCTTGCTAAAGTTGCCAAAGGTTACAATAACATTTTTATACGCTCATCAAAGTTTTCAAAAATATTTTTATTAGTTATGCAGTTTCTTCAATTAAATTTAGAATGTTAATTTGGAGTATTTTTTAAAAAAAAATCTTATGATAAAAACAAATAATGCTTATTTAACTTGAGATATTTTACTTTCTCCATTTATCTTTGACAATATTAGACTTTTTTCAACAACCGCATTGTATCATCAAAATTTCACTAAGAGGTGTCCTCCAACAAGTTTTTGCTTCTAACAGATTTTATTAAATTGTTTATTGGATTGTTAAAGACAGTATTGACTGAATACTGCAAACAAAGCCTTGAATTATTGCGTTATTAGAGGTTTTATGAGAAATTTATCATCTACTGGGATTTATCTTCCATTGTATGCAGAACTATGGACTTCGAAAGCCCATTTTACTGTCATTTTAATTTTAACTAAAGTATTTAGTAGCTTCTTTTGAATGATCTTCACTTGTTTTTCACAGTTCAAATTCCATACCAAATTCCACCGAATCCTATCTGAACAGTGTAATATTGGATAGCATCATCTATTATGTATTTTTTTTTGCTAGTATCTGCTTTTCATGACCATGATTTGTTTTCATTCCCTTAAAGGCAGAAACTGTAAGATATTACATGTCCTTTTGTGTTCATACTCCCACAAATATTAAGATTATAACTTACTTCAGTATAATTAATTGTAATATTCAGAATTTCACATTTTAAAAAAATATTGAAATAGTACCTGTAATCTAAATCCTTCACGAGTAGCTTTGTGGAAAGCACTGAATGCTGTTGCGACCCCATACTCGGCAGAAGCAGTCAGAACATCAGGAGTCATAAGAGGAGTGGAAGCTACATCACAACCGAGTAACCAAGGATGGGACAAAAGTCCAGACATCCTTAATCTCTGAGATGGTTCGACAGTAAGCAAACCTAGTAGAAGAAAAATGAGTTTTAGAGTCTAACTAACAATAAGATAATGCTCTAAAACTTACGGTGGTTGAATGCACTTAGTAAACAGAAAAGTAAAATCAAGTAAGCCTATTAATCTAGAAATATTATACTATTCATATTTAATAACATAATAATATCATTTAAATTAATTACTATAAAGTATAAACAAACCTTTGGTTAAGTCCTTCGCCTCTTGAGAGACTGATTCCCAGGCACCACCAGAAAAGCTGAAATCTCCTTCTTTTATCCTGTTCATAATCGCAACTGAGCTATCATCCCTAGATCTAGCCAAAAATGGAGCTCGGCCGCTTAACATAGTATACTGTAAAAAGATAAAAAGTATTAATTACCTCAAAAATTGTTTCCATAAATTAATAATAAATCTATCATAAATCAATTTAAAAAACAAAAAAAAAAAAAACAAGAAATTTTCACTATATGTATGTAGGTACTTTAGTTAATTTTGATATTTTTGTTCAACCAAAGTAAATTCCTTCATAATCAACAATAAATAGGGATGATGTGGGGAAAGAAATCTTGTTTCTTTAAAGCAATCTATATGATAAGCCATCAAGCCCCCCAAACAATATTGTTTCCTGGTGGAAAATCCTCATATTTGGATCCCATATCAATTTTTTTTTTTTTTTTTTTTTTATTTATTTATTTATTTTTTTAATTAGAATCAATAAAATACCTTTAAATAAATAATTTTTGAAATTTATCTAGTAATGATAATTACCAAAATAACGCCAAGGCTCCACAAATCACAGTTTTCATCGTATCCTTGAGCAGAATTGTGAAGGACTTCAGGGGCAGCGTAGTGAAGAGTATAACATGGAGTATGGAGTGAGTCTCCTTCACGTTTCAGCTGAGCAAAACCAAAATCTACAACTTTGATGTTCGCATCACAGCTATCATCAGTAAACAGAAGATTCTGGAAAAAAAATAAAAATAAATTTCAAAATCATATATACATGCTTAAATTCTAACAGATTACATAATTGTAATGTTTAGATGTGCCAACATTAACTTTGAAAAAGAGAATTCAAAATTCAAAATAATTTTTATAGTAATAAATAATAACCAGTAAACATATTAATATAAATTTAAAAATCTGAATTTTACCTCTGGTTTGAGATCCCTATGAACAACTCCATGAAGGTGCATGAAATTCACAGCCGAAACAAGCTGTCTCATAATTCTGCTAGCTTCATTTTCTGTAAACCTAGTCTTCCTTCTTATCCGCTGAAGTAACTCACCACCTCCCAGGAGTTCAAGAACCAAATAGGTATGAGCCTGAAAGTTAATTAATAGTTTTTTAGAATCTTGTTTGTATATTCTTGGGTAAAGATAAAGCAACTATATATTGTTTAAAAAGAAATTACCTCATCGTGGTAGACCTGATGTAAAGTTACAACATTAGGGTGTCCTTGACAGGCTCTGAGTAAATTTATCTCCCTCGTTGAATCAACTTTTCGGCTGATTATTTTTACAGCAAAAGCTTTCCCTGTAGATTTTTCAACACATCTCCGGCAGATGGAAAAAGATCCGTCACCTAATATACCACTCCTTTCCAGATCCACATCATAATGTTCAAAGAATTGAGATTCCTAGAAAATTAACAGATAAAAATTAGCTGCAATATGACTTTTGTCATCTATTTAACTTGAACGTACAAAATGTATCATTTATATCAAAGAATGATGAATTTTATTAACAATGATGTTAATGTTACATTTCATTTCACTTAATGTGATAAAAAACTAAAATAACAACCAAAAATAAGGAACAAATATTTTTACCTTGAATGTTTGAGCAATAAGGTTGGCAATGGTAGGTCGTTTGTCATGATTTGGCTTGAAGATTTCGTCACTGATAACATTTTCACTGAATAAAACTGAGGGAGCAACATAGGAGTAACCCTTAAAAAAATAAACAAATATATTAATTACAAGATGAATAGTTATGGACAAAAACATAATTTCTATTCAGAATGTTATCAAAAGAATATACATTCTAAAAATTTATTTATAGAAAAATAATAACTGTAACAACTCTTCTAGAATCATTTACAGTTCACTTTCAATTTCACTTTTTAAGTAAAACAGGAAGTTTTGTTATAGAACCACTTTATAACTTATGGTCTGTTATGTAACTATTATTCTTAAGGGACATTGTCCCAGAATAAAAATTTTTTTCTATTCTATTCTATTCTATTAATAAAAATAAGATTAAACAAACCCACAAGTTGGATACTACTTAGCATTGCCATAAAACCTATGCTGATTTATTTATTAAGAGTTTTCTAAGTATATCTTAAATTTATACGGAAATATTTATAAATTTTTAAGTTGTATTCAACATTACAGATAATTACCTTAAATATTTTGTCAAAATTTGGAGGGATGATGGCAGGAGAATCAGTTGGAATCATTTTGGTAAATTCTTCGGAGAAGTTGCTTACGTCTAGTTCACCAGCAATTTTAGGAACAAAAGGGGCAGAAATTTCTTTCCTTGCGAGTGCATCCCAGTCTAAACCCTGTTAATGCACAAAAATATGGTGAGTGTTAATTCATTACTTTATTCCTCAACTTTAATTTTTATTCATTAATATGTATATATATATATATATATATATATATATATATATATATATATATATATATATATATATATATATATATAATAATATATATATAAATAACAATATTTTTCAAGATTACGATAGCTTACATTAATTAACAACTTATGGGGTAAGATAATAATAATAATTACGTTAAAAAAGTGGTGGCGCTTCAGTTCTTCAGCATCCTCCATTCCTCCACCAAGTCTCTTCCTGGGGTCTTTAACTAATAGTTTGCAGATAAAATCTGAGACAGCAGGGGAAAGATCATCTGGTATTGGTGGAGTAGTGCGCAGTATCCGTCTATAAATTAAAATATTTATCTATAAAATATAATCTATAAATAAAATATTTATTTCTACAATAAAAAAAAAAGAAAAAAAAAATCCTTCACATTGTTTTAAAATCTAAAAACTTAAAACTATTTTATTTTACATTTTTTTTAAAATAGTTCCTCTAACTCTTAAAATTTAACTATAATTGTTTTAATTATATAAAAAATCAGGGATACATCAACCTAAATATATAGATAACTACTTAATTGTTTTGATATTATTTATAATATCATGTTAATAATAATTATATTTAATCTTTAATAATTATAATATCATAGTACTACAAAAGCCACCTAATAAAAAAGTAAGTCATTTTTTTAATTTGTTTATTCAATAGAGCTGATATAATTTTATGCTGATAATATCAAAATTATTGATAGAGACCACAAGTTCTGTGTTTTATAATCAAACATTTATGAGGGCTGTTACAGTGTCATTTACAATTTTATAACATGGTTATAAACCCCATCGGCAGACTTTAGTCCAAGTTAAAATTATAGCTTAAAAATTTTGTTAGATCTCTCCAGATATGCAATAATGAAAGGTTGCTGAGTGTACAATGGTATTGTGCTAGTTAAGGTTGTTCCCCAAAAGTACTTCCACACTTCTCTTCCTGGCTCCTTCCAATTAAATCCTGTCACTAATTGGTCATAACTAGTTCTGTTTCAACTGAACCTCCTCTAAGAAATAAACTGAAGACTAAAATTGAATTATTATTGATTGAGAGATTCAACTGACAGTGGACTTGTTATGAGTAGTAAATAAATTTTAAAATGGATGAAGAAAAATATATTCATTGAAAATTTGGAAGGAGTATAACTAATAAATTTGATATTATATTTATATCACATAGTACAGAGCAGATTTTATTTGTTAAAAAAAAATTAATTCCACCAGCCATAAGCTGGGTTAGAACTCAGTCTCCCCTGCTTATCAGGTTGCTAGAGTAACACAATTTTTTTCCGCGTAGGTTACCACAAGGTTATACCACATCCCATAACTTGATAACTTATAAACTAAGAACTTCCATCGATAAATGTTTCATTACTATTTAAATACCCTAATATCTGCTGAATAAATACATGTTTTTTGTTTTCTTATTATGGACAATGTTTGAAATATATATTATATGTATAAACATAAGAATTCTGGAAAACTATTAGGTTCAAGTATCTCTTAAAGCTGAACGAATACCTTACTTCACTAAAAAATGATATGGGACATAATTGACTTCAAGATTCTTACATTACATTTGTGGTAATGATGGAAAAGGAAGCTATTTCTAAATACAAGCAGCTTATCCACCTTTAACAGTAATTTGTATTCCATAAGTATGTAGTTTCTATTAAAAAAAGTATTGTTGATCGCTAATGTTATAAAAACTTTCTCTAACGAAACTGTTAATTTAATTCAATGTGGCCATCAATAGTTACTAACTTAAGTTATAAAAAAAATAATAATAAATAATATTGATTCATTACAATAACAACAAAACGTATTTTTAAGGTTTTGAAATACATTTTCTAACACAATTGCGTATTTTTTTTTTTTTTTTTTTTTTCTTAGCAGTTCTATATGTTTTCTTACAACCAAAATCGCTATTCTGAGTGTTATTTTCTGTTTTTAAATTATATAGGTATCATAAATACTACATGTTTTGCAGCTTGAATGGTTTCGAATTTCCCTAAGACCTGCATTAGAGAACATTAATTTCTTAAAGGGAATCATCTGCTCTAGTGTTTACAGAAACATTACATATCACTGAATATGAATGCAGTAATGCAGATAAATAAATTTTCATATGTCTATGGGGTACGGAATCCAAATTTAATACATGCTGCCTTTTAGGGGACACAAAAGAATGTCATAATTTTATTTAAGTTTTCCCCTTATACATCGAAAACTATAAATTTTTCGAAATAAAGGATTAATAAATGTTAAAGTGGTCAAATTTATAGATAAAATGGTAGCAACAAAACGCATAAGACGATTTTGATTTGATAGCGATCATTACGAGTGGTAAAACGTTAAAAAAAAAACGTTCACTTCTATCTCCAATGAATTCAGAAATACTAAATCAAAAGCCGAATCCTTGAGGTCACCTAAGCAAAAAAAAATAGCATTTTTTTTTAATTTAAGTTATTTACACTAATTAAAAATAT
This sequence comes from Euschistus heros, assembly GCA_003667255.2. Lineage (NCBI taxonomy): Eukaryota > Metazoa > Arthropoda > Insecta > Hemiptera > Pentatomidae > Euschistus > Euschistus heros. The sequence goes on along the minus strand of RCWM02000106.1, from coordinate 2,482,922 downwards.
CAATGAAAGTACATTCAATAAAAAATATAATTGACTGTTCAATGACGAATTCTCTGAGGAACCATATCAATGTATTAAACAATTAGGTACATGTATATATTTTAATTATATTAATTTAATAAAGTAATAATTAATTATGTTGGCAGTCCTTGATTCAAAGAGTTCAAGAGGAGAAAGCGTGTGAAACGACTTATCGCTTTCATTTATCTGCATGGAAGGCGTAAAAACTAATATAAAAAAACAATTGTATGTTCTAGCTCAACCGTGAGAATATTTTTGCGAAATCGCTTCAAAATAAAATAACTGCTAGGAATTATCGTCGTGTGAAATATTTTTCACAAATTAGAAGAACCTTTTTAACCGCAAGAGTTAAATTAAAATTTTAAGATGTCAACGAAAAAAAAGATGGATTAATAATCAATGCTGAGACGTATAAATAGCGTTGAAGCAGGAAGTGAAGGGGACATCAGAAGAAAGGTGTTTCTTACAAGTTTTGAATAGCATTTAAAATTTTTTCGCTTCGTTTATTAGCTGTTGTCTTGTTCGTTTTAAGCCTTTTTGAATACAAATAAGAAATTATTTACATATTTATAATAAAAGATGGGATTTAAGTTCTAAAATGACATCATTGAAATTATAAAATTAAAAGTATTGTTCAAAGGTTGCTTTACTTCAAAATTGATTTCGTCAGATCTCAATGTCAATTATATAGATTATTTTTATTTCTTCACTTTACAGGCATTAAAACTACAAAAATTATTATATCTATGGATTTTTCTTTGGTTTTAATTGATTAAAGAATACTGAATAAATTGATCCAATTTTTTCTTAAGTCACTAAACAAAATAATTTAAACTAAAATAATAATATAAAATTATAGTAAAGATTTACCTTGAAATTTCCTGCTGTGTGTTCCTCTCACCTTCAACAGTGAAAGGTGATGCGCCAGTTAATAATTCGTACGTCAAAACACCAACACTCCACCAGTCCACCGCCTGCAACAAGAATTTAATGTTTAGTAAAAAAAAAGCAATTTAAATTTTATTTTTCACTAGGCTATTCTTATTTGAAATAGAATTTGACGACAGGAAGAGCCTCTGAGCTTATATATGTCAAGATATTTTGGGAGGGTTTTAAAAATACTTTCATAATTTGATGTTACCATAATTGAGAAATATATTTTCTTATAATTATTTAATCTTTGAAAATATGAATAATAGAATAGAAAATTATTATATTCGATTTTATTTTTATGTAATTCTAGAATCATGAATGCCCTGATGATAGCTTACTAAGTAAGCCGAAACATTGGCACAATGTATCAATAACCTGTATTGTGTTTCTAGTAACCTCACCCTCAACTATTTTTTCCACTATTTATATCCTACAATATATATAACCTACACTATTATGGTTTAAAAAAAAACAACAACATAATTTATCGGTTTGATAAAGGTTAAATTTCACTTTATTAAATAGTTTTAGCATTTTAGGTTCTGTGGGATCTTAAATTACTGGCAGGTGTATTTCCTCCGGGTAAAGGTCCAAGACTTTCTTAATTTAGAAAATTTGTTTACTGGAATTTCCCTTCAGGCCAATTTAACAAAAAACATCTAAAGATCTTTTTTCCATATTACGTTTTAATCTCCTTTTTGCGTTTTGAGGCTTACAGGGTGTTGTTATATATCGATAAGTTTGGCCTGTGTTGGGTTCTCGTCTAGCAAGTTTCTGCCAAGTTTTAGTTTTGATTGTATTTTGAGTACTGAAAATATTATTTTCTGGTTTAAGATTTGACGTTTTTCCTTTGTGTATGGGCCCCAGGTCATTCGCCTATTAAACGTTAACCCTAGGTAATTTACTATTTCTATCTGTGGAATTGGTACATTGCCGATGTGTAAGTGAGCAAAAAAAAAAACAACAACATAATTTATCGGTTTGATAAAGGTTAAATTTCACTTTATTAAATAGTTTAGCAAGTCTTATTAAATAGTCTTATTAAATAGTCTTTTAATGTGATATTAGTTCCATTGATTAGATCAAATTAATTACGTTTGGTTGGATTATGGGATTTTATAACAATTTTGAGATATTTTATCATTTTGTCTTTAATTATGAAAGGTATTTAACTTAAAGTTTTGTTATGTTGCGGTTAAGGAGAATCTGTCGAAACCGTGGGATCTGTGTCAAGGAGGTTCCGACCTCGCTAGTTGGTGGCTCTTGTCGCTTTATCTCTTTTTGAGGTCTATTATATTCTTTCACCACAGACCAAAACTAAATAAATACTGGTAAAAAGAAAAAACACCTTTCGAAACACTAATACTTTACTATTTTAAATTGCCCTAAGCGTTTTATCTTGGTTTCATAATATGATAAAAACAAAAGGAAAAAAAATCGAATTGACACCATTATATACTATAAACAGGAAAGGCAATGCGTATCATCTATTGGTTGCGAATTATAGACATGATTTTTTTTTCTTGAGAGCTGGAATGGATCCAGCCAGCATTATTCCAGCTTTCTAAAATTCAACCACAACACGCTCTGTCTCTAGTAATATTTTCAAAAAACATCTTGGGGTGAAATCTTGATTTCTTGCAGTAGACAGTTTATATTTTAAACAATACTCTAAACCTTAACTATATCCTCACGCATCATTTTAAAATACGACAGGAAACGAATGTTACACGGCATAATTCATACAGCAAGGTTTCATTACTAGATTACGCGAATTTTAGTAAACTTAATATTATTATTCAGTATTGTCGGGAATATTTGTTGAGGGGATGCTTTGTATGAGTCTGCTGGAATGGTCATAATGTTTATCGTGAAATATTCTATCAATACATAATATTAACAATTATTAAACTATGAAAATAATAGAATAAAGATATCAAAACCGAGATTTATTTTTTGTTTAGATAATAAATGGATAATCTATTTCAATTATTAAAAATCAAATCAAGATAATATTTATACACCTTGATATTAAATTTATTTTCTTAAATCAATAAATACAAGACCCTATATTTTATATTATAATTGACAAGAAATAAATTCAGATTTCTAAAATATTATTCATAAATTAATGTAATCGGACCATAAATATAAATATATACAGAATATAATAAATACTAATGATTCCTTGGTCTCAATAAGGTTGGCAGGGCCTGATGAAATCTGTTCGGTTGAGAGATCAAAGCTTTTTCCGAGGGGATTGTTTAACAAACAGATTACAGTATTACTGATATCTTGATAAGGCCTCTTGTTCAATTTTATTTTCACAGCCTCAATGATATTTTTAACGGCTATAATCATTTCATTTTGTTTTATTTTTTCCGATCTCATCACCTGCTCGATTGAATTCCAGATATTCCTTGATAAATAAAACTGGTATTCGTAATCAAAGATATTAAATTACATTGAAAAAAATAACGATGTCTATACGTTGAACGATAGATTATATTCATAAATTTACTTCATATGTCACAATTTAAGGTAACGTTTTGGCAATGGTAAAACTGTCTCTCTAAAAGTAAAACCGTTTAGCAAGAAAATACGGTATTACTTGCGAAGAGGTGGATTGCTCCTTTTAACAGTTACTTTTCGTAACCAGTTCCTGTTTTACCGGCGCACATTCTAGCGGTTGCCATAAGAAACTAGAACTCAATTTTCCCTTTTATTTATGGCTTATTGAAGCAAACTAAAATTTAAACATTTATATTCATTTCTTTTCATGCTATTTTTTTTTCTACACTTTTAGAATAACATTTCTATTTAATATTATAACAACGATTTCATATCTATCGAATAAAATACAATTTTAAAAATTGAAGTACAATTTACAAAAGAATCTGTGTGATTTCTATTACCATCTATAATAGAATCTGAGGATTCTTGAAATTTGGAAGTTTTAATTACGGGTGTCGAAATGCGTGTCGGTAAAACAATAACTGGTTACCGAAAAGTAACTGTTAAAAGGAGCAAGCCACTTCCCAAGTGATCACCTTTGGAGTTAGTTAATAACTCTAAGTGAAAAAATATTATCACATTTTCTCAAATTCACTGTATGAATATTACTCTAGATCAAATTGGAGGGCAATAAGTAATAGTGCTAAATATATTTATCAGTTTTTTACAATTAAATCAGATATATAGTAAAATAAAAATATATATATATATAAATCAGATAAAATAATTTGATAATAAAAAATAATTATATTTATTTTAAATCATAATTTTCAATTTTTTTATTGTTACCTGTACTATTGTATTTTGTATATCAATCAATTCCGTTTAAAACATAAAAAAAAGGTCAACATTAAGAGAACTGATTTTAAATTTAACGATGTAAATGTATATTTCTTTCCATTTTTTTATTTTTATAATTTTTGAGGATCAACTTATATAGCTGTTTTATTGAAGTTATTAAAGAAACATAAAAACTCAATTTGATATTGAAATAAATTATAGATAACCGAGAGATCCTGGGAAATCACAGGTACAGTAATATTTACCTTTTTTTGAAAACAATATAATAATAAATTGATTTTATTATTTCCCATGATTGAGAAATCCTAAGTAGTAAATTGAATTAAAATGTATGTTGTAAAAATTATGTAGTTTAGGAGATAATGTTATTTAACCAAATCAGCTACAATTTATAGTAAAATTTAAATGTACTTAAACAATAACAGAGAACTTTTTTAAGCGATATAAATGAATTACATTTCTAAATACTAATGATAAAATATAATCAATTAATTAATTATCTAAAAATATACACAACGATAAAATAGCAAGTAAACTCAATGACCCAGAGAATGAGGTGTTCAATATTCGATACAGGGAGTGAACAGAGGAAGTGTATAAGGAGAGGAGACACAGTTTATATAAACTGGAAGGCTGGAAGCCGACTGGAGGCTCCAGGCACCGCTATGACCCATTATTTAGAGCTTTTGCCCGCAATCTCTGAACTCCCGTTCAACTTCCCTATTTATACTCTATATTTTCATTTTCTCCTCTTCCTCTGATAAGCAACTTTAATAAAAACTCAGTATTTCCTCGTTAACTTTTCATCAAAACGTCTTATATGAAGTCAGCTGGCATATAGTACTCACCGTAAATATTGAAATTCTGTACCTTTCCGACTATTGGAGGACTTATTATGAAGAAATATTGGATATTAGAAATAAAAAAATATATTGCTATGCTGTGGCATACAAATAATTAAGTTTAAAATAATAAACTGAAAATAGTATCTTGAAAAAATAAGTACGAAAAGAAGTATGGATTTATATTTACATTGTAAATGTATTGTTGTGAAAAAACTGTAATTAATAGAGTAAAATCGACCAGTAATTAAAATAAGTAATTAAAACCCTCATTGAAATATTCATACCATAAATTCAAGAACAAATAACTGAATAAAGTTGATATTTATATTATTTTTTCTGGATTACTCTTCTTCAAGTGGAAAAAAACAGCAATTACCACTGGAAAGTGTTAAGCATAAATCAGTGTCATTTCCACATAATTGAAAATCTTTTAAGATGACTTCCAAGATTTTTTATTCTCTATTGATATTTATTACTGTATACAATATATCTAATAACTAAATTTGGGAAGGGGTTACCTGTGGTGTAGTGGTTAGCATAGCAACCTACTAAACCCAAGATCGCGGGTTCGCAGCCCGGCAGATGACCATAGGATTTTTTAAAGGGAGTAAAAAATCCTTAGCTATGCCGTCCTTCGGAAGGGACGTAAAATGGGGGTCCCGAGCCTGTGCGATGTCAGGTACTCGTTAAAGATCCCTATCCTAATTATACCTGGATAGGCAAAATTTAGGACTCCCACCGTAGCATCGTCCGATTAGCCATAGCAGCATAAAGTGACGTTAAATGAAATAAACAAACAAAACTAAATTTGGGATAAAACTATTACAATGACATGTCAATAAGTTGTAAACAAGTACCTATTAGTAGGACTTCAATAAATGTTCTACATTAAAAAGTCCCTAGACCAACCATCTTCTTTTCAGAAGCCTCGGAGAGTTATTGGGAATCGGGTGAAAAGAAAGTCAAAAGACTAGTGAATTGCTGTAGGTAAATTATTTTTAAATCTCCTACGATTTAAAAATAATTTTCAAGAATTTCAAGAAGAAGAATAACCATAAAATTTATTGTTAAACTAAAGAAATTAGAGTGATAATAATTATCTGATGTGTCGATAGCTGATTTTCTTACCTTACCCAACTATGGCTGAGATTTCGAATATTAGAATGCTTTTGTTCAACAAATTCAAAAGAAGAAAATGGATATTCTTATAAGATAATCTTACCTCTGTTTTTTAATTTTTTTCTTTCTGATGTTATATCTATTTATTATGTTTTTAATGGTGAATATCAAAAGCTACTCAGCCACATAACCGTGAATAAAATATTTCCTGATGTAATTTAAAACAATTAAGCAGATATCTGGAAGCTATAGTCTTTTTTTTTTATATGAAAATGATAAAAGTACAGTTGACTGGTACGATGAATGGAGAAGATGATCAGGGATGCAGTCAAAGTAACACCACGTCTAAGAAGGAATTCTTTAATACGTGCCAACGTTTCGTCAACGATGACTCGTCCTTCTCACAAGAGTGGTTCGGTGGCCCTGAAGAAGACTTGCAACGCAGGTCAAAACGTTGGCACGAATTAAAGAATTACTTCTTAGACGTGGTGTTACTCTGACTGCATCCCTGATCATCTTCTTCTCCATTTATATGAAAATAAGATTCATGGTCCATAGACTGCAGTACACGACATTTTTATTCTTATTTTATGTTTTTTTATTTATTTTTTTATTTTATTTTATTTTTTTGTTGAGGGGTTAAAAGTAGGGCCTGGGGGAGTACTAATAAATTATTTTTTCCCCTCATGGAATCATAATGTTTAAGGATAAATAATCTTGTACATACAAAATTAAATACAAGACATGACTGGGAAATTCCCTTACTCTTCAGATTTCGCTTATTGAGGTAATGATTTGTTTCAATCCATCAGACCTTTTCGAGCAACACTTCAATTTGTATGATGATATACCAAAACGTCTTGATGAATGTGGATTGCTCAAGGGGATTGGATTTCTTTTTTCTTGGTATCCATCTTGCTTGATGGGACAAGGTTGCAGCAGATGCAAAATTTTATAAAACTTTAATTGTTGCCAAACACAATTGTAAATTAAGAAAGTATTATTGTGAGGGGGAAAAAACGTTTTTGATTCACATTCCATTTACTTTCATTTGATGTCATTGAGTTTCAAAAATTTTTGTTGGGTCAAAAAAAAGTGATTACCAGTGATAACGTTATAAATAGAACGCAAAAGTATGCAATATCTTCAAAAGAGTTTATTCCTAAGGAATGAACTGAAAAATATTTTAGTTCTCCATAATGATCATTGGAAGTGTGATACACACCTTTAGCTGAGAACGGGTATAATTTATACAAAATATAAAAATATTCCCGTCCTTTTTAAACTTTGACGAAGAAATTAGGGTTAAATTTAAAATACTAGCTTTGTATGAAAAGAGAATATTTTGAAAAGAAACTAAAAGAAACATTAGCCCAGGGCCTCTCTTAAGGTGGCCATATTCAAGTGACCTTTAAATTTAACGACCTGTTTTGATCAGGCTATTCAGGTTAATGTATAACCGATCATAGGATTTGATTTGGTAGTTCTTTAGTTCTACGATGAATACAAGAATCGGCCATTTACCTATTGACTTGATATTTTTAATAGATAAAGTAATATTTTAAGCTCAGAACGAATAACCGAATGGGTATTCGGACCCGTTGGTAGCGAAACTTATTACGCAAGGGTTTCGAATTGGTTTCGTTAGAGTTGTTACAGTCTATAATCACTCTTTTCCCTCCAACTACAGTAGCAAACAAGTTTCGCAAGAAAGGAATTGTAAAGGTTCCAAAATAAGTTTTTTTTCTCTTTCTTAAAATATTCAACTGATACAAATATCACTTGAGGTAAGCATGGTGGTATAGAAGGATCAATACATTCAGGATTGATGAATTATATTAATTGACAATTAATTCATCAATCCTAAATGATACAAAAATATTTAACTTGGAATCCACATACAAGACTAAAAAGACAAGAAACTGCCCGTCGTTACAGATTACTTCAACATTTATTAGACAAACGTTCAAAGCTCCCAATTAATTACAAAAGGCTAATATACATGACTGTGATTAGACCTATTTGGACTTACGGAGTTGAGCTTTGGGGCTCAAACTCATGGTTTGAAACCATCCAATTCATCTCGTATTCAATCCTTAAAATCCGAAATCCTTGAAAAATCCTCAATGCACCTTACTTTGTCACCAATAAACTTATCCAAAAAGATCTTAATGTTCCGTATGTTGCTGATTTAGCCCAAACCAGATATCTATCCTTTCATAGTAAGCTCCATAACCACTCAAATCCTGCTAATTTCTCAACTTGCTTCCCACACCATTCCTGATTATCCTAGGAGGCGTCTGAAAAGAAGATTACCCAGAGACCTTCTAGTGTAGAATTTTTATTATAGTGCTACTGATGAGTAGTTCTTTTCAAGTTTTGTCACGTTATTGTAATAGTTAACAGCACATTTACTTGAAGTATAAATATTGTACAGTTGTAAATTTCAATAAATTTTTATTAAAAAATAAAACATACAAGACTAAAGTTACAAGAAATTTTTCATATTTTTCGACTTCTTCAACATTTACTAGACAAACGCTCTAAAATGCCGATAAATTACAAAAGACTCATTTACATGACAGTAATTAGACCTAATTGGACATATGGAGTTGAGATCTAGGCCACCAATCAACTGTCTATTTCATCTCGTATCCGATCCTTGCAATCGCAAATCCTCTTATCCATAAAAACCTTGATGTTCCTATGTTATTGATTTAGCCCAAATCAGATTCCTATCCTTTCATAGTAAACTCCATAACCATTCAATTCTCCTAGTTTTTCAACTTGCTTCTCGTTCTATTTCCGACAATCCTCCAAGGCGTCTGAAAAGAAGATGGCCTCGGGACCTTCTCAAATAGAGCTTTTATTCAAGAGCTACCAGGGTGTGGTTACTTCACAAGCAATTGACACGTTATTATGAACGCTGTAATCACATTTACTGTTTCTTTTTTCTCTAAAAATTGCATTTACGGAGTCAATATTGCAAAAATCATGTTCTGTATCATAGTATATATTTTTTATCTATAAAAACTATGACATAAATATAATGGGAATAAGATGTTGGAATTTCTTTGGAAGTGGAAATATTGTAATACATTCATAAGAGGCAGGCATCTACTGTAGGGACAGGGTTGGGTTTGGCTGGCCTTGGACACCATTTGGCGCTTGCACTAATAGGCAGTGTTGGGATCCTCATGTACGCTGTCACATCGGCCATTATTCAATGGACAAAATTAATACTTATTTATTACTTTATTTATTGATATTAAACAATAAAGTTAGAGTTAGATACAATAAAATTGAATAAAATAAAAAGCAAATCATTTTTAGCCCTTTTTAAATTTATACAATTTTACTTTTTAAATAAAGGGTTAATTCTCATGATTAATCATTTAAAAATAATTGTTTATTTACAATATTCATGAAGATCAGATATTTTGATAACTAAACAATTATTTAGATGAGGAAATAATAATTAAACACAATAAGAACTTTTGGAGGCTGTTACTGAAGAAAAAAACAAAACAAAAAAAAAAACGAGGTTCGAAACGGCTAACACGGGAACCAGTTCAGAATTGAATGGAACATTGGCTTTTGTTTATTTTATTTTTATTAGTTTTTTGCGTTATTAATTCCCAAGCTCTCGTAAAGAAACGGAGGACAAAATTGAGCACTTTTCAGCAGGAAATTTTTGATCGTATTTCTGAATCCTGTAATTATTCCAAAAATACCATTTGAGAAGAAAAGAGATATATGCTTTATTGAGACAATAAACAATAAACATAGTGCTGCCCAACTTTATTGGTTTGCTATAAACACAGCATACTCATCTATCCAACTAAAGACAACACTGTAATTTATAATTTAGTTATAGTTATATAATATAGTTATATACTATAGTTATACTACCTAATACTAGACAAACTAATAACATTTTTTTTTCTTTTTCCTTTTCCCCCCCCCTTCTTTTCCTCTTTCACATTATTCTTTCATCCTTCTTCTTTCACTTTATATTTTAAGTCCTTATTAAGGAACGAAACCTAAACAGTTATTTTTTACAATGCTGATATTAAAATTCCTGCTTTGAGGGTTATTAGTCAGTTCATTTTCAAGGTAATTTGACCTATCCACTTCTTTGCGACTGCCGAATTAATGTCTTACAATAACAAAATTATTTTATTAAGTCCATAAGTAAGTTATATAGTCGGAGTAAACATTTTACTTGAGTATTGCTCAGTATTTAGATATTAAATCTAAAAAACAAATATACAAATATAGCTTAAACGATGGGCTAGTATTAAGGTTATACTCTAGAGGTGTTTATTAATATTTTGTCTATTTTTTCTTTTTTGAGCTATTGAAGTATATTTAGGACTCTATATTCGACCTATATGAGTAACATAATAATATTTAATAAGAAAAAAAAAAAAAAAAAAAAAAAAAAAAAAACGAAAAGATGAGGAATTTTCATGTCAATCCGTTGACTCGAATAGAACAATAGATGATTTTTAAAGACCATTCTTGATAGATAATTTAACTAAGAAATTAATTAGAATAAATAAAAAAAATAAAATATAAATTGAAATAGATTTTTAAAAAATCTACCATTGAACAATTTTAGAAACTTTAAATATATTATATATTCTGATTATTCATTAAAAACATTTGACAAGCGAACTACTTCACAATCACCAATTTTTTGTTTTTTCATTAGAACAGAAATATTTTAACGGCATTTTCTTTGAAATCGGAAAAATATGTCATTTTAGACAATATCAAAACAGCTGTTGATGTTTAAAGAAGCACTGAAGCTGTAGCATAGCCACGAAACGTCGCCTAATCTTGATGTGATATTTACTTTTTTATTTAAATTATTTTCTTTAAAAAGTAATCTGATATCGTAGTTACCTTTTCGGAAGTCTAATAATGTACTTTAAAATAAAAATTTAAATCAATCCAGTAAAAAAAATTTAAATACGAATGTAGAGCTCATCAGACAAGTCATTTGGTTGCTAATCACGGACTGCTTATAAATAATTAGTAAAAGAACGGCGAGGCAGGAAGGAACCGCAGAGGAAATGTTGGACCAGGTTGGAGATGGTCCAACAAACGCTACCCAACGAAGAGTTACTCGTTCGCGATTGTCATTTAAGTAATGTCTCCTTGCATCGGCATTTGCATAATATGCAATTTACATCCATCGCGGAGTTTCCTCGGGATAATAAACTAGTGATGTATTCTCAGGCTCTGTAAATCTTTGATGGTGATAAGAACTACAGAATAACAAGAATTCATTTTTAAATAATTTATTTCTTTTTATATTTATGTAATATAAAATGGATAGGAATGAATTAGCACTAAAATTCTTATTCTAATGGAGAAGAAAAATAGAGACAAGAAAACAATAGAAATACATAATTTAATTTAAAGAGGTTGGCAAGATTGTAAAGGCACGAGTAATACTAGGGAAAGAGAAATCGATTTTTTTTCTCCTATTCCACATAAGTTCGTGCTTTCGTGTCATTTAATACCGGACACCAGTTGTAATTTTAGTAGCGAAGAATTTTTCCACGAATCTCTTATTTCATTCTGTATATATATATATATATATATATATATATCTATATATGTATGATGTATGTAATCATTCAGTTAACACAGACATACCAATTATAATAGAACTCAATTACAAATATCTCTGCACATGTTTGTAATTAAATCAATCACGAACTAACACAACTGATGACGAAAACTTTTAACACTAAACTATACCTCAAACGCTTCAAAGTAATCCAGACAAACACATACGATGAACAAGTAAATTACTTCAACCATGTCTCTTTGACCTAAAGTGTCCTTAAATGATATTCCACTCATTCCTGTTGAACAGATCCGCTACCTAGGACTCCACATGGACAAGCGTCTAACTTGGAATCCACATACAAGACTAAAGAGACAAGAAACTGCTCGTGGTTACAGACTACTTCAACATTTACAAGACAAACGATCAAAGCTCCCAATTAATTACAAAAGACTAATATACATGACTGTGATTAGACCTATATGGACTTACGGAGTTGAGCTTTGGGGCTCTACTAAACCATCCAATTCCCCTTACTTTGTTACCAATAAACTTATCCATAAAGACCTTAATGTTCCATATAGCCCAAATCAGATATCTATCCTTTCATAGTAAGCTCCATAGCCACTCAAATCCATTAATTTCTCAACTTGCTTCCCACTCCATTCCCGATAATCCTTTGAGGCGTCTGAAAAGAAGATGGCCTAGAGATCTTCTAGTGTAGAATTTTTATTGAAGTACTACTGATGAGTAGTTCTTTTCAAGTTTTGACATGTTTTTGTAATCGTTATCAGCTCATTTACTTGATGTATATATTTGTATAGTTGTAAATTTCAATAAGTTGAGAGTAGAAAAAGAAAAAAAAACAATGAAGTATGTTTGTATAATTTATTTAAATATTTATGGTATTATTCAAATATTTATTAATAACTTATAAATTTATTGGCATTACATTTAAATAAAAATAAAGAAGTTTTAACTCTCAACACATAATAAATTATTGGCGATCAGTGAAAAATGTCAATAAATTTAAAACATAAATTTACAAGGCATTGTTTCATTACAAAACAATTTTTCGGACAGAGCTATTTACTTAGACACTGATGCCGACCGAAGGTCGCTTGCATTGCATAAATAACACTCGTCTCCTTGGCAAATACAGAAGGTCATTTCATTTTTTTTTTTCGCCAAAACACTACTACAAGAGCTCTTTAGTACAACTGTAATTCCAAGGTAATAATTTCCCCTCACGCCTCAGCACCAGGTTATTTTTGGAATTTTAAAGCAATTTAAATATCGAAGATTAACGTAGATGGCTTCATAATCGATTTTGAATAGACTCATATTTATAAGAAACATTCTAATGAATTCCCATGAATGAATCCAAGAATTTTTTTTTTTTTATACAAGTAGATAAGATTTTAATATTTTAATCTTCAATATTTGCGCTCTTAGTAAAATATGAAATTGTTGTTGAAGATATTCAATTGTTTTATTTAGAAGTTTATGAAAGTGAAGTAGAAACCCGGAGAGTACGCCGCTAACTGGTTGCCAAAAAGCTGGGACAAAGTGGGTCGGCATGTCTTTTCGGCCTTCGGGACCGTTAGATCGCCTCCGCTTCACCTGTGGCCAATTCACTCATTATCCACGTTTGTTATCTTCCCTTCTATGATTTGGATGATGTTATTATCATACCATACTGTCATACTACGTTTTTTATCAATTTTAATGAACTAATTTCAACTTTAGTAATTTTAAAAAGAAATTTTCAAAGTCGTGTTCAATTTGACTCCCAGAATATGCTTCTGTGTTTTTATAAAATATTAAATACCTCCCAAGTATTAAAAATATACGAGTAAAAACACTAACAAACCAAACATCCAGATAAAGATTCGTACATGATATATACCTGCGTATGTATATTGAATAAATTCATCAGGTAAACAATTTTGAACAGGTTTTCATAAAATAAATTTAATTTATGTTTGCTCCTGAGAATAAATTGAAGGGTTTGATGAATGAAGGAGTGATTTAAATTATTCAAAACACAATTTCGAGTAATTTATATTTAGCAGGAAAATGTTACATAGCCCCTTCATTTTCTTAATATCTATTTTTCTAGTTGTTTTGAAATATTCACATTTTGCTACCTAGCACTTCTGAACTTAAATTCTTCATCACTATCTTTAACTCTTTAAATATATTTTGGGTACTCAACCTGTTGTGTAATTATTTTACCCAATCAGTATAATTTGACTTCTGGATATAATGTCTATGGCATCATATGATACCTAAGTATATTCGTCATATAACCACTATATTTAAATTAAATTTTTTTTGGGCGCATTAATTATACAATATTGCATAGCATCTCAGAGACTCAAGTTACGCCAGTACACAAGAATTGCTTTAATGTACAACAGACAAAATTCCAAGTTAATCATGACTCTATTTTTAAAATTAATAACTTGTAGAATAAATTCAGACATGGCTTTACATAATTGGTCTCTAGTCAATTCATCAAAATCTATAGATTTCGAGTAAGAACCAAGGACTTGTAAGAAGTTTGAAGGGCATCTTCAATACAACCAATTTAAAGTTTAAGTGCTAAAGTTAGTCATCAACTATTCATTATACATTATATATATATATATTCATATTTTATATATATTTATATATTTGTTTTTTTTTTTTTTTTTTTTTTTTTTTTTTTTTTGGTAAAATTTATGTGTTTAAGTTGGAAATGTTAATTTCTTTATTGTAATAGAATTTAATAATTGAAAAATGTGCATTATTAACAACATAGTGAAATGATATTTTTAAGTGGGTAGTTAAAAAAGGGAATAATATATTACGATTAGAAATAAATCACGGTATAAAACTTTTTACTAAGAATGGGTAAGTAATATACGGATCAAGAAGGATAAGGAAGGAATACAAATTAAGAAAAAAAACCTCGAAAAAGGCAAAAATAAAAATGTGCATTATTAACATACATATTAGAAATAGAAGGGTCCTTTTAATCACGAAAAATCAGCCATAAAACCTGTTATACTTACTAAGAATGGAGAGAAAAATCCTAAGAATAATATACGGATCAAGAAGGATAAGGGAGGAATACAAATTAAGAAAGAAAACCTCGAAGTGTAAAGGAAAATGAGATTAAAATTCTTTCGACATATGAAGAGAATAAGTTGAACAAAATAATATTTGATAAAGTGATGTAACAAGAGAGATGCTCAGAAAAAATAAAGAAGGAAGAGGGAAAGAATAGGCATTAGATAAAAGGACTATCAAAATAGAATAAATGTCCAGAATATTGTTAGAAGTATAAAGGTTCTTGTAATGGAGAAAAAGAGACAGAAGGCAAGAGGTGGACCGAGGAATGAAGGAAGGATATGGGCGGAAAGGAGAGAAAAGAAAATACTAATAAAACGAGAAATGAGGATTCATGAATTAATTGTCACTTCTATTGGGATTATTTTATTATAAAACTAGTTTCGAATGCTAAATATTCATCTTCAGTTCTAAAACATACAAAATTTTTCAACACTATTATCAATAGAAATGGACTTCTCACTGCATTCGTTTGTCCATTTATATTTCAGTTACCTCTTAGACCCCCTAAGGTAAGTTCTGATGTTTAATTTCTTGTCTTAAATTTTTAAAAACTTCAATGTATATAATCTATGTAACATAGTACTTATATGTTGAAAAGTTTTGTATGTTTTAGAACTGAAGATGAATGTTTAGCATTCGAAACTAGTTTTCTAATAAAATAATCCCAATAAAAGTGGCAATTAATATATCAATCCTAATTGTATTGATCCTTCTATACCATCATGCGTACCTCAAGTAAAACGAGAAATTACATAAGCGTTATATTTAGTTGGCCTGTATCGCGATGTAATAATAATAAATAAAATAGAAATATGCTTTATTTATAAACTTATTTCTTTTCAAGGGAATATAAAAGAGGTTACCTTGTTTAAGAGTTGCTAACCTTAACCACCAGTGTTGAAAGTATATTTCCTGGTATTCCATTGTAAAATATTTAATAATTCCAGTATTTATTTCACTGACATTTACCCATCATCATATAGCGAATTGACATTAGGGACGGCCGCTCAAAGCTAAACGTAATGTAAATTAAATTAGCATTTGTAATGAATAATTTAATTAACAATCACACGAATTATACAAACGTGCAACGGACCTGATATTTAGTTAATTCCCATTAGTTAATTAGCAGGAGGTGCAAAGCTTTTACTGCAGGGGGCTATAAATATTTCTCGTCATGGCCTGTTAAAATCGAATATAACTACCATTTTATGAAGAGAGTCATTTAAAGATGATTTACGAAAGCTTTGTTTAAAACTACATTTTTAAATGACACACCACATTTACAAAACCCTAAAAACTATTTTTAAATTGGAGCAAATATTTTTCAAGGCGAGACCTTCTCAAAAGGACAATGGTTCTGCCGTTGCATAATGTATTTCTTCTTCAGACCCTGGTCTGACCGCAGGGTTACAGAAAAAAATATATATAAATAAACAAGGACTGTTAGAGGTTCAACAACTTTCCTTTAAATACTTCAGTCAATTTTGCAGTTTAATAACTTGATGTAATATTTAAAATCTAGGGCTCTTGCAACTTGAATAAAATCTGATGAGACACCTATATTAATTTTACTAATGAAATTTTCATTAGGAATCCTGTATCATAAACTTAAAAAATTTTAACATATAATTCGTACCAGACTACTCATACCAGATTATAAAATTTCAAATTTACTTTTTTCACCACTTGAAGAAATTTAGAAATCCGTTCCATTTAGCTCCAAAATTTTATATAATATTTTTACCCAAAATTTATTTTTAATTTTTGACCGTCTTTAATTATGTATAAATATATATTTTATTTTATTTTTTCTTGTTTTCCCTCTCACAGTAACCCTGTAAGAGGGGCGTGTATTTAGATATCTGTACATGCTCCATGCAATTAGTATATTACATGTATCTAACATGTTTAGTATTTTATAAAATATTTTAAATTTAGAAGTAATTTACATTTAAGTATTTATGTTGAATTTTGGATCGGTACAATAAGCAATGTAAAAAAAGAAACAAAACAAAATTCAGTGAAAATTTCATAACTAACACAAAACAAGTGAATAAACACAAAACAAATAAAATCAAAACTATAAACATCAATGAGATCGGCTCCACGTGGATGGTCGTCTTCTTTACTTCTTTGAGTTCTAAATCACATTCAGTGATAAACTTTTTCATTTCCTTGAGATATTTTTTGAAAATATCCTTCTCCGGAAGCGGCCAATCGTATCCTTTTAATTTTAATTTTATTTATTTATTATTTTAAGTTTAAATTAATCACAATTGTTTTCTTTACTTTAAGGATTTCTGATTTTAAATATATTTTTATTACAAAGCGATCCGAAAAAAATAAAATTTTTTAAAAAATGTATTTATTTTTACAACTAAAAAAAAAAAAAAAAAAAAAAAAAAAATATATATATATATATATATATATATATATATATATATATATATATATATATAACTAGTAAATTTGCAGAGTTAAAAAAATAATCACTAGGAAAAACGTTAAGAGAAACAATCCATTAGTAGCGATATAGTGCAGTTCTTTATTAGAAGATCCTGGGGCCAACTTCTTCTCAAAAGCCTCCGAGGACTTTCAGGATTATAATGGGAGACAAATTGGGTATCTGTATACCGAAAATATAGGTATCTGGTCCGTCCCCAATCAGTAATGTCCCATATTGTTGACATAAAAGTCAATGTGGATTAGTCCGTTAGTGAAATAATAAGGTTTTCTATTAGGAAGACTAGATATGGAAAGAAATTACTAAAAGTGGAAGAATAAAAAAAAAAATCTGACATCGAATATAGGCTAATAAATTTGGTGTTAAAATATCCAGGACACATATTAGCGAAATATTTTTCTTAACCGATGGTTTGTAAAAAAACGAAAGAATTTGAAACTGCAGTGATATTTTTATTTGGGAAACAAGAATAAACTAGCATTGATAATTGTTGGTAACTTGTGATTTTATTCAGTTATTTAATTTTTATTTTGTTATGTTTGATTTTATCGACCAATATGGTTTAATTTCTATTAAAATGATAATAATTGAAAGGTTTGCATTTTTAATAATAATTAATTTTCAACATAAATATAAGCAACAGAAAATTAAAAAGAAGAATTTTTTTTTATTTTATAAATATATTTATTTTTTTTAAATATATATATTTTTTAAATACTATGTTTAGCCTCTTTCACTGCCACATCGTTGCGAAATAAAAACTATTAAGTCCACTAAGAACCTATAATCGCTTCAGGATTTATCCTAAATCCTACGAAAATAATATAGTAATCCTGTTTGAAATTATTCTCTCTTATAAACAAATGAAGGTCCGTTACAAAGGAGCAAATGACTGATAGGATAGCTTCAAGGACGAGTTGAAAAAAATCATACTTCAAGGCTTCAGGGAACAATCAGTTTCAACACCAATTTCGTGAGTGGCTTTTATTGTCAATAACTTTCAATTGTTATTCATTTTACTGACGTACAATGGAAAAAAAAAATTACAAGAATTCGCATTTTTATATAATTCAACAATCTTTAAATTAATAATAAATAAAATTAAACAATCCTAATAAATTAATTAAAATCCAATATCAGGATATCAGGTTAAAAGATCCTAACCCGGGATCTTGACGTATTGTTTTATCAAAAATAAAAACGTCAAACCTCTTATAAAATGGCCCCAGTTAAGCTATTTAAAACAACTCGGCATGGGGTTAGCTAAATAAGAAACCAACGAGCCTATCATATCAAAAAAACAACAAACAGAGTAGTTATTTTAAGACGTTCCCCTTCGCGTCGAGGATCGACCGGAATATTTGAAATAACTTTAAAAAATAGATACGTTCAAAATAAAACAGCACCAACAATCATAATAATAATTATATATTCAGAACTATAAAAAGAATTAATCAGGAAAAAAATAATTACAAGAAACATTTTAATAAGATTAAATGATCAAAAAGAAAACAGCACGAAAAACAAAATTAGATCAAATTCATTTTAATCTACAAAAATAATCTTCATTTTCTTCTTTTGAAATGATATTGTCCGGAACGGGGATACCTAATTTAATTTTTTTCATTAACATGGTCGAAACATTTCAGAGCCAAGGTACCTTCTTATTTTCATTATTGCAGAAAAAAAAATAAAAAAAATTTGTTTGGAGTAATTTTACAAATTAATTTATAAAAACAATTGTAATAGGAACAATGTATAGATCTGCCATAAGTACTTATATGCTGAATTTATAAATACAACACAATTTAACACAAAACTAAAAATTACTATTTTAAATTAAAATTAAAAATACGAAACCTATAGAGAATAACATTAAGATTTAAAAAAAAAAAAAAAAAAAAAAAAATAATTTCTTTCTTAAGAGATAACCATGTTTCATGCATGTTTTGATGATTCAGTGATGATGAAAATATGATTTTCCACCGCATTAAGGCTGTGCTAAGAACCAAGGACGTAAAACATCACGAACCATGCACTCAGTTCCGTCATGTATCAAGGCGTCTTCAATACAGCATGGCATTTAAATATGCAATGTGTGAAACATTTTCTCAAAATATATCGGTCAACATGCTTAGAAACGCACTGGACATTTTCTTCACAATATTTAGACTTACCGATTCTGCAATTCGCTATCAGCTTGATATACAGGGATATCTATATTTGAACAAATGTTTCCAGATAAAATCAAACCCGGAAATGGCGGACAACTCAGATAACGGAAACACGGAAACCTTGTGGTGTAGGAAAAAGTAACTTAATTTGTAAGATTTATATTTTAAATTGAACACAATCGTAAAACTTCAATTTTAAATGAGTTAATAATATTTATTTTAAAATATATATATGTACATTTTGCTTAATAGAAATTTCAACTTAATTTTCTAATGAAGATAAATAAACTACTTTTTTTTATTACTTATTTATTTATTACCACGAATTTCATTCGACTTATTATCCGTCTTACCAATTGCTCGACTGATTAATTATAAAACGGTACAATCCTTATAGTTAATGATTTAATTGTTTGGTAATTAAATTAGTACGTTTATCAGAAATATAAAATTATTAATACTCTTTTTTAATGAGTGATGAAATTTAAAATTAACATATAAAAATCTTTGATTTTTTTCTCTTTATATACTGAAATTTATAACATATGACAGGGATTATTGTTGAGTCAAAAATTGCAGCAAAACTACCTATTGGTTGCACCCTAATTAAAATTGTATACTAAGTCTTAAAGTCAACTTCGTTTCAAACACCTTGGAGATTTTCGCAAGCCGAAAGAGTTGAGATATAAGTGGATTTGGATAGTAATGTAGTTTATTATAAAAGCATAGGTTGGAGCCATATCAAAAAACATATGGGACATCAAGGTCATTGTGGATTGGTTCATTTGTGACTTAGTAAGGAGATTAGGATTGTATGAAGGATTTTCAACTGGAGTGATTGGAAGCTGAAAAAGATTTATATGGAAAAACATAGTTTTAGGCTTAGGCCCATAAAAGTGTACCATGACCATTATGTCTTTGACCTCTTATTAAGAGATTACAACCTTTTTCGATTGTCTTGGATTACTGGAAATAGACAAATAGATTCTTGTCTTTACAATTTCGAGGAGAAGTTTTCATTGTTTTTCTTCAATTTTGAAGCAACAATATTAGTTATACAAACAGTACATATTTGAAACGAGCTACTATTAAAAGTCTGCAATTTTTTAACTATTATTACCTTGCAGTTGTTTATGAAAATATAACAATTATGTTATAAAAATAAAAAATACGATATTTTGTATCCTTTACTATCCTCCTTACACAATTAGAAGTAATAACTAAACATTTAAAACTTGCAATGGTAAAAACCGCTTCAAATAAATGCCAACCTTGGTTACTTAATTTGTAATTCAAGACAGGAACCATCTGCTTGTTATGATTCCGTTATTTTTTTTAACTTCAAATTGAATGCAAAAATAAAGCCTGATCTGACTATATATTTAATTCTCATTTCAATTTTTTTCCCATAAACTTATCTTTTAATAAATGTGGAATATTAGGTCTCCTAATAAAAAAATAAATAAAAATATGTTTGTTAGGAAAAATAACTTATCATAAAAAAAAAAAAAAAATCTGTTACTTCAATTATAACAGGTTATTTATAACATAATTTATGCGTTCCTAGAACAAGTGAATATTTCCTTGAATATATAGATAATATACAGATTTAGGACTGGGCGTGAACTTTCCAAGGAAGAGAATGTCAGCCACCGCATTCCGAGCCAAGAACGCATTAAAACACTTTCTTCGTAGACTTCTTGTGCAAGGTAGTCAGATAGCCTTTAGTGATACTGCTGTGCCATTGGCCTCGATATGTAGTTATTGTAAATTTAACCAATACTAATAACTAATACAAAAAGGACATTTTATACCACTCCAAGAGTTAAATATATAACATAATACGCTATTCCTTTTTGTCAAATTTAAATTTTTCGCCATCCGATGAAAATAATAAGACAACTTAAAAATCAATATAAGTAGTAAAATAAAATTTAAATAACCTTAAGCTATGATTATAATGATTATTTCCTCGACTCTGTATATAGAAATTTCGTATTTTTATGTTTGAATAACATTCTCCTTCTCTAGAGAAAAATTAAAAAACATTAATACTCATAGAGAAAAATCTTCTTTTAAAAAAACACTCAAGAAATAAATATAATTCAATAATATATACAGTATTTATTTTTATTATTTTTTTTTTTTTAAGAAAGATTTTATTCAAGTAAATTAAGGATATGGTACAAAATAAATTCACAAGTTGATATATTTAAGATTAGTATCTGTTTGTATGTAAAACAAACATTGAAAGTCCTCTAATTGCACTTGTAACAACCAAAATGGTTTTATCAAATATGGTTACCAAGCACTTTTTTTAATTAACTATTTGTCGAAAACCATATTTTTTCTATTTTGTAAAACTTATTAATTCACAAAATATACATGTTTCAAATCTTACCAAAATTCACTCGACGAAAAAATCATGGATTATTGGCCATAAAATTTGACTTAAAAGCTTCACGTCATATGAAACTACTAGAAATTAAAAAAAAAAAAAAGTTTAATTTTTGTCCTAGTTTTAAGTATCAGAAGTAACGATTAAAAAAAAAAAAAAATTGAAATTTTTCTGAAATGCCTGTGATATCAACTTCAATGTCACGGATAATTATGGGTATTATGAATTGCCACGTATGTTTCTATATTATAACTTTAATTAAGATACCTTCATGTGCAAGTTCTAAAAATTGCTTAGTGCCTAACTTTGATCAGCCATTTTGGATATAAGCTTACATCTGAAATCTGAAATATTTAATGTTTTAAGTTTTAAAATAAAATAATATTGAAAATTCCATCCTGATCAGAATTATTTTTATACCGACCCGGATTTCGTTCTAAATTTACTGGGCTATTTTCACACTTAAATCTCAACGAATGTTAGAATATATCGATATAATTAAACCAGCATAATAAGAAAATGTTCAGCAAAACCATAAATATGAAAAATCAATATAAAATAGAAACAATGAAGGATAAATATTATATTAACTTCAGGCGAATATATATATTTTATGATATCCCCCAACTAACAACTTGATTCTCCTTAAAGGTTTCTCCAATTTTTAACTTATTAAATAGCTTCCAATGAAGGTGTTGACAATAAGTTTTTTAAAATCATTACTAAACAAATAAGGATACGAATTGGGAAATTAGTTGGACACACGAAGGTGAGAGCGAAGGTTGGAGGTAACCATCAACTGGGACATGGCCGCCGTGCAGTGTGTACACCTCCCAGTGCTTCCCCTAGGTCACTCCTCGGTTATTTACTTCATCGAGGTCGCCATTAAAGTGAATTATTAGCTATGGCGACAAAAATAATTTGTCTAGTCCCCTGCATAATTTTGAAGAATGAGTCTACGTGAAAAAAACCCAATTTAGAATACTCGACATTCATCATTAAATACCGTTCCATTATTTCTGTTAGCAATGTCACAACTGAAATTGCAGAAAGTTTAAATTTTGCTTTGAGCCGGACTCGAACTCGGGCTCTAGTGCTTGGCAATCACTGAGCTAACTCTCCTTACTATTTCTAAAACATAACCTTTAAAACTAATGACAAGTTTTAATGCTAGACACATTTTTGATTTGGTTACACGTTACGTTTCAGTAATTGTTTATGTTCTTTGCAATCAGTAAAACTGGACATCGTGTACAAATATTATTTGAGAAACAAAAATCTCGAAGAGAAATTGTATTGGGTAATTTAAAATGTTTCTATAACATTGTTTTTGAATACACATAAAAGTTAGAATTCCCTAATAAATTAATTTACTTCAGCCATGTCAGTTCCCTGGCTGACATAAAGAAGTGGATAAGTTAAAATTATGCTCTATCCAGTATGCAATTTTTTTTTTTATCGTTTTCCAAAATCTAACAGGCTTAATTAAGAAGCATATGCCCTAAGTGAGCTTTAAACGAACATTTAAGTCGTTTTGAAGGTATCGACAACTACCGATTTATCAGAGCAAATTGAATTTCAAACCTTTTCTCAAAGTGAAAAAAAACAAAACAAAGAATTTTCCATCACAGCTCAGTAAAAATATTCAGTCACCTAGAAAATGTTAAATCACGGAACTACTTAGGAAGTTGAGTACCGAAGTTTAGAAATACTGCCGGCTATGAGAGAATAGGAATGTTTCTTTACAACACCATAAATTCACTTCAGGTGTCATATATGCAGGCATCCATGCTCATAAAAGTGTCGCATCACCGTATTCTAAAAGTGTTTCGACCAACTGACCGGAATAGGGTATTTTCTGCCTCTTAGTTCATTTTGCAATTTTGTGAACCTGTAAACTTGCTGAAATTCAAAAGAGCTCTGCGATAAAAAGAAGAAAAAAAATTCAATTGTTGAAAAATTTACTTTATAATAAAGTGGATTAATTGATCAGAATTAGAAGATGGGATGTGCAGTCTTTTAAAAATACATCAATTTATTATGCCGACGTTTCGACTTACATTGCGATTCTTCATCAGGGTCAAAACAAAAAAAGGATATATTTAAACAAGATGAAGACCATAGAAATATTAAATATAATCAATTGATCAACAATCATTGGAAGAGTTGGTACACTACTTTAATAGACCCAGCTTATCGAATTCTATTCAAGAAATCAGTGTTAATTGTTGCGAGTACATTACAACTGTTCATCAAGAAAGATAAAAAAAAAAAAAAAAAAAAAAAAAAAAAATAAAAAAAAAAATATTGAAGTTATTTTTAATCTATAGAGGAGATCAATTATGAAACCAATGTTGTGTCGATTAATTTCACATCTAACTTCTTGGAGTTTCACAAAGTAGGTAATATTAAAATACAGAATTATTTAATGTTCGGGTTCCATGAAACGATGTTTATTTTTAGGCTGTGCGTTACAAATATATAATTTTTTTTCTTATATACATTGCTCTTATTTAGGACTACAACAAACTTAAGATTCACTTTTTTTGATTTTCTAATATCTTCAAGATATGAGATAAAACAGATTCAGAACGAGGAAAATTTCAGATTATTATATAAAAAAAAAAGAAGTAAATTTATGGCTTATCTATTATGACTGCGTGAATTTTGGTATGAATCAAAATATGGCTTTTGACTAATGTATTGAAAAACAAGCAGAAAAAAAAGTGCTTGACATATATATTTGATCTGTTATTTCGTATAGAAGCTTAAATTTAAAATCTGAGGACCAATTTGAACTTGAAAAAAAGTTTGAAAATTTGAGCTTGTTATGAATTAATTTCAAGTCAAATCCTAAATTTATTGATCTTGGCGATGTGACAGCACATGGTTTCATTGGTTGTAAAAAGAATGTTCTAATCATTAATTCACTGAATGTTATTATTTGAAGAAATTTAAGATACACTCATATGTATTTCCTGCTTGCATATAACAGAAAAAAAAAAACCTGTTAGACTAAACTTTATGAACAATATTCAGAGCTATAATCTGTAATCAATATCCTAACCTATTTTCATAATTCATTGTCATAAAATAGTAGATACTATTGAGCGGCTAGCTAATGAGTACGTCCATTAATTACGAGCCAAAGTTCAATGAATTATAAAAAAAGAGAAAGAAGAAAAAAAAATACAATTCCACTTACGATATCATGACCCGTGGTTCCTCCACGGACGACTTCCGGTGCCATGTATTCAATGGTGCCGCAGAAGGAGTACGCTCTCTGCTCCTGGAAACAGAACGGTGTTCTAAATGCTCAAAACATTAAATATTCAACAATAACAGATATAACAATAGGTTTCAATAAGATATATTTAATAATTATAATTTTCTTAAAATTTACTTACGGTTTCATGGGGAAGAAATTCCTTGCTGAGGCCGAAATCTGTCAGGACGATATGGCCTTGTGCGTCCAACAGTATATTTTCTAACTTGATATCCCGGTAAATAATTCCCAACTGCAAAATAAAGAAAAAATAGTTTTAGAACCTGGAAAAAAAATTCCAAACATAAACAAAATATAAATGAAGAACTCATTCATTATTTCAAATATAAGATTAAGAGCCTTCAATAATATTATGTATTTACTTATAAACTATTACAGGATTGTAGTTAAGGTTATCGTTCGAAGAGAACTACTAACTACCTTTTGAAGCAACAAAGGAATTCTTAACGCGCTTGAGATTCTTGACAAATGACACAATGAGCGACCAGAAGAGAAGTCTCCTCCCATTGGGTCACTATATTTCTAATAAAGAATTAAAGAAATTGATCAACCACCAAAGCATCCTAATGAAATATATTCTATAATCTTCTTAATTTGTGGGTATATGATAGAGGTATGATCTATTTTCTGTACCAAAAAACAATTGTTGATGAGGTATGAGAAGCAGTAAAATAATTCTAGGGCCACCAATGGAATTGGCCAAATGGAAGTGAGAAATAATTTTTAAGTTCCTAATTATATTGATCCTTCTACACCATCATGCATACCTCAACTAATTTTAGGACCCTTCGTCCATAAGGCTGTATTTTGTTTGGTAATAAAATATTTTTTTTTTAAAGAAAACTTAATTCAATCCTTTACTCAAGAAAGGCCTTTTTAGTAAGGGATGATATAAACATTATCATAAGTATTTTATCTATTCATTTTTTTCTTTCTTTTTTTTTTTCTTCTATAAATTGAATATTTATCTTTCTATTATTCCTGAAGGTTTTAAAAGGTATTGCAATATAGAAAAAGGCCCACTATTCAAACCTAACTTTAGATTTGTTTAACTTCGATATTTTCCATACAGTTTAGGGTTTGAAAAAATAATAAAAAAATACAAAAACATAAAATAAATAAATAAGTACTTGGAGTTATTAAAAAAAAGTAGATATTGAAGGTGTTTTATAAAAGCAATCTAATCTCCCAACATTATTTATTTAAAAAACCATATTAACCACACCATCCGGTAACAAAATAAAAGATAACAAACAAATAAAAGATAGAAATACTCAAAAGAAAATAACTGATTTTTATATAAATAATAATGACAGCGGTGAATTTCAAAACAGATACACAAAAAATAGGAGCCCACTATGCACTATTGATAAACAAATTAAATATTTAAACTTAACCTTTAAAACTTCTTGCAGTAAGTGACAGGATAGATAATATTGTACAATGTGATCCATATTAAAGTTTAAAAGAGATTTGTCGTTATATAAGGTAATTATAATAGTTTAACAATAGCCATAATAATTAATAAATTTTGCAAAATCATAGCAATAAGATAAAACATTGTACATTTTTTATATATTTATAATGTTTTATTTGTTTATTCATTTAAGTTTTAATATATGTAGATAAGACAAGATGCAATACCAGGACTTGACTTTTTTAGTCATTAAATGATTTTATTTGTTCATCAGACGGTTCCATATATTAATGGACAAGAAAGGTAATTCATTGGTTGTATATGTTGTGTACTGAAATGAATATTACTTCACATTATAAATAGTTAATTCGTATTTGTCGTACATGTATGTTTTCGCTTGTTTTTAGGGCTTGAAAATGTGGCAATAGCCATGAAACGTTGCCCATTTTAGAAAATCATTGTTAATATAATATGGTTTTTTAAATAAATAATGTTGGGAGATTAGATTGCTTTTATAAAACACCTTATAACTGAACTATCCTTTAGTAGTATATATTGTATAAAGTAGATATTGAATTTTCTGATAGAGAAAAATGTTTTATTAATTTAAAAAAAAAAAAAAACTTTTTTTAAGGGAATCAGCTGTATTTAAAATTATAACAATAATATTTCATGTATAAGTATAGATAAGAGCTGTTGTAAAGTTGTAAAGTTATCCATAAATAGATATCATTTTTAATCTTTAAAAAATGTTTCTGATCGCATCAAACTTTTTTGTAGTCTTTATCCCTGCGGTTCGTGATATGTTTTCTTATGTTCGGAAAGTATGAATAATTTCAAAAAATAGTTTAATTAAGATAATAAGAAACTTAGTTTCCAGTTAATGTATCGCATGTTATTAACTCAAAAACTGGTGATTATAGCTCACATTTTTTTTATATTTGAAAACTGATTTTATTGAATAAATATTACAGCTTCACTCAAAGGCAATTTTTTTAATTTTATCTATATAAGCATTAGAGGTGATAAAAAGTCCATTCCTACAATAAAAATAAATAAATAGTTTGAAAATGTAAGGTACAAAATAAAATAAAAAGTCCTTAACATTATAGACACATTATGTTCTACATATTTATAAACCAACTAGATTTTTACTATAAATCCATTTCTACATTTCTAGCTTGATAAATGGATCCATCAATTATTATAGTCCAATTTTTGAAGATTATTTGCCTAGATAATTAAGTTCTTGATAAAATTCGCTGATATTTTGCGTAGCTCATTCATTTTTAATTTTAGATATACTATTTTATTTTTTAAAATAATATATACCATATAAAATTTCGGGAACTGTTTTCAATAAATTATGGTAACAGCGATTTCCTCTGGATAAAATAAAAGAAAGTTCCATGCCTATCCGCTGCCTTTCACTTTTACTTCTGCACTATTTATAAACCATCACTACCGATATATTATCTTATATCTTTTACATTGTATATTTTATCTATAATAGCAATCGATCTGTACAATGATAAATTAGGCAAAATCCTTATAAATGTTAAATGTCAGAATTTTATTCAAGTACAGGAGGAAATGGTTAGCTTTAACCGTGAGCATGAATATACATATTAATTAGTCGACCAGATTACTATCTATATAGTTGTAAAAAAAATTAAAAATAAAATGAAGCAGTAGACCTAATAAGGAACTATCGAGAAGATAACTTACCTGTTGCGCAAAAAGAGATTTTCCTTACATAGTCATTTGAGACGAATAAAAACACATAAAAACTGGAAAAAGCACAGAGTTTACCACCAAAATCCAAAATAAAAACAGGCAGGATATGGACTGAAGAACGAATGAAAGCTCACCGAAAGAGAATGCGGGAATACTGGGCGAATGCAAAAGACCAAAAACAGTTGAAAGAGCGTGGTCCAAAGAACACCGAAACGAATTAAAAAACAAAAGCAGTTATAAATGAACATAAAGAGCGGTAAGTCGTAACTCTCAAATTAACTGTAAAGTTAACCTAGTTCCCACGAAGACCGTTACAATTACACACGACTTAGAACTACATTAATAATAGATTCCAATATCTAAAATCTTTACGTATATGACTAAAAAAAAAAAAAAAAAAAAAAAAAAAAAAAAAAACGATTCAACAAAAATAATATGAGTAGAGCTGTGAATGTTAATAAAGAAGAATCAAATAGGGATTGAATAATTATTTGCCTCTGTTATGATATTTAGTTTCTATATTTATCCATTTATTTAAGAAATTAAGAAATGCAAAAAAATATAATAAATAAAAAATCTAGTAACATATATAATAACATAACAAATTCTCGTGAAGCAATAACAGTTGAATATGAGAGGGTCTCGAGGCCTTTTTAGACATTCAGAAATAGAATAGGAAGCAGGTTTAGAAACTAGTGGATATGAATGGTTGTGGAGTTTACAATGAAAGGATGGTTATCTGGTTTGGGCTAAATCAGCAACATATGGAACATTAAGGTCTTTATGGATAAGTGTATTGGTGACATAGTAAAGGAGCATTAAGGTGTATTTAGTTTTAAATTCCAGACATTCATCTTCAGTCCCAAAAAACACACACAAACATTTAAAACATCAGCAACTTAATAAACAGGGAATATTTATTATATTAGAGTAAAAATGTAAGAAAAAAAAATAAAATTTGTGATGTTACTCACCAAGAGATGGATGTACAAAAGTATAACACAGAGATGTTGATAAGAAGTTTAAAATAATGTTATAGAAGATGGTAGGGATACTGAAAAATCGTAAATTTAAAGGACTGGGAATGTTGAATTATTTGACTCTTCTATTGGCATTTGGTTTATTTCAAGAATAGTTCAAATAATTAAAATTCATCATCAGTTTGAAAAACATACAAAACATCAGTACTTTGGTATACAGTTTATATATATTAGTTCATGTGTATCGAATTCGTGATGTTTTGAATTTTTTTTTTTATGACAATGCATGTTTAATATTTGAAACTATTCTCCGAATAAACAAAATACTAATAGAAGTGGCAAATAGTTCATTAGTTCCTAATTGATCATAATTTGTTTCTCGACTGATTTCAAGGTTTTTTCCTTTGATATTTACGGATCATTAGAATTAATAAAACTGCCTTAAACCAATCGAAATATTTAATTGAATGTAAAAATAAATACTTCCAAATAGAAAGAACAGAAAAACCAAATCATTCATTGGTGGAATCTAAGATTTAGATTATTTCTATTACAAAATGTTTCACTCCTTATATAGAGCTGATGCAACATTCTTTTACTTTCTTGTCTTACATTCTAGCATCGTATATATATATATTTTTAATATTTGATATTATATTCTTCATTTAAGGATAACGAATATTAGAGACGATAAAAGCCTATTCGTACGATAAAAATATATAAATCGTTTGAAAATCCAAGATACGAAATGAAATAAAAAGTCCTAACATTATAGACACAATATTATTTACATAATTATAAATGCACTAGTTTTTTGTTTGTTAAATTTATTTCAACATTTGTAGCTAGATAACTAGATAGCTTCAATTATCGCAGTCCAATTTTTGAGGAATGTTTGTTAAGATGACTAAGTTCTTGATAAAACTTGAGCTGTGCGTACATTCTCAATTTGTTAAATAATATTTTATTGTATTGTTTGTTTGTTTATTTTGATTTTAAGGCTTAAACCCCCCAGGATCATCAACGCCTGAAATTATTTCCTTGTTCTTATCAAGATTTGAAAAAAAAAAAAAAAATACTTATATACGTACTCATAGATTACATACACAGAAAACATATAAATAAATACAACACACACACGCACACGCTGAACACAGACATAAAAATATAAACATGTTTTATACACATCTTCTATATAAATATTGTTCATCTCTATATTTTATTTACCAGATTGTTAGTTTTAAGAAAATTAAATACGGATCTTATATTTCATTCGTCATTATTTAATAAAACAGTAATTTCTGGTTGGAGTCCTAATATATTCAAACTTGATTTGTAAAATGGACAGACAGTCTTGTAAGATGTGACTGACTGTGAGAGAGTTGTCACAGTGGCATTTTGATAGTAGTTCTTTCGTTATGAGGTATCCAATGCAACTTCCTCTCGGAGACTAGAGCGATTTGTTTTTTTAATTAATTTAATTATATTCTAATTTTTTTTCATTGTTTATTTTCCATATATATATATATAGCTGTTACATATTTTAATATACATAAATATTGAATAATTCTGCTCAATATTATTACTTCTGGGAGTATACGGAGGGTTGTGAGTATATTTGGGATGTTGCTGACCGAAATATGTGGTTGAAATAGCTTTACGAAAACTTTTCCAGGTCCAGTTATAATTGGAGATTTAGCACATTTTAATTGGATACACTCTAGCCTCGGATTGATTGGAAAAAAAAATAATCAACTGGAAAGAGCGAAGAAACATAGATGGTGATGGGTTATTCATGAATGGGCAGGGAGTGTACAGATTGGAAGTGTTATTTAAACCTTGGGCCGGGGAGGTCGGAGACAGATGTGAGCGCAGCTGCCGGCACACCTGTAGTACAGGTACCCTAGGCTTCTCCGGCTGGTCATGTCGATGGCTTTCTGTGTGGGTGTTTGTTTATAGCTACTGTCTCCTCTGTATTAGCCGAGTTCATTAATTACTGCGAGAATGGGGGTTAGTGTATGAAGTGTAAGTCTTTCATGGGTGAATTTAATAAAATAATCTCGACTGGGCCTCAAGGCAAAAAATCGGTTTAGAATTCTACTTAAATTTTTTTGTAGAAGATGGCTTTCTAGACTAATACAAGTTCTAATATAGAGATTTTAATTAAGTGCTACTAATAGGGATATTAAACAAATTATTGTAATTTTTTTCCACAAATATTTTATACGGTTGAAAAAAAATTATAAATTATTATCTATTTAATGTGTGTACATAATATAATATTGTAACATCAGTGGTTCTAATAAAGATTTTTAAAAAAAATAATAAAAATAATGCACATAAAGAATGATATTAAATAAAAACAAAACAAATAAACAGACTAGATCACTGATTTTTTTTGGTAACGGTTCGGATCGGCGACACCACCAAACTAGGTATGCATTCGATCCTTACGCTTCAGTTCATGTTTACATTTTTCGATAGTTGATCCCTTAACTTTACATGCAAACAATCAATTCTACACATAAAGAATGATATAAAATAAAAACAGAACAATAAATGTTTTCTTATTTCCATTTCCCATGAGAAAATATAGCAGAAATTAACATCATCACTTTCAACTACTAGATCACTGATTTTTTTTTTTTTTTTTTTTAATGTTAACTTTTTAAAAAAAATTAGAAGCCTTTGTCTCCGAAACATGTAGCTACAAATGTTAAATAAATAGGATATGGTTGACAAAGAAAGTTCATCAGAATCATTCATACAATATGTTATATTTCCACTGATGTAAAAGGAAGTAGTTAAAACTTAAAATAAAAATTTAGGAGAATAACCTTTCAACAAGAAATAAAACTTTTTATTTGAATATGGTTGACCTAAGAGGAATCCTAAGAGGAATCTATGGTCCTAGGAAGACACAAGAAGGTTACAGGTTAAGAGCAAACAAGGAAATATACAAGGAAATCAAAGACATGGAAACTGATTGTGAGATAAGGATCAGGAGACTAAAATTCTACGGCACATGGTTAGGATGCCTCCGGAAAGGCTGAATAAAGCTATATTGCAGAAACTCTGGAGCTACCAGAGCTCACAAGGATACATTAATCAGTTGAAAGAAGAAACCAGAAAAATGGGGATAAAGGACCAAGATTGTTTGGGCAAAGAGGAATACAGAAAGAGGTTGCATGAGGTCACAGTTCTTGTGGACAAGAGGAACCCTATGAGGGGGATTGCCTGGAAGGAGGAAAGAAAACAAAGGCAATAAAAAATAATGAAGGAGAAATGGATAGAAAGAAAGAAGAGAAGGAAGAATCCATAGTCATGATATTTGCGTGGTCTTTAAGGCCGTTTCGTGTGAAAAAAAAAAATATATATATATATATAAAATAGGTAATGATTGCTGAAACTTATAAATAAAAAAAGAAAATTAAGAAAGAAAACAAAGAATTATAACTACATTCATACTCTTTATACAAAATTTACAAACATTCCGTGGAACACCCCCATTCCAAGAACTCTCTTGAGTTCCCAGCGCTGTTCTATCAGCTGCGTTACAAGTAGAGTCTTAACTGAAATTAAAATAAGCACCATTACTACAAACGCTACTCGACTTAACCAGGCAAAGTTTCTCGCTATATTTACTTCATTATATCTGTCATCCCAGTAAATAAGTGGTTAATTTTGACCAAAATATTATTGTCACAATGAAGCGTGAAACTTATTTTTAATGATGAATAAGTGTTTAAGTAAGATCTTAATTTTGATTAAAAAAAAATAACAACTTATTTTTTTTTAATTTATGAATCGAGGAAGTAGGGTAGCCAAGAGTGTTAAATGCTTTTTTCAAATCAAATCAAACTCAGTTCAAAGCTTTTACCAATAGAGTAGTGGGGCTATGCTAGACTGGAAATCTTGGTTTTAAAAAATAATATGAAATTTTGTTATGAAGTGAAAAAATATAGGAGATAAAATCAACTTTAGTAAATAATTCCATAATGAAATCCTTGCATAAGTAAATGTATTATGTGTATCCATTAATTAATAAATAAATTACGCGTAAATATTACGAGATTTTAATCCCATCTCAAGCTTTACAATTTCTTCCTAATACATTTATCAGTTCCAAACGGTATTTCCTTTAAGCCTATATTCAGTTTAAAACATTACAAATCATTCTTAATGTGTTTTGTCACTCTTTCCTAACCTTACACTCTAGTATACCATTTAATATTAAATGGTGTGATGAAATTATTCTGATATAGTTAGTCCATTATCTTAATGCAATTGCAAACTATTTTAAACGAAGAACGCAGTGGTGAAACACTCAGTCGCACCCTGATACAGTGAGTAAAAATAAAAATGAAGATCCGATCGCTAACTAACCTACAATTGTTTCGGCATATATTGACACAGTGTGTGCATCAGAAAACACGAATGACGCAAGTTATCGGTTAACGAATGGATAAAATCAGGAATGGAATTGATTATAATTAATCGGCAAATATAAGAAGATGAAGGCCAGCTGTTGGAAACTGCTCTACGGAGACAAATACACGGGGACAACTAGAACCAAGAATCACGATGAAATTTGTTATTTATTTGATGGATAGAATTTTAATCAGCGTTTAAAAAATATATTTTTTAGTTATTTCAGTTTCATGAATCAGTGATATGGTGATAGAGAAACGTCGAATTTTGACCAATATGAGTTAATTGACTAAAAAGAATCGTGAAGGTTTTTCTTTATAACGATTAAAGTGTTTAAAGTAAGATGTTCATTTAAAAACATAGTTATTTAAAATGAATATCTTCCTTAAACACTTAGATATACACACATTAATTTATTGCATCTTATACTTTTTTCTTCTTTTTGTATTATTATTTTCTTTCGGATTCGCTTGAAATTAAGGGATGAAGAGTACTTCATATCACTAACTACTTGTTATCCTAGATTATTGGAAATTGTTATATATTGTTGTATATAAAAATAATATAATGAAAATAGTCTTTGGTAGAATACTGACACTAGTAATTTAAGTAGTTATCTTTACTAGTTTATTTTTACATATGATGCTCATAACCTATGAATATTAGCAACTATTTTTCAGTGTTTATCAATACGCTAATTTTGCAACTCATTATGAATATACCTGACAAGAAGAAAGCCATTCTCTTTTTGCAAGAAAATGTAGTGACAACGAGGGCGATGAGATCCTGCCGTTAAAAAATGGGTGTAGGGAACGGTACATGGCTAGAAAATAGTACTTTTCCATTTAAAAACATTATGTATTAAATTTATTCCTTATTCAGGGAATATACTGCAGTAAAATTGGAAGTAATTACTGCGCGAGGTTTGAATTCGCCTCTTAAAAACCCATG
Organism: Euschistus heros; assembly: GCA_003667255.2. Taxonomy (NCBI): domain Eukaryota; kingdom Metazoa; phylum Arthropoda; class Insecta; order Hemiptera; family Pentatomidae; genus Euschistus; species Euschistus heros. The sequence goes on along the minus strand of RCWM02000106.1, from coordinate 2,448,144 downwards.
CTTGATTGAAGATGATGGATTTGTAGTCGAAATATATAAGATTATATGTAGGTAACACAAATATTTAGCATTATAATAAATTAACTATAATTTTTAAAGTATTAGATATTAATTGCCATTTGATAATAGTGCAAAAATAATTCTTGAACCAGGCTAATCACTGGTGAATTCTGCATAAGAACCTAAAAGGGATTGAAAACAATTGACGATGTTTAATCGTGTACTAATGTGTTAAAAGAGCAATTGAAATAATTCATATAATGTCTCATATATAGAAGTTTTAAAGGTTATTAAAAAGAGTAATAATTTTTTTTTTTTTTAGTACAATCTATTTAATTTTTCTTTTAAATGAAGGCGTATTTTAAGTAGTGAAAACCTGAACAATGATACCACCTTTATGTTCTTGCACTGAAAAAATCTTTTTAATGGTTACTTTTAGAAACTATCGTTAATCAACAAAAGCAACGAGTAAAGCCAACACAAGAACAAACCGTCCCCGTCTCAATTCGTTTTATTTCCAACAATGGCCTGAGGGAAGTGAAAAACGATCCTGGAATCTTGGCGAAGGCACTTCACTTCGGCCAATGGGAAAGTAAATAGTCGAAAGTGGGGAGGGTGGGTGGAGGGGAATCGAAAGTTAGGAGAAGATGTAAACTCGAAGGGGGGTGCTAATTCCCCGAGATAACCGGTCTTTGAATCCTTAATAAACTAATGAATATATAAGCTAATAATGGCCAAGTTCTCGGGCGGTTCGTTAGTTGCAACTGGAAGTTACGTTAAGGGTCCAAGTTGGAGTGTCTGATATGGTTCCGGGAGCTGTCTTAGGGAGAGTGTTGAGGGGTTATTTTGAAACAAGGGCGCCAAGTACACTATACAATGGATCTCTACTAGGTGCAGAAGTTTTATATATGGTGTTGTTTTTAATGGAACTGCATTATCTAAGTTATGGTTATGATCCGACAGTTAAGTATTTAGATTGTTTTAGAAAAAAAAATCAGGTTCTACTTCCTATTTAGGCACTATATTCTTTGGAATTGATGAGTTATTTACCACTTTTGCAAGTTTGGAATGTTAAATATTCATCAGTTCCAAGTAGGCAAAATGGAAGTGCTTATAAAAGATGTCAGGACCTAGATTATATTGTAGATTTACTTAGCTATATAAATGCATTATACATGGCATACAATTTATGCCAAAATAAATACTTTAAGGCCTTATTAAGAAGCACAGTAGACCAATTTTTCACAACTCTAATATCTGATGCAGTCGAGCTTTGCAGGCACGATTAACTCGTTTTCAAGGAAATAGTAATTATCGACTTCCTCACGACAACCATAAATATGATATAAATATTTATTAAATTTCTAATTTGTTAGAGACTACTTCAACATTTACTAAGCGAGCAAATCAAAGCTCCCAATTAATTACAAAAGACTTATTTAGATGACTGTGATTAGACCAATATGGATGTACGGAGTTGAGCTTTGGGGCTCCACTAAACCATCCAATTTATCTCGTATCCAATCCTTACAATCCAAAATCCTAAATGCCCCTTAGTTTGCTACCAATAAACTTTTCCATAAAGACCTTAATGTTTCATATGTTGCTGAGTTAGCCCTAACCAGATACCTATCCTTTCAATGTAAGCTCCATAACCATTCAAATCCATTAGTTTCTCAACTTGCTTCCCACTCCATTCCCGATAATCCTCCGAGGCGACTGTAAAGAATATGGCCTAGAGATCTTCTAGTGTAGAATTTTTACTAAAGCGCTACAGATGAGTAGTTCTTTTCAAGCTTTAACCTGTTATTGTAATCGTTATCAGCACATTAACTTAATGTATATAATTGTACAGTTGTCAATTTAAAAAAGTTGATATAAACATAAAAATTTCTAATTTATTAATTACCATGCATAAGTGGATCCAATCTAGAACAATTATTAGGTTATAATTTGTTTTTTTTTTTCGAAAAATTTTACTAACAAAAAGTGATCTCCAATTACGGAGATATAATAATGTAATTTAATCATGTTATTATCTAAAACCCCTTCCACTGATGTTTTGATTTTTATTCTTTTTATTTAGAACTGTAGATGAATGTTAAACATTCTAGACTAGTCTTCGAATAAAAAATTCCAATGTAAGTCGCAAACAATTGACTAAACCTAATAGTATTCATGCTTCTATAACATCAAGCGTACCTCAAATCATTAAATTATTTTGTCATGTAACTAAATGTTACACAGTTGTCTGTGTATGGGATGTACGTCCCAAAACATGAAGCAGAATAATAGACATGATTTATTTTTTTTTTTTAATCAAAAAGTGAAACTAGATGAAGCAGATAAATATGAAAAAATTAATAAATAAACTGGAGATACTTGATTAACAATCTACTGTTCATCAGCTATTTTTTTTTTAATATCCGAGACAAGATTTTCACTGAATTCATTCTTATTTCTAGGTGTGATTCAGTAAAGTTCCTGTCATTCTTTGAACATTGACACACTTCAGACCACTGTTTTGCTTAGTCTTCAAGAGTTACTCCTGCCGAATATGCCAGATCACGACCCCAAGGCATTCCATCAGTTCATTAAGATCGGGTAAAGGCTTATCGAGAGAGCAGACAGTTAACAAGCGGTAGGGGACCAGCAGAGCGTGGTAACAGTTGGAAGAAACTCGCGCACACGGCCTACCTCGCGTGTCAGGGCTGGTTTCACCAGGCCCAGTATGTCCGTAATATTTTCGGGTATCCTTTTCCTCCTTCTTCGTGTTCGGTAGGCGTAAAGTAGGCTTCCATCATGGAAATAGGCACGCGTCCAAATTGTTCCCCTGACCCCCCTAATCCTCCATATAGAAAAATTCACTGTATAACTGTCATGTTCAGAAAATTCAAAGAAACCCAGATTTTAATCGAGAGCATGCCCTACAATGGACAAACTGCAGAGACAAATGCATTTTCATGGTTTCTTATTGTTTCAAAATAAAATTTACCATAATGAAGATAGTGTAGTTGACTATAGAATTATACAAAGAAGTAGATAGTTCGGGTGCGCAGTTAAGAAAACACAATAAAATTGTATTGATTAATTTATTCGACCTTCTGCTTAAATTGAAAGTCTTTATCAGGGCTAGAATAATTATTGTAGTTTTTAATTTCCATACCGTCTGTCTTTATTTCTTATCTCTTTTAACATAATTTTTTATAATATCAATTTCTGTGTTTTTTAATACCCCTTATGAAGGCTTTAAATGTATTACTATTTTATTTCAATTTTTGAGTGCACAACCCATCTACTTTCTTGTAAAATTTACCATTTTTAACGACCATTGTATTACGTACAATAATGTGAAAAATCCTTTCTTATTGAGATTATATTTAAGTGGATTCCTTATGGTTTGACTAGCTTCCAGTTCTTGGTGTTAATATGCTTTCCGAGGCAGTGCAAGGCAGGTGAAGTCTTCAGAATAGACAGAGAAAGGGACCATTTTTAAATCCGGGCGATCCTATTGTAGGCTAAGAGAACACCTCGAGGTTCAGGTAGCTAGCACGTGGGCACAGGTATTCCTCCTGGAGCCACTTACCTGAAGGCGCCCAATCCCAAAAACTTTATGAGCGAACGCATTCTTTAAATTTATCCGATAGTACTCATGTTAGTCACAATTTACTGAATTTTTAATAAACCCCTGCTATAATACCTTAAACAGCAGATGTTCCTGAGGATTTTTTTTTTTTTCAGACACCATAGAGGATTATCGGAAATCAAATAATTAAAGTTAGAAACTGGGAGATAAGAGTTTATTATGAAACAATAGGTACCGCGTTCGGGTCAGATAATGAAAATCTGGGATATTAAACTCACAATTGATAGGTTTATTTGTGGTATAATAAAAAGCTTGGATATTTTTCATTTAATCCCCGAAAGTTATTCTTAGAAATAACAACGAACTAATTGGTAAAAATTTAAATCACGAATGATTTTAAATTATTATTATTTTTTTTAAGCTATAAATGCTACAAATAAGAATAGAAAATGTGAAGAAAATGCTCATAATGACACGTCAACTACTTGTAAAGCAACTATCCAGTGGTAGCAATGCAATAAAAGTTCTATATCAGTAGGTCCCAAGGCCATTTTCTTTTCAAACGCTTTGAGGGTTAATAAATAATGGTTACGGAGTTTACTGTATGAAGATATCTGGTTTGAGCTCAATCTGAAACGTATGGTACATTAAGATCTTTATGAAAAAATTTGTTTGCGACAAAGGAGCATTGAGGATTTTTCGAAGGATTTTGGATTATAAATTTTTCCGAATCATTCGTAAAGACTCATCAATAGAGGACCAGGGAACTATTGAAATAGATTAATCTTGCTTTACAAGACTTCACAATTGATAAATCCACACCAATGGGTCTTGGGTGGAATATATGGAACAAGAGGAAATTTCATATATGCCGCCCACAGCAAAATGCAAATACATTACTACAATGTATGGAAGAATCAATCCTCCAGTAAGGTACTCCAGTAATTGCTAATCTCAGGATGACCTAATCAAATATTAACTTAAAGTAGAAGTATATAACTATCAACATTTGAAGGTGAATCATTTAAAGAAGTTTAATGATCTCTTTACAAGGGCCCAACTAATTGGGTTCTGATGGGAAACTGGGAAACAGGATTGAAGCTGGTACCAGAAGAAAAATGTTGAAGTTTTATCAGTACTAATTTATGTCGCTTCAACGACAAAAGGAAAGAAATCCATTTGAAGTGATGTTTTCAGATATCACAAAACATTTGATCATATTTCTGAACTTCGGGATAGAATGATAAATAAATATTCATATCTTAAAATCATTCAGTGAAACAAAGACGCTACTGTAAAAAACGAAATTTTACAGAAGTGAGAAACTGATATGAAGAACTACTAACATTATATATGCATAAGCAGTGTTCATATCAACTTGTGGTTTGGCGAGACTACAATTCAGTAGATGTTTCTAGCGAGGTATCAGTAGTTGTAGCTTTTGGGAGCAATTTTGATGTATTTATCTTTTTTTTACCAAATTTCTCAGTTACGTGTAAAAATTAAACAATTTACTAAAAGTAACGCTGAGATTAAACAACAAAGATCCAATAGCTTTGAGTATTTTGGATTGATATATATCATACGGAAGTTATTCTAAAAATTAGTGGATGCCTTAATACATAAATAATTTTATCATTTGATTTATTTTGATTTCTTAAATGACTTTATTTTAATTTTTTAAGGATAAATGCGTATTAGGCCAGTTTAGAAATTTCCGAAATGTACTAGTTATTCACTGCACACATGATACTTGAACTCAAAACTCCTGGGCTGCTTAGTACCGGAACCGACGTTCTCTGTAGCGGATGTCATTAGGGGGAGGCACTACACTCTGTTAATACTAATTAGCACAAAAGTTCTTACCGATATATTACAAAAATAAATTATAACACAATAAATATTAGAATAGATCGGTGATGTGTCGGTAACATTTTTTAATTCTCGATTCTCGGTGCCAGTACCTCGGTTAAAAACAAATTGCAATTACATAAAATAATCTATATGAAAGCTAAAAAAAAAACTTAGCAAATATTATCCACAAAATGCAACATATAAGTTAATAGTAGGGCAAATAATGTACAAAAAATAATTCATATAACAACTTTCATTTAAAAAGATAAATATTCGGATATAAAGATAGATTCGGGATCGATGTATTACTTAAGGAATCTCCAATGTTACTATAACGTTTTCACTAAACACTGTAGAAGGGATGATGCAGTGATATATCTCTCTGGACGTTCATTTAAATAGCATATTAGGGTGCGAAAACCAGTTTGAGCATTTAATGATATCAAAAATAATCTTTATTTCGCGATTATAAAAAATCTTTAATAACATAAAAACAAAAATAAAATGGTGCAATTGTCTGGCCGCATTAACTTATTTAGTGATTCAGTTTAGGAGGTTAAAAATAGCTTCCCTATTCCTTAATTTTCTAACAGGGGATAAATATCTTTAACAATCTGACGTTTGGCTTCTGCAAGCCATACAAGATTTTTCAAAAGAATTCTTTACCGAACAGTGTTGATCAAATAAATGAAAAATTGTTCTTTTATTATAAGATATAAAATATTTTTAAAATTAATTATCTAACATCGTTTTACCGTTGGGGTGAGGAATCGATGTATTTATAATATTTACATAATTATGTATTACAAAACAATCTCCAACAGTATCGATCGGTTTCTAAAAATCGACTTTGGGTCTTTAATTAATGAAACCGAGTAGAACAAAAGTTTTAGTCAAAATTATATAAGTACATTAGTGTTGTAATGTATTTTAAAAAATTCAAATTTAAATTTTATACCTGCCAAAGAAGGATATAGACATTTAGTAGATGTGAGTATTTAAAATAGAAAGTTCCAGAATATAATTTCGCCATATTAAAAACAAGTTGCAATTTTTTTTAGCTAAAGAAACTAACGATCAGTGCGGGCTGTCAGATATACATTAATCATAGGAGCCAATGAAATCGATGAATGGCTCGAAGTGGCGCCTTCTAACCTCACGAGTTATTCTATTTAATTTTAATAATACCCTATTCATGTTTGTATTTTTTTTTTTTTTTTTTATATTAACAAAGCTTTTTTCATTATTTTGTATGTGTAGCAAAGCCTGGTGAGGAAAAAAAAAAAAAAAAAAAGAAGCCGGACAGAAGCGAAGATACCAAAAAAATTTCTTTACATTACATGACGATAAAAATATCAAACGCTATCAAAACAGAGATTATTTCGATTTGATATAACAGTTTTTAAAATTCAAAATGTTGTTAGATGGTGATAAGACACGCGACGGCGACCGGAAGAGGCGATTGGAAGGAGCGAGATATTTGCATCATGGGTAGATAGGCACCGTTTTTGAAACTGAGCAGTTTCTTCTCTGATACTTAAAAAAAAAAAAAAAAAAAAAAAAAAAGAAAAACTTTTCTCGTGTTATAAATACACACATATAAATAAAACAAATGAATACTGATATACCCACATGAATCAGCTGGTTATATTATTGAAACGGTGTTACGCTAGCTATGATAGTTGATTTCCGGATTGGCCCTTTATTTGAGGTGATTCCAAGTTTATTTATAACTCTAGAGGCTCACGAGGCGTTATATATAAACCTGTCCTTCTTATTATCTGTAAAAATAGAACGGAGCAAAAGACAAGCGAATAATAATATCGTTGTGTTCTTAAAGCTTCGTATTAACAGACGTTATCTTTTTATGATAATAAAAGAGCAATTTGCAGTATAATATGTAATTTGCACTCCGAATCAACGTGAAGGATATAGCTAGAAATTAAAAATTATGCAACGTACAGGGTATCATCAACTATATAAGCATCGTAAATAAAATGAGCATTTTTTTCAATCATGAAAATATTTTAATAAAATATATATCTAAATAACTTATATATTGAATATTATAAAATGATAATCAATGAATCTCAATTAGCAAGTATTAGAATTTCTTCACAGTATGTAAAAATAATTTTTAATAGTCACAATGACTCATTTTAGCTATTATTCGACTAAAAAATGTATTCTCTACGTCAACAGATAAAGACTTTTGAAAACAGACGTACTTTTATTTAAGTTTTGAAGAAAGTGTTACAAATGAATAAATAAAAGAGATTTGTTATTCCAAATTAATTTTTTTTAAAGTTTAATAATTCATTAATTGTTATAATAAATAATTTAATTATAATAAAAAAATAATTAATTACTATATTATATACTGCAGAAAATAATATTATATACATTAAAAAAAAAAAAAAAAAAAATTATTTGGAAAAAAAAAAAAAATCAGCTTAACAGGTGATAATAAAAAAAAATTTTTTTTTTTAAATCTATGAATTCGCATTTGTAAGAATTAATAAAAAATGTATTGTAAAACTATTTGTTACATTATAATATGTCTTAAACATATAACAAATAAATAAGTGTTGTACAGATTTTGCAAAAAAAAAAAAAAATCTTTAAAGATATACTGAGTTTTACTTTACGATAAATAATTTTTATTATTTATTTCTTTACTATACATCAGAACACATATTTAGCTGATTTCTGATTTTTTTATTAATTTTTTTATTTTAATTAGAATTTAAAATATATTATTCTAGCTAAAATAACACATTTTAAAAATATATTTTCAGTTTTTAGAAGTTAATTTATTTTTTTATTTTAATTCCTAAATAGGTTATACTTTAAAACTCTATTTTCTTAATTTGTAAAATAAACAGACAGGGTAAACTAGACAGTTTTGACCCTTTACCAGTTTTGAAAAAAAAAAAAAAAAATCAAAAAAAAAAAAAATAAATAAAAATACAATTCCTCTTAAATCCTACAACTCAACTGTGTAAGAGTACTTTCAATTCTGGAAGTACTTTAAAAGATATCCTTATGGTGTCAAAAACTGATATTACATTATTTATTGTCACTATCCTGTAAAATACATTCCAGGAATAATGTTCGGTGTTTCTTGCTTAGCATAAAGTATAGTAATTAAGGAAAAATCACTGCAAAGTTCAACTTAAACTTGAACTATTCTTTCTATAAATTTTAGTATGAATATATACGAAAATTTCCTTAAGGGTGTCAATAACTGTCTGGTTTACCCTAATTTTAGAATACCAAATATTATTTTAGCGAAGATATATTTTTTTAAATTATAATCAATAACTTTATTTTAATTATATAATAATTTTATTGCTCTTATATTTTTTTCTTATTTTTTTTTTTTATAAAAAAAATAATTTAAAATATAAAATATAATTTTATCAAATATAGATATACAACATAAATAATCAATATCACAATAAAATATACTACATATATTTCATTTAAAATCTTTGTATTTCATGAAGAAAAATAAATGAAGGTTATTAATTTTTTTATGATTTTTTTTTTTTTTTTATTAGTTAAGGGATCACTATTTTAAATAAATCTACACAAATAGATATTTGATTTATTAAAAAAAAATAGTTTAAGACTCTATTTAAAGAAAACTAAACAATGTTTAGCATTGGTTAAACGTAAGAGTTTACAGTAAACGACGAGCCGCTAAGTTTAGAAGCTCCTGATAAATTAATATTCAAACAGTGTCTAATTTTAGCACGTGCAATGGCAGTCCTTGAGGGGACTGGCGACCGAGCTTGTGCTAGCTTATCTACTAGGGCAAGGCCGTTGTAACTTGTTCGCGAAAACACATCTATTTACTATTTATCCTAGTTATATAACATCATCGTCTTATGCCATCTTAATCTGTAATATATATATAGAAAGATATAAAGTGTGATCATAATAATAAAATAATTTCTCAAGCTACCTTAACAGGAAAAATTTTAGTAAATCTATTTTTTACATCTTTGAGAGTATTTTATATGTGATTTGAATTTTAAAAAAATAATAACTTTATCAAATTATGAAAAGTATAATTCGAATAATTTAGTAATTATAATTTATTAAATAATTAACAATATATAATATTTAACATTCATAATGTTTTTTTAAATATATTTAATTATAAATATATGTTTTTTCGTTTAATTTATATTCTTTTTTTTTTTTTAATACACATTATCAAAATAATTTTTTTTTTTATATCTTATGTTTTTACAATTAAATATTGACTTTATTCTTTTCCAATCATTATTTGTATTGATTGTGTTATTATTTATATACATATAATAACTGAGCTTAGGTCCATTTAAAAGTCCACGGTCGGAATCATGATAGATTAAAATATCATTTAAGAATTCAAAAATAAAATTACTTCAATGCCCTCTGCAATAAAACAAAAATTACAAATATCAAGTAAACCATAACACAATAAATCAGAATTATATTAATTCAAGTCTTTTGGACGATTTTCTATTAAAAATTTGACAGCAATAATCCATTTATAATGGTTTATAAATTTATAATCAATGAATTCATAAAAAATTCAAAATAATATCATAGAAAATTCTGAAGAAAATTTAAAGTATTTAGTAATTATAATTTATTAGATGATTGGTAATATTTAACATTCATATAATTTTATAAATATATTTAATTATAAATACATTTTTTTTATGCATTCTAGGTAAGATAATACTTCTTATTTATCTCTTTATGTTTTTACTAATTTTTAAATATTGACTTTATTCTTGTCTAATCTTATTTGTCTTTCATTTTTTCCCTAATAATAATCCCTAATAATATCAATCTATTTTCATCAATAGTATCCCCCCCCCTAAGATAAAAAAAAAAAAAAAAAAAAAAAAAAAAAAAAAAAAAAAAAAAAAAAAAAAAAAAAAAAAAAAAAAAAAAAAAAAAGCATAATAATTATTTCTGCCGTAAATCATTTAATGGAATAAAATAATACATTTTTTTGTTTCTCTTAGTTTATTTTTAAATAAACTTAATCAAGACGATTTTGTTTTATCATCTTATGGTTTTATTATCATACCATATACCTAAATATTGACTTTATTCTTGTACACTGATTACTTGTCTTTCTTTTTTTTTTTTATTATTACATAACATTTTCTTAAAGATAATTTTTAATGAACTTAAGGACTGGCTAAACTAAATACCCTTAACTTCTGAAGATTAAACATCTTCTATTTGTTTTAATCAATAGCATTTTTAAAAAAAATGTATAATTTTTAATTCTATCATACATTGTTTAATGGAGAAATTTTTTTTTGTTAGTAAAATTCAAATTTATAATTACCTTTAAAAAAATTAATATATACAGGATGAGTATCTCTTAGTGTAAAAAAAAATGGGTTAAACTAGATCAAAAATGTAGCTAAATGCCGCAAATTTCACCTTTCTATTCCAATCCGTTGCAGATATACGATAAATCAAAGACTTTTTTGAGGAAATCACGTTTTTTCCTAATAAAACTGTAATATCTCCATTTTGTCTAAATATTTTTCAAATTTTGGCCACATTTTCAGATTTAGCATTAAATTTCCTATAAGAACAGAGTACACGTAACCTTGAATTTTACAAACTTGGTATCTAAAGAACAGCTTGATCTTCACCTTATTTGGGGAAGTCGCAATGTCTTATTTACTACAACGCTCACCGTTTTTCGTAAAAACTATCCACAAAACGTCAAATCTCACAAAAACTTGCAAATTTAATCAGCTTTCGAATGATATGTTAAACGTAATGATTTTGTTTCAATTTCATGGAGATATTTACTTTTGAAACCAAAAAAACATGGTGTTCTCATTTGGTATACAAAGCGGTTACTTGGGTAAATAAAACATTATGACAATCTCTTAATGGAAATGTGCATTTTAAACATAATAAACTCTTCATTGGAATAAAAAGCAAAGAAAAAAATAATTGTTTAATAGAAAATAAAGGAAAACTGTCAATAAAGCAACACCAGATCAGAGGATCTTATGTTATTAGATTTATTTATTTATTATGTGATTTATGGCTAGATGAGTCTTATTTTTACAGGGGAAGGCATTTCGACCATTCATAATAACGATATACATGGATTGGTAGAAATGCCATCCCCTGTAAAAACAGATTCATCTGCCCATATAATTCACTTCAAAAAGTAATATTCTTAGACACAATCTGCATTCAGAAGCTAACGGCAAAATTAAGGTCTATGTTCATTATCACTGGATTTTAAACATTACATTGAAAAACTAATAAAATAAATCCTAAATGATAATAATAAATAAATAAATCTAATAACATAAGATCCTCTGATCTGGTGTCGCTTTATTGACAGTTTTCCTTTATTTTCTATTAAACAATTATTTTTTTCTTTGCTTTTTATTCCAATGAAGAGTTTATTATGTTTAAAATGCACATTTCCATTAAGAGATTGTCATAATGTTTTATTTACCCAAGTAACCGATTTGTATATTAAATGAGAACACCATGTTTTTTTGGTTCAAAAGTAAATATCTCCATGAAATTGAAACAAAATCATTACGTTTAACATATCATTCGAAAGCTGATTAAATTTGCAAGTTTTTGTGAGATTTGACGTTTTGTGGATAGTTTTTACGAAAAACGGTGAGCGTTGAAGTAAATAAGACATTGTGACTTCCCCAAATAAGGTGAAGATCAAGCTGTTCTTTAGATACCAAGTTTGTAAAATTCAAGGTTACGTGTACTCTGTTCTTATAGAAAATTTAATGCTAAATCTGAAAATGTGGCCAAAAATTGAAAAATATTTAAACAAAATGGAGATATTACAGTTTTTATGGGAAAAAACGTGATTTCCTCAAAGAAGTATTTGATTTATCGTATATCTGCAACGGATTGGAATAGAAAGGTGAAATTTGCGGCATTTAGCTACATTTTCGATCTTGTTTAACCCAGATTTTTTTTTTTACACTAAGAGATATTCACCCTGTATATAAATTTGTTTAAACTTTCAAATAATAATGGAACTTGAATCTATTTAAATGTAACTAATGGAAGAGATGAGTTATTAAAATATCACAGTAGGAGTTAAGTTTGATAAATATATTTAAGAGTTCAAAAATAAAATTTCAAATCGCACTTAATTAATACAAAAATCTATAATTAATTAAAATATCTCTTCAGTTACTAATTATACAATAAATCAGAACTTTATTCATTGAGGTTCTTCGTAATATTTTCTATTTAATATTTGACAGCGATAATCTATATAAAATAGTGCCAGATAAAACTCAAAATAACTATCATAGGAAATTCTGGATAAAATTAATGGAGGATAGATCGAGTATATAACGCTGAGACGGAAAATCCGAGATGGCGCCCCTCTGCGACCTATTTCGGGAAATATTAAGGCGGCTTTCACTCCCTACTAGTTCTTTGTGAAAACAATTTTATGCTTTTCATCTTTCAGCAATTGCTTGTCAAATCCCTTTTCGTTATTTAATCCTTACTTTATTTAGTAATCAGGATATTTTGTATATTTAATCAACATATTAAAGAGATTTAGAATGTTTAAACAACCTATATATTCCTATATTTAAAAACAATCTTGTTATATGTTATTATTATAATAATTTATTTTATATTATTAATTAATTATATTTATATTATTAAACACTTACAGGCCAGAAATTCCACCCAATTGATTTTTTTCATTTTCCATTTAAAAAAAAATTAAATTATGGAATATAAAACGTATTATGATTATTAAAAAATAATTAAATAAAAGCAAGCTGTATTTAAGAGAATTTACCAAGCAATTTCAAATTTACGAAATCTTTATTTATTAAGGTTTATATATGTTCACTATTTTTTCATTCGATATAGAGGGATATGCCCCATCTAAGGTATTACTGTAATAACTTATACATACATTAAAATTTCTCAATTTTATTTATTTATTTTACTTTTCTAATTCTGCTTGCTTTTATTTAATTAATATTTTTATAATCATAATTTCTTATGCTCTGGTTTAAGGATATTGGGACGTTAACACTACAGCAAAAAAATGAAAATTTTAGCCGAGAAAATGGAGATAAACTTTGGATAAAATCTTTTGCATATCAGTATATTTTATTTAACATCTTTTATAGTTAGAAGTTTATACTGTATATATTGTATAAATGGATTCAATGCCATCAATATTATTTATTGTAGGTTAGTCCTTGAGTGAGGCACCTTGTAAAATATTTATTTAATAAAACAGTGTATTCGCTTACATAAAAAAATAGTTATATTTATGTAAAGGTACAATACGTTTCTAAAATGGCTAAATATATAATAAATTTAAATAATTCAACTTTAAAAAAAAAAAAAAAAGTTGAAAAATAAATAAATTAATACTCAAAATCAACGCAATTATCACAAAATATAGCAAACTAATGGTTTAAGAAAACATTTTTTTAAATGTATACTTAACTGTTATTTATTAATATAAAATTTAAAATATAATAAACATATTAAGCATATTATATAGATAAAAATGAATGTTATTTAGAGTTTTATTTTATGTTGATAGGAATGCGATCTAAATACATTTTATATGTTTTCCATTAGTTTACTAATAGAAAAGAGATCAAGTTTAGTAATTATAGAATAAAAAAAATAAAAAATGAATAGCATATTAGAAACTATGTTTACTAGAAATTAATTAACACTTGATCAAGGTAATTATTTTTCAATTAATTGTAGCTTAGAAACAATTTATAAAAATAAAAAACATATATAAATATATGGGCCAATACATTATAATGTGTGACATTTAAATGGCACAGTTATGGAACGCTATAGAACCTTAGATCATGACTGGCTTACATAACTCGGTTAGCTAAATCGATCAACTCTGGCTTCAAGATCCTATGCATTGCGCTAGATTCATGATAATGCATTATAGGATTTTAAAAGATTGCCTTTATATATTTTAAAGAAAAATTGAGTAATTTAATTGTTTATTAAGAAATAATTTTTTCAAATAATATTGGAAATATATTTATAAATTATAATAATTTGATATGCATCTCTTCGACAAGCACCCAAGGTTCTAATAATACTATCATGTTTCAGTACCAAAATATAAAACAATTTTTTTTTTTTTTTTTAAACAGAATAATTGTTTAAACTCTTCAAGGACCGAGAACGGTAGAAGAGCGAACGCAACAAAGAAGATTTGTAAACATTTACTGCTAACTAATCAAATATTATGGATTATTGCGGCAGATTTTGCTAACACTTCTGTTTCATTGGCCAAACAAGTAAAGGACCTTCCATTGTAAAATATTTTAAGAATCCTATTGTTAATTTACAATGTTCGTATTCTTAGTTGAACAGATAAAAAAAAATTATGAACAAATTTTGATCATTTTAAGATTAAAACGGCAAAAGACTATATCAACTACTTCAAATTTACGACACAAACGTTCAAAGCTTTCAATTAATTAATTAAGATATAAATTTTATGGACCATTGTAATTAATAATACCATCATAATGTGACGTTACATTAAAAAACACACATAATATTCTACTAGAGGGATTAGAAAAGTAGGTCTCTCATCTAGCTTCTTTTCAGCCTCTTTTGAGTTATATCTGAATATAAATATATTTTACGCCTGTTTCTTAGAGTGTTCACGTAATTTATTACAAAAATATAAATTTAAAAAAAGGATTCCCCGGTTACAATTCTTAAATTTACAGTTCTCTTAGTCACTTATCGATCGAGAAAAATATAAAATATTTACAAATCTTGTTATAGTTGTTTATCTTTAATGATCGCCTTGAAGAAGTAAAAATATTAACAAGAGGTTTTCTTTTGTGTAAAGTGGATCCTAAAGCCGTGACTAGGCGCTAGCCAACCGCCAAATGTCACGTTATGTTATCTTGTGCCGCATTATATAAACTTCGATAGAAAATATTTACTACTAACAGATAGTAATATCTGCGTTAGTCTTCGATAGAAAACCTCTTTATTTTATCAGTATTTATTCTGTTTAACAATATTCTAATATTTGAATAATTCCAAACTCCATATTTCTATAATTTATCCATAATCCTGAATATATTTAATTTCAGAAAAAAAAATCAAGTTAAGAACCTAAAAACTATGGTCCAGAATTGAGCAAAATTTTATCATAGCTATTTGATAAATGATTTCGTGGATTACAATCACCCAGTTTAATCATGGTTAAATCGATTTTTTAGGGAAATCAGTTGTAAAATAGCTATAATTAAATTTGCATTAAATTTTAGCAAATGATTAAATTTTGATAAACCCAGATGGTCCCGCTGAATAAGTGGTTACCTCGAACTTCTGAAAAAATGGTCAAGTTCGCATGTTATTAGTAAAACTGATTATATCTATAAAATAAAAATAATTTGAATATACGAGTATATATATTATATGAGAACAATCCGCAATAAGACTTTTAAGTTTAAAAATATATATATATATGATATCACACATCATAAAATATGACTTATAGTAGAACTTATTATCATATATTTTTTATATATATATTACTAAAATCAGAAACACAAAATCATACTCGTATACATATTTCTAATTCTACTTTATTTTTCCCGTCAAAAGAAGAGCCTTTTTGATACATGATTTTCATGTATATCTATGCTTTTTTTATTAATAATAAAGTATGAATGTCAAAAGTATGAATCCAAAATGTATTTACATAGGAACAATATAAAATTTTTACAGCATTTTATAATATCCAAAGATTGCTTTAAAATGATTAAGATAGTCATAGATTTTATGAATCTGTACTTCGGAGGTACAGAACACTATGTCTTTTTTTGACCAAAAATATATTATTACGTATTCTTATTCACCTTTTTTCTCTTTATACAGAGGTATAGAATTCTATGTCCTAGACAAATTAATTGTAATGTAAGTTACATAAAAATGTTTTTTTTAATTTATTTTTTCTTTTTTTTTTTTTGGGGGGGGGGGGTAGGCTTACCAACCTATTCTAGCCTGGATGAGAAAGTCACGATTTATTTCGTACACATAAGTATAATAAACAGTTCAAGAAATGAATTTTTTTTTTTTTAAACTGCTTTCCTGTAAAGTTACGGAAATGTTACCAAGTGTCCTGTACCTCCGAAGTACAAAAATAATTTTTGAGTTATTATCACTGTTTGAACTTAATTTATTGTTGTTTGAACTTAATTTATTGTTTAGTATGTTGATGAATGATGTAAATTTCTATCACAAAGTATTGAATCGCTTTCGAGTTAGCTACAAAATATTTATTTATTTATTGGTTGCTATTTATTTCCACTGTCTTGGAAATCATTTAAACATATATTTACCACTGGATACTGTGACGGGTGTTTCACATAACAAAAGCCCTACTGAAATAGAAGCGGAGAGACGCCAGTCGTCGCCCAGCGATCCAGCCCGATGGTTTACACCTCTCACTGATACAGAAATAACCGAAAATATCTACTCTAGTTTCGGGGTCTCTTTGTATAGCTGTCCTCGATTCGAAGGAGACTTTTTGGAAACACATATTTCCACTCTACACTACCAAAATAACTTATATCTATTTGCGTTATATATATTTAAAGAATGCAAAACAGTAAAATGAATTTCAAAACAATATCGAACAGAATCATACGATTCTCAAATAGTTTAAAAACAACAAACAAGATGTTATATAACAACGAAGAAAGAACGAGTTATTCTAGAATCACTATACTAAGTTTATTTGCATCATCCTAAGAAATATTAGCTGGTGATTTTAAACAAAACTAAACAGATTGGCTCTCCATTTAAGGGATCCAACAGGAGATTGGAACCGATCATTAAGCTAATTCAAGTCATCGGGCTATTAAATATTGTCGAAGAGTTTAGATTAAGTGCATAATTTATTCGATGAATGTTGAATACTAATTGTCGATGAGGGGACGAGTTGGTCTGCCTCACAAGAGTGCGCTCAAATAATTCAAACGTGAGTGACTAAATAAATATAGAAGTGTATTAATCTAGTAGTCTATTGTGAAACTTAAAAATAATTCATGGATGTCTGATCAACAGTATATCATCAAAAAAGTTGCCCTAAATTTCAGCCAAAAATGAAAGTTATTATTATTTTCGAAGCCTCAAGTTGTTTGTTATGCGGATTGGTATACCTGCCACGCCTGGCGCTTAACGATTGAGTTACATCGAACAGACTATTTAAAATTTCTTTTTTAAATTAATCGAGTTTCTAAATCTAATGTCACACAGAAAAGTATGCTCAGATGTGATCATCCTATCTTACCTTGTGCAGGTGCTCCAGAGCCAGGATGATCTCCCCGATGTATATCCTGACTTGGCTCTCGGTGAAGTGCTCGCGTTGGTAGAGATGGGTGAACAGTTCTCCTCCGCTAACGTAGTCTGTAACAGAAAACAGAAATAAATATTACACTATTAATTCATTTATTAAATAAATAAAATTCATTAAAAATATTAAGTAATCTTAAAAATAATACACCTGGTATAGCATGTCTAGGACATGTGGAATTGTCAAAAAAATATCGTAATTATCTTTCATTCAATATTTAAAAAAAAAATTAATTGTTAGCAAATGTAAAATCTGTTCAAGGATGCAAGGATGCAAATGCGGATCTGTTCAAGACGCTTTCTTAAGATTTTTAAGTTACATAATATTTTAAGTGAACAACCTCTTCAAACATATATTTATAAATATGAACATTGCATTATTAATTGGGCATGATTAATTTAATGTTTATTATTATAAAATAAGCAACTTAGTTATGAAGAAGTCTTTTTTTTTTTTTTCAAATTTATTTATCGATTATTACAATCTGCTACATTTAGGGGCACTTTTAATATCCCAATAAAGTGCACACGCCTTAGAAATACAAAGGTATAATAAAATTTAAAAAAATATTATAACACAAAAAAAAATAAAAAATTGACTGAATCTAAATTTTATTTTATTTTTATATGCATTTATTGAAATTTACAACTGTACAAAATATATACATCAAATAAATATATTGACAACAATTACAATAACATGTTAAAACTTGAAAAGAACTACTTATCAGTAGCACTGTATTAAAAATTCTCAATAGAAGGTCCCTAAGGCCATCTTCTTTTCAGGCGCCTCGGAGGATTATCGGGAATGGAGTGGGAAGCAAGTTGAGAAACTAACGGGTTTGAGTGGTTATGGAGCTTACTATGAAAGAATAGGTATCTGGTGTGGGCTAAATCAGCAACATTTGAAACATTACGATCTTTATGGATAAGTTTATTGGTGACAAAGTAAGGGGCATTTAGGATTATTCGAAGGATTTTGTATTGTAAGGATTGAATACGAGATGAATTGGATGGTTTAGTGGAGCCCCAAAGCTCGACTCCGTACGTCCAAATAGGTCTAATCACAGTCATGTAAATGAGTTTTTAAAAAAATTAATTGGGAGCTTTGAACGTTTGTCTAGTAAATGTTGAAGTAGTCTGTAACGACGGGCAGTTTTTTGTCGCTTGTATGTGGATTCCAAGTAAGACGTTTGACTAAGTGGAGTCCAAGGTAGCGGATCTGTTCAACAAGGATTAGTGGAATATCATTAATATAAATTTAATATGAAAACAAGGATCAAAGAAACTCATACTACAGCTTCGGATCCCCAAGTTTCTTCTCCCAGTTTGTGAGTGGCTAAGTAAGACGCTTAGAGATCCTAGCGCTTCACTCTCGTAGCGTCACGGGTTCGTTGACAATGGAGGCTAAGTGAGAGCGCTTAAGCTGCAAAAATTCCATGAGAGAAGATCAAAGGTCAAGATCCTATTTCAAGTTTTACAATAGATCTGCATGCCAATGTAGTTTTAATATACAAGGAGGATTATAGGGGGGGTGTGGAACATGATAAGGATTGATTCAGAGACTTTGTACGATAAAAACATATTTGATGAACTTTTAATAAAAAGTTAACAGGTATAGGTCAAGGACCGTATGTGCAAAGAGCGTTAATAGGAAAAGAAGATATTTATGTAATATTTTGGGCATGAATTATAATAGAAAAATTAAGGTAATTTCACCGTTAAGTTAATTATTAAATTTCAAACCGAAAAAATAGCTCACTAGTCTCCGAAAATGGTCCAACATTTTTTTTTATTTTTTTATAAAGACAATTGAAGGGATTGGAAATCAGGAAAAGGCTCTTAAGATCCGAACGAAGGAACTACAATCGATGATTGCTTAGATTTCTCTCTTACACTATATAAAGTGGCAATCTGACCTTTATCCCAGCCGAGGGGAAACCTAAGAGCTAACCATATTTTACTAAAAATAACTCTAGAAATAGAACACCTATAAGCTACCTACGAGGTATTCCATCCAGATTATAGATATAACTGGTATTGTCAGCTAATATTTGTATTTAACTAGGTAACAAGCTGATATTAATGTAGGAACAGAATATTGTGATAATGTTTAGATTATACGTGGGTTAACCTCCAGAGAGGGAATGCAAGTAAAGAAGGAGCAACCCATCAAGAAAATGTGTTTAAGGTTTTACTGATAATACCAAGGCTTTATTGCAACATTATGTCGGCCCTCTTCTGCAAACTTTCAGGGAGTTTATTACGGCATCTTAGGAGTAAGATAACAATATTCAGCAAACTTCCACAATCAACAATCTAACTGGTTTAAGTTACCTTTTTATTTGTGATTAAATTTTTTTATTCCTTATTTATATGAGTTCATTTAAATTTACAACTGTACTAATATTATTTCAATTATATAAATTAAGTAAATGAGCTGATAACGATTACAATAACATGTCGAAGCTTGAAAATAACGACTCATCAGAGACGCCTCGGAGGATTATCGGGAGTGGAGTGGGAAGCAAGTAGAGAAACTAATGGATTTGAGTGGTTATGGAGCTTACTATGAAAGGATAGGTATCTGGTTTCGACTAAATCAGCAACATATGCAACATTAAGGTCTTTATGGATAAGTTTATTGGTGACAAAGTAAGGGGCATTCAGGATTTTTTTAAGGATTTTGGATTGAAAGGATTGGATCTGATTAGATTAAACCTAGTTATTATAATTATTTCATATAAATACTGGATTATTTATTTTTTTAAATAATTTATAATTAATTTCGAATTTTAATCAATTTTCTGTTCAAATTAATATTTGTATTTATAACTATATTTTTATTTAATTTATTGTAAAATGTCTCAAGCTACAAGTTATTTTCGTTCTTGCTAATTATAATACATATACATGTATAAACACAATCAAACTACTGTATATTTAATTATTTTTCCAAAATTTCGCACATCAAAAAATGGAATATAAATCATTAAAGTTATGAAAAGGGATTCCGTTCTCGAGAATCATTCATAATTAAATAATTAACAAAAAAAGGGTTACACTCATTTATAGTGTCCGCAAAAAATGATGATGCAGAAGAAGACGAAATCGAGGATTAATTAATGAAAAATCGTCAAGATATGAAGATAAATAATTAAAATTTGTGTATAATGGCTTGAGATGTATTTGGCAGCTTTTTAAGAGACATGATTTGACGAATATAAAGTTTTAATTCCAATTTCCAGAGAAAATAAAGGCCGGAAACGCTAGTTATTTTAAGTCATTTAGTTTAACGCCTACTGTCCAGAAACTTAAAAATTAGAATTTACCAGTATATCAGCCTAAATATATGTACTTTTTGGGAAAAACTAGATAAGTTAATTTTTGTCCACAATAAGACAAATACTTTGGGCAACCCATATTGGTGTCCTACACATCTTGTAAAAGTAGGCAAATTGTAATTTAAATGTTATAAAAGGATACCATTACCATAACAACTTGCCTACTTATACATGATGAGTATGACTACAATATGGGTTGCTCAAAATATTTATCTCATTATGGACAAAATTGAACTAATCTAGTTTTTCCCAAATGGTACTGATATAGTCTACTAAATTAAATATATATTTTTGAACAAATCTATACAGCTGCCTATATTAAATGTCAGATATCTCTCCAAGGCTTAAATCCGTGAAAGCCCCCCAAAGTCGTATTCAGTTGAGGCTCGGTAGCGCTGAGCTAATACTGACAATGAGTATAATAAGAGAACATGCTTTCTAGAGCGAGAGAAACCCCGCCGCTCTCTTACTATCTCTAACAACTCTTTACATAACTTTCTGCCATTCCGTCCCCATTTTACGAAAATAACCTTTAAAATAAGTATCTAAATCCAAAACTGTAGTCACGCATTAAATATTTTAAAGTTTCTGACTAAAGTAGAAGCTATAGAAATACTCGGAAGGTTAGTCAGCTTTATGTTGCACCTTACACGTGTCGAAAATGTATTTTCATTTACACTTTTCGAAGCGGCTCTATTATGTAATATTCAAAACGATTCCCCTTTTACTATAATCACCCAACCAGATAACTTCGGGGAAACTTCCCTCGGGACAAAGGGAAACTTTGTAAACGATGTCTAACATCTTATATTTCAAAGTCATAACAAAACATCAAAGTTTGTTACGGGTATTTTTTGGAGAAGTGGATAAACAGAGAAAACTCTTTTGACAGATATAAACAAAAGAAAAGTAGTCCACTTGGATGTTTCGTGTTTTGAAACTCCTCTGAAGCTGAGTGACTTTTATCAAAGCAAAACCATTTAAAAGATGCGCTTTTGTTGTAAAATCCTCAGAAATAACAATGATATATAATTTATTTAATTATTTTTTACCTCTCTAATTTCGAATGAGTGAGTATATCACAAAACAATTACATAAGACTGTTTTTATGAAATCTGTCCGATTTATTTTTCTTTAGTTACTTATTTTTTATGAGTTTACTCGTATACCCTTTATAATA
Source organism: Euschistus heros (assembly GCA_003667255.2). Taxonomy (NCBI): domain Eukaryota; kingdom Metazoa; phylum Arthropoda; class Insecta; order Hemiptera; family Pentatomidae; genus Euschistus; species Euschistus heros. The sequence continues at coordinate 2,425,751 of RCWM02000106.1, read as the reverse complement.
AATTTACAAAGTTTAAATATTAAAAGGAAAATATCGTGTTTTAAAGTATTTTATTTTTATTAATTTATTATGTATCTATTGTATTTTTTATAAAGTGCAATATAATTTTATTTTTTTCATATCGATTTGTTTTATTTTGTGATTATTTCTGGATAAACAAGGGATGGCTGTATACTTCATAGCACAGTTACTTATTGCACTTAACAGCGGCAGATTGTAATATTACAACATATAATATAAGTGAAACTAATATAAACTAGGAATGTTTAGCTTTTTGGATCTCATCTTGGAGACTTTTACCAAAGAAAAAAGATTTCGATTGCGTGGTTTTGTTTAAAATTCTCATAAATAATCCCAAAATATAATTTATTTAATTATTTTTATATACTCGAGTATTTTCAAAGAAAAAATGAAATACTCACAGAATTGAATTCCTTAACAATAGAAAAAAAAACAAAAAAAAAAACGACATCTATTTTATTGCTGATGTTTTGAATACTTGTATGTTTTTTTAACAATGACCGATGATTTAACATTCGAATCTATTCTTCTTATGAGCCATCTAACATAAAGGAGACAAATAATTTTCCTTTTATTCTGACTTCAACCGTGTCCGAATTCCTTAAGTTCAGTATAAAAAAAAAAAAAAAAAAAATAAAACAAATAAAAGATTTTCCTTTTTTTTTTTTTTTTTTTTTTTTTTTGCATTTAGATCATGCTATGCAGCATATCTTTTTTAACTTTTTAAAAAGACAATTTATTAGGATAAAAGTTCGTTTATATTATTTAAAAAATGAAATAGTAAAAAATTGTATTGATTCTATGCGTATATAAGTGATTTAAAAGAAAGTGGTAATATTTATACACATTAAATATTATGGTTAACATATAGACAGATAATTAAATTAAAATGAATTAATATAAGCTTAAAAATGAAAAAAAAAAAAATTTATTTGGGCGCTTTCGCTTTAATCGTATGCAAAACGAATACCGTAGAATTAAATTTTATTCTTGGAAGGAATGAAAAATGTCCTGGCCAATCCTCATCAGGCTATACAAAGAGCAGGCCCATTATCCTCTACCTTCAGGTTTTGTTTACATTTATCCTTTCCCAGGACAAATTTATTTCTTATTATTCAACATGGGATTAAGATAATTGCGCCATATTTCATGCGACCATTGTAAATTGTATTTAGGTGGCCTGCAGGAAAGATTGGAGTATTATGTCATGATGGCTGTGGATAAAACTATTTAGTTACTAGTTAGGTTTGTATAAGGATTCTTACTGAAGTATTAGAAAACTGTTCATTTCATTCACTTTGAACCATTACCTACAATGAGCCTTTCTGCTTGGCCTTCAATCAAACTATTATAATAAATAAAATACCACTAGAAGAGGAAAATAGTTCATGAATCCCTAAAAATAACAGGTTGCTAAAATTTTCAATGTTGGAATTGAATGTCGAAGAGTTAAACTGTCAAATATAACAGCTAACATTGAACGACTGATCCTGATTGACAGTTAAATCAGATGACAGGCGGCTGTGTTGGTTGCTTTGTTGTTTTTCAACCCACATTTTGTTTACCTTCAAACCTATACTAATGGAATTATCTATTTAGCACAGTTTATTTCAAACTTCTAATTGTCTTTCATATACTATTTCATTATATGTAATGCGGATTTACAATCAACTCGTAAGTTTAAAATTTACGTAGATAAGATGAGAAGCTTTTTATTTATTTATTTTTTTTTTTTTTAATTGGTTTTTTCCCTATCCTCCGACTTTATTATATGTTATTTCATGCAAGGAAACAAGGAATTAAGGGAATGGGTGATATTTTCTTGCCTTTTGGCATTTTAAGACTTGTTACCTTCTCAGTACTCCTTTTATCTATCAAATGAGGAGGAACACTTTTCCGGCGATAAGATGAGAAGCAGCAAATAATTATAAAATAAAACGGTTTATAGTGTTTTTGTTTGTTGGGATTCAGGGTTCTTATGTGCTCTAACTAGACAAAAAAAAAAAACAGGTTATTTATAGGTCAGAGTTTAAAAGTCGAGATGATTATGTGGTTACCAGAGAAATAAATAATTTTGTCTAAGGTACGCATAGTAGTGTAAAAGGATTAATACAACCAGGATAGATGAATCAATCGTCACTTCTATTGAAATTATTTTATAAGAAAGCTAGTTTCAAATGCTTAACATTCATCTACAGTTCTAAAAACAAACACAAAATTCAAAATATCAGGACTTCGCTACACCAAGTCGAATGGTGAGTTACCGAGTTTCCTACAAGAAAAGGGGCGTTGTTTAGGTAGTTAAATACATTTTGATTCTGATTCCTTGTCTTACATTTTTAAAATTTAATACATTTAATCTATGTAGCAAAGTCCTGTTGTTTTTAATTTTTTGTATGTTATTACAACTGATGATTAATGTTTAATTAACATTAAAAACTAGTTCTTAATTTAAAAAAATTCCGATAGAAGTGGTTAATAATTCATCGATCCTAAATAATGTTTATTTATAATTCAAATGTGTTCTACTCTAGTCTAATTTTATAGTTTTGTTAATTTTGACAGATAAGGTTTTTTTAGTGTGTTAAATCGAGATTTGAGATCAATTTTTCATGAAAAAAGATTCCACTGATTTACAGTGGATTTCATTGGAATTTTTTTTTTTAGTTTTTGAGCACTCTAAAGACAAAATTTATTTTTAAAATTAATCGCTCTAAGTTATAACACAACTTCAACGCCACACTCCATCCGCTAAACCACCTATTAGCACCAATTCTCCCTAATAATGTTGGCTTCGAGTAATGTCAGTATTTGAGCACTCGACTCAATCGCAGAATATGTCTTAAATAATAACCACCGGAGACAACTCTTAGCCTCTAAAAGAGGCCGGTGGAAACAAGGACATCCATTACATAATCTTATTGCTACTGTCCACGCTCGGGGCGGCTTGACAAGACAATAATGCAACACAGGATAGTTCCACTGACACCACAACGTCTAGATAACAGTTCAGTTGTTGACAGAGTCCTGACTTATTAATATCTAGTTTAAGCTTCATATAGCTTAGAAGGGCTTTGCTATATCAAGACCTACATGAATAGAACGTAGATCAAATACTCAAGTCATGCACTGTGACAACACCGACACCTCTTTATTCGTCGAACAAATATGTTTTGTTTACTAAAAGAAATAGTCCAATATATTAACAGAAAAAGGGAAAACAGGTTGATATTCAAATGACATTTCTTAAAAATACTCGTTCAATTGTTTTCCTAAACTGTTCCGAAAATTTCATCTAAAAACGGGATATCATATATATATATATATATATATATATATATATATATATATATATATATATATATATTTCAGTTATTTCAACATCGTAGTATATTTGTGAGTTATAATGTTACGTTGTTTTAAAGCCTAATGCATACAAAAAAATTGTCTTTCGATTAAAAATAATCCAGGAAATATTTCTATCTTGGTGAGTGCCAACATAGATTTGATTTCTTACATTTTTATATCAATTTAATAATTATAATCTTTATAATAAATTACTGGGGTTTTGAATGTTCATATATATGTTTTCAGATCTGAAGATACTATAAAAAATACTATACAAGGGAAAACAAAAACAAAAAACTCCCAGTCAACAAATGGAAAGAGCTAAATGCATGAAGGTGACAGAATATAATATGTGGATGATGGAGTTCAGTAAGTAAAAATTGGCACCTTTTGATTTTTTTTTTTTTTTTTTATTTCAGAAGAATCCTTATCCAAATACTTTTAAGCTCTCTATACGCTGTATCAGGAATATTTATTCCAGTTAGTTCGTTTAGTTTAAGTCTGTTAGTCGCTAGCATTGTTTTGAAATGTTCAGTACTCCGTTTAAATGTGATCCTGTAGAGAATGTGTGTCCATATACATGAGTTGCATATATAATTCTGAAATTTTAAAATTATAGATTACTTTTTATAACAAATTCCTTTGTTTCTATCGCTGGTAGAAAAGCCTGAACGAGTATAGCCATTGAACTTTGGAATTTTAATTCATAATTCCACTATTATAACATTTATTGGTTAATTGTTAATTTATAATATGGGATTTCAAGGGTGAAATAATGTTTGATATTTTTACAAACATGTTCCTTTATCCTAAGTCTATTAACAAACTGGACAAAAAGTTTCATCATGATATTAAATAAACATTTTAAGACAATAATAATAATTTATTTAGAAAACATAATGATACTCCAAGCATTAGAAGGTTCTTTGAATTTTGAATAGAGAGATTGCAAACGGACCTCTCCACGAACTCAAGGCTTTCATTTCATAGCAATATGTTGCCTTTATGCCTGAATACCACACTCGTGTCTTAAGACCCTTTGTAAGGGACCCTCCACTCAAAGGAAGACATCCTGGAGGGAGATACAGAGAGAGAGAGAGAGAGAGAGAGAGAGAGAGAGAGAGAGAGAGAGAGAGAGAGAGAGAGAGAGAGAGAGAGTGAGAGAGACCTCGAGAGGGGGCGCAGATGAGACATGCCTGGGATATGACGCCTCATTGGCTAAGAGGAATACTATCTGCCATCTACACCACGAGCGGGCATAAAATTCGCCTGATATATCGGGCACCGTTTGCTCTGGGAAAGATATATCAACATATAGTGCTTGCATTATCTGAGAGTTGGGAGCTGAGAGCAACAGTGGTGGAGTAACCGGGTCGCGACCTAGATCAAAACATGCCCTCGAAAACTGGAACAGTCTCTCCGCAAATGGAATTCCTTTTTCTAATCTACAAAGTGAGTCCTAATTAGTAAGTTAGGAGGAGGAATTCAAAACAAGAGAATAATAATAATAATAATAAAACGTGATATTTGTTTGAAATACATATTTACACTTTTTTTTTTTTTTTTTTAAATAATTTAATCGTTGATATTCTAAATAAAATAATTGCATTTCGTACAAGCATGGAAAAAGGGTAATAAACTGTAAATAACTTGCGAAGGAACTACAGGTTGGTAGTACTTAAAAAAAAGTTCTATATGAGAAGGTCCCGAGGCCATCTTCTTTTCAGCCCTTACACTTATCAGGTATCTAATAGGAAGAAAGTTGGAAGACTTGTATATTCATGTGGGTATGGAGTTTATAATGGAGTCTTAGGGATCTGTTAAATTAATAACATTTCGAACATTTACCATAGTTAAGGATAAGTTAACTTGTATCATAATAAGAAAAATTGAGATTTTATGAGGAATTTTTGATACGAGATGAATTGGATAGTTTAGTGGAGCCACAAAGCCTAACTCTGTATGTCCAGATATGTCCTTTAAATGAATCTCTGGTGATCTATTAGCTTCTTAGAGAGTTTGTCTAGTGAATGCTAAAGTAGTGGAAAACAAAGAACAAGTTCAAGTCATTTTGTTCGTGTATGTGGATTCCAAGTTTGATGTTTGTGAGCAGAAATTATTTGAATTTATTTTAATCCTTATTTAAGAATAATGTCGATCACGACTTGAATTTTAAATCAGATGAAGAAAAATACCACAAACTAGGAAAAACCTGATTTGTGGACGTTTTGGCCTGGTTTGCCTTCTTCGCAGGAAATAAGTGAATCTGAAGAATACTGTGAAAAGAGTGCTAAATTGCAGGTTTCGCACCATTCTTCAGAGTAAAATTATCGCCCGAAATTTCAGCACATAAATGAAGGTTTTTCTCATTTTAGGTGTATTTTTCATGTTAACCTGACTACATTCCTAACTAACTTCTCCATTTTTTTTGTTTGAGTTCCTTAACTATACGATTATTAAAATTTTACCGAACTAATAAATTAGTATAAATGTATTGAAGCAGAGATGTAACTGTTTTTGTTAATATCGGATCACTTAAACGAATTTTAAAATCACAGGTATTCCACTAATCCCTGTTGAACAGATCCGCTACCAGGACTCTAGTTTGACAAACGTCTTACTTGGAATCCACATACAAGACTAAAACGACAAGAAACTGCTCGTCGTTACAGACTACTTCAACATTGAATAGACAAATGTTCAAAACTCCCAATTAATTACAAAAAACTCATTTACATGACTGTATATAAATTACATAGACTTATTGGGACTTACTGAATTGAGCTTTGGGGCTCCACTAAATTGAAAAAAAAAATCCACTAAATCCAAAATCCTTCGAAAAATCCACAATGCTCCTTACTTTGTGACCAATAGACTTACCCATAAAGATCTTAATGTTCCTTATGTTGCTGATTTAGCCTATACAAATATCTATCCTTCCACAGTAAGCTCTATAATCACTCTAATCCACTAGTCTGCCAACTTGCTTCCCACTCTATTCCCGATAAACCTCCGAGGCGTCTGAAAAGAAGATGGCCTAGAGACCTTTTAGTGTAGTTTTTTTTTAGTAGTTCTTCACAAGTTATTTACATGCCATTGTATTCACTATCAACACATTTATTTGATGTATATTATTTTGTACGGTTGCAAATATCAATAAATGAAGAATTAAAAAAAAAAAAAAAAAAATCACAGGAAAACTTAAATTAGTCAAAATTTACGAGGATTCGCAAGATTTTATATATATATTTTTTTATCGCAACTGTAATAATCAAAAAAATAATTTTATGTACTAATGATAGTCCTAACACAAATTGTCACTAAGCTGGCAACAAGTGCATTTACGTACTTTGACTTTTACTGGTTGCGCAGAGCTCTCCTCAAGCTTGTATTTCTACTTTCCAGTTGTATCTCTCGACTCTTTAAAAGGCGATAAGACAAAATACATAATCCCTTACAAAATCACAACGATCATGAAGGCTTTAAAATTAATTGAATAAGTTTATTCCAAAGGAGGCAAGATGGAATAAAAGTCGACTAAACCTAGCCTTAGGCTTTGCGAAGGTTCCTCAGTTCGTATTTTGGAATGATGACAACGTTAAGAATAGTTCCTATTTGACACGTGGTTTTAAGAGATGGCAACTTGTAAAGTTGAGAACCCAACCTGATTTATTTAGGTCAGTAATAGCTAAAACGTTTATGAATGCGATTTTGTTGAAGATAAATAAATCAAACAAACAACCACGTGGCTAAACGCAGTTTAGAAAAAAAAATTGTGTAAATACTTTGTTTAATTAGCCCTCATTAGTATCATTAGTAGTACTTGGAAAGAAATGATAGCTATTTATATAAATACATCTAAAAAAGCTTAAATTCTATGTAATATGCTCATTATAATTTGATTTTTGAAGAAAAACTGAAAAGATTTCTGGCCTATAAACGTTAACAAACGTTGTATTGATTATAATTATTAAACAATATGATAACTATTCAAAGACTTTATCTAATCGCAGACAGATAGCCAATGGAAGATAGGCGATTTAGACAAAGCATTGCTACCAAACTGCTGTTGAGGCAAAAAAAATGTTGTTTCCCATCTGTTCTTGAGGGTGAGTCCGATAAGCCTCTTACCCTTCGACTACTAAAAAAAAAATACTAACAATCCCTTTGGTCCAAGAGCTGGTTAATGAATTTAAAGTTGAAGAACTATACATATGTAAATAGTCATCAACAGGCCGATAAAAAAAAAAATAAATAAACAAAAAGACTGAATCCGAAGGTTCGATAGGGACACCACCAATCATTGACATGTTCAGCCCTGATATAATCTTCCCATTTACGACTCGGTCTACCCCAAAGACTTTATATACGTTTATTAATAAAATGTTCATTATTTTTTATTTAATTTAGTTTTTATTCTAAAACAAATATGTCTTTATAAGGGATATCATTTTAAATACATATAATAATATCGTTAATGATGGCATCGAGATATTTTGGTATATTAATCCAGATATAAAAAAAAAAAAAAAAAAAAAAAAAATTAAATATTAACATAAAAAAGTTATTTAATTATTATGAAAACAATTATTAATTTATTATTTTGTTTTCCTTATACTGATATGGTCAAGATAATAATTCAATTTTTCAATGACTTTCACAAATTAATATTTATAAAAATAATTACATAATTGGATCGAATAACTTCCGATTTATTATCATAAATCATTAAATATTATACAATTCAGTATTAAAATCATATTAAAAATTTCAATCTTAACATTATCCTCATTTTAAAAAAATGAAGTGAATGAATGAAAAATGTTTTATAAACAGAATAACATAACAAATTATTAACTTTAGAAGATATTGCATAATGCGTATTTTGTTTTTTTTTTCCCTTACTTTTTGTTTCTTTTTTTTTTATGGCTATAATTATTAATTTAGTTTTGATTTACGGTTACAATAATATGAAGCATGTGAAGAATATAAGCATCATCTTGTTATTAGTTAAATTCTGAATGCTTTTCTTTAAGATAGATTTTAAAGGTTTCATTTCATAGACTTCTTGATTATAACTTTTATAGAAAATGGACGAGACAACAAGACATTCTGTAATTGTGATTATTACAAAATACAATATTTTTTTTTATTTATTCATTGCGTATTGCGTCGAAAGATTCATTCCAAGAGGATGACTGTATCTGTGTTACGTATCGCTTTAACATAAACAAAAACAAAAGATGATCAATTTTTTTTATTTGATTGTTATTTTGAAATATTATATTAGGCAATTGACAATTTAAATTTAAATTGATATATCGTTCAAAGCTCCCCATAAATTATAAAAGACTTATTTACATGACTGTGATTAGACCTATTTACCTACCTGACAAAAAAGAATATTTTGCTAAAAAATTTAATTGTATTAAAACGATATGTTTTTGGTGAAACAATATCTAATAGTAACTTGTTTTTGTTACTATAAATAACTGTTATATCGTGATAACTATGACCTTTTCATACATTAGGTTACAAAAATAAAATAACTAAATAACTATTCACCAACAAATTAAAAAGATTGTGACTTTTATCCACATAGAAGCTACTTTTTCTTAGGTTATAATGTTCAATGTTGTAAGCCTTTCGCAACGTTAGAAGCAATGTAAATATTGCATAATACTGTCAATATCATAACAACATAGTAAATTTTAATCGTCCATGATATCCTCGTCGTTACAAGGCTAAACGTACGTTAATTCACATATTAGGTATTATTTTATATTAGATATTTTACCGCAGAGGTATATAGTAATAATAATTTGGATGGAATAATAAATAAAAAAAAAAAGAGAGAACCACTTCAATAAAATGAAAAACCAAAGTAAATAAAGCAATAAAGAAAGGGAATGTAAGGGGTTGAAAAGATGTTTCATGGAAAGAGGGGCAAGAAGGAATTGATTGAAGGAAGGGAAAGCCCAACTAGAAAGCTGGTGGAGACTGGCACCGAACCATACGCAGCTAAAAACTGAGACATTTTTTTTTGTCTTAACCGCATATTTGTGGACTTTCTTCACATTATTTTTTATATTTATTTTATATTATATCTCATATTAACAATGCATTTTATATTTAACGTATGTTAAATTTAATAATAAGTAAAATATTATGATAGATTTTTCTATACGATCGAACTTACCTCAGCCAAAGATATCATATGACATATTATTCATCTATGTTTTTTCGTATATATATTTTAACTAATATATAAGCTATCACTAGATGTTTTCACTATAATTATAGTTTTCAATATATATGAATGTTATCCGACTACTTTTATTTATTTTTTGTTTTTAGTAATTATATTCTTAATAGTAATATAATTGTTAACTATTCGATGAATTATCAATTATAAACAAGATATCTTATTCGTTAACATAGTATCCATGATAAAGAGAAAAAATAAACCATAATAAAACCCTAAAGAACGTCCAAAAAAAGTGACTCGATTGCAATAATTGGTCTGTGCTGCATTTAAAATATAATTACAATTTTATCAATTTAATGTGCCGACGTTTTGGAATCCGGTGCAAGCCTTCATCGGGACTATAAGAAAATCAAAAAGATATGACAGTGAAAATAAATTAGATCAAAAATCAAGTCCTTCAACAAAAAAGTCCATGATACTATAGAAGGTAGAAATGTATATAAAATTAAATGTATTATATTTTATTGTGTTTTTAATTACCAAGCACCCCAGTTTTTTTCTTCGATGTTCAATTAATAAAATTTAAACACATAATAATATTTTTTTTTTTTATTGTCAGTAATATATTAATCATTTTAAAGTCTCATACATATTTATTTATTTTCTCTCAAGTTTCAAATTCTAAATTTAATTCGAACATACGATAACAAATAAAATTACGAATACTAATTTTAGGAAATTTCTTCCCTACAATTTTTTTCATATATTTCCATAAAGATTTTACTTCGATTTATTTTAACTGATTGTAACTCTAACGATCAATTATTGGATTATATACAATGGAAGATAGGAATCTTGTCTTATGAGATGAATATGTTTTATTTTTGTTAAATAAAAATAAATATTAATGAATATAAATGTATGTTAAATATTCATGGATAACGCAGAAGCTGAACTGTTTTTATTCATACCCAGCTAAATGTAGTGGTGTTTTGAAATACTCTATTATTTCAAGCTATTTTTTTAAATAAATGAAAAATTATAAAATAGTAATTAAATCAATATGACACCACTTGAAATTTATATCTATATATTTACAAACCTACTTTTTATTTTTTAATTCGATTGGAAAAGGATTTATTTATTTATTTTTTTTCAAACTTATAAATCAAATTGCCGAACTATATTACAGTAGAGCTGAAATTCAGTTATTATTAAATGTATTTGACATACCAGAGTCACAACGAGAACCCACTTAAAAGCTTTTAACAGACTAATAAACTAGAATCCGTTTGACCCAGTTCTGCTATAACACTATTGAATAACCTTTCTTTCTCTTTTTTAATATAACAGCAACCACTGGGTATGTTGTTTGGATTCATTTTTTTTTTTTTTTTTTTTTTTTCTACGGCCGTTTTGATACTAAAAGGGATCGCTTTCCTCTTCCAAGTTTGAAGGTTAAAAAAAATCAACACGATACCCTAAAAGGAAAAAGAAACGATACCGAAACAAGATAATTAAAAAGCTCTCAAATGTTAAAGGACACTTGGAACTATACGATATTCAAACGGAAAGGTTAAATGTCATCAAAGAAGTAAAAGTCACCCAGAATAGAATATTCAGATTTCTTTCTTTCTTCTTTAAAAAGTTCCGTTCATTTCTATTCTTTTATTATCATTTCATTTATACATTAAAATGCAGTAAAAATAAGTTATGAAATACTTTATAGCGTGTTGATTTCTTTTAATCTAAATGTCAAAAGAAATTAAGAGCATTTAAAAAAGTTTATGTCACTTTACAGTCAGTAAATTATAACAAGTTAATTTGTTAAATTTTCCTAGTTATTTCGTAGAACAGCGCTATCTTATCACGAAAGCAACACGACCTCATGGAACACATGTTCTGTAATGGAAAGATAAGTCGAGGCTCATTTGTAGGGCAGAGATTTCTAATCAAGCGATGACTAGAATTCATAAAACTTATAAAAAGAAGTATAATGAATCATATTGTAATATTCCAGGTAACATTGCTAAATAAGATTCTTTGAAACTGTTGATAAATAATTAATACAGTTCAAATTTTTAATAACAAGTGGTCTTAACAATATATTTTTTTTTCCAACTTTAAAAATAAAAAGATATATTAAAAAAACTTGTTTAAATAAAAAAAATATCAAACTTAAAAACATAGAACTATTTATAACTGTGTTTACAGAGAATAAGTTGTTAAGTATAAAACCTGCTTGAAGTTTGAACGATCTGTCTCTACCTCCACTGGCTTATACCAGTGACACAGCGGGAAGCTATAGCTAGGATCTTCGGGAGTCTTACTTGACCCCTCTAATGGTGGGGAGAAACCGGTTTGGAAATCTTTAGCCTGAATGTTGTAAATGAGTATGAATCTGTTTTTTTTTATACATTCCTTGTTCTTCATTTACATCATAATTTAACTTTATTCCATTTGATTTGCCTTTATCTTTTAATTTATTACTAAATAAGGGAAAAAAGTACATTTAAACACAATTAAATATTGCTCTAGATTGTGACAGATTGTTTTAAAAAATATATATGTTCTATAACGAAGGTATGAATGTTTGAAAATATAGCAAATCAGGAGTTGGACGCTGAAACGGAGTTAGCAATTAACATGACAAATATACTTAGTGAAATTATCTATACAAATAAAGCATAAGCAATCAAGACCGTGGTATTTGTCGAGATAACCAGATATAATCTATGGGATCAATGTCTGAAAATTGGATCTGGTTTCTCCGAAAATTAGATATTGATATCATGTTCTGTATTCATTGGAGAAAATTCTAAAAACGATAAACGAAATTGAAGTTTTTTTTTTTTGTCTTGTTTTTTTTAATGTAGGCTTAAATGTTTATATTTTATATTTATATTTATATTTCTCATTAAATATTAAATGTTAAAAGGTTTTATGGAAAGGTTTATTACTTTTTATTTTATTTTTTTTTGTCTAAAAAGCTAGTTAGATACAATCCCGTATCAGACTACTTCAACATTTACTAGACAAACGTTCAAAGCTCCCAGTTAATTACAAAAGACTCATATATATGACTGTGATTAGACCTAATTGGACGTACGGAGTTGAGCTTTAGGGCTCCACTAAACCATCTAATTCATCTCGTATTTAATCCTTACAATCCAGAATCCTTCGTAAAATCCTCAATGCTCCTTACTTTGTCACCAATTAACTTATCCATAAAGATTTTAATGTTCCATATGTTGCTGTTTAGCCCACACCAGATACCTATCCTTTCATAGTAATCTTCATAATCACTCAAATCCGTTAGTTTCTCAACTTGTTTCCCCCTCCATTCCTGATAATTCTCCGAGGCGTCTGAAACTAAGATGGCTTAGAGACCTTTTAATGTAGAAGTTTTAATGAAGTGCTACTGATAAGTAGTTCTTTCCAAGTTTTAACATGTTATCGTTGTCAATACATTTACTTGATGTATATATTCTGAACAGTTGTAAATTTCAATAAATGTATATATAAAAAAAAAAAAAAAGATACAATCAATTCACATATCCATGTTGAAATGAAAAATATAAATAAAAATAAAAAATTAAAATTAAATTTAGGAATAATACTAACACAATATTTAGGATAATTGAAAACAAGACAAAGAAAAATTTTTAAAAAGAAAAACAAATTACTCTATTACATTTAGTTCCAGAGTTTAGAATTTTCACTTCCTACTGTGATAATTATAATTAGCAAGGATATTTCGAACGAATCATGTTCCCTAAGCTATAATTAATTAGGATTGTTTTCAATATTTTGTACTCCTGGTTCTTATTTTTTGTAAAATATTTTTGTGTCTAAATATTTATATGTTATATATTTAAGTTAATTATATTTATATGGTTAGGGATAGACGTATATAAATCTTTTTATTAATATTTCTTAAATAATTTGATATATTTTATTATTATATTATATTTAATGATTCTGGTTTCTATATTGTATTTTGATGGCGTTAGTTCTGCCCAATTGTTTTTTAAATTCTTTTACCTCTAAATCTTTTAAAATTTTTTTTTTTGTTAATAATGTTTAAATAAACTAAAAAAATAAAAAGTAATTTTTGAAGAAATAAGGATTTTCCGAGGAATAACTACGTTTTAATTTGATCGTAATTTTATTTATAAATAACAGTGGCAATACCATTAAATGAAAATAGAGTTTAAACTTATTTGTATAAATTATCATTTTAAGTAATTCGTACTTGAGGAATTATTACATTACTTCTATGAATCCAAATGTTGTGTATTTCAATAAACCTGAGAGAGGACAGATAGCAACAGTTTCCACAAATCTGTTCAAAAAGAAATGATGAAATGTTAAAGACATTCGATGTAATGAAACATTCTTCATCCAAAGAGCAGACTCAATTAAAACATGAAAGAGAGTTCAAGGAAACCCAACCGGGGCTCCTACGGCTGAAGAAATAAAACGGGGAAGGAGGAGGTTCGCTATTATGCACTTCCGAGAATCCTCGTTGAATAATTTCATAGGAGAGGGAGGCCAGGGACATGGGAACAGTGTAACAGTTCAGGGAAAACCCCCCAGTTCTCCTGAAACACTCCACGATTTTTAGGACTGCTACTGAGAAGCTTCCTAAAACCAGCGGGTTTTCCTCGTACGATCGATGCTTAGAAGATTATAGTTCTATGTGTCAGAACTTTAAGCAAGCCTTATTAATTAAAGTTAAAGTTATATCGATCAATTTAAATGATGGAAATATATTATCATGGAAGTTCAAATAAATTTTTTTTCGTTCTTATCAAGCGCTGATAAAAAAATAATTATTGTAGTTAATAATGATTGTATCGTGATAATTAAGTGAAATTAACGGACTACATTCAGTACAAGAATTGGTATACTTGATAAATACATTTATTAATTAATAATATATACTCATCATTAATCTTTATAATTTTTTTCATATTGAAAATATTTTTTAAAAAGTTACTTTCAGAATATTTCCAGAATTATTTTCAGATCACTCAAACAATTAGTTTTTAAACTGTAAAAATATGGGAAAGTGATCGATTGACACTAAATTATGCACTTTATTAGAAACATGGACCTCTGTTCTATTTGTAGAATTTTATTGAAATAAGCCAACTTCAATAGGCCTGATTATTCAGAAATTTATTTAAAAGTAAATTTACACACACAAACATACATATATCCTTAATAATTTATTTGTATGAGATTTAATGGAAATTCGAGTAGAAACAAAAGCCTGGTTAAAAGACAGTTTGTCGTTTTTCAGTTCACATAATAATCGAGAAAAACAAAAATTAGAACTTAGAAGGCATCAAACAAAAAGCGCTAAATACTTAGGAATAAAACGTGATAGGTAACATGGTCTTGCAATATTAATAATAATTAAAAAAATCTATAAAAGCTTAAAAGAAAAATTAAATGGCTACATAATATTGTAGGAAGATTTATGGTTTTAATAATATTGTTATTACCCTTGAAGTTTTTAATAAATTTGAACAATTTATGTACTAGTTTAAAGTGATCAGGAGTTCTGCATAGAAATAAAGAGTGTGTTATGTGGAAAAAAATCTTTGAGTCTAAAAAAAATATCGTAATTCAAATCACTTTCCATATAGTGTTCGATTGAAAAAGGAAAACGGCGCAACAAACAGGACTGATCAAGCTACAAAGTTTGAGTATCTAAAATCACTGAACTATTAACCATGTCAATTAAAAAAAAAAAAAAATTAAAAATAGGAATAAAACAGGTAACTTAATTGGGATCAAGTAGGTTTTTCTGACATTGTATTAGAATCACATTTTTTGGTTCTTGAAACATTCCAAAAACAAAAATAAGTTTGTACATTAGTTCTTTCCAACAGACTAAATTAAAACAAGGCAATAAAGTATTTGAACTAATTTACTTTTAATCATTGATACCTACTTGACTTAGAGGAGTAAAACGTGGCCACTGATGGTAGAACATCGTCTTAAGGTGTCCAAATCAAAGTATTACGTAGAATAATTAGGACATAATGGAATGTTTACACTGGATAATTTGGAAGGCTGTATACAGACTTAGAATATTAGACCGAATATCCAAATATAAAATCAGTGTTCAACCGGCGCGCCGCGGCGTATAGTCGGCAAAAAATCCATTTCGGCGGCCAAAATTATTTTATCGCAGAAATATGTTTTAAACGACGTCCGATATACGGGGAAAATATTTAAAAATTTATTTAAAATTTAGAAAGGGGAAGAGTTCATAATAAATAACTGTATTGTCAACCTAAAATCCAAGGTGTACGGTTAAATAGCTGTTAAGCCTCATTTGATGGTGCTATTTCTTCAATATAATATGATACAAATGAGCTGTTTCTGTATATTAATACAACAAAGTCATGTACGATCGATTATTTCAAAATTAAGCGCGTTTTTGAAGGCTTATTAAAAATAAGTCTTCAAAAACTAAAAGTAAACTTTTTGGAAAAATAGCCAGCATTTAAAAGGACAATGGAGTACGATGTTGAAACTTATATCACGTCGATGTCCATTATTTTGTGTTGATTAATTTGTGCGCTTAATTTTGAAATAATCGATCGTACATGACTTTGTTGTATTAATATACAGAAACAGCTCATTTGTATCAAATTATATTGAAGAAATAGCACCATCAAATGTGGCTTTACAGCCATCTCATTTAACCAACCGTAGACCTTGGATTTTAGGTTGACAATTCAGTTATTTATTATGAACTCTTCCAATTTCATGAACTTTTTAAAAAGATTTTTTCCTTACATCGGACGTCATTTAAAACATATTTATGCAATAAAATAATTTTGGCCGCCAAAATGGATTTTTTGCCCACTGTGCGCCAGGCACGCCTCGAAAGGCTTAGATACCAAGATAAGAAGAAATTTTTAAAGTTCAATTTGTAGATATACCTACGTAGAGTAGGATGGGAAGGTAAGCGAATTGGTGTTGGTATTGGAACTGAGTCCTAAAGACGCGAAGTAACTTTTAGCTATATTCAAGCAACATCATGCAATTTGCTTCTTAAAGCAGTGTTATTGGCAGTAGCGGCATACATTAATCCTATATGTTAAACCCGCTGCTGCCAAAACCCCGTATGCCTTAAAAGGCTAGAAAGGGTGAAAAAAAAGAAAGAAAAAAGTTTGCTTCTTAAACATTTAAAAATTATTCGTGACACTCACCAAGAATAAGATGCAGCTTGGCATCAGTCTGAAAGGCGTAGTGGAGGGTTACTAAGAAGGGACACCTTCGGACAGCTTCGAGGACTTGCCGCTCCGTCTTGGTGTGCTCCGTCGTCTTTTTCTTCTGAACTATCGTTGCCTTCTTGAGGACCTTCATGGCATAGAGGCGTCCGTCGTCTTTGCCTCCCCTCTTCCGGACAAGGAACACCTTCCCATAAGCTGGAAAAAGTATTAAAAAATAAAAGTATATAACTGATTATATTCGATTGTTAGGATACAATAAAACTTATTACTAATTATATAATACTAATATAAATATATTAGTCAATATATCAATCAAATTTTAAGATAGCCTAGGGACCTCCTAAAGTAGATTTGATTGAACTGATATTTATTGATAGTTTCTTTAAAAGTTAATATATTTATATTTCCAAACAGTTATAAGCAAATACTATAAACATCAACATGTATATAGTATTTACATGTCATTGTTATCATAATGATAATAAGTTAGAGAAGAAGATAGGAAGGGAATGCGGTTATTTCAAAACATAATAAATTAGTGGTCGCAGGGAATAAGTAGGAACCTAAGTCTGGAATCGCAACTTTACAGGGCAGCACTTTTTAATTTTGAACTTTTACTGCAAATCCAATTTTTTTTTAATAATGTTTTGTTGACGATGTCAAAAAACAGCGGGATAATTTATTATTTTGAAGTAAATTTCATTTATTGAAGCTATACAAGGATTTTTTTTTTTTTTTTTGTCAGTAATCTGATCAACAGAATTTGCCAATTTCACCAGACTTAGCTAAATTTGTTCTCGCATGTTATAAATAATGGTTTTTATCATGTTGAAATTGTAGCCTCTTCTCTGTATTAATTCTAGAGCAAAGATCTTTTAAATGTAGGTAGATAATATAGAAAAAATAGCTAGACAGTGTACAATGTTTTTATTAAAATAGAAAATAAAAATATTTTATAAACATATAATTATTTTTAAAAAAAATTAAATAAATTAAGAAAAAAAAAGTATTATTACAACCTCATAAAAATTGTTTATAGAATGCGTTGATGGAAAAAATCAAACACCAACCTCATCGACTTCCATAATTTATTCACGGAGCGTAGAAGACATAGGAAATGATAACAGTGCACTTAATTCATATTGGCCAATTTTTGACTTACAAACTTATTCCCTATGACCACCGAAATCGAGATCAAAGTATTGTGCTAATGTAGATATCCTCTATATATTAGATTCTCCACTACATTAATTAGAGTTTTTAATTTTTGATGTTTGAATAGGAATGACAAGTTTTATGAGAAGTCACGCCCTTGAGAACTTTAACACGCGCCCAGCGTTGAGCACGAGCTGAGGACGTAAATTGAATCGAAAGATTTCTCTAGCACGTGTATCACAGTGACTGGATTGGAGGGGTCTGGTTATTTCCGCCCAGCAATATCATTCTTACAGAGTCGACGCCGTTTTTATCAGTCATCTCGATTGGATTCATCATTTTACGGAAAAAAAAAATTAAATATATAAAATATAAGTCTAAAAAGAAACAACCAATAAATAGAGATGCAGAGCCTATAATAAGAAGGATCGAAGGCAGATGTACTTGAAGTGGGCATTGGCAGCGATCTTCTTGCGGTTGGCCTTTCCGTAAATATCTCCCGGACATTGCATTGCAAACAAAATTCTTGACATGGGCAACCTTAGGCAACATTTAAAACCGGCTGACAACTGTGTATCAACTATTGTGGCGGAGATACGGCTTGTAGCAGGAATCGTTTCAATAAATAGATCTTACGTATAGAAGACGTCAAGAAATGAGGCTTAACACAATAAAAAAAAAATATAATGTATATATATATATATATATATATATATATATATATATATATATATATATATATATATAAGAGTGATGCCAAAGATTGCCGCTATGTTTTACTATAATTTCAACTTTACTTGAAAGGTATGTCTTTCTGAATCCAACGAAGTACCTTTGTCTTTGTGCTTTGGGGCTCCACTAAACCATCTAATTCATCTCGTATCCTCTCCATACTATATCACAAATAAACTTATCCATAGACACCTTAATGTTCCACATGTTGTTAAATCAGCCCAAACCAGATTAATTTCAAAGGAAACTCCATAACCATTCAAATCCACAAGTCTTATCAACTTATGTAAAGAACTTTTTATTCTATTTCCTTACAACCCTCCGAGGCAACTGAAAAGAAGATGGCCTCGGTACCTTACGGTATAGAAGTTTTATCGAAGGGATACTAGTTAGTAGTTGCTTCACAAGCAATTGCCATTTTATTATGTACGTTGTCATCACATTTACTGAATGTGTTTGTCTTTTTTTAATGGACAGTTGTAAATTTCAGTAATTTATAAATAAAAATAACTATAGAAAGTCATACAAACCTATAACCTTCTTCTTTCATATAATCATTGCTCATTACATCGTCAAAAATTGCCTGATCCATAGTCATTTAAATCTCCCATTTTCGAGATTTGAGGACAAAACAGATATCTATCCTTTCAAAATTAACATCATACTTTCTCAAACCCATTAATTTTCCATGGTGCTTCTTACTCGATTTTCGATTATCATTTGAAGCTTATGAAAAAAAGGTTTCCTTGAGTTCTAAAATAGAATTTTCGTTGAAGTGTTACCAATTTAAAGACAGTGTCATTGAAATCAGAATCGCTTTCGTTCAATTAATGTGTTATTGTTTTAAACAGTTCTAAATTTTAGTAAATATATTATATTTATTTCTTTTAAAGGCATAACTCTTGTTTAATCTTTTTTTCCTCGACATGTTTCGGAGTACACTGCTCCATCTTCAGGATCTACAATTTAAATTATATTCATTTACAATACTATCTACTGTACAATCCAATCTCATTCAATTATGCTTAAATTTCTACTTACAATTGTGATTTCCTTCACACAGTCATTTGTGCATGTCCTTACTGACCCTCAACTGAACAATGCTCACTCTTCGTTATTGTTTGTCTAATTCATTTACATATTGAACATTTAATTTGATGCTTATAACAACATTCTAATTTTACTCTATTACTGTATTGTTACCCATATTTACATTTTTATTTTTAATTACTATTTATATTTATGGATATTTGATTTAATTATATTTCTAATCTATTTATTAAGTTAGCATAACTTGTACTTTTTTGTATATCAGTTTTATAATTTACTGCATGGTCTATTATTTTATTTATGTAGATGGTTCCATTATTTTTCTGTTCTTTGTTTTACTTTCATGATTTAAAATCTTTGTATTTTCAAAAACGAATTCATGTTTGAATTTATTTGCATGCCCACTTAGTGGGCAGTATTGCTGTAATTTACTTTTTTATTGGTTATATTGCAGTCATATTTGTGCTGATTCACTCTTATAATTAAATTTTCTTTAGTTTCTCCTATACGAGTATAGTGCATTTTAAAATAGTTTATTGTAAATATATTATAAATAAATGCTTTGAAGTAGAAACGCTTATAGAATTAACACTGGAATTAATCGCTTTATGGTTATTCGAATTCTCAATTAAAATTTTTAAAGGGGAAGCAAGTTGAGATATTAGTGGATTTGAGTGGTTATGCAGTAATAAAATAATTAAATACTGTTGTTATATTTTTAAAGTTTTCTCGTAATAGCTGTTGCATATAATGAACAGCCTATATATTAAAATAATTATACAGTTAAAATAATAACCTAGAAAAAAATAACCTTAGTCTATGTAGAATGACAATTGTAAAATATGTAGAGAGATCAATACTGGGCCAAGTGGAAATGAGCATTTAATAATTTAAGCTTTTTATGCTCTGAGACACCCCCACCCCTTTCTCCTTCCCCCTCTGCTGGATGGATATTTAAGTTTTATTACTCTTCGTTTAAGTGCCGGTGGTTTATTAGCCCGGCTCACGTGATAAATCATAATTATTGAAGCTTTCATAAGCACCGAAAGTTGCTCATGAATATCAGATTTGCTCAGGAAACTAACTTCTCACCTAATGAATGGTTTGGTGAAAATTATGTTTGTATTGAAGTTTTTATTAGAGATTACGGAATATCAGGCTGGGGATTTTATAGTATGGTTACCAACTTTGTTAACCTCGGAAGTGTAAAATTTAATTTATAGTGCTATATTATTCTTTCACTGAGGTTTAGGGTAAAATTTTGTGGATAATGATGGCCCTCATGATTTTTTATGGTTCATAAAAAAAAAAATTAGCTATCTACCTGTACTTTAATTAATTTAGTACTAAAATCAACTTTTAAGTAACACTGTACTTACATTAACCTTATACATATCTTATAACATGATACCTATTTGTCTTTATTTTCATTGTTTTAATATATACCATTACTTAAATTTTCGTGATTCATAAAGCGCTAAAGAAGGCTTTCATTATAATGTTATATTTTATTTTGTTAAAGAAAATAAAGTTTACATTATATTATGAAATAATTAATTTTATTTATCGAACATTACTTAAACTGGCAGTGGTATGGTTAAAATATTTCATATCTTGATCGAACTAACAACAAATACTTTTCACATCCTTGATATAAATTTGTAGTAAAATCATCAACGAATAGCTCTTTGTTCTTATTCATTGAAGGAAATTTAATTTTTATTTCTTTTAAAGTCATTACTCCTATTAATATTTTATTATCTAGACATGTTTCGGAGTGCATTGCTCCATCTTCAGAATCTACAACTCAAGTTATATCCATATACAATACTAAGCATCAAATTAAATGGTCAATATGTAAATGAATTAGACAAACAATAACAAAGAGTGAACATTGCTCAGTTGAGGGTCAGTAAGGACATGCACAAATGACTATGTGAAGGAAATCACAGTTGTAAGTAGAATTTGAGCAAAATTAAATGAGATAGGATTGCATAATGGATAGTATTGTACATGGATAAAATTTGAGTTGTAAAAAAAAATAAATATAACTGGATTGACCAACTAAAAAATTTACTACTGATATCAAACAATACTTATTTATGGGAAAATCAAGATCCTGTCCTAATAAAGAAGAATTTAGGAAAAGCGGTTGGAGAATATAAAAAAAATTTAATAGCTCAGGATTTAGAAAGAGCAAACAATTCTAACTTTAATCCCTACTATAAGGAAATAAAACCCACACACATTACTGGTGCTAAATACCTCCTTTTAAATGCACCATTATAGAAAATAAGAATAATGTCACAACTCAGGCTTGCCTCAGATAAGAAAATACAGATTTATTATAATAATAATATGTACAAAATAGACTCCGAAACCATATGCAACGCAGCCCGGCAGATGACCTTAGGATTTTTTAAAGGGAGTAAAAAATCCTTAGCTATGCCGTCCTTCGGAAGGGACGTAAAATGGGGGTCTCGGCCTGTGCGATGTCAGGTACTCGTTAAAGATCCCTATCCTAATTATACCTGGATAGGCAAAATTTAGGACTCTCACCGTAGCATCGTCCGATTAGCCATAGCAGCATAAAAGTGGCTTTAAATAAAATAAATAAATAAATAAATAAATAAACTATATGCAACTTATGTAATCAAAATGAAAAAGAAAGCTTAAATCATATTCTATTCAACTGCCACAATTACCTAATATTCAGGCGGATTTTTTAAATTAATAATAAAATAAAAAACGTCCCCCATAATATAGCCATGATTTTAACAATTGAAGATAAACAATAAATTAACGAATTATATAATTTCATTACAAACGTTATTAAACTTAGAACATACCCTTTGAACGAATAATGATATAACACCCAAGAGGATTAGTAACAATAATAAGATGTAATTTTTTGTTTTTATTTTAGTTTCGATTTGTTGGTATAATTTACTTGTACATAATAAAATCTCTAAATTAAGTAGGAAATTATGTTATATCGAAAAATATTGTTAAATAAGATTTTATCTTATATGTCTAAATTCAAATGGATCGATATTTCATTTTCTTGTAAATATGTACCTACACATGTGTATTTTGCTGTATAAATGTAACTAGATTGGACAAGCTCTATTGGTAACAATCGTAACGCTTATTCAATAAATAATTTCATTCATTCATATAATTTGAGTTGTAGATTCTGAAGATGGAGCAATTTACTCCGAAACATGTCAAGATAATAAAAGGTTCATAGGAGTAGTGCCTTTAAAAGAAATAAAATAATAATTTATTTATTATCTTTATACGTAATGGGACACCTGTGGTGTAGTGGTTAGCATAGCAGCCTACTAAACCCAAGATCGCGGGTTCGTAGCCCATCAGATGACCTTAGGATTTTTTAAAGAGAGTGAAAAATCCTTAGCTACGCCGCCCTTCCGAAGGGACGTAAAATGGAGGTCCCGAGCCTGTGCGATGTCAGGTACTCATTAAAGATCCCTATCCTAATTATACCTGGATAGGCAAAATTTAGGACTCCCACCGTAGCATCGTCCGATTAGCCATAGCAGCATAAAATGACGTTAAACGAAATAAACAAATCTTTATACGTAATTAGGGCGAGAAACGTCACTGAGATATTTAATATATCAGCTGAACAATAATAATATTCATTATTTTTTTATAAATGCTCTGTATTTTATTATTTTCGATAAATCGATCCATTTTACTTAAAGTAAGCATAATCGGTACAATACATAATTACATAAGCTACGTCTTAAATTATTAAAAAATAAATATTCTTTAATTTATAACATAAAACAATAATATTAAAAATAACTGAAAGAAGATGTAATTTAACAATTCTACAATAATATTCAGTATTATCTGTGGTAATTCGTAATTAAGGAATGTTTTTTCCTGACACAATGTATAAATCAGAAACAAAAGAATGCCAGTAAATTAATCATCAACTATTCAAGATAAGATCATTCGTGATTATTCCTAATCTATGTTATCAATTTAATTATTCCTTCTGATAAAATATGAAGGAGAGCCTTCTGTTTAACATAGCTTATAATGCGTAGAACCTATTGAATAATAATTCAGTGAAACGATTTAATAACTAATGATCCAGTTAAATCAGTATATTCAAATATAAAATTTTAATCACATAAATTAATAAAATATTTTATCATTGAATTTGCCTGTGATGGGGTCACTCGGGGTTAAAAGTGAGTTAGGCACGCTAATACGAAATTTAATTCACTTAAAAGGATCAAAATAGGGGCAATACAATAAACAAGGAAAATATATTAGCATCGTTCATGATGAATTTTATTACAAACGTTCACTTTTATTGTATTTTACGAGTGGGGTGTCGATTGTACACTCTCCCTTCTGTCCTTCATTGATCAGGGCCCCTTATCTTCAAGCTTCGCATTACTCTGACAACTTTAATTTAGTTCTGCTGTCAGATATCGTCCCTCACTGTTCCTCACTCGGTATGATTAAAAAAAAATATAACTTTTCCATTTCACTAAGGAATCTGCATCAACAGAAATATAAAAAAAAAACACCACTCCTAGATATTGACCCGTCTCCAAGCCCCGATACTCGACAGCTTGGGCGCTACTTGACATTTTTAGTCAACAGGATGTACTTCCTGTAGGCTGTAACAAGTTACTGACCACATTCCAAGATAGAAAAAAAATACGGTACAATGTTATCTTGAAACGTATCTATTGTGGTTTTTATAAGACTATTTAAATAGGTCTACGATCAAAAAACATTTAAATTAATATCATTTTTTTTCTTTCATAGTTTAAATATATTTTATGGGTTTGTATTGTTGATACAAAACAGGAAGTGCAATACAGTAAAAGCATTATAGCTTCAAAAGGTTTTCCCTTTAGTAGGTTAGGTGGGTGAATTATAGGGTTCATATTTCCTCTTCGTTATTCCCCGCGTTGAAACATTTTATTTAAACAGCTAAAACTTTTAAACGTCATTTAAGGTTGTAATAGATAAATATTTCAAGGATATATTTAGATACTCATCATAAACATTATAATAATTTTTAACTAATTGGAAAATAATTCAATTATTTAAAAATAGAAACAATGATATGATATAAGATTAGTTTGGGTTAGAAAAAAAATAAATGAAATATTAGTAATAAAACAAAATGAATAAATTAGTATCTAAAAAAAAATAAAAAAAAACAGAAAATTAAAAACTACAGTTAATGTCAAGTAGTTTTACTATAATACCTGATTATCTGTGACTAGATAGATAGTGAATATAAAATAAAAATCATAGGAATGAGTGAGTAAAAAAATTTATTAAAATAAAAAGTATAATTAAAATATAAAATATAAAATATAAAAAAGTAAATTGTATAACTTATAATTAATAATTAATTAATGTGAGTAGTATTTGTTGTTAGTTGATCAAAATATTAAATATTTTAACCATACCACTGCCAGTTTAATTAATGTTCGAATAATAAAATTAAATATGTTATAATATAATGTAAAATTTCTTTTCTTTAACAAAATAAAATATAACTATACAATGAAAGCCTTTATCAGCGCTTTAGGAAAAACGAAAATTTAAGAAATGGGATGCATAAAAACAATAATGAAAATAAAGACCGATAGGTTTGATGTTATAAGATACGCATAAGGTTAATTTAAGTACAGAATTACTTAAAAATTAATTTTAGTACTAAATTAAATAAAGTACATCTAGACAGCTATTTTTTCTTTTTTTTTAATAAACCATGAAAAAATCATGAGGGCCATCATTATCCACAAAATTTTACCCTAAACCTCAGTGAAAGAATAATATAGCACTATAAATTAAATTTTACTCTTCCGAGGCTAACAAAGTTGGTAACCATACTATAAAATCCCCGGCCTGATATTCCGTAATCTCTAATAAAAACTTTCAATACAAACATAATTTTTATATTCCCTAATTAGTAGAATTCAAGTGTAGTTTTATGAATTTTAAATCTTCAGAATTTAATGTTATTAAATTTTCTTATTAAACCATACAGATTGAGGGGTCTACATTTTTTATACGTTACATAGAACAAATACAGAAAAAAAACATTTATAAACAATTCAAGTTAATATTAGAGAAAAAAAAAAACTAAAGTAAATTAATGATATATATATATATATGTTTTTTTGTTTGTTTTTTTTCAGTCAAGAGACATGGACACATTAAAAGTGAACGTTTAATGATTTCTTTTTTCTGCAGCTTAAGACTTTAACGAGGTGTATGATAATTTCGAACATCAATAACAGAGTGTAAAGAAAAATATAAAGGGTTTGAAATATTATTGTTTCTCTGGCTTCATATGTTCTTAATTTTCGATTGAATACATCTGCATCGTATTTCCTTTTGCAATTATTATCATTATCCCATCCTGGGGAGATTGAACAGGTTTTATGACCTAACTAAATTTATGACCGAAAACACTACTTGGGGCTAGATGATTACGCAGCTTTATATATTCAGTAAATTAAATTAATTATAATCTCAGCACTATAAATATTTTTTTATTTCATTTTTTATAGATATTGATTGAAATTGACAATTCTATAACAAATAATAACAAATTTGGTGAATGTGAAAATAATGTTCATAATAACTATTGCTTGTAAAGGCCGTCTTCTTTTCAGATGGGTTACTAGAAACAGAATGGGAAGCAAGTTGAGATATTAGTGGATTTGAGTGGTTAAGGAGTTAGCTGGGAAAAAAATATATATTACATATAGATTCACTAAATGACTAAAAAAAAAAAAAAAATAAATAAAAATGGCTTTTCAATGTACCTTCCGGTAAAAGAGGAACTGAAAAAAATTTACGTAGGCCTTCATGAACACATAGGAGAAATTAGCTTTTCTTATGACTTCTTCTTAGGAACGTATCATTAAGGATTTTATATATATTTTTTTAAACTTTCGTATTACTGCGGATACCTGGATTAAATGCAAGTTGCATAAGATTAAACAGAGACCGCCGCCCCCTTCCTGCGCTGCTTAGGGGTCATTGAACCCCTGGGTGAGCTATCTTCTCCACGATAGCTGCTCATTAGCTAGCTGTCATTAGATTAGGCTACTCCTAACTGCTACCCACTTTACACTTGTACACAGCTTAGTGAAATTAGTAAACAGCTTTTGTCTCCATTCTCAGCCATTTTAAGTGGAACTGTCATTAGTCATAGCGCTATGAAGATAATTATTTTCAACAATATTAATTCTGATAAAGCTGGAACAAAACAACATTTATGATACGAGTCTACTTATGGCCTATTTACGAGTCTGGCTGATTGTCTAAGCCGATTTAAATACTTGAATTAGACCTTCAGAACTCTGTGATATATAGTACTAGGTACCTAGTTTTATCTGTTCAATTTACCGATACATTATAAACAAATAATTAAAAATTAAGATTGATTGACTTTATTTAACTATAGGATATTGTTGCGGTGAGCGGTCATTTAAAAACAAAATAAATATAAAGCAATGTATTGTGCCGACGTTTAGGCTTACATAGAAAGCCTCCATAAAGGCAATAACCAAAACAAAACAAGAAATATCACTAATAATAGGATCATCATAATATTAAAAATAAATAACGACAATAAATCTGTTATAAGATGTGTATGTATGTAAAAGATTTAAAAAAAAAAAAAAAGATACTAGAACAAAAACGGGTATTACTAGTTAATATAAATTAATTGAATAAAGTAAATAATTAGTTAATATCAAAATAAATAAAGTCGTAAATAATAACAAAAAAATTAAAACTAAAACAAATATAAAGAAATAGTTGGGTAATTATGTAATAATATAATATCATTATAATACTTATGAAATATTTTTTTATATTGCTTCGTTTTTTTTGTTGTTTTTTTTAGTTTGTAGGGTAAACCAGACAGTTATTAACACCCTATCTTAAAAATTATAAAAAGATAAAAAATATTTATCCAAAAAAAAAAAAAAAAAAAATCATATAATTTCTTTTAAATCCTACAACTCGAGGGTGTAAACGTACTTTCAATTCTGTCAGTATTTAAAGATATATCCATAGGGTGTCACTAAACTGATTTTATCTTATTTTTTGTCACTATCTTCTAAATAAACTTTCATACTTAGCTTAAAGTATAGTAATAGTTAAGGGAAAATGACTGCTAATTTCAAATTTATTGAACTATTCTTTCAATAATTATATAATAGTATCTTTTCTTTCAATTGTTATTATAGTATGAATAACTATCTGGTTTACCCCACTTAGCATATTATCATTTTTTTTTTTTTTTTTATACTTATGTTATCTACTCCTCCTAACTTGTAACATTTTTATTTTATTTATTTTTCGAACTCACTTATTCGTATGATATTTATTTTATATTTTTATTCTTCTATATTCATCATTTATCTATTCATAGCTAATCTGGTATGATTATACAACTAATTCTTGACATTAACTGTAGTATTTAATTTTTATTTTCAGTTACTATTTTATTTATTTTTTTATTCACAAATTATTTATATTAATTTATTTATTTTGTTTTATTACTAATGATATCTAATAATCTTTTGTTGTAATATTTTTATTTTATTTACTTTTTTAAACTCAAACGAATCTTATATCATATAATTGTCTCTATTTTACATTTTGTATCTTGTATATGAACCCTATAGCTAGTTGCATATATATTTGTTTTGATTTTTAAAGTTCTTATGGAGGGCGTACCTAAACTAATAATTCTCCATAAAATTAATTAATTTATATTAATTCTTGTAATTTGACTCTTCAAGGAAAAAAAAAATATAGGATTCAACATACATTAATAGTAGGATAGAGACTATTAATCTTTTAGGTTTTCGCCAACAAGAACTCTATGCCTAGAAGTAATGAGCTGTTGGGACGTTGAGAAGGGAAGGATCAAGCTGGCCCGTCAGTGGGTGATGAATCTCTCTTGTCTGTTTAATTTTATAATAAATGGACTTGTCCACTAATTCTCGAGTCAAATCAAATTTAACGTTTGTATAAAAAATCTGTTCACTGATGAATAAGTCAATTATTTAACTGATCAAAAAGGGTAAACATAATAAAAAAATTACACAATATGAGGTAATAATTTGGAGTTCAGAATAGAAAAACAATGGTTACAGACAGAAAAAATAAATGCTATAAAGCAAATATCTATTTTTTTTTTTATAGGATACTTCTTGTAACATTAAAACTCGAAAAATATTGTTTGAACGAAGGATTATTCAGTGGATATACCAGTTGTTAGTTTATTTTGGGTATGAAAATAAATGTTACATTAAAGTGTTATTATAAATAAGTAATAAAACGACACTATCCCATTGTTTTTTAACAATAATTTTTTTATTAACAATAACTAATAAATTAAGTCGAATGATTCTAATAAAATTCGTTAACTGGCTCAATATATATACACTTTTTACTAACGTATTTACCACCTTCCTCTTAAGGCTTTAATTAATGCTTGTTATGTTGGTTTAATATCTTATCATTTTAAGTTAAAGAAAAAGAAACAATAACTACCGGAATGATATTCCCACATTATATTCAGGCCGGAAATCGAACACCTGTGCTTGAGTATTATAAACACGGATATCAACAATGAACGGCAACCAGAAATTACAATGATGATTATATCGAAGACCAATATATTTAAATAAATAATAATAATTAATACAAGTTTTTAAATATAAAATATTTAAAATGGATGAGTAGAGGGATACGGATCATAGGGAAAGGGAACAGGAGGGGTTGGGTCCCAGGTGTTGTTCCAAGGGCACGTGTTGTGTTATAGACCGCCCGCATAGTTTAACGGTTCTATTAATTGATGCAGTTTTATTAAATATTATTAAAAAACTTTTAAATTTGTGTTTATATAAAAGTATTTCTTGTTTTATAAAAAACAATACTTTTGATTCGTAAGGTATAGGTATAAACAACAAAAAAGGGTAGACTCATTAAATTACTTTTAATTTGACTATGCTTAATTGCCTTAAGTTTATATTTACACTAATTATTGATAGATAATTATTTTTTCATTCCAAAAAAAAAAAAAAAAAAAAAAAAAGAATTGTGTATAATGGATTTTTTTTTTTTTTTTTTTTTTTTTTTTTTTTTTTTTTTTTTTATTATTATTGCCATACAAATAGATATATACATATTTAAAATATGTAGAATATTTATAAAAATTAATAAGAACAGTTTCCGAAATTTAGTCTTGCCTATATTTCCACTTGATAATAATTTTTCCAAAATATTGTAGAACCTAGATAAATAAACTGCTCTAGTCAGTGTTTAAAAGACTATATCATGCGGAATTGTGGAGCATTTCTTATAGTGCAAATGGTAGTAAGGCAACTGTTAAAATTTTTATGTAGTTATATAGTCAAAATTAATTATGGATGAATCCCAAAATTTGAACCGTCATATACATTTCCGAGGAGTAGACCTAGATAGTTATAATGAAACTAAACAAGTAAATGAAAGGATTATAAAATTTTGGTAATTTAAATTAATATTACTTACGCATTATAAATATCACAAGAAAAAAAAAAATAAATCTTGATTCAAAAGACTCAAAAATAAGGTAAAAGAAAAAAAAAAATATATGAAAAAAAAATACAGTAAAAAAATAGGGCTAAATGATATCTAAATTATATGTTTGAAAAAAAAGATGGTAGTTTCATCATCGAGTCTTTGGGTTCGCTAAGTCTTTAATTCATTAATTTTATTCTTCATTTTTTTTTACTAATGTGTTTATTTTAAGTTTTCTCATAATGCCACAGCCGAAGAGGGAATAAATTACCAATATTACTTACTATTTTAATTTAGATTACTAGACAAATGGTTTCCAGTTTGTATATAATAGTGCATCAAGAATGAAAGGAGCTCAAAATATGAGTTAATTTCAAGGCAGGGTATAACTTTCGAGGCGTAAATGGGAGGATCTCTTAAGGGATTTAGGCATTTCACAAATCAAATGGAATTGTGTTTGTTTGTTTATTTTCGTTTAACGTCACTTTATGCTGCTATGGCTAATCGGACGATGCTACGGTGAGAGTCCTAAATTTTGACTATCCAGGTATAATTAGGATAGGGATCTTTAACGAGTACCTGACATCGCACAGGCTCGGGACCCCCATTTTACGTCCCTTCCGAAAGACGGCATAGCTAAGGATTTTTTACTCCCTTTAAAAAATCCTAAGGTCATCTGCCGGGCTGCAAACCCGCGATCTTGTGTTTAGTAGGTTGCTATGCCAACCACTACACCACAGGTGACCCCAAATGGAATTATGTTTTTTTTTTGGAATGGAATAGAGGAAGGTATGTCATAGATTGCTGTTGTCGGTTTAGAGCCTTCGGTTCTATTAAGTATTTTATTTTATAAAAAGGGAAGTTATTAAAAAATATTTATTTGAAAATATAATTGGCTTAAAAATATTCTATAGCATTTCAATGTATATCTAAAATCGTTTCCAGATTTTAAGGCTTGAAATTTCGTATTCAGATTAAAGAAAATATATTTTTAGTCAGCATTAAGAGGGAGAAAAGAAGAAAAAAAAAGACATTTTCTCGCCGTAATAGAATTTCATACCAAAATATCTTTTAAAAGTCGAAAGTTCATGAGAGCCTTTGTAATATCAGTTCAATAGATTAGCATCGTTCCTACACCCCGCCTCCCACGCTCCACGTCATACTTTGCTACCCGTTTACTAAAATTGAACCCTAACCTTTAGGCTACTGTGCGAAAGAACACCCACAAACCTCCGTAGTTCATAGCTAAGTGGGCGTCTTTGTTATAACCTTTCCTAATAATACTTAATCCATTAAAAGAAAAAAGAGTGTTAAAAGGTCAGCCTGTTAAATAAAAAAGACTAATGTAACACTAATAGAGAAGTTCTTAATATCGATTCAACACAAACAAGGCTGTATAAAATATCTGAAACTTTCCATTAAAAATAAAATAATGATATAAAAACATTTTAATAATAATTTAATAATTACATTAAATATGCAGTGCTGAACCAACAGGTACCTGAGCTGTATTAGCTGCTAGAGGTATTTCAATTCTCTTCGTATTTTATCCCAGTAAATTCAGGATTCCATATGAAATTTATTCATAACAAGCTAAAATTTTCAAGCTTAATCCCAGTTTAAATGTAAAACAAACTTCGAAAATTACCCAGATTTTAAATGTAAACTTCTGTCTAAAATGGTTGATCAATGATTGAGTCCATATCTTTTTTGAAAACCATATTTTTTACAATTAGGATCGATGAATTAATTGCCACTTCTATTTGAATTATTTTATTAGAAAACAAGTTTTGAATGCTAAAAAATTTTCTTCAGTTCTAAAACAGGAAAAAATTTCAACATATCTGCACTATGTTACATCGATAATATATACAAAAGTTTTCAAAATGTAAGACAATAAATCAAATGTTGGTACTCATCTGAGGATATCCAACAGATATCTGAAATATATCCCTAGTGAAAGGGGAAGGGCCAGGTAGGTTAAATTTTTTGGGATTTTACTTTGAGATTTCCTCTATGACTATTTGGATTTTTCCGTTCCTATTGGAAACAAATTTAAAATGGGACTATTGGAAATGTTTATCTGGCCATTTAAAAAAAAATATGCATCGGTTTTAAACGATTTCATTATTTCTAATGATTCATACGTACCTCAAGCTATTTTTTCAATTTTTTTTCCAAATATGTACTCGCAAAACATATGGTTGTTCATAATAATTCATATAAAAATTTCCTCGATAATAACTGTAAGTGGAAGAGCTGTAAATTGATTTATTTGAAGTAAAAATCCGAAATTTTCCTGGTCCTAAATATAATTCGCTTCATATAAAAAATGTACCACTACAACCCATGAAGGTAGAAATGAAGCACAACCTCGACATTGTTTCCCCAATGAAGGGTACCCACTTTATACAGGCTGAGTGTGCCAAAGGAGGGTCTTATGTCCTTGGAATCGATCCACACGGAAACCTTTAATACTATTAGAAAATAACAAAAAAACTCATATCCTTGTTCTCACCCTAAGTAGTAATAATATTTAAAGAAATAAATATTACTGTAAATACACTAGAAAATTTTAGAGTGATTTGATTTTAACTAACATTTTCAATGCTTGTTATGAATTTTTTTTATAGCGGTTAACGCTTTAAATGTACTAAGCTGTCAGTAATATTATAAAGGATGAAAAAAAAAAAAATGGATATTTAAATTCAAGTTAAAAGAAAGAGTACATTAAATTCAACCTACAACTTCAGTCGTAAAATGCACTTAACGGAAGAATAAACGAATACAAAGGCATTAAACAATTCAAGGAGATTTCAAGGTAATGAATGATAAGGTAAACAGCATTTTTATAATACCAATTATAATTTCTCAAATATATTCAAAATTGAATAGATTTTGTTTTAAATGTTAACGTTTAAAATAAAGATACTAAATTTGGGTACAAAACTTTTGGGTAAAAAAATGAATTTCTTCTGTCCTTCGTCACTTGAAATATAAATGATACCATATTCATGTTGTAATTAGTTAAATACAAGTAAATTAAATCAAATATGCGAAGGCTAAATTTAAATTTTATTGAAGAGTTTCGGTTTATTAATGACATCTGATAAAATAAACCTTCATACATTGAATGTTTGTACAAGTAATTATTTGCTCAATTAACTTTTAATTCCACAACTGATGAAATAATTTTAACAAAAAAAATGTTTGCTCTGATGCTAATTTTAGTTTCAGATTTTGAAATTTTAAGGGTTAAAATATCCTACAGAATTTCGAAGATTTTACCTCAATACATAAAAATTAACGTGTTTCGCCCGATTTATTTAGATTTGAATAAAATAAATTTGATTTGTATAAAATAAAGAGATATCAAAGTGGATTGACATAAATGAGCGATGCAAGTCTGGCCTTAGAGTCACCCAAGGATACTAGTACCGCGTAAAATCACTTGAATATAATTTAATTTATTGAATTTAATGCCAATAAAAATTTATTGTTAACTAATTAAAAATAGTTAAGTTTTTAAAATAATGATTGTAAGGATTGCATACGAGTTGAATTTGGATGGTTTAGTGGAAACCCAAAGCTCAACCCCGTATGTCCAAATAGGTCTATAATCACTGTCATGTATTTACATTTAAGTCTACTAGTCCTCAAGTCTCTAAACTTGCTGCCCACTCCATTCCAGATAACCCTTCGAGGTGTCTGAAAAGAAGATGGCCTAGAGACTTTCTAGTATAAGACTTTTATTGAAGTGCTACTGATGAGTAGATCTTTTCGAGTATTGACATGCTATTGTATCAACACATGTAATTGATGTACATATTTTATACGGTTGTAAATATCAATACATAAATTTTAAAAAAAGATTATAAATAAAATGCAAAATACATTAGATGTTGAATGGTTTAATCAGTACAAGCTATATACAAGATACAAGCTAACACTGACAAAGGAAGAGAAATCTTAAAGCTGCTATTGGAGAGGGCCTAAGTGTAATGCCAGGAATCGGTTGAACTTGAAAGGAAAACATCAAACCTAAAATAAGCACTAGGCAGTGTTCTAACGTTTCAACAAGTACCCACGACATCGCTTTTCAACCTAATTCTTTCCTTACAATTTTATCACCTTTTTTTTTTATTTGTGTTCATTAGGTGTTTTAATAAAATGAAAATAACATTATTGTATTTTAGATTATTTTTAATAAAAATTGGATACCTTTCTTTATATATAAAAAATTGTCATAGCTAAGAAAAAGCTAGGAAATAGGGGAAGTTTATCATTCAAGATTAAAGGACTAAAAATTAAACAAAGAAAAATTATTGTGCTTCTTGAGCTTCAATTTTTTTGATTGTTGAATAAATAT
The DNA here is from genome assembly GCA_003667255.2 of Euschistus heros. Lineage (NCBI taxonomy): Eukaryota > Metazoa > Arthropoda > Insecta > Hemiptera > Pentatomidae > Euschistus > Euschistus heros. The sequence goes on along the minus strand of RCWM02000106.1, from coordinate 2,391,010 downwards.
TTATCTATAAAATTGTATACGAGACTAAACCAACACTATATGTTTTTTTATGTTAGTAGTATAATTCTTTTTAGCCACCATTTACTGCTTCCTGCTTTCGACTTCTCTAGACTTAACTAGACAAACGTTCAAATCTTCGGATTAATTATAAAAGACTGGGCATTTGGAGTTAAGCTCTGCGGCTCAACTAAACCTTCTAATTCATTTCGTATCCAATCCTTCCAATATAAAATCCTTCGTAAAATCCTCAATGTCCCTTATTATGTCACTAAAAAACTTAACTATAATGATCTAAATGCCCCATACGTTACAGAATTTGCCCAAAACAGATCCTTATCCTTTCATGACAAGCTTCATAATCACTCGAATCCACTAGTCTCCCAACTTGTTTCCTGTTCTATTAATGATAACTCATCGTAGCGTCAACAAATAAAGATATATAGACCATCTAATTAATATAGATTTTATTAAAGCGCTACTAATGGAAAGTTTCTTGTCATCACATTGTAATTGTTCCACACATTTACTTCAATTATATGATATATAAAGTTGTTAATATTAATAAATAAATAAAAATAGAAAAAAAACACCATTTAAAGCTAGCATATAAGTTTAATGGTCAGGATAAATATATCAGATAACTCAGAAAAATAAAAGAATATAGACATCGTTATGGAAGAGTGCCATGTAGGAGAAACTATTATTTTAAACAGCAAAGGGAATTGCTCGTAAACTGTAAAGCCTATCTCTATTATACGCTTTTACAGACGAGTAGCGTTAGTTTTTGTCCTGATTTATCAAATACATTTTTTTTTTCTATTGATCGTTCTTTTGATTACTTTTTTTATAAAATAAAAAAATATATATATACGGAATCGAAATCGTAAGGGAAGAATAGAAAGTAGATGAAGTTAGGAACAGATGTATTTTTAGAGCCGGAGACAGAGAAAGGCATCGAATACCTCTTTCCATTCCAGAAATTGGAATGGGCGTTTGGGGTTAGACCTCTTGAGCAAAGATGTCCACAAGCCAACCACACAAGAACCCAAATCGTGTGGCCTACAAGCCAATCAGATACAGATGGTAAACCCGATTACTAGATGGCTAAGCACCGTTCAGAGATTATTAACGGGGTATGATGTGTAATATCCCTGCTTTATATCTGCTTAGAACTAAGTTAAATAATTAAACAATTAATTAAATATATAAAAAAGAATATTTATCATGTTAATAAGTATTGTAAATATTTTTATTATACAAATTTCAATAGGATTAAAGATTCTACTATTTTGTATTCCAATTTTTTTTTAACGCTAATTAAGAAATAATGAAAATATTTATGCTTGCCACTTTAAACATTAAATAATAATAATATCTGGATATAAATAAAAAAATAAATAAATATATTTATTTTACTTATATCATGACAAAAATTACAATCTGCAAGTTCTTCAAGAGCAATAAGTTTTTTTTTTTTATAAATTGCACGTTCGTCCATTATTAATTTAATTAAAAAATTATAGATTAAAAGCAAATTTATTATTATAAATAAAAATAATGACATAATTGAATTAGAAAAGAAAAGTGTATACATATATAAGCCGTTCCCGCCCATCAGATTTGTACACTCCTGCTCATTGCTCCGCTGCCTTCAATAGATCATTCCTAATCCGATCCTCGCCCCTATGGAACTCCATCCCTTACACCATTCCCCACTCAAATACCCTTTCCACTTTCAAAAATCACTTATTTAACCACCTACTGTCCATCCAGATCCATGAAAACTGTCATTAGCCACTTAATAGTCTTATAAAACATAAAAGCTTATGTACAAGAAATTTTTATTGTTTTTACACAAATGATTCACACAATGAATTATAATATTTCTGTTTTTGTTTTTGTCAATATTTCTAAGTTTAATCTTTATTTGTTATCATTATTAACTGCGATCGTTAAAGTACATTATATCAATAAAGTAGGTGATATTTTATTAAAAACAAAAATGAAATAAAATAAATTCAATAATGATTAGCATTGATGAATAATTTGTCACTTCTATAACAATCATTATTATTCTTAGGCATGTTTCGAATGTAAAACGTTCATCATTAGTTTAAAAACATATACAAAATTCAAAAGATCAGCACTTTGATTTATAGGTTGTATATTAATTAGATATATGAGGCGTTGAATTATAAAATCAGATAAGTCCAATTCTCAGATTTTTTATTTATTTATGTTTTAGTGTTTTTTCTACTAGATTATTTTTAAGTGAAAGGTTTTCTTTAAGTTCCTAAAGTTAAATCAAATTGAAAATGGCCGTACAAAAAAATAAGGCTTCTTCCTATTTCAGTCAAACCTTCACCTTTATCAACCAGCTGTGAAAATGGGCTTGGATGGTTTTGGAATTCTACGCTTCATATATAGTAGCAACATTCTGATTTTTTTTTTTTTTTTTTTTTTTTTGTAGGTTTTTAGAATCGTTGATGAATGTTTAACTTTGAAAACTAGACTTCGAATAATAAACAATCCAATTTAAATGGTATATAATTCATCAATCCTAATTACATTGGTGCTTCTATACCATCATGCGTACCTCAAGTAATCCAATAATGAACCTATTTATTTTTTTATAACAATCTTTGTTTTACTCTAGCAATAAAGTTTTATCTTAGGCACCACTTGTTTCGCCCAAAATAAATAGTATTTATAGATACTGGGTTATTCTGATTTTTTTTTTTTAATGTTTATTTATAATATCAAGTGAATCATTAATTTAATGAACGATTTTTTATTTCTTAATTTAATACTGCAATTCAGAACTGTATCAATTAACATTTTTACAATACCTAAAAGGAGGTGGAATGTTGTAATAAATAACTTAAATTATAAAATTGTGAACTGTGTTAATATATTTTCTAAAAATATTTTTTTTTTACTTAAAAGACTAATATACATATAAGGACAATTTCCCTCGATACCAGGGTCTGCATAAAAAGTTGAGGTCGTTACCAGGGGTCACAGCGAAGGTAAACGAAAAACATTTTTGAGGTTAAACGCAGATAAAAAAGAGAATAACCTTCTTGTATTCCTCTTGATAAAGTTATGTGACACGATACGCAATTATCTGAATACTACTAGCAATCTATTTATAATTTATTTATGATAAACAATAACAAACATTCCTCTTCGACATTATTATTTCAGCCTCAGAACAATTTATTAATTCTCTCTTGTGATATTTCCTTCTATAATTATTTTATCGGAATTAAAGAATAATTTTAAACAAATCCATCATAATTGGGCATTATTTTCATTAAAGGTTATTGCCAAGACATTCAATGGCTTTTAAAAACGAGAAAATCGCATCTATTTACAAAACAACCTCTTGTGAAATAGATGTTGTTTTAGTGGGGCTGAAAACTAAGGGCGATTGACCTCAAAAGCGGAGCCAAACAAAGCGAAAATACCCTTTTCACGAAATATGGTTTATCTCCTGATACCAACATTAGTATAACTAATTTTTTTTACCGCGTCCTTTTACTTATGGATTGATATTGAGCGAGTCTATTGAGTCAATTGAGGTCAATTTATTAGTAATGAAATAATATGAAGAAAACATAATTGTTTCAAATTCTAAATAATAAAATCGATAAATTTTATTTTAAAAATATTTTTCTAAGATTTAGGAAAACATTAACATAACAAGTACTTAAAGGGAGGTAACATCATATAATTAGTAAATGGAATCCTGATATTCATTTTCATTTTGGGATTTGGGTACCATCAGTGAATAGGGGGTGGTGGTCTGGGGAACAGACAAGAAGGGAACAAGAAATAGAAAAAAATCTGATAATTAATGACACTGACGTTTAGATCCAGTTTGCAGGAATTCTCTTTAAGCTTCATATAGCCTTAGTAAGGGCTATAAAAATAAAACGGAAAGAACTTATACAAAAGAAAGAAAAAAATAATAGTGATATAGAATAAATAAGGTTTAAATAAGGCCTTTGTCACTCCACAAACAACACATAAATGCAAGTTACACAAACGCAATATTTATACGGCTGAAATTAATGCAATCGCCATGGCTCTGCGATATTCCTTAAACTCGCCCATTAAATATGTTGTCCTGGTGTCGGATTCACTCAGTGCTTTGAGGTCTATGATGAACATGTATTCAGATCACATAGGAATATATATATAGGATATTGCATTCTGGATTGCACAGCTCACCAAATAAACTCAAGGCTATTAAGAAGGACATAAAACCATGGAGCAGTTCCTACCGCAATAATCGTAGAGAAGAAGTGATCGTAACGCGATTAAGAATCGGCCATTCCAGAACAACACATCTTCACCTTATAACCAGAGAGGCTCCTCCCTATTGTGAAATTTTTGGCAATATTCTATCAATAAACCATATGTTTACTGAATGCCCATACGATACCAAAAAGCTAGCCGAATCAGAAATACCTCGAGACATCTCAAAGGCGCTGGGCAACAATGAAAAGTGATAGCCCTCCTTTATAGAGAAAAGCTATATTACAAAATATAGATAAATTTCCATCGAGAACAGACGAGCGTTGATGACCTATGAGTTTTACGCTCACAAAACTCTCAAATAAATAAATAATAAGATTTAAAGGGAAAGTTGAGGTGAATTTAATTTATTAGAAGACTAATTTAAATTTTAAATATTAAGATTCTAAGAACATATCAACGTTAAAAACAACAGCACTTGGATTACGAATCATTAAACCATCGCCAGCAGAGAGATTCCTCCTCCCTTGAACACTTGACATGAAAAGGAAGGTCATACAGTCAACTGAAGTGCCAGGATCAGCAGAGTAACTTAAAATGCCGGGAAGGCAAAACCAGATCCTTCCCGATTATTATTTTTTTTATTTCTGTATTAATAAAGTTAGAGGATCAGAAAAAAAAAATAACGAATCATTAGACATAATAATGTTGTTTAAAACCAATCCAAAATTAACAAATTAATGATTCCGATTGTTATTTTTAATTTTATTTCCAGAAAAAAAAGAAATTCCGATCATTTCTAGAGAAAAATCTTTAGGTTTCATATAAATCTGAAAAGTAGTTATTGGAGTGCCAACATGTATTTGACATCTTGTCATCCGTTTATAAATTAATATAATAAATGTAATTTAAATCTTTCAATGTATGTATATTTTTAGAATTACAGACGAATGTTTAAAATTTAAACTTGTCTCCTAATAAGTAAAATATTAAATAAGTGGAAAATGATTTTAATTCTTGTATTAATTCTTCTACACTGTCAACTAATGTAAAATAGTTGTACTAATTAGTGCTATAATTTTAACATTATACATTTAATATTTCCTGTATTTCTTGAAGTGTGTAATAACGAACGATTACTATGTTAGTTACACTGATAATAATAGGTGTTGTCATCTAGTTTAGATACTGAATAATTAAAGAAAAAAAAAGTCCTATTATTTCAAATTATTCTATTAATTATGTCGTTAGTTTTCTTTAATTATAACGGGCGTCAATTAAGAGGAATATTTCTTTGACATAAACAAATAAATAAAAAAATTAGTAAGTTATTATGAAGACACTAACTACCCCCCCCCCCAACCCCACGGTAGCGATGGACTGTTGCTGCAAGAAGAGGCTAAGTAACAATGCACCGGTGATTAAGCGAAATAGTTTCCTCTATGTCTAGGAGCACTAGATTGGTCTTGCTAACAATTCGCATTCATTATTTTTTGCAGACTAATGTGACGTAGTTAGATATCTAGGGCACGCTTCTTGTCGGTTCTTCATTCTCCTCTTTATCATTTCTTTTCTTCTAAAAACGAATGTCATATTAGCAGAAGAAAACGATCCATTATATCGGTAAAAGAAATTCATTGAATATTTATAGAAGAAATCCGAGGCAAATTTACATTTTTTATTATTAAAACGTTTAGTTTTTAATGAGCTTTATAGTCGATTTTGGTAGTTTATTTTTGAAAATATCTAAGTAGGTATATTTATTTTTTAATTTATTTATTTTCAAATATTTTAGTAGAGATAACATTAAAAAACCATTACCTAGTGCTCTCTGGTTGACAAAAAAATATGTCAATAAATATCAAAATAATCTAGTATTTTATTTTCAACGATACTATTTTCCCTTATATATGAACTCCACTGTTGCTTTTTAGCTCCTAAAAATTAAAGTAAAAATCACCTCTTACTTCTTAGTTTTTATATTTTATAAATGATTCTTCGAAATGCTATTTCATATAAGAATTTTGGTTACCTCAAACTGTCATAATTACATTTTTTAAAGATTAATGGAAACGATTAATTAAATAAATATAAATTAAAAGGCTTGGTGAATCCGATGGTTCGATGCTGACAGCACAAAATGTTGACCACACACTTCCCTCTAAACCAACACTTCAAAATTCAAATCCTATCTTGGAATTCGGTCATTACTAAACCCAGAAACTTTATAAGACCATTTTACTCTTGCGCTGCTTTCACCTGAACTATATTTACGGACCGGAGTATTTGCAAAAAGCAAGACAGCCAGGAATACAAAAAAAAAAAAAAAAAAAAAAAAAAAAAAAAAAAAGTAAAAAATAAAATAGGAAAGGAAGATAGTTTATTATGTATAAACGTTTCATACAACGTTGTAAGATTTATAGCATGAGTGGGTGTTTTTGTTTTTTTTTCTTCTAAAAATGATAGTAAATTGTAATCCAGAAGAAAGCTTAAATTGTTCTAAACTTCGGCATGCTGCTCATACTTATGTTATCTCATCTGATTTCCAACAATCTAACACATGTTCAGAATGATGATATAAATAAGAAGTAAAAGAAAGTTATTTTAAATACAATCAAAACTAATAGAGATGGAATTAAAGAATTTTATATGTTAATACAGAAATTACCGGCACAAAGACATATATATTTAAATAGAAGAGATTAAATATACAAGCCAATATATTTCTACACTGTTATTATCTCGAATATGTTTATCATCTTGTTTTGTGTTTTGATGCTATTCTATAAAACGGTGAGTCAGAGCGAAAATATCTTCATGCGAAGTTTTGATAAATAAACAAAGAAGGGACACATAATTTAACTGTGTGAGTGATAACTAATTATACGTAAAAATTAATATTTATTTTAATTAAAGTCTTAGGCGATGTTAAAAATAATCAGTAGATAATTACATACATCATTTTGATTTAAAGTAAATAAAAAAAACAGTTTACAACTATAGTCTGAGTAAAGTTTTCACAAGAACAATAAGCTACACTTTAAGTAGGTTTATTATTAAATTATTATTATGTCCAGCAATCAAGAAGGCACTAAAATAGCCCAACCGTGATTTATCGTTGAATTGAATCAAATCATGTTTTATAGTTTAATAACAATGTTTTTTTGTTTTTTTTTCTTTCGGCCATATTTGTGAGAAGTATGTCAAGTCCGATACGATAAAACACCGCACGTAAGCATGCACAATCAACTAATGAAATTATCGCTGCAGTGTTACAATCACTCGCGTTAAAGTGCGGACGTTTTAATGAGATGTTTATGTAGCCGTCAAGCTATAACTAATAATGTACATGTAACTGTAACGAGGATTGAAATAGGAGCGGCGAGATAGGACTAGCCAGGCAAACTGTTGACCCGAGTGAGACCACCTGCCTATCGATCTTATTAGCACAAGTCTCTGTGTGTGATTGATGCCTTCACCATTGTCTGCTCCTCAACCGACTCCATCTTGCTCATCCACTTATATTCTGTTATCATCCCGATGACAATACGGAAACGTTTTAGCAGGTCGATCATGAGGCCATGGTACAGAAGTGCACCGTTGCAATTGTCATAAATAAGGTCTGCCATAATAAAAGGCGATATACCCCAGATCTAATAAAACGTCAAAGTCAATTGTTACTCAATCATTCACCGCAATCTTTGGAAAATCATGACGAAATAAGAGCAATGAGCAAATCATCTTTTAGAATGATGATTCTAGTATCTAATCTTACTCTTCTCCACTTTGAAAAGGAATCCTTATGACGTAAGATTGATTTTAGAAATTATTTAATTTATATCTAAATGATCTCCTTAATATAAAACATGTAGTTGGGATTATTTTATTAGAATACTAGTTTGAAATGCTAAACATTCATCTTCAGTTCTAAAACATACATAATTTTCAACACATCAGCACTATGAATGTTACATGAATTATAGATAATAAAGTTTTCAAAAATGAAAGACAAGAAATCAAATATTGGTATTCACATGAGGAGATTTAACAGATATCTGAAATATATATATATATATATATATATATATATATATATATATAATGGGAAGGGGGAAGGGGGCAGGTAGACCAGATAAACATTTTTGCCTTAGCCCCATTTCAATCTTCCACGTTTCAACATTCCAATTAATTACCAAAGACTCATTTGCATAACAATAATTAGACCAATTTGGATAAACGGAGTTGAGCTTTGGGGCTCCACTATACCTTCCCATTCATCTCGTATCCAATCCTTATAACCCAAAATCCTTAGAAAAATCCTAAATGCTCTTTACTTCGTCACAAACAAACGTATCCACAAAGATCTTAATATACCTTACGCTTCTGAATTGACTCAAACCAGATATCAATCCTTTCATAGCCAACTCCACAACCGTTCAAATCCATTAGTATCACACTTGCTTCTAATTCCATTCCAAATAACCTTCCGAGGCGACTGAATAGAAGATGGCCTCGGGACCTTCTAATATAGTACTTCATTATATAGAACCTTTATAAGTACTTCCGATGGGTAGTTGTTGGTTTAGAAACAAGTGATGTGTCATTTTTATCTATGTCATCACATTTACTTGATGAATTATATATTATATTGTATATAAAGTAGTAAATTTCAATAAATATTTAATTAAAAAAAAAAAAAAAATTGTTTCCAATTGGAACGGAAAAATCCAATGAGACATAGGGGAAATCCCATAGTAAACCCCAAACATTTAACCTACCTACTTCCTTCCCCTTCCATGATAGATCTATTTCAGATATCTGTTAGATCTCCTCAAGTGAGTACCAATATTTGATTTATTGTCTTACATTTTTGAAAACTTTAGTATATATTATCTATGTAACATAGTGCTGATGTGTTGAAATTTCGTATGTTTTAGAACTGAAGATGAATGTTTATCATCATGTTATACTAGTATTCTAATAAAATAATTCCAATAGAAGTGGCAAGTAATTCATAAATTCTAATTGTACTGTACTTAACACTGATGAAACAACGTTATTAGTATCCTTTTACATAATATCGATTACAGTATGCCTTATCTTAAAAATTGCAAGTCAGTACTAACAAAACAAAAGCAACTACTTTTACTGACTAATCACTTCGAATAAGTTTTCAAAATCTGAAAAGTATTCCAATATCAAAATCAGCCCAATACTTAAGAGTAACCTTTGATTATAGGCAACTAATCAATGAGCTCATTAAACTAAAAATTAAAAAGCAGCCTCAAGATGAATACAAAATGACCTCTTACTTCAAGAAAAATTATAACCCCCTATATCAAATTTCTTAATAAAAAGTTTTAAGGCCAATCATAAAATATTTCCAACACCTCAAAACAATTCAAAAACTTGCATTTAAAAAATGCAAAATTGTCACAGCCTTGTATGAAATATCAAAAGTGTACCTGGATTATATTTTAATCCCAACTGGAAGTTAGATGTACCAGGCGTGATTCGAAGTTAATTCGATTCATAGAAAATTACTGAACATAAACATGATGATAAATGGAAAACACAGAATTTTGAGTTGTGTCACTTTTGAAATACATGTGCAATATGCTTATTTCGCTAGTTGAGATTATAGAGATTAATGAATTTCTTCAAAATATTAATTTTTGGAATTTCTCAGGCTTCTCACATTAATAATGATGTAGAAACCAACAAGGAACCTTCAAATACTTATCTAATATTTCAGAACCCTCTGGGAATCTTTACCTCTTAATCTTTACTGTTCGGTACTACGTTTTCTACCAAAAAGAACCCAAATTTCCACAGTTCAATTATACCCACAGTAATACTAGTACATCCATCATCATGTCCATTACTGATTGCCTGCTGGACATGTTATGGATTATTGAACATTCATTCAAACGAATCTGAACCAATTATGAACTCCTAACGGTATCATGGTTATTGGATTTAAACGAGCACTAATCCACACAATCCACCCCACTAAATTAGTATAGTTAGGATAGTTTAATAGCTTTCTATATTAGGACTATTAAGGTACCAAGGTAATTTTCTTTTCATGCGTCAGATAATTATCAAAAAATTGAATTTGAGTGGTATTTGAGCAATTTATAAAATGTTAGATATCTGGTTTGCTCGAAATTAGCAATACTACCTTTGAACATTGTCTTATTACAGAGACAATATAAGATTGCTTGTTTATTTCGTTTAACGTCACTTTATGCTGCTATGGCTAATCGGACGATGCTACGGTGGGAGTCCTAAATTTTGCCTATCCTGGTATAATTAGGATAGGGATCTTTAACGAGTACCTGACATCGCACAGGCTCGGGACCCCCATTTTACGTCCCTTCCAAAAGACGGCATAGCTAAGGATTTTTTACTCCCTTTAAAAAATCCTAAGGTCATCTGCCGGGCTGCGAACCCGCGATCTTTGGTTTAGTAGGTTGCTATGCTAACCACTATACCACAGGTGACCTCAACAAAATATAAGACAGTAATATAGTTACAGAGATAATAATATCATGAAAATGGTAATTCTACTTATCTATATAATTAGCAAATTCTGAGCTATTTTTGAATATCCTTCTCTTATATTTTATTTTACTTTTAAAATATAAAATAATAATAACAAGAGTTCTTGGGAAAGTGAGAGCGCACAATTCTGTTGGCGTCTCTATGAGTCCATTAGTTCTGGATTAACTTTCACAAAGTTGCTCTTATTGCGAATCGTTTTGAGAACGAAACGTTTCTAGTTCTTGCTGGAGGTACTTGTAACAATCATTCACAGCTATGAGTGAACACAGAATGATAAAACATGAAATAATCGGGCAAATAATTTAAAAGCATATGTTAGGTATGACATTCTTAAAAAATAATAAATATTTACTGGTAACAAAGAAATAAATCACCAGCCAACAATGAACAGTTTCTCGATTTTAGGTTATTTACTAAGAGTTTTAATTTTTTTTTTTTTTTTTGAAATTCTGTCAAGTGTATGCCAAACGTAAAATTTAAATTTCATTTTTTTACCGTGATTTTTCTCCAGTACCCTTCAAATAGGAAAATTACGTAGTGGATGACCATAATAGCCATTGAAACCAGAACGTTTAGTAATAGCCAATAAAATGTTATTCTTTCAACATTATCTTCGTTCAATGTTAATTATGAATAAGTTAGCTTCCGCTAAGTTACTTAGGTAAGTTGTTACATAGTCTGCAGAAAAATAACCCACATAAAAAACTAGATGTGGGGAATCAGTTCGATACATATATAAATTTTGAAATTAATGAAATGACTCCACTTGGACAAACGTCTTACCTTGAATCCGCATACAAGACTAAAACGACAAGACACTGCCCGTCGCTACAGATTACTTCAACACTTACTAGACAAACGTTCAAAGCTCCCAATTAATTACAAAAGACTCATTTACATGACTGTGATTAGACCAACATGGACGTACTAAGTTGAGCTTTTGGGCTCTGCTAAACCATCCAATTCATCCCGTAATAACCCAATATTTTCATAGTAATCTCCTTAACCACTCGAACCCACTAGTTTCTCAACTTGCTTCTCACTCAATTCCCGTTAATCCTCCGAGGCGTCTGAAAAGAAGATGGCCTAGAGATCTTCTTGTGTGAATTTTTTATTGAAGTGCTACTGATAAGTATTTTTTTAATTTTTTTTCAGGTTTTGGCATGTTATTGTAAGCGTTTTTAACACATTTACTTGAGGTATATTTGTAAATTTCAATAAATTGTTAAAAAAATCAATGAAACATTCTAACTATCATTTTCGGTGATTATTTTGGAAGTATATCGCACATGTCTTTCAAAATTGAAACAACTCAATAATCCGCAATGAAAAAATGTAAATTCTCACATTCTCCTACTCAATATTGACATTGTACTTGAATTATCTGTTAATCCAAACAGCTAGTGAGATGTATCTGTATGTTTGAGATGTTTCAATTTTGAAATACATGTGCGATTCCTTAAATATGTTTTTAAGGATAGGATTATCAATACTTAGGATTTTTTTGTATCAAATGTGGTTAATAGCCACGAATAAGCTTCTGATGATTGTGGTCACCTAATCATAATTTTGTTTTTAGTTTAAAACAACGGAGCAGTAGAATTATAGAAACTATGCAGTTGCAGACCACTCAACACTACGACACTGCAAACTGTAAGTAATGCATGTGTTTCAAACTAATCAATGCATGTGTTTTCAAAAATTATGTATGACAAATTTATGAACTAAATAGATAATTTACGTTTAATACTATCCAATTTCTATTCAAAACAAACAGTTAATGAAAGGCGTAAATTAAAAAGTCGAATAGTACGGCAGTGTATAGAAGTGGTGAGGAAGAAGCCCCATTGGACTCACACTGGCCCTAACTTGTATGTTTTCTGAGATCACGTGTCCTAGAGCCCACATCCTTCTATTATATATAGAGAGAGGCAAGCCCGCGTGCTTATTTTTTATCAATCTTTTCCTCTGTTAATCGTTAAGGTCAAGAATATTTTGATTATTTTTTATTTTTATATTGAAAAAAAAAAAATGTTTAAAGAGTTGTAATAATTTTAAAAAACTTAATTTCTTTTATCAAGGAGTATTTAGTTATATAATTTTTCAATTCATTTAAAATAGCTTCACTCCTCTTAAAACATTTATTACATAGTTACATGTATGCTAATATAATAGATAGACTAAAAATATAATATTCGCCAACTTAAATAAAAACAATAAACAGAATAAGGAACCCTTTAACCCTAATGGGCTGACGTATTTTTAATGTAACAGTACAATGGACTTGGTGGTTCACACCAGAAGAATGTTAAGTAAATTATATTATTGTTCTTATTGGAAGGATTGTTGGTTTTAAGTGATTCATTTGGATGTATTGTTTATATGAAAGTGAAAGATATTGTTGAACATTGTTTCAGTCTGAAGATGGTACAAGCTAGTATTTACTTTTTATTATCTAAATTTATTTTAAAACCTCTTGAACAGATATGATTTATTTTTTGTCATCTGATTGTTATTCTCTTATTATTCTCAAGGGATTTGTCCCAGAATAAAATTTCCAACATACAAGCATGATGATTCATAAACATACTGTGTGTGTATGTATATATATATATATATATATATATATATATATATATATATATATATATATATATATATATTATATAATTATAATTATAATTTCTAATGAGCGCTTACCAATATTAAGTGGAATGATGCATCAACTTACCTGTAACAAACAAGAAAAATATATTTGAAACCATTCAAATGACTATAAAATAATATTTATATATTAAATTTTTAATCTTATTAATTTTAATTATATATATTTTACTGAATTTAGTTTTAAATTTTATAGTCTAATATTAAACAGGAAATATCAAACAATTTATTATTTATTATTATATTCAAGACGTTTTAATAATATAAAAATAATAAGATGATAAGAAGGAAGAATGAAGATAGGGAGGGAAATAAAAATAAAAATTAAGCAAACAACTTTCTCTGTGTTGAATATTCAATTAATAACAATAAAGTAAGTTTATAAATATATTTATGTAACATGGAATTGTCGCCTGATGGCTATAAATAGTTTAAATATCAACTCATATAGTTTACTATATACCTTTTCCGTTCTACATCTCGTTACTGGTGAACAGTGAGCTGGGACTATAAATGGAGCAGAGAACCTGGCATTACTATTTCTAGTATCGGCCCTTCATGAATAATATATTGTCATTTCATAAATTATTATAAGTTGGAATTTTATTGATATTTAAACAACGGCTTTGTTATATTTACTCAAAAAATCCCGGCGTGGGTTTTTTTAATTTACAGAGTTCCCACGTTGAGAGATATTATGACCAACAATACAAACAGATAAAGGATTTCAATTCAGGAAACCGTATCATTCCTTTACCGTTGCAGAAAGGGGAAAACAAAAACATAAAAAAGTATATAGAGGGCGGAGATGGGAGTAAGGAAACAAAGCTGAATTTAAACATTGATCTAGGTGTTCCCCAAGGCAATGCCCTTGGTCTCGTCCTAAACAGGCATTGTATTATTCCAGCTTTTCCCATCGCATTCTCTCTTTCGATTTCGCAGAGTGGGATCTTCAATAACTAAACTCAAACAGCATATGTTATAAGCTTACTAATATAATAAAAACTGAATTTTGTTCCGCTCGGACGGTTTAATCTCTCGCTGTTTGGCTATTATCGAAGGCGGCCTTGAGATTCGAACCGTCCTTGCCGGGTAGAAAACAAGTAAACACCATCAGTTTAAAACTTTCAGATAGCATTCAGGACCTGATACGATTGGAAATAATTTTATCTCGTTACATAATTAATTAATTTAGAAAATTTAATTTTTAATAACTTGGAACTTATTCTCATATTTAATAATTTCAGCTGGCCTTCAACTGGAACAAAATCTGTGTATAGCAAAGTTATAACCATTTTGACAACACAAATTTCAAAATATTTATTGTTACATTTATATATAAATTTATCAACCCTCAAGTTATATCAGTTTATAAAAAAAAAGAAAAAAAAAAAGTGTTGAGACTACTAAAATATTAATTAAAAAAAAAAAGTATTCTGAATTGTTAATTAACTAATAATTACCTAAGAATATTGTTAGCATTTAAGCCGGCTTTTCCTCAATCCTATGTAGGTAAGAGACACCCTTATTATATAATCCGGGAGTGATTTCTCATCCAAAAAAATATTCTTTAGGAAATATTGTGACACGTTTGGTAGTGGTCAACGGCTGGTGGTGTCGGCATCGAACCTTCGGGTTCGCTAAGCCTTTTGTTTATTTATTTATAAATATTGTTCTATAAAAATCGGAGATAGGAATCAAGAGACCTTTTTAGAGGAATCAATATAGTTTTTATTTATGAATGAATAATAATTGTCTCCTAGTGACATAAAGGTTGTAAGATATGAAAATATACCAAATGACGTATAAATGAAAATAAATAAATAAAAAAAAACGAAACTATTAAGTGTATTGAATAACACAATTGAAGGGGGAAAATAACTATAAATAACATTTTAAAAAACATAGAACAGTCACTTTAATAACATTTACAACATTATCCAAACCATACACACGATTTGGTACTAAATCATTCCCGACTGATATGATTAATTATGGTAATGATCTATCGAATAGTAATCATTAAAATGGTGATCTGTTAACACCATTATAAATTAAGATTTATGGTAATCATATATTGAACTTTAGGAAATTAGCATAATACTGATCATTTCCTGTGAGTATTCAACAATTATTCCAGACCTTGTTTTCCGATTCAACTGCTTTCTTAACCTATGGAGAAAAAATTACCGATACGATAAAATAGTAAAAAAAAATAATATTAATAAATTTTTATTTTTTTTATTTATTTTTTTAAATATTTTTGTTAGGGAGGCCTCCGAATGTTCTGAAAAACTCACAAAGAATACTTAGCCATTTTGAAAACTTGACTATTGTGAAGCTATAATTTTTAAAGACAAAGAGTGAAATTCTTGTAGAAGCATCTTGAAGAAAAAAATTTATATTTCAGGATATAAACTTACTCACTATTATTTTATTAATAAGTTTTGGGTTCCAAACAATTTTATTATTTTTAATAAAACTAACCCAACTACATATTTTTAACGACTAAATAAATATTTTCAAAAAACGTTAAGGTTTCTCCATTCCGCTTAGAACATACACGCTTCTTCAATTCACACCTGCAACAAGTTATACATTGATCTCCATTCCCTTCGTAGGTGCCAACATACATTTGATTCTAGCATTAATATAATAAAATAATAAATTAATACATACAATTTTTTTAATGTTTGTATGTTAATAAAACTCAAAATAAATGTTTAATATTCAAAATTGAAACTAAATTTTATTTTCACTTGAGGTGCGTATGATGGTACCGAAGAATAGAATTGATAAACCAATTGCCACTTCTATTGGAATTATTTTATTAGAAAACTAGTGTAGAATGCTTAAAATATATCTTCAGTTCTAAAAAAAACAACAAAATTTTCAACAAATCAGCACTATGTTACATGGATTATATATATTAACGTTTTCAATAATGTAAGACAAAAATTCATATTTTGGTACTCACCCGAGAAAATCTAAATATATTTCAGATATCTGTTAGATCTCGTCAGTACCAGTATTTGATTTTTTGTCTTACATTTTTGAAACACTAAAGCGTATATAATCCAAGTTTCCTCTAAATAATAATAAAGTAATTGAACTCACTTAAAGTATAATTCCTTCAGGAAAAAAATGCTTTAATTGAATTAAGAAAAAATTTCTATTAAAAGGAAAAGCGTTTATCGATAAGCTGATAATTACATCTGAAATATCATAAAAGGCTATAGTCAATAAAAATTCATATTATGAGTGGAATAACTACAAAATTATTGGAGCTATTTTCTATTTTATTGAAACTTTACGTTCTATTTTAGTGGAGAAGCTTGTGTGATTAGGAATGCACTGGAAGCTTACGTCTCTCGCCCACATATCTCTCTCTATAAACTCTTTTGTAGAGGAAAGAGAAACTCAACCGAATGAATTCCATTTTATTCCATGCTGAGTTATTTTAGTATTAGAGATTAATACGAAGAAATAAATTGTGTTTAAAAGCTTCAATAGGCTTAATTTTAATTCAGGAATTCCAAAACGTTGCGAAATCATCACACATAATATTTAAATTCATCAAGTTGAATTCACCATATCTTTCCCAGGATTATGATAATTCAAGCTGAATTAAATGTTTACATCAAAATACTGCTTTCCAAGGAATTTATAATAAATAGTTTAAAATCAGTTATTGACATTTTATCGATATCTATGCAGAGGCAAATTTAAATTTGATCTATAATCTTTTAACACAGCTATGAGGACTTGTATAAACTAAAAATTAATCTGTCTGTATTTTTATCAAGCACATAAGGTTATTTATTAAGATTAAACTATCTTGTTTGATCTATATCGCCGTTCATCATAACATTACAAGAATCGAAATAAACATTTTATAAATTCAGTTTCAGATAAAATTAGTTTTATTGAATGAATTAACCATTGTTTAGGATTCTTATATTTACCCATATTCCACAAGAAACTGATTTTTAAAAACTTTTTTTTAATCCTGTAATATTTTCATTTCCGAGTAACTAGTTCTCACGGCTTAAGCGATGATATAAAATTAATGTAGTAAAATAAATCTTTATTAAAAATAAATAGCGAGATTCTTTAATGATAAATTATAAAAGAAAGCGTATTATAAAATAATTTTAATACTTAGCACTCTTGATAAGGTATAGTTCGTTAGGATCTTATCATGACATTTTTAATCATTCACTGATTGTTACCCTAATAACAGCTGTGAATTAAAATCTGGAAGAGAAAAAAAAAAAAAAAAAAAAAATCTTTCATCGGTATTATGAAAATAAATATTTTTTTTGGTAACGGTCGGGTTAAGAGGAGGCAGCTCCTACGCCCGCCGAGAATACCTTTTATCGATTCTTACCTTCTTCCGATTTATTTCGGTGTTTTAGTCGCTACTTTTCGAGGAGAAAGGTTATTCTTATTTATTTTCGGAGAAACTTTAAGTCCCTGTTCAAAGTAATATTAACTTCTGTTTACCTTATGATATTAATATGAGAAATAAGAAAATAATGAAGTGGAAATAAGAAAATGTCAAAATATAAGAAACTAAATCAATTTTGAATTAATTAATATAATATATTACTATTAATAATATAATACTAAACCAACAGTAATGTTAATTCTTGATAAACTTTGTGATGTGAGGGAAGTGTAAATAACAAATTATAAATATTTAAAAGACAGAATCCTTAAGTATTTATTTGTCATAACTCCTATTTATTTAACATTTGTAGCTACATGTTTCCGAGACAATGCTCCATCATCAGGCTTCTAAATTTTTTTTAAAACACTTTAATCTATAACATTATACCAACAGTTTTACAATTATATAGTAATGTGTCATTTACCTCTTAATTTCTGATTATTTTAACATTGTCTATTCTCCATGTTATAATCCATTATACATTATAAGACAGAATCCTAGTTGAAAGTGATGATGTTAATTTCTCCTATATTTTCTCAAGGGAAGTGGAAATAAAAAAATATGAAACCTATGATATACTTTCTCAGATTTATTTTTAGATCGATATGTTTTATTGAAATAATTATACAATCTGTCTCACTTTAGGGCAATAAGTATTATGGATGACAAAGAATGCATTCACAAAATAAGCATACTGAAATTTTATCACTTAAGTTGATACAACAAATAAAAATATATAAAACACCAAATCCATGTACAAATTAATGTTCTTAAGTTTTGTAACACTTTTACACATTAGATAAGAGGAAATAAGAAAACATAACACTTAATCCTTTATGAAACTCATGTTGTTAACTTATGTTTCAGTTATTTACATTATACAATCTGTTACACTTTAGGACAATAAGTATTATGGATGACAAAGAATCCATTCACAAAATAAGCATACTGAAATTTTATCGCTTCAATTGATAGAACAAATAAAAATATATAAAACACCAAATCCATGTACAAATTAATGTTCTTAAGTTTTGTAACACTTTTACACATTAGATAAGAGGGAATAAGAAAACATGAATTGATAAAACACTTAATCCTTAATGAAACTCATGTTGTTAACTTATGTTTCAGTTATTAACATTTAAAAAGACTAAATATCAATATAACACACTAAACAACACAATCCAAGTTGAAACTGTAGAAGTGATTGTTTACATGTGAGGTTATAGGAAAGAGCTATCGATAAATGTAAACTCGAAGTGAAGCGTAAGGATCGAACTGGTCGGTGTAGCGCGGGTCAAGCCAGTTTGCTGCCTCCTCTTATTTTTTTTTACTTGTAAGGTTATAGAGTAAAATGAATCACTAACTTTAAATTTTTTATTTTATGAATTATAGGTATAGAACTAAATAGATGATTTAAATATGATATTTTAATACATATTTGGCGAGCGAAAGAACGGTAATAGTCAATTTTGCTCATCTCGACATCACAGTGCATATAGAGAGTATTTAACCATCAAAGATCCAGTGACGTATCTAAAATTCGTTTTTAACTATGTAACTTTTTCGTTTCTTACATTGATCCTTTATTTGTTAATAATTATAGGGAAATGAAAATATAACATACCAAATATATAAAAACAGTATTATCAAACAGTTAAAACAATATTTGAGAATAGGTGTAATTCTGAGATGTTAAAAAAAAAAAAAAATTGGCACTACTCCAAGGCGTTGAATCCGCACTAACCCTGGCGCGAATTTAAATTTTATTCCCACATATTAATTAAATTATATTTTGGTGTATAACTCTCAATTTTACCCAAATGATACATACTTTTATTATATACTAGCCCCACCCGTCGTGGATTCGCCCGCTTCCAAAGTAAAGAACTTAGGTAATTTTAACTAATAATAGTTTTATTTATTCATTAATACATATTTGTCAAAAGCATGCACAACGGAAAAAAAAATTAAATTCATAAGACTTCCAAATAAATGCCAATCCGAGTTTTGTATACTTTATTACAAACTTCAGTGAGATCCACATGTCGTACGAATATCTAAAGCTTTTTTAATAACAATTTAATTAAATGTAAGTAAATTTCATTATCAATTTCACGCTCTATAGAACATTGTACCTTTGTAATCTCTTATGTAGAATGGTGTTCGCCACCTATCCGCCAATTTTCAAACTTCACTAATATCCACATATTGTCGCTTTTAAAATAACAAATTAATTTGAAATCAGTGGATTTTATGATTGCTAAACTTTTCTGGAACTGTAAAGATGATGAGGTTAAAATTTGGTACAGACTGGTTCAGAGGTTTTCGTGGTTAGTGATTACAAACGAAAAACGCCTTTTTGTTTTTATATAATGGCATTTATAATCATGAAAGAAATTTTGAAATAGATACTTAAACTTTGATTCCACTGGATATTCAACGATATTGTTATGTAATTATCGTTATTATTATTCTTTTTTTTTTTTTTTAATTATTAGATGATATTTTACTCGAGTGGAAAAATTAAATATTATTTCAAGAGTGCAGATGTATTACTGAAATAAATTCAGTTACGGTTCGGCCGTTGCAGAAACTTAAAACATTTTACAACCTAATAAAAATTACATCTAAACATAAAAGCGATTTCATTCCAACTAAGCTTCATTAAAAATTGTTTACGATCGCCTCGTTAAATTTTGAATTTGCGACGCCTATTGTGTATTGAACAAAGTTTAGTGAATAAAACCTGTAAGCGTTATCTCGGGGGGCTTTAAATGTTTTTGCTGTTATATTTATGATGAGCTTGGATTTTTTTATGGTAATATTTAGTAAAAATAATAATAAAAAATCAGTGTAAGCGTAAATTCCCTGGAGAAGGTTTTCTTCATTATAGGAAAAGGGTTTTTTTTTTCCCCCCAAGTCAAAGGCAGATGTGAGCGGAAAAGCTTTTGAATTTTAGCTGAAACGTTAAGTTTTAAGCTGTAAAGTTTGATGTTGTCCTAAGGGAGAGCCTTGGATTCCTCGGGATGAGATAAGCCCTTACAAGGGCGGTAAAGCTCCTGCCCTCCTCGGGGGCTTCACTGCCCCCCCCCCCCCCCCCCCCCGGCTCTAAGGGCCCTGTCTCGATTAACTTTATATTTTTACTAATTAAATGAAGTTAGGGCACGCCACTTGATACGGCGAGTTGGACGTTTCTTGGGAAAATATTTTGTTGAGTTAGGGGGAAATTAGGAATAAACCCTTTAGTAGAAAAAAAAAAGAAAAAAAAAAAGATTTATCATAATAAAATAAATACTTTCACGGAAGGATTTTAATATTTAATAAATCCTTATACAAAAATAAAGTTTTAGTTACGGAGAATTAGAATTAGAAGAATACGGAGTTATTAAATTCCTATTCATTGGAGTCTATGGCACCTGATTTATATCAAGTACAAACACGGGGTTTCCTGGCTGGAAGGGTTGGAGTCAGTCCGCAATTCTCCGGAATTTATTACTTAAAACTAATCCCACCCTACGGCAGTAAGGTTTGAACCTGTGATATTTGGTTTAACATCGTAGCTACTGCTACACAGTTTTTTAGAGTAACGCACTTTTTTTTTCAGGTGCAGGCCGATTTATCATACAAAACGTGTTTGTATGTTTTAGATGTGATAATGAATGGTCTAATTCCAATAGAAGTGTCAATTAATACATGAATCCTAATTGTATTGATCCTTCTACACCATCATAAAAACCTCAAGAGATTATATGTATATATTTACTACATAATGGTGATATTATCTCAATTTATGTAGAGATAAATCTTCCTTTGACATTTTAAAGAACGTTCAATTAACTATTTTCTGCCATTAGTTTACACAACATTGTTTATAAATCTAAATTGTAAATTTTATTCACACAATCAACTTGAGTAATGTTTTTATTCCGAGTAGCAGGGATAAATGATAATAGCATAGGAACCGAAACCAGGCCTAGATCGGCCATCTTCCCTCGGCCACCATTAGCTTTCTATTGTGTTGAACCCGGTCTTTCCCAATTTCACAGATTATGCATTAGCACTTTCACCTCGTTATCCTTCGCTGCTGTGTGTATAAAAAACGAAAGTTTCCCCGGATGAGAGAATCGTGTGTAGGCAAAGAGGCAAAGGCAGGGAGAAGGCAGTTCTAAACGTTTTAATTACCGAGGAAGTTTTAGATCTTCCATAAAATCTCATTCACGGGAGGCTAATAAAATGAGAACAATGGGAGTTCTGCGAGATAGTGAGGGTGGAAGAGGGGGGGATCCAGGTAGTATCGAGTTATCTGCAGTTATTTATCATAATTTATCTTTCTCCATCACATATACAAAAAAGTTACATATATATTCTCTTTTAAATTTTTATTCACACCTGCTGGAGAAACAATAAGTGAATTTGATGATATTGTAATAATAAAATATACAAAATAAAATATAAATATACATAAGGTAGGAGGAATAGAAAACATTTTTATGTCTAACATTGACAATATAAACTTGAAAAAAATAAATAAATAAAAATGCTTAGTTAATGCGAATCTAATGCCGACACCACCAGCCTTCGACCACAGACGCTGCCTCCACTTCACCCTATCAAAACTCAAATCCACAATATTAGCACTGGCTCTATCCTCCCATCTACGTCTCGGTCTACCCCTCGGACGTTTACCTTACCCGACGGCTGGGAACTAGTTACTCTTTTTAGATTATTAATCCAAAGACTTAACATGCCTATTTTAACCGTCCCGCAGCTATAACCTGAACTATATTTGCCAGATAAAGCACCCGCAATTCCGCATTGTGGACCCTTCTGAATTCTCTTGTTTTTCCTATATCGTGAGCGGCCACGTTTCGCATCCATAGAGATCTGTTGGTGGTATAATATTCTTATATACCCTAATTTTTAAATTTCAGTAGAGTAAGCGCGAACAGTAGTTTTTCGACAGAGAAATAATAAGAATATCTAGCTTTTGATCTTGCCATTATTTCCTCTGGAATTTAGTTTTTCCTAGACCCTACATACATAAACTATTCAAACGTAATCCCGGAAATATCTAGATAGCCGAAATAAGTACCGTTTCTACCATAAACCAACCGATTCACTTTAATGGTATTAACTACTTGAACAATTTCGTTACCGGCTTCTGTAAAATCGGGTTAAGCGGTTTTTATTTAAAAATTTAGTTAAAATATTAAGACCTAAGACCGGAATTTTATCACCCATTTCAAGTCCTTTTTCTGTACGCATATTTTCCTAATGACGTATTCTAGTTATTCACTTACTTACTTCTGTAGCTCTACAGTCCAGGGTGGACCTTGGCTTTTCCAACAATACTACACCACTCCTCTCTACACAATGTCCTCGATTTCCATTTCCTCACACCAAAGATCCAGAGGCCTCCTTCAACTTCTTCTTGGGCGTCCTCTCTTCCTGGTGCTAAAACATTGTCTCTAGTAGTATCATTTTTGGAGCTCTGCTGTCTTCCATTCTTAGTACACGGCCCAACCATTCAATACTCGCTTTTATAAACAGAACCATGTCACAGGAAACGTACATTTCAAATAACTCTCCGTTTTTTCCGAATTCTTCACTCACCCTCAACCACCACAGGTCCATATATTTTCCTAAGAATTTTTCATTTGAAAATTCTTAGTGCATTTATTGTAGAGGTACACACAGTCCATGTTTCGGTAGAATATGTCACGATAGGCCTTATTAAGGTTTTATATAATCTTTTCTTCGTTGTTCGTGAAAAATGCTCGATTACCTGCCATAATCCGTTTTTGCACTTCTGTCGGTATCTTATTTTCACTGCTGAGCTCAGCACCCAGATAGGTAGGTAAATGTTTTTACATTTTTAAAGGAGTATCAGTCTGCGGTTAGATTTTCTCAAATTCTTGAATTATTGTTTGGACTGAAGTAAATATATTGTTTAACCTCATTTATTTTCGTGACGTATTCTAGTGCTATGCTAAATAATAGCAGATATAGATATTCTTTCTGAAAGTATTTCATTATTGTCAGAAGTATACTTCAAGATCATATTAGTTGACTTATAATGTTGCATATAATATACCTAGTTTAGAAGCCTATGGGTTAGGAACATCTGGCGCTAGACGAGGGAGAGGGATGAACCTGGGGTCAACCGACGACTAGAGTGCAGGAGACGTGGGGGTTAAAAATACCCGGCCATAGACCGCTTAAGTAGGGGTGGCTAGCGGCAGGCACGGTCCCTGCTTCTTTTATATTTAATTGTATCCTCGTGTCTTCTTCGGGAGAGGGGGGAACAACATAGTACCTTTGAGTAAAAATACAATGCAGTTGGTGAGAAGAAAAAAATAATGTATACTAAGTGACCTAGGCTGCATATGTAGCATGGTATATTAAAACTCTAGAATCAGCGAACCTCAAGGTTCACAGTTTATCATCTTATGTTAATATTAACAACGTCAACATTTTAAACAATTTTTCCATTTTAAAATTATTGAATGTTTCTATTTTGATGATAGTTTTATAATCTTTTTTTTTTTTTTTCCTATTTTGATGATAGTTTTACATCGTTAGATAATCTATTACTGTAACTGTAACAGTAGATAATAATAAATAACATGAAGTGAAAAAAAAAATTGAGACAACAGATATAAAACCAGGCACTTCTATTTAATATATTATTTTTTAACCTTAACTATTCCACTATTTTAAAACAAAACATTCCAATATCCCTGTTGAACAGACCTACCTTGGCGATATTGAGCAACATTGGATTCCACTTACAAGCCTAAAACCACAAAAAACTGCTCTTCGTCATAGACTACTCTGACATTTACTTGAAGAACGTTAAAAGCTTACAATTAATTACAAAAAAAAAACAAAAACATGACAGTATTTAGACCTATTTGGGCATACGTAGTTGAAATTTTTCGCCTTAGTGATCCTTATATCACAATTAAACCTATCCATGAGGATATAAATGTTCCACATGTTGTTGAATTGGCTCAAAGCAGTTACTTATCCTTCTTAATAATAAGTTCAAAGCCAGTTATAAATGTTTACAAAATATTTTCAAAGTTTGATAAACAGTATACAGTAACAAATATAACATATTACGTTCTGCCTCCCTCTGGAATTCCATCCCTCCAGATACCAGACAGGCTATATCCTTTACCACACTCAAATACTTTTCAGTACGTAATTCTTATCTAAGGTGACGGCTTATTTACCACCTAAAAACTCGATTAAATTCCTTTTAACTTGTAATATTTTATATACTTTTCTTAGATGCTTTTTACTATATTTAGTAGTGTACTACAGGCATTTATTTATTATTTTATTTTTCTTTTTCTTCTCTATATCTTTTGTTAGAATTTATGTATATATTATCTTATTATTTTTTTCTTCATTAAAATGCAATATGTAATAAGTAAAATAATTAAATTATATATATATATATATATATATATATATATATAATAAAAAAAAAAAAATTTTGTTTTGTCCTGTTAATATTATTTTTTTTTTTTACTTTTGAAATCTATGAGTTATAGGTTTGTTTCCCATTTATTATTCATTATGAATTGAAAATAATTAAATAATAATTGTCAAAAGTATGATAATAAATATGAAGAAAACAGGGAACAAATTAATCATAAATTAAAAAAAAAATTAGTTACTAATTATTATAGTAATTAAATAAATGAAAAAAAAAATGGAAAAATATTAAAATATATGAGCACAAAATAAAAACACGATTATTGGAGACCTTTGCTGTATTATTATTAAAATGTATTGATTTCTTTAATTCTTTTATTTTTCTTATTATTAATGACAATATTTTATTCGCTTTTAGAACATATGTGAATTACATATGAAGCGTTATTAGAAATTCATTTGCTATACAAAATGTTAATATGAGAAAAATTATAAATATATATATATATATATATATATATATAATATATCTATATATATAATATATATATATATATATATATATATATATATATATATATATATATATATATATATATATATATATATATATATATATAAAAGGGTTGGCTAAAAGGAACAGTTTTCCATATAAGAGCTCACTTTATTCTGATATAATGACAAATTGTTCTAAAATTATAGCCGGCAAAAAAGTGAAGGAAAAGTGGAGGTTATTGACACGGGGTGGTTGACAGAAAGATCGGCCCAGGTAACAGACCCCAACTTAGGAGTGATTGCCCGCCCAAAACCCCGTGTCTTACCTCCCGTATCTTCCCTCCTCCTAAAATAAACAATGTATTTATAATTTAATTATGTGATAAATTGTAAATATTGTGTGTGCTTACACGGTTTTATTTTAATGATTTATAACCCATCGCAATTTTTTTTTTTTTTTTTTTCCATGACTACTAACGAATAAATCTTTAAAACCATTGCACCTTTAATAATATAATAAATAAGTAAAACATAAAAAAATATTATATTGAAATCGTACTTTTGTCATAAATAGTAGAAAAAAATACAAAATATATTTATCT
Organism: Euschistus heros; assembly: GCA_003667255.2. Taxonomy (NCBI): domain Eukaryota; kingdom Metazoa; phylum Arthropoda; class Insecta; order Hemiptera; family Pentatomidae; genus Euschistus; species Euschistus heros. Next base: position 2,364,517 of record RCWM02000106.1, on the reverse strand, counting down.
GATTTAATGATTACTAACTAATTTATAAATTTTCATTTGGCTTTAAGATATTTAATTTAGTCTAGCTCTCAAGTCAACAGAGATAAATTTAGTTGTGATTATTTTTTAATTTTAATTTTTTTTTTCAAATTTGCCTTGAAATATTTACAATTAAAAACTATGTTTAAATGTTAACTAAACATATTTCTTGATTGAAGTCCACAATCAGTGCAGTGTGTTAACAAGGAGTAGAACATAAACAATTTTGATGAAACGGCGAAAGCTAGACAGAACTAGTGGAATGTGGGGTAGTGAAGGCAGTTGGGGAAGGGCCCTAGACCAGACAGATAATGACTAACTCAGCAAGGACGAACCTTCAACGGTAGTATTTGTCCTTTTTAAATTCTTAAGAAAAATAATCAGAGAAATGTTTAAGCAAATTGAGAAATCAGAGATCATGATTTTTTTTTTTTTTTTTTTTAACATTAGACTTTATTAATCGCTAAAAATACAAAAAGAAAAAACTGTTTTTTGAAGTTAAGAAGGCAAATGTATCTATTTCGTATCAGGAATAATAAGGCACTTCCTTTAAAGGGACCGAAAAAAAAAGAAATAAAAAAAAAAAAAAAAAAAAAAAAGAGCTTCCTATTCAGGAGACCTTCTAGAGAAGAATGACACCTGTAAAGGAGACACAATTCTATGGGGATTACGGAACTTTTACAATATACAGTTGCAAATAAATATTGGTTCTCGAGTCTTACTCCCGACTTTGTTGGCTCGTTTATCCAGAATGGTTTACTTTTCTTCCAACTAGTCCTGAATTACACAGAGTAATTGTAAAGAACAAAGAATATTTTTCACATAAAGAATTCTCTGGGTTAAGTTCGTTTATTGTCGAGCTCTTAAGTTGCAACAATATATTTTGATTTGTCTTAATTAAATCCACATAAAATTAATTAATTCTTTACTAAATTAGAAAATAAAATAATGTAGTTAAGTAATATTAGGGAATCCAGTATGAAATAATTTGTTGTATCGTTAAAATTATATTTTTTAAGTGATAATTTATTTTTTGAATAGTTAAAATTTACGCATGTTAAATTAAATTGTATTTTAAATTTTAAAACATTAAAATATACATTTTAGTAGCCAAATACTTCATTTTATAAGAATTCGGATTAGAAACTGAATTTTTGTTCTGAACATTAAAATAATATAATAAAACTTGTTAAGATTAATAAAAATATAAAAAATTAAATTTGTTTAATTCCACAGAAGAATAAAATATATTACTGCGTACTAAAAATAGTTTTTTAAATAAACATTAGTTTTACAACCACAATGCGGAATCGTGGGATATGTATAGAATTATACTTCAGGCAATAGTAGGGTGACGATTAAAATTGACATATAAACTCATAATAATAACCAAATCCTAAAAAAATTCTAAAATGATATATAAAATTATTTGTTCTTGAAACGTTTTGTTTTTCATATTAACTTGGCTCAGGCTATTTCCCTAAGGAAGGTAAACCAGTTAAAACGGTAAAAAAATGTAAAAAGTGTCAGTTTTGGTTTAAATGAAAAGAAATCATATTTTCTCTAATTTTGGTCATATAAACTTATGTCATACCAATACAAATATGTATTATTTATTTTATAAAATGCAATAGATTTGTTAGGTCAAAATAGGTAAGGATAGATTGTAATTACTATATTATTTTCCCCCATATTATAGGATGTAATAAATATATAAATTATAGTTAATTTTTTTCTCAACGCGGTCTTGATGAAAATTCATTTTAAAAACAATGTTTTTTTTCTATGAATGCGAGTTTTTTTCTTGTTTTTTGTAGGATCATTTAGAGATGCTGAATACAGCGAAAGTGGTCTTAAAAATGTCATTGATACATTTATTTATTTTATAATTCTTTTCTGAATATTTATTAAAAAAAAAAATAATAATAGACAAATTTGATCTACATGTTTGGCCAGAGAAGCTAGATAGGAGAGCAGCCCGTTACTCAGTCAGACATGAGGTTGTTAACCCAGAGCAAAGGAGTCTGCTTGCAGCAGCGTTATCCCTGTCCTACTATTGTTTTTTGTTGCATATTAACATAATCATAAAATAAAAGAAGTATTTAAAAAAATAAATAAAAAAATTCGTAGTATAAACATACAAAAAAAACATATATATTTCTACTAATTGTCTGACGTGTGGTCATCGGCTGCTCATGTCATAAAATCCATATTAAAATTGAAAAAAAAAAAATGAAATGTATCTAGAATACACCTATAATTAAAAAAATAATACAAACACATTTTTTAAAATATATTTTAATTTTCAAACGAGTTTAAATAAGCTCCTAACAGCATCATTCCCTGTCGAAAATGCAAATTATAGTAATCAGTAAAAGTTTTGGCTAAATGAATGATAATGGTACGTCAAGTATAGGAAATGATTCTGCTAAATCACTTCCCTGTCTTTTTAGGCAATTATCCTATGTGATTGCTCATCTAATTTCTTTTCAGTTTTCTTTACTTTTTATTTACCGTAGTCTCTATTTCGCTAAATAGAGAGGTTTTTAATACAAGTACATAAACTGACGAGCAAAAAATTCCACTAATTTTTTTTCTATATAAATATCTATTTTTCATTCGGTGTTTACGTCTCTATATTCTTTAACCAATGCTTATGAACCGAATTAAGATTATTAAAAACTAAATTAAACAAAATGAGCAGTATTTAAAAAAATAACAAGCTATTTTGAATTTACGAAGTTTTTAATTAATAATGTTTATATGTAGGGTATAGGGCTATGTGATTTTAAATAAATTTTTGAGGGATACTCCCCATCTCATGAAAGACTATAATGAACGATTTAAATTTAAATTTTTGGAATTATTTATTTTTTCTTTAATTGAAATAAATGTACAATCTGCCTCGGTAATGGGCAATAGGTACAGAGATAATAATGTATTCATTCATACCCAATTTACAATTATCAAAAATTAAATTAAATTAAAATATAAAAAATTATTATACATTCATACTCTGTATAAAATATGAACACACTCATCCTGGGGAACCCCTAATCGAGACTACTCCCCACTTCTTGGCAGTCAACCGAAGAGATCCCAGCGCTGCTCTCTCAGCTGCACTAGTTTGTAAAATATTTCAATTAAAATTTTTATTAATACTGCTTACTTTTCATTTATTAATGTATTTAATAATTCTTATGCGTTTTTTATGCCCTATTTAAAGAATATGGGGACGTAAACACCTAAAGAAAAATAAAACATTTAGATGAAAAAGAAAACATTGGGTGGTATTTTATCTATCGGTGAAACAATTAATTGATATTTGTAAAAATTAACTCATTACCAGAAAACAATTCATTGAGATATTGTATATATGATAATTATTATTTGAAAAGTATAAAATATTTTTGCTATGTTAAATTTTTTTTTTTAAATATTATTATAAAAAAATGTTAACTTTAATAATAATTTACAGTAAATAATAATAACAATAAAAGTTTTTAATATTATGAAAATAGTCCGCGAGTGAAGACCTTCCACGCTGTTGGCTCTAGTTCCACATTGTGGTGAAGTGTTTCATAGTACTTCCCCCTTCTATATATCAACAAGATTTTGAAATAGATTTTAAATAGCAGTTTACAAACAACTTTCAAAGAACGACGGATATGAAGTAAAAAATATAAAGTAATGTTCTTAGCACATTCATTAAGCATAAGTTGACATGAATTATCATAATTTTAGAACCGTTGAGAACGATTGTAATCTGACATGTAGGCACTGTCACTCGAAAAGGAAAACTCTGACTTTCTCAAAACATGAAACACGGCATTAATTCTGAAACGGTTCTTGAAGCATAAAGTATAATGGGAACGGAAGTGGGAGAATGCTTATTAGAAAACCTGGTTTCCGCAGTTTCGGATTATATATTTTTTTAGATTAGTTGCATTTAAAACCGAAAAGGATCAATTCGAATTATATTAGGAACATAATCCTACAAGTTAAGATTCGTTAGGATAATCTTTTATTTTGTTTTTATATCTATTAATGCAGCTAGTTTTAAAAATAAACAAGAAATATTAAGGCAGTCTTAAGACTTTGAGTTATTTATTTATTTTGTTTCCCCAGAACCTTTTTTTTTTTTTTTTTTTTTTATTGTTTTATTATATTCCATAATTTAATTTTTCATTTCTCTTTCCTCGAGCTGCAACCCTGTAAAGGTTTAAGGAATTTATATGTAGATGTTATTTATTTCATCTCCTGTTAAAATATGCCTAACGAAAGAGCTAAAAACTAAAATAACTTGTTCACATATTTTTACCAACGTTTGGATACTGGACTTGATAATTTTGTTGAAGAGGCTATTCCCAGATAGTGATAATTTCAAATGAATTTTTATTTATTTTTTTTATTTTTTTTTTTTTAATGTGAATAGCCCCTTTTATTGTTTTCAACTGGGGCTCTTCATTAATAAAGTTTGTCTTTTTCTTCTCAAGTTATGATCTCATCACCATTTATCTAATTATTCCGTTTACGACTAGCGCATATTTTGTTAATATTTCATGTTTAATAGTCAAAGAAGGAAATAAATTGCTGTGGAGGGAAAAGAGCAATCAATATCAAGCAGTAAACCCGCCTCAACTCTTTCATAACTCGGATTAACTTTTAAACAATCACTTTTCTTTTTTTTTTTTCTAAATAATCCAGTTTACTTATATTTTCTTTATTGATTACTTAAAGTTATTAAGAATTGGTTGTGAAACAGGTCTTAAGAAATACATTTAAAAATCAATGCTATACTAAGGTTGTTAAAAATATTATTTCATTTAATTTAAATAGAATTTCCTGTAAATCTTAAACACGTTGAAGAAATCACTACATACATTTACTACATCCTTGATTTTATTTAAATATTCAATATAAATAAATAACAATTTATGCAGTAAAAATTTTAGATGAACCAATAATAATGGTTTTTTATATAATTCTTTTTTTTCTGTTTTAATTATAATAGACAAAAATTTAATTATTTAATTATACTAAATTATCTATGGCATAATAAAAATATAATTTAAAAAATAATAACTTTTTTTTATTTTTTGTAAGCAAAATTAAACTAATAAAACTATCTAAATCTACACTATATCGGTCCCTCAAGTGGAAATATGAATGAACTTTATGCCTATATACCTGCATTATTGGTTTTATTATTTTTAGCTATACAAGCCTACTAAGGATCACGCTTATATCATTTCTTGACTTTTTTTTTTCTTCTTTCCTTCCATATCCTTCTCATCTTCTCCCTCCGCCCATTTCTTATCGTCACTACCGCAAGAACCTTTATGCTTCTCACCATCCAAGAATTTTTCTCAATATGAGAATATTTGTCTCAATTCATTCTCAATCTTTATTCAGGAATATGTATCTGTACTTGTAGAAAATTGACCAATACTCATATCGTAGTAAATATTTACAATGTTTTATTTTCTTTATCTTACAAGATTATGAGCTCAAAATTGAAAGTTTTAGCGAATAGAGGGGTCATGTATTTATAAAAAATACAATCTAGTTCATTGGATGAAAGATTTATGCACAAAAGTGTTAGGCAGGAAAATCATAATATTTTAAAACAACTAAAAAAAGATGAATGGACTATGTAACATTTTCCTGCAAAGGAAAATGTAAATAAAATGCTTTAAACATAAATTACTCGTACTTCTTGTTACATAACCCCTTAATCCACCAAACCCTTCAATTATCTCATAATCCTTAAATTTCCATTAACAAAGCCCAAGACCAAATCATTTCGAAACATCTTCGAGGTGTGATTGGACATTCGACCAGCTAGATTGATCATTTTCTCCTCTCTTTGTTCTTCTATGCTTTTTTTTCAAAGCTGTGGTGTGATATTGATTAATATCTAGAAAAGGATAGTTAGGATAGTCTAATGTTAAATTATGGTCATTTTTTTTACTTATTTGCATTCAACAATCCTGCATTACAATCAATAATATTCAACAATGATTGCGTTTACTGTATCGATTTTCATTTCTGAAATGGTGTGTTATTTAATTAGTTGAACTAAGGTGGACTGCGTTGAAAACACGATTTCATTTAATTTATTTGTATTATTATATTTTAAAATAATACAAAGGATGATGGCTCTATAATTAAGCTACTATTAAAATAATACGGAGTGACTGGGTGTTATGATAGCGAAGTGAAGAGAACCCTTGGGCTGCGGCCAGAAGACTGTGCTAGTTTCCAACCGTTGTTCGGGCTGGCCGTGTCCCAACCTCTGTCCTTACCTTCTACTCATCCTAGGCTTTTCAGTTTTCCATTGTGTTCCCATTTTTCCACTCTCCTGGGGCGGCCGCCATTCGCCGACAGGAGCGTGGACAATCACTAATAGAGGCGGTGCGGAAGCCGATCCTCCGATACGGAAATGCGACCCGGAGGCTCATTGAGGGAAGGATAGCGACCTAGATTCCTCGACGCGGCAGGAATTCTTCAGGGGCCCAGCTCTCACTGTTAGCCCTCCCTTTCATATATTTCTATTATGAAAGGAATATAAAGGGCGTGCTATTTTTGAAGGTTGTTGTGAATTTGAATTCTTAATAAAAAAAACAACTCATAATAAATATTTATTGCTAAGGTCATAACTTGTAGACTTACATATTAAGTACTGTTTTATTATTTTTAAAAACTGCTTATTGATATTAACAATTGTATGCTATATATACAAAAATTATTACAATGACATGTCAATAACTTGTAAAGAATTATTCATTTGCAGCATTTCAATAAAAGTTTTACAGTAGAGGGTATCTTGGCCGTCTTCTTTTCAGAGACCTCAAAGAGTTTTGGGGAATCGAATGTGAAGCATGTTGATAGACTAATGGATTTAAGTGGTTATGGAGTTTGCTATGAAATGATAGGTATCTAGTTTGGGCAAAATCAGCAACATATGGAACATTAAGATCTTTATGGATAGGTTGATTTGTGACATAATAAGGACAATTGAATGGATTGTACGTGGGATTTTGGATTGTTAGGATACGAGAAGAATTAGAAGGTTTATAGGAAATCCAAAGCTCAACTCCATATGTATATATGCCCAAATATGTCTATTTACTGTCATGAAAGTGAATCTTTTGTTAATTATTGGAAGCTTTAAACGTTTGTTAAGTCTATAAAGAAGAGTAGTTTCTAGTCGATTTAGTTTTGAATGTTGATTCGAAGTAAAACGTTTATCTAAGTGGAGTCCTAGGTGGCGGATCTGCTCAACAGGGATTCTGCTCACTACGAAGGTTAAGAGTTATTCGATGAGAAAAAATATCAATGTTTCTTAGAATATTAATATATATAACACATTAATTAAAAATTAAAGATTTTTCTGACATTCTGGTTTTCATCTAGACTATATTATATAGTCTGATAGCACAACTTCTTAAAAATTAAACAGGGAAATAAAGCAAAGATTTAAGCTTAGTATGTATTAAAAATATAATGTTTTACTAATATAAAACATTATATTGTGGTCATGAAAAATAGGAGATCTGGAAATATTTAATTTTCGCGGCATGGAAATTATGATAAGATTAATTTTTTTAAATTTTAATAATGATAGGCAAATAATTATTTTAATAATAAATGTGTTTTTTTTTTTGTTTAAACATAGAGTATTAAAAAACCCTTCCTGTTTTTTAATCAACACAGGACCTCTGTAGTAAATCTTGGTGGTTATATAGGCTATTCATATAATATATATAGTATGGATATCTATACATATATATGTATAGATATTATAGTGGAGTATCTATGTTGTATATTTATCTTTATCGTTCAGTAATGAGTTTGAAATTTGAAAGACCTATCAGGAAATATTTTTCATTTCAAGTGGTGAAGATAATCTAAAATAAATGTGATAAAAATAAATATTTGTCTGTATATTTGAAAGAACCTCTACAGGAGGTAGAAATAAGCGAAGAGGCAGCGGGAGGAATCAAGTGTTATGGAATCGTCCTTGGCGGCCATCGGCGTCCCATTTCGACGAACCGGTTCTGGAGCGGAACTGGTGCATTGATAGCGGAGGCAGTGGCAGGAGATACCCGCTCCACTTCCGGCTCCTGTCGGCGGCAACACGGCAACCAGGGGAGAACCCTTTAAATCGGGATCAAGGAGCTCTTTAAAGGGACTTTATCGTCTTTAAAGGGTCTACAGCGGCCGACCTTGGCTGACCCACTGCCTGTCGAAGGGGGAAAAAACAGGTCCGCTGTAAGAAACAATGTCCCTACATGTTCCAAGGTGTGCTTATCGGCTTATCGTGATGACTTCAAGTATATGGTATGAGTTTTAAAGTAAGAACCTATAAAAAGTAAAATATTCAAGGATCATCTAAACCATCAAAAAATTAAGAATGACATCGTTGAACACTAATCTCATGTATCCAAATGACAAAATGTAGCAGGGTAAATCTGATCCTGGCCACTTCTGCGCATAATATCTAGTGTAGTGAATTGATATTCGAGTAAAGAATAGTGATGAGTGAGCTGAAAAAAAATCAAACAATTGATAATATCTCCCGAAAATCTACAATTAAAAATCAAAATAAGCTATCTGAAAATTGATCTCAAAGGTCATTCCCTTTAATAAAATGACGGGCGAAAAATTTCAAAAGTATTATTCTTTTTTAGGTTCTTTTTTAGTTCATGTCCGCATATTCTCTAACTAGGGTTATAAAACGTATTAAGGTTAACGATGGGATAAAAAGATTTAAATAATAATTAAATCAATAAAAACGAGCAGTAATTACAAAAAATACAAAGCAATTTCAAATTTATAAATTGATCATTCAATAATGTTTATATTCGTCCCTTGCGTTCGAATGGGTTTAGGTGCAATTTTATTTTGAATAAATTCTTATATGCACCATCTAATGCAAAATTCTAATAAATTAATTTACATTAATTTGAACTTTATTTTATTTTAAATATTGCTTGGATTTATTTTATTAACGTTTTTGATAATCCCAACGTCTGAACTCAGTTCTGGAATGAGGATGACTATTTGAAAATGAAAAAAAGAATATATCATTCTTTACTTTTAGGGACAGTTTCTGTACGGGGCCAATCAAGTGGAAAAATGTCCGTAAACTACTCTCTCTGTTGGAATGTTCCGGCATTTCAGGGCTCCAATACATTTCTAATTTATATCATTAGAGAAATCAAAGGGCAGGAAAAGAATGTTTTGTATGATTTGTACGAGACCAGGAGCTTCTTTGGTTTGGTCATTTGATGAGGATGGAAGACGATAAACTCTTCTTTCATAAGCAAGAATATATAAGGAAGGGGTGAAAACCAACCTAAGAAGACAAGATGACTGTGAGAAGAAGAAGAGGAATGGTCAGATAAGAAGAATTGGGGGTAAAGGGTTCTCGGGATCGGAATGCATTATAGGTTATCATATGAATAAATAAATTTTAAAAAATAATCCTAATGTGATTTATATGCTCTGGGTATGGTATGAGGGGATGAACACGCCTAAAACAGAATGATTAGCCGGTAAAATGAAAAAAAAAAAAATTAATTAAGGTGGAATGTTTTACTTGTCAGTATATTATTATCAAATTATAGCCCATTTGTTTTAAGTTAACAACATATTATAGATCTGTTTTCTGTCTAAAATATTTCTCTATTACTCTTAATAAACTTTAAAAAATCGTCCCACTGTCATCAAAATAAAAAAAATAAATAAATATGGGATTGAATGAATAACCTTTCTGGTTTATTATTAGTAAGTATCTTTTATAAAAGTCCTAGAATTTCTGCAGGAGGTTGTGGTAAAACAGGCGTGAAGAATCAAGAGCTGCTTTCACTGGGAGGTGAACAGCTAGAACAGCGCGGCATACCTATAGCGGGCCTATCCTTGTCTTACTTAGCATTCTTAACTGTTCTTATCCTTTATACGGGCTCTATTTGTTTATTATATTATACATTATGTGACAAATATATAATATAGAGACAATATTCATGCAGATATATTTTTTAAAGGAAAAATAACACTTCATTTAATTGATAAGAAGCCAATGGAACGGTTAAATTATCCAGTTTTAGGGAATGTATTGTCATTTATTTTTCGTTTCATAGCCCACTATTTCTTTTTAATGCCAATTTAAAACAAAGTTTTGTCTTTACTCCTCTTACTGCTCCTAACCATTTTAAGGAGTAATATTCTAATTATCATAATTTTGTTTACCTATTAACAGACTTAAATTAATAATTGAACGGTTTGGTGGATGAGTATAACACATTTTTAAAAATATAATCTAGTCCATTGGATGAAAAATTTATGTGCAGAAGTATTAGATAGTAAAATCTAAATATTTTAAAACAACTAGAAAAAGAGATACGAAGAAAATGAAAATGAAGCCAAATGAATAAATGGAGCCATGTATTTCCTGCTAAAGGTACATTAAAAAAAAAAAATCTTTAAAAATAAATTACTCAAAATTGTATTTAGTTAAATAAACCCTTCATCCACAAAACCCTTCAATTAGGTGACGGGGTGCACTGCTTATTATTTTCTTTATTATGTCTGTATGATTACACACTAAATAACCTTTAATTTCACTTTTAAAATAATTTCTACCACCGTTTTGGTGCTCTTGCTGGTAAAATTTTGATGTACTGAGGGTTTGATATATGTTTTATGGTATCAACAATTTTCACTGTTCTTTCCTCCATCAACTCCTAATATTTTTTCAACTTCTAACTCCTCATGTATTTTAGATATTTTTACTCGTTGCATTGTGGTGTCTTTAACAAATTTCATTATTCCACTTTGAGATGATTGCAAATTTTCAGTATTTTTGAAAACAATGGTGCCCCATACAACAGAGTTGGACGGATCATACATTAACATACGATAAATATCAAACGTAAAGACAAACTTAAAACAGTTAATAAGTAGTTCAGCTTATATGATCTCAGTCTTACTTTTCTTATAGCTTTTAGTAAGTGGGCCGAAAACTGGTCGGGAACTTCTTTTTGCCGTAAAATATAATACATTTTTTTTCATCTGGGATCAATTCAGAGTTTAATGTGAATTTAGTTATTTTTTGGCACACTTTTTCCAATCGCGTGAAGGCTGGCGTTTGAAGCTGCTACTTGTGGAAGCAATATCGTCGGCGTTTTGGTATAAATGTAAAAGATTTTGGGAGAGAATACCGCACCTTGTGGTACTCCGTATGGGAGCAAAACGGTATTGTTTTTATTTAATTTTGAAGTAAGTTAATCTGAAGATGGAGTTACAGTGAGTAGATTTGATAAGAAAGTACTAAAATTATAACTAATTTAAGTGTAAATTAAAAATAGGGCAATTAATCTACTGCGAAATTGAAATTTTAAAAACATAAAAAAATAAATTTAATCTTACTATGATGATGATTTTTCTTTTTAAATCACCTTGCGTATTGAAATATTTATAAAACAATTTAAAAGTGATTGAAGAAATAACATTGAAGCATATTAGAAGGCGAAGTGCTAATAGAGGCAGTATGATGAAGGTTCTCTGTTAGAACAGTTCCTTGACCTCGGTTACAGCGGAGGCCTCATGTCCCTAGGCCAAACGAAATTCTGAATTCACCTTGAATCTTGATTAAGATGTAGGGATGTTTAATAAGAATAATCAGGAATAATATTAATATTTTAAAAATAAAAGTTAAATAATTTAAAATATGAAATTTGATGCAAAATTATAGGAATGAAAAATATATACATCAGTAAATGTTGTATGATTGTATTATTTATATAGTCCTATTATTTTACGTACATAGTTTTATTGTTATTTATTGTATATACTTTTATCATATTCATTTATTATAAAAGTTATGTTTTATAATGTCCACAATACTAAAACGACAAGAAACTGCTCGTTATTATAGACTGCTCCAACATTCATTAGACGAAAGTTCAAACGTTTCAATAAATAACAAAACGCTCATATACACGACAGTGATTAGAATTATTTGGATATACAGAGTTGAGTATTAGAGCTCTACTGAACCTTGTCACAAATAAAATTGTCTAAAGAGATCTTGATGTTCCATATGTTGATTTGGCATTAACCAGATAGGTTTCTTTACATAGTTAACTCCATGCTCTCATAAATAAATTAATTAAATAAACTTGCTTCATAGTCGATTCCCGAAAACCATCTGAGGGGTCTGAAAAGAATAGACCAAGACATCTTTTTATATATAAAAAGTATAACCAAAAAGTACTATTAATGAGTGGTTTTACAAGTTATTGGCAAGTCACTGGAATTATATTCCACACATTTACTTGTATACATTTGTAAATATCAATAAATAATTTTTATTTTCATTTTTTTTTATTTTATTTTATTGTATTATTATTATTTTTAAAAAAAATGTAATTTACTACCTGGAACAATTTTTTTTCTATTATTTTTTTAAGTTAGGTTTATAGGTTTTCACATTGAATTATTACTATGGTCATTTTTAGATATCTATTTTTTGTATGATAATCAATTGTTTTATTTCATAAAGTGATCACATTAGTTGTTTCAGCATTAAGACTTATGCATTTTAAATTCACGATTTCTACTGATCCTCTCTTGTTTTTTTGTTGTTTTTTTTCTACGGTGTTATAAATATACAATATACTTAAACATGAGTGGTGAATGATAAGAGAGAAAATAGAAATATAAAAAGTTTTAATAAGAATGAAAATAAAGTAAATAAAAATGATGTCGTAATAGTATTTAGTCAAGTTATGTAAACATTATATTTTTATTTAATAGTATATTGGTTCTTATAGAATGTGTTACTATTAGATAAATAAAATTGCTGCGTTAAATTAGATATTTGAAACTTATTTGAAATGGACAGCATCACTCAGTAAGTATTCCTGTCCTTCTCTTCCTTTATCTCTCTCTTTTTTATTTGAATTTATTAAATAAATAATAAACTCAACAAAGCCCTAATTTAATATTATTTACGATAAAGGGTTAAAATTAGCAGCCTTAATATCTCGTTATAATTTTTCGTAAATCTTTTAATTTTATTAATAATACCTGAGTATTAATGACTGAATAAATTAAAGATTTCTTCGACTTAATGAAGAAATTGCTCCCAAGCGTTTATGTAATCATAAGGAAGATTATATAGAATTTAATCGACTGTAATTTAGTAAAACCAACTAAAACGTTAATCCGCGTTAAAGAGCTCTCTCAACCACCTGTTAACTCCAATCATCTTATGTTTAAATTCATTATATTTTTAAAAAAAGTTTTTTTTAAAACTGTTAATATATTTCATAACTTTGTTTTTATTTCTTAAATCTGATTAGTGAAAATTACTACTTTATAACAAAAATAAATACATTCGATTGGAATAATGAATCTAATAGAACCTAAGTGGTTTTATACAGAACTACTCATTGAAAACACTACTATTAAATTTTTATAATAAAAGGTACCTTCGTTTCTCGGCATCAGCCATCTTTTCAAATGCTGCAAAGCAAAGATTATCGGAAATCTAATTGGAATCAAAATGAAAAACTAGTGTATTTGAGATGTGGATTTATATAACTATTCTTAAAGATAAATCTATCAAGTTTTCATTAAAGTTATTATGGATTTGTTCATGATTAACAATTTAAAAAAAAATTTCATTTTAACATATTTTCTTGTAAAACTTATTGGATGTAGTAAAATTATTTATTAGTTTAATCATTTGAAAAACTGGAGATTTTAATTGACCAGATATTAAAATGCCGAAGCCTAAATTTAGATTTAGACAGCAATAAAAAAATTGCATTAAAAGAGAGAGAAACACTTTATCGTGCAATACTACCCATTTAAAATTGATTGCTAAATTTTTTACAGCATGCTAATGAATCTGAAAATTTTACGAATGGTAATAACATTTACTATGTTAAAAAAGTAAAAGGAAAAAAAAACCTGCAGCTGTCTTGTATTCAAAATATGTAAGTAGAAATCCTAGAAGAAATTATCACAAGCTGATTTAGTTTTTAAAAATACAACAAATAAATATAAAAAAGTACAAACATATTTTAAAATGACTATAGCAATAATTAAAAGAAAAAAACCATAACTTATAATAATACAAAAAAAATGTTTCAGATAGTAAAATTACAGTTTAAAATATTAAAAACGCATAAATAAAAAATTAAAAAAAATAAAATTAATACAACAGTAACAGATGTAAACAGGGTATAGTTGACTGTTAAGTATTTAGAGAAGTATATTGTTGGAGTATGCAGTCATTAAGATACACAGTAATTAAACAATAAGTGTTCAATTTGTAATGTCAACGTTTCAACTTGCATTGCAAGTCTTCATCAGGGTTTACATCTGTCTTTGAAACCCTGATGAGAGCTTGCGATGAAAGTTAAAACGTTGGCATTACAAATTAAAAAACTTAGTTTTTAATTGCTGTGTATCTTTATGACTGCATACCCCAACAATCTACTTCTCTGAATAAATAAAAAAATTAAAAAACACTAATGACTGACACCATAAAACATAACCTAAATATTCGAATTATATATATTAAAGCTATCATAACGTTTAAGCAATTTTTTTTTTTTTTACTTTAGAAATTGGCATTTCTTATGCTGCAGTTATGGCACATAAGGAGGTAAATCAAATCCGTAAAATATTTGTTTTCAAGAGAATAATATTATTTAATTCAGATAATGTATTTACATAATATTATAATCATATATTATTTAATGACTTTATTCTATATTGATATAACTATTAGGTAATGCGAAATTTCAGTATTTAATTACAGGTATACATTTAAGTTTATTATATTTTTGTTGAAAATGAAGGGAAAAAAAATCGGCATCAAACACAGCCTCCTCCCTTTAAACAATAAAACAATACATCTCTTTCCCTATTGCGAAATTTTTGACGGGGAGGGGGGTGTATTTTTTCCAAGCACGGTTGACGAAGCAGAAACTCTCAATAGGTTTACATTGTACAACGTTAAAGTGAGTTTCCCTTGTGAAAGTGATGCGGTCGGCGCTGGTCACTCGGAGCTAATAATACCAGTATAACGGCACTCGCCTAAAACCTGCCCTCTGGGTTTTCGGTTACTGTAAATTTTAATTAAAGTTTTATTTATTAAAGTCTTTAATTTATTTATTTATTTGTAATCACAACATAAAATATAGATTATTAAAAATAAAGGTGACATATAAAACAGCACTCAAACAACACTAAATATAGACCCCAACATGTTCGGAAGCTTGAAAATTTCATTGACTTCACAACATGGATTTGGACAAGTTTAACTATCGATTCCAGGAACAAATTCGGTAAATAATGGATCGTCCCAACATAATCTCTTTAGCCGGACCACATATTCTAATGAGCGACTACACTAAAATGAACTCAATTTCCATATAGTCAGGCTAAATATTCTAATAAATTAACTCCTAATATAATGATCACCTATAAATTTTGATCCTTCAAGGTTCGGTCATGCAAGGTAAATATCAGACTTGAGAAATTAACAAGGCTAGTAATTGATTAAATGCATGGGCTGGGCACGAACACGGCCTTCTATAAACTACAAGTCCTATCAAAACGTAACTTGCTCGTAAAACTTCATGCCTAAATAAGAGAATCGTAAAAAACAGTCCACGTTGACTAAAGACTATAGAAGAAAAAAAATCGAACTAATTTATGATGCTAGGATATTTTTTTCTAAATCAGAAAGGTATAATAGACTAGGTATAATGAGCAGGCAAAATTACATAATTTTTGAATATAAATGGAAATAATCATTCTCATATGTTTTGAAGATTTTATTAATAATTAAATATTATTATTTGTGTTTTACAATCTTAAAAGAGAAAAATTATGTTTCATAAATATATAGATTCCATGAAGTTGATAAATTTATAAGTACAGCAGCTTTTTAAATGTTAGGAGATATTTTTAATAATTTCCAACAACTTCCAATGTGTCAAATTGTAGAAAAAATATTTCCGAGAAATGAAAGAAAAAAAAAAAAGAAGAGATTTTGAGGAACAAATTTTATTTAATTTTTTTAGTGTATAGAAATACAAGGCTTTCCTAATTAAGAAATAAAAATTTAATATTAATTTTGCTATTTTTTTTTTCAATTTGATTAATTTTCATCACTACCTATTAAAATTAAGAGAAAAAAAAATCTTGAAATAGGAAACAAAAACATATCTCAGGAAGTATGAGATAAAAAAATTTAAATTAAAAAGTTTATGAAGTATCTTTATAATTGTATTTTTATTCGTAATATTGCTGATTATCTTTACGTCTGAAAATATGGAACGAAAAAAAAAATAATAATAAAACGGCCAACTTCAATGTAAGCTCACCAGTCTCTAATTTTTTTTAAATTAGAACTTCTGAACTAAATTATAATTTAACATCATTAATGTATGCTAAAATGAAACCTTTTGTAATAAATGTATCTGAATTGTATTACTAAATTAAAATATGGATAAATTTTCTAAGAAATAAAATATTTAAAATTCGGAATCGTGCATCTATTTTGAATTTTTCAATAAAATAATTTTCAAGGCGAATTATCCAATATAACTTGTATCCTATGTTAATCTTTCAAGTACTTAGCGTTCTTATTGAGCTATAAATCCTTTGTTATAAATCCGATATATATAATATTTCAACCTTATTCAAACAAATAACTAAAAATGGTAAAAAAAAAATATGTAAATAAATAAAATAAAAATGTTGAGATCAGATGATTAAAAAATAATCACCTAAAGTCATAGGTTTGATTTAAGAAATTTAAAAGAAATAATATAGTTTTTAACAGGATAATATTATAGATTGTGTGTAGAGATGAGAAAAAAAATCAATACTGAATTGCCTAAAATATAAGTATATATTGCTTCTAAAAATAAATTAAAATAATACATAAACAGATTACTGTAAAAGTGCTTTTATGTAAAATAAATAAAATAATATTTTGTTAACAAACTTTCAAGTTATTAATGCACGTTTAATTTTTCCCATTGGATAATCCCAGCTCTTTTGGTTACATAAGTGTGGATAAGATTTGGTTATTAAGCAATTTATATGCAACATGTAAAATTATAACTAAATGATTATCTCCATAAATGTACAGATCAGGGTTTGAAATCTATAATTTAAAAAAAAAATAATAAAAATCAAATCCGATCAAGATTTTTATTTGGAATTTTTAAAATCATTTGATGATTTTTATTAAGATTGATTTTTATATTTGATCATAAGTGATAAAAATCAAATTCTGTCATTATTTTTTAACAAGATTTTTACAATTAACAATAATAATAATTTTTTAGTAATTCCTTTCTACGAGGGTAAGTCAATAATTATCCGCAATATAGTTATAAAATTTTATTGAAATGAAATAGGAAACTTACAAGTACATCATTTTTCGACATAGTCCCCTTGCTTTTCAACGCACTTGGTCCAACGTTGTTCAAGTTTCCTGATGCCCTCATGGAAGAAGGTTTTGGGTTGAGATGCGAGCCAGGAATGCACCGCTTCTTTCAATGCTTCGTCCGAGGCAAATCGACATCCCCTAATTGCCTGTTTGAGTGGACCAAACAAGTGAAAATCAGATGGAGCGAGATCGGAACTATATGGAGGATGATTCAATACTTCAAAATTGAGTTTCTGAAGCGTTTCCACAGTGTGGGCAGCTGTATGCGGACGGGCATTGTCGTGCAACAACACAACGCCTTTTGACAGCAGTCCTCGGCGTTTGCTTCGAATTGCAGGCTTCAGCTTAGCAGTAAGCACCTCACTGTAACGTTCACTGTTTATTGTTGTGCCCCTTTCCTGATAATGTTCCAGTAATGGACCTCGTGAGTCCCAAAAAACCGTAAGCATAAGTTTTCCTGCGGACGGTTGGGTTTTGAATTTTTTCTTGCACGGCGAATTTGGATGTTTCCATTCCATACTCTGCCGTTTACTCTCCGGCTCGTAATGATGGATCCATGTTTCGTCACCAGTAACGATCCTGTCTAAGAAGTTGTCCCCTTCGTTAACATAGCGATCCAAATGTTTTGTGCACACGTCCAAGCGCGTTTGTTTATGCAACTGTGTCAGTTGTTTTGGAACCCATCTTGCACAAACTTTATGAAACCCAAGTCTGCTGTAAATGATTTCGTAGGCAGAACCGTGGCTAATTTGCAGACGATTTGCCACGTCGTCAACAGTTATCCGTCTGTCTGAGAGAATCATTTCACGTGAACGCTCAATGTTTTCCTCGTTTATGGCGGTAACTGGTCGTCCAGCTCCTTCATTTTGCGTAACACTTGTGCGACCATTTTTGAATTTTTCAATCCATTCATAGACACTCCGTTGTGGCAAACAATTGTTCCCGTACTGTACCAAAAGTCTTCGATGAATTTCGGCCCCTGATACACCTTCCGACCACAAAAAACGGATCACTGAACGTTGCTCTTCTTTGGTGCAAATAGAAAGTGGAGCGGCCATTATTAACAGCACGACAGCGAAAACAAAAACTAACCTACCAGCTTGATACGCACATAAACATAACAACGAATAAACAAAGCATGCGCCATCAACACAAAAGAACAGTACTGCCAACATAAACAAAAATATATCTATATTGCGGATAATTATTGACTTACCCTCGTAGATCAAAAAGTTAATTTTTTTGAATTATCTCCAAGATGTATTTTGATTATTTTGAATACAAATATATTAATCAATTTGTGTGTAAAAGGTGATTTTTATTTTCTGATCAACATTTTTTTTATCGCAATTTAATCATTATTATTTATGCAATACCGTATCACTCAGTGAGTCATCATTATTTTTAATCAATTCAATAAACATTAAAGATCAATTGAAATTTTATTTATAAATCAGGAATGATTTTTAAATTAAAAATCAAATATAATAATATAATATAATATAATTTCAAACCGGGGTGTAGATTAAGTAATTAAATTTATAAAGATTACAATAAATAAGGATAATATCAGATAATTATTATATCTATAGTTACGATGGTGGCTTACCTCCAGTCCCAAGAACTTTGAGAAGGTCGAAGGATGACATATCAACCCGGCCAGGTCCGGTTAGGTTAACTGTAAACAGAGAGAACACATTAGCTGGTGGGAAGCTTATAGACTAATACATAATCCTCAAGAATATATTCTATCTCCTACTATCTGAATTATGTACACAACATGGATCCCTCAAGTTAGGCCTCTCCAATTTAAAGTTGAGTCGTTTACCGTCGGAGCATTGAGGGCAAGCTGAATAATAAATAGGGCTTGATGGTGTATCCCTTTCGGATCCAATATTTTTACTAGGTTGTCTCATAGAATATTTAAGTTATCATAAACGTTTTGAACTTGTGCATTTTTTAAAGTCATATATTGACTTTAAGTGGCGATGAAAAAGAGTTTTTTCATGAATATTCAACAACACGAATTAAGGGAAATGTTCTTAGTCACTTGGGGTTACTAATAATCCATTAAAACACATAACGTACTTAAAAGATAAATATTAAAACTATTATCAAATATTCTGCATAATTAAGATAATCATATAGAAGATGAAAAATAAGTTTTAATAGCTATAGATAGTAATTGTTAGTAAACAAAAATGTTCTACTTAGCATGAAATTCTTTTATTAAAAAAAACTACTTTTTTTTTTTACATTACGGCGGTTGTAATAAAGAAGTGGATAAGTAAAATTAACTTTAAAACTAGTTAACTATTTAACTTCAAAGCGGAATTTCGTTGCAGATTGAATCATTTAAATTTACAGATGTATAAATATATACAATAAATGTGATACATAGCTTGTATAATGACATATAAAGCGCTGAAGTTCTAAATTAGAAGGTCCCGATGTCAACTTTTTTTCTGAAACCTCGCAAGATTATCAGAAATAATCGAATAGGAAACATGTTATTAGGGTAAAGTATTTGAGTGGGTATAGAAGCTTATAATATCATGTTTGGTGGTAAATAAACAACATTTAGGACATTAGGTCATTTTGGTTAAGTTTATTTGTGACATAAAAGAGGCATAGTGAGAGAGAATTTTTCGAAAGAAGTTATTACCAACATTTAATAATACGTACAGAATTTATATAGGAATTAAATAATTATATTATTAGGTCTAAAAAAAAAAAAGAATTCTTTAAAAAAACATAAGATAAAATTAAAACCCCCTTCAAAAGTAGAAGAAGAAGAAGAAGAAGAAGAAGAAGAAAAATGAACTTTATTCTGGGACAACTTGTCCCCTTAGAATAACAAACAAGTACAATACATAGAACAAACGTCTGGATATGATAATTAATTATAATAAATAATAATAAGAATTTATAATAATTAAATTATGAGTTACAAAATAAATTAAGAAATCTTGTAAAAGGATACATCTTATGTGTACTATTATAATATATATTACATAAATATTCATGTTTTACATTTGCTCGGAAGATTGAAGATCCAGGAGGTAAAGAAATAGATGATGTTTAAAGGAAGTAAGAGTGGTGCTTTTTCGTATTGATATCGGCAATGAATTACATAAAGAGGATTTTTCGAAGGATGCCAGGAGTGTACAGGTTGATGGGTTGGGTTCTAGTATTTAAGAGGAGGATGGAGGTGCGCAGGGTAAGGAGGTCATGGATATAGGTGGGTTTTTTTGTTTTCAAGGATTGAAATATGAGTGCACCTAGGAAGTATTGACGTCGGAAACTGGGGTAAAGCCAACCAATTTCAGAATAACTGTGAGATATGAGAGAACGACTAGAAATCCCAAAAACAAATGTAATAGAACAGTTCATTAATCTTTTACATTTCATTTCAAGCTCACTAGACAGTCCTCCATATACTATGCATCCGTAGTCAAAGTTGGGAAAAGAGAAGATAACAAAAGTACTTAGTACTTAGACGAGTACTTAGTGGTAATGAATCGCGGTGATGGAAAAGTAGTTTAAGTATAGAAATAGATTTCCTCGTGATAAGTAGTATAAGTAGTATACAATATCGGATTTTACAACCAGATTTTAAAACGTTCTGATCACCGATTACCCTTCGCGACAGAAGCAAAATAAATAAATTTAAAAAAAATAAAATTATATCACAAATCTGAAGAAATAATATCTCTTTTTAATTTAAGAACATCAAAATAATTAAGTAATTTTTTTTTTTTTTAAATAAGTATTCATAACGGTAGGTTTCAGTTTTTGACTTTTATAATCAAAATATGTACACAAATTTTTTTAATATAGTAATTTTATTCGCAACTGTAATATTACATGCAACCAGCGAATATTATGTAACATTAAAAACAACAGACATGATAAGGCGTGAGGGAGTAAGCACTTAGTAGTACAATCTCTAGGCGTGATGCTACCTCTGTTTAATATACAAGGAGATCCCTTATCCAGTACCTTTTTACAGTCCAGATATATTTCTCATAAAAGATTCAAGCAAAATTATTGTAATATAGTGATATAGGACTCTTTTTGGAGCAAGTTCAAGTCTCACATGAATTGATTACTAGTTCCTTAAGTTCTTTCAGGATTATCTAAAGACGATTGCAGTCTTTCAGAACAATGCGGCATTGTATATAAAAAAAAAAAGTTACTATATTTATTTAAATCTATATTCAGGTATCATTGACTCTTTCGCTAGCTAAAAAGTTAATCCAAGAACTCTATTAAATATTTATCGCCCCCTTAATGCAAAAGTCCTTCCATCTTTAATTCGAAAATAGTAAGGTCTTGCCTATTTTAGAATTCTATCTGATTCCCTAACCCATAATTTTCATAACCTACCAAGCATTATTATAGGTGACGGGGTATCTAGAGTCGAATTGACATCTTTAGGTATTTATACATCGGTTGATGAAATCTTCGAACCAGTTGAAGCGAGGCAGATAGATCGGTTTATTAGGAATTACGTAAATAAATAAATAATTGTGATAAAGGGTATGTGATAAATTGGCTACAAGCCTAATATCAAAAGTTCATTATAAATATTTATGTTACATCGAAAACCCGTAGAAAATCCCTGAAACAAGGGAATAGATGAAAATTTTGTTAACTATTAAAACGATGTAGTACACTAATGAAAATTCAAAACGCGCTTCATGACAGAAATATTAATATATTATTGTAACGCCGAATGTATATTATTTACACCTGCATAAACTATTTAGTAATAAATAATATTCTAATTAAAAGTTACATTTCAAATTTTGATAATATTAATAAAATTCTGAATATTTAAAGTAATAATATTTTACATAATATTCATACAATAAAATTAACGCTTTTCCTATATTTATCAAGCTATTAATTAAATTAAATAAAAACATAAAAGTTCGTTAAAATTAATCTTAATATAAATTAATCATTATCAATGAGATTCCTACAAGAGGAATCATATAATATCAAATTATTTTGAAATTTTCGATTGGCTTTCCGAATTACTTTAAACATTTGCTCCACCATCTATCAAGTTTTAACCCAGATAAAAATCCACAGTTTTTTGAACACTTCTCATGTTGCGAAGTAGAAACTTAGTATTCATTAAGGTTGTTATATTCAGATAAATTGGTACGTGGAAAAATATCAACGCTTAAGCAACCACATGCTATAAGTCATCACTTTTCGGCCCAAATCAGTTATGCATTATTCTTTACGTAAAATTTCGCGATAGATCCATTTCCAAGACCAGATTTAGAAAACAAAAAGAATTGAAGGCAACACTGCTAAAGCCAATTTTGTCTGCATACCACAAATGGAATCCTTTGTCGACATGCTACAACTTAGCTGTTATTCATATGATATAGCTGCAAAACCACTCGTTAGTTTCTCATTTTTTCTGGTATAATTAAAAAACTAAGCTTATTATTAGGATAACAATAATAATAATGAATAAATCAGTTTTATGTTGCTCTTGCAAACTTGGGAAAAATCACTTATGGCACGTGGTAGTTAAAAGCAGCGATATTATTGGTGAATAGCCCGTAGAGAGACTATTTATAAATTCGTGTATTTTTTTTATTTTCACAAATAAAAATACTTAGGCAACACAAATCACAATACCGGCAACGCATCCTCTTATCGAAATATCTTCCCAACTTTGAAACCTAATTTCCAAAAACCTTTCCAATTTTACTTTAATTATTTATTTGGGACAACCGGATTCTCCATATTGAGTTTTATTTGTTTACAGTTGAGTTAACGTATTATGAATTATATTGAAATGTTTATAATTGAAGTGATGTTACAATGTTTTGATCGATCCAAAAACCATTATCTTAAGGTATTAAGTTGAAAGCTATGAAATATAAGCCTAAAAGTGAAATAAGACTCCGATCTCCAATAAAAAAGATCAGTTTGGTTTAATCTCTAAAGAAACAACTGTTCTACCTAGAAAAGTAATACTATTGATACTAAGAGCTAGTAATAAATAAATATATATATATATATATATATATATATATATATATATATATATATATATATATGTGTGTGTGTGTGTGTGTGTGTGTGTGTGTGTGTGTGTGTGTGTGTGTGTTTGTGTAAGTAAGTTCACGAGGTTCAGTCAATAAATAAAAACAACTATTTTGGCGACGTTTTGAGACTATATATTGTTCTCATAATCATGCCCTATTACTTATTTGGGTCAATATATTTCTGGGGGGACAATATCTTTAAACATCTCATCGATTGTATCATTGGGTTTCGTATCTGTTCATTTTCTAATTCTATAAATTCTTATATATTATATATTAATTACCTATAATAACTGTATTTATATATATATATAATATATATATATATATATATATTTCAGTGTTTAGTAAGGTTCTTGAGGTTCAGTCAATAAATAAAAACAACTATTTTGGCGACGTTTCGAGACTAAATAGTTCTCATAATCATTCCCTACAGTGAAAAAACAGGTTACAATAAAATTATATAAGTTATACACGTTTTTTCAAAACATAAAGTTAGCTACAGTACAAGTATATAACAACATGTGTTAGAATAATAAAAATATATATAATTACAGAATATAGAGGAGTATGAAGCTACTTACAATGTTACTAGTCGATATAGAATAGACTAACAATTCTAGTACACAACTCCTCTATATTTTGTAATTATATATATTTATACTGTAGCTAACTTTATGTTTAATGCTAAGAATCTTAGCATGAAAAAAAATTGTATTTACATTATTTTTTCTCACAAAGATTACTATATTTATAATAATTGTTAATTCAAATTAATCAAAAGCACTTCCATTTGCATCTTCATTGTCCGAATGAGTTATATTTGATTCTTTGTTATCATCAGCATTTTGTAAGGTCACTAAATAGTACCATAACTTACGACATCGCCGAAATGTTTTTTTTTTTAATAATGAATCTATAATGAATCTTGCGCTCATACAATCTTTCTATGGTCTTAAGAAGATTTGATTTGAAAGCTGAATTTTAAAGGTCATTTTGAAGCAGACGTAACAGGTTTTGACCGAAATGGTCAGGCCAGTAAATAAAACATAGTTTGGACTTATGAAAAAAAAAAAAAAAAAAAAAAAAAAAGGACTTGGTAGGTTTTGATTCTAAAGGCCTCATGTGTTCAATACAATATATATTGCAAGTTATAATTAAAATCATTCACTGCCCTCAATAATTATAGGTCTCATAATTATTAATAATAATTTAGATATGCTCCTTTTATTGAGTCTGCCACAACTGTGGGCAATAAGTAATATAGATGACGTATGATTACATTCACACATTATATACAATGAAAAAAAACAAAAACAATAATAGTGAAATAAAGTAAATAATAAATGTAAGAAAAAGAAAAAAACTAGCCTATACATAAACAATATAAAATATACTATATACAAAATGAAATACTTAAAATTTAAAAAAGAAAAGAAAAAAAAAAAAGAAAAAAATAGTAAAAGATAAAACAAAGCTAAAAATACAATTATACTCTATTTACAATTTACACTCATCCAAGAGATCCCTCCACCAGAGCCGTCTTCTCCACTTGTGAAGGGACAGACTAGGTACAGAGAGATCCCAGCTCTTCTCTCTCAGCTGCGTCACTGGTGTAAAAAAAAAACCCAGTGGAGGCTAAGTGAGAGCGCTATAACATTCACTCAGGGCATGAGTGGAGAATCTGGCCATTGCCAGAACTCCAATATAAGTAATTTTATAAAAGATCTCGGGGCCACTGCCGGTTTAGTCTGCGAGGGGGGTTATCAGAATGGGTGGAGGCGGATAATGATAACCCCCCTAGTGGGTTAGGGTGAAAGGAAAGGTTGCGATGGAATTTTGAAAATTTAAGGGGTATAAGGTCGAGGACGTTTGGTATATTCAGATCATTATGTAGGGTTTTGTTGGAAACATAGTAAGGAACATTTACTATAGTTCGGAGGATTTTGGATTGGAAAGATTGAATGCGTTTGATATTCGACTTTTTTGCTGTCCTCCATAGTTAAAGTCCGTAAGTCCAAATAAGTTTGATGATGGTTTTGTATAGAGAAGTTTGTTTTCAATGGAAAGATGGGATGTCCTCAACTATTTATTAAATTTCCTAAACATGCTTCATATTCGATTCCATATTATGTACAAGGATCCAGAAAAATTGGTCAGACATGATATATAACTATTAATACTTGATGTAATTTCGTTTTGTGCTGCTGTAAATTTTAATATATTGTTTTGATAAAAAAATCGATTTATTACTGCTTAAGATATTACTAAAGAAAACTACTATTGATTATATTATATAGATTGTTATTTTTTATTTAAATTTTTAATCCTCATTATTTATTAGATGTAAATACTGTTATAAATATCTATAACAAAAAAAAATTATATTTAAATTTAAATTTTTATCTTGGGTGAGTTAGTGTACTGTCAAAAATGTCTACAAAACCCAAGTTATTTATAGTCAATTTGTTGTTCGGAAATTTTATCTAAGACAAAAATTTGATTGAATAAGAAGTTTTTTTTAAAGTCCGGATTCTTAATAAGTCATATAATCTTCAAGATTATAAATAACAATATTTGATTATAAAAATGTTGAAGGTTTAGTAACACTATAGAATTCATAATTTACTATATTATTCTTTTACAGCAAAGTTTAGCTAATTTTTAAATAATAAGAGCTTTTAGTATAGCAAATAAGTACAGAAATAAAAGCAATGACTGCTAAAATAATAAACTTACAATGTATATGAATACTAATTAAAAATCAAATAATACTCCACAATATATATTTTTTTTTAATATCAATTTGAAATTTACAATTGTACAAAATATATACATCTAGTAATTGTGTTGATAATTATTACAATAACATGTCAAAACTCGAAAAGAACTACTCATCAGTTGCACTTCAATACAAATTCTACCTTAGAAGATCTCTAAGCCATCTTCTTTTCAGTGGTCTCGGAGTATTGGAATGGAGTGGGGCGCAAGTTGAGGAACTAATGGATTTGAGTGGTTATGGAGTTTACTATTAAAGGATAGGTATCTGGTTTGGGCTAAATCAGTAACATATGGAACATTAATATCTTTATGGATAGGTTTGTTGGTGTCAAAGTAAGCAGCAATGAGGATTTTTCAAAGGATTTTGGATTGTTAAGATTGGATACGTGATGAATTGTTTGGTTAAGTGGAGCCCCAACTCCAAATATCCAAACAGGTCTAATCACAGTCATGAATATAAGTATGTTGTAATTAATTGGGAGCTTTGAACGTTTGTCTGGTAAATGTTGAAGTAGTCTGTAATGTCCACAAATTAAATATAAATAAAAGTATAGTGAAATGTTAAATGTATTACAAAATATTCATGAAAAGTAACAATAAAAAGCTGCATACATGGTAAGGAAAATATACAATTAGGTAGTTATTTATTAAAATAACTTGCGAAATAATCCTAATTATTATTATAAATTACTTAGGTACAGAATATCCAAATAAAAAAATAGTATTCATTTTTATTAATTTTAATTCAAACTAAAAATTTTATATAAAATTCGCATACTTGTTATTTTTATTGCCACTACAAAGCAAAAAAAAACACACTCCAATAAGAACCAACTAATAATACCTCAGTATACAAATGGGAACAATATTGACACGTGTTGATATCTTTGAAAGATATGATGTTGATATGATGAGAAGACTGTATGGAAATCGGTATAGGGATGACATAGTTCACGCTAAGCCGACACCGCGCTCGGGAGCCGGAAAGCCGATTCTCGGCCGCCTCCTCGCGGTAAATAATCCTGATAAAAGGTTTCCCGCCTTAGTGAGGGGGGGGGGTAGGCTATTTTATCTTTAAAGGATACCTTTTCAAATTAAAATACTGTGGGTGGGGACCCCGTGGTGTTTTCCCCGCCGACAAAACCCCAGCGGTCATACATTTGAAATTATTACCCTCTGCTTGGGAAGATAGCAAATTACTCGGTGGAAATAAATTACGTAAATTTTATGATTCTTTCAGGATGAAAAACGGCGCTTTCGTTAGTACATTACTAATTTGGGTCAATATATTTCTGGGGGGACAATATCTTTAAACATCTCATCGATTGTATTATTAGGCTTCGTATCTGTTCATTTTTTAATTCTATAAATTCTTATATATTATATATTAATTACCTATAATAACTGTATATATATATATATATATATATATATATATATATATATATATATATATATATATAATGTTTAGTAAGGTTCTTGAGGTTCAGACAATAAATAAAAACAACTATTTTAGCGACGTTTAATAATAACTTTATGCTAATTCTTTTGTAATACCTACTTCTGAAAAAATCTTTTTAAGAAAGTGTAGATTCAAAACCTAATCAAAGTCCAATTTTATTACTGTACACCAGAGCAGTCCCTTTTTTTTTTTTTTTTTTTTTTTAATAGAAATTTTTACATTTTAATCATCAGTCAGATTGGTGGAAAATATTAAACACTTTTAGTAAAATTTAAATTTCCACTTTTTTTTTTAGACATGTTGACAAATTTTTAAAAATGGATTTTAAAAATGTTTTGACTCTGAAGGCCTCACATACTATATGATCTTAGTTTAGAATTTGTTTTTTATCCAAATCAGTTTATAACTTCTTATTTTTGGATTGTTTTATTTCACCTTACCTTGCTATAGGACAGTTTTATATCTAAAACCACAAGTTATAAAATTAGATTAATAAACTACACAAGGGGTGATGTGATAAAATTGTTTGACAACTAAAATGTAAAATACGGCTTGTGGGAATAGTGACCTAGTTTTGAGATTACAACACCACTCTAGCCTTTTCAAGCTCACACCAGATAATAATTTATACACAGTCTTCTGAGACCCGCCTTTAAAAAAAAAAAAAAAAAAAAAAACTCGAAAAAAATACCTCTCCTAGTCCCCCCCCCTCTTTATGCTGTAGGTCAAACAAACACTTTTTCTCGGAAGTATGAGAATTAATGTACACGAGTCAAAATGAACTGTATAAGCAGGAAAGAGATCTGAATAAAAAATGAGCGAGTTCGAATCTACAGTAAGAGATCCCAGCAATAAATTTAACATCAGCCTATATTGAGGACGACTTGTAAAGTAGAGAGAAAGGACACTTGAAGAAGCTTCCCATTACTGTATGTGCTGAATAAAGTGAGAAATGGACAGGCTATTAAATAGCATAATAAATATTTTTAATGTTATCTATTGATAAAAACTTATAAACCAGATGAAGTACAATTGATGGAAAAAAAAAAAAGATCGAAACGAAGAATTATTTCACTTGAGGTACGCACGATGGAATAGATAGATCAACACAAGTCTAGTTTAGAGTGTTCAACTTTCATCAGTCATAAAACATAAAAAAAAATATAATATTTAAAAAATTTCTATCTATAAATCAATTTATTGAAATTTACAACTGTACAATTACATACATCAAATGAGCTGATAACGATTACAATAACATGTCAAAACTTAAAAAGAACTACTCGTCAGTAGCACTTCAATAAAAATTCTTCACTAGAAGATCTCTAGACCATCTTTTCTGAGGCCTCGGAGGATTATCGGGAATGGAGTAGGAAGCAAGTTGAGAAACTACTGGATTTGAGTGCTTATGGAGCTTACTATGAAAGGATAGGTATCTGGTTTGGGCTAACTCAGCAACATATGGAACATTGAGGTCTTCATGGATAAGTTTATTGGTAACAAAGTAAGGGGCATTTAGGATTATGGATTGTAATGAATGATTGGATACGAAATGAATTGGATGGTTTAGTAGAGCTCCGATGTCAACTCCGTACGTCCAAATAATCAAAGTCATGTAAATAAGTCTTTTGTAATGAATTGGGAGCTTTGATTTGTTAGTCTTGTAAATGTTGAAGTAGTCTGTAACGATGAGCAGTTTCATGCCGCTTTAATCTTTAAAAAAAAAATTAAAATAAAATTACTAAAAGGCAATAGTTTAGAGTCCTAGAGTTTATTTGAAGTATCATTAATCAAATTCAATTTCCCTCTGACTGGGAAAAACCATAGAATGGATAACTCAATTTATATTCTACTACCTCTGATAAGGAAACTTTCAATCCAAATTTTCGATCTGAGCAACAGCAACACACAGTATTCTAATAATTCTAATAACACCAACGTGTCTATTCGTTATTTTTCTAATTAACAGTGTTCAAGCCAAATTTTATTACTCATTTATTTAAAATACACAATTTGACTTATCTACAATAATAATGATTGAATTGATTCTACTCCGTGAATCATACATACATAATCTTGTATATTATTGTGAAATATTATGAAAATTTTGGGAAATAAATATGTTTTACTTAACTTGAATCTTAAAGATTTATGTGAAGTGTTTTATTAAATAACATATACTCTCTTTTTTGAGGTGAAATAACTTAATATTTCGTTATGAACAAATGGATTAGATATAGCAGAAATAAATGAAAAAACAAATTCGATGATAGTTTTATGTTTTTTTTTTAATCCACTGGGACTAGAAAGAGAAGTGCTTTGAAAAATGATTGCTATCAGGAGCTGCCCTACGAAGCCCCTGTCACTAACAGGACACTGTGTGCCAGCCCTTATAGAGCACAAATCCCTTTCGTAACAAAGTTGCCTTTACTATATTCCGGATATATTTGATAAGTTTAACTTATTATTATTATTATAAACGTTTTTTTTTTTCCATTACCAAATATATGTATATTATTCTACGAACATTTTTAAAATAACTTAGGCTCGAAAGAAAAATACTAAAAAGGTTTCAACAAGTACAATCTAGGTACATTTTTACTTTAGATTTTTTTTTAAATATTAATTATTTATAAAATCTGTAATAATTTTAAATATATAAATATAAAAAGAATTTCTCCTATATTAATTATTACTTACTATGAGCAACAATTAACAATTTTCATAAAAATACAATGAAAGTAAACAAGTTAGTTGAACTTGCAAAAACATTAAAGTAAAACATTTCCATATTTTTTTTTTAATTTAATTTTTTAATAGTAGCAATTTTTGTTTGTTTGTTGAAATCGCAATAAATAGAATAAACCTTAAGGCCAAAATGGATTACTCAAATTAAAACTAAAAGAATAATCGTTTTGTTAACATTCTCTCTACCGTGATGTGTGGTCGAAACCTACAAGCATCGTTTATTTTTATTTATTTTTTTTTTTTCGATTTCATGTTTTTTTATCATAAAATAAAAAAATTCAAAAACATAATCTAAAGTGAACCCGAAACATACCATTTAGATAATTAATAAAACTACCATCCTATTAGCATTACTCCAATGCAATACAATGTGACTGTGACCTAAAGTTGTTTTATATTTCATAAAAATAAGAAGAACAGACAATTTCGCAAATTTCATAATCCTGCATATTAAAACAAGACATGCATATTTAGGAGTTGGTAACTGCATGTCACCACACCAAGATATTATAATAAAGAAAATGAATAATAAGCACTCATAAAGCGGAAGTTGCCATAAGCATAAATTTATATTTATATAAACATTATGCTATATTAGCATAGCATAAAAGGGGTATATTAAACAATAACAATACGCGAATGAAATAATTAATTACAAGGGAATTGCTACACCCATGTTATTCTGAGTTTTTTTTTATTAGAAACAAATTGATTAAGTGACGACTTAAATCAGTATAAAAATTTATTTAAATTTACTCGAATAATACTTAAGTCGAATAATTACTTAATCAAAATTAAGTAATATCAGTTGTTTTATAACTACATTAGTAAAGAAACTAAATTATTTCTATTAAAAATAACTGTACAAACGAGAGAATATTTGAAAATGATTTCCTAGGTTAGTAAGAATAGCGAACCAAACTTGTATCTATACATATATAAACAGCACCATCAATTAAAAAAAAACAGACCTGAAGGTAGAACGTACGTGTGTGTGTAAGTTGTTTTAAAAACTAAAAAAATGATTCATCACCATAACACATTCAAATCACAAACCATCCTCTTATTATTATTTTAACAAAAAAAATATTTTTTATTAAACGCAGCTATGAACAATTTAACAAAAGACCCTTCTGGAGCACGCTCAGCCTCTTAAAAAGTGGGTACCCTTAAATTGGGAAAAACCTGGCGGTTGAGCGAGAATTCTGGCCAGATCACCTCCTTTCACTACCGTTGGCTCAGATGGGTTGTAAGTGGTACAGGTTTTTTTTTTTTTTTTTTGGAATTTTTTTTTTTTTAAATTAACTATTTATTAGCAAATTAAATAATCAATTCATTATTAGCTAATAAAATTATAAAATCTTAAAGACTCCATATATTTTACTGATTTAAGGAATAATCGTGGTCAGTCTCATTACAATCAGAGAAGCCTGTAACCCAATTTGGTACTAATGGTTTAAAAAAAAAAAAAAATCGTATTCATGTATCTAATATATAAAATTTTATTCGCATACAAAATTCTTTATTCATATTTAATATCTAGTACCAAAATATCGAATTCTAAATGTTAATATTATCAACATTGGCAATTTCAATTAAAGACATTTAGGCAGGGTGTATGGTAAGTTGATATAAGTAGAAGAAATAATAAATTCATTAATATCGTAAATTTACTAACTAAAAATAAATTAAAACATATCTGATTTGAATATATATATATATATATATATATATATATATATATATATATATATATATATATATATATATATAAAAATATAAAATAATTTTTATCTTATGTTTTCATGTATATTAATAAAATTTAATAATGATAAAGATGTACCTAGGATTAATACCTATGGATATCTAGGGCAGTTTTAAGTATCTAGGATCTACAATTAAAAAAAAATTAAATAAAAAAGGAAATTAGATTATAGGTAGTGTCAGCATCGAGCCTTCAGGTTCGCTAAAACATTCATTTATTTCATGTCATTTACATGATTTTAGTTCCCTGTTTTATACATTTTTCAGTTTATACTATGTAATAGTTGTAAGATAAAATATCGTAATTTATACTGTGAAATAAAAATAATGTTTATAAGCTGATTTAACTACTCTAATAGACTGAATGGAAGTTTGAAAATGGTACGTTTAGTGGAGTTTGGAAAAGAAGTGACTAAATGAAAGTGGGTGGATGTGGCCGGTTGCTGGACAGAGGCGACCTCCGCAATATAAACAAAAGCTTTATCGCAGCTGGGCTATTTCCATAAAGTGCCCCCTGTATCAGGGAACCCTTCGCTGTTTGTAAGGGCTTTAAAAAATCTGTCGCCGGTGTATTTTTTGGTAATGGCTTCAAAGGATTCGTTTAGTAACCGCACGCTAGATGTTAGCTCACGGAGGGTTTACTTATCGAAGCTATGTCAACAAATATGGAGATAAAGCAAACGAAAAAATATAAATATTACAGCTACAAATGTTTAGTCACGATTAATCTAACAGAGTTAGTAAAATATAAAGATAATATAGTTGGCTGTAGAATATTTTAAGAAGAAGATAGTCTGGGATGGATTCAGGAGTAAGAATAAAAAAGCATATAAGGTAAACCAGACAGTTATTGACACAAGGAAATATTCGGGAATATTAATACTAAAATTATATAATAATAATTTAATAAAGTTGAAATTTGCAGTGATTTTCCTTAAGTACTATACTTAAAGCTAAGCAAGAAAGTTCACAACAGACATTATCCCTGGAATGTATTTTAAAAGATAGTGACAATTGATAATGTATCAGTTATTGACACTATTTATCTTTTAAAATCCGGAAAGAATTGAAAGTAATTTTACACGGTTGAGTTGTAGGATTTAAAAAGAATTTTATGGTTTATTTTATTTTATTTTTTTTCTAATTTTTAAGATAGGATGCCGATGTATCGGCCAACAAAATAATAAGAACAGCCACAATGCGGCGAAGAGGAGCAATAAAGAAAACAAATAATAAAATATTATAAATGATATGAAAGGAATGGAAAATACATTAAATGGCGTGCAGACGTTTTGGCCTCTATTGCAAGCCTTCTTAGTGATATAAATAATATCAGTCACAATGTGACCACGAGTAGTAAACATAATAAATAGTAAAACAATACAATTAATATGAAAGAAATAAAAAAATACCTTAAATCAAATATTAAAGTCGAATACTATACAGGTACGATACTGTATATCCCTGGCTGTCGTGAAGACGCCGATAAGTCAAAATTGTGCACTTTTCAAGAAAAAAAAAAAATTATTGTTTTTCAAAATCCAGTTATTACTCTAAAATACACATCATGTTACATTAATTTCAAGTTTATTTAATTTATCCACCTCTTCACGACAACGACTAATATTATACAGATATTACTTAAAGTCGTTTCGTTGTACGGCTACACAACAGAAAACGTTTTACCAAGACTGCCTTTAAGGCGAGTAAGAATGGACACTATCAAGATAAGTATATTCATTGACTCAAAGTATTTTTTAGGATCTTGAAAAAATAAATAAATAAAAAAATAAAATAAATCAACTTATTTTTACTAAATATTAAAAGCGAACCAGAATAATTCAGAAAATTACGCAATAGTTTTCTAATTCTGGACCCAGCTGTAGGCAAAGTTCTGTTATATCAGCCATGGATTGGTGTCGAGAGACACTCCTGGGGCTTACCCAATCTCTATAAACCGGGTATCTGATCATTCAATGGGTTGGAGGGGAAACCTAGTCGTTCAGCTTGGATGCCTTCAAATATAATAAATACAAACCAAACAGTATTTTTTATATTTGAGTACCGAACGAAAGATCTTTATAAGTATTATATATATATATATATATATATATATATATATATATATATATATATATATATATATGTATAATTAAAATCGTGCTGAAAAATTTCTTGGGTAACGATTGTTAAAGAAGACTATGACTATATAGTGTATTACTCGATCTCTCTGTTATGAAAAATCATAAGAGGAAATCTTAAGTTAAAGTAAGAACATTTTAAGTCCTTTAATTTAAGTTAATCTAATCGAATGGTTGAATGATTAAAAATTTCCAACTGAATGATATGAATATTTTGTTTCGAGAAGGATTATAGAAGTTATTCAGATTCCAAGGCGAGTGAGTACTAGTAAACAACTAAATCTCCGGTCATTCAGAGGTGCCTTCCACCATTTGTCGCCTTGCTCAAGACACTGATGTGACATGCTTGGAGACGCATTCGTTATCCCTGGGCGTTTATTTCCAAACCAGGGACGAGTAACAGGTCGGGAAACAACAAGATTGTCAACAAGATAATTCGAAACAGCCCAGAAATAAGATGAACTCTTGTATTCCTCAGAGATGGCATTCGGGATCTATTTTAAAATCAAGGCGTCATTTGAGGAGTCATTGTTCTTTGATGTATGTACCAGTAATGTCAGAGGAATTTACTCTTTATTTTTTATAACGTAGAACAAATTTTATAACGAATCGCGATCAAATAAAAAGGGAATAGATAAAAAAGTTTAGATTTTTATAATGTGGATTTTATTTTAATAACTGAAATAACTAAAACATAAAACAAAAGTATATACAAATATTTTTTATATAACTAAAATTAGCAATTCCACAACAATATACATCTAGTAAATCTGCTTTATTAATAATACGATAATACAAACTTGCAATAAAACTACCCACTGATAAAACTCAAATAAAAGTTTAACATAAGGAGATACCGAGCCTAAGTTCTTTTCCGACACCTCGTAGTATTTTGAAGAATGGAATGAAAAGCGACTTGAAAAACAAGTGGATTCCGATGAGTATGCAGTTCATAATGAAAGGGAAGTTATCTGGTTCGTGCCATATCACCGACATACGGGATAATTGTGAATTAGTTAATTTTTGATATGATTAGGAGTTGCCAAGCTTTTACGAAGAATTAAAAATAATTAAATTAAAAAGGCTAAATCTGATGGAGGAATATAAAAATGCCGATGCGGAAATTATTTAACATCTAGCTAGATCGATGGCTCCATCCAATGTAAAAAGAAATATAGAGAAGAAATAATATAAATATGATAAAAGAGTATTCGTTTAGATTCTATTATTGGCTTTTTTCTTCTGTTTTTAATTATACACCTATTTATATATAAAATTATCTGTTATTTATTGAAACCTGAAACGACCGAGAAGATATTAGTCATTACTTAAATTTGACCCAGAACCAATGCGACTAGCTATAAATATGACAAGGAAAAATAATAATAAAATAAAGGAATGCAAACAAACATCAGTTATGTAATGTTCTCAAACGTAGTGTAATCATAACGATTTATTTTTTAAGATACAATTGTACATATGAAACTAGACGCTTTTTAGCTTTAAAATTATTATTTTTTTTTTTTTTTCCTCCCAAGGTTTTGGTGATGATTTTCATCGATTCTCTCCTCCTTCCTCCGTGAACTCCAAGAAACCATCAGACCTTTAATTACCCTTCTCACAAGAGCCCTGACAGAAATCACGTCTACTGTTCCTCGATGATCCAAAACTCCTTGGCAGTTCTTTTATGGAACGCAAAATGGTTTGCTCAATCAACAAGACCAATGAACTAGAACCCTATTCTTACACGACAATAACATTAACGTGGGCCCGAATTACCCGATACCCACTTGACGGACTACTTCTTATTTCCACATCAAAGACTATAGCAGTTCGCAGATCTGACCACCCGTGACAAAAACAGCCCATGGTGGTAACACTTGTATCCTAATCCCATAGATCACTAACCCACACCGGGCCTGATTCCCGCCCGGTCTCCACACTGACACCATTCAGTCTACCGCACTGGATCCTATCCTCTCTTCCATTAAACCCTTACTCTTTCACAGAGCTGTATATGTGTCCTCCAGGAAAGAGCCTTTCCCATAATATATTCTGCTTCCCTTATTCCATCCTTATTGGGCGGCTACTTCATCTCGCAGGTGGGGATTAACAACGCTCTAAACACAGCGATGGGGCTGTAGAACCATCCAATTCCCCCCGAGGTTAGTGTTACTTTACCTTGTATCATCCTTAAACAATTACCCTATCCTTTCACCTAACAATCCTACCGTACTGGCCTACATCCCTTAAAAACGCCCAGATATTCTCGACATTATTCGTCCCTTCTCAAATACCTACTTCCCAAACTACAATAGATTTCCTTAGATGACCTTTCCTCTGATCTAATAGCCGCAGTTTGCTTACATTACATTGGTTTTTGGGGGAGGGGGGGGTGGGAGGTAATTCTAACTCCTATTATCAAACCTTCTCCTCCATCCTTATAACTGGACGAGTAGACTGGGACAAATTCCGGCTCGACTTTAGAAAATACCAATATATACTTAAAAACTCCTCTAAAAAAAACATCTCAACAAAATAGAACGGCAATACGAACACGCTACTAAAATCAAGGGGGTACAAACCAGCATAGCAGAAAATACCTTAACAAAGGTAGAGCATAAAGATACGCTCCAGAAGGCATGGTCTTACCATCAATATATTCGGGTCTTACTAGTCGAAAAAAAGCGACGACGATGCTAGCGCCAAAGTGGCATAGAACTCGATACCCATCTGACAAACCACATACCAACTTATCCAATTAACCAACAAACTTAAAAACAGAACTTAAAAAACTAAATTTGAAAAAATTTACAGAGAACAAAACTGAACAACTATCTGTTGTCCGACAAATCATTAATGGACCACGACCAAAAAACTTTTAAAATTCAAAAACCTTCAATCATCCTCTCCTCACTCCAGCTCAAAAAACCTGGACCAAAATCTGATTCAGAAAAATCGCAGGTATTTGGGTGAACAATTACATAACACTTTTAACCTCATCCTGACATCCTAAAATCCTAACCATGTAGAACGTATTGAAGCAGAACTGACTATTCCTCTCCAAATGACCCTTCCCCCTAAAGCCTGCCACCCATCAGATATAATATCCATAATCCGTAGATTGCCCTCCAACAAAGCTCCTGGACATGACCTTATTACCTCAAGAATCCTCAAATGTCTTCCAAAGAAAGCAGGTATTACTCCTAACTTTATATTATAACGCTATCCTCCGTACTACATATTTTCCCGCATTCCTGGAAATTATCAATTATTAAAATGATTGTCCAAAACCTAAAAAACCACCAAGAAAATCCTGCCTCATACAGACCTATCTCTCTCCTACCTATCATGGGAAAAAAATCCTTGAAAAGCTCCTTTTGAAACGCCTTTATCCCTTCCTCGATTCCAATCACATTTTATTTTCCTGCACCATCAGTTTGGAATTTCGTCAGTTTCACTCCCGACAACCCAGCAGTGCCAATCGTGTGGTGTGGTGTTAACTCTGAATAATCTGCATTGGAGCGCAAGATGTATTGCACGGGTGCCTTTCTAGATGTTGAACAGGCCTTTGATCGGGTATGGCATTCAGGACTGCTTTATAAACTTCGCCAGTTACACCTGCTTAACAACTTTGATGTATATTTTTTATATTTAATTAATTAAATGTTATAAGTTTCCCAGGATTTATAAAAATTGTGTTGAAAATATTCTTTTGTCTTTTACTTTGAAGAACATCGCATGTTTTTCTAATTAACGGTATTAAAATTATCACATTTTAGGAGTATGAAGAGTCCGAAAATGTGAGAATATAAAGATATTCAATGCACAATACATTTAGCTAATTTATTAATAATCTAAATATATTTAAATTAATGGTTGTGGCTAGACTTCGCCTTCGGAGGACCCTTCTGGGGCACACCCAGCTTCTATAAAATGGGTACCCTTAATTGGGAAAAAAATCCAGCGTGATTTATTAGGCCAAATCTCCTCCTTTCACAACCGTTGGCCTAGTAACAGTACATCCTTACCTGAGTACTGAGCCCAAGACCCTTCATGGGTTGTTAGTGGTACAGGTTTATTTATTTATTATAAATATTTAAATAAAGTTTTGTTTTCTCGTGTAAATACAGGATAACAAAAGCATTTCGTCCGAGGGGCAAGACGAAGATAGGAGAATAGTGTGAGGGCTGCTCTTGGAGATTCATTCATAAGGTGTTTGGAGAGAGGAGTGAGGTCGGCAGTTAAGGGAGTCGCCATCGAACCTTCGGGTTTAATTAATTTAAATAATTAGTTATAATAATTGTTATAATTGATTTAAAATTAATTTTATTTTTGTCCTAATTATTAGTAGTAAAATTTCTAACACTCTGTCTTTCCTCTCAAACGGCAATGCTGATAAGAGAAAAATCACTGCATTAGAAGCTCATAATTATCACAATGATTAAGTTTTTCTGTATAATACTTTTTTTTTTAAAATAAAATAACTTATTCTTTGAGTAAAGAGTAAAACAAAAATCCTTCCTAAAAACCTCCATTTAATTATTTATTTATTTTTTTAATGATAGCATTAAATTAATTCAATATAAGTGATTTTCGCACTATATCGTAGATACATAAAAGCAATGGCCATATATTAATAGCTTATAATATGGAGCATAACTTCAATAATATAACAACATAAATGCATTTAGTATTAGCATAGCCGCTTAATGGATTTCGATCATATTACACGCGTTTGAAATATTCCACAAAGGTTCCCCGACACAGGAGTTTAATACTGAGCCGGTGCAAACCATAAACACACATTGCATCTTAATGGGACATGGCATATACCTCCCCCTTGTGTACGCTAGTGGATCGATAAATACCGTTACGTTCCCAGGCTGAGGGGGAGAAAGTAATGAAAATACTGCCGTCATCCACTCATCCTGTTTCGGGAAAATTTAAAGGAAAATAAAAGGAAACTCTCCGATTCAATTAACTAAAGTGGGGTAAGTAGGCCGGGGTAGTAATGGCCACAGCATCTCCTCCCTTCCAGCTGTGTCGGCCTCCGCCTACTGGAATCACCGCCAATACAAGATTTCTTATCTCATACTAACAGTTTAAGCAATCAAGAATTAGTAAAGTAAAAGGAAATACAGAAGAGTCATAATATAACAAAATTACCTAAGGAGACCTAGTTTCATATAATACGAATGAAATATATCCATTAAATAACGAAAATAAAGAATCAAGAGAGGTGAATAAAAAAAAAAAAAAAAAAATGAAGAAGCATAATTAGTTAAGTAATAATTACACAATCCAATTATTAAGTATAAACTTTTTTCCAATCCAATGAAGAGTTACCTACCTTAATAGGCTCCTGGGAGAAAATAAAGTTTTGAAAAAACAGACTAGTTTAAGTATCTCAGGCCTACAATATCAATACAAAATAAAATTCAAGAGGAAATTAGTTCCACTAAACCTTCTAATTCTTTTCGTATCCAATCCTTCCAATCCAAAATCATTCGTAAATTCATTAATGCTCCTTGTTATATCACAAATGCACATACCGATAACATTCTAGATGTTCCATATGTAGCAGATTTGACCATACAAGACATCTATTCTGCCATGACAAGTTACATACTCGAATACACTAGTCTCCCAACTTGCTCGATTACCGATGACCGTTTGAAAAGAAGATGGTTCTAATTTAGAATAGTTATTGAAGTACTATTTACTAATAAATAGTTCTTCACAAGTTATTGACACGTCATTGTAATAATTTTACCGCACAATTAATTATTGTATATAGGGTATAAAGATGTGCATATCAATAAATTATAAAATTTAAATTAAAAAAAATCAATAAATAAATACGACTTAGCAACGCTGTTTTTTTGTTTGTTTTTTATCAGTCGCACAACTACTCAGTTCTTACAAAGTAACTACAAGATTATTATCCTAACAACAATTGTTTATGGATGCGAAACGTGACCGCTTACCTTAAGTGAAGAACAACGCCATAAAGTTTTCGAAAGTAAAGTATTGCGTAGAATACCAGGCCCAAAAAAGGATAAGCACAATGGAGAGGCTCCAAGATTCGGAATTGCGGAACATTGATCAATAGTCAAGTATAGTCAAGTGATGGCAGTTAAATGTACCGACAGGTAAACGTCCGAAGATTAGACCGAGACCTGCATGGGAGGAATGAATGAAGGTTGTTTTTGATGGCATAAGATGGAAGGAGGATTGTTGTTAGAGAATAGTGGTACTGGCATGGAGCCTTCGGGCTTTTTATTTATCAAAAATATATAAATATCGATATAAAGAAATATAACATTTAGGACACATAATTTAGGAGCTTCAAGGAAAAATAAATTTCTACGAAACCATTGTCTGCCTCCAGATATAAGAGATATCTATTACCTGAGGCCTAAAGTGTTTTTTTAAAAATCTAAATAACTCCATTGGGTGGGTGTGTTCTGACAGAGGGTTTCAGAGAGATAGGCAAATTGGCAGCAGAAAGATGATGGTTGCGTAAAACAAGAGGTTCCACCCCTACTGACAGCGAAAGTGGCTCGACCGCGTGACCTAGTTGTGCGAAGGTAGAAAGTGAGCCGGCATTGGGCTCATTGCGATTGTTGCTAACTGCGAATATTGCTCATGTTATGAAGCCATCTACATCTACTTCGCCATATAATGGAGCCATGTTTTATCTTGGTGTCGTTTGGAATGTTCAAGGATTCCTTTGTCGCACACAGATAGGTTTATCTTAACAAAATAACCTATTCGCTTATCTATTGTAAATAATTTAGACATAATTTGAGATTTTGGATCTTTGTATTTAACATTAAATAATTATTATCATATAAACATAGTTGATGGATTTAATGGAAGAGGGTGTTGTGTCAGTTTTTTTTTTTTTTTTTTTTTTTAAATAAAATCTAGTTCTTTGGATGAAGAATTCATGTGCAGAAGTGTTAGGTAGCCATCCCATCCATATCTGACTATTTCAAAACAACTAAACAAGAAATATGAAGACGATGTAGGGGCTATGAAAATGTAAGAAATATTCAAAATCGTGTTTTGTTATATAACCCCTTCTTCCACCAATCCCTTCAATTTTAGTACCATTGCATACCAAATTAAAGTGAACTGGAAACTGAATACACTTTTGTCACAGAAACATGACCAAATTTCAAATAAGATGTCATAATTAAATCATTACTGGTTTTTCAGAATAAAAAAAAAAAAAAAAAAAAAAAAAAAAAAAAAAAGTAATCAACAACACATTGTAGACATACAAGAAATTCGAAATTTAAAACGATCCCGAGTTTAAATTAAACACACTTTTTAAATAAGATCAGCTACCTAATACTCCAACTGGACGAAATTGGAATCCACCTAAAAGACTAAAACTATAAATTACAAAAGACTCGTTTATATGACAGTAATTGGACCTATTTGGAAATACGGAGCAGAGACTTGGGATTCCACTAAACCATCTAAT
Organism: Euschistus heros; assembly: GCA_003667255.2. Classification (NCBI taxonomy): domain Eukaryota; kingdom Metazoa; phylum Arthropoda; class Insecta; order Hemiptera; family Pentatomidae; genus Euschistus; species Euschistus heros. The sequence goes on along the minus strand of RCWM02000106.1, from coordinate 2,322,537 downwards.
TCATCTCTTGTCAAATCTTTAAAGCTCTTTATTTAGTCACAAATAAACTTATCCATAATGTCCTTAATGTCCCATACTATGCAGATTTAACCAAAACCAGATACCTATCCTTTCATAGTAAACTTCATAACCATTCGAATTCACTAGCCTCTCAAATTGCTTCCCATTCTATTCCATACAAACCTCCGAAGCATCTAAAAGAAGATGGCTTCGGAACCTCCTCATATAGAGAGAGCTTTTACTGACGTGTTACAAGTTGGTAGTTGCTTCACAAGCAATTCACATGTTATTATGAACGTTGTATTCACATTCATTAGGTACAGTTTTTAGTTTGTATAGAGTTGTAAATTTAAATTAATAGATAAATAAATAAAACGAAACATTTAACTGCAAATAAAAAGCAGTCAAAATTTTTTTAGATTAAAAAAATTCTTTATTACATTTTTAAGACTTTATGATGACTTTTCTTAATTATTATGTATCATCAAAGAGTATATCTCCTATTCCTAAGTAACTAATGTCATCAACTTCTTGGGCTATATAGTCGGATATCCGTATTTTTATTTTTTAAACTAACTTGATCTGATACCCGTGGAGTTTACTAGTTGGAACCATGAGGATCTGGTATTAACGACTGCAGAGGAGACAGACTAGAGGGTCCTTAAGCAGGAAATACCCCTCCCCCTCCACTAGGCTTCCTTAATCAATGTCGGCCCATGCAAATGGGTCTTTCAACACCTTTTCAGTCTTTTTGGAGGAGGATAGAACACCAAGGGATGGTAGAAAAGGCAGCTGAAGGTATGAATAAAATTAAATTAATCACAAAGTCGATATGTAGGAGGTTAGGCTAAGTAGAAAATTTATAGGTTGATACAATTAAAAAAGTTCATTATCAAGCTTATAAAATTCAGTAAGTTATTGGAAAATCTGAGTATGGATTAAGCCTGGAGTTTCTTTCTTAACGCTGCAATGCAAGTTATTACACACTGACCTCCATAATAAAAAAAGGAAATATTAAATCCTTTGACATATGGAAGACAAGAGAGTGATGGTGAGGCCCTATAAAGAGGAAATGAGAAAGGAAGGGTGAAGGTAAAGTGTGCTAGAGGAGGCAGGGCCTAATAAGGGAGAACCTGATGATGTAGTCGTTCCAAGAAAACTAGAACCCAGTTCTGTCGCTGACATAAATTCCCTCTGAGCCTTCATCTAAGTCCGCTCCGTGCTATGTCACCCGTCGGGGATTAATGCAGTATCACAAGTGTTCGATATGGATTTTGGATACATAAAACTGAAATATTGGCGTAAAAAATGAGCGAATCCAACTTCTGTTTCTTAAAAACCAGCTATTTTACGTTAAAAAAACAAAAACAAAAATACACAGTGAACATCAACTATTTTATCGAAGGAGATTTTATTTTTTGATATTTCTTATTAAAGGCATTTTATTTTCTTCAACATGATTCGGAGTCAAATTGCTCCATCTTCAGGATAACTGTGAGTATGGACATGCACATGTGACCATGTGAGAAAAAAATCACGGTTACCCTGAAGATGGAGCAATGTGACTCCGAAACATGTTGAAGAAAATAAAAGATAAATAGGAGTTATGCCTTTAAAAAGAAATAGTGAACATCTTTGAAGGGGATTCCTCTATTGTGAAGTTTTAACAGGTGAAATAAGTGGATGAACAGAGTATTACTGTGTACATTCATCTAAGGTATGTTCTTATAAAAAAAAAAAAAAAAAAAAAAAAAAAAAAAAAATAAATAAGAAAAACTAAAGATAAACTTAATAATTGTCTAGATAGGTAATGAACTAGTTCTTTTTCATTGATTTTTTTTTTTTTTTTAAGTATGGATGAAATCTTATCTCTAAAGGCACATTGTGTAACGTCAAGATTAAAGCTGGTACATCTCACTTAAGGAAAGAATACAAAATGATATAAAACAACCAAAATGAAAAGTCGACAAGTTTGTGAATTTAGGAATGTAACAACGAAAACTATACTGTCCACGTTCTCCAAATAAATGGAAGCCCTTGAATTACTGCCGTGACCAATAAACCTGATTGAAGTTGACGGAAAAAATATATATACGTCCTTATAACCGATAATTTCTCCTTAATAATGGTGTGATTTAGGTCGCTGTTTAAAATATGGTCATTACATATCCTTAAAACAGCTGATTCTTCTGCGTCTTAGTAAGGTGAACCTAACCTCTATGAAATATTTTTTTGTTATTAGCGATGTCATTTTAAGCGATTTTTACTATTAGGATTTCTTTATTAAAGACTGGTTTCGAATGTTTAAAATTTATTTTCAGTTCTAAAAATATACGAAACATTCAAAACATCAACGATTTCTTATTTTGGATTGGAAGGATTGAATGCGTTTGATATTCGACTTTTTTGCTGTCCCCCACAGTTCAAGTCCGTAAGTCCAAATAGGTTTAATGATGGTTTTGTATATGAGAATTTTGTTTTCAATGGATAGATGAGATGTCCTATTTAGTAGCCTATACAATTGGCTGAAGCGTCTGTTAAGTTCTTGCCTTTTGAGTCGAGTATGAGGGTTCCATGTGAGTCTTTTGTCTAGGTAGAATCCAAGATACCGAACTGTGTCAGCTTTAGGTAGTGGAATACCATTGAAATTGATAGGAGGACAGGATTTTCGGCGGAGGGTAAAGGTTACGTTGGTGCATTTATTTTCATTTACTTTGATCCGCCAATTATCGCACCAGTCTTCAATCAAGGATAAGTGGTTTTGGAGATTATAGGAAGCTATTAAAGGATCTGAATGTGATGAAAGGATAGCAGTGTCATCAGCAAATGTTGCAAGGAAAGTATTAGGAGTAGTAGGGATATCTGCTGCGTAGAGGACATAAAGGACTGGACCTAGAACGCTACCTTGTGGAACACCAGCCTCTATAGAATAGCAGTTAGAGTATTCCATTCCGCAGCGAACTCGGAAGGAACGATTAGAGAGGTAGGATTTAAGGACTAGGAATAGTGATTGAGGTAAGTGGGTTTTGAGTTTGAAAAGCAAACCAGCATGCCATACCCGGTCGAAAGCTTGCGCTATGTCCAGAAATGCGCCGGAGCAATACTGTTTGCTTTCAAGTGCTGAGGATATGTGATCAACAACTCTGAGGCCTTGTAGGACAGTGGAATGGCTAGTGCGGAATCCAAAACTGGTGAGAGGGAATATTATCCGTTTCAAGGAAGGGTAGGATACGTTTAAGAAGGAGCCTTTCAAAAATTTTTGAAAGGATTGGGAGAAGGCTAATTGGTCTATATGATGAAGGGTTGTTGGGAGGTTTGCCCGGTTTGAGGAAAAGGATAATAGTGGAGTGTTTCCATAGCAATATTTCTTAAGGACATTATACATATTAATTTAAAAATGTAAAACAAAAAATCAAACGTCATAACTAGAGAAGCTAAGCTATTAGGTCTTGGAATAAACTGCAATAGTCAGGTAATGGGCTATCCCTTAGGTTTTCCCAATGACTATTGCTCTAAAGAAAGCTTGCGATACAGGTAATTAACCGTAACGACCGTACAGAATATGAACACGTAATATAAAGATTGCTCGGACTGTTGGGCTCATATGATCTTGACCCCAATTTTATATTTTTTTTTTTTTTTTGCATTAAAGAAAATATTATTAATATATTTTTTTTTTCAAATGAACTTTACAATATTACCCAAAAGAATACTAAAAAAATTATTGGAACGAGATAAAAATAATCTATAAGCTAAGAATTAGCACCATTTAATACAGTCAATGTAGCCACCAACAATTCCCATGAAACTGTTAGTTCATTGCGATACAAAGAAAGATTCCCGAAAGCAACGACTTATTCCCGAAGTCCTTTCACTCATGAACTTTATTCTATCCCGTGAGGAAAACAACTCAACTAGAAAATAGTGAGATAAACATGTTTTCCTAGAAAAGGGATTTAAGGACCGAGATATAAAGCTCGGAGTCAACAGATCCAAAAATGAACAGAGGAAGATAATGAGCCCATGGCGATGAGTAAACACCAGAGGGGTTGACGAACGCGTCAGAGGGAAGATAGCACGGGATGTTATCTCGCTGAAATAGGATACGGCAGAGCAGAACAGTCGGAAATGTGAGGAACATTTATCGGAAAGAAATATACTATTGTTTTGAATGTTATCCTAGTACTAATCTTTAAATTATTTTAAATAATATAGGTATTTATAGGTAAAAACGCATGCTATTTTTGGTACTATGCTTACCAGTTACAAGAGATATCTAAGAAGTTATAAAACCAAGTGAATCAGCAGAAAACTTTCAGGGGAGCCGGCAAAATGTATATTATACCATAAACATTTTTTAAATGAATTAAAAATTTAAAATTCGCTAGTTCAGCTCGAACCCTGTATCTCCAGGCAGACCTGACAGAAAAATAAATAAACATCTAACAAAAATCTAATCTAATCTATACGAAACCGAGGATAAAATTTAGGTATAATTTTATTTGAGATGTAAAAGAACACTCAAAACTTTAAATAGTTAGAAATGGATTAAGGAGGAACTTGAGGGATTCGTTGAGCTCTCAAAAACTTGAAATATAGATTATAGAAATCAACATAAAAGTTCAGTATTTTGTCATTTTTTTTTATTTGGCTCTTTCTTATGCCTCCTCATATTGTCTTGAATAATTTTCCTGTACTTCAATATTGGTGACTTGATGATTTTCAAAAGACTTTATTATTTTTATTAATATTATTAACCTATCTTTTGTTGAAACCTTATTTTTATTTGTATACTACTTTATTTTTTCTTTAATTACGTTTCCTTTTTACATGTTGATACTCGCCTAAGGAAGTTTTCGAAGCCCTTTAATTCTGTCTCATTCGGCGAATATCGACATGTTAGATTTCTCGTCTTACATTTTTAAAATTTAATATATATTTCCACTAATCCCAGTTGAACAGATCCGCTCCCTAGGACTCCACTTGGACAAACGTCTTACTTGGAATCCACAAACAAGACTAAAACGACAAAAAACGGCACGTCGTTACAGACTACCTCAACATTACTAGACAAACGTTCTAAGCTCCCTTACTTACGGAGTTGAGCTTTGGGGCTCTACTAAACTATCCAATTCATCCAGTATCCAATCCAAAATCCTTCGAAAAATCCTCAATGCTCCTTACTTTGTCACCAATAAACTTATCCATAAAGATCTTAATCTTCCATATGTTGCTGATTTAGCCCAAACCAGATACCAATTCGTTCATAGTAAGCTCCATAACCACTCAAATCCGCTAGTTTCTCAACTTGGTTCCCACTGAATTCCCGATAATCCTCTAAGGCGTCTGAAAAGAAGATGGCCTACAGATCTTCTCGTGTAGATTTTTATTGAAGTGCTACTAATGGTTCTTTTCAAGTTTTGACATTTTTTTGTAAGAGTTTTAAACACATTTACTTGATGTAAATATGTACAGTCGTAAATTTGAATAAATTGTTAAAAAAAATATATAAAATATATATATATATATATATATATGATTATATAAAAATACACAAACACACACACACACACACATATATATATATATATATATATATATATATATATATATATATATATATATATATATATATATATATATAAAGCAAAGTGCTGATGATTTGAATTCTTGTATGTTTTTAGAACTGGTAATAATTTTTTGAATATTCGAAATTTGTCTCCAGATAAAAACTCCAATCGAAGAACCAAATAATTCATACATCAAAATAGTTAATTCGGATAGACGAATATTATATTATAGTACAAGTGGCACTTGATTTTGTCTAATTTATTTTTTAATACTTTAAAATTAAATAGATTTTAGATATATTCCTAGCTAAAGAGTTATTTATTAAATTCATTGACAATTGCCAGTGTTTCATTACTAGATGGGAGCTTTTTATAGCGTCTAACTCGATATATACGATAATAAGTTCAAAGGACAGGATTTTATAGCCGAAGATAACGACTTTTAAATTTATGGAGGTAATAAAACTGTTATTAAATACTGACAGCAGTCGCTCGGGCAGGTTCTTTAATCAATCTAAGATATCATAACCAGATGGTGCTCTGTAATGCTATTACATTACCATTTAAGCCTCGAAATAATAAATAATATCTAAAATTATAATAATACGATATAATATTATGACAACCAGAGATATTGACAAAGGAGTGAACATGAAAGGCAACCTAAAGAAGTCAGCCAGAGGCTGCGGAGGCAACCCATTGGTAACTATTGCTGTTGCACCAGAGGCTGACCTGGAAACCCAGATTCGGCAAGGACGCCTGAATCAAGACCTCAATAAAAGGGATTTTCCTTCGTCCTTGCAGTAGTGGGGTATCCTGCCTGTTTCAGTGTCCTTTGGTGTTGGGATGACTCCATTTTGAACCAAACAAATTAATAACATAGTCGAAATTCAGTATTAATTTTTGGATGAAGCACTTAATTTTCACTATCTTAACAAATAGCTTTTAATTTAAAATTCGATTGAGTGAACTAATACATCACGATGAAAATGGAATAGACTTAAATATTTATGAATCATTAGAAATAATAAAGTTCATTACCAATGCAGAATTTATATTAAAATGGCGAAATAAATATTTTCAATAGTTCCATTTTAACTTAGGGAAAACCTAAAGGACTACCAATAAATGTAGAGATAATAAATAATATGTTTAATTATAATAATATGATATAATGTTATGACAACCAGAGATATTGACGAAGGAGTGAACATGGAAGGCAATCTAAAGAAGGCAGCCAGAGGCTGCGGAGGCTCTACACTCAGTCCTGATATCTTTTAGAAGTCCTTCCATCTTACCTCATTAGTTAAGTATCAATATGGTTGATTTCTGTCTTAGATTTAAAAATATTATATATTGAATACATTTAAATCCGTCATATATGTATATATTTTTATATATATATATTCGATATATATATATATATATATATATATATATATATATATATATATATATATATATATTATATATATATAAATTGCTGATGTTTTAAATCGTTTGCATGTTCTTAAAACTAGTATTCGAATACACAAATTCTAATAGAAGTGGCGAATAAATAATCAATCCCTAATACATATTAATAATATTATTGTCCACCCCCCCTTTACAGTATAAATTTATTTTTTTGTTTATTTTCTAGTACATATTGTTTCAGTGGATTCACCAGCAAGTATACTACTTATTGCCCTCGAGTGAAGGCTCATTGCACTTTATACTCACAGTCAGTAAATTTTTATTTAGAAAGCGGGGTAGCTCTGTGGGTAAGGCACTGGTATGCTTAGGGACCTGAGTTCGAGCCCGGTTTAAGGCAGAAAATTTAATCTCTGTTTCTTAGGCCGTGGATCGAGGGTCTGGAGATCCTGCTGGGGCACACCGAGTCTCTATAGAGTAGGTACCCTTAATTGGGGGGGAAATCTGGCTGTTGAGCGTGATTGCTGACCATATCACCACCAGGTACGTTGGTCACTAAACAATACTTCATAACCAAGTACTGAACTTAAGATTCTTTATGGGCTGTAGCGGTACATTTTTTTCAAATCAAATTCAGCTTAAGAGATGTTTTTAGACGCACACTTTCATAATCTTTGATTTTGTAAATAACAGATTTTTTTTTTTGAAAAAAACATTTTAGGGTATGTTGGGTTTTGTTGCCCCCAAAAATCTGAAAAAAAAAAAAATAAAACCTATATACCTTTTGTATATATTGGGGGTATTTCGGCTGGGCTATAAGAATATATATATATTGTTACTCTTATCATATATATATATATATATATATATATATATATATATATATATATAATATTTTAAAAACGTACGATTCAGTATATTAAGTAAATTCTGTATATCAGATTATAAAATGCTCCCTAATTTAAAAAATTCTGTATTATTAAAATAAATCTAATAGAAATAATAATATTTAAAAACCAAAGGATTTTGCTCTCTTGCAGTAGAAATACTTTTCCGTGCTATTTTCTAATTTGCCTACAACTTGAGTGTTAATTTCTAAACTCTCTAGTAGCTACTAGATCAGTCGGTGCTAGGCCTAGCAGTAACTACTGCCCTAACCTACCCAACTGCTAGGCTAGGAAGAGGATGGCAATAATTATCACGACCCTCCAGTTTAATAATGAGACAATTACGATGCGCCTAGCCTAATCAAACTGCTGATTGCATCCTGATAAGGCACCCTTGCTCTCTGATTAACTACCGCGAATTAATTGATTTATGCAGAGCAGTCTCCAGCGGACCTGGCTCTAAGGAAATATCATAGTGCTAAAGAAAGCCAAAATGGATGGAATTAGAAAATACCAATAGGAGAGAATTATTTGTTTGACCTATCTGTTGGAATAATATGTAAAGTATTGAACAGACTTCTTCCTCTTGATGAACTTAATCAAAAAAACGAAATCTCAAAATAAATTTTAAAGAAATATTTTTATGGGCCACTCAAAACAGTGAAGGCGGAAAAGAGAATCATTTGGCACAAGGTAGATTCAAGGACATAGAGGTTAGCTCGACATAAACAATGAAACCACGTTGTAAATGAGAAATATAAAACCAAAACCAGCCAAGTTGAATTTAAAGATTTTTTTGTTTGATTATTTTTCTCCTTGATTATCTTTATGTGGAAGATTTTCTTCCCAAAGTAGTTAATTTAACATGAAAAAGGCACACAAAAAATAAGGCCACTTCCTAATCCAGCCTGACCTTTAGGTACCTTTACAGACTAACTGTGAAAAAGTTTCAAAAATGGACTAGGCTGTAAGTATACAAAATATATATATTTTTTTTAAACATAGATCATACATTACATTTTATTTATTCCTGAAATTATAATGGAAGTATTATAAGCGATATTTCATTTTTTTTTTTTTTTTTTGGGGGGGGGAATATGAACCCAACATGCAAAAAAATATACTGTACGGTGAATTTTGCATTGTAATTTTTAGGCACAATCGATTTCCAGACTAATCTCAAATATTATCATGAAAATCTGAAAAAAAAAATACCTAACCCAATCTAAAAATGTTGTATATACTAGATAATACTAATAGTTGTAGATTATTAGATTTTGTCAGAAATAGATTTAGTTCGGTTTGCTATTAAAGCGTGTTTTTTTAGTTTTTTAAACTATTTTTTTTTTAAATAATAAATTTGGATTGTAAACTTCCAATTTTTGAGTTATATTTATTAGTTACATACATACATACAGGTATATTTCGTTCAGAACTCACCCCAAGGCGTTTGTGATACTAATCCCGCAATGAGCGCTACCAACCTGCATTTAGCCCGATGCATAAACAAGGAAGGCATCTTCAAGTGTAGTTAGTACAAGGTTGAATACTGTTACCATTATAGTCTTTATCGGAAACCCATCCAACATGCATTACATAACCCGAGTGACAGTCACTAATTATAAATGTCGATCAACTTATTTTTGTTCTCATTTTGAATCCCATTTATTGTAAAATGACAGACTTTTAGGATTGGAAATTTTGTAATTATAAAAAATATTACAAAGCATCAGTCAGGTTATTGGCAGTTTGAATCCTGGCACAAGTTGGATTGGCTAGACGAAAAAGAAAGCTAAACAGTGCGTAATCATTAACCTTTGGTCTAAGATCAAATGAATGGAATTTATTTACAACCTTGGCCGTTTGTTTACTACCTCAACTGAACATAACGCGTAAAATACAACATTCCTTTTTATACTGTAGTTCCTATAAAGTAGAATACACGGGACATACTCTTAAGCAGTAATATATGAGTAAATTTACATTTTATATTTGATATAATTTAGTATACAAATGATTGTACAAATGATGTACAAATGATTAGGAAAATAAAAACGATACAACGAAATCCAAGGAAACGGCGCAAATGGTCTCTTGAGTAACTCTTTCGAAGGAATTATTCCCAGAACTGAAATTAAATAGCTTTTTCCATAGTTTATTTTAGAAAAATATTACTTCGCTGAAACCTTATTTTATTATGTTCCGAAGAAATTAATTTTGTTAATAGAAAAAAACTAATAGTAATTAAATTAAATTTATAACTAATGATAATTCGAAATAACAAAGTAGAGAATTTTAAACCAATATAGATCCTAAACAAAACGAATTCTCTATTAAAATTTTCATATGAACATTGTTGGAAAATATTCGATACGATCAACACCAAAAGAGCTGTAGTGTGTCAAAAAAAAGGTAAGGCAAAATGATCAGGCTTCTAAAGGGTACGTTCCAGCAACAAATGTTATATAACGAAAAATATTTTCCATTATATTTCTGATTAGGAAACTATTACCAAATTTTCGATTTAAGTCATACCTAGAGCGTGTCAAAATGTTAAATTTTTTAGGATGATAAAAACACTATAGACCTTCAGCCATTGATATAACTATGTAAATTATGAAATTTTCTTAATATATACACTATGATTTATTATAATATTATTATCACTTATTTTTGATGTAATATATTTATCCTCTATCTTGGTGTGACAAGGTTGAGGAAATTATCAGTTTTCCAAGACAGGAGAGTTGCCGAGCGGAGAGGAGCTAAGTGTGTTTTGAGGTCACCATGCAATTCCAACTCCCTTCCCCTTATTGCCACGATCTTGCCCGCTTGTTCACTCCAACACAATAATCGATTTATAATGTTCATAAGCGCAAAGTTTAAATATTTACATCAGCTGGTTTATTGATTAAGTAATTTCTAGAATGATAATAAAATCGGAAAATAATTAACTACATATTAACTGGTTACCTCAATCATATTTGATCTGGCAATAAAATTCTTATAGCTGACTAGGAGAAATCTAATTAAAATCAAACGATTGTGATATGTAATTGAACATATAATAAAATCAGGGGTTGGGGGAGTTTGGATAAACATTGGATGTTTAGAAGTAAAAAAAAAGAAAAGAATATTAACGAATGAAAAAGATTGAAATCCAGAATTGATTTTTTAAAGACAGTTATTTCCGTTCCATATACTTAAACCTTTTATTAATATCTTCCTCTTATAACTGTAAACTATAGACAGTAAATTATAAACAAAACATTTACGATTAAATATCACTTCTTTAGTATATTTCTAAAAACATTCTAAACAAAATAATAATATTTAAAAATTCGTCTGGTTTCTTCATCAAATATTTTTTATAGTGTAGGGAGAGTTTGTATACGTAACAATGGATGTTCCAGACCAACAATTAATAATTAAAAAAAAAATCATAAATGAGCGTTATATTCAGCAGCACCTCCTTCTGGCAGTGTATTACAAAAATAATATGAAACAGATCTCTCATCCAGCTCCTTTTAATATGACAATAACTCTGGATTTGCACTGACTAAAGTATGTTATTATGTCCATGAATTTAATAGTATGTACGCTCTTACTGCAATGTTTGAGTGCAATGTTTAGTTTCAAATGAACTAAGGTGAATTTATAATTGATATTAGAATTACAAATTAAAAATTGGTATTTTCTCAAAGTAAGTAGTCTTTTTTTTTTTAATTATTTGCGTAGAGTATGTCCTTATGGGTTTGAGTAGATTCAAATGTTCAGTCTCCAAAGGGGTATCACTATGTCAATTTTTTATTTATTTATTTATTTTTAATTTCTTTATTTTGGATATAGAAGCTTTGTCACTCGTTTCTATAGGTAATAATGATTTCAAAATAACCGAGAAAAAAAATTGAAAAATTTCAAAATATGAAAGAAAAAAACTTGATCTGTTTCTAAATTGTTGTAGTTTGATCTAGCCATAGTCAGGTCGATTTAAAGTTGTTCAGTTAATAATTATTTGTATTAGGAATATTATATTTTTCTATTAAAAAAAAAAAAAAAAATTATATATGGCTCAATTTTTACATAAATATAATAAACTTTAATATCTACCAAAATAATTGTAATTGAATCACTTTATTCCGATAATGCAGTATATTTTTAAAATTCAATAGGATAGGATTCAAGTTTTAAGAATAACTTCATTGAAAGAAAAATATTAATACTGAAACGAAGTTGAACAACCCCAATAATGGAAATAGAAAAAGAAAAGCAAAGATAGGAAAAGAAGACTCAGGGCTTGTTGCTAAGCTTAGACTGTTCCACTTGCTGATTTAGATCCATTTTGAACCGAACCACGCATTGTCCCAGCCGTGTGTGAAGCACGCGTGAAATTTTCAGCTTTTCTTTTGTGTCCACGCTCAGGGCAGTAGTTGTAAGAGTTTCAATGCCGGTATAAATTTCAATATATCAGAGGATAATAATTTCCTAAATTCAACATTTTTATTTACGAGAGTTTTTGTTTAAAAACACCATTACATTTAAAAGTTTAATTAACATCTAATGATTTCAAGACCTTTGATGATTCATATCAATTGAAACCAGACTGCGCCGGAGAAATTCATTCTCAACTGATTCAATCACGGTTCTACTAGATATAAATTGGCTCTTACCATTAATTTAGACATTTCATATAATCTTTATTATTATAACTTATTACCATTTTAAAGATACATGATTGAATTAATGAGATAACAATTTTATATTTTTTTATTTATTCGTTGAAGTTTTTAAAATAACGATATTTTAGGGAAGGGAAAGGAAACGAGCCCACAATGGCAATATGTCAATATCATATGGCACGTTTTCACAAAAATTGTATGTGAAATTGGCATTTAAATCGTTTCAAAAATTTAAAATAATTTTCGATTCGAGTTATTTACACAATAGAAGTGTATTAGTATTGATTTTTCTGATATATTTCGTAATATTATAAAGTAATATCTTTTCCAATGACGAGAACTAAATTAATAAATAAATCCCATAAGATGTTGCGGTACATAAACTACATTATTGATATGAGATTTAAGTCTACAATACGATCAAAGCACCTGATTTATTTCCTGACTAATGTGACATTAAAATTATGAGTTTGGCCAGATCAAGAAATCGATACTACAGAAAAAAAAAAAAAAAAAAATTTTTTCGTCTAGTAAAAAAGTTTGGAGAAAAGGCATCTAAAGTAGTAACGGTTAGGATATAAGTACTACGGAAAGGATTAAGAGGACTAATGCACATCCACTCAACCACAATACAACCCTCCCATATACGCCTAATTCTTACCTTTGGACGCTTACCCCAACACTGATAACCTTTTTTTGGAATTCGGTTTTAAATCCAACGACTTTACATGCCCACTTTAATCGTCACCCTTCTGTAAAATATTTTAAAAATTCTATGCAATATTTTGCTATCGAAAACTTTAAGGCGTCGTTCTTCACATAACGTGCAAGCGACCAACAATAAATCCTAATTTTTAGGTTTCTGTACGAGTCAATCAAAAGTTGAGCTTTAGGGCTCCACAAAACCATCCAATCCCTACAATCCAAAATCCTTCGAAAAATCCTCAATGCTCCTTACTTTGTCACCAATAAACATATCCATAAAGATCTTAATGTTCTATATGTTGCTGATTTAGCCCAAATCAGATACCTATCCTTTTATAGTAAGCTCTATAACCACTCAAATCCACTAGTTTCTCAACATGCTTCCCACTCCATTCCCGATAATCCTCCGAGGAAAAGAAGATGGCCTAGAGATCTTCTAGTGTAGAATTTTTATTAAAGTGCTACTGAGGAGTAGTTCTTTTCAAGTTTTGACATGCTATTATAATCGTTATGTACAAATTCACTTGATGTATATAATTTGTACAGTTTTAAATTTCAAGAAATTTAAGAAAAAAGGTTTCTGTACTGTCTGCAGGCATGAACTGAGTACTTTTGTGACCGATAAATAACTAGCCGTTTCCGGCCCTTAATTTTGACTTTATTTCATCTTGAATTCCATTTTCTCGTATTAAATTTAATCCCTGATGTACCTATATCGTCGATATTATCTACCGTTCCTACTGCTAACTGTATGTTTTGCGTTATTATTGATTACTAGGCCAATTTCATTACCGGGTTTTATTAGCGTTCTTGTATTTGATTTGTATCAAACCTTGTAAGCAAGCGATACACTAACTTATCTGTAAGGAATGTTCAGGTAACCAACCTATTCTATCCAGGGTGGGAAGGGAACATAGTACCTTAAGTATCCCTATTTTGATGGAGAGGTTTATTGTGATAGCGCGTGGCGGCTCATAGGCCAGGGGCGCTAGGAGCTGCGGGTAGTGACTCACTTAAGCTCTTTGTAATTCGTGGGAAATTAGTATATGGCAATTTCTCTATGACAATCCTCTTTGGCATTGGGGAAAAGGGCAACGAGAACAACAATAACATAATTTAGATTAAATGATTGACACAAAACCTTCAAAAAGCTCTTTTAACAGATGTCTGTTAAGTTCTAATGTTTAGCTCTATTCACATAATTTAATTATTAAAATAGAAGTTTAACACTACGCCATTTAGATATAGAGATTAAATTAAAATGATGTAACTGTCATATAGAAATTACAAATTAGTGGAATGATGTCAGGTATATATTATTTTATTCACCAGATTTTTTTTAAAAGGTTTGTTTTTAACCCAGTTTATTCAAACTAGTAAATATTACTGATAGGTAGAATATACAACTAGAAGATACGATTGAAAAAGCTGAAAAGTGCTTGTATATGGAAAGCCAGTAGCCAGTAGCAAAACACATCCTTTCCGCCCAAATTGAAGTACATAAGGAAATCAGGCACCCAAAAAAAAAAAACAACAACGAAACAACTAATAAATATCTAAATCCAAATATATATACAAAATGACGAAGAACTGATAAATTGTGTTCAATTTCATTAGACGATTCTGTAACTCTTCGAGATTATTTATCTCACTCGAGATACGCATGATGGTGCAGAAGGATAAATGAATGTCACTTCTATTGCATGTTTTTTTAGTTGAATACTAGTCTGAAATGTAGAACATATATATATATATATATATATATATATATATATATATATATATATATATATATCATATATAATCCATATATCACTTTATCCAATATATATGGATAATTCACTATTTTTGTTAGATGTTAAATAAGGTTTTTGAGGTTCATTTAATAAATAAAAACAACTATTTTGGCGACGCTTCGAGACTTGTTCTCATAATCATACTCGGCATTTTAGTAGGAAACTGTCACTAGAATAGTTGTTTTATTTATTTGACAGAACCTCCAGAATCTTACTATATATATATATATATATATATATATATATATATATATATATTATATCCTATAGACAAAAATTTTTTCTCCTAAGAAAAAAATATATATTGAATACTGTAGTTGAATTTGATACTAAGTAATGCCAGTCCAATAAAAAAATACATTTCGCTCATTAACAGTTTAGCATTATTAGCAATAAAGTTTAATTATCGAAAAAAAAAAAAAAAAAATATATTCTATGGTTTACTACTGAAACATTTTAAAAGTGTCTGAAAGGACAAATTATAGTTATCATAAGTCAATTAGTTATAGGGTATCGCTTACGTTAAAAAAAAAAAAATTAAAAAGAATAATTTTTGTTGATGTTTATTCTAATAACTTTCTAATTTAGAAAGCGAAATATAATTGTTAATATCTTATTACTGTTAAAAAGAGTAATTATAAAATTGGAGTAAAGTATGTTTTAAAAATATATATGTTTTAATGAAAGTAACTATTTTATAGCGGTCATTCTAGAAATTAATTCGACTTTATAATTATTGCTTGTTATAATCTTTTTAGAGAACAATAATAAAAGAATACTTTAATAGTATTATCGAGCAATATTTTAGTATCACGGTATGAGATGTAAAGACTAAAATTGAATTTAGCATTAATAAATTTAAGCACAATAATCCAGTTAGGGTTGGGAGCGAACCATGTTGGTCTAGATGGCTTGGCATTTTGCGTCCCAGCAGGAGTAATGCCACTTCCTTGTAGGTTTGTTCCTTGCTTTCTCAATATTTCTTATTTTCTTGGGTAGAATAAGTGTCTAAATGAATTATAAGGAGTAAAAATTTTCTATCATTGCTCAATGCTTACATAACTGCTACTGCTAGGCAAGCGTTTTAATTTTTTTCTATTTTTAAAACTAAAGATAAAATTGACTCAATATCTTAAAAGGTACGTCGAAATGAAAATTTCGTTCATTATATAACATAAACAGTACAATACCGTGGTCTGACATTTAATAGTACAATGGTATGGCGTCCACACATCAAGAAAAAAAGGAAAACTCTCAATCAAAGGTTGATTCTTTTATACTCATTCATGACACAAAATGAGCACTTAAAATTACTTACAAAAACCTATGTTTACTTACTAATAAACTTCAATTTTTTCAGACAAAAACATTCGGAACAATCACGAAAGAAGTTTTTATGTAAGCAACACGACTTCATATACTGGCTTTCGCACACCAACTGTTAATGAACAAATACGAACTCTCTGCAAACGATTTCACGAAAAATTACATGGACATCCCAACAAACAAATAAACCATGTGTGCACAACGTATATTCCAGAAAACACCCATATAATGCTTAACAGGAGGATTTTTTTCTTCTGGATAAGGAATGGGTCTCTTGAGCTAAGTTGGAAAAAAAAAAAATTAAGTCAGGAGGATGTGCAAACTAATTCAGTATTTCATTAAATTCACTGATTTTTTTATCGCTTTGATTGAGAGGTGTAAGAAGAGATACAATAGAGATAAAATAAAAATTATTCAATAAATTTACAATATATATATTAGAGAGATACAATATATATAAATTCACATATATTTTAATTACTCTTAAAAGATTTAAGAATAAAAACATATCGTCTAGATAATAAACTTCTTGTGACGAAGATTTCAATTTTTTTAATATAAAAATACCCATTTATCAAAAAATTACAACAGCAACAATTTATTATTATGTCACTTGTTTTGTCACGATTTGATAATATTTAGATACAGAAACTTCCGAAGATTAAAATCTAAAAAAAAAAAAAAAAAAAAAAATCTTAAGATTCCTAATAATAGCTGGAAGGCAGATTAAACTGGGAAAACCTAGAAGACCTTGGTAAAACCTTTTTCTGAGGCCGAGCTCATACAAAAGAGGGAGAGGTTTTTTCTCTGTATCTTTCATCTGAAGGATATTGTAGCAAGGAAGCCGCAATATCAACATTTTTGTTGACATTGTTGCAAAGTTGCTGCAACCTTCCACCCCGTCCAAGGACGTCGAGCTGCGACGTTATCCCCTTACCGGCCAGTAACAATTTAGAGTAATTGGTGATTCACATTCATCTTATCAGAGCGACATAGAAATTTTTTATGTGATTTGTTGGTTTAATGTCATTTAAAAAAATTGTATTCGAAACTTTAAATGATGAAACGTAATAATAATTGCAAGCAATATTAAATCATAAATATTAAGAATTTGAATAAATGGTGACATGCATAAATTAATATTCATATAAAAAAAAAAAATCGTACAATGTAGAAGCATGAAATAATGTCGCTTAAGTCCTGCATAGGATGAAGTAAGGCACTTTAAAAGGCGCTTGTCAACTTTCAACCTCTGCCTTTTAAAGTTTTTTAAAACACATTTAACTCCAGTTAAAGTGAAATTTAATTTCACATGATTCTATTCCATTCGACAATTTATTAATCACTTTTGTTCCATAATATAATGCTTATAAATTGTTTTATTTATTAATTTTTAATGTCAATACTTGTATAATTGTGTGGTTTTTTTTAGCTGTTCACTTTCATGTCATTTATTTTAGTAACACTGGTATAATATTATTTTTTATTATCGAACTAATTACATATACCGTTTAAACCGAAACTCAGACTCATATAGTTAAATATAAAATTATCAAGGAATTATGATTAAGATGAAATTTGCTCGGGTAAACATAAAGTGTATGCATGAACTTTAACAAAGAACAAACATAATAAGCTTGGAAGGCCCAGTTTTCTACCTGCCAGCCAAGTTCATTGAGCATTCTGGCGTTTCTTGTACCGTTAGCAGGCGGTAGTGACTCTAACAGCACTTCGGATATGGGTTACAATGCCATTTTAATGTTTTTCACCACTTTACCGATTACTATAATTATATTTCGATCTCTCGAGGTTAGAACATTCGAATTATTTAGTTTTTTAATCAGTAAAATAAATTCGTTATAAAATAATAGTAGGGAATATGTAAGAACAGTGAATAAAGGGAAAAAAATCAAAGAATATCATAATATTACATGTCCTGAATTTTAAATAGTTAATGTTAGCTCGACTCAGTGATGTAATTGTGACGGAGAAGAGAAATAAGACGAGCCAAATAAACGACACTACATTTCCCCCTGCGTCATCTGGTTAATTTGAATTTTAAAATGTTATCTCCACGCGAGGAGTTACTAAGTGGTAATTATTGGATGGGTGTGCTGTTACGGATCCCAATTGAAACATCATCTCTCTTATCTGTCCCTTATCAAACCTCTCTCAGCTCTCCGCTCGGCCCTACGCAAACACACAAATATTTGACTACTATTTATAAAATCAATGCGATATTTGTCACTCTATGAAAGGGATACAAATCTACATTTTAAATAATGTATGAGGTAGCATAATACTCTGTTTTATTAGCGGTTTAAAGGTGAATTTACCGTTCCGCACTGTTATTGCTATAATCAAATCAGTGTTTATATGGAGGACCAAAGGTTCGTCACCGACGCCTTCTCTGCTATTAATAGAACTACTTAAAATACTTTACTCGCTATAAACTAGGACTGAGTTTAGAATCAATATTTATGACAGGAATGGAATTATAACCAGTTCTAGACTAAGGAGGCCACGCGGCATTCCAGTGAACAGCTTTTGAAACCTTCATAGAGGTCAGGTTAAGTTTACCTTCTTCCGGCCTGGGATCTTCCTCGCAGTAGAAGACTTCCTCTTCGATGCTGTATTGGACTTCTCGATGTCCGCTGGGGTCGCGACTCCTGCGCTCGTCTTCGTCCTCGAAGTATCCGCTCTCGTGCTCCGTCTTATGGACGCCCATCTTCATCTTTTTTTTTATCCGTCAGCACATCAAGTGTCACAAGTGATAATGAATCAAAGAGGTCACAACCGCTTCCACATTAATGTGATCGAATAAAAAAAAAATTCGAAATAAATATCGAATATAATAAATATATTGAATAACAACGCACAGAAATACGACGGGAAAAAATGAGGCACTGTTATGGAGTTAAGAAAACTATAAAAATATCCCACTCGATGGGACACACACCTCCCCTGGAGGCTACGAACTGACTAGCTCTCGTGGCTTCCCCCACCGTAGAAACAGCTGACAGCGGCGCATGCGCCCCTCCACACGATGCCCGACATCTGCTCGCTGTTGGCAAACTCCATGGATTGATTTTTATTAATACAATAGCCAGTCCTCGTCCACTCTAATTGCTTCCATAATCAGTTCTCAATGCACCTGCTATAATAGCCATTATATATATTGTCCCTCTGTTGTCCGGTCCTTCAAGATTCAACTGACGACCTGTGAAACTTTCCCTTGTAATATATTTTCTTCGCATCGAAGGTCTGAGGTTCTCAAGAACGGATTACTTAATTATATCCCATTTACTTATTCACCTACTAAATTGACTACAATTCATTTAGAGAGGAAATCTCAATATAATACAACTACCTGTTAGCTCCATTCTCCTCAACTCCTAATAAAAACTTTCTATCGAGGTTGAAAAATAAATAAGCCAGTTTGAGTCGTATTCTTCTTTCAGAAAATAAATTAATTAATAACTTCTGTATTAATAAAAGAACGAACAAATGCAAATGTTTTATTAAATAAATATTACCATCTGCTTCTCTTTAGGGCAATAAGTACCTAATATAGGCGACAAAGTATCCATTCACAAAATACGTACAATGAAGACAAATAATATAAACCAAAAAAAAATAATTAATAATAAACTGAAATGAAATAAATAAATTTAAATACAACAGCACAATATTTACAAACAACACAGGGAACCCCTAATCAAGATTGTCACTCATAAAATAAAATTAACTTTTATTGAACTGCTACCAATGGGTAGTTGCTTTACAAGCGATTGCCATGCTATTATGAACGTTATCTTCAAATTTAATAAATTTGTTCTATTTATTTATATTTTTAACAGTAAATTTCAATAATTAAATAACTAAAAATACAATTTGAAATCCCAAATAAGGCAATTTTTATTTAGGAAAGACGAATAATAATTTTTTTTTCTCGACTTTTCACTGAGATTATTTCTTGCCTCCATAAATAAACACCACATTTTGAGAATAAAATCAATAATATATTTTTAAAAAATTATAAAAAAGATTTATGCGAAAAATAAAAATATATTTTGGATAAAATTATGTGTACTTGAAAATAACTTTGTAACAGCTGAATCGTTGCGGACCATTTATACATTAATTATATATTTAAATTCTTAATTATATTTGTTTATAGTAATATTAACATATAAATGGTATGTCAATATAAAATTATCAATATGTTAAATTATTAATTATAAATGAATAATAATAAATATATTAATTAAATTTTAAAATTTATGTACTGATTATATAATAATTTTTTTTATTTTGATCTTCAAATAAAGAGTTGACTATATAATCCCAAGTTATTATTTAATAATTTTTCAAAAGTAAAATATCTTTTCATTCCCAAATAAATGTTTTTGTTCAAATTTTTTGCTGAACGTTTATATCCTACAACATTTTTTTCTTTTTCATCCAAAACATTTATAAATAATTATTCCTTATTTATTATTATGTAATTATTTGATCCGATCAATTTTTCAATATTGTTGCTAAACGATCCAAAGAACTCTTAAGAAGTAATAATTAATATATTTGCGGTTAAAATATAAAAACGCAGCTGTTCACGATTTCCTGTTGTCCATGCACAGTAAGCAAAAACACGTTTAATTCCTTTTGTCACTATTAACTCAGCCCTTGTTACGTAAAGAATATTTTTTTGTGATTTCTCCATGTATGATGGTTGTGATGAGATCCCAAACAAAAGGAGATAATAAAAACAACAATAATCATTAAAATAACATTAGAAGTTTACTTACTAGTAACGAAATATTTGGTTTGAATTATAGATTTGAATGCTACCTGACAAAGCACCAAGATAGCTGATCGAATGTATTGTATAAATACATTATTATAATTATTAAAAAATATATATATTTCTCCTTTGTGACAATGGCCAGAAAGGTTTAAATTTAATTTAGATTCTGAATACAAAGTATTAAAAAATTAGGTTTTACAGAAACACAGTTTCACTTTTATAAACCGATGGTGTTGAAACGGTTTATTAAGATAAGAATCACATCGGATCCGATTTCATCAAAAGATTTATCAACATTATTCAAAAGGACGATATCTTCATCGATCTAACTTTCGCCAAGAAAAGTAACAATAGTATTGTTAAATTAGAAATAGCAATTAGCATAGCTTCAAAATTATTATAGTTGTTTTGTTTTAAAGATAACATTTCAAAATAAAAACTACTTAAATGCGTATGAATTTAATTAATTCAATATTATCATTGCGTAACAGGTGGTCAAAATTCTCTATAAACCTTACTTCACGCCAGTATTAAAGGTTATGGCGGTAGGATTGAATTTAGTTTTCATAGTTTCCTATATATACTATTTTTTTATTTATATATTTTAACTTTATAAACATGTTCAAATGTAGTAAATCATTATGTTTTTCTTTCTTTTTTTTAAAAATTATTACAATACAAAACGAACATATACAGCAAGTCTAAAGAATAACGAATATACGTTATGTATCTGAAAATAATTTTGGTTTAAGGATAACTATGAATAAAAAGTTATAAGCTGTTTCGTTTATTAAACTCGCTATAAGAGTTATAATTATTAAACCCCAATTTAGAAAAATTCCTAAAAACAGAAAGCACTATATTGCGTATTATTCACGGACTCGAGATAAGAACATGGAATTTTTGGGGAAAGTGGAAAATCCAGGAATTACAACAAGGAAAAGACAGAATTTTTTTTTTCTTTTCATTTATTAACATTTACAACTGTACAAAATAATATACAGTAAGTAAATGTGTTGATAATGAATACAATGTTATGTAAATAACTTGTGAAGAACTACTCACTAGTAGTACTTCAATAAAATCTACACTAAAATGTCTCTAGGCCATCTTCTTTTCAGACGCCTCGGAGGATTAGCGGGAATGGAGAGGGAAGCAAGTTGGGAGACTAGTGGATTAGAGTGGTTATGGAGCTTACTATGGAAGGATGCATATCTGGTTTGGGCTACATCAACAACATATGGAACTTTAAGAACTTTATGGATAAGTTTATTGGTCACAAAATAAGGAGCATGGAGGATTCTCCGAAGGATTTTGGATTGTAAGGATTCGATACGAGATGAATTGGATGGTTTAGTAGAGCCCCAAAGCTCAACTCCGTGCGTCCACATGGGTCTTATCACAGTCATGTAGATGAGTCTTTTGTAATTTATTGGAAGCTTTGAACGTTTGTCTAGTAAATGTTGAAGTAAAAAAAAAACAACTACATATACAACATTAAAAGCCTGGGAGGTAACACTAAACAAATAAAAGAAGAATGGCATAATGTACAATACATGGCAAAGAAGTAATAATGTACAATACACAGTAAGTAAATTAGAGGAACCTTGAATTTGTTGGCATATCAACAGTATTACGTCGATGAAATTATATTGAAAGGTTTCGAAGCCTCTTCAGACGCCTCGGGTAGCTATCGAGAATCGAAGAGAAAGCAGGTTGAGAGACTAGTAGGCTTTTATTATGGACAGATAAATAAGTATTCTTCTTATAAATCGAAACTGGAAATTATATGACAGATGAATTTAATGGTTTAATGGAGCCTTACCGTTCAAATTCGTGATATCAACTAAAAATTCGTTGTGAATAAAGGACTATCACCTTGCGACAAGATGTTTATCACGAATTTCTTTAATAAATGACTTTCATTAATAAATGACTTCTTAATAAATTAAACAGAAGAATTTAAGTAAGTAAATAAAGTAGTAAACGGAACATTTGGATTGACTTAGAGCTAAACTGTTTTCCTAATTAAAAAAAAAAAAGAGTAAGCAGCTTTAAACAAAGATAAATTAATAAGCCTAACCTAAATAACCTGAACATCCAAGTGTCTACTTGAAAAGTCATACTTTTTTGAGATCACTATTAGATGACGTGTGTGTATAATACACTAGCTCTACTTTGATAGAACTTGCAGGTCAGTATGAATATGTATATATGCTAATTAAGGTAACATTTCAATATGTTGAGGTTATATATTTACTTCATAACCTAACGAAAGCTTTGACAATTACCTGGAAGAATTAGTTGAGTTGAAATTGACTGATTTGATGAAATAATGAATTTATTCTATTATGGATCAACATTTTGGATCCGTAGTCACAATTTTGAGCGATTCATTGAAATAATTTTTCTTAGTATTACATCTCTGTAATTATGTAATGACATAAAAGTTGACATAGACAGATTGTCAAATCCAATAAGACACTCGACCTCCAAAGGATCATGGACTAAGTAATCTTAATGCCACACGTGGCCAGGAAGTTTGATAGGTGAATATTGAAAGGGACTACTGGAGTCTTAAGGGGACCAGGTTTCCACTAGTTACCAATCTGGACCCAGTCAGTCAAATATATCCAAGTACTAATGGAGCTAGGAACGTGAAGGGGTTGGTTGTCCAGGTGTAAAGAAAGACTACCATAAAATGTGTAATTCTAATATTCTATAAATCATACAGTTAGAATGGTTCAATAGGAAAGGAAAACATCGATATATAAGACGAATGTCAATTATTCGAGGAATGAATTAAACGTTCCTAGATTGTTGAAAATTTAAAAATAAAATTAGCAGAAAGAAGAATGTGACGAAAAACAAACATTTAATCTGGAAGCTGTTATTTGTATTCAATTAAAACATATTTAATTTCAGGTTTATTATCTATGGTGTCGAAATTGGAGAATTAAAATAAATCCAAGCAAATCCCATCAAATAACCTTTACCCTTCGCCGTAAACCTACGATTTCCTGCCCTACAGTATCCTTTAATAATATCCCACTGATTCCTGTTGAACAGGACTCCAACTGTACAAACGTTAAACTGGAATCCACATACGAGATTAAAAGGACAGGGAACCGCTTGTCGTTTTCGACTTCTACAACATTTATTAGACAAACGTTCAAACCTTCTGATTTACTAAAAAAAAACTCATTTACATGGCAGTTATCAGACCTATTTGGACATATGGGAATGAGCTTTGGGGCTCAACTAAACCTTCTAATTCTTCCTGTATCCAATCCTTACCATCCGAAATCCTTCGAAAAATTCTTAATGCTCCTTACTTTATTAAAAACAAACTTATCCATAAAGATCTTAATGTCCCATATGTTGCTGATTTAGCCCAGACCAGATACCTATCCTTCCATAGTAAACTCCATAACCATTCTAATTCACTAGTCTCTCAACTTGCTTCCCATTATCTTCCAGATAACCCTCCGAGGAGTCTGAAAAGAAGATGGCCTAGAGACCTTCTAGTGTAGTATTGTTATTGAAGTGCTACTAGTGATTAGTTCTTTACAAGTTATTTACATGCCATTGTATTCATATTCACTACCAACACATTTTCTTAATGTATATTATTTTGTACAGTTGTAAATTTCTATCAATTGATAAAAAAAAAATTAAAAAAAGATTTATTATCGATTTTAGAGGCCTTAGTTAAAGATTTTTTTTATCTTAGTTAAGGAGGGAGGTCCCTCACCCATCTCTTTTTAGCCTTCGGTAAGAGTACATAGCCATGTCATGTACAAGTCTGTTAGAATGATCATTAAGTTTGTTTGTAAAGTATTTTGTATTTAGTTTTAATATGGCTTAATACAGTGGGTATGTATTAGTCTATGCGCAGTGTATTTTACTTACGTACTATGGAAATCGTTCTATTAGTCGCAGTGCAGCATATAATTTATCAGTTCCTAACCACAAAATTAATTTTTAAAAATGATTGAAAAAACTTAAAGTAAATACATGATTTCTATTATGAGGGCCGAGCAGGCTAATACGCGCGCAATATATAATTTTAAGTACAAAATTAAATACAGTTGATTGTGGTAAGACTTGAATGGGTAACGTAGTAGGTAACCATTCCTACAAAAACAAAACAAAAACAAACACATTTGCTCCAACCCTCGGACGAATGAGGCCGTCAGGCTACAGGAGGCAACTCACACCAACCGGACTCTATTCCGTGTATCTTAATTAAGTATCGTGATGTGGTTTTTCAGAATGCGAAGCCTACTGACCATGAAGAATCATAATCAACGAATCTAGACTGGTTTGTTACTGTTCTTGGGCTCGAGTGTCGGTGGCTGAAGAATCGGCCCAAAAGAGCGCGGCAGTGGAGAAGTAGGTAGTTGTAGCCTTGGTACATTACATGACAATTGGTAGATTTACCTAATAAGCCGTTGCACCATCGAAACCATGGGTTACAGAAAGATAATGATTCCCTTCAATTTGATACATTGATTACATGTAGTAATTTTTATAATGTTAGACATACAGTAAGTTTAGGAGCTGTTGATGAATGTTAATAATATTCAAAACTAGTCTTTAAATAAAATTAAATCCAGTAGAAGTATAGAATAATTTATCAATCCAAGTAGTATTGATACTTCTACACCGCCATGCGTGCATCAACTAACTAAGTTAAGTATAAAAGAAGTGACGAATCTTTTTTGTTTTTTTAGCCACAATTTCCTTCAAATTATATTTTTAAAAATTAATATACTGCCTGGTTCATGATTACCTAGTTAATATTCGTTAATTAAAAAAAAAAGTCCTATACTTGTCTTTCATTCGATCAGATTTCATTGACCTGTATCCTATTAATGCTAAGATTTTTTTTTTAGGTTTCTTCTAGATGTTATTGCTTCTTTTAGCCTGTAATGCTATGATGATGTTTAGGTATTATTTCTCGATGAGAGACTCAAATAGAAACGAGAACGCAAAATAGGTAGTTTTGGAAGCCCAGGTGTTGGTATAATTTAAGAAATGTGTTTGTTCTAGACTATATAGTACTAAGGATGAATGGGATATTGACAAACATACCTGTCATTGTGTCAAGCTGATTGCATAAGGAAACTACACCTGCAGCCTTCAACGTAGCCAGACCTCGCGCCATTATATCAAAGCTAAATCTTTATATCAGATCTATTACTAGCACGGCATTTCCTATCCTCTCACAAACACAAAATGTCGTACAAATGGTCCCACGTATGAGGGGCTAAAGTTAAGGTTAAAAATATTTATTGAAATAATTAATAAATCCATCAATAAATATATATATTTCGATCTTTGGGGACTTCCTAGACTGCAGCAATATTTGCTAAAACAATAAGTTTCAAATCGGACCATTGAAAGGGAAATATCTGTTAGTTAATATATTAATTTATTTTTCCATTGTTTCCTTCTCATATGATCGTTGATAAATGCAATCACCACCATACAGTACCATGTGGATATTTTGATTTAGGCTAATGCAACATATTTATGCTATTATGCTTAAAATGTTTATGACCTATAATTAATAGGAGCTCATGAGCCAAATTTTTCAAAAAGTTTTCTTTAGGAAAAGGCAATATAGGTGTCAGTAGCATTCTTTGATCTTTTTTTTTTTTTTTTTTCAATTTGTTAAAATTGTTTTAAAAGGTACGAACATATGCATAGGTATTGACCTATGCATATGTTCGTACTTTTTAAGTCATATGCTTTATTGTTTGGCATTCTATTAATCGTTTGACTTGTTATTTTTATCTTGTTTGAACAATTTTAAATTTTAAATAAGACAATATGGAAAATGTAAATACTAACAATATAATGATTCTCAATATATCCATCCAGTATAAATGTAAATGAACCCACACAATAAATAATAACAATATCAAATATAATTAAAATATATACATATATAAATAAACGGAAATATTTATACAGTCCTACATATTTACGAATTATGCATTATAAATAGCCACAATCCCAGAGCCTGTGAAGGTTGAATAAGGGCACATTGGCCGCAGTTTTTTTTTTATATTTATCAATAACTGTTATTTTTATAAACCTTATTAAATTTATTAGTTTATTTTATAATTAATATAAAATGATTGCATATTATTTATAGTAATAAGAAAGCCTTCAAAGGAACTAATTATGAGCGCTCCTAGATGGGTTTAAATCAATGATAATAATAAAAATAATAGCAACAAAATAAACATAAGTGTTTATTTAATAATTAATTTTCCTACGATTATAACTAGGACTGCGAATTATATGCAATAAAAACTGAAAAATATGCACATGTATATGGGAATATATTTGGTAAAATATGCAATTAAATAGCTGAAATATGCAACTTTCTTCGTTATTTAGAAAAATAAAAAAATTGCAATACATACTTTTGTGTAAGTGTAAAAACTCACGTTTAAGTAACCAATTGTGTCGGAAAAAGAAACAATAGGAATAAGATTTTAAAAAACAAAAAGTCAAGGTGGGTATGGAAGGGTATGTCAGCTGGGCATAAATCGGTATTGAAACCAATATTTTCTGATCTAGTGGCAGTTTGTGTAACAAGTTTTTTCAAATTTTGATTTCTTACCTTTGTTATATTGGTACTTTCCTGTTTTTATGTGCTGCGTTACTAAAAGCTGTGCAGTAGTTGATACAACTTTATCAAAAGAAATACAATATAAAACGTCTCACCGAACTTAAAAGTCTCAATAGAGAACTCAGAAACATTCTTTCCAACAAGATCTTTTCTCTCTGCCAGAGTGATTTTCGGCATTTTAGGAGTACATAAATCAACAATTCATGAATGATGCGTCTTGGTAGACACTGTATGAGAGACTGGATAGTCGAATGATGTTAGCGAGGAGGGAAATAAGAAAAAAATTAAGTAATATTCCAAGTATTCAAGCGGAGCGAAAACTATAAAATTAATTCAATAAAACAATTCCAAGAGAAGCAAATGCGATCGAAAGTTCACATAAAGAGAAGGATGAGCACTTGTACAAACACAAGCTTATTCATTGGCTCGGGGGAAAAGAATAGGAGTTCCGATAAATATTTTTCGTATTTTATTTATATTTTATTCTTTGCCTGCTCAGAAACATAAAGAAATTCAAAAGTAGAATGCTTATATGCCGGATATGTAGATAAATATGCATTTATGTATTTCTGGAAAACTTTGCAAAATAAAAATGCTGGATATGTAGATAAATATGCAATTACTGTTCAAAATATGTATTTTTTGGTAAAATATGCACAAATATACAAAATAAAAATTACTCCAACTGAGTCCAAATGCCTTAAAACATATTCACTTTGATGATATTAGATGTTTTAGTTTGATAGGGGAAATATGCAAATGCATATATTTCACAGCCCTAATAACCTACTTTGCTTGGAAAATTCACTTTGCTGCGCTGCACTCCGATCCGTCAGCAGTGTGCGCTGGTCTTTAGGGTCTGGTTCGATTCTGGAAATAAGGAGACATAATCACGTATTGATAAGTAGGTGTATTAAAACAGACTTGTCATCAGTGGTTCCTGTCACAGTTTTGTAAAATGTTTCCAATTTTAGTTCCATGTACATGTTGGAAACAGTATAGTTGTTTTAAGTTAAATGGTTATTATAGTTAAAATAAGCGATATTTTCCAGGAGTGCCCTTTTTTTATTTTATACCTCAATCGGAGATAAGTGTAGATACTAAAGATTTATATGAACGAGGTTGGTTAGTAAAATACACTTAACAAATGGGAATATTGGGAACTATATTTAAAAATGAATCAATCAAAATATAATTGCTAGAACATGATAAAAAGGTATCCTGGAATTCGTTGATTACAAATATTTTGGATAGAATAGTAAATAAGACAAGGAATAATTAAAATACTAGTAATATGGAGGAAAGGGGTAACTAAGGTACAAGAGGAGCCAAGGAGAATTGTTAGGAAAAGTTAGAAATATTATAGAAAAGTTAGCAGTGCTAGAGAACAGAAATGTTGATTTCATATTCTCTGAACGTTTACAAGGAAAGTTATATAACTACAGCTACTTTTTTTTTTTTTTTTTTTTTTTTTTTTTTTTTTTTATATATTTATTCACACCTGTCAAATAATATTTGACAACCAGTGAATTTGCGGTACGAATTTAAATGGCTTGAAAGGCATGAGAGGGAGCAGAACCCAGCGGCACCTCCAGTCTTTATTTTATTTTAGTCAAGGAGGTCTCTCATCCAGCTCCTTTTTAGTCTTCTCTGTGTGTTGTCGGGAATATATGTTGTGGCCATGTTGTTTATTTGTGTATTAGGATGTCCATGTAGTTTTTCGTGGAATCGTTTGTAGTAGGTTTGTATTTGTTCTTTAACTGTTGCTATGCGTAGGTCAGTATGTAAAGTTATGTTGCTTACGTACCATGGGGCTTTTGTAATTGCCCTGAATGTTTTTGCCTGGAAGATTTGGAGTTTGTTGATATGTGTCTTTTTAGCTGGATTTGTTTGGATTCGATTCCAAGACTTGTTCGAATTTTAAACATTCATCATCAGTTCCAAGAATATACGATAAAGTTTCTTCATACACCAGCACTTTGCTAAATGGATTATATTATAAATTTTAAAAATGTAAATTAACCTTGTTCCATTTAAGAGGAAAATTAAATTAATGAACCGAAAACACACTAGTTATAGCGAAAACCTAATGGGCCATCTATTTACCTGACCCATCCGTTTCTTTACGCTGTCTGTTCTAGGCTTTGATATCTCAGATTTCTTGTCTTACATATTTAAAAAAATTAATGCAGTGGAATCTTTCTAATCCGAACACTCCAATGATCCGAACTAGATAGTAAGTAGAACTTTTACATATACATTTTTTACAATCTATTTTATTAGCCGATAAAGAACAAAACATAATAAAAATATCCTAATGAGGTCATAATCGTTCAAAATTTTGTTTATCTCCTGATTGGATAATCCCTCCTTCTAAGAACTCTTATATTCATTTTTATAAATATATTTATAAGAAGAAACATTAAAAATATGTTAAATAAACCAAAAGAAACAACTATATCAAGCTTTAAAAAAAAAACCCGTTAAAAAAATTTAATTTTAAAAATGCATTCACTTTTGAAGATTTTTTTTTATTTTAATGTTGTAAATATATGTTTCCATGTATTTTAATCTATATTTGGACTTGTTAAATATTTTAATATATACTACTCCTATATTTTATATACTATATACTTACACCACAAACAACCCTTATTTTGATTTTTGTTTTGTTCCCTACCTTTATAATCCGAATATTTCGCTAATCCGAACACCTTCTAGCAACAATTAGTTCGGATTGGCGAGATTCCACTGTATATATAATCTAAGTTGCAAAGTGCTCATCTTTTGAAAACTAGTTTTCAAATAAAAAGATTCCAATGGGAAAGGGAAATAATTCATTAATCCTTATTACTTAATTCAAAGTTCCCTGGACGTGCAACCCAATGGTTGCCTGCTTTGGAAAACTATTGACATCTCATTATATACTTTTCTTATATTCTTTACTCACACTTGATATATTTTTTTGTACAATTATAATATTTTCAATCTATGTTTTTGAAATTAACAACGGTAAAATGTAAATAAATCCACTAAATAAGTAGAATAGTGAAGTAGAAATACGCAATTACTATGATAGAAGGTCCCGAGGTCGTATTCTTGTTAAAAAACTCGGAGGATTATTGGGAACAGAA
Organism: Euschistus heros; assembly: GCA_003667255.2. Lineage (NCBI taxonomy): Eukaryota > Metazoa > Arthropoda > Insecta > Hemiptera > Pentatomidae > Euschistus > Euschistus heros. The sequence goes on along the minus strand of RCWM02000106.1, from coordinate 2,291,571 downwards.
CGAGAAACAAACTGAAAGACTAGCGGGTTTGACTGGTTTTGGAGTTTATTATGAAAAAAACAGGTATTTTTTTATGTTTAGAGCCAAATCAGCAACATTAGTGACATTAAAAGCATCATAAATAAGTTTATTAGTGATGTAACAATGAGCGCAGAGGATCTTACAAAGGATTTTATATTGTAACCATACAAGATAAATTGGATGGTTTAGTGGGAACCAAGAGCTCTAAATGTCCAAAATGGTGTTATTATATTTATGCAGACGCTAACCTTTTTTTTTGTTAACCTTCCGTTGTTCGCGGTACCTATATTTACAAGACTAGTCGCGGCTCACCTGTGAGGTGATTCATCAGTAGGAAATCTAATCGATAATTTTTCTTTAATTTATATATTTATATGTAAAAGGGGTAAAGGGAAAAGCCATTTTCTCAAATTTGATAAGTAATCAATTGTAAAAAAAATATTTTATGAAACATTATTATTTAAAAATTACTTAAGAACTTGTATTACAAATGTACAAATGTAAACTGGGAAAATATGCTCAGACCAATCCAAAAAACTTTAACAATTAATAGTTAAAATTAACTTAGACTAATAAAATATTATAAAGTATAATATATGTAAAAAAAAAAGAAGATAACTGGTGAGAACTACAATGTAGTGCCAAACATTTAAGCTGAGAAAAAAAGTCAATATTACATATTCTGTTAATTATTTTTTCCAATTATATAAATTAAAAGAAACAAAAATCAAATTAATCATCCTAAACAATTTGATTTATGGATATTCCCACTGTAGCAATCACTGCACTGTGGTGTACCTAATATATCCCGAACTCCATATATATCCGCGAGTAATTTTTTTGACATTTATATGGATTAAAAAAAAAAAAAAAAACTAATTCATATTTATCAATATAAATGAATGATATAGGGGACAGATATTAGATCATGAAAGTATATTGAATTTGAACATCTGACACCAGTGGTCGCGGCGCACCTGAGAGTTGATTTTCACTTCTACGCCTATCAAATTCACTCATTGAAACTTACCCTGGTACTGAAGAAGAGGTAGGAGGATTGCTAGAAGGGGAACCTTACACGTGCTCTTTTCTGTTAATTACAGAAACTATACTTCGCTGGATCACCTCCTTGGTGACCGCGAGTAACGAAAGGTTGAAGTAGTCGAAAACGATAATCAGTTTCTTTTGATTCCAGTATTTTATCCCAATTTATAGCAATACGTTTGTCTAAAAACATTCCAAGGTAGTGGATCTTTTTAGCAGTGAGTATAATAAAAAAATATTTTTAAAAAATAGTGATTTTTTTTTGCGAACCGGCCCACAGTGGGCAAAAAATCCATTTCGGCGGCCAAAATTATTTTATTGCAGAAATATGTTTTAAATGACGTCCGATATACGGGAAAAATATTTAAAAAATTTTCATGAAAGTGGAAGAGTTCATAATAAATTACTGAATTGTCGACCTAAAATGCAAGGAGTACGGTTAAATGAAATGGCTGTAAACCCTCAATTGTTGGTGATATGTCTTTAATATAATCATACAAATGAGCTGTTTCTATATATTAACACAGCAAAATCATGTACGATCGATTATTTCAAAATTAAGCGCATTTTTGAAGACTTATTAGAAATAAGTGTTCAAAAACTAAAAGTAGATTTTTTGGAAAAATAGCCAGCATTTAAAAGGACGATGGAGTACGATGTCGAAACTTATATCACGTCGATGTCCATTATTTTGTGCTAATGAAATCCCCAAAATCATATCCGTTTCGATCCGTGCCTCATTATTACCCCCCTCCAAATCGCAACCGTTCCTTTTTGTAAATTATTACTTCATACTTTTTTTTTTTTTTTTTTAGATCTGGTGGTGATTTTTCAGGTACATGATGTAATTTCAGAAAACGATGTATGCTCTTGATGATGTTTGTCATGATTTACAAACATATACAACGTGTTATAGGCAATAAATTGATTCGGTCGCCGAAATGATTTTATATACAACATGCTGTAGGCAAATAAATCTTTTCGTCGGCCGAAATATGTTCTAAATGAAGTGCAACTAACGGAAAAAATATTTAAAAAATTTAAAGCGGACTAGCTAATAGTTAAAAAAACTTTTGATTTCTTAACATACTTCCAAAAAAAACAAAAAACAAATACCCTACTACCTTAATGATCAATGACTTCTGTTTTGATGGTAGGTTTTGTTTAAAATAATGTAAAATAAACTATTTCGGTATAATAGGTGAATAATATTGATTTTAGTTCAGGAGCTTGAGTTTTATTGAACATCAAGTTATAAATGTCATCCATTTTGTCTTTAGTAGGTTTCAATGCTGCATCGATAATTTCACCTCTCTTTATTTCGTGATTTTGCTTTAAATTAAATGTCAACATTTCAGAGAGGCTCATTTCTAATGAAGATATATTGGCCCTAACGACACTTCTTTTTCGACGTTTCGTTCTTTCAGAACATTCACTATAAGCTTTTGTTGGACATCCGTGACTGCGATCGCCTAGGTCACTTTGACTGGAAGTAGACGGACCTGCTGGTAAATCATCATCGTTCGTTGTCAAATAAAAAGTGGTTTCTAGGCAATCCGAATGTTTTTTTAACGAAACACACTTTATTATAATCGCTGGATACATACCTGGATTTTAACTGACCGAGAATACCTTTAAGATTTACTGAAAGTTTTTCAGGTTCTAATCCCAACTGCTCAGATACTCTCTGACGAAACTGAATATAATCCGCTTTAGTATCATCGAAGAAACAATCACTCAATTTTCTTTAACTCCACATTATAAAAAGAACTTTTAAATGCTATTACTATTAGATAACACCGAATTGATTGACGGTAGCAGAAAAGTTATAGCATATGTAGTAAACAAATGAAATCCAACAAGAGCAACAAAATAACTGCCTAAAAGTAAATAACAACTACTCCATGTCTTGACGGGATTTATAATACCTACAGATAAATGTAAATACCTAAAGGGCATAAACATAGAGAGTAATTTATTTTTTATAATTTATTTAATAAACTTGTTGTTTTGGAGGTTTTTCAATACATGATGTAAATTCAGAAAATTATGTATACTCCTGTGTATGTATCCTGATTATGTTTGCCAAGATGTACAGAAGTACATTCAATGTTAACAATGTACCTATGTACCTGAAAAACCACCACCAGATCTAAAAAAGTGTGAAGTAATAATTTACAAAAAGGAACTGTTGCGATTTGGAGGGGGGGGGGGGGGGTAATAATGAGGCACGGATCGAAACGGATATAATTTTTGGGATTTCATTAGCACAAAATAATGGACATCGACGTGATATAAGTTTCGACATCGTACTCCATCGTCCTTTTAAATGCTGGCTATTTTTCCAAAAATTTTACTTTTAGTTTTTGAAGACTTATTTTTAATAAGTCTTCAAAAATGCGCTTAATTTTGAAATAATCGATCGTACATGATTTTGCTGTGTTAATATATAGAAACAGCTCATTTGTATGATATTATATTAAAGAAATATCACCAACAATTGAGGGTTTACAGCCATTTCATTTAACCGTACTCCTTGCATTTTAGGTCGACAATTCAGTAATTTATTATGAACTCTTCCACTTTCATGAAAATTTTTTAAATATTTTTCCCGTATATCGGACGTCATTTAAAACATATTTCTGCAATAAAATAATTTTGGCCGCCGAAATGGATTTTTCGCCCACTGTGCGGCCGACAAAGGACTACGCAGATATCATATTTAACTTGTTACTCATTCCTTCTTCTCCTCCAATAATCCCTAATTCTCTCTGACTGCTGCTATCTTCTTCCGTCCACCTCCCACGCCCATGCTTAGTTCTCTGTTCCACAAGAACTATAATGTTTTTAAGACGATTCCTAAATCTCTCTCTATCCAGGCAGTCCCCATTAGTGATTCCAAATCTCTTCAGTTTATCCTTCATCTGCTTAACATAACCACTCTTTCTTTTCAAGTTGTATATCTATTCGATACCTGATTGTAAGGACGTTGCCTGCCTGCACTGGATGGAGCCTTAGAGCAGAGTGAAGGTTAATAAGACAGATTTCCAAATCAACGAGAAGACAGAATATATGAGTGCTCAATGCCCCACTATGCCATCAAATACGGTTAAAATAAATGGCCATCATTTCCCAGTTTGCAAAGGCCTTCAAATACCTTGGAGCAGTGGTCACCGAGACTAAATATTATCAACATTCAAGTAGTTCTTAATTTTTTTCTATATATTAAAAAATTAAGCATTACTTGTACTTTATTTCATTGATTTATTTTTCTCGAAAACATTGTAATTATATTAGCATTTAATTATTATACCATCATATTTTTATTATCATCATTATTTCTTTTCTCTCTCTTTTTCTAATTTATATATTTATACCAAAAGTGCCATTTTAAATTATACATACATATTATTATCTTCGTTTGAAATGAAGATTATTATACAACCTTATTATACGTGTTTGTTTTTCTTAGAGGACAATATGCCCCAGAATAAAGATTATATTTTCATTTCATGTTTTATTAATGTATTCTTCTTTTTTCGAATTTGCGAAGGCCTTAAAGATTTGTGGATATTTTTTTAATCCTTAAATACAAATTATTATTTTTCGCGTTCCTAATGTATTCTTATAAATAAATAATACAGATAAAATGGACCTTAAATAAAATATTTTTTCCTTTTTTTTTTTTTTTAATTCGCGATGAGGAAAAGATAGAACCTTTAAGCAGTGGTTAATGAATTCAGTCACGTTAGAGAATTTCTTCATGTTTGTATTCAGCTGGCATTAATAGTTTATCTTTTCTGGACAGAACAATAGCTACGGAATATTTAGTAGCAGAGGCCAGAGAACTGCCCGACCAAATTAGTCTTAAAAATATCATACTTAACATTTAATCTTAGCCTGTCTTAAATACATTTATATTAATTATATATGATTAATATTACTAAGTGTCACAGACCTTTTATAGTGCGGAACGACTCATCAGACCAGACAAGAAACTAAAATAATCAATATAGGTTGTACAGTTTTGATTTACATTTACCAGAAAACGAAAACTGTTGAAAAATATTTTATATACGGATGATGGTATAGAAGGATCGATATAATTAGGATTGATGAACATATAACATATGAGAATGCAAACATGGAACGTATGAGAGCATACAGACCTGTATAAAGTTATAACAAAATACCGTTTATTGAACTAAACGCGTTTATTGTTGTGGGATAGGGTTCTAATTATGGGCTTATTTTCTTCTTCTCTTAATCATTTCATATTATGTATATCTAGTTAGCGTAAAAAGTAATAATGGTTAAATATGACTTGGTGGGAAGCTGTAAATATATATACATTATTATTGCATTGATCTTGCTATTAAGTTGCTAATTATTTTCTTTTTAATGTAAACGTGTCTAAACTATTTCTATATGTATATATTTTTTTTTTTTCATTGATATTTACAACTGTACAAAATAATATACATGAAGTAAATGTGTTGATAGTTAATACAATGACATGTAAATAGTTCGTGAAAAGCTACTCAATAGCAGCACTTCAATAAAAATCTAAACTAAAAGGTTTTTAGGCCATCTTATTTTCAGACGCCTTGGAGCATTATCGAAAATTGAATGTGAAATAAGTTGGGGGACTACCAGATTCTAGTAAGTATGGACTATACTATGAAAGGATAGGTATCTGGTTTGGGCCAAATCAGCAAACTATTAAGATCTTTATGGACAACTTTGTTCGTGATATAATAAGGAGCATTGAGAATTTTACGAAGGATTTTGGATGTAAGGATTGGATACGAGAAGAATTGGAAGGTTTAGTGGGGTCCCAAATCTCAACTCCGTATGTCGAATTCGGTCTAATTACTGTCATGTAAATCAGTCTTATGTAATTAATTGGGACCTTTGATCGTTTGTCTAGTAAATGTTAAAGTAGTCTGTAACGACGAACAGTTTCTTGTCGTTTTAGTCTTGTATGTGGATTCCAAGTAAGACGTTTGTCCAAGTGGTGTCTTAGGTAGCGGATTTGATCAACAGGGATTAGTGGAGTTTTTCTATATTTAAAATATGTATGTAGTACTTATATAATTTAATGTTATTAGAAATTCCTAGCGCTGCTAGTCAAAAAAGAATTGTTTTAATTCGGATGTTATTTTTACAAGATATTTCTTTTGCAAATAAACAAAAAATTGATTGATTGATCAACATATGAGAACATACAGTAATAAGAGGCAGAATTTTAACTTCGCTGTCCAAATTTGTCAGAGACTCGGGAGTGAAACTAATACATCACGTAGAAAATAGTCTAAAATGAAAAATTAAATATAATAATAGATTCATTAGAAATGATAAAATAGTTTTAAGCCAAACCAGATTTTTGTTTAAATGACCACATAAATATTTCCAATAGTTCCATTTAACATTTTTTTCCAGTGGAAATGGAAAAAAACATAGGGAAAACCTAAAGGACAACATATCGGTGACTTGTCCTTTCATCTCTTTACATTCAGTCTGCTCTAGGTCATGAAATCTTCCAGAAGCCATTTTGCCACCTTAGGTTATTATCACCGTGTTCGATTTCTTGTCTTACATAAAAAAAAAAAAGTAATATATATCAGTGAGGTGACGGTACTTTTTTGAATCCCAGTAGGTATTGGTACCAAAATATTCCATCGATTTTTGCTACCGGTGATATACCTCGCTTTAAAAATAAATTAGTATTACATGAAAAATCTATAGAAGAGCTAAAAAAACCAAACCAAATCTTATTAATTACACGATAATAACCCAAGAAAAAAATAGTAAACAGCAAACAGCATTTATTATTTACAACATACTGTGTATAAGTTAATTGCAGTGCTAACAATGTACAAAATGTAATTCATTTAATAAACTACTGTTTAAGAAGATGACTCCAAAGTTTCTGGATTTCATTTAAGGTAGCGAAATGCTCAACTAAAATCTTTCACTAAACACTTAAGATGAGATATAATGTCGATATCAGGGTTCAATATTCAGGATGAGAAAAATATTTGATGAAATGAAAAATATTCTTTATTCTGGGATAAGAAAAATCCTATAATAATAATCAAAGAGTATATTAAAATGATGTTTGGCCACAATTATGTTTTTAGTGCTTTAGCTTTGGCAGTTGAAAATAGGAATTCTATTTCTTCATTTTCCAGAAGCGATTACATATCATCGATTCTCGATATAATTGTCTCAAGAATTGGTAGAATCGAAAATCGACATTTGGAACCGACACGTCCCTAATATGTATAATCTATGCTTTAAAGTGCTGATGTTTTGTATGTATTTAGAACTGATGTTGAATGTTTAACATTCGAAAATGGTCTATAAATTAAAAATTCCCTTAGAAGAGGCAAATATTTCAGCAATCCTAATTCTGTGAAATATATCCTCAAAGTAAATAAGAAGATAAATTCTATAACTAACAGTAAGCTAGCTCCAATAGATACAATAGCTAACCGATCCACTGATTAAATGGAACCAGCTTGAATATTTAATTCTTCCATTCTGTTATAAGCCATTAACAAGTCCAAGCTAACGGTAGTGACTAGCTCCACATGCTCTCTTAACTTACCTTTCCAACACTACTCCTTGGTTTTGTTGCCCAGAATATCACCATCCTTTATATTTAACAAGGCCATTTCAGATAAAAATATTTGAGATAATAGCAATAACAATTTTATACATTGAATTATACATTAGAGATAGGAGGATGATTACAATTAGGGATAGATGAAATAATGCCACTTCTATTGGTACTTTAAATTTGAGTATTAATTTAGACGTTAAACAATCAAAATAAAAATAATAATAAAAAAATTAAAAAAAATAAAAATTCTTTACTGATTATATGAGTCGTTTAAATTCAAAATCCGTCATGTTCATTTTTCAAAATTTTACAGGATGAAAAATTACAAAATACTAATGTTCTACAACAAACCAAAAATTTGATCAAATTTAAACTTATGTTTAATATAGTGTTCTTGGAGAAGTCATAAACTTGTGAATTTTTAATTAATGTATGCTTGAATAAGGAGAAAATTTTTATTTTGTGATAGCCCAAACGGGTTTTGTTTTGAAAGTCGGTCCAAAAATTAACTGTGTGATAATTTTTGCTCTATATCGAGTTTTCACAACTCTTTTATTTAAAATAGATTATATATACGAAATTATAGAATATATAATAAATTACATAGATTAAATTTCATATACACAAAACCATGTTCTGAATTTTTTCTGTTTTTAGAACTAATGATGTTTGATATTCGAAATTAGTTTTCAAATAAAATTAATTCCAATTGAAGTGGCAATCGATTTATCAATACTAATTGTATAGATCCTTCAATACCATTATGCGAACCTCAAATGACAAATATAAAGAACTCACATAATAGAATTAACTGGAAACTGCAAGTGTACATAACTTAACAATTTGTAAACAAACTCTGCGATAAAGGAGGATTAAGATTTTTCTAGGGGAATTATTGGTTTTTAATCTATTGCCTTTAAGCCATAGTTAAACGAGCTTTTTATTGTTTTATGCTCTTATATGTTAACTTATCCTTACATTTAATGATTTTCCACCTTTTTCCGTGTACATAGCTTTTTGGTAACCGAAATTAAACTGTATAATTGTTGTTAAATTATCTTACGAAGAGACCTTCCAACGACAATCTGAATCCTAATTTTTGTTGGAGATACTTCTTAAAAAAAAAAGTTGTTTATTTGGGTTTTAAGGCGTAAAACTGCAAGGTCATCAAGTCTATGATTAATTTTTTAAAAAAGTGTTAAAAACGTTATTTTCTAATTTACTTTATATATCGTGTTTGGAAAATGATAATCAAATGGTTCTTTCACAACATTCCTATTTAAGGTTGAGATCAAAAGAAAATGTAGATATTAAAAATCATTATTTATTATTTTATTTTTATTGTTAAAACATTACAGAAATAGATTAAACAAAGATTTTCAACAAGTTTTATTTTCTTTCTCAGTTATTAGGATCCATTCTCCACTTAGAGTTTGGAAGATTTCCTGGCTAGTTTTTTTATTGAATTAATTTATTTACAAAAATATAAAATTAAGAAGTACAATATTATTATTAATTTAAAATATATTTTCAACGATTACAAGTTGTTTTTTTACAAAAAGTAAAATGATTTTTAAAAATACTCCAAGTCAATAGCTGTTGAGAAACATCAGGTGTTATAAATTTGTAAAACTAATATTTGTTCGTAGCTTCAATGAAATATGCTAATTCCCAACAATAAACACTTGCTACTTCCTCAACTACAAAATGTAATGGGATTTTAGTTATCAGCCAGAATTTTTTTTAACGTTCTGTTAGGAAGGCTGGGATCCATTTTGATCCGGTATTCCCCTAGTAATTATAAATAGTATGATTTACTTTTTATTATTATTATTTACTGTTTTGGTGTGTTATATAATATGAATGGATTCATCACAGTCTTACAAAGGGAGGGCACACTTTCTCACGGATCTTGTTAGCAATTATTTTGAAGGTTTAAATAAATATTTTATCGAATAACATTAAACTAATTTATTTTATACCTCAAGTTTACAAAATGATATCAACATGATTCTTGCAACAAAAGTTTTATTTTTGAGTACTGATTTAAGGAAAAAATCGCGTGGAGTGTAACGTCTATGGAAAACGTTTATTCATTAAAATTTAAAAATATATAATTTTTTCACCCTCTTCAAGGGACATGTAATTTTTAAACCGATTATTGGTAACTTTTAAATTATTACTTTGTTATGCAATTCAACTTTATTAGTATTGCTGAAAAGAAGAGAGCCCCAACTTTGTTTTGATGTATATAAAGGCGAAATTCGATGAACGAAAACCTATTTGGAAAAGTTGGAAAATAAAGAAATTTATTTTTAACTTGGAAAAAAGTTTGAAACCATATAGGAAGATGAAACCAAAGACAATTTCGGTTGTATTTTTCTTGAAATTTGTACTCAAAAATAAAACTTTACAAGAATCATGTCGATATAATGTTTTAAACTCGAGATGTGAAATAAATTAGTTTAATGCTATTTCATGATCTCAACATACCATACGTCCTCGACCTCATACCTCTTAAATTTTTAAAATTCCATCGCAACCTTTCTTTCCATCCTAACCCTCTGGCTCAATCACTATCCAGTTCGACACACCCTGATAACCCCCTCGCAGATTAAAACGGCAGTGGCCCCGAGATCTATTGTAAAAATGTATTTATGTTGGAGTTCTGGCACTGGCCAGCTTCTCTACTCATGCCCTTAGTGACTCTACCTTGCGCTCACACTCAGTCTCCACTGGGTTTTCCTTAACACCAGTGACGTAGCTGAGAGAGAAGAGCTGGGACCTCTGTGTGCCGGGCCTGTCCTTCCATGAGTGGAGGAGCAGGGTTGGTTGGGAGATCCCTAGGATGAGCGTGTATTGTAAATAATGTATGAATGTAATTTTAACTTTTAATTTAATTTAGCTTTATTTTTATTTTTACTTTTATTATATTTTATTATTATTATTTTGTTTTATGTGTATATATATATTTTTTTCATATATTTCACTTGTATGTATATTCTATATTGCATATTGTTTATGTATATCAGCATAGCTCTTTTTTGTTCTATTTTTTTCTTTTTATTTATTTATTTTATTTATTTTTTCTTATCTTATTGTACATATTGTGTGAATGTAATCATGAAGTCATCTATATTACTTATCGCCCACATTTGTGGTAGATTTTAATAGTTCCTCAATAAATGATTATAAAAAAAAAAAAAATGCTATTTCGTTTATTTTCTGTTCTTCAAAGGCCCATTAGTCGGAAACACAAAATACATGTCTAATATTTTTTGACCAGAAACCTCCAAAAATATTGCCAACAAAATCCGTGTGAGACAGAGTGTGTCCTCCCCTTGTTAGTTAATTATTTTCCTTGAGTGAGGCAAATTGTAATGCTTTACCAATACAAGCTTTTTAAGAAACAACTAATATTATGTATTTTATTTATATTTGTTCATAATTTCGGGAGCTAGGCCTTCATTATATTGTATTATTTTTTCATTGGATTCTAACCCAGATTAAAATGTATTTTCACTAATTCCCTCATGCCTTTCATCTCAATATTATTGAAAGATCATGAATTGTTATCGTCCCTACTTTTTCGATAGGTGTAAATGAAAAATATAAGAAAAAATCTTCACAATTGAATCAAAAACTGTTACATTATGGATTCTCTGTCACCTGTTACGATTACTTCAATTAGCCACTTGATAATTCCTCAGCTGTCGACGAACCGGTTAATGATTTCAGAGCTGAGTTAGGGTTCCCTTGTGAAACTGATCTCTTACGAGTGTTACGTATTATTGTCCAAAATTACTTCCTACGGTCTTTATCATTTTTGTTAGGAAGTGAAAGGTGTAGTAGCCGCCTTAGGATAACTGTGAACCGTCCGGTTCACACAACGCTACGGTTTCTATTACCATTTTCGAAATAATCGAAATTTATGCAAGTTCTGTATTACTTCTCTAATATTAAGGCGAAGTTCTATTTACTTAATCGTTTAATTATTTCTGCTTAATTAATCTAAAATGTTTGAAATATATAAAATATAATAAATGACTCCAATTTTTAATATTTACCATACAAAAGTAAGAAACTATTTGTCGTTACTATTCAAACATTTCCTAAACAAACGTTCAAAGTTTACAATTTATTACTAAAGATTCATTTACATGACAGTAATTAAACCTATTTGAACACACCGAGCTGAGCCTTGAAACTCCGCTAAACCTTCTAATTATTCCCATATTCAACTCTTACTTAAATTTTCAATGCACCTTACTGTGTAAAAACAAAATTATCCATAAACATCTTAACGTTTCATATATTACTGATTTAGCCCACAACAAATATGAAATGAAATGAAAATAAACTTTATTCTGGGACAGACTGTGCCCTAAGAATAATTACAGTGCACAATAAAAGGTACAATTGTCTGGCTGAGATTAGTTAAATAAGCACATCAGTAGTACAATTAAATTAGGAGAAACAAAAAAGTAGAAAGAAGAAATAATAAAAAAAAAAAAAAAAATCAACAGTAAAAATTTTAACACACTTATGTACATTTACATTTTTGTGGAAGATTGAAGATCGAGGAGATGGCTAAATAAAAGAAGTTAAGGAAGAGGTTTTGCGAATATGGATAGGTAAGGAATTCCAAATAGAGGTAGCACGGATAACGAAGGATTTTTCAAAGGAGGCAGTTCTATGTGAGGGGGTATATAGGTTGGAAGGTTGGGATCTTGTATTCAGGTGGTGAATGTAGAAGGGAGATATGTATCTATATATGGAGAAAGTTCACTCCATAACAATTCAAATCCACTAGTATCTCAATTCGCTTCCTATACTATGTCGCATAATCATCCGAGACGTCTAAAATGCCGGGACTTTTTAACACAAAAATTTTATTGATGTGCTACCTATGGGTAGTTGCTTTACAAAATATTCTGGTGATATACTAATTTCATTATTGTACGGTTGTTAGTATCAAAAAATGAAAATAAAATAAATATCCAGTCTACCGTATTTCAATCTCAAATAGTTAGCAAATCTCATATTGGTTGCGGTTACCGTTACCACACATATTTTTCGGCTAAAATTATCGCATTCTACAAATATAATATGTAAAAAAAAAAAAAAAATTGAAATAAAGTAAAACAACACCTATTAAAAATGTACAATAAAAGTTAACTGCTCCTCCCAATAAAATGTAGACATTTATAAAAATATATAATTTAAATAAAATTTACCAAATTCAGCAATCCATCTTTATCAATACCAACAAAGAGCGTCTACATCTTTGATATTCGTTATACATTCACCACTATTACTTTTAACGAGGGTTAAATCTTGATAATTTTTCATCTGATTCGTTACACATATTTAGTAGAAAATTACAAACCAATACGCATTACTTTTACGGATACGTCATACAATAATGTTTAGATTTCTGTTATTTTTTATGTACGAATGTATGTATCGTAACTATATTTTATAAATGATGTAGACTGTGCGGAAAGATATTGAGAGTGGCTGGACAACGTCAAATACGACCTGAGATGACTGGGTGTGAGAGGTTGGAAAAGGAAAGCGGAAAATAGACGGGAGGGCTGTGAATTCTCCATGAGTCCATGGGCCGACATAGGCTGGAGCGCTAAATATAATAATTCGCTTTTCATGTTTAATTATATCTTCAGCCACTTGTTTACCTGAATGCAAAGATTTTACCTTCCTTCGAATTTATTTAATTTTTGTATCGACGTAATTATTACATTATCAGTTCTTTTTTTTTTTAACAACAAAGGTGTACTCCATCAGCTTCATAATGTTCCTGTCATTTTCATAAACTGGACTTCCCAGAACCGAAGATTGCCATAAGTGCTCGGGAGAAGTAAGTCGACTAAAGTGTACAAGAAGGCTGAGGGTGACTTACCTGCAGCTGTCGTAAATTCCCGGCGAGAAAGGATTATCTATGCCGAGGGACCTGGGCTCATAAACGTCCTCAGGTCCTGTCACGGGACCCAGATTTGGTTTTAACAAACTTTCACTTGCTAATTTGAGAACTGAATATTTTTCTTACAAGCCTTTCTAAAAAAATATTTTTTCTGCTTATCCTTAATTTTAGGGCAGTTATACTTATAAATTTTACTATTGCTGTAATTGTAATTTGCTGAAGATAGTTTATCATTTTACTTTTTTTAAAATATTATATTATTTTCAATATCAAAATAAATATTTTTTTCTTTAAATAGTTAACAATGTTTGTTTTAAAATAGATTTTCTTGATTTACACATTTTCTGATGCCGTGTACCACTTACATTTATTTGGTTAGAGGCACCACACACAAGTTGAGAACTATAAGTTCTTAGAAAGTCAATTATTTAATTGTGAAAACGTGTTATTTTCAGGCATTTTTTAAATAGATAAACAACATTGATAATAATTATTAAAAAATCATAAAGGATTAATATTTATTAAAATAAAAATTAATTTTTTTTAAATTATTGAGTAAAATAAGATTATTCTACATACATACATTTTAAATTTAAAATAATTGAAACATTAAATTTTTTTTGTTTCGAAATTAAAATACCTATTATATCTTTATAAATAAGGATAGTTTATCCAGCAGGTTGCCAACCTATTTTATCTGTAATAAGAAGATTTATAAAGTGGGTCTGTCACGAAATAAAAGTCTGTTGGCCACCATTTGTAATCAGCATAGTATGGTTGTCTGCATGATATAATGGTTGAAGAAGATGGTCAGAGATGCAGCATGATGAACAATAAACCTGTCTTAGACCTGGAAACAATCTTTCTTAGGAAGACCTGCAGGGGAAGTCGAAACTTCGGTACTCCATATATAAAGTTTTTTTTTAAACCTGGATGTGTAGTTTAGTAAACATGATGCATCCCTGACCATTTTCTTCAACAATAATCAGAATTTTATTAGTTCACAAAAAAAAAAAAATCATCCAATCTAAATATAAGACGCGATATAAAATTTATTAACATTTAGTATATCCATTTTAATAAACAGTATGAGCTGTAAACAATTTTCTTAACTGCGCATTTTTTATAAATAAGTATTTTTAATTGAGTAGATATTTTTTGTTTTCAATCAATTGTAGCTAAAAATTCTCTGCCTCTGTAATATCCGAAAATTCAGTAATGTACTGCTTATGATTTTCTACATAATACATATAATCTTTTGTAGCCTGCAATTTATGCCAAGGCGTAGATGGGAGAATTGTGTTGTACCGAACCAAGTAGATTTAAATTTGAATGGGTTGCATTGAAAGGGTATATTTAGGCAGTGATTATAGGTCATTTGAGTATTTAACTTAACATGTGGCTTAGCTTCATGACTGTCGAAAAAACATGCAGTAAAATAATTGGTTTTAATGCTTCAATTATGCACCAGTTAGCGTAAAACATATGGTCCAAGATCGATACTTCATGAGCTTTATACATACGCCAAAACGTCAAGTCTTCAGTTTTTATTTCTCAATAGACTCACCTAGAAAGAAAAACAAAATTAGTATTTTGAAATTATTATTATCAATTATTTAGTTAATTTTTAATAACAATTCATTTTTTTCTTGTGTGTGTAATTTTGGATGGAATCGTTGTTGCTATGAATCAAATATTTATTTTTAAATCCTGCAATTACTCAGCTAGTAAATTAAAAAAAAAAAAACCACATATATATTACAGTGAATAGAGAAAAGAAGGGAAAGAACATGGAGCTAAAATTTTACCTAGCAGTTCAGCTACCTTTCATACCTGTGTAAAATAACTTGGCAACTGTGGTTTATTGCACTCTGAGTAGACTAAGAATGCAAAAGTCTTGAAAACAAAAATTTAAGTTGTCAATTTTTTTCATAAAAATGTTCAATGCAATAAAAACATTATATAAATATATTTTCAGAACATATAGTAAGTAATAAATTTCTCATACAATATATTTTTTTTTGAAAAATAAATCTTTAAAAATATTCTCAGGGTTTAAATTGTACCAGATCAATAATTAATTTTTATTTATTTCTAAACAATATGTTAATTATTTAAATTTCCAGAAATAATATTTTCCATTTATATCTCTCAATACAAAACTCACCCATTCAGCTCCGCGATGACGTCATTCATGATGTCATCATGAGTACTGACCTATAACTTCCCCAGCGACGTCGTCATTGGAAGTTCTCCCCGTGGGCGGCGGTTGTGACGGAGTCGATGCTGAGATTCAGCGGTGGCTGAGTTAAATCTAATAATAGCAATATTTACCTGTACAAGGTTATTTTAAACTTCGGTTCAGCATGTTTTTATTATGTTTGAAAATATGTCTTAGGCGGTCTGTTTCACAATATTTTTTAGCTATATTCTCTTTTATCAGTTAGTTTTATTGTTGCAGTATTGGCTAATGTTTAACAAAAAACACACATTTGGTTTCTTAGGGGATTTTTTCTGTAGATTCCGTTATAATCAATAGTAAAAAAAGGAACTTCATAAATAAAAAAATCCATGACTTTAAAATGAATGGATAAAAATTTTCAGTATTTCAAAAAAGATTATTTTTAGAAAATTGATTCTGTTGAAATTTTTCGACTGTATAAAAAGTATTTTAATCAAATATGTAAAACAGTTTTTTTTTTTTTAATTCAATAGTCGATGAATTTGAAAGGACTGGTTTAAATTTTAATTGTGTTTAGTTTTTTTAAGTCCTTAAATTATTTCTTTTTTTTTTTTTTTGAAGAGAGATATTGAACATTTTTAAATACCGATTTGGCTTAGAGTGGGTGATACCTATTGGCCGGCAGTGTGTACATATCAAGACTGATCTACGGGAATGAGGTTCTAAAGAGGTGGGTTGTGGTCAGAGATTGGTTCTATCGGCATCGATCCTTCGGATTCTAAGCCTCTATAAATAAATAACTTTTCAGGAGAATAACGTAAGTGGACTTAAGTTAGTCTGGCTCAATCATAGGTAAGGACTTAGGTTCTTACAACACTAAGAAAATATAAAAGTCGATTTTTCAAGTGACTTAAGTAGTTATGGCTTAATGTGATATAAAATTCTAGATAGAATGGTTTAATCATTTGAAAATTGTAAAATGTGGACTTACGATCTTCTGGTTCTGAGGTACAGATATATTAGGTATGTGTCAATGAACCAAAGTTGATTCGTATGAACTATTTGGCACCGCTGAAGTTTTGTGATACGATATGTATTTATCATTTTTCTCCCAAATATTAAATAAAAATGAAATTTTTCCATGTTTAAAAACATAAATTTTTTTACTAGATGTATATTGCTTGGTACAAAACAAAAATCAAGAATTGGAACTTTTATAATGAATTGTTCAAGATATGTATTCTCATGAATACATGTCACCAGGTCAAGAATAAATACATACTCAGGAAGAAATAGAAACGCTCTTCTGGTTCTAAAGTACATTAATGAACATACATTGATGACAGTTTAAAAAATTTATCATATTCAAGTTAAATTTCATTATTTTAAGCCAAGGGCTTTTTTTTTTTTTTTAAATATGTACAATTAAATTGGCTCTTCATAGATACCGTTTTGAGAATATATGACACCAATTAGCTATTAGCTAAAAACTACCTAGTGTATTTTTTATAAAATATAAACTATATCCTCGAAATGAATCATATTTGAAGGATTTTATAGTTACAACTAAGCTATGAAATATATTGCTGATAGTAAAGGATTTTTACTCTGACCTCAAGTCATCGAATTAGAAAAACCGACTGCTATTAAGGACTAGATGCCCACTCGACCAGAAAATTCGCAGCTTCATGTAACCAACTAAATCCGCTAAGGGTTATAAACGAATAAAATTCAACAATACAATAAAAACGATTAATTTTTAAAAATAAAATATAAAAAAATTACCATCTCAAATTTCAAAGAAGTTTAATATTGATTTATAAATATTGGACGATTTATGATTTGTACAATAATGTAATATGAATCCCTGATTGTTCATTTCAATGATAAATCTAAAAACAACAGATAATGATAAAAATAGCTTCGATACACTGCTTAAACTCGTTGTTATAATATCGTGAAATAACCGTAAAGACCATTTCTAAATGCTTCTACTATAAATTTAAAACGTTTAGTTAACTTTTTTTTTTCTTTTTTTTTTAAATATGGCTATGTCTTTTGGCAATACTTTTTAACGTTTTTTTCATACTCACATTTGACACGCTCTAGCTCTGTTGGTATCGCTCGGATCGAAACTTTGACAAGAGTTCTCTAATCAAAAATTCAATGTACAATATTTTTGTTTCATAACTTTTGGCGCTAGGATCTACCGTTTAGGATCTGTATTGGTTTGAATGAAAAAAGTCATATTTGGAACCCATATTTGCTCTGAAATTAGTTTATTTCGAATGATCATTAATTATTAATTTAAGAAATATGATCATTTTAATTCTAAATTGTAAATTGGGAAAAGCAACAGATTATAGACATATCTATGATCAGTTGTATTTCCCAGTCAAGGAGAAATTGAGTTTTGTTCTATTCCGTATCATTGACGGCCTTCATCGGTTTTTCCAAATTAGCTATTAAAATTAAAAAAAAAAAAAAAATACTTTGGTCGTATTATAAATCAACATTTCTTATCTCTTTCTTGAACTTATTACTTATTTCTCTCTTGATAGTTTGTCCTTTATAATTATTATTTTATTTTAATTATTTATTTTATTTTTTTTAATATTTGGATCTACTGAGAACCTCTGGGCTTGTATCTACTCTTCGGTAAGGATCTTCTTCTTCCACCAAAATTCTTTCATTTTCTGACTATGAGTCAGTTTTCTCTCCTCTGTCCATTTGGTCCCTGTGGTCTTCTTAATGGTAAGGGACATTGGGAAAACTCCCTGTCGGATGGCTTGCCGGAAATGCATTAGGTCTTGTGTTTTATCCAGTGGGATCCCTAGTTGTTCCAGATCTGACTTCAGTGATGTGATCCACTTGTTTTTAGAGGTTTTGCCTCTTCCTGCCACTGTGAAGATCCTGTTGGCTAGTCCTTTGAAATTCATGCGGGCCAGGTGTCATAAAAGGCCAGTCGCCTGTTCCTTATGAAATGAAAAAATAAACTTTATTCTAGGACTTACTGTCCCCCCCCCTTTTTTTTTTTTTTTCTCATTTATTGATATTTACAACTGTACAATCAATATACATTAAGTAAATGTGTTGATAGTGAATTCATTGGCATGTAAATAACTTGTGAAGAACTACTCACTAGTAGCACTTCAATAATATCTACACTAAAAGGTCTCTAGGCCATCTTCTTTTAAGACACCTCGGAGGATTATCGGGAATGGAGAGGGAAGCAAGTTGGGAGACTAGTGGATTTGAGTGGTTATGGAGCTTACTATGGAAGGATAGGTATCTGGTTTGGGCTAAATCAGCAACATATGGAACATTAAGATCTTTATGGATAAGTTTATTGGTCACAAAATAAGGAGCATTGAGGATTTTTCGAAGGATTTTGGATTGTAAGGATTGGATACGAGATGAATTGGATGGTTTAGTGGTGCCACAAAGCTCTACTCCGTATGTCCAAATAGGTCTTATCACAGTCATGTAAATGAGTCTTTTGTAATTTATTGGAAGCTTAGAACGTTTGTCTAGTAAATGTTGAAGTAGTCTGTAACGACGAGCTGTTTCTTGTCGTTTTAGTCTTGTATGTGGATTCCAAGCAAGAAGTTTGTCCAAGTGGAGTCCTAGGTAGCGGATCTGTTCAACAGGGATTAGTGGAATATCAACTGTCCCCTTAGAATAAAAATAATGCACAGTTAAAAGTACAATTGTCTGGCCTATTATTTACAAATTAGATGCTTCAGAAATTTCAGTATACATTTTTTACAGGAAAAAAAAATTAAATTAAATTAAAAAAATAAAAATAAATAAATATATGAAATAATAATTATAACATAAAAAAACAATCGTATATATATGAACATATAAAAGAAAGAGAGAGAAAAAAAAGTAATTCTAAGTATCCATTAGATTATTGACATATTTGCGGAAGATTGATTGTCTAAAAAGAACAGGAATAAGTTATTTTTAAAGGAAGTTATGGAAGCTGCTTTACGAATAGAAGTGGGTAGGGAATTCCAGAAAGAGGTAGCACGAATGATGAAGGATTTTTCAAAGGAAGCGGTTTTATGTGAGGGGATATATAGGTTAAAGGGTTTTGTTCTAGTGTTTAGGAGGTGGATAAAAGTACGCAGAGTTAATAAATCAAAAATATTGGAAGGGTTTTTTGTTTTTAGACATTGGAATAGATATCCTTGTACATGTCATGATATCCTCCTGGTGTTTATACTGCTCATCATTGTGCCCAATCCTGTCCTTTATCATTATTATAGTTTTTGTTGATATTCTCATATATTTTGCTTCTAGTTTTTTATTATTTAATTATTTTTTTATGCGTTTGTCCATATATTTATTGTACCGCTGAAGATAGCCAACATCATTTTGCCGACATTTTAAATAAGTTAATAAAAATAATTCTTTTTTTGTTTTATCAACCACCGAGTCTGACATCCGACTGTAAAATCATTTTATGGGCCCATAAAGTAATTAACATATTTATTAGCAATTAAGGAAATTAATTGCAGCATAGCTAGAATCATACCTCTTACAGACTTGTTAACCTTTAAAAATGAAGCCCACTGATAAGATCTGTTGCCTTCCTATGGCTTGGAAGCCAGACTGCCATGAATAAAGTTGAAAAGGGACAGACACAGAGCGTTGGGTCGAGATCTGATAAGGATCGTCCAAACGTTGCCTTCCCTCCTCTCCTTCTCAGGGGGTGCGCTTTCATCGCCGCCAAGCTTCCTACCTTCCCTACCTTCAATGTGCCCATTCTTCCATACTGAGCCTCTTACCGCAACTTCTTCCTCGAGAAAAAAATCTGACCAAATATTCTGTGACTCCCTGACAGAATATTCTATCTAATATTTAGAAGAAAGATCCTGTATTGTAGGGAGTGTCTTAGGACATTTTCATGTTCATATCTTCTGGGCATAGATCTTTACTTGAGCAGGGTAAAATTTATGACATAGGCAGGTACTTGCAGCGAGTTGTTCCCAAATGGCAGTGCTGTCCTATAGGCTGGCCTATGGTTGTTAATTTTTAGTGGATGTTTGTATTTATACATACATACATACATATATATATATATATATATATATATATATATATATATATATATATATATATTATCTTCTAATTACAGAATCTAGAGGAGTATGAAACTACTTACAGTATTCTGTAATTATATTTATTTTTATTATTCTAACACATGTTGTTATATATTTGTATTGTAGCTAACTTTATGTTTTGAAATAACTTGAATAACTTACATAATTTTATTGTAACTTGTTTTTTTTCACAGTAGGGCATGATTATGAGAACCATATAGTTTCGAAACGTCGCCAAATTAGTTATTTTTATTTACTGACTGAACCTCAAGAACCTTACTAAACATATGCATATATATTTCATTATAACTCACGTTGACAATAACAAATTTCAATTTATGGCTTAACGCTTGTGAAAAGCTATGACAACTTTTTAACATAAATAATAGACAAAAAAAATTGTTATCTTTATTTATTCGTACACAGAACATGCGTATACACACGTATAGAATGCATACATTAAGAAAATGATTGGAAATATAATTCTAATATTATGTCAACAACTTGCAAAGAATCTACGCCTTATTCGCACTTCAGTAAAATCTATATCAAAAAGGGCCTTAGGCCATCTTCTATTCAGACTCCTCGGAACCGAGTTTTATTATTTATTATGATTGATGAATTAATTGCCACTTCTATTACTGAATGTTTAAGTAGTTTTGAATGCTAAACATTCATCTTCAGATATAAAACATACACAATTTTTTGAAAACATCAACACTTTGTTACATGGATTATATGTACTAAAGTTTTCAAAAATGTAAGACAAGAAATCAAATATATTGGTGCTCACCTGATGAGATCTAACAGATATCTAACATATATCCATAGTGGAAGAGGAGTGGACAGTTAGGTTAAAGTTGTTGGGTTTTTTTCTTATAACTAATTGGATTTTTCCGTTCCTATTGGAAATAAATTTTAAAAGGGGCTATTGTAAATGTTTGTTTGTTTATTTCGTTTAACGTCACTTTATGATGCTATGGCTAATCGGACGATGCTACGGTGGGAGTCCTAAATTTTGCCTATCCAGGTATAATTAGGATAGGGATCTTTAACGAGTACCTGACATCGCACAGGCTCGGGACCCCCATTTTACGTCCCTTCCGAAGGACGGCATAGCTAAGGATTTTTTACTCCCTTTAAAAAATCCTAAGGTCATCTGCCGGGCTGCGAACCCGCGATCTTGGGTTTAGTAGGTTGCTATGCTAACCACTACACCACAGGTGACCCCAATTGTAAATGTTTATCTGGTCATTTAAATTAGTTTCGAATGCTAAAAATTTAGCATTCGAAACTAATTTTCTAATAAAATAACCTCAATAGAAGTGGCAATTAATTAATCAATCCTAATTGTATTGATCCTTCTATACCATCATGTGTACCTCAAGTGATATTATTTACTAAAATCATAACGATTCTGTGGATGGAACATATATATATATATATATATATTTTTTTTTTTTGTCATATTCTTTTAGAATTTACAGGCATGCTAAAATTTTATTTAAAATAGAAAATAGGCTTAGTTTCTTATTTTAATGCATAAAATTTTCAAAAATAATATATGTACACAAATTCATAATAATTAACCTTTTTTTTATAATCATCATAGAATAGATAAAATTAATTAACTATTCAATAGTACATAGTGTATGAATGGATTCATAGAAAAAACATCCATATTCATGATTTCCCTTAGTATTGTAGATTGTATTATGTACGTAATATAAGCTTTAAAAACACAATCATTACTATGAAATGGTGTAGGAGAACAAGAAGAGAAGTGAAATTGGTTTGGGCATACGTTGAAGACTGTATTGAGAGAAAATTAATGAAAGGCTAAACAGTTGAGAGTCATGGGAAAACATGGGGGTATTTAGAATATAAAAACTCTTATGTTTGTTATAAAATTTGTATTAGTAAAATTTAAAGCTTTCATTGCAAAATAAATATTAAAAAAAAAAAAACAATCAAATCTATATTCGAAAATAGTGATCTATCTGGAAGAATTTTGAATGTGATTTTCTCAACAATTCAAGCTTTGGACATATCCAATATTCATTCGAATCGTCCGATTGGTTTCTTTTTTTTTTTTTTTTTTTTTTTTTTTTTTTTTTTTTTTTTTTTTTTTTTTTTTTTTTTTTCTTTTCTTTTTTTTTTTAAATCAAACCAAGAAACAGTCGTAGCTGCTTGGACTACATTAACAGGCTAAGTGGCATCAATAGAAGCATCATTGTCGGTTGCCAGGTCATTGACCCAGCACCATGATACAATCAATGCGAGAATGTTCGACATCTATCACAAAAATGGAGATTACATGGAACATTATAAGAAATATTATGTTTTTATAGTAGAGCTGCCGCCAAGTTTCTCAGTTCAAGATCACAATCGGGATAAAAGGAAATTTTGTAGATTAATAGATTAATCTATTTTTAAACTTAATTAAGTCAAGTTTTCCTTCTTTGTGGCCACGGTTATGAGGCTAAATGAAAATATTTTTGTTGTTTTGGGGGAGTATAAATAATAATAATAAATCATACGCATTAAGCTATGTAGCTTAGAGGAGCATAACATCGTGTAGGTTTGTCCATTACTTATCAACTATAGTATGATCAATTTAAATTGAAGTTTAGTACAGTGGCCTAATAATCTCCTGGTTAAAAATCAAAAGCGTGTGTTACTTTTTACATTTTTGTCATAATTATTTTGGCCCAAAAGCCATTCTCTAGTTGCCACTTCTAGAATATCTGGTTTATTTTATTTCTTTTTTAGAAAACTACATTTTCATCAATTTTAAAGAGGAAAATGTAAGGGCTTTTAAAAGCTATCATTTTTGACAAAACATTGGAGTGAAACAAATTCAGTATAACTGGCGAATAATTCATCAGTCTTATTTTTAATAATTCATCAGCACATATTTTTTTAAAAAGTACTTCGTTTTCAAAAAATGAAAATTCAACCATAATTTTCTTTAAAAATAGAATACTATTGCTGAACTTTCTATGTATAAATTTAAATATTATTTTTACTACAATAATCTTTTCTATTCTAAATGTACCTTTAGTCACGATAAAGATTCACTTAAGTTATTTATATTAATTACTAATTTATAAATCTTATAGATGTTTAAAAGCAACAATGATTTGTGTCAAAATTGTTGAATAATGAAGCTTTTAAAAGTTTTCAACAAAAGGTTCCAAATTTACCCTTGTAAGTTTTATGTTATTACAATACATATTTTTTTTGTTGTTCTTGATATTTATTTGGCTACTGTTAATAATGAACGATTTTTAGTAAGTTCATGAGCAGAGCAATCAATAACGTGTAAGATTGTATCACTGCACCATGCAATATAAAGTAAATAAATAAATAAACCTTTATTAGTACAAATATATGTATATAATCATACATTTATTTATATATACACACACACACACATACATTTTTTTCTCTATTTACATTTTTACAAAATCAGCTTATAGCTGAGGTATTTTATTTCTTTCTTTTAAGAGTTTCTCTGTTAGTAATAGTGTAATGTAATTCTGGTTTTATTCTGGCCAAATAGTGAGCTTCTCATAGTCTTTTCCATTCTTTTCTTTCTTCAGCCACTCTTTGCCATGTAGCTCCTCCACAGTGAAGACATCTAGGGCTAAAACGACAAATGGTCCAAGAATATTATAAATTGGTACCCCCGAGATTACAAAAGAAGAAGAGGACGACCACCTACCCCATGGGATCAAGAATTGAGGACTACATGTGGAGGAAAACTAATATATACTAGATAAAAGAAAAAAAAAATTATTATAATTATCTCTATTATATTCTATTTATAATAAAATACTATTAGATGGGTTCGAGCTTTCCTTATAACAATGATATTTACTGCCAAAAATACTCTTTCATCATTAACTCAACTTCAACGACTGAAGCGTAAAATTTTAATGGGTCCTTACGTCATTTCTTGTATAAGTAGATGCCTCTAAAACATTATCCGAGAGCGAAATAATAAAATAAGTGGTGGCAAGAAGCAGCAGAGCGAAGGAACTATGACCTAGATTATCTCTCCTAGTCATTGCAGAATTTCTCCTTAGCTTGCCTATTTCCTTAAACCATAATCCTTGACCCACTGTTTTGATTGTGAATTGTTTTAGTATTTGCATTATTCAGATTTATTTAGTTTTTTTGAAGGTAACCATGAAGATAAATGACTGCTATATAATTAATCAGACGTTGACTTTCTAAATGGTATTAATCCACTATTGGTCCAAAAAAAAAAAAAGAAAAATTAATATACTTTTTTTAATTTTTTATCCTCTATGGCTTGGTAGAATTTTTTCCATCCAAAAGTTACGAAGTGGCATTATAATGTAAGGTATTGAAATTTCTTAGCCGGGGGTATTTCAAATTTATAAGAGCTATAATATTTAATTTAAAAAAAAATACAAATTCTACCATTTACATAAAGGGTGAAAGAAACTAAAGGATGGATACAGGTAGCTTCTCACCTGCAACATAGATAAAATTGAAAATTTTAGACTTAAAAAAATTAATTCAGTAAATTTCAGCGGGGTCAGTTGCCGCCCTTTTGAAGATAAGTTCTTCATGAAGTAATATATATATATATATATATATATTTTTTTTTTTAAGTAATGGAAGCTCATGATTGAGTAGCAAATTATATCATTGTTATAGGGAAAGTTCGAACCCATCTTATAATATTTTATTGTTAATAGAATATATTAGAGATAATGCTAATAATAATTTTATTTCAAATTTTTTTCATTTTTCTTTTATCTAATATATATTAGTTTTCCTCCACATCCAGTCCTCATTTCTTGATCACATGGTTGGTCGTCCTCAGCTTCTTTTGCAATCTCGGGGGTACCTATTTATAATATTCATGGTCCATTTATCGTTTCTGTTCCTTACTAAGTGTCCTTACTGTGGAGGAGCAACATAGCAGAAAGTGGCTGAAGAAATAAAAGGATGGAAAAGACTAGGAGAAGCTAACTATTTGCCCAGGAAAAAAACAGAAATATAAATACAATGAAACTCTTATATAAATAAATGGAAGCTCGTGATTGAAAAGAAAAAATATTTGTATTATGTTCCGACAAGTATTGAAAGCGTTCCAGTTATGTCGCTTATCCTGAAAGGTTTTACAATATGCACTTATGCTATGTTGAAAGTCGACTTCTTAATTCTTCAAAAATATATATATATATTTTTCATATATTTATTGATATTTACAACTGTACAAAATAATATACAACAAGTAAATGTGTTGACAGTGAATACAATGGCATGTAAATAATTTGTGAAGAACTACTCACTAGTAGCACTTCAATAAAATCTACACTAAAAGGTCTCTAGGCCATCTTCTTTTCAGAAGCCTCAGAGGATTATCAGGGATGGAGGAGGAAGCAATTTGGGAGACTAGTGGATTGAAGTGGTTATGGAGCTTACTATGGAAGGATAGGTATCTGGTTTGGGCTAAATCAGAAACATATGGAACATTAAGATCTTTATGGATAAAAACTTATCCATTGGTGACATAGTAAGGAGCATTGAGGATTTTTCGAAGGATTTTGGATTGTAAGGATTGGATACGAGTTGAATTAGATGGTTTAGTAGAGCCCCAAAGCTCAACTCCGTACGTCCAAATAGGTATATTTAATAAATATAAATTTTAGAAATATGTCGACGAAAGAAGTAGATTCTCGATTCCATTGATTGTTAGAAAAAATAAACTAGCCAAAAAAAAAATATTGTTATAATGGTAGATATTACAACAGTTGCACACTAGAATATTGTTATAGTTTGGTAGTAGATAACCAACAGCAATATACACCACAAATATGGGCAAGATTATGAGAAAAATATAGCCTCAAAACGTCACCAAAATATAGTTGTTATTTTTATAGACTGAACCTCAAGAACCTTATTAAACATCAAATATTAACAGCCAAGAAAATATATATAATATATATAAAATAACATTGGTTGCGGAGATGAAGCTCTGAAATGCCACGGAACAGAATCCAACTCTGAAAGGCAGTCTAAATTTAAACCTCTATCGGGCTCAAAATATATCTCAAACAATTGATAGTAACTACACCAACGTGATAAGGCGTTTAGTCTTGGTAAATTGTTATCTAGCCTCTGCTGTAATCTACACAGCAACGTTTGTCTTGATGATAATAAACCATCCATTTGCTATTGACGAAATATTTACAAGGTTCTCTAAGAAAATAGAAATAGGTCGAATATTATTGCTGGCCTGATCAAGGACGTGAAAACTGCTTTAGCGTCGATCGGGGACGTTCGTAGTGGAGTGGGTCTCATTTAGAAAGAAAATATGACGGCAGCCTTGTCTCTTCGAAAGTAATAATCGTAACGATTCTTGATGGCTTTTATTGCTCCTGTAATTTATTACTTTTTAGCCACGTGTAAACGAAAATGATTAGTTATCTTCGCTACAAAAATAGAAAGATGAATAAAAAAATAGAAATATTATTTGCATTTTAGTTATTCTTTGATAATCTTGATTGTGAGAAAAATACTTGTTTATAAAGACAGCTCTAAGTTCCTACATTCATAATTAATCCTATAAAAACGTGTTGTTCATATTATTTCGGTGGTTGTCGTGAAGAAGTAGATAGCTCAAATTACCTTGAGTTAACTATTAACCTTCAGGAAGACTAAAACTACAAGAAACTGCTCGTCGTTACAGACTACTTCAACATTTACTATACAAACGATCAAACCTTCCCAAATCATTACGAAAGACTCATTTACATGACTGTGATAAGACCTATTTGGATGTACGGAGTTGAGCTTTGGGGCTCTACTAAACCATCCAATTCGTCTCGTATCCAATCCTTACAATCCAAAATCCTAAATTCCCCTTACTTTGTCTCCAATAAACTTATCCATAAAGACCTTAATGTTCCATATGTTGCTGATTTAGCCCAAACCAGATACCTATCCTTCCATAGTAAGCTCCATAACCACTCCAATCCACTAGTCTCCCAACTTGCTTCCTCCTCCATCCCTGATAATCCTCCGAGGCGTCTGAAAAGAAGATGTCCTAGAGACCTTTTAGTGTAGATTTTATTGAAGTGCTACAAGTGAGTAGTTCTTCACAAGTTATTTACATGCCATTGTATTCACTGTCAACACATTTACTTGATGTATATATTTGTACAGTTGTAAATTTCCCCAAATTAAGCCCCAAAACTCAACTATGTACGTCCAAATAGGTCTTATCACAGTCATGTAAATGAGTCTTTTGTAATTTATTGGAAGCTTTGAAGGTATGTCTAGTCATGCCATTTAAAAAAAAAAAAATATTAACTTGTATATTTTGTTATCCGTCAGTCTAGCAAGATAGTGAATAAATTACAAGAGCTTACTATTGAAAGTCAAAATATGTTCATCCAATAACCAAAATACAAAATTAATTAAGAAAAATATATAGATATGTTTCTATTCAAATTTAACAGGAACAAGTTACCAGTATGTTGGAAACCAATAAAAGTCAAAAATTAAGGGATTTTCTCTCTTCTCAATTTTCCGCAAGGTCCTGGAGGTTGAAAACTTAACATTTTCATGTACAACATACTAAAATTTCATTAACCTTTGACATTTAGTTAACTGAGCCCCTTTTTCAGAAACCGCGGACTAGCCATTTGCTAAGTATACGTGGTTTATAATGAAAGGATAGGTATCAGGTTAAATGGTTATTAAATATATTTTTTTTTATTATAACATTCCTGCTGATTACAAGATAATAGTTAAGAATTCATGAGTCATCTAAACTCCTATAAACGCAGAGATGAGGTTATCAGAATTTTCCATTTTATCTCTAAATATTGTAAATTCCTGAATTACTATTTCTGGCATGGTTCGAAGCTCAATCAGTTTAATTATGTTAATTTATTTCTGCAAATTCTACATCGTTCATATATTTTCTCATTTTACCTTCGGTCTTTAAATTTTTTTTTAATGTACTCTGGTTCAAGAGCTAAGAAAATATGTATTTTCAGATTTCCATATTGTAAAAAGGTCGATGATTTTTTTATGTTTATTTTAATTCAGTAATGTTTAACGTTTCTTTAAACTCAGGCATATTGTGGAAGTGTTAAAAAAAAAAAAAAAATCAAAAAACGGTTTTCATACGTTGTTTTTTTAATAAGCTTTTTATTGATTGTGGAACTAATGAATATGTAGCTTGGGGTGCGCAGTCATCGATACATATACAGGGTGATTCCTTCTTAGTGTAAAAAAAAAGAAAAAGTTGGGTGAAACTAGACCAAAAATGTAGAAAAATGCCGCAGACCTCACCTTTCTATTCCAATCCGTTGCAGATGTACGATAAATCAAAGACTTTTTTGAGGAAACCAAGTTTTTTTTTTTCCTAAAAGCTGTAATATCTCCACTTTGTTAAAACATTTTTCAACCTTTGACCTCATTTTCGGATTTAGAATTAAATTTTTTATAAGAGCAGAGTACAAGTAACCTTGAGTTTTACAAACTTGTGACCTAAATAACAGCTTGATCTTCACCTTATTTAGGAAAGTTTCAATGTCTTATATTACTTCAACGATCACTGATTTTCGGAAAAACCATCAAACAAACGATACCTTTCATGGAAAATTAGAAATGCTTTCCTCTGTAAAAACAGACTCATCATAAAATAAAATTCACCTCAAAAAGTGGTATTCTTCAATATCATCTGCATTCAGAAGACAACGCCAAAATTGAGGTCTATATACATTATCATTGGGTTTTAAACCTTACATTGAAAATATAATAATAATAAATAAATAAATGTAATAACATAAGATCCATTGATCTGGTGTCGCTTTATTGACAGTTTTTCTTTATTTTCTATGAAATAATAATTTTTTTCTTTGCTGTTTATTTCAATGAAGAGTTTATTATGTTTAAAATGCACAGTTCCATTAAGGGATTATCATAACGTTAAGCTCTGAAGAAGGCTTATAATGTAGGTCGAAACGTCGACGCTATAAATTAAAGTTTTTAAAAAAATTATATCCGTATCTTTGACTGCATTCCCCAACAGCCTACTTATTTGTTTTACTTTATTTGGTTTTTAATTGGTATTTGTAAAATAGCTTGAAATACAACATTATTTGTGGATTTTTTTGGAATTGTTGTTCTGTGAAAAAATCGGATTGTGTTCAACAAAGGACTACAAAATTTAAACATAACAAAGCTATGATTCAAAATATAACATAGCTAACGAGTTTAACAATAATTACCATAACTGATATATTCATATCTGGCTCATATAACATGTTCTTCTTAATTTTTTTATTAACTATTTTCTAACTTAAAACTTCTTTATTACTTCTGTTTTTATATATATATATATATATATATATATATATATATATATATATATATATATATATATATATATGAAACAAAATTTGTAAAAAATTTGTACAAAAAAATATAAAATACAAAAAAATTTGTAAGATTCAAGTAGCTTGGATCGATGCGAAAAGACCAATCCGTTTTCACTATTGCCAAAGAAACGACTCGGGAAGTGACAGAAAGAGAGAGGAAATCGCAGAGAGAAAGTTTGCACGTTCTGTCATTCTGTTCCATCAGAACATTCATTGTATCATCCATGCTTTAGGTTTTCGTCTATTTAAAAAACTGAAAACTGCAATACATTAAATAGAATTGTAATGATACAGCAAATTGTGATACTATATTAATGTACTCGTTTTTTAGTAAAAATAAAAAATGAAAAATAATTAAAGGGTTTAAGATGAAAAGAACGGTAAGGAATACAAGAGAACTACAAAAACTACCATAAAAATAAATATAATAAAATTTAAATAAAGTAAAATTATTCCTCACCTAATGATTTTATAATAATGAAATTGCGTTATAAAATATATAAAAAAATCTTATAATCCGGTGATTGTCGTGAAGAAGTGAAGAAGTCAAATTAACTTGAAAACGAATTATCTATTCAAAGCAGGATTACATATATGCTGTTAATTGCAAATTCTACAGTTAAAACAAGAATTCGTTTTTATTAAGAGAATTGAAGCAATTAAAAATACATTAATCTGATCAAATTGTAAGTAAACTAACTAGAATTTCATTTAATATTTCATAAAAGCTACAGTATATCGATGGTCACTGAGAATTTCGTAGCAATAGGCCTATTTTTTCTGATTTCTGATCATGTCTATAAGGATATTAGATTTTTAAAAATTGTTAAAATTATTTGAAATAAAAAATCATTGCAACAAACACTTACGTTTTTCTTATTTTATTGATTTCCTTTTAATCAAAAATTATGTTTTCAAAAATTACTTTTTAATTTCTAATGTAAAAAACAACAAAAAACATTTTCGTGCAGTCAGCTGTTTTTTCCATAGTGCAAATTTTCTTTATATCTACTTTTAAAAGATCTTTGTAACGGAAGAAATACTAAGAAAGTGACACCAACGTAAACATGATGAAAACCACAGTTAATAATATGGTAAGTGGGAACGAAGTTAGCTAAGTCCGAAGAATAAATTGGCAAGTTCTGTTGAAATAAACAGATAACTAACGGAAAATCCTTGAATCACTGATTCACTTGAATTTAATTGTCTTTAAATCAAATAATTAGCCTTTCATTTTGGTGAGATTGATTTCAACAAAAATATATTTTTTTTAAAACTGGATGTACTGTACAGGTTCAAAGTTAAAAACCACTGCTCTGAAAGGTTGCGATTTTAACTTACCAATTTATTCTCTGTGATCACCGATATATATATTTATAAATATCATATCATCTACCGTTTTGACAGTCATCGTAAATGTATGCATTGGTTTAAATATATTGTTAGGTAATGCGATTACTGTTTGTGAGTTCATGAAGATTAGCTGAGTGTTACATTTCCCTTTGTGGATGTAAATCACGTTCATCTTCCCACACAGCTTCTATTTTAGGCCCTTACCGGGGCGCGTTTACGTCTGACAGGGAGGTGATGATACAATTTATTCCGTCTGGAAGTGTCCTTGGGTTAACGACCGAAGGTTCACTCAGCCCTTAGGAACAGTTGCCTTGGCAAACCCAATAGAAAAAATTATTCCATTTGTTTTCTGGAAAAGTTTCTAGTTGACTGAGAATCCGCTTTGTGTTTGTTTGTTAGACCCAAATTAAAAAAAAAAAGGTTGTCAAAAATACAATTTTCCTTACTTTTTTCTGTAACACTGTCTTATTACAATAATAATAAATATTCATGATTTGTAAGTATAATTCATGATACTACTAAGCTTCGATTTAGAATAGTTAGGGGCAAAGAATTAGGGAAGAACCAAAAAGCGGGAGCCAGAGTGAGATAGCTAGTAATATGTGATACTGTTTAATATTCAATAGGACCAATATCAAGACTTCTCGTATTGTCATATTAATTTCAGGCATTAAACCTTGAAATTCATGAACTAGAAAACATAATTTAATTTTGAAATATATTTTTCATGCCAATTCTCGTTACTTTTGAGAAAGGCTGATACAGATACCACTTTTACCGAGTCCAGGCATTTAGGTCCCTTCGAGAAGCCAAACATTCCAGAAACTTATAAGATAAGAATATCCGAAAGAAACTTTCTTTTATTTTGTCTTTGCTTTATCTGAACTGGGTTCCAGGCACTCGATCTAGAACATTCCGAACAATATGAACAAGAAAGGAATGGTTGTGTCCTTGAGGATATGCATTTCCATGAAACAGTAAATTTTTTTTTATTAGCTATTTAGTGATATTTACAACTGTATATAAAGTATACTTTATATACAATAAGTAAATTTGAGAATAATGATTACAATGACTTGTCAATAAGATGCTAAGAACTCCTCACTAGCAGCACTTCAATAAAAGTTCTACATTAGAAGGACTCTTAGCCATCTTATTTTTAGACGCCTCGGAGGATTATCGGGCATTGAGTGTGAAGCAATTTAGGAGACTAGTGGATTGGAGTGGGTATGCAGTTAACTATGAAAGGATAGGCTTCTAGTTTGGGCTAAATCTACAACACATAGAACATTAAGATCTTTATGGATAAGCTTGTTTGAGACATAATAAGGAGCTGTGAGGATTTTACGAAGGATTTTAGATTGTAAGATTGGATACGAGAAGAATTGGAAGGTTTTTGGGACCACCAAGATTCAACTCGGTATATCCAAATTAATCTAATTACTGTCATGTAAATAAGTCTTTTGAAATTTATTGGAATGTTAGAGTAGTCGATAACGACGAGCAGTTTCTTGTCTTTTAAGTCTCGAATGTCGATTCCAAATCAGTCGTATGTCATGATAGAGTCCTAGGTAGCGGATTTGTTCAACGGGGATCAGTGAAATATTATTAAAGAATACTGTAGGGCAGAATGTTGTAAGTTTACGTCGAAGGAAACAGTAAATATAGATTAACATTGAGTATATTATGCACAAATATTGCAGATGCGACGGAATTCTGAAATCATGGTGTTGATATGTAATATTGCATTTTAAAAGTTTGTGATCAATAAAAGAAAATTTCATCATAAGAAAAAAAAAATAAATTTTTTACAGTAACGTAATTTTCACTAGTTATATTCTTGAAGTGGGGAAAACGGAATGAATGGTGTTATGTTTGTCAAGGCCAATGGGAATGGACATTATGTCTAAACAACAGCTTGCGATGAATGTATCGGGTTAATTAATTTCGGAATTTTTCTATCTTTTCATAGTAAAATATAAAATTATTATTATTATTATAGTAATAATTATATTATCCTTTCATAGTAAAATATAAAATAATTATTTTTTATTTATTTATTTTTTATAATTATAGATGTGAGTAGATGTAGATATAAGAGTTTAAGATATAAACTTGAAATCACATTTTCTATTTCCAATCCAAAATTAAACATATAAATCGCGAGTCTACCGTATAATCTTAGGTCATTAATCTTACAATATACAGATAAACACCTTACTATTAAAAAAAAAGAAGTTATTTCATCTGGTAATACCACATAAGTACAAAGGGAGGTTAATTTGGAAAAGAATGTCTTTTAAAAAAGAAACAAATCTCTCAAGAATTTAAGTTGATAAGAACAACACAAATAAGGAAAAGAAGTTCCGAATCGAATCTCCGGGTTAAATTCACAAAAATTTGGTGTTATTGGATACATAGAAAATAAATGATTAATGTTTAAAAGATTTAAAAAATAGTTTGAATTCGGAGGAACTTTTCCACTGGGTGTCTTCAACATTAAGTGAGTAGCTTTGTAGCTTTTTGGATAATTTCGAAGAAGTAAATAAAAATTTATATTTATACTAGTAAAATTTATAACTAACAGATAAATACAATATATGGCAAATTAAAAGGATACACCCTGTATCCCTGTGCCATCCGCTGGTATGTTGACCAATCGTCTCATTTTTTTTTTTATGGGCACGTCCCGTTGTCTCCACCATAACTCTCGGAACGCCCATATATCTCATTTTAGCAGTATTCGCCGTATAAGTGTTTTATGAACTGCTTTTATTTTTTAAAATACTTTACGATGGCTTTTAATTCTCTAACAATGGATCGTGCTCAGTTAAAATAATAATACTGACAAGTGAAATGATGTGTATGTGTATTAACAATTATGATATGAAAGCGTGGAAAGTAAACAACCCCTAAAACCGTATCCATATTATGAATGTATGGATATATTTTAAATTTAATTTTTAATATTTTTATTATTGTTTTATAAAATAATTCTGACATAGGTATCTTTTTTCTCAGCGAAAGTAATTATTATTATTAAACAATCAAAATAAAGTTCTAATTACTAAACTTAATCAAAATTTAAAAAGCATCTATGAACTGGACACCTGTTTTTATGTTTGTTTTTTTCTTTTACGAAACTGGTCCCCCAGGCTGGATCCTTCTAAATCTACTACAAAGAGGTGCACGTGCCTAAATGTTAGCAGCTTATTTATTCAAGGTTAGCGTCGCTTTGAGTGGCGACTGTCTATTCTTCACAGCAACGTTTCAAAACAATTATCTCTTTTTATGCCTCTTCAGCCGTGATGCACTTGTAATCTGTCACAAAATAGTTTACAATTACATAGCCTAATAGTAAAGAATTTAGAAAGCGGAAATCTCCTTTTTAAAGTACGCCTCCATAATATTTTGTGGGGTGTTATAAAAAATAAATTTTCAATGCCCAATTATTAATTAAAATTTACTGCAATAGGGTAATTCATTATTATCGCAATGATTGAATTTGTCGTTTTGAAATGGATTCATCTCCACTTTCTTGACATTTCCACTTGGTGCCGAATTTGCATGCAATATGCATAGACCTGTCAAATCTGAGGGAAAACTGGTCAAGTTTCAATACTCTCACCGTGCTTACACCTCTCTGATCATGTAAGTTGGAAAATGGGTCATCTCTTGAGAGGTATTTTTAAAATTTAAAAGCATCGATGCTTTGTTTTCAGCTCGCAGATTAGCCTTATACTAAATAAAAATCTTCCGGCCGATCAGAAATATTCCAATGAACAAATTGAAGATATAAAGATATTTCTGGGCTCACTATTAGTACAGAAAAGTTGGAACAAGGAAAAAGTTAAACTATCCTATTATTTTTTCATTTATTTTTTTTTTTTATTTACTGTAATAAATTAAAAGTTGTAATTAACGGTATTATCATTATTATAAAGAATATTTTTGCTTTTAATATCTGCTCATTTAAAAAACAAATTTTCCTTTCCCAAAAAAATGTTAATATACATGTTAAAATTAAAAAACAACTCATGTTGGTAATCCAGATGGACAGATACTATTACAAAACTTGCGGATAATGGACTGCATTATCAGTGCTCGCAACCAAAGGCCCATGGATCATATTTTTGCACACAATATCAAAAAGCAAAAGATCGACGCTTTGATTTGAAAATAATATTTATCAGGTAGAAATAATATTAACGATTTCGTATAGTATAGGACTTTAATTTCTAACCTTAAAGGTATGACATACATATGACAGTGTGACAAACCTCGTTTCCGTTACATACTATTGTAACCTTCCTAGAACTATGAATTTAATGTAGTTAAAATTTGGTTTTGATGGATTTAATAGTTTTACTAAAACTCTGTGCTAGCTACATATCGTTCGATTTTTCAAACTCACTGAGATTTCAGTCATATCACGAATTTATAGCTTTTTTGATAGCAATATAAGTAATAGAAATGAGGAAAATATTATTAATTTCTAATTCTATATAACGCCGTATCTTTGTAACCTCTCCTGAATGTCACTCGTCATCCATCGGCCAGTTTTCGAACACTGTGTACTACATATTTATCGCTTCTTTAACAAAATTTAACGGAAAATAGGTAAATTTTATTTTTGCTAAACCTTCCTTGGACTAGTTAAAATTCGGTACAGATTGGTTGAGTATTTTTCGCAGTTAGTGATCACAAACGAAAAATGGCTTGTCCTTTTATATAATACTATATAGATTTGCCATTTTGGTAAAAATATATGATAAATTCTTAAATGAAGATCTAAAATATTGAAAACTAATCCAAAAAGTTTTCAAATGTTCTTCGAGTATATGGAGTGGTTCATTACTGACAAAGAGAAGAGTTGTCAACCGTTATTGCACTTAGCGATTCTATGCGTCCTTGATATAGATAGGGTTGAATATTCCTAGATCGTTCTCCTATTTTCTTTTCAATGTCCAATACCCAGTAATTGGAGTAAATATCACATCTCAACAAACAAGAATCAGTGTACGACTTTAACGGAAATATACTTATTCTATTTTATAATAATACATTAATAAATATATTAAAAATTAAAAGAAAACCAAAGTAAAATTAAAAATAGAATAGTAAGAACACGATTAAAAGTGTTTTTAACTTAGATTATATTGGTTTTCAATCCAGCATTTCTAAAAAAATATTATCATGTTTGTTATTTACTTCTGGTAATCACAAAATAAAGGGCATTCCTTTAGATGTATAGAGGAAAAGGTGTAAATATGGGTACCTTTTATTGTTTTTGATTTAAAGTTACTTTTAACCTGAAAAATTCTAGATTATCGTCTTTCTTTAACAACTTTAGCAAGTTTCGTAAATGCGAGCCAAAAATAGTTTAAAATAGGATAAAAGAATTCGAAACGGTAGAGAGTTCATTTATTACGGGGAAAAAAACAAAAAAACATTCAAAGAAATCGCGATCATAACTAACTCTTTCAGTCCCGGCACGATCTAAGTTCTCATATTTGAGGAAATTTTACCCACACCTCCCTCCGAGTGTCTTCAGAGAACTTTCCATAAAAAAAGATGCAAGTTGTGATCTTTAACAAGATATATGTCGAAGGTCCCGAGGAAATGGGGTTCCATATTTACACCAACCTAAGAAAGATGGCCACTATCACATGTAACCTAAAAGCGTGCGCGACTAAACTTGTGCTTCAAAAAGTAGCTTAACATACCCGCTTTCCAGATATGAATTGTGAAATTATTTTAAAATAAACATAAGAACATGAAACGAAAACGATTTCACATGTCTCTCAAACGTTGCTGCACCCACACTAGTTGAAGAATGGTTCCAACTGCTCACTGCTATCTTATATTAAGAAAATGGCTCTATAGACAGTCTTCGCCAGGGGTGCCCTAGTGCTCTAGTGCTCGTTTTTACACTTATTCCTCTATATTTAATCACAACACAACTATCTGGCACATTTAAATGTAATAAATTTACGTTCATACTTTATATAAATGAAAATCTATGGAATAAGTAAAAGGTAAAGAAATAAACGGATTAAATAAAAAAAAAAAAAAAAAAAAAAAAAAAAAAAAAAAAAAAAAAAAAATAAAAAAAGATAAGAGAATATAAATAAAATAATTATGTCACTCATTATAAATGTTTATATGGAACCTACCCAGCTAAAATATTTAACAAAGAACAAAAATTCACTTTGTACTTCAGCTTTTACACCATAGAATCATAAGGATAAAGTATTCTGCACTCAGTTGAAGCAATGGCAAATATATAAACAAAAAATTAGGTTAAATTTATGTAATTATTGAATGGCAATTTTTTTATTCCAGCTTCAATTTGTTTCTTGTTGTTTATTAGGGCATAACGTCCTTAAGTACTCCAACTAGGGCAGGAAGGATTGGTTATCCTTCAGGTTACCAACTTATACTAGCCAGGGTGGGAAGGTCAAGATTTATTTCGTGGGTTCGCCACGAAATAAATTTAAACCTGCCCAGGTGGGATTCGAACCCACAAACTTCAGTACCGAGTGCACTGAGGTCCTCGCTCCAACTCCGTCAGTCATCGTGACCTCTCGCAGCTTCTGTTTTAATCGATAGAGAATAAAAGATGAAAGGATGTATTGATATTGTAAAATATTTATTTGTTTAGTGATTAACAGAGATTAAAGGACCTGATATTCTGTGTTACTTCAGCTAATCCCTCCGCTATTATTGAATTAATATTCATTCCTACTAATCCTACACGCTCATAATTTGTAATCATGAAAATTCCGAATGACAAGGTTGCGTCTATATACATAGATTCAATTCAATGCATAGATATTATATTGAAAGGCATTTTTTTTTTCAACCAGAATACTAAAAAAAACTATTTTGTAGGGTTGATGAAGAACTAAAAACATTTTGTTTTATGTTGAAAGAAAGTGATTGTACTATTAAAAAATGTATTTGAATTAATTACATACATTTAATAAAGAGATTTATGAATGATATAAAAAAGTAATTTATTTTCATGTTTTTGAAAAGTGTGTAGTGTTCTCATGAGTACTTAATCACCGAAACCGTTTATTCACATTTCCAATGACAAACTTAAACCTGTATGTCGAACCTTGTGGTACCTTTAAATGTAATACATATTCAATATCAGCTGCTTTTGATAGTAACATGTATGTACATCCATTCATGCAATATGTAAAACCAAAATAATTAAATTTAAAAAAAAGAAAACAATATCTAAAATAAATGAATTACTGAAACGTTTTCTTTGAGTTGAAGAGTTATTCAAATAAATTAAAGAGTTTAATTAAAAATTGAATGATCTGATTTAATAAATAATTTAATATGTATTTTGTAAGGAAATTCATTAAAACAAAAAAAAAAAAAATTTATTTTCAATTTGGCGGAAGGAGTCATTATTTCTTTACGTGTACTTCAACACCGAAGCCGTTTCATTCAAGTGTACACTTTCATTCATAATTGTAATAATTTCCTCAGGAAGGTTTTGTTTTTCCCTTATACAAGATCCCCTCCCCAATGTTTACAATTGGATAAAACATTAAAGGGCTTTTTTTTTTTTTTCAATTTCATTATCATCAATTCTTTTTCTTTATTATTAAAATTTATATTTTATTATTTTAACATTGATTTCTTGTTCAATTTATAGTTATAGTTTATAAATATATATTGATATATATATATATATATATATATATATATATATATATATATATATATATATATATATAAAATTTGGATCGAAGGAGAGACATCGATACGTGAATGTTGTGTGGGTTTGACGATTTCGATGGAATCGTGCTTTGATATCGTTGTCATTATTATTGTACATAGAGTTGTAAGACTTGTCGATAGATCCATCGTCTCTCGTTGCACTTCAATGGAGACGAAACTTCAGTTCTCACCTGTCAAACAAGACACTACCTGATTCAGCAAGGTAAATAGATCACTCTGCACATACGACACATTTTACAGCTGATTTCGCAGTAACCTCAAGTGACCGATCTCAATCAGATCCCGCTCGAATGGCTGACTCATCACGAGGTGATTCACCGGGTCAGGAACACTGAATTCCTTGTCATCGTCTCACAACAGTTCGCAAGAAAACAGGAAAATGTTACATCTTCTTCATAAATCTTTTCCTAGTTGTTTTGAAATATTCAAATTTTGCTACCTAACACTTCAGCACATACATCCTTCATCTAATGAACTAACAAGGGGAGGACACACTCAGTCCCTCAGGGATCTTGTTGGAAATTTATTTGGAGGTTCCTGATCAAAAAATATTAGATACGTATTTTGCTGTTCCGACCAATTGGCCCTAGAAGCCGAGAAAGAAATAAAATAGCATTAAATTAATTTATTTTATATCTCGAGTTTAAAAAATGTGATCGACATGATTCTTGCACCAAGATTTTTATTTTTGATTACGGATTTAAGAAAAAATACAGCCGCTCAATATATTTTGGGTTACGTCAGATTCTAATTCAAACTCTCAAAAACATTGAAAATTCAAAAACGCTTATTTTTTAACACAAAAATTTACAATTCTAAAACCCTCAGAAAAAAAAACATTTTTCACCCAATCTTGGAGGGGAAGAAATTTTTAAAACGACTATTGGTTACTTTCCTTTAAATAGCTAATACTTTGTAATGCAATTCATTTGTTGGTATCGATGGAAAGAGGAGAGCCTCAGCTTTCTTTTGATTTATATTATTACAAATTTCTGTCAACAAAAACCTATTAGGAAAATTGGCGTATCCGAGAAAATATGTTTATTTTTAACTTGAGTTTGAAACCAGATAGGAAAATGAAACCAAAGACATTTCAAGAGTATAACCACCCTATATTTTGTATAAAAATATGAAGTTGATTCATTAAACCGTCTAAGTGTAATTCATATTTTTTAAACATAAATTGCCTACCATTTGGTCAGGCAAATTTTGAAGCTTACGAATTTTTATTTTTATTTTAGGATGAGATTTTGTATTTAAGGGTTCTTTTGGATGCTGAATTCGAATCCGATGTCGGAACGACAATGAAAAAATGATATTTTTTGTTTTAATTGAATAAACGTTTTTCAATGTTTTTGAAGGTGCTGAATTAGAGTCTGACGTCAATTTTTGTGTAAAAAAATCAATACGTTTCTAATCATTTTTTTAGATCAGGAATCCTCCAAAACAATTTTCAAAATCCGCAATCAAAATCCGTGAGAGACTGAAATATAAAATATGTTCCTCCCGGCTTGTGAGTAGAACGGCAAATCCTACTACTGGAACAGGAATCTCCATACAATAGCGAATTCCTTGTGATAAATCGGAGTTTTTCCTTGATAAATCTATTCCCCTTGACTCTGCCTACCATTCCTATGTTATTTTTACCTCTACATATCGAAGGGTTGGTTAAGAAGACCTTGATATATCGAATTTTCGAAGGTTCCTTAGCTTACACCGCACCTCTACAGAACGAAGTTTTTATCAGAAAACCCCTGTATGTCGAAGTCGATTTGTTAAATAAGTAGAGTTTAGGCTGATCAAGGATTCTACAAAGGATTAACTCCAACTCCCAGCCTGACATTTGTTTCCGATTTGTTTCAGCTTCTGATAAACCACTTGTGCGATACGTTTCGTTTTCTGTTGTTCCTCAATATTATTTTTTTTATTCTTGAAAGTTGTAAAGCGTAAAACCCTTTCGTATGAAGACAGATTGGAAATTATTCAAGCCGTAAATGCCGAGGTTGACAGAAAGTGCGATATTGCAAAAAAGTTTGGAGTACCAGCGAACACCTTATCCAATATCTTGAAAAGAAAACTGTGATGAGTGATTGGGCAATCCAGTCTATTGCTGTTTTGGACGATGAATTAGACAAAGTGTACATATTTTCTATATTTACAGTATTTTATTTTAAACTTCTAGCCTCTGTATATCGAAGTCAGTCAGAAATCACCTCAATAAATCGATCCTCGATATATCGAAACCATCGATAATTCGAAGTTTCCTCGTTCCCCTTGAGGTTCGTTATATCGAGGTTCCACTGTATTAAAAAAAAAAAAAATAAATAAATAAACAACATAACCCTTTCATCCATAAAACTCTTCAATTCATTAAGTAATAAATAAAAACAAGAACGTTTGAAATATTTATCTTATTAAATAAGAATTTGTTAAATAATTATTTTTTGAACAGTTCCTTGTTAATTAACTTACATATTAAATGTTTGATAAATCTGCTGTTTTCGAAATTTATTGCTTCAATAATTATTGTGTTTATAGTAGATTTCGTTTGCGTTATCATTTTTTATATTCAATATTTTTTTTTTAATAGTAATTTATTTTCAAACCGAATTTTTGTTACCAGCACCGGAATCCAGAATTGAAAAATGTTACTGCTTCCTTGCCTGTCTTTTCCTCTTCTGTATCAAATTTCCTGGATCTAGTTCTGTTGTTTCTTTGTTTATTCTGTCAATCCAACTGATTTGAGATCTCCCACGGCCCACTTGTCAACTACTGAAACATTCATGAGTAGAGACTCCCAAATGGACGGATACTGGCAACATTCATGTTGTGATACCGGTAGATACTTGATGATAATCCATTGATACCAATTTCCATATTACGATTATATTGTTAAGAAAATGGCTAATTATAAAAGTTTAACAACACACTATGATTAATTTGTTTAAATTTTAACAAACTTGACGGCTCTGTAATCATTTATCATTAACTTTTCAGGTTATTGTTATTCGCTGAACAAATTAAAAACTATTTAAACTAATATATATTTTATTAGTCGAGTGAATGTTTTAATGATCAGCTGTACTGACAAATAAATAGTTTTAAAAAATGTATAAAAAATAAATTATTTCTAAATTTAAATTAAGACTAAAACGACAAGAAACTGCCCGTCGTTACAGACTACTTCAACATTTACTAGACAAACGTTCAAACTTCCCAATTAATTACAAAAGACTCATTTACATGACTGTGATTAGACCTCTTATGGACGTACGGAGTTGAGCTTTGGGGCTCTACTAAACCATCCAATTCATCTCGTATCCAATCCTTGCAATCCAAAATCCTTCGAAAAATCCTCAATGCTCCTTACTTTGTGACCAATAAGTTTATCCATAAAGATCTTAATGTTCCATATGTTTCTGATTTAGCCCAAACCAGATACCTATCTTTCCATAGTAAGCTCCATAACCACTCCAATCT
The DNA here is from genome assembly GCA_003667255.2 of Euschistus heros. NCBI lineage: Eukaryota > Metazoa > Arthropoda > Insecta > Hemiptera > Pentatomidae > Euschistus > Euschistus heros. The sequence goes on along the minus strand of RCWM02000106.1, from coordinate 2,248,610 downwards.
ACTAGTCTCCCAACTTGCTTCCCACTTCATTCCCGATAATCCTCCGACGGGTCTGAAAAGAAGATGGCCTAGTATAGGTCATCTATACTATAGTTTTTAGTATAGATTTTTATTGAAGTGCAACTATTGAGTAGTTCTTCACAAGTTATTTACATGCCATTGTATTTACTAGCAACACATTTACTTGTTGTATATTATTTTGTACAGTTGTAAATATCAATAAATGAAAAAAAAATTAAATTATACATAATTTATTTCAAGGTTCAATTTATTTTTTTCTCAGATCAATAGTTTTAGAGCTGTGGAGGAAGGAAAGTTTGAAAATTTGGCACACTTCTCCGCGAAAACACTACTAGTTAAATTTACTATCAGACCCTATTTATGAAATTTTGATCAGGAACCGTAATACAACCATGCCATAACGCTTAGAATCCCATACTTTTTCTGAATTCCTCGTTTTTTCGGCATAAAGCTCCGAAAATATTTTTCCGATCCCAAATTTCTGTTTTTCATCTCAAAGCTGTTTACTATCAGATCCCATATATCAATTTTTATTATTATCCCGTGAAGTATTCATGCCAGCCCACTTGACATATTAAAATCATCATATATTGCCAAAACAAACACAATTAGCGAGCTGTCGTAGATTTTCTTCTTTTTCCTTTCTGTCATATTTTGTACCTATACATTTTTATACTAATAATGGTTTTATCGTTGTAATAAAACGATTAAGTTCAAAAATAACGTAAATAATAACTGTTAGCAGTTATTTATCGTTTAACAGCAGCCACAAATTATTTTATGATAGCTATTGTGGAATGCTAAATAAATTATTTCGAAAATACATTTGCCGATTTCTCTTTTGGCTATAGCTCTGAAACTATTAGTCCGATCCGAAATTTCTTTTTTACGTCTGAAGGATAGTTAAATTTACCATCAGACCCTATTTATGAAATTTTGAACAGGTCCCGTAAAACAACCATGCCATCACGGTTAGAACCCTGTTCTGTTTCTGAAATCCTTGTTTTTTTCGGCACTTGTTTCGCTATAGCTCCGAAAATATTTGTCCGATCCCAAATTTCTCTTTTTAATCTCAAAGCTAGTTACCATCAAATCCCATATATCAAATTTTTATTTAAATCCCGTGAAATATTCAGGCCAGCCCACTTAACATGTCAAAATCTTTTCCTTTCTCTTATATTTTGTACATATACATTTTTATACTAATAATGTTTTTATCGTTGTAATAAAACGATTAATTTAAAAAATAACGGAAATAATAACTGTTAGCAGTTATTTATCGTTTATGCCAAACAACAGCAGCCACAAATTATTTTATGATAGCAAATGTGGAATGCTAAATATAACGTCAATTTGCAAAATTTATGAATTCGTACGATTGATAGATGAATACTTTTCTGCTGCTTATAGTATAAGTACTTTCATGATCAATATACTTTTTCCATTGCTATTTGATATGCTTTAAAGATAAATCGAAAACAATATGTATGTGTCTCGCAGAATTTACAGAATTTATTTGATGTTGAAAGTATCTTACAAGGAAAACATTGGAAATGCCTCAGTATCATCGTAGATTGAAAATTGATTATAGGTAGGATGGATTAAATTAGAAGAATTATAATCATATTCAAACTGAGAATACATAAATTGAACGTTTTTTAATAAAATTTGCAATTCTTGATTTTTATTTTTAATTCTATACCAATATATTTACTAGATGTATTCTAGATGTATATCTTTTTACAGTTTTAAATTTCAATAAATGAGTGAAAAAAAATCTATACTGAGCAAGCAGTGTAGATCTAGAACAAAAATTTCTCAAGTGAAAAATTTCTATGTTTTTATTTAATATTTGGGAGAAGAATGATAAATACATATGTAACACAAAACTTCAGTGGTACCAAACGATTCGTAGGAATCGACTTTGGATAATTGACACATACCTAATCTATTACCAGCAAGTTTTAAAAATATGGACGTGGTACTACCACCATTTTCAGTGAAAATGGCGTAATATATATGTTAACGCCATTTGAATAAACTGTATTTTTTATATTTATATTTTGGCTTTCTTTAGTAATTTAATAGGTATAATTGTCATAATTTTTATTAATAGGTTACTTTAAGTTTTAATTCAAGAGGTTCAATAATTATTAGTTATTTCATTCATTGTTTGTAAATAGTTAAAGTTTGTTTTCTTTAAAGTAAATATAAAATGTATGTATGGTGTATAGTTGTGGTTCTCTTAAATAGATACTAATATTCGGAACCTTACTTTATTTTTTTTTCCTTTCGTTTATTTTATTTTAGTTTTTGAAGCCTTATTCAAAAGACCCCGTCTCTTTTGTGGAGGGTTCAACAATATTAATATTCTTTACATTTGTGATTTAACTTGCTCCAATTATCGCTTATTGTATTTTATTATTATTATTATTATTATTTATTTTATTTTTATTTTGGATGATTACAGCCTTTTCTATTCACAATTTTCAATTATTTTTCATTAAGTTTTCTTGACTGGCACAGGAAAAGTATCCTATAAATATTGATTATATTGATGAGATATGAAAGAGCTCTTCAAAACATTATATTTCATAAGAATTTAATTTAAAATTAATTAAATAAAGGCCTAGCGAAACTGGATGTTTGATGCCGACACCACCACTCTCCAACCACACACCTTCCCTGACGCAATCCTCCCATCTACGTCTGGATCTACCTTTCGAAAGTTTATAAGAATTTTATTTTATAAATATTTTTTTGAGTTATGAATTGTGTACTTTAGTAATGTAGGTACTTCTTATAATATCAATTACTTTACATTATGACATTCCAAGAGGCTCGTCATAACCGTGATTGCGGATTGCCCGATTGGATCTGCTGACCCCTTCGGCCTAGTGGCCCTCTAGTGGATGAAGTCGAGTGGACCCCGCAGACAATGGACTCACTACCTGACCTTCTGATAAGATTCTGGGTCCCTTACCCTTCTCTTCTTTAGTCAGGGATTCTATCTTTCGTCTCCAATCATATCTCTTTTTTATCTATGCCGCTTTGATATGAGATTCTTACATAGCCAAAGGAAAAACATACCCAGATCAGGTTTACCGATTTCTCGCGGACTGATTAGAAAAAATAGTGAATTCTTAAACTTTCCATAATAAACCAAAAACACTGCCTTGTGTTTTCTTGTATGAGTTTCCTATTTATTTATTTTTTTTTTTCATTTATTATTTTTTTTTTTTGCCAATAAACTCCAATGGACCCTATGAAACAATGAACCTAAAATTACTGTCAGAATTGACACAGTCTTCTCCCTCACGCCTTTGTAGTAGAGATGTTTCGATTCCAAATATCGAATCTCTATTCCAAATCATCTTTTTATCCAAAAATAAGAATCGTTATCGAGAATCGATGATGCAAAGTCGATTCATAGGATCCGTTAGATTCCACTGACGTTGGCGATAGTTTTGTATACGATAATCATATAATTTTATCTCTTATAATCATATAATAAGAGAAAATCAAGCATTGATACTCAGCTGAGGAGATCTAACAGATACCGGAAATATATCCATGGTAAAAGGGGGAAGCGCTTACAAATATTTGATTTCTTGTCTTAAATTTTTGAAAACTTTAGTATATATAATCCATGGGATATAATGCTGATGTTTTGAAAATTTTGTATGTTTTAGAACTGAAGATGAATGTTTAGCATTCGAAACTAGTTTTCTAATAAAAATAATGCCAATAGAAGTGGCAATTAATTCACCAATCCTAATTGTATTGATCCTTCTATATCATCATGCGTACCTCAAGTGATATCCAAAATTCTTGAAAAGAAACAAATTTTAAATAAGATATCCATTTATATTTTATGTTATTCAACACGAGATCCTTCTTTGTTTTTGACAAGAGTACGTCAAGAGTCTTTTGACAAGAGTCTTTTGGCCGAGGGTCAATACTTTTTTTGAACATTTTTTTACATTCATTTTGAACCCCTCTAGCGTTGTTGGTGCAGGTCGGATCAAAAATTGGATGACTCTTTAATGAAATTTAATGGAGAATAATTTTTGTTTCATAATATTTTTTTCTAGGTCCTACCGTTGAGGAGATATATTGGTTTGAATGAAAAAAGTCACGTTTGAATTTTCTCTCAACTTTGTTTATTTCGAATAATCATTGATTGTTAATTTAATTATTATGTGTGAATGAGCCCATTGGGACTACGCATAGAACTCGATAGTCATGCTTTTCCTTTCTTCGTGCCCACACCTCCTTCATTCTTCTGGTGTGAGCTTCTTTTCTCTCTTGAGACCATGTTGTTCCAATCTTCTTCTTAGGTTTCTCCTCCTGGTCAACTTGCCACTGTAAATTTTGGAACTGAAAACTTCCCGATTTTGAATATCCTTTGGTGTGATTCCGGCTAGTTTAAGATCAGTTACGATTTCAGCAATCCACTTCATTGGCCCTGTTTTCTATTTACTCCTTTGTTCATAGAATTCAACTATTTGTCTATTAAGTCTTGCTGGGTTCACTCTCTTGATGTGTCCATAGAAATTTAATCTGCGTTTTTTTATGTCAATGTGAGTATTGTTTGATTTCTTAATTACTTCTGAGCCGGTAATGTTCGTCTACAAGTTTTGGGCCTAAAATTTCCCTGGTAATTCTGCGTTCCTTTTTCTGAATGTTCACTATGTCGGATTTCCTATTCAGAATAAGTGTCTCTGACCAATATAGGTATTCCGGTTTTATGACTGTATTGTAATGTTGTAGGTTTATGTTCTTGGAAATACATTTTTTGTTGTAGATATTTTGGGTGAGTCGATATACAGAGTCCAACTTTTAACAATTAGCTTCGTTGGCTTTCGTTTCTATTCCGTTTTCCTAAATCGTTTCGCCGAGATAGTTAAATTTTGTGGCTCGTTTAACTTTGCCATACTTTCTTTCCATGAATTTCGGTGCTTATTTGTTGCAGGTCATATACTCTTTTCAAAGGATACTTTCAGACCGTCTTTTTTCCGCAGTTTCTTTCAGGAGTTCAATCTGCTTCGTAGCTGTTGAAACGTAGCGGGTTAAGATAAATTTAATTTAATTGTTAATTATATTACTTAATTAATCAGGTGATTTGTTCCTTTGGATTCCAAAATGTAAATTGGCAATGACAGTAGACTATTGATTGGCATATCCATGATCTATTGATTTTCCCAGTCAGAGAAATTGATTTTTTTTTTTTTTTTGTTGTTTTAAATAAATATATGAACTATCATTACTATTTTTAGTACTGTTCATTTTTTGTTAACATTCTTTTCTTGAGAAGTGGAGATTGACAGACTAGAAAGGTAGAGATCGATACCAAACAACGCAGCCGTTAATTACAGAGGTGACAATATTGATTTCCAGCCATTCGGGGCCGCTTTCACACCGGACTAATTTTTTGCAGAGTAAAAAAAAAAAAAAAAAAAAAAAAAAAAAAAAAAAAAAAAAAAAAAAAAAAAAAAAAAAAAAAAAAGGATTTGTTGATTTGTAACAGAAAGGCAAAGAGCTTTGGGAATGATTGAATCTGATTAATCTTGAATATAATATTTGAAGAGCAAAACGTAACTAATTTATGTAGTTTATGAAAGAAATGGTTTTATTAATTGTAATTCTCAAATCATATTCCAGTCAATAAACATATTGTGAAGTGCATAAATTATGCGATTATTTTTTACTTCATACCTTCGTTAGTATTGTAGTTAGAAGGTAAACATACTAAAAGTCCCCCCCGCCTCTGGGGGGTGAGCTAACGGTGGAGGGGAGGGGAGAAGGTCCAATTTTGGGTTTTTTCGATTATTTCTCAAAAACGGTAGGCTCTAGAAACATACACTGCCGATCAAAATTAAAATTTCCTATAAAATTGATACTATACATATTTGTCGAATTTCCAACGAATTTTGAGATAAACGATATTAAAAATCGATATATTTAAAAAAAAAAATAATTTTGACCTCACTTTTTGTCAAACATTTGCTTCAAGTGCCAGAAACGTCTATAAGAAATTAAAGTAAATTTAATGGGGCGGGGACTTTTAGTATGTTTACCCTCTAACTATTCCTAACGAAGCTATGAAATAAAAAATAATCGCATATTTTTTGCACTCTACACCCCTCATTTCAGCACTCGTTCACTAGTCTAAATATTGTAATTAAAAAAAAAAAAGTATAAGTTTTAATTTTGTTGACTATTATTAATGAAATATTTCCACATCTTTAAAACTTAATAAATAATAAAAATAAGTGTAAAAAAAATGTATTTCACATTTCTGGAATTCATTAAACCTGATTAATCTTGAACTTAATATTTTGAGGCCTTAGCATAACGGAACTAACTATTGATAACATTACAGTCATACACTTATGACAGTAATGTTATTATTAATTATAATGTTGGTTTTAAAAAAAAAGAAAGTAAATTTACCTCATTGATATTTGGTATTTCACTTCCCCGATTTGAAAAAGAAATGCATATATTAATGTAAAAAATAAATAAAAATCATAACATACAAATTTTAAAACTAAAATATGCTATAATTTTGTAATGAAAATACTGAAACTTGATTAACTTATAAATATTTTCACTTTTTTTAAAACTTAAGAAAATAAATATCCAGAGACAATTATTCTTCATTAGTAATATATCATTACATTGATTATTATTCACAATATTAGAAATGAAATTAAACATAAGTTTGATTGATTGTTTAAAAGAAAAATGATGTTTTAATGATTTACTAGATTATCAGTTTGCCTTTTCCTTCATATAGAATTTTCTTTTATAAATCTATTTCATTTTTTAACCACTCATTAGAAATATTTCCAAAGAAACGACTTCTGCTCAGGATATCTAATGAAGTAAATTTCCTTTAGGTTTTAAATAAAACTCTTAGTATATTTTTTTTTTAATATTAAAGAACTCTCAACATTTTCTCCGACATGCAATGTTGTTCATAATCATTTAAATAAAAAAAAAAATGTCCATCTAAATTTTACATTTTTTTCAATTAAACGAAAAAAAATTACCTAATTAATAAATATTTTTTTCAAAAATTATTTTTTAAAATTTATATATGAAGGGTTCATAAAAACAGTAACTTCAGGTCTTATAAAAAAACAAAAAAAAAACAAAATAGATTTATTATTGTTATTTATTTACCTTGATCTGAACTTATGTTTTACGAAGAAGACTGTATTTTAAGACGAATGATACTGAACAAGTTTTTGGTATCAAAAAGTTTTTTTCTCGCAAAAAACAGCTAAATTGTAAAATTTATGTGCGTGAGGTTCGAAACAAACCGGCTTCGGAGAATCGAAACACGCAATATGAGAACCTGATGGAAATATATAAATCAGATTCTTTTATATTATTTTATTTGGTATTTTTAACATTTACTAGATGGTGCAGAAACTTAACTATTCAACTATTAAGAATTGGCACAGTTTTGTACTTTTAGAATGACGTTAAGATTCAGTATTCTCGATATTTTAACCTTCTATATCAATAGTTAATATCATTAAAAAATGGCGTTTACCTCGTCTCAAAAAAACAAAAACAGCTCAAACAAGTCCACACAATCAGAAATTAAGAAAAAACGAAGAGATAAAATAAGTGGCTTAATATTGATAAGAAAACTGCCTAACATCAGAAGCCACAGCGATACTAATATTTTATAAGCTTTTCTACAAGTTTCTCAAGAACTTGAAATAATAATATTTTTCGTTTTCATTTCAATATATCATTATAATATAATTTGGTTTTTATTTTTATTTTGTCATACTTCTGTATATCGACATAGACGAGGAATAAATAATTATTTTTATATTTTGACTCGGTGATGGATGGGGTATGACTTTAGGGTTCTATTCGGTTCAAAACAAGCTGACCTTTAACTTCCTTACATCTCTTTTTATTTTGGATTTCAACAAGCAATACCTGACAGACCGTTTATTAACAACAAGTTTAAATTGTGCAGACGTTACTGTGTAATCTAATTACTTCAAACGTTGAATACAATAAGGTGGAACAACATAGTTTTTCAATAAGAATCGCTTCCGTATATTTTTCTTTGACTTTGACGTGATCTTTCTTAACAAAAACAACACTTTTATTCTTAAGATACCATTTTCCATTGAAAATACTAAAATCATATTTCGGATATGAACTTTTAAGGTATGAGCACTAGCTTATCTTAATCTTATTTCTTAGCTCAATCTACATCTCTGAATGAGAGCTAACTTTATATGCTGACTTCATCATAAGCCACAATATTCCCATTTAGTAAACTATATATCATAACATTACAACTTATACTAGTTTTTAATTATATATTTATTAATAATAAAAATGCTTATAGAAACCGAAGGCTCGATTCTGTCACCCCAATACCCTGGCCATACACCTCCCACAATCCCACCTCATCAAAATCCAAATCACTAAAATCAGCCCTGATTCAAACCTTTATATATTTCCAATATTATCACCGTTACAATAAACGAAAAGAAAAAATGGATTTTTGATCAGTATTTGTTAAAGATGTATTGTTTCTTGGCCAATGGTTGTGCAAATAGCTGATGCTTGTCCTCAACCGCGCAGAATTTTCTCCAATGAACGGTAAAACCTTTGAACGGGTTTGGAGTTGAACCCGTGCAATGGAGTTGAAAGTGCCTTACTCACAGAGCTATTGACTTCGTATAATTCCAGCTAGTAACCATATATTTTGTTATATCGGGATTTTTTTTTATCACGACACGGCCATAAAGACCACGCGAATATCATGACTATGGATTCTTCCTTCTGTTCTTTCTTTCTATCCATTTCTCCTTCATTATTTTTGATTGCCTTTGTTTCCTTTCCTCCGTCCAGACAATCCCCCACAAGAACTGTGACCTCATGCAACCCCTTTCTGTATTCCTCTTTGTCCAAACAATCTTGGTCGTTTATCTCCATTTTTCTTGTTTCCTCTGTCTACTGCTTGATGTATCCTTGTGAGCTCTGGTAGCCCCAGAGTTTCTGCAATATAGCTTTATTCAGCCTTTCCGGAGGCATCCCAATCATGTGCCCGTAGAATGTTAGTCTCCTGATTCTTACTCAGTTTCCATGTCTTTATTTCCTTGTATATTTCCTCGTTTGCCCTTCACATGTAACCTTCTTGTGTCTTCCTAGGACCACAGATCTTTCTTTCGGCTTTCAGCAGCCTTTCTTGGTTGGGAAGGTTCATAGTTTCTGTCCCATACGATATCACCGGTTTTACTACAGTGTTGTAATGCCTAATTTTCGCTTTTATGGACAAATTCCTTTTGTTGTATATTTTCTGGTTGCGAAACTCAGTCTTTCCAGTCTTTCAGTCTTGGTAATCTTCTCCTTCATGCTCTCCCTTTCCAATCCCTTTTTTTTTTTTTTTTTTTGTGCTATTATGAGAAGTTGTGTTTAATTTAATACATTCCGCATTTTCTCTCAACAAATATATTTGTTTGTTTATTTGGTCTTAACGTCTTTATGTACTCCAACTAGGGCAGGAAGGACGGGTTATCCTGCAGGTTACCGGCCTATTCTGTTTTTTGGTCTTAACGTCTTTATGTACTCCAACTAGGGCAGGAAGGACGGGTTATCCTGCAGGTTACCAACCTATTCTAGGCAGGGTGGGAAGGTCAAGATTTATTCGTGGGTTCGTCACGAAACAACTTTAACTCACCCAGGTAGGATTCGAACCCACTACCTTCAGTACCGATTACGCTGATACCCTCACCCCAACTCACTCGGCCATCGAGCCCTCCCAACAAACATTATTATACCTCTTTCCGTAAGATATACATAATTTATTTTCTATCAAGTAAATGTTATTCTGAAGGGACTTTGTACAAGAATAGAATTTTCTTTATATTCTATTGTATTCTAACATTATATAGTTATTTAATAAACGGTAGGTAAATGGCTTATATTAGCAATATGAAAATTTATAGAGGAAGACTTTAGGATTATAATGGAGAGATTGTTAGCATGCGGGCTCCTACAAGCTATTTAGTAGGGATGTGTCGATTCTGGATTTAGTACCGAGATTTGTAAATCGTAATTAAGTAATTATTATTCATACATCGATCCTTCTGAACGATAAAAAAAATGTATGGTAATTAATTTTAAAATATACTTTACATCTTATAATAAGATAAACAAATTTCATATACTCGATCAACACTGCCCAGTAAATAATTAAAACGTTATTTTCAAAAAAATCAAGCATTGATACTACAAGCCAAATGTCAAATTATTGAATATATGTATTCGCTACTGGAAAATGAAGAAACAGGATTACTATTTCCAACTGCCAATTCTGAATAACTTAATAAATGAAAGCGACCAGGCAATAGCACTATTTTATAACATTATTTTGTTGTTCTGAAAGGATGTTTATAACCCCATAATAAAGATTAGTTTTCATTTCATTAAATGATATTTTAGTATTTTGTAGATAATAAATGCTATCTGCTTATCGCTTGAGTCATTTTTGTTTTTGTAATAAGATTTGGTGTGCATTTTGAGCTCTCATATCGATTATATTGTTTAGTAGCAATTTATTTTTAACCGAGGTACCGGCACCGAGTATCGAAATATTTTGGTACCGACGCATCATTGCTATCTAGGAACAATTATAACTAGGCATGGTAGAATAGACAGGAAGGTGATGTATTTATAGAATAAGAAAAATAATGGAACATTCCGTGGGGATAAGCCGTCGTTTGTAATAAGGCTTTTTAAATGAGTTTTCCTTCCAGATCTGAAAGCTGAACGCTTCTCGACAAACATGCTAGTAGAGTAACTGCCTCTGAAATGAGACTTTGGAGACCTTCTCCAAATACTGAAGAAAATCACGCGAGATCAATTAAGAGATGATATGGAGCTGTTTGACAGAGCCGTTTGGGAGGTAATCCAGGAAAGACTATTGAAAGGGTACGGCCACATTAATATAATTGGTTTTTTGGAGCGAGGCAGGAAGGAAGACGACCTAGAGAGGCTTGATTCAGCGAAAGGCACAAAAAAGAAGAAGACAATTTATTAACTTAAAAAACGAAACATTGTCATATTTCTAAAATATGTTTTTTTTCTTAAACTATTCTAAAAAAAAAAATCGGTGGTAATGGTTCGGATCGGCGACACCAACCCCTAAACCCGCTCAGAATACCTTTTATCGATTCTTACCTTGTTCCGATTTATTTCGATGTTCTAGTCGCTGCTTTTAGAGGGGAAAGGTTATTCTCCTACATTTACTGAGAAACTCTAAATCCCTGTTCAAAGTAATATTAACTTCTGTTTACCTTCTAATATTAAAATGAGAAATAAGGAAATATCGAAATATAAGACACTAAATCAATTTTGAATTAATATTAATTTAATCAACAATTAATATACTACTGAACCACCAGTATAGTTAATTCCTGATGAACATTCTGTCAGAGAAGTGAAAATAACAAATTATAAATATAAAAAAAGACAGAATCCTTAAGTATTTATTTGGCATAACTCCTATTTATTTAACATTTGTAGCTACATGTTTCGGAGATAATGTTCCATCATCAGGCTTCTAATTTTTTTTAAAAACAAAATAATCTATAACATTATACCCATAGTTCTATAATTATATAGTAATGTGTCATTTACCTCTTAATCTGTGATTATTTTCACATTGTCAATTCTCCATGTTATAAGCCATTATATGATATAAGACAGAATCCTAGTTGAAAGTGATGATGTTAATTTTTGCTATATTTTCTCATGGGAAGTGGAAATAAGAAAACATAAAAAACCTGTGATATACTTTCTCACATTTATTTATAAACTGATATGTTTTATTGAATTAATTATACAATCTGTCTCACTTTAAAAAGTAATATGGATGACAAAGAATCCATTCACAAAATATGTATACTGAAATTTTATCACTTAAATTGATAGAACAAATATAAATATGTAAAACACCAAATCCATGTACAAATTAATCTTCTTAAGTTTTATAACACTTTTACACATAAGATTAGATGAAATAAGAAAACATGAATTCATAAAACACTTAATCCTTTATGAAACTCATTTTGTGAACTTCTGTTTCACTTATTTACATTTAAGAAGTCTAAATATCAATATAACAAACTAAACAACACAATCCAAGTTGAAACTGTAGAAGTGATTGTTTACATGTGAGGTTATAGGAATGAACTATCGAAAAATGTAAACATGAAGTGAAGCGTAAGGATCGAACTGGTCGGTGTAGCGCGGGTCAACCTAGTTTGGTGGTGTCGCCGATCCGAACCGTTACCAAATCGGTGTGTGAAAGATATTATGAAGAACAGTCTGTGTTTTAAATTTTTCATTTATTATTTTCAGAACCTCCTTTTATGGTATAGTATTACCACTCGAATTCAGAGAAGCTCAGTTAATTCGAAGATTTTTACCCAATTTCTTCTAAGCATTAGGGAAACTCCAACAGAATTCATGTTTATCTTTTTTATTTTTGCCCAGGACCATTCCTTATTACAAGTGTCCTCAGCCATATTGAGATATATCCTAGTATATGTTTGTCGTAAAGACGCCACTAGGTAGAAGGCATATGTGACTAAATTGTGTGCATATGTGAATCTGTAAGGCGCATGTGGTTGCTGCTATGGAGAGAGGGGGTGGTGTGATGTATGAGCTGCGTTTTTTCATCCGGTCCATACATTAGTAAGAACTGTGTCTATTTGGGTTCTCTTAGTGAGGTGTTCCCCAGCTGCCTAATTTTTTAAATATATGGAGACTACAAAATTAGTGATTGAAGCTTAAAAATAAATATAAACTACGCTAATATCTTTTATTAATTTAAAATTAATCATTTTTTGAAAATAAATTATTCTACTCAGTCAGAATCAATAAATTTTATACACACACTAACATTGGTAAAACGTAGTTCAACTAATATATACAGGGTGAGTACCTCTTAGTGTAAAAAAAAAAAAAAAAAAAAAAAAAAATAGGTGAAACTAGTTCGAAAATGTAGAAAAATGTCTCAGACCTCACCTTTGTGTTCCAATCCATTGCAGACATACAATAAATTGAAGACTTTTTCGTTTAAATATTTTTCAAACTTTGACCTAATTTTCAATTTAGATTTAAATTTTCTATAAGAGCAAACAACATGTAACCTTGAATTTTACAAACTTGTGACCTAAAGAACAGCTCAATCTACACCATTTTTTAAGGAAGTTACAATGTCTTATATTACTTCAACGCTCACCGTTTTTCGAAAAAACCATCCACAAAACTGTAAATCTCACAAAACTTGCAAATTTAATTAGCTTTCAAATGTTAAGTTAAAAGTAATAATTCTATTTCGTTTTTATGAAGAAATTTACTTTTAAAACCGAAAAAACATGGTGTTCTCATTTGGCATACAAATCAGTTATTTGTGTAAATAAAACATTATGACAAACCCTTAATGGAAATGTGCATTTTTAACATAATAAACTCTTCATTCGAATAAAAAGTAGAGAAAAAAATTATTTTTTAATAGAAAATAAAGGAAAACTGTAAATAAAGCGACATCAAACCAATGGATCTTATGTTATTCCATTTATTTATTTATTATTATTTAGGATTTATTTTGTTAGATTTTCAATGTAAGGTTTGAAACCCAATGATAATCAACATAGACCTCAATTTTGGCGTTGTGTTCTGATTGCAAATGATATTGAAGAATACCACTTTTTGAGGTAAATTTTATGAGTAAATTAGTCTGTTTTTACCTTTCCAATGGATTGGAATAGAAAGGTGAGGTCTGCGGCATTTTTCTACATTTTTGTTCTAGTTCCTCCTAATTTTTTTTTTATTTTTTTTACTCTAAGAGGTACTCACCCTGTATACGTTTAATAAGGTTCTTGAGGTTCAGTCAATAAAATAACAGCTTATTTTGGCGACTTGTCGAGACTTTATTGTTCTCATAATGATGCCCTACAGGGAAAAATAGGTTACAATACAATTATATAAGTTACACAGGTTATTTAAAATTAAAGCTAGTAACAATATATAGAAACGTGCGTAAGAATATATAACTACAATATAATTACAAAATATAAAGGAGTATGAACTACTGACAATGTTACTGTTGAATATGCTATCTACTACTAAATTATAACAATTCTAGTATACAAACTGGAACTAGGAGAATTTGGAAGAAAGAGGGATAAGGGTTAATGTGAGTATTTCTAAAAGTTAGTGTTAAGGCATGATTATGAGAACAATATAGTCATGAAAATGTCGCCAAAATAAACTGTTATTTTATTGACTGAACCTTAAGAACCTTTTTTAACATCTAATAGCAACATTTCTTATCCACTATTAAATACTGACTATTTCAGTATTTTAATATTAACTTTTTAGTATTTGATATTTCGATCGTCCAGGTATTATCTGTTTATTTTTGTGAAATAATTTTTATTTGCTCTTATTTTGTTCTACCTATAATTATGTATTTAAACGCTTAATATTATATACTGCTGATATCGTTTAATAATGATATATCGGTAACATAATGTTTCGGTACTCTTTACCGGAAAAGGTACCGAAAAAAATTGCTTCACGAAACTGATACTAAAATAATTCATACAAACTCTAAAAAAAAACACACCAAATCTATTAAATAATTAATTGCTCCAGAAATATATTAATAAAAAGCAAATAGGATTTATTATCTCTATCATGGGCGAAATATATATCTTAACAATTCTGACAATTAAAAAAAATATTCATTCTACAAGTTTTTAATTACGAACATAAATATTCGAGAGGTTATAGGTTTCATTTATCACATATGTCACGCTATTTTCCAATAGAGTTTTTTTTTTTTTTTTTTTTTTGCAATATTGTTGCTTTTGCTTTGCAGTTGCAATGCTGGATTATCGAACTGAATTTTTTTAAATTCTCTTCAAAGCAGTGTTGATCTAGTGGGTGGTCATAAGACGAAAGTCACAGAATGTGAATATAAAGTTTAATAGGAAATATATTAATACATGATTTCTCAATATATTTGTGGAAGGTCGACAACTGAGGGTGTTGGAAAATAAATGTTGTTTAAATCAAAGGCTAAGATTTTTATACTCAGTTTTTTAAATACGTCACAATATACAATATACCATATAGTCCTCCGCATCACAGATATGCGGAATAGTTAATGGAACACATATTAACAAAATCCAAGTTGTCAGTCATCATTCAGAATTATCACAAAATCACCCTGGTACGCAAGCAACACAACTCTATATACTGCAGGTATATAATCTGAATACCTTCGCATGCAAACCCCCATGAGCAAACATGGATTAACGGATTCTCTACAAACGATTAAAAAAATAAAATACATGGAAATGACCGCAACTCGCATACCCAGGGAGGCCTGAAAAGAAGCTGGGTGGAGGATCTCTTGGGTGCTGACGGGTTTTGCTCTCGCATCCCACGACATGTATTTAATTATTTCATCAAATTCACTGATTGTCATTACTTTGATTGACAGGTGAGAATACAGTTTCCAGTTTAAAAAAAAAAAAAAATAAATAAATCCAAGTGGGTGAACGCTTTACAAATGGGGATGAACAAAATATTCCAGAAATTTAAGTAACAGCATTGAAGCGTTTTGTAGTTTGATAACAGAAACTAGCCGGATTTTTCGAGGATAGTTGTCTATTTATTTTCGTCAAACATGCTCGAATAACTAGCCTACGAAAATTTAATAAACAGCCCTATAAACAATTTAATAATTACATTTAAATTTCCATATATATTGCTAGAGTACTGTAAGAGGTATTCAGCAGAAAGCTGACTAGTAGAAGGAGTGCAGCACGATCACGATGTTTCACTTGAGTTACTCACTCGATCCTGTACATTTTTGCTCCATTTACTACAACATTGCACGTGAGTTCAATCGATTTTTGAAATGAAATAAGTGCCACATTTCAGAGCGAACTGTGGTTCGAAATTGGTCGCATAGGTATTATATCAAAATTACTGATAAGTTTATTGGAGTCTTATTCACATTAAGGCTGCCAGTTCTGAGCTGTGACTTCTAACTCATAGATTTGAATGCCGCTTTTGTGTAGGGAATAGGAACCTATAATAGTGCAAAACTAGAGTTATAGCCGCCAATGAGCATTATGAACCGAAAAAATAAAATATGAAAATCACGTTGTTGTTTTTTTCTCAGCTCTCAGTCAAGATAGAGAAATAATTTTTTTCACGTAAAATTGTAGTTTTGTATGCTGTTTCTTTACTGCAACCAAAACATGATAATCTCTATAATAATATCAGGTTTTGGTTTAAACGTGAAATCCTGCATTAATTTCCTGGATAACGGGTTTTGGTTGGGGGAAAGCGATAGCATACAAAATTACAATTTTACTTAAAAAAATTATTTTTCTTGACTGAGGAGATGAGAACTGGCAAGTAAGTGGCAGCCTTAGTGTGAAAAAGACCCATTTATTGTATTTGGAATATGTAAAAAACATTAGTTACAGGAAAGAATAAATAGTTAGAAAAGATAAAATAGTAATTGTTGTTTTTCAAAGTTTCTTTATGAAGAGAAACATCTTAAATACTATCTTCATAGGCTTAATATAATATTTGAAATTGGCTTTTTGTAATTTTTAGTCGTTTACGTTTCAATAAATATCCAGATTCAGAAAAAGTTACAAAAAATATACTTTTGTTTCACCCTTAAAATTGTAACATTTTGATACGCTCTAGGTCTGTCGGTGCTGCTCGGATCGAAAATTATCTAACAATTAATGTAATAATTAATAGTTAAAACTGTGTTCTATTAATTATTACATTAGTCGCAAGGTCCTACCGTTTATCCTTCAAACCGCTTTATCGTAAGAATGAAAAAAGTCACATTTGAAACCACAATATTCTCTCAAATTTCTTAATTATGAACAATCATTAATTGTTAGTAAATTTAAGTAATCTGATCCTCCTAATTTCTAAAATGTAAATAGAGAAAAGTCGTAGATTATAGATAAACATACTCAAAATCTATTTTGTTTGTTTCCCAGTCAGGGAGAAATTGAGTTTAAAAAAATTTGAGCTTATAAACTGTAATATGAATTTCAAAATGAAATTCACCAATACAGTCAGAATGTGCAAAAACGATTCCTTTTTTATTATTATTTTAAATTTAATTTTTTTTGTAATATTTCATTCCTATCTGTAATAAATTACGACTTATCAGTTGAAATAACAGTTAATTATGGGAATATGGGGACATCATCAACAGATCTCTTCAGCCTTGGTGGTGCATCAGGGAAACTGTTTTGTCCTCATTTGTCATTCAATTATTATTAATACGCGAATAACCGCCAGAAACTGTTTGATATTTTGACTGAACTGGGGTTACCAATGAAATAAAGTGATCTAGGAAAGATATGCCCGAATCGGTAATTTTTACTTGGAAAAATTTTAGGTTCTGGTTTGAAACAGGGAGATTCTCTTTCATATTATTTAACTTAGCATTATTAATTAATGTAGATAGGTTTAAAATTAAACTTAAATACTTACCTTCTAAAATACGTAATTGGGTGATTCTCAGATTACGGGCAATTTTTAGTCCCATAAGATTAACAATCAATTAACTAAGTCCTACCTTAATTTTTTCCCAATGATAGTAGATTAATGAAACATTTTTTCATAATAAAATATTAAACATGAAATAAAAACGAGTAATTTTATTTGAAAATTGCTAATAAACAACGAAAATGTCATTACCACGGAGTGTCTCATAGTTTTTTACTAAACATTCGCCACTTTGGTTTCGTTAACTATGGCGAATGGAAGTGAAATTTATTTCCTTGCATTAGGGATAACCTAAAGATCCTAAATGTTTTCATTTTTGTGTTTTTGCTAATAATATAGTAAGTTTATTTTGCTACAAACTTGGTCCCATCACTATGATGTATGTAAGAAATAAATTTGTAGGGAAATCAACTTTGAGAAATGGAACAGTTGGGGAATTTTTTTCAAAATGTAGTGGTACACATTTTGCTGAAGACCAGCCATAGCGGTGAAGCGATAGTCAGTTTGGTAGTTCCCTCAGACGTGTTTAAAACCTGAGAAGTAAGTCACGTACCTTTATTGTTGTCATTACCACGACTAGTATTATCACTCTTGCTTTTCAAATTATTTCATTGGCTTTATTTTTATTTTGACTGTCACTTGTTCCTAAACAGTTGGCACAAGCAATATTTTTTTTGTTTTGATCGTAGCGGTTTGTACCGAACAAAATGCATACAAATGTCATTACCAAATTAAAAACCCATGTCATTCTCACACCCGAATTATTAGCGCGGTAATGACATAAACTTTACGGTAATGAACATTTTTATTAATTTTTTAGTTCTTTTGGTTATTTTCTCTTTAACCTAGGAACACAACGACAAAATAACTCGTCCCAAGTCGAAATTTACTGCTACCGAAAAAAAAAAAAAAAAAACTGCTGCCGATTGTCATTACCAAGATCCAGTTTGTCATTACCGCACTTTATTAATTTTAAAATTCTAGATTTCTCGTGAAAAAATCTGTTTTGATTTTGACCAATTGTATTTTTGAAAGGCTGAGAGGCAATAGAAGCCGTCGGTAGTTATAATTTTTTATTTTAATAAGGTCTAAATTTGTAAAAATTTGATACTCGAAACTGTCCGTAATCTGAGAATCACCCAATTAAGAAGGTAATGTTAGTGTTTTTATTGTCATGGTTTCAGTACCTTATAAGTCAGGATAGAATGATGTATTATTTTTTATTTTAATTATTTCTTGAAAAAATTATTTTATTTAGAATTATAATTAATCAAAACGTTGTAAGCGCTCAGGTTAGTTGTAATTAAAAAATGATCTATTTCAAAAGTTAACTTTTCATGAGAAAGTTCTGTGAATCGTTGCAAGCTGTGAAGAGATATTCCAATCGTTAACCCGCCAGTTTAGCGAGCTTACATAACAAGGAAACTTAATAACAAGGCGTTTCTTATCTCGGCCTTGGCAGTTTATCTAGAGGAAAACTCATTGCGCTCTCAGCAGCGATTCACTAAAGAAAAAAAATCCAAATTATCTATTTCGGGAACAGCGTCCTATTTTTGGAATGATTTATTGAAGTGTTAAATTTATAACAAATGGTCGGATAATGTTGAGAAAACTTCTATTCCTGATAACGATGTGGTTTGATTGAAAGCCGCAAATTGCAATTAAAAGTGGACAGGGAGCAATTTACGAAGAATAATTGGGCCCTCAGTTCCTCTTGAATTACCGATAATACTAATTCTGCATTTATTTAGCGGCGGTGGTATCCGATTCACTAACAATCAACAACAATTTATCATTATGGTCTATCCTTTAAATATTTATCCCCCAGTAAACAAGTTTTTATAAAGAAATGTATATATGAATTTCGAAGAAATGTGTTTACAAAAATATAAAACAATGTATTGAATAAATCAAAAATATTTATCTGTATAAACTATCTGTTATGTTGTTTTGTATACTATTATAGAATTTAGTCTCTTTTTAGTAGGGCATTTAATTTAGGTAAATTAGATATAAACACTAACAAGAGATAAAAGTAAATCTCGAGCTCAGTTCATTGGAACATACTAACCATTCCTGAGAAAAGAAAGAGTTTTTGAATTTGTGTTGGCATTGCAATGCTCAACCATCTGTTGATTCATCATTGTTTATTAATTCGCATGTCATGAAATTTAGTATTATTAGTGTGAATTACAACACCATAATAATAATGTTATTTTCATTCAATGAAGTACATTTTGAACACGCGCTGCAATGATCAATTTTAATATGTTTCTACAATAATAATCTTCAATATTTTTTTTATCTTCAAGATTTTTTATGTAGAATTTTTCAAATTGTAATTGATCAGAAGAAAAAAAAATTAATTTATTTTAAAGAAAGTATTTTTAAAATTTAAGCTAAGGAGTTTTTAATTTTAGATTATTATTACACTGTTTACATTATTTAGAATTTATACATTGTTCTTTCTAGTCTTAAAAAAGTGAAGAAATAAAAATCTAACTCATGGGAAGTTCAGGAAGAGGAAAATTCTATTAATTTAGAGTAATGAGTTTACATCTGACCACGCAAGAAGGACAATTTTCTTTATCCTCGTTTTTCTAGATAATAACATCTAAGGCCCAAAACGTGAAGTGCAATTTTATCATGGGTTACACCACTAAAAAGCTAACAAAATTCCGCAGTTTTTGGGAAATTTGACGGCTTCTAGGGTGCTCCAGTGGGGAGTGAGGAATTTTCAAAAACTATTAAAAATTTAAGCTTTAATAAATGTTTTGTGTTTTGCGCGTTAAAAGGCCCCCTAAAATTATTTAAAATAACAAGACCTATCTCATCTCTTAGAAAATTTAATGCTAATTAACAAAATATCATCGTTTTTGTTCCTACGCTAAACTAAAGTAGAGAAACTTGCCATTTTTAAAAATAAAAACTAAAAAAACAAATTCTATCACCTCAACAGATTGAGATAGGAAACTCGTTTCAGCGCCATTCTGCCCCGTTTAGCATGCAGTATTACCCAATTTTTTTTTTTTACACTATGTCTGGGACACCCAGTATATAAAGGAGGAAGGGAGATGGGTGAAAAAAAATGAGAAATTGATAAGCAAAAAAGAAAAAAAGCTTATAAATGGTATATGTATCGCGTTATAATAATAATATTTATATATTATAATTCTAAAATAAATGCCGGTAGTTGTCGCGAGGAAGTGGATAAATCAATTTACGTGTAAAAATATCTAGCCTTCAAGGCAGAATTTCATCATCAGTATTGTGAAAAAATTGTTAAATTTCGCTTCTTAATAAGGCCGTAAAGTATTTGGGAATAATATTACGAAAACTATATATTTTGCTACGAATGCTCAGATTCATCATTATTCCTTCACATATCATTAAATTTTGTATAAGTAATGTCATAATTCAATGAAGGCGAAAACTTTTTTCATTTCTTAATATTTGAATTTTGATTGATCAATTTAGAAGTGAAATCTACAATATATTTTTCGGTTCTATTCATTCCATTACATGCTCTCCGATGTTAACTTGTTTTTATTGCTTAACTATAAAATGTTATGTTGGAACAGAGATTTTCAGAGCTAAAACTATAACTTAAGTTTGAGATAGTCTATCTGACTGTGGATAACTAAAATCAGGGGTATATCAGTGTACATCCTCATCTCCTGGGACCCAAGAACAATCTCCTTTCACTCCCTCGGGACTGTTAATGACAGAACTCTATATTTTATTACTTTCGGAACTGCAGTTTAGTTTTAGTAACATAAAGCTAGGGATGGTTATTAATGCCAATGTACATTTATGATCAATTAAATGTATTCGTTATGGATGGTGTTTTCTCACTAATAATAATTGTGCCATTATTTCATTAGTATAATTTCTTTTCCGGTTTTAAATAACTTTTCATGAGAAATATAAGATGCATTAATCATTGAGAAAAAAATAAATATAAACGAAATGACCATAAATGTTATTGGGCAATTCAGACTTTTTAGTTTGCTTTAAATCACCCTTCTGTATAATGAACTTTGTATGTTTAACTCTGAACCTACCGACATTTTATGTATAAAGATTTCAACCACAATATCTGAATATTAAACCATAATAAAAGTGGAATGTATATTGAATAAAATACTTTTGATATATTTATACTATTGTACAAAGGAAAAGCCATTTTTCGTTTGTGATCACTAGCCACGAAAACTACTTAACCAATCTGTAATAAATTTCAAACACATAATCTTTATAGTTCCAGAAAGAATTAGCAATAATAAAATATACCGATTTTTAATTAATATGTTATTAAAATATCAATAATATGTGGATTACAGTAAAGTTTGAAAATTTACCGATAGGTGGCGAGCACCATTTTAGATGAGAGATGAAAAGGGTACGGTGTTATATAGAGCTTAAAATTGATAATGGAATTTACTTATATTCAATTCAATTATTAAAATAGATTTTAATATATCATGTGGATCCGAGTGAAGTTTGAAAATCGAATGATAAGTGGTTGGCACCATTCCGTCGAGTTTCCAATGGTAAAACAACTGAACCCCTTTGCACCAAATTGTAACTAAATTATCGTCATATTTTTAATAAGGATTGGCAATAATAATATTAACAATAATACAATTTTAAAAGTACGATGTTGATTGGAAGAAACGAGATTTACCACACTATCATATACTTTTATATTTAGAAATTAAAATGCAAACAGTCGAAATCATAAAATTACTTCTGCCAAATAGAAGTTTTTACCAAATTATAATTTCGATCCGTAGCTTTTTTATTGTCTGTCCATCTGGATTACCAATTCTTACATTAAAATCAAGAATTGGATATCCTTTTAGGTAATCTTCAAACACCTATCCAGTGAAATTTTAACCAGGTTAAAAATTACAGCTATGCGTGAAAATACCATTGAGAAAATAATGCTCAATTGCATATTTCATTACAAGATTTTTATCGATAGACAAATAAAACTTCAGTTATTAGTTACAATTATCTAAAAGTAAGTTCTTTATTTACTAAAGCGGGCGAATCCGCGATGGGGGGTGCTAGTCTTTCAATAAAGGAGTGAAGTCAATGAGCAAAGTAATGTATGTTGTTTCAAATAACTGCCGAAGAATCCGAAAAGGGTCATTTGACCCGCATTATTAGGATTAGTGTTAATAGATTATTTTTTGTATGGCTGTCAATATTTATTATTTTTCTCCTGCAATAGTGGATGAAAATTCAAAACTTAAAAGTTGAAGATTCAAGAAAAACTTCTATGCCCAGAAAGGGTTCAAGCATAGAATGGATAAAACAAATCAAAATAAAAAAGTAAAAAAATCATATTTATGAAATCATATGTTGGACCTTATTTATGAGTTTCTGCCTCAGCGACCCTTCTCTCCAAACCTCTATCCTACCAACTGCCACGTTTTTAAGGCTCTAGACTTAATAAATATATTGATCTTCTCTTCTTTTTCTTCTTCGGCTCTATAGTTCATGGTGAACCTTGACCTCCCTAACAATTTCTACTATCCAAAGCTTTTCCTTTCCAGTTAGTCACGCCTATCTTTTCCAAGCCCTCTTCCACGTTAGCAATCCAGCTTTTACAAAGGTGTCCTCTTCTTCTCTTTCCAGGGTCGCCTGGAAAACTATTTTGGCCATTCTTGTGTCTGGCATCCTTTCTAGATGACCTAACCAGCTGATCCGTCTAGATTTAATAAATCTTACTATATTTTCATGCTGCATAAGTTCTTCTATTGCTTGGTTATTCCTAATTCACCATGCTCCTTGACCGTACACAGAGCCAAACACGTGCCTCAATATCTTCTAATCGAAGATCCTTAAGGCTTGCTTTTAGTGTCGAGGTCTCTGCGCTATAGCACACAACGGGTCTGACAAGAGCTCTGTATAGCCTGTTTAGTCCATTTGGATAGCTGGTTTGATTTAATCATCCTTGTAAGACTAAAGTAAGCTCCATTGCCACTCATTTTTCTTTTTTTAACCTCATTGCTCACTATATTTTCGGAGTTAATTTCCGTGCCAAGATACACGAAGTTATCTTGGCGAAGAACAAACCGTGCGAAGAACGAAGTTCAAAAGAGTGGTTGTCAAGAGATAAGTTACACGGCTTTCTTCTAATTTCAGAAACCGAAGATACCATATACTTACTTTTCGCCTCATTAATTTCGATGACCTACAATTTTGCAATACTTAACCATCTTATGCAAAATGCCTTTTAAAGTTTTCTCATTTCTTGCCAGGACCACAATATCATCTGGATACCCAAGAATTTGTTAGGTTCGACTCGGCAAAGTCCCACCGTACTTCTTTATTGCTTTATGCAGGGCTAGATTAAACAGGACCGCTGAGAGGATATCACCTTGTCTTACTCGAGAATCGAAATATATAGTATATAGGCGAAATATATAGTACAGAATAAATATATTGATCAAAACATTAAAATTAGAAATGGTTAATAATAAGGATACAAAATTCTTTTCAGAATATCCAACAGGTTGACAGAAATGTTTTGAGAGTAATGAAGCGCATTTTGATTAATAACAATGCACTCTTATAGTTGTGTATTGTATAGTTGTGTTTTAAAAATATAAATCTGTATTAATATCCGAACAATGAAATATAATAACAAGGTTTAGCTGAGTGTCGTTATCGGCTACCAGCGATCCCTTCCCTATATAGCTCCATCAAGCGAACCCCACAATCACCACAATCTAGAATAACAACCTCACCACTTGAACCTCGATCAACTCTCTACATTTACTACATTTAGCCTTTGGTTTAGAGTTTATTTATATTTCAATGATTTCTTTCATTTTCTTCCTGATTTTTCTACAGAAACATATATTTCGACACAACAGAAACATATATATTTCTTGATTCTATTGAATCAAATATAATTAAGATTGATGAAATAATAGCCACTTCTATTGGAATTATATTATTAGCATACTAGTTTCAAATGCTATACATTCTTCTTCAGCTCTGAGGATATCTAACAGTTATCTGTTAATTGTATTGATCCTATTATACCATCATGCCTACCTCAAGCAAATAAAATATAGCTACCGTCATCAAATAAAATAAGCAATTTCAAGTTTTGTGACTTTTTCTTCTTCTTTGTCTTCCTCACAGTGCCATTTCTAGCGTCGAGGGGCCTCTATCCAGCGCACCCATTCTTCCCGGTCTCCGCTTAACCGCTTCATTCGGTTAAAGGATTAGTCTCTTCTAACTCTAATCCTCTGTATAAACTCCTGATACCAAACTCTGGGACGCCCTCGTGGTCTCTTCTCAGTGGGTCGAGCCTCTGATACCTTTATAGGGTCCATACCTTTATGTCCACACCACTTTAGTTGCCTGTTTTCCAAAGTGATTTTGAGTTCGGACACTTCCAGTTCCTCTCTTATAGTTTCGTTTCTAATGCGATCCCTCCTAGTTTTCCCCACCGATCTATTCCGCAGGGACTAGTCAAAGTGCCAACCTAGTGGGGAATAACGCTCCTCCGGGCTCCTGAGTTCAGTACACGGCACTCTAACACAACAGAACAGTATACTTTACACTTACTCATACACAAGGTCATATACAGTACTCACCTCAGGGTTACCTTCCCTGGGAAGACCCAAGGTTGGGGGGTATAGCCCAACCACCAGTTGTCCCGAGGATATGGGGCCTCTTGCACTGGGCCAATCACTCATTTGGAGTACATCAGATTCAGAGAAACTTAACTAGCCTCTGGTGTCTTCACGTTTCTGTGACTTCTTGATCTTCAAATTAATTTATTCCTCTTAGGATAAAGATCGTTAATTCTTTTCTCTCTTTTTTTTTTTTTTAAATTTATTATTATTACTCATTTTATTTTATTATTTTATTCTTTTGTGTCAGGTTTTAAGCAATAAATTCAAAATAATGTACTTACTTTTGTATTAAAAATCGTCGAAACTCGCCCTATTACAAAGACGACATGTTTACACCTATTTACTGATGCCTATCCATTTTGTAATTCGCAAATGAATTTTCCACAAATTTGTATTTCGCACCTTCAGATATATTGAATACGAATTCCGAAAAGTACAACATCTCAATATTGTAGCAGTTTCAGTCAAAGGTATTACGTATGAATTGCACAGAATCCTCCTCAATATGAAACTATATAAACAAAAACAGAAACAATATACTCCACTAAAACCTCAACATTTCGACATTCGCTCATAAACAAATCCTATAGACTCTTCCACGGCAGAATGGTAGGACATACCAACCAACTGATATAGGGCAAGTTTACAACAGACGTTCTCCACAATCCTCGACATAGACTTAAAAGGACATGAATGAGGGACTTTTGTCATAATTATTTATTTATTTATTATTATCATTATGTTTTATTATCCCTGTATTCTTCATTTTGACAAAACTTCATGTCAAGAGAAATCAGCACCGGGTGACAACCCTCTGACATGACTCTCAAGCCACAATTCTTTATATATAATTTACACCAGCACATCTTAGGGTTGCGCCTATCGGCACAGATTGAAAGTAATGCAGGTGTTAAGTCTTTTGATAATCCTACTCCTTTCCGTAATCGATCAAATGATGGACAATCTTGCCAGGAATGAAAGACAGTTTGAGATTTTGCACACATCGGAGTATTTGTATTACTGAGATTTAATCCTTTAGTAAACTCGCAATGATCTAGTTTTTGTTTATGCGTGTCACTTTATGCTGCTATGGCTATGGTTTCGGTGGGAGTCATTCGGGATCTTTAACGAAACATTCGGAAAACTATTCCCACTTTATGATGACGGCATAGCTGGATTTTTGATTACCGCCATGGCTATTAACCACTACACCACAGGTGACCCCAAACGCAATGATCTATTACCCTAGCATTCATAAAATTCGGAAAACTATTTCCCACTTTATGATGGTTCTTGGTAAAAAAATAAATGAAGAAAAGATTGGTTCCCAATAAGAATGAGAAAAGAATCATAATTCATAAAAGCAGATTTTTTTTTTCACTTCTTTATACTCAAGGATAATCAAAGCTTGCGAATGCTAAAATACAGCTATTTTGATGATATTTACCAGCCCTGAATTAAACCTTTTCCTGTTTTTATTTACTTTCAATGTAATATTTTTTATAAAACTTTATATTGCAGAGATACAATTATTGTAAGATTGACTAAACTATCCACTTCGTTTCTTTTGTTCAACCAATCTCTTAGCTTGCACCACTCCCTTTGGGTCTCGAAGGCACCTGAGCCCATCCAGACCATCCTCTCTACCTGCCTGGCTCTAGAAACAGCTTCCTGTCGGTCTTTCCGGCCAGGTCATACCGTCACCTGCTTTTTTATTGTACTTTGTTGCAATGTGGTATTGTGTTTTCAATTTTTTTATTTCAGCCCCATGAGAGATTTTTAGATTCCCATAGCCCTCAGGTAATCAGACGTACATAAAAGTTGTACTTCGATGTAAAAAGTGTCAAGATTCTACTTGATAACTCTGAACTTGTAGGAATGAATAAATAATTATAATTTTGATAACCTACAAGAAAATTTCTGTCCCAAGGAATGAGCCTCGACCCAGTTCCTTCTGATCTAGCTGGGATATATAAGAATATATATAAGAAAAAAAATTCGGACGGGTGGATATTACTGCCAGACTAGAACTATTAATTGATTATGATCAAAGGAAATCCAAACTGATAATGCGATGCAGTGATACAAGTTTTCCTCATATAATTGATCTAAAATGGGTCAAGAACGTTAGGCATGGATGACTATTTCTATCTTGAAGCTTTTTTACGATATCATATATTATTTACATAACAATTTCACATTGTTTTAATGACCAATGACAACTTTCACATTTATCGGTCTTACTCCCATACGATAATGTATATAACTTCCGATTTTCTACAAAAGACTCATTTACATGACAGTTATCAGACGTATTTGGACATAAAGAATTGAGCTTTGGGGCTCGACCAAACCAACTAACATCTCGTATCCAGTCCTTGCAATCTAAAATCCTTAATGCTCCCTACTTTGTCGCCAATAAACTTATCCATAAAGACCTCAATGTTCCGTATGTTGCTGATCTAGCCCAAACCAGATACCTATACATTCATAGTAAACTCCATAACCATTCAAATCCACTATTCTCTCAACTTTCTTTTCATTCTATTCCTGATAACCCTCCGAGGCGTCTGAAAAGAAGATGGCCTCGGGACCTTCTCAAATAGAACTTTTATTGAAGTGCTACCAGTAGGTAGTTGCTTCACAAGCAATTGTCATTTTATTATTTTATCTTATTATCACATTTACTAGATGTATGTTTTTATGTACAGTTGTAAATTTCAATAAATGGATATAAAAATAAAATTGATGAAACGTGGAAATACTTCAGCATCATAAACAAATCATGCCGTCATTAGCAAATTCTATCGACTGAAATTCATAATCGAATTCCAATTCAAAAATAAACTTCAAGGACCAATTACGTCTCGTTGTAAAAATAAATGAATTATAATCGCTATTTTCATTTCTCTTAGAGGTTTTCCTTATTAGAAACATACTATACCGAACGCAGAATGAATCAAGTTCTCTAAAAATTGTATATTATATAAATATTCAATTAAAACGGTAAATGGAGAATTTATTCACGAAATATCGTATTCATTGTAGTCTTAAAATCAACCACGATAATGTTGTGTATATATTCGTCAGCAGTAGTTGGAATTCAAGCTTTGTAAGCTATAATTTTACTCTGGCGATTATTTTTAATAACGAAGGTTCCCGCAATATAAATAACGAATCTTATATTTTCTTATATGTTTTGTCTCCTCTTTATTGCTTATAAGACCTACAAATCAAGCAAAATTAAAGATATTAAGCGATTAAAATTAATAATAAAATAAAAATAAATAAATAAATAGAATAAAACATAAAAGGGAAAGCCAACTTTTTATTTGAAAGTAAATGACTAAAATTAAGAAAACTAATAATCCATAATTATTGAGTACAATTATCTTGCCGCATTAATTTCAAGTCAATACATAAGTATTTATTGCGCAAGTTATTGAGTAGAAAAAAACAAAAAACATATTACTATATTCCCATATTTGCCAAATATGTGATAAACTTATAGATAAATAGATAAATTTATGCCAATTATGTAAATAAATTTAACTGAGGAAGATTGTGCATCTATTTCAATAAAAGATTTAGAGTTAAAAAAAAAAAAAAAAAAAAAAAAAAAAAAAAAAAAAAAAAAAAAAAAAAAAAAAAAAACATTCAAAGGAAACTGGTTATCTCTAGACAGCTCCTGATTTTAATGCGGAAAATTGTTGACGACACGAGCTATATGACCCATTTTCTAAGAAACGAGAAGACAAGCAGATTTGCAACTTTCTAATATTTTGTATATTATTACAATAAAACACTGCCATATCAATGTCAACAATATAGGAAAAATCGTTTTTCTTACATCTAATTAATTATATAATGAAAATTCATTATGACAACAATAATTAACAAGGGGACGTTTTACTTGTAACTCACAGATTTGAATGCCGATTTTTGTGTAGATAGTAGGGACCTATAATAGTGCAAAACTAGAGTTATAGCCCGGCTATGTGCTTTGAGAGCCAAGATAAAAAAAAAAAAAAAAAAAAAAATGAAAATCACACTTTTTTTCTCAGCTCTCAGTCAAGATATATAAATGATTCTTTCAAGCTAAGTTGTAGATTTGTATGCTATTTGACATAAAAATATTCGTATCCTCAAGAATAAATCTTTATGCTCAAGAGCTTTAGGGTGCTCAAAAACTAAAATAAAAAAAAAAAAAAAAAAAAAAAAAAAAAAAAAAAAAAAAAAAAAAAAAAAAAAAAAAAAAAAAAAAAAAAAAAAAAAGACAAAAATTCTAATGAAATCAGATTTTTTTTTTTTTTTTTTTTTTTTTTTTTTTTTTTTTTTTGAAACCAAATTTTAAGGTCAATTAGAAGCCATAAAACTGCATAGTTTAGCCCAAATCCGCATGTACGCCCTCATAGAATGTACGCTAATTCTTGTGGTGCTATTTCTATTCTAATTGGTTGAAATCAGCAGCTGTTATGGCCGTTAGAAGTTTTTGATGAAATTTCATCTTCAAAATTTTAACTCGAAAGGGATAAAAAATCAATATATTTTGGTTTTGATAAAATGTCACATATACGAGTTTTTTGGTGCATTAGATCGAGATTTGAGGTCAGTATTAGATGAAAAAAATTTTCCACTGATTTACAGTGGATTTCATTAGAATTTTTTTTTTTTTTTTTTTTTTTTTTTTTTTTTTTTTTTTTTTTTTTTTTTTTTTTGAGCACCCTAAAGTAGGGTCGAGCCTTGAGTATAACGATTTATTACTAAGCATACGAGTATTTTTATTTCAAATAGCATACAAAACTACAACTTGACTTGAAAGAACCATTTCTATATCTTGACTGAGAGCTGAGAAAAAAATAAAGCGTGATTTTCATTTTTTATTTTATTTTTCTCGGCTCCCAATGCTCATTGGCGGCTATAACTCAAGTTTTGCACTATTATAGGTCCTTACTACCTACACATAAATCGGCATTCGAATCTGCGATTTACAAGTTAAAACGCCTCCTTGTAAGTATAACAATGTATATAAAAAAAAAGGATGAGTTATTGGTGAGGTACTGATAAAAAATTAGGTTTAAATGTATAACAATAAATAAATATAAGGGTTAGCCCAGCCTAAGGATCGATAGCTCACCAACCTCTGACCACAGGCCTCCCTCCAACCCTCCCCATCAAAATCCAAACTCCCAAAATCAGCTCTGATACAACCCTTCCATATACGTCTTGTCTACCCCTCGGGAGTTTTCCCGACTGCTGAAATTGGAGTATTAATTTTTGGATGTGCTCATCATTAAATCCCATGGCTAATCTCAATAAATTAAAAAAAAATATATATTTATAGTACGTTATCGCCAGGTATCAAGGTTAAAAAGGACAGGAAGATGGTGGCCTAAAAAAAGTTCAGAAAAGAGAAGCAACATTGGCCGACCAACTGAACGGTTAAAAATTTTCTAAATCGAATAGAACTATGGTTATCATAAAAATAGGGAGGAGGGACTTAAAAACTAGAAAAACCTAAACGTGTCCGTTTTATATAAATGTATAAACATATATAAAAAAAAGGCTTAGCGAAGACGGAAGCTCGAGGCCAACACTATTAACCTGAGCACACCATCTTCCATCCTACCACATCAAAGCCCCATTTCTTCAGAGCAACACCGACATCCGACTATACAACGGTTCAACACAGATTAAAATTGTCCATTTAACCGTTACCCTACTGTTACCTGAACTATATTCACCTGAAAAATAATCAGCAATTCCGCATAGAGGTGAAACCTTCTAAACTCTAACCTTCTAAAAGGAGTACTTTATTTTTTAAAACGTTCAGTCGTTGTTATATTTTTAACGTAAGCGTCCACGTTTCGCATCCGTAGAGAACTGTGGGTAGTATAATAGTCTTATATATCCTAATTTTTAAATTTCTACAGAGTAAGCGCGAACTGAGTGGTTTTGCGCCCGAGAAAAAATAAGCATTTCCAGCTTTTAATCTTGTCTTTATTTCCTCTTGAATTACATTTTTCATTGTAGTTGTAGGCCCTACCTAGATAATTAAATTGTTCTATGTATTAAAATTTAATTCCGGTAATATCTACCTCAACAAAATTATCACTGCGATATAGGCATTGAAAACTAAAGCAACAATCAACAATATTAGTCCAGTCAATGAACACATTGCAGAGTGCATGGAATATGCATAATTTTTTACTTCATAGCATCGTTAGGAGTTGTTAGAAGGTAAACATACTAAAAGTCCCCGCCCCCCGGGGGGTGAGCTAACGGTGAGGTGAGGGGAGAAGTTCAATTTTTTTGTTTTTTCGATAATAACTCGAAAACGGTTGACTCTAGAAAAATATGTTCCAAATAAACATAAAAGCTAATTACATTTCCTATAAAATTGATTATATATAAATTTATCTAAATTCTAATCGTTTACGTAATATTCGTTAATGAAAATCGGTGATTTTCGGAAAAAAACAAATGTCACCTCACTTTTTTTCAAACTTTTGATTCTAGTACCTTCCACATGCGTTTCTCAGAAAAAACGTCACAATCAAAATTATAGAGCAATAAATTTACTTTAATTTCATATATACGTTTCTGTTATTAGAAGCAAATGTTCAACAAAAAGTGAGGTAAACATTTTGTATATGAAATTTTGGAATATGCGATAATTTTTGCCTTCACAGCTTTGTTAGGAGTAGTTAGAAGGTAAACCTATTAAAAGTCCTTCCCTGGGGGGAGGGGCTAAGGGTAGGGGGAGGGGAGAACGTCCCAATTTTGTTCTTCGATAATATCTCAAAAACGGTGGACTCTAAATAAATATGCTACAGATCAAAATTAAAACTCATTAAATTTCCTATAGAATCAATTATATACATATTCGTCGAAATTCCATACGTTATTAAAAATCGATAATTTTAGAAATAAACAAAATGTTTACCTCACTTTTTGTTAAACATTTGCTTCTAATTCCAAACAGGTATATATGAAATTAAAGTAAATTTAATGTTCTACAATTTTGATTCTGACGTTTTCTTCTGAGAAACGCATGTGGAAGGTACTACAAACAAAAGTTTGACAAAAAGTGAGGTGACATTTGTTTTTTCCCGAAAATCACCTAGTTTCAATACGTATATCTCGTAAACGGTTAGAATTACAACAAATTTACATAAAATAAATTTTATAGTAAATTTAATTTGCTTTTATGTTTATTTGAAACATATCTTTTTAGAGCAAACAGTTTTCGAGATATTATCGACAAACCAAAAAAATGGAACTTCTCCTCTCCCCCCACCGTTAGCTCACCCCCCAGCGGTGGGGACTTTTAGTATGTTTACCTTCTAACTATTCCTAACGAAGATATGTAGCCAAAAATTATCGGATATTCCATGCACTCTACGTCCCTCATTTAGCAACTCATTGACTGGACTATATTTATTTCTATTCGATTTTTTTTTACATGTATTAAAATTATAACCATCAGTAAAGTCGGTCGCAAAATATGAAGTACCTGGCCTGATAGGCATAAGGGATAATAACACTCAACAGTTTCAGGAATTGGTCAAAATAATTAGATATGTAAAAAAAAAACTCTATTTGATGAGATCTGTTGTGACTGTTGTATGAGTATGTCATTATGTGCATGAAGTCTGTCATGAAATCCCCTATGAGAGTAAGTTTATGTTCGTTACCGTGGATAAATGCAACCTGTGTGATTTTGTACCAAGGTTATTTCGTAATCTGTCCTCATTTGATGCATATTTTTCACAGTCCCGTATATTTGTTGGCGTGTGTCCATATGGATTTAAGTAAATGAGTATATGTGTTTTAAAATAAGTCGCCGCTCCAATGTCGACAGTTTTTGTAGAATTGGATACAAGAGTTTTAGTCTCTTGTTTATGGTGATACGCTTTTGTTTTAGGATTGGGCCCCAGGTCATTTTTCTATCGAATGTAAGGAATTGTGGATGTATGTCCCCTGTTATTTTTTGTAATTGAGAAATCGACAAATAAATTAAAATAAAAATCGTATCAATTCAAACTAATTGTAATTGATAATAATTAAGAAAAACTAAAATAATTGAACAATAATACAAGGTTGGTGCGTGCTGTGGGTGTGAGGTGAAGAGAGGAAGTTGGGTGGCTGTGAGGAGTCACGTAGTAGAGACGTTCTCGATTTAAAAACCATTTGTTAGCTGCTGTAGGAAGTTGTGGATGCAGGAGATCTTCTAAAGTGGTCAGGAAGTTGTTGGTCCCATGTCTCTGTTCTCTATTTTTTTTAAAATTATTATTGGTATTTACAATAGAATGCAATATGCATCAAATAAATTTAAGGAACTTATTATAATGTCATGTAAACCACTTGTGAAGAATTTCTCACTAGTAGCGCTAAGATAGTAGCAAAATTAAACTAGAAGGTCTCTTAGGTCATCTTCTTTTCGGACGCCTCGGGGCAGTATCGAAAATTTGATGTGAAATAACTTGGAGGACTACCAGATTCTAGTGAGTATGGACTATACTATGATGAGGGTGTCTGGTTTGGGCCAAATCAGCAACACATTAAGATCTTTATGGATAAATTTGTTTGTGATGTAATAAGGAGCATTGCGAATTTAACGAAGGATTTTGGGTTGTAAGGATTGGATACGAGAAGAATTGGAAGGTTTAGTGGAGCCCCAAACCTCAACTCCATAAGTCCAAATTGGTCTAATTACTGTCATGAAATGAGTCTTTTGTAATTTATTGGGAGCTTTAAACGTTTGGCTAGTAAATGTTGGTGTATTCTATAACGATGGAAATCAAATTTTCTATCGAAATCCATCGGTGATTTTTTTTTTTTTTTTACGAGGCACCGTTTTACTGCAAATCGCGAAAAATCATTTTAAGAAAATAAGCAGTCTAAAACTGGTATTGCAAAAATAAAATAAACTTTGAACAAAAATATGAAATTAAGGCCTTCCCGCGACTGGTACGACGAGCGGCGAGAACAGTTTGAAGGTTTCCCCCAAAATTTTATTTTTGCAATACCAGTTTTAGCTATATCAGGAGCCAAAACCTCCTATAATTGATTTTTTTTTTTTCAATAAACAGTCATTTTTAATTCATTTATTCATTCTATACCAGTTTTAGATTGCTTATTTTCTTAAAATGATTTTTCGCGATTTGCGGCGAAACGGTGCCCCGGATAAAAAAAAATTACCAGTATAAAATCAATTCAAAATTTAATTTTCTATCGAAATCGGTCGTAAAAAAATACTTAGGATCGCTGGAGAAGAGCAGGAGAAGGTTGGAGAGTTTCTGAAAAGAAACTTTATTTGACACAGTTAATACTCTGAGAGTTTCGATTCAAAATTTCAAAAACTGTGGAAAAAATAGGGGGTGGCCATCGAATATTGAACAGCCTGTATATTGACTGGATGGAAATAACTTCAACTCAACCATATAATTAATTAAATATAATATACTAGGATTAGAACAATGTTTTTTTAAAGATAAATAGAAAAAGATAAATCTAAATACAATAGACTCATTACAGCATTATGGTTTTAACAGTTAGTATCGAGAATTCATCTTAGCGGATTGATTATTTTAATTTCAAAAATTGACTGCTTCAAAAATATATGTTCTCTCTCTAATAGTAAGAGAAACCGACGAAATAAATTATTAGAGGTTGTTTAGGATTTTTTTTTTTTTTTTTTTTTTTTTTTTTTTTTTTTTAAGCCTAAATATTAGTTCCTAACTTAAGAACAATAAATATATATATATATATATATATATATATATATATATATATATATATATATATAAAGTTAAGTTCCTTCGAGCAAAAACAGCAAAAAAAAGGAAAATAAGGAACGAAATTACACTCACGGGTACTGATAATAGACTGACTTTATTGCTCAGCAATCCTCTATTTATACATTTGGTGGTTGTTTGGGATTAACTTTGGGAAGTAGGATGTATATGGTATTATCCCCTATACATCTTAACTTATATATATACTTAGTTTTACATTCTCCTCTTATTGCTTTCTACCATTTGAAAAAATTATACTAATTCTAAAGATTTTGAAAATATCTGGAACAATGAGAATCAACGATTTTTTTATCAGATGGTTTTTACAGATTTAATAGTTTCATAAATTGGTTTTGATTGGAAAATATTTATGATGATTTAAAATCATAGGGGTTTTAATTTTCTTCGACATCGGTTATACTTATCAATTCCAGTATTTTCTGCCTGGAGCTGGAGTGAGAATGATGGAGTAGCTGTGAAAGTAATGACAGAGAATGGAATGGGAGAGAAAGTGCACGGGCCTAAAATACTCCCTGTTAATTGCTCCGGTGCTTTTTTTTGCCAATCAGTTTACTTTTGCCAATTAGGTTCTATCCTAATGAGAAGCTTTTGATAGCCAATATATTATAGCTTTTCGTTTTCAAATTCAATTTATATCTGAGTAGTTCGTTATTTAGTTTATAGAAGAGTAATCCATAGATTGCCCTTATAAACCAACAGTTATTAGAGTAAAATCAACTTTGTAAAAAAATATTTAATAAAAATGGAAAACTTAACAAGGAAAAAATAATTGGAAATAAAACAAGCTATTGTCACATCCTTCCTAGATTAAAATGCCTATTTTTATTTAAATATTCATTGTTTGATTACTACAGTCTTGTAAGAATAGGCATTATTTTGATTTATTCACGTCCTTTTCGTGATTTTCATAAAAATAATTAAAGAATTAATTTTGTATTGTGATCAGAAAAACAATGAAACTAATAAGTTGTTTTTTTCTTTTTAAATCGTTTGGATCTAACAATAGGCCTTATTTAGTTCTATCAAACAGGTGCATAAAAAAACAAAAAACAATAGAAAACAAAACAAATTTCATATCACGATCTATTTTATATTTTAACTTTGATTCTCATGCCAGACTTAAAAGGTAAGAAACTGCTTGTCGTTTCCGATTCCTCCAACATTTACGAGACAAGCGTTCAAAGCTTCCAATAAATTACAAAAAACTTATTTAAATGGCTGTAATTAGACCCATTTGGTCATTCGGAGTCGAGCTTTTGGGCTACAGTAAACCCTCCAATTATTTTCGTATCCAATTCATACAATCCAAAATCCTTCGTAAAATCTTCAATGATCCGTATTATGTCACAAACAAAAATTATCTCTAACGATCTAAATATACCATATGTTGCTGATTTGGCCCAAACCAAACACGTATCCTTTCATAATAAACTCCATACCCACCCGAATCCATTAGTACCCCAACTTACCTCACACTAAATTTTATAAAATCCTCTAAGGTGTCTTAAAAGAATAGGACCTAGAGACCTTTTAATGTAGAACTTTTATTTAAGTGCTACTAGTGAGTTCTTAACATGCTGTTGACGTGTCATTAAATAATCATTTCCACAACCAGACCTATTTAGACAAACGAATTTGAATTTTAAAGCTGGCTCTAATAATTAATCCAATGCTATCCTTGTCCAGTCCAAAAAAAACGAAAATCCTCAATATATCATTATCCTCAAAATTTATGTCAAAAATAAAACTATCCATAGTTAGCTTGATGTCTCATTCACAAAACAAACCCAATAGTTTCTTACTTTGCTTCCCATTCCGTTACCTATGATTTATTCAAG
Source organism: Euschistus heros (assembly GCA_003667255.2). Lineage (NCBI taxonomy): Eukaryota > Metazoa > Arthropoda > Insecta > Hemiptera > Pentatomidae > Euschistus > Euschistus heros. The sequence goes on along the minus strand of RCWM02000106.1, from coordinate 2,211,647 downwards.
GCACTGGAAAAGGAAATGGCCTTGAGACCTAACGTGTTTCAGAGCTATCAATGATCAGCATTGTCATAGTTTATTAATGGATATATTAACTCAATGTATTTGCAATTATGATGTTTATGTCCATAAACCAATGAAAAAAAAGTATATATTGTTTGTACGAAAATCCCAAGACTTTTATGTTTCTCAAAACATTCAAAATTTCAGCTTAAAAACAAAAAGACTTAGGCTAATTTACTGAAACCATAACTTAATCATCGGATATGTAAATGAACATATCAACAAACTTTTTCCATACAACATTCAGCACTACCACAAAAGCACTGTAGGTGTGTAAGAAATATCACTCTACTAAAGATTGGTCAAAACATTACGTGGATATCCCATTACACACACGTAGTCACGTGTCACACGTAGACGTGGTCACAATCCACTTAATAAAAACATTCAGAGAAGTCTGAAAAGGAGCTGGGTGACGTATCTCTAGGGCTAAGTGGAAAAATAAAATTAATTTGGGAAAAGGTAACTCAAGAGTTCTGGTCGTCCTCAAGCCGCTCTCGCTATATATTTTCGTTTCTTACCAAATTTACTGTTTGTCATCACTAAGATTGATACTTCTAAATAAAGAGTAAAAGTAAAAAATAAAATAAAATAAATATATACTTTTAATATTCTTTCAAGTCTGTACAAAGATGACCTACATATCGTCGTCACGAGGTAAAACTAACGAATGTGAAAAAACGAATTTTTCTATTTCGTTCGTTTATCGTTGTATTCTACAAGGCCTAACTTGTGGTAAAAAGCTAGAAATTCGTAAAAATGACATTATAGATTTCGGTACTCTCATTGCCGATCAGGATCGAAATTTTGCCTCTAGGCGGAGAATACATCTGTGAAAGAATAAAATTAAAAAAAAAAAAACATCGATTTTTCATATTCGTTAGTTTTACATAGTGTCGACAATATAGCCGATACGTTGACTGCCATCAAACTAATATTACCACTTGAAATGACTACCAACATTTTTTAATATCCTAAATAATTAATCTAACATTTCTAAAAATATTTACGATTTTTTGTTTTTTTAAAGCTATGTTAAAAAACAAAATTTTATGAAATTAATATAGAAATAAAGACATTAACAAGTAAATTCGATTTGATAAAAATAGGAAGTGATATATTAAAAACGTGATTATTGTATGATTGTTGTTACACTGTGTATAGGGTCTGTGCTAACTAATGTTTACCAAATCTTTGGTCCAATAAACGTACGACCACATGTATTATTTCCTGTATGGAGGTTAATTGAATACAAATAGCTTCGATCTATATGGAATTCAAGCATTCTAGTTCTAGATTGTGTTTAAAACTAAATGTATTTGACTTCTACATCTGAAAGAAAAGAAACGTTAATTTATTTATAAGAATATTTTAAAAACCAAATTAATATTAGAAATCAATGGGTACAAAAAGCATCTTAATATAAAAATGAATAATGTAATATGGATTCATAACTATTCATATTATTTATTGTTCTAAAGTTAGGAAGAAATATTCAGAGCTTTCTCACAAAAAAAAAAAAAAAAAATAATAATAATAAAAAAAAAAAAAAAATAAAATAAAATAAATTTAAAAAAAAAAAAAAAAAAAAAAAAAAAAACCCTAAACAATTTCTAATAATTTAAAATTATTGGAATCCGACAATCCACCCCCCCCCCCTTTCATTTTTATATTTGTCAGTTGCTCTTACTATTACAGTATTACAGATTTCTAAATCACAAGCCTCCGAAGATTGGTCTTTAACTATCAATAATAATTTTTTCCTTCATAAATTTTCATCTTATGATTCTAGAACAATTTTAGTTATTTTTTCCTTAATTATAAGAATAAGACCATTAAATTAAGGTATTATTTTTCGTTTTTAGATTACATTAAAAAAAAAGTAACCATCGTTTGTTTTCAGGATGGCAAGAAACTACATTACATAAATAGCGAAAAATCTTTTGGTAAACGAGAATTCATCTTTGCTGTAAGTAAACTTTTTTTTATATATATATTTTTCTTTATATTGAAATGAACGATCGATAGTTATATCGTTGAAATAGCATGTTTATAGAAATATTTAAAATAGAAATTTTTTTTGTTTTTTTTAATATAGGTTGTAAGGCAGTTCGAAATTATATTAAATTAATAAGCTCAATTATTTGTAACACCAAATAGTGATGAAACTTTTTTTATTAATTATTTATAAACAACATCGTCTTCAGTATAAATTACTTTCGCTATTACATTACATTATTGTTGCATACATAACCTATTGAATGATAGATTAAGACTAGTAAGACTTCTAGATAGATTGAATGAGCTCTGTAGAACATTATTTTATTTTTTCGAAACCTTTTTATGTTATGTTCCTTAATTTGATATAACTTTATCTCGCTGTGCTGCAAATCAGTTATATTTTACACTTGAGAAAACAATATTTGAACTATATTAACCAAATAAATAAATATATTTTTGTTATTAATTTATGTTATTTATATATTTATATTTACAACTATATACAATATATACATATATCAAGTAACTTACAAATGGTTACAATAACTTGTAGAGTAACTGTCCATTGATAGGTCTTCGATAATAGTTTTATATTAGAAAGTCTTGAGGCCATCTTTTTAGACGCCTCGGAGGGTTATTTGGAATAGAATTGAAAGCAAATACTAGTTGTCAGATCCGCTACCTAGGACTCCAATTGGACAAAGGTTTAACTAGGAATCCACATACAAAACTAAAACGACAGGAAACTGCTCATCGTTTTCGACTTCTTCAACATTTACTAGATAAACGTTCAAACCTTCCAATTTACTACAAAAGACCCATTTACGTGACAGTTATCAGACCTATTTGGATATATGGAGTTGAGCTTTGGGGCTCTACTAAACCATCCAATTCATCGCGTATCCAATCCTTGAAATCCAAAATCCTTCGAAGAATCCTTAATGCTTCTTACTATGTTACAAATAAACTTATCCATAAAGATCTTAATGCCCCATATGTTGCTAATTTAGTCCACACCAGATACCTATCCTTTCATAGTAAACTCCATAGCCACAAGAATCCTACTTATATCTCAACTTGCTTTCCACTAGTTCTCGATAATCCTCCGAGGCTTCTTAAAAGAAGATGGCCCAGAGATCTTCTAATGTAGAATTTTTATCGAAGTGCTTCTGATAAGTAGTTCTTTTCAAGTTTTGAAATATTATTGTGATCATTATCAACACATTTAGTTGAGGTATATATTTTGTACAGTTTTAAATTTCAATAAATATATAAAAAAATAGAAAATACTAGAGGTTCTTATTGGTTATGGAGTTTATTAAAGGATAGGTATCTAAATGGTTTAGACTATATCAGCAACATGTTGAACATTAAGATAATAATGTATAAGTTCATTTGTAACAAAGTAAGGAGCATAGAGGAGAATATATATTAAATATTGAAATAAAAACGAAATCCCCTAAAGTGTTTATTAAATAATTTAAATTCTTATTATTTAGATTCAGATCTACTGCATAGATATATTTCAAATTACGCTACAATATTTTTACTTCTATTGGGATAACCAAATTTAATCCAAATTATATGTAAAATATGCACATAACATTAATATTAATGTTAATATTGCCACTAATTGTTAACCCAAGCTATGATTATGTACAAGGCAAGGTATCGATCATAGCCTGTATATACACGGTAAGCTATCTAATTTGTGGATTGATCACACGCTGCATCGTCTCATGTATACAATATTACATAACATACATGACATTCAGTTCGGTTGACACATTGACTTGAAAGATGCTGAATTATTTTGAAAGGAATCTTTTCACAAAACTTAATTAGCGATTAATTATATCATATATCCAATATTTAATTTTAACGTGGTAATGTCAAGTATTAATAAAATCACATGACCTTAAAATTTAGCCGTCGCACAGTGCTTCGATTTATGGTGATGAAGAAAAAATTCACTAAACTTTAGAACCTTATAGGAAATTTTACCTTGAACAAAAAAGTTTATATAGACATAGGTGTGAAAATGAATGAATAAAAAGTTATAGCAAAATACTTACAAAAATGTCAAAGCAAATTGCTGTCAGCTGACTTTAAAATAATTTTTTTGTGGGTTTTAAATTCTGACATAATTTAAATTATATATTTAATACGATATATTTATACCTTCTTTTTTTTTCAAATATAATATTTTTGTAAGCAAGGTCAACGAACTCCACTGACAATTCATGAAGGGTAATTGTTTTAAAGTATGGTTCTGTACCCAATAGGTCAATGACAGTTTGAGTACTTTTTTTAGTGGGTTTTACATTCTGACATAATTGAAATTATAAAGGAACGATGTATTTATACTGTATCTGTGATATATGTACCTCTTATATGTGAGGTACGAGGATGGAATGAATTTCTAATGGCCTGACTTTACAGGACTTACTGGAATATGTCCTGTAAATGCAATACATATTACAGTATATGACCTTTAAAATAATGTAATGTTAACACATTTTGGCATATAAACCGATAAAAATTAGAATACATGATTAACCAATGTACAATGCAAATATTTTTCATGGCTTGAAGATGTGGTACGGCCATAAAACATTTACCGATACATAATAAACGTTTTTTAATCAGGAGATACCAGTTCCAATATTTCATTTTCATACTTACTCTAAAAAATCTATTTTTCACTTTTATAAATGAGCATAAAATTTTGAAGTTATTGATGCCACTAGATTTAATAAAATTTCGCAGTTTTATTTAAAGTATTGAAGAAATAGCAGATAAAATGCCAAAGTAGTAATCAAGAAAAGTTTGCGTCATTTGGGTCTAGTTTTTGGAGAAAAAACAAACAAAAACTTTTAAACAAAAGAAAATGTTCATCTTTAATTATTTTATGAATAAAATCAAATATAACATAATATAATAATAAATAATCGGTCGATTTTCAAGCTTCACTGGGATCCACATTTCGCACACCATATTTAAATATTTTTTAATAATTTTCTTGATAGTTTAATAAGTAAATTTTATCATCAATTTCAAGCTGTTTTGTAACCTCTCGTGTAGAATAGCACTCTCCACCTATCGGTCAATTTTCATACTGCACTGTTGTCCACATATTAACCTTTTTTAATAAAATATAAATTAAAAATCAGTAGATTTTAATATTGCAAAACCTTCTTAGAACTATGAAAATGATGTAGTTAATATTTAGTACAGATTGGTTCAGTAATATTCGCGATTAGTGATCACAAACGAAAAATGGCTTGTCCTTTTATATAATAGTATAAGTTATTATTATAGTAAATTTTCTAATTGTAAATCTTTCAAGAACTATGAAGATAATGTAGTTAAAATTTGGTTCATATAGGTTCATTAGTTTTACTAAAATGCTATTGTCGCTTGCCACATATTCTATTTTTAAATTTCACTGAAAAAATAATCATTAATCAAACATTTCCATTGAATGTATTAATAACAATATAGACTATTAAATGAACAAAGCAAAATGAACATTTAAAACGATTTCATAATTCATTATCGTTGTCATCATCATCATCATCGTCATATTCATCTTGATGTTCGTTTGATTCCAGTCTTCATATCCCACTCATTTACCGATGTTTTCAAAATTATTGGCTGTATTATTTTAATTGGATATAGAAGATACAACAGGGTGTGAAGAATAAATAATGAATGCTACAAATCAGTTATATTACTAAGAAGGGAACATTTTCTCCAGTTATGTAGTCTGTCGGTACATTCGCAGGTCTTTGTTTTTGTCTTTGTGAGCAACCCAATAGGAAGAAAAGTGAATTCGACAATCTGCTCAAAATTCGGTGGGTACTGAAAGGCATTTAATACTAAAAATATAAACTAACACACAATTTCGCAGTTTCCTTTGTATATACCTGGACCTTGTCGGTGTCAATATCGAATCCATGGGACATTGTATTTATTATTACACCAAACCGTCTAATTAGGTTAAGTTTTGTATAGCCTTTAACGACTCATTCGACATTTCTACTTTAATATCTTCGTTTTGCCTTAACGAATAGAGTATGAATTCTCTTACTCCGTCATTTTTATGATTTTTCCGCCAAAATTTTAAAATTTTCCTTTTGGAAAAGCCTTGCTTTTCTTAAATACATAACTTTAAAAGTTGTAAATGGTAGCAGCTAATTCTTGTAAATATTTTTCTTTGGTTATATTAGAATAAGTCTGTATAAACGGCAAACCGAATCCCGGCGAACCTTACAGGGAGTGCATTAATTAAATACAAACGGAAGAATTAAAAAATCATTATTTACATTTATATTTTCAAGCAAATTATTACAGCTACTTTCACTTGAAGATGTCATTCTTAATAAAAAAAAAGGGTATTTAAATCAATTATTACTCAAGTCTAGCTAAACTTTATCAATTCAGTCGAGTTTTTATTACATTTGGCCGTTAGGTCATGGCTGATACAAACTCAACTGATATGTCGACATCAAAAATAGCTTATTTACTCTTACCTATAAACAAAGAATTTCCAAGTGCGAATTCTTGTTTTTCATTCCATTAATTTGACACTTATGTTTACATTCATAACCATTTCGGGCTCAAAATTGTACTTTCAATTTTTGATTTTTGCTCTCCTATTATTGCTGTATTTCCCACTGTGCGCCGTTTTGTTTAGTTAAAAAAAAATCTTTAATTATTTTACTTTAATATGTAAAAATGTTTAATCACTTTTCCCCAGAGCAGATGTTCACACTAAGCCATAGGTTAATGTAAAATATATTATTTAATTGTAATAATCTGTTGGTCATTACCTATTACTTCGGCACATTCATTAGTTTCTTGTGAAGAGTTTTAGTATTGCCAATGTGCAATTTTTTTTTTTTAACTGATCTTATTATAATTATATTAATAATGACTTTGGTATAAAATCATATTCTATTAAATGATTGTTAGAAAATTATTTATCTTTTCTAATTACTCCCTGTTTAATTTTAATAATCAATATTTCCCTTGGTATTTCTTTACTTTTTTTGCTTTAGATTTATTTCTTTTTTCTTTTGATTTAACTCTACTCCCCTACTTTCTAAGCATAGCCCAAGATTAATCTAAAATATAATGAAAAGTCTAAGTATAGCTGGAGCGTAAAAAATATATTTAAAAAAATGACGTTGTTTAAGACAAAAATAACTTTAATTAATCCTCAATTTTGTATATATATATATATATATATATATATATATATATATATATATATATATATATATACATATATATTTAATTACATTACATTACAATATAGAACTTTTTTTTTTTTTTTTTTAAACAGATGTCTTATCCCATTTAAACGGAAAGAATATTTTTTGTGAATCATGTTTCATTAATAAAATCAAAGCTGAAGGATATGAATTTTAAATTGGGTCTTTTTGAAATCATCGCTCTGGTTAATCTGGTAAGATCTAAAGAACTGATAAGATGATAAACTAATAATATCAACTTTTCAGAAGAAAAATTATGTATGAAGTTTTATCTAGCTACTAAATAAGTGCTTCGAGAAATAAGTTATTATTGAGTTCGTAAAGGCTGCAAAACTTGAAATTATCCCTCTGTGTTATTTAATAGATTATTATTTTCTACTGATATCAATTTTTATGTATATTTTCCTAAACAGCCTCTTAAGCATTCCACAATTCAGATATAACCTAGTATTTACTCATGTGATTTTCTTATAATTTCTTTTAACGAATTCAAACTCTGGCGAAACAGGGACCAAAGAGAAAAAAAAAAACTGCGGAGCGACAATAGATTTGGTTTAAAAATATTTTTAGAGAGAGACTTGAGCCTTGAAGACTGGAAGACAAGGGGGTAGAACCTCTTCCAAGGCAGATAATATTCTGCGAGCCTTAGAGGATAAATATCTCAGAACTGTTCGAAAACTGGCTACCTTTAGACAATTGATATAGCTCAAGAATGCCTACAAATTGATCTCAATATGTTGTTATTACATTTTTGAATTTTAGTTGTGAACTTCCACCTCAACCGCCCTTCTCTTTAGATATTTCACCAACCAATATTTAAAGGAACAAAAATTGTATTGATCTAAAGTCGATAGAAATCAGAAATAAGATAATAAGGACTCCAAATTCTCTTCAGAGGAGGCAACTCGTAGGCAAAAAATGGTAAGAGAGGATTGAAGATTGAAGCTTATATTCTTCGATTTGGTCATCTAAGGACCACGTCATTTTAATTGCTTCTTGCTGCATCGAGCTTTAACATCCATCCAGTATTTTCTCGATGCTCTTGCTTCCTCTCTTCGGTCCAGGTCTTGCCTGTTGGAATTAAGGCTTTTCTTGGAAAAAGTACGCGAATATCCTATTTGTCATTGGATTCATTCTTGTTATATGGCAGTAAAAGGTAATTAAATTGTCCGTTTCCTAATGGCGTCAATTTTTTTTTTTTTTTTTTTTTACGTGGGTGTAAAGTTCGTGATCGTGCAATCTCCCTCTGCTATGGTTTATTGTATAGTTTTATATTAATTTTTTTCTCTAGCAATTTTTTTTCCACACTTATTATTAAAGTAACATTTAGTTAATTTGCTCAAAGAGTAATAATACAGGCTTTATAGACGTGAGGAAGCGGAACAATCAACAGTACCTCCTCCTGGCATGGATTAAAAAAAAAAGATTTATTTAAGAAAATCTCTCATCCAGCTTATTTTCAGCCTTCTGAGAGTACTTCCGGGTATGATATGTGCCTGTGTCATTAATATCATCATTAATGTCATGAGTATGTTATTATGTCCATGGAGTATGTCGTGAAATTGTCGTTAAAGATTATGCATATTTTCTTCTACTGTGGGTACTTATAAATCTGAATGAAGCGCGTTTTTTTTAAAATGTACCATTGATTTCGTGAGTAGTCTAGTAGTCAAGTGCGTATTTTTTGCAGCCCCATATATTTGTGTGGTTTGTGTCTATATGAGTTTAGGTAAGTGTATGTATTTAGTCGCTGGCGGAGTTTTAATACAGACTTTCTTCTTTTCAGGCGCCTCGGAGGGTTATCTGGAATGGAATGAGAAGCAAGTTTTGATACTAATGGATTTGAATTGTTGTGGAGTTTAATATCAAAGGGTTGATATCTGGTTGGTGCTATGTCAGAAACGTAAGGTATATTAAGATCTTTGTGGATAAGTTTGTTTTTGACGAAGTGAGGGGAATTTAGGATTTTTCTAAGGATTTTGGATTGCAAGGATTGGATACGAGATGAATTGGGAGGTTTAGTGGAACCCCAAAGCTCAACTCTATCCAAATAGATCTAATTATTGTTATGTAAATGAGTCCTTTTTAATTAATTGGAAGGTTGGAACGTTTGTCAAGTAATTGTTGAAGTAGTCGAAAGCGACGGGTAGTTTTTTGTTGTTTTAGTCTTGTCTGTTAAATATAAGACAAGTAACGAATTTCGTATGTCTGTGTTATGGTTTTACTATAACATAAACCTGCCTTAATATCTGGACAACCCAATATCTTCATAATTAAAATTCGATTCATAATGCCTGGCAGCCATTGACACATTCTATTAGCCATTTTTTTCTTATTAATTATTAGTAATCTTTTTTTCTATTTGTCTTTTTTCCTAACAAATCGAGTAAACGTTCTATTGAGAAGAGCTAGATATATTTAGTGCGGCGCTAGGACGCGGTCCCCTACACTATATAAAACTATCCCGTTGGAGGAGGGACTAACAAATTTCCGTTTCCTCCCCGAAATCCATGGAGCGGACAGTTAATTTGGAAATTAGAGACAGAAGCGGTGACAAACGACTCGGTTTTCCTTCAGAGGAATACACTCCGAATGGCTGGGGTATTTTTAAGCGACTCGAGCCCCTGAGGTCATATCGAGGGTAGCAACAACCCCTCCAACCTCCCTCCCCCACTGACAGTCAACGACCCGCCAGGCTACCTCCTGTAGATAATACGCCCTAGTCTACTGTCTTTATATTACAGCAACGTCCATATTGTTTGCTAACAATACTGCTTACTTGCATTTAATCTGTAATAGCATTGTTAATTAAATACACTTGATATAACGTCCCAAAAAACCCCGAGCTAAAACGATTTTCTGAGGTGAGTAAATAGTTGATAATCACGCCCTGGATATTCAAATATAACACTAACATATCTATATTATCATTATTTATTTTATATATATTAATGAACAAACATAAGCCGGAAAGGTAATAGTAACTAATACTAATTAAACGGAACATTAGCAGTAGAAAAGATTATATAGATTTGATAGGGGTTAAATTTGAATGCGCAGAGAAACTGAAACTACTAATAATTATATACATCTAGTAAACGGGTTGATTATGAGAACAATAACCTGTCAAAACATGAAAAGAACCACTCATCAGTAGCACTTCAATAAAAATACTACACTAGAAGGTCTCTAGGCCATCTTACTATTTGACGCCTCGGAGGGTTTCCGGGAATAGAATGGGAAGCAAGTTGAGAGACAAGTGGATTAGAATGGTTATGGAGTTTACTATGAAAGGATATGTATCTGGTTTTGGGTAAATCAGTAACGTATGGAACATTAAGGTCTTTATGGATAAGTTTATTTCTAATGTTATTTGAAGGTTTAGTTGAGCTCCAAAGCTCAACTCCATATGCCCGAATAGGACCGATAACTGTTATATAAATGAGTCTTTTGTAGTAAATCGGAAGGTTTGAACGTTTGTCTAGTAAACGTTGAAGAAGTTGAAAACAAAGAGCAGTTTCCTATCGTTTTAGCCTTGTATGTGGATTCCTAGTTGGAGTTTTAGAAAGCGGATCTGTTCAACAGGAATCAGTGGGATGAACTCATCATTAATTGTCGGAAAAGCTTGTTTTTTCTTGTTCGCAGAAAATCTAGTCTAATGCCCAGAAAATTAAAAATTTACAAAGACTATCAATCAGCAAAGCTCTCAACTACCTTTTTTCAGCTAACTGAGAGTATTTCTGGCTATGTTAGTCGTGGCCACTTCATTAATGAGTATGTTATCATGTCCATGAAGACATGGTTATGTATATGTTCGTTTACTAAATGTATATGTTTCGTATATTAAAACTTTATTTTGATAGTTCTATATTAATGTCTGCATTTTTCCTCACTAACCAATAGTCCTCTAATAGAGGAATAATTTATTGTTGTTGTTTGTTCATTTCGTTTAACGTCACTTTAATTGGACGGAATAATTTATTTATTTTATTATTCTTTTATTGAAGTTAATAACTATAAAGAAAAATACATCTATTAAATACAATGGATAACGATTGTAATAATAAATCAATTAAAAGTCAATGAAACTATTCAGTGATAGCACTTCAATAAACGATCTTATATTGCACGGTCTCTAGGCCATTTTCATTTCGAAAACGTCTGGAAGTTTTCAGGAATTGAATGGAAGGTAAGTCATGTTTTATTAAAAAAAAAGAAAAAATAATAATAGACATTCCTTAAGAGGTCTAGCGGAGATGATAAGAACCAAAATATAGCCTCAACAGGTAACCAGTAAATCAATCAGGGTTCAAATCAGCAACTGGATGAGAAAACTTTAATACAACTTAGCTAAGAGGCCAGCGATCTGATGGTGACAAATGATCCTAGAACTGGAATAGGACTTCATTAGTTGGTCATTTTTATAAAACTTTTTAATAGAAAGTATTACTTGTAAATAGTCTTATTCAATATGTAAATGATCGTTAGTCGTTTAAATACGAAACTAGCAGCAAATTATTGACAAGTGTTATAATATAATAATACAATATAAATAATAATACAACTGTTTTATTAATAAAGCTATGTGGGGTCACCTGTGGTATAGTGGTTAGCATAGCAACCTACTAAACCCAAGATCACGGGTTCGCAGCCCGGCAGATGACCTTAGGATTTTTTAAAGGGAGTAAAAAATCCTTAGCTATGCCGTCCTTCGGAAGGGACGTAAAATGGGGGTCCCGAGGCTGTGCGATGTCAGGTACTCGTTAAAGATCCCTATCCTAATTATACCTGGATAGGCAAAATTTAGGACTCCCACCGTAGCATCGTCCGATTAGCCATAGCAGCATAAAGTGACGTAAAACGAAATAAACAACAATAAAGCTATGTTGGATTAACCACTCCGATAAGACAGATACGAGTATCCAAATATCCTCAATTAGTGGCCAATACCCAGAGTTGGGAAACATCTAGATAACAATTTATCTAGATACGAATAGAGATATTAATTTGTTTTTTCAAGATGTGTTATTCAAAAATCGAATAATTTTCAGAGTATTCGAATATCGAATGAAAAAATATCTTTATTCGATTCGGAAGATACATTTAGTTGTATTCGAATACTATTAGAATAAATTATCTTGCATTTGAATCTGTATTCGAAATTTCTAATACAGATGATTTTTTTTATAGATATTATTTTCGAACTATTCAAATACAATTTCCATTTTTACTTCAATGAAAAGTGGAGTTATGATGATAGGCTCGATTAGACCCAAAAATATGTTTACTTATGTTATTACTTTGATCATGCCTGTTTTTTATTTTTTTTTAAATAACCTAGTAATCACAATAAAAAAAAAAAAAAAAAAAAATTGAAAAACCGAGGACGGAAACATTTCTGGAATTTATCAGTAATAATTGAAAGTATGAATTTGAGTGTTTATGTTTGCCGGATCAGCTTTTCTGTTCCAACCTATGTACCGAATAAAATTACAATGATCATTTAAATAATACACGACTGATTTATATTTTCTGTGCCATGGCAGATATTTGTTTGACCAGGAATAGTATCTAAATATAGTTTATGCCTAACTCTGTCAATACCATACCATACGTACGTGTTTACGTGTTTAGTTATTTTACGTAATTTTCCCAAAATTATTTATTACTTAAAATGTTTGTACGTTCAAAGCTCCCAATTAATTACAAAAGACTCATTTACTTGACTGTGATTAGACCTATATGGACGTACGGAGTTGAGCTTTGGGGCTCTACTAAACCATCCAATTCTTTCCGTATCCAATCCTTACAATCCAAAATCCTTCGAAAAATCCTCAACGCTCCTTACTTTGTCACCAATAAACTTATCCATAAAGATCTTAATGTTCCATATGTTGCTGATTTAGCCCAAACCAGATACCAATCCTTTCATAGTAAGCTCCATAACCACTCAAATCCCCTAGTTTCTCAACTTGCTTCCCACTCAATTCCCGATAATCCTCCGAGGCGTCTGAAAAGAAGATGGCCCAGAGATCTTCTTGTGTAGTTTTTGTTTTTTATTTTTTTTACTTAAGTGCTACTGATGAGTAGTTCTTCTCAAGTTTAGGCATGTTATTGTAAACCATTTTTTTTTAACACATTTACTTGATGTATACTTGTACAGTTGTAAATTTCAATAAATTGATTTAAAAAAAAAAAAAAAAAATGTTTGTATAAATAAATTTTCACCAATACTCTATACCTCTACAACTTATTGGGAAGGCAGTCCTTACTTTAATATACTTAAATCTAGTCGGTGAATGATTTTGTATTCTTGAAAGAAGACGAGGAAGCCATCATAAATTTAGTAAAGCACTCAGTAAATGAGAAGTAATAATTTGGTCTGTATACTGTAAAACAATATACAGTTGAAAGTATATCAACCTACGTGGTTGAGACCGAGGCTCGGATAAACAAATCCTCAATTTATCGAGACCCAAAAGAAGTAAGGGAATTTTTTTTTTACCATTTTAAGATTTAAAAAAAGCAAAAAAAAAAAACCTTTTATTGAGTAATTATTACAATCTGCCACAACTGTGGGCAATAGGTAATATAGATGGCGTATGATTACATTCACACATCACGTAGAATGAGAAAAAAAAATTATAATAATAAAATAAAGTAAATAATGAATGTAAGAAAAAGAAAAGAGAAAAGAAAAGAACTATCCTATACATAAACAATATAAAATATACTATATACAAAATGGAATTCTAAAACTTTAAAAAAATAGTAAAAGATAAAACAAAGGTAAAAATACAATTATACTCTATTTACAATTTACACTCATCCTAGGGATCCCTCCACCAGGCCCGTCCCTCCACTTATGAAGGGAAAAGCCAGGCAAGTAAGGGAAATAGATGAGAAAAATAATTTCGGATAATTGATCTAATACATATATCTATTTAATATTAAGATAATACTTATTATCTTATTATGTATACATCATTTACATTATTACATAAGTAAATCAAAAAGTTTATGTCTCAAACAAAAAACTCTATTTTTCTTTTTTTTTAAGACCCGACATGGCTATTTGCCGTAACATGATCTCTCTATTGTCTAAAAACTATCAAATCAAAGGTTGTTGCATCAGTCCTGCCTCTTAGGTATTGCAGTGCCTTCTCTAAACTAGCAAACACTTCTTCATGAGATAATGTTAATGACGATTCGTTTCCTTGTAATGCGAGAAAAATAATTTCTAATAACACCCATCTTCCAGCTTTTCCGTAATAATTTTTGTGCAAATATTGCATATCCTTTTCGGTAATCGAATGATTTGTGAAAAAAATAAAATAATAATAATGATATATAATAAAATAAAATATACAGTTTAATTCTATTTTCACTAGAATTGTTGCAAAGTTAAGAACTACAGGAAAACATCTAATAAAAATAACCACTCTTGATAAAATCATACAAATTAATCCACAGGAAATCTGTATAGTTTGGAATATGAAAACTAATAAAGACCTCTTTATACTCGCCCAATTTATAATAGCCTGCGTGACATTTTTCATTATTACCCTGGCCTTGATTCAAATGACAGTTTTCATATACGCACTCCCCAAAATGAAATATAAATTTTAAAAAAACTGGCATATTTTAATATGAATATAATTAAAATCATAATTTTTTAAAAATAAAATATAGTACTATTAACTGTAAAATATCAGTATCATGTATTTTACTATTTTCCTGAGATATGACATTTATATATTTTAAAATAGTCAAATATGAACTTTGATAAACTTTAAAGGTTTAAAACTGAAATAAAAAAGTGTAAATTCTTTTATTAGGTATTTTTTATTATTTAGATTGAAGAACTTGTATTTACTTTTATTCTTAATTATATTTAATATTCTTTGTTATATTATTGGTGTTATTATTTTTGTAGTATTATAATGTGCATAGGTAATATTTGCATTTGTATTGTATTTCATGGTACATAATAAATAACTGAACTCTTTTGTATAGTGCATGGCTCTGCTTACTAATAAATAAAAATAAAAATATGATATAAAACATTAGAAGGCTCGGTTGATGAAGACTGGGCTAGTTAATCGGGTCTCGAGTGTAAATAATAATTAATTGAAATGATGTTTAAAGACATAGTTTTAATACGCCCAGTTTGAAGTATACAAGTATGTTGCCTAAAATATTTTTAAAAGGAACGAAATTCAAGAGAATTTAAAAACAAGACTGAAAGTGGAAAAGCATTTTATTTTTGCGTCGTAAAATTTCAGCGTTCCCTCCTATAAACCTGGAATTACGGTGTACAAGAGCGTGATTCTACGGTTCTGTACGGTTGCAAAATATTGTCGCTTATTTCGAGGAAAGAATTTAACCAAAATAATGAAAATGATAAACTGAAATGGTCAAAAGGCCCATCTAGGGCTGTAGAGCCACTTTATTCTGGGACTTATTGTCCCCTAAGAATAAAAATAATGCACAATTAAGAGTACAATTGTCTGGCCAATTATTTACAAATTAGATGTTCCAGTAATTAAAGCATACATTTTTTACTGGAAAAAAATTAAATTGAATAAGAAATAAAAATAAATAAATATATGAAATAATAATTGTAACATAAAATACAATCGTATATACTATATATATATATATATATATATATATATATATATATATATATATATATATATATATATATATATGAACGTATAAAAGAAAGAGAGGAAAAAAAACTAAAAATATTCATTTGATTATTGACATCTTTGCGGAAGATTGATTGTCTAAAAGGTACTGGAATAGGTTATTTTTAAAGGAGGTTATGGAAGCTGCTTTACGAATAGAAGTGGGTAAGGAATTCCAGAAGGAGGCAGCACGAATGATGAAGGATTTGTCAAAGGAAGCGGTTTTATGTGAGGGTATATATAGGTTAAAAGGTTGGGATTTAGTGTTTAGGTGATGGATTGAAGAACGCAGAGTTAAGAAATCAAGAATATAGGAAGGGTTTTTGGTTTTTAGACATTGGAATATGAAAGTACCCAGAAAGTATTGCCGTCGAAATTTAGGAAATAGCCACCCAAGCTCAGAGTATCGGCAAGTAACGTGTGACCGCCTAGGGATCCCGAAGATAAATCTAATGAAACAGTTCATCAGTCTCCTCAGCTTCATCTCGAGATCCCCAGACAGTCCCCCATAAACCAAACAACAGTAATCAAAGCAAGGGAAAACAAGGGAGGACACTAGAAGTTGACGGGTACTCTGGGAAAAGAAATCTCGGGATCTATACAGTTGTTTAAGGATTATGATGGATTTTTTGGAAATTTGGGCGATATGGTTATTCCAGGATAGGCGATGATCAAAGGTAACTCCTAAATATAAAATAATTTATTTAATAAAATATTACTTCCAAATAAAGGCGATGCACTTGAGAATTGGATTTAGAATTGAGAATGATTCATAATGAGTTAAGTTCGTATTGATATCAACTCATGTTTTTGGAAATATGAAGCAGGTGCAATATGACCACAAATAAATAAAAAATTATCTATTCTTAGACTTAAAATAGATATGAATTAAAAATTATTATATAATTTAGAATAAAAGAACAAAATATAATTATAATAATAATCACTTGAGGTTGGCATGATTGTATAGAAGGATCAATACAATTAGATTAAATTAATTAATTGCCAATTCTATTGGAATCCTTTTTATTAGAAAATTTGTTTCGAATGTTAAACATTCATCATCATTTCTTAAAACATACAACAATTTCAAAGAATCAGCACTTTGCTACATAGAATATTTATAAATTATATTTATCTGTTCTAGGCACAAATATCTTTCAGTAGTATTTTTCATTTTGCCTACTTGGATAAGTACCAGCATATATGATTTCTTGTCTTACGTGTTAAAAAAAAAGGTTTAATATACAGGGTGTAAAAAACAATACAAAAAAAACAAAAAAAAAAACGGGAGATCGTTAAATACAACTATTTGTTACGCTTTGCATAAAAAACATGTTTTTAAAAATAATTTGGACTAGGCTATTGCCCCTACTTATTTTTTTTTAACCTAAACTTGAAGTTCATAATTTTTTTTTTTGCCTTTAACAAGATTTAATGACCCATTTGTTTTTTTTTTGCATCAATTTTTTTTTATTTTACATGGGCAATGTATTAGTAATTACAGCAAAAAAAAAAAAAATGGCGTTGATATATCAGTAAACAACAATGTTATAAGGCATAAATGTTTGACTTTGGCAGTTTTTTTCAAAAAATTAGACTTTGTATATTAGTAAGTGACCATAAATAGGTTCAAAATGAACCTCCCTACCCGAGATACCTCTTTGGCCAACGTTGTTTCGAACACCCTATATATAATTTATTCATCAAAGTGCTGATGTTTTGAAATTGTATATTTTTTAGAACTGATCGTTATGTTTAACATTCGAAACTAGTTTTCAAACATAAAGAATTCCATTATAAATGACAACTATTTCACCAATCCTAATGATGATAATAAATAACAATAAAATAAAAACAGAATAGGCTTTCGTTATAAATAGTTGATAGAATTTCTAGCAGCTATCAGAGTTTATATCACAGCCAGATATCAAATCTTTATATCTGTATTTATCTGCATTGATAAAATAAAAGGCTAAACCAGCAATAAAAATCTATAATTAAAATATATATTATAGACCTGCAAGGCAGGTCGAAACGTTGGCACGCCAAAATATAAGTTTTTCATTTAAAAACTTGCCGTGTTTATTCATCCTGACTGCACCCCTGACCATTTCATCTCCTTATAATTAAAATAAATCTGAATTATCGAAAATAAAACGACTTACTCGTGTCATTTTGAAACATAGTACATATAATGGAGCTTTGATAGCTAGATTAAACACGGTCTTAAAATCATCTATTTTCCTCGTCCAGCTATCTAATCTATTACTCACTATCAGCCCACACTCTACAAATAACAACTCTAGTTTGTTATGTTCAAGAGTTGAGTGCACTTTTTCCAAATACCGTTCAACATTGGATATCTTTTCTTCTTTATCGTTCCTTTGTGATTCAGATATAGTTTTGTTGAACACAGAAACAGGAATTTCATAATAATGTTTTTGTGTGATAATAAATAACCTGACTGTATATCTTCCAGCTTCTGAGGAATAAGCGTTTACATATTTTATTTATTTATAAAACTAAGCAGTTTATAGCATTTGTCATCATAAATGTTTGTTTGCAAATACACATATCTTTCTTATTTTTTTTCTTATCCTCCATTTACTAATATAAAAAACAAACAAATAATGATTGGAATCGAATGATCTTCTGTTGCCTTCTCAGCATTTTAAGAGTTTTATGATGGAGTGAGGAGGAATCACTCTGCTAGCGAAAAACACATATCACTTAATGTCTTTCATATTTACTATTGACATGATAAAAATAATTACGAGATAAAACACATTATTTTTAAATATGCACGTTATTGCAAGATGATAACTTATAAATGATAAAAATAGTAATGAAAAAAATATATTAATGAAAACACATACAACAATAATGTTTAAAAAATACTCAACAATTTACATTTCAATTCTTCAATAATGAAATGTTTTTGCAGCCGATGCAAAATTTCCACAAAATATTATTGTGTGGAATAATTCACTTTATTTTAGATTTGTTGAATAATCCTTGAATTGAGAGGGATAATTCAATGATTTTTTTTAAATTATTATATACCAATTTTGAATGAAAAACCAAAACTTTTATAATAGCTGAATAGTTTTTTTGTGAAAAACTTGCTCAGCTGGGAAATACTTAAAAATATGATTCAGACCGTTCTTCACCTGTCCTCTTTTTATATAATTAACATATAAAAACAAATTTTATATATTTTTTCACAAGCCAGAATTAAAAGACAAGAAACTGCTCGTCGTGTCCGACTACTACAACATTTACTAGACAAGCGTTCAACGTTCAGGTTTGGGGCTCCACTGAACCTTCCAATTCTTCTCGTATCCAATCCTTATAATACAAAATCCTTCCTGAAGTCCCCAATGCTCCTTATAATGTGATAAACAAACATCCATGAAGATCTTGGTGTTCTATATGTTGCTGATTTGGCCCAAACTGTCCTTTTATACTAAACTCTATACCCAGTTTTCCAACTTACCTGACTCTCAATTCATGATAATCCTCCGAGGCGTTTGATAAGAAGATATCCAACAGACCTTCTAATGTAGAACTATTGAAGTGCTATTTGTGAGTAGTTCTTTACAAATTATTGACATGTCATTGTAATAATTTTCCTAAAAAATGGTTGTTGCATATAATGTCTACAGTTGTAAATATCAATAAATAATTGAAAAAAAAAATGAAACAAAGATTTAAATAAATAAATGGGTAAAATAAAAAAAATAAAACATACTGATACGACTACGACAAGATACTGCTCGCAGTTTCCAACTACTTCAAAAACTACTACACGAACATTCAAAGCTACTAATTGATTAAATATTCATTAAAATGATAAAAATTAAACATTTTTGGTTTTCCAAAGGGGTCCACTAAACCATCCAACTCATTTCGCATCCAATTCTTTCAATCCAAAATCTTTTACCAAATCATTTACTGAGACGAGAAGGAGTGTTTTTCATTGATATTTATTCTACTTCCTAATAGCATGTTCCAGAAGAAATTAAATAAAACTCGGAGAACCTTCCTTTTTTAAACCAGAATGTATCTCAAAGTTTAAACATTAAATGAGAATTACAGATTCAGACTCTATTAAAGCGATAAATATAAATTAACACAAAGGATGATTCTGGTGTTAAATGTTTATTTATGAAACTTCAACTCAACAATTCAATAAGTAAATATATTTAGTCTTCTCAATCAAAATCTAATAAAAGCACAATGTGAGTTCTGAAAAACCTGGATCCCTGATGAAAGGAATCATATTTTTTCATCAATCTGCCCCCTTCGAAGTTGTAAACCCTGATTGCCTTCAATGTTTAATTTTTTAATTAGTCTTCTTGGAATAACTAACGGTCTCGACGGATGATGTTGACTTTGAAAAATTTACTTTTCCTAGGTGAATATAATTTCGGTAAAACGTATTTGTAGTTGGGATGATAAATTGAGCTAGTCTGCCACAGCATGCATCCATTTCTTCCTTCAAATATTTATAATACAAAATTACATTTGTAGGTTTAATAAGAATAGTTAATAATAATACTAAAGTATAAATAATAAGAAATAATTCAAAATTAGAAAAATGTTTTTTCACAGATATATTTTTTATAATGTCGCTTGATTGTAATTGAAGGTTTTGGAGGGTAAAGGGGTTATCTAACAAAGCACAATTTTTAGAAATTTATGTTAGATAAAAACAA
The DNA here is from genome assembly GCA_003667255.2 of Euschistus heros. Taxonomy (NCBI): domain Eukaryota; kingdom Metazoa; phylum Arthropoda; class Insecta; order Hemiptera; family Pentatomidae; genus Euschistus; species Euschistus heros. Next base: position 2,190,896 of record RCWM02000106.1, on the reverse strand, counting down.
AAAAACTTTATAAATTACTGAAAAAACAACTTTATTTTTATATTTTCCTTTAGCAGGAAAATGTTACATTTTCTTCGTCTTCCTCTTCTAGTTGTTTTGAAATATTCCGATTTTACTACCCTACACTTCTCCTCATAAATTCTTCATCCAATGAACTAAGATTGTATTTTTTTAAAAATGTGACATAACCCATTTATCCATCAAACCCCTCTAGAATCTCTAATCAATTAAAAACTTCGTATTTATTTACAATATCCTCCAAATTTATGAGAAATGTAGTTTGCAGGTTTTTGTTTATCTTATATTTTTTTTCTTCTGTTTTTTTGCAAACGGATACAATATGTAAAGGAGACGTTGTTTAGCAATTTTTCTTTACTTAGCTTAGGTGGTTAATTGTAAAATTTCGGACTAATTCATAAAAATATCGTGATTATGGACTTATAGATGTTACACGAAAATATTTAAGATGTAATTGTAAGTAAAAACATATGGGTAATTCCACCATTACATACGAATTTGTGTCCCGAAGCGATTATGGTCTATACGTGAAATTTCTTGCAACCCAACTGTAACAAGTAGGTCCAAGGTACTTATCTCTTAAACGTAAAGTAGTTTTTCCATGGTTTAATTTGAATTCAAAACGTCAAATTCTATTTCCCTCACATGTCCCATTACATGAGTTGGTAACGTTAAATGCGAATAAGTTCTCCATTTTTGCAATTATTAACTTAGTTTTTTTTCTTGTACTTACTTTTTGTTATTGAATTTTATAATTGAAACTGAGGCTAATTGCTTAGAAAAAGAAGAATGACTTCTAATGCCTGTGTCCCATAGGGTCAATCTATTTCCTTCACATTTTTTGAAAACATTGCAACATTGGAGAAGCTTCCCGCCAAACTGATGGTAACCTAACCTACAACAAATTTCCTTTGTTAGTTGTCGCAAATTTTTGTTGAATCAAGGGTTCGAATCGCGTCATTCATAATTCTATTTCCCTCACATAGTGATTTTTCAAAGAGCGTACTTTTGATTCTTGTTTTCTTTGCATTGAGCTGTATGTTTCCCATGTAGTTCAGAGTTACATTTTTTTTTTTTTTTTCTAAAATGCGTGATGGTTTTAATTTTGGTTTTAATACACTTTTTTTAATAATTTTCACTATTTATATTAATGTGATATAATATTAATTATGTTAATCTTATGTTCGATTTCAAAGTTTAAATGAATAATGTAATGTCTTACCATTTTATTTTTTTATTTTAAGTTTTATGTTTAAATGTTTAATTAATGTTAACTAATATCTCTTAATCGACTAGTTGATATCATACTCATTAACAATTCTTTCGTACTATAGACAATTTATTATTTGAATTGCGAATGTTTTCTTTGTCCCTCACAACCTATCAGTTTCTCTTACTCTCATAATTTCCATCACGATCATAAATGTGCTGATAGACCACATTCTGTCAAGGAATTTTTCGCTAGTAATATTAGTAGACTTTTATTAAGATGTTTATGAAGAAAAACTTTTTTTTTTACATAACTTTTTTCTAATGGATTCGCACTGTCGAAATTCCAACGAAAAGGCAGAATGACCAATATGTAAATTGATAGAATATTAGTTTGTATTATCAATATTAGTATCTTTCTGTTAGGTTATGTAATATATTTCTTTAGTCACGTACCATTTCTTTATATCATAATTAGTTAATCCATTTAAAATTTGGATAGAATAATTTACTCAATATGTTCAACGTTCTATTGGTGTAACATGTTGGCCCAGAATCTCTGTAAAGGAATTTGCTGATTTGGGTGAGGAGGAGAAAGAAAGGCGATGAAAAAGTAGCTTATTAAACCGTTTCGTTATAAAAACAAGTCCTCGCTAATGAGGATTTGGACATTCTTAGTTTCTGCCATAAAAAAAATTGAGACAAACAAAGCCAAAATTTTCAATATGCTTACATATGTTAATAACCTACATATATACAAGTCATCCCGTGCTCTGTTGTTGGAGTGGAGTACGAATCACAAGACATTATAAAAAAATTATAAAAATCGTACATTCCATCGTTATACAAACATTACCAATTCCGTTTTATCAAACATTCCTCTGCAATCATTCCAATTAACCTCTAGCGGATCTCTGATTGAGAGATAGGTGTTGGATCTGACCAGAGAAAGAAATAAATATAAAAAATTATAAAACTTGAAAATCTTCTTTTGCAGAATTTATAAATAAAACTTAGTTTTTAAGGAATTACGTTTTCCCTCCTTCGTCTTACTCTCATAAAATCTTCGATCCAGATTTTTCTTACTTCAAGCCTCATGTGTATATGTGTTGATAGCAAGTTTTTCGATTCTTAATACAGATGCCGATACCAAAATATCAATTCTCGATATCAACATCTTGTTTTAACAATTAATTGAAAAAAAAAAAAAGAAATCAGTTTGAGAGTAAAAAAAAAGCAAACAAAATCTATTAAATAATCAGCAAATAGCATTTATTTTCTACCATATATAATATGCAAGCCAATTACAATTCACACAATGAATATATATAAAAAAAAAATACTACAGACAATAACAACTTTTTCCAATACGTATTCTATAAAAACAGTGATTTCCCATAAATAAAAACAAAACAATATTTAACAAATATTTCCAAGTTGTAGTATTTTATTCTTAAATGTTTAATTCGGTATTGCTTGTAAAATTTCGATATAACTCACCTGAAAAATTATTTGAAATAATCCCAAAAATATATGTTTAGAAATTTCTATGTTTTCTGGCTGTTTGCTTGTGTCTTTGTTTCTTTTCCTTTAATGTTTCTCAAATGAGAAAATCTTTAGTGTATCCAAATATATTTTAAGATATACTTAACCCTTTTCTTGACAAGATAATTTTTTTAAAGAATGAAAAAGAAGAAAATTTCCAGTAAAATCCCTTTAAAGGAGATCAAATAAAACAATGATGTCAAAACTTCTGACCAAAATTATTTTTTTTTTAATTATAAATGGTATCTCCTGAGATACTAAACCAAGATTGAGGTTCCCAATATCTCAAGAGTACCTCAGTGGTAGTGAAATATTGGTATGGAAACTACAAATACATCAGAATAAGCCTGAAATTTGTGAAACACACCCACAAAGGGATGGTATCTCAAGGGACACCATGCCAAGAAAAGGGTTAATGAAATCTAATATTTTACAGTTATAAATATCAATAAATAAATTTTAAAAACTAAATGCAACTTAATATAGCTGTTACAGTGGATAGGAACGGTCTTGTTTTTTACAAAATTTGAATTTAAATGTCATTATATATATACTATTTGAAATATTCAGACATTAAACTCAATTTTAAAATAATTACAACAGTAGAGCTGAACATGATGGTGACAGGGCAGAGCCTAAGGTTCGATATGTCCCATTCTTATCTCCTTTCAATTTGTTCCGCCTCCTATTTCGTTGTGATAAAGGTTTATCACACTATCGGTCTACCCCTTGCCCGACTCCAGCCCTCCTATTGCATTATCCATCTGGATCAAAGGAGATTTAACGGCAACATATATTGAAATCATTCGTCATGGTGAAATATCATTTATTTAATCAGATTCACCTTGATTTTCATATCAATATTTCATTAAATTCTTAAATATTGGATATAAAAATATATAACGGTGTTTTTGATATGAAATTTTTTTCAGACATATTAAAGTCAAGTGCAGATGAATACTGTCCTAATATCATTAGAATAAATACATTTGAGTTATCCGTTGTCTCTTCTCCACACTGATTTGGTCGCCCTGAAGACAACTTACAAGACAGGTCAAAACTTAGGCACTCCATCAAAAATGTTACTTGGACATGGTTTTTTTCTTTCTTCTGACCCTATCTTTGATCAGCATCGTCTGTTTAATAATTATTTTTAATAAACCCTCTAGATATTTATGGATGCTTAATACTAAAAATATAATTGTGTTGGTTGTTAGAGTGATCAGTCAAGTATTAAAAGGATTCATTGGTATTGCAATGCTCTAGTGGTTGCCTACGTTTCGGCCATACTAATGACGGTCATCACCTGAAGATACCATGTCAGAATGTCTTACCAATATCAACAGGAACATATTGAGTCTTTCGTTGGATGATATTCTCAATTTATTTTAAATTAATTAAACAATTTATTCTTATAATAGTCACAAACTTTCCTTCCGCGGCTCCACCTGCCTTCATAACTAAAGAACTTTATTAATTTTAACTTATGATTGAAGTTTTATTTGTTGATCGATAAAAATCTTGTAATTAAGAATACAATTGAACATTATTTCTTTAACGATTAGGTTTATTGTACTGATTAGGTATTTGTAGATTGCTTAAAAGAATAATTAGACATCCAATTTTTAATTTTAATGCATGAGTTGGTAATCCAGATGGATAGAGACTATAAACTCTTGCGGATAATGGACTGAATTATCATTTTTTACAACTAAAGGCCCATGAATCATATTTTTACGCAGAATATCAAAATGCAAAGGTTCAACATTTTTATTTAGAAATAATTGATATTCGGTAGAAATAATTTTATTGACTTCATTTGGTTAGATTTTACTTTCTAACCATAAAACCTCTTTCTGCCACTCAACATTGCACATTTAAATTTTTAAATCGTAAAATTTATTATTGCTAAACCTTCCCAGAACTATGAAAATAAATCAGTTTCTATTTGGTAAAGATGGGTTCAGTAGTTTTACTATTGTAAACTCTGTTGCGAAATGGTGCTAACCACATATTGGTCTATTTTCAAACCACTGGGATCCACGTATCGCACCACATCATTTTTTAGAACTATAAGGATGATGTGGTTAAAAATTTGGTACAGATTGGTACTGGAAATTTCGTGGTTAGTGGTCAGAAACGCAATATGGTTTGTCCTTTTATTTAACTGTGGAGATATGGATAGGGAATTTAACTGTTTGACAAAAATGTGAAGTTTCCTTTTAAATGAATTAAACTATTTATCTATAATTAAATCTACTGATTAGTTCGTTTATTAATTTTATATTTTCATGAACATCACGGGCATATAAACCCAAAAGTTCAATGCCGAAATATAATCTTATCTATCTTACGACGCAATGTAGCGAACCTTGTAACATAAGGCGACTAATATTCACATTAGTTATAAAGGTTTAATTTCCAATACAGTCCATTAAAATGGAATTGATATGGGCTATGTTTTGGTATTAAAGTGTAAGCCAGTTGATTGATAATACCGGCCTCGGATGCAGCGATTCAAGGAATTATGTTTCAAGTTTTGTGGAACGTTTAGCAAACAGATGAGAGAAGTTAGTAAAACACTGTTATAGGATTTTTTATTTTAGGGCAATTGAAAAGCTGTTACCGACATTAAAAATAAATTTTAATCATGTTGTGATGTGTATGATATTACAGAACGATCAACACAATTAAGAATTGTTTATTAGAATACTAGTTTCGAATGGACCTAAATATTAAAAACACCGATTATTTAATATACAGTTTATATTTATTCTATAAATATAAAATTATAAGAAATTTAATAAATGTTGCCTCTCACAAGGAAGGAAACGGAAGTTTTCTGCTGAAGAATGATACAAGGAATATGTAGACTACAGGAGCATAGTTTGATTTCAGATATGCCACTACTTCCCGACAAAGTAGTTTTCGTCCGTTTGAAAATTGATTAAATTGTTTTAATTTTTAAGAGGACACTCTCGTCTCGTGAAATGCTTTTGGCAGAATAATTAAGGAAACTATTTTAAATTGTATCAGGATTTAACTATTCTTGAGATGGCGGAGGTATGATCCGTCATTGTTGTCCGTTTGAGTAAAAAAAAGGGTTAGGTAATAAAGTAAAAAGTTGTTTAAAACTGATCCAAATCTTTGTTTAAATTACCAACTACATACTTTCCAAAGATTTATTTTAAATTTGTTTTGTGTAAGAACACAAAAAAACGAACAATCATAAGAAAACCTGAAGAACCCTCCCTTTTTCTTTATATTAACTTAATTTTCACTCCTTAAATAATTCATCAGTACCTAGCCATAGGTAATGTTGAAAAGAAATGAAACGATTTTTAAAAAAAGAAAATTAAAAATTCGCAGTAAATCATATTAGCACAACGGTATAGAAGGATGATTCTGAAAATGATCTTAGTTGGGATCAATCAGAAAAAAATTTAGGCAATGTTTGAATATGTACTAAAATCTTTTATTTGCCAACGTTTTGGCCAAATCATTGATGACCATCATCAGGGCAGATGGAAAAATAAAAACAAAAAAACATATAAAGACCTTAAATCAACATATTGATACTCTGTCATGAAATAGAATGAAGAGAACTGTACATGTCATTTTTTATTGTTCTTGTTAGTTTTAAAAGAATACTTATTTTATGATGTTTGTGGTAATTTAATTTTAAAAATACTTTTTTTTTATCTTAAACCTCCCACATACATATTTTATACATCTATTTATATAATTCTGAGTTCTTGCTTAAAATCTGTTCGTAATTATAAAATAATTCTAGCATTAATTGATGATAATAAGAATTAATTCTAGCCCATAAATCAGTTTATTTCCTTTATTTCATGACAAAGTAAGGTTCATTTTAATTCAAGTTCTTTAGTTGCGTTTTGTTTTGCATTTTCTCAACAATAATTAACAATTAGGAAATTGTTATATTATTTGCCACTTCTGTTTTCGCCCTGTTCGCCATGGCAACCAATTAAAAAAAAAAAAGTTTCTTAAAACACTTCGTAACTTGAAGAAATCATTTTTTCACAAATCATATGAAACAGCACATGTAAATGGAGGGGATAAGATTTTCAGAAAACAATTTAAAGCTAAAAAAAAAAACAATATGTTTTTGAACAATGTGGGTGTGCACCCTAAATTCGGATTTTTTTTCGTCTACCAGATGGGTAAGAGAGCTTCTGCAGTTTTAAAAAAAAAAACGTTTCTTCATTTTTTATTGATATTTAGATCTGTAAAGAACATATAAATCTAGTAAATGTGTAGGCAAATGAATACAGTAACATGACTTGTAAAGGAACCACCCATTGGGGGCATTTTAATAAAAGATCTATAGTTGAAGGTCTCGAGGCCATCTTCTTTTCAGGCACCTCGGAGGGTTATCGGGAATAGAATGGGAAGCAAGCTGAGAGACTAGTGGATTTTAGTGGTTATGGAGTTTACTATGAAAGGATAGGTATCTGGTTTGGGCTAGTCCAGCAAGGTATGGAATATTTAGGTCTTTATCGATAGGTTTATTTGTGACAGAATAAGGAGCATTGAGGATTTTAAGAAGGATTTTGGATTGAAAGGATTTGAAGGTTTAGTTGAACCCAAGACCTCAACTCCTTACGTTCAAAGAGGTGTAATTACTGTCACATAAATTAGGTTTTTGTAATTTATTGGAAGCTTGGTAAGTTAGTCTAGTAAATGTTGTTGAGATCTAAACTTCTGTAATTTAGAAAGACATTTATCAGTTTCTGCTATCAATTTAGACGATGTTTCGTTTTCCAGTTGCTCCACTGGAAGACGAGATTGCCTAACGGTTACGTTTCCATATTTAACATCGCATCAGAACATTCCACTTTTATTAAGGGCATCAAGGAGATACGAGTGAGATTCACAATTGCCACATCATCTTATCGCGGGTGGACGGATTGCAAAGGCAGACAATAGAGTGCTCAGAAGATTATTGAGGACAAATGCAACATCTTTTTGCACAATTGCAGAGGTAATGCGCTGATGATTATGACTCTCCGCATCATCGGCCATATCTCATCGGGAGTCTCGGCTGGCACATAGTCCATAAAGTGGATTGGGTTTCTATCGCTGACTAATAAGACTTGACACGTTGTAAAACACAAATCGTTAAGAGGATATATCAATTTATGACTTATTTTAAAAATAAAAATCGTATTTTCTCTTCGATTCCGTTCCTTAATTACGTAATTCGAATTGATTTCAAATGATTGTTATATTGTACACTTGAATTTAATTGAGTCACTCAAAATGACAGGAGAAAGATGGATCTGTAACCATATGGAAGTTTTTTCTACTTCATATTAAGAATAGAATAGCTAGTGATAACAGATCAAGGCTAAATTTAATTTTTTGGATGAACTTGGTAAATTTCATACTTACATACACACACATATATTTATATAGATAAAATTTAAGGATTCGTTGTATGATGTAACCGTATAAATATTGAATTAATTTATTTGAATGAAATTATATAAAATGCATACTCACCACTATTAACTGAAATGATCTTACAACTTACCTGTAACAAAAAAATATTTTTAGGAACTTTAAAAAATTATATAAATAATGTACAATCACTACATTGTTAAGATATAGTTTATGTATGTCTAACTTTCTAACATTATTTGATTGTTACTAGATGTGTATTTATTGATTAGATTAATATATATCCATTATTATTTTGAGGGGTCAGTGAATGTAAAACAATAACAATTATTAAAAAGGAAAAAGAAAAAATAAGACCTTGTTACAATTCTTATCTTTTTTTTCCTTTGACTGGTCCCTCTATGTCTCTACAACGTTCGTACAACTTGTTCCAACAATAAATATAAACAATCTAAAAATACAAAAATAAATAAAGATTATAATTTCATAAACAAATATGGATATATTCATATTAAAATATGTTATATTAATAATTTCCATGAGATAAAATACTCGTATTTAATTTATTTTATATATCAACTTTCATACATTTATTGATTGTATTTTCTTTCAGTACTCGAATGACTTTATATTACTCTTTGATAGTTTTTTTTTTTTTTAATGATTAACAATAAAATTATCATAAAACGTAAGTACTATATAAGATCATCATTAACCCCTTATTTTCTTTCCTCGTTCAATAGTCTGGATTTCTTCATTCATGATACTTTTTTTTATATTAATTTAATTGTTTTATATATATATATATATATATATATATATATATATATATATATATATATATATATATGTATAATAGTTTATGCTAGCATTCATTTTGCTTTATTTCATCTGCTTCCTGTTTCATTTCCGTTCCACTGGCTATATTATGTCTATAATACTATTTATGCCTCAATCTTTATCATTCCTTTATTGCAATATTCTATCTAATTTTTATCTATCTTTATGAATTTATTTATCAGCTATCTGGTTCATGCACTTACTGTTATACTTTATTTATGTATTTAGTCTTCAACTATATAAATTTGTCTATGGTCGTAATATCTTTTTTTTTCTTTGTGGAAACCAAATATTTATCTAAAATTGAAGTGTTTTTAAAACTTGCTATTTTTTTGTTTGTTTTATTTTTTATTCTGTTTTTCTTTTCTTGTCTTTTTGAAAATTCTCTCTTTTTTACCCTGTCATATCTTATAGTTTATTTCCCTTCTAGCCCTGATAAAGTCCTACAGTGTAGGTGAAATATCGGTACAATAAATTGAAATTTATATATTAATTGTGTATCCTTGACCGCATACCCGAACTATCTAGATTTCCATTAGTTACACTGTCAACAAATATCTCATCATTACTAATTTTTATAAGCGAAAAAATTTAGTAAAAAACAAAAAAAAAACAACGTAATTCTGAAACATAAATGGAAAATGAATTGTATAAAAATGTTAATTTTATTTTGGATAAACTGATAGATACCTTGTAGAAAGTAGATATCTAACAACAGGTCATCGTCAAATTATAAGTTATTTTAAAATGCAAATCACCAAATATCTGTTATTTTCTAAATCCTAATTCACACCTTAGAGCTGTTGAAGACTTCAATTCTGGACTAGACCCCAGCGGCTGGGAGGCTATTTAAGGCTTACCGCCCTTTTCTAATCAGGCTAAGACATCTCAGATTTATTACGCGGGGTATTACGAAAATAAATATCCGACTGGGACTCGAACCTGGACCATCCAAGTGTTAAAGGCTCCTCCTCTCTTCTTTGTCCATTGTTACCTCTATTATTGTTGTATACTAAATTTTAACTAAATAATTACTTAGTGTAATTTTATTAATTCCTCTATTGAGCAACTTTTTTTTTTTTTTTTTTGGTATGTGTTTTGATTGTTTATATCACAAGATATTTCAGTTGGAATAAAATTTAAATTATCCAGTGGTTCGAGGACCGGTAAATCATTATCGTGGCCTACTGTTCGGATGACTAACAGAAGGTTAAAGTAGCTTATTTTGATTTTAATTTTATTTTGTTTTTTTTAGGGCAGTAATATTAACACTGATAAAGTAGCAATAATCAGAATGCTTAGTTGGCTCCCTCCATATCATTGAAACAGCAAATCTGAAGGCTTTTTTCAAGTTTTTTTTTACCATTTTCTAAGGTCTTCTACTTATACATAACATAAGGTAAACCGGACAGTTATTGACAACCTTAAGAAAATATTCATATTATATTCATAGAACGAATAGTTCTATAAAGTTGAAATTTACAATAATTTTTTCTTAATTACTATAATTTAAGCTAAGCAAGAAAGGTAACACCAAACATTACCTATTCCTTGAATGTATTTTACGAGATAGTAACAATAAATAATGCTTTTTTTTTGTTTTTTTTGTCTTTCTTATTCTCTCATTAACATAAATTTACAACTGTACTTAAAAAACAAAAAAATACATTTAGTAAATATGCGGTATAAAATGCAAAATAATGACATGATTAAAACTTGTAGAGGAAGTACCCATTGGTAATACTTTAATGAAATATCTACAAAAGAAGAAGATCCCGAGGCCATCTTCTTTTCAGACGCCTCGGACGATTGCCAGGAATAGAATGGGAAGCAAGCTGTACAACAAGTGGATTTGGATGAGTAACATTATGAAAAGAAAGGTACCTGGTTCTTGCCAAATCAGCGACATACGGGATATTAAGGTCATTGTGGATCCAGTTCATTTGTGACAAAGTAAGGAGCATAAAGGATTTTTCGAAGGATTTTGGATAAGAGTGATTGGATGCGGGAGGAATTCGATGGTTTGGTGGATCCCATGACTCTATATCTAAGTCCAAATAGGTCTGATAGTTAATCTTCATATTGATGATTTTTTTTTTGTAGTGAATCTGGAAGTTTGAACGTTTGTTGAGTAAGTGTTGCAGCAGTCGAAATCGATTGCAGCTTCTTGTCTTTTCAATCTTTTATGAGGGTTCCAGGTAAGTCTCTTGTTCAGATGAAATCCAAGGTATCGTATTTGTTCCACATTATTTAGCGGTACTCCATTAAAAGATACAGGAGGACAGGATAAGGTAGGTTTTCGACGTAGGGTAAAGGTTATTTACTGGAATTTACCTTAACTCTCCCGTTATGATACCATTCTTCAAGGGAAGTGATATGTAACTGGAGTGCCTTGGATGCAGCAAATGCATCATCATTGTCTGATAAAACGCTGGCATCATCAGCTTAGGTTGTGAGGGTAGTAATAGGATGAGTTGGGATATCAGCCGTATACACATTATAAAGAATAGGACCCACGATACTACCTTGAGAAATGTCTGAGGTCTCAGGAAAGTTGGGTGAGTATGTAGAATTGTGGTTAGCTTTAAGCACTATATCAGAAAGGTAGGAACAGAGGATGAGGAAATATGTAGATGGAAGGAATCGGCGAAGTTTATAAAGCAGTCCTGGATGCGATATCCGAATAAATAATGTAAAATCAGTTATTGGCACCGTATGGATATTTTAAAAAATACGGATAGGATTGAATGTATATCCTATGGATATCTTTTAAAATATGGACAGAATTGAAAGTTCTGTTGTAGAATTGCACAGTTCCCTTGTAGAATTTAAAAGGAATTTTATGATTTCTTTTTTGTTTGGCTATTTTTTTTTCTAATTTTTAAGTTAGGGTGTCAATACCTGAAAATGAATGTTTAGCATTCGAAACCAGTGGACCATATTCGGATTCAGCACCCTAAAATACTTTTCATAATTTTCAGTAGAAAAGTTTTTTTATTGTTGGTTTGTGTATTCCGAAGCGTTGGGATAAATAAGACTACATTAGTTCTGTATGTTATAGTTGTACAATATAGAAAACAAACAGCGATTAGCAGAAACTAGCAGTGCAATCCTTGAAGCATTATGTCCCGGGACAAGGAAGTTGACAGTTTCTTCACTTTCTAATCTCGATACAAGACTGTACTTACCCACAACTAACATTCCTTGCCACGGCTTCCAATGCGTAGTAATCTGATGATTATATTTCATTATATCCATTATTATTTTTTGTTGCGGTAGATTAAGAATTACTATTAAAGATAATAGTTGGCAATTATCTTTATCGCTAGCAGAAAAAAAAAAAAATAAATCATTTAACCTAACCATACTCCTGCTTTTGTTTTCAACAGTGAATTCAAAACTTATTATTGATATATTTCAACAAGTTTGCAGATATAACTTTGTCAGAATGACATTCTCAATGGAAAAAAAAAATTGGATTTTTATAATTAATGAGGTAATTAAAAATGCTTTGTATTCCCAAATACAATGTGTACAAGAACTTAGTTATTTTGGCTATAAATCGTCTGCTTGGAGGTAACAGTCACTTAGTGCAATTTTTTCCAAATTCAAAAAAAATTTCATTGTTTGTTGATAGTATCATTTTACATAAGTATAAAAAGTCACCAAGTGAATATAACTGCTATACATGCCCATCAGGGAATTAAAAAAATCACTGTATAAATATCTGATAAATATTTAATGAGCATATTCCAATTTGAATATTAAAACAGAAAACATTTGAGATTGTTACTTAATGTCTTTTACCTCTAATCAGACGAAATGTGTTATTCTATTCAGTTTCTTCCAATTTCCCCCTCAAGAAACCCTTATTTTTGCAATAAGCATTATACTTTTTTTATTTATACAAAAAAATCAAGATTGCACCATGTATTTTCTTCTTATTATTTTTATGCATAGTAAAAATAAAATGGTATAGCTTTCAATATTTCCAAGGTTGACAACTCTTAAAATCTCTTTGATTTATCAATTTATTTTTATTTAATTTTTCTATGAAATTTTTAAAGGGAAACTGTTTTTTGATTTTAATATGTTAACGAGATTATTGGTAGAATAAATAGTAAAATTTGGAATAATTATTAATGCCGACAATGATTGATATATAATGAATAGTGCACCGGATTAGAAACATAAAAAATATATATGATAATCATATATAAGGAACAGAGATTGACAAACAAACAATAAATTTCTATAATACAAAATGGGAAGAATATGATCCTCATAATCATCAGCCTTCTATTGGCCAAACAATATTTTCCAATTGACTGTAAACAAAACGCCTATACCTTGGTCATCTCAGATTAAATTTTTAGGACTTAAGATGGATAAAGGGCTGACGTTTATTTCACACACTGATTATGTGTGCAATAAAGCAAACAGGGCTCTGTGTACTATATACCCATACTTTAATAGGAATTCTAGGCTAAGCTAGATAATAAACTATTACTATATAAAGACTGCTTAAGATCTATAATAACATATCCAAGCCCTGTATTTAGTTACATGTCAAATATTCCAAAAGAAATGTTTAGGAATCACTGGAAACTATGAATACTTTACTAAAATTGAAATTAAACGTAAAAAATTATGTATACCTTATAATAATGAATTCATTGAGAAAATATGTAAACAATTTTTCATTAAGTTTCATTAGTGCCTGGGCGACTTTAAATAAATTGCAACTTAACGAAAAGAAGACTCAGGCCATTCTAATAGGCTCTAGCTCCCTCCTTAATTCCTACTCACAATACCCTCCTTTAACCTTAAATAATCATACTATCTCTTTCTACTCCTCTGTAAAAAATCTCGGGATTGTTTTTGATCAAACCCTTTCTTGGAAACCTCAGATTGCCCAAATTTCCAGCCGTTCCATAGGCCTTCTCAAATTATTCCACCGAAACTGTTACCTTCTTCCCCAGTCAACCCGCAAGCTTTTAGTCTCTTCCTTATTATTCCCTTACATTGACTATGGTTGTCTGGTTTACGGTGGCCTCTCGACGGTTCTCGAGGACAGACTGAAGCGAATCATGAACTGCTTCGTCCGGTTTGTCTTCGGTAGTCCGAGGCGTTCCCATGTTTCCCACCTCTATTCCCAACTAAATTGGCTCTATCCCACTTTCCGTAAACAATATTTCCATGGAACATTCCTATACCAAATTATCAATACCCTTCAACCTTTTTATATTTACAATAAGCTTCAATTCAGATCTGCAGTCAATCCAATACATACGAGATCCCGTCTTTCTGATCTGTATACCCCATCCCATAGAACTTCAACATTCCAACGCTCCATCCTTTTCCGCTCACCAATCCTCTGGAACTCCATCTCTCCTCACATCAGACAAGCTAAATCCCTGAAAACATTCAAATATTTATATTTCCAATACCTCCTTCTCATCCAGACTGACGCTTGCTAACTATCTAACTACTTAGTCAAAAATTATTATTGCATTGCTGGATTCAGTTCTGGAATAATTGAGATTCCTTTTAATAAAAATTTAACTTTCCATGAATATAACATTGGGTACTTCTATTGTACATACAAATCATATCATTGTACCAAAAGATGTTTCTATATCATTTTATCTGATTTTTTTCTCATTTAATTTTATCTCTTCTAATCTGTAGAATGTTATCTTCTTTTCTTTTCTTTTTATTTAAATATCATCTATGTACATAGTGTCATTAATGAATTATTGTTTTTCTTTTTTATCTTTTTTTTTTCTTTTTGTATCTCATTATGTCTCTAACCAGATTTAATTTAGTTATACCTGCACTTATCTGTTATTCTTAAGGGACTTTGCCCCAGAATAAAATTATTTTTCTATTCTATTCTATTCTATGTGTAAATATATGTATATATATTTGCATATGCATGTATTAGGTGCGAGTGTATGTATTTCGATGTGTGTGTATGTAGGTATGTATGTATGTATGCATGTATGTATATAAAAATATATAGATATTTAAGAATGTATATTTACAATTTTGTTTATTTTATTACTAGGATGTTAGTAATAACGAATAGAGTAGACCTGTAAGGCTATGCTAAGGTTCATCAACTCGAGTTTATTAGAAGCTTTAAGAAATCGTATCAAGCCGAGAGTCAATTGGCAATCTCTCATAAATTGCACGGCCTGATGGGACACGTGAATTATTTTAGATATTCACTAGAGACAAAACTGAGTCATAATGACTTTTGAATCACTCAAGTGAAGTGATACCAATCTGCTGTTCTCAATATTTCGTTGCTTCCTACTGAATTGTAACTCGGAAAGATCAGTACCTCGATAGTGTTGCAACTAGCCCCGTTATACAGGTAGTTGTTAAATGTAATTTGATTATCCCTTAAGCCTCAAAGCGTAGCGAATAGTTAAAAGGTACTTGCTCATGTTTGAAATAGTTACTGGCCTTGGCAGTGTACCTTCGGGTGGGACACCTTGCCCAGGTGCTTATCCTCTAAGGTCGTTAGCCTCTTGAGCATTCACATTTCTGGCAGGTACCGACAGTTTTTCAAAATTCCTCCAAAACTAAGTCCTAAGGACCAAACTGGCTGAACCTAACCCAAGATTCTTACAACTCATGTTTTCTCTCCAAATAAAAATATAAATGAAAAACTGGTAAAAATGAGAATTATAAAATCAAAGAATCGGTCAAAATAAAACACCTCTTTTGGGTTATTCTCCATTTATTCAGGATCTATGAATAAGTTTCTTGAGAATTTTATCTTCTATATTTGAACATTTTCCGTATGCGCTGCTTTTTTTTTCTACGCAGTGCCTTATTTTCGAAAAGATTATTGCGTTATTTTTCGCATACAAGAAGAACTGTTGGTAGTATAAGAGTCTTGTATATCCCAATTTATAAATTTTTGGATATTAGGCCGGAACTTTGTATTTACGCAAAAAAATAAAATGCCTTTATTCTCTTCCTAAATACACATATTATAGGCCCTAGACACTTAAACTGTATTAAAAATTCAAACGTAATCCCTATTATGGCTTTATTACCGAAATTATCAGTGTTCTCACTACTTACCATACATTGTGGGTACAGCAAGCAAATGTAAAAGACCATGGAGCAGATCCTACAGTACTAGAGGTGATCATAGCGGGATCAAAAGTTGGTCATACATAACTTACACACCTTCTAATAATCTGTGTTCATCCCAAAAGTAAAAATTGTAACAGTAGTTTTTTAATAGCTCGTATTTTAACGAAATCTCTTTCTATATCACAAAATGTAAAATAACGGAAATATCTCCAAATATCAGTAGCGCCAGGAAACGTTGGAAAAATATTGATAAAGATATAAATTTCCTGTAAAAAGGAGAACTCTTTTATAAAATTTAAATAAATCTTCAAGTTTATTTTATTTTATTAAACTTTGATGAGGAAATTTATTCATTAATTACAATAACCAAACAAGCGAATTTGAATTATTAGGAAAACAAACTACATATTTTAATATATTTTTCGTAATTAATTATCTATTTCTTTTCTGTTTATTTCTGACAATTGTGTTTAGTTTAATTATTTTGTTTTTTTTAATTTTCCTTTTCAAAAGGGTACTGTGTTGAGATCTGACGGTTTTTTGCGGCCGAAAAACATTCTTGGCCACTCGTCTTCCCCACTTCGAATTAGTTTTCGTCCTTAAGGATAATATTTTAATATCGCAAAAGGACATCTTTGGGCCACACATATATTAGTTGTTGTCCTTATGGACTCTATTTTGAAATATTCCAGGATTTAACGGTGTTTAAGTTCTTAAGGATACTATTTTAAAATATTCAAAGACTTGACGATTTAATATGGCGGAAGGATATTCCGCCGTTGTTTTCGTTTTAGTTTTTGTCCTTAAGTATATTATTTTGAAATATTCCAGTATTTAACGGTGTTTAAGATGGCTGAAGGATATTCCGCTGGAGATAGTTTTTCAACACTATCTATCCCTTTCCGTCGAAAGTTTTTACTAAATTGGTAAAATATAGAAGAGACGGCTCCTGCTATTACGCCTAAAAGGATACTGTTTTTCAGATCTGCCACAATCTGACGAATTTTTAATTTATTTGTTTCCTCATCCATCTAAGCGCGAGAACTTTATCATCTCTAGACATATTCTGTAGCCATTGACATCCTAATGACGTATACTTGTGTTAAATTAAATAAGAGTGGAGAAAAGTATAATTATCTAGTTTAAAGAAATTTTGATTGTAATATTAGAAATAAAAATTTGTATGATGCTGAACAACTCAAATCACCGTAGGCAGTGTTTCCACTCCCACAGGTCTCACAGGGTGTGCCACAGACTATGCGGCAGATGGTGGAGTATACCTGAGACGGTCAGAAAATGTCGAAGGTGTCTGGTGTCTGAGTTCTTCTACAGTTGAGGGTGTGCTAGCAATAAATTATAATGGTATCGTGGATGCTGCCTCCAACACAGATATTTATGCAATACAACTTTATCACGAAATTCCTCAGTTCAATGAATTTATTCTCACTAAAATACAATGCAGATGATAGTCTATGTATTGTAACGTAGCGATTAAACTCATCAACGCATTCCATATCGGCTTCTGCTCGAACGATCACGTTTCAACCTGTTAGTGAACTTCTCGGAAACTCCAATAGCAGATGAATTATCTCAAATCGTCAACGTATCGAAGCATTTAGAATATCATAGGATCAGGGGTATATATGGAAATAAGAAAATTGAAAACAGAATCAGTTATAATAAGTAACTAAAATGGAATTTATAAATCAATGTTTTATTAATTATTAGGAATAGGTTTTGATAAAAGGATTTTTATATTTGTTTAAATGTTTCTATACTGACAAGGAGAGATATGACGACGGTTAATAATAGCCTAACCTTTAGAGATTTTTAAAATAAAAAAAAAACATTAAACAATAAAACCTAGCAATTAATTTATATTGTAATTTTGACTAATGCCAATAATAAATTATAATAATGTATTGTACTTCCAATAATGAAACTATTTTATTATTTAAAATTTTTAATAAGAAGGACTCCACTAAACCATCAAATCCATCTCGTATCCAATCTTTACTATCCAAAATCCTTCGAAAAATCCTTAATGCTACTTACTTTGTCACCCATCAATAAACTTAGCCATAAAGATCTTAATGTTCCATATGTTGCTGATTTAGCCACACCAGATACCTATCCTTTCATAGTAAGCTCCATAACCACTCAAATCCATTAGTTTTTCAACTTGCTTCCCACTCCATTCCTGACAATCCTCCGAGGTGTCTGAAAAGAAGATGGCCTAGAGACTTTCTAGTGTAGAATTTTTAATAAAGTGCTACTGATGAATAGTTCTTTTCAAGCTTTGACATGTTATTGTGATCGCTGTCAATAAATTAACTTGATGTATATATTTTGTACAGTTGTAAATTTAAATAAATGTATATATATAAAAAAAAGAAGTTTAATGCTCTAATAATAAGCATTAGTACAATATATTTATTTTAAAATATAAATACATACATAAATAATGAAAAAAAAGTTACGCATAATAAAAATATAAAATTTTTAAAAATAATAAGTTAATTAACATTTACAAATGTATCCATGTTTATTCTTGATTTTTAAAACTATATACTGAATTTCTAAATACCTCCAAACGGGACATTACTAAAATTCATAATTTATTATATTAAAAAATAAGAGTAACATATTAACAATTAGTAACATATAGGATTATTTATTTTTTTATTAATTGCAGACTCCACAAACATAGTTCGATTAATTTTTTCTTTAAATTTATTTATTGAAATTAAATGCAGCTAAAACAAATGAAGTAAATGTAAGGTATGATGTATATATTGAGCCAAACGATTATTGGGAACGCTTCCCAATCTGGTGGGAAGCGAGTTGAGAAATTAGTAAGTTTAAATGGAGTAGGGTTGTAAATTTATTTTTCGTAATTTCTTTTTATATTTTATTATGAAGTTTTAGAGGAAAAAAAAAAATCTGTAAAATCGAGTTTTGATAAATAAGATGTTTTTAAAATGAAATACTTTTAATATTATTATTCAGTAATTGTCGTAAATTGAAAGCCATCATCAAGTGACTTCTAAGGATTTTAGCGCAGAATGAAAAAAAAAAAAATATTAGTGAATTATCTGGCTGAATGGTTTGATCAACGATCATTAGCTCTAATATTAAGCCCATTAATCATAAATCCAAGAGCCATTGAACGGTCTGGTGTGCCGAGCTCAAGTGTATATGGATGCTATGGATGGAGGTATTGAAGCATCAGCTGGACTCGCCGTCGTGCCCTGAATACATCGATAGTGAATATATCGACAGTGATGACCTCCTCAATTACAGATTCAGCAAACTCAACATGGCCATTCCTACCCACCTTTCTCCAGTTTCACTTCAAATCCCTTTCTCTTTTACCTATATCCAGCCTTTGTCTTAAATTACTGTTTTTTTATTTATTGGCTATATCCGTTACTCGGCACTCTTATAACCCAATAAAAATAAATTACTACCCAGTGTATAAACCGTCAGCACTTTCCATTTCCATGGACTATGCTAATATCATGAATATTATTTTTGAAAATATAATAAATTTATAAAGTTATATATATAAGTAAATGTGAGAAAATTGTATTACAATAACTTGTAAAGAAACTACAGAACTTAAAAAACTTGGTAGCGCTGGAATAAACGTTCTATATAAGAAGGTCCGTTTAACATCTTCTTTACTGAGTGTTGTTATGAATTTAGTGAGAATTAAATTAAATGACTAGCAGATTCGAGTGGGTATACAGTTTTTCATGAAACGATAGGAGTATCTGGTTTGGACCGAAACAGCAACTATAAATATAGGACATGAAGATCTTTTTGGAACATTCCGAATTTCCTGAAGGATTTAGGATTGCAAGAGATAAGTGAAGGATTTTGGGGTATAAGGAAAAGATGGGTCTTTTAGCGATGCCCCAAATCTCAACACCGTAAGTCCGAAAATTTCTTATTATCATTTAATTGAATTTTTCGCCATAGATTGGAAGCTAAGAACGTTTGCCCATTAAAGCTGGTTGTTGTAAGATTAGTTTTGGATGTGAATTCCAAGTAATACGTTTTTGTCAATGGAGTCATAGGTAGCGAATCTAACAGTGATTTTTCATTTTTATTATTTTTTTTTTTGGGACTACAGAGCTTTTATGTCTTTGGCCGCCTCAACTAGCCTGCTCCACCTCTGCTTATCTTGGGCTATAGCGTCCACTTTGTAGCATGTAGTTTTCTGGTATCTTTGTAATTCAAAGCCGGAGTCGTAACCGTTTTCAAGCAAGATTTTATGAGTCTGATTGAATGTTTCGTAACAGGACAATTTTTAGAAACTAGAGTCATTAGCCGTATGCTCAACCCTCCCCAATCTGGAGGACCAGGAGCTACGTCAGATCACTCACATTCCTGTGACTCTCATGGTGAGGACATTGTATTTTCCCCATGTGGGAATCGAACCCACACCATATCAGTATGAGTATCTGTGGTGATACCCACCCGAGTGCTACCACGCTTGACAGTACTTAACTTTAAATATCGACTGCACATGTCTTAGTCCATTCGACTACCTTATATGATATTATTCTGAAAGTATATATGGCTACAGGGACTAGTGAAATATTATTAAAGGTTGCTGTTGTCAAGGCTATTTGATGAGATATCTTAGAACTTATTTCAATTATTTTATTTTTTCACCGTTCTTTAAGGTTTGTGAAATAATATTGAAGTGATAGATGACAAAGGTGAAACACTTATAAATGGGCCAGAATGTCAGCTGCAGATAGCGTATAGAAATCGGGACCTAGGACGCTACTTTGAGGAACTCAGGCGAATCGGGTAAAGAGGCAAAAATAAGAAAATTTATGATTAACTTTAAAGTTTCTGTCACTGAGATGGAAATGGATAGTAAGGAAGTATGTTGGAGGTACGACGTATGTTACGGAGTTAGTAAAGCAGGCCTGGGTATCAGACCCAATAAAAGTAAATAAAAACAATCATGACTGGTAAAATTGATTTTAAAATTATAAATATTCATCTTATGAAAAAAAGTATTCAATTGTAAATGGATGCCTATTCAATCAGTATTTTACGTTTTACTTCAACGCCTACGGTTGAAAATAAGATAACTAGTATCTTAAAACTCCTAGACCTCTGGCAACCTTCTTGAAGTCTTGAAAGGTAGCCACTTATAACACTTCTCAAAACATCATTACTGTATTCCAAGATATTTAATGGATCACATTTATATTTTTTAATATCAAAATAACTTGAAAGAATAAAACTTTTTTTTAATGAAGGTAGGTATTTCATTTAAAAGAAGTATTTCATATTCCTTTATTTATTAGTATATTTAAATACATTTTCTTGTAGATTTGGGGGATCGGGCAAAAGAAATTGAGAATTGTCAAAAATCACAAAACATTATAATACCAAAAAAGAATATGTCAGATACAGAAACAGAATTAGAAGAGTAATATTATATTATGCACAATAAGTATATTTATTTTCAAATTAAAAGGACTTAAGTGACGGATTTTTTTTTTTTTTTTTTTTTTTTTTTATAATAACCCCTGGTCTCTAAAATAAAGATTAACTTTTAAAGTTTTGGATTATCATAACTGTTTCCGTATCGATTTTAAATTAGGGCAGTTTTCCAACATATATTTTTTTTTTTTTTAAATTTTTGTTTACTTACTTTTTCTTTTTTTTCTAAAGAAAATTGACCACTTAGGATCACATACAATATTACTAATTTTGATTTTTCTCTTTTCTGAAGTTTCCTCTGTTTCTAACAATCCTTCAAGCGTTCACTGGCCTAAATCCTTTGATCTTCAGTCCAAGTTAGTCCACTTCTCTCGTGTCTCTCCTTCACTTAAAACTCTTCCAAGTTTTTCACATTACTCCTAAATTTACTGCTATCAAATATTTGGTAATTTGTGATGTTGAATTTATCTAAATCTTTTTTAACTTCCTTAATCCACAGTTTAGTTGTCTTCTTCCTTTTAAAGTAATCAAATATCAGATTTGTAATCTACTTTTGTGGTATAACCTATTTAAATCTATGTTGAATCCACTAGTCTCCCAACTTGCTTCCTCCTCCATCCCTGATAATCCTTCGAAGCGTCTGAAAAGAAGATGGCCTAGAGATCTTTTAGTATAGATTTTATTGAAGTGCTACTAGTGAGTAGTTCTTCACAAGTTATTTACATGCCATTGTGTGATATAGCATTTCTCGCTAGAACCGACTGTTTAGGAGCTGTATTGGTTTAATGAAAAAAGTCACGTTTTGCATAAATGTTTTAACTGCTGGGGATTTTTTGAGCTAACTTATCACAAATTAATAAAAACATTTGTCGATAAAACCTATCTTTTAGGAAGTATATTGGTTTCAATAACAAAAGTCAGGTTATGTCTAATTTTTTAAGTGTTGGACCTTTTTTTTAGTGACCTTATCAGAAATTTAATGGAAAATATTTTTTGTGATATACCATTTGTCGCTAGAACCGACTGTTTAGGAGCTGTATTGGTTTAATGAAAAAGGTCTTGTTTCATATTTATTTTATAGCTATTGGTTATTTTTTGAGTTAACTTATCGGTATTTAATGGAAAATATTTTTTGTGATATACCATTTGTCGCTTGGACCTACCTTTTATCAACTATATTGGTTTGAATGAAAATGTTACCTTTGAAACCCCTATTTATTTGTTAGATTATAGATAAACATATCCATAATCTCTTGCTTTTCTTCCATGGAGGAGTTAATCAATATTACTTTTATACAAAATAAAATGGTCGTCGTAATAGATTGTTCAATGTAATTTCAAGCTCCTGTTTATTTTATTTAAAATTTAAAGAAGAATATAAATAAAAAAATAAAATTTTGTTGTGTTTTAGACCTTTTAGCTTTAAAACATTTGCGGTCAATGCTTTGCTAAATCAGGAGTGTAAAATCACGCATATGTGATTAGTTATAGTTTTGCATTAGATGCAGCATATCCCTCAAAAACTTATTTTAAATCACAGTAGGTGCCCCATGGAATGCAAGCCATAATCAACGCAAGGGGTGGATATAAAAATTAATAATTATAAATCTCATTAATTTAATACTGCTTAATAGTCTTCCATATACATATATTGATATGTCCAGGTTAAAGTATATAGGTAAGTAAGCCTCTAATAACGTATGAAGTTTTAGCTAAGAAAATGAAAAATAAATTGAAAGTTTTTGTGTGGCAGTGTATATAGAAAAGAAAATAAACAAAAGATTTATTACTGGGCAACTGTGAATCGTCTTCCTATGGCAGATTATTTGATTATTTTAATTATAATATGTAAATAGGGAAAAGCAGTGGATTATATGTAGGCGTAGCCATCGATAAGCGATCTATTGTTTTTCTAATCACGTAAACATTTGTTTTTCATTTTAAAATTAAGGTTAGATGAGTTACTAAAACACAAGGTGATTAAATATGTATCATAAAAAAGTTCAAATGTATGATTCTTTTTTAATGTATCCATAAACTGTCATCGACTAATACATGAAATCCTCTATTTTAATGTAATGTACCAAATATTTTACAAAATCCATAACATTTTGTAAAACTCAAGCAATTACCATTGGATCACATTCTCTTCTCCGTTCAAATGCCAACTTTCCCACATTATTCCTTAATGGTCATCCAATTACTTTCCATTCCTCTGTTAAAAATGTAGGCTTAACCATTGACCAAACCCTCTCCTGGAAATCCCATATTGCACAAATCTCCCGAAGGTCAATCGGTATCCTAAAACTATTTCACCGCTCCCGTCACCTCCTTCCCCTACCCACACGCAAAATATCCTCCCTTATCTTCCCCTAATTTGACTATGGTTGCGCGATAAATGGCGGGCTCTCGACGGTTCTTGAGGACTGATTAAAACGCATCATAAACTGCTTCATTAGGTTTTTCTTCAGAACCTTGAGACGTTCCCATGTTTTGCATCTCTACACTGAGTTAAATTGGCTTTTCCCCTCCTTCCGCAGAAAATACTTCCTAGGCACCTACCTATTCCAAGTTATCAACACCCGTCACCCTCCCTTTATTCACAGTAACCTGAAATTCAAGTCTGCTATCAAATCACTGCATACGAGATCTCGTCTTTCCGATCTCTATACTCCATCCCACAGAAGTACTGCATTCCAACGTTCCTTCCTTGTCCGATCCTCTACTCTTTGGAATTCTCTCACCCCCTGTATCCGCAATGCTTCTTCCCTTGGAACATTCAAAGCATTATTCTTGCACCATCTTCTTTCCCTCCAACCCGACGCTCTCTAATCATAAGGATGTATGTTCTATGTAAGTAATCGTCTAATCTAATTACTAAGAACGTCAGACATAAAACATTAGCATAAATTATTGTTTGATTATGATAATGTTTTAATTTCTTGTAATTATAATTTTATTTACGTGCCATTGTATTCACTGTCAACACATTTACTTGTTGTATATTATTTTGTACAGTTGTAAATATCAATAAATGAAAAAAAAAATCTATGTTGCATAGCCTATTATAATTATTTATAAGTTTTTTGCTCTGTTGCTTCGTAGTTTTCCATCCGTCTTCCGAACTCTTACCATAATTTTCTTAGCACTCTCCAGTAAACTTTTAATATCTTTGAACCAATAACAATTCCTTTTAATTATCTATACTATTATATAAAAGGACAAACCATTTTACGTTTTTGATCATTGGCCAGGAAATCTACTGAATCAATCTTTACCAAATTTTAAATCACATAATTTTTAGATAAGAGTGAAGTTTGAAAATTGAACGATATGTTACAAACGTTTGGTGTTATCAAGATCTTGAATTTGATAATAAAATTTACTTATTTTAAACTAAATAATTAAAAAAGGATTGAAGTATGTGATGCGATACGTGGATTCCAGTAAAGTATGAAAATACGATCGATATGTGGTAAACACTATTCTGCGACAGAGTTTACAATGGTAAAACTACTAGGCCCATCTTTACCAAATTTTAACTATATTATTGTTAAAGTTCTTGGAAGGTTTAGTTATAATAAATTTTACAATATTTAAAATTTAAATGAAAGAGGTTTGAAAGTAAAATAAAGTAAAATCAAACCAGATGAAATCAATTAAATTATTCCTACCGAACAAAAAATATTACAAAATCAAAATGTTGAGCCTTGGCATTTTACTCTGTGTAAAAATATGATTCAAGGGCCTTCAGTTGTAAACATTGATAATGTAGTCCATTATCCACAAGAGTTTATAGTCTCTGTCCAAAATTGGATGTCTAATTATGCTTTTACGTAATTTTCGAATACCTAATCAGTGCAATTTTAACCAGGGTAAACGTTACTATTAAATGTTTAGTAAGGTTCTTGAGGTTCAGTCAATAAATAAAATACAACTATTTTGGTGACGTTTCGAGACTATATTGTTCTCATAATCATGCCCTACAGTGAAAAAACAAGTTACAATAAAATTATATAAGTTATACAAGTTATTTTAAAACATAAAGTTAGCTAAAGTACAAGTATATAACAACATATGTTAGAATAATAAAAATATATATAATTACAGAATATAGAGGAGTATGAAGCTACTTACAATGTTACTAGTGGATATGAATAGACTAACAATTCTAGTACACAACTAACCTAGGGGAATTTTGAACAGACAGTTACAAAGGTTGTGGGGAAAACCCTATTTCTTAAAAATTAAGTTAATAGGACTGGGATGGTATTCCCAAGTAAGTAGCTAAATACTCCTCAATATTCAGTAATTATATATATTTTTATTATTCTAACACATATACTTGCACTGTAGCTAACTTTGTGTTTTGAAATAACTTGTATAACTTATATAATTTTATTGTAACCTGTTTTTTTACTGTAGGGCATGATTATGGGAACAATATAGTCGCCAAAATAGTTGTTTTTTATTTATTGACTGAACCTCAAGAACCTTACTAAACACACACACACACACACACACACACACACACACACACACACACACACACACACACACACACACGCGCGCGCGCACACACACACACACACACACACACACACACACACACACACATAGCACTGGAAAACAACTAACTTTATTGGTTCAGTAATGTACATAGTGTTTGGCTGTGCTTACAAAATAAGGATAGGATTAGGTTTAATAATAGGTTTGCTTCGGAGCTTAAGTCAATGTAAATCCTTTTTTAAACAATTTTTTTATTCAAAATTGATCTATCAATATATGGGTCATTCCCCCATTTCATACGAATTTGTGTCCCAAAGCGATAGTGGATTCTACATAATATTTCTTGCAACCCAACTTTAACAAGTAGCTGCAAGGTACTTACCTATTAAACGTAAAGTAGTTTTTCCATGGTTATTGATTTGTTTTCATGGTTAAATTTGAATTCAAAACTTCAAATTCTATTTCCCTCACATGTCCCATAACATGAGTTGGAGACGTTAAATGCAAATTAGTTCTCTATTTTTGCAATTATTAACTTACTTTCTCTTCTTGTACCTCAGGTAAGTTGCAATATATTGAACATTAGAATTGAAACTGTGGCTAATCGCTTACAAAAAGAAGAATGACTTCTAACGCCTGTGTCCCATAGGGTCAATCTATTTCCCTCACATTTTTTGAAAAAGCCCGCCAAAGCATAGCCAAGATTCATTTCATAATATTTCATGCTGGCAACATTGCAGAAGCTTCCCGCCAAACTGAGAGTGACCTAACTTAAAACAAATTTCCTTTGTTAGTTGTCCCAAGTTTGTGTCGAATCAAGTGTTCGAATCGTGTCATTCATAATTCTTTTTCCCTCACATAATTGATTCTTGTTTTCTTTGCATTGAACTATGTTTCCCATGTAGTTCAGAGTTCCATTTCTTTTGTTTATTGGTTTTTAAATGCGTGTGGTGTTGTTAATCTTAAATCAAACTCAAAATTCTATTTCCCTCATTTCTATTTCCATCACCCCTAAAGTGAGGGAAATAGATTCCAATAGGAAAAACTGTAATTAAAATAAGATTAAAAAAAATACTTTTTATATATATTTTCACTATTTATATTAATTTAATATAATATTAATTATATTGATCTAATGTTCGATTACAAACTTTAAATGTATAATATATGTCTAACCATTTTAATTTTTTTCTTTCATGTTTTATGTTTAAATGTTTAATTAATGTTAACTAATATCTTTTGATCGACTTGTTGATATCATACTCATTAACAATTATTTCGTACTATAAACATTTTATTATTTGAATTGTGAATGTTTTCTATTTCCCTCACACCCTATCAGTTTCTCTTACTCTCATAATTTCCATCATGATCATAAATGTGCTGATAGACTATATTCTATGAAGGAATTTTTCGCTAGTAATATTAGTAGAAGATGCTTATGAAGATTTTTTTTTTTTTTTTCATAACTTTTTTCTAATAGAATCACAATGTTGAAATCCCGACGAAATGACAGAATGACCCATATGTTCCAAACCTGAGAAGAAGTTAAGAGACTGTATGATTCAATGGTATAATTAAAGTTATAATTACTTTAATATCTATATTATACAACATAGACTTATTGTATACAACAATATAATTTACGCAGGTTAGAATCCATGTTATTACGAAGCGGGTTAGCAGCATATTATTCCAAGTGCAGTAGCGGCGGGCCAGGAGCGGCGGCGTCATTGATTGGTCCTGGGGCAGATATTTACAGGCCACGGGGAGCGGAAAGTTGTCATTATAAAACATATCCACGCCACGGTTAATCAATTAATCTTAACAGGGAGGATACATTTTAAAATCGTTATGTTCGTTTTAATAATACAGTTGTGCGATTCGCGAATACTGATTTAACAAAATAATTCAGTCAACTGGAACATGACGAGCTTCATTAGTACGTATATTATCGTTCATTTCAATAATTTTATCGATCCTTAGATAATATGGCCAATTGTTATAGCGACTGCAATAACAACTTAAAATATTATGGATGTAGTAAATATTTTTAGTTAGTATCTAAAGTACATAAAACGGTTATCGATAAAAATATACAGTTACGATAGTAGTAGCAGCTATAATATTGGTGATAGATAAAGAGAATAAGGTTGAATTATTTTACATTTAAATATTAGGTTACATTTAAATACATAGTGTGAAGACGATCCAATATCAAACGCATTCAATCATTCCAATCTAAAGTCCTCCGAACAATTGTCAATGCCCCTTATTATGTTACTAATAAAACCCTACACGATGACCTAAAAATACCTTTTGTCTTTGATCTCACTCCTTCAAAATTTTCGAAATTTCATCAAAATCTATCCAATCATTTCAATCCTTTGGCTCGATTTCTGTCCAATTTTAAGCACCTCTAGAACCGTTCCAGAAGGTTGGAACACCTATGGCCCCTAGACTAGGGTTGGGCGATAGTCGATAGTTACTATCGATATATCGATAGATCATGCCTATCGATGGTTACTATCGATAGTGTCGACTATCGATAGATCTTTTTTACTTTTAAGTTTTGAAACTCTCGGAATTATGCTGATCTGCCTCTGTCCAGTGCCGAGTTCTTTTGAAATTGAATTCGGAATTCCTTGAGCTGAAGGGTTCTCTCAAAGATTAATCCAGAGGAAAGCAGAAATGCTTGTTTTTTTCAGGAAATATGTAGCTCAAGGAGAACACTTGACTCTTGAAGTTAACTATTTTGTTATTTCTCTTTTCTGAAGATCTGATTTGTTCATTATTATTGTAACCATGTAAATTGTAAATACTTTTTTAAAATTCACATAAATTAGTTTTTTTTTCTCTCATCTTTATGATGTAATCTTATAATTTATAATCCTGCAAATTTTAAATAGTAAGTAGATAATTGAATTTAATTAAATTAGTTGAAATTCTTTATTGAATAACTTTGGAAAAAAAAGGAAGCAACGAGCAAAAAACTATCGATAGCAATCGATAGTTCTCAACAGATAGTATCGGCCTATCGATAGTGCTAACTATCGACTATCGCCCAACCCTACCCTAGACCTTTGAACATTGAACATTAACCTAAGACATTTAGTTATGTTGGAGTACTGGTAATGACCAGTTTCTCTACTCAGGTCCTGAGCACATCTAGCTACAGCGCTCCTTCTCAGCCTCCACTGGATATTATCAATGATCAATGATGCAGCTAAGAGAGCAGCGCTGGGATCTCTTAAGGTCTGGCCTTGACTCCCAATAAGTGGGGGAACTGGCTCGATTTGGGTTTTCCAAGGCTGATTGTATCTGTATTGTACAGATAATATGAATGTATATTAATTTTTATTACTTGATTTTTATAATTATTTAATTTTTTATTTGATGATTTTAAGATAATTATTAGTTTTAGTTTTATGATAATTATTAGTTTCAGTTTTATGATAATTATTAGTTTTATTTTATTTTTTATGATTATTAATTGTGTGTGTTTTTATATATGGTATGAATGAATACATCATTATCTCTGTTACCTGTTTCCCTTTGCTGAGACAGGTTGTAGATCTATTACAATAAACGTTTTCAAAAGAAAAAAAATAATGAAGCTTATTATTTTTCTGCTACAAAATTTCCCTTAGTTATAACAGTTCAGAAGAATATAAAAAATTAAAACAGAGTTGTTTTTTCTCATGTTTGCTAGTTTGCTGGTATTAGGAAAGACGAGCAACTGGTCGTCAATTTCGATTCCTCCGTCACTTACTCTATAAATATCTACCCTTCTCCATAAACCATGCAAAAACTCATTCACATGGTCATTGTCAGGTATTATTAAGAATACAGTTTAGAATTATGGCGTGCAATTTTATGTTTCGAATGAATCCACAAAGACTTCGAGTTCTTTGTTCACATATCTTTGTTCCTCACCTTGCTTTCTACTCGATTTCCGATATAATTTAGTCCGTATATGCGTTCTTCGGATTTTTCTTTTGCCTTCAGTTAAAGGAAAACAAGATCAAAATGTTTATATGTATATATTTTTTTTCTGAATATAGGATTAAAAAGAGGGAAAAAACCTTTTCTACTAGTACCCATGAAGTGCTTGAACTGAATTGAAGAAGTGCTTGAGAACACCATAACGGTATTCTGACCTCAAAGTTGACCCACTACTGAAAAAAAACAGATTATACATTTTCTGCCGTCAGTTCTCATGCCTAGGAGCTTGGCAGTCTGGTGCCTTACTCTCAAACCTACCGCCACTTCCACGAGATTTAATCACATAGATCATCTATTGTTATAAATGTCAACTTATCAACTGAGCTATATGTTTTATTTCCTGCTATATCAATACAAACATTCTTCTTTTTTTATCTTTTCTTTTTTTTATCTTTTCTTTTTTTTTTTCTTTAATCTTTTTCCGCAATTTAACTTAGGTTTTAGAAAAACAAGTAGATATCTCTCCATTACATTGCCTATATTTGTCCCAGCCTTCTATTTATCTTCCCTCCTCCCCTTAAAACTGCAGAAGTACTTTTTCCTCGTGGGTGTCGTTTGATAAAGATCGCTATTACAGAACACTCCATTCTCATTTTGTATTCCCGTGATCTAACACTATTTCCATTGACGTCTGGGTAAACACTTACATAAGCTGATACCCCAGCGGAAATCAAAAACAGTAAACTCCCTCTTATCCGGCGTTCTCATAACCGAAGCTTGATCACTAAAACGTTTCTTGAGGTTAAAGAAAAAAATTATACAAAGAAAAAACTGTTTATTAAACATAATATCACAAATCAGGGGATTGAAAATCGTCAAAGCAAGCGATAGTTTGCTGTAACAATAGTGATGATAAAGAAGTACCGGTCGTGAATAATGATGATATAATACAAGCTGTACTGAATCCTGAGAGGTTGACAGCAGAAAAAGAAGATGAAGCAAAAGAAAATAACTTAGGATAAATGAATTAATTGCCACTTCTATTGGAATTATTTATTATATTGGAAAACTAGTTTCTAATGTTAAACATTCATCTTCAGTTCTAAAACATACAAAATATTCAACCCATCAGCACTATGTTACGTGGATTACATACACTAAAGTTTTCAAAAATGTAAGACAAGAAATCAAATATTGGTACTCACATGAGGAGATCTAACATACATACATACATCGGTGGCTCTACATCCCGTCTCCGAGACTGGGCCTCCTCCAAAAGCTTTCGCCAGTCAATCCGTTCAGCTGCAGCAGCTCTCCAGTTCCGGACTCCCAGCAGAGTCCGTGTGTCCTATGTCACTGAATCATCCCATCTCACATTTGGCCTGCCAACTTTTCTTTCTTTTCTTCGCAACCTTCCTGACAGTATCCTCATGGGTATCGCCGAGTCATCCATGCATGCGACATGACTATCGAATTCGTCCTTTCATGATAAACTTAACCAAGTCTGTATCCCCATACAGGCCAGCCAGTTCGACATTTCTTCTTCTTCTCCAAATTCCACCCTCTTTAACAGGACCAAAAATCTTTCTCAAAATTGATCTTTCAAAGATCAGAAGCCTATTTTCATCCTATTTTTTAAAGGCCCATGCTTCTGATCCATAAGTTAAAACAGAACGGACCAAGGTTTTGTAGAGGGTCATCTTGGTCCTGTTAGACAGGTACCTGCTTCTAAAATGCTTCGCAAGGCCAAAGTAGCACCGTCTCGCTGTTGCTATCCTTCTGTTGACTTCTCGAGAGATGTCGTTTCCAGAGTTGATCTCAGCTACTTACATGAGGAGATCTAACAGATCTACAGACCCTCCACTATGTATTTCAGTTAGATCTCCTCAGGTGAGTACCAATATTTGATTTCTTGTATTTAGTGTATAATCCATGTAAAATAGTGCTGATGTGTTGAAAAGTTTGTATGTTTTAGAACTTCAAATGTATGTTTACTATCCGAAACTAGTTTCTCAATAAAATAATTCCAATAGGAGTGGCAATTAATTCAACAATCCTAATTGTATTGATCCTACTATACCATAATGTGTACTTCAAGTGAGTAAATAACTTATTTTTTAGCACATATTTATAAATAATTGCTTCACGATTTCAGGTGTTTGTTTTCATTAATTATAAAATAATATTTCTTTATTTAATAAATATTGCTTAGAATGAAAACGTAAAATATGATATTTTATATTTGTCGATATGATAAATTTTAACAATAAAGTGTGTCATAGTCATTTGCTCACTTAAAATCATTTTTTTTTTTTACATATTTTATTATCGATGTTTTTTTCTAATTATTACTGTTTTCCGTTATCCGGAGCTTTTCCTTATCCGACGTGGTATCTGCCCTGGCAACGCCGGATTAGAAGTCTTCTGAATTTTGCCAAAGACGACATTCAGGATCATCAACTTCTATAATTTTACGTTGCCTATATTAGAAATATACTCGAGACATTTTCATCGTTAAAAACTTTTCAGCAACCATCTAACATGAAACCAAAGCGTCCTTTTAAACAAAACCATATTTTTAAGTGATGATTATTAAACGTCAATCACTAACAAATATGATTTGTTTCAAATCTTATTTTTGCGCTAATATTGTCCCCATAGCATTTCTGTCTAAGTAGTATAAGAAATATAACAATTAGGTAAATGATCTAAGTTGACCAGTTCGAAATATATGTTTTCAATTATATTTCTTACTATTAAGCATTCATAACTTATTTGCCACTTCTATGATATTTCGAGTGTTGAAAGACCAGTTTCATTTGTTATACACTTATCTTAAGTTCTATGAACCTGCAGACATTCAAAAAATCAGAAATCTGGTTTTTATAAAATTCTGATTTTATCAGAAATTTATATTAAAAAAAAAAAAATAAGATGTTTCTAGACATCTTTGACTTGTGAAAGATTTCGCAGCAAAGTTTTGAAGAAAAAAAATCTGTTTTAGTGCGCTCTGAAGGTCTACAAAATGAGCTGTATTTACGACAAAGTTTACAAAAATTTGCACGTCTTGTTCCAAAACGAACTCTGTGAAAGAGTTTTGGGGCTCAGGTACACAATGCGGTACAGACCAAACGCCTTCTAGGTACTGTACCTCATTCACCAGCCCAAAGTAACAATGACAGCTTCAAAACAAGGCTAGGGAGCGAGGACATTGTTCATTCTCTGCCTCAAGCAGAAAGGAAACATCACATTTACACTTTGACACGAAACATCGCAGGTGACGCTTTTTCAGAGGACATGAGGGCGGCGATTGTCTAGTTTAGAAGTTGAATTTCAAATGAATAGCAGCGCTATGACAACTAAGGTCACTTAACAAGGAAATATACAAAAAATATGTTAAACATGATGCTTAAACAATATTAAGCAATCGAGCGTTTAATGGTCCGGGAGGCATCATCAGTTATCACAACCTAAAGATCACAACTTGAGTCACTTTCATTTCTACAGTAACATTACAAAAATAGGACTTTAAGACAAAAATATATTGTATATATAATTGTTACGACTCGGAAAAAACAAAGAGCTGTACGTTCTTTATAATGACCTGAGTGTTTCGATATATGTAAGAATACAGCGAATTAAAAGGTTGGAACACATAATCAGAAGAGGCGAGGAGAGGACAGTCAGAAGGCTGTATATCGGAAGCCCCGATGGAGTAAGGCCTCGTGGAAGACCGAAGGGAAGATGGAAAGACAGCGTCTCCGAGGATCTGAAGAAAGCAGGAATATCAAGAATTGTTCTTCTTCAGGATCCTGACAACAAGCAGGAATTGTTACAGATAATAAATTATCTTAAAATAAATCAAATTATTTTAAATTTAAATCATTATAATCGTATTACAAATTTACTAAAAAAAAAAATAAAAAAAAAATTAACAAATACAAATATTAGCCAAAATATGCTGTGACTAATGGCCATGGTGATCCTTCCCATCTTATATTAATTTCAAGAATTAAATCTACACCCCACATTGAAGATGGCTGATCTTCTTGCTGATGATATTATGTTTTACTTTATTTCTTAACATTATTTATTTATTTATTTTTATTTAATTGTATACATGCATGGATTTATTGTCACCGGTATTGATCATTGCCCTTGAATAAGGCAGCTTTACAAAAAAAAAAAAAGTGTTTTTTTTTAATTTTAATTTCGCCAAGATTCAAACTGAATACTAACAAAACTAAGCTACTCATGCGATTAAGGATATGAATAAAACTGCGAGAGTTATTTATGATAGGTTCTATTTATTAGATGTATCGACGTTTTACATAGCCGCTAAGGTTTGGAGACTGGATGGCCAGGCGAGTTGGGGGGTCTCGTGGGTATGAATCCCACCTGGGCAGGTTAAAATGTATTTCTTGGCGGACCCACGAACGAATCTTGTTGACCTTCTCACCCTGGATAGGATAGGTTGCTAGAATAACCCGTCTTTCCTGCCCTAGTTGGAGTACATAAGGGCGTTACGCCCAAATAAACAACAAACATAACCGCTAAGTAAATTTTCCTCTCAATTCTCCTTGCTTACTCCACAATTACATAAACTTACAAGCCAAATAGATTATGGTGAAAGCAGCACTGTAGTTTAAGACATCATACTGGTAATATTTTTGGAATTTATGTAGTCTGCATCCTCTTGCAGGAGAGAGTATTAGTGATTAACAACATTTTATTGACAGTATTACAATCTGCCAATTATGGGCATTAAATATTAATCCGTCAGGTCTCGAACAAGCGATTAAGATAATTATATAGTACCAAGGGAACATGGAAACTATTTTACGAATACCTTTCTTAATAAGTAGGGGATATACAGTAAAGT
The DNA here is from genome assembly GCA_003667255.2 of Euschistus heros. Lineage (NCBI taxonomy): Eukaryota > Metazoa > Arthropoda > Insecta > Hemiptera > Pentatomidae > Euschistus > Euschistus heros. The sequence goes on along the minus strand of RCWM02000106.1, from coordinate 2,155,933 downwards.
CATAATAGTGAACTATGAACATTTTATTTTGATAATTCTATGTAAAATATTTTTTATCATCGGTCATATTTATTCTGATTAATCAGCTAATTGTAGGGTTTGGTAGATGAAGGGGTTATATTTATTTATTTTTTAAATACAATCTAGTTCCTTGGATGAAGGATTTATGAGCAGAAGTGTTTGGGAGCAAAATCTGAATATTTAAAAACAACTAGAAAAAGGTATATGAACAAGATTAAGAGGCTATGTAACATTTTATCGCTGAAAGAAATTGTAAAAAACAAAACAAAAAAACATGGAAACTATTTTACGATACTAAATTTATGCCTTTCCAAATTCCTTGGAGGAAATAAATTGGTTTTTTTTTATTTTTTTTTTATTTTATTTTATTTTTTTATAATTTTATAACCTGAAAATCATTTTATTTTTAATAATTATGGATAATGTTTACCTTCCGAGAGCCTGAAGTCCTCATGAGAAAGAATTTATGCATCGTCCTGGATCAGATCCCCATATAAAAAAAAACACCTGAGTTGATAGAGGGATTTTTCGATTCTCTTGGACGGGCATCCAGAACACGTTAACACTTCCAATAGCCCATTTTAACTTTGTTTCCAATAGAAACGGAAAAATTCAATAAGTCATAGGGGAAATCACAAGGTTAACCCCAAAAATTGAACCTACCTGGCCATTCCCTATTCCATGATTGATATATTTTAGATATCTGTTAATTCTCCTCAGGTGAGTACCGATATTTAATTTCTTGTCTTACATTTTTGAAAACTTTAGTATATATATAATCGATGTAACAAAGTGCTGATGTGTTGAAGATTTTGTGTTTTAGAACCGAAGATGATTGTTTAGCATTTGGAACGAGTTATCTAATAAAATAATTCCAATAGAAGTGGCAATTAATTCATCAATCCTAATTGAAACTAGATATTTCGTGAGTATTCTTTCTCAAAAGTTAAAAAAAGAAAATGGATTGTTACTGTAAATTATAATGTAAATTCATAAAATTCATTTCAGGTTGTATCCGAACCTATTAAATAATTTGAGCCTCCAGTTTATTTTTAAGAATTTATAATCTTTCTATTTATATTTATGTATACAATATAATTATCAATTTTAACAAGGTTTTAAAAGGAAGGAAAATACATGTAAATTATTTAGAACCTCCAGGGTCTAACTCAAACAAAAATGATGAAGTTCCTTAAAAATAACTTTTGATATACTCGTTATCGTTATAATATTTATTAATTTAGCCGTCTATTTTTTTTTGTTGAAAAAATGTAATTTCCTCGTATTCACAGCAAGTTTTTCCCAGCGAAATTCTTTGCGCTCCTCATAAAATATCCGGTGATTATGTATTCATCGAGGAAACTTTACTTCGAAGAATAAATGATTTATATATATATTTTCTCTTTCAGATTTTAATTCACACCTGTTATTAGGGTAACAATCAGTGAATGTGATGAAATTGAATACTATAGGCCTTGTATGCGTGTGGGAGACTAGTACTCGATAGTACCTCCTCCTGGCATGAATTAAAGAGATTTATTTGAGCAAATCTCTCATTCAGCTCCTTTTAAGCCTTCTGAGAGTATGTTGTTATGTCCATGAAGTCTGTCATGAAATCGTCTATAAAGGTCATGTATATGTTCCTTTACTGTGGGAATTTCTAAATCAGTGTGGTTTGAAACGTACCAAGGTGATTTCGTGATTAGTCTGAGTAATTTTGATTGGAATATTTGTATTTTTTGCAGTCCCGTATATTTATGTGGCGTATGTCCACATAGGTTTAAGTAAGTAAGTGTATGTATTCAGTCGTTGTCGGAGTTTTAATGTCGACCGTTTATGAAGCATTGGATACAGACGTTTTAATCTCTTGGTTAGACTGAAACTTTTTTGTTTTACGTGTGGGCCCCATGTCATTCGTCTATCAAATGTAAGTTCTAAGTAATGAGTTTCGTTTGTTTGTGGTATGGGTTGATTGTCGATGAAGATAGGTGGACAAGAGTCTTGTCTGAGTGTAAAGGTTATGTGCTGTGATTTGGTGTAGTTTAGTTTTATTTTCCATTGTTTGAACCAGTCTTGTAGTATTGTTAAGTGGTGTTGAAGAGTTAATAATGCTATTGTGGGGTCTTTATATCTAGTTAATATTGCTGTATCATCAGCGTATGTTGCTGTCAATGTTTGAGGGCTAAGTGGCATATCGTGAGTGTAAAGAATATATAACAGTGGAGCTAGTATTGACCCCTGTGGTATTCCGGCTTTTACTGGATAAATAGAGGAGATTTCTGAACCTTGTCGGACAGAAAAAAATCTATCAGAGAGAAAAGAGTGAAGGATCAGATAATAGGTAAAAGGAAGAAGATTTTTCAATTTAAAAAGAAGTCCGTCATGCCAAACTCTGTCAAATGCTTGAGCTACATCTAGAATGTTTATATTAAATAAACAAATTGGAACGACTAAAATACTTTCTTTGAATATGAAGAGATTAAAAAAATCACGTGTTCTCCATATATTTTAAATTTATCGATTATAATCGTTAAATTCATGACATAGCGTGAAACGTTATTCAAATTTATTTATGATACAACTCCTCCTACATTGAAACTCCACATTCGTTCTCGACTTCAAACAACTTAAACTATCGTAAGTTCAGTCAAAACCTTACCACATACCCTACCCTCTAGCTCAATCATTATCTAATTCCACACTTCCTAATTGGCCATATTGCAGATTAAAACGGCAATGTTCCCGATAAATTCTGTTTGTATGGATCTATCGCTTTGTCCAGTCTTTTGACATTTTAACACGAGTGTCGAAGCTAAGAAAGCAGCAGAGGGATCTGATTGGATCTGGATTGTTCCAATCCAATAATAAGTTATTGTTTGTTGGTGCTACAGCTCATGAAGAGTCAAGGGTTCCCTTAGTCAGGCTAATCTTTGTGAAATTTAAAAAAAAGATTCTGAGAAGGATTTTGGAGATTGAGAAAAAACGCTTAGCTCATGCATCTTTTTAAAGACATGGATATTTTGCGTTTTATAAACTCCAGACGTCTGAGATGGGCAGGGCATGTAGCTAGAATGAGCGATAATGCAATCCCCAAAAGGCACCTACATGAAAAGATATTTGGACGCAGAAAAGTAGGGAGATCTCGCCTGCAGTGGTAGTCAGTCCAGTGGCTCCAGAAAAGGTGCCTGTTGCATGGAGATGTGTACAGCAAATTTTTGTTCTGGGTGCTTCCCTTACCTATATACATCATTTTTATCGAGGGTACGCGTTTTTGCCATGGGGAAATTTTTCGCAAAACGGCCGCCAATATCCGCAAAATGACATAAGAAAAATCCATATATCTTTAACAAGTCAACATATAGCTAATATATAGCTAATAATTTTAAATGATAAAAGTTGCTTTAAACACTTTCTTACATTGAATAAAGGTATTTTAGAATTTTTTTTTTACATTCTTCTGTTCTCCAACCTGACCTGGTAGCACATACTTACAAATGATAAATATTTATCATATTTAAAAATGTAGAACATGAGAATATCATAATTTTATTTCTGAAACATCTCATTCCAGTAAATATTAATAAAGGACAACAAATGATTAGAACAGGGTTTTTACAACTGGTCGGCAATTTTTACCAGTTGTAAAAATCCTGTTGTAAAATACCTTTATTCAATGTAAGAAAGTGTTTTAAGCAACTTTTATCCTTTAGAATTATTTGCTAGAGCGACTAGTTTAAAAGATATATGGATTATCTTGATGTCATTTTGGCGGATTTTGGTGGCCATTTAGCGAAAAATCTCACTATAGCAGAAAGGCGTACCCTTGATAAAAATGATCTATATGGGAAAGGGAAGCACCCAGAACAAAAATTTGCTGTACACATCTCCATGCAACAATCACCTTCTCTGTAGCTCCTAGACTATGTGTGGATTGTGTGGCTGCAGAGTGAAGAGAAAGTGTATTTATTTTTACTATTATCATTGCATAGTTATTTTTTTTAATTTAAAGTTTATTTTACATATTTCATGAATCATCAATATTTCTTATTATTCTAAAGCGAGGACAGATTATAATTTCATGAAAAATTGGATATAATATTATATATATATATATATATATATATATATATATATATATATATATATATATTCATGTCCATATATATTGGTGATGCGTAGGAACCATAAAAGCTTATACCAAAAAATTCTGGAATTTCGGTCCCGACACCTCAGAGTAAAAATAAGTTTCTTTAACGAAAATTATCCATAAGAGAGCTAACAAACTGAACGCATTAAAAATAATAATTATTTAAGAAATAGATCAATAAACAGGAAACAGCATTCATTATCTTCAAAATATAATAAAAGTTAGTTACTATTCAATGCGCACATAAAATTCGGTTTAGAAAATTCGCATTTCATTTATTACCTCATTTAATAGCAATGGTTACTGAAACCTTTTACTAAACACTGAAGATGGAATACTATGTTTCTATGGATGTGTATAAAGAAAAATAATGTTTACTTCGGGATAACAAAAAAGTATAATTAAATTACCTATGCAATTTTCTGGGACCATTTATTTTATTAATGGTTAATCTTTAGCAGTTTGAAATATATTCAACAATTTGAAGTTTGCTTAGCGGTACCAATGCTTAATTTTTGAAAACTGTTTTCAATTTTGTCCCAGTATACGAAAAATAGCAGAGTTATCATTGAAATGAAACAAGTCCACTCCAGAAATGTTTAAAAAGGAGAAAAAACAAATTTACGCTCTCCCTGCTGTTAGATCCTAAATAATTGTATTACTTGAATCCTTAATAGATTTCTACTAACAAAAAACAGTATAGTAGTGTAGCACGCAAGCCTTTCAGAAACTAAAAAAAATAAAAATAAAATTCGACCGAAAGTGGACATGTTCATTTTTAAAAGATAATTCTCTCAATTGATCTGCTATTATTAAATATGAATAAAATATATTTGACAATGTTTTCTATTTTTATCATTAGGAAAAAGAATGCAGGTATGACAGTTTTATAATTACGTATCACAAAGCTGTCGCACACTTCAGAGCTATCGACCGGTTCCTAGGAATCGAATTTGGATCATTCAGAATCGATACCGAACCTTTTCTCAAGAGCTGGTGAAATCGAGAATCGACACATCCGATATTATCAATAGTATTTCATTATGAAATTATTCAGTAATTCGAAAATAAATTTCAAACAGCTAAATGAAAACTACACATAGGTTTAGTAATCAACATGTTTAAAAGTGTAAACATTAGTTTACTTTTAATCATTAACTGCTTTTAATCTCAAAGTTGGTCTATCCTTTTATTTTTTATCTGTATTTATTTTATTTTTTCCCAAGCTTTGAAACGACAATAATTGAAAGTCGAGCCTGTATTAATTAGTGTTCTAGATGCCTATTGATCTAGGCCTCCCAGCGTAGCTTTCATTTTTTATACCCGCCCTCTGATGGCTCTGATGGGAAGTAAATTTTATATGGAACAACGACTAGTACCTGCGGTATGAATATTTAAATCTAGCTATCAATAACAGATAGGGTTGTATGCTATAGTTTTTCTTTTATTAAGCAATGAATTTCGAACAAAAATGCACATTTTAATAATTAAAACTATTTATTGATTTTATAAGTCCGTAGAACGAAAACGGACGAATCAATACAGTATGTGCACAATATCACGATATGCAAATTTGTGATAGTACAAAATTTATCTAAAATCAATTTCCCTGACTGGGAAAAAAAATATATCATGAATATATCTATCTAGATTCTACCGCTTTTTCCAATTTACATTCTAGAATTAAAATGATAAAATTACTCAAACTTATATATTTTTTTTCTCTTTCAATTGTTGTAATCCTTTATTAACAGTAATTAATAATCAATGATTATTATAAATAAAGTTGAGAGAAAATAGCTGTTTCAAACATGACTTTTTTTATTCAAACTATAACTCCTAAACGGTAGATGCTTGCAACAAATATTATATACCAAAATCTATTCTCCGTCTAATTTATGATCAGGAAACTATTGACCGATTTTCAGTCCGAGCAGCACCAACAGAGATAGAGCTTGTAAAATGTTACATTTTTGAGAGTGAAAAAAAAATATATGGGTGATTCTCAGATTACGGGCAATTTCGAGTATCAAATTTTTACAAATTTAGACTTTATTAAATTTATAACTACCGACGGCTTCTATTGCCTCTCAGCTTTTGAAAAATACAATTGGTCAAAATCAAAACAGATTTTTTCACTAGAAATTTAGAACTTAAAAATTAATTAAGTTCGGTAATGACAAACTGGATCTTGATAATGACAATCCGCAGGGTTTTTTTGTCATTTTTGGTAGCAGACAATTTCGACTTGGGACGAGTCATTTTGTCGTTTTGTGCCTTGGTTAAAGAAAAAATAACTAAAAGAACTAAAAATTAATAAAAATATTCATTACCGAAAAGTTTATGTCATTACCGCACTAATAATTGAGTGAGAATCACATGGGTTTTTAACTTGGTAATTACATTTGCATGCATTTTGTTCGGTATAAACCGCTACGATTAAAACAAAAAAAAATATTGCTTGTGCCAACTGTTTAGGAACAAATGACAGTCAAAAATGGATGTACCACTTAAACCAAAGCCAATGTTTAGTAAAAAACTATGAGTGGGACACTCATTACCACGGAGTGTACATTTTCGTTGTTTATAAGCAATTTTCAAATCAAATTACTCGTTTTTTTTCATGTTTAATAATTTATTATGAAAAAATGTTTCACCACCCTAATATCATTGGGCAAAAATTAAGGTAGGTCTTAGCTAATTGATTAATAATCATATGGGACTAAAAATTGCCCGTAATCTGAGATTCATCCATATCCACTCAAAAGCAAAAAAAAAACCGGATACTCAGATTCGGTCTCATAATTCTGTTAAATACGTTGTGAAACGGCACAGCAAAAAATGCTTTGTGATAAATACATACCTTCCTTTCTTGAAAGAATGTGGAATTAATTATAAAAAATAATTCCTATAACTGAAATTTCGCAAATTCTACTTCGTATTATTTATTGAAGTGTTTTAATTTATTTTATGCCCGACAGGATTAGCGCCTTTCGTCGTAGAAGAGGAGGAAAACCCGCTATTAGAAGAACATCCCTTGTCAGAAAACCTGATAAAAATGAAGAATAAATTTTTTTTAAATGTGTTAATTTCTTATTATTTTTTTTTTATTTTACAATGTTTTGTTATTGATTAATAAAAATTATTCATTTGTGGCAGAAAAAACATTTCTTACCATAAATTAAAAAGATTAATGTATTTAACAAAATTATGAGACCAAATCTGAGAGTGTCCGGTTTTTTTGCTGTTGAGTATATATAGACTACCCAGCCAAAAGGCCTTATCAAAATTTTTTGAAAAATCCTTAAGTAAAATAAATTATTTATATACATATACTCTAACGTTATTTAGGAGAGAGAAACTTCTTCATATATAATTATCCACTTAAGTTTGATAATGTCCTAATTTATCAAATCTATGATGTATAAAATATTACAAAAGAAGTAGATGTTGGTATGTGTACAGTTATTAATCCCACAATAAAATTCTATTAATTTAATTTGCTGACGTTTCGGTCTAAAATTCAAACCTTCATGAGGGCTACTCCAACCACCTTGTATACTATTGCCCTGATATAGGCTTTTTTAACATTTAAAAAATTTAATCTAAATTTGTTTGTTATAAATATTGCATGTATGATCAACATTTTAAAGCGGTATTAGTTAAGAAAAATGTTTACTATAAAAAGAAATCCCTTGGTTCATGCTGTTTAGATTATTTAAGGCTCTTTAGTAGTTAATACTGCAAAGCGAATACTTTTCTTAACGACGGAATAATTTAGTGACAACATCGATATCTCTAGTTAATATTTCATGAAGCTACTGTTGATGCTGCACAAGATATTAAAAAAAAGAAAAGAAAAAAGAGCTATTGTTAGTCAAGTATATTTGTTTTAAAATATATAATTAGAACATTTTTGTAGCGAAAATCCTTAAAAATTAGAAAAAAACATAACGACATTTATATTTTTAGTTAATACTTTTTTAAGCTGGTTTAGTACAAGCTATTAAAAAAAAAATGTAATTCTACTTATCTCCATTTTCATTAAATCTAATTTAATTTAAAAAAAAAGAATTATCTTTGGAGATGAAATTTTTTTGAAAAGCAGGTACATAACGGTCATGTGAAAGAAAATATTTGGTTGGTCCTACCAGTTTTTGGAAAGAGATATTAAAAAAGGTAACGGCTCTGACTGGTTTTGGAAGCTGTTAAGGAGATACTAACCCGGATGATCAGGTAACCAGAAACATTTAATGGTTTTATATATATATATATATATATATATATATATATATATATATATATATATATATATATATAAAATAAATGTTTAAAAAAATTTATTTGGGACTGATTTATTTAATCAATAATTTAATAAGAAGTAATTACAATTCATGTAGAAGGAGTTTTAGTTTTATTAATATAATTTTGTGCCACAACTAATTTATTTTGCTTATTTCACATGTTTCGGGATTTATTCCCATCCTAAGGTTTCTAAAATTACACAAGCACAATAATATCACTTAAATCACACTTATTGTGATTTGTGAGATGGGATCGTGAGCAGGTTTTGGAATAGGAGAGCTATCAATGAGACTAGGAAACTTTATTTCAAATTTGTAAATTAATGTTCATATTTTAATTTGAAATGATCTGTATGAGAAACATAAAAAGAAATTTAAAAAAGGTATAATTATCCAAGGAATGAATTCTTAAACAGCAAATAGCATTTATTATCTATAACATATACTAATTAAGTTAATTATAATGCTGCCAACATACGAAAACGGCGTCCTTGTCAAAATGTGTACAGTTATTAACCAGTTTCGGTCGGATAATGCCATAGTTGTAATTTAACAGCGGGGAATAAATCTGCACAATTACTGGGGTATCTTCCTCGTCAGGAACCTTGAGTGATGCTGTCATTATTTGCAAGCGTGAAAGGTTGCCTGTACCTCTGTCTCATTGTAACCACTCTTTCAGCAGTTCGCCCTTCATCTGAGTTATTGTCTGTAGCAGGCTCTGGGAACCGAAAATATTGCGAGGAAGGTAAAACTCCAAAAAAAAAAAAAAAAAAAAAAAAAATATTGAAGGGATTAAACAGAACTTCGGAAATTGAAAGCATGAAAGAATAAAAAAAAAAAAAAATACTAGAAACTCCTAGAATTGGATACTATTTTTAATATCGTAAACCTATGGGTGTGTATGTTTAAGTATTTTAAGTTTTTTTTTTTTTTGTAAACCTTCTTTAGCAGTTCGCCTTCACTGAGTTTTTTTTCTGGGAACCGAAAATTTTAAAACTCCAAAAAAAAAAAAAAAAAAAAAATTTGAAGGGATTAAACAAAGAACTTCGGAAATTTAAAGCATGAAAGAATTACTAGAAACTCCTAGAATTGGATACTTTTTTTATTTATGGGTGTTGAATATTTTTTTTTTTTTTTTTTTTTTTTTTTTTTTTTTTTTTTTTTTTTTTTTTTTTTTTTTTGTTTTTTTTTTTTTTTTTTTTTTAATAAAACTGCACTACTAAGGAAATGTATTTATTCAGTACCAATCTCCCCTAAGAATAATTCATAGGATAATGTGAATAAGTATGACAACCGAATTAAACAGCTTTTTTTTTTTTTTAGGTATACACAAGTCGTAAAACAAAGACGTTTAGTAGACTTTAGAAACTAGTAATAAATTTAGAGCTAAAATAAAATCTTTATATAAATAATATACAGTGGAATCTCGTTATTTCCTCACTCGATAATTGCTTTTTTTTTTTTCAGGGGCTTTTTTTTTTTTTTTTTTTTTCTTTTTTTTTTTAAATTTGCAACTATAAATAACAAAATTAAATATATATTTTGTAAATCAGTTCATAGAAAAAAACAAACAGAACAAGCACGGAGTCGATCCCTCCATTGATTGTAGTAACAGACAAAAGGAAGTATGAGTGCATTTGACGAATTCCCGGAATCAGTTAATACTGGAAAGCTCTTCCTACAAAAACATTACCATCTGGCTCAGCAACTTCTGCCCCAGGTTACAAAATGAGAAAAAATAAGCAAGAGCTGGTAAAAGGTAAGCAGCTGGCTGAACATGGATAGTACGGATGTAGGAAATGAAATTTTAAATGACAATGGAATTATAGAACAAGTGCTGAGTGCTCGAAATGAAGATAGTGATGAAAATGATAATGACGATGACGTTCCTAATTCTTCCACTGTCCTATGCAAAGTAGAAGAGGAAATGTTTACTAAATGCATTGAGCAGTTTGGATCAGCAATGTGAATCAGACATTTCACACCTGATGGGATGCGGCAAGTATTTAGTATTTTTTGACATTGTCACTCAAGTCCAATGTGTATAATGTTTTAATCTAATTATAATCAGTACAATTATTTTCTTCACTTCCTTTCATCTTCAACTCAAAATCAGTCGGGCATTTGTTTTCTCTTATCTTCCCAACAGTAAGTAGACGAGTCCAGAATTATCAAGTCAGTCGTCCATGGTTTTCAATGCTGACTGATTTTAAACACTTTAATTTACAATATGTTCGTATTTACATTCAATAAATTGCAAAAAAAAAAAAAATTCAATTATGTAGTTACAAATGCTTTTCTGTCACTTTACCAGAAAAAATCTGTAATTCGTCATTTCCGTTATTTCGTCACCCCCTCACCCCCACTCATGACAAATTATCGAGTTTCTACTGTATATACAGTGGAATCCCAATATTTCGTATCCCAATAAAACCTGAGAAAGTGCTGGTTCCTTGGAAAAATCTCATTAATTCGTATAAAACTTGCCTTTTCATCGAACAACTTATACCAGCATTCCTTCTTAGCCCGATCCGTTACTCTCTGGAACACTCTCCCTCCTGAAATAGGACATTTAAAACACTCCTTTCACAGTTAATTTGGTCAAATTCAATAAATCTGATACCAGTGAATTAGTTAAAAAAATTTCTTTTATCTAATAATCGTAATAAACCTTAATTTGTTCAACAATAGTACATAATCATTTCTTTTATAAAAATTCGAATTTGTTTTTAATTTGTTTTTTTTTTTTCCTTTACAAAGAAATAATCACTTCACTATCTATTAACTTGACAATTCAAATGTGCATGGTTGTGTTCATGGTTATATAAGTGAATATGTGTAGTATGTATAAATATATATCGTGGTATCTGTAAATACATTCTTCAATCAATGTACATATAGATATAGTTTATTTTCTATACAACCTTTTCATATTTTCTCATCGTTATATTTTTTTTATTGTATTAATCCTTCTTATGTTAGTATATTTACTGAAAGTTCTTTACAAAATTTCGTTTACTATTAACCGTGTTTACATGTCTCATGATCTTCATATATAAATAGCTTTGAAAGAAATTATGTTTGCCAGACCATTGTACTACCTTGTGTTACAGTTTTGTTATTCTCAAGGGACAATACGTCCCAGAATAAAGATCATTTTTTTCATTTAATTTCAAAACAATGCAGTTTAGACCCCTCGGAATAACGTATTTTTTCTCTCCAAGATCGGCAAAACGTATTATAAATCGTATTTTTCGTGGAATTGGAGTCGTGTTTTGAGAAATTCTCGTTAATTCGTATAAACCAACTCCTTTATAATTTGTATTTTATCATTGAATTAGAGTTATTGAATTAGGATTGGGTTTACCAGGATTTCTTTAGTTTACAATGGTTGTTAAAGACTCACGTTGAGAATTGTTCAATTCAGTGTTTATCATAAAGAAAAAAATCCATTTGTTAAAATAAAAAAGTAATTATATCAGCTATAAAAAGTGGTGAAAAATAAATTAAGATTCAAAGTCGACAATGATGTGTTTAAATACAGTGCTGTTCATGTTCACAAGTACTAATAAAATAAATTAAATATGCAATATAAATTGAAAAAAAATATATATATACGCAGCATATATGTATATCATAAAAGAATTCAAATAAATTAAAACTTGCGGTATATCATGTTTTCATTCTAGGACTGATGGCCCGGCTCAAGTCAAGTGAAGAACTATAAGTGTGGACTGGTATCTACTGGAGTACGGTCGACAGCCAATAAAGGCAAGCTGGGCTGAAGACCTAACTTATGTATCCACAGCTATTATACGAACCGAATAAACTATAATCTTCCCATCTACCTACATAAATAAAACCGAAGTCATTTTTGATTAAATGCTATTAGATTATCAGTTTCCAATATACTGTCAAATTTTAAAATATTACTTCACATTGAGTGTATCTTAAAATGGGTCAAAACATATTTCTATTTTCGGTATTTACCCTATCTTTGTAGTTGCTTGCGGTTGGCTAGTTACTAATGTTCTTGCTAAAGATAGTACCAAACAGAAACTCGAACAATGGAAAGTCTGTTATGCGGCATAGTATACAAGACGCGCCTGATAGAAATATTTCATCACAACTTAGTTTGGGTCAGAAGGTCGCGGGGTCGAATCCCACTTAGGCGTGTTAAAATTTATTTCGTGACGAACGAACGGGATGAATATTCCCACACTGGCTAAACGGTTGGTAACCTGTAGGATAAACCGTCCTTCCTGTCTTAGCTGGAGGACACTAAGACCTTAACAAACAACAAAACCCTATATTTAAAATTATGAATGGTATAATTTTATAATTCCTGTTAAATGTATAAATTAATATACATCTACTAATTTTTAATATGTGTCATATTCATGACGAATTCCTGATAAACTGAAGGTGAAGTGAATTTAATTGACCCTGTGTGTTAATATATGTATATAATATAAATGCAGGATTAACAATGGATAACTTTCCTAATTTACTTTAATGTCTAAATACAGAAATTAATTTCCTTCATATCGCAATGCCATTAAGAGAAATAAAATAACCATGATAATTTACAAGAGAACTTAAGTTGTTCAACTTATTTATTATTTATATTATAATAATTTAGAGTTATAAATTTAATGAATGTTATGAAAAAAAAAAAAAAGAATTACTGTTAAGAATTTCATTCACTTATTCAAACTTCAAAATAGTCAAATCATTATTAAGAATCAATAGTTGTTTTTTATATTTTATAAAACTATATTAATACCAGAAATTTTAAGAGAGGTTTCATGCTCTATGAAAACTCACATGTATTCTTGACAAGATCAATCGGTTTTCGTTAGTCTTAAACTGATGAAGCGTCTGGTGTTACGGAGGCTGGTGTTTTAAGATTGCGCTTTAGAGTTTCGTTCCTTGAAGGACTTGGTTTTCCTGGAGGACATTTAGTATTCCCCGAAGGCTCGACGCGGGACCCCAATGAATCAGCTAATAACACTGAGTCACCGCGCTGCGCCTGGGGCAAATCTGCCGTAAATAGAAACTGTTTTTATTGCGTAAGGTGGCCTCTTTCTCTCCCATGTTATTTTGTTGTTGTTTTTACATGAGTTGTTGTAAATTCGTTTATCTACCTTATATGGTTATACTAATAATATCCAAATTATACAAATAATTTCAAGAAATATGTATTTTTTCCTCTTATTTATTGATTATCCAACAAACGTTTTAATGATGTTGCTTTTATTCAATTAAAATGATAATGTGACCCCTCAGGCAGATATTTTATACAGATGCTAATGAATCCATTCATAAACTATTTACAATAAAAATAAACAATTAAACTCTAGCTTGAAAAGATATAAAAATAATATACAAGACATCAGGGTTGAAGGATCTAGAAATCAAACCAAAGATACTTTAAATCAATTCAATGGAAAGTAGAAATTGAGGCTGATCACCGTCTTAGCTTAAGCGATGCCAATATCTTTTTATGTTATCTTGTTCAATTTTAACTAAATAACTTTTAAAAATTAAATAACACTAAACCTACCGACATTTCATGTATTTATACTTCAACATTCTATTTCTACCACAATTTCTCGTTAACAAACAATAATAAGAGAGGAGCGGACATTGATATAATACAATTGGAATATACTATACAATATATCAATTACCAAAGAGAAATTACACCTTTACAATTGGAATATTTTTAAAATAAAAGTAGTGAAGTCAAAAAGCAAACAAATGAATGTTATTTCCAAGAACTTATGCTAAAAAGTTCGAAAAGGGTCATTTGACCCGTCATGGTACGTTTAGTGTTAACCGTACGTACGATTGCCACATGGCAAACAAAATTACCAGGTGATTTTTTAGTAAGATATAGCAACCCATGGTAGCATATGTTATGAACAGATGAATAGTATTGTGTTATTATTGAATTGTGGAATATTTTGCTTGTAATTGTTTTTGGTAAAACAATAAATATTAAAAACCGAAATAGGACCAAATTTAAATTATTTAAATCATTTGAGACTTCAAGAGCCATATATTTTCGGTATTTTTTTCATTAGAATTGGAGGTGTACCTTGAATTCACTAATCTCTCAACTTGTTTCCCACTCGATTCCCGATAATATTCTTCCAAAAGGAGATGACCTAGAGACCTTCTCATGCAGAACTATTATTGAAGTGTTACTATTAGGCAGCTAATGTTCAAGCTGTCAACTGCTTTACATAGTTACTTATTGTATAAGCATATTATATCATGTATACTAGTAAATATCATAAACGAAATAAATAATAAATAAAACGAAACAATTTTTTTCCCTCGAATTTGTTGTATATCGTGATTTCAGGGAACAGAAACAGTTTTAGTTAAAAAAAAAAAAGCTTGAGTTTTAATAAATTTTCTTTGAATATAATTAACTTTTTATGAACGTAATTTATGTTTTCCTAAGTAATGTATACGTTCTGGATACCTGACATACATTTTAAAGTTTGCTTTTTTATTTTATTTGTAAGTTTAATGAAACTTTTTACTACTTAAAAAAAAAAAAAAAAATAGAATATAGTGGAGAAAAAAAAAATTCAATGAAATATTTTGTCTATATAAATTATCGCAACTTTCATCATTCCATTTTCTAACGATTTTAGTTATACACGTGCTCTCCAACCGACTGTTGTAGCGTTCATGTTTCAGGAATTCTCATAATGAGCTACAACTTAGAATCAAATGACCTGAATATCTTAAATTTCTTGACTTTATACCGTGTCATCCTATTAGTAATACCACAAATTATATACTTCTTCATAAAGTTTGAAAAAAAATATTGACAGGATTAGAATCAATTAGTGACAAGTTTTCAATTTTCGATGCCGATACTAATAAAAAAAAATCGATTCTCAATGCAAGTTAATACCAATTAATATACATTACCTAATATTTCCTAACCATGTATATAATTATTAAATAATTCCGTTTTAATTTATTTAATTTTTTTTTATTATAAAGTTATTTAAAGTTGTTTTTTTTTATTACTTTCGAGTCTTTTTAAATGAATTTTTCCATTTTTAATTGAAAACTCCAGCGGCCGAACAACTCATATGAGCAGCTTGTCTCTCAGCCTTTTGTTTTATTTATTTTTTTACCGTAGGGTTTCCGCAATTTTCTTTTTGACTGTCCTCCGGACTTCCATAACACGCTCATCCTGCCCTGTGGTTCTTTTATTCCCATCCTTTTTCTTCCATTTTCATCAGACCAACCTAACTCCGTCTTTTTTTTTTTAACGAGTTTTATATTTATTAAAGAGATATAAAAACAGTTCTATTTAATTCAGAGGTATAAGAATTATTATATTTCACCGTATTAAAATATTTTTATTACCAGTGCTTGTTTAAAAATTTACATGCAAATAAAATTTGTTGAGAAACTTTATCATGATCTGATCAAATACAAAGTTCGTATAGGTATGAACATATGAACGGTAGATTGAGACGTAAATGGAAAGATATTTAGTTGATTATGAGACAACGATCATCATTAGTATCCAGTACTGAACCCTCTGAAGAAAATAGTATGGCTTCAATAACTTCTCTACATATCTACATATTAGTAGTTCATTCATAAGGCATATTAGTTAAATCTCCGAACGCATTTGACATATTGTATATACTCTGACAGGCACATTTCCATCCAATTGATTATTGTATTATCTTGGCTATTATACATTTCATATTTTTTAGGGGTTATCGTCCTCACATACTTTCTCTAGGACATATGAAACGTATTAGAATTGTTAAAAAATGAATTGAAAAAAACAAGAATTTTTTTTTTTTAAATATGTTAATATAAATAATAAATAAAAATACGATTTATATCCGCCAGTTGCTTTCATCATGTCTTCCACTCCATGAAATAAAAGTCTAATGTGTTTTTGAATAAATTCTTGAGAAAGATGCCCCTTAAATAAATTTAAAATTTTGTAATCTTAATTTTTTTTTTAAATACTGTTAGCTTCTATTTAATTAATGTTTTTTTACAATGCTTACAATTACAATTACAATGTTTTTGTCTGCAAACAATTTGGAGTTTGTTCATATATGTCTTTTACTGTATAACTGTAATGCGTCCAAATAGGTTTGAGTTAGTAATTATAAGTGTTCGTTTTGTGTCTAAGTTGTAGCTTCGAATGTTCTGAGAAAAGTGAGTATGTCTTGGCATACTCCTTTTTTTGCATTTGTGTGGACACCATGTCAATGTATGTCAAATGTCAGCCCAAGTTACTGTAAGGTGTGTTGTCAAGGTAAATTTGAGGACATGTTTCAATTCGAAGACTAAACGTTACTTTTACAATTTAATCATTCCAATCAATCATCGTTAACATTTCTCAGAAAAAGTGATCTATTATCCATACTATTTCATACAAGGACCAGCCATTTTTTGTTTCTATTCACTGACCACGAAAGCTACTGAACCAATCTGTACCGAATTTTAACTACATCATCATCATAGTTCAAGGAAAGTTTAGGAAAAATAAAATCTACTGATTTTCAATTCATGTTTTATTAAAAAAGTGAAAATGGGTGAATAACAGGGAAGTTGGGAAATTGACCGATATGTGGAGATCGTATTCTACATAAGAAATTACAAAGGTACAGTGCTATACAGAGCTTGAAAATTACAATAAAATTTACTTATTTTCAATTAAATTATTACTGAAAAATCTATACATATGTAGTGTGATATCTGGATTCCGGTTTCTAAGTTTGAAGGTATCTGGATTGTGCCGGTTTCTAATTTCTAAAAATAATACAATATTGAGAGGCTGAAACAATTTTTGCGATCAATAATTTATTTCTGCCGATTAAAAATTATTACCAAATAAAAATGTCGATCCTTTCCTTTTTGATATTGTGTTTAAAAATATCATTCTTCGGCGTTTTGTTGTAAGCACTGATAATGCAGTCCATTATCCGCAAGGGTTTCTTGATAGTATCTGTCCGTCTAGATAACCAACTCAAGTTATGCTTTTACGTAATCTGAAACCACCTAATCAGTGCAATTTTAAATCAGGTTCAAAATTACAGCTATGCATAGAAACATAATTGCAGAAATAATTATTGTATTGTTAAATGAAAGATTTTTATAGATAAATAACTTTAATAATTAACTAAGATTATCAAACATGTTTAAGATGGGAGCGGGTGAAGTTGCTAGTCTTGAAGTAAAGATGCTAGTCTTTCATAAAACAATTTATTTAAAAAAAAAATTTTTGTATTCTTTTTTTATATTCTCTGAACTCAGAACTAAAGATAAATAGCCAATTTAAATATCTTACGATCGACTGAACTAGGTGAAGACCTTAACAGGAAGGGTGCTAATTATCTAGACGACCATGCTATTAATTGCCCTGTAATTGCTATATGTTACCCCCCCCCCACCTTCCCCTATATTTGCAAGTGAAACTAAGCCGCCAGCCGGGTACAAGATCTTGCGTCCTGATTGCCCATCGTCACTTATGATAGGTCATTACATGATCCCCAAGGTCATGTAGATGGAACACAATGAGGTCGATAAGATATCGCACCACAACACTCCCCCAGTTATCGAAATGTCTACTCTGGCTCTTGATGTAACTTTAGTATCCTCTGCGATAAAATACAACTGTATATGTCGATATCGTTCTTCAAAGCTTTAAATGATTTGCTGAGAAACCTATTGTAGTCAATGAATTTTTGGTAGCAATAATAATAATTTCCCTTAAGTTAAATCTATGTCTGCGAAGAGGAGCAATCGCATAATCCTCCAAACTCTATTTATTTTTTCATTCATCATCATTTTATTGATATTTAGAACTGTCTTGTAATCTTGTAAAGCAAAAACCAATTGGTGGCACTTTAATAAAAATTCTATAGCAGAATTTTTTCCATTCTAAGCCATCTTTTTTCAGGCGGCTCAGAGAATCGCCTAGAATAGAATGGAGAGCAAGTTGAGAAACAAGTAGATTTAGGTGAGCAGTTCGTTTACTATGAAAAAAAAAAAAGTATCTTGTTAATGCCAAATCTGCGAAATATAGGATGTTAAGATCATCCCATCAGCACATGTGGATCAGTTCATTTGTGACAAAATAAACAGCATTAATAATGTATTGAAGGATTTTGGGTTGGAGTGATTGGATGAATGAAGAATTCGATGGTTAGGTGGATCCACATATTACTGTACAGTAAGTCCAAACAGGTTTGATAATCGGTATATAAGGTTAAGGTTTTTGTAGTAAATCTCACCCGATTAGAGCGATTGTCAAGTAAGTTTTGGAGCAGTCGAAAATCCTGTATTAGGGTTCCTTTCAACTTCCTGAAGAAGAAAAATAATGAAGAAATATTATTACCAATATAATAAATATTATTTTAGACTTTTTGGAAGCATAAGAAAGGCTGCGTGAGTACTGAAATATGGCTTAAAATAAATTGATTAGTTTTATTTATGATTAAAACTTAAATTGTAAAACTAAACATTTTATGATAAAAATGAGTATTGTTTGCATCATAGCTGTTATTATGTATACTTTAATCATATTATCCATGGTATTATTGACGGTCGTTATTGTTTCGTGAATGCAGTTAAAAGATTATATTTCTTACTCATTTTATTATTTTATGTATTACTCAAGTTTTAGTCATGGTTTTCTGTATTTCATCATTTGATACAAGTGAGTTTTATATATATCTAACAATATATACCATATTCTTTCATGTATAACTACTGTAACTACATTAATCAGCTGATAACATGTAACTATGCTACCTTAAGCCCAACTCAATATCGCGGCTCTTCTCAAAGTAAAATATATACTGAAGTTTTGAAAACTACCCCCATAATTATGTTATTTATATATTTATTGATATTTACAAGTGTATAAAATAAATACATTAATTATATCTGTGGAAAAGTTATTAAGTTTCCTTGTCATTGGATTCGAGTGAGTACACATCCGATTCTAATTAGGAATACCAAATATTTCTCTGTTTTGAAGTTTCATTTGGTTCGAAAATGTTCTGTTCTATAAAAAAGTAAAGAATTTACTTAAATTTAAAAGCGGTCTAATTTTGTATGTTAATATCTCGACTATTTTAATGAACTGAATTTTTTCATTATTTATATTTCTAAAAATTGAGTCAAGAGTCCTGAGATGTTGAAAACAATTTCGTACCAATCATGCTGATGACCATTCCCAATTCCAACTTTCCATTGACTTGATTTAAATTTGTTTGGTTCGATTACAAGGTCCCTTAATCAACGCCTTCTCAGTCTTCAGTTTTTATCAATTGAAGCATTTCATTTAACCATGTCTTGTTGGGTTCGTTGTTTTTTATTGTAAATTATTAATAAAGTTTTTTTTATGTGTTCTCTTCCTGATCTAAAATAGACATAATGCCGAATTGCAATGGAATTCTCTTTTTTTTTTCTTTCTCTTACTCCTATGTGCAGCCAAGCGTGTTGCAGTTTTGGCCCATTTGTCCCACTGTTCCCAGTCTCTTGTAAGTCTTTTTATGTTCGGTTTTCAAATACAGTCAATGCACACATGTACTCGTGGCTCTACCAGGTGTTCGTCTGCTTTCAGGTCTAGTTGCTTCAATGAACCACTTAGCCATATATAGGCTTTAATTCTAAACCATCACGAATTCTATAATTTCTGTTGCAGTCCTTAATGGTCTTTCCAACTATTTCTGGTTCCAGCTCATCGAGTTTTGTCTTGTTTCCCGATCCATAAAGGAGTAAAGAAAGGAAAACCCATTTGAAGAACCTTAATTTCGCCTTTCTACTTACTTTCTACTTATTTATTTATTTATTTGATTGATTGCCTCTACCCTTCAGGGTCATTGGCAGTCCATCTTAGATTATTTATCTCCTACATTCGTCCATAAAACCAGATAGCCTTTAAAAAATCCAACAGACACTTCACTGATTTGTTATCATTTTGTAAGATTTCTTGAAGTGTGTTTGAAATGTTCAATCTCTCCCTTATAGATGAAAGCCGTGGACAGTCTACTAAAATGTGTTGTACTGTCCTGGGTTCCTGACAGTTGACGCAGGTAGGGGCCTCCAAACCGCGGAAAAGGTAGACATGTGAGAATTCACAGTGGCCGATTCTCAGGCGGCACAAAATTATTTCTTCCTTTCTAGACGTCCTACAACTTGTTTGCCACTTAGTGGAGCAGTTCGTCTTTACTTATAACAATTTAGACCTATATGTTTTCCAGTTTTTCTTCCCACTAGGCTTGGATCGAGCATCTTACATGCCTCACCCAGTCTTCTTTAGGTGTAAGGTTGATGTTTTTAACAATATCACCGTCACTAATTCTTGCTAACTGGGCTGCAGAATCAGCTCTTTCATTTCCAGAAATGCCACAGTGGGAAGGATTTTCTACTTGACTAGGATTGTTCTTAATATTGTATAAAATAGTCAATTGGCTTTTATCACTCAATTTAAAATCTCCTGATCATTCTACCTCCCTTGTTTATGATTGTCCCTGTATTACCTATATGATTTCTGGTATATTTTAGTTATCTATATTTTTTTTATATAGGAATTATGATTAATTAGTTGAACAGCGCTTGAATTACCTAGAATGCTATTATTCTTCTTTGTAAGGATTTTCTTCACCATTCGAAGTATCCTTCAGCAAAACTCCTCCCTCAGTCGGTTCCTCCACCCCGCTCTGTCCATCGCTTCTTCTTCCATTAGTCTCAGGCCAGCTCTATGTTCAAGCACGTCTCTCCACCTGATGCGATTCCATGTAATTTTTTGGGGAATCTTTTATTAACTATCCTTTTAATATGTCCGAGCCATCACAAACTGTTTCCTTCCATTTCCTCTAGTATATTCTGCTCATTCTTTATATGCCTTCCTTCTACCA
This sequence comes from Euschistus heros, assembly GCA_003667255.2. Taxonomy (NCBI): domain Eukaryota; kingdom Metazoa; phylum Arthropoda; class Insecta; order Hemiptera; family Pentatomidae; genus Euschistus; species Euschistus heros. The sequence continues at coordinate 2,134,526 of RCWM02000106.1, read as the reverse complement.
TTTTTTAAAAATTTATTTATTTTTTTTTATAATAATCTTATTTCTGATACGTTGTATCCTTGAGGTTCTAGCTGACCCCAAAAACCCATCTCCACCAACAGGAATCTTTTGCCCTGTAATTTTACTAGAGGCCATATTTCTGAAATGTATAGCATTACGCTTTCTACTAGGGCTTAATATTTTAATTTTTTAACATTGGTACATAAGTTGGCACTCCAGAGAACTAAATTTAGCATACTAATAGCTTTCCGTCTGTCGGTCAGTATTTTCTTCACCTTCTTTGCCGCTCTTCCATTGTTTTCTAGAATAGTGCCTAGGTAGCAGGACTGAGTTTTAACTTTGTTAAAACTGGATCACTCACCAGATCGTTATCTTTCACAAATTAAAAAAAGTTAAAAAAAAAAAAAAAAATAAGGTTATTCAAGCCTTCAACGTATGACTAATGAAACTAAAGTTATCGTAATAAAAGTTATTGCTAATAGAAAAAGAATAACTTCTCAATGAGTAACTGTATGAACCTCAACGGAATAAGATCACAAGAATAGTTTTACGTAATTACATTCTACAGTATGTGACTTAATGGTTATACTGTAATGGAAAGTAATGAATGAGTAATTGAAGGTGGGAACATAAAGGCAATCTTTGAATCATAAATGCTACGGACCGTTAGTAGTTAGTAGTTAGTAGTTAATCCATAGAATCCATAAATAAGGTAATGGAATGGATCGACACCGGTGCCAGGGCACACGCAGGAATCCGCTCACGGTGACTCACTTATTAACTTCCATCTGCGCTCCGCTGTCATTTACAACGTGAACGAGTTATTAAACGCTGTAATGAATGGCGTGATAGATTCCACTCTGGGTCAAAATGATTACTAAAGTGCTAAATATGCGGCGTAATATTTGAATAAACATTGTTGGAGCTGACGAAATTTACTAGGTCGTCTAGGAATTTATGAATTATTTACTCCTTTTATTGTATTTAGTATATTAGAAGACATTTTCAAGCAAAAGAGCTATAATGTTTGCAATTATTAGTTTATGAGAAGATCGCTTTAGATGATTTCTGATAGCATTGTACAGTATTCAGTTTAAATAGGCACAGAGAATGATTGTTGGTGGTATCGGTAACACATTGTCTTTGATGAGCAATTAATACCCAAGTCAGCTCGCTAAGTATGTTTTGGCAAAACATAACGATTTAGACATTTTCTGTGGGTTGGATTGGGCGTATTGCAGGACTATAGAAAAATTCGATATATGGGACCTGATACTAAATTTAACCAGATTTTTCAAAGTAAAGTTTCAGATTGGACATATAGTTTCGCAGTTATAGTTAAAAAATGTGCCAACAAACTTGGATTTCAAAACAGTAAACGGTTTTTAACATGCTGGCTGGCATGGGTATTTTTCTTGATCAAAACTTAATATATTGGTTCTTATAGTAAATTTAACCAGCTTTTAGGTAAAAAAAAAGAAATGCTTGATCGATAAATTAGTTTCGGAGATAGCCAAAGGAGTACCGACAAACGTGATTTCAAATAGTGCTGAAATAAGGGGTATAGAGTGCATGAAATACCCGATGATTTTTTACTTTGTTAAGATAGCTAGTAGGTTTCCCAAAAGGAAACATACTAAAAGTCCCCTCCCCTGAGCGTGAGCTTACGGTGGGGGGAGGGGAGAAGATCCCATTTTGGGTGGGTGTTTCGATTATATCTCGAAAACGTTAGAAAATATGCTACAGATCAGATTTAAAGCTAAGTATATTTCCAATAAAATTAATTCTATACACATTTATCGAAAATCGAACTGTTTTTGAGATATACGTTATTAAAAATCGATAATTTTGGAAAAATAATAATATTTACTTTACTTTTTGTCAAACATTTGTTTCAAGTGCCAGAAACGTATATGAAATTAGAGTAAATTTAATACTCTGCAACTTTGAATCCGATATTTTTTCTGAGAAACGATTATGGAATGTACATACACAAACATACCTAATAAGATACAGCATACTTTAAGCATAAATGATGTTATCGGCAGTACTTCAGTAGATTTATCCTTTCTATTCTCTTCTACTTTGTTAATACTTCATTCTAGTCTAATGAATTAGACGTAGTTGAAGCTTGTATACGTGCCGCTTATCACGTTTGCACGCTGGGACCAGTTATTTATTCCTTGTGAGCTGTTAGCAAGAAGAGGCAGGCATTAGGTTAGACTATGCTTAGACTGTTCAGTTGCATCACTGATTTACACCCTAAGTATGCAACAGTGATACTCGGAGCAATAGTGCAAGGACTCGAACCCTCTGCCTGTGCGGCCCTGACTCAGGATTACCGGGTCAGGATAGAACCATCTATGTAATCATATACAATGATTTATCTGCCTTGTTAATTTTAGATGATATAGTAGGATTTTTTTAAAAAAATGTTTCTTCTTTTAGGTTAAATATCTGTAGAACCATACATATTGCTACTAAAAAAGCCATTGGAAAGGATCATGGTACCATTAGTATAGTAAATTGGTCTGTGGTTTAGATAGCTATCTAAAGTTTGCCATCATTTTACGTATGTATCGAAAGAGATAGTTTTTGTAGGTTTTAAGTGCCACTATTATTTTTTGCTGAACTTTAAGGAAATAAACATCACCTATCTGACTAAGGTTTTTTGTTTTGTAACTTAAATTTAATTTTTCACACCTCTTCGGGTTTTCTACAATATATGATTAAGTTTTCTACTCTAATTATTGGCATTCTAATCATTGGGACCCATTCTAATGAAACTATATTGAATAATTTATAATAATTAGATTAATTATTATAAGTAATAATAATTAGAACTATATTATAATTGTCCCATTTTTAATCATATTAATATTATGAAGAATAAAATGAGTAAAAAGTTGAATTAGTGCTTGTTTAAGCGGATATAGAATTTATTTAGGAAATTCACATATATGATTTGAGAAAAATCGATGACCTCCAAAATGAAATATCTCTTTTATTCAGGAATAAAGTGATGAAGAAACTGATATTTACTTTTAAAAAAGTGATGAATATGAGAGCTCAATCATTCAAAAATTTTTTTCTCAATACTCGCTCATTCAGAAGAACGTGTTGCGATTCCACCAAAAATCGTTCCCCGTACCTCTTTGGACAGAAAAATACTTGAATCCAGCTGAAAGTATCTGATGCTGTACTCCTATCTTTATGAATCATAAAAAAAAAAAGTCTATGCTATCCCGGGGTGTCTTTGCCCACTTTTTAACTGTTGATTTGTACAATTTATGAACCTTGAAAACTTCACCACATGTTGTCAGTTGCATTAAATTAAATACAACTAGCAACGTTATGTGGTGAAGGTTTCAAGCTTCAGAAATGATACAAATTAGCATTTGAGAAGTCGGCAAAGTTACCCCGGTTGATAATAATAAATTATTTATTAGTTAACAGCAAGGAATTGTAAATATTTTATTTATTTATTACACTTTGGTATTTTAATCCCTTTGATTATAATTGAATAATTAAATTCATGATGTTTTAGGAACATATGCAATATTAGCATTTGCAGTCGCGGATTCGTCTGCTCTCGAAAAGTAAGGAACTTCGATAATTTTAACTAATCATTGAAATTGTATTTATTTATCACTAAAAATGGTGTGTTGTAGAAAGCATGCAAAAAGGACAAAATAAATTCGTAAAAAATCCGAATAAATTAGATTATAAGTTTTGTCTCCTGATATTATGAGAATGATCTGGAAAGCCCTGCACATTGACCGTGAAAAAAACGGTCAGTCCGAAGATCCACTACAACGTTTTTTGATTTATTTTTTATCTTCTGGCTATGCAATTCAAAAAGAAATTTTTAATCGCTTGAATTGAAATGGTAGATTCGTAGGAATGATTGAGTTTCTGGGAATCAATGTGACCTCTCTATTCGCTATTCCATACATATGATACATGATATTTCCAAACACAGCTATAATTTTTAGCCTGATACAATTGTCCAGATTAGGTGGTCGAATGTCACGTACATACATAATTGGATATCCAATTTTTATTGCAATTTATCGACGGAGAGATATTTACTATATTATTATTAATATATCGGTCAATTTTCAAACTAAGCTGGAATTCACATGTCCATATTTATCTCTTTTTAATAGGAATTTAATTGAAAATTAGTAAATTGCTTTTAAGCTTTAGATAACACAGTATCATTGTAACCTCCCTTAAGAATGCCATTCGTCACCTATCGATGGTTTTTTAAACTTTAGGAATCCTAATCTTTATCGCATTTTAATAACAATTTAATTAAAAATCAGTAAATTATATTATTGCTAAAACTTTCATGAGCTATGAAGATGATTAAAATTTGGTACAGATTGGTACAGTAATTTTCATGGTAGGCAGTGATCACCTCCTTCGCTCGGTACTTATAACTTATAAGTAGTAAGAACTAATAACTGAAGTTTTGCTTGTTAGTAAAAATCTTGTATTGAAGTACATAAGTAATTGAGCATTATTTCTTCAATGAAATTTTCACACATAGCAGTAATTTGTAACCTGGTTAAATTGAACAGAATAGGTGTTTGAAGATTACATGAAACCATAATTTCACATCCAATTTCTAATCTATGAGTAGATAATCCAGACAGACAGAAACTATTAAGAAACTTGCGGATAATGGAATGCATTATTACCTAATGCTTATAACAAAAGGCCTATGAATCATATGTTTATACACAATATCAAAAAGCATAGGAAGGACATTTTGATTTGGTAATCACTTTTATTCGGTAGAAATAATTGTGATTATTTCATCTAGTTGGATTTTAATTTCTAACCTTAAAAGTATACGACAGTTTGTCAAACCTCGTTTCAGACACTTAAAATTATACATTCAAATTTTTACTATTTTAAATTTTATCATTGCTAAAACTAAAATTCGGTACAGAAGGGTTCAGCAGTTTTACCTTTGTAGACCTTATACCGGCCGATTTACAAACTTCCTGGAATCCACATGTCACATCACATACTTAAATCGTTTCGTTAAGCTCTCTATGACACCGTACCTTTGTAACCTCTCATGTAGAATGGCGCTCGCCTATAAATTTTCACACTTCGCTGTTTACCAGGTATTATCGCTTTTTGCATAATAAATTAATTGAGTAGATTTTATTATTGCTAAACGTTCATTGAGTTATAAAGATGATGCCGTTAAAATTTGGTCCAGATTGTTTCAGTAGTTCTCAAAGTTAGTGATCACAAACTTTTATAATTTTATAGATAAAATTATTCTAGAAACGTTTATTATAATAAGGTTAAATGTATTACACTGGTCTATTTGTTCTTCTACAGCAGTTGCAATGTCATCTAGGACGCTAACGAGGCTTCTACTTTCTACAAAGCGGCGGCAGCCCCTGGCGACATACCTTTTATAGAAAGGTTATTGCGTGTAGCCCAAGGCGGTACTAGTCATCACTAACTTAATTTTTTTAATATTATCCTTGATCTAGAATTAATATTCAGATATTCAAATATCTGAATATTATATTCGCAAATAAATGCGAATATAACGCAAGTTGTAGAAGTAGTTTTGCCTATTATTCAAATTAATGGACAAGAGTAGGACACCGAAGCCTATAAGAAATAAGATATATCAAATATAATTGAACCTTTTTACGTGAAAGTGAAAAATAATTTAATTTAAGAAATGAAAACTTTTAATAATAGTAATGTTATAATTATCGCTGATTTAAACGATAAAAATCAACTTGTTTTAAAATTTTACTTAATTGAAAATCGCTACAAAAATAATTATAGTTACGTAATTTACGTAAATTAACTGAAAGTGATGACTAAGCAATTAGACGATTTACAGACTGCTTCATACTTTCACATTTAATCGGTTTCCGATATAACTTGCCTTCGAATCTTTCATTCCTAAGACAAAAATCTCTTCTTGTAACCTATAAACTAACTGCTGTTCGTTTAAAAGACAGGTGAATGTTTGATTTAATACGAGGAAGTGTAAGGTAACTTCTTACGCAAACGTGGGTGGTGAGTACTGTTTGAACCTCCTCCAACCACAAGCATATCCAAACATTTTACTCACAGGAAACTATTTCTTCCTACAATCAGGATTGGTGAATTATTTGCCTCTTCTATTATATTGTTTTATTCAAAGGCTAATTAGTAATGTTAAACATTCATCTATTATTCATCTATCCATTAGTTCTAAAAACATACAAAATATCATAACATCAGCAGCACATAGATACGCAGATTATGTATGGATCGTTCCGTGTCAAATCAACCAATTCTTCATTATTATTTGGACCGTGACTTTTCCCATTTCTTTAATTTTTTTAATAAGAGTTTTACCTACTAAGATTAGATAAAAGGTAAATATTACATTTTTCTGACTTTTGGTTTTTGAGTTATAACTTTTTAAAAATCTAAAACTACACGGTGTAAACAGCTGACATCCCAACTCATCCTACCACTGTCCTCACCACTTATGCTGATGACACATGTTTATTATCAGTAAACAATGATCCCTTCATTGCCTCCCAAACACTCCAATCCCATATCCTAAATTTTCAAGAATGGTGTCAAAAATGGAGAGTCAAAATAAACCCATACAAATCTCACCAAATAACCTTTACCCTTCGTCGTAAACCTACGACTTCCTGTCCAACAGTATCCTTCAATGATATTCCACTAATTCCTGTCGAACAGATCCGCTACATAGGACTCCACTTGGGCAAACGTCTTACTTGGAATCCACATACAAGACTAAAGCGACAAGAAACTGCTCGTCGTTACAGACTACTTCAACATTTACTAGACAAACGATCAAACCTCCCAATTCATTACAAAAGACTTATTTACATGAGTGTTACTGGACATGATTGAGCCCTATTTAATTCTTCCCGTACCAATTGTAGATGAGCTGAGCAAGGATTTCTTCAATATCAAAAAGACCAATCCCCCACGGATGCAAGACGTAATGAACGCAAGCGGTGGATATAAACCTTATTAAATTTAGTTTCGAACCAATCCTTACAATCCAAAATCCTCAATGCTCCTTACTTGGTCACCAATAAACTTACCCATAAAGACCTTAATGTTCCATATGTTGCTGAGTTAGCCCAAACCAGATACCTATCCTTTCATACTAAGCTCCATAACCACTCAAATCCATTAGTTTCTCAACTTGCTTCCTCACTCTATTCCCGATAATCCTTCGAGGCGTCTGAAAAGAAGATGGCCTAGAGATCTTCTAGTGTAAAATTGTATTGAAGTGCTACTGATGAGTAGTTCATTTCAAGTTGTTACATGCCATTGAAATCGTTATCAGCTCATTTACTTGATGTATGTATTTGTATAGTTGTAAATTTCAATAAATTGATATATAAAAAAAAAAAAAAAAAAATCTAAACAGCTGCTGTTTTCGGTCCTTACTTGAAATTAAAAATTGCGGCATTAAACAAAAACATGGCACCTAGAGAGCTCAAATTTGCAACATTCTTTGCTTTTTTTAAATGCCCTTTAATTTGATATATCACTCAATTATTATATTTTTAGAAATTCCTAAAATATGTCTCCTTAGATTTTTTTAAAAAAGAATATATGTGATTCATACTATTACTGACTACATTTTGGCAAATTTTCAGAATGGGTAGAAATGGGTGCTTGATTTCCAAAAAATTTTTTTTAAATTTATATATTTTTATTGTTGGCTGGAGTGGCTCTCTCAACAGTAATTGTTATTAGCACCCTGAAAAATATTTTCCTTCTAGCATTTATATATTTTACTCATGGAAGTATTTACAAGAAGGGACAATATCTACATTTTCTTTACAATCTTTTTATCTATTTCTTACAAAGCAAGAGAGGATAACTTCATCACATAAGCACTTGGTTCTGGATAGCAGAAAGAACGAGATGGACTTTTGGATGTAAAAATATTACTCTATTCATGTCCTTTTTTCTCCAAATATATCTCAAATACCAAGAGATAAGCTACTCTCTCCAAACTTGAAGATATATGTTCCACATCCGTTGGTGTTTTTTGGTACACTGTTCTCAAAAATTGAATTGCTTCACCTTGGCTGTAATAATAAGGTTTGACAGTAATTTGATTTTCTAAGAATAGTAGAGTTGAATATAACTTTTATATCCCTACGATTGCGTTTGGACAATTTTTTAACCTTTTCTTTATCTCCTGTCTTACAGAACTTAAATCCAATGCTTTATTTTGTTGCTGATATATACAGGGTGAATACCTCTTAGATTAAAAAAAAAAAAAAAAAAAAAAAATGGATGAAACTAGATCAAAAGACTTTTTGAGCAAACCACGATTTTTACGATAAAAGCTGTAATATCTCCGTTTGGTTTAAATATTTTTCAAACTTTGACCACATTTTCGGATTTATTATTAAATTTTCAAAGCAGAGTACATGTTATCTTGAATTTTACAAACTTGGGACCTAAAGAACAACTTAATCTTCACCTTATTTAGGGAAGCTACAGTGTCTTATATTACTTCTATGCTCACCGTTTTTCGAAAAAACCATTCACAAAACTGCAGAGCTTAAAAAAACATGCAAATTTAATCAGCTTTCGAATGATACGTTTAAAGTAATGTTTCAATTTTAATTTCATGGAGAAATTTACTTCTGAAATCGAAAAAAATTGGTGTTCTTATTTGGCATACAAATCAGTTACATGTGTAAATAAAAAAATATAACAATCCCTTAATGGAAATATGCATTTTAAACATAATAAACTCTTCATTGCAATAAAAAGAAAAGAAGAAAAATTGTTGTTTATTAGAAAATAAAGGAAAACTGTCAATGAAGCGACACCAGATCGAAGGATCTCATGTTATTACATTTCTTTATTATTTAGGATTTATTTGAGAATTTTATGGATAGATGAGTCTGGTTTTTTGTGGCATTTTTCTAAATTTTTGATTTAGTTTCACACTTTTTTTTTTTTTTTTTTTTTTTTTTTTTTTTTTTTTTACACTAAGAGGTACTCACCCTGTATATTAAGCGACAATAGAACAACATGTAGAGAGTAATCTTTTTAATCCAAAAGGTACATCTCGTCCTTTCTTCTACCCAAAACCAAGTGCTTATGAGATGAAGTTACCATTTCTTGCTTGCGAAAAATTCAGTATTGGTTTTTAACGATTTTCTTATTTTTTATGATTCGAAAATATTTAATTTTTAAGCGGTTTCCTACTTGATGTATTAGTTTTATTCTCGAGTCTTTATTTAATTAATAGAGTCCTTTTGCTATATGACTCCTCATCTTGTCAAAGGAACATGTTACATTTATTTAATCACTTGAGGTACGCATAATGATATAGAAGGATCAATCCTAATTTATTTCATCGATTGTCTAAACTCTATCTCAGATCAAGGACATTTATTCAAATTCCATTCTCTTAAATTATCTCTTCTTATTATCTATGAAAACTATTCCCCCCTGAATTTATTCAACAGACATTGGTAGAATCTTATTCATGGTAAGCATTTTTTCAATTTTTTTTTCTTGCCTATGGAGGCCTTTCCTCCGAGATAGAAGGACCCTCCACCAAACCCCGGCGTGCATTATTCATTAGAAGGCCTCGTTTTCATTTTCATTTGCATAATTGCCTAAGGTTTGCTCTCCTGAAAAATGTGTTAACTATTGTTTACTTCCTGTCCAATTCATAATTTCGTAATTATTTTTAATTTGTTTGCTACTGGGTTGCGCTTACTGGCGTTGAAGTTGACTTCTTGGACCAAAATTTTAATAGTAAGTGAATACATATACCGATGTAAATTATTTCTATCAATAATGAGTTTTATCAACTTTGAAGCTTTGTTGCTGAGCTATCTCAAGTCAGAAGCCGCTATCTCAGTTCGAATCCAGCCTAGCCAGGTTGACTTTTATATTAATGTGAACCTTAAAGATGAATCCTATCCTTTTCAATTTGGCTGGAATGTTGTAACGTGTCCTTTTTTTCCTAGTCGAATGTATATCAGAAAAATCCTTAATTTTTTTATTTAAATGCATTTGCTTATCTTTTTTTGAGAATATTCCGAACATTTGATAGCCTGTATCTCAGTCCCTGTCTACGCAACAGAGTCCATTTCCTTCTCAAATTGTAGACAATTTAGTCTTGTTTTTTCATGAATACAATTAATCATTCAACAGATATTTTGGAGATACGTAAGGAAAGTCGAATGTTTTAACGGTATGACACTACAAAATAGGGAGCGGCAGCGTGGTAAGGTTCATCAAACCTTTAGTCCAGTCAATGAGTGCTGAAATGAGGAGTGTAGAGTGTATGGAATATGCTATTATTTTTGACTTCAAAGCTTCGTTAGGAATAGTTAGAAAGTAAACATACTGTAAATCCCCGGCCCTAAGGGTGAACTAACGGTGGGGGGGGGAGGGGAGGAGTTTAATTTTTTTGTTTTTTCGATTACATCTCAAAAACAGTTAACTCTAGAAAAATATTTTGCAACTAAAAATTAAAGCTAAATATATTTTCTATAAAATAGTTTCAATAAATATTTGTCTAACTTCAATTGGTTTTCGATAAGTTATTGAAAAGCGATAATTTTCAAGAAAAAGTTTTTTTTACCTCACTTTTTGACTGTGCTCAAATGTAAGTACCTCACTTACATCTGCTTTTTGTGCATTTCTGAACGCACAAAATCGTTTCACAGAAAAAATGTAGGAATCAAAGATGTAGAGTACCTATTGAATTGACTTTAATTTCATATATACGTTTCTGGCACTTGAAGGAAACGTTTGACCAAAATTTAGATAAAATTTGGTTTTTCCCGAAATTCACCAATTTTCAATAACGTATATCTCGAAAACTGTTGGAATTAATTTTATAGAAAATTTAATTAGCTTTAATTTCAACTTGAAATATATTCTTCTAGATTCTACCGTTTTCGATATGTAATTGAAAAACGCAAAAATGACTCCATCTCTTCTCCCTTCCCCACCGTTAGCTCACCCCCCAGGGGCGGTGACTTTTAGTATGTTTACCTTCGACTACTCCTAACGAAGCTATGAAGTCAAAAACGATTGCATATGTCATGCTCTCTACAATGTGTTTATTGACTGAAGTACTTGTATTACAAAAAACAAAAAAATTAAACTACTTAGTCTTTTGCTTATCAAAATTGACAATTTGTCTGGGTAAGTTTCAGATATGATGTTTACCTGTTTTTTTTGTTGTTTTTTTTTTAATTGTTAATCAATAATTTAAATATGGTGAATTGAATTGGAAAACTATCATTATCACATTCCTCTCCCCTTTAGCACTGTTTCTATCGTCTGCCAGCTGTTTTTTTCTGCTATATAATATTTCTCGCTTCCTCAACGCCTCCCGGACATGGTCGTCCTGGAAGAAGATCCGATACCTTCTTCTAGATTTTTTTTTCCTTCTACGCGAGTCTAGTAGGTCTTCCTAGCTGTCATATCTTTATCCACCTAAAAATCCTTTAACTTCATTAAAATATATTTTAATGTAAGAGTAAAAATAGATTGTGACTATAAGCGAATGTTATCTTAATTAGCGATTGAGTATAATCTTTAAATAAACTCTGGATGTTCACAAGCATGTTCCAATTTGCGTTGCTAAGTATAAGTTGCATAATATATATACGGAGTTTGTCATGTGATGTTTTATATGAAACCTGAATTGGACCTTCTATTTTTTTTATGAAATGCTAAATATGAAAATCCCTCACCGTGGCTTCACCCGCTCTTAAAAAAAAAAAATATTTTAACTAATAATAGAAGTTTTATTTGTTTATCGATAAAAACTTGTATTGTAGCATGCAATTGAGCATTATTTCTTGAATATGATTTTTTTTTTCACTCATTGAAGTCATTTTTATTTTGATTAAAATTGCACTGATTAGGTGATTAAAGATTACGTAAAAGTTTAATTAGAAATCAAATTTTTAATTTTAATGTATTAGTTGGTAATCCACATGGAATGAGATTATCAAGGAACTCTTGCGGGTAATGTACATTATGGTTTTTTTTTTTATATTGCTAAACCTTTCCAGAGCTATGAAAATGATGTAGTTGAAATTTAGTTCGGAAGTTTTACCATTGACAACTCTTATGCGGGACGGTACTAACCACATTCCGGTCAACTTTCAAACTTCACTGGGGTCAATTAAAATTTGGTACAAATTAGGTCAGTAGTTTTTGTGGTTAGTAATCACAAACGAAAAATGGCTTGTCCTTTTATATAATAGTATATATTATGTTATTGGCATTCGATAATGATTGATGCATAATATTTTATCCGGGAAACTTGTATTTTTTAATGTATGTTCATCAAGTTGAATCCTAAATTAATGAGGTGTGGATCTAGAAGAGGTTTATTAATTTACTATTTATGTTATTCGAGAGAGAACCACTCCGGTAAATCAACCTTTGTATGATTTCAAGGGCTTTAGAAAGGAAGGATATTTTTATTTTATTTGTCCAAAATAAAATAAGATAGGTTCCAGTTTAGAAATCTCTATCTCCATGTAGAGGCCCACGGTATGAAGTTGTCAGATATAGAGGTCTCTAAATGTACGTAAAACATTTTTTGGAACTATAATAAATTATAAAAATGTTGTAACATGTTATTTATATAAATAAATATTTATTTTTTATTAGCGATTGGGGCCAATCTGGAGTACATTCCTTAAAATATAAATTTAAATTTTCTAATTTTCCTATGTTGCTGATTTAGTTCATACTAATAAGCTATAGTAAACTTCATAACCAATCAAATCATCTAGTCTCTCAGTATGCTTCCCATTCCATTCTCAATGAACATTCGAGTCGTCTGAAAAGAAGATGGCTTAGAGACCTGCTGGTGTAAAACTTTTATTGAAGTGCAAATAATGAGTAGTTCTTTACGAGCCATTTTAATCACTTTTCACACCTTTACTTGATTTATATATTGTTTACTTGCAGTAAACTATATCGACAGATTGTATCCTTAAACTACCCACCCAACTCATAAATACATCATTCAACCCAGACGCTCAAGAAAATTCCAATAGCGGTATAATACCACATTACCATTAGCAGAAAGAATGATATCTACTAGTTCTAAATTAAAATCTATCAAATTAAACTCAATTAAAACTGACATACCTCCATGGTCTTATATTCAACCAGAATTAAACCTGAGTCTGTCAAAGAAAATACAAAACTAGAATAATACAGAAAACACTCGACAATACCACCTCCTCCTTACCTGAACATTTATACCTCAATATTTATTTAATATTCACAGACGGATCCTGCCGTACTAAGCACAGAGATGAAATAATTCTAACGTGATTAAGAATTGGCCATACAAGAACTACACACCTTCACCTTATAAACAGAGAGGCTCCTCCCAAATGTGAAATGTGCGGCAATGGTTTTTCAATATACCATATGTTTGCCGAGTGCCCTTACTGTACCAAAATGTTACTAGTTCCAATAACAAATAATAATAGTAACAAATTACTAGTTCCAATTGGAGGACCAGAAATGTCATATAGTCGAGAGTACAAATTGCTAAGGAAATATTGCATACACAATGTTTTGATTTGTTGTACAACATTGGGATATATTTCTCTCTAATCGCCTTTCCTAGCCGTTTAGGAAAAATAGTTTTCCTTGCTGGGATGGTTGTACGAAAATTAATTGTCTGAGCAATTTAACAATGATCCACAACCGGACTCGAACTCATCTTAACGTAAAACGATGTTTTATAGTTATGTCCTATGAACGTTAAACTATTTATAAAACACAATTTCAATATCATAAATATTGCAATTGCCAGAGTGAAAATCTGTATTGTTCGTTTCGAATCTTGTGGTTGTTACAGACGAAACCTTACTTTCACCATTTCACATTCCATACAGTAGCCCTCTATTTCGTCGACTCAATTTTCGATTACGAACATTTCAAATGTTCTGGTCACGAATCCCAATTCCGACCAAATCAATTCTGTTAAATCATGTTCACAGAAACTGGAATAAAATTGTAAAATATTTGAAATTAATAAAGTAGCTATACGAAATTATGTTTTGGAGCCTTAAACGTAAAGATGATCTAGTTGCATTGAAAGGAATGTTCTAGTCAATCGCATTGTCGCTACAAGGTTGGCTATCCTGGAGATATCCCCGACTTCCGGGAAGTAGGTTCACTAGCCTTGTTTCGATTTTGTTCTGAATTCATTATCGAAAGGGGACAGTGCTCCATTGTGACGAAGCGTTTCTTATTCGGACTAACCGTTACACAAAACTGTTATGTCAATGGTGATGTTATTTCGGTGATCGGATCAGCACTTATATTGATTATTTGGGGGATGCTGTATTTATCATAGGTTCCTCTTATATCTAGGACAGAAATGTCTTTGGTAGTAATAAGATGTTAAAAATCAATACTATTATATAAAAGAACAATCCATTTTTCGTTTCTGATCACACACCACGAAAACTACTGCACCAATCTGAACTAAATTATAACCACATCACCTTACAGTTAATAAAGTTCTAGGGAAGTCTAACGATTTTCAATTAAATTTAAAAGGCGATACATTAAAAATGATATCAGAATTGGTAGGAAAAGAGAGAAGATTGTGTGGAAATATTGGCGTTTGCGGATGACTTAGCAATAGTCACAGAAAATGAAGAGATCACCAAAATTTATATTGAAAAAATACTAGAAATTGCATCTAAAACAGATTTACAGATTTCTTTCGAAAAGAACTAAAATCTAAATATGGTAACATTAGGAAGGTAGATAAGTTTAAATATTTAGTTGAAGTAATTCAATATAATGGTTTAGATAAAGCAGCAAATCTGCAAATTTGCCTTCTTAAAAACTAAGGATATATATACATATATATAATTTAAAAAATCTCTCTATCGAGACTCAATTGCGTCATTATAAAGCAGTAGTTCGTCCTGAAAGCTTATATCCCTCTGAATGCTTGTTTTTCAATAAAAAGGGAGAAATTGAAAATATGGAAAAATATTAGAAATAGAAAAAAAAAATTATTCTGGGACAAAGTCCCTTAAGAATAATAGTTACATGACAGACCATAAGTTATATCTGGCCTAGAGATTATAAATTAAATAATAAAGTAAAATAATTAGAGTAAATACAATTTTACAATAAAATAAGTAATGAAATGAAAAAAAAAAAAAAAATCTATACGCATATATAAACTCATACACACTACATACATACATAAACTATATTTACAATCAGTAAAAGACAAAATATTATATAAGAAATTGACTAAACAATAGATTTCTGAAGTTAAATCTAGTAAAGGATGAAGAAAAAAAATGATGATGAAAAATAATGATGAAAATTATTTCAATGATAGTGAAAACATTATCATATGAAGATTGGTTAAACAGGCTGAACTTTTATATCTGATATGCTTGAGTGAAATTCATTAAAGCATCTTTATGATTAGATAGCATCCGACTGGGAGGGAGGAAAGGTGGTGGAAGAGGAGTGTTTATTAGGAACAAGAAAGACTGAAGAAGGTTTTAAACTAAAAAGTAATAAAGAAATATATCGAAACATTGAATGTTGAGCGATGCGATGAGGAAACATAGATTGACGTTTTGTGGCCATTTGATGAGAATGGAAGAAAGAAGACTGAAGAAGAAAATTTTCCAACACAGCCTCCAAAAACAGAAAAATAATACATGGATAAGGATGGTAAAGGAGGATATGAGCACAGTGGAATTCAATGTGGGATAGAGACCAATTTTGGACAGTGGTCAATAGGATCAAATTTCCGGTAATGGTTAAAACACAAATTAATAGACGGTGGTCATATGAAAGAAGAAAGCATCAGGCAGAGGTAATGAAGAGATATTGGAGGGAGCGGAAGAGCAAGAAATGAATTGCTGAGCCTGGTCCACAGGTGGCCGAAGAAGAAGAAGAAGAAAAAGGTGTGTAAGTGAACAATAGAAGTTTGAAAATTGACCGATATGTGGTTATTACCACTCCGCATGAGTTTTATCTTCATAGTTCAAGGAAGGTTAAGTAACGTGCCGAATAAAAATTAGTATCAAATTGTCGATCTTTTGCTTTTTGATATTGTGTTTAAGAATATGATCCATGGGCATTTTGTTGTAAGAGCTATAATGCAGTCTATTATATGCAAGAGTTTCTTAATAGTCTCTATCCATCTGAATTACTGATTTATACATTAAAAGTTTTTTTTATATACATATATTGAAATTTACAACTGTACAAAGTACAATATACATCAAGTAAATGTATTGACAACGATTACAATAACTATGTTAAAACTTTAAAATAACTACTCATCAGTAGCACTTTATTAAAAATTTTACACTAGAAGATCATAAGGCCATCTTCATTTCAGACGCCTTGGAGAATTATCAGGAATGGAGTGGGAAGCAAGTTGAGAAACTAACGTATTTGAGTGGTTATGGAGCTTACTATGAAAGGATAGATATCTGGTGTGGACTAAATCAGCAACACATGGAGCATTAAAAGATCTTTATGGATAAGATTATTGGTGACCAAGTAAGGAGCATTGAGGGTTTTTCGAAGGATTTTGGATTGTAAGGATTAGATACGAGATAAATGTGATGGTTTAGTGGAGCTCCAAAGCTCAACTTGGTACGTCCAGATAGGTCTAACTACAGTCATGTATATGAGTCTTTTGTAATTAAATGGGAGCTCTGAACGTTTGTCTAGTAAATGTTGAAGTAGTCAGTAACGACGTGCAGTTTCTTGTCGTTTTAGTCTTACATTAAAAGTAAAAATAGGTTAAAATGTCCAATGTTGCTTTTAAGTATCTTAAAACACCTAATTAGTGCAATTTTGACATGGTGAAAAGTACTGCAATGCGTGAAAATAGTATTGAAGAAATAATTGCATACTTTAAAGCAGGATTTTCATCGATAAACAAATAAAACTTCAGTTATTAGTTCAAATCAAAGTGTTTTACTCATGAGCGGGCGAAGCCGCGACGAGAGGAGCTAGTATTTTTTAAATTTATTTTTATAAATTTGCAACTGTTTAAAATCCATACATAAAGTAACTGTATAGAAATATGATGACATGTACAATGACATGTCAATAATTTGTAAAAAAAAACTACTCTTTAGTAACACTTTAATACAAAGTACAATAGAAGATCCCTAGGCCTTTTTCTTTTCAGACTCCTTGTAGAATTATTTGGAATCAAAAGCGATACAAGTTAGGAGACTAATGGATTCGAAAGGGTATGACGCTTATCGCGGTATGATAAGTATCTGGATTTGTTTGATTCAGGAGCATATAGGACATTTGGATCATTAAAGATTAGAATATTTGAGAAATAATAAAGGACAATGAAGAGTTTTCAAAGGATTTTGTATAGTAAGAATTGAATACAAGAAGAATCGGAAGGTTTAGTGGATTCGAAGTAAGACGTTTGTCCAAGTGGAGTCCTAGCCAGCAAATCTGTTCAACAGGGTAAAGTGGACAATTATTAAAGGATTCTGCAGGACAAGATGTCGTTAGTTTACGACCAAAGGTAAAGAGTAATTGATGAGATTTTTTGAAGATATTTTAATTATATAATTTTGGCACCATTCTTGAAGGTTTATGATAAGATAAGATATTGGATTGATTGAGATGCCATGAAAGGGTCATTATTAACTGATTGCACACAACTGCCATCAGAGTATGAAGTCTCCGAATCTGTACTGTTTATTTGTTGATCTTTGTTTTTTACTTTATTTTATAGTTGCCTTGGCTCACAGATGTGTTAAGTGCAATTTTTTGTAAAAATGTGTTAAATGCATTTAGTGCATAAGAGCATTTAGATGTTCAGATATTCACCAAAATCTTGTTTGAAGTGCTAATGTAAACTCAGGTATTCAAATAGCTCGTGTTTACTAAATAGAACCAAATATTAAAACCGGTTTGGTAACTAAAATTTTTCAAATTTGAATACTATAATATTTTATTTTCTGCACTTAACACTTATGTTTTTGAATCTCTTCATTTCCATATCGTCTGGCACCACTTTTATGATGAAACGTTGAAAATACGTTGTTACAAGTTCAAAATTATGAAAAAATATTTACTAACTGCAGACAGCTGTAGCTAATGAAGTTAGTAAGTACATTTTTATTTCAGTTGACCTAACACAAAAGTCGCAGCAGTGTCGGTAAAGTAGAAGGGAAACCACTCTGAAATGATGATTTATTCATAGTGCGTGGCTTTGTGGTTTTGAGATGACTCAAAGATATACATGGAGCAAGTTAAATTTTAATACTCCATCTTCTTAAGCATCTCTCAATGAGGTGTGCGGTTACTTGTTGAAGATTTCTGTCCCGGAAGTGGGAAAACATGAAATTTATCATGGTTCTTAGAATCGTGATAAATGTACCTCACGAAGAGATTTGGTTGAAGCCAAATTTTTTTTTTTATAAATAACTCTTAAATATCTAAAAATAGATTGAATAGTAAACTATAATCAGAGGAACATTGTTCTAAAGAACAAACAAATAGCCGAATTATTTTTTATTATATCTTTTATTTTATTTATTATATTTCTATCAAATTATAAGACTGATAAGTGACTCTTCTTTTTACAAATCTAAACTAAACAATACATTTACACTTACAGTCTGAGTCAAACGTATTCGTACACTTGTATTAGATTTATTTTCCCTCGTTTAATTTTGTATTTATTACATTTTATTTAAGTTAAACACATCTAATATTACATTCAATACTAAAGAATAGAGTTAAACAATTTTCATAAGAAAAATGACTGGATTTAGCCAATATATTATAGTAATAATATAGTAATATTATAGTAAGATACACTCATTGTTATGAGTCCAAGGTATTCGTACACTAGATTATAACTTTTGTTTCCACCCCCTGTCTTAATAGCTTAAGGATTATCTCCAATCAGTCTTTACTTAGACGTCATTTGAAAAGGTGTAGGGCTTATCAGTGATTATTATTGCTTTTCGTAAATTGAAACTACAGAGCAACCAGAGAGACGATTGAAGCGGAAAGACAAATCATTGTGCATCTACTTAATGAGATATGAGTTATCACTTAACAGACGAAGGTGCTCTGAAAAGGTATCAAATGAAAAAAAACTTAAATATATACTGAGAACAAGACGACCAAGAAAAATTCACTCCAAACATGAAAAACATACCACGAGGAAAGTTAAAAGAAAACGAAGAATTAATGCCCCTAAAAAAGGGGAATTAGAGAGTAGTTCCATAATGCGCCACGAGCTTCAAGTCACAACAGCTAGTAGAAGACCATAAATAAGTAGTATTAAGATATCAATGTGCCAAATTCCATGTAAAAATAAGATTGTGACTTATGGAATAGGATAATATTTACCGATGATTGTTAAATTGAAATGTTTAATCATCTGAGGGGCCAAAAATTATGGAGAAAAAATCAAAGCAATGGAAATAAGAAATATAGATCCAACTGTTAAGAATGGATGAATGTAAATCATAGTTTAGGGTTGTCTGAATGCAGCTGGAGTTGGGTGTCTTGAATTAATGACATAATGGATCATATAAAATATATCGCCGTTATAAAAATAAATCCTTCAATCAATGCTAAAAAAATGGGATTGGATAAAATTACATTTTTCTGTAGGATAATGATCCCGAGCATAAAGCTTGGAATTCTAAAATGTGGATCCTGTACAACACATCACAGTGAATGGTCACTCCTGGAAAGCTTGACATTAATCCTATTGAGCATTTGTGGAAATACCATGACGATCTAGTTGAAAAAGGTTGTGTTTCTAAAAATCAAAATTTAAAGGACGTTATTATTGCAAAATTACAGTGTCTTTGACTCAAAAATTAGTGATTCCAATGCCACAGCTAATAGAGTGCATATTAAAAGCAAAATATGGGCCTACTAAATATTTACGGCCCAACAAAAGCCGAAAGAACTTAAGAAAGAAATTTCAACTAACAACCTCATAATCAATGCAATATGTGTAATCTAAATAGATAACTATTTGAAATTGAAAAAAAAATTATTTTAAAAGTTTTAATTCTATCAAACCACCGAATTTTCCTATCAAGTGTAGCGATTATACTCGTATCTATCGTAAAAGGGTATATAATACGTAGGTTTTGCAAAAAAAAACTAAAAACAGCTAACTCTACTTCTCCAGTATCCTCTAATTCTCGCTTCTGATAATCCTCCAAGGATCTGAAATAAAATCGGACCTTCCACCTATAAACACGATAATATGGGTATTATAATATCCACACAAGTGGATATTATTCTGTTCCAGGAAGCTTATTCACAATTATTGTACTGGATTATAATTACTATTATAATTTGATATAGGATTTTTAAAAAAAAGTAATAAAAATATTTATGATCATATAATTTCGGAAGATTATTGCGTTATTTGAATAAAGCTGTGGATTGAAGGATAAATGAAAATGTAAAAGAAACCAACACAAAAAGAAAAATAAAACAATGCTCTAATGATTATTCTTATACAAGTGGGAATAGAGGTCGATCCATTGCGGTCTGCATTTAAGAATTAGACAGAAAAAAGAACTCATTATAAGGAGGTCAAGAAGGTAAGAAGGTTTTAAGGCTACGGTGTAGAAAGGAAACGAGGAAGTAGTGCCGCAGGGGAACAATAGAGAGGCACTTTCACTCTATTGTCAGGAAGAGATATGAGATTATAAATATATTAAAAATGAGTTTTATAAAACATTCTATTGCGTTTATCTTACTTAAACTACACCGGTAAGTAGTCCTTATAACGCAGTCAGTAGGACTGATAAACGATACTCTAGTCATTTAAGAGGTAAAGATTGAATTATTTAAGGGTGAATTATTAAATAAATGGCAAAAGGAACTTCAGGAATCGCTAGGTTTTAAACCTTTGAGTCATAAAAATTAATCGTCATAATAAATCTGTTATTAACTAGACATTATAGTCCAGGCAAGGAAGGAAAGATAGCGGAAATAATTGATGTAGAAGCCAATTTTGGCACATTTGTAGGGGAAGGTGTTCTTAACAACATACTTAAAGTACCTAGGGGTGGGGGTGGAGCTAAGGGTGGGGGTCTTTAAAGGTCCTTTTTTCAGGTTTTCGTTAATAACTTGAAAACTATTGCCTCTAGCGAAAAAATGTCTATTTACTAAATTAATGTACATAACATTTTCTACAAAAAAGGTTTTATAAACATTTTTGATGGGATGCTTAGAGAGAAATAAAGGGGGGAAATTAAATTTTTGCGATGTCGCTCTTCACGTCTGTCGGTCCCCTTTTGGCTATAACTATTTGTCTGATCTAAATTTTTTTTTTTCATCTGGAAGCTGGTTAAATTTACTATTAGACTCCCTTATAAGAAATTTTTATCAGATCCTGTAAAACACCAATGCTAGCACGCTGAGGAAAGGTCTTTTTTGGTCTTCGTTGTTTAGGATGAGGATCTAGGAGGCGAAAGGAGAGGCCTGGTGAACAGTAACTATTTAACAATAAATAAGTAATAATTTCTCGTTTTCTAAAATATTAAATAACATATCTAAATAATATAAGATGGCGATTGAAATTTTTGTTTTTTGATGTTCCACCAAATCGAAGCTCAAGCTACGGTACTGATAGGTTTGCTTGATCTACTACATGCTCCTTGAGGGCATGTAGGGAATACTAGATGTTGATGCTAAAAGTGTATAAAATAATTCATATTAGCTAAAAAATTCAATTATGAGCTATCGTTGTTGTGTAGAATATAGATAAAAAAAAATGAAGGTACTCAAGTCAGTTTCAATATCAACTAAAAATATAAAATATTGAAATATTTTTGTTTTTAATTTCAGCTAACAACCAACAAAAACTGACTAAAACCCAGGATGATAAAAAAAAATCGTCGCAATCTTAAGCCGGCTCCACACATTCGTGTTATGTCATAACACGCAACACGAAACAGACATGCTCGTCAAAGATTGGCGAATGTGTGGATGGGCACTCGGCTCGAGTTATGTATTGTCATATTGTTTAAGATCCTGTTATAGCCGTATAGCCAACTCCACACATTCGTGTTGTGTCATAACACGCAACACGAAACAAACATGCTCGTTGAAGATGCCGAATGTGTGGATGGGCACTCGACTCGTGTTATAAGTTATCAAGTCGTTTCTGCTCGTGTTATGGGTGTATCGCTATAGAAGGCGGTTTTAACACACATCAAAGGAAATTTGTTTCCCCATAACACAAGCCGAAACAGGGAAAATCGCTTATTTACAAATTCGGTTAGCAACAGCGAATAATCGTGGAACACAGTTCATCATTGTGAGACATGAGAACTGTTTTGTGAGAATTGTTTCGTGTTATGTGTTTATGCCATAACAGAGAACTGTTTCGTCGTTGTTTCGTGTTATGCGTTAAGCCATAACAGAGAACTGTTTCTTCGTTAATTCGTGTTATGTGTTATGGCATAACACGAAACAGGTTCGACGAACATTGGGCGAAACAATTTCGTATTGCGTGTTATGACATAACAAGAATGCGTGGAGGCGGCTTTAGAATAATAACCAATTGGTTACTAATGTAAGATGGACATATGGGATACCAGAGTTGGGCAAAATTTAATAATTGCTAAATATTTGTCAATAATTTAATTATGATTAAATTAGTTAGCTGATTCCAGGAAATTAGTTATAGTCCAGTCAATAAACATATTGTAGAGTGCATTATTTTTTACCTAAGGGCTTCGTTTAGATTAGTTAGTTATAAACATACTAAAAGTCCCGCCCCAAGGGTGTTAGCTAATAGTTAGGGGGAGGGGAGAAGGTCCCATTTTCGGGTTTTTTGATTATATCTCGAAAACGGTGGACTGTAGAAAAGTATATTTTCAATAAAAATTAAAGCTAATTGAATTTCCTACAAAATTAATTCCATTCATATTTGTCGAACTTCCAACGGTTTTCGAGATATAGATTATTGAAAATCGATAATAATCGTAAAATATATAATATATATATATATATATATATATATATATATATATATATATATATATATATATATATATATATATATATATAATAATAATTTTTACCTCACTTTTTGTCAAATATTTGGTTTAGATGCCAACAACGTTTATATGGAATTAAAGTAAATTTAATTCCCCACAACGTTGATTCTCACATTTTTTTCGGAGAAACGATCGTGGAAGGTACTAAAATTCTTTGTTTTAATTAATTCTACCATAATCTGTTAACAAGAAAACTCATTGTCAGTATTATTTTATTTGAGCCTACAAGGGAGTGTTTTAGCATTTAATTGGATTCATTGGAAACCATTTATTACGGTCATGTAACCAGATGCAATCAAGAGCTTTACCTGATCGACATTTCTTCGAATGGATCACAAACAGTTCTGTTGTAATTGTCTTTGAACGGCTTACCACCGTCCTTCGGATCCTTTGGGGTCTTAGTCTTTAAAAATGAAGGAATCGGATCTCTGTTGCGTCGGCTTTCTCACAGTGGCATTTGAATAAGCTGCCATATCGAAAATGTAAATAGGTCATAGTAGAGATAACGTAAAATGTTATTTTGGTGTTCCTGTTAATGTCGAATGGTTCACTCTATTCAGGAAAAGTTTTAAATAACATAAATATAGAAAACAAAATAATACAATGGATTATTAATATATTTTAATCAATGAGATAATTGATTAACTAATCTTAATCCCTGTCCATAGGGCACAGGATAGCCCCGCCTCAGGGGAGCTAGTTTCGATAACCTGGAGATTGTAACTGACCAACGATAACCCCATTTAGATAGTGAATTTAAAAAAAAAATAATAATAACACACAAAATTTATTTGCGGTTGTTTTAATACTACTTGTACTATGTACTTATGTTAATATTACTATGTTATATTATGTTAATACTACTTGTACTATGTTATTATGTTACTACTACTATGTTATATTATGTTAATACTTCTTGTACGATGTTATATTATGTTAATACTACTTGTAATATGTTATATTATGTTAATACTACTTGTACTATGTTATATTATGTTAATACTACTTGTACTATGTTATATTATGTTAATACTTCTTGTACGATGTTATATTATGTTAATACTACTTGTACTATGTTATATTATGTTAATACTACTTGTACTATGTTATATTATGTTAATACTACTAGGGAATGTAATCAACGGAACCAATCGTAAAACTGAAGTGTGGACCGAGACGTACGCGGGAAGATTGTATAAGATCTGAATTTTGGAATTTTTTTTTTTTTTTTTTTTTTTCAGATGGGTTCAGGGATTAATAATTTTTTCAGTCAAGACATTCTTCTTATTTAAGTTACAATTAAATTAATTATTACATGAAATGAATATTAATGTACCATTTACAATAAAATGAGGCGCGGTAGCTCAGTGGGTAAGGCACATGGCCACCAAGCTGCCAGTTCCGAGTTCGAATCCGACTGAAGGCAAAAAATTTATATTCTGATGTAGCTGGATTTTGAGGACGGGAGATCCTCCTTGGACACATCCTTTCTCTACAAAATAGGTACCCTTAATTGGGGAAAAAAAACTGAGGATTGAGCGTGATTCAGGCCAAATCTCCTCCTTTCACAACCGGTGGCCTAGTAACAGTACATCCTTACCTAAGTACTGAACCTAAGATCCTTCATGGGTTGTTAATGGTACAGGTTTTATTTTTTATGTTTATTTAAAATAATTTTTTTTTTTTTTTTTTTGACATAATAAAAATGAAAACGTATATCTCAAATTTATCTAAGAATATACTTTTTCCACTTGAAATGTGCAATGAAATATTTTTAAAAAATTTTCAAATAAAATATTATTTTATATTTATACTTAATTGATATTTACAACTGTTTACAATATATCCAGTAAATAAATGTCCTGAAAATTGATAAGAATAACGTCTCTAGGCCATCTTATTTTCAATCGAGAGTTATCGAAAATAGAGGAAAAAGCTAGTTAGGAGTCTAGTAGGTTCGAGTGTTTAAAATTAAAAAATCAAAAAAAAAATCAAGACTAAAACAAAAAAGAAATAACTCATCGTTTTTGACTCACTCCGGACTCGAACTTCATTTTTTTTTTTCCACAAAACATTCGATTACCAAACAAAGTATTAGGCAATCTTTGTATGGGTATTACTTAGGGAAGGGAGGATAGGAATAGGGATAGGGAGTACGGTCAACAAGAAAATGAATCGTCATTAACAATTTCTCATGAAGAAGTTTGCTGGGTTGGTGAATGCACTTCAATATCTAGAAGGTAAAACCGATGCAACATCTTTGAATTTTGTGGCTTTTAGACAGTGGAGAGGTCGTTTCGCAACAGATAGATGGTCGGTACTTAAACAAAAGAAAATTAGTGATTTCAAGACAATTTTTTTTTTTTTTTTTCACGTTTCATTCTTTAAATATGTAGGTGGGGGGAAAGAAACGCAGGGGGTTTTAGAGGGAGATCTGTTAGTTGCTATGTCGGAAACCAGGCAGCTGGTCTTAATAACCCTCAATTGCACACCAAAACTCGTGGTGATAGTGTTAACGTTAGCTAGAGAAATGAGGTAGTTTATTTTTCTCTGTTTGGATGTAATATTTTTTCTTGTTCTAAGTTATTTCAAATATGTTTTGAGGTATTTCCAAAGTCAAGCTTACAGTGATGAGTCTCATGGTTGAGCTTCACGTTCCTGTTCCAAAACCTCTCTCATCAGTTGTTTACATTGTTGGGGGAACCGCCATGTTGGAAAGGCGAAAATGGGGCAGAGCCACCCACTGTTGAAGGGGCAAGTCCCCGCACTCATAAACGTCTACAGAATACTTTCAAATTTCCACAAACGAATGAGAACACTTTTTTTGAGAATAAAAATATTTTGGTGATAAAAATCAATAGCACTAGGTGTCACAAAATGATATCTTTCTCAGAAGTCTAGTCCGAGTCCAGCATTCACTGAGATTTACTGAATTTTCTATTTACAACTACATTTTTGTTCTTTATTTTTTAAAAGAATTTTTTGTACAGTTATTACGTAAGAAAGTTGACGAGAAGCTCACTGATGTGTTTTGTTTTATTATTCTCTAAAACCTTATATAGGTTTTGGCAAATATGTTTTCTATATTATAAATTCCTATGTTTAGCTTCAATCTGGTTGCCAGTATCATGGGCATTTAGCTAATACCCATCCAAGTAACCCATTCTTAAACAGAGAAAAATCAGTTTTCCCCTCCCTCAAGAAATGAAATAATAATCTTAATCTCCTAATTGTTGCTTGTTTGGCGCAAAATAGATTCCTTTATCCTTTCATAATAAACTTCTTAAGCATATAATCCAACTAGTCTCTCAACATGATTCTCATTCCATTTCCAAAGAATCTCCGAGACATCTGAAAAAAAATATGACCTATGAACCTTCTAATATAGAACTTTATATCAGAAGTTCAATCAATGGGCAGTAGCTTTACAAGACATCTATTTACATATTACATTGTATCAAATCTGCCTAATATTTTTATTTTATATAGTATAGTATAAATAAATAAAAAATAAAAAAAAAAATAAAGAAATAAAGAAGAAATTAATTCAATTAGGAAAAAGCATATTATGGAAGGGTAACGCAACATCAAATTATTACCGTCATTATGCATTAATTATTTTTATTGAAATTATGAATGTTAATGATAGTTCTAAAGAATTTAAATGATTTTTTAAATATACCATTCGAATCTTAGGAACATTTAAAAAGCTTGGTTTAGTTTTAGAAATACATTTACAATGACCATATTGCGTGTGAACTGAACATGTCACGACTTCTAAGAATCGTTTCTTCGTATTCCATACTCTTAGTATAGGGGTTAACTCGAGAGGAACTAAATATAATACGAAATTTACAATATATTAGAGAATACGTTAAGGATAAAATACTGTAATATTCAATATAAAAGTTTATATTTATATTTCTTCCGTGTACCTAAGAACAAAATATTATTTTGTATTATAAATATTATATTTTTAAGTGCAGTAATAGTTTGACTTTAGAAGTTAACTAAAAAATAACTTCTAAATAGAGTGAAAACGTTTAAACTAATAATAATTAGAATAGAAACAACATGCAAAAAAAAAAAATATATTATTTAATTTTTATAGCCAATATTATAAATAAATATTAAAATGTCATTATAGTTTTTAAAATTTAGCTATGCATTTCTGAATTAGTGTTCTTATTGAATATATCATCCAAGAAAGACAAATAATATTCAAATCTTTCACGATTCAGTGAATTATAGAGAAGTGAAAAGCTATAATTACCTTGGAAATAACTATTTTCAGTTCTATATGTTAATAAAATACTCTACATAAATTAATCTAACGAATAAATTGATTACTGGATTTAGTTCTTCTTTTAGAATCCATGTACAAGAATAAACTGACCAGAAAATAGAGTACTTCATCATTAACTTCCTGAATCAGACACGACTGATTTGACAAAAACTATCTTCAGCCTCCCGTAGAATGGGGTAACAACGAATTAATATCCTTCCGCCGCCTTAAAACAGTCAAATAGTCGAATATTTTTTAAAAACGTGTCCTTTTTAGGTCCGCGATCTTAAAACCGTTAAATATTTTAAAACAGTATCCTGAAGGACAACAATGGAGGAAGTTATCCATCGGATAACTTAAAAAAAACCGTTAAAACAGCAATCCTTAAGGACGAAAAAGCTAATTCTAATTGTGGATGGAGAGAGTGGCCAAGGATGTCCTTCCTAGGCCTCGAAAAATCGTCAGATCCTGGCAGATCTGTAAAACAGTGTCATTGTTTTACAGATCTGCCAGGATCTGACGATTTTTCGAGGCCGAGGAAGGACATCCTTGGCCACTCTCTCCATCCACAATTAGAATTAGCTTTTTCGTCCTTAAGGATTGCTGTTTTAACGGTTTTTTTTTTAAAGTTATCCGAAGGATAACTTCCTCCATTGTTGTCCTCCAGGATACTGTTTTAAAATATTTAACGGTTTTAAGATGGCGGACCTAAAAAGGACACTTTTTTTTTAAATATTCGACTATTTAACTGTTTTAAGACGGCGGAAGGATATTAATTCGTTGTTAACCCATTCTACGGGAGGCTGGAGATAGTTTTTCAACGCTAACGACTCCTTCCCGTTTACTCTTTTTGCTAAAAAGGTACGATATAGTAGAGTGGCGGGGCGGGATTAAGAGATGGCTTCTGTTTTCAAGGACACTGTTTTACAGATCTTACAGGATCCGACGATTTTTTGAGGCTTAGGAAGGACATCCTTGGCCACTCTCTCCATCCACAATTAGAATTAGCTTTTTCGTCCTTAAGGAATGGTATATTACTGTTTGAATATACTAAACCTTCCAATACTTCATGCAATACAATGTATACTTCTGTACATCCAAAATCATTCGTAAATCAAAGATAATCTTATACATAAAGTTTTCAATGTCCCATATCTTGCTGAATTGGCATAAATCAGATACCTGTCCTTCCATGATATGCTTCATACTCCCTTGAATCCATTAGTCTTACATCCCACTCTATGGGATGGCATTACAAAAATGTTTAAACTTTTTTTCCAACTTCTTGAAATGTATTATTTCTTTCAAATTTGAAAAAAGTGGTCCACGGGTCGAAACATAAACAAAAACAATTACCAAAGTTGGATAACACGTTGACTGTTTCCAGGACATTCTTTCCAAGAAGGACAGGGTATCTTGTGTGGGTTACTCCTTGGTAGCTTCATAAACGCAAGAAACTATATTTGGACATATCTAGAAATGTTTTTTAAACCAAAGCTGCGCCATTCGCTCATCAAAGACTTCAGTTTTGTTGATTTCATGGTGTTTCAACGGCCGATATTTAAATGGCATAATTTAATTTTATTTTTAAAAAAGTACGTCTTTATATGTTCATATTTCAAAATCCATTAGCTTTGGAATGTGATATGTATGTAAAATGTATTACGTTGGTTGTCCGGCTTTGAATTATTTTATTAAAAAAAAAAAAAATTAAAACCTTTTATAAAAATAAAGTTAACAATTCGGTTAAATAATTTATGCAAACTTGAATATATTTTCAATTGTTTTTATCACATCCATTTAACTTATTCCTGTTTCAAAAAGGACATTTAAATGTGTCAGCTGGAATGTATAACTGATAGCAGTTGTGGTCTTTGAACTGTTCATTTTCAGCATTGAAGGCATATTTTCCTGTTAGATAAAAATATAACAAACCTTAACTGATACGAATTTAAACAAACGTTAAAACTATAATTTATAAATGTTTGTTGTATATTCGCAGAAAGTAAAACAGAACCGTGGCCTTGATAGTTTTTGTTTGCCAGGGACGTGACGGGAGTTAAAATATTTAGAAAGTTGGTTTGCTATGAGGACATTGGGAGCTATCTGCTATCTGCAATATACCCAACCTCCTAGTAGTAGTAGTAGTAGTCTCATTATTAGTAAGTTATTCTCATCATTACTAAACAATTTATTGACTATCTATCGCAGTAAGAGGGAAATAACTATTAACCGATTACTGGCCTCTTGCCCTTTTGGAACGAATTAAAGTCCTCAGTGCCTGTTCCTGACATTCATCTATAAAAAAGTAATTTTTAAAAAATAAACTGACTTCAAATTGGTAGGTAGGTATACAAAATTAGAAACAGCCAGTGAACTCAAAGGGAAAAAAATAATATTTTTTAGGAATTACGGAAAAGGAAACCTAAATTCAAAAGCGGATTTGTCTAAGATATACCTAATACACACGCCGACAATTTTTTTGAGTTCGGTGCCTCAACAGCCACCACAGTGCAAACACGAATTTAAAAAATGTTAGGAAAAATAACTCAAAAAAAAAAAAAAAAAACTATAATATACGGCACTTGTCTCTGTTCGGGCAGGCGGACTTAACCAGCTGCTGCTCCTGGCTGGCATCGTAGGTTTATCTTCCAATTAGACAAATCCGCTTTTGAATTTTGTTTTCCTTTTACACAATTCCTAAAAAAATATTATTTTTTTTCCCTTTGAGTTCACTGGCTCTTTCTAATTTTGTATAGCTACCTACCAATTCGAAATCAGTTAACAACTTTGCAAATACCTACCTATATTTTAATTATTTACCCGTATATCTGAAACTACTGGACCGATTTTAATGAAACTTAAACTGTTTCTTAAGTTGTAGTGTACCTAACTTAAATCAAAAAGGATCATCTCGATGTGACTTTTAGTTTTTGAGAAATTCGTGGACAAATATACATACAAACATACACTTACAGAATTAAGCACACGTGCTTGGAAGGCTAAATGGATCATCATACTCAAATATTATCCAATTCCAACAATATCACACACATACATGTCAAACTGATCGGTTAAAAATATTTGATTAATTATCTATTTTCGAAATAACTTTGTGGGGGAAAAAAATGTTTTCCATAAACGTTGTTCGTTTATTGGGGTTTTATGTCTTTATCTACACCAACTAGGAAGGACGGGTTATCCTAGAGGTTGCCAACCTATTCTAGACAGAAATTTCAATGCGCTATGGTGGGATTCGAACCCAGGACCTCCGGTTTAGAGCTGAAGTAAATAATTAAATAAGAATGTCAAAGAGAAACAAATTTAAGAGTTTGTCTCCTCTTTTAACATACTTAACATACCTTCATATCAAATGTACTGGCAATTAATTCATCCGTCCTAAAATACTAAATATTAGCACTAACGTAAAATAGATATATAGAAAAATGAAATCCTGTACTGCCCTATAAACGGTTTAGGATATTGTAAAGAGGTATTGTTGACCATCAGTCCGAATTAATCAATACCAAGATTTGGTGCGGTCAACCGCTAGACTTTTTCACCAATTAAAAGTACCCACTTTATAGAAAGTGGCGGTGCCCTGGATGTATTATGACCCTGAAGTCGATCCTTAAAAATAGCATGAAAAAAAAAATTATCTACCCTCAGCCAGACTCGAACTCGGAACCTTACCTCATTACGATATATTATCGTTATAATAATCTGATAAATCTGGAAAAGATCCAGATTGTTCTTAAATATTTAGATGATACGATGTCAGCAGAGTAGGAAAAAATTATATCATTGCTTTTTGATTAATAATTCCCTGGAATCAATCAACTAATTTAATAATTATTAAATTTTTCAGTATTTTTTTAGCGAACTAATAATTACCTATTTGACTGAAAGATTTAGTCATTTTTTAAATGTATGATTGATTTTAGGAAATTATGTTAAATTTTGTCCATTCTCAGTGTCAGTTATACTAGTTCTCATTAAAGTGTTTCAACAATTTAAATCTTAAAAAATTGTAAAAATAGAAAATCTGTGTCTGTTATACATAGTTGTTGACTCTATATTATATTGTTCTAGCATCCCCGTCGCGGCTTCGCACGCTCTCATAAATAAAAAAACTTAGATAATTTTAACTAATAATTGAAATTTTATTTGTTAAGCAATAAAAATCTTGTATTGAAGTCTGCAATGAATTATTTCTTCAATATTATCGGCCATAGCAGTCATTTTTTACCTAGTTAGAATTGCTCTAATTAGCTGTTTGATGATTATATAAAAGCATAATTAGGCAACCAGTTTTTAATTTTAATGTATGAGTTGGTGATCCAGATGGACAGAAGAAAGAGATCCAAACTATTAAGAAACTCTTATGAGTAATAGACTGCAATATCATTACATACAACTAAAGACCTATGAATCATATTTTTACAAACAATATCAAAAAACAAAGGGCCGACATTTTGATTGAGCAGAAATAATTTTATTTAATTCTTCCGGTTTAATTTTAATTTCTAACCATAAAAAGTTAATAAAAGTTTTGCTTTGGCAAATCTCGTTTCTGCCATTCAACATCGTAAAGAAAATAAGTAAATTTTATCATAAATTTCTAACTTTATGTAATACCGTACCTTTGTAACCTCTCTCGAATGGTTTCGCCACCTATCGGTCGTTCATCTAACTTCACTGCGCACCACATATTTATCGTTTTTTTTTTAATGACAATTCTATTGCAAATCTGTAAATTATTTGATAGAACTTCATAGAACTATGAAGATGAAGTTAAAATTGGGTACAGACGGGTTCAGTAGTTTTCGCAATTAGTGATCACGAATGAAAAATGGCTTGCCCTTTTACATAATTATATTATGCTTAATTTATAAACATATTAAGTGAAAATATTTTCTCTTATTAAAAAGTTGAAAAGTATCAACGATTTTACACAACTTTTTGTTTATAATATGTATGATCCGTTTGCCTAGAGCTACTTAAACTAGATTGTTTTCGAGATCATCATTGCTCGGACCAGATCAGACATTTTATAGAGATGTTCTACAGATTAGTATGAAGAGAATGTTGAGGTACCCACTTTATAACTGGGTTCCTTAAATATCCGAATCTGGCGCTGCACCTGCCCCCCACCTGTCCCTAATGACTGGGCGCTCGAATAAAACAACTTTGAAGGTTACTGCCCAACAGGGTTCATCGGAGACATAATAATTCTTCCTTCTAACTATTTCGTATTCGTTTTTTTACAGTTATTATAGTTATTTTTTACTATACTACGTTTTTGCTAATGTTAGAGCCGACTTATATGTATTATAAAAATACAGAATTGAATTTTTCCTTTTTGATTTCAATTTTTAAAAGGATTTTCATTTCAAACTGTTTATGCTAATATTCTGTCTTGATGAAAAAGTATTTGTTAGGTTTGGATCTGATCCAAAAGAACAGGAATACTTCAAGGCACCATTTTTATAACAATGTCAGTTGTTGTATGTAACTAATAAGTTAAAAAAAAAAATATGTATTAATATTCTACAACTATATAAAATCTATTCATCAAGTAAATCTGGGGGAAATAATTATAATGACATTTCAATTACTTGTAAAGAACTACTCCCTAGCAGCACTTCAAGCAGTTTTACAATAGAAGGTCTCCAGGCCTTTTCATACTCCTCGGAGGTTCATCGGGAAACAAGTTGGAAGATTAATGGGTTCAAGGGAGTATGTAGCATATCATGGAAGGATATGTATCTGCTTTGTGCCAATTCAGCAACTTATGCGACACTGAGAACTTTATGTATAAGATTATTTGTGATTTACAAATGATTTTGGAATTATGGAGATACACATTATATTATACTTTTAAGGTTTAGTATATTCAAGCAGTCTCATTAGTGTTATGTTAATGAGTATTTTGAGTAGACCAAGACGTATGGTAGATGGGAGGATTGCGGCAGGCTTGATCTTGGGGGATCGGGTTTTGATTGGTAGGACGAAGGGAGGTGTAGGAAGAGAAATTGTTGGTGTCGGGCTTTCAGCCTTCGGTTCCCTAAGCCTTTTTATTTAATTACTATGTTATTTTTTATGAAAATTTTTCTCATATGTATATTGAAAAGATACGTATCGTTTATTTATCCACTTAATTGTATTTTTCAATTTCTATGTACAATTATATTATTTTCGTAGTTTCTATTAAATTAGAACGTTAAAAGAAAAATTGACGAAAATATGAGTGGGATATGAAGAGTATGTAGATCCAAAAAGACATGTGATAAATAAAGAAAAGAATACACAATGAGACGCGGTCCGCCAGAGAAATGGAGCACAGGAAGGAAATTGTGGGAGGGAAATAAGGAAACTACCAGTTCAAAATACCGTTCTTTCATTTAAATGTACTTTAAATAACAATAGTGCTGTTTTCATCCACAATTTAATAACATAAACATTTCTTCAACTAATGTAATGGACAGAGATGATTAAAGTTTTATTTTTGGTTACATTTGCCATAAACGGAGTATTTCTCATTATATCTGAGAAATCTTAAATACGAATTTAAGGGGAGCATGAATTATGGTAAGAATAATAAGAGACAATAATCATTTGATTAATTACAAGTAGTGAAATTGTACACTTTGATATTTTATGTACAAAAAAAAGATGTACAAAAAAAAAAACAAATATATATACAACTTGATTTAGAGCAGAATCTCGATAATCAGAACTAATTAAAACCAGGACAGTTCGATGAGCTTATTAATATAAAAAATAATAATAGCCACACAATTTATAAAAACGTATTGTATTATAGTTCTTACAATAATAAAACTATGAGTTTATTAACTTAATAAAACTATGGGTATATAATGTGCAGTGATTAGAGTAAGTTCATATAATCGAAAGAAAATCATTGATTTTGATTCTTTTTTTTTTCTTTTTTTATTCGTTTTCTTATAATCTTCATATTGATTCTTATCTGGGGTGTATTGATCGTAAAATTAGGCTGTCAGTTGATGACCATATTTTTTCCCAAGATGTTTGTATTTTATTAGGATTTCTGTTTTGTTTTTGTACTGCTGTTCGGAATGTCAAGTGTTTGGATTAGTGAAAGTTCATTGCATATATATTTCTTGTTCGTCTTGCTCTTTGCAGTGTGGAGGTGCCTTCTAAAAGAGTTTTATCCAGAGGGTCTCGTTTCTGTCCCATCTGGTTCCTCCTTTTCCACTCCATTCCTCCCCTCTCAATTGCCCCCTCTCAATCCTTCCTTCCAAGTTTTCTTAGGTCTCCCTCGAGGTATCTTTCCCTCTCTGTTACCTCTTCCTAGGAGGTAAT
The DNA here is from genome assembly GCA_003667255.2 of Euschistus heros. NCBI lineage: Eukaryota > Metazoa > Arthropoda > Insecta > Hemiptera > Pentatomidae > Euschistus > Euschistus heros. The sequence continues at coordinate 2,099,750 of RCWM02000106.1, read as the reverse complement.
ATTTACTAGGCGATTTTTTGTATTTCAAGAGATGTGTCTGAATCACGTAAGACGATATTTATATACCGAGTTTGTAAAATTAAATCAAAGCATAATAATAAAATAAAATAAAACACATACAGTTTATATTCTTATTTACAATAAGACTGAGCACCATTGAATCTGCTGAGAAAAAAAAAAATAAAGTAATGAACATTAAATAAAAAATTATATAATCCAATTTTCTTGATAAATTCTATGGTATTACAACTGTGTTGTTCACTATCGCCTAAGAACAAACAGAGCGGACGAGGTACACCACACTTATCCATATCTCTCCAGGACTGAGGACACTCCTCGAAGATACGCCTCACTGTGAGAGCAGCTCTGCAGAGTTGACTCTGAGAGGGATCTCTCCTTGCTATCGAGTAGTCGTGCGTTAAACGACAGTGTCCAATTCTTAACCACGTGATTATGACTTCCTCCCTTCTACATTGTCTTGAGGAAGAGGCCCAGCCACCTTCTTTACTTTATTATTTGACTTCTTTAAATTTATTATTTTCCGATGCCGACCATGGACTCTGCCAATCACTCAAAATTTGCATGGGGAGCGGTCGAAAAATGTCTGCCGTGGACAAGAAAGTGGGTGTAATAGTTTCTAATTAGTGGGCTTCTCTTGCTGCTCCATCCACCTCCTCGTTTCCTGGTATACCGGAATGACTGGGAATATATGATATAATAGAATATTATGGTTATGGTGTTGGGTATTAATGGCGACACAGTATATCGGGATGTTAACTATGGTGCTCAGTACAATAAACAAAAACAAATGTATCTTGATTCTGACTGCAGAGTTAAGGGACAAATATACAACCAGCATACATTATTTATTCTTCAACTTTCTTACTTTTTATTTTATTAAATTAATTACTGAATTCTTTAATCGTTGTAATTTACATACATTTTTACAAGAACTTTAAAAAAAAAAAAAAAAAAAAGTATCCTAAAAAAATATATTTTTGCTATAAACTACCACTGATTTTTATAAACTATGAGAAGATTTAAATAATTAATGAAAATAAAAGGTTATAGAACGGATATAGACCTTTCTAATGCCTTCTAGTATGTCCCTTCTGGGCCAGCCTCTTCCGGAACAACTTTCAAAAAACTGTCAACAGTTAATTTATGGCAAAGGCAACTACGGGACATTAATGAATTTCCTTAATAAATGTCGTTATTTCTGCTGTTTGAAATTCCATTCCGATCAATTTACTTTTACCTGTTACCGGAAACTCAAGGATTCCCTTTGAAATTTGTACGTACCTTTAAAGATTCGAATTATTCATGTAACTAAATAATAGTTCTTATGAAGCCTCGAAATTTAAGTTGTAATAGATTTCTTTTTTCTGTGGAAAATTTGACGACACTTTCTTCATCAGAAGCAGTGATACAAAAGCAGTTGATTATAGAAAGACAAATTGATAGAAATTGACTTTATCCATCTTGTTAAATTTGTCTTAGAATCCATATTTTTTGTAATAATATTGCAGAATAAAATTGATCCATTAAGATGTTGAGAGAACTTTATGGAACTGGAAGATGTTTATGGATGAATCTTTATAGCTTATTTAGCCCAAAACAGAAACCTATTATTTCATAGTAAACACCATAACCATTAAAATCTACAGGTTTCTTAACTGGTTCCTTTTCTCAAATTATTCCGTTGCACCTGAAAAGAAGATGGCTTAGGGACCTCATAATATAGAAGTTTACAAAGTAATGTAAAGGGCTACCAAAGCGTGGAATCTTTACAACTCATTGACATGCCTTTAATTCAAAGTTCCGCAAATTTACTAATTAAATTACTTATGCATAGTAAATTTGTAAATATCAACAATTCAAAAATATTTACACTGCTTCCAACAGAACCACAATCTTCAGACTGTAGAAAAATGTGGTGTACACCAGATAACTCTTTCTGGCCCAACACTCAGTTGTTTGCTTATCTTTACAGGAGATACATGAGTCATCAAGAGACCATTCCTAATTTTCCTTCCTTTCATTAAATCAGTTAGCAACGAAAAATTAATATTTTTGTCTAGGATCATTCAGAATGCCTTGAACATACAACTCATACACCCATTAAAAAATCATATCGTGAAAGATGTATAAAAATAAACATTATTATTATATTCATTTGGCTTCTGCTATTTAGTGAAATAAATGGAAACAAGGAGGGCTAATATGGAACCACTAATAATACTGTTACAATAAATGTTTCAAACAAATTTAGCAGATGAAGACGAGAAGACATTACATAGAATTAGTGAGTGGGACACGTGACTGGAACCGAGTGCTTGGGGCTTACCTTCTTGAGTACTTAGTACTTACCCCCTCCACCACTCCTCCACAAAGTCGAAAATTTCGCCTGGTACAAATAATAATTCTTTATGATGAAGAAAAATAAACTAATAATGCAGTGTCATTGCTATAAACAAACAGAATTAAATTTATCAATATTAGTTGTATAAGAGATGAATAATATTTTTTTATATTTGAATATTCTATATATAATACTGACAAAAATACATTGTCAATTATCTATCGTATAGCTGAATATATTTCAGACATAGATTATAAAATAAGTTACTGTATATAAATCTAGAAAATATAAATTAAAATAGAGAATAAAATAATCAGGGATGCAGTTAAAGAGAAACACCACGTCTAAGTAGAAATACTTTAATTGTGTGCCAACGTTTCAGCCTGCCTTGCGGGTCTTCTTCAGGGCCACCGAACCACATTGGAGAGGGGACGAACGATGTCTGCATCCCTGATTATTTTCTCCTCTATTCATCTTAACAGTCATCTATACTTTCATCATTATAAATTAAAATAAATGTAGCGGGTTCGTTTAACTTTGATTAGTAGAAAAAATTTTAAAAGTTACGAATGAAGTTTTTTCTTATATTTTTATTGAGTTTTTAATTTTTTCAAATTGGTGGAACTGGATACGGGAAAGAATGGAATGTCTATAAATAAATTAAAATGTTTATGTGGATTATTATAATTCTTTTTTTTTATTTGTACCATTTTATTGAAATTTACAACTGTACAATTATATACATTAAGTAAATGGGCTGATAACGATTACAATAACATGTCAAATCTTGAAAAGAACTACTCATCAGCAGCACTTTAATCAAAATTCTACACTAGAAGATCTCTCCATTTTTTTCAGACGCCTCGGAGGATTATCGGGAATGGAGTGGGAAGCAAGTTGAGAAACTAATGGATTTGAGTGGTTATGGAGCTTACTATGAAAGCATAGGTATCTGGTATGGGCTAACTCAGCAACATATGGAACATTAAGGTCTTTATGGATAAGTTTATTTGTAACAAAGTAAGGAGCATTAAGGATTTTTCGAAGGATTTTGGATTGTAAGGATTCGATACGGGAAGATTATAATTCTTAAACTCGAAAGATAAGGCAAGTCGAGTACAATAATATGAGTAAGTTTAGAAATATTACGAAACCTATACATTTAAAAAATTGTTATAAGAAAAGAACAGTCATTTTTATATCTAACTTTAGGGAGAAGAATGACGCGGGAATATGTGAAACAGAAACGCCTAAGCCCTAACAAAAGACATAAATCTACACTTCTTTATAAACGATCAGCATTGAAAATTATGCAAAGACTAAATAAATATCTACGTACAATTCCGTAAAGAAATAACTATAGACCTAGGCCTAAGAAATTTGCGTAATTGCTAAGAATAAAGACTTTTCATTCTAAAACACAATTACCCTGGTACGTCAATAACGTAACATATCTCGCAGACTTACGCATGGGTATGCGTACAAGATCACATCCTAACTTCTTGCAAAAGATTTCACGCCATCTCTAACGGTATATCAACAATGTTATACAAACCATGTCCTTGAGAAATATGCCAGAGAATACAAGAAGAAGGTTTAAAATGTATTTGTTGTGGGATATACTCGGTTATTATTAAATATATATCATGTTAGAAGTAGGTACCGCTGGGGCTGACCTCCTCCATGGTCTGTCATGTTGTTAGTCCCTCATGCCATCATCATATCTGCTTGTTATCACAGAACAAGTGACCGAAATGGCTTTAAAAAAAATAAAAATAAAATACATAAATAGGTAATTATTGATTATTAATTTCATAAATTAATACCAATAAAATATATAAAAAATTGAGAAGAACACAAGAATCAAATAAAAACAGATTTAAAGCCTCTAAAATAAACAAATGCTCCGGCTCTGTAAAATAACTCCTTATCTGATCGGCTTCCTCCTTAAAGGACAATGGACTTAAAACAAAGACTGAGGCCGAGTCATTGTCCGTCCAAGTGTTGAGTGCCCACAGCCCAAAATTATGAATTCAGCCTTCACTTCTTGGTTCATCGATTTAATCTTGGCAATACATATTAAATCTGGTTAAAGTTAAACATATCCTAACGTGTATATTTCCGTATTCCTTCTTACTACATTGGTTGGACTTACCAAATAAATGTTGATATCTAAAAAGTTGCGCTCTAGTTGAAAACATTGAGATTCTCTTTCTCTGGTATTATTTTACTTATTACTAGAATAGGTCATTGGAAAGGTAATGAGTACGGGAAAAGGAATGAGTACTGGAAATGGGTGATAAAATACCGGTTTTTGGTTACGCTGAAGATTTGGTACTGTTGGGTGAAAATGAGGAAACTATTAAATTAAACGCAAAAACGCTCATAAAAGTCGGTAACGAAATCGGTTATAATAATTAATATCTATAAAATATTCTAAATAACTTTAACTAGTTCTGAGTTCATAAAATTCTGTTTTTATCCCGATTTTTTTACTTTAGAAATCATTTAATAGAGCCTACTAAATTAAACAAATCATCGCTCATAAAAGACGCTAACGATATTGGTCAAGTAATTAATACTGATACGACGAAATATATGGTTAGTAAGAGAAACGGTGAAAATTTCAGTGATGTATGTACTTCCCGGATTAAATTTGAACACGTTGAGCAATTTAAATAGCTAGGGTCTACCATATCAAGAAAAAATGAAATTTAAGATGAAAGAAGCAAAGTTAAAAGCCGGCAATACTTATTATTTCTCGGTTCTAAAAACTACTCAGTTCGCACTTACTCTCCTGAAATTAAAAAAACTTAGGACATATAAGACTATTATACTACCAACAGTTCTCTACGGATGTGAAGGCTGGCCACTTACATTAAGGGAGGACTTACCCGCGCGCCTATTATGTATTACTAAATTTAACATAAAAACAGTGCTATAGTATTTTAGAGATTAAATTTGATAATACGCTTTAACAATTTAAATGTCTAAGGTCTACAATATCTAATAGAATTCAGAGGAAATATATGCAAGAAATGCTTTTTATAACCACTCTGTTTCACACTTAATCTTCAGGACTTTACGAATCAGGCTAGAAAGACTATTATACAATCAACACTTCTTTATAATTCGATAAGTGGATGCTTGGGTTAAAGGAAGCCTTATTACAAGTTTTCTTTTTTTTTTTAAATAATGTACTGCGTCAAATATCTGGCTAAAAAAAATATTTTTTTAGAAAAACAAAACAAAACCCGACTGCAACAAACTTTCGAATGTCACGAAACAGAGGTGTGACGGTGATGAAATAGTGGGGGATTTTTACAAATACCATTTTTTTTTTTTCGAATTTCGTTTTTTTTTTTTTGGTTGGCACCGACTTCAAAAATAACTGATCATAAATTGTGAATAACTATATCAGTATGTATAATTCTGTTGATTGTCCTTTAATGCTCTTTGTTTCGAAGAATTTAAATATTAGTTTTCACTTTTTAGTTCATATTTGTACATGTAGGTTTAATCTTGAAGTCGGTATTTTTTTCCCGTTTTTTAGTGGTAAGTGAGTGTATTTTTGTTTTTATAGTTAACTCTCGATAAGTCGATCTTCCAGGGACCTAGAAAAATTATTCAATTTCACGTTTTTTTGCCTGAAATTGACTTATTGAGGTGAAATTTACGTGTAATGAACCTGTGACCGTAGATTAGGTTCGTCTCATCTAAGAATTCGGCTTATCGAATTTCGACACATCGAGAGTGTACTGTATATATAAATTATTTCTGTTAATAATTTAGATTTTGTCACCATGGAGAAATATGTTAATTGTGGAATGTTATATAACAGTGATTTATTTATTTTATTTTTTCTTAAAATATAAAAAATAAACTTTGTTATAGGACCACCTCTGAAGTATGCCCTACCGAACAAAAAAAGAATCACCAAAATCTATTCTTAATAAACAAAAAACAAAACAAACAAAAGTCAGACGAATCAAGAACCTCCTCCTTTTTGAAGTCGGTTGAAAAGGATGAACTGATTGTCGATTGTCTAAAACATGTCCCGCGGCAACTATCACCAATATTCCTACAAGACGAGACTTACACAGAGCCTAGAAGGGACTTTTTCCTGGAGGTTGTAGGGACAACAATCCAATTTGATTCCCCCAGACCCACCCTCAATATAGGAAGGACCGCGCCGAACAAACAGGCGCCAGGTAAAGCTCCTAACATCCTCGCCAAGTTGGGTCTTCATCTCGTCTAGTTCTGCGCTATCTGCCAGGATTTTGCAGCAGGGGTGTGGCGGCCCAAGATGAAGTAGAGCTTCCTCGCGGTTAGATCATTATATAGAATACAAATTTTACAGAATACCGCCATCAAAATATTTCTCAGAGAAATATAAAAATAAATAAATAAAAATAAAAGTACTCAACAACCAATAAAGCAGAATTTTAATTTTACACTTTATAAAATCCCCAAGCTAAATAGCCACTCGAATCCACTAGTCTCCACAATTGCTTTCCATTCGATTCCTGATAACCCCTCGAAGTGTCTGAAAAGAAGATGGCCCAGGAACTTTCCAATGTAGAACCGTTATTGAAGTACTGCTGATGGGAAGTACTTCGTAAGTTATTGACAAGTCATTGCTATCATTTTACTGTGCATTTACTTATTTGTACTATATTATACTATAGCGCTCTCACTCAGCCTCCACTGGGTTTTTTACACCAGTGACGCAGCTGAGACCGAAGAGCTGGGACCTCTCTGTGCACGGCTTGTATACAAAACCCGGCGGGTCTGGTCCGGGGATCTTTTGGATGAGTGTCTATTGTAAATAAAGTATATATATTACTGCTATTTAAATTTATTTATTTTATTTTTTTAATTTATATATTTCACTTATATGTATATTATTTATGTAGAGCATAGTTCTTTTCACTTTACGTACTATATTCTTTACAGGCAACAAAGTCATTATTCAGAGATGATTCATTTGTAAATAATATTGAAGTCTGATGATCATCAAAGCTGTTCTCTTTTTCCATGCGCATAGTTCTTTTCTGTTCTCTCTTTTCTTTCTTCATTTTTAATTTTTTTTATTGTACATAATGTATAAATGTAGCCACTAAGCCATCCATAATACATATTGCCCACATTTGTGGCAAACTGTAATAATTACTCAATAAAAACTTTATAAAAAAACAAACAAAAAAAACTATTAATATTAAAAAATAAACTACATTTAGAATACTTATAATTAGTAATATTTTCAATTTTTTTTTATCTTTAATCGACACTATTAATTTGGATAAGAAATTTTTCTTTGTTAAATTCAGTATTTCTTCTTTTGTTTATGTTCCGAATCGGAACATCTCTCCATTTGTCTAAAAACTATGAAATGGAACGATGTAGTTTCAGTTCTGGCTTTTAGATATTGAAGTGCCTTTTCCAATCCAGCACAGTCTTCTCATGAAAAATTGTTCATGACAATTCGTTTCTTAATAGAGTGTCCCCCAGCCTTCCTGTAATAATTCTCGAACAAAGGCTGCTTAATTTATTATTTGCTATTGAATGCTTTATGAAAAAAAAAAAAAAAAAAAAAAAAAAAAAAAAAAACTATTTATATATATATATATATATATATATATAAATATATAAATAGTTTATAATATAATTTATATTTATATATATATATATATATATATATATATATATATATAAAACGGTTGTCATAGAAAAAAACTCGTTTAATTGATACCACGGTTGCTTGATATAAGCTGGATTCTTATATATTTTGTTATTAGTGTGAATTTTAATATTTATTTTAAAGGAAGGAAGAAACATAAACGAAATGCACAAGCACTTGAAGTTGAGAAGAGGGCAATGGTTTTCCAGATTCTTTTCAATATTCGTTACAACATAATTCTTTAAATAGTAACATATATGTAATAGTTACATATGTGTTTAGCAGAATATATATTGCTAAGGTATATGTCTAAAAAGGAATTAGTATGTAATGGAGTAACCTAAGGTTTTTTCTTTATATGTTGAGTTTTTTTTTTAAATAGTGGAGGAAATTCAGTTTATACGGTTACAAGGCTAGCGTTTTTGCCAACTGCGTTTTACAACAAGGCTGCGCCTCGACTGTTCACACATTGTTATGTACTCCGTGGTCTGTATACAGTGTATATATTATTATTATTATTATTATTATTATTATATTTTGTTAGAGTTTAGAGTTTAAACTAAAGAATCAGGTGTGCCCCAACACCTGTAACATAAAACTTCTGATCTCTCATCTTTCTCCCAGATTAAAACATCGCAAGCTCGTTCTTACGGTTTTCAATAGAGTAAAAGGCCAAATTATATATTTCTGCTTCCTTGTATATATATTTATTTTTATATAATTTTCCAATAGAAGTTTGGACAAAGAAAAAAGAAAGAAAAGATAACGAAAAAAATACTAAAGAAATCGAGCAAGCTTGTTTACATTCAAAGGGGTAGCGCTATACAAAAGGCGCTCCAGCCCCGTCACACACCCAGAATATCTTTTATCGATTCTAAACTTATTCCAATCTATTTCGATGTTGTAGTCGTTACTTTTCGAGGGGAAAGGTTAAACTCCTTAATTTACGGACAAACTCTAAATTCATGTTTAAACTAATATTAACTTCTTTTTTACCTTCTGATATTAAAATGAGAAATGAAAAAAAAAATTAAGGGGAAATAAGAAAATATTAAAATATAAAACGCTAAATCAATGTTGAATTAATATTATACTAAATGAGAATTAATATAATGCTAAATCACAAGTAATTTAACTTCTGAAAAGGTTTTTCACATTGGGAAGTTGCAAAACCAAATTAAAAATTCATTAATCAAAAACCATGTTGAAATTTATATTGTTAATTTCTGCAATATTTTCTAAAGGGAAGAGGAAATAAAAAAATACGAAACTTCTGGTATGCTCTCTCACACTCGTTTTTAGATGGATGTTTTTTGTTGAATCAATAATAAAATTTACCTCATTTTAGGGAAATAAGTAATATAGACGACAATGAATCCATTCACAAAATATGTAAATTGAAAAATTTTCAGATAATTTGGTATAACAAATATAATATATATAAAACAATAAATCCATTATGAAACTCATGTTGTTAACTTCTGTTTCACCTTTTTACGTTTAACAAGACTAAATATAAATTTAACACTCTAAAGAACACAATCCAAGTTGAAACTAAAGAATTGGATGTTTACATGTGAGGTTATAGGAAAGAGCTTTCGATAAATGTAAACTCGAAGTGAAGGGTAAGGATCGACCTGGTCGGTGGTCAAGACGAAAAACAAACAAAAAAAAAATAATGTCCCTAGTTGTAATTAAAATGTTCTACTTTTGGAAAAAAAAAATTTTTAATATATGTATTATTTTAGAATTTCCTTAAATTACTATGTTTTCTTGTCCGATCCTTATTGCTAAGCGAAGAAAATATTTTTTAATACTAAATTTTAGAATTTCCCGTTACTTCTAAAATCGTGATAACGTGTTAATAGAAAGCATGCGACTAATTAGGATTTCAGAGGCGCTAAAACGTAATTAATTAAGGAAGGGAAGCCATTGTTAGGGATTGTATTCTTATGGTTGGATAACTTCTCACTTTCATATGGTTAATGTCGGCCCGTTGCAAGGATTCTGATAGTTAAACTGTATTGCCTAACTTTGTGAAAGTTTATCCCAATTAAATAATTGTTTGATTGACTGTTGTGTAACTGCTAAATGTTTAATATAAGCAATTGTTGTGTTATTTTACATTAGGTTAAATAACAAGACATTTTTGTTTTAAATAGTAATGAAACTTGTTTTCAATGACACATATTTATTTTATAATAAAAAATACAAATATTTTCGTAATGGAATGAATTTAAAAAATAAAATAAAATTAGAACACAAACCTACTAGGTTTCTAAAGAAGAATAAAAATAATCCCTAGGTATATTTTTTTTTACGTTTTTCCATTTTAGTAAATCTAAAATATTTACAGAAAGGTTTTTTTATGCATTAAAGGTTATTAAACGTATAATGAATAGTATCCTTTCTTTAGTTATAAATATTATGCAGTTAATAAATCAAAATGAAACAAAATAAAAAATAAATAAAGGAAGGAACTCTGTCCATAATAAATTTAAAATTGATTAAAAGGGAAAAATAAACAAATATTATATAGAATATATAGATAAATAAAAAAATGAATACGTCTATTCTTGCCCTGAAAAACACGTAAGAAAAAAAAAACACTTAAAAAATCAGTCCAAAAATTATTAAATTACTAATTATTCTTCTTTCATTCTTTCTTTATTTTATTATTATTATTATTATTAGTTTTTTTGTTTTTTTTTTGTGCCGCCCTTACATATCGCCGCTTAAAAAAAAATATTACTGAGAGATTAGAAATAAAATACATTTATTTGTTCCTAAATTAAAAATCATTGGTCTAAATACTACCCTTGGTAGTGAATAAAAACTAACTTCCAGATTAATAAATTAGTTATTGTAAAAAAATATTTAAAAAAAAAAAATTGGCACTGTTTTTTTTTTTAAATACTACTATTAGTCCAGTCAATGAGTGCTGAAATGAGGTGTATAGAGTGCATGGAATATGCGATAATTTTTGACTTCATAGCTTCGTTAGAAATAGTTGGAAGGTAAACATACTAAAAGTTCCCGCCGCTGGGGGGTGAGCTAAAGGTGGGGGGAGGGGAGAAGGTCTCAATTTTGTTTTTCGATTATATCTCGAAAACGGTGGACTCTAGAAAAATATGTAGCGGATCAAAATTAAAGCTCATTAAATTTCCTATAAAAATAATTATTTACGTATTCGTGGAAATTTCAACGGTTTTCGAGATATACGTTATTAAAAAAATGTTTACCTCACTTTTTGTTAAACATTTGCTTCAAATACCAGAAACGTATATATGAAATTAAAGTAAATTTAATGCTCTACAATTTTGATTCTGACGTTCTTTATGATAAACGATTGTGGAACGTAATAGAAGCAAATGTTTGACAAAAAGTGAGGTGACATTTGTTTTTTCCCGAAAATCACCTTTTTTCAGTAACGTATATCTCGTAAACGGTTAGAATTACGACACATTTATGTATTATAAATTTTATAGTGAATTTAATTAGCTTTTATGTTTATTCGAAACATATTTTTCTAGTTAACAGTTTTCGAGATATTATGGAAAAACCAAAAAAATGGAACTTCTCCCCTCCCCCCCCCCACCGTTAGCTCACCCCCCAGCGGCGGGGACTTTTAGTATGTTTACCTTCCAACTATTCCTAACGAAGCTATGAAGTCAAAAATTATCGCATATCCCATGCACTCTACAATGTGTTTATTGACTGGACTATATAAACACTTAGTTTTAAACAATTCAAAAAACCAATTAAACAATAGTAATTTTAATAAACATAGGAATAAAAGGCAATGAGATACTAATTAGAAGTTACAATAAAGAGGTTAGATATTAAAAATTTGTAATCATTATTTTTTCTTATTAATAATTATTGTCAGGAGTTTTTAAAAGAAACAGTACTATTGTAAAATGAATGCTCATTGAAATTATAAGCTTAATAACATTAATAATTTATATTTAATTAATTTAATTTTTTTTGACATATGGTTGCTGAATACGCGAAAAAAGGTTATATTTTTAGTTATCTATAAATTTGCTTTTTTTCGGTTATTTTGTGAAAATAGTCATTTAAAATAAATACATTTATTGGCGTGGTGTGGTCTGAAAGCGTGGCCTGATGGAGTTTGATGAAGAAGAGGCTGAAGCCAATTCTTCGAAGCTCTCAGCAGGGAAATCACACCCAAGAAAAGAGGATGATTTTGTTCAACCTAAGAAAGTATGCCGGCAGCCGAATTCTCAGATTAATTTTCAGGTGAGTACCTCCAATTCGTTTGAAGTACTTAGCAATAATAATATAAGTGAAAATTCAACGAAAAAAAAAACACCTATAGTGGTTTCTGGTGTCACCAGTACAATAAAAGCAGCAAAGGAACTGAAAGCAGCTGGCTTTCAATTCTTTGAAGTGCAGAAGATGCGAGAGGGGATACGCATCTTACCCAAAAATAATGAAGAACATGGGCGTATAACCTCATATCTTCGAAACAATCAGAGTCCATTTCACACTTACGCCGTGTCCGGCGGCCCGAAAAACAAAAAATTTGTGATTTATGATTTGGACATAGATCACGATGTAGAAGATATCAGAGAAGAATTAGGACAACGACTACAGGGGGTTCTAGATGTTCGCCGTCTCCGTAAAAGTGATAAAGATGGAGGCAAGCATGATCTTCCTCTTATTTTAGTCACAACGGCTCCAGGAGTCAAAATAGAAGATATTCTAAAACTTAGACAAATTAATAAATATGGTACGTTTTAATGTGAAGCCTTACAGAGGAAGAAAAGAAATAGTGCAATGCTATAGATGTCAGCAGTTCGGGCACACAAAAAACCACTGTGGTAGAGCAGTCGTCTGTGTGAGGTGTGCAGGACCCCACGCTGTTAATGAGTGTCCCCGAAAGGATACACCGGTTAAATGCGCCAACTGCGGTGAGACGCATGTGGCGTCATTTACTGGTTGCTCAGCGAGAAAGGTGCTACTGGAAAGAATAGAGCAACTGAAGAAGAGGATACAACTGAGATCCAAGCCTACAGCAGCGCCGGCTCACATCCAACTTGAATCTGATCGAGAAGCACCGTCGACTGTCAAGCCCCGGCACCCACCAAAACCGACGCAACGGACCGACAAACATTACGACATAAATGGCACTTACGCAAAACGGACAGAGACAGCTAGTCCACCTCCTTGGGTGGAGACTTTGTTAACGTCTATAACAAACCAGACCCAACAAATGACTTCAACTTTGACGACGTCCATAAACGAACTGACTCAACAAATTACTTCATTCATTAACATGTTTTCAGGTATCTTAGCAACGAAATGAATACGCAACTCTCCTTGCTAAATTTTAACACTGACGGACTAATTCCCAAAATAACTGAAATCTATGCGTTGATAGCACAGACCCAACCCACCGTAGTGATCCTCACTGACACGCGAACAAACTTTCGGCACTTACGGCTGCCAGGATACGAGCTGACTGGAGATGAGTCAAGCGGAGCAGTAGGAGGTGTTTTGATTGCCGTAAGGTACGGAACCAGGTGGAGAGAAATTCCTACTCCAGTGTCTATTACAGATCCTAGGATTCATCATAAAACAATCCAAGTCCTTCTCGAAAAGCCTACTGTGATCACTGGAATTTATAGAAGACCTAGGTCTTCTGTAAGGGAATTCTATCAGCTTTTAAATGAATGCGCTAAGCGAGCGAACCATTGGATCGTTGGTGATCTGAACGCTCGTCATCCATTATGGAACAATTCTTCATCGAATGAAGCTGGAAAAAAAATTTTAAAAAGTCCTTACACCGTCGTTTACCCTAATAGTCATACCTTTAGACATATGGTAAGGCGAACGCGGCGTTTAGGTCTACAGTAGACTTATTGCTTTCTAGGCAGCCCCATCGATTCTCTGACTGCATTGCGTTGGATTTCATCGCTTCAGATCACAGGCCTGTGCTGTATCAGATAGATGGCATGATGCCTATTCCAGCTCCGACGAAATTTAAATACCAAGAGGCGGATTGGGATCTATATAAATCTCAAGTCTACCATGAATTATCGACTGTCCCTACCCTCCGCACGAAGAGAGAAATCGATGATTATATAAAGTTCTTCACGGCCACCATACAGCAAGCCGCTGAAACGGCCATACCGAAGTTTTGCCCTCTTCCACCTGCTTTGCGAACACCGCCAGACCACATTTTGACACTTATTGCTTTACGCAATAAGTGGAAGAATAAGTGGTACAGGACCAGGGATCAAGAGGTCAAATCAGTCGTCAATTCTCTCACTACCCAAATCCGCAACCTCATGAAACAATGGAGGACCACTCTTTGGCACGAGAAATTGAGGGCCACACAAACAATTGCCCAGGAGAGGTATAGTCCACCTTACCAATCTTTATAATTCATGCCTCAGGCTACGGTACTTTCCAGAGGCATGGAAACGGGCCACTCTCTTCCCGCTTTTGAAACCCGCGAAGACTGGCGCTCAGGCAGCTGATTACAGACCAGTAAGCTTACTTCCGCACTTAGGCAAAATTTTCGAAAAAATTATTCTAAATTATTTAAAAACTTTCTGTTCAGAAATCTCAATTATTCCACCCGAGCAGACCGGATTCCAGGCCGGCCTCAGCCCGGAACACCATCTGGCGAAACTACAGGCGGAAGTAAGCCAACACATTGCTAAAAATGAAGTGACTGCAATGATATCAATTGACTGCACGGAGGCGTTCGACTCAGTGTCACATGGGTTCCTATGTAAGATACTGCAGGACCACGAATTTCCGGAGCGACTTTCAACTTTATTGTGGTCATTTCTTGATCATCGTAAAATCAGGGTGCGAGTCGGCCAGGCATTATCCAAAGAAGTCCCTCTCACATGCGGCGTCCCTCAAGGGTCTGTGCTTTCTCCAGTATTGTTCTCAATATACACGGCTGAAACTGTTGGTGCTAGGTACAGAAAAGCGACTGTAGCGGCCTACGCCGATGACATTGCTATATATAGTAGTTCATTAAACGCCACGAAGGCTCTACGGCAGGCGGAGGAGGTTTGTAATGAAATCACGCAAAAATTGGAAGGATTAAATATTGCAGTTAACCCCAAGAAGACTGACTGCATTATCTTCTCCTTCCAGAAAAATAAGCGTCCTCTTCCTAAAACCTATAAGGTAGCAGGAATCGCTAAGAGGCCAGCGGGCAGTATAGTGTATCTGGGAGTCACTCTAGACAGGCACCTTACACTTTCAAGCCACTGCAACCGAAAACTTAAGTCGGTGAGAACAAAATCATACAGGCTAAATCACCTGCTAAGTACACCAAACCTCTCGCTCCGCCTCAAATTAATGATTTATAAATGTTTGCTGAGACCGGCTCTCCTTTATGGAGCTCCGATGTTGGCAAACATATCACAATCGACATCAAACAGACTCCAACAGTTTCAGAACGGGGTATTGAGACGAATCGTTCGACATACAACGTTACAAAGGACTAAAACCGACATAATACACAAAACACTAGACTTACCAAAGGTGACAGAATACATTACAAGGAGGCATATCAAATTCTATGATAGCCTCAAATACTCGACTAACCCACTATTCAACACATTAACGCCAACTGAAAAGCCACAGAGGTGACAGAATTACGCCAAAACACTTAGACTTGACTAAGTTGACTCAACAGACCCTCTTTCCCAAACATCTAGTGAGCCCCATCACTAGATCAACATCTATTGTATTGCTGTACTTAATATAATCATAATTTTTGTACTTTAAACAAAACTCCCTTAAAATGCACCAAGTGCAGAAAAAGGGATGGATTTAAATGTTTGTTATTGTATTTTAAATCAATAAAAATAAAAGGGGATTAGAAGAAAAAAAAAAAAAAAAAATTTAATTTTTATTTATTTTAATTTAAAAAAAATAATAATTTAATTTTAAATTAATTAAATTTTAATTCCTATTAATTAATTTTAAATTAATTATTTTAATTAAATTAAATTTAAATAATTTAATAATAAGCTTTATAAGATTAATAATCTATTGAACATTCAAAGCTAAAGAGCATATCTCAAAGTATGAGTTTCAGTTATAAATGTTTTGAAGCCTACTGAGTTTCATCAGTCACAAAAGTTTCTGCATCAATAGAATAGTTTAGCCAATGATATGTGGGATATTAGTCGTTATGACAAAAGTTCCAAATAAAGAAAAATATAAATAATGAAAATTTTTGTTATTAAATTATTTAATATTGTTTTAGAAAAAATCTAATATGAAGAAATTAGAGAGATATACTTTTATACACTAATTCAATACTAACATTGTCTTTTTATTTCACCCTAATGTATATTATGGATATAATACTGCGAAATTGGTTTAACAAATGATGTTTTTGTGAACTATTGTTAGTATTCGGTTATGCCTTGAGGAAATATTAAGGTACAAATGCCTTTGCAGTCCTGAACCACAACGAAGGAAACTTGCGACTAATTCAACTTTGAAACGAGGCGGCTCGTTGGCGAACCAGAAGCAGTCAACCAGTCAACCTGCTCAACCAATGACCATAATACAATCAATAGGTCCTCAATCCTCGCCGTTTGGTGGGGGCTAGTCGAGTGTGGTGGGATATCTAATAGAGCAGGTGTGATAGCTGATGGGTTGACTTTATGGTAAAAGCTTATTTATTTAATACCATTAAAAAGAAATGATATAAATTTTTATAATTGTTAACGGTGTATTTGATAATAATGAAATTCTCCAATTTTATAGTTTAACTGAGATCAGAGTGGCACAGTGGCTACGTCTGAACTTCCAAAAAAAACTAGATACAGAAGAAGTATATTATTAATATGTATATGGTTTATTTTACTATTTGAACTGATGATAAAGTAGATAGTCAACGAAAAATAATTGAAAATATTAATTGTGCCGACGTTTTGGCTAACAACGTAAGCCTTTATCATGGCTAGAAGAAAAAACAAAAAGATATTACTAAAAAGTAAATTTGAAAAAGGTATTAAAAAAAACATAATGAAAATTAAAAACTATGTTTAAAAATAACAAAAAAAATTAAATAAATAAAATATTTTGTTTTTGTGAAGATAAAAAAAGGAGATTATGACAAATGGTAAAAGGCGTAAATTTACAAATCAATCTAAATCATCCTTCATTGCAATGTACTAGCTAACGGTTATAATTTATTTATGCATTAGTTCATCAACTATATATACTCAAATTTTGTCGTAATCTACTTTTTATTTTATTTTTTTATTATGTTTCACCACAATAAAATAGTAGGGGGAAAAAAAGTAGCGATATTTCAGAACTTTCAATTTCAGCAAAAAACTCTATCCAAGTTTTTCTTTTAACTCAAATTAAATCATTTCTCAGATCAAAATAAAATAAATAAACAGATCTTTAAATATACATGAAACAGTTGTCCAAAATATCTCGACATTTTATTTTTAAGTTGTAGATATATGATGGATGAGTAATAAAAAATAACACATTTTAAATTTTATTTAATATAAATAAATAATACACAAAGATATTCATTTTTTATTCCGATATTTTGGAATTAAAAATACTTAACATAACTACGAACCAATATTTTATATATGTTATTTTATATAACATTATTTTATATAAATTATAAAGAAATCCATTTTATTTGTCATTTACGAATCTATACATTATCCACCTCCTCAAACCCTGATATTTGTTAGAGTGAAATCTCTTTCTTTTTACTTTAAATTTCTTGTTCAGCAACAACAAAATATATCTCTTAGCTGGACAATAAAACGTTAGAAGGTGTGTTCACCTTGGCACAGCTATTTTTAGATAAAGCAAGATATTCGATTAAGTTATTTAGAAAAACTTTGATGGACTTAGTGTGGATTCGAACCTAGTTAAATTTTCAATACTAGAAATAGCGATTTTACAAATCCCAACCATAAAAGTATGTATCCATATTTTTCCTTAAAGCATTGGAGCAATAAATAAAGTTTCAGTTACTTACATTATATAAAGTTCCAAGGAATAAATAAAGGCTTAGTGAATCAGAAGGCTCGATGCCGGCACAAAAAACTCACCCCATCAAAAACCAATTTGATTTGATCATCCCTGACTCAATCCTCCCATCTACATCTCGGGATACCCTCTGATGTTTACTCTCTCAAAACTGATTATTTTTAATATTTGGTTAACATTAAATGTCATGACTTTATATGCTTATTTTATTTGTTGAACTACTATCACCTGAACGATATTTAGTGGATAAAGCTCCCGCAATTCAGCATTGTAGAGCCTTCGAAATTTTTCCGTATGTTTATCCTTTTTGGGCCAAATATTTTACGCTGTACTTTATTTTTAAAAACTTTAAGGAGATATTCTTCCTTTAATTTTTATTAGAAATTAATTAAATCAGGTTTAAATCTCGCATTTAAAATAGATAAATCATTGTCATCTTATTTCCACTCAGTGGGTGTAGACAGAGTCCTTTAATTTCTCCCGTATGTTTATCTTGTTTAAGGACGAATATATACTATACTTAATTTTTGAAAACTTAAAGGCATTGTTACTCCCTTAATGTAAACGGCCACGTTTCAGATCCATAGAACTTTAGATAGGATAATGGTCTTGTTAATCACAAATTTATAAATTTCTGGAGTAGTTCTGTGACCGAGAAATAACAAGCAGAAAAAAAAAATAATATGTTGGATTTTCAAAGCTCTTGGAAAGCTTTAAATAATACCTAATTATTTTAATTTTCACGTTGTTAAGTGAATTTAATTATAAATTAGGTAAACAAATATTACATTTTTAAAGGTTTTTTTTAGAATTATTGTTAAATAAAAATCTTATGAAAATTCTTAATAAAAATTTAACAATATAATCTTTAAATACCTTTTCAAAGTTTGTGTTTCCAAGTAATTTTAATATAAATAAAATTTATTAAAGAAAAATGTTTTTGAAATAGGGCTCTTTCCTCATCCCGGTTCAGGATTATTTATCAGGAAAAATCAAGGAAAATGAGAATAAAATAATAACACGCAATTTAAGATTAATATAAAATTACTGATTACCAATCAGCATACAATACAATACTAAGCACATTACGGTACACAATAATTACAAAATAATCATTTAACCGTATAAATACCACTGTGAATTTATGAATTATATTCTACTTCCATGCTATTCAGTTTTTAGATGAGTAGTTTAAAATCTTAAACACCCATCATAAGTTCTAAAAACAAATATACATTCGAAACATCAGCAATATGATATACGGATTATATTCAGTATATAGCTCTAAAAACATAAGACGAATAATCAAATGCATGTTGGTGCAACATGCTCAAAATGTTGGACATCTAACAGAATTAATTTTCGGTAATCTTCAACACATTCTATTTTTATAAGAAAATAATCCTTCAAAATTTTAAACTTAGAGTTGAGGGGCAATATTTTCAGCATCGAGCAAAATTTAAAAACATTGATGTTTTAACAGTATGCTTGTTCAAGGTATACAGGGTGAGGAGCTCTTAGTGTTTAAAAAAAAAAATAAAATGCCTCCCCCTATAAAAACAGACTCTTCTGCCCATAACATTTACCACAAAAAGTGGTAATCTTCAATACATTCTGCATTCAGAAACTAACAGCGAAATTGCTGTCTATGTTCATTATCATTGGGTTTTAAACCTTACATTGAAAATATAATATAATAGAACCTAAATAATAATAATAAATAAATAAATGTAATAACATAGAATCCTTTGATCTGATGTCACTTTGTAGACAGTTTTCATTTATTTTCATTTAAAAATATTTTTTCTTTACTTTTTATTCCAATGAAGAGTTATGTTTAAATGACACATTTCTATTAAGGGATTGCCATCATGTTTTATTTACAAAATTAACTAATTTGTATGCCAAAGGAGAACATGTTTTTTTCGGTTTTTAAAATAATTTTCTCTATAAAATCGAAACAGAATCATTACTTTCAACATATCATTCGATAGCTGATTAAATTTGCAAGTTTTTTGAGATTTGCAGCTATGTGGATAGTTTTTTTCGAAAAAACGGTGAGCGTTGAAGTAATATAAGACATTGTAACTTCCCTAAATAGGTGAAGATGTGTTGCTTAGGTCCTTTAGATCC
Source organism: Euschistus heros (assembly GCA_003667255.2). Taxonomy (NCBI): domain Eukaryota; kingdom Metazoa; phylum Arthropoda; class Insecta; order Hemiptera; family Pentatomidae; genus Euschistus; species Euschistus heros. The sequence continues at coordinate 2,079,540 of RCWM02000106.1, read as the reverse complement.
CAAGTTTGTAAAATTCAAGGTTACATGTACTCTGCTCTTATAGAAAATTTAATTCTAAATCCGAAAATGATGACAAAGTTTGAAAAATATTTTAAAAAAATGAAAATATTGCAGATTTTATGGGAAAAAAACGTGGTTTCCTCAAAAAAGTCTTTGATTTATCGTATATCCGCAACGGATTGGAATATAAGGGTGAGGTCTGCGGCATTTATCTAAATTTTTGATTTAGTTTCACCTAATTTTTTTTTTTTTTACACTAAGAGCTACTCACCCTGTATATGATCACTAGATATACAATTTTCGTATCCATCAAAGTTGGTTTCAAGCTTATTTTTTATCCGTTTAACATAAGAAAAAAAAATAGTTTAGGTTGTAGGAACATAAACAAAATACATTAAAAATCTTATAAATCTGTTTGAAAACTCACCAACCTCACTTCTTTATTAAGTTAGGGTGGTATGCATAGTCATTCCTTAAAACTTCCTTTCCTTTTAACCTTCTTTAACTCTTAGTATAACCTGTTTGTTTATATTTTAGAAGATAGGAGCTAACGAGTTCGATAATATTTCACTTATTATTGTGCAGTTTCTTCATATTATCACAAATTTCTTTATTAAATTACGTAAAAAACAAAATGGCTTTCTTTTTTTAATGATGATATGATTGAATTTATGAACTATTTAAGGGTGGTATGCATAGTCATTCCTTAATACTTCCTTTCCTTTTAACCTTCTTTAACTCTTAGTATAACCTGTTTGTTTATATTTTAGAAGATAGGAGCTAACGAGTTCGATAATATTTCACTTATTATTGTGCGTTTTCTTCATATTATCACAAATTTCTTTATTAAATTACGTAAAAAACAAAATGGCTTTCTTTTTTTAATGATGATATGATTGAATTTATGAACTATTTAAGAGAAATAAAGCGAAACAGATACAACAATTGTGTGATCTGATATCCACAAATAACTTACGAAGGACAAGCCATTATGCAATCATTTATTAAAAGACATTTTACTTGAAAAAATTTATTGAATAAAAATAAAAAATATTTAAAAAATTAAAGAAAACAATAAATCGGGAGATCGATATTTTAGAAGTAAGGGCGGTTAAAAGTACCCCCCTAGCTTCCTTAAACCAACCTCACTCTTATAAACTGTTTGTTAATATTTTAAAAGATAGGAGCAAACGAGTTCGATAATATTTCACTTATTATTGTGCAGTTTCTTCATATTATCACAAATTTCTTTATTAAATTACGTAAAAAACAAAATGGCTTTCTTTTTTAATGATGATATGATTGAATTTATGAACCATTTAAGAGAAATAAAGCGAAACAGATACAATTGTAATCTGCTATCCACAAATAACTTACGGAGGAAAAGCCATTAGAGAAATACTCTGACATGGAATTCTGTAAAAGGTTTAGGTTTTCCAAAAATATTTTTTTTTTGAGTATGTTGATGCCTTTTCTCAGTAATAACAGCCAATCAAATAGGGGGCTACCAGTTCCAATGGTTATACAAATGTGTACAACTCTGCGCTTTTTTGCTACAAGTAGCTTCCAGGTAATGTGGCAATATTCATTGAACTAGCTTGTTCTACAAATGTTAAACAAATTACTTATGTTTTATTTTTTAAATAGATTGTATGTGGGGATCTTCAAGATCTTCACCAGTCAACTGTGTGCAGAATTGTCAACAGAACCGCAAAACAAATAGCCCAACAATTTCCAAAGTTTATAAAATTTCCTGAGGATGATACAAGATTTCGTCAACTAAAGAAGAGATTTTAGATTTAGTGAGGAAATTTATTTCCTCAGCACTAAACCTCTTTCTTTTTGCAATCATATTTAAAATTAAACAACTAAGAAAAACAACAAAACAAAATAAGGTAATAAACTAAAAAAACTAAGCTTTTACCAACTAAACAAATAGAACTAAAGTAAACAACTGCAATAGACAACTAAACAAACTGAACATTACCTAACTAAACCAAAACAACTAAACATAATTAAGTAATAAACTAAACAAAAAACAATTTCAATAGACAATAAATAAACAACTAAACTTTTAAATAACTAAACATTAACTAACTAAATCAAAATAACTAAACAAACAAACAAACAACAGAGTAGAAAAAATCGAACAGAAAAGTAAACAACAATAGAAACAGTCTGGGAACCTCTTCTCTTCAAACCGGATTTAAGTGATCCTTTCGCGATTGTTAAAGGTAAGATTGTACTAAAGGTGTCTTTCTTTAATTTTTTTAATGTTTTTTTTATTTTTATTCAATACATTTTTTCAAGTATAATGTCTTTTAATAAATGATTGCATTATGGCTTGTCCTTCGTAAGTTATTTGTGGATATCAGATCACACAATTGTTGTATCTGTTTCGCTTTATTTCTCTTAAATAGTTCATAAATTCAATCATATCATCATTAAAAAAAGAAAGCCATTTTGTTTTTTACGTAATTTAATAAAGAAATTTGTGATAATATGAAGAAACTGCACAATAATAAGTGAAATATTATCGAACTCGTTAGCTCCTATCTTCTAAAATATAAACAAACAGGTTATACTAAGAGTTAAAGAAGGTTAAAAGGAAAGGAAGTTTTAAGGAATGACTATGCATACCACCAAAACTAAATTTAAGCATTCTATAGAAATAATTAATATTTCTAATTCTTTCCAATGGTTTTGAAAATAGTTCAAAGGAGTCTACCTGTTAAAGGAAAAAAACAAATCAATTTTAATTCGATTCCTATTTTTGGAATAAACAAAAGACGATATTAACCTTGAAGAAAGCTATCCTAAGGTGACAATGACTCTTCCCCTCAGCACTAATGACACATAATGGATTTTGTGATAATGAAATGTGTTGTTTAAAATAGCTGTCATTTAAGTTGTCTTGTTTTTTTAAATATTTAGCTTAAATATATTTTTTAAAGAATTTATCTACAAATGTCAAAATATGTATAGACTTAAATAATAAAATATATGTCAGCCGATGATCAATGTTGGCTTGATAAAAATGGGAAAACGATGACATGTCAGGCACGAGGAAGAATTATCCATTGGTAATTGGCATTCATTTACTTAAGGAAAGTTACTAAATTACATCTCTCATCCCATGACCATTGCTTCCATTAGTTTGTTTCTGTGTCCTTGCAAATTCACGGTGGAATCGATTGTAGTGTGTCCGTATGTATTTGCTGACTGTCATATATGTAATTCATTATGTAAAATTGTGCAAAGAGGTTGTGTGATGAGTCTAAGAGTTTTTGATTGAAAAGTCTGTAGTTATAGTATTTTTTTTTTTATTTATTTATTTTTTTTTTTTTTTTTTTTTTTTTTTTTTTTTTTGCACTACCAGAAATCAGAGGAGCGTAAGCTCAAACGGGTTTTAGTAAATATGTGTAAGTAGCAAGTTAAAAGTGGATACAATAGTTTAAATCTTAGTTTTGTTGTTGCTGTTTATTGCGGCTTAACGTCCTTATGTACTCCAACTAGGGCAGGAAGGGCGGGCTATCCTACAGGTTATCAACCTATTGTAGTGTAGGGTGGGATGGTCCAGATTTATTTCGTGGGTCCGCCACTTTTTAAATTTTAACTTACCAGAGTGGGATTCGAACCCACGTCCTTCAGGTTACGAGCGTCCTGAGACCTTGCCCTAACTCACTCGACCATCGAGTCCCCCAGTCTTAGTTTTAAGGTTTGGCGTTTGTTCATTATATGCAGCGCCAAGTCATATAATAACTTTATAATAAATAACTTACGGAGGAAAAGCCATTAGAGAAATACTCTGACATGGAATTCTGTAAAAGGTTTAGGTTTTCCAAAAATATTTTTTTGAGTATGTTGATGCCTTTTCTCAGTAATAACAGCCAATCAAATAGGGGGCTACCAGTTCCAATGGTTATACAAATGTGTACAACTCTGCGCTTTTTTGCTACAAGTAGCTTCCAGGTAATGTGGCAATATTCATTGAACTAGCTTGTTCTACAAATGTTAAACAAATTACTTATGTTTTATTTTTTTAATAGATTGTATGTGGGGATCTTCAAGATCTTCACCAGTCAACTGTGTGCAGAATTGTCAACAGAACCGCAAAACAAATAGCCCAACAATTTCCAAAGTTTATAAAATTTCCTGAGGATGATACAAGATTTCGTCAACTAAAGAAGAGATTTTAGATTTAGTGAGGAAATTTATTTCCTCAGCACTAAACCTCTTTCTTTTTGCAATCATATTTAAAATTAAACAACTAAGAAAAACAACAAAACAAAATAAGGTAATAAACTAAAAAAACTAAGCTTTTACCAACTAAACAAATAGAACTAAAGTAAACAACTGCAATAGACAACTAAACAAACTGAACATTACCTAACTAAACCAAAACAACTAAACATAATTAAGTAATAAACTAAACAAAAACAATTTCAATAGACAATAAATAAACAACTAAACTTTTAAATAACTAAACATTAACTAACTAAATCAAAATAACTAAACAAACAAACAAACAACAGAGTAGAAAAAATCGAACAGAAAAGTAAACAACAATAGAAACAGTCTGGGAACCTCTTCTCTTCAAACCGCTTAAATAGTTCATAAATTCAATCATATCATCATTAAAAAAAGAAAGCCATTTTGTTTTTTACGTAATTTAATAAAGAAATTTGTGATAATATGAAGAAACTGCACAATAATAAGTGAAATATTATCGAACTCGTTAGCTCCTATCTTCTAAAATATAAACAAACAGGTTATACTAAGAGTTAAAGAAGGTTAAAAGGAAAGGAAGTTTTAAGGAATGACTATGCATACCACCAAAATCTCAAAACTAAATTTAAGCATTCTATAGAAATAATTAATATTTCTAATTCTTTCCAATGGTTTTGAAAATAGTTCAAAGGAGTCTACCTGTTAAAGGAAAAAAAACACAAATCAATTTTAATTCGATTCCTATTTTTGGAATAAACAAAAGACGATATTAACCTTGAAGAAAGCTATCCTAAGGTGACAATGACTCTTCCCCTCAGCACTAATGACACATAATGGATTTTGTGATAATGAAATGTGTTGTTTAAAATAGCTGTCATTTAAGTTGTCTTGTTTTTTTAAATATTTAGCTTAAATATATTTTTTAAAGAATTTATCTACAAATGTCAAAATATGTATAGACTTAAATAATAAAATATATGTCAGCCGATGATCAATGTTGGCTTGATAAAAATGGGAAAAAAACGATGACATGTCAGGCACGAGGAAGAATTATCCATTGGTAATTGGCATTCATTTACTTAAGGAAAGTTACTAAATTACATCTCTCATCCCATGACCATTGCTTCCATTAGTTTGTTTCTGTGTCCTTGCAAATTACGGTGGAATCGATTGTAGTGTGTCCGTATGTATTTGCTGACTGTCATATATGTAATTCATTATGTAAAATTGTGCAAAGAGGTTGTGTGATGAGTCTAAGAGTTTTTTATTGAAAAGTCTGTAGTTATAGTATTTTTATTTATTTTTTTTATTTTTTTTTTTTTTTTTTTTTTGCACTACCAGAAATCAGAGGAGCGTAAGCTCAAACGGGTTTTAGTAAATATGTGTAAGTAGCAAGTTAAAAGTGGGTACAATAGTTTAAATCTTAGTTTTGTTGTTGCTGTTTATTGCGGCTTAACGTCCTTATGTACTCCAACTAGGGCAGGAAGGGCGGGCTATCCTACAGGTTATCAACCTATTGTAGTGTAGGGTGGGATGGTCCAGATTTATTTCGTGGGTCCGCCACTTTTTAAATTTTAACTTACCAGAGTGGGATTCGAACCCACGTCCTTCAGGTTACGAGCGTCCTGAGACCTTGCCCTAACTCACTCGACCATCGAGTCCCCCAGTCTTAGTTTTAAGGTTTGGCGTTTGTTCATTATATGCAGCGCCAAGTCATTCTCTTATCAAACGTCAATCCTTGATAATTTACTTGGTCAGTTTCTGGTAATGGGATATTATCTATCTACACAGTAGCTTAAAGATTATTTTTACTATCAATTTTTCAATATCCATTTTTTCTGTTTAGTTTTACATATAAGGCTTGGAATTCCAAAACCAAGTCCAATTTTCAGATTGATTTTTATTTTTTTTATTTTTTTGAAGTTTTACAACTAGACCATCCAGTCTGATCTATACCTTTATCGACGAGCTGTAAAAAATTAAAAAAAAATGGACTTGGCTGGTTTTGGAACTATACATCTTCATATATTTAACTGGTATAATTTATTCTAGGATTTTGTCGATTATTGAACCTACCAATTCTTGAAAACATAATCGGTATCAAGAAAAGACGATCAAAAGTCGATTATTAGGATCGGATCGGTAACTCTGTTGGTGATACTTTTGTGATACCTTAATATGTGATTATTATATCGATTTTAAGAATATAAAATTTCTTTTTAAATAGAAAAGAATTTTTGTGATCAACACAGTTTGGTATAAAAAAAAAAAATTCTCTCCAAAAATCAAGTATTCACATCACTAGTTTATTGATAGCTAATGGTTACAGCACATAAAGCAGTTGGAGAAGACGAAACTTGATTTGATTAATGTAATCGCTTTGTTGCAGTTTTTCTGTTATAAAAGAGGAAAAGAAACTCCTCAACAAAAAAGCAACAATTCCTTTAATGAGATAGCTGGGATTGGAAGGCAATCAAAGTGTGGAAAAACATGAACAATAAAGACTAAATTTAATAGACGTGAATACTTTCTAATCGACTGTAAACGCGACTCGGCATCCTTGAATTAAATTATGTAATGCAGCCGGCTATATTGTTTGTTAAAGGAATAGAATAGCTCTGGGGTCGAAGCAGGGGTTTTCTCACCATTGTTCTCAAGTCCAAGCTCGGCTCTAGCAGCGACTTATTTTTGTTTCATTAGCTGTGAATGGACTTTTGAGTAGAAAAACCGATTTTTAGAAAAAAAAAAAATAAAAAACAGGCCCCCTCCCCCGGCTAAGAAAGAATAACAGATGCTCTTATACGTTAAAAAGTTTTCGTTTAACATTTCTATGTATTTAGTTTGTGCAGATGTCATATTTTTTTTTTGTTTTATTTCATTTATATAAAAATTTTAAAATGACCCATTACAGTATCTTGGACATCTTCTTTCCAGACGGCTCTCAGGGTTTTCGGGTATTGAGGGTGATGGAAGTTGGGAGACTAGTGGTTTAGAGTGAGTATAGAGTTTACTATGAAAGTAAAGCTTCTGGTAAATTAATACATAACGAGTAGCTTTTATTACTTACATCATATTATTTTGTAAAGGTTCTTCGTTTCGTTTATTATGTGAAGAACCGCAAATGTTACTAAAACCTTTCATTATACAGCTGACATCCCGACTTATCCTTCCGCTGTCCTCACCACTTACTATACACTGATGGCACATGTGTGTTATCAGTAAATAATAATCCTTTCGTTGCATCCCAATCACTACAATCTCATATTACTAACATTGAAGAATGGTGTCGAAATTGGAGAATAAAAATAAATCCCAACAAATAACCTTTACCCTTCGACGTAAACCTACGACCTCCTGACCTACAGTATCCTTTAATGATAATCCACTAATCCCTGTTGAACAGATCCGCTACCTAGAACTCCACTTGGACAAACGTCTTACTTGCAATTCACATACACGATTAAAACGACAAGAAACTGCTCGTTGTAACAGACTACTTTAACATTTTCTAAACAAATGATCAAAGCTCCTAATCAATTAAAAAAGGCTTATTTACATGACTGTGATTAGACCTATTTGGACGTACGGAGTTGAGCTTTGGGGTTCCACGAAACAATCCAATTCATCTCGTATCCAATCCTTACAATCCAAAATCTTTCGAAAAATCATCAATGCTCCTTACTTTGTGGCCAATAAACTTATCCATAAAGATCTTAATGTTCCTTATTTTGCTGATTTAGCCCAGACCAAATACCTATCCATCCTTCCATAGTAAGCTCCATAACCACTCCAATCCACTAGTGTCCCAACTTGCTTCCCACTTCATTCCCGATAATCATCCGAGGCGTCAAAAAAGAAGATGGCCTAGATACCTTTTAGTGCAGATTTTTATTGAAGTGCTACTATTGAGTAGTTCTTCACAAGTTATTTAAATGTCATTGTAATCAATATCAAAACATTTACTTGATGCACATTATTTTGTATCTGTATGTATATCAATAAATGAAAAAAAAAAAAAAAAAAAAAAAGTTTTCATTCAACACTGAAGATAGGAGGATACATGTGACTTGAAACTGTTTAAGAATGCCTGGTATCCTAAAAAACGCTCACATCAACAAATCTTCAAATAAATCAACTCAGTTCGAAAATATGGAAGTATGAATTGTGTATAAACAAGTTTATGTTCCTGATTATAGGAGACAGTGATGAATGGAATGATGAAGGCAATTCGATGTAAAAAGAAGAAACGTGTAAAGAGCATTAACTGCGCAAGGTCAGGGCTGAGCTGGTGGGAGAGATATAAATAGCCATCTCTTGGCAATTAGCGTGTCCTCTGCGGTCCTTCCTCTGGCCGGTGGGGGGAGGGGGGGAGCGGGTCTGCCGAAGGAGTCACGGCGAAGGATAGTCTTCAGATCAAGGGCTGTACCCTTCACCTCTCCAAAGGTCGCTTCCATCGTGTCCTTTTCAAATCTGTTGGTTCGAGTGAACATTGCAAACTAGACCTTAGAGCGTAAATTGAATTCGTGTTTTGATTTAAATAATGTAATCTCAAATCGCCAATCATATTGAATATATTTACAAATTCTTTAAATAAATTCATGAGATTAGAATAGCTGCGTGAGGTGAATAGGCTGGAGGACACTGGGATCATAGAAGGTCATGTATTCTAGGTCAACAGGGAAAGCGGCGATCCTTAGCATTGAAGGCGCAGGTCTTTGCCTGAACGTAAGAGAAAAATAGTTCCATAAGTGGAAAACCTTTATTATGTAAATAAAAAAATATAAAATTTTTCTTGTTCCACAAAGCACTTATTTACGTGTGTCTGATGATTTGACTTCAGTTTTATCGTTTTAAGTTATTAATTCAAAACTTCCGATTTTCTACAAAAGACTCATTTACATGACAGTTATCAGACCTATTTGTACGTATGAAATTGAGCTTTATGGCTCCATTAAACCATCTAACTCATCTCGTATCCAATCCTTGCAATCCAAAATCCTTAGAAAAATCCTTAACGCTCCTTATTTTGTCACAAATAAACTTATCCATAAAGACTTCAATGTTCCATATGTTGCTGATTTAACCCAAACCAAACCTATCCTTTCATAGTAAACTCCATAACCAGTCAAATCCACTAGTCCTTCAACTTGCTTCCCATTCTATTCCTGACAACCCTCCGAGGCGTCTGAAAAGAAGATGTCCTCGGGACCTTCTCAAATAGAACTTTTATTGAAGTGCTACCAGTGGGTAGTTGCTTCAGAAGCAATTGTCATTTTATTATTTTATCTTATTATCACATTCACTGGATGTATGTTTTTTTTGCATGCACAGTTGTAAATTTCAATAGATAACAAAAAAAAAGTTGTTAAAGTTATGTACACATTGTAAACAATGGGTTAATTGAAGGAGATTACAAATGTTTTCAGCGGTGGTTAATTGAAAACAAATACAGTGGAACCTTACTAATCACTACTCCATTTCTTAGGCAGGCGTTCAAAGCTTCTAATTAATTACAAAATACTTATTTACATGATAGAAATTTGATCTATTCGGAAATATTGAGTCAAGCTTTGGAACTTCACTAAACCTTCCAATCAAATATCTTTCGTAGAATCCTGAATGTTCATTATTAAACCAAAAATAAACTTATCCATAATGATCTAAAAGTCCCTTATGTTTGCGATTTAGCCCAAACAAGATTCCTACCCTTCCTCGACAAGCTATACACCCACTCGAATCCACTAATCTCCCAACTTGCTTCGCACTTGATTTCCGATAACCCTCGAGGCGATAGAAAAGATGATGATCTGGTTCTTTTTACAAGTTATTTACATGTCATCATCTTCATTTTATTTCACATTTACTTATTTGATATATTGTTTACAGTTTTAAATCTCAATAAAGTATTTTTTTTTTTTTTTAAATCCTATTTGGTAATTATAATTTTATTTTATTTTATTTTCTTACATAGTTTACGACCACATTGGAGCACTTAAATCAATTCATATATACTGCAGCCTTTACTCTATAAGTTGTGGAGTTCTCTCAACCTCCTCTTTTCCTCCCAGAACTTCCTCATTCTTTCCGACCTGGTCGCCCTCTCCTCATCCGTAGCGGTGTATTGCTTTCCTTTGACTGTTTTTAAATAATTTGATTTTAGTCTAGTATATTTTTTAAAATTTAAATAAGCTATAGTATCCAATAATTACAATACACAATCCTAAGAAAAATCCTTTGTGCTCCTTACTTCGCCACAAATAAACTTATCCACAAAGATCTTAATATACATTTCTGACTTAGCTTAACCTAGATAACTATCCTTTCATAGCGAACTCCACAAACATTCAAATCCAACAATAGATCACAACTTACCTCTCGTTCCATTCCGGATAACCCTACGATGCTCCTGAAAAGGAGATGGCCTCGGGGCCTTTTAATATAGTACTTCATTATATAGAACCTTTATAAGTGCTATCAATGGGTAGTTAATTTAAAAAACAAGTGACGTGTCATTTGTAGCATTATCATCACATTTACTTGATGTATTAAATTTTTATATTGTATACAGTTGCGAATTTCAATAAATAATAAAAAAAAAATAAATAAATAATAATAATCTATAAATGTGTATTTAATTTAATGTATATTAGTTATTGCACTTTATTGTGGCAGATTATACTATAAAAATAATTTTTCAAAATAAAAACATAAATAAGCTGGACTAAAAATTTAATAATGTAAAAAAAACAACCCTTCTGTACCACTCTAATAAAAGTTCTGTATTAAAAGAACCAGATCCTTTATAAATGCCGTAGCATATCAACGGGAATCAAATGGCTAGAAAGTTAATATCTTATCGAATTTAAGCAAATTAGAAATATGGGGCACTAAGGTCATTGTCGATAAGTTCACTTGTGATATAATAAGGAGAATGGTGGGTATTACGAATGATCTCTATTCAGAGTGAATGGATATAGGAAAAATTCGATATTTTTTTATATATAGATATTTATTCGATATTTTCGATATGTATTATATATAATAGAATACAAAAATATTTATCACCAACAAACATTTAGCTTAAAACTACCTCTAAACAAAAACAAACAAAATACAGCCATTATAAGTTTATTATCTATTTCATAGCAGAATTTTCCGGTCCATTGAGCATTTAGATTCTCACCTAAAAGAGAAAATTTTCCAGGCTGGAAAAGTGGCGTTTATCCTTTAGCCAATATCGATAACTTGGCTAGAAAATTAGTTTATCTATTCAGAATCGATAGCAATGGGGTTTGCACAACATCGGCTGAGCGCCACTGCCTTGGGCAATATCCGAGGCATTATCTCCCTGATAGCACTGCGAAGTTATCATACCATAAATGGGTTGAAATGTTTCAGTAAAATCTAAGAGGATCCAAAGGAAATATCTGGAATTTTCAAAAAAAAAAAAACTTAAAAAAAAAAAAGGCTGAAAATAACATTGGTTATTTAGGCCACCTATCTGTTTGTGATTTTTTTTAATTTATTTGTTAGTACATGAAAAATTGGACTAATATTTTGTTATTTATATTTTATAAAAGGCTCATACAGAACCAGAAAAATCATCTGAGGAGTAAAACTTTTCAAAGGACACAAAATAACGGCAAAACTGGAATTCTTTCAATAGTTAAATAATACTTTGCAGACTATAATACAAAGATTTTCCCTTTCATTCATGAGTTCACATGAATATCCAAACAAAAAATTTTTACTGTGTGAAAACCTTATCTTCTAAGGGGCACCTTGATTTATTTATTGACTTTTTGATGTAATTTTTTAGGTAAAGTCCAAAACTGTTGGATTTTTGATAGGTTTGATCAGCTTCTTACCTGCTACACGTGTCTATGTTTTTTTCAACAGTTTTCATTTTCTTTTTTTTTTTTTCTATATTTAGTTTCGACTCTTCAAGGTCATTGGCAGTTCATCAATGGGTAGAACTTCCATTCTTTTTCAAAATAAATCTTTTATTTTTTATAAATTTAAAATACATTAAATTATAATGGCGTTTAGTCCGTTCTGAATAAAAACATTTTACCAAGCAATAGAGGAGAAAAAAATTAAAAGAAAAACATTTTTTTTTGGACAAATAGTGGATTAATCCACTATTTATCCCTTTTTGAAAGACGGCGCCACAACATATGAGCGAAAAAATAATACTAGTACAGAAAAATAATTAAAATTTTAAAATAAATAACTAACCAATATGTATGACCTAATAATAAAGATGGATAGTCAGCACTTACAAAATCCTATCGTCTATGTCTCGGTTCTCCTCTTCGCCCTCAAAAAAAAAATTAATATTTAATTTAATTTATATGTTAAACTAAATTAAACTAAAGAATTTTAGTTAAGTAAAAATTCATTATTGAGATAGGTTCTGATACCCTGATTTGTATGTATGTTTTTAGCTACGCTATCCATTTAAATGAAAATAATTACTCTCGAGTGAAACTAATACATCAAGTAGAAAATAGTGTAAAATTAAATATTTATGATTCATCAGAAAACAATACATCGTTCAATAGCAATCCAGATTTTTGTTTAAATTATCAGATAAATATTTGCAATAGTCAGATTTTAAATTTGTTCCTAGTATGAACAGAAAAAACCAACAAGTCATAGGGGAAACCGAAAAGACGACCTATCTATATGACCCTTCTGTATCTTTACTCTCTGCTCTAGGTTCTGATACATTTTAGAAGCCCTTTTTATTTTGATGTGATGCACATGTTTGATTTATTATGTAACATTTAAAAAAAAATGTATATAAAAATAATATATGTAGTAAAAAGCTTATGTTTGGAAAAAGTTTGTATGTTTTAAGAAAATATGATGAAAGTTTTAACATCCGAAACTATTCTTTGAAAAAAAAAAATCAATAGAAGTGGCAAATAGTTCCTTTTACGATTTTTCTTAATATTTCACTTTGAAGTGGAAACTAGTTTTCTCTTTTTTGATTTTCATGTAGCAGAATTAATATTACATTTATAGACACTTTTTTAAAAGGTAATGATTAATAGTTTCCATCTTAAAGGAACTTGAGGACTTTCTTATTTTTACAAGTGGGATTTATTAAGCTTACTCGAATATCAATCGCATTCAATCCTTCCAATCCAAAATCCTCCGCACTATAGTAAATGCTCCTTACTATGTTTCCAACAAAACCCTACATAATGATCTCAATATACAATACGTCCTCGACATTATACCCCTTAAATTTTCAAACTTCCATCGCAACCTTTCCTCTGGCCCAATCATTATCCAGTTCCACACATCCTGATAACCTCCCTCGCAGACTAAAACAGCAGTGCCCCCGAGATCTTAAAATTACTTATATTGGAGTTCTGGCAATGACCAGCTTCTCTACTCATGCCCTAAATGAATTTTACAGCGCTCTCACTAAGCCTCCACTGATTTTTTTTTTACACCAGTGACGCAGCTGAGAGAGAAGAGCTGGGATCTCTCTGTGCCTGGCTTATCCCTTCATAAGTGGAGGGACGGGTCTGGCTCATCCCTAGGATGAGTGTAAATTGTAAATAGAGTATAATTGTATTTTTATCTTTTATTATTAGTATTGTTTACATTTTTTTATTTTATTTTATTTTTTTTAGTTTTACTATTTCATTTCGTATATAGTATTTTTTATATTGTTTATGTATAGCATAGTTCTTTTTTTGTTCTCTTTTTCTTTTCTTACATTACTTATTTACTTTATTTTATTATTTTATTTTAATTTTTTTTTCTCATTGTACATAATGTGTGAATGTAATCATACACCATCTATATTATTTATTGCCCCATTTGTTGCAGATTGTAAAAATTGCTCAATAAAAGATTTAACTTTAAAAAAAAATTAAGCGTACTATTCTATTTTACCTTAGTGATCGAACTAGTAATTCGGAGAGCAAGAGAGAGATAGAGATATACATATCTTGATAGAGAGACAGAGAGAGTGAATGAGAGAGAGAGAGAGAGAGAGAGAGAGAGAGAGAGAGAATGAGAGAGAGAGAGAGAGAGAGAGAGAGAGAGAGAGAGAATGAGAGAGAGAGAGAGAGAGAGAGAGAGAGAGAGAGAGAGAGAGAGAGAGAGAGAGAGAGAGTGAGAGTGAGAGTGGAGAAGAGTGAGAGAGTGAGAGAGAGAGAGAGAGAGAGAGAGAGAGAGAGAGAGAGAGAGAGAGAGAGAGAGAGAGAGAGAGAGAGAGAGAGAGAGAGAGAGAGAGAGAGAGAGAGAGAGAGAGAGAGAGAGAGAGAGAGAGAGAGAGAGAGAGAGAGAGAGAGAGTGAGAGACAGTGAGAGAGAGTGAGACAGAGAGAGAGAGTGAGACGGTGTGATGATAATCTTAACTCGAACGAACTTTTTTAGATTTGTAGACAACAATCTATCTATTTCCATAGCTATCTGCCTATTTCTATAACTGTCTATCTATTTCCATCCTGACCCCTCTATCCTCTCTGACCCAGAGCCCTCCCCGAGCTGCCTACGAAGGTATCTTCCTCAGATTATCAGATGGCTTGTGCAAGAGGGATCACGTTTTCTGACATGGCCTCAGGCTGGTGAAGTTCAAATGCAAATATTGCGCCGTGAAATTCAAATAGTCTACTTTTTCACTTGAGGATATCAGGTGACTGATAATGTGTCATGGAAACTGCCGGCACCGTTACTTATGAATGTGTAACGCCCTGCCCGCTTCGGTGGGATTTGTATGAATTTTGTATCTGTTTTGCTCCGTTGCAATAAAATGTGTTAATATATACCTCTGACGTGTTCCCAAAAAAAAAAAAAAAAGTTAAAGCAAATTTATTCCTTTCCATGATTTAAATCATGTAGTTAAATATTGTAATATTGTATATAGTATAATCTATTACAAATTGATAAATATCATAGAAGTGGAAGATCATTTTTTAATTTACATAGCTTGTTAAAATTGATTGAGCAATGGAACAATAATCCATTACTATTTAAAATCAAATAGAAAATAATAAATATATAAATAATTTATTTTTATGGCTAAATTATTAGTGCTTTTTTTCCAGCGACAAACAAAAAAAAAAAAAAAAAAATAATACATATCATTTATAAAATAATTCTGCTTTACTTAACTAACTACATATATACGCATTCAAAAGAAAAAAATAATATTAACGAAAACATAATTAAAATAGAAATATTAAAATTTGAGTTTCCAATTACAAGTACCTGCAGCCTCTTTGTTTTAGGTATAATTCGAGTTTGGTATAATTAAAACCGTTTTTCAGGCATATTTTTTATAAAAACCTAACAAAAAAATATATATGTATTAGGGTAAAAAATTCTAAGAGCCTTTTATTTTTTTTTGTCTTAGCGTACGGCTATTTTCTTTTGTTTAAACACTTAAAAATATGAACAAATGGTTATTTTAACATTCATTCATAAATGTTTCGAGAGACTAGTACAAAACATGGCAACGGTCTATCTAATTGGGTAACCCGAATCATGATCAGTGCTTGTATTATATTAAATTTACTGATTTCAATATTCTATTACAGGTGTATACAAAAAAAAAAAAAATGAAGTTAAAAGAAAAATTAATATTTTGAATTATTTCAAAATAAAACCAGGCAACTTCATGACCGAGCGGTTCGGGACAAGGTTGTCTTTGACGGGAGATCGGTAGGTCCGAATCTCATCTGGACGGATTGAAATTTATTTCGTAGTGGACCCACGGAATGAATACTGACCATTCCACTCTGGCTAGAATAGGTTGGCAACCTGTAGGACAACCCGTCCAACTTCCTTAAGTTAGACGATATAAGAATTATAAATCCAATAAAAAAATAATATAAAAACATTTAGTATGCATATTTTTATTTATCATCTACATTCATGTTAAAATTAAATCGATTGTGGTTACAATTGTATACATAAATGTTTAAAACATATTTATTGTTGTAGAGGAAAAGGTATAAAAATGAGCATAGGTGTAAATATCCCTAGTGGCTATGGGAGATATTGAAGACTGGCGGCGAGGATTAACGATGGAGCCATTTGTTAATATAAGATAGCAGTAAACAGTTGTAACCATTCTCTCAAATTCTCAACCATTTTGTATTGCTTTATTCTGTTTTTAAACTATTTTTAGTGACTTTTTCGTAGAGGGATCATAATGCACACCCTATTTTCCCTGACTCTATCTCCAAAGCTTTATATAAATCGTCGTTTTCGAAATACAATAATTGATATTAATCATTGTTTCGTCTTTTTAGGAAACTTGTTATAGTTGTTAATGAATGACGAAAATTTAGAATTTTCAAATTGAAAGTAACTTTAAATAAAAAACAAGAAGGGGTGCTTATATTTACTTCTTTTTCCTCGTATATTATTATATTCCAATAAATCTGAATTTTCAGTAATTCTAAATAGCTTTTGTTATATCGATTTCTGATCACTTTACATTAAATATAAGAGCGTATATATGTAGCACTGAACAGTCGGTTGAGAGCAAAAATCGTAGTTTTAGGAAAAATCGATTTTTTCCCACAATGATCCAATAATTACTATTTATCTCTGTGATAGCCTCATATTTAGGAGTCAATTAAAGTTTAAGAAATAGCTCTCTTGTGATACCCTGATCCCTAAATTCACATACACACTTAAAACTCAAAGTGCACTTAACCGAATATTCTCAAGTGCTCTCTATTCTCTATTCTCTATTCTCAAGATATATCCTAATTATATATATATATATATAAGTCAAGGACCGAAGCAGGCTAGTATTAGCCTTAATCCTATCACTAGTCATAACAAACACTGTACCTGTATAAATAAAGCTGCCTCAGAGCAATAAATCAGTTATATTCTAACAGTCATACTGCGTTGTTCTTCACCCTTTTATTTCTTTTTTTTAAGTTATTTTTCGTCAGCTTATTTAACTGGTGCCGAAACCCGGGAAGACGAGGAGAGAGGACCAAAGGTAGGAAAATTTTTTCCTTTTCCTTTTTGGTCAGGAGTAAGTGGTATTTATGGAGAACATTTTGAAGCCAGCCGTGCTTCAAATCAACCCCGAACAAGAAATAGCACGTGAAACCATGGCAGAAGCACACGCCAACACCCTGGCCTGGCTGAAGGTGAGGACAGCTACGGCGCAGGATCTCAGGAAGGCGGTGTCAGACATCGAGCGGTTCACGGGAGAAATAGGCGAACTGAACCACTTCTTGAAGAGTATAGACCGCGTGATGTCCAGAATTGATGTGAAAAGAGCCGAAGGACTCCTGGACGCGCACGACGCGGAATCCCTGAGGGCGGACTTAGTATGCCGCATAAGGAGGAACGTCTTGAACCACATCCAGGCGGATGAAGAGACGCCCTGGGACATCATCAAGGAGAGGTTAAAGAAGGCCTACGGAGGAGGGAGATGGACGCCGGAAGAGGATCTCTTCCAACTCTTCAGAGAGAGCAGGCATCCTCGGCAGAGCAGCGGGCGCTATGCAGGTGAGCTGCTCATGAAATTTAATAAAGTGACGGAGAAAATGAGGGAGACAGCGAGCGCCCAGGAGGTAGAAGCAAGGATGGCTTTTGTCGCAACCATCCTTAAGGTACAGCTGGCCCGAGAAACGGGGAAAAAGGATAACTTCCCCCGAGACAAGGGATTCGTGGAGTGCGCCCAGGAACTAATGGACATGGGTGCCCGCGAAGAAGAAAGCCGGCCGGAACGGGAGGAGGAGGAAAGGAGCTGGACCGAGGTGGTGCATCGAAGACCTCGAGGCCCACCGTGGAGAAGCAGAGAGGCCGAAAGAAGAACCGATCAGCCAAGGAGAACCGATCATAAGAAGCCGGGGCCAAGAAGATCTGGTAGTAAGAGGGAGGACCGGCGGTGCCACGGGTGTGGCAAGCCAGGGCATCTGGTCGCACAATGTCCCCGCACAAAGTGCTTTGAATGCGGGAACGAAGGCCACATTGCGAGGCAATGCCCCTACATGTTTAGACGGAAGGAACATCCACGAGGTGAGCCCATGGAGATCAACAGGGTCTGGAGGAGACAGAGGCCACGACCAGAGTCTCCGGGATCATCAGGGACATCCGAGGTGTCGGATACTGAGAGAGAGGACCCAGGACTAGGGAGCAGCGGAGACGAGGGAACTGGCAGACGGGAGCGGAGCGGCCGGAGGAGGGCGGCACAACCTGGACGGGTGGCGGCCTGAGGAGGGTGTCAGAGGAGAGGCGACCGCATCTTAGAGGTAAACAATGTGAGGGCGAGAAGCGGCGGTCTGCCTATCATCCGAGTGGAGCGAGGGGTAAGGTGTCTGGTGGACACCGGGAGCTCCAGCACCATCCTGAGTCGGCGAGCGGCGGAGCGTTTGAGTGGCTGCAATGGAGCACTCCAGGTAAGGGTATGTTCTTGTAACTTAATTACTCTGGGTGGCCCTTGTACCATTGAGGGGGAGATCGAGATGGATTTAGGGAAATGGTCGGACAGAGGGGGAAAACTAGTGTGCCATGTAATGGGGGAAATGTCCAACTCATACAATGCCATTATAGGGTGCGATCTATTAGAAAGGGTAGGGGCCAGAGTGAGGAATAAGGAGGGAAGGTGGAGCGTTAAGATTGGGAAAAAAGCAATACAGGTGTTGCTCGGTATTAAAAGGGGAGAAAGGGCAAATTGGGGTGGTAGACAGAGCGGAAGACTGGAGGGGGAAGATTTTAAGAGAGTTCGATGACATTTTCTTCAAGGAGGGCGATAGGTTGGGCGTCACGGGTAGGGCGGAGAATGAGATACCGCTGAAGGAGGAGCGGGGTTACATATGTTAAAGAAAGGAGATACCCACAGGCGCTCCGCAAGCATATCCGGGAGGAGATCGAGGACCTGAAGCGACAAGGGATCGTCGTCGATAGCACTTCCCCCTACAATAGTCCGCTCTGGGCCGTGAGAAAGAAGAGTTCCCCCGGGAGGAGAAATATAGGGTTGTCATAGACTACCGCAAACTAAACGAGAACACCCGGGACGAGAAATACCCTATCCCCAGATTCGAAGACATCTTAGATAGGTTAAGTGGGGCTAAGATATTTAGCACATTGGATCTGAAAGCCGGGTACCACCAGATCCGAATGAACCCCAGGGACCAGTGTAAGACGGCCTTCACCTTCGAGCGAGGGCACTACGAGTTCACCCGGATGCCGTTTGGGCTTAAGAACGCGCCCATTACTTTCCAGAGGATCATGGATGAGCTCCTGAGGGGTCTGGATGAAAGTATGTGCCAGATTTACATGGATGATCTCTTGGTTTTCAGTAAATCGGAGGGCGAGCATCTGGCACATCTCAGGGCGGTATTCGGGAGAATTCGGGAATTTGGCCTGAAGCTTTCATTGGAAAAGTCGCGGCTGGGGGAAAGCGAAATTAGTTTCCTGGGGCATACGATATCGGAAGACGGTGTGAAGCCGGATAGAGGGAAAGTGGAGGCAATCGCGAGAATGGCAATTCCGCGGGACGTTAAGGGCATACGGCGGCTACTGGGTTCCCTGAATTACTACCGTAGATTTATCCCCGAGATGGCGAGGTTCCTAGTTCCGTTAAACAACTTATTGAAGAAGGGCAGGAAAATTTTTATCACTCCGGAAATGGAAAATAACATCAGGCGCTGCATGGAGGAGCTGCAGAGAGAGCCGGTATTAGCCTTCCCGGACTTCAATAAGGTGTTTACCGTAACTACGGATGCGAGCGAATACGCGTTGGGGGCGGTGTTATCGCAAGAGAACGAGAAAGGGGAGAGGCCGGTAGCGTATGCGAGCCGAAGGTTGACGGACGCGGAGACGCGGTATAGTGCGTTAGAGAGGGAACTGCTCGGGATTGTATGGGCTGTGGACCACTTCCGTCCGTATATCTTTGGAAGGAAATTTAGGGTCCACACGGACCACAGACCATTACAGTGGATTGGGAAGTTAAAAGAATCTTCCGCAAGAGTTACGCGATGGAAGGAGTTCCTCAGCCAGTACAATCTCGAGATAGTGTACAAGCCTGGAAAGAGAACGTGGTTGCGGATTGGTTATCGCGCGCACTAATGATAAATGCCGTTGAGGGGGACGAACCGGGACCGTCGGGGGATATACGTCAGTTCCTTAGGGAGTGGACACCGGAGGGAGAAGGTGAGGATGAGACGCGCAGTGGTAGGGAGGATTCCCAAGAAGATGAAAGTTCCGCGGATGAGAGGCCCTCAGACATGGAAGAAGTAGATGAAATAGTAAACGATAAGAGAGATCAGATCATCTGGAAGACCAGGACTGAGGGTCTCCCAAAGGCGGACTTTTCGAAATATGGAAAAAGTAATGTCGTCACCATCTGGACGGAGCCTGGGATTAGGGAGGAGTCGATGGTGAAACTACTGCGCGGGGTGACTAAGGAGGGAAAGACGTATCACCTCTATATCGGGAATACCACTATATGGGAGAGAGTTAAGAGGCTTTGGAAGGAGGAGAAGATCGGGATCGACCGAACTTTTATTAGGTGCTTGAGGTCGGTAGAGGTGGTACAGGACGTCGAACGGCAGAAGGAGGTAACCCTATCATACCACCAGGGGAAGACGAACCACCGTGGGACACAGGAGACTCTCCAAGCATTGAAACGGAGGTATTTCTGGTGGGGCATGAAGCGGACGATCCAAGAGGTCATTGGGTCGTGCGAGGTATGCCTCACCACGAAATACGACCGCCATCCCCCAGGGTGGGTACAGGAAGAGACACCTACGGTAGTGTTCCCCTTATCGGATCTCCAAGTAGATACTTTTAAGTGGCGGGGATACCAATGGGTCACCATTTTGATGTATTTAGCAAATGGGCCCTAGCTCATCTCGTACAGGCTAAATCGGCGGAGGCGATATTGGGGGCGTTGAGAGCCTGGTTTAGGGCGTACGGGATCCCGGATCGCATCACGTCGGACGGGGGTCTTGAATTTGACAACGCGCGGGTTAGGGCGGAGGCCAAGGAGTTGGATATTATATGGCACATTAATACCCCAGGGCATTCCAAGGGCAGAGGGGGGGGGTGATTGAGAGGCTTCATGGGACCCTTAGTGACCACCTGCGAATCTATCAAGTAGAGAAGGGACTAGAACCGGACATCGCGATGGAAAAGGCGGTTGCCGCGTATAACGGTTCCATCCACAGCTCGACGGGATATTCGCCGGTGGAAATTATCTTTGGGCTCGGGAGCGACGCCGAGACTTCCGCGACACCGTAGTGGGGGAAGAACTGGTAAATTCCATCGCTAACCGTCGGTGGGCATTCGGTAAGTTATGGGGAAAAGCGCGTGAGCGCATAGTCAAGGAGAAGAAGCAACGGATTGAGAGGGAGAACGTGAGAGTACGGGATGTTGCGGGAAAAATCAAAATCGGAATGGTCGTGTATAGGAAAAAGAGTACGAACCGAGGGAAAGAGGTTTGTAGGTATGAAGGGCCATTCCGGGTAATTTGTATAAGGGAGCACAATGTGGTGACGTTGGAGAGCGTCAAAGAGCCGCGGAAGCGGAGAAACGTGCATGTGGAGCAATTAAAAATCCCTATTGAGGAACAGTTTATGCCCTGATCTGTGAGTGGTCCGTTGCCAGCAACGGAAGAAGAATTTTATTTTTTTTGTAATTTTTTTTGTGTTTTGTCGTTTTGCAGAAAAATGTTTTTTTTTTTTTTGAGATTTGGAGCAAAGTTTGTTTATGTAAAATTAATTTTATTTTATGTATATTGTAGAGGTAATGTGAAATTGTAAATAAGTGAAAAGAGATATATATTATTTTTGTACATAGGAAATTTTAGTTTTATTTGTGTATGTGTGTGAGTACGTTTTATTTTATTTTTTTTTTTTTTTGGATAAGTGGTTAGTTGTAAGTTAGTTTTAAGTATTGTTTTTATGATGTAAATAGAGTTTTACTGTTGTACTATGTCAGGTTAAGGATTATAGAGTAAAGTTTCTTTTGTTGTATTATCAGGTGGACTTTGTATCATAGAGAATTAAGACAGTGTATTTAAAATATGGATAGAATTAGTTGGTAGAAGTATGGACGGGATAGGATTGGGGTGATTATGTACCGCTACCTGCTTCGGCCTTTGACCATGAGGGGATGAGTCTCTGGACTCCTTAATACCGTATTGGTTATTACCCAATATTAGAGTTTATGAAAGATGGTCATAAACTGGAGGGGGGAAGTCAAGGACCGAAGCAGGCTAGTATTAGCCTTAATCTATCACTAGTCATAACAACACTGTACCTGTATAAATAAAGCTGCCTCAGAGCAATAAATCAGTTATATTCTAACAGTCATACTGCGTTGTTCTTCACCCTTTTATTTCTTTTTTTTAAGTTATTTTTCGTCAGCTTATTTAACTTATATATATATATATATATATATATATATATATATGTGTGTATGTGTGTGTGTGTGTGTGTATGGTCGATTTAATTTGTCTGAATAGGTCAATTTTAAATACTATTATTTTTCTTGTTATGGATAAAATTACAATAGGGGTTACTTATTTTCAAAGTTAATAAATCAAGAGATGTTCGTAAAGGGTTGATTGCTGTGTCAATATCCGAAAAATTTTAGTAATGAGGATACATAGAAGGCCAAGTAAATAAGGAAAACCCTGTTAGATTTAATTCAAATTAACCTGTTATATTTATATTATTTAATAAGTGAATAATTAAAAAGTAAATATTTTCTCTTTGTCAGAAGGAAACAAGGCCTTGTTTTAAATAAAACTTGACTGACCTGTATTAAAATAATTTTTTTTAATAATTAAAAATATAATTAAAAAGCCCAAACCAGCTATCTTTACTCCCAAACCCCATAATAATTCAAACCCACTAGTATCTCAACTCGCTTCCTATTCTATTACAGATAACATTCCTAGGTGTGTGAAAAGAAAATTATGAATAAATTGAATAACGCATAAACAGATAACAATTTATTTGAATGAATCCAAACTGTGGTTTTTATTATTGTATGAAGTATTTTATTATTATTTTTTTGTTTATTTACAAGAGAAAAGTTAAACGAACAATTAAAAATTTTGATTCTTCATTTAGAATGTAATATTTATAGCTATACAGGTCAGGGTTAAATATATCAGTAATATATTATAAATAGGAGGAAAAAATATGAGAATATAAAATATCAGTAGTATTCCTAATACATATATATATATATATATATATATTATATATATATATATATATATATATATATATATATATATATTTTTTTTTTTTTTCCTAGGAAAAAATAAAATTTCACTATTCATATATTTCTCAAAACCAAGTAATGTTTTTACCCCTAAATTAGCTTTACAACAGACTGGGGTATTAACGAAGGGACGATATCCTAGCATCGCTGAACATGGGTTTTACCTGCCCTAGTGATATCATACGCTCTGATCCTCCGATCTGGGGCAGATGTAAATATTCCTCCTCAGGTGAAAACCAATACCTCGGTGTCCTACTCTTCTGATAGATGGAGTGTTGTTTCGTTTGTTCGGTCTATTGAGGCTGATGGAACTACGGCTTAGGGTTCTTTGTCACGAACCAGTTCTTATACTAACAAAAATCTTATTTTAGCAGTAAAATATTTATTTACGACTATTACTAGGAAGGGTAACAAACCAGAAGTTTGATGTCGATTAGATGAACTAATATGTAATTATATCGAATGTATTTGAATGATCCAGAACTCCACTTCCCATCTCAAAATTAATCGAACCTGATCGATGGATCGAGCGTCACCAAGAACCTCTGACTACTCACCTAACTCCAATCCCGTTAAACCATAAATACTCAAGATCAACCAGGACGCTATTCTCCCATATACGTTTTGGTCTACCTCTCAGACGTTTACCTAACTACATTAAATTCTAAATTCTCCGGTATCTTTATCTTTTTGGGGCTAAATGTGCTACCCGGTACTTTATTTTCGAAAACTTTATTACGTTGTTCTTCCTTTTACGTAAGCGGTCATATTTTGATCCATCGAGAACCGGTGATAGTATGTCTTACGTAACCTAATTTTTAAATTTTGGGAGAGCAATTGCGAACTGCGTGGTTTTGGACTGAGTTATAAGAAGCATTTCCGAATTTTAATCATGCCTTCATTTGCTCTTGAATTTTTATTTTTGCTGGATATTATAGACTCCAGATATTTAAACTGTTCCACACATTCAAATTAAATCCCTGAAATATCTATATCACCGAAATCATAACCGTTTCTTCTGCTCTCGCAATCTCCTGAGTGCTGTTAAGCGTGCAGTAACATCCTCTGACCATCTTGTCCAACGGTCGCTGTCCTGTGTAAGCCTTCCAAACCTCCAGTGTGTCCCTGTCCTCTGTCACCAATATGCCATGCTCATCTTTTACACTTCTCACAGGCTTTGCTTTTGTGTCCTTAGTGTTTCTTGATGTGCCAGAATTTCCTTATATTTTCTTTATAGTTTTTGTCCAGCTCTAGCCCGAATTCCTCCCAAGATTTCCTCTTAGCTTCCTTAACTATTGTCTTAGAGTTGTTCCTTTTATCCATGTACATTGCCCAGTCTCCTGATGACTTGCTTCTACAGTACCTTTTCCAGGCCTCTTTCTTTGCAGATATGGCTTGTTTCACTTCCTCACTCCACCACCTAGTTTTCTTAGTAGTAGGTCTTATTTGTTGCAAGCCACATACTTCCTCTGCTGTTTTGAGTATACTGTATTTGATTTGCGCCCACATAGTGTCAACAACTGTGTCCCCATTTACTTCTTGAAGTTGGACTTGAAGCCGACTTACATAAGCCTGCTGTTTTCCCTCTTCTTTTAGCTTGCTAATAGATATCCTATTATAAGACTTGCCGGTCTTATTCCGCGGTTTTAGTATCTTAGAGTCAGCCACCAACAGCCTGTGGTCCGTATTTAATTCTGCTTCTCATATAACTTTAATGTCTGTAAAGTATTGTCTGAGTTCCCTATCAATGACAAAATAATCAATGATGCTCTTTCTGGTGTCTATCCCATCGCCTCTTTCGAATGTGATCTTATGAACCGTCTTATGGTTATATCATGAGTTTCCCTTAAGCATATTATTTTCCACACAGAACCCAATCAGCCTGATTCCATTGTTATTGGTACAGTCTTCACCTCCCCATATACCCATCGTTCCGAAGGCTGCTTGATGATCCCGACCTGTTCTTGCATTTAACCGTTTCTATTACTAACAATATATATTTCGTTTTATTGGCATTAAATACTAGACCAATTTTTTACTATTTTTTATGAATGTCGTGTTTAGTATAATAATTTCCTCACCTTCTAGCAAAAAATAACTCAGTTCGTGCCTTCTGTACAAAAACCTAAAAACAAGGATCAACAAGGCTATTACAGTTCTTTACTAAAACGTGGCTCATAACATTAAAGGTAAACATAGTTCAGCTAACAGCAGCGCGAACGTTAAATTAAAATGGTCATCCAAATTCGTTGGATTTACTAACGACTGAATCCCTTCGGAAACGTCAGGTAAACGTCCGATGGGTTGAGCGAGACGTAGTTGGGAGGATTATATTAGAGTTTTTGTTTAGGATGGAGGGAGGTGTATTGCCATAATTGGTGATGAAGGCATCGAAAGTTTGCTAGCCTTTTGTTACTGTTAAAATTTATATAGCATATTCTTATTTATATGCATCAACAAGAGACTTTGAAGAGAATTATCTAGACCAAAACCTATCATATCCAAATCCTTCTAAAAATACTTCATTTATTTTTTGTAAGGAGATTAGATTTCATCTCCATGTGAAGGCTGTTTACAATTATTTTAGATGTTCACGATATTCATCCCTATAAAGCATAATTACAATAAAAATACAAGCTTAAGACAAAAAAGAATTAGTTAATTTGTATTTATCGCTTATAAATCTTCATGATAGAAGTAATTATTGCTACAGCAATAATGTAGCTACGATAAATTTAGACATGAAACCAGATATATTATTTTCTCAAGGCAGGTTACTACAACTATTAAAGATGAAAACATTTAGATTACCTGTAAGAATGCTCTTTACATCTAAAACACGTCGAACCCTTTCTTTCCTTTTAAATATATTTATTTGTAATGAATTCCCAAAATATTTGATTCAGAAAGTAAACTGTACCTGAAATAAAAAATTAAAAAACATGATTAATATGATTTGTTTATTGATATATTTTCTTTTTTACATAAATAGTCAAAATAAAATGAAGTTAAAATATATCATAAATATATTGGAGTTAAAGCTCATAAAAATATGTATGAAGTTAGCAAAATAATTGTGTATATCAAATATCATGCCAATATTTGAAAATTAATAATATAATTAAATTAATTAACTTACATTTTTTTTTCTCTAAAACTAAAATGTAATAACAGTAAAGCTAAATACACCGGTAAAACTGAACGATAAGTAAATCAAAGATTAAAAGAAAATATTATAATGAAGAATTACAAATTTTCAATTTTTAAAAAATGAAAATAACCATATATTCAACAGTGTCGGGAGTGGAGCTAATATTTACGTATAATCGGATATAATAAAATCGTTCAAAACCAATCCAGGATTTTGTTTCAATGACCAGATACATTTTTCCAATATTTCTTTCCACTAGGAACATCAAAACCAACCAGGCATAGGGAAAACCGAAATACTCCTTGATATTTACACTCGGACCTTTACACCTTTCTCTGTATTAAGTCTCTTATAGGTCATAATGTCTTTCTGAAGTCTTGCCTCATTAGATGAATCATTTGATTTCTTGTCTTCCATTTAAAAAAAAAAATGATATATATAATCTATGTAGCAAACTTCTGATGTTTTAAATTTTTTCGTATATTTTTAGAACTGATGAAGAATGTGGTAACTAGTTATCAAATAAAAAGTAATTTCAATATAAATGACATATAATTCATCAATCCTAACAAAGAAGTACGTTTTATTTTTTATTTTTCAATTTATTTTAATTTACTTATAATGAAGAAGTTCAGGCTGCAGTCGATAAAAAAAAAAAAAAAAAAAAAAAAAAAAAAAAAAAAAAAAAAAAAAAAAAAAAAAAAAAAAAAAAAAAAAAAAAAAAAAAAAAAAAAAAAAAAAAAAAATTTAAACAATTTAAACAATTAACAATTATTATTTTACTATTCTAAAATAAACTTCTTTTTGTATATTTCTTTAATAAAACTGGATGAAAGAGTTGATCACATATATATTTTTTTTTTCATTTTGATCCATGCCAGGAGGAGGTACAGTTGAGTGATACTCTGTGTGAACGGTTATGTCTGAACGGTATTGAAATAAGGTGTGAAGAAAAAATAAAATAAAATTTTCGTAGAAAATAATTAAAGTATTAATAAATAATTAATTACTTAAATATACTTAATTAACAATACCTACTATTCATGAAGACATATAATGTTACAATAGTGCAGTCTAAAAAATATATTCGGCTCATAGAATTGACTAGGCTGGTTGTAACTGGTTAAACTAGATATGCAGTTAAAGTCCTATTTTAAGTTCTCTTGGAGGACTTACTTTTTATGACCTTGTTTCAAGTTGCTCGGGTCTGCTCTTCTTGCCAAGTTGGGTTCGTTAACTCAACAATGTTCAGTAGTCACTGTTTGAAACTTAGTTAGGTATTTTCCCTCTCTTATCATTAGTATTATTAAAACTTGATAATACTGGTTATACTAAACAATTTTTTTACAAGAACAAGAATGATATACATACGACGGGACCGTGGCTTGCTTGAACAATCGAAATTTTAGTAGAAACTTAGAAGAAAAAGATGAAGAAAACTGACAGAATTATACTGAACTAATATCCTCCATCGCTCTCCTAAACAAAGAACTTAGATAATTTTTATTAATAATTCAAGTTTTTTTTATTTATTAATTACAAATATTGTATTTTAGAAAGAATGCAGAGAGAAAAAAACGAATCCATTAGACATCCCAATAAATTACACTTCGAATATTGCTGGTTATTAAATTTTGATTATTATGACAATGATTTGATTGTTAGTGTTTCCAGTTCGGGAAAGTCCTAAATATAATTGGCCATGAGAGAAACAATCGAAAATCTACTAAAAAGTTTTCATAAATGTGGCCTTTCAATTCCGCAATTGTTTGAATTTAAATGGTATATTAGTAGGAATCATTGGTATTTTAGTAATATAAGCGATTGACCGAGAATTACAACCTCAATGATATTTTCACGCAGAGCTGTAATTTTAAATCTGGTGCCACTGAGCAGATTAGGCGTTTAAAGGTCTCGTAAAAACGTATTTGGTCAATCAATCACTAATTTTAATATAAAAGTTGGTAATATAGATGGACAGGGAATCCAGACGGACAGAGACTCTTAAGAAACTGTTGCTCATATTTTTCATGAACCATGGATCATATTTTTACACACAATAATAAAAAGCAAAGGATTGGCGCTTTTATGAGTATTTATTGGACTGAAATAATTTACAACTTACGTTGTACTAGAACTGTTATAATTTAGTAGTCCATACTATATCTATCAGTAACATTGGCATTATTATGAGAGCAATATAGTCTAACATTTAACATCTAATATTAGCAGTCAAGAAATGTATCCATATATATATATATATATATATATATATATATATATAGTATGTATGTATGTATTGGATAAAGTGAGGAGTGTGGAAGAAGAGGGGCCTAGTTGTTTGTGAGAGTGGTTCATGAGGTTCAGTTAATAAATTAAAACAATTAATTGGATCAATCATCAAACAATTATTTATATCGTTTCCAACGTTTTCGCTGTAGTGACTGTTTGGATTGGATTTTTGATGATTCCTGAAGAATACAGGACATTCCTACAAAGATGCAGGGCATGATTATGAGAACAATATAGTCCTGAAACATCGCCAAAATAGCTTCGTTTTTATTTATTGACTGAACCTCTAGAACCTTACTAAACATTTAATAGTAACAGCCAAGAAATCTATCCATATATATACATATAGACGCCCTGATGGCGGAAGACACCTCAGCCTCGAGGTGATGCGTGGAGAAGACGAGATACAGAGTTTTGGAACCCGAGAACGGCCATCGGGACGGGATAAGAGGCCAGGGACGGAGAAGAGGAGCTGGATAGGAAATGCCATGGGTGTGGGAAGGTGGGTCATCTGGTAGCTTCAGTGCCCCCGCACGCGGTTTGTTTTGAATGTGGTTCAGAGGGACACATTGCAAGACAGTGCCCATATATGAGCAGACGCAGAGTATGGAGGTAAACGCCCAGCGGGTATGGAAGAGAAGTAGGCCCTTCGGATTCGACAAGATCCTCAGACATTTCAGAGACGGAAGAAGAAGAAGGCGAACCAGGAGCAGGAGACGGGCGGAGGGAGGTGTGACCCAGAGAAGCAGTCCGAGGAGCGGAGAAACGTCGAGTTGGGATGGAAAGGAGGAGAGCGGGCGAGGAATGAGGAGTGTGAAGAAGAGGGGCGACCACATAGTAAATGTGTTGCAGAGTGGATGTGGTAGGTTGCCCATAATTAGAGAGTGGGGTGCGAGTGCCTGGTGGACACAGGCAGTTCTAACACAGATAATTGTGTCGTCGAAACAATGAGAGCATGCTGTAAAGGGAGAGAGGATACCTCGGGTACAATCCCGTTGTTTGTGGATGTAAATTAGTCACCCTGAGCGGTCGTGTGGGGTAGAGGGGGAGGAGGCGGAGATCTCATTAGGTAAATGGGGGATCGTAAGTTAAAGGTAGCACATCGTGGAGAAAAAATGCCACGGGAATATGGGGCATAATAGGTTGTGATCTGTTTGGCCAATTTAGTTGGGGCAAAGATAAAGAATAGTGGGAAACGATGGTTCAAATCCGGATAGGAGAGCGAGAGATATCAGTGCGAAAGAGACGGCAGAAAGGAAAATTTGGCTATGGTCGGAGCTCTAACTCGGAGGGAGATTGGCGTCGGATATTGAAACAAGAATTCTCGGATTTGAAATTCCGCTGAAGCCAGAGCGCGTAACCGTGAAGGAACGGAGGTACCCCCAGGCATGACAGTCTGAAGAGAACAGGGGATTCAGGATAGGTTAGGAGGGGCAACCGTGTTTAGCACTTTAGATTTGAAGGCGGGATTTTTTTTTAATCAAATAAAGATGCCCCCAAAGATCAACATAAGACGGCGTTTACTTTTGAAAAGAGGCCACTACGCGTTTACAAGGATGCCATTTGGTTTAAAAAAACGCACCGATAACTTTCCAGAGACTGATGGACGAGTTTTTAAGAGGACTTGGACGAAGGGACATGCCAAGTTTACATGGACGGACTTACTGATATTCAGCAAGGACGAGACGACGACACATTGAGGACTTGAGACAGGTATTCAACTCAGAGACTCGGACAGTTCGGTTTGAAATTGTCCGAAGAAAAGTCGACCCTGGGGCAGGATCAAATCAACTTTCTGGGACACACGATTTCAAGGGAGGGAGTAAGGCCGGACGTAAAAAAAGGTAGAGGCCATACGGAGGATGGCCATTCCGTCGGATGTGAAAGGGATACGGAGGCTCCTGGGGGACATTGAACTACTACCGGAGGTTCGTCCCGGAGATGGCGAGGCATCTCGTACCCCTAAACGATCTGCTGAAAAAGGGGCGACAAATCGTAATTACCCCTGAAATCGAAAGCAACATCCGGAAGTGCATGGCGAGACTCCAAGAGGAACCGGTTCTCACATTTCCTGACTTCACTAAAGCCTTCACAATTACGACGGACGCTAGCGAGTATGCTTTGGGGGCCGTGTTATCCCCAAGAGGGGGAGAAAGGAGAGCAAACCCGTAGCATACGCGAGTAGACGTCTGACGGAGACCGAGTCACGTTACAGCGCGTTAGAACGCGAATTGTTAGGCGTAGTAGTGGGCGGTCGAACACTTTAGACCGTACGTGTTTGGTCGGATTTTTAAGGTATTAACGGATCATCGGCCGTTGATGTGGGTAGGGAAGTTGAAGGAATCGTCGGCGAGGGTCACCCGTTGGAAAGATATTGAGTCAATATAATATGGAAGTCATATATAAGCCAGGGAAGGAGAATATCGTAGCTGACTGGCTATCTAGGGCTTTGCAGATAAATGCGATAGAGCGGGAAGAAGGGGAATACTCGGGAGGGATTCAGAGGTTCTTAAGGGAGTGGACACCGGAAGGAGAGGGGGAGCGAGAATCGGAAGAGGTAGGTCCAACAAGAATCGGAAGAGAGGAGGATGGGCTGGAAGTATCAAGGGAGGAGAGTTCAGTGGGCGAACGGGCTGGGGAAATGGAGGAAAGGGAAGACATTATAAATGACAAAACGGAGACAGATCATTTGGAAGACAAGGACGACAGGACTGACTAAAGTAGAGTATTCGACATATGGAAGACATCGCATCACCAACCAGATGGTCACAACCTGGGATAAGGGAAGAAGTGGTCGGAAAAGTGTTGAAGGAGGAGACACGACCAGGGAAAACCTTTTACTTATTCGTGGGGGAATGCGGTTCTATGGGAGAAAATAAAGCGCTTGTGGCGAACGGAGAGGATTGGGTTGGACCGAACTTTTATCCGGTGTAAGCTCATGGTGGAGACAATAACTGAAACGGATAGGCAAAAGGAAATCACGATAGCTTACCATCAGGGTAAAATAATCACCGTGGGGTGCAAGAAAACATTGCAAGCACTAAAACGAAAGTACTTTTGGGGTAAAGATGCGCAATTCGATTGAGGAGGTGATGGGAGCGTGCGAAATTTGCAACGCAGCCAAGTACGACCGGCATCCCCCAACTGGGAGGGCAGGAGGAACGGTAACACCCCATCGGGCCGTTAAGTGATTTGGAAGTGGACACTTTCACCTGGAAGGGCTATAAATGGGTCACAGTGATAGACGTTTTCAGTAAGTTGGCGATGGCGTACCCGGTGCAGGAAAGGTCGGCGGAGGCAGTAATCGCAACATTAAGGGCATGGTTCCAAGTGTATGGGGTACCGGATAGAATAGTATCGGATGGTGGGCGGGGAGTTTGACAACGCCAGTCTAAGGAGGGAGATGCAGGAGGTGGTGTGTAACCTGGCATATAATACTCCGGGACATCCGAAAGGTCGGGGAGGGATCGAAAGGTTACATAGCACCCTGGGGGATCATCTCCGTGTGTATCATATCGATAAGGGGTTTGAATGCGGGGGATGGCAATGCCAAAGGCGATATCCGCGTATAACCATTCTATTCACATGTCGACGGGATTCTCTCCATTTGAGGTCATTTTCGGGCTTCGAGAAAGGCGAAGGGACGGTAGGGGTCACGGCAGTGGATGATGAAGTAGCAGAACGGTTAGCGGTGAACAAAGTAGCTCTTATCGATAGGTGGGGAAGGGTCCGGCGGAAGATAATGGCGGAGAAAAAACAGAAGGGTGGCGCGTGAAAATCTCAGGGTTCGAGACGGGATGGAGAACATCAAGATTGGTACAGTAGTATACCGAAGGGTGGGGTCAAATAGGAATAAAGAAGTTGTACGGTATGAAGGACCCTTCAAAGTAATAGCCATCCGTGAACATAACGTCGTTACGATCCAAAACATTCACGATCCCCAGAGGCGTAGAAAAAACGCTCACATAGAACAATTGAAAATTCCGATGAGTTAAATTAATCTTTTAATTGTTTTTTTTCGTCTTCGCTCGCATATTGCTCGTTTTCGTTTTCGTTTTTCATCACTATCGTATCGTTCGTTTTTCGTTTTCATCATTTTCGGAGTGATCGTTTCATATTGCTCGTTTTCGTTGGGATCGTTTGCGTATTACTTGTTGTCGTGTCATTCGTTTTTTTTCGTTTTCAATAGGTATCCTCTTTTCTACACAATAATATGTAGTGTGAGTAGTATACTATGGAATGTATTATCAGGTAACATGAGCAGTGTAATATTTGTTTTGTTTTTTTTCTCTTTTGTAGTCTTATTACAGAAGGAAATTTGTAAAGCATCTGTGAAAATTTTGAGTTATGTTCAGGAGTATTTTTATTTTTTGTTGTAATATTGATTTTCTTATTTTATGTCAGATATGGTTGTTTGGGAACCTCTGTTAGGAGTTTATGAGGATTGTTCATAAACTGGTGGGGGGGAGTTAAGGTGTATAGGGGAACAATATACAGTTAATCCCTAAACTTAATCCTAAACAA
This sequence comes from Euschistus heros, assembly GCA_003667255.2. Lineage (NCBI taxonomy): Eukaryota > Metazoa > Arthropoda > Insecta > Hemiptera > Pentatomidae > Euschistus > Euschistus heros. The sequence goes on along the minus strand of RCWM02000106.1, from coordinate 2,046,105 downwards.
CCACCAATTGTATATAAAGAGGATTTCAGGACAATAAAGGCAGTCTATTACCAGTACCTGTGTGTGTTATTACGTTCCTAAAGTTTCCTTTTTTTTTGTCGTTTTTTATTTGAAGGAACTTAACTTATATATATACAGATATATATATAATATATATATATTATATATAATATATATATATATATATATTTAGTAAGGTTCATGAGGTTCAGTTAATAAATTAAAACAATTAATTGGATCAATCATCAAACAATTATTGGATTTCTGATTCCTGAAGAATACAGGACATTCCTACAAAGATGCAGGGCATATTATGAGAACAATATAGTCCTGAAACATCGCCAAAATAGCTGTTTTTATTTATTGACTGAACCTCTAGAACCTTACTAAACATTTAATAGTAACAGCCAAGAAATCTATCCATATATATACAGGGTGAGTATCTTAGTGTAAAAAAAAAAAAAAATTGGGTTAAACTAGATCAAAAATGTAGCTAAATGCCGCAAATCTCACCTTTCTATTCCAATCCGTTGCAGATATATGATAAATCAAAGACTTTTTTGAGGAAATTACGTTTTTTCCCATAAACCCATAGTAAAACTGTAATATCTCCATTTTGTCTAAATATTTTTCAAATTTTGGCCACAATTTCGGATTTAGCATTAAATTTCCTATAAGAACAGAGTGCACGTAACCTTGGATTTTACAAACTTGGTATCTAAAGAACAGCTTGATCTTCACCTTATTTGGGGAAGTCACAATGTCTTATTTACTTCAACGCTTACCGTTTTTCGTAAAAACTATCCACAAAACGTCAAATCTCACAAAAACTTGCAAATTTAATCAGCTTTCGAATGATATGTTAAACGTAATGATTTTGTTTCTATTTAAAGGAGATATTTACTTTTGAAACCGAAAAAACATGGTGTTCTCATTTGGTATACAAATCAGTTACTTGGGTAATAAATAAATAAATAAAACATTATGACAATCCCCTAATGGAAATGTGCATTTTAAACATAATAAAATCTTCATTGGAATAAAAAGCAAAGAAAAAAATTATTGATTAATAGAAAATAAAGGAAAACTGTCAATAAAAAGACACCAGATCAGAGGATCTTATGTTATTACATTTATTTATTTATTATTACTATTTAGGATTTATTTTATTAGTTTTTCAATGTAATGTTTAAAATCCATTGATAATGAACATAGGCCTTAATTTTGCCGTTAGCTTCTGAATGCAGATTGTGTCTAAGAATACAACTTTTCGAAGTGAATTTATGGCTAGATGAGTCTCATTTTTACAGGGGAAGGCATTTCTACCATTCTATGTGGAGTATTGTTGGTATATTCATATTTGTATTCCTGTCGCATATTGTTGAAAAATCAGTTTGCCCAACAGATTGAATGATGAAATTACTAAGATTTGTTACAAAATATCATACCCCAACTTCATCTCGATATTCCACCTGAAGTTTGGCAAAATATGATTTTCCAACACCATGGTGCTCCTCCACAATATTCGAAAGCAATACACATATAAACCAACGATATACATGGATGGGTAGAAATGCCATAAAAACAGACTCATCTGCCCATAAAATTCACTTCAAAAAGTAGTATTCTTAGACACAATCTGCATTCAGAAGCTAATGGCAAAATTAAGGTCTATGTTCATTATCACTAGGTTCTTTTTTTTTTTTACACTAAGAGATACTCAACCTATATATATATATATATATATATATATATATATATATATATATATATATATATATATATATATATATATATATATATATTAAATTTTAGTGTCATCGCAGTAGTTGAGCACATTTCCTTCAGTTTCTGGTATATTGATGTCAGTATTTATTTATTTTATTTTATTTTTATTTTTTTTTGTTGTCTCGCGTCTCGATTATATATATATATATATATATATATATATATATATATATATATATATATAAATATATAAATAATATGACATTATCCATATTTCATATTAGTCACAACCGTTTTTCACGCAGTAGTTGACCGTTTTGCGATATTTGATAGCATGCTTATATTATTTAATCATAAATTATAAATCTGCAAAGTTTAGTTCTAAGAAAAACATTTAGTTTATTGGGTTTCAACCATTTGTAACCATTGTAACCATTTGTCACTTTAGGCGGAATTTAAATGAGTAAATTTGTGTTTGCTTTTCATTATCATCACCTTTAACGAAAACAACAATATCGTCAACAAAATTTGTTATAAAAATGACAAAAAAAAAAAAAAAAAAAAAAAAAAAAAAAAAAAAAAAAAAAAAAAAAAGATTGTTTAAATTATTAATTCTGAAAGTGGGAATGATTATTAACATAAATTCACTATCAAAGCCGTCAGAAACAATTTATTCTGCTCATAATAAGTTTTAATAAACCATGAATAAAATTAAAGCTGTAAGTGATGTAAATGTATAACAAAAAATATATATTGCGTTCTTTAAAAAAATATTCTTCCTTAAAATAAGTAAAACTGTTAATAATATTTCATAGTATTTTTCAATTGCGGTACACATGATGGTACAGAAGGATAGATATAATATTATCTTGTCAATATAATAATTTTCCTGATAATTAGGATTGATGAGTTATTTGTCATTTCTAGTTTAATATTTTTATTCGGAGACTAGTTTTGAATGTTAAAAGATTCGTTATTTATATGTTAATAAACTCATTGTAGAGTGCATGAAATATGCGATAATTTTTTACTTCAGAGCTTCCACATCTCTGCTTAATACCACAAAAGGGGTCTGATTGGAATTTTGTATTTCCATACACTTGTAAACATACACATTTAATGTATATTTTATTTATTTATGGCATGGGTATTTTATAGGATTTAATCAAATGTTAATAAACAGGAACTAATAGTGAAATTAACTAACTTTAAAATGAAAAAAGAAATTTGGGGTCGGACAAATATTTACGGATTTATATAGAGAGAAACGTGACGAAAAAACGAGGATTTCACAACAGTGAACAGCACGGTTCTCAGCATGCTGGCATGGGTATTTTACGGAACTTGATCTAAATGTCATATATGAGGTCTGATAGCAAATTTAACCAGCTTTCATATGAATAAAGAAATCTCGAATCGAACTAATAGTTTCGGAGTTACAACCGGTAACCATATCACATGTTTTCGCGGAGAAATTCCGTATGCTCTTTAATTTTGTATATAGCTAATTTTGGAATAGGACTTACAGTTTTTGAGTTATTTTAGAAAAAGCGGGAAAACGACCATTTTTTAGGGAAAAAAAAACATATTTCCCATTAGAAATATTGTTGGTAAACGTCAGATTCGTGTTCAGCAAAAAAACATATCGTACCAAAAATTAAACCTACACAAAATCTTTCCTCATTAGGCTCTTTTTTGACGCAAGCTGCCTGGACTATAGTAGAATATTATGAAAGGATACTGTAGGACAGGAAATAGTAGGTTTATGACGAAGAAAAAAAATATTAAACATACATTTATTAAAAAACAAATATTAACATTATATCTAAAAATTATATGTTTTTAATGATATCAAAATCGTTAGTGCTTATCTTCTCATCTAACTCTCCCCGTACTATGTAATTTCCCTTGTTTCCGCAAGGTATAAACCCGTCAGCTTAGCATTTGGAGAGTCGAATTTCCATTCTAATTATAAATATTAACATTTTATGTCCAAGTTTCTAATTATGAATACACTTCGGCAATATCTGATAAAATTTAAGACTTGCATTATCGGATATATCAGTTTAATACTTTAATTATCGTACGTATTGTGATAAGGGATTATATTTATATTAATATTCAATATGAATCTAGGTTACGCCCTTGAAATCATTCAAATGGAATTTCATCAAAACCTTTCTCATCATCCTAATCCCCTGGGCCAATCCCCACTCATCCCTGTAATCTTCCTTGAAGGTTGGAGCGAGAGCCAAGGTACTTCTTGACATTATAATTCTTGGCGATGGTCAGGTGCGCCATTGAAATAACGAAAATCGGGTACTGTTATGTTAAAATAATAATCCTATTCTCTGTCATATTATTAGGAACAGAGAAACGCTAGGATCTTATGTATTTCTTGTAATCAAGTGGCTTGTCTTTAACTGAATATAAATCTTTAGTAATTAAATCAGATACTAGAGGTTTAATTCAGTCTTTGCCTGCTTTTCAAAGTTGATTTTTTAAAAGAATTCTTGATTGTAACAAAAGTGCTTGAGTATAAATTTTGATAGGTTTAATTATTATTTAATTAGGTGAATGAAGTAAAACGTTTATTCCCCCCAGTTCCGATAGTTATTCCTCGATCAAAACAGAACAATGAGCAGAGACATTCACGTCTTCTATCGCTAGGTTCCTGTTGACCAGGAATACTTTGCACTCAATATTACATAAATTTTGCCTAGCTGTTCACAGTAAAGGTTTGAGTCCAATACAACATCCTCCCTACAACCCAGAACGTCAGATCTTTGATAAAAACGGGGATGCAAAAATTGGATGTTAGGAGTTTTCTGCCCGAAAACCAAAGGAGTTGTACCAGCATGAAATCCAATTACTGCCAGAAAGATGAATGAAAGTAGAAAACAATGGGCTTTAATTTAAATAATAGTACTCAATAATTTTTAAATATTTAAACTGAAATTAAGCTACAATAAGTGCTTTTATAACAATATATGTATTATAATATGCTAAAGCTATTGTATTACATAATACTTGCTGTTTATTAAGATATTTTTTTAATTATTATTGTTTTTAACAAGTTTAATCTTTAACTCTCATAAGCACTATTGAATTGCTCATTTTGAATACAACTCGACATACTTGGAACGAAAGATGGACAAATTCGACAAAAGTAGACATATTTATGAATTCATTAAAACTTTAGGCAAAACAATATTAAAAAACTGACACACAAGCTAACCCAATTTTTGACAGGACTTGGTGGAGCAAAAAGTAAGTTATTAACAACAGCAATTGTAATTGCGACCGAAAGAGTGAACAAACTTACGACCATCTCATTTATGCCTGCAGTAAATTGGGAAGGTACAGACACAAACTGATATTCACAGCCCTACTGAACGGAGGCGAATGGCCGCCTTCAAAGAAGGAACTCATAGACAAATATTTTGAAGAATTTGATGCATTTGTGGATCATGTTGATTATATAGAGCTCAACAATTGAACAGTTTGTCTATAATTCTACCTTATTTTTTTTCTCTCTCTTATATATAAGCTAACTTATAATTCCATTAATTAATTATTATTTATATTTCATATTCACTCAATGTTAATTCCTATATTATTTTAAAATATTTCTCATTATGTATAGCTAAACAGGTTTATATGAACATAATAATACGCGTTTATAATAAATTTCGAGAGATGGAAAGCGTAGAAATATATGTGGAAAACTAATAAAGCACTATTTTTTTAATTGCGATGTATTTTTTTTATTCACATTACTAGGTCAATAAAAATAAACTGAATCCTGACTAATAAGGGCCAGTTCTATGGATGAATAACCCCATTTTTTTCTCTTTTTAATATTTAATTTTTTTTTTTATATAAATATTTATGTGTATTTTACAACTATAAAATTTTAGAGAAGAAAATAAAGATCAAGCAGTAGAAATCAGCAAATGAAAAAAAGAAAAAGAAAACAAGAAACTAGTAACTTTGAGGAAAAGTAGAATAAAGAAAGAAAATGAAACGTCAGATGCAATAAATGGACCTGGTTCAATAATCCTTTCTTGTTGGAGATGACTCGCTCCCCCCCTCCCTCTGCCCCCCCAATCTCTCCAAACCAATTACTTTTATTCACAACTAAAACTACTATTTACAACGTGTGATAGATTCGAATTTAACGTTTTTGATTTACTATAATACATTTTCTAAATTTATTTAAAAGGCGTATCTTTATTACTTTATTCACATACATATTTGTACTTTTTAAATAAAGGAAATATTTGTGTTATTTTATTAGGAATTGGTGAATTATTAAGTACTCTTGTGTTATTTAATTATTTTCACTAACCATATAATGCACATTTGAATGGCCAAATCTGGCAATAAAAAATCAATTCGAAGATACTGCTGACATTTATGTCATTGATTATATTTATTGTATTGATATAAAAATGCAAGACAAGAAATAAAATGTATGTTGGTAATCACCAAAGAAATGAAGAGACAAGAATATTTTTTTCAGCTCAGGATAAGTGATATTTATGTGATAAAAATAAGGGTTACTCTAGTGAATAGAGAAAATTTAAAGTTTTCTGTTTTGAGAGCTCGGTTTTTATTTTCAACTGGTAATGACTTTAAATAGAACTATTTTGAATAATTATTTAGTGATTTCAACAAAAATTTGATTTTAAACTATATGACTGTTCGTAAATATTTAATTTCTAGTGGAAGAGCTACTTAGTTAATTTAGACGAATCACTAAAAAAACTAGTTTTCTATTTCAACTATTTCTCTCCTGTCCTACAGTATTCTTTAATGATATTCCCCTAGGACTCCACTTGGACAAACGTCTAACTTGCAATCCATATCCAAGACTAAAACGACAAGAAACTGCACATGTTACAGGCTACCTCAACATTTACTATACAAACGTTCAAATCTCCTGATTCACTACAAGAAACTCATCTATATGACGATTATCAGACCTATTTTTTGGCCGTAAGTAGTGCTATGGGGATCCACCAAACCATCGAATTCTTCCCGCATCTAATCACTCCTATCCAAAACCCTTCGAAAAATCCTCAATACTCCTTACTTTGTCACAAATGAGTTGATCCACAATGACCTTAATATCCCACATGTCTCCGATTTGGCACGAACCAGATACCTTTCCTTTTATAATAAACTCAGTCCTCATCCAAATCCACTTGCTTCCCATTCCATTCCTGGCAATCCTCCGAGGCGTCTGAAAAGAAGATGGCCTCGTGATCTTCTTTTATCATTATTTCATTAGAGTACTACCAATGGGCAGGTCCTCTACGAGTTCTAATCATGCCATTATTTTGTATTGTATACAGCATATTTACTAAATGTGTTTTTATTAATACAGTTGTAAATTTCAATTAATAAAAGAGAATCAAAAAAAAAAAAAAACTATTTCGCGGAAAAATTAAGTGTATCAAATATTTGTAGAGTCTTGATTGATGAATAAAACGTTAGCATGTTAACAACGAATTAATATCCTTCCGCCATCTTAAAACAGTTAAATCGTTAAACATTTTTTAAAAAGTGTCCTTTTTAAATTCGCTATCTTAAAAACCGTTAAAACAGCAATCCTTAAGGACGAAAAAGCTAATTCTAATTGTGGATGGAGAGAGTGGCCAAGGATGTCCTTCGGCCTCGAAAAAACATCAGATCCTGGCAGACCTGTAAAATAGTGTCCTTAAAAACCGCTAAAACAGCAATCCTTAAGGACGAAAAACTAATAAAATTCCGCCATCTTAAAACAGCAATCCTTAAGGACAAAAAAGCTAATTCTAATTGTGGATGAAGAGAGTGGCCAAGGATGTCCTTCGGCCTCGAAAAAACGTCAGATCCTGGCAGATCTGTAAAACAGTGTCCTTAAAAACAGTTAAAAAAGCAATCCTTAAGGACGAAAAAGCTAATTCTAATTGTGGATGGAGAGAGTGGCCAAGGATGTCCTTCGGCCTCGAAAAAAGTCAGATCCTGGCAGATCTGTAAAACAGTGTCCAATGTGGATTCCGGAAAGGAAAGAGTACGCTAGATCACCTAATACAAATAGAAGCAGAGCTTCAATATGCTTTCAATCAGCGGCAACACGTTATTTCTGTGTTCTTCGATATGTATCAGGCGTTTGACTCTATTAAGGAAAGCAACGTTCTAAAAGCACTCAAAACATTTAGTTTCACAGGAAGGATAATCGAGTTCATTGAACAATTCTTGACTAAGCGCACCTTCGAGGTTCGCATAGGTAGTATGATGTCAAGGAAATGCGAACAAAAAACCGGAATACCCCAAGGATGTGTCCTGAGTACGACACTCTTCATCCTATCCATACATGAGCTGGGAAGGAACCTGCCAAGAGGGGTGAAATCCATGTTATACGTGGATGTCTTGGCCATATTATGCAGGTCAGATAACATTAACACCATAAAAATTAAGCTGCAGGATAGCATTAACCGCATTAGCTGCTGGGCGCGATCTTCAGGGCTCCAATTTTCTACTGAAAAAACAAAATGTGTTCATTTCAGCAGAAAACGAAATAATCCACCCTCTCCCCAGTGCTAATAATGGAAGGTACATCTTTGCCATATGTCAACAGCAATAAATTTCTCGGACTATTCTTCGAAAGACGCTTGTCTTGGGAATGCCATATCAATGCATTGAAGGAACGATGCCTAAATAAATTACAAATTCTTAAAGTCCTTAGTGGAACTGCATGGGGTGCCGACAGGTCGACCATGCTTAAAATCTACCGCGCCTTGGTAGGCTCTAAAATAGAATATGGAAGCTTTATTTATGCCTCTGCTCGTCAAAGAACATTATCTAAACTAGATGTAGTCCACCACATTGAAATCCGTATCGCTACTGGCGCCTTTCGAACGAGTCCCATGCTAAGTATCTGTGCAGAATCTGGAATTCCACCATTATTGTTCCGCAGACATAAGTTGGCAGTTAACTATATCACGAAACTATACCTACAGCCTACTCATTCTACATACAACTACATATTTCGACCCAAATTATCTCGCCAATTTCAACAAAAGCCAAATGCAACTCTTCCTCTGGCAGAAAGAATATCAGCTGCAATCGCAGAAACTAAGTTGACAAAAATTACTAAAATAAATTCCTATATTCCTCCATGGACATACCATAAACCGAAAATATACCTACATTTATTAAAACGAAGCTCTACCAGCACTATTTAAAGAAAAACTCGTACAAATAACTGAAAATATTCCTGATAATCTTATCATCTATACCGACGGATCGAAAACTGACAGTTCTACATCTTCAGCATACATTACACCTCATTCCACCCATAAATTCAAGCTCCACCGACTGTGCAACATATATACTGCAGAACTAAATGCAATAGCCAAAGCACTCCACCATTCAATGGCCTCCCCTCAAAAAAATATAATAATTATAACAGACGCGCTAAGCGCTCTGTATGGCCTTAACAACATGTACTATGAAAACCATTTAATATCACGTGTACAGGAGTATATTACAATGCTGGGAGAAATAGGGAAAAATGTCCATCTCATATGGACATCTCATATCATCATATGGACACATAGGCATTACAGGCAACGAAATGGCGGACAGAGCAGCGAAAGAAGCATTGAGGCTACCCGGTCACGGAAGTGCCTTAATAAGTCCTTCAGACCTAGCACTACCGCTCCACAATAACATAAAAGAGGAATGGCAGTCAAAGTGGGATCAGAGCCCGCCGAGCAAATTGAAATCAATTAAAAAAAGTGTCCAACCGTTTCGATCTTCCAGCCGAAGCAACCGCCACGAGGAGGTGATCCTGATGCGCCTGCTAATAGGCCACACCAGGCTAACTCACCAACATTTGATTAAAAGAGAACAACCACCTAGATGTCCTGGATGCAACGGAGAATTGTCAATCAGACATATCTTTGAAAACTGCTCTGTTTACATAAACATCCTCCGTCGCAACAATGTCCCCATAGACTTGGCACAAGCATTAGGGGATAACAAATTATCAAGTGCCTCTTCAAATTCCTAAATGAAGCGAAGATAGATTACCTGATTTAATTTTTTTTTTTTTTTCCTTTCCTTTATATATATATATATATATATATATATATATATATATATATATATATATATATATATATATATATACCAAAATTATAGTAATTAGCGGGCGTTTGATGACCACCCATGGTTTTACGCCCTTAAACAACACCAACCAACCAAAACGTTAGCATGACTTCTTGAGATTTTGAAGACTGGAAGAATTATTCCATGTTCCTCAAGCAGAAACCTTATTATAACAAAATATGGACAAATACAAAATAAAGACCAGCTATATTACGGAATACTGTTGCTTGGTTATGTAAACCTTTCCGACATTTGTTTTAATTGAACCTGAACTGCAATCAGATAAAGGTAGTAACCCTGATGAAATATTTATTTCATCCTTCAACATATGTTTAATAGGAATAGTGCAAAGATTCGAGTGCTCATTTTAGAATGCTTCAGAATATTGTATGTTGACCATGGTTACTGAAACATTATTATTTAAAACATTTCCAAAATCTTATATTTTATTGATTGATTACACAATTTTATGACAGATGAAGTAACTTTATCGATCCGTAATGTGGTATTAGATTGTTTACTGAACCTATGCACATATTGAGAGTTTTAGTCTCTGGTTCCGAAACAAAATCACATTTAACCCCCTAAGCCTTATTCGAATCAGAGCTCAGCGTAGCATAAACAAGTGACGTTTGAAGAGTTGCGTGAAAGAACTATATATTTTTAAAAGCTATCTATTTTTCAATGGTTTTGAATATGGATATAAACTGCTCATAAGTTGAAATGGAATTTAAGATGAGTATATTAGCGCCGATGTGAAACATTAATTCAATTAAAAGGGTAGTTCAGCACCCTACTGTAGAAAGTTTAAAAAAAAAAAAATTATTATATCAATTTATTGAAATTTACAACTATACAAATATACATCAAGTAAATGTGTTAAAAACGTTTACAATGACATGCCAAAATTTGAAAAGAACTACTCATCAGTACCTCTTCTTTTCCGACGCCTCGGAGGATTATCAGGAATTGAGTGGAAAGCAAGTTGAAAGACTAGTGGATTTGAGTGGGTATAGAGGTTACTATTAAAGGATTGGTATCTGGTTTAGGCTAAATCAGCAACATATGGAACATTAAGATCTTTATGGATAAGTTTATTGGTGACAAAGTAAGGAGCATTGAGGATTTTCCGAAGGATTTTAGACCGTAAGAATTGGATACGGGATGAATTGGATAGTTTAGAAGAACCCCAAAGCTCACTGAAGAATGTTAAAGTAAAAAAACAAAAAAAACAATATCTTTTAGAGTTGGTAAAAATGTATTTTTTTTAATTATAATTTTCAAAAAATGCATTTTTTTCAAATTTTGTTTGTTGTATTTTTTTTTCGTTAAACAAATACCATTATCAATGCATATTATAAACACACAAAAAACAAAAACAGAAGTATTGTTAAAAAATAGTGTTACCTAACTTTTGATGAGTGGCCCACTTCAATTTATCAGGAGTTTAGAATAAATATTTTTGAAATTCAGCATTCAGCATCAGTTACAGAAGAGGAGCAGAGTTCTATTTAGTGTATAGTGTACAGTGTACAGTGTGTAGTGCATAGAGTATAGTGTATAGTGTAGAGTGGATAGTGCTATGTAGGGCAGACAAGCGGGACTAACTGATTCGAGCCATTGTCAGTTCTGAGCGGAGTTGTCCTGTATCTTATTGATATTCATCTCACCTACCTCTAGCCCCGATCCTCTCACAATCACAACAGCCCAGCCAGATCTGCAATGGCGATTTTCGACATATAAGTGCACTAAATTTCTAAAATATAGGTTACTAGCATAAATAAACGCCTAAAAAAATATCATATCGTAATATAGGTACCTAAGGAACTTTTGTTGAATCAAGGGTTAGTGTAGTTTTGGATTTGTCATGACTTGACCTACTTTAATATCTATTGTGTTGTCCAGAAAATAAAGCTGTCTTTCTTGAAATTACTCCTCTGTTAAACGAACTGTTTATAATTAATAGGTTATCTTATTGTATCGGTATTAATATTTTTATTCCTGTTTTAAACAAAATTGTTTTTAATATACTTGGAATACATCAATCTTTAGTCAAAACATCACCCGTAGTTTTCGTATGATTTTGTTTTACGAGTTCAAACTCGGTTGTAACACAAGAAACAGAACATAAATGAAGTGAAGTGGCTAGGACAGCATGAGAATATTCACCGTTCAATGATGGTTAAGTTTTGTGGCAGGAGTTCTTCTCTAAATGGCTAAAGTCTTCAAAAACTTGCAAATAAAATAACAGTTAGCTAATGGAACGAAGCTGTCCTTCTCAAGGCAACTGTTCAAACATAGAACGACCACAAAAAAATGGAAAAAAAACAATAACAAATAAATTATTCTTTTTTTCCCTTTTATTATATAGAAATTTACAACTGTATTAAAAAAACACATCTAGTAAATATGCGGTATAGATGATATATAATAACAAATGACATGAATAAAACCTGTAGAGGAACTACCCATTGGTAGTACTCTAATTAATATTTACAAAAGAAGATCACGAGGCCATCTTCTTTTCAGTCACCTCAGAGAATTACCAGAAATGGAATAGGAAGCAATTTGAGAAACAAATGGATTTGGATGAGAATTAAGTTTATTCTGAAAGGAAATGTATTTGGTTCGTGCCAAATCATCGACATTGTGGATCAGTTCATTTGTGACAAAGTAAGGAGCATCTAGGATTTTTGGATGGAGGTAATAAGATGCGGGAAGAATTCGATGGTTTGTTGGATCCCCATAACTCTATATCGTAAGTCCAAATAGGTCTGATAATCTTCATATGGTTGAGTTTTTGTAGTGAATCGGGAGATTTGAACGTTTGTCAAGTAGGTGTTGTAGTAGTCGAAGTCGACGTGCAGCTTCTTGTGTTTTCAATCTTGTATGAGAGTTCCAGGTAATTCTCTTGTCCAGACAAAATCGTATTTGTTCCACATTAATTAGCGGTACACTTTTAAAGGATTCAGGAGGATAGGATGAGGTAGGTTTTCGACGGAGGGTAAAGGTTGTTTGCTGGAATTTGTTAGGATTTATCTTAACTCTCCAGTTAGGACAACATTCTTCAAGGGAAGTGATAAGTGACTGGAGTGTCTATAAAAAAAAAAAAATAAAATAAGAATTATCTTTATGAAAGGTTTCGTCATTAAATAATTGTTAGAGGTAAATTATGAGTTTCTGCTTCAACCGTCCTTCTCTCTAGACCTCTAGCCAACCATTTATAAATGGTTAATAATCATTAAATATTCTCTATTAAGAGAAGCCAACGTTGTCAGAAATGTAGTGAGAGGAATGAAGCGTACTTCGATTAGTACAAGTGTTTTTAAAAATTTATTTTACTAACATAAACCTGCGTTAATTTTCGGAAATCAATATATAATGCCTCCCTAAGTCCCATATTAAACCTCGTACATGGCCTATACGAGTTTTTCTTGATCTAACACTGTACCAGACAATATTGTATTTCCATAATCGGAAAGGTCAAGTTTTTTTAAAGTATAACTAAGCTGAACTCTGTAACCAGCAGCTAGATTAAATTATGCTTGAACAATAAAAGAGTTTTTACATTGAAAAAAAAAAAAAAATGTCCATGGATTAGATGACTATCGCCTATATTTGACAAACTTTGAAAATTTTTGGATCATCACTGAACTTATAATTGAGTGTATTTATAATTTAAATTTTATAGTTGTTACAGTTTTGCCAATGCTGGAGAATAAGTGTGGTTAGCAAAATGGTATTGAAATGATAAAGAATAGACATATTTTAACACAATGCTATTAAAATACACTCGTTGAATGAAGCAATTCTAAAATGGGATATCGAAAAAAAATGTTAATCCAATCTCTGATATGAGGACACGTGAGTAAGAGATACGTTTGAGCAACGTGCCAATACGCTTAAGCTTGGGTTCGAATCTGGCCTAAAAGGGTTGAATATTACATTGTTTCAGGATCAGAGAATAAACCCATTCTTCTCAATCTGCTCCAAGTATAAATATAAGTTCAACAACAATAAATGGAATGCAATAATTATGAACTCAAAACATTATTCCATCTGCCATAGGTTAATGTAAAATTATGTAAGCAAAGACTTATATTCCACCATATTAATTTTTTCATATTTACAACAAAATGTTTCAGTCTTGTTTAAGAATTTACATCCCCCATATACTTTAGCTAGAGCATATTACAACATTTTTGTTTCATATGTATAATATTCTGAAGTAATTCGAAATAACCACGCCAATAGCTATCAGTACTCTTTCTCTTAAATATGTGTTGCTTTGTGCTCCAACAATGTTTCATTAGAGCTATTTCCTTAATTTAATTACAGTAATGAGTTATGGACTTACTGCAACTACAATACACTATTCTTCTACAGTACACTTCGATTAAGTGATTCATGCGTATTATTAGTTATGCATATCTATACATTTTTTTCTTTTCTTTATAATTTTTTTTTATCTCATTCTCTCCCCTAAAAGATAGCGATGATACAATATTTTTCTTACCCTTATCTACATTGCTTCTTTATATCATCACAGATTTATGTAGCTGTTCATTTCCATAGGCATTCTAACATTAGTATTGTATTTGTTCTATACCATTATATCTATGTCATCCTTTATTATCTTTTTGTTCTTTTATGTAACTATTTGTCATCAGTTACCTGTCTGTTATTTTTTGTCACATCTAGTTTTTTGTTCATTTTAGCCCCGAAGAAGACCTGCAAGGCAGGTCGAAACGTTTGCACGCTATTGTAGTCTTTTACTTGGACGTGTTAATTTCTTATTGACTGTATCCCTGACTATCTTCTTACATCCTACTTAACAGTCAACTGTACTGTTCTCATTTAAAGTTATATCTTTTTATATTTTAATTGATTATTATGGTATATTATTAATGTTATTGAGAGATGGAAAAACACGTGTCGTTTTGATTCTTAATATTAAATATTTCGTCAGATCTTCAAGTGGAAAGTGAGATCAAGGACCTCTCTAAAAGCCTTTTTGCGATATATTTTCATAATTCTGACGAAACTCTTACTTTTGCTCTTCGCCTTAACAAGTATATATGTATATACACCAATCCGAGGCAAGTGCCTCAGTTCTGAGAAAAAAATTGAAACCTATAGAGATGGCATGTTAGCCAGGTATTTCCATTCAGTAAAGTGGGGGGTGGGGTCTGTAGGTAGTCGTTTCCCCACCTGGCACCTCTTGCAACTGCTGCGCGTCGGAAGCCTAGTTGCCACCGAAAGGAAATAGAAGGAAACTTATTTGCTTGTTTTATTTTACAATATTTTACATCTGGTGAAATACATTCAAAACAAATTGGTTGTTTCACCTGAATCAAGCTATATATTTCGTTACAAGAGTGAGTTTTTCTGTTGTTTACAATCTATTAACCCTGTAGAGGTACCCTTGAAAATAAGATGAAAACGTACAGTGGTGTACAGGTGTACCCCAACAAAAATATTTTTATTGATAGTTATGAGTATTTAGTTTTATTTAAAGTATATAAATATAAAATATTAACATATGCTAACGTATCAAACATGTATTTCTAAAGTGGCACAAATCATAAACCAGCATTAAAAAAAATGTAAAATTCTTACCATTTTGTATGAGATATCGAAAATGTACCTAAATTATTTCTTTTAATCCCAACCGGTTTTGAGATGTACCAGGTGGGATTCGAAGTTAATTCGATACATTTTTGACATTTCATGGAGAAGTATTGAACTTAAACATAATGGCAAATAAAAAATAAAGACTTTATTATGTATTTTGAAATACATGTGCGATATATAACTAATGACACTGTACGCACTGTGAGTGGGTTTTGCTATCCTTTTTCCGATAAGATGAAAAAAAATATCCCAGCTTTTACTACCTTAGTCAATGGCACTCAGAGCAGTGTTTTAGTTTTTAAAACTTGGAACACCAGAGAGAGGATATCATTTTGTCAACTTGGACTATTTTCATGGTTCAAAACCTGTCGTCTCACAAGCTCCCAAGGTTCTTCGTTTTTTATTTACATGGGTGTTTCGATCATTCTAAGAGTATCAATGAGTTGAACAATGACTAAAGAGCCAAGCAATTTGTCTTCCTTGTGCATGTACCATATACCTGTGGCACAACTGATCTGGTGTCAACACAACCTTTAGTTGAATTGTAGGATTTAATTATTTCAGGAATCATTACTGCATTGGGTTTATCACCTTCAGCTGATGAAATATAGCAGCTTATAATTCATAAATAATATGAATAATGAGAACAATATATTTACCTTACATAAACGGCACACTGGGGTACTGGTGAGCCCAAATGGTTTTTTCAGAAAAACGGATACAGACAAAACACTGTACGACGTATTGTTAAATACTTGAGCCAATCTTAGGAAACTACCAGAAATACTAAGCCCTCAGCGAATTGTAGTGAACTAATATAGAAGTAATTAACTATACTGGTTTATCCTAGGGTACATCTCCAGGATTAATACCCGATTTGTTACATACCTGACAAATGGGCAATCATTTCTATTATATCAGAATATAAAAAAAGTAAACATTCTTAAACACGCTTTAAATACTACTCTGCTTTTATAAATTAACACATACGTTATTTAATCCATGCCCACTCTCTCTTAATCCCCTTATTTTTGCAATATACAATTACCTTAAAATTTACAAACCGTAGATCGGTGGCTGTCATTGCCTTTAGTCCTTTTTTCTTCTTTTATTTTATCTTCTCACTTTGCACGTACGTATTAAAAATGTTAACGAGCCCAAAAAGCCAACTTAAGTCTTTATGGTAAAAACATAATTTGAAGTAAATAGTAGGAAGAAAAACATTAATTATAAGATCAAATATCACATTTGGGACAAGGCTAATGTATATGCACAAGAGCTTTTTTAACGACCGAACATGACTAAAGATACCGTATTTTGCTTTTTATTTTACAAGTTTTATTATAAATGTTTTTTTGTTTTTTTATATATACATTTATTGAAATTTACAACTGTACAAAATATATACATCAAGTAAATGTATTGACAACGATTATAATAACATGTTAAAACCTGAAAAGAACTGCTCATCAGTAGCACTTTATTAAAAATTCTACACTACAAGGTCTCTATGCCATCTTCGATTCAGACACCTCGGAGGATTATCAGGAATGGAGTGGGAAGCGAGTTGAGAAACTAACGTATTTGAGTGGTTATGGAGCTTACTATGAATTCATAACTCAAATCAAGGATTGGTATCTGGTGTGGGCTAAATCAGCAGCATATGGAACATTTAGATCTTTTTGGATAAGTTTAATGGTGACAAAGTAAGGAGCATTGAGGATTTTTCGAAGGAATTTGGATTGTAAGGATTGGATACGAGATGAATTGGATGGTTTAGTGGAGCCCCAAAGCTCAACTTCGTACGTCCAAATAGGTCTAATCACAGTCATGTATATGAGTCTTTCGTAATTAATTTGGATCTTTGAACGTTTGTCTTTAACGACGGGCAGTTTCTTGTCGTTTTAGTCTTATTGTAAATGTTAAAATGTTACCTCTTAATCGCATATATGTTTATAATTATATAGAAAAGCTTTAAAGTGAAGTGTAAACTGTTTTTTTTTTTTTTTTTTTTTTTTTTTTTTTTTTAACATATCATAGTAGGTATTATTTAATAATAAATCAAATTTACAGTAATTGAATAAAACTGTTGTCATCTACATATGTTGAGCTTGATGATTCAACGTCAAGGTCATTAATACTTCTTTTCCTTGTGAAAGCTTCAATGGACCACGACATACACACTAAGCTCTGTGAGTGAATCGAATTATTTTTTGTTTCCCAAGGATTCATAACTCAAATCCCCTCCATCTGACAATGAGATCCCTCGTTCACTGAAACGCCACATGGCAACTTCTTCCTCTTCCTGCTTTTTCTTTTTATTAGCTGCCGTTGCATAGATCAGTTTTAATTAACTTGTACTTCTCTGATAGTTCCAATGTGTTAAACATTTTTATGTATAAGAAAGTTCGTTCCGGTGGGGAACTTCTATCGATACTCTGGCATCATGAGGCGGAAACTCACACATAAAACGTTTTAATTCCAGGCAGAATAATATTGTGATAAGTGCTATCAGTGGAATGAATATATTAATAATTACACAATAGGACGCGAAGGTGGGTTCATAAACAATGTTGCATAAGGTTCCTTTCTTGAAGAGATAACGGCTCCCAATGTTTGCCTGAACTGTCGATTGATAATACTCAGCTAATATTTGTATTTTAAACCAGACGAATTCCTGATCGGAACTCAATTATATTTTCGACATAATTTTAATGTGGAGTTAGAGAATATGTAGTCATCCTTGTACAATACTAACTATAACTAATATCCAAGAATATCTATTGGATTTGGGTGTGTATTTAGTTTATTATGACAATAAAGGTATATGGCTCATGCCAAATCAGCGACATATGGGATATTAAGGTCATTGTGGATCAATTCATTTGCGACAAAGTAAGGAGCATTTAGGATTTTTCGAAGGAGAGTGATTGGAGTGATTGGATGTGAGAAGAATTTGACGGTTTGGAGGAACCACGTAGCTCTATATTGTAAGTCAATAAAGGTCTGATAATTTTCATAAATGAGTTTGTAGTTAATTGAATGGAAACCAATTGTGAGATCAGAGGTTTCGAGTAGAAATTCCAAAGCAGAACATTTAATATAATAAAAAAAAAAATCCAGTAGCATTTCAATAAAAGCTCTATATTTGTAGGTCTCTAGGCCATCTCCTTTTCATACCTATCGGAGGGTTACATTTACATCATTATGCATTAGTTTATTTGCAACATAAAAAGGATCATTGAAGAATTTAAGAATTGTGGATAAGTGGAGCTCAAAACCTCAACTCCGTATCTCCAAATAGGTCTAATTATTGTCATGTAAGTGAGTCTTTTGAAATATTTAAAAAAGAAAAGCAAATTCATGTTGTTTTTCTTGTTGTTTACGCATTTTTCGTGGATTCCAAGAAAGACGTTTGTTTAGAAGGAGTGCAAGGTAGTGGATCTGTTCAAAAGGGGTCAGTGAGGGTTTACGACGAAGGGTAAAGGAAATTTTATGAGGTTTGTTTTGATATTTTAATTCTCTTGCTTTGAAACCATTATTGAAGTTTTGTGATGTGAAATAGGATTCATTGCGATGCAATGAAGGAATCATTACTGATAACACACATGTATCATCAGTATGAGTCCGGATGTCAGCTGTACACCGTGTATAGGAAGTAGTCTAAGAAACAACCTTTAGGAACACTGGAAGTTTGGGTCTTATGACTGAACGGTAAATTTTGGTCAGAAGATGAGGTATACATTGAAGAGTGTATTCAGTAAGCATATAAAGTACGTGTTTGCGTAATCATTGTGGCGTCGGTTCCGGTGGAATACGGAATAAATCGTCAACATCTCACTCTGGCTAGAACAGGTTGATAACCTTTAGGATAACACTTCATTTTGCCCTAGTTGGAGTACATAAGGATGTTAAGCCCTTACAAAAAAAACTAACAACTAATATAACCATTTATCCTGATGTATTAGACGAGGATCGACATTGCTATAGGAAAATGCCAGTTTCTTTAAAGAGGATATCTTTAATTGGGGGAAAACCTAGAGCTGAGAGGGATTTCGTCAAAATCTCTTCCTTGCCAAAATATTAACCAGGAAAAAGTAGTATCTTACCTAGTTGAATCTGAGATCCTTCACGGATTGTGATGGTACGCGATTTATATAATTATTTTTTAATTTATTGCAAAATGTTTCTTGACAGTAGATCATTTTTATATTTTCACCTATAAGTGTTATTATTACATGATCTAATCCAAAATAAAGTCTTTTCCTGATTGTAGATTGGCATTTAAAAAAAACAAAAAAAACATTCATTTATTTAAATACGCTTACATTATTGATTAAAAATGAAAGAAGGAAGTTATTTTTTTACATTAAATCAATCAAAAAAAGAATAATGAAAATTAAATTATCGATCATACCATAAACTTTTTTGTATTCAATAATATTATTTTCCCATGAATGGCTCTCTGAATACGGTAATTTAAAAACAATAAAATCTTTTTATTTATCCGTTCCCGATTTTATTTGCAGATAATTTTAAGGGGCATAATAGAAAGAGTTCGTTTGATCGGCTAAGGAGATTTATCGTTTTATATCTTTCAATAACCCTGCAGCAGAGACACAGTTCCCAGGACTCTCCGTCCACAGTGTAGCGGTGTACTGCAGATAATAACTCTTATCAGAATCACCTGCCGGTTTTTCTATTCTATAAATAAAAAATTCAATTAGAAGCCTGTTTCATTGACTATTAATTTATTTATAGACCTAACAAGGTGAATCGTAAATCTCACGGTGTTCCTATCTTATAAGGGTTACGGTTATATCTTACAAGGGGACGTTTGCAGTTGTAACTCACAGATTTGAATGCCGATTTTTGTGTGGGTAGTAGGGATCTATAATAGTGCAAAACTAGAGTTATAGCCGCCAATGGGCATAAGGAGCCGAGAAAAAAAATAAAAACTGATATTATTTTCAGATTCCCCATCTCAAAAAACATGTAGAAACTAAATTTTGTCGAAATCAAAAATACCTTTTTTTTACTTTTAAAATATTGTAGGATTTTAGAAGGCAGGAGGCTGTCATTTTCTGAAAAAATGTAAATAATTTGCGCTGTCTCACATATTTCGCCACCGATTAAGACCAAATTTTAAGGTCATTTAGAAGCCCTAAAATTGCTTAGTTCAGTCCAAATCCGGAGGTCGCAGGACTTCCCCTTATTGAGATATCTTAAGTTATAGCTGACCTCGGATTTTTTCATTCACATCAGTTTTTGTCCCCTAAAATCTGAAGTAAATCCAATGTTATATGCATGGATAAAAAGCAGAATGTATGCCGATTCTTGTGAGTCTATTACTATTGTAATCGGTTGAACACAGCAGTTGTTATGGCCTTTAGAAATTCTTAATGAAATCTCAACTTCAAAATTTTAACATCCTCGAAAAGGGTAAAAAATCAATATTTTTTGATTTTGATAAAATTTCACGTATAAGGGTTTTATGGTGCGTTAAATCGAGATTTGTTCATAAAAACAAGTTTCCACTGATTTACAGGAGATTTCCTTGGAATTATATCTTTTTTTTTTTTGGAGTTTTGTGAGCACCCTAAAGCCGTGTAGTGTCTTGAGCATAACAAAAGTATTTTTATTAAAAATAGCATATACAACTGCAATTAAACGTGAAAGCATTTCTCTATCTTGATTGAGAGCTAAGAAAAAAAATAAAACGTGATTTTCATATTTCTTTCTCGGCTCCTAATGCTCATTGGCGGCTATAACTCTAGATTTGCACTATTATAGGTCCCTACTACTCACTCGAAAATCGGCATTCAAATCTGTGAGCTACAACTGCAAACGTCCCTTTGTTAGATCACGTTCTCTAAACGTTGTATACAAATGACACCTTAACATTAGCAATATCCTTATCAAATAAGCATGTGTGTAATGTAACCTATGCATGTTATGTACTAGTAACATGTGTGTTATCAGTAAATAATGATCCCTTCATTGCATCCCAAATACTCAATCTCACATAACAAACTTTTAAGGAACCCAGGACTCCATTTGTGCTTTGAATATATACGCAAGAAGAAGAAAAGAAACTGATTATCATTTTCAACTACCACAAAATTAGCAAGAATAATGTTCAAAGGAAAGATATTCCACTAAGATATCAGGTTGGATATTTATCTCTAGCAATTGTTGACAAAAAAAAACCATTTTTCAAAAATATAATCGATTGGAAAGAAGCGGCTGCTCTTGAGAAACTTCTCTTTGTTACCGACTACTCCAACATTTACTAGACAAGCATTCAAAGCTCCCAATAAATTATAAAATACTTGTTTACATGACAGTAATATGACCCATTAGGACATACGCGTTGAGATTTAGGTAAATCTAAAACCCTTCGTAAAATCCTAAATCCTGCTTATTATGTCACAAAAAAACTTATCCCTGAAGACATTAATGTCACATATGTTGCTGATTTAGTCCAAACTAGATACCTATGCTTTCATAGTAAACTCCATACCCACTCGAATCCACAAGTCTCCCAACTCAATTCAACATAACACTCAATTCCCGATAGTCCTCCAAGGCGTCTGATAACAAGATGACCAAGAGACTTTCTAATGTAGAACTTCTGTAAAACGCGTTACCAGTGATAATGTAGAAGTGATACTAAATTCTTTATTGATATTATCATTATATTGCTAGTATATATAATGTTTACGGTTATAAGTATCAATAAATATAAAAACAAAAAACAAATAAGTCCAGTAAAATTTTACATTTTGGTATAAAAAGGTCGGGTAGATTTTACTTTTTTATATATTGCTAGTGTTGTATATGTTTTGCTAAAATCCAGGTTTTAGGCCTTGTAGCCACCACTCGTTAATTGGTAGCGTCAAAAAATAAAAGATTTTGAACTTTCGCCAAAATATCTATTAAAAAGAAGAGCTTGCCATATTAAAATTGAACTATATTAAGTATTTTAAAATTTGAGAAGAAAATGAGCTATGTGCCAAAGGTCTAAGATTTGTAACATTATTTTCTTTAACATACTAAGAAGACTTTTATCACACAGTTTGTCTGCCACTCTCATTTAATTTTTCCTTTGAGAGGACGCCTTATTTCAGCTTTAAAAACCATAAGCACTATCCTCACCACGTATGGTGATGATACTTGTGTTTTATCAGTAAACAATGATCCCTTCATTGCCTCCCAGACATTCCAATTCCATATCATACACCATTAAGACTTTCTGTCTTAGTATCCTTTAATGATGTTCCACTTAGAACAGATCCGCTGCCTTGGACTCCATCTGGGCTAACGTCTTACTTGGAACTTACATACAAAACTAAAACGATAAGAAACTGTCCTTCGTTACTCCAACATTTACTTGACAAACGTTCCAATTAATTACAAAAGACTCATTTACATAACAGTAACTAGACCAATTTTGACATACAGAGTTGAGCTTTGGGGCTCCACTAAATCATTCTATTCATCTCGTATCCAATCCTTACAATCCAAAATCCTTAAAAAAATCCTAAGCCCCTTACTTTAATACTTTCACACTTTCATTATATAGAACATTCATTAGTGCTTCCAATGGGTAGTTGCTTTAAAAACAAGTGCGTCATATGGAGTTAAAAGTTCAACTTTAACATAACATAAAAAATCAGCTGTTAATGCTAGGATAATATTTTTTGTTATATTGCAAACGTTGATCTATACTCTTTTCAGCAATATAGTTGATTTCCCTGATATTCTAAAAATTATTATCAGTGCAAAGGAAAATCAATTCTAAGTCCCATGTACGCACTTGCCCCACCTAAACTGAGTAAGTGAAAAAATACTCCAGAAATCATTTTACTCCTTGAAATTAAAAAATAGAGAAAAATTCATAGAATACAATTTTATAATTTTAAATCATTTAACTTTACACACCTAGATCAACAGGTTGAACTATGAAAATTTGTAGATTGGTTATCTACTGTAGTATATTTTTATATTGTATATGTAGTTGTATATTTCAATAAATAACTAAAAATAACAAAAAAACAAAACAACATAAGTCGTTGGTTTCGACTGAATAATTAAAATCCAATTAGTGATTCTTGTACTTCAAACCTAAACCTCCAACTCTTTCTGCTATGTTATTAATTTTTGCTATGTTGTAAACCCCCGTGTAGTAATTTACAGTTGTAAAAATCGTAAAGTGTTTTAGATAAAGAGCATAGAATCGTAAAGTTATACACTAGGATTAGATTCGGTATTATGACATATAAACACTGGGACATGGCAGGATCACGAAGAGAGAGCACAGTGCGATCTGGTGAGGAAGCCGCTAACCTCCAGGAGTGGCCCTAGTCCCGGCTGCCGCCCCCAGAGCTCAGCACCTCCCGACAACAACTCAAACATCCTTGGAATTTGTTTAGCCCGCCACGCTCCGATGTTCCAGGAAATGCCAGGCTGGATGACGGAGTAAATAGAACCACTTACCCTTGATATCCGAGCGGCTCTCGTTCTGCTCGTTCCCTCCCGTGTGGGTACACCAGGCGGCCTTCTTCCAGTTCCTCTGTGGGAGGAACATAAGTTCTCCAATGTATTCGAATTGGTATTGATTGGTTCCTCATTGAAGGCAGATTTAGAAACGTCAACTGATATACTGAAGGAAAATATAATTAATATTAAACTATATTGAATTATTCGGAAATTATTATTGAATTTTCTGATCAAACTAAAACGTACTAAATGATTAGAAAACCATTCGTCTAGTCACTGGCTGACTAGTTACTATAACAAGTTACCAAGTTAATATAACTGATTTTTTACTTCCTTTATTTCTTATATAATTTGTTTTTACAATTCACAAAATTACATACTGTACTAAGAAATAAACCAGACTCAACTTAAAATACAATACTAATAATCAACTGAAATATATGTGATGTAATCATAATTTGTAATGAAATAAAAATATATGGAAAAAAAAAAAAATCAACGAATTATAACTGATATACCTGGACATTAAGGAATGGGAAATTCACTATATAAGCTATTCGACAAATTTCTAATATGAACTTTGAGATGAATCCTGAAATTTCCACTGACAGGCAGGTGAAACAATCCATCATTAGAGACTTGAAACCTGAAGATGGAGCAAATGAGCTCTGAAACATGTAGTAATGAATAAAGGATTAAGAGTTTAGCCCAAATCCGGAGGTCGCAGGATTTCCCATTATCGAGATATCTCAAGTTAAAGCTGACCTCATACATATAACTGCAATTAAACGTGAAAGAATCATTTCTCTATCTTGACTGAAAGCTGAGAAAAAAAATAAAACGTGATTTTCATATTTTTTTTTCTCGGCTCCTGATGCTCATTGGGTGGCTATAATTCTAGTTTTGCGCTATTATAGATCTCTGCTACCTACAAAAAAATCGGCATTCAAATATGTGAGTTACAACTCCAAACGTCCCCTTGTAAGAATGTAATTCTTGACCAGTTTCCTGAACTCTTCTGATCAGTTATCCATGACTCTATATTCCACTGTTGATTTAATAAAGTATAATATGAATAAAATTGTATAATAAAAAGATAGCCTCAAAAGGCGGAGGGTTGATGCCTGTATCAGCGACAAGGGGTTCCTAGATTTTCCCCATCAAACCCCTCGCAACTCACCCTCAGTATTATCTCTGGTCCAGTATTCTATGTCCTTTTTGCAAAAGCCCTGAATTTTTCGGTTCTTGGATTGAAAAGTTAATAACACGTATCTTATGATGAAATCATAGGTATCTAGTTCCTGCCATATTAGCATATGGAGCATTGAGGTAACTTTATATGTGTTGGAAATTTGAACTTTGACACAGGAATTTTAATAATAATAAAAAAAAATGGAAATGTAACATTGGCGATCAGTCAGTAACAATAGTAGCATAGATATATTAAATAATAGAAAAGAATATATAAAGATAAATGTTATATAAAACAGTGTAGTTCACAAAAAGAGTATAAAAAAATAAATACTTAATTGATAGATAAGTTATTTATTATTATTCATATAGCAAAAGATTATGAAAATCATTCAGTAATACTTTAAAATACAGAAAATTAATAATTACATAAATTAAAATTAAAATTCAACAACTTCATAAAAATAGTTGGCCATGGATTAATTCTAGAATAGGACGAACCCAGTCTAATTTTCCCAGAAGAAGGTCTGCTGGTGGGCAGAAACATTGAACAGAAATTCTTTAGTCCGAGATTAATTTTGACCACGCAGTATCTAGTATTTTTTATTTTATTAAGTTGTCGATAAATAAATAAAAAAAAAAAAAAATTAACTCGTCTAAAGGAACGTTTTCAATAACAACTGTTTCTAACGAGTCATACCCAGTTGAAATTGAAAATCGCCAAATTTCTTGGTTTGTCTTTTGTTATTAATTAAACACACATTTCATTATTATTTTCACTGAATGTTATAAATACAGTTGCAAATAATGAATGGGACTAAAGTAATAGCATACAATTAATAAATTCCTCAACTTCATTTACTTTCAATACTTATCAGCAGCTTTCTAGAGATTGAAATTTAAAAAGGGGATTCCCGATGATGCGCTGAGGGATCTCTTCCTGCTAACACAGTTGACGTCGAATAACTCTGTCTTTTCCTTGTACGTAAGGACCCACGGGCGTTTGGTGAAATGTGATAAGCTGGATACTGTAGCGTTATTATAGAGCTGTCTATCAAAGAGTTTCTGTTCAAAGAAAAATAAACTTACCCCTTTTCGTTCAGAAATCAGTTTTAATCTTCAGCGACCAGTTCTTCTAAAACATGGCTGGTTAAGGGGCTATAACCTCTGAACGTCTATGGGTGTATGTGTAAATACAGTTCCTTTTACGTATATAAAGAAATACATACTAACTGACTTGATTGAAGACTAAAATAGGCATTGGCAGCAATCTACTAAAAGACGCCCATTACACAAATACATTCCAATTATAACTCAAAAAAATCATAAAATACCCTAAGTACTCATTACAAACAAACTCAATTACTTACAGGACACGGACCAACTAATCATTACCTGAAACGATTTCACTTACAAAACTCAGACGCTTGTAAATGTGACGGACTAACTCCACTAATATTTATTGCACATTTTAAATGACTGTCACTTATACGAAGACGAGAGAAACAAATTAGTTAGAGCTTCTCTAATGGAAGGGGGTTCATGGCCTCTCCAACAGGAAGCTTCATACCAGAAGTATAAAAAGAAACTATTGGAATACTGCATTAACACTACTTGAAGAATTTTGAAGAACTAATTGTGTATCTAACTATTGACACTCGATTTTTTTTTCTGGGAACGGCCTTAGGGACCACGTGAATATCATTATTTTCACTTCTTTTCGTACCCCTTCTTCCTTCCTTCTCTCTTCCCATCTTTTCCTCATTCTTCCCGAATGCTTCTTCCTTCTTTCCTTGGTCCACGCTATTCCTGTTCTCACATCTCTCTTTCCCACAAGGACCTTAATTTCTTTTAGTCTTTTCCAATAGTCATCCCTATCGAAACAGTCCTGGTCTGTTATTTTCAGTCTCTCAGTTTCTTCCTCCATCTGCTTGATATACACCCAGCACTCTTGTATCCTCTCATTTTATAGATGATTTCTTTATTTAATCTCTCTGGGCGCATCCTCAATATATGCCCATAGAACCCTAATCTTCTTATTCTTATATCTATTTCCAAATCATTTATTTCTATGAATATTTCCTTATCAACCTGTAGCCTTCTTGTATCTTCTTTGGGCCGTAAATTGTTCTTAGTATTCTTCTTTCTTTCCCGGAGGGGGGGGGGAGGAGGAGGGGGGAGCTGAATGAATCAAACTAATTTAATAAATAATAAAGTAAAACCATAAATAAAATAATTTCAACCAGCAAATTCAAAAATGGCTAAAAAAATAAAAGTAAAATATAATGAAAGATAGGATTGATGAATTATTCGGTCAAAGAATGATACTGCGTGGGTACCTGCAAAGAATATAGTACATAAAGTGACTCCATTGGAACTCACTACAGTGTCAACTTAGTCTCTATTAATATGCAATACTTTTGCATAACATTTTATTTTACCATTATTTTTATTTAATTTGAAACATTAAAATTATCTTAACTGACTAGTTAAATGATGCTTAAATCACTAAATTAGCAATACACTTTTAATAACCTCTTATTTTTAATAAGAAAGGACAAGTGAGTTCCAATGGAGTCACTTTATGTACTATATTCTTTGCAGGTACCCACGCAGTATCATTCTTTGACAGTTGAAAGGCAGTTTTCGGTCTAGAAGGATGAAAGAAATGCACCAAAGTTTCATTGTTATCTTCACATTTATTTTCAACTTTTCCAAGCCTTAACTCCTCATCGTATATACAGGCAACAAAGTCATTATTCGTGAGAGATGATACATTTGTAAATAATATTTAAGTCTGATGATCATCAAAGCTCGAGCCTTTGGAAGTAACAAAACTCCTTATTTGATTGTTACTTAAGGGAACGTATCTGTGATAGCCTCTTTTACCTTTCACTGGTAAACAGTATTTAAATCTCTCGGTCAGTTTTGTTTCCATTTCCTCAATTTCAGCTGAAGGAACAAAAATATATTTGATTCCAGTGATGTTGTCCCGACAGTATTTAAACATGTCTTGTGGAGTCAAGATTTGATCTGTATAAGGCCTTTGGAGGGATGCTCGTGTTACTTCTTGCTTTGTTGTTCCGCCAACACATGCAACATGTGAACTGCTGGGTCAGTTGACATTTAACGAAGGGTTTTAAGTTACAAACATACTTGTATAATATACTTACAATTTTTTTTTAATAAATGGACATTTTTAACTCGAGTATTGCATATTAATACAGACTAAATCGATTATTTTAATACTCTAGATAATAATTGATAGATTTAAGGTAATTTTAAGCCAATAGTTGCTAATTTAGCATGGCACCCACTTCTATTGATAATAATTTTATATGAAAACTTTT
Source organism: Euschistus heros (assembly GCA_003667255.2). Lineage (NCBI taxonomy): Eukaryota > Metazoa > Arthropoda > Insecta > Hemiptera > Pentatomidae > Euschistus > Euschistus heros. Next base: position 2,017,540 of record RCWM02000106.1, on the reverse strand, counting down.
TTTTTTTTTTTTTTTTTTTTACTTTTTATTTTGATTAATTACAAGCTACCTTATTCAAGGGAATGAGTGATAGGGATGACAAATATTCATTTATGTACAATGATATAAAATAAATAAAGTAATAAAATTAAAATAAACAGCCTCTAAATATACAAGAAATAAAAGAAAGTGCAAAATAAGACAGAATATTAAAAATGATAATAGAAAATATGTAATAGTTCTTAAAACTAATAAGTAAAAATTAAAAAAAAAAAAAATAATAATAAAAAAATTAAGAAGTAAAAAAAAAAAAATCATAAATATGAAAACTGGTTTAACGCAAAGTACCAGAAACTGTAACGAAGTTTAAAGATACGGTAATGTAAGTGAGAGCATCGTTTATCAGTGGTTTAACATTTTTCGGGAGGGAGATTTCATTCCTTAATATAAGGAGGGAAACAAGGACTCCGCCCATTGAAAAAGTTGTTCTCAGAGGTTTTGTTGAAGAAAACCGAAAAAAAAACTGTTCCAGACCATGCAGAGCATCTCTCACTCTGCAAATCGACCGTCATAGACCACTTTGATCGTTTGTCATTGATCCTTATGTCCTCAAGAGTATTTGTTTGAGCTTGGTTATAAGACTATATGTTCCACCCTGCTCTGCAGACCTCTTGACAACCCACTACCATTTTTTTGAAACCTGGACCACTTTTTAAGAGACAAACAAATTTCAAATTCAAAATTCGATTGAAAACGCGTATTTACAATTTATGAACAACAAAAGATCAAACTTCTTGTTTGAATAATAGAGGATATAGAAAACTTATTGATTGATTAATGTTATCAAAGAAATGTATTGTTACAAATGTTTTTGATAATTTATATTATTTATACTATAATAAATGAGAATATTTTAAATCATTATTACATAAATTTCAGTACAGCGTATTATTGAAAATGATACATTATAAATTTTAAATATTGTTTTTGGAATAGCAGAAATATTTTAAAGAAAATTCACCATGACCCCCTTAAATTGTTAATAATTTAATTTGCCATTCATATCGTTGATGACGTAAAAAATAAAAATGTGGTTGAAATCATAATATGACACAAGAATGAAGGAGAGAATCTCCTAAAAAAGAAGAAATTGTGAGATAGAGTGAGGAAAATTGAAGCGCAGATAAGAGTGGGGAGTGGGGAGGATGGAGTGAGATAGTGTTGTGAAGATTGTTGAAACTCGGCCACCGAAATGACAACACAAAGGGAAATTTTAATAAAAGAGAAACAAGGTATAACTACATTAGCCTAATTGGAACTACCAGGAACAAGTTATCTGTCTATCTTCTAGCGACTGTCGGCTACCGAAAATAGAAGAAGTTTTATTTATCACTGCATATTATCAACAAACAATATTATTCTGCAATTTATTACATTAAATATAGAGTAGAATCTATTCTAATTACCTTTCCATATCTATACTATTATATAAAAAGGACAAAGCCATTTTTCGCTTGTGATCACTAACCACAAAAACTACCTTACTAATATTTACTAAAATTTAACCGCATCATTTTTATATTTCCAGGGAGGTTTAGCAATAATACAATCTATGGATTTTCAATTAATTCGTTACCAAAAAAAAGCGATAATATGTTAATAACTTTGAAGTTTGAAAACTGACCGATAGGTGGCGAGTGTCATTCTTAATGACATGTTAAAAAATTACAGTGTAATATGAAGCTTGAAAATGATAGTAAAATTGATTATAAGATTTAATTATGTGGTGCGGGATGTGGATCTCAGAAAAGTTAGAAAATCTACTGATATGTGGTTAGCATCATTCCGCATCAAAGTTAACAATGTTAAAATTCCTGAACCCATATGTACCAATTTTAACCGTATGACACACGTACATGGATGACCCAGCTGTTAAACGTCCTCTCAAAGCAACTAAACAAGCAAACAAACAACTTTTAACTTCATTATCTTACTATACCCAAGATCGCGGGTTCGTAGCCCGGCGGATGACCTTAGGATTTTTTAAAGGGAGAAAAAAATCCTTACCTATGCCGTCCTTCAGAAGGGACGTAAAATGGGGGTCCTGAGCCTGTGCGATGTCAGGTACTCGTTAAAGATCCCTATCCTAATTAAACCAGGATAGGCAAAATCCAGGACTCCCACCGTAGCATCGTCCGATTAGCCATAGAAGCATAAAAGTGGCGTTAAACGAAATAAACAAACAACTTTATTATCTTTATGGTTCTAGAAAGATTAAGCAACAATAAATGTTTTTATAAAAAATTAAATATACAATGTTGAATGGAGACAACGAGGTTTGCCAAACTGTCATACACTTTTATGGATAGAAATTAAAATCTAACCAACTGAAATCAACACATTTCTGTCGAATAAAACCTATTACCAAATCAAAATGTCGACCCAGTTTTTGATATTGTTAAAATCAGAACCGTAGACCTTTAGATGTAAGCACTGATAATACAGCCCATTAGTCGGCAATAGTTTCTTAATAGTCTCTGTCCAACTGGATTACCAACTCATACATTAAAATTAAAAATTAGGAATTCAATTATGCTATCATGTAATCTTTAAACACCTAATCAGTGCAATTTTAACAAGTCTAAAATTACAGCTATGCGTGAAAATATCATTCAAGAAATAATGCTTAATCGCCTGCTTCACTACAAGATTTTTATCCATAAACAAATAAAACTTCGGTTATTAGTTTAAATTATCTTTACGTTCTTTATTTATGAGAACGGGCGAAGCCACGACTGGAGATGCTAGTTGAAAATAAAAACTGCTTATAGTCAATTAAATGATTTAAAAAGGTTTAAATATGAGGTGCGACGTGTGGATCTCAGTGAATTTTCATAATGTGGTACGCGCGATTCCGCAATAAAGTTTCCAATGGTATATTTATATACCATTAAAGCTATAAATTAATATTTAACTAAATGAAATGAATAAGCGAAGGCGGGACGGGGGATATTTTTAAAAAATTTGTATATTGATAATATACAACTTATAAAATCTACAATACATCAAATAAATGTGCGGAAATATGATTACAATGCAATTTCAATAACTTATTAAGACACTACCAATCAGTAGCACTTCTATAAAATCTACACTATAAGGTCCCTAGACCGTCTTCTTTTCAGAAACATGTCTAAGTTATCGGGAATCGAGTGGGAAGCAAGGTGGGAGAGGAGTAAATTCGAGTGGGTATAAAGCTAATCCTGGAGGATAGGTATCTGGTTAGGGACAATGTGTCAACATATTGGATATTAAGGAATATTCTAGATTACAGTCTGCACTACTAATTGTAAACATTGCCTTTTAAATGAGTATTTTGTAATTAATTAGAAGCTTTGAATATTTGTATAGAAATGTTTAAATAATTGAAAATGAGGAGCAGTTTTTCAAGACCTGTATGTGTGTTCTATGTAAGACGTTAGTTCATATGTAGTATTAGTCCAGTCAATGAGTGCTGAAATGAAGGACGTAGAGTCCATGGAATATGCGATAATTTTTGACTTCATAGCTTCGTTAGGAATAGTTGGAAGGTAAACATAATAAAAGTCCCCGCCGCTGGGGGGTGAGCTAACGGTGGGGGTAGGGGAGAAGTTCAATTTTTTTAGTTTTTGATATCTCGAAAACGGTTGACTCTAGGAAAATATGTTTCAAATAAAAATAAAAGCTGATTCAATTTGCCATAAAATTAATTATATATAAATTTGTCGTAATTCTAACCGTTTACGAGCTATATGTTATTGAAAATCGGTGATTTTCGGGAAAAAACAATTGTTACTTTTTGTCAAACTTTTGCTTCTAGTATTTTCCACAATCGTTTCTCAGAAAAAAACGCCAGCATCAAAATTGTGGGGCAATATATTTATTTCAATTTCATATATACGTTTCTGGTATTTGAAGCGAATGTTCAACAAAAAGTGAGGTAAACAATTTTTTTTATTTCTAAAATTATCGATTTTTAATAACGTATATCTCGAAAGCCGTTGGAATTTCGACGAATGTGTATAATTAATTTTATAGGAGATTTAGTGAACTTTAATTTTGACCTGAATTGAATTTGTTGCATATTTTTCTAGAGTCCACCGTTTTCGAGATATAATCGAAAAACACAAAATTGGGACCTTCTCCCCTCTGAATGCTCCTTAAATTTACTATAAGAACCTAAGTATACAATTTTAATTATGTCACGTTATACACTCAAACCAGCCCACTGAATTTGTCAATATCGTCATAATTGGCCAAAACATATTATTTAAACATTAATTGAGAACTTATGAATTAATTGAACGTATGTCTTTAATGTATCTATGAAAAACTAGGGGGCTATGAACCAGATAGTCATAGATAGTTGCGGCTTTACCGGCACTAATTATTGAATTTGTATTTGCTAAATGTATAAGATGGTTATCCAGATGGACAGAGACTATTAAAAAAACTCTTGCGAACAATGAACTGCATTTTATCTTCTTACAAATAAAGGCCTATGAATCATATTTTTACACACATTATCAATAAGCAAAGGATCGAGATTTCGATTTAGTGATAATTTCTATTCGGCAGAGATAAGTTTATTAATTGATTGATTGGGTTTACATTCTAACTTTTAAAGTATACGAAAAAGTGGCAAACCTCATTTCTGCCGCTCATCATGACAGTTTTAATTTTTTATTTTCTCTATTTTTTTAAAACTTTAATTGAAATTAACTATAGATTATTATCGATTTCAAGCTTTATATAACACCTTACCTTTATAACCTCTCGTGTAGAATGGTGCTCGCCACCTATCGGACAATTTTCAAACTTCACTTTTATATACATACTAATACTAAACCTTCCTGGAACTGTAAAGATGATCTGGTTAAACTTTAATGCAGATTGGTTTAGTTGTTTTCGTGGTTAGTGATTTTAAAAGAAAAAATGGCTTGTTATTTTATATAATAGAATAGATTTAAGTTAATTTATATCTAGAAAATATCATTTAAATAATTAAATTCATTAAATTGGTAGACATTGCAGTGGAAAAGGAAATCTCTGTTTTATAAGGGTACTTTGAAAGAAAGGAAAAAAGATTTAATGATGTTATTTGGAATAAAGTTGTAGATTCCCGTCCTAGGACACAACTAGGAAAAATATATTTTAGGCGCCATGACAATGGCAAATCGCCAAACCAAAGAATGAACCACTAGAATCACTTTTAGAGAACCAATTAGCTTTAGTCTAGAAGGATAACGAATATATTAGGTTTTATTTTGTCGTGGATTATGTTCAATCCATTTTTAAATTAATACACTTTAGACGAGTTAAGATTACCTACAACATTTGATTCTTAATATCTATGGTGTAAACAATGGATAAATGTCCTGCTTAAAGGGATTGCGAACTGAAACTCAGAATATGTATGTTCTGTTAGCTGTGATTTCTAGGTTTATCATAGTAACTCTATTAGCGAGAATATCCTGAAATTGACTGGTTGGTCACGCAAAGTATTTTATATTAAAAGTTATTACCGAATGACAGTGATAAAAAATACATCGATAGGTGGAAATAACATCGGTATAGCTAACTTAAAGAATATTAAGCCGCAAAATTCTGGTAAGTGGTCACATACATTTGGTGTGTGACAGTTATAGTCCAGTCAATGAAGGCCTGAAAGTGGGTGGAGAGTGCGTTTTTTGCAATCCATGTTTTTCTTCGGGAACTTGTTCAATTTAGTTAAAAATTAAACGTACTAAAAGTCCAAGAGTTTTCGGGCTTGGAATCAGGAAGGGGGGGGGGGGCGCAAAAGGTCCTTTTTTTTTTTCGCTCATATATCGAAAACAGTGCGTCGTGTTCAAAACATGACTATTTACTAAATTAATGTTAATTAAAGTTTCTACAACTTTTATTTTATACACATTTTTTCATATTTTTTTACCGTTTCCTAGATATACGCTTGGCAAATGTAAGGACTTTTGTATGTTTGTTTAACAAAGAAATGTTAAAATTAATGTAACTTTTGTCAGGTTGAAGATAAATTGGCATATATTAATATATATATTAGAAGAAATGGAGTGAAGTTTAACAGAATGCGGAGGTGAAAATATTTTTTTCCAAAAAAGGTTCACATTTGCCAAGCGTATATCTAAGAAACGGTTCAGGAAATGAAAAATGTGTATAAAATAAAGGTTGTAGAGAATTTAATGAACACGACATCAGAGTCGAGCCACGGTCGTCATAATAGATCGAAAATTATTTGCCTTCCTGTTACTCCATTAAAAATTATATATACTAAACCAAACTTGAAAATCACTTGAGATACTCATGATGGTATAGAAGAATAAATACAATTAGGATTGATGAATTGATTGTAACTTCTATTAGAATTATTTTATTAGAAAACTAGTTCGAATGCTCAAAACTGGACAATCGGTAATTCAAAGATTTAACGAACATATAAAAGCATACACTAATAAGACCCAAAATTCCAATTTCGTTATCCATCTATATGAAAATAACCATAAATTTATTTAAGACTCGGAAGTAAAAATAAAGTATCAAGTAGAAAATAACTTAAAATTAAATATTTATGAATTATTAGAAATAAAAAAATCGTTCAAGAACCAATCCAGATTTTTGTATAAATTACCAGATAAACATTTCCGATAGCCCCATTTTATTTTTTATTTTTATCTATAGGAACGGAAAAATCCAAAGAGTCATAAGGGAAATCCCATAGTAAATTCCAAAAATGTAATCTACCTGTCCCCTTCTCCCTTCCACGATGGATATATTTCAGATGTCTATTAGAACTCCTCAGGTAAGTACCAATAATTGATTTCTTGTCTTACATTTTTGATTATATATAATACAGGTAACATAGTGCTGATGTATTAAAAATTTTGTATATTTTATAACTGAAGATGTTTAGCATTCAAATAAAATAATTCCGAAAGAAGTGGCAATTAATTCATCAATCCTAATTGTAAAACTTGACAATATACATTTCGAATTTTTAAAACTACCTAATTTAAGGCAAATGGTATTCATAGAGCAAATACAAAATTTTTGAAATCGATCAAAAATTTCCTGTACCTTTTAATTTTGACTTTTCGACTTCTCCACGAGACCAAGGGTTATAAAATATGCTATATAAATATAAATTTTTTAAATGATAAGGACAATCAGCATTTTTTATTATTTAATAATGAATAGTATAATGATAGAAGAGTATAGAGATAGGATATGTAACAGCGGTAGTGGCCTGTGGCAGTGAGTTGGCTCTATCAAAACCGCCCCAACTAACTATTTAGTGGTTCCCCGGACTCCCACAATCTGAGTACACTCCACCAAATGTCCTGTTGGGTAACCTGGATCATTAACTCCACAATCGGATCTCTATTCAGATCTGTGGCTGTTTGGATAGTATTGACAGATTTCTATCTGAATGTACAATTTTTATCTCTATAAACGATTAGCTGGTAAATAAAAATGATGAGTAACATTTATTATATAATGGAAACTGAATTACTGGTTCATAAATAAAATATTTACAACGAGAGGCTCCTAGAGAAGTGAGAGGACCAGGGATGAATTTGAAGCTCCTCCATAAACGATAAAAATTGACTGAGAACATTCAACCTAAAAACAAAATTATAAATGGAACCAAGATCAGTTGGGAACAGTCCACCAATTACTAAGACTTAGAATTAGACAAATCATTAGGTTTTTCCTAACATATGTAATAGTGTTAAAAGTATCATTAGCAAATGAATCCATACTCAATAACAAACATTCTTCACTATCGCATATCTCAATTAATATAAAATATTACTATGGTTGTATTTTATTTTAATCTATATATATAAAAATGAATGTGTATATGTCTGTACTCGATAGATTCAAAAACCATATATCCAATCGCCGTGAAAATTTGGGAAATTATTAGGTATACCCCCGGGAAGGTTTTTGAAAAAAAAAATTTTAAATCAGAGCTGGGGTTCTAGGTGTATATAAATATCAAAATAACATTTATTTTTTATAAATACTACTTCATTGCAGGTGTTTGTAAACAATTAACAATAAAACATATGCTCTGAATTAATCCATATCTATACTATTATATAAAAGGACAAGCCATTTTTCATTGGTTATAACGGTACAATGTTATATAGAGCTAGAAATTGATAATAAAATTGGCTTGATTCAAATAAATTGTTGTAAAAAAAGCTTTAAATATTTAGTTTGACGTGTGGAACCTAGGGATATTTAATAATCGAACGATATGTGGTTAGCGGCATTCTACACCAGAGCAATGGTAAAATTATTAAAACCCTCTGTACCAAATTTTAACTACAAAATCTTCCTAATTCTAGGGAGATTTTAAATAGTATATTTTACTATAATAATAATTTAAATTTCCAGTGTTAAGTGACAGAAGTTTGGCACTCTGTAATTAACTTTAATAGTTAGAATGAAATTAAAATCCAACCGGATGAAATCAATAAAATTATTTTTGCTGCACTAAACATTATTGCCTTATCAAAATACCGATTATTTTTTGATATTGTGTTTAAAAAATGGGCGACCTAACCATAGCTTTTGATGAAGGTCTTAAGAAGATTAATATTACAATGATTTCAAATTCATTTTAATGTTTCAGGTTTATTTAATAAAATGTACCATTGGTTGTGTGAAAGAGCAGTAATATTACCAACAAATACTATAGCAATTAAATTGTGACATAGAGAATATCTCTATTGATAGGGTTGAAAGCACTGATAATGCAGTCCATTATCCGCCGGAGTTTCTTCTTAAAACGTCTCTGTCCATCTAAATTACCAACTCATAGATTAGATTTAAGGATTGAATATCCAATAATGCTTTTGAGTAAATCATTGCAATAATACCGGGTTACAGCTTTGAGTGAAGATATATAGAAACATTGTGAGAAAATAATGCTCAACTGCATTATAAGATTTTTATTGTTAAAAAATAAAACTTCTGTTATTAGTTAAACCTATCGAAGTTCGTTACTTATAAGAGCGGGCGAAGCCGTGACTGGGGATGCTAGTTAATTATATTTTATTTTGTATTTTAATTAATTTATTTTAATTTTTATGAACATTTTCGGATTTTTTAATTCGTATTCACTTCTTTCTTCTTTTATTGTAAAAATTTTGTTTCCTCCTTTAAATAACTACAAACAGATAAAAAAAAAAAAAAAAAAAAAAAAAAAAAAAAAATAATTTACAAGCTTCTGTAACCCTCCTTCACTCGCACGGTGTACATTTGAATACCAGAAAAGTGTCAAATTTCTGATTAGAGTCATCAAAAGTGACTGAAGTTTGGAGAGTCTGAGTTTCCAAGGCTGATCTTAGATTTAGAGTTATACAATTTTTTCCAATAAAATTGTATTTTTCATAAAGTAAACAATTATTATTATTTTTTTTTTTTGTAATCATTTATTAAAATAATAATTTATACCAGTGATCATTTTCAAAGTCATAAATATAAAAAGATAAACAATAAAAAAACGTTGGAGTACATTGGTAAGGGATAAGGGAAAACGTTTCACATGTATATAGCTTTTTGGCAATATTTGTAAAGTATTATCTTTTTATCAGATTGATTCCTTGATAAATTATGATTTTTTTTTTTTTTTTTTTTTCATTTAGAATTCGTTCACTATCTAACTAAAATCCTTTGAAACTTAACTTTTAAATTACATACATATATATATATATATATATATATATATATATATATATATATATATATATATATATATATATATATATATATATATATATATATACATATACATTGATACCTGATAATGCCTAGACTTTCGAATAAACTAACCAACATAATTTAGTAATACTTAGTAAATACTTGAAATTATTGTTACACATCCTTTAAGTTTTTTCGGCAAGGTTTGAAAAGTGTATATACTTGAATATATGAAATACCGGTTAAATAAGGAGACACTTTGTTTCATAAATAAATCTTTTCTTGTGGAAGATTTCTTATTGTAATAGGCCAGCTGAAAGGTTAACTCTCAATTTTGAAAGCCCAACAGCCGTCACAAACGCAACTATGAAAGATAAGCCAAAATTAAATTAAACCACCGAAGTCGACTGATGGTTTGATCCAGTTAGCAAGAGCATCAAAGAAACTTTACGAATATTAAAAAATAGAAATAAATAAATTTACGAACACTTCCTTTATATTTTTTAATGTGTTAGATTTATTCAGCAGAAAAAGATTATAAAGAAAAAATAATTTTTAGAAAAAAAAACAAAACCGACTTCAAGAATAAACCTACATATACAAACTTGAACTAAAAAATAAAAAATAATATTTTAATTGCTTCAAACCAAAAACCATTAAATGAAAATCAACGAAATTATCGATACTTATATACCTATTTACAATTTATGACCAATTATCTTTGGAGTCGGTGCCAGCCAAGAAGGGAAGTTTAATCCTGTCTTTACAATAAATAAACAGTCAAAGGGCCGGAGACAGCGGTGTGGCGGTGATAAAACAGTGGGAGGATCTTTAAGATTACAATTTCTTTTCAAATTCTGTTTGTTTTGGTTGGCACCGACTCCAAAAATAACTGATTATAAATTGTGAATAGGTATATAAGTATCGATAATTTCGCCGATTTTCATTTAATGGTTCTTGTTTTGAAGCAATTAAAATATTATTTTTTATTTTTTAGTTCAAGTTTGTATATGTAGGTTTATTCTTGAAGTCGGTTTTGTTTTTTTTTTTTTTCTAAAAATTATTTTTATTTTTTACTTTTTAGTGGTGAGTGTATTTTTGTTTAAACAGTCAATTCTCGATCATCAAGCTACTCTGAAAAATAGTTCGACTAACTGAACAAAGTATTAACGATGATATTATTCCACTTATCTGCATATAAATGGGAAAATTGAGCACAAAATTGTAGTTGAAATCATTACTTAAATTTTCATTAATGGGAATGTTGTTTGTACATACATATAAAATCATTGATACAGAAAATTAAATACCCGGTAACAATTTATCATATAACTTTCAACTGAACTGCGCTTTATTTTTGAGGGTGCCTTTAAGTTGAATTACCGACTTCCACCAGTGGCGGCCTTTTCTTTATTCTTTAGGATGCTTGAAAGAGAACTACGCGGAATTCGGAATTCACTAGCAACAAACGCCCAACTTCTTTCTCATTTCTCCACTTTGCAAATCAATTTTAACTTTTCGTTAATTGAAATAATTTACAATAGCCACTGTGAAATTATTCACTCCAGTGAATAACTAATAATAAGTGACTGGTGTAACTATTAACTGGAAAGATAAACAGTGACGGGAAACCGGAATATAAATTACACATGAAATTCTTTTAATTTGTGTTCGAGTAATAGAGGCAATGACTTCTAATAGTTCATTTCATAGAGGTGGTCCTAGAAGTTCCCCCTTTTGAACCCCATTTTCAGTTCGACTTATTTACACAATTTTTAACGTTTTCTATCTGAAATCGTCTCTTTGAGGTGAAATTTAAGTGTAATGTACTTCCAACCGCAGATTTTGTTCGACTTATGAGAAAGAAAGAAATACCTCTTGAAAGGTTTTATTGAACACAATTTCACACATAAAAACTACATAGCATGACTCGTAAAAACTAATAACAGTTAACCATAAACTGAGAAGGTTATAAAAAAAAACATATGATGTGTATGTTACGCGATTACTCCGTCAATTCTGAATCAATTTTGATGATTCTTTTTTAGATCGGTAGGGCATACTTCAGAGGTGGTCCCATAAAAAACATTTTGAAATCAACGCAGCAATTTTTAAGAAAAATCAAAAAAACAGTTAATAAGTGATTTTATGAACAATGTTTTGGATTTTTCTTAAAAAGTATTGAATTGATTTTAAAATATTTTTTATGGGACCACCTCTGAAGTATGCCATACCGATCTAAAAAAGAATCATCAAAATTGATTCAGAATTGACGGAGTAATCGCGTAACATACACACAAAAAAAAATAAAATAAATAAAGACGAGTTGAGAACCTCCTGCTTTTTGAAGTCGGTTGAAAATGGTAACATTAGAAAAAATAGATCATGGAATTTAAAAGGGAGGGATAAACATAAATAGTATCCTCACAGCATTATATTTGAATATCACTATAGCAAAACAAACGGTTAATATCTGAGAAATAAAAAAATAATTTATATACAACTATGTATTTAAAAGTATTATATTTTTGTTTAAGTTACTCCTTAAAATTTAAATAGTAAAATATGAAAGGAAGAGAACGGTTTGCCCTTGTCGGGGCTAGGCGAGGCTCGTAATCCACACGCGACAATCAATACTCCCACAAAACTACCCTCTTCTTGTATTAATTTAGAGATAATAAAGGTTTTATTTATTTTTAAATAAAAATAATTACAAAAAGTTACAATATTTTTTATTTTACTAAACCATGGTTTATAGGATTGAAAAAAAACAAAAAAAATTAAAACTTTCCTACAATAGAAGTTTCATTATTAATATGTATCATTTGATATAAAATTAATCTTCACACAACAAAACGATAGAAGATGAGATAATTATATTAATAAATAAAATTAATTATATTAATAAAAACGAATCCGAAGGTTCGATGCCAACACCACGAATTTTTCAATCTCTCCTCAGCCCACCCCCTCAAAACCAAAATTCTAAAGATCAGCACTGAGTTGATACTCCCATTTACGTCTCGCTCTACACCTCGGAAATTCACCCGACGGCTCAAAATTGATTGCCCTTTTTGAAATTCGGATTTAATTTAATTATTTAACTGATGAACTTCCCGCAGTTCAGCATTGTGGGGCCTTCTAAATTCTCTTGTATGTTCATCCTTTTATTGTTCTTACCTTAACGGGGATGTCTCTAGTGCATAATCATAATTTTAGTTATTTTCTCTTGATGGCCTACTTATTACTTTGATTTATTTTGTTATAATTTATTTTTTTTTTAATTAATCACATGCCAATTGAAGATAATAATGTCACTTTGTCATTCATTTTTGTTTTCCATTTTCAAGGCTAGAAAACCTACTTAACAATCAATTTTATTCAGTTTAAGAATATATATTTGTTGCTAGTTGAAGTAATTTATATGTATATAAATTACGTTATTGTCTTAACCTAGTGGATTTTTTTAATAATAAATATTTGATCTATCAGAAAAACTATTTCTTGAGTGAAATTCGAGAAACCATCTCCATCCTCAAACAGCTCCTAAGATTCCGTGAATCTTTCCCTCGCAATACCCGTCAATTGTTAGTATCTTCCCTCATCCTTCCCCACCTCGATTATGGATGCTTAGTATACGGAGGACTGTCTGGCGAGCTTGAAATGAAGGTGAAAAGATTAATGAACTCCTTTATAAGATTCATTTTTGGGATCCCCAGGCGTTCTCACATCACTTATTGGTATTCCGAGTTGAGGTGGCTTTATCCAAGTTTTCGGCGACAATACTTCCTAGGTTTCTTTCTATTGCAATCCTTAAAGTCCAAAAATCCTTCGTACATTTACGACATCCTTGCCCTTCGTTCTTATCTTTTGAACACCAGATCTCAGCCTATAGATTTGTATGTCCCTTCTCATCGAACTGCTTCCTTTGAAAAATCCTTTATTAATCGTGCAGCTTTATTTTGGAATGCATACCAATTTTGATCCGCAATGCTCCTTCTCTCACTTCTTTTAAACATAATTTATTCATCTACCTCCTCAATTATCAATCTTCCGAAATAATGTAATAATATATTAGTGTTAAAATATTTCCTTTTATTTATTTATTTTATTTTTATTTTTTATTTTAATTTTGTTATTTACTAATTTTGTTTTTCTTATATAAACCCAAAGAATTGTTTTAAAATCTAAAATTTCATCTTTACATGAAATTTACATTCCATATAAGTTGCTGCCTGATATGTACGCAGCCAGACAATAATACCTTTCTATTTTACTTTTGTATTATTCTTAGGAGACAAGGTGTCCCAGAATAAAGATTATTTTTCATTCATTCATTCATTTGATTTATTTCATTTCACTTAGGCTAAATCGGTCCGAACCTGCCTCAGTGGCTAAAAATTTATAAATCAAAACAATTGTCTGATCTATTCGTTTATTTTATTTAAAAAACAAGAAATTAAAAAAGAAAAGAAAAAGGGAATAGGAAGATTAATGTCGCCAACAAACTCACATTTTAATTAATATGTAATATATAATAATAATAATAACTCTTAGATTCAGAGCAGAATAATAACATTACTTTTGAGACGCTTACTTCTCTTCTTAATTGTATTATAAAGTTTTAAAATGAGCTCTTAATTGTATTATTAAGTTTTTTAGAGACTGAGAGGGAGGACAAGCGACAAAATGTCGAATGAGCGGCCTTGACAACACGAAGCATATCGTCGAGTCGATAAAGTCAAGGAGGTCGGCATAGTCACTTAAAATCACCGAGTCCCCAGAAGAATGTTGTACCACAATGTTGTACCTGGCAGATAGAGACTGAGAGGGAGGACAAGCGACAAAATGTCGAAGAGTATCTCTATAAGATGATAGTGAGACGACTGCAATAAAAAATTATTTTGTTTGTTTAGGTTCTAGAAAGTATGGTTTTTTTGGGTTGTATAAAGTACGACCATGTCATCGGCATATTTGTCCTAATACCACGGGTAGCTGCTTACTTGCGGGTAGGGCTATATTAAAAAGAAGTGGAGATAGAAGATCACCCTATATTAGGCCATTATTATTATTTAATAATAACATAATTCAAAAAGGAAGTAACCGGCGTTGACTCAGCCGGATTGTCTCAGGAGTAGAAGAGAGGATTCTTTCACATGCTGGTTCTGTCAATGCTGGTCCTGAAGGATGAAGAGAGGTGTGTGGTCATAGATATTAGTATATTCGGCGTAAAGCCTTCGGCCTCACCAAATAATTTTATAATTTATAAAATAAATTATAAGTATTCTGAGTACAATCTAGCTACCTATTAGAAATAGACAACATCATTTAATAAAGTGTTTCTCTTTCAATTTTAACTTTTAATACCATTTAAAATATATAGTTGTGTTCTATAAAAAAAAAATATTTAAAAATTTTTATTTATGAAAGAAATATATATTAATAGCCTTCGTTGTATTATATAGTAGTGCACCCCATCGCTGTTCCGCTCGCTCTGATAAGAAAAGAACTTGGATAATTTTAACTAATATTTGAAGTTTTATTTGTTTATTAATAAAAATTTTGTGTTGTAGTACGCAACTAATACGCATTATTATCTCAATGACATTTTTACAGATAGTAGTAACTTTTAACCTGGTTAAAATTGCACCGATTAGTTGTTTGATAATTAAGTAAATTTTATATTTTATCTAAGAGTTGGTAATCCTGATGAACAGAGAATATTAATAAACTGAACTAACTAAAATATTGCGGATAATATACTGCTTTATCAGTGCCTACGAACTAAAGGCCCAGGATTTATATTTTTAGACACAATATCAAAAAGTAAAGGATCGATATTCTGAGTTGGTAATAATGTTAATTCGGCAGAAATAATTTTATTTGTTTCATCTGGTTGTATTTCAACTTCTAAACATAAACGTATATAATAGTATAGCTTACCTCGTTTCTGCAAATTTAGCTCAAGTTTCATAGAGCTATGAAATTATGAAGTTAAAATTTGGTACTGATGGTTTCAGTAGTTTTACAACTGTAAATTCTATTGCGGAATGGTGCTACATATCAGTCGATTGCCAAACTTCTCCGAAATCCTAAGTTGCACCACATATTTATATCTTCTTTGGAATATAAGTTAATTTTATTATTACTTTCAAGTTCTAAAGGAATTTAATTGAAAATTAGTAAATTGTTTTTAAGCTTTAGATAACACAGTCCCACTGTAACCTACCTTGTAGCAAAGTGGCGCTCGTTACCTATCTATCGATTTTTAAACTTCATTGGAATCAAAATATTTATCGCATTTGCATAACAATGTAATTAAAAATCAGTAAATTGTATTATTGCTAAAACTTTCATGAGCTATGAAGATGATGTAGTTAAAATTTGGTAGAGATTGGTTCAGTAATTTTCATGGTTAGTGATCACCAACGTAAAATGGCTTGTCCTTTTATATACAACTAGGATCCTCCATCGCGGCTTCGCTCGAACTTATAAGTAAAGAACTTATAAATAGTAAGAGCTTACTGAAGTTTTACTTAAAAAAATAAAAATCTTGTATTGAAGTACATGCGTAATTGAGCATTATTTCTTCAATGACATTTTCACACATAGCAGTAATTTATAACCTGGTTAAAATTGAACGGATTAGGTGTTTGAAGA
Organism: Euschistus heros; assembly: GCA_003667255.2. Lineage (NCBI taxonomy): Eukaryota > Metazoa > Arthropoda > Insecta > Hemiptera > Pentatomidae > Euschistus > Euschistus heros. The sequence goes on along the minus strand of RCWM02000106.1, from coordinate 2,001,136 downwards.
TTACATAAAACCATAATTTGACATCCAATTTTTAATCTATGATAATCCAGATAGACAAAAACTATTAAGAAACTTGCGGATAATGGAATGCATTACTGCCTAATGCTTACAACAAAAAGCCCGTGAATCATATTTTTACACACAATACCTAAAAGCATAGAAATAACATTTTGATTTGTTAATCATTTTTATTCGGTAGATATAATTTTGCTGATTTCCTCTGTTTGGAGTTTAATTTCTAACCTTAAAAGTATACGGCAGTGTGGCAAACCTCGTTTCAGACACTCAACATTAAACATTCAAATTTTTATAATTGTAAATTTTACTATTTCTAAACATTCATAAAACTCTGAAAATGATGTAGTTACAATTCGGTAGAGAAGGGTTCAGCAGTTTTACCCTTTTAGACCATATATCGTTTGATTTACAAACTTCCTGGGATCCACATCTCGCATCACATACATAAATCATTTTTAACAATTGAATTAAATATAAATAAATGTTATTATCAATTTTAAGCTCTCAATAACACCGTACCTTTGAAACATTTCATGTAGAATGGCCCTCGCCACCTATAGGTCAATTTTCAAACATTACTATAATCATCACATCGCTTTTTTAATTACAAATATATTAAAAAATAGTAGATTTTAATATTATTAAGCCTTCCTGGAACTAAAACATCTATAAAAAGATGGTTTGGTTTAAATTTTGCACAGATTGGTTCAGCGGTTAGTGATCACAAACGAAAAATAGCTTGTCCTTTTATACAATAGTATAGATTTTTAAAAAGTGATATATTTTTTCTTTTTTCCTTATTAGCAGTACCCGATACTTTAATGGTTTGAGATGAAAAACTTAACTCAACTATACGGGAACGTTGTGTGTTAGATTAGAATGCAGAGCGGGTATCATGTTTAATATAGAATCGATCTGATAAAACCGCTGCAGACCGCACCGCATTTATAAAAAATAGTGGACCAGCTTAGAGGCCACATAAGCATCACATACAGCTAACTACAAACACACTCATGAAAAACAGTTCTTTACAAATAAAATTAAATGAAATTATAATTTAATAAAGTGGAAGTGTAGAACTCACTGTTTCGAAATGTTTGATTGATTTATTCATAAGTTAAATTGAAAACTTAAAAAATCATTTAGAAAAACCTCTCTTTTCTTTCCCATTGATATATTTTTTTATTTTAAATTAAATTCACACATTAGAAGAAGAAAAAATATTAAAACTATTACCTGGACTTGCTTTTTTAAAAGTATATTATTTTCTATTAGTAGTAACTCCAATAAAGTAGATTTCACATGCTTATTTCGCTTTTCATCCTTATAATGTTATAACGTTTTGCAGATCTGCCAGGATCTGTGGTTTTTTTAACGGCCAAAGGACATCCAGGGCCACTCTCCTTCCCCATTTAGAATTTGTTTTTGTCCTTATGGCCAGTATTTTTTTTTTTTTAAGTTTTAACAATTTTATTAGTTTTCGTCCTAAAGGATACTGTTGATATATTCCAGGATTTAAGGGTTTTCTGAAGGATGTCCCGCCTTGCGGATATTATTTTTAACATTTTCATGATTACACTGTTTTTAAGATGGTGGAAGGATATTCCACCGTTGTTGTCCTTAAAAATTCTTTTTTTTAATATTCCAGGACGTATAAAGATTTAAAATTTTAAATTTCGTCCATAAGGATATTATTTTAAGATATTCCGCCATTGTTGTCCTTTTAGTTTTTTTCCTTTAGAATAATCTTATGTATATTAATATAAAAATTCAAGAATGTAAATACATAAACAATAAAAGTTGTAATATATGGCAAAAGTAATTATTAGGTAATGTAAAATGAGTAATATCATATAGCTTTAGATTCTTCGTTAAACTTTAAATTAAAAATTAAAAATTAACAGAGAGGGAAAATATGAAATATATTATAAATTAAGTTAAATAAAAAATAAACTGAGATAATACTCTAATAATATTTATAATAAAAATCTGTAGTACCTGTGAATTGTTTTTTCTTTTTGTGTCTAATGGGCTATATTATGTAGCTATATTTTAATATTATTTATTTAGTTATTATATTATTTATAAGCTTTATTATTTTTGTATTTTCTTTTTGTGTCTAGTGGGATTTATTTCGCAGCTATTACACATATGAATATTCCTTTGTGAATCATTGTGGCAAATAAAAAAAAATCCGATATTTTAATTTAAGTTTTTCGAAAATACGATTTTTGCACTCAGCACAATATTTCCAGGTGGCGCAGAAATTTAGTTAGATTCTGCTTATTTACAACCTAATCCAAAAATATACATATTCTAGTTAAACCTGTTTCATGATTCCAAACAATTTAGTTCCACCGTTTTAGTTAATTTTGGTTTATTATGTTTTTTTTTATTTAATTAATTTTAATCTATTTTTTTTTTCTGAATATTTTGTGTATCTAAATATTTTCTTTAAATTATTGTATTGAACTAGCTGTAATAGAATTGGTATTTTGTAAATGGAAAAGCTTAAAATTAAAAAAAAAAAAAAAGTTAATGTAAATTAAAAATGAGATTGATGTTAATGTAAATAAATCTATATTGAATATTTCTAAAGTGATTTAATATTTTCCCTTATCTTTGAAAATGAATAGTTATATTAGTATTATTACTGGATTCAGGTTGCAGAATTTTAATATTTTAGTTAATATAAAATACCTAATCCTTAATAAAAATATAAAATATTTTTTCGCGTTGAACATCAGGTTTAATCCAACTAGTAAAGTTCTGGAAGTTATTTAAGCCTTAGGGTGTAGTGAAACAAGAAACTGCAATAAAAAAGAAAAAATCTATATAAATTTTTTGCAAGCTATTCACAAGTTCGCCAAGTTCTCGACCACACCAAGTGGAATATGAAGGTTTATAAACTGTTGTATCTAACATCGTATTGAAGTATATCCGTCCGAGAACTCTTCAATCTAATCTAGAAGATATCGAGTATCAAACAAATAATCGAGAAAGCTGGAGATGGGAAAGCACTCGAGGAATAGAAGCAATAACAGATAAGATGGGTTATCTCCTCAAGGCCGTAAACTGCAACACTTCACCTTTTAAAAAATGGAACTTAAAGATCACTTTCGTTATTACATTTCAAATACTTTTTTAGTTAAAGGGAGGCCATGTTAGTGATGTTAACCACATTGAAATGAAGCAACGCAGCTTGGGGATTCTTGGTATTGGTAAGAACGAACTGAGTAGTTTTGCGAACGAAAAATGACTGCCATTTTTGAATTAATTAATTACTAGACAAATTTCCTACACTTACCATCCTGAGTTATCTACGCTCCGAAACTACACTATTGATTCAATAAAGAAAACTTTGAATAAAATCGTTTTGTAAAAAAAAAAATTTATGAGAAGAAATGTTATCTGTATCGCCAAAGGTTACAAGAATTTCCCCTATCAAACCTTTTTCGTCTCCCTCTCAGATAATTATCTCCAGTCTACATTCACCGTTATTTTAGCGGTAAAATAAAAAATTAATTCATTTTAAATTATTCTTGCTAGCAGAATTTGTAAATAATAAATTCCATATATTGTATTTATTTTTAACAGAGCTCAGTTTCTTAAATATATACAGGGTGAGTTTCTTTTAGTTAAAAACTAGATCAAAAATGAAGAAAAATGCCCCGGACCTTACTTTCATATTTCAATCCGTTGCAGATAGTGTAAAATAGTGTTGGAAAGTCATAGTTTGACAATGTAAAAAATATAATTTTCCAACACCATGGTGCTCCTCCACATTATTCGAATGCAGTACAAAAATGAATAAACCAACGATACCCCGCATAAATAGGTATAATAGAAATGCCTTCCCCTATAAAAATAGACTCATCTGTCCATAAAATTCACCTAAAAAGTGGTACTCTTCAATATCATCTGCATTCAAAAGCGAACGACAAAATTGAGGCCTATGTTCATTATCATTGGGTTTTAAACTTTACTTCGAAAATCTAATAAAATAAAACCTAAATAAATTTAATAACATAAAATCCTATGATCTGGTGTTGCTTTATTGACAGTTTTCCTTTATTTTCCACTAAACAATGCATCTTTGTTTCATTGCTTTTTATTTGAATGAAGAGTTTATTACGTTTAAAATAAATATACACATTTCTATTAATTATCATAATATCTTATTTACACAAATAACTAATATGTATGCCAATTTTATTTTATTTTTATTTATTTTTTATTTATTTATTTATTTATTTATTTTTTATTTTTTATTTTATTTTTTATTTTTTATTTTTTTTTTAAGGTTTATTTCTTGTATAATTTTTTTACAATTTACAATTTTAAATGCTGTACCAAAAAATAAACCAGTCTCAAACTTATATAAAATACTATTAATCAACTTAAGTGTATGCTGATATAATCATAATTTATAATGAAAAAAAAACTTTCGAAGAATAAAAAGAAAAAAAGTATAACATTCTAGTAATAAAATAAACAAAATTGTGACTATTATGTATGCCAAATGAAAACGCCATGTTTTCTCGGTTTTGAAAGTAAATTTCTCCATGAAATCGATACGGAACCATTAATTTGATCATACCTAAGCTGGTTAAATTTCCAGAGTTTTGTGGATAGTTTTTTCGAAAAAACGGTGAGCGTTGAAGTAATATAAGACATTGTAATTTCCCTAAATTAGGTGAAGATTAAACTGTTCTTTAGGTCCCAAATTTGTAAAAATCAAGGTTACATGTACTCTGCTCTTATAGGAAATTTAATAAAAAATCCGGAAATGAGGTCAATTTGAAAAATGTTTGGATAAAGTGGAGATATTACAGCTTTAATGGCAAAACAAAAGTGGTTTCCTAAAAAAAAAGCCCTTGAATCATCGTATATCTGCAACGGACTGGAACAGATTTTTGATCTAGTTCCACCCATTTTTTTTTTTTTTTTACACTACGAAAAACTCACCTTCTATATTTATTAATTTTTAAAACAATAATTCCAACAAATTCCTTACTAACTCTCTGACTTAACAGGTGAGTGTGATCCTTGGTTTTCCGAACTATTTCCTTCCAGTTATTTCAATCATCTGCCGCGAATCTGCAGTCACGAACTCCTATATTTGCTGCATTTGTTATCACTTAACCTTCCAGCTACTTCTTAGTCTTTACCTTCGCTCCTCCCTCTTCAATATTACCATGTCCAACATTTTGTTTTGAGTCCACTTTCTAAGTCCTATCTAACAAGGGGAGGACACACTCAGTCTCTCACGGATCTTGTTGGCAATTTTTTTGGAGGTTCCTGGTCAAAAAATATTAGACACATATTTTTTTTATTGATATCTATATATATACATACGTTTCCTGAGTTTTGAGGGTGTTGAGATGGAATTCTAGGGCTAAAAGAATTTTCTATCACATTTTACAGTGTAAAAGCTAAAATGTTTTAAGTGAAGTGCATTCAATATATTTTTTCCCAAAGAACCGACATCGGATTCGAATTCAGCATTCCAAAGAACTCTTAAATACGAAATTTCATCCAAATAGAAAAATAAAAATTCGTAAGCTTCAAAATTTTCCTGACCGAATGAAAGGTAGGCAAAATTTTGTTTAAATTGACAAAAACATGAATTACGTTTAGATGGTTAAACTTATCAACTTTATTTTTTTACACGAAATATAGGGTGGTAATACGCTTGAAATGTATTTGGTTTCATCATCCTATCTGGTTTCAAACTCAAGTTAAAAATCAAAATGTTTTTCGGATTTTCCAATTTTTTTAATAGGTTTTTGTTCATCGAATTTTACATTTATATACATAAAAAGAAAGCTGAGACACTCCTCTTACCAGCGATACCAACCAGTGAATTGCCAGTGAATAATTGGTTTTAAAATTTCATTTTCCTGGAAGAGGGTGAAAAAAATGATATTTTTTGATTTTGTTGAATAACCGTTTTTTAATGTTTTTGAGGGTGCTGAATTAGAATCTGACATCAATTTTCGTGTGAAAAAATCTATAGAGGTAGTTTGCTTAAAAAACTAATCATTTTTTTAGAATTTAATTAACCTAAACCAAAATCTATGGGGCGACTGTATTTTTCCTTTAATTCGCAATCAAAACTGAAAATCTTGGTGCAAGAATCATGTCGATATCATTTTTTAAACTCGAGATAAAAAATAAATTAGTTTAATGCTATTTTATTTTTTTTCTCGGCTTCTAGGGCCCATTGGTCGGAACGGCAAAATATGTGTCTAATATTTTTTGACCAGGAACCTCCAAAAAAATTACCAACAAGATCCGTGAGAGACTGAGTGTGTCCTCCCCTTGTAAGTCCACTTTCTTTATATAGTTGACAATGTCCTTATTTCTCAATAGATCTGTGATTTCCGCATTACTTCTTACCCCCCCAATTTCCCACCTCCCATCAACCCTTGTTGCATCATATTTTCTTATTATTATTTTTCTTTCGAAAAATTCAATAGTTTGCAATCCGCAGCAGATAAACACCAGGTTTCCGATCCATGGGTGATCACAGGTCTGATAAGGGAGTGGTAATGATTAACTTTTGTCCTTTTTCTTAAGAGAATTTCGGTTTTGAATAGTATATTGTTCGCATAATACGCCCTATTTATATTCATTATTCTCTTTTGTATTTCAAGACTAATTTTATTCCTACCATTTAGAGAGGAACCAAATTACAATAAATTCCGTACACTTTCAAAGCTGAAACCAAAAAAAAAATATTTGATTTCATTTTACTTAGCGGACTCAAAACGGACGGATTTATTTAGGTTTTTATAAAACTATCACTTCATCTGTAAAATATGTAAATTATTTGTGTTTATATAAATATTTACATATACATATATACATACATATGTGTGTGAAGCTGATATTAGCGATGGGGCCAGTGGGTGGCTGTGACCCCTCAGTGTCCTTGCCTGGACAAGCTTTGATTACTGGCCCGTTACCACACCTCCATTCTAAATAGTTCCACCCTTCATATCTCTATCTATCACAAACATCTCCTTGTTACTATGCATTTTTTATTTTTGTTTTTTTATTTTATATCGATATATTAATAAGTCATACCAAAACATTTAATAGAGCACGAATCGGTACTTTTTTTTTCCCCAACAATTTTGAGATAAGTGCTGGTTTAAAATTGGGATATTCTTTTTCTCCGGTATTATTTAACTTACAAGGGGAGGACATACTCAGTCTCTCACGGATCTTGTTGGCAATTTTTTTGGAGGTTACTGGTCAAAAAATATTAGACACATGTTTTGCCGTTCCGACCAATGGGCTCTAGAAGCCGAGAAAAAAAAAAAAAAAAAAAAAAAAAAAAAAAAAAAAAAAAAAAAAAAAAAAAAAAAAAAAATTAAATTAAAATATTTTATATCTCGAGTTTAAAAAACGATATCAACATGATTCTTGCACCAAGATTTTTATTTTTGATTGCGGATTGAAGGAAAAATGCAGCTACTCCATAGATTTTGGTTCAGGTTATTTAAATTCTAGAAAGATTATTAGATTTTCAAGCAAACTACCTATATGATTTTTTCTACACAAAAACTGACGTCAGATTCTATTTTAGCACACTCAAAAACATTGAAATACGTTTATTTAATAAAAATAAAAATATCCTTTTTTCATTGAACTACGTTGAATATACTTTTTTCACAAGAACCGACATCGGATCCGAATTCAGCATTAAAAAGAACCCTAAAATACAAAATTTCATCCAAAAATAAAAATTAAAAATTCGTAAGCTTCAAAATGAGCCTGACCAAATGGTAGGCAATTTTTGTTTAAATTGACAAAAACATGAATTACGCTTAGACGGTTTAACGTATCAACTTCATATTTTTATACAAAATATAGTGGGTAATACTCTAGAAATGTCTTTGGTTTGATTTTCCTATCTGGTTTCAAACTCAAGTTAAAAATAAATATGTTTTTCGGATTTGCCAAAATTTTTAATAGGTTTTTGTTGATCGAAATTTGCATTAATATACATCAAAAGAAAGCCGAGGCTCTCCTCTTTCCAGCGATAACAATGAATGAATTGCATAACAAAGTATTCGCTATTTAAAGGAAAGTAACCAATAATCGTTTTAAAAATTTCTTCCCCTCGAACAGGGTGAAAAATGTTATTTTTTGTTTTTAATGAATAAACGTTTTTCAATGTTTTGCGGGTGCTGAATTAGAATCTGACGTCAATTTTTGTGTTAAAAATCTATAGACGTAGTTTGCTTGAAAATTTAATCATTTTTTAAAAATTGAATTAACCTAAACCAAAATCTATGGAGCGGCAGTATTTTTTCTTAAATCCGCAATCAAAAATAAAAATCTTGGTGCAAGAATCATGTCGATATAATTTTTTTAACTCAAGATATAAAATTAATTAATTTAATGCTATTTTATTATTTTTTCCTCGGGTTCTAGGGCCCATTGGTCGGAACGGCAAAATACATGTCTAATATTTCTTGACCAGAAACCTGCAAAATAATTGCCAACAAGATCCATGAGAGACTGAGTGTGCCCTCCCCTTGTTAGTAATATAGTACGTCATTAGGAAAGTAATGCGTACGGGAAAAGGACTTGAAATGGGCGATAACGCTGAAGATTTAGTACTGTTGGGTGGAGAAGAATAAACTGCTAAGTTAAACACAACTAATCTCATAAAAGTTTAAGTATGTGTTGGTTTTAGCAATGTTTTCTAGCTATAATTGGATAATAATTTAATATTCTCATTAAAACCTGGAATTGAATAGACAGACTAAATTAATCTATTTGTACGTATCAGTGTGCTATAACGATTACTGTTACTACTAATTGTGAGTAAGAATGAGTGAATGTTAATGAGAGAGCTCGTTAATTGGGGTTTATGTTGTTTTAAAAGGTGGTGGAGTGATTTAGTAAAATTACCAGATTTATTCTTGCCCTTAGGCGCAAGTATGCTTCGTTGTAATATTTTCTATAAAATGTTATCATTTTTTAGTCAATCTGCTTTTCTTTTTTTTTTTTAATTTCAAAAGAATTTTTTAATTTTTAGTATAGCCTTGCTTATAGAAAAGGTTTTATTGAAAATGCAGGAACATAATTACTGCCAGCTAATTTATACTCGGCTGAGTAGGCAGAAAATGAGAGTGAAATCAATTAGGAGGTTGGGAGCGCACTGGCGCAATCTTTCATTCGGGGACAGGACTCGATTAGAATCAAAAGCTCTAACATTCCCATTTTAATTGAAATTGCGAGTTTTCGTGTAAGAAGGATTTTCCAATTTTATTCAATTATACATAAAACATATTCAAATAGTTAGGTTTCGGTTTCAATTCCTTAAAAATTAATTAAAATAAAATCGCATTTCAAAAGATTTGTTTGTTCAATGCGGTCGTCCACACTTCTAGCTTCGGCCGCAAAAAATCGTAAGATCCTGGCAGATCTGTAAAACATAATAAGTGTCCTTTTCATAAATAAATAAAACTTCGAATATTAGTTAAACACTAAAGTATTTGTATTTTATTTAATCGAATTTTACGTATTTGTATTTTATATATATATGTCTTTTATGTATTTGTATTTTATGTAATTTTATTTTATATATCTGTAGTTTATGTATTTGTATTTTATTTATTTGTATCTATCATACTATCATACTACCACAGTTCTCTACGGATGCGAAACCTGGCCACTTACATTAAGGGAGAAACAACGCCTTGAAGTTATCGAAAATAAAGTACTGCGTAGAACATTTGACCCAAAAAAGGATGAAGAAACAGGATAATTCAGAAGGCTTCACATTGCAGAACTGCGGGAGTTATATCCGGTAAATATGGTTCAAGTAATAGCAGCGCAACGCTTAAAATGGGCATGTAAAGTCGGTGGGTTTAGTAATGATTGAATTCCGAAAAATGTAATCAGTTTAAAGCCGTCGGGTAAACGACCGAGGGTTAGATTGGAGGATGGCGTCACGGCCGACCTGAGGGATTTGGGTTTGGAGGGAGGTCGGTGGTAGACGGTTGGTGGTGTCGGGATCGAACCTTCTGGTTCGCTAAGCCTTTTATTTATTTATATTGTTAAATCGGTTCCTCTTATGAACCATACGGAATTATGGCTAACGGATGTTCGGAAGATTAGATAGGATGCACATCTCTGAACCTCCAAATTCAGGTCTAGAAAACCTATACATCCGTTATTAACGAAACTATTATGTTAAAATCAGCTAGGGTGTGTGAAATATTGAAATAAACATTCAATTAACTTAATTAACTAATAAATGTATTTGACTGTCACATTATGATTTCTGTCAAATTATCATCTAACATACCTAAATAAATATGAATCAAAGAAGCATATAAAAAAATAATCTGTACCAGGTTGGAGAGTCTTTTAACATTTTAAAAAGTACATAAATTCGAAATGAATAAAAAAAATCTTTCTTACATTCAATGCTTTTAAGGCATCAAAGGTTACTTTACTGAAGTAGATCTTAAATTCGGTTCTCCCAGCTATTTAATGCCACATATTAGTTTAGCGAGGCATGATTTCCAATCGAGTGGTTTTTCAGTCTATTACCCATGTATTTTCCTCTAAGGAAAAATTTTAAAAGAGAAAATAAATTGATGTTTTATTTAGTAAGATGAAGGAATTATGTCACCAATATTTTCTTTAAGCAGTTTAATACAAATTACTAGTCACTAGAGATATATATATAACTGAATATCCTATTTAAAGTGGGAACCATTAATTTATCTATTTTAAATGCAGAAGTTAAGAAGATTAGGTTCAATAAAAGGGAAAGATAAAATACAAACTTCATATTGTTTGATTGTGAAGTGTGTTGCTATTTATAGAAGTAGCCTTGAATAGCTATCAATTGAACTACACACGTTTACTGCTAAATCAAAAACATTAATAAAATTCTCACCAAACAAGTTCTGATTCGGTGTTGGTAATTATAAAATACTTTTTTTAAATTCCTACGTTTTGCTGAAAATGTCAAGGTTTCTGACAAGAACGACTTCGCCGAACCAAATTAGAGAATCAGGAATCTACTGTTTTGTGTATATATATAGATAGATACATATATATAAATTATGTATATATTCAGATATATATATATATATATATATACTTAGCTTCTTCTTTAATACTGAAACCATTTCTTCATTTCCTTTTGATCAAATAAGAAACTAAAACTAAAAGAGGTGTGCTCATATGAAAAAAGCAAATAAAGCTAGAGATTGATTACAAATTTATGAAAACAATATTTTCTGAAGAAGTGGTGTATATGATCTAAAATGTAATGATTGTGAAGCTGGCAAATACACGGGAAAAAATGGACGATCAGTAAATCAAAAATTAAAAAGAAAATATATCAAATTCATCTCGTTTCCAATCCTTACAATACAAAATCCTTCGAAAAATTCTCAATGCTCCTTACTTTGTCACCAATAAACTTATCCATAAAGATCTTAGTGTTCTGTATGTTGCTGATTTAGCCCAAACCAGTACCTATCGTTTCATAGTAAGCTCCATAACCACTCAAATCCTCTAATTTCTCAACTTGCTTCCCAGACCATCCCCGATAATCCTCCGAGGCATCTGAAAATAAGATGACCTAGAGACCATCTAGTGTAGAATTTTTAGCGAAGTGCTAAAAATAACAACTGATAACTGATAACTGTTGACTACTTGATAACTGATAACTACTGATGAGTAGTTCTTTTCACGTTTCGACAAGTTATTGTTTGTTTGTTTATTTCGTTTAACGTCACTTTATGCTGCTATGGCTAATCGGACGATGCTACGGTGGGAGTCCTAAATTTTGCCTATCCAGGTATAATTAGGATAGGGATCTTTAACGAGTACCTGACATCGCACAAGCTCGGGACCCCCATTTTACGTCCCTTCCGCTGCATCCCGACACATCCTAGCGCCATTCTCACCACGTATGCTGATGAGTGTGTGTTATAAGTTAACAATGATCCCTTCATTGCCTCTCAGACACTTCAATCCCATATAATAAACCTAATAAAATGGATTATCAAAATAAATCCCATCAAATAACCTTTACCCTTCGTCTTAAAACTTCCTGTCCTACACTATCCTTTAATTATGGTCCACTAATCCCTGTTGAACAGATCCGCTACTTAGGACTCCATCTGGACAAACATCTTACTTGGAAGACTAAAACGACAAGAAAATGAACGTCTTTTTCGACTACGGTAAAGGCACCAGTAGTAGACACTAGTAACTTCACCCAAAAAAAAAAAAAAAAGTTAAAACCATCAGAACGATTTGAATTTGGTCCCATTTTAAACTTTAGCTTCAACTGTACTTCCGCTATAAAGCAGTAGCAGATTATGTGTAGCAGTGGAAACGTTAGGGCAGTTTTTAATCAGCAGTGTCATAAATGGCTCTTCCTTTAACCACTGTAGCTTAGGGAGGTTAGTTTGATTTTCATCAATTATTCTTTTATCTTTACAATATTTTATTACAAATTTTATTTGTAAAGATAATGAACACAATCAACTCACTAAATAACGTATTTTTTATGGTAAATTTTGTTTGAATGAGCCCAAAAACGACCTGTCTACTACTGGGACACTGATTTTCTCTCTTGTTCCACTAATAGACGAAACCGTCTACTACTAGAAAATTCTAATTTTTTGTATTAATGAATGAATGCAATTTGTAGTTCAATTTTAAAAATGACGATTTTTGAATTAGCGTAGTGTGAAATTAGCTAGTGTTAGCTATGGCTTTTTTTAAAATCAACTTCCTTTTTTATATAAGCTACCTAAGTGTTATGATAATAAATGCTACTTGTATTATTCTTGTTAGAAGTTTATTTAAGAAAGCAAAGAGATTGGACGTGATTTAGACAAAAATTAAAGTAGAAGTTTTTATTATTTTTTGCCGTCCTAATTTAAATAAAAATATGTTATCTTTTAATTTTTCAAGTTTTTTTTTCTATTTATAATCTAGGATCCTTTGTAAAAAAAAAACAACATATTTCATGAAAAATAAATTAAATATATTTGGTAAGTAAAGTGTTAACTACTGTTGCGTTTCTGTGGCTACTGCTGGTACACAGGTGTCTACTATGGTGAAAAAATATGTTCTCAAAAAATGTCTAAAAATAATCTTAAAATCAATTTTAGAGTTATTTAAAAAATAATTTAAGCCCAATAAGAGTTCTATTGACATGCGAATCTATTGAACTACTACTAAAATTAAGAGCAAGAGTCTCACAATAGTGTCTACTACTGGTGCTTTTACCCTACTTCATCATTTACTTGACAAACGTTCAAACCTTCCAATTAATTTCAACAGAAAAATATGTATTTAGAATTGATGATGAATGTTTAACACTCGAACGTAGTTTTCAAATAAAAATAATTCCATTAGAAGTGACAAATAACTCATCAATTCTAAAACTTAATTTATCGACACCAGAGAGCTCTTAAAGATTCCTTAAATCTTAATGATATGTTGAGATTGGAATGGCATTGGCCGACAACATCAACACCGCAGGCCGTGACATTGAGGACGGACTGTTGAGGAGGCTGAGGGCAATCGATTCGCCCTTGTATTCTTGGCGGCGGTAGCCACCTCCTTCAGGCAGCTCTAGGCTGTCTTATGTTTCGAATGATATTAAACATTATTGCCAGTGATGTATTGGTATCGATTTTTTTCGACTTTCGATACCGGTACTGATACATATAAATCGATTCTCGATTTTCGGTATTGATACCTCAGTTTAAAAATAAATCACTATTCTAAGATATAATCCAATAGTAAACTAAAATATCAAAATAAATCAATTAATGAAACCTATAATTATTCAAGAAATAAATTACAAATCGGGTAGTAGCATTTATTATCCATAGCATATAATATTAGTTATTAATTATAATTCAGACAATTATAAAATGATATAATTCAATTCACAAATTCTTATTTACGAAGATAAACTTTCCAAAGTTCCAGTTATTGATTATGGAATAAACAATGATACTAAACTCTTTCCATTACCCATAATACCTACCCCCTTTAACGGATCTCAAATTATTCTTAAAACGTTAAATCAATATAGTTTGGCATGAAAGATGGCTTAGAACCGGCAGCAATAACAAACTTTAAAAAAAAATAGACCAGTTCCAGATGGAAAGAAGAACCAGAACCAAGAAAAGAACAAATCATCTTTACAAGACAAAGAATCGGACACTCAAAATTAACCCACAGTTACTTATTGGAAGAAAAGCAACCCCCAAAATGCAACGAATGTCAGGTATACCTGACTACAGAACACATTCTAGTTGAATGCCAAAAATACAAAAGCAAAGAAAAGATAACGGTCTGATGAATCAAGACATTGCAACTTGAAAACAACTCGTATCTCCACAATCACATTATTCAATTTTTAAAACAAACAAACCTGTACAAGGAATTATAGTTCTCAACCTGAGTATGGTGCCTCTAACCAAATGTGGTGGTAATAAATAAATTAATTAATTAGAATTAGGGTTCGAAAACTGATACTTAAACGTAATGATACTGAAAATTATCTTTAATATTGGATATATCATCTATTGAGAATAACAAAAAATTATAATAATATGATATTTCGTTCTGAGTGGCATTATTTCGTTTGTTAGAGATTGTAACCTTATTTCTTCATTTTCCAATATACCTATCTACAGTATGAGTCACTCCTAGTGTAAAAAAAAAAAAAAAAAAAATTGGGAGAAACTAGATCAAAAATGCTGCCGACCTTACCTTTCTATTCAATTCCATTACAGATATATACGATAATTGATCCAGCCAACTTCTTCTTTTCCCATGTGTCCTATGATGACATACTCTCGGTCATTAAGAAATCCCGCACAAATGATTATGGACCCGATAATATTCCAGTTAAACCCATCAAAGCATGCCTTCCCGCACTTATTCCTATCCTTCACCACATTTACAACCTTTCCCTTCAACATTCGATATTTCCTTCCTCTTGGAAATCAGCACTAGTCCGCCCCTTGAGTAAAATCCCCAATCCCGCCTCCCCTAGTGACTTCCGGTCGATTTTCCTCCTCTCCAACCTATCCAAACCACTGGAACGGATCGTTCAGTCCCAACTCTCAGTTTTCCTAGAAGAACGCTCCCTCCTTACTCCATATCAATCCGGTTTCCGCCCTGGATACTCCACCCAATCTGCCCTCCTGAAAATAACGCAAGACTTACACTCCGCAATTGATCGCCAAGATATTACCATCCTTATCCTTTTAGATTTTTCAAAGGCTTTCGATAATGTTGACCACAACATCCTTCTAGCCAAACTCCGAAACCTATCCCTCTCCAAATCTGCCTTACTTTGGTTTAAATCCTTCCTTTCCAACCGATCACAGTATGTAGTCATTCCAAATAAACCTCCGTCTAAGACCCTACCTCTTTCCCGTGGTGTTCCTCAGGGATCTTCACTTTCGCCCACACTCTTTTCCGTTTACATTAATGACCTTCCCCTTTCCATCCGTCACTGCCGGTATCACCTTTACGCAGATGATCTCCAAATCTATTTATCCTTTCCCAATTCTGACCTATTGCAAGCTACTAGAAAAATCCAGGAAGACTTGGATCGAATCTATAACTGGGCAGTGACGAACAAGTTGAATTTAAATACTGAAAAGACCAAAGCGCTTGTAATAGGTTCGAGTTACCTCCTGAAAACCATACCTCCTATTCCCCCCATCTTCCTGAGCAGTGATCCTATCAAATTCTACCCCTCAGTCAAAAATCTCGGAGTCATTTTCGACCAAACCCTATCCTGGAAAAACCACGTATCCGAAATTTCCCGACGCACCATCCCAATCCTAAAACGTCTCAATTACGTTCGCAATCTTCTTCCTTTCGAAACCCGCAAATTACTAGTATCTTCCCTTATCTTCCCCCACTTCGACTACTGCTGTGCTGTGTATGGGGGTGTTTCTGGTGATCTTGAGGCCAGACTCAAAAGACTGTTTAACTGCTGCATTCGTTTTATCTTCGGGATCCCCAGAGGCGCCCATGTTTCACAATTTTACGCGAAGTTAAAGTGGCTCTTTCCTTCCTACCGTCGCCAGTATTTTCTGGCATCCTTTCTCTACCAAACAGTGAAATCCCAACGTCCACTTTACATTTCTCAACTCCTTCAGCTCAAATCCTCCGTTCTTACCCGCCAAACCCGTTCCCGCCCATCAGATTTGTACAGCCCTGCTCATTGCTCCGCTGCTTTCGACAGATCATTCCTAATCCGATCCTCGTCCTTATGGAACTCCATCCCTTACACCATTCGCCATTCAAACACCCTTTCCGCTTTCAAACATCACTTATTTAACTACCTACTGTCCATCCAGATCCATGAAAACTGTCATTAGCCACTCAATAGTTATATAAAATATAAAAGCTTTGTACACGAAATTTTATTGTTTTTACACAATTGATTCACAAAATGAATCAAAATAATTCTGTTTCTTTTTATTAATATTTTTAAGCTTAATTTTGATTTGTTAACGTTATTAATTACTATTTTATGATATTTAATAATATTTTATAACCATCTTGAGGCTCTGATGGCCCCTAATTGTACATTATTTTTTATTCTTAAGGGACTTAAGGTCCCAGAATAAATAAAGAACTTTTTTTATTTTTTTTATTTATTTAATATTTGTTTGTACATTTTTTTTCAAATTTTGACCATATTTTCAAATTTAGCATTAAGTTTCCTACAAGAGCAGAGTACTTGTAACCTTAAATTTTACAAACTTGGTACCTAAAGAACAGCTTGATCTTCGCCTTATGTTTTTACAGATGAAGATATCCCTAGGAGTATCGTTGGTTTATTCATTTTTCCACTTCTTTCGAATAATGTGGAAAAGCACCATGTTGTTGGTAAACAAATATTCCCGAATTTCAGGTTGAATATCGTGATGAAGTTGTGGTAGGATATTTTGTAACTCTAGTAATTCTCACAATTCTATCTATCTCACAATTCTAGTAATTCTATGTTGGGTAAACTATGATTTTCCAACACTAATCGACAGCAGTACAAAAATTAATAAATTAAAGATACCCCACATGGATAGGTAGAAATGCCTTCCCCAGTAAAAACATGGACTTATCTGTCCATAAAAATCACCTCAAAAAGTGGTATTCTTCAATATCATCTGCATTCAGAAGCCAACGGCAAAATTGAGGACTATGTTCATCTTCAATGGGTTTCAAACCTTACATTGAAAATCTATTAATAATTTGTGTTTTACATTCATCCTTACAGTTTTTTATTATTTCCTGGAATAGGAACACTTTTTAATTTAATTTTTATATAAAATTTAACATAGTTTTGGTTTTGTGTCTTTAATTAATTCTTAGTTTTTGAAACGTACTATAAAGGTTGAAACACGAAATGAAAACAGTCATTTTAGCAATTTGCAAACGTGGTTATATAAAATCACAAGCAAGCTATTATTTGTCAAAAATAGCTGTAGATTGATCAAATAAAGTCCTTAAACGCAATATCTTTATCGGTATGTTGAATTCCAAATTAGACTAGCTTGACCGATCTCCAATTTTACCCATTTTATATTGTACATTATTGTCTTTATATTTTTATTTAATTTATTATATTTTTAAAATTTTAATACAACATCTTATTGGAATATTGCACTCGTTCTTAGCAGGTTTACGAAAAGAAATATTATTACCAGGAGAGGGAGAAAATGTATTGAACAGTAGTTCACTTCCGGTTTTCCAGTTTGTATCATGGAAATAATGTAACAATAATTACAGCAATTATTTGGGAAAATTTCACAACCAGATATATTTGATTGATTGTTGATTTTGTAAATGCTGTCAATGTTTACAAAATCAACAATCTTGTAATTGGTACTTGTAGTACTGTGGTCTTTGTCGTATTGCTTCCTCGAGACAATCAAAATCGATATTATTCAGCATGTTCGATATAAAGTGCAACATATAACATAATATTAGCTCCGTAACATTGTTATCGAAATCAATAATATTCTGATAATAATGCTGTTTATTTTAATTGGAACCAACTATTGTTTTAATTGCAAGTAAATTAGATGCAGAATGTTAAAGGAAATTCAAATGAATATTAATTTTTTAAAAATTAATTTTAATAATTTGATTTTTAATAAACTATTCCTCATTTTTTTAATCTATATAAATAAACATGTAAATGTCCGTTTGTTTTATGTCTTTACGACAGTTCTTCGCCGGTTATGTTGCAGTATTATACGCCCATCTATCTCCTTTTTAGACACCTCGGATGGTTATCGGGATTGGAATGGAAAGCAAGCTGAGTTACTAGTGGATTTCAGTGGTTCTGGATTTTACAATGAAAGGATTGGAACTGTTTTTGGGCTCAATCAGCAAAGTATGAAACATTTAATTTTTTATGAATTATAGAGAATTATAAAGTATATAAAAACTGAAAAATATATATTCTTAGAGAGAAATTGAAGAAACTTTTTGATTTCGTTTTTATTATTATTTTTTTATTATTGAAGCTTTATAAAATTATAAATAGAGAATAATTTCTACGAAGAAAAAGAGGAGAGTACATGGGACTTGCATATTCAATTAATCTATGATAGTCATGGAGTACGTCTTGCATCCTAATCAGGATGAATACTTCTTTCTCTGCACGATGTTAGAGGGTGCGCTTAGTCCAATGTCTTCCCAGCGTTTGAGAATTGTACATGTCAAGCCCTGAATATATTGGAGAGCGGCCTACATTTTAATCAAATTCGTGCATTGTTTGCGATCTTACCGAACTCCATCTTATTCTTCCTCGCATGAAAGAAGCCACCCTGGGGCAACAGGACTAACCAAGAATTGAATGACCTTACACAATATGAAAATTTTCGGATGTATCTGAGGTAGATTGTTATCTATTCTGTTACATAAGTCGAAGATTGACACTTGGTTCGGGAGACTCCAGAAGAGCCTCTATAAGTATCCTTGATTGTAAATCATTAACAAATTACACAACCGAAGAGCCATGGATTGTGGTGGCACTATAATAAAAAATATATTAAAATTTTCTCTTCTTCCGCTTATTTATCCTTATTCACTGTTGACTAGAGAACCTACGGCTCTATTGAACTCAAAAACAGTCAACCCAATAGTACATATATACTTCGAAAAACCATACAATGGCTTAATGTTACTCTAAAAATAATTTGTTGAAAATATATTACTTAAAGGAATTAATGAATAAAAACAGCCGACCAGTCAGAACGTTTACCGAGTAGTCGCCTGCTTGTCACCGTCTACATAAGAAGTTGGCATTCTCGACAAGTCGCCAACTAGTCGGCACTGCACAAGTAGCTATGCATACTTTGAATACTCAACATACCTTTTATTCTTTTCATATTATCATATAATTATATAATTCAATATATTATTGAAAAAAATATATAAATTTTCTATTTTATTATTAACGTTTTTTAGTGTTAACGCTTCTTGCATTGCACCTTTAGTTTATTTTGTGGCATATATCAACTTTTTTTTTTTTGCTGATTTTATTTTATTTTTATTTTATTACAAGGTGTCTCCTAAGAATAAAACAAAAGAACAATAAAAAGGTATTATTGTCTGGCTGCATACATATCAGGCAGCAACTTATATTGAATGTAAATTATATACTACAAGTGTTTGGGTTTACATAAGAAAAACAAAATAAGTAAATAACAAAATTAAGATAAAATAAAATAAAAAGAAAAAGAAAATAAAATAAAAAGAAATAATCTAGCACTAAAATATTATTACATAATTTCGGAAGATTAATAATTGAGAATTATTGGAAGATTGATTGATCAATTAATAGTTGAGAATTTATTACATAAAAAAACAGCTACTAGAATATTATGCTAAAAAAGCTATTCTGTAAAATAAAATAAAATCAGCAAAAAAAAAAAAAAAAAATCCCATAATAAAGATTATTTTTCATTTCATTTCAAATTAAAAGTCCATATTCAATATCTTGTTTCTTTCAAGCATCCAGCAAAACTGATATTATTCTTATGTGTACCCTTTAGCTTACTGAATTTGGACTTTTAATGTAATTCAACTCATTAAAACCTTCATGTTATTTTCATCACTCCATAAAATGACATATGTAAGAAATTCTCTTTCAACAAAAAATAATTTATCTAAAAATAACAAAACTGAATTCGCTTTATACTTATTACATTTAGACTGAAGAAGTGGTACAGGCTAAAAGGAAAGTAGAGAGAAATGTTCCTTTCCTTTCTCGTCTGTCTTTTTAGATTTAGTTTCCATAATCTTCTTCCTTCTCTTACTCTCCAACGTCACCGTTTATTCTTTCTAGTTATATATTTTCAGTAAATTGTTTTTACAGTAACATTAAGCTATTGTATCCTTCTCCGAGGTATATAAGTACTATTAGGTTGACTGTTTTTGAGTTTAATAGAGAAGTCAACATTTTTTTATATAAAAATTAGATTTTATTTTTTATTATTAGATACAATATGTCTCCCGAACCAATCGTCTTCGACTGAGGTAACAGAATAACTAAACATTTACCTCAGCTGGATTCGAACATTTTGATATTGTATAAGGTCATCTAATTCTTGGTTAGTCCTGGTGCCCCACTCTAGTTTCAATTATTCTTAGGGCTTGATGATCATCTGCTAGTGTCCACACAATATCATTTATTTTATTTATTCCTGCATTCGTTATTTAAAATAATCTAATTTGATATTTCTAATAATCTAACAGTCTAGTTGTTCTGTAGAGTGCATAAAATATGCGATAATTTTGTACTACATAGCTTTGTTAGGAGTTGTTAGAAAGTAAAGATACTAAAAGTCTCCGCCGCTGGGGGAGGGGGTGAGCTCTAGAAAAGTATGTTGCAAATCAAAATTAAATTTAATTAAATTTCCTTTACGATTTTTCGAACTTACAATGGTTTTCGTGAAATGCGTTCTTGAAAACCGATAATTACCGAGAAAAAAATTAATTTTTACCTCACTTTTTGTCAAACATTTGCTTCTAATGCTTTTACGATCGTTTCGATTTTTAATAACGTATATCTCGGAAACTTTAAAATTCGACAAATATGTATAGAAACAATTTTACAGGAAATTTAATTAGCTTTAATTTTGATTTTTGGACATTTTTGAGGAGTCCATTGTTCGAGATATAATCGAAAAACCCAAAAATGAGACGTTCACTCCTACGTTAGCTCACCCCCCCCCCCCCCCCCCCATGGGCATGGTCTTTTATTATGTTTACCTTCTGACTATTCCTAAAGAGGCTGTGAAGTCAAAAATTATGACGTAGTTCTTGCATTCTACACCCCTCATTATCTGGACTATAATTAAAAGTTATATAAAAAGATGATCAAGAAACATGAATAGATCATATTCAAATATTATGACTTCATTGCCTCCAGAACACTCCAATCCCATATCGTAACCCTTCAAGAATGGTGTCAAAAATGGAGAATCAAAATAAACCCAAAAAAATATCCTTTACCCTTCGTTGTAAACCTACGACTTCCTGTCCTACAGTATCCTTCAATGATGTTCCACTAATTCCCGTTGAACAGATCCGCTACCTAGGACTACACTTGGACAAAAGTCATACTTGGAATTTACATACAAGACTAAAGCGACAAGAAACTGCTCTTTGTTGCAGACTACTTCAACATTTTCTAGACAAACGATCTAAGCTCTCAATTCATTACAAAAGACTTATTTACATGATGGTGATTAGACCTATTTGGACGTACAGAGTTGAGCTTTGGAGCCTACTAAACCATCCAATTAATCTCGTATTTAATCCTTACAATCCAAAATCCTCCGAAAAATCCTCAGTGCTCCTCACGTTGTCACCAATAAACTTATCTATAAAGATCTTAATGTTCCATATGTTGCTTAGTTCGCCCAAACCAGATACCTATTATTTCATATTAAGCTCCATAACCACTCAAATCCATTAGTTTCTCAACTTGCTTCCCACTCGATTCTCGATAATCCTCCGAGGCGTCTGAAAAGATGACCTAGGTCTTCTAGTGTAGAATTTTTATTTAAGTGCTACTGACGAGTAGTTCTTTTCAAGTTTTGACATGTTATTGTAATCGTTATCAGCTCATTTACTTAATGTATACATTTGTGCAGTTGTAAATTTCAATAAATTGATTTAGAAAAATATTGTAAAATTAAATTAAATCTTGCTAATTTAAAAATTATTCGAACATTTGTAATGTTGTAGAAATAAAAATTCCAATAAATTGTTCATTCTTTTGTCGTTATCGAAAAATAAAATGAAAATAAGGAATAAAGTTATTCATTATTTTTGGTTTATTTTTCTTTATTTTGCATACATTTAGCAATAGTACATTTTTAGTCACAGTGATATGAACTAATGTTACTTAGTTACTTTTTAATAGTTGATTAAGTAAATCTCTCTGTTTTGTTATGGATCATCTAGTACCCAATTAGAACAACATTAAATTTAAAAATAGCAATAGAACTCTTTGTGGTTTAACTGAGGTTCAAAAATTGAAAATCGGTGTCCGCCAATTGATAAAAAAACAAACGACCATTCGACAATAAAACGAAGCAGGACGATGCTCTATCGGCGGTCAAATGTGCCAATATTTGTCTCCAGCCCATCCAATTCACAGCCTCCGATGCCAATCTATGCTCTTTAGGCACACATTTTTTTAAACACTAATTTCTTAATTTCTCCTTCATAAAAGGTCATTAATTGATTTGTATTTGAATTTAGTAATGTAATTATATTGTTGTTTATTTCTTTTTTGTTTATTGGGTACGTAAGATAGTATAAAAGGATCAAAACGATTATGAATTCATACTAGTTAAAGCCGAAAAAATATTCAATATGTTCTTACATAAACATTAATTAATGAAAGAAAGTATGATCGGTAGATAGAGGAGTATCATTATTTCAAGTTTTGGAGGAATTTGGGGTGGACAAAAATACAGCTCAAATTATCAAACACTAAGGCCAAAGTTAAATTAATGGGTGAAATCTCTATAGATTTTGAAATCACAACCGGTGTTAAACAAGGCGATGGCCTCTCTCCAATTTTGTCCAACTGTATTCTTGAAAAGGTTTTACGAACATGGAAAAAAGAACCTTCAAATATTAAAAATGATATCAGAATTAGTAGGAAAAGAGAGAAGATTGATGTGGAAATATTGGCCTCTGCGGATGATTTAATAATAGTCACAGAAAATGAAGAGATCGCCAAAATTTATATTGAAAAATTACTAGAAATTGCATCTAAAACAGGTTTACAGATTTCTTTCGAAAAGGCAGTATATATGTCGACTCATGTGATTATAAGCAAAGAACTAAAAAATAAATATGGTAACATTAGGAGGGTAGATAAGTTTAAATATTTAGGTGAATTAATCCAATATAATGGTTTGGATAAAGCAGCAAACCTTGTAAGAACCAACAAAATGAAATTTGCCTTCCTAAAAACTAAGGACATATATTATAATAAAAATAATTTTTAGAGAAAAAACAAAACCGACTTCAAGATTAAACCTACTTACACGAACTTAACTAAAAAATAAAAAATAATATTTTAATTGCTTCAAAACAAAACCCGTTAAATGAAAATCAATGAAATTATCGATACTTATATACCTATTCACAATTTATGATCAGTTATTTTTAGAGTCGGTGCCAGCCAAGAATGGCAGTTTGATCCTGCCTCTGCAATACACTTTCGAATGGCCCGAGACAGCGGTGTGGCGGTGATGAAACAGTGGGAGGATCTTTACAATTCTGTTAGTTTTGGTTGGCACCGTCTCCAAAAATAACTGATCATAAATTGTGAATAGGGATCTAAGTATCGATAATTTCATTGATTTTCATTTAATGGTTTTTGGTTTGAAGCAATTAAAATATTATTTTTTATTTTTTAGTTAAGTTCGTGTAAGTAGGTTTAATCTTGAAGTCGGTTTTGTTTTTTCCTCTAAGAATTATTTTTATTTTTCAATTTTTAGTGGTGAGTGTATTTTTGTTTATATAGTGAATTCTCGATCTTCAAGCTACCCTTAAAAATAGTTCGAGTTACTGAACAAAGACTTATCGAGGTTATCATTCCACTTACCTTCATGTAATTGGGAAAATTGAACACAAAATGGGAGTTGAAATCATTACGTATATTTTTCATTAATGGGTATATGTATGTTGTTTGTACATAAATATAAAATCATTGATAAAGAAAATTAAATACCTGGTACCAATTTATCATAAAACTTTCAACTGAATTGAGTTTTTTTCTGAGGGTGCCTAAAAGTAGACACCGCCTTCCACCAGTGGCGATATTTCTTTATTCTTTAGGACGGTGATTTAGTTACTTAGAGTTTTCAAATAATCATAATCATAAATATGTTTAAAATGTAAGGTTATAAAACAGTGATTTTTATTAACTGGTTTATTGATTTTTCTTAAGAAGTGCTGCGTTGATTTCAAAATATTTTTTATTGGACTACCTCTGAAGTATGCCCTACCGGTCTAAAAAAGAATCATCAAAATTGATTAAGAATTGACGGAGGTTCTCAACTCATCTGTATTTGTTTTTTTGTATGTTACGCGATTACTCTGTAAATTCTGAATCAATTTTGATGATTCTTTTTTAGACCGGTAGGGCATACTTCAGAGGTAGTCCAATAAAAAATATTTTGAAATCAATGCAGCACTTTTTGAGAAAAATCAAAAAAACCGTTAATAAGTGATTTTTTAAACTGTTTTTTTGATTTTTCTTAAAAAGTGCTGCGTTGATTTCAAAATAATTTTTATGGGACCACCTCTGAAGTATGCCCTACCGATCTAAAAAAGAATCATCAGTATTGATTCAGAATTGACGGAGTAATCGCGTAACATACACACACAAAAAAAAAAAAAATACAGACGAGTTGAGAACCTCCTCTTTTTTGAAGTCGGTTGAAAAAAATCTCTCTATTGAGGCTAAATTGCGTCATTATTGTTAGGTTGTTCGTCCTGAAAACAAATATGCCTCTGAATGATTGTTTCTCAACAGAAAGGGAGAAATTGAAAATATGGAAAAGAAGGAGAGAAAAATATTGAGGAAAATATTAGGACCAAGAAAGACTGAAGAAGGCTTTAAACTAAAAAATTATATGAAAATATATCGAAACATTGAAAGGTTGAGCGATGCAATAAGGAAACGTAGATTGACGTGTTGTGGTCATTTTATGAGAATAGAGGAAAGAAGACTGACGAAAAAAATTGTCCAACACAGCCTGCAAAAACAGAAAAAGAATACATGGATAAGGATGGTAAAGGAGGATATGAGGGTGGCAAACGTACAGTGCAATTCAATGTGGGACAGAGACAAATTTCGGACAGTAATCGACAGGATCGAATTTCCGGAAAAGGTTAAAACACAAATTAATAGACGGCGGTCAGAGGAAAGAAGAAAGCATCAGGCTGAGGTAATGAAGAGATATTGGAAGGAACGGAAGAGCAAGAAATGAATTTTTGAGCGTGGTCCACAGATGGCCGATCTCGTAAGAAGATGAAGAAAGGAAGTAATTATAAACAAACACTATACAGAGATACTATAGCTCTGGTTCAAGCTTAAATTACGTACGCATCACCTGTTTCGTTATTTTCTAGATGTTTGGTTTCACTTCCCGTGCTTATTGAATTTATTATATTTTTTAAATCTATTCTGAGATTTATCACCTATATGCCTTCATGTGTTCCTTTGATCTCTGATTCAGTGATTGTCTAGTTTTTCCCGTTCACTTCGCTGTAACTTAAGTTTAATATATACAGTTAGTTTCACTGGAAAGGGTGAAGGAAAATAATATAACAGATTTTTTACGACAATCCTAATTTTCTTAGTTTTTTTCCGACTTTGGTGGATTTAGGGCTATCTTTATTCAATGTCAAATATTTTATAATGTATGTTATATGTTTATTGATAAGATGGTTTCAGAGATTTATTTGTTGTGAGATGTCCTAAACTCGGTAGCGTTGTGTGGATAATATGAATAGTTTATGTGAATGTATTATTTTTTTCCTAAATCAATAGTTACTCATATTTTAAAACTCAGCCTCAATAATCAGTGTCGAACTGTTTGTCTAGGTAAATTCAGATGTTTATTGAGATAAGTCGAACGATTTTATGATAGTAGTCATAAGGCGAATTCGTAAGTAATTATTTTTGGGCATTTCTAACGATTTAAAACAATACAATTGAGACAAGGAAATAGAGCATCACAAATCTTAAATCTTCCTAAATTATGCCGGTTACTGAAACCAGCGAAGACTGAACATTTCGAAGAAAGTAATCTTCGATTACCTCAGAAAATACATTTTAAACAATGTTATTTCACCTGAAAAAACTGGGCTTCAAGCACAATTGAACACAGAACACGTTTGTCAGTTTTAAAGACGAAATAACAAGCAACTGTGACAAAAACAAGGTCACTTGTCACGATTAAGGCTCGAAAATATTTGACTCCGTTTGTTGTTGACAGCTTATCAACACAATAAACACACAATAAACTATTATTTTGGGCCAATGAATCATTTTTAAGTGGGCGATCTGAGGAAGTAAATGTCTCAGAAGAAGAACCTAATCACATTACTCATATGAATGAGTCCCCTCAAGGTGCGGTACTATTCTCATTCTCGTCATCTACTTATGACATGTAACTTTCGATGGAATTATGTAACAGAATGATACGTAGTTATATTTGATACATACATATGCTATTTGTAATATCTTACAAGTTGTAGCATTATAGCCAGAAAGACTTTTCAATATCAGATTCAACAATACAAAACAAAATATCAAAATTAATTATGTATTAATTTTACTATATTTATTGTGAGTTATTGCAAAAAGAAACTGATTGAGTACATTGGTCGTCTTAGTACTAAATCTGAGAGGCATCTTAGGTTTTCGGCCCTTGTTTACGATATCAAGATTTAAAATCATATGAGCACAATAATTTCCAAATCTCAAACCTGCCATGCCTGAATACATTATTATTAAAACTAGGATTCCCCTTCTCTTTTATTAGCTTACCCACATTCAGACTACAGTAACCTTCCCAAAATGACATTATTAGAAAAATTTTGGAAGGAAAAGTGACATAAAAGTTCAAAACTAAGAAAACTCTTGAGAATGGAGGAGGGTATTTAAGAGAAACACCAACTTTTCCAACTCTTTAAATCACTCTAGAGAATTACAACTGCATGAATATTTACTGACAAATATTATGGTCATAAATACATGTATTTTATAAAATAATAAAATACAAAAAGAGTACTGTTTTCTATAACTTTAAATAATCTTTTATTTCTCTTTTTTTTTAACAGAAATAATAACAAGCTGCCTCACTCAAGTGCAATGTGTAACGTGGAAGACAAAGACATATTCACTCAATATGTACAATCATATAAAAATAGTAAAAAAAAAAATAAAGTAAAAAGCCTCGAAATATACAAGAAACAAAATAAAATGCAAGAATATAATAAATGATAATATAAAATAGGTAATAATTGTTGAAACTAATAAATACAAAATAAAAATCAAAAAAGAAATGAAAAGTATCATGACTACATTTATACTCTATGTACAAAATTTACAAACATTCCGAGGAGCACGTTGATCCAAGCCTGCCTCCCATTAAACAATCAATGAAGAAAATAAAGGAACAATGTAAAATAAAAATAAAAAAAAAATCCTTTTTAAGTGAATTATTATTAATTAATTATTTAGCAGTTATATTTTTATATAAATGAAACGCAAAAAAAAAAATTTTATACTAAAATTATACTGTTCTGCATATAAATAATCCTTTAACAAAAATGTTGTTTTATTAAGCTTTGAAGTGTGCTAAACACGAATCCTATGTCAGAAAATCTCAATGAGGAACCATTTTTAGTCAAATTTGTTTTAAAAAAATTTAAAAACTTTAATTAATTGATTTTGCAACTTTTATAATTTATTAGGACATAAAAAAAAAAAAAAATGGAGAGCATAAGGCTTTGTTGTATAATGACATTGTTGAAGAATTACTTTTATCATATCAAGCCATGGGTTGCAACATATCCTCTAAAACTATTTTTTTGAATTCCAACTTGAATTTCTTTTCTTTCAACTTGGGAACAGTGTTAGTTAAACTCGGAGAACGATTCCATAAAGAGATAGCCCAAATGGAAAATAGGTATAAAATGAAAAGATACTTGCCGACTACTGTTGGTCACTACAACGGGAGATACGTGATGTTTGAGTAATAAAGGAAAAAAATATACACATTAATTACGTTCAGTATTAAATATTATTATTTTATATATTACTGTTTCTTACAAAAAAAAGTTTAAAAATATATGAAAGAAGGTGCTACTTCAGTTTTTTTTTTTTTTTTTTTTTTTTTTTTTTTTTTTTTTTTTTTTTTTTTTTTTTTTTTTTTTTTTTTTTTTTTTTTTTTTTTTTTTTTTTTTTTTTTAACAACTTCCAATATCTAAAAAATAGTGCTAGATTTTTGCCCTCATATATATATTTTTTTTTTTTTTTTTTTTGCAGAACTGTGTAATCGGCTCATGGCACTTAAGTTGAAGATTTTTCGTTACAAAAGGGTCATGCGTATATATCATGTAACAATTCAATGAATGTTCTCTGAATTTTGATCGCATAGTATTTCCCTGAAAACGAAAAATGAGGTCCGCCAAAGAAGAGTTGTATATCGCTAACAGTTATCTTTTTAAACTAAGATATCACTGGTTATTTTTACCAACTGAGGAGATAAAACCATCATGGATGAGACTGCTTAGTAACAGTGACTAGCTAAGTAGAACAGCTAAAGAAATCTGGTCTTGAACTCAGGGCTCCAACGATCTGAAAGAATAATGAATCAATACAGAGCAGACAGGACGACTAGAGGAATAGAGCAATAGGACAGCAGTTTCGCCCACTTCGCTTGTCTAATCCTCCATTTTTTTGTTTAATATTGTTTTAAATTAGTATATTATATTAATAATTATAAGTTTTTAGAAATTTATATATAGAACTATAAAGTCTTTAAATTTAGAAGATAATACATTCCAACTCTGAAACGGTGTCAGTAAATGTTAATGTTTCGGATTGAGTGAAAAATAAATTGATTTAAATAAAATTCAACACAGCTTAATAGTTGAGGCCAGTACCATTAAAGTTGATCTGCCTTTAAGGGAATCAATTATAATTAAGTTTTCAATACATAATTTAAAACAAATTGTTTTTTTTTAAATCTCTACCAGCGAATTTCGTTTGCCAACAGAAAAATCTTGGATTAAAAAATTTGAAATTCGAATTGAAAAGCAAAACAAGAAAATCTTCTTAAGGCGTTAAATGAACAAAACAGGATTTTTGTCGAGCCATTTAAAATTTTAATAGATTTTTATCAAATATGTCCAGTTTTTTCGAATATCGAATATATCGGAATTCATCAATTGTAGAGAAATACTCAAAAGAAAAAGAAAGTGTTTTAACTTGTAAAAAAAAAAAAAAAGAAGTTATATGTAGAGAGAGATGAAGTGAGAGGGGGAGATATTAAAGATTTTTATCTTTTAAATTTACCTATTTGGTTAAAAGCGATATCAAAATTTTGACCGGCGCACAGTGGGCAAAAAATCCATTTTGGCGGCCAAAATTATTTTATTGCAGAAATATGTTTTAAATGACGTCCGATATACGGGAAAAATATTTGAAAATTTTTCATGAAAGTGGAAGAGTTCATAATAAATAACTGAATTGTCGACCTAAAATCCAAGGTGGTACGGTTAAATAAGATGGCTGTAAAGCCTCATTTGATGGTGATATTTCTTTAATATACAGCAAAGTCATGAACGACAAATAAGACTTCAAAAACTAAAAGTAAACTTTTTGGAAAATTAGCCACCATTTAAAAGGACGATGGAGTACGATGTTGAAACTTATATCACGTCGATGTGCATTATTTCGTGCTAATTAAATCCCAAAAATCATATCCGTTTCGATCCTTGCCTCATTATTACCCCCCTCCCAATCGAAACCGTTCCTTTTTGTAATTTATTACTTCACACTCTTTTAGATCTGCTGGTGGTTTTTCAGGTAAATGATGTAACTTCAGAAAATGATGAGATGTTTTTCACGATGTAAAAAGATGTAAAACGCTTTTCGTAAATATTTATGTGTTGAATAATATACCTATAATTTAATGTTTTTGTTTATTTCATTTTAGTAAATGTAGTTTAATTTGAAATAAGTTTTTTCTTCACGTACTTCATTTCTATTCATATTTTTGAGTATTAACATATTATTAACTTATTATACCGAAATAATTTATTTTACACAAATAGTACCGTACCTGCCATCGAAACAGAAGTCATTGATCATTAAGGTAGTAGGGCAATTTTTTTGTTACATATTTTTTTTCCGATTGGGAGGGGATATTTATTTTTTTTTAATTAACACAAAATAATACACATCGATGATGTATATTGAAAAATTGACATCAAGTTTTTTTAAATACTAGCTAGTCCACTTTCAATTTTTTAAATATTTTTTCCGTTAGTTGCACTTCATTTAGAACATGTTTCGGTAATAATGTTAATTATTTAATAGCATAAGACAGTATTATTACTAATTCAAGTTTTAGTATCATTTTACCTCATTAAAAAATTAATAATTATGTAGCATATAATTATTAGATTTTATTAATATTGTATCGGCTAACATTAACAGAATATGAGTTCATCACAAAATGAGAACGCTGAAATATGTCAACAGCTGACAAAACCAACTAACCGCATGTCAGTGCAAATGTCCCCAATCCATTGAATATTAAACAAATGAATTATTCGTGTTTATTAAAATATTTGCAAAACGATACTTCTACAAAGTTTGAAAGCTTTTAACTATAACTTCATGTTAGAGTTTAGTTCGCACTTTCGCTATTTAATTTTCTGAACTTCGTAGCGTCAGGTCTGCTAACTTCTTTTAAATTAAGTTGAAGTGACTTCGTACTTATGAATTTTATCAGAAGGAAGTTTTAAGTTCGTGAAACATGAAGTCTGGGTTAGCCCGAACAAAATGAAGAAGTTCACTATTTGTTGAGATTAGAATAATAAAAATTAAAGAGTTGAGCTTTTAGAATTTCGACAGTAAATACGCACAAATAATGTCGGTATATTTAATAATAATTGATTCCTTAAAAAAAAGTTAATTATAAAAGGCTTAGCGAGCCAGAAGACTCATTGCCGAAACCTCCTTTCATCACATCAATAACCTGATCCTCCAGATCAGTCCTGACACAATCCTCCCATCTACTTCTTGGTTTACTTACCGAACGGTTCAATACACATTATCACCTTAGAAATTCAGTTATTATTAAATACTCCAATTTTAACCAACGCACAGTGGGACGAAACGGTGTTTTTTCTAGGCATCGCAATTTGAGCCTCCAAAAATTTTTGCATCGACTTCAAATTTCATATGGGTATGTTTTCAAGGGAGTAGAATTCGAATCTGAAGTCTGTTTCTGCCTATCAATTTAAGATTTTAACCAATAGTGTGTCCAAAAAATCAAATTTTCGTTTGCTCGTGTTTTGATTCGAGGGATTTTCTATGATTTTTGATGTACCCTATCGAATTTAAAAAATCTGCAAATCGATCAGTTTAACCTTATGTGAGTTATACTAAAAAACTATCCTGTTATAATTAATTAATCTAGACATCCCGCGATAATTAAGTAAGTGATGATTTAAAAAAAAAGAAAAAAGTTGTCCATGGCTTCAAGCTATCGAAACATGTATCTGGATACAGATTGGTGGGTCAGTGGCTGACTATATTTTTTTATGGCTATTGTTGCCATTTGTTAATTTCTTAACAATAACTAAGACTATTTGTGGATAACGTTGAGATCATGGAGCGCAACGAATAAACTGTCTATATAATTTTACCTACAAATAATACATACTTTTTTCTTTTCTTTTTTCTCTTTTTTATTCATTTATATATTTTTTTATTCAATTATTTTTTTCTCCTATCTTTATGCTATTCATCAATTAGCGTATAAATTCATTTGATAATTATTGCTCAAATTTCATCTTAAATCAATTATTTTAAATTAAAGATAAATTATTTTAGTATTATTCTAAAAATATTTTATGTATTATTATAATAATAGTTTGTATAAATATTTATTTAAATATGTGTTATGTCGAGAAATATATGCATGAGAACGCGTAGAAATATATGCACCTATTGTAGGGCTAACTTTAATTTTAAATTATTTTAGTATTATTCTGAAAATAGTTTATGTATTATTATAAAAATAGTTTGTATAAATATCTATTTAAATATGCGTTATGTCGAGAAATATATGCATGAGAACGCGTAGAAATATATGCACCTATTGCAGGGCGCCTATTACCATCACTGCAATGTGGAAAAACGTAAGAAAAGAAAATAACTAAGACTAAACATTTTCTAATTAACAAAGTACAATTCTAAACTAAAAATTACAAATATTGTTTTGTTTTTTCATAACTGGGAAAGGCAGAAATAAAAATAAAGGTTGATGGTTTAATTAGGTCGAATTACAATATTAGAAATATATAAACTATGCTTAACCACGGGTTAATTCGGCCATATTCGGAAAATAATGGAACGTATTTATCTCATTAAATATTTAAGGTAAAAGTCTATGAAGTCCATTTTTTGGACAACACGCTACATGTACTCAAAACACCCTGAAAGTTACTCCAAATGTCATTGTTTTATAAAATCCTAATTCTTTCTAATGATAAAACCATCACTACTATTTATTTTTTTTTTTTTTTACTTTGAATAGACTAGTACGAAATAGAAAGTAATTTTTTATTTGAGATTATGAGGTATAATTATCAGTAAAATTTAAAAAGTTACAGAAACAATCGTAATCACTAAATACGATTTCGTGTATTTTTATGTCAATTTTCATTACCTTTTTATTTTAAAAACAGCATTTTCACTACCTATTTCTGAAAAATTTCCACATTTTCTTATTTCTAAGATGTTAGAAGATGGTGCAAAGTGGTCGGAGATTGCAATAAAATAGTTTAAATTTTTAGTGCATGTCTAGAAATTTGGGCCATTCGTCCCACTGTGCGCCGCGCTGATATTACCGTTAATATATTAATCGGATAAACGACTTTCCGCATTGTGTAGCCATATTAATTCTGCATTTAGTAATTATAAATGCTCAAAGTTTTTAGGACCATATATATAAAACAAACAGCTTTTTGAAAGTACGTAAACATCATTAGGTATTATTAATTAATTAATTTATGGTCATGATATGTATCTCTCTTATATTCAGCATCCTGTTAAGTTAGTTGTTTCTTAAATAATATAATTTAGCTTTGTGATTATCGCCAGAATTTTATCATAGGGGCCAGCTAAAGAGAATCAATTGTTTATTTATCTTAAAGACCTCAGTGTTTCATAAGTTGTGGATTTAGCTCAAACCAGATACTTATCCTTTCATAGTAAACTCCATAACCATACAAATCCACTGATCTCTCAACTTGCTTCCTATTCTAGGCGTCATAAAAGATGAACTCGGGACTTTCAAATAAAGATCATTTATTGAAGTGCATCCTCTGGGTAGTAGCGTCATAACCTATGTTTATAATGTTTGTAATTTACTAAATGTTTTTTTTTTAATATATATACACTTGTAAATTTTTTTTTTCAATATAATGAATTTCTTTTAGCTATCTTGTTTATTATATGTGGTATATATGTTTATGAAATTAATAATGAGCATATATTACTAAAACGCAGCCTCTTTTAGCCTGTTAAGGTCATAAATCACGTTGCAGAGCAAACTCCCTTATTTCCCATCAATCCATTCCAGGACTTGACAGTGCCTCTCTGATTCCTTTCCACCAAATCCCCGACCTGATTTACCTTTAAGATTACCTGTATTATTTTTATATTTATCTAATGAAATTTACAAATGAGAATAAAAATACCTACAGTAAATATGAGAAATTCTGTGTATCATTTAAGATAGCATATGTGAAAATTAAATTTATAACTCCAGTTACAAGGATAGATCATCAAATTATAAAAGGCAAAACAAGACCTGTATTACTTATTGTTTATTTCTTAGATTTCAATAACGTCGGAAGTGGAAAAAAAAAAAAAAAAAAAAGTACTCTATTTACCATAAATCAATACAAAAAATTATTTGTTGTGAACTTATACATATTTGTTTCAATTGACTATGGGAATCTGATCTTAGTAAACTCTTATTCGGCGTTCTCTTAACCAGTGTAATCAGGCCTAACTGGGTGCCTGCAAAGGTGATAACTTGTGATTAAATATTTTAATAATATGTGGTAGTGAATGATGATTAAATAATGCAAGCAGTTCTTATTCCAGAGAAGTTGATAGATAGACAAATATGAAAGGATAATTGATAACTTAACCGACAAAATAGGTAACCGGCTTTAGAAAAAACATGCCCTTAACGTTCAAACATTCTCCACTTTTTTTGACAATCAGCAATAAATAAAGCGTGAGATCAAGCTGTACAAAATTATTCTGTCTTCGTGAAACTAAATTAATTTTTGCAATTTTTTTTTTTTAATCGCAATACTGTGTCGTCTCATATGAAATGTATTTATTTTTTTTTTCACAGAATGGTTATTTAGTAAAACAAGTTTTTGAAATCAAAACATTTTCATTCAAAATATTTTTCCTCATTTTCTTTACATTTTTTTACAACATGCTATCATTTTTGCAATTACAGAACTGAAAATTCTGGGTTTTGTGAAAAAATGAAGTGAGGAAAAGCGTTTTCGCCCTGCGAATAATTTTTAAAAATTTTAACTTTAAGAAAGTTATCCAAATTAATAAACAGAGAGTAACAGTGGAATGTATGACTAACGAATAAGGTAGGTGTGGAAGAACTTCGTTAACAACGTAGATTAGTTTCTTGAGTATATCAATTCAGGTTGTTTTTGGAGGAATTAATTATTCCTGCCACTGACCAACATACGGATAATGTTTCAATGTTTTATGTGGCAAGTCAAGGCAAGGCAAGAGATTTTTGGAGAGGCATTTGGATGAGTAAATATCTCGGCAGGAGTAATATACCCTTTCAAACTTGGTGCATCTGGTGTCTACGGCTAGGTTCTCGGTCTGGTTCGCAGAGATCCATTCTCCTAGATACTGTTAAATCCTTAAACAAATCCTTGTTAAATCCTTTCACAAACGCCGGCGTAATGTTTCTTGCACTTAGTGTTGTTTAAACTCATAAAAAATAGTAGTATTCGGAAATCATGTTTCTATGGTTATATTTGATGACATATTAAACAATGCGCGATACATCGGAGAGATATTAAATATTATTAAAAAAATATTTGTATTGATCATTATAATCAGTAAATATAAACGTTGTTAACATTACAACTCCACTAATCCTAGTTTGAAATTTTAGTCTGTTTCTTGGGTTATGAGAAATGGTTACAGAAAAAAATATATAAGAAATTCTTAAAGCAGATAGGCCAACAAATATACCTCAACAGATTGTTTTAAAAATAATGAATTTCTTGCAAGTTGGGCTGCAGGGTGTCCAGCCTTGTTTGTTTTTTAAGGCTTAACGTCCTTATGTACTTCAACTAGGGCAGAAAAGACGGTTTAACCAACAGGTTACCTTATCTATTATAGCCAGGGTGGGAAGGTCAAGATTCATTCGTGGGTTGGCCACGAAATAATTTTACACCCGCCCAGGTGGGATCCGAATCAGCAACATTCAGTACCAAGCGCCCTCAGACTCTCGCTCCAGTTCACTCGGCCATCGAGTCCCTGGGTGTCTCAAGTTTAAACTAATAATAATAAAATATTTTTACTTTTTTATTTTGTTTTATTTTTATTAGTGCTTAGATAAACTTGAAATGTGGTTAAAGACAAATTTTATCAGTAATGTACGTGTTGATTAATTTTCTTTCTTTTTTTTTTTGGGCATACTTAGGACCACGGTGCTCGTAGCTACTTTTCTGTGAGGATCTTCTTCTTTCCCTTCCAGAATTCTTTCATTTTCTGACTATGAGACAGCTTTCACTTCTTTCTCTTCTTACTGGTAAGGGACACTGGGAAAACTCCCTGTCTGATAGCTTGTCGGAACTGCAGTCGGTCTTGTGTTTTATCCTGTGGGATCCCTAGTTATTCCAGATCGGACTTCACCGATGTTATCCACTTGTTCTTGGAAGCCTTGCCTCTACCTGCCACAGTAAATATCCTATTTGTTAATCTTTTGGGATTCATGCGGGTCAGGTGTCCATAAAATGCCAGTCGCCTTTTCCTTATGCATGTCAGAATATCCTCCTGGTGTTTATACAGCTCATCATTGTGCCATTCTCTTCCTTGACTGGTCCTAGTATCCTCTTCAGGATTTTCCTCTCCTTGATCTCCAGCTTCCTGAGTGGGCCCTTCCTGGCCATTACAAGGCACTCGGATGCATACAGAACAACCGGTTTTACTATAGTATTGTAATGTCTTAATTTGAGATTTTTGGAGAGGCATTTGGATGAGTAAATATCTCGGCAGGAGTAATATACCCTTTCAAACTTGGTGCATCTGGTGTCTACGGCTAGGTTCTCGGTCTGGTTCGCAGAGATCCATTCTCCTAGATACTTTACTGCAGGTAATTTCCGTGTGTTGGTGTCTTCTACGGGAACAGCTCACCTTTGGACTTCACTTTGGCTGTCGTGTTCTTCATGGTGGCTTGGACTAACCTCACGGTTTTCTCATCCAGGCCAAATTCTCGCAATGTGGTGAAGAGAGTTTCTCTATCCACAGAGTCGTATGCCTTCTGAAAATCTGCAAGAACAACCAGTAAATATCTGGTGTGCCCCCTCGGCTCTGGTAGGTGAGGATTGTCTTAAGATAAATTTTATTTCTATTTTTATTTTTTTATTTTTTTTATAGCTATTTAAGCGATAACTTCCGTTATATCGCGTCTTCTCCTAACCGACATGGCATCCGTCACTACAACTCCGGATAAGTGAGAGTCAACTGAGCTTGTTTTTCAAACCAATACTAATGTATATCAGCAGGCATTCGTTTATCGGAAGGAATATTTTGTTGAGTCATTTATTTAAAGTCACTCCATCGTAACAATACGTAACCTGGGAAGCAATATCCCTTAAAAATAATATTGACGTACAATTATAATCCAGCTGAAAAATAAATCTGTTGATAGTTGAGGCATTACGTCAAAAAAACCGCGACAATATCATTAAGGAAGAGACATTCGCTAAGAATACTGGAGACTCTTCTCAACCAAAGTCGCCCCGCGCAGTCTTGCAATTCCGCCGGGATTGTACAGGATTAGTTTTGGCCCCGGGCCAGGAATATTGCACTGCAGCTTCAACGGCTCGCAGCGGAGAGCATCGGCTAATTTATTCTACAACTAATAAATTTTAATAACAGTTCCCCGTCTTCGAAACATTAAAACATCTTTAAATAAACTACTATTTAAATGCCACATTATTATAGAAACATCAGTGGTTAGATTACCGGGGTAAAGAGCCAGTAGAACGCTCTAATAAGGTTTGATTTTTGAATTCTATCAAAAATAAAATGAGAATTTTTTCCAACAGCCATAATGCCGTAGCTCAATCATTGGACAATACTGCAAATCTATTGGGTATTGTTCTTGTGTTAATTACCTTGCTTTGTAATAAACTGTTTATATTGAAAAGATTTATTTTTTTTTTAGATAGATGTCCATAGCGTCCCTGAATCGGAAAAAAGACGCTAAGGAACAATTCGACATACGTTGAGAAGAGCCAACGACCGAAAATGTCAATGTTAACTTTTCCATCAAATGACAATCCATTAATTGTAATTTTTTGAAAATTATTAAAATGACCCATTTTGATGTATATAAGGAAGTGTTTTCTTGGATTAATTTTTAAAAGGGGACATATGGTTTCTTGACTCCTTTTTTGCTCATTGCATACAAAAATTTTGACAGTAACATGGCACCTGAAATTTTTTTTTTTTTTTTTTTTTTTAACTCTTACATTTGGGTACTCAATCTTTATTCACAAATTTACATGTGATTTTCTTAAAATTTCGTTTTACGAGTTCAAACTCGTTCGAAAAATGGCCCAAAGACCCACAAAACCATAATAAAATTCTAATCAAAATATTTGTGTGATACAAAATCAACAATGGTTTAAAATATTTCAAGAGGGAGATTCAGTCTTTAGGTTTGGCAGATCTTTTTTTCCGGATGACAATGTTCCGAGGGCTTTGTAGGATGAAAATCCCAGAACATTTGAAAAAACTTTCTAAGAAAATAAAAGTTAGCAAATCCGATTAAGCTGGCCACTGCAATAAAATTGAAAGAGCATAGAACGGCTCCAAAAAAATATAAATATAAATCATCGTTATGAAAAGTTTTGTCGTTAGGAAATCGTTGGAGCTCAGCTATGAATCTCTGCCTCAACAAACCTTCTCCTCAGACCTTTAGCCTACCAACTACTTTTTTTTTTAAAGAGCTGTACCACTTTTTTAACGATGAAAATTAGTTAATATTAATTATTCAGAATAGTATTCCGAGGAACCAACGCTTTGGCAGAAATGTATCGAGTGGCATAAAGCCAACTTAAAAACATAAATTTTAATTTTTATCATCTATACTATTATATAAAAGGACAAGCCATTTTTCTTTCACGATCAATAAACGCGAAAAATACTGAACCAATGTGTCAATCAAATTTTAACTAAACCATCTTCATAGTTTAACGAAGGTTTAGCAATAATACAATTTACATATTTTCCATTAAATAGTTGTTAAAAAACGATAAATATGTGTTGAGCAGTAATTTTGAAAATTGACCGATAGGTGGCGAGCGGTTTTCAACAAGGTGTTCAATATTCGAATAAGAAAATAAAAAAAAATTCAACGATGGATTTCGATAGAAAATCAAATTTTGAATCGATTTTATACAGATAAATTTTTTTATCCGGGGCACCATTTCGTCGCAAATCGCGAAAAATCATTTTAAGAAAATAAGCAGTCTAAAACTGGTTTTGCAAAAATAAAATAAACTTTGAACAAAAATATGAAATTAAGTTCTTCCCGCGACTGGTACGACGAGTGGAGAGAACAGGTCGACTTGGAAGGTTTTCCCCAAAATTTTATTTTTCCAATACCAGTTTTGGCTATAGTAGGAGCCAAAACCTCCTGTAATTGAAAAATGTTTTTTTTTTTTTTTTCAAGAAACCGTAATTTTTCATTCATTTATTTATTCAATTCTAGTAGATTGCTTATTTTTTAAAAATAATTTTTCGCGATTTGCGGCGAAACGGTACCCCGAATCAAAACATTTACTGGTATAAAATAGATTAAAAATTTAATTTTCTATCGAAATCCGTCGTAAAAGAGACCACATCCCATAAGAAATTTCAGAGTTAGGGTCGCTGGAGAAGAACTGGAGAAGGTTGGAGAGCCAACTATAACCTGAAAAGAAACTTTATTTGACACTGTTAAGACCCTGAGAGTTTCGTTTCAAAATTTCAAAAACTATGGAAGAAAAAGAGGGTAGCCTTCGAATATTGTACACCCTGTATATGAAAGGTTACAAACGTACGGTGTTACATAGAGCTTGAGATTGGTAATCAAATTTATTTTATTTAATTATAATATTATAAAACAAAGCTATAAATATGTGGTGTGATGTGTGGATCCCAGCGAAGTTTAAAAATCGAACGATATGTGGCATGCGTCATTCTGCAACGGAGTTTTAGTAAAATTATTGACCCATCTGAAACGAATGTTAACTACACCATATTCATAATTCTAGGAAGGTTTAAAATAGTAACAGTTTACTATAATAATAATTTAAACATACCGCATTAAGTGACAGAAACGAGGTCATAAACGTCACACAGTCACAAACTTTTAAGGTAAAAAATTAAATGCTACCAGATGAAATCGATAAAATTATTTCTGCCAAATACAAGTTAAAGCATCAATCCCTTGCGCCTATGATCCATGGGCCTTTAGTTGCAGGCACTGATAATGCAATCCATTTTCCGCAAGAGTTTCTTATTAGTCTCTGTCCGCCTGGATTACCAATTCATTTATTAAATTAAAGATTGGATGTCTAATTATGCTTTTACGTGATCTTTAAACAACTAATCAATGGAATTTTAACCAGGTTCAAAATTACTGCTAGGCTTGAATATGTCATGGAAGAAATAATGCTCAATTACACACTTCAATACAAGAGTTTTTTTTTTTTTTTTTTTTTTAAATTAAAACTTCAATTATAAGTAATTATTATTGAAATTATTTCATTATTTATGGCATTCACTCCTCCTTATTATTAATATCATGTTACATTGTCCCATCCTCAGACTTTAAAAACTTTTCTGGTGTTAACACACCGTGTCAGTTCCATTTACATATCTCACAGGATAAGTAAATGGAACTGACACGGTGTCACCAAGAAGAGTTTTTAATGTCTGAGGATGGGACATTGTTGTTCCCGAAACATGTAACAAGATTTATTAATAATAAAGAGGAGTGAATGCCATAAATTATGAAATAATTTCAATATATGTAACTCCTTCATTGAAGAAGTAATTATTATTATTATTAATATTATTAGTATCTTAGGTCTTTACTTCTGCGGGCGAAACCGCGACAGGTGATGCTAGTATATGTATATTAAAAGTCCAGATTTTGAATATTTACCCGATTTAATCCGTTTATGTAAACATAAAAAAAAAAAATAAAAAAATAAATATTTTACAGATTGTTATGCTTAAGTTTATTAAGGGATCTTAGTATTGCCCTGGG
The DNA here is from genome assembly GCA_003667255.2 of Euschistus heros. Classification (NCBI taxonomy): domain Eukaryota; kingdom Metazoa; phylum Arthropoda; class Insecta; order Hemiptera; family Pentatomidae; genus Euschistus; species Euschistus heros. Next base: position 1,960,172 of record RCWM02000106.1, on the reverse strand, counting down.
TTTATAGTTTCAAACATATCCGTACATATTTTAAATTTCATTTTTTATAGAAATCCGGTCCCCACTTTTTATTCACATACTTTATCTACAGCGCGGTGAATTGTAGTATGAAGGGCTTGGCAGTCGTTAAATATATAAAGATAGAATCGATTGAGGCAGCATTGCAAGTACTTTGATTGTCGGAGCAAATTTCAGAGAATTGAACTCTCAACCGACGTTTTCTCCAGCAAAGATCCAACGCTTGTCAGTGGATAAATTTATTCATGGAATTCTATAGTCACAAAGGAAACCAATTACAAACACGTCTATTACAACGTAATTGAAAGGTAATTTTTTCCTCCCGGTTTAACTGTTAACCTCAGGTCTTTTAAAACAACAATTATGCCAGTTTTGTTAAATGAAACGAACGTTTTTATATATCGCTATTATATTAAAAAGGCATAACTCCTCATTTGCTTTATTCATTAACTACATGTTTCGGATGAGATGACCAGTGAGAATATCACAGTTGTAAGAACCTGAAGATGGAGCAACATGACAAGCTCCGAAACATGTAGTTAATAAAGCAAATGAGGAGTTATGCCTTTTTAATATAATAACTTGATATTAATCTCCTTAAATGAAACATTTAAAATATATCGCTATTTTCTTTGCTGTAAAGGGCACTCATTAGACCAGTCGCAAAATATTTATGTGTGACGTGGATTTATAAAAATTCAGTAGCTTATAAAGATTTTTGAGCGCAAAGTGTTAAGGCGTATTCTAGGTCCTATAAAAGAAAAAGGGGCGAACCCTCTCGGAAAGAATAATGACTTATATGCGCTATATGGAGAAATGAAATAGTCTGAATAGGTATAGAATTCAACGTCTGAAGTGGTTGAGACACCACCGTTGAGACAGAGAATGGCATAGGGCTTTATGAAGGTGATCCAGAAGAAGAGAGAGCTCGAGGAAGGACGTAAAGCAGATGGAACGATAACATGGTGGAGTTCCTACGAAGTTAAAAGTGTTTAAAAGTGAAGTTTAAAAGACTTGCTGCAGACAGACAAGACTGGAAAAGCGTTATTGAGGAGGCCAAGGAACGCCTAGTGCGCCTGTCGTGCTTATGAAGAAGATATATCCCAATTACCTTAGATTGTACTAGTAGCCATTGGAGAATACTCGTTTCAGATCTTTAAATCACGATGATAGATAGGGGTACAATGAATCTTAAAGTATTTTAATTCCTTTCATGTTTATAGTTTCAGGACCTTTAAATCTAAAAGTTATTTATTTGATTAATATTTCAATATTCACACTATTCACTAAAGATGGACAAAACTGTTGTATTGTGACATATCGTAAGATATCTCGGACTATACCCAGACAAAACAATGACCTGAAATAAATATACAAAGCTTTTTTGTTTTATTTTTTTTCTCATTTATTGATATTTACAACTGTACAAAATAATATACATTAGGTAAATGTGTTGATAGTGAATACAATTGCATGTAAATAACTTGTGAAGAACTACTTACTAGTAGCACTTCATTATAATCTACACTAAAAGGTCTCTAGGCCATCTTCTTTTCAGACGCCTCAGAGGATTATCGGGAATGGAGAGGGAAGCGAGTTGGGAGACTAGTGGATTAGAGTGGTTATGGAGCTTACTATGGAAGGATGCATATCTGGTTTGGGCTAAATCAGCAACATATGGAACATTACGATCTTTAGGGATAAGTTTATTGGTGACAAAGTAAGGAGCATTGAGGATTTTACGAAGGATTTTGGATTGTAAGGATTGGATACGAGATGAATTAGGTGGTTTAGTGGAGCCCTAAAGCTCAACTCCGTACGTCCAAATAGGTCTTATGACAGTCATGTAAATGAGTCTTTTGTAATTTATTTGAAGCTTTGAACGTTTGTCTAGTAAATAATGAAGTAGTCTGTAACGGCGAGCAGTTTCTTGTCGTTTTAGTCTATATACATAGCTAAAAAGATAAAAACTAAGAAAACAGTATTAATATCATTATCTTATGAATGCCTGAACTATAGAAAAAGTAGCTCATATTGCTAAGATTTTTTTTTTTTTTTTTTTTTTTTAATTTACAGCCATGTTCATGTTAAAGACAATCAGCGAATTGATTGCATAAAGTAATATAATTCACGGCATTACATAATGAAATAAATTGATTGAGGGAGACAAGCATGCATTAGAACTTCCTCCTGACTTTATTTTAAATTATGTGTTATAATTAGTGGTGTCACTGTCACTGAAATGTACCAAAGTTTTTCGATTCTTGATATGGGTACCGTTACCAAGAAATCGATTTTTAATTAAAACCGCATAGCTATTTTTGAAAAATCCAAAAACACCTAAGCTAAAATAGTAAAACAAATCAACTAAAAGAACAACAATACATAATAATACACGTAATTCAAAGCTTAATTGGACATCCAATTGTTAATTTTAATATATGTATCGTTAATACACATGGGCGAAGGATAGTGATAATTTTTATTATGCAGAAATAATTTTATTGATTTCATCTGAATGGCTTATAATTTCTAACCATAAAGTATATGACCTTGAAAATCGCTTTTGTTAATCAACATCGTACATTTAAATTTGTATTATTGCTAAACCTTCCTCGAACTATGAAAATGATGTAGTTAAAATTTGGTATAGATGGGTTCGGTAGTTGTACTATTGTGTACCATGTAAACTCTATTTCAGAATGAACCACATATCGTTTGATTTTCGAACTTCACTGGGATCCACATGTCTCGCCTTATATAAGTAAATCTTTTTAATTAATTTAATTAAATATGAGTAATTTTTTTTCTCGATTTCAAGCTATATATAACACTGTACCTTTGTAACCTCTCATGTAGAATGACGCTTGCCACCAATTGGTCAATTAACAAACTTCACTGTCTTCAATGTATTTTCGCTTTTTTAATAATAAATAATCAAGAGGTATTATTATTTCCGAGCCTTCTATATAAAGACGATATAGTTAAAATTTGTTGTAGGTACGTTTACAATTCCAAGAGAAGCGAATCCGATCTAAAGTTCAAAGAAGAATCAGCTCCTGGCGTAACACGAGGTTATTCGTTTGAAGTTGAAAAAAAAATTAAAGTCTCTGAAGCTATTTTTCGGTTTTTATTTATATTTGATTTTTTTTATTTGTTCAGAAACATAAAAAAAAAAACTGTCAAAAAAGTGAAATATTAAATGCTGGTATACCGGATAGGTATTCAAGTATGTAATTGCAGATCAAAATATATATTTAAGGCAAACTATGCGCAAATATGCAAAACAAAAATGCTGGATATGTAGAAAAATATGCAATTTCTGTCTAAAATATGTATTTATGGCAAAATATGCTCAAACATGCAAAATAACTCAAATTGAATTTAAATGCCTCAAAACATATTTATTTTGACGACCTTAGATGTTTTAGTGAGCTAGGAGAAAGATGAAAATGCATATATTTTACAGCCCTAGTGATCACAAACGAAAATGGCTTGGCTTTTCATATAATTGCATAGATAAGGAAATTCCTCTTCCAAGTTCTTGTGCTAATGTTTTCATTCACAACAGTGCTCAAGTGTTGGGATAGTCATAAACGTTGTCATAAATATTCTGTATGATTTGGTCTAGTACAGTAGCTATGAGAAATCTGTATGGAGTGTTTTATCCATCAAAGCGCTATGAGATGGAGTGTTTGAGATTAACATGCAGTTTCTATGATTTTTTTTTACTCGTAAATATGTACCATATCAGCACAGAATGGTTTCAAAAATTACACGTTCTCATTTGCAGCAATCATTTGATGTATTAGTTTTAGTGAAGATAGTTTTTTTAACTAGGAGAACAAAAGTTTTGTACAGTTATTTATACAAGTGGCGTTTATTTAGTATGAGAAGCCCATGTCAATCTTCAATCCAATGTTAGTAATAATTATTATACAGAGTTTGTTTGCGGGATCGGTTGGTTTGTCTAAATATACTGGAGGACTTTCCATGTCAAAATTAAATGTAATTTGTTTGTTGAATATTCTGTGAAGCCAGTATTGAATAAATTGTGCCAGGTGGGACTGGCTGTATCTTCAGCGTAGGTCACTGATATCGGTGAAATTAATTACGATATTTAGACTTTGTATATTCTATCTCTTAATTGGCCTGTTTTAGGATGTGCTTAATTAAATTTGATCGCTGCTTTGTTATGTGAACAATGTTATTCAGAATCATTTAGTTAATAATGTTGTTTAATAACACTTTTCGAACACCCTTAATAACATATTAATTATAATTTATAAATTATTTTAAATCTACTATGGGACAAGTTCTCCTTTTTTTCTTATATAATTAAACATCATTAATATATTTAGTAAGTTATAATATACAATAATCTGCAAATAAGGTTCACAGTTGTAGTTTCTAATCTAACGTGCGTGAGTACTCCTCAGGGGAGTTCATATATATTTTACATAAATACTCTCTAACAGAAAAAAATAAAATAAAATTTTTACTAGCACCAATCGTATTAAATATAGGGGAGAGTAGCCTATATTGTACCACTTTTTACTCGTACATTTATATTTTTAACTTCAACAAGTTACGTTATACTTCATAAAATTAATTCTTACTAAATAATACATTTATTCTTCAATGAGTAAATATTGTTTAATTGTAATAATATCTACATTTATTTGTTGATATAAGAGTTTTTGTAAAGGTTTGCAACTGGTACAATTTAGGAATCTAGTTTCCTAAATTGTACCAGCGGTTTCCTTAATCGTACCTATTGAAAAAAGGTAAGGTGGTTTTTGTTTTAAGGCTATAAAAATATAAGGGAACATATAAATGATATTTATTTTAAATAAAACATAATGTAAACTATTATTCATGGGCACATTAAGAAATAAAAACTTTTATCCGAGTACATAAACCAACATATGATGCAAATGAGCTGTTTCTGTATATTAATACAGCAAAGTCATGTACGATCGGTTATTTCAAGATTAAGCGCATTTTTCAAGAAATTAAAAATAGGTCTTCAAAAACTAAAAGTAAACTTTTTGGAAAATTAGCCAGCATTTAAAAGGACGATGAAGTACGATGTCGAAACTTATACCCCGTCGATGTGTATTATTTTGTGTTAATTAAATCCCAAAAATCATATCCGTTTCGATCCGTGTGTCATTATTATCCTCCTTCCAATCGAAACCGTTCCTTTTTGTAATTTATTACTTCACACTCTTTTAGATCTGGTGGTGGTTTTTCAGGTAAAAATTCAGAAAACAACGAATGCTCTTGATGATGTTTGTCATAATGTACAAACATTAGGGCATGGGCATAATGTACAAACATTTGGTTGTAAAATGCGAGAGGAAGTTGTATGACGCGGTAAGAAGATATCATGAACGAGAAAGGAAGCTATAACGTAATAGTAGGACCTGAAGAGTTTGGAGGAGAGGCGGAAAATAGCTATACTTGAGTTTTATATCGCTATAAAAAATAAATTAAAACAGAAAGCATATCATTCCCATATATCATTAAATACAAACATTTCTCAACCCGGCCACTTAAAAATTTATATAAAAGCACACTTTATGATTTTTTTTATAGTAAATTATAAGACCAGGACATAAACATTTTTAGTTTAAGTTCCTGTTTTATTTTTATTTTTTCGAAAGTATTAAAAAATTTCGTAAAATCATATTGTATAACTGTATCATAAATTACAAAAAACCGTGTCTATCAGTGAACCATCCGATGGACGTCAGAGCATCGAAACGTCGTAGTTGTCTTGGGGATGTCGATAAATGCAAAGATTTGACTGTAATAGTCAATCAATAGAAATCGGTTATTGACTGTCCGGAAAGTCCACTTGTCAGTTTGATAAAAAATGTTTAAATTTATTTAATTATTTATATTATTCGTGTATTTACTTTGTTTGAATAAATCTAAGATTAGTATTAAACGAATCGTAGAAATCCAAAACCAGCTAAATTCATTTTTCAAAATTTTTCACAGCTGGTCGATAAAGATTTGACTGAAATAGGAAGAGGCCTTATTTTTTATATGGCCATTTTCAATGTTATTTGACTACTTTTTACGAAAATCTTTTCCCCTAAAGATAATCTGGTATAAAAACTATTAAACAAAAAAAAATCTGATATTCCATTAAACCCTGTTGAACAGATCCGCTACCTAGGACTCCACTTTCACAAACGTCTAACTTGGAATCCACATACAAGACTGAAACGACAAGAAACCGCTCGTCGTTACAGACACTTCAACATTTACTAGACCAACGTTCAAAGCTCCCAATTAATTACAAAAGACTCATATACATGACTGTGATTAGATCTATTTGGACGCACAGAGTTGAGTTTGGGGTTCCACGAAACCATCCAATTCATTTCGTATTCAATCCTTAAAATACAAAATCCTTCGAAAAATCCTCAATGCTCCTTACTTTGTCACCAATAAACTTATCCATAAAGATCTTAATGTTCCATATGTTGCTGATTTAGCCCACACCAGATACCTATCCTTTCATAGTAAGCTCCATAATCATTCAAATCCATTTGTTTCTCGACTTGCTTCCCACTCTATTCCTGATAATCCTCCGAGGGGTCTGAAACGAAGATGGCCTAGAGACCTTCTTGTGTAAAATTTTTAATGAATTGCTACTGATAAGTAGTTTTTTTTTCAAGTATTAACATGTTATTATATTCGTTGTCAATACATGTACCTGATGTATATATTTTGTACGAGTGTAAATTTCAATAAATGTATACATATATATATATATATATATATATATATATATATATATATATATATATATATATATATATATATATATATATATATATATATATATAATCTAAAAACTGGACTTAGCTGGTTTTAGAATTCATTGCCTTATATATTAATTTCAAACGTATCATTTTAAAAAAATAATATATATATATATAGCTAAATAAAATGTTCGCGGGGCTGAGTTTTTAAAAAGAGGATTTTATTGAAGTACATACATTATACAAGAAAAAGCACAAACTTAAAGCCTATTACAAAACTTCGTGGAACAAACTGACATCATAACGGGTAGAGGCAGAGTGTCACCGGACGAAGGTTGGGATGCCCCTTTTATACAGTTATCTAGGAGAGGGGATAGTGTACATTTATTTATTATCCCTTAATACCATTGGGTTTCTATAACTTCTCCCCCCCCAAGTTCCGAGGTCTCCGATGGAACAAATATCTTAGTGTAAATAGGTAAGATTCTATACAATAAAAATAAAAGGTTTGGACCTTATACATTTCTCAATACCTTTTACACTAAGTCATAACATTGCAATAGATAACATTCTATAAACAAAAGGGATTGGACCTTATAATTTAAGTTTATATAAAAATAAAAGGATTATAACTTGTGTACTAAGTTTAGGATTTGTACTATCTATAGTTTTAAATAAAAAGATTAAACTCCGTACTGAAATACAACTATCAGCTTCCTATAAACAAAAGGATTAGACTTTGAACTTCCTGTTTATGAAGTCAGGATCCGTACATTTGAAAAATAAAAAGATTAAACCTTGTGCCCTAACACTAAAATAAGATTTATATGATTGTCAATTTCCCATAAACAAAAGGATTAGACCTTGTCCCCTTCTTAATATTAACAATAAGCTTAAACTATAAAATGTTTATACATTACAAAATTCCTTACATGCTAAAGTACAATTTTCCTTATAACTAAAAGATAATAGGATATTTCTTAATACTAAATAATACATTATTTAAACAAAAGGACAAACTAAAATAAGAGTCTTTGAATCAGTTTCCTCTATTGCAAATAATACTTTTTTTTTTTTTTTTTTTTTTTTATTCTTTTATTAATTGAAATTTACAACTGTATTAATAAAAATACATTTAGTAAATATGCTGTAAACAATGCAAAATAATGGCATGATTAGAACTTGTAGAGGAACTACCCATTGGTAGTACTCTAATGAATATTTACAGAAGAAGATCACGAGGCCATCTTCTTTTCAGACGCCTCGGAGGATTGCCAGGAATGGAATGGGAAGCAAGTTGTGCTACAAGTGGATTTGGATGGGGAGTAAGTTTATTATGAAAGGATAGGTATCTGGTTCGTGCCAAATCGGCGACATATGGGATATTCAGGTCATTGTGGATTAATTCATTTGTGACAAAGTAAGGAGCATTAAGGATTTTTCGAAGGATTTTGGATTGGAGTGATTGGAATAATACTTTTAGCTTCAAAATTACTCAATTAAAATAATAATATTTTAAATCAAAATAATAATTCAAACACTCCTTTACAATAATTACAATAATTACAATTAATAATAATTTCAAAATAAATATACCTTTCTCAATGATCAATCAAAAATAATATTTCAAGACAAAATAATAGTATCTTAATATTTATTATAGTTCTCCAAAATATTAATTACAAAATAAATCAAACAGAATATTATCGTGAAATAAAATAATGCTTTGAATGATCTTTTACATTATTAACATGGAATATAATATTTCACAGCAAAATACAAAAGTCCGACTTTATTAAAATAAACTACAGCATTGTCAGTTTAATACAGATAATTCTTTTCAATACAACATAAACATTACTCCTAATACCATTATATTTATTATATTTAAAATAAAAGATTTTTAAGACATTTTAATATTGTTTAAATAAAATTAAATATTTTTAATCAGAATCATTATCTGAGTCATTGTTATCCGAGACATCCGAAATATTTACGCGAATGGATTCATTATCGTCGTCTGAAATATATTGTTTCTTTTTTCTCTTTTTTCTAGTGGGCCTTTTAATATTGTCAATATGGGTTTTAATCGGTCTCTTATCTTTCACTAGTACATTTACTTTTTTAAATTTGTCTCTACTTTTTATTTTTGCTTGGGTATTTTTTAAATATTCTACATCTCCTAATTGTCGTTGAATATCCAAAGGGTCTTCTCTATTTTTATTTAATTTTTCAGTCCTTGTTTCTTATTCGTCATTTATTTTGGATCTAATTAATTTATGTAATAATTGTTGGTCCTTGTGATATTTTAATACGTATTGTTCCGTCAGGTCGGTGTTTTCGTCTGACTCTAATCTGGAGGTTCCGAAAGTAATTTCATTGGGCGTTAATTTTAATTTATTATTTAAGGTATTATTGTACGCTATTACCGCTAATCTTAATTTCTGCTGCATAGAACATTTATCTTTTTCTTTTCCTATTATTCTCAATAATTCGTTTAGGGTAGAGTGGACTCTGTTCAATAATCCCAAAGAGTTTGAGTGGCTGGCTGAAGTATAATGTAAGATAATATTATTTTCTTCACAAAACTGTTTTACTAAATTATTTTTCATTTCCGTCCCTTGGTCTAATGATATTTGTAGAGGTGTGGGAAAGTATGTCATATAGTTAGTCAGTGCGTTACAAATATTAATTGCGTTCTTTGATTGTAGGGTTTGAGCAAATAAATGTTTTCGAAAATGTGTCTACTGCTGTGAAAATTATTGCGTTGTTAAAATTAAAAATGTCAATTATTAATTCCTGAAACGGTCTTTCTGGTGTAGGTGTAATTTGAAATTTGGTCTTTATAGGTTTTCGGTCATATTTCGTAACTTTACAAGTTTCGCATTTATTAATATACTCCGCTATTTTATTTTGCATCCCTGGAAAATAATATTCTTTTTTAAGTTTTTCGAATGTTTCGTTTATACCCCTATGCTTTGTTTTGCCTAAATGATAATTATCTATAATTTCTATTTGTTCATTCGGATTTTCGACGTCACTTACAATTTGTTTATATTTTTTCAATTTAACCGATGGATATTCCGTTTCTATTATTTGCTGTATTGTTCTAAAATAATCGTCATATAAATTTTCGGTTATTTCGTTAGGTGATTTACAAATTATCCCGTATGTTTTATTAGGTTCGAGTATTTGTTCTAATAATGAAGCGATATCTGATTTAGCATAAATGTTTAATTCGTATCGGCGTTTCCCAAATGGTTTAGTGAAATTAATTTTTGTATTTCCCCTTTTTATAATTATTTGATTTTTTTTCTATGTTTATACATTTTTCGGGTTCACAAATTCGTACTTGTTCGTTACTAGATTCCTGGGAATGGATTGTCTCTAATCATCTTCCGGCGGTACTTCTAAGTCCTCTATTATCGCGTCATACTCGGAATTGTTTTCGTCCGCTATTTCCTGATTTAATAATTCTTCGACGTCCATTTCCTCCACGTCGCTATTATGATTCAATTCGTCGCTTCCCCTGGAAAGTGCATCGGCCACGTAATTTGTTTTTTTTTCCCTGAATGTGTTTAACTTCGAATTCAAATTCTTGTAATTTCCAAACCCACTTCATTATGCGCGTGTTACCATTTTTCATTGAAAAAATCCACGTTAAAGGTTTATGGTCCGTGCATAAAAGAAATTTTGTACCGTATAAATAAGGCTTAAAGTGTTGGGGTTGCCCAAACTACCGCTAGTAATTCTTTCTCTATTAAACTATAATTTAATTCCGCATTTTGTAATACTCGGGACGCGAATGCTACTGGGTGTTCTATTTCATTTTCGTCTTTTTGTGAGAGCACGGCACCGATGGCTTTATTACTGGCGTCTGTAGTTAATATAAATGGCCGTTCCCAATCCTGATAATTTAAAATTGGTGTGTTAGTCATCATTTCCGTTAGGGTTTGACATGCTTCCTTTATTTCCTTCGTGCCATAAATTTTTGTTTTTAATGAATTAGAAATCGGTCTGGTAATTTTTGCGTAATTTTTAATAAACTTTCTATAGTATCCCGTCATGCCCAAAAATTGTCTCGTCGTCTTTTCATTACGCGGAATGGGGAAATTTAAAATTGCTTCTATCTTTTTCTCGTCTGTTTTTAATCCGTCTGGGGTTACGATATAGCCTAAAAAGTTCAATTCGGTTTTATCTAGTTGTATTGATAGGTTATGTTCTTTTAGGGCTTCAAATACTCTTTTTAAATCTTTTAAATGTTATTTTTCGTTTTTTGAGTAGACTATTATGTCGTCGATGTAAATCATAGAATTGGGGATATTTTGTATCATCATCGTCATCGCTCTCTGAAAGGTTGGAGGTGCATTACACAAGCCAAAAGGCATACGTAAAAACTCAAAATGCCCATTTTCGGTGGAAAACGCGGTTTTAGCTATTGAATCTTTATCCATTTCGATTTGGTGAAATCCCGACGCGAGGTCTATGGTGGAAAATATTTTCGATCCCTTTAGTCTATTTAATAAATCTTCGATATTCGGTAGGGGAAATTTGTCTTTTACTGTAGCCTGATTTAGTTTCCTGTAATCGATCATCATTCTAATTTTTTTCTGTCCCGACGCGTCTGAATTTTTCTGTACGATCCAAAGCGGAGAGTTATACGGCGATTTGCTAGGTCTTATGATATTACTTTTTAATAGTTTTTGAACTTCATCATTAATTTGTTTTTTAAATTGTTCCGGGTAACGGTAATTACGCGTATAAATTGGATTTTCATTCGTTGTTATTATTTTATGTTTTATTAACCCTGTTGATTTTAAATTCTCGTCGTCCCTTTTTAATACTTCGCCATGTTGGCTAATAATTTCGATTAATTCTTCCTTTATTTCCGGTCTAATATGTTCGTGGCGAATTAAGTTTTTTATTTCGTTTTTTATCATTTATAAAAAATAATCTCATTTTCTAATTTGAATTTTTTTTTTTTAAATTTTAATTCATTTTTTTCTAAATTATATATATATATATATATATATATATATATATATATATATATATATATATATATATGAATCAGAAATACCTCGAGAAATCTCAAAGGCACCGGGAAACAACGAAAACATAATTGAAAAAGTGATAGCCCTACTTTATAGAGAAAAGCTATATTACAAAATATAGACAATAATTTTCTATTAAGAGCAGACGAGCGTTGATGACCCTTAGGGTTTACGTTAAAAAAATCTCAAATGAATAAAATAAATTAATAAATATATAAAAACAATTAATAAAAATGATTATATTATTAAGATTAATAAAATCATTTATTGTTATAAATATAATTAGAAGACGTAGGTATTATTCCCTAACTATTTGACCAGATTTCGTTTCTTTAAACTATATGACCCAGTCTCAAAAGAATAAAGAATCAACTTTGGTCTACCAACAATTATACTAACATTAACAATGGAACCGTGCTATCATTAAAGTGATGGCCTGACGACATCCAGTTGGGTTTTGTAGGAAAATACAGAAATGGCGTTGGAATCATCAGTCTCCACCCACGGCAGATTCCGCTCTCCGCGACGACATTGTCTTCCTCATGAATTGTTGTGACAAAAGAGGTCCGCCAGGGCCGCCTAAATATCACAACACAGCTGGAAAATGCAATCTACAAAAAGGTTTCTTGGACAGAACACAGGGGTGTTTTATACTTTCTTCTTATCTGTCATTCCCTTCTGTAAAAGGTTCTGTTATGATGAGGTGGGGACAGAATAGCTTTGTAACACAGCTTTCTGGACTATTGTATTAAATTATTCAGATAAGGATATAAAACAGAAATGATTGAAATCCGTCTATAAAACTTTTAAACGGGATGAAGAATGAAACATTGGAAATGTGTATATGTATACTCCAGAGACTTTTTATCACAACGGATTCACATAAATTCGAATTTTATAATAATGCCAGATTAAAGTTCAAATTGAAACTCGTAAAATTTTCAGATTTTAGCGTATGTATTGAAAAGTAGGGAGAAAATTACTCTTGTACCTTGATAACAGTGCACCTTGAAACAATTTGACATTCCTCTTGTTGGTGTTGCATTGTTGCCGATGTTTTTTAAGTCAAGTTATTCATGCTTGGTCGCGAATCTGTCAGTGTATATTTAACTCTTCTGGGGAACATTGACATTCTTTTCACTGACAACCTCTGATATTTTTTTTATATTTTACTGCCCAAGAATATTTTCTTTAGACAGTAACAATATTTGACACTTTTTCGTTATTTTTAAGTTTCTTTTGTTTTTTTTTTCATAATAATAAATAATTATTGTTAATTTTTGTACATGTTTATAATGATTTTCAAGCACTAATATACTAAGTTTTATCGCATCCTTCCTATAAGATATTAATGAAAGATTTATGTAACATTTATTTTGTGATTCCCTAAGTGATATATAAAACCCAGAAGCTTTGCATTATTCATCTTCTTAAATATGTACTTCTAAAAAAAAATATTTATTTATTTTTTTCATATCTGAATTGTTCATGACTTATATATTTTAGATAATAAATGTTGTTTACTTTTTACTGATTTATTTTTGTGATAGTAATTTATTTCTTAAACTAGGTATCATTATCGATAATCAAAAATACTTGGTACAATACATCACTATTTTTTAAAATCCGCTAGTGTTTTGTTTTTAATTATTTATAAGTGTTACAATTATACACAATTACGCTCAATTTACAAATATAGATTATAAACTAATAATAAAGATCTCTTTATTTATACCTAGTATGATATACTTTTTAGAATTTCATTGAAGAAATTATTATCGGTCAAATTTTATTGTTACGGATATTGAGGAGGCCGCGACACTTTGTTTCACCAAGATAGAAAAATAAAACCGATCTTTCACAAGTAACTAAACTTGAGTCTGATTTATTCCTTTTATTCTGTATTATCCCTTCTATCCTTTATACTATTTATTTATTCTGATACATTCCTACTGATCCTGCTAAGAGCATATAAAACCGTTAAAAAAAAAAAAAAAAAAAAAAAAAAAAAAAATCAAACACTTCAATTAGGTTTATTCTAATCAATTTTATTTTTTGGATTCCTATCGAGTGAATGCGTGTAATGCTGTTAAGTATATTAGACATATGACACGTGAATAGCTCATAGTCTTTTACTAAAAATAGTGACATAAATATATTTTAAAATAGTAATTTATGAACAATATCCCAATAGATACAGTTTCTCCTAACCTTTCCTAACTCCTAGAAATTTGGCCTCTCTTGTTGGCATCTTGCCCCGCCTCGCGATTGGGCACAACATCAATATGACAATACACCCGATGTATTTTAATCTTTTTAAAGATTCTTTATTTTAGTGCTCTGTTTATATCTTGAAAAGCTTTTATAAGAACTCAATAAATGCAATAACAATTATTTCTATTGTTCAGAAACAGTATATTTGAGGATGTAACTTTCAAAACGTGTAGTCACAAAAGTTTTTTTTTTTTTTTGAGTTTTTGGTATCACTAGATTTGTTCTTCAGAACCCTACAATATGTAATAAGGGTAAGCCATTAAAACAAGCTTTGTCCCATCCAAAATCAGTAAACAAAATCAGGGTTTTAAGCAAAGAGTGTTTTGTCCATAGCCTGTTTTTAGTTCAAACCATGCTTTGTCCACCAAGCCAATGGGAACGCTGCATTATTGACAATAATCGCTTACACTGGGACAAGGTTTTTTGACTTTCCAAGTGTTGAGAATGTGGAAGAGGATGAAACTTGTGACTGTTTAGAAAATGAAAGATGTGAACTGCATATTTAAAAACTGGTGACTGTTAAGAAAACGGAAATATACTCCGAAAATTATAAGTGTCATTAACGTACATCATCTATTATGTAATTATTATTTTTATTTTGTGTACTTTTGAGCAAACAGTGACTTCTGTAAAATAAAGCATAGCCACTTCAAACAGTGTTTTTTCCCGTTGTTATATCATCAAACCGTGTTTTGTCCACTGTTTTCCTTCAAAAGGTGTTTTGTCCATATTTAAAATTAAAAATGCTAATTTTAGGAGTAAAGGATATTTCTGATCCTTGTTGTAATGTGTTTTTTTAGATGCTGTAAGTTTTGGTTTCTGAAGGGTAATTACATCTCATAATATACGTTTTTTGTTATTGCTGAAAAGTGGAATTACTGTGACAAACCACGTTTTGAAAGTTACCTCCTCGTATAGTGTTGTGTATGAATATATTAATGTTTTCGAGTCCAGGGGTTCTTTCGGACTTGTGCGGTTTACCGGTATTATTATACATTTATAGATCCACTTAATTTGACCCTTTTTCTGTAGAAGTTAATTAAAAATAAAAAATAAAACCTGGTCTTGGGTTCAGCACTTAGGTAAGGTTGTACTGTTATTAGGCCAACGGTTGTGAAAGGAGGAGATTTCATCTAAACCATGCTCAACCGCCTGGTTTTTCTCAATTAAGGGTACTCACTTTGTAGAGCTGGCTCCTCAAGAGGTTTTCCTGAACGAAATAACAGAAAATAAATTTTATTCCTTCAGTCAGATTCGAACTCGGGGCAGCGAGTATGGTAATTAAGGTACCCACTGAGCTACCGCACCACCATAGCTAGTAGGTCAAAAATAAGTATTAAATACTAAATAACAAATTAATTAATATTTAATAATCAAAATATTGCTAATCATAAAATCACAAGAAGGATGGTACTTCTTTTCTCTAAAGTGTGTCAGAAAGACAATTTACTATTTGCTTCAAGATACTTCGGCACGTATATTTACACTAAAGACATTTTATAAATAGTGAATCATAAGTGAAAAACTGAATGAAGTCAACAATGAAAACATAAAGGTGTTGACACTACCAAGTGCACGCCTGGCGCCCAGTTTGAATCAACTTGAAATAAATTCTAGCTAGCCTGGGTCGGCATTGAACCTAAATCGATGTTAAACAGGTGCAATAAACAAAATTAAGTTAAATATATATAAAATATTAGGTATAATTTATTTTATAACTTTCTGCAAGCAATTCATTTTCATCTGCATTTGCAATCAACACGCAGGTCATTATTGATCATTCTAGAAGTTGAACTTAATTTAATTATTACTTTCTTCTTTTTTAAATTCTATTAACTTATAATTGTTTAAATTTTAATAATTCTTTAAATTTAGAAGTTATTGAAGTATTGAAGTGTTCTTCAACTTCATTATGAAATGAGCTGATTATCATAGATCTCTTTAAAGAAAAATATAAAGATACATGTATATGGCAATGAATGATAAATAAAATTGTGGTCCTAAAACAGCTATTTCAAAATGTTATTTATATATAGCATAGTATAGATTTCAAATAGAATTTATAAGAAAAAAGTATTTTTATATTTTACGCTCGGCTGTTACAGTGCCGTATAAAACACGTGCTGGGCTCTCCCTTAATACCCCTTCACTAATTTTATGCTACAAATATAAGACTATATATATCTCTGCAAAAATAACTATCATCAATTGGCTGTCAGGGAGAGTGCCTGAGGAGTTTTTGTTTTCCATAACAGAATGTTTTCCATCGCCAGTTTGTTATGATTTTTCCAAAAAATAAATAAATAAAATAAATAAAAATTGATTAGAGAGTAGGAAAGAAATTACATTGAATTACTATAAAATCCGTCAACATCTACTGCTCAAAAATACAAGCTGGTTAAAGTTCTTTAGTCAGTAAATTCAAAGAGGAGAGAAGGAGGTACCACCGAGTACCCCACATCATGTAGAAAATAGTCAATTATAAAATATTAAGAAATATTAGAAATAATGAAATCGTTCAAAACCAATTCAGATTATTGTTTAAATGATCAGATAAATATTTCAAAAAAAAATCTTAAAAGGGGACGTTTTGACTTGTTACACAGATTTGAATGCCGATTTTTGTTTGGGTAGTAGGGACCTATAATAGTGCAAAACTAGAGCTATAGCCGCCAATGAACATTAGGAGCCGAGAAAAAAATAAAATATGAAAATCACGTTTTATTTTTTTGTAAGTTCGCAGTCTTGATAGAGAAATGATTTTTTCGCGATGAAGTGTAGTTTCGTATGATTTATTTTTATTGAAAAAACAAAAAAAAACAAATACGTTTTTACGCTCAAGACATGACCCGGATTAAGAGTGCTCAATATCTCGAAAAAAAAAATGACAACATTTCAAAGAAATCCGCTGTTTTCATGAAAAACTGACCTCAAATCTCGTTTAAGCGCACCAAAAAACCTTTATATGTGAACATGTATTGGAATAAAAAAGTATTGATTTTTTACCGCTTTTGAGGACATTAAAATTTTGAAGTTGAAATTTCATCATCAATTTTTAACGGCCATACATAAAACATTGGGTTTACTCCAGATTTTAGTGGACAAAAACGGATGAGAATGAAAAATTCCAAGATCAACTATAACTTAAGATATGCCAATAAAGAGAAATCCTGCAACCTCCGGATTGGGGCTGAACTATGCAGTTTTAGGGCTTTTAGATGACCTTTGGTTTCAATCGGTGGCGAAATGTGTGAGATAGGGCAAATTATTTACGTATTTCAGAAATTGACTGTCTCAACACATGTGTCATCAGTATACGTGGTAAGGATGGTGCTAGGATGCATCGGAATGCCAGCTGTATACACCTTATAGAGGATTGGACCTAGGATATTTCCTTGAGGAACACCTGCTGATGGGGTAAAGAGAGAGGAATATGAAAAGTTCTATCACTTAGATAGGAGCGGATAACAAGAAATCGTAAAAACAAATTTTAGTTTTCTTAAATCAGTTAAATTTGCAATGGAAATATTTCATTTGTTATTTTGATCACAATTTCAATATTTTTTTTATTTTCAGAACATATATCTTATTATATAGATTTTAAAATTTTATTTCAATGTTTTGGAAGAATAACTAATTATTTAAAACTGTGAAAGCTAGATATTTGTAAATTAAGAAACATAGGAATTTCAATTTTTAAGAATATATATATATATATATATATTTTTTAATATAAAAGTAATATGAAAGACATTCCAAATTATACTTAGAGCTAGCTCCAAACTTTGTGGGTTGCGTTTACCACATCTTATTAAATTTCAAATATCATCGGATGGGAAGAGTGCCGTTCCGAGCGCCTTGTTGTCGCTTGTATGAGATGTGACTTTTTTAGAATTCACGTTTTTATATTGCGGCAATCTTGTAGCAATTAAAATGTAAATATAAATAATATTCAATAATAATAGCATATTGGTCTTATATATCCTAATTTTTAAATTTCTGGAGATTAAACGCGAACTGATTAGTTTCGTAACCGAGAAATAATGAACATTTTCTGATCTAAATCTTGGTTTATTTCCTCTTGAATTCCATTTCTCCGAAATATTTAAACTACTCATCGTATTCACATTCAATCCCGGAGATATCTACACAACCGAAATTTTCACCGTTGTTTCTAACCATGTTCTCTTAGTATTAATTACTAGATTAATTTCGTTTCCTACTTTTATGAGCTGTGTAGTGTTTAATTTAATATTTTTCTCCTCTTTTCCCAACAATACCCAACAATAGCGCAACCAAAAATCAGAATTTTAGCTGTAAAAAATTACAGAATATTAATAATAATAATGCAAACTATTGTGAATTATACACACTGTACTAATTAAGTCAATCTGTCTAATAGCATTCAGGTAAACTGCATCGTGTCAAGTGATCGCAGAAATCAAAAGTGGATAGTGAACAAAATGGCTGGTTTGGAAAATTATTATATTATTAAGGAATGCCTATTGGATTTTCAAGTAGGACTATTTTTAACTGGAAACCGATATGCTCATACAAAAAATTTATCAATTGTACTCAAAAAAATGCTACTGACTTCGCTTCTTCGTAACCTCAAGGTAACTTCTTTAAATGTAGCTTCATAACACATGCGGGGTGTATATTTACAATTTACGTAAATTAAATGATGCAACAGATTAATTGTTTTTAATTTTTTCATTAGAATAAAAATTAAATAGTCAAGCTATTTTATCAACTTTTAAATTCTTTTTAAGTAAAAGTCGACCTTTTATTTCACTGTAAATGTTTCATTCTCTTTTTTAACTTAATATTTTCAATCACTTGGTTTTGTTCATTTGGTTTATTTATTTTATTTTCTTTCTTTTTTTATAGATAATTAAAATATTTGTGTATCATAATCTGGAAAGGTTGTTATCTATAAATATATTTTTTATTTGTTTATTCTTTCGTTTTCCCTAATTATTTTAAGGAAGACGCATAAGGAACCATCTGGCAACTGGATAAAGGTTGATGGACAATAAGGCTAAGCCCCTCTCTCCAACACCAACTAAGCCATAATAGATATTATAAGGCCTTATTAAGAAGAAAATAATCAATTTTTCTCTAATATGTGCTAAAATCAAGTTTTGAAGTCTTAGTTTAATCGTTTTTAAAGTAATTGGGCTTGCAGACTTCTTCACAACAACCACATAAATAATATTCATAGATTAAAGTAAAACCGAAATGTAACTATAAATAGAATCGAAAATGTCATTAAAAGATTATAATCACAATCAATTATTATTTAATGTATTCATAAGTTCATTTATTATTTTTATTCCTACAAAACTTTTTATATTAATATAATCTTATATAATAGTGTTCCCATGTTTATAGACGACAGTATTTATCTAAGAGTGTGTTCGGAACGATTTTACGGTCAGGTTAGTCAGAATAATAAATTTAAAATTTAAAATATTCCATTTTTATTTAAACTATCCGTCTTACTTTCATACAAATCCGAGTACACCATAATCTCATCTAGGTAATGCTTTGCTTTGAGAAATGAATGGTAAGTTGGTTTATCGATGAAGTTGAAGATCCGTCTAAAAGAAGGAGTTCCTACTTAATCACATTTCAGTTTACCTCTTTTACTTACAGGGCAGACTATTTGAAAACCCCTCTCTGTCTTTCTCTCCCTCCCACCCACCCTCTCTCGCTCGCTCTCTTGATCTTAGCGGTAATTCGACTTTCCTGGAACTTAACAAACTTCTCTTGAGTAAAATGAAACTTCGCCTATGAAAGCGAAATTAAGATTAATTATTCCAATGAGATAACACAAGGAAAATTAGCTATATCTATTCTTCCAATAACTAGTTCATTTTTTGGTTACCCTCAAACTAGGCTTAAAAGGCAAAAACTTAAAAAAAGCTTCACCCAATTGCATAAAAAATTAAAAAAGATACCCCATATTTCTGTTTATAGGGACAAACTCAGTTCACAAAACCATCATTAAACGGTTTTGGTCCTATGGTCTTGAACTGTGGGGTACAGCATAAAGGCCTATTCACACTCAGCAGTAAAGTGACAGTGCCGTGGCCGGCACGTGATCCGCCTGACGAAACTAAAAGAATTATTCCCAGCATTAGGATGAACTGATTCACACTAGACCGGCACGTGGCAGTGACAGTGCTCTCAGTGCTCTCGCCGGAGCCGTACCGTGATAATCGCATTGTTTGTCAACGACATTTTTCGAATTTCACGGCAGTGTTTTTTTATAATTGCGTCAATATTATGATATATTTGGTCAAAAACATGGACGATGAAAAACTAATTGAATTAGTGCGCGCACATCCGACATTTATTTAATATTACCCTTCACTCACCTTAAACAAACTCTTGGTGATTGCCTTTTTCCAGTGCGTACTTTTCTATATCAACTTCCAACATATTCAGCATAAAAATGTTGGTCCTACTAATTCGTTGTAAATTGTAGTGAATTCTACTTCTGTTCTTCTCTTTTTCAATGCTTGATAAACCCACTTCCGTTTTCTTCATCTAGAATCAATGCAATAATTGTAACTGCACTGTCAGAACACGTAGAAAATACTGACCAGTATGAATTGAAAACACTGTGAGATCACGTCTGCCAGAATCACTGTCACGGCACGGCTGAGTGTGAATAGGCCTTAAGAATCGAATATTAAACGCATTCGATCCTTGCAAATGCTTCGTAATTTTGTAAATGCTGCTTATTAAGACTCCCACGAAGCTCTACACAATGATCTGAATTATGTCAATAGTAAATAAAGAACGTTTTATTCTTGACCTCATACACCTTAATTGTTGGAAATTCCATCGCAAACTTTCCCACCAAACTATCCATCTGGTTCATTCATTATTCAGTTTCGAGATCTATTACAAATATTAATTTTATTACAGTTTTGGAAATGACCAGCTTCTCTACTAAAATCCTGAGCGTCTTGGCTATAGCAATAGTGCCCCATCTGAGAGAGAAGCGCTGGGATTACTTTAAGCCTTACCCTCCCATAGTTGGAAAACGAGCATGGATCGTGGTTTTCCCGTAAAGCTTGTAAATATTGTACCAGTGGTATGATTGTCTATATATTTCTTTCTTTCTCTATTTTAGTTTATTTGGTCATTCAATTATTAATATAATATATTTAATCATTTATTGCATTTTATCTTACTTCTTTTACAACTCAGTACTGCAAAAAAAATAAAAAACAAAAAACAAATAAAAAATAAAAAACCAAAACAAATTGAAATAGCACTTTTTTCATATATTCTTTTTCTCTTTTTTTTTTTAAATTTTTTTTAATTTTTTTTTTTTTTTTTTTTTTTTTTTTTTTTTTTTTTTTATTTTTTTTTATTTTTTTTATTTTTTTTTTATTTTTTTTTATTTATTTATTTATTTTTTTTTGGGAGAAAAGCAATAATATATAAAATAATAACATTTAATACTAAACATAATTAATGTGTATATTTTTTCCTTTTGTACTCGACATTACGTGTCTTCCGACGTAGTGTCCAATAATAGTCGGCAAGCATCTTCTTATTGCATTTACAGCTGTACCTTTTTTTCCATTTGGGCTATCTCTTGATGAAATCGTTCTCTGTGTTCATCAGAAACTACTACTAAGCCGGGAGGGAAGAAATTCAAAGGTATGCAAAAAATTAATTTTTGAGGACTTGTTGCAGCCCATGGCCTTATATGATAAAAGCAATTCTTCAACAATTTATGCAACAAAGCCTAATACTTATGCTCTTCAATTTTTTTCATATTGTAATGCATTATATATGTTTCAAAATCAAATAGGTTTTTTTAATTTTTTGTTAAATTTTTCAACAATAAAAAATTGCTCACAAATTCGACAAAAAATGGTGCCTGATTGAGATTTTTGAACTTCGGATTCATGTTCAGCACACTTCAAAACAGAAGATAACAACATTTTCGTTGAAGAGAATATTTTGATAAAGAACAGCGTAAGAAGAAGCTGTTTTAATTTTTAATTTTTTCATTTCATGGTACTTATTGTATAAAGGGGTTTGTTGCCCTTCGTTTTGCTTATTGTCCTTTAGTGAGGCAGCTTGTAATATTTATTTAATTATAAAAAAAAAAAACAAAGGAAACATATTTACATATAAGGAAAAGCTTTAAAATATAAAAACATCCACTCGTGACTTAGGCACAAATCTTTGTTTTTCGTACAAAAAAAACATTAACATTTGTCATATATGTCATAATAGGTATTATAAACTCACGTCATTAAAAAAAATAAAAAATGTTCCCAGGACGCTTGTATATATAAAATTATTGTATACAATTTGTATCTATCTTTATCAACCGACTTCAAAAAAGAGGAGGTTCTCAACTCGTCTGTATTTTTTTTATTTTTTTTTTGTGCGTATGTTACGCGATTACTCCGTCAATTCTGAATCAATTTTGATGATTCTTTTTTAGACCGGTAGGGCATCTTCAGAGGTAGTCCCATAAAAAATATTTTAAAATCAACGCAGCACTTTTTAAGAAAAATCAAAAGACGGTTTAAAAAATCACTTATTAACGGTTTTTTTTATTTTTCTTAAAAAGTGCTGAATTGATTTCAAAATATTTTTTATGGGGCCACCTCTGAAGTATGCCCTACCGATCTAAAAAAGAATCATCAAAATTGATTCAGAATTGACAGAGTAATCGCGTAACATACAAAAAAACAAAAAAACAAATACAGATGACTTGAGAACCTCCGTCAATTCTTAATCAATTTTGATGATTCTTTTTTAGACCGGTAGGGCATCTTCAGAGGTAGTCCCATAAAAAATATTTTAAAATCAACGCAGCACTTTTTAAGAAAAATCAAAAAACCAGTTAATAAAAATTACTGTTATATAACCTTACATTTTAAACATATTTATGATTATGATTATTTAAAATCTCAATAGTAACTAAATCTCCGTCCTAAAGAATAAAGAAATATCGCCACTGGTGGAAGGCGGTGTCTACTTCTAGGCACCCTCAGAAAAAAGCTCAATTCAGTTGAAAGTTATATGATAAATTGGTACCAGGTATCGATACTTATATACCTATTCACAATTTATGATCAGTTATTTTTGGAGTCGGTGCCAACCAAAACTAACAGAATTTGAAAAGAAATGGTAATTGTAAAGATCCTCCCACTGTTTCATCACCGCCACACCGCTGTCTCGGGCCATTCGAAAGTGTATTGCAAAGGCAGGATCAAACTGCCATTCTTGGCTGGCACCGACTCCAAAAATAACTGATCATAAATTGTGAATAGGTATATAAGTATCGATAATTTCATTGATTTTCATTTAACGGTTTTTGTTTTTAATCAATTAAAATATTTATTTTTATTTTTTAGTTAAGTTCGTGTAAGTAGGTTTAATCTTGAAGTCGGTTTTGTTTTTTTCTCTTAAAATTATTTTTATTTTAAGACTAAAGCGACAAGAAACTGCTCGTCGTTACAGACTACTTCAACATTTACTAGACAAACGTTCAAAGCTCCCAATTAATTACAAAAGACTTATTTAAATGACTGTGATTAGACCTATTTGGACGTACGGAGTTGAGCTTTGCGGCTCTACTGAACCATCGAATTCATCTCGTACCCCAATCCTTACTGAGTTAGCCCAAACCAGACACCTATCCTTTCATAGTAAGCTCCATGACCTTGGATAAGTTTGTTTGTGACAAAGTAAGAAGCGTTGAGGATTTTTCTAAAGATTTTAAATTGCAAGAATTGGATAAGAGATGAATTGTGTACAAATAGGTCTAATTACTCTATTATAAATGAGTCTTTTGTAATTAATTAGAGGATTAAGACTAAAACGACAAGAAACTTCCGGTCGTTACAGACTACTTCCACATTTACTAGACAAACGTTCAAAGCTCCCAATTAATTACAAAAGACTTATATACATGAATGTGATTAGACCTAGTTGGACGTACGGAGTTGAACTTTGGGGCTCCACTAAACCATCCTATTCATCTCGTATTCAATCCTTACAATCCAAAATCCTTCGAAAAATCCTTAATGCTCCTTACCTTGCCACCAATAAACTTATCCATATAGACCTTAAGGTTCTATATGTTGCTGAGTTGGCCCAAAACCAGATACCTATCTTTTCATAGTAAGCTCTATAAACACTCAAATCCATTAGTTTTTCAACTTGCTTCCCACTCCATTCCCGATAATTCTCCGAGGCGTCTCAAAAGGAGATGGCCTAGAGATCTTCTAGTGCAGAATTTTTATTGAAGTGCTACTGATGCGTAGTTCTTTTCAAGTTTTGACATGTCGTTGTAATCGTTATCAGCTCATTTACTTGATGTACATATTTGTACAGTTGTAAATTTCAATAAATTGATATAGAAAAAACAAAATCCTTATTTTAGTTGATTTCTTCCTACAATTATTATTCTATTTTTTTTTTTTATATTCTATTTTTTTTACTTTTATATTATTTTTCTTACAATTGTATATATTGTATGAGTAGATTAAATATCATCCATATTAGTTATTGTCCTTTACTGAAGCAGCTTGTAATATTCATCCAATAAAACAGTTTTCTTATTTAAAAAAAAAAATTGTTAGTAAATTTGGAAAATCTGGTTTTCAAATGATCAAACAATAATTCATATACGCTTTTATATTATCATTTCACAAAATGAATTTTTAGTATTCGTATTTATTTTCTTTTATTCAAAAGAAGAGCAAAATTTACTAAGATTATTAAAAATTTTAACGAAATCGTGCTGGAATTAATAAAGTTCTTTATTATTATCATGTTACTAAGCCAGTTTTGTCGTTCCATAATTAAATAGGAGAGAGAGACTAGTGTAATTAAAATATCATGAAATTCTTTAAAAGGATTCCGTGCAGATGATTAATACGAACTACAAAGCTGTTGGAGGCTGCAGATAGGAACCAGGAAAAAGTTTTAAGGTCAGTTCCACAACAACCCACTACGTCAGTAATAAGTGACTATCAACAGAGATTCTATTTCCTTTTATAACTTCGTTTTTACGATCCTTCATGTATTTATTTATTTCTATTTTTTTTTTAAATAAGTAATTTAAAAAGATATAATAGTTTTTTAGTTCTTTTTATGAGCAGTTATAGTGAGATAAAGGAATATTGTGAACATTAATTTTTTTAACTAAATTCATTACTTTATCTATTTTTAAATTTGATTCTCGGTTGGTCTTTCGATTGTTGGAAAAGTATTGATATTGAAAGCGATAAATTGAAATATATTCCTAAGTATCTAATTTTCAATTCACGGTCAGCAGATTGTGCGATTATCACAAGAAGTAGATCTCGTTTTTTTTTTTTTTACGATATAAGATGATTTTAGGATACCTAGTTATGTAATTATAAGGTTTATATTTAAATTCCACAAAGAAATATGTATCGCCTTATCACTGTATATGTTTTCGAGCAGAAAAAAAAATAAAATACAGATAAAAACCGAAAAATAGCTAAAAGAACTCCTCCCATTCTTTTTTTTTTTATCAATCAATGCTAATCAATGCTTTTGTATGTGTCGAAGTGCTGATTCTTCGGTTTCAGCGAACTTTCAATCGTATTTGCTCATGGCAATATGAACGAATATAGCACTAACGTTAATAACTGGCATCCCCCGTCGCTGTTTTGCATAATTTAACTAATATATAATATATATTATATATACACGGCACTAGTAAATAAATGTAAATATTCATTATGTAAAAAAGAATAATTATAACCACTTCTTTTATGTTACAATATAAAATAAATATTAACACACACACACACACACACACACACACACACACACACATATATATATATATATATATATATATATATATATATATATGTAACTTTTACTTATGACCTTTTTATCAGGTGATAATATCCATAATACTTTATTGATAACACCTAATATTCCCCAGACAAGGCTAATTTCTCACTAGAACAATTAATATACCATTGCCTATTGCCATTTAAACGCCCTGACGGCCGAAAATTGGAATAAAACCAAACAGGTTTGGTTCTGAAATGGCAGACGGTCGCTGACTGACTGAGGATTAAGAGACGGTCGCTGACTGACTGGAGATTATCGGGCCCAATGTAGGCACTTCATATATAAAGCTCGTGTTTGTTTGCATTTCCTCTGTTGGACTGCGAATTAGGAGTTCTTCGAATATCTGGGACGGTCGGGACAGGGATCCAATGTAGGTGTAGCCTTAAACTGTTCTTTTATGTTAACCTAAAATACCGAAAGTCACCACTTCAAAAACAAAAGATCTTGCTGGAAAGTTCGTAGGTGAGACATTCAAGAGTGATGGAGATGCTTTATATTTATATGATGAAGAGCAGTCTTTCAGCCGTTTCAAATCTATTTTGAGGCCCAATACACGAAAACTTAATACACTTAAAACTTAATACACGAAACCCAATTTTTTGTCCGAAAACCTGAAAAAGTGGTTGTCTGCAATTCAAATCTACAACAGTGAATAAGTGGCATGAATGAGTCGGGAGAGTATCTTTATAGTCGTTGCTTATTGTTTTTGAAGTATATTGTTCTGTTTTAAAGTATAAGTATTTTGGTTGTGATTGTTGTTTCAGTTTTCTGGAAATTAATGTCAAGATATTTTTCGTTTTTAAAGTTCCCCTTTTCAACACAATTAGTTATTTAAACTTGAGTTTGTAATTAAGCATAGGTGAGTATTGCGATTTTTTTATTTTTCTAATAATGCAGATAGTTGCATATTTTCGGTATTTAATTGCGTATTTTACCCAATATCGCTGCATATATATGTGTATATATTTTCAGTTTTTATTGCATATAATTCACAGCCATATTAATGAGTAATATTAATAATTATTAAAATGTAAAAAAGGTTTAACGGCTTGTGGCACTCTTAGCACAGGTACCGAAACTATAGGTTGAATACAACCGGTACATATAGGTACCCAATTAGGATATACCTATCTTTACTGTGACAGGCATCTTATCTTTAAATAGCCAGACATCACCAGGTGTTGCTTCTTCCGTTTCCCAATAAATTTCCTAAATGTCAATGTTAATTCTATTACAATCGGTAGATTTTGACGACAGCTGACTATTAAAACTTAAACGAACAACGTAGCTTCTCCGAGTCAAAAGTTATACTAATTTTAAATATCCAAAAGCAGCAAAATAACCTCAAAATTGAAACTTATGGAACATTAAGGTCTATATGGATATGTTTATTTGTGACAAATTAAGGAGGATTTTCGAAGGATTTCGGATTGCAAGGATTGAATACGAGATGAATTGGATGGTTTTGTGGAATCACAAAGCTGAACTCCATATATCCAAATAGGTCTGATAACTGTCATGTAAATGAGCCTTTTGTAATTAATCGGTAGGTTTGAACGTCTGTCTAGTAAATGTTGAAGAAGTCGATAACGACGAGCAGTTTCCTGTCGTTTTTGTCTTGTATGTGGATTCGAAGTTAAACGTTTGTCTAGTTGGAGTCCTAGGTAGTGGATCTGTTCAATAGGGATCCATGAAATGTTAATCAAGTGTAATATAATTCAAAGGGTTTTGTTTTTAAAGTTTTAATTAATTATCACCTAATAGCCACTAATAAGAGTAGAATAGATAAACACGACATAAGTTAAATAGATCATATAGCTCAGGCTATGGTGTCGCTAGGGACCTATATTACGCGGATGATTTCCAAATATATCTATCCTTCCGTCTCTCTGATTTAATAAAATAATTCTCCCTTATCCAAGAGGACCTTAATAGCATTTGCAAGTGGGCCTCTGATAACAAATTAAAATTAAATGTAGAAAAAACGCAGGCTATTATCATAGGTTCTAATACTCATTTGGGATCCCTTACCCACCTCCCGATCCTGTCTATGAAGTCATAACCTATTCAATTCCACTTTACAGTTAAAAAAATTGGTATTACCTTCAACCAAACCCTTTTATGGAAACCTCATATCTCCCAAATTTCTCGACGGACTATATCCATCCTTAAACTATCCCATTCTTCCCAGGATTCCCTTCCGAAACCTACTCGTCAACTCTTGGTTTCTTCCCTTACCCTTCCCCATTTTGATTATAGCTGTGTGGCATATGATGGGTAGACGGCGGAACTCGAGAGTAAGCTAAGAAGACTAACAAACTGTTTCGTTAGGTTTATCTTTAGGGTCCCAAACATCTCCCACACATCACATCTGTATACAGAGTTAAAATGGCTTTATCCTTCATCCCGCAGAAATTACTTCCTAGCCTCCGTCCTGTATCAAACCATTAATTCTCGGAATCCCTCCTATATCTATAACACCTTCCAGTTCAGATCCTCGGTCTCCTCTCGCACAACAAGATCTTGCCCCTCAGACCTGTATACTTCTTCCTATAAGAATACATCATTTGACCACTCCTTCATTTCCCGTGCTACTTCCTTATGGAACTCACTACCCTGTAATATCCGTAATGCTCCATCTCTGTCCACATTTAAACCCCTTCTCTTTCAATACCTCCTTTCCCTCTAGTATGATAATGACTAGCAAAACCTCATTAATAAAGCATTCAGTAGATGTGCATAGGTTTTTATTTTCTCCTACAATTATTGGATTTTTGTAATTTGCATTTATCTCTGTCTGTTTTTGTTCTTTATTTGTGAAATTGTAAATAGTTAACATTATTGTTAATTTATTTTATTTCATCTTATGAAAGCTAGACTCATTGTCTTTATTTATGTACATTATATTATTCTTAGGGGAAATCCTCCCAGAATAAAGTTTATTTTCTATTTCTATTTCTATTGATAGAGGTAAAATTATTTAAAAAACATCTAAGCTGTGTATAACAAAACAGCAACTCGCATATCGAATATTTGTTGGGATGTGTTTTTTTAAATAAAGAAGTGGAAGTATACCATTAAGGTTTACCTGAACCATGTCAACTATAGTTTGAATAAAATATCTTCTGATTCTTTATACAACATATTATAAGTTTACTTAAAATGCTTTTAATATAATTAATAATATTGAAGCCGATACCGAATGAAGTAACTGTTACTTTATGATCATTATTATATTATACCTTGGTATAATTATACCAGTGGGACTAGGTGTTGGGAACATCTGTTGCCGAGACAGAGCTGCGGTAAATTAAGACAATGCCGACAGAGGCCGCTAGGGTCGGGTCGATACACACTTTTCCTGCCGGCTCTGTTTACTTCCTTTATTCCCAGCCCGAGCTGTTTATCTCACTCTCTGTCTCCCTTTCCCTGGTTCTGTTATTCCATTTTGCAGAAAGACATCAAATAAAAGTCGTTGAGTAATTGAAGAAGTGTAACAGAAAGAGGAGTCTCTCAGTTCCCCGAACTTCATACGCTAACCTCTAGCGCTCTCCCGTAACTTTCTGAAAGTATCATTTGGACAACTCCAACCCAAATTACTTTTAAACTCTAACGCAATAAAGCAGAATAAATAAAACGAAACAACATAACATAAGTAAAACCAATGAAATAAAATACTTATCATTCTCTATTGAAGTATTAACAAAAAATTAAACAAATCTAAATTTCTCGAAAAATGATTTATGTATTTATGCCAAGGAGAAAAACAGTAACTCAAAAATTTAAAATAATGACTTTTTGGTATCGTTGGATTCGTTGTGAACTTTTCGAGTCGATGCACCGAAGAAAAGCAGTAAAAAGTTTAATTACAGCTTTTCTACGAATCCTTTCATCCAACATTTCACCAAGAATCCAACGATATTAATAAGCCATTATTTTACAATTTTTAAGTAAAAGCTTTTCACTTTGGTAGGGCAGCATACGGATGTTACTTTATTCTTGAATATCTACTTATAGCGATAATAATAGATCGCAAATCTTCAAATCTTCGATTAGCACTATGAAAGCCCTCCAGAATATACAAAAGGTGGCCCGACACATTTCAGATTATCTTTTTGCCTAAACTGGCATAATAGCCTTCTCGGTTTTCCATTAATCCAAAGAATTCAGACTATCGTGCTTGTCCTTGTTGTTTGACTTCCTCGACAACTTACCTTTTTCAGTCATTTCTACCATCGTCTAAACTTTACACTTCAAATATTCATTATCTATCTCATCTCTTTCGCTCTCCAACTTTACCTGTCCAGCTTATACTTTTTCTCTGTAAAGCTATCCTTTGTGCTTGACTTCTTCAAGCAGCTCCCTTCTTTGGATAAATAGTCCAAGATACCATCAATAAAATATACAAACTTTAAAACAGAACTATACAAAGACAGAAGACTTGGCGTACTGACCGACTGACTGATTCTCCTAAGCGATTTGAAATGTAAAAACCCTATTTAGTTCCCTGAAATACATAAATTGAACATATTTCTCAGTTTTGATGCATTTTTTACATGTTGGAGAAAGTAAATTATGCATTAGTATGAGTAAATTCACAATGACCAATGCATAATCTGCACATCGTTTCTTCATTAAATTCAGAAACCCGATAGCCATTCTATTTTTCTTTAATTAAAGAAATATTAGATTAATTTTTTTCTCAAATAGCAGCTTCCCCACTGAACAACGGCTCTTCGAATTTTTAATCCAGTCCTCGACTGTTATTTTTTCTATATTTATGATTAGACTTCCTTTCTCTTACCTTGTGATACCGTAAGCCTTTTCATTACTCTTTATTCTACAGTGCGATGAAACCCAGAAGGATTTAACTTTCATTCAGCCATTGTTTAGTTTCCACCACAGATTCTAAATAATTTTTAATAGTTCCTGAACTTCTGATCTAATAGGTTCAAAGAGTGATTAATTAAGAATATATTGGCAAAATAGTGTTGTTCTTTTTTTAGCCTTTACGGCGTTATGATATTTTTCTGTGAAGGTAGTCAAGACACCATAGAGCTTGTTGAGCTCTTTGAACGCCTAAAAAGAGTGTCTTAATTTCCTGCAAAGAAAAAAATCATAATCAAGTTGAAGGCAAAAAGAGGCAAAATAATATTTTGTAAATATATTCTAGAATACTCCTTCTTTGAATCTATAAAGGTATTTTTCAGTTGCAATTAGTTCTTTTCACTGTATGATTTAAAAAAAAATTATTTTCTATAATTAAAAGCATTATTTATTTTTATTTTTTTGTGAAATAACAATAAATTTTTGAAATCTCTTTAATGAAATTAATAATCATAACTAACCTATAGAAATATATACCAATATCACCCAAAGCATGAAAAACATTTGGTGAATACAGGCTGACTTTTGGCGTAGTGACTAAATTTTTTTTTCAGACCATATAAACAAAAAAGATATGATTCGTCTTTAGGTTTGCTCGAATATTATTGTGTATTTTCAGAAGATTAGAATATTTTTCATTTACGCAATAAGTCTTTGCAATATGAAAGATAGATTTGTCAATAAATATTATTCTTTACTAAGAACATATTTGTCGGGCTATATTTCTATTCTTGCTATTTTGTTTCAGGTAATCAACTACCTTAAAAATTGCAATCAATATACAGGGTGAGTACCTCTTAGAGAAAAAAAAAAACAAACAAAACGGGTGAAACTAGATCAAAAATTAAGAAAAATACTGCATATCTTATTACCTTTCTCTTACAATCCGTTGCAAAGACTTTAATAAGGAAACCAGGTTTTTCAGCATAAAAGCTGCAATATCTCCGCTTTGGTTATACATTTTTTCTAATGTTTCCTCATTTTCGTATTTAGCATTAAATTTTCTATAAGAGCAGAGTACACGTAACCTTGAATTTTACAAACTTGTGACCTAAAGAACAGCTTGATCTTCACCCTATTAAAAAAAAAAAAAAAAAAAAAAAAAGTTCTTTATTTATTCTGGGACCTTAAGTCCCTTAAGAATAAAAAATAATGTACAATCAGGGGCCTACAGAGCCTCAAGATGGTTATGAAATATTATTAAATATAATAAAATAGTAATTAATAATGATAACAAATAAACATTAAACTTAGAAATACTGACAAAAAGAAACAGAAATATTTTGATTCATTTTGTGAATCAATTGTGTAGAAACAATAAAAATTTCGTGTACATAAACTTTTATGTTTTATAAGACTATTAAGTGGCTAATGACAGTTTTCATGGATCTGGATGGACAGTAGGTGGTTAAAGAAGTGATATTTAAAGTGGAAAGGGTGTTTGAGTGGCGAATGGTGTAATGTAAATTCTTCTTAATTTTTGATCTAGTTTCACCCGCCCCCCCTTTTTTTTTTTTTTTTACACTAAGAGATACTCACCGTGTTGTATTGCGCTTTCATTAAGTTTTACTTATTTTGATATTGCTCAATGAAATGAATACTGAAATAAATACTCAATCAATACTTTAATATTCATGAAAGAGGTGCTTTATAAACATAATAAAAATTCTGATTGCTTAATTCTCAGTTTGGCAGAACTCATTTTTATGTTTATATACTGTTTTGTCCTCTATTCTAACAATAACAGGTTAAAAAAACATATAGTTAGAAAAAGTTTAAAAGCGAAAATTATAAAAGAGTAAACAAAGGGTCAATGTCGTATCCTGAATCAAATATTTTACGCCTACCATTCAGCACTATTTTGATCCTCAGTAGCTTACTTATTGTTCAAAAGGTGTTATTATTTTCTTTTTATTCTTAAATAATCAATATTGATTTTTCATGTATGGTATATGATGATGTAATATATCAATTAAACATGTAATAATACAATTTTTCAGGAAAAAATTAATACGATATTCGGATAATGTTATCTTAAATGTTTTGTATTATCTAATAAAAGGTGAAAATTACGCTAGATTTTGTAATATCCTATTCAATTAAATATTTATATTTCATTCAAGTTTTTAGATATACTATTTTCAAATATAATTTTACTTATTAAATTATGATTATTATTATTAACATCTCAATTAGCAAGATAAATAAAAGAGATCTAATTTATTACTAAAAACATGTAATGGAAGAGCAATTAAATATTTTATTAGATCTAAAAATTTATATTTAATATTCACCAGTCTTCTTAAATATCAAGTTAATTATTTAAAGACCGTTGGAAAAGTAGATAATTGTTAATTAGGTAATGTAAAAGAGCGGAGGGAACTGACTATTACTGGAGAACGCCTTTCCTCATTTCCTTCTCCAGTGAACCCCCAGCGATAATAGCCCCTGTACCGCAGCTAATGTCGTCTTAGTATTAACCAAATAATTATTTATATACAGCTTTAGCATTGATAGTAACAATTATATAAAGCTAATTAATTGATATAAATATACATATATATTAATGGTACGCCAGGTGACGAACTATTGTGCCATTCTGATCTTTAAATAAATGTTCATTATTAGCATTAGAGGTTTTACAGCTACTTATGAATTAGGCACGGATTTATATGCAACGACATTTATATTGGAAGTTGACAAATAGTATGTCATAATAGGCATTCACTCATATTATTAAAAATTTTTTTTTTATATACCCATTTATTAAAATTTATAACTATATATATATATATATATATATATATATATATATATATATATATATATATATATATATATATATATATATACACACAAACGAACATCCAGTAAATGTGATGATAACACAATTGCTTGTAAGGCAACTACCTAGAGTTAACACTTCAATCAAAATTCTAACTTTGGCCTCGAGGCCATCTTCTTTCCTGACGTCCTGGGTTGTCAGGAATAGAATAGGAAGCAAGTTGAGAAACGAGTGGATTCGAATGGTTATGGAGTTCACTATGAAAGTATAAGTATCTGGTTTGGACTAAATCAACAACATATGGGACATTAAGATCTTTATGGATAAGTTTATTTGAGACATAGTAAGGAGCATTAAGGATTTTTCGAATGATTTTGGTTTGCAACGACTGGATACGAGATATATTAGATTTTTTAGTGGAGCCCCAAAGCTCAACTTCGTATGCCTAATAAGGTCTAATGACTGCTATTTGAATGAGTCTTTTGAAATTAAACGGCATCATAAATCGTTTGTCTCGGAAATTTTGAATAAGTCGAGAATGTCGAGTAGTTTCTTATCTTTTTAGTCTTGCTTGTGGATTCCAAGTTAAACGTTAGTCCAGATGGATTCCTTATTAGTTCAAAATGGATCAGTGGAATATTGTGAAAGGATAATTTAAGAACGATTTTTACCAAAAAAAAAAAAAAAAAAAAAATGAATTATGGCCAAGTTTAAACATAAATGTTAAGATTTAGTTTTAAGATAATTAATTATATTTTTTGTCTAAATTTATTTAAAGTGGCAGTATTAAAAACTTTTTATTTATTTTTTTAATTTTATGCTGTTATCTCCTTACACTGTTATTTCTGCGTTTATTGAATAAATGAATGAAAATACTGTATAAAAAAAAAATAAATAAATAAAATTACAATTACAGGTGGTCTGGCTTCAGAAACAATATATATGTAATACATACGTTTATTATTACAGCATAAATATGTGTATGGCTTATACTAGTGACGCAGCTGAGAGAGAAGCGCTGGAATCTCTTGGGGCCTGGCTGGCTTGTTCCTCCATAAGTGGAGGTGCAAGTCAGGTAGGGGGATCCCTCAGATGTGTATATATTGTAAATAAAGTATGAATGTATATTTAAGATTTAATTTAATTTTTATTTTTTATTTTTTAAAAATTATTTTATTTATTTTTTTTATTTATTTATTTATTATAAATTTTTATTTTTATTATTATGATTATTTTTTTTTTATTTATTATATAGTTTGAGGTACTTTGTTTATTTGATTTTTTTTTTGTATTACATATTATGAGATTCTTTACTTATTTTTATTTATTATTCACTTTTATTTATTGTTCACTTTCTTTGTTTTTATTTCATATTGTAGATATTGTGTGAATGGAGCCATTAAGCCATCCATATTACTTATTGCCCACATTGAGGCAGATTGTAATACTTTCCATTAATAACGGTTTAAAAAAAAAAAAAAGTGTATGTAACTTTCAATTTTGTCTTCAATATTAATTATGTATAATTGTTTTTTTTTTTTTTGTTTTTTTTTTTATCTACAATGTAAATCTGTATGATTTTACTCTTTGTTATGAAATGTTGTTTTTAAAGGGCATTTTCCCAGAATAAAGTTTTCTTTAGGATATATTATGGTCTATATAAAAAAAACTTTTTTTTGTTTATTAATTTTTTTTTTTTTTTTTTTTTAATCACACAAATTATACCTACTACATATTTCATGAAATAGTAACAGAGCTGTGTGCCAAAGGTTGGACTCTTCAGGGAAAGGTTTCTCTTTTGCACATATTTTATGATAGCTAATCATATCATCACATTATATTATATCATCATATATCATAAATAAAACACAATACACAAGGGAAGATATTTACATAACTTCATTCCAGACTTACGTACCTACATTAAATCAAACTCATGGACTAACTTTTACATTACACAATACAATCACAGGACATGGCGGCAGTAAATAGTTATTTCTATCGATTTAAAATAAGAGATTCTTTCCTATGTCCTTGTGATTTCACTCAAGAACAAAATATACACCCCCCCATATATGAATGCAGGCTACTCACTGACTACAGAACTATTTTACAGATAAAAAACAGTACAGAAACTAGGACATTGGCCGGTGGATGGTCAATGTTTGATGAACAATTTATTTGAAAATTTCAAAATATTTCTTAAAAATTCAATCATTAAAATAGAGGATATAAATATGAAATATCTCTAAACCTCTAAATATTCATAAACTTTTCTCTACATAACTTTGTTGCTGTTTTTATTGTACATTTTACAAGTATGGTGTGTACAGAAAAGAATAAAATCCCTTCCAACAGGGTTACTGCTGGAAGGAAAACACTAAAAAAAAAAAAAAAAAAAAAAAAAAATATCATAAATAATAATTATCGTTCAAATATTTTCTATATTTACGATAATCAATGTTAATTGGAAAAAATAGGATATCACAAAAATATAAAAGAGATGCAACAATATCGATCTTTGTGTTTCCTAAGGGAAATTTCACTAACGACAAATATTCATCTTGTCAAATTGATTCTTTGATAAGTTTATACATGGCTTTGCGTGTTATCATGACAAGACTGTCATAGAATATTTGAAAACATTTTTATATCATAAATACAATTAAGAATATTTATAAAAATAAACCATGAATATACAATATATGTATTATATATAGTGAAAGAACCTTTTTAGCTTTTGATGATATTCTTTGTTCCACTAGGCGAGTTAGGTATACCATACCGCATAACTTACTACTCCAATCAGAGCAATCACCCACCACCCCCTTCAGAGGGAAGTGCAACATAAATACTTAATGCCTGAAACCCATATAGCCTTACGCATGTCAAGTTTATAAACCTACCGACGTTTCTAACGAAATTAATTAATTTTAATTTTAAAAAGTCTTAATAGGAGTTAAGAGGTCTCTTAAAATCTTAAAAGTAGTAAAGAGGTTACTTTTATATTTTTCTGGATGTTATTTTAAAAGTTGTATCGGAGCTCGAATACCTGAATAAATATGTAATAAAGCATTATAAGAAAAATAATCTACTATTGTTGGTCTGCTTGTCTTCCGTTTGTGATTTAGCTTCGGCAGTTTGAAAATATAATCCTATTCCTTAATGGCAATGTTTAAAAAATCGTTTGTAGTAACTATGCGTCGGTTTTCGATTTCACCGACTCTTGAGAAATTAATTGGTATCGAGAATCCATGATTCAAACTGGATTCCTAAGAATCGATAATGTCTGTGTATAGTGTCCGGTTAGTAACAGGGTTAAGAATGAAAATTATTTGAATTATATAAATGTGGGCGCCTACAAACAACAGTTGATATATCCTACATTTGTGTATGGCAGATGTGTTGGCGGACTAAAGCGCGCCTTGCTTAAAACTATTTTTTTAACTTTACAAGCATTTATTTGCACCAGTAATACAATTATACAATCAGCAAATTTAATAAATTATAAAGGTAATCCAGGCGTGGGTTGGACTGAGGGAAACAGCACCCTTTGGGGAATACCTCTGACCTTAAATTAATTACATCAATGTTACACTTAAATGATACACATCTCTCATCCAGCTCCTATTCAGAATTTGCATTGCCAAATCAGGGATTTCGCTTTTCAACATATTTTGTACATGTCTGTTAAAATTTCCATTAATCGTTTGACTCAGGATATAGTTTAAAATAAAATAATTCAATTTAATAGTTTTGACAAAGCAGCAAATCTAACAATAGCTAACAAAATGGAATTTGCGTTCCCAAAAAATAAAGATTTATATAGTAAAAAGAAAATTTCTATTGAGGCTATAATATAATTTCTGTAAGCTTATACGCCTCTGAAATTTTGTTTTCCGACAAAAAATGAGAAATTGAAAAGAACCAAGGAAGACTGAAGAAGGTTTTAAAATAAAAAGTAATGCAGAAATATATCGGAATATTGAAAAATTAAGTGATGCTATTAAGAAACGTATTCTATGGACGTTTAATAAGAATGGATGAGA
Source organism: Euschistus heros (assembly GCA_003667255.2). NCBI lineage: Eukaryota > Metazoa > Arthropoda > Insecta > Hemiptera > Pentatomidae > Euschistus > Euschistus heros. The sequence continues at coordinate 1,922,437 of RCWM02000106.1, read as the reverse complement.
GAAGACTGACGAAGAAAATTTTACAACACAGCTTCCAGAAGCAGAAAAAGAATACATGGATGAGGATGGTAAAAAAAGATATATTGGTGGCCAATATACAACGGGATTCAATGCGGGACAGAGACGAATTTCGGAATACAGTAAACAAGATACAATTTCCAGAAATCGTTAGAATACACATTAATAGACAGTGGTCAGATGAAAAGAGAAAACATCAGGTAGAGGTGATGAAGAAATATTGGAAGGAACGGAAGAGTAAGGAATACATTTCGAATTCAAAGGAAGAAGAAAATATTCACGAATCATTAAAAATAGTAGACTCGTTCAAAGCCAATCCAAATTTATGTTGAAATAGCCAGATAAAATATTTCCAATCGTTTTATTCTAAATTTGATAATATAAGGAACATAAAAATCTAAATGACAGACCATTTATCTGACTACTGAAATTTATTAGTCACATATACTTTTTTAGATATATTATGATAAATATATTGTATATGAGGCGTTCAGCTGCAAAACGTAGCAAAACCAAATTTCTAAATTTTTAACCAGAAGCCAAAAACCATAGCTATATGATGCCCAATTGATATGAATGTAATTTTTCTACTATAATTGGCAGAAAAATATGTGGTTTTAGTGGTTTTTCTTCTGTACTTACTCCGTTTTGCAACAGTTTGAGACTTACTCGTTTTTGATATTGATATAAATACATGTGCTAAGTTGATTTATAGAATTGAAATGATGGATTAAAAAATGATTTTACGTTAAAAAATGTTACTTATTAGCTTGATGAACAATAAAAACGGATAGTAAAGTAAGAAACGATATATGTACTTACATGGACTAGTCTATGTAATCACAATATACATTTTCCTAAACAAATTATTATTCTTCCTCATCTTACTTCTAGACAGACTTTTAGTAAAACTTCTTTCAAAATGGTTAAAAACAATTAATCATTAAAAAATATTTTAATTGAGTATTGAGAAAATAAATAAAAACAATAAAGTATTGAACTACGTAGTAGTATCAAAATATTACAGACTATGTTTTTTAGTAGGTAACTTTAAAATTCAAAACAAATATATATCTGAAAACTTTTTTTTATAATGTTTAAAAATATTTATTAGTTTAGTTTAACATACAAAAAAATGAAATATAATTTAAAAAATGGACGAGTCAATGTGTTTCTTTCACCTCGTTTATGTTTCCTAAATCTGACAAATAATATGCATAATATGGCTGCCATATTGTGAAATACTCCCTTTTGTTACTGTAGGCATAGTTTTACTCCCTTTTGCAACAGTACGTGATATTTAATTGTAAATTTGAACAGCTTTTCCTTCGTTTTCAAACCTAAAACCTAGTCAGTCTTCTGCGTGGCAAGGATCTGGATCGAAAGGTATATAAAACTCAATTTCAATTTTCGGTGTATTTCTTACGTTTTGCAATTAGACGCCTCATATATTGATTCCTTTTTGATTCCTACGTTTAATAAAGGAAATCAAAAATTATTTAGCTCACTACCTAACGCCTCCTTTCGTTTCTTCGCCTCGGTCCTGAAAAGCTTTTAAAATATTTTAATAGCTCTTCCATTTTGCTTGTGAGGTGAGTATCTACTTATTTGATTTCTTGTCTTACATTTTTAAACATATATAAACTGTTTAGCAAAGTTTGAAATTAATTCCAAAGAATTAATTAAGCAGAGGATTCATGCAAATGAGATTTAAAAGATTTTATAAATTTGTCTTTAATATTAATTACAAAAGACACATTAACATGACTGTAATTAGATTAATTTTTACAAACTCTGGGCACACAGAGTAATCAGCGAATCTGACATCTTCGAGAGTAGTTGAGTAGAGCTTGGAGTATGCTTAGTGAAGGAAGCTTAAAATGGAGGAGCCCCTCTGCTCATTATCACAACCGACCACCGATAGAAGTCGAATAGTGGCTTATAGAGGGGAATAATACGCAGCTTGTTAGTCATCAAAATCCGTTCACTGTGGTTAATAGTCGATAATTTCAGGAGGAAACTGGTATCCCGAAAGCACAATACTTACCGCATCACCCCTCTTAAAGCTTAATGAGCTGCTTTTAGTTAAAAGTAATCGTATCTATATATATTCCATACAACATCATTCCAAAAAAAACTGCACTGATTTAGCAATGGTGTATAGATGACTTAATATGAGTGACATACTTCTGAACAAGCAAGGATACAATAATAATTCATGTCGTGTTGACCTTTATGCTCTGTGTGGGCTAAGACGGAATGAAACTTAAAACAGCAGCTACGATACCGTATTAAGACTAAATGAATGATACTCACAAGGGGACGTTTGCAGTTGTAACTCACAGATTTGAATGCCGATTTTTGTGTGGGTAGTTGGGACCTATAATAGTGCAAAACTAGAGTTATAGCCGCCAATAGGCATTAGGAGCCGAAAAAAAAAAATATGAATATCACGTTTTATTTTTTTTCTCCGCTCTCAGTCAAGATAGAGAAATGATTCTTTAACGTTTAATTGCAGTTATGTGTGCTGTTTTAAATAAAAATACTTTTGTTATGCTGAAGATACTACCCGGCGTTCGGGTGCTCAAAAACAAAAAAAAAAGACAAAATTCCAAGAAAATTCGCTATAAATCAGTGGAAACTTTTTTTCATGAAAAACTGACCTCAAATCTCGGTGTAACGCACCATAAAACCCTTATATGTGAAATTTTATCAATTAAAAAAATATTGGTTTTTTAACACTTTCGAGGAGGTTAAAATTTTGAAGTTGAGATTTCATCAACAATTTCTAAAGGCCATAACAACCTAGTTCAACCGATCACAATAGTAATAGAATCACAAGGATCAGCATACATTCTGCTTTTTATCCATGCATATAACATTGGATTTACTCCAGATTTTAGAGGACAAAGACTGATGTGAATGAAAAAATCCGAGCTTAGCTATAACTTGAAATATTTCAATAAGGGGAAATCCTGTGACCTCCGGATTTGAGCTAAACTATGTAGTTTTATGGCTTCTAGATGACCTTAAAATTTGATCTTAATCGGTGGCGAAATATGTGAGATAGCGCAAATTATTTACATTTTTTCAGAAATTGACAATCCTACAAAATTTTAAAGGTAAAAAAAAATTATTTTTTATTTCGACAAAATTCAGTTTTTACGTGGTTTTTAAGATGAGGAATCTGAAAATAATATCAGTTTTTTGTTTAAAAAATTTTCCCACCTATATTTTTATTTCAAATTGAACTGAAATCCTATGATTGATGAATAATATAAAGTGAATTTCAGGTTTTGATTAAAAAATATGTATATATTTTTTTTAATGGTCTTATTTGAAATTTATTGTGTAAAGATTAAAATATTAATAGAAATAGATCATTTTAAAATGTCTGTATTTAATATAGGTCTTTATTTCTTTATATAACTTAGGTAAGAAATTTTACGGGAATTGAACCAACGATATTCGACCTGGAAAACCTGACTTAGCTTTTTTTTTTACGAAATTAAACGTTAAAGAATCATTTCTCTATCTTGACTGAGAGCGGAGAAAAAAAATAAAATCTCGGGTCCTAATGCTCAGTGGCGGCTATAATTCTAGTTTTGCACTATTATAGGTGCCTACTACCCACACAAAAATCGGCATTCAAATCTGTGAGTTACAACTGCAAACGTCCCCTTGTCAGTAAATCATATTTATGTTGGCTCTAAAATAACTTTTAAATTAGTTTATACTTGTTTAAGTTGTACTCCGCTTGCGCGGATCTCATTACCGCGTGGGGGAGCATCCCGCGGGTGGCGGATGTGGGGATGGTCGGTGGAACATATTTTTAAGTTCCTCCCGGCTAAGTCCAATGGACTCGCTGACCAACAATTGAGGGCGGCCCCCCAGGCTTACTGGAGGGTGTGGCGTAGGTTTGAACACGCTACTCACACATTCTTTTGTTCAAAAAACACCCCAAACAGTCATGGATCTCTCTGAGGTAAAACGCTCATTATCCGGAAGTAAACTAGTCCCCCGTTCGGGTCTCCGGGTGGGGACTACTTCGGAGGATTCATGGCGCAAGTTGAAAATTAGGGATTTAAGCATTGGGACATGGAATGTTCGTAGTCCTAATACAGCGGGTGGGTTAAGATCGGTAAAAAACGAAGTTAAGGGGTACGATGTAGATATCATGGCATTGCAAGAGGTTCGGTGGCCAGGGGAGGGATCGCTAACCGAAGGGAAGTATACCATCTGGTATGGAGGGAGCGATAATTATTATTTAGGAACTGGGTTTCTGATAAAGAATAAATTTCTTTCCGCTTTGAGGGATGTACAGTTTATTAATAATTGAATATCGGTGGCCATATTTCAGAGTAGGTGGTTCAAGACTACGTTAATTCATTCTCCTACCGAGGATAGTGACGATGAAGTTAAATGCGATTTCTATGATACATTAGAGCGAGTTTACGATAAACTACCGCGATATTGTATGAAAATAATATTAGGAGATGCAAACGCTAAAGTGGGAAGGGAAGAAATATATCAACCGACTATTGGAAGAGAAAATCTACATGAATACAGTAATGAAAATGGAAAGCGACTTATAAACTTTGCTATATCGAAGGGTTTGATAATCAAAAGTACGACGTTTAAACATAAAAATATTCATAAATATACGTGGACATCACCGGACTCACAAACGCGAAATCAAATCGATCATGTTTTGGTACAACGGAGATGGCAAAACAGCATAACTAACGTGAGAACATACCGTTGGGTAGAATGTGGGTCAGATCATGAACTCGTCATCGCGAAAGTACGTCAAAAGCTTTTAATAAACAAGAAAAATAAAATTAATATATCGTCCGATAAATTAAATCTTGAGTTATTAAAAGATCCGTTAATAAGAAGCAATTTCGCCTTAGAAGTCAAAAATAGATTCGAGGTTCTAGGAGCTTTAGACAAAGATTGTGAGGATATCGAAAATTTATGGTAAGGTATCAGGGATAACATTAAAGCGGTGGGGGATTCTTATCTAGGCCGTATTGAAAATAAACAAAATAAACCTTGGTTCGACGAGGAATGTTTGAATGCGTGTATGAAACGAAAAGCTGCTAAATTAGAAGTTCTCAATAATCCGAGCGAGAACAATGTCTCCTACTTCCGAAGCTTAAAAAACGAAACCTCTAGATTCCTCAAAAATAAAAAAAGAGATTATCTTAAAAACAAAATAAACGAAATAGAATCTAATAAAATCGGAAACAACGTAAGGGATATGTATAAGGGTATTAACGGATCGCGTAAACGCTTCGAGCCTATAATGAAAGGAATAAGGGATGAAAATAACAATATACTAGCGGATCCGGTAGACATAGTAGACAAATTCAGAACATTCTTTGATAACATTTAAGTTCGGAAAATAACATACATTCCCCTCCTTCTACTTTTCTCAGCGCGGAACCGTTAATAGAAGAACCGAGTAAGGAGGAAGTTGAAATAGCGATCATATATTTAAAATCGTATAAAGCAGCGGGAATTGACAATATCCCTGCCAAATTATTCAAAGCGTGTGTAGAAGCTTGAGTTTCTAAGATTCATCAATTAGTAACAATAATTTGGGAAAAAGAAAAAATACCAGAAGAATGGAAAGAATCTATACTTATTCCGAACCATAAAAAGGGTCCTAGAAAAGAATGTAGCAACTATCGTGGTATTTCACTCGTTCCGGCGTGTTATAAAATATTTACATCAATTCTAACGAACCGAATTACTGATTACGCGGAGAAAATAATTGGAGACTATCAATGTGGTTTTAGACGGAGTCGTTCAACTATCGATCAAATATTTTCCCTTCGTCAAATTTTAGAGAAAAAAATTAGAATTTAAGGGCGTAATGCATCAGCTCTATGTTGATTTCCAAAAGGCTTACGATTCGATTAACCGCCAGAAACTGTTTGATATTTTGATCGAACTGGGGATACCAAAGAAATTGGTTAACGTCGTAAAGATGTGCATGTCCGAAACATTTAATAGAGTCCGAATCGGGACTTTTTACTCCGAAAAGTTTGAGGTACATTCGGGTCTAAAACAGGGAGGAGATTCTCTTTCTCCGGTATTATTTAAATTAGCGCTAGAATACGTCATTAGGAAGGTAATGCTTACGGGAAAAGGATTACAGATGGGTGGTAAATGTCCTGTTCTTGGTTATGCCGATGATTTGGTACTTTTGGGTGAAAACGAGGAAACTATAAAACTAAACGCTACTACGCTCATGGAAACCGGTAACGAAATTGGTTTAGTTATTAATACCGATAAAGCGAAATATATGGTAAGTAGCAGAAACGGTGAACGTTTAGTAATGTAGATATTTCCAGGATAAAGTTCGAACACGTTGAGCAATTCAAATATCTAGGGTCTATGATATCGGGGAAAAATGATATTGAAGAAGAAATAAAGGCAAGGTTAAAAGCTGGTAATGCTTGTTATTTCTCGGTTGCAAAATTACTTCGTTCGCGCTTACTTTCCAAAAATTTAAAAATTAGGATATACAAAACTATTATACTACCAACAGTTCTCTACGGATGTGAAACATGGCCGCTGACGTTAAGGGAAGAACGACGCCTTAAAGTTTTCGAAAATAAAGTACTGCATAGAATATTTGGCCTAAAAAAGGATGAAGCAACAGGAGAATTTAAAAGGCTTCACAATGCGGAACTGCGCGAATTATATCCGGTAAATATAGTTCAAGTAATAGCAGCGCGACGCTTAAAATGGGCATGTAAAGTCGTTGGGTTTAATAATGATCGAATTCCGAAAAAAGTAATCAGTTATGAGCCGTCGGGTAAACGACCGAGGGGTAGACCGAGACGAAGATGAGAGAATTGCGTCAGGGCCGACCTGGGGGATTTAGGCTATGGAGGAGTGGATTGGAAGGAATTGTGCGGTCGACGGTTGGTGGTGTCGGCATCGAACCTTCGGGTTCGCTAAGCCTTAATTAAATTATAAAATTAAGTTGTACTCCAACTAGGGTAGGAACGACGGGAAATCCAACAGGTAACTGATCAACTCTAGCCACGGTGAGTTGTAGAAGTCGATATGTATTCCCTGAGTCCGTCAAGAAATAAATGACAAGTCCACCTGAATGGGTTGAAACCGCAAGTGCTTCTGAGTAAGGTGATGCTAGACACGTTAGGCCACAACAGCATCTGACCTTTAATTATCTTAAAGCATATGCTAGATGTTCGCAGAACTACTGCTGGAAACTAATTTGTGAAGCGTGTTAATACAAAATCGCAACCACAATTTACGCTTTCAGCGAAATTGGTGTCATTTTTATACATATTTATATGTTTCATTTTTTTAAATTTTTATTTTGGCCGTCTAGGACCGCGTGAAGTAACCATATGCAGTGATTTCTGTACTTCTTTCCTTGATTTCCAATAGTTCTTCATCCGTTCACTTTGCTGTTTCCTTCTCTCTTCTACCCGGATACTAATTCTTTCTCTTTTTACTTTCTTCAGGAAACCCTTATTGTTTAGTATCTTTCTTCTGAAAGCTGTTCTGTCTTTTATTACGTTATTTGTTACACCAATCTTTGCCATGCCTTTCTTAATTCCCTGAATTCATTGGTAACCATTTTTGCACTAATGAACATGATTGAAAATTTGTTTCGTAGGCCTGTTGTTACGATCAGACATCCTTATTATGTGACCAAAGAATTTGATTCTCCTTTTTCTGATTGTATCTCTATTTATTATATTTAATAGTATTTATTTTAATATTATTATTTTTATGTTTGTATTTTTAACTATATATTATCTAAATATAACAATAATTATTTTGAAAAAAAAAATAGTTTAATGGTCTTTTAAACTTTACTTTTAAAAGGTTTTATAAGACCGATGATTGTTTATAATTGATGAATCTATTTCTACTTCTTTTGGAATTATTTTATTAGAAAACCAGTTTCGAATGCTAAACATTCATCTTCAGTTCTAAAACATCCAAAATTTTCTAAAAACATTAGCACTTTGTTGCATGGATTATATATACAGTGGAAACTCGATAATTCGTCTTATTCTGTAATTCGTCAGGTTTTTTTTTTTTTTTTTTTTTTCTACATGAAAGGTTAAAAGGTACAGTGTTACATAGAGGTGAACATTGATAATAAAATTTACTTATTTTCAATTAAATTGTTATAAAAACACCGCTATATGGAGTTAACTACATCCTTTTCATAGTTCTAGGTTTAGCAACAATGAAAATTTAAATGTACAATGTTGAGTGTTAGAAACGGGTTTTTTTGCCACACTATCACATACTTTTATGGTTAGAAATTAAAATCCAACCAGATCAAATCAAATAAAATTATTTCTGTCGAATGAAAATTATTAAAAATCAAAATGCCGATCCTCAGCTGTTTAATATTGTGTGTAAAAATATGAACTTTGAACCTTTATTTGTAAGCACTGATAATGCAGTTTCTTATACCGCAGTTTCTTAATAGTCTCTGTCCATCTGGATTACCAACTCATATATTAAAATTGAAAATTGGATGTCTAATTATGCTTTATGTTATCTTCAAATACCTAATCAATCTAAATTTAACCAAGTTAATTTTTATTTTTTTTTTTTTTTTTTTTTTTATTTATTTATTTTTTTTTTTTTTTTTCTAAATTGGCAAATATAAATTTATAAATATATAAATATAAATTTAATACGTATGTAATTCATTTTTTCCCCTTGCTACTTATTTAATCTTGAAACCGCCTCATTTGGCTTGTCACTAAAAAATAAGCCAATATCTTTGCATTTTGTAAACTATTTCATTGAAAAAAAAACAAACAAACAAAACAAAGCCGGAGTTGATCCTTGTAGTAAGAGATGAAAGGAAGTTTAGAGTGCAGTTGACGAATTCCCGGAATCAGTTGATACTGGATAGCTCTTCCTACAAAAACATTAGCATCTGGCTCAGCAAACTTTTGATTCAGGTTATAAAATAAGAAAAGATAAGCAAGAGGTAAGCAGCTGGTTGGATATGGATAATGCGGATGTAGGATACGAAATTTTAAATGACAATGGAATTGTAGAACAAGTGCCGAGTGCTCCGAATAAAGCTAGTGATGAACAAGATGATGACGATGACGTTTTTAATTCTTCCACTATTCCATGCAAAGAAGTAGAGGAAAAGTTAACTGTAATAATGTTTTCAAAAATGTAAGACAAGAAATCATATATATTGGTACTCATGATTTCTTGTCTTACATTTTTGGAAACTTTAGTATATATAATCCATAATGTGTTGATGTTTTTAGATTTTTTTTTTTTTTTTTTTTTAGAACTAAAGATGAATGTTTACATTCGAAACTAGTTTTCTAATAAAATAATTCCAATAGAAATGGCAATTGATTCATCAATCCTAATTGTATTGATTCTTCAATAGCATCATGCGTGCCTCGAGAGATAATTCGTTATCCTGTTATATCAGCCAAGAACACTAGGGTCGGGAGACGCTCCTTGGACCTGTAAGGTGGGTACCCTCCCTTGCTAAAAACCTTGTGGTTAAGTCTGTCCGGTCAAATCACCTATTTGTATAACCGTTGATCAAGAAGAATCTTACAAAGTACTGACTGAGAATAAAACGCTCCGTTAATGGCAGTGGAGCAGATTTTAATGAGCCAAAAAGAATGAAAGCGAGTGTATGAATTTTGATGAATGAATGAATTTTGGACGGAAGAGTGAAATGTAGTGTATAAGTTGTCTACATAAAGTAATAAAATATGTCGGTGTGATTGGTTGAAGTTGATTGAGGGACTCAGTGTACTTATGGAGAGCGAGTTCCTTATCAATGATTCTCTGAGAGAACTTCGTGTCCTAGAAGTCCTAAGTAGTTCAATGGGAATCGTATTGCCAACCCACTTCTCCTCGATAAGAATGATATTCCTGTTTATTTTATCGTTTTGGCTAGAATATTTCACTACTTAAAAAGAAAAAAAAAAAAATTTCGAATGTTTCAATTTTTTTTTTTTTTAATTTTTAATTATTTTATTAATAGAAATTTACAACTGTATTAGAAAATACATCTAGTAAATATGCGGTATACAATTCAATGTAATGACATGAATAATTTGTAGAGAAACTACCCAATGGTAGTACTTTAATGAAATATTTACAAAAGAAGAAGGTCCCGAGGCCATCTTCTTTTCAGACGCCTCGAAGGATTGCCAGGGATGGAATGGGAAGGAAGTTGTACAACAAGTGGATTTGGATGAACCGTGAGTTTATTATGAAAGGAGAGGTATCTGGTTCGTGCCAAATCAGTAACATATGGGATACCTTGGTCATTATGGGATTAAGGTCATTATGGATCAATTCATTTGTGACAAAGTAAGGAGCATCAAGGATTTTCCGAAGGATTTTGGATTGGAGTGATTGGATGCGGGAGGAATTCGATGGTTTGGTGGATCCCCATAACTCTATACCGTAAGTCCAAATAGGTCTGATAATCGTCATATAGATAAGTTTTTTGTAGTGAATCGGGAGATTTGAACGTTTGTCAAGTAGGTGTTGTAGCAGTCGAAATCGACTTGCAGCTTCTTGTCTTTTCAATCTTGTATGAGCGTTCCAGCTAAGTTTCTGGTCCAGATAAAATCCAAGGTATCTTATCTGTTTTACATTATTTAATGGTACTCCATTAAAGGATACAGGAGGACAAGATGAGGTAGGTAAAGGTTATTTGCTGGAATTGGCTGGGATTTATCTTAACTCTCCAGTTATGACACCATTCTTCAAGGGAAATGATATGTGACTGGAGTGTCCAGGATGCAGCAAATGGATCATCATTGACTGATAACACGTGTTTCAAATTAAAAAGTAATTTATTATGAATTAAACAGTATGCAGTAGGAACATCTGATCGGGTGTGTACCGCATGCAGATGCAATCAGGACCAGTCTCGCCAACTGTCCCTTGTCCCTAATATAACGCGCTCGGTACAGAAGGTCGTGGATTCGAATCCCAATTTGGCACGTTAAAATTTATTTAAGATTGACGAATTAATTGTCACTTCTATTCATCAACCCAAACTTGATTGATTTATTGATCCTTCTAAACCATTATGCGTACCTCAAGTGAAATAATTTTGTAGCGGGCCCACGAAATTAATCTCGACCTTCCTACCCTGGTTAGATTAGGTTGGTAATCTGTATGATGACTCATACGTCTTCTTCTACAGCTAGAGTACATAAGTACGATAAGCCCCAAACAACGTTAAAATCTTTTCCTTATTTAAACAAATTTTAGAATGTTTTGTTACTTTCTTTTAATATGCACAGTTATATGTTGTATTTATATAAATATCGGACTGTCAAATAAAACATCGAAGTTTTTTATATTTCGTGTATCGATATCCATCCAGAGCCCTATCTACATGAAATCGTTCAGTATAGCAGTTATCCAATCGCCAAGCTGCTCTCAGAAGCCCTGAATGACTTCCATCGAGTTTTCATGAAATTATTGGATGTTGACAGAGGCACAACAATTGAAGAAAGCCAATACAGTTGAACCTCCACACTTGGCTAAGTGGCAATAAAACTGAAATGAGTTTTAGAATCAGGATTCAGAAGGTTATCGCATGGTATCGAGTGAAAATCAGTCTTTGATCGACGAATTGGCTAAATTGAATTTTTATCGAGGTATTGATGAACCTAGTTTTATATGAATGAAGAGGGGTATTTGTTCACTTGATGAATATATATCTTGTAGACTTATTTTAAGAGATCAGTCAAAAGAATAAAAAATAAGAATCGTTAAAAATAACAAAGCATTAGACGTTATAAGATAAATTAGAAAAAAAAACTAACTTACATGATAATAACTAAACCTATCATACGTAAGGAGTTGAGATCTGGGACTCCAATAAACCATCCTTCCAATCCAAAATCCTTTGGATAATCCTTAATACTTCTTACTGAGTCACAATTAACTTTACCCATAAATACTTTAATGTTCCATGTGTTGCTCATATAGCCCAAAACAGATACCTATTCTTTCACAGTAAATTCCATAACCATCCAAAACCACTAGTCTCTCAACTTGATTCCCATTATGTTCCTAACAACCCTCCAAGACTTCTGAAATTAAGATGACCTTGGTATCTCCTCATATTACACTTGAATAGAAGTACTAACAGATGGTAGTTGCTTCACAAGCAATTGGCATCTTGGTATAATCACATCTCTAAATGTTTTTTATTTTTTAAAATGTATACAGTTGTTCATTTCTATAAATAGTTAAATAAAGAAAAATGCATCATTTTACTATGCCAACGTTTTGTTCATGGCATTGATGGATCTCATCAGTGCTAAACAAATAAAATGTCAACTACAGAATTACAAAATACAAAGTGATAAATATAAAATTTAAGTCATTTAGAAAAACATAGTTTATAAAATAATAAATATTAGCGAACCCAAATATTCGATACCGACACCACAAAATCCCCAAGATCAGCCCTGACCCAATCCTCCCCGTGCGTCTCGCTCTACTCCCTTGGCGTTTACCCAACGACTCAAAATTGATGACATTTTTTGGAATTCGGTCAATACTAAATCAAACGATTGTACATACCCAATTTAACCGTCGCGCTGCTAATATCTGAACTGCCATTACCAGAAAAAAATACTAGCAGCTCCGCATTGTATTTTTTCAGCATTCTCAGCAATTCTTCCATATGTTCATCCTTTTATGGGCCAAATATTCTACACTGAAGTTTATTTTCGAAAAATTTAAGGCGTTGTCCTCCCCCCCCCCTTAACCTAAGCGGCCACATTTCGCATCCATAGAGAACTGTTAGTACTATAATAGACTTATAATTACTATTTTTTTTTTTTTAATTTCTGGAGAGTAATCGCGAAATGAATATTTTTGTGATCGAGAAATTATAAACATTTCTGGGTTTTTTACTTTTATTTATTTCCTTTTGAATTCCATTTTCCAAAGATATTTAAACTGCTCTTCTTGTTAAAATTTTTCACCGTTTCAACTACTAACCATATATTTCGTTTTATTGCTATTAATTAACAGAGAAATTTCCTTACCAGCTTTTATAACCGTCGATGCGTTTAATTTATTAGACTCTATTAAATGATTTACAGAGTAACAAAAGATATAAAAGAATTAAGTGAAAACCAGAATTTCAGGAAATCAGCACGAGTTAAGTGTTTCGTTCCTTTCACCAATTTCGTTACTGGCTTTTATGAGCGTTGTGTTCAATTTAAGCAGTTTATATAAAACAATTAAATAAAAATAAGAATATAATCTAAGAACGGTATTATTTGCTAAGATGGGTAGAATACAAATCATAATAGTTATATAGTTATATCATAATAGTTATTTTTATATTTTCTGATTCTGTTGTTTACTTTCCTTTTTTAAACCTGATGATGATGGCCATCTATGTTATGGCCGAAACTTTGTCATAATAAAGTGTGTATTTAATTTTAAAAATTCTTATTTTTTATTCCCTTGACTGATCCCTCTAAATAAATCTACAAGATATAGTTTAATATACAAATATATAGAATCATTAGCGTAATCTTTTTTTTTTTTGGGCCACCATGACTACTTAAAAACATTTTTTTTTTTTGTTTTATAAATTGATTGATATTTTAAAAATAAATATATATAATAAATAGCTATGTTGAATGTAGAGTTCCCTCAACCTATAAGATAAGAGAAATAGTGAGACATCCCACACCAATTGAGGAGGAGGCCAGTGAGTCCTTGACCAGATGAGAACTTGTACTCGGCCACACCTCCTTCAACTTCCTCCAGCAGGTTGTCTCCAGTAAAAGGCACCTAAGGTTCACACATATGCAAGTATTATTGTTTATGGTTAAACCAACATGGCGTATAGTATTATTCACGTGCCATCATAAGTTACTGACAAAACAATGTACGTTTTGTTGTTTACTGGGGCTTGAAGTCCTTAGACTCCAACTAGGGCAGGAAGGACGGGTTATCCCACAGTCTACCAACCTAAGGAATGTCTAGAATCATTTTGGGGGTCTGCTACGAAATAAATTTGAACCCGCCCAGTGGGGATTCGAACCCAACGACCTTCGATTCCGAACACGCTGAGACCCTCACCCCAACTCCCTCGGCCGTTGAATCCCCACAAAGTATTATTAACAACGATGACAAAAATGGATTGGTTTCATTGAAAATTACCCAACAGTATTTTGCTATTAAAAATAAGCCAGATACAGTCAAGAAAGAATAATGATAATCAGTTTAAAGTTACAATATAGTTTCTTATAAATTTGATACTTTTTATTCCCAATCGTTTTCATATTGTTTTCCTTTTTATTGTTTGTCTAAAATTATTTTTGATGGACATACTTTAAAGAAGTCAGACAATTAGCAAATAAAATAAATGTACTAATTTATATTTTTTATTTATAACAATGATTCGGGCAGAACATCCTGGTCCACCATCAGGTGGCTACAAAGAGCTGTATATATATATATATATATATATATATATATATATATATATATATATATATATATATATATATATATATAGAGAGAGAGAGAGAGAGAGAGAGAGAGAGAGAGAGAGAGAGAGAGAGAGTAATTTTATATAAATGAAGAGATGAGATATATAAGAATTAAGAGAAAACCAGAATTTCAGGAAATCAGCACTAGTTAAAGAGCATCGTTCCTTACAACGATTTCGTTACTGGCTTTTATGAGCGTTGTGTTTGCATCTGAGAATAGCATTTTTATCTAGGTTTAAACCTACAACCTTTGAGAGAACTTCGTTCATATTTCTTTTCTGTTTGGGAAAGGAGCAGGAAATGCCCTTGCCTAAATCTACTGCCTTTGAAATGACAAAACATGGTTCTAATATCCAATATCGTGAATATACAATGGATTTCAATATGTATATTTATACTGTGTTAACTTGTATTAACATTTGAAGCTCAGTGCATGTTAATTTTCACGAAAAAAAAAATAATTATATGGAGAAGAGGATCGAGGATGCGATCAATGATAACACAACAGTATGTCTCTCTTTTTACTGTACCAACCTTCCGGGTTACTTTGTAGAACTTCTTAAGGGCTATATATATATATATATATATATATATATATATATATATATATATTGACCATTATGACAGGGAATTAATCAGAATCATAAATAAAATTAAGTAATCGGTACGTTACTAAAATATACGTGAGAGTTGCAAAATAGAATAAAAAATAAGAGTTATAACAAAACGTTAACAGATAATATTAATAATAGAATATTGATAAAGTCATCTTACAAGGGGACGTTTTGAGTTGTAACTCACAGATTTGAATGCCGATTTGTGTGTGGCCTACTACACACACAAATTATTAAACCAAAAACTGATATAATTTTCAAATTCCTCATCTCAAAAAACGTGTAGGAACCAAATTTTGTCGAAATCGAAAAAAAAAAATTTTAACCCCTAACTTTTTTTAGAATTTTAGAAGGCTGACAATTTCTGAAAAAAATTAAATAATTTACGCTATCTCACATATTTCGCCACTGATTGAAACCTAATTTTAAGGTCGTCTAGCAGGCGTAAAACTGCATAGTTTAGCTCAAATCGCAGAATTCTGCGGAGGTCGCAGAATCTCTCCTTATTGAGATATCAAAAGTTATATTTGATCTCGGAATTTTTTATTTACATCAGTTTTTGTCCACTAAAATCAGGAGTAAACCTAATGTTAGATGCATGGATAAAAAGCAGAATGCACTCTGATTCTTGTGATGCTATTACTACTGCAATCGGTTGATCGGTTGAACACAGAAGTTGTGATCATCTTATTATTTTATTTATTTATAGACACAAATCTTGAATTGTTGACAGCATACAAAAAAAAAAAAAAAAAAAAAAAAAAAAAAAAAAAAAAAAAAAATTTATAAAACATCTGATTTATTATATTTTGAGATTTGTCTCCCGTGTTAGTGGTGTGTGTTGTTAGTGGTTTTAGTTCAGAAAAGCCCTGCATATAATTGACATTGAGAGAAAACCTGAGAGAAACATTGCACAAATTAGGTAGTTGAATATCACGTTTAAACATAATTGGACCTCCATTAATTTTGTATGTGTCAGTTGGTAATCCTGATGGACAGAGAGTATTTACTATATTAATAGCCATATCATGTCTTCATTGATATCCACATGTCGCTTATTTATCTCTTTTAAACAACAATATAATTGAACATATGTTAATTGTATTATCAATTTCAAGATCTATATAACATTGTACCATTCTAACCTTCCTCGCAGAGTGACGCTCGTAATATATCAGTTGATTTTCCAACTACACTATTATTCATATATTATTGTTTTTGTTTAATTGAAAATCTGTAAATTTAATAATTACTATACCTTCCGGGAACCATGAAGGTAATGTAATTAAATATTAGTACAGATTGGGTCCGTAGTTTTCGCGATCAGTGATCAGAAAAGAGAAAATCCTTTTATATGATAGTAGAGATTATACTCAGACGTATTGATTCTTTGAATACCACATTTATTATTTTGTTTATAACCTTATATATCTATTTACAAATTTTAATATTAATATTATCGGATTATCTTCTGTTATAAATATACTTTTTTATTCATTCTTTTACCTCAAGCGGTTATTTTCCCTCATATTTCCAACCTGTATTCGTTATTAAGTTGGTTTTATACCACTTTACGTAGATAAAATATTTCCTCCTCGATACATTCCATTACAAAAACCTCAATACTCTTCATCTTTTCTATTTTTACAGTAAGGTTCAATCAAGATCTCTAGGATATTCGATGCAAACAAAAACCCGTCCGTTTTTATTGAAAATTAAGTTAAAGTAATGAGAGCTTTCTTTCTTGATGCTATTTGAATTCTTGTTCCCTTCAGTGGTAGTTATTTGGTTTAGAAGAATGGAAAATTGAAAATCAGAACAAAATCCCTCTACAAGCTTCAAGTAAATTATTACTTAGAGTAAGATGCCTCAAATTATTATTTAACTCAATATAATTAAAAATACAAGTTACTGTGAACTAAACATCTTCTGGACTACAGATCTCTATTTAACTAACAAAGAATAGATTTGATTTTATATAAAACGCAAAACAAGGAAATGTACGGACAACATACAGGGCAGGATTTTGGAGCTCAGGAAAACACTTACATATAAAACTATACTATTATATGAAAGGACAAGCCATTTTTCGTTTGTGATCACTAACTTTGAAAACTACTGAACCAATCTGTACCAAATTTTTACTTTAAAATTTTTATAGTTCAAGGACGGTTCAGCAGCAATAAAATTTAACGATTTTCATTTAGATTGACATTTAAAAAAATATGTGGTGCGCAGTGAAGTTTGAAAATTAACCAATAGGAGGCGAGCGTCATTCAAGAGATGTTACAAATGTTGTATGTTTATAACGTCACTTTATGCTGCTATGGCTAATCGGACGATACTACGGTGGGAGTCCTAAATTTTGCCTATCCAGGTATAATTAGGATAGGGATCTTTAACGAGTACCTGACATCGCACAGGCTCGGGACCCCCATTTTACGTCCCTTCCGAAGGACGGCATAGCTAAGGATTTTTTACTCCCTTTGAAAAATCTTAAGGTCATCTACCGGGCTGCGAACCCGCGATCTTGGGTTTATTAGGTTGCTATGCTAACCACTACACCACAGGTGACCCTATGTTACAAATTTACGGTGTTATATAGAGCTAGATACTTATAATATAATTTACTTATTTTTAATAAAATAGTTATTAAAAAAATTGTACCACATACGCCATTTTGCTATGGTAGTTTGCAATGTAAAACTATTGAATCCATCCGAACCAAAGTCTAAATACCTCATCTTTATAGTCAAAGGAAGGTATACAATAGTTATAATTTAAATGTACAGTATAGAATGGCAGAAAAGAGGTTTGCCCAACTCTCATTATATTTTATATAGTTACAAGTTAAAAGCAAAACCAGATGAAATCAATAAAATTATTTCGGCCGCTCTAATAATTAGAACCTAATCAAAAATCTTTTTGATATTATGTGTAAAAATATGATCCGTGAGACTTTAGTTGTAGGAACTGATAATGCAGTCCATTATCCGCGAAAGTTTCTAAATAGTCTCTGTCCATCTAGATACATACAACATGCAACTCATAAATTAAAATTTTATTTTGATTTTATGTAATCTTCAAACACTGGATTTGTGCAATTGTAACCTGGTTAAAGATTACTGCTATACATGAAGATATCATTAAAGAAACAATGCTCAGTTGCTTATTTCAATACAAGATTTTTATCTATAAACAAATTAAACTTCAATTATTAGTTAAAGTTATTTAAATTCTTTACTAATTAGAGCGGAAGAAACGGCGGAGGATGTTAGTAAAATCTAAAATCTTTTATCACAATTCGTTTACAAACTTAGCGACACAGTATGGTACGAGTACATTTTAAAATCAGTTATTACAGGATGACATGAACAAACTTTTTCTTAAAACAGTTATTTTCAAGAAATAGAAAATATTTCGCTTTTCTGCTTAAAATCACTCCAATCCACTTCTCCATCTTAAACTCCCTATTGCCTGTACAAAGATTAAAAGGGCATTATTTTTCTGATATCTAATTATTTGATTTCTTTATTATTTCATACATTTTTTTTTCTCGTTTGAATAACTTTTTTTTTTTCGTTCCATTCTTTTACTTTTACATATATTTCTACACCATACCTCATTACTTTATTTATTTTTTTATTTTACTATCTTTACAGTCATATGTTTTGTTTGTTTTGTTTTCCCTAACCAGCGAGGAGATATACAATAGAGCAGTCATGAGAGGAGTGGAGATGGGATTCGTTCCCCCTCCACTATGCTACCCTAACCTCAAAAGCTACAACTATAGTTACAAATGTTTGCTTTTAATTTTTTATTTTTTTCTTAAACCTATTCTCGTTGAATTTTTATTTTGTTTATAAATTCAATCCACATTAAGTATGCCTTTTTCTGCTGCAATTGGATGTAAGAACAACAACAAGACTGGAGCTAAAAATGATAAGCAGCTTAGCTTTCATAGGTAAGTACCTAACGCAAAATTCTTTCATTGTACCTAGTCAAATTAAGTTCGCGATGGTGTTAAATGCAATTACTTTTTTATAATAAACTCCACGTCAAAAGTATCGCAATACTTTGAAATATTTGAATTTTTATTATTAATTATAACTTATATATTCAATAAAAATCCTTTTTATTAACAAAGTTTAAGTTAAAAATGATACACTGTGTTTGAAGGAATTTTATTACCTTTACCTTCATCAGCAGCAGTCTAAAATAATGTTGGTCAGTTGCAGTGGCGCAACCAGGATTACTATCTGGGGGGGGCTGGGTTTATATATATATATATATATATATATATATATATATATATATATATATATATATATATATATATATATATATACAAAACAAAAAATATATTTAGTTTCTGATATAAAGAGAGAGAGAGAGAGAGAGAGAGAGAGATAGAGGAAGATATTTTTTTATGTTTTAGTCAAACTAAAACAAGGAATGGGTGGTTGCCCCCAAGCTCCCCCCTTGGTTGGGCCAGTGGTGAGTTGGGAACTGGACTAACCCTGGGTAGTATAGTGGTGGGGGAATACTAGTCCCACCTGCCTGTTGCTCCACCCTATCTCAATAGCAGCTCTATTTGTATATCTCCTTGCTGTTCCTAACTCAGCAGAAGAATTACTAAGTAACCTGAAATGTTGGCACAATAAATTAATAACGTAGTGTTTTTATCAATATAAAAACGTCAATACGTCACCCTCAACCACCTTCTCCGCTATTTATATATCTTCAACAATAATGCAAGCATAATTAACATATTGATGTATAACCAACAATAATGTTGTGTTATTGTGATATAATATAATATAAGTGAATATCAGGCATTGCTGAGGGAACTAATCAAACGAGGGTTCCATGTTTGTGTTTATGCCACCATTGTACCAGATCTATAGATTGAAATTAACCGAATAATATCCTCATGTAGCTCGATTTGGAGCAGTGCACCTGTGTTTCCAGTATGTATATTAGTATATTAGACGAATCTCGTTGAAACCTTTTCGAACAATTATAAATCAAAATGCAAATTTTAAATTCAATACCTAATTGGAAAAAATTAGTATAAAGTCGAAACCTCGATATAGCGAATTCCTTGATAAATAAAAGTGTTTCATATTCCTCTTGAATTTGCCTCTCCTATGTTATTTTTACCTCTACATTTTATACTTATAATACCTTGCTAGTACAATATAATTACTAAAATGTATGAAATAAAATGAGGCCATCCTCTGGCAGTAGTGACCCTTGATTTTTTTCTAAATTCTATACGAACCCGTGGCTAGTGTACGAAAATTTGTTCTGATTTTAAAATTGAAGAAAATACCTTTTGTAATATTTATTTATGAGTAGGAAAAAAGAATCTATGGGTAATAATAACATAAGTAGATATATAAAAATTATTTTTTTCGGTTTAAAAATAAATTACTCTTTTTTAAAAAAATAAGACCAAATCTATTACAAAAACAATGATTATTCAATGTATAAATTAGTAAACTACATATAACTTACAATTTAGATAGTGAAAAAATAAAAATCAATTTGACGAAATTTTATTTAAGAAGGTACATATTCAATAGGCGCTGGGTTTGAGGCGTTGAATTCGAAAACTAAGTCCAAACTTTCCAGATTTTCTTTTTTATTTTATTTTCGAAATTTGTTTTACTAGTTTATATTTAGGTGAAAGGTTTTCTCCCAAAAGTAGTTAAATCACATTGATAACTGGTCATACAAACAAGTCTTCTTCCTATTTCAGTCAAATCTTACCTTAGAAAATGGACTTAGCTAATTTTGGAATTCTAGGCTTCTTTATATGTTACTCAAGAGGAATTGCAGATGTTACTAAATCAATGATTGTATTTAAGTTGTAATTATAGGTTCATTTAATCTTAGATTTATTGATCACTTAGTTTTCCCGTGTATTTAGGTTCACAGTAATTACGTTTTAGTTCATATATAATTTTTTTTACTCATAGCCTCATCATATTTAGTTATTTTAATCGTGGATGTACCCAGATCAGTAGATCAGTATCAATCTAACGCTAATTATCACTGAATCGCTACCTGATTTTCTCTATTTTATTTTATTTGTTTCTAGATTTATTAGTCTAACTTATTTAATATTATATAGGGCTGAGAATCTTGATTAATAAATATATAAAAATATTGAGAGAACCCAAACGCTCGATGCCGTAACCTCCTACAAGATCATTGACGATGTCTTTAAATTTCAATTTCTTTAGACTTTGATCAATGTTGTTTCATATAAAATACTATGTTACATGTGGAATTTATTATTTTAATAAGAAGACCACATGGTCGATGGGATAATTTATACATGGATATGTCTTTTAGCTGGGGGTTAAAAAATGTAACTTTTTGAGGCACTATAACTCTGTTGATCTTCCTTAGATGGGGCATTTGACGACAGTCTTCTGGTCAGAAATTTAAAGGAAAATATTTGTTGTATTATTACTTTAATCGTTAGGACCTACCCAGTAGGGGCTAGATTGCTTTCAATAAATAAAGTCACGTTTTGCCTATATTTTTTAAGTGTCGGTATCTTTTTTTGTTGAAAATTTGGTGACAGTTTCCTTATCGTAAGCAGTAGATATAAAATCAGTATATTATAGATAGACATGATCGATTGTTTTTCTTAGTCAGAGAGAAATTGTTTTCCCTAAGACGTGTTTTTGAAACATTTATTACATGTTTGACGGTACGCAATTTATACTTTGGTTAACAGTTGAGCTTGTCTTAGCACATCAAGAGGGAGTGCCAATCCATCTGTCTTAACGCATTTGCATGTGATATAATTTTTTTTTGAATAATGTTGCCTTTCAATCGATAATCTAAATAAATATTGCCACGTTTATACCGATTGCTTTAACAATAACTTCTCCAAGTCGATTCAAAAATAGAAAAATCGAAACCATAATGGCTCCAGAATAAAAATATTCATTCTTATTTAGTTTCCCAATTAGAAATTTAATGGAGAATATTTTTTGTTTTATAACATTTGTCGCTAGGATTTACCATTTAGGAGCTAGATTGGTTTTGATGAAAAAAATAATAAAAATAAAAAAATAACTAATTGCCTACATTTTTTAAGTTTTCGGGTTTTTTTGACACACTCTAGCTCTAGGTAAGTGTTGCTTGGATCGAAAATTTGGTGGCAGTTTTTATATCAGAAACTAAATGGTGAATATTTTTTGTTTTTTAGCATCTGAGTATTTGCTTCTAGGACCGACCCAGTAGGAGCTATATTGGTTTGGATGAAAAAAAGTCACGTTTAAATGCCCTATTTTCTCTAAACTTTGTTTATTTCTTATAATCATTGATTGTTAATTCATTGTTAATTCATTTTATCAATATTAATGACAGCAAAAACCCCAAAAGCGGCAAACCTCATTGGTCGCTGATCCAATAGGATCCCTCAGCCCCCACCACCTGGGCCCTCTACTTATGCCGGCCGCTGTAGTGCATCACACCACAACCCAGCCAACCCTCACCACAACACAACGAACCGACTTGGATACAGCAGATGACGGACATTTAAGGACATGAAGGAGATGTTTATCACAAACAATAACGACATGAAGGAAATGTTCAGAACCCTCATATATGATTACCCAACTCTCAGCTTTTTCTTATAAGCTTGAGCTGGAAAACCCTATATTACCGCCCAACCGTAGCACTGACGTATTATTTGTAGTAATTTGTTCCTTTTATGTCTAAAACGTAAATAGGGAAAAACATTAGATTATATATATACATTTATGATCTATTGTTTTCCCAATCAGGGAGAAATTGAGTTTTTAGATATCACATATTATTATATATTTTTCTTAAGAATATAAATAAAGTATATAACAAATTTGGAATCGATACAAGTAACTTTAGGTTTAATATTATTCTCCCTTGTCTCTATAAAACTTGATCCCAGCGAGAATTCTGAGTTTAGAAGAGTTTTATACCGAAGACCTGACATTATTACCACGTTATTTGTATTCAACGTTAGCTCCTCGAGGTATTAAGTACCTCTTCTCCTCGGATGATCTATGCTTTATGTCTCGAACACAATCAAAGCCAACCAGCCGCTGAGTCTCAGAGTTTAGTGATTGCATCGAGAAAACGGGTTGAACGAGGAAATAGCCTTGGTTAATGTGTACGTTGTACGAATTTCTGAGGAAGTTTTAGTCTCACTGAAATGCATTTCTGCAAAACTCTGCTATGAAAAAATAAATAATCGAAAATATAAAAAAGTTCGATGTTATGATTTGTATAGGTAATATATATTTATTTATTGTAGTTATATTTGATCTGTTATTTTGAGTGTTGTTTTTTTATATTGAATTTTTAATATTTTCAACAGTAATTTTAAAACTTAAACCACATTTTATCATTGATTTTTTTCTCTTTACGGTGTTATAAATTAACAGTACTCTTGACCTTTTTGAGATTAAAAAAAAAAAAAAAAAAAAAAACAGAGAAAAAAAAATAGAAAAGGAAATAAACTCAAAATGTGGACATCATAATATATTATTGGTTCTTGATGGAATTTATACATATATTCATAAATAACCACATATCTGCCTGGATTAATTGTTATGCTGCGTAAAATGTAGCAAATCATTTGAAACGGGCAGCATCACAGTTTTTCTCTCCTTGTTATAAGTGGTCAGGTATCGTTATAAATATTTTTCGTTTCTTCATATCGGTACCAACGAATCGATTCTTAATTCTCGTTACCTAGGCCTTGGTTTAAAAATAAATTATTATTTAAAACAATAATACACACGAGAGCTAAATAAGCAAATCAAATCTATTATAAAAACATAATTATAAATTCGTTATTGAACAGCAAATAACAAATACAACTTATAAGTTAATTATAATGTAAACAAAAAAAAATCATTTCACAAATTTATATTTACGAAGATTTTTATTCTATAGGTTCTGTGTTTACTTTATTCCTTAAAGAATCGCAGATGATACTAAAAACTTTCACTGAAAACTGTAGATGGGGGATGCACAAAACATTGCTGTAGATTTATTTGCAGTTCATTACGGTTTGAAAAAATTTAATGAAATAAAAAATAATATCGATGGCGTATTTCTTGACTGAGAAGTATTTAAAGATGTAGGTAGTTAGAATATCCAGTCATTGATACACAGCAATAAAAAGTAAAATTTAATTTATAATGCTGACGTTTCAACTTGCATTGAAAGCCTACATCAGGGCTAATAAAATAATATAATATAAATATACATATTAAAATAATACATAAAAATAATATCTATTCAGGGATTATTATAATCCATTAAAAATAACAATAAAGCTCAATAAAATGAGGCCATCACCATCGCTGTATTTAATTCGTAAACGCTTCAGCTTCGGCAATTTGAAATAACCATAGGGAAGGTTTTGAGTATCATTTATTGATACATGAATTGAAAATGTTATTAAAACGTTTCAATTAATATTGTTGATGCTCTTATGTTTCTCTGGGTTTGTTTTGATTCGGTATTGGGGCTCGAAAACTGGTATAAGCATGCTATGAAATGAAATGAAACCAATCTTTATTAAAGGGGATTTTGTTTTTTTTATTTGAAGCCATATTTTATACTGCCAGCTTTACATCATTTCTTTAGTAGATAATGGTAAACCTGTTTTTCCCAATATTTTTTTTATTTTATCAATTAATTAAAATTAACTGTACACACATATACATCAAGTAAATGTAGTAAAACGTAATAATAACATGTCAAAACTTGAAATAAACTACTCATCAGTAGCACTTCTATAAAAATTCTACTCAAGAAGATCTCTAGGCCATCTTCTTTTCAGAAGCCTCGAAGGATCATCGGGAATAGAGTGGGAAGCACTTTGAGAAACTAGTGGATTTGAGTGGTTATGGAGCTTACTATGAAAGGATAGGTATCTGGTTTGGGCTAAATCTGCAACATACAGAACATTGAGGTCTTTATGAATAAGTTTGTTTTAGACAAAATAAGGAGCATTAAGGATTTTTCGGAGGATTTTGGATTTCAAGGATTGGATACGCGATGAATTAGATGGCTTAGTAGAACCCCAAAGCTCAACTCTATGTATCCAAATAGGTCTGATAACTGTCTTGGCTTTGAACTTTTGTCTAGTAAATGTTGAAGAAGTCGAAAATACATTACAAGTTTTAATTTATTTTATATATCATATAGGCTTTATTTTCATTTATTTTACACTATAAATATTTTATGAATGGACTGATAACCATCTATATTATTTATGGTCCTTAAGTGAGTCAGTTTGAAAAATTTAAACAATAAAAGCTTGATAAAAATAATAAATAAATAACTTACGAATTAAACGTGCCGCCCTTCATAGTGTGAAGAATAGTAAGGAACTCAAAATTGCTGAAAAATAACGTTTATATTTCCGCAAGTATTGTTTTTTTTTTAATTTATATTTATCTATTTGTAAACAAATTTGTTATACAAAGTGCAATAATAACATTTTCGGAATAATAAAATACAAATGAAAATATATTTTGCTTTTTGCCCAGATATTTGTTCATGTTTACAAAAAATCTATGTTTAATAATTACATATAAAAGAAGGCAAAACTTTTTCTGTTTTTCCAACCCTTTTTTTTCTCCCTGAAATTTTAATAATATTTTGACTATCGCTATTCTTATACACAGTTACTATGAATCAGAATGTGCTTCCTGTGTAAAGGTTAAAAGGTGACACTTGTTTGGAAAAGAGAAAATATTCCTAATTAGTTACTTTATTTTCCAGCAGGATTGATTCATGTAGCAAATAATTAATTCATGCTACTTTGTCAAAGTTAAAGGGACTATAGCAGACTAACTTCGAAACTTAAAGTGTGAAAAGTTACTTAAAACTGTTTTAAGTTGAACATAAAACTGACAGTAACTGAGTTCGTTGTATGACTATTTGATTTCTAGAGCTCTCATTTAAAAATAATTTATACACTCAACTGAAAGCAAAGATTTTTAAAAAAATATATTTTTACGATATATTTCAAATTTTATTTCCACAATCGACTGCACTTTTTAAGACGTTAGATTAAATGAATCGAAAAAGGTTGATAATGAAATACCCTGCTGCTTTACTAAATTCAAATCCATAGGTCCAGTTAGAATGATGAATGTATATGTTCTTATTTGAATATGTGCCTAGCTCAGTCGTAACACAATTGGCAAAAAATGCGCTAAGCAGCTTTGATTAATTGAAGAACCCAAGTATCTAGAATCGATTTTTTGGTATCCGTACAGGTAGAATATGAAAACATTGGTACTGAAACATCACAAGTAGATAGGAAATCATACGTGGTGTCGAATTTAGATAGGAGTGTAAAGTTGGTGTGGTAGGTAAAGAGGATTTGCAACGAAGGTTAAGCCGCGTTTTAGGATTTCGTCTCATTAACTTTAATCTGCCACTAGTAGCACCAATAAATAGACTTAAGTAGGTGGTGATAGAAGGTGCTGTAATCAGGAGATTATATTGATTCAGCTGGCTTCAAAAAATTGGAAAATAAAGTTTATCATTCGACTTTTTGTCTTAATATTAATATTTATATAGAGATAAAAATAACATAAAACCCAAGAAGATATGTATATATTTTAAATTTAATTCTCCTAAAATTATTCACCTTGAACGAAATGGTTTAAAAAAAGAAATATTAAAAAAATTATAACCATGGACAAATTTAAAAATCGCGCTATAAACAAAAAATCAGACGTCCTAAATCTTAACACATGTTATTCCAGTTTAGGACATTCAAAACAATAATATACATTTACATTAACGTACATTGAATAGATCATTTATCCATTTATAGATTACACAGAAATACGGAAATCCTTTTTGTACCGGTATCTGGGAATATTTCCAGTTTTTGAAATGCCAACCCTCTCAACCCTCACAACCCCTATCCTTTTTTCAGAAATTCACCAGGTCAGTTGTGTTGTGTGTCTACAATTGTCATAATTTAGTAGTGATTACCAATATCATATCCACCAGTAACATTGTAAGTAGTTTCCTACTCCTCCATATTTTGTAATTATATGTAGTTAATTATTCTAATGCATGTATATTGTAGCTAACTTTATATTTTGAAATAACTTACCTATATAATTTTATTGTAACCTGTTTTTTTTCACTGTAAGGCATGATTATGAGAACAATTTAGTCTCGAAACTTCACCAAAATATTTGTTTTTATTTATTGACTGAACCTCAAGAACCTTATTAATCATACACAAAAAATTAAACATACACACATTAAATTTTTTTATTTTTATATAACCTGCAAATACATTTATTTTTAATGTATTATTTATGCATGTAATTTGATTGTGAGATTTTACGTACCAACTGTATTTTTGTACGTACCTCCCAATTTTTCTTATTAGATATATATTTTTAATCTGTACCTTTTATCTCGTAATTTATTTTTGATTTTCTTATAAAAAAAATATCTATTACATTGAGTTGATTACAATATTTCAATCGGGGATTATCTCATTTAGGTTTTTGTTATGAACACTATTTGAATGGGAGAAGGTGAAATGCATAGGAAGTACACGAGGTTAGGATTAAAAGGAGGCAAAGAAAAACTTGCAGACTGAGATATGTGCACAGTGTGACGTCTGACCTAATATTTCTTCTCTGCCCATCGAATTAGCAGGAACTGAATAGTTAAGGGTCACCTGTGGTGTAGTGGTTAGCATAGCAACCTACTAAACCCAAGATCGCGGGTTCGCAGCCCGGCAGATGACCTTAGGATTTTTTAAAGGGAGTAAAAAATCCTTAGCTATGCCGTCCTTCGGAAGGGACGTAAAATGGGGTTTCCGAGCCTGTGCGATGTCAGGTACTCGTTAAAGATCCCTATCCTAATTATACCTGGATAGGCAAAATTTAGGACTCCCACCGTAGCATCGTCCAATTAGCCATAGCAGCATAAAGTGACGTTAAACGAAATAAACAAACAAACTGAATAGTGAAAGGATACCAAAACCAAATAGAAATATAGCCATGTCGTGTTATTCCGATGATAAAAACAATTTTTGAACAACCTCAGCCTTCTGTACAATACTAAGATTGCAGAGTGGGCGTTCGACAAGTCAGAGTGTTGTTTTAAAATCTTCCTCTTTTTTTATAAACCAACTAAACTGTATAAGATGAGCCTCTTGAGTGTTAAAAAATAAATAAATAAATGAGTAATATCTTGAATATACAACGAAAATGAAGACAGTATAGAATAACCGAAAAGTTAATAACATCCGGAAAAATAAGAATTAAATTTTTCCCACGAATTTATAATTTGATAGCTAATTTAAAATATTTTAATATTTTCTATATTATTATTATATTTATAGTAAATTAAACACAGATAGGATCTTTAAACTTCCGTGCGGTAGTGACCTTTATTGTATTGAATCAATAACTGTAGTCTAAGCACTTCAAAAACAATTGCCTCATGTAATAGAACGCTAATGGTAATTATATACACCAATATAATTAATTAATAATTACTGAGAGCTCTTCTATATTAAACTAATGGGTATTTCTATATCTGTATCTGTATCTGATATCTGTTATGGAGTTAAATGTTGATTAAATACTACAATTTAAGATTAAAAGTCTATCAATACATGCCAGGTTAATTGAAACAACTTGAACAATTTAATAAATTTTCAGAAAGCCAAAGGTTAGTATATCGAGAAGGAGAGGCCTTTGACCATCAAAAATAGTTAGATCCTGGCAGATCTGAATATAGTATCCTTCAGTAGCCATAGTGTCCTGTAAAAAGGATTAAAAGGGGAGACAGTGTTCTTTCTAAAAAAAATGGGAAAAAAAATCAACAAAAGTTCATCTATTAGTTCGTCGGGAAGTAGAATAACCTCCAGCCGTCAAGAATCGTTAGACCCTGGCAGATCTGAAAATAGGATCCTTCACTATCCTGTAAAAAGGACTAAACTGGAAAATAGGGTCCTTTAAATAACGAAACAATTTAATCACTACTCAAAGGGACAACAATCAGTTCAAGAAAATAAGAGAAAGAAGAGGGGTATTCTGCATTTAAAACTGTATGAACTTTGTCCAGCTATTCATGTTAAAGGTTTCAGTCCACTTCCCGATATTCACTAACGAGTTCAAAATATCTTCCATGTTTCCCCAAACACAATGCTTCACTTTTTTCATCTTTAATAACAGAAAATTAATTATTCGCTTGTATCAATACTGCTCGGTGCAGAATTTAATACAATCTATTTTTTTTTCACGAAACGGCCTCAAAGACCACGCGAATATCATTATTTTCACTTCTCTTCATCCCTCTTTCTTCCCATTTTATCCTCATTCTTTCCGATTTCTTCTTCCTAATTTCCTCGGGTCACACTATTCCTTTTCTAGCATCTCTCTTTCCGACAAGGACCCTAATTTCTTTTAGTCTTTTCCTATAGTCATTCCTATAGGTCTGTTATTTTCAGTCTCTCAGTTTCTTCCTTCATCTGTTTGATATACCCCCCCCCCCCCAGCACTCTTTTATGAAATGAAAAATAATCTTATTCTGGGACACCCTATCCCCTAAGAATAACATGAAAGTACAATCAAAACGTATTATTTTCTGGTTGCGTACATATCAGACACAAATTATATAGAATATAAATTGTATACATTTAAATATATAAGGTGGAATTTTAGATTTAAAAACAAATCTTCGGGTTTATATGAAAAATAAAAAATAAATCGCAAAATGAAATAATAAATGTTCTTACACTAATCTATTATTACATAATTTCGGAAGATTGATAATTGAGGAGGTGAATGAATAAATTATGTTTAAAAGGAGTGAGAGAAGGAGCATTGCGGATCGAAATGGGTATGGAATTCCAAAATAAAGCTACACGATTAATAAAGGATTTTTCAAATGGAGCAGTTCGATGAGAAGGGACATACAAATCAATAGGCTGAGGTATGGTAGTCAAAGATGAATGGAAGAACGAAGGGCGAGGATGTCGTAAATGTACGAAGGTTTTTTGGACTTTAATGATTGGAATAGAAAGGAACCAAGGAAGTATTGCCGTCGAAAACTTAGATAAAGCCTTAAATCCTTTAAACCTTAAATCAGAATGTAATAAAAATATAATCTGTAATTACTTAATGGTACTCAATGGTTTAAGTGTAGGGTATTAAATTGTCGTATTAAAGTCTTAAAAAACTGCGATTTTCAAATTTGATATTTTGTGTATTGAATTCAGTAATAAAAAGGTTAACAGCGTCCTCATCTTAACTTTTTTTGAAAAGGATATATCTTTTAGCTTTGGGTCTATAGTTTTCTTGTGCAACGTTTTTTTCACACTCAATATGTGTAAGTTTTTTTTCAGAGTCAAAATAGTAACATTTTGACACGCACTATCTCTATTATTGTTGCTAGGATCGAAACTTTGACTGCAGTTCCCTTATCAGAAATTAA
The DNA here is from genome assembly GCA_003667255.2 of Euschistus heros. Taxonomy (NCBI): domain Eukaryota; kingdom Metazoa; phylum Arthropoda; class Insecta; order Hemiptera; family Pentatomidae; genus Euschistus; species Euschistus heros. Next base: position 1,891,746 of record RCWM02000106.1, on the reverse strand, counting down.
TTGAGAATATTTTTTGTTTTATAAAATTTGTCACGTTTTGCCTACATTCTATAAGCATTGAGATATTTTTTGCCGAATTTTCGGCGACAGTTTCCTTATCAGAAGCTGTAGATATAAAATCTGTATATTACATATAGACATATCTGTATAGACATGATCTATTGTTTTCCCTATTCAGAGAAAAATTATTTTCTCTAGTGTTCGAAAAATTTACATTTTTGACGGCACGCAATTTATACATTTGATGGCAGTTGAGCTTGTCTTAGCACATTAATGAGTTCCAAGCTATTTGTCCTTTCTATTGTTGACTTATAACGCATTTGCATATAATATAATTTTTTTTTAACAATGTTGCATTTCATTCGACAATCTAAATAATTATTGCCATATTTTTACCGATTGCTTTAACAATAACTTCTCCAAGTCGATTCAAAAACAGAAAAGAATTAAATAATAATGGCTCCAGAATGAAATTAATCAGTCTTGTTCATAAAATCCATGATTTCTGGCTCTAGACAGAACTCGGCAAATGGTAAACTGTAACGTATCTAATATCAAATTTATTCCTTTACCTTTTCCTGTTTATTGTTGAGTTACTATAAATTACAAACTCTATATTTGGGTAGGATATTTAAAAGACGAGACAGTTTTGGAGATGATATGCTAACGATAAATAATGACCCGTTGGTAAAGGATGGAGGAACAGAAACATCAGCGCATTCGAGCGTCGGAAGCTGATAAATTGTCTGTGTCACCCAGGCAGCCGCTTACATGGCCACCGCTCTCTTGGTCCTATTACCTAGCGCCTACTCTGCTCTTAATGAAATATCTATATTATCTTAATTTAAGAAGTTCAATAAATTAAAAATAAATGCAAAAATTGACTGTGTATATAAGTACAAATGAAGAAAATATATATTAGCATATATACATATACTTTACAGAAAAATAACCGACAAATATATAATAACTATTATATATCAAAAGGTTATACAACGCTAATGGTGTAAAAGGGAAGCGGCTTGAGACTCATTTACACTTGGGCCATTCTCATGGCAGTGATTGTTCACTGTCCTGCTGGACTTAAGATGGAACTAAAAATTCCAAATCAATATTTTTGGTGAATTTGAACATACACCTATCCCTTAAAGTTGTTGCATATAGCCTAGTTTCGAAAAATATTTTTTTGTTATTTTTTTATAGCTATGAAAAGGCTTATGAGCTCATAACTTTTACTTGTCCCTACCTATAAAGTAAGAATTCAAGGAAGTTATTTAAGTTTTTATTTTTAGAAAACTTATGTTTTTATTTTTTAGAGTATGAGACCATATATTGGAGAATAAATTAACACGCTTTTAAACATTTTTAAACTATAAAGGGAAACTGAAAATTCCGGTTTTTTTTTTGTCCCTCGGTTTGGCCTCACGACCCTCACACTAAATAGTTATTTCAATATTCTTTACAAGAATAAGCTAGTGCTAATTATTGCTATCTACAGAGTAAATCGTGAGGTTATCTTCATAATTGATGTGTTTGGTAGACATTTTTTGGTGTATATATTTTCTAAGATTTTTTTTCCTTGTAAATGTGTTAAGAGTTACATATTAAAACTGTACCAAAACACTTTTATACGGGTGAAAAAAATTAAATTATGGGAGGTTCCCTGAATTGAGGTCCTTTTTTTATACGGGTGGGGTGTCCTTTTTGGGGGGGGAGGGGGGGGGGGAATCGGACTTAAAAACAATTCAACCGATTTTCAAAATTTTATCGTCAAATTTTAATTTTCATATCGGAGTTTTACATACCTATTTACCAACACTTTTATAAGGCTGAAACATCACTAAAAACCCCGTCTCCAGGATAACTGTGATTTCCCTCACATAGTAACAAGTTCATGTCCATACACCGACAATAAAAAATAGTTGAACAACTAAACTGTTTTTTTGTAAAATTCTTTTTATGTATCAATAATAGATTGATTTAAATTGATTGATAAATTTATTATTTTATTTATTTAGTTTTATCCATTTGAGGACATTAATAATTTTTTAATACGAAAAAAAAAATGTTTATGGAAAGAGTAACGGTCAAGAGCATTTCTATGAAAAGCTCTATAAAATGCTTCAAAACAGTGGTAAATAGAAAAAAAAAATTGGCCCCTCCTGGGAATTCAATAAATAGAAGGTATATTATAATAGAAAACTTTAAAATAATAAAAATTTAAGCAACTTTAAAAATTCAATTTTTTTTTTTAATTTTAGCTGAGGCTATGAGAATGACCCACTTATCATTTTGGATGAATCATCGTAAGTAAGAAATGTAAACTGCCTTTCCTCTGTAATTCCTCCAGAGTGATCATGTAAGGAGTAAAATGGAAGAAATCAACGCAAGATTGATTTTGAATGAAAAGGTGTTTCTAAGCAAAACGATAACTTGTCATATTTCAACGCTGCGACAAAAGTAAATTGCCTTTCAATAGATGTTTAACTCTCTTCGTGTGTTGACATAGGTTCACGTTTATTTTTTTACTGCTATTAATTTTTCATCATTGCCAACTCGATCAAATGGCAGGAATGTCTTTGGGATGCTAAATTAGCTTAATAAAGTAATGTATTAAAAGCAATTCCTAATCCTAAGAAAAATCCTATTCCGAAATGGTGGAACTGCTGTATTTATTAAGATTATCAATCATTCCGCTACCCATAGATGACATAGCACGGTATCTTGACTTCTACTTAGACAAAACACTTACTTGGAACCCTCAAACTAGACTTAAAAGGCAAGAACTTAACAGACGCTTCAGCCAATTGTACAGACTACTAAATAGAACATCCCAGCTCTCCATTGAAAACAAATTCCTCATATACAAAACCACCATTAAACCTATCTGGACCTACGGACTTGAACTGTGGGGGACAGCAAAACAATCGAATATCAAACGCATTCAATCCTTCCGATCCAAAGTCCATCGTACTATCCTAAATGCTCCATATTATGTCTCCAACAAAACCCTTTATAAGGATCTCAATATGCCTTTTCTTCTTGACCTGATACCTCTTAAATTCTCCAAATTCCATCAAAATATTTCCAACCATTTTACCCTATGGCTCATTCATTATTCAGGTCCACGAGTCCTTATAACCGACCTCATAGATTAAAATGCCAATGGTCACGAGATTTATTGTAAATATTTATTATTGGAGTTCAAGCAATGACCAACTTCTTTACTCAAGTCCTGTGCGCCTGTGTCATAGCGCTCCCTCTCTCAGCCTCCTCTGGATCCGGCTAGTGACGCAGCTGATTGAACAGCGCTGGGAACTCTCTGGCCCGACTTGCCTTTCAAATTAGGAAGGAGGCTTGGATCGGGGTGTTCCGCGCAATGTTTAAAAATTTTGTATATAGATTACGAATGTAGATATGATTCTTTCTTTCTTCCTTCCTTCTTGACCACTTCCTTTTGAAAGTAAACGGTTAACTGAAAAGTGAATGAAGATGCGTGAGCACGGAGGATTGACTACTGTTGAATCACTCTGGATGATCATAATAGATAAAACAATGTGAATCCAGTATTATGATCAGCAGTCCACTAGGCACCCAATCCCCTTGGTCAAGGCAACAAAGTTTTCGGACAAAGGCAATGAGAAGTGGAAAATGATAAAAAGGAGAGGAATATAGGACTAACATAAGAAAGAGGAAGATATGTTTGGATTGAGAGAAATGGAAGTGAGGAAATGCTTGTAAGACTTCGATGTAAAGGGAATTTTATGGCTACACGAGTTTTGGTGAGGGTTTCAGTGCGCTCGATTCTAAAGGACGTGGGTTTGAATCTTACCCGGGCGGATTAAAATTGATTTCGTGGCGGACCCTAAACCTTTACCTTCCTACCCTTACTGAAATAGGATGGTAACCTGTAGAATAAAGCGTCCTTCCTGCTCTGATTGGATTACATAAGGACGCTAAGCCCCAAAAATTAACAACTTCACAAAAATATTAGCAGGCCATGGACTAGAAGTTAATAAAGAACGCCCCACTTTGAACTTAACCCTAACATTAGTAAGTACTCCATATGTAACCAGTCAGGAATGTTTTAAAATGTAAATTGAGTGCTGACCGCAAGGTAAATTCATTGTAATATATTCTATAGATTCAGACTTTTGAATTAAATTATTATTCATTCCCTGCATAAATCATATCATTGTATCAATAAATAAAATTTACTAACTAATCATTATCAATTCATAATTAAAGCCGCTGGTGGAAGGAGGTGCAGACCTAATTTTATTAAAATGTTAAGGAGATGAATTTTTGCGTTACTGTTTGGAACCATTCCGGACGTTGTTAATTGGTTGTTAATATCCTTACCCTAACGTTTTTAAATAAAGATAAAAATCATTCTTTTGAGTTAATCCAACATTTAATAAGAAATTTAAGCTAAATCGCCCTATCTATTAACATTTTTGTTTTCTGAAACGACAATTGCAGGTCAGAAAACGTAAATAAACACAAAAAAATTATTTAAAAAAAAATGAGTTAACACTTTCTTCCAGTTATCAGGGATGTAGAGATGAAGTATAAGAAGCAGTACCAATCCCCTTATTTCTTTCGCTTAATTTTTCACTCCTTATCCAGAGCTGCAGCTATCTATACTAATTACTTCTTCCCTTAAGAATAGTGATTATAGGGACCTATAATAGTGCAAAACTTGAGTTATAGCCGCCAATGGGCATTAGGAGCCGAGAAAAAAAAATAAAATATGAAAATCACGTTTTATTTTGTTTTCTTAATTCTCATTCATGTTAGAGTAGGGTTGGGCGATAGTCGATAGTTACTATCGATATATCGATAGTACATGCCTATCGATGGCCACTATCGATAGTATCGACTATCGATAGATCTTTTTTACCCTTACGTTTTGAAACTCTTGGAATTACGCTGTTCTGTCTCTGTTCAGTATCAAGTTCTTTTGAAATTGAATTCGGAATTCATAGAGCTCAAGGGTTCTCTCAAAGATTAAGCCAGAGGAAAGCAGAAATGCTAGTTTTCCTTTCGGGAGATATGTGGCTCAAGGAGCACACTTGAATCTTGAAATTAACTATTTCGTTATTTTTTTTTTAACCATGTAAATTGTAAATACCTTTTTAAATTCAAATAAATTAGTTTTTTCTCTCATCTTTATGATATAATCTTATAATTTATAATCCTGCAAATTTCAAATAGTAAGTAGATAATTCAATTTAATTAAATTAGTTGAAATTCTTTATTGAATAGCTTTGGAAAAAAAAAGGAAGCAACTATCGAAAAACTATCGATAGCAATCGATAGTTCTCAACCGATAATATCGGCCTATCGATAGTGCTAACTATCTACCATCGCCCAACCCTAGGTTAGAGAAATGATTCTTTCACAGACAAAATTTCAAAACAAAAAACTGATATTATTTTCAGATTCCTCATCTCAAAAAACACGTAGAAACTAAATTTTGTCGAAATCAAAAATAAGTTTTTTTTACCTTTAAAATTTTTTAGGATTTCAGAAGGCAAGCTGACAGGCAGTCTGTCAATTTCTGAAAAGATGTAAATAATTTGCGCTATCTCACACATTTCATTACCGATTAAGATCAAATTTTAAGGTCATCTAGAAGCCGTAAAACTGCATAGTTTAGCCAAATTCCGGAGATCTCAGGATTTATAGCTTACCTCAAATTCTTTCATTCACATCAGTTTTTGTCCGCTAAAATCTGGAGTAAATCCAATGTTATATGCATAGGAAAAAGCAGAATGTATGCTGATTCTAGTGATGCTATTACTATTGTAATCGGTTGAGCACAGCAGTTGTTATGGCCTTTAGAAATTGTTAATGAAATCTCAACTTCAAAATTTTAACCTCCTCGAAAGGGGTAAAAAAATTAATATTTTTTGATTTTAATAAAATTTCGTATATAAGGGTTTTATGGTGCGTTAAATCGAGATTTGACGTCAGTTGTTCATGAAAAAAAGGTTCCACTGATTTACAGCGGATTTCCTTGGAATTTTGTCATTTTTTTGGAGTTTTTGAGCACTCTAAAGCCGGGTAGCGTTTTGAGTAAAACGAAAGTATTTTTATTTAAAATACCATAAATAACTACAATTAAACGTGAAAGAATCATTTCCCTATCTTGACTGAGAGCTAAGAAAAAAAAATAAAACTTTATTTTTTTTTTCTCGTCTCCTAATGCCCATTAACGGCTATAACTTTAGTTTTGCACTATTATAGGTCCCTACTATCCACACACAATAATCGGCAATAAAATCTGTGAGTTACAACTCCAAACGTCCCCTTGTAAGATTTGAAAATAGATACCTAATATTTGTAAACTAGTCTTGTCAGTCTAATATAACTAGTGTTTTAATGAAATAAATACAATAAAAGTAGCGAATTCTAATTATATTAACCCTTCTATGATATCACGTATTCCGCAACTGAAGGTAAGTATGGTACTTTTCTTTTAAAAACAAAACACAGTTTTGATAAGCCAACAACTAAAACTATAAATATTGGTTAACGAGTATTGTTATTAATGTGAGACTAGTGATTGTGTTACATGTGATAACGTATCGTATACCGGTTAGTGAGGAGTATTGTACTGACACTAATTCGAAATCAATACACCCTGTCCTGATTATAAACCACTAGTAAAAGATTGCCTCGTTTCAAACCGATGAAGTTCGAGAATTTTATTAGTAAATGAAGATGATGATACATCTATAATAGTTTTAGCAGATTTCCCGAAATATAGGGTTGCACAAAAATTAATGTTTTTTTTTTAAACGTATTACAATAGAAACGCAATAATTTGTCATGAGTGGGAGAGAGGGGGTGACGAAATAACGGAAATGACGAATTACAGAACTTTTCTGGTAAAGTAACAAAAAAGCATTTTAAACTGTATAATTATATATTTTTTGCAATTTATTGAATGTAAAAACGACCAGATGAACATTATAAACATTGGACTTAGTGACAATGACAAAAAACACAAAAATCTTGGAACACAAACATTTAAAAAAAAAAAATTAAACGTACATAAATGTATAAAATAAAAAAAACAAAACAGATATACATACCATATTTATTCAATACATACGTATCTTGAAGCTAATAACAGAAACCCTTTTACAACACATAAATCAGTTCTTTAAAAAATCATATATCTGTTTTTGTACTGCCTTTTCCCCTTTTCCAGTCATTTTCTGACAGCTAGGGCCCGCACTTGCCGCATCGCAATCAGGTGTGAAATATCTGCACCTACCACTCAATGCACATAGTTCACATTGCTACTACTTCTTTGCATGGAATAGTGGAAGAATTAGAAACGTCATTCTCATCATCATTTTCATCACTAGCTTCATTTTGAGCACTCAGCGCTTGTTCTATAATTTCACTGTCATTTAAAATTTCATATCCCACATCCGTACTAACCATGTTTTCTTGCTTATCTACTTTGTAGGAATTGGTACACATTTCGGATATATCTTCAAGCAAATGTTGGTTTTCATCACTATTCTGAGTAACATCGCCTGCCCCTGATGGCCAAAGCTTTTTCCAGCTTCGAGGATTGGAAACATTGTTCCAAGAATCAGCTAAATGAAAAATGGCACGTTTAATTATTATCCAAAATTCATTAAAATTTGTTCCTGAATCAAAAGCAATAAAATTCTGCAGAAATATCTTTCTGTAGTGTAGTGGGGAAAAAACAAAACAAAAAAATAACTGTTAAATTACAGAATAAGACAAATTATGGAGTGACGAAATAACGAGTTTCTACTGTATTTTCTTTCTTTTTTTTTTTTTTGGAAATGATGTTAGCTATTTATATAAAATAGCTGTCCATTAAGTTCGAAAACCTAATGCCACTTTACAGATAATTTTATCTTTTGAAAAAGAATTAAAAAAGAATAGGTTTTTTGATTAAATAAACCCTGCAAGTGGGTTTCTAGCTTAGCTGCAGTATAGTCATTTTTGACATGGATATTTGCGGGGGTATATACTTTTTTGGTGTAACTTTTTTTTCACGCTCATTAATGTAACAGTTTGATAAGCTATTGGTGTAGCTGGAACCGAAAATTTTATAACAGGTTCCTTATCAGAAACTGAATGGAGAATGTTTGTGTTCTGTTGCATTTGTAGCTAGGACTAACCATTTAGGTATTTCATTGATTTGAATGAAAAAAGTCACGTTTGGAATCCCTATTTTCTCACCATTTTGTTTATTCATAATAATCATTAATTGTTTTGTTTATTTAATTTAATTATTAATTTAAGTAATTTTATCATTTAATTATTTAAATTTAATTATTAATTTAAGTAATTTTATCATTTAATTATATAATGTAAATTGGACGTAGATACATAGATAGACGTGATCTATAGTTTTTCGAAATCAGAGAGAAATTAATTTTTTTTTTATTTTAACAAAATTCCGAGGAACCCACATTATTTTCTGTTGGAACCAATAATATTCACTAAAGAGTATTCATAGTACAACTGATAATAATTTCTAGGTGGACGCTTTTAATCAGAAAAAAATCATTCACTAAGAAGCGATTAGGCAAGTAGTTATAAAAACTTCGAAAAAAATGTTTAAATTAAAAAAAAAAAAACATTTTTTTATTTATATGAAATCACGGAACACAAACAAAGGAATGATATACAGTATGTGAATGTCAGAAATAAAGTATAAATTAACTTGTGGTGTCCTTCAACCGAACAATCCCTGAGACCAGCCCGCCAATTTGGCGAATTGTGATCGTCAACCGTGTCCATTTGTATCAGTAATCTAAATGGTGATCACATCATACCCATCCAGTTCAGGAAAAGATAGATTAAGTAGGAACATTAAAAAAGAAAAATAACAAAAAAGTAACAAATGGTCCTTAAACTTGTACCAAAACAATGAAGAAACTTACTAGAGAACCTATCTGGACGTACGGACTTGAGCTTTGGGGCTCCACTAAACCATCCAATTCATCTCGTATCCAATCCTTACAATCCAAAATCCTTCGAAAAATCCTCAATGCCACCAATAAACTTAATGTTCCTTATATTACTGATTTAGCCTAAACCAGATACCTATCCTTTCATAGTAAGCTCCATAACCACTAAAATCCCCTAATTTCTCAACTTGCTTCCTACACCATTCCTGATAATCCTCCGAGGCGTCTGAAAAGAAGATGGCCCAGAGACCTTCTTGTGTAGAATTTTTATTAAAGTGCTACTGATGAGTAGTTCTTTTCAAGTTTTGTCACGTTATTCTAATAGTTAACAGCACATTTACTTGATGTATAAATTTTGCACACTTGTAAATTTCAATAAATTTTTATTTAAAAAAATAAATAAAAAATAAAACTAGAGAATCTGAATAATGATAATTTTTTTACCGAATGGAAACCCTTTAAATTAAACGTTATTTTGAACGTTTAACGTTTAAACGATCTGGTACCAGCAATATTTGCTGTAGCCTGTAGTATAAGTCTGTTAAGATGGTAATAAATTTTGTAATGAGAATAAAAATTTTTTGGGCTATATAGGTCATATTTACGATTTAAATTATTTATTATGATTTATTTGTATTAATTATTATTATATTTACGAGGTCCCATTAGTTTAAGTAAGTGTATTTGGCAGTCTTCGTTACTGTGAAGTACGCCTTAACAAGAGAAGGAGCAGGAGCTTATTTAAAAGTTTATCAAGTATAGAAAACATTTAATAAGTTCAGTTGGTACTTGACTAACCGAAGTTTTGATCAACCGAGCCTTCGATTTTTTATTTAATTTCATTAATTATTATTATTTTCCACAAAATATTAGGCAATCATTGTACTAGCATTACTACGGAAAGGCTGATGAATGTGGAAAACGGTCAACTTGGAAAAGATCCGTTATTAACAATTTCTCATATTTAATGTTTTTTTAAATTTATTTTATTGTATTTTTTTTAAGTACCTGATTTTGCTTTTTATATAACTATTATTTATTTTTGTTTTCCTGTTTATTTATTAGTATTAATTTATTTATTTTCTTGTTATTTTTACTTCTTTGCATTTTTTTTTTCTTCTTTCCCCTTTAATTTATTGTTATTATATACTTCCTCTAAAGTTACAATTATTCTAAAATAATTATAAAACATATCTGTTATAAGTGTCTCTTGCACGAGACTATAACCTTCCTTCTACAATTGTTAAATCATTATTAATATCGTTAAAACATCCATGTAAAGCTTACCAGGCCGAACTGGAAATAAAGTAAAATAAAAAAAAAAAAACAATTTCTCATGAAAAAGGCCTGCTGATGCAAGATATTTCGATTCAATGGTTTCTTGACAATTAAGAAGTGCGGACAGAATGTCCGTACTTAAACAAAATAAAATTAGTTATTTTTTTCAAGTTATAAACTCTCTTGATTTACAAAAGTAATAATGTTACATATACTCATGCGTATAAATATTGCATACATAATAAGTATTATTTTGTTATTAAATAGACATATGTTTTAGTGTTTTCCTTCCAGCAGTAACCCTGTTGGAAGGGATTTTATTTATTTTTCTGTACGCACCATATTTGTACAAAGTATACAATGTACATGTAATTATTATTTTTAAATTGATTATAATTTTACATGTGTTGAAAGGTCAATATAAAAAATAAACAAGAAAAATGAAATAAAATAAAGAACAAGAATTTATTTAACATAAATAAATCAAAATTCAATAAAATCAAGCAACAAAGTTATGTAGAGAAAAGTTAATGAATATTTAGTGGTTTAAAGATATTTCATATTTATATCCTCTATTTTAATGATTGAATTTTTAAGAAATATTTTGAAATTTTCAAATAAATTGTTCATCAAACATTGACCATCCACCGGCCAATGTCCTAGTTTCTGTACTGTTTTTGTCTGTAGAATAGTTCTGTAGTCAGTGAGTAGTCTGCATTCATATATGAGGTGGTGTATATTTTGTTCTTGAGTGAAATCACAAGGACATAGGAAAGAATCTCTTATTTTAAATCGATAGAAATAACTATTTACTGCCGCCATGTCCTGTGATTGTATTGTGTAATGTAAAAGTTAGTCCATGAGTTTGATTTAATGTAGGTCCGTAAGTCTGGAATGAAGTTCCAGACTCGATGATTGACTGCAATGAATTTTATACTAATTTTACCATTAATAAAGAAATATTTTATTCGGTTCGACGAATCTAGTAATATGACAGGGGGAGATATTTTTGTTAAATCGAGAGAGGAATTAATCTTGTTCATGTCGTTGGCAGGCAGCTGAAACCCAACTGTCAAGACCCTTACGTAAGTTTTCAAGCTTGCGCAACTTAGCGGGGCTTAATACACCCCGAACTCATTTTCCGTATTACCTTAATAATATCACTTAGGCTTCTTAAAACTTTTGAAATTAATATTTTCGGCTTCGGAACTCCTTCGTGAAACTGCTGTAATTTAATTTTCAATTACGTAAATAAACAGTTTAAAGTCGATATTTTTAGACCATTGTTTGTATTTGTCTTAATATAAGGACTTTTATATTTCCTTCATTGGCAAAAGTTAAGAAATTATAAACAATGACAGAACCCAAAGGATCCAGGACGAAATAAGAGATAAAATGGTAAATACGAATATTAATTTGATTACTTTCATCAAACATTTTTTAAAAATAATTTTTAATTACATAATTATATATTGAAAATTTGGTTCCTATATCTGACTACATATGTATGTACAGTGCAGATATTTTTTATACCGCTGGTAATCATATCGGTTCCGATATTATGAAACCGTGATAATAAATAACTTTGGTTTTATGTTATCGTGGAATAGATACTATTTCTATCTCAATTATGATATTTTTAACTCGTAATAATTTAGTTTTTTTCTTAGAACTCACTGTGCTCCTATTCCATACTGCTATACAAAAAAGCCCTTTTTCGTTTCTGATCACTGAGCACTAAAACAACTGAACCAAAAACTACGTCTTCGCTTTTAAAGGAAGGTTTATTAATAATATAAATTGCGGATTTTCAATTAATCTGTTTTTTTTTTTAAAAAAAGCGATAAATATTTGGATGTTAGTTAAGTTTGAAAATAGGTGGGAAGCGCCATTCAATGGTAGAAAGTTTACAATGGTACGGTATCTGTCTGTCTTAAACTTAGTCATTTAAAATGAACATCTTACTTAACACTTATTCACCATGAAGAAAAACACTTAACCACTGATTCACTGGGATGACAGATATTAAGCTTGAAAAAGATAAGAAAATTTACATACACGCAGTTAAATTGTTATTGAAAGAGACAAATATGTTGTGCGACATGTGAATTTCAGACGTTTAAAAAATTTATCGATAGATGGCTAAAAATATAGTAAATATTCTTTGTCTATCTGGATTACCTTTTATCGTTATTTGTGCTTTTTAATTTAAAACGATATAGAGAGGTTGATTCCATCTACGAAAGTAAAGGATGTTTAGGGAGCTATCGACCATTGGGATAGTCATCGATTTATTAACTCAGATATTAGTTCATATATTAGGGTATCATATTTTCTTTACAAAAAGAAACTTCCAACCAATTTCAAAATTAATAATTCTGTCAACAAACTTTCGATAAACATTGTTTACTTGGGTATTAAGTTTGACAGGCACCTCAAGTATTAGGTCCACTTACTAAACAAAAAAAGAATAGCAAGATTACAATCTAATAAACTGAATCACTTATTATCTGCTACAAATTTAGCTTTACGTTTAAAGTTATATATATATATATATATATAATATATATATATATATATATATATATATATATATATATATATTAATTTAGACTGCGCAAAAATGAACAAGGATATGCCTTATTTATCCCTTATCCGGTCATATAAATTAAATTAGCCAATATATTCAATATTAGTAGGATAGAACAAAATAGAAAATACAAACCAAAGACAAAACATTTGTTAATCTTTTAATTTACAACAAGTTTTCTTAAGAATAATAAACATGAAGATTTGCCATTTTGTAAATAAACAGCTTTTCTCGTATTTTAATCCAGTTGTACTTTCAATAAACATGGAAAGACATCATCTTGAACCCGAAGTTCGCGAAATTATAGTGAGAATGCCTAATCAAGGTCACCCACAAGTTGATATTGCAGAGGCGGTTGGCGTTTCCCAGTGTCGTCTCCCGGGCTTTAGCTCGATTCCGAGAGACTGGGAGTGCCAATAGAAGGCCGGGCAGTGGATCGCAACGTATTACATCTGAAAGAGAGGGTAGAAATATTGTTATCACTGCCAGGAGAAACCCTTTTCATAGTGATCCTCAATGAAGTTGAACGTGTTCTACCTAGACTTTTATCAACACAAACGATTCTTAATTGTTTGTGGGAAGTTGGCCTTACATCATATTCTCCTTTGAGACGGTCTTCAGCAACGGCTCGCAACCAGCAGCTAAGAAGAATGTGGTGCAGAGAGCGACTAGAAGAGGACACAAATTGGAATGCTGTGATGTTTACTGACGTGTCGAATTTTTGTCTGTATAGTGACAGCAGACGCCGAAAAGACTATAGAGAACAAGAAATGCGTACAATGTCCCAGTTTATTGTGCCTTCAGTGCAGTTTGGAGGAGGTGGTGTAATAGTCTGGGTTGGCATTCACCCTGGAGGACGAACCAACCTCACAGCAGCTCGATATGCACATGAAATTATTGAGTAATACCTCTCTCCAACTAGGGATCTCATTGGGAGAGATTTTCGATTTCTGGAAGGCAACGCTCGACCTCATAGAGGAATAGTTGTCCATCAAGTTTTAGAAAACCTGGTAATTTCCCGTCTGCCCCTTCCCCCATTGTCTCCAGACCTCAATCCTATTGAGTACGAGTGGGGCGCGTTACAGAGAAGGATAATAATCATTATCCGCTGCTAATTGACCTTCGACAACTGAGTGCAGCATTGCAACATCTCTGGGGTGAAATTCCTCAAGAAACCTGTGACATAGACAATAGTATGCCTAATAGGTGCACACAGGTTTTGGCTAACAGAGGACATTATACGAGATATTAATTGTTTCCAAAAATTAATCTGTTCAATAAAACAAATTATGCATCTAAAACGTTTTATTTTTGTTATTTTTTAAAACCCATTAATTTTATTTCATTTCAGCAAAAAACATAATAATTTCTGATGAATATTAATGCAGTTTAAAATAAAAATAATACAAAAATGGTAGGCATAGTAAATAACACAAAATTAGCAATATCCCTATTCATTTTTGCGCAGTTTATATAAATGTGTAATCCGTCCAACCTTGCTGTATGGTGTCCCATTATTTTCATGCATCGGAAAAAGTACAAACAACAAACTTCAATCATTCCAAAATGGCATAATGAAAAAAATTGTAAAAGGTACTACAACGCAAACAGTTAAAAATAAGAAGATATACAAGGAATTAAAAGTTAAAAAAATTAAGGGGTTTTTAGCCGATAAAACGGAAAATTTTTTCGATACCTTTAAAAGTGCTTTAAATCTTCGGTACAGCCAAATTGCACCCGCACGAGAACCAAAGCGGTGTCAAAAATTTATCTTTAATGTGAAATTATAGATTTAAGTTATTTTAGTGTGTAAGGCATAAACACATTAAAAAAACGGTGAGCCCCAGCACCTAATTATTAATTTAAATATATTTGATAACAAAATTATGCTAAACTAACTATGACACCTTAAAATGTTATAAAGCATTTAAAGGAGAATATGAAAACTTATATCTTTATAAGATAAATACAAGAAAAAAAAAAAAGAATTTAAGAATAAATTTAAAACATGAGGGAACACAAAAATTTTAAATAATAAAATCATTTAAATCTTATCCAATATTTGTTTAAATGATCGTATGATAATTTCGAATTGTCCGATTTGGCTAAACGACAAGTAATGGAGAGGGCCTAATAGATATTCTATTTGCCTGATTGTTTAGCTGAGTACAAAAGCCTTCCGCTTTTCTTTCTTAGGTGATTATTAATATGTTTGGTTTTCAGTCTTCCTTATTTAATGTTAATATATATATTTATAAATGATGGAAAAACAATTTAATAAAAAATAATTTAATTTTAAACGACATACGTTCTTATTCAATAAACCAAAGAACTCGAAGAACAAATATTTAATTTTTTTTTTTAATTAGGATTATTATGAATTTGTATTGGAGTAATTTAGAAGAGGAATATACATATATACTCTTCTAATTATCCCAACTCATCCTACCACTGTCCTCACCACTTACGCTGATGACACATGTGTGTTATCAGTAAACAATGATCCCTTCATTGCCTCTCAAACACTCCAATCCCATATCCTAAATCTTCAAGAATGGTGTCAAAAATGGAGAATCAAAATAAATCCAAAAGAATTTCACTAAATAACCTTTACCCTTCGTCGTAAACCCACGACTTCCTGTCCTACAGTATCCTTTAATGATATTGCACTAATCCCTGTTGAACAGATGCGCTACCTAGGACTCCACTTGGACAAACGTCTAACTTGGAATCCACATACAAGACTAAAACGACAAGAAACTGCCCGTCGTTACAGACTAGTTCAACATTTACTAGACAAACGTTCAAAGCTCCCAATTAATTACAAAAGACTCCTATACATGACTGTTATTAGACCTATTTCGAAGTACGTAGTTGAGCTTTTGGGCTCTACCAAACCATCCAATTCATCTCGTATCCAATCCTTACAATCCAAAATCCTTCGAAAAATCCTCAATGCTCCTTACCTTGCCACCAATAAACTTATACATAAAGATCTTAATGTTCCATATGTTGCTGATATAGCCCAGACCAGATACCTGTCCTTTCATAGTAAGCTCCATAACCACTAAAATCCGTTAATATCTTAACTTGCTTTCCACTCCATTCCTGATAATCCTCCGAGGCGTCTGAAACAAAGATGGCCTAGAGACCTTCTAGTGTAGAATTTTTAATAAAGCGCTACTGATGAGTAATTCTTTTCAAGTTTTAATATGTTATTATAATCGTTGTCGATACATTTACTTGATGTATATATTTTGTACAGTTGTAAATTTAAATAAATATATATATATATATAAAAAAAAAAAGCTTACAATTTTAACGAGAAACATTTTTAATTTTTGTAGCTTGTAAAGTGTTTTCCATTAAAATTATTGTAACATTACCGCATTTTACAATAAATTATTTCATTAGATGTTTATAGTTCTTTTCAGAAAATGATAAAATTCCAATGCCGTGAATGCGCAGTGTTGTTATTAGCATGACAAAGGTGCACTCGAAAGGAAGGGTGTGGGTTTCTGAATCCTGATTCTTTCTCCTCAGGTTCTTATAATGGCTTAGCTGCAGTTATAACACCCACTCGTCCCATCATCAACGGATAATCTTCTCTATTCCTGGTCTCTGGCCGGTGGAAGAGCAAAATTTATCCTTTCTTCCTAGGGCTTTATAAGGAAAAAAATATTTAATTTAAATATTCCTCTGGTACATCAATTAAATACATAGCATTTTCCTTGTAAAGTAATGTAAACCAAATATGGGAAAATCAGAATGATGAGGCAATCAATCTACAACAGGTAAACATTTTTCCATCAACAAAACTCAAACATTACAAATCTGTGATCAAACCAGTAGTTATTAATGACATAGAAACACCTAATATCCATGATATAGAAAAGCCAGTTAAAATACAATACATAAATCAAATAATAATACATAAGCCAATACATAAATCAAATAATAATAAAATACATATTAAAATATACTGGGTGTTCGAAAGATCGTTGGCCAAAGAGGTATTTGGGGTAGGGAGGTTCATTTTGAACCTATTTAAGGTACGTATATACAAAGATTTACGGTTTTATATTATTATAAATTAATTAGTAGGCAGTACGTACATATACTGAATCAGATGTAAGAAAAAGCACCTAAGATTCATATTGTAAACTGAAGTAAGAATACAATAGGATTATCACAGCTCTGAAAGATATATAAAAGGGTTTTAAAATAAATACGAAAAATAAATTTCACTTTTAATTGTACATTATTAAGCTAATATTATTCCAAAATTATAATAATATTTCTTGTATATAGAGTAAGCAATTGTCATTACTCTCAATTTCGCAAATTATATTAAAAACATTTCTTTAGTATATCCCTATGAGTGATTGTTGATTTCAGATTTTACATTCGAAACGAAAATCATATTGTATATCTATAATAAAATACAAATTCAATCCTTATTTATTTATTTATACCATCAAAGATTAGTTTAAAATAATAAGTTATGCTAACCAGCCACAACTTATTGGAAAAAAAATCCAACAGGTAGTAAATAGGTAGGTCAGATTGTTTCGCCAACATCAATTACTTTATCAAAACCTTTTCAAACATTCAAATCATATATTTATTTATTTATATATTGATTAAAATTTTATCATAATTTTATTCTATTTTATTGTTGCTTTAAATGTCTTGTAAATAAGTCATAAATGTAAACTTAGAGTATGATCACTTAAATAATGACATATTGCAATGTATTGTCAAAATAAAAGTTTAAAAATTTTGGCAAATATTTTATAAAACTGGCGATTTATGAAATTCATGAACGATTTTAAACCTCTTGACAATAATGTGGTAACAGTTCGGGATGCCAATCTTATCAGATAAGGTCGTTGAAAACGTTCAGTGGGGAAAAATTTTCACAGCACTTGAATAATAGGTTCGAAATAATTTTGATTTGAAAATTGTTTATTTCAAGGTTAACTGAATTAAAATATTTCTTAATTTTCTATCTTCAAAGATTTTTTATAATTTATTTTTTAGCTGTAAATTTTTCTTCTTTTTTTTTTTTTTTTTTTAACAAAATGTAAAAAATAACTGAAGCAAGGCCAGATAAATAAAAAGTCGAAATAAATAATTTTCTCATTGCGCTTTTAATAATCAGACCATTTTCTATTGCTAACATATAATTAACTAAATGCAAGCTTTAGTTGAAAAGTAGTTAATATCAATGAACAATACCATAATTAAGAATACATCAGTAAAAAGGTTTAGTTCTAAAAATAATTGAAGATGGAAAACTTTATATTCTTTACCAACTATATTAAGAAATTAGGAAATTATTATTTTTTTCAATATCTTAATATACATTATAAACTTTTTAAACATATTATATACTTTTTTGTTCATTTCATGTCATACTTCTTTTATCCTAAATTATTTCAAAATGGTAATTGCTTCGCGTGAGGAAGGTGACTATGTTAAAAACGATAAAAAGTAAATATGTCAGCTTTCTTACTTCTTTCGTATATATTTGTTCAATTTTTAATTTTTCAACAGTAGATTAATGATAATCGATTAACGAAGTGATTTTTAATAAAATATGATGGGATATTTTTTTTTAAAAGAAACAAAATACGTTTATTCAAACTGATATTTTCCCTTTTACTAAGTAGCTTTTGAATGTAATTGTAATTGTAATGTAATTTAATTGAAACCTGAGTCCTACTGAAATCAATTTTTATTTTTTAATAACTTTCATCCCTTCAGAACAATAATTATTATTTTATTAAAATATTATTGTGAGGAAAACACAATTTTTATCAATTTTTGCTCATTTGCAAATTTAAATAAATAGGCTTAAAATATTTCTGCATGTTTAGGAAATGTTATTTTTTCTTTAAAATAAAAATAATAAATTGCATAGTAAGTATACATTTCGATTAAATTATTTTATCTCAATGTTTTATTAAGACGAAGGCTAGATATTAAAAAATATATATGTATTCATTTTTTAACACCTATAATCTTTATACCACTTCAATAAAAATTCTATAATAGACGATCTCTAGGCCATCTTCTTTTCAGACGCCACGGAGGATTATCGGGAATGGCGTGGTAAGCAAGGTGCGAAACTAATGGATTTGAGTGGTTATGGAGCTTACTATGAAAGCATAGGTATCTGGTTTGGGCTAACTCAGCAACATATGGAACATTAAGGTCTTTATGGATAAGTTCATTGGTGACAAAGTAAGGGGCATTTAGGATTTTTCGAAGGATTAGTGATTGTAAGGATTGGATACGAGATGAATGGGATGGTTTAGAAGAGCCCCTAAGCTCAACTCCGTACGTCTAACTAGGCCTAAATATAGTCATGTAAATAAGTCTTTCATAATGAATTGGGAGCTTTGATCGTTTGTCTAGTAAATGTTGAAGTAGTCTGTAGCGACGAGCAGTTTGTTGTTTGTTATTAAATATAAAAATGCAAATTCCGTAAGTTTGTGTCAAAAAAATTCGAAAAGTAGTCGATGGATTGACTTGAAATTTTTACAAAACTTTGTATTTCATATTGAAAATTTGAATATAGGTGCATTTAATTTTATAGTAATATAGGTGTATTTTTGTGTGAACAGATTATAATTTTTTTATCTAATTATCATTTCCGAAAACCGTCAAAGTCAATTTTTACACTAAACCTAACATACGAGTATATTGTTAAGAAAGTTAATTGTGTGCTGTCTATAAATTAATTAATTGTAATATAAATCCATAGTTTCATATTAAAATCATAACGTTGTATTATAAATTCACCAACATTATTAATTATTCAGACAGACACAGTCAAATGAATCATAAAGCTCAGACAACAATAGTTGTGGAATTAAATATATTAAATAAGTCCTCAAGATGTGTGTACCAGCATAGCAGAAAGGAGATCATTATGTTATTATCATTTTTAGGTATAAATGATATCGGGCATCTGTCTAATTTTTTAATAACGATAAAAAAAATTAGTAAATACAGGAATTCCTTTGTTAATTGAATAAATTATACATTACTTAGAATAAATTTATTTTTAAGTAGATATTTATACAGGTTAAAAGTACAGAGACTCCATCTTATACTAAAGAAGGTAGAAAAACTTGCTTCATATTTTCTCCGACTCCCTCAAGTAGAGTTTAAACATGTGTTTACTCTCCACTCGGGGGATATTTTTCAGATAAGTTCCGACACTTAGAGCATTTTCTATTATTACCAACCAATTGATTGCTAGTAGTTTATCAATTTAGACCCCGTCAGGTTCTTTGAATGCTTTTGTAAATTTATATTATTGGAATAATTTCATGTAACCTTATGTATTTTGTAGATAACCCTTCTTAGTGTTATAAAAATATATTTTTATTTATTTTATTTATTTATTTGATTGATTGCCTCTACCCTTCAGGGTCATTGGCAGTCCATCTTCGATTATTTATCTCCTATATTCGTCCATAAAACCTGATAGCTTTTAGGAAATCCAACAGAGACTTCACTGATTTGTTATCATCTTGTAAGATTTCCTGAAGTGTGTTTGAAATTTTAAATCTCTCCCTTATAGATGAAAGCTGTGGACAGTCTACTAAAATGTGTTGTACTGTCCTGGGTTCCTGACAGTTGACGCAGGTAGGGGGCTCCAAACCGCGGAGAAGGTAGCCATGTGAGAATTCACAGTGGCCGATTCTCAGGTGGCACAAAATTATTTCTTCCTTTCTAGACGTCCTACAACTTGTTTGCCACTTAGCGGAGCAGTTCGTCTTTACTTGTAACAATTTAGACCTATTTGTTTTCCAGTTTTCTTCCCACCTGGCTTGGATCGAGCATCTTACATGCCTCACCCAGTCTTCTGTAGGTGTAAGGTTGATGTTTTTAACTATATCACCATCACTAATTCTTGCTAACTGGGCTGCAGAATCAGCTCTTTCATTTCCAGAAATGCCACAGTGGGAAGGAACCCAAATAAAAATAATCGTATTGTTTTTTTCTTGAATTTTCAAAATAAGCTCGATAATTTCTAAAATTGTTACATGTTGAGACTGATCATTTTTTATTGCTAATTATACACTCATTGAATCCGTGACAATTACTGATTTTTCATGTTCGGCTTCCAGGCAGTGTAGGAGTGCTTCCTTAATAGCAGTTGCTTCTCCAATGAAAACGGAGCAAACTTGAGGTAACTCAAAGAGACTTACTTCGTTTTCTGTCACCACTGCACAACCCACTACAGAATTTTCACATTTTGAAGCGTCAGTATATAAGATTTTATGGTCCTGAAACTTTTCTAAAAGAAGTAAAAAACTTTTGTTTGATTCAATAGGGATTGAATTACTTTTTCTGATTTTCTTCATTGAAATATCAATCCATGGTTTATAATGGCACCAACATGGTTTTATAATCCTTGGGTAGTGTTGAATATTATGGAGGCTAGTACCCAAATGGAATTCAGAGAGCAAGTAGAGTGCTCTTTGTTGGTAATTGAATTTAAGAAACTACATTTAAAGGGTGGTTTTTTAATGCAGATAATTTAGCTGCATATTTTGCAATAAGATATTTTCTCCTTAATATCAAGGAAGGCTCTGCACTTTCTGCATATATGCTAAGAACAGGTGATGTTCTATAGGCACCCGTACATATCCTCAGAGCTGTATTGTGGACTACGTCAAGCATTCGTAGAATCGATGGTCGGGCGAAGTTATAAATTACTGAACCATAGTCCATTTTACTACGTAAAGTGGCTTGATATATCTTCAATAGACACTGTCTATCAGCTCCCCAACTTTCATGCGAAAGGCACTTCAGCAGTCCCAGGCCTTTTGAGCAACTATCCTTGATATGCTTAATATGGTTGATCCAGCTGAGCCGTTTATCTAAATACATACCCAAATACTTCCGGCTATCAATAAAAGCAACCTTAGTAGTACCCAAAGATAGCTCAGGATTACGCGAGCAGCTTCGTAAACGGCATATATGCATCGCATCTGTTTTGGATGTTGATATAACAAAACCGCTTTTTTTTGCCCATTCTTCAGCTTCTTGCAACTTCCATTTGATGAAATCAATAGATTTGCTTCGACTAAACAGAAGGATGTCATCAGCATAGAGGACAATTTTTGTCGGCTTCGGAATGTTTATTGCCAAGTCGTTTATAACTATCAAAAACAGAGTTACACTAAGTGGCGAACCTTGCGGGGTACCATTGTTTAGCAAGTAAGTTGATGAAAATGATTCTCCTACACTTACCTTAAATTTTCTTCAAAGGTTTATAAAGGTTCAAAGATTATATTTAACAGTATATCAAAAATTTCCTATACGAAAGAAAATATATTTTAAAAAGATATTAAATAAAATTTTCTATCATTAATTATATATTAAGTAATGTTACTTAATATATTATTAATAATAACTATAACCTATATACATGTACTATATTCATATATATGTAAAATAATAACCACAAATTTAAATTAAAAATTACTTGTACATTGTATACTTTCAAGTAAGGTGTGCAAAGGAATAAATAAAATTCCTTCCAACAGGATTACCGCTGGAATGAAAAAAAAAAAATAATAATAATAAAAATATAATAAAATAAAAAAACAAAAAGCTATAACCTATTTAAATAAAATTTTCTATCATTAATAATATATTAAGTATATCATTTTAACTATTCTTTTATAATTGAGTAGCTTGAAGAAAAATATAATGATATTATATTTCAAAAAGTGGTAATTTCTTAGAAAAACATAAAATAAAAAGCAAGTAAGGTGAAGTGGGGCTAGTGCGCCATATGGAATGCAAAGTTCAATTTTAACTTAATATAAAAAATCAGCTATTAATGCTAGTCTAATATTTTTTGTTATATTGCAAACCTTGAACTATATTCTTTTCAGCAATATAGTTGATTTCCCTGATATCCTAAAAAATATTATCAGTGCGAAAGAAAATCAATTTTAACTCCCATTTACGCACTTGCCCCACCTAAATGGCGTAAGTGCATAAATCTCTTGTAAACTCCTTGAATTGTTTCTTTGATGGGGTAGGTGCAAAAATAAGCAACTCCCGGAAATCATTTTACTCCTTGATATTAAAAAAATAAAGAAAAATACATACAATACAATTTTATAATTTTAACTCATTTAACTTTACACAACACTTAGATCAACAGGCTGAACTATAAAAATTCCTACAGAGGTTATTTTCTACAGTAGATCACTCTAGTATGTCAGGTTTGGAGGGTATGAAGTTATGTTTACATACAACAGATGGCAGTTGATATAGCAAAATGACAATAAACATTATGGAGGACTAATGCAATTACCCCACCTTACCTTATAAAACGGATGAAAACCGAGTCTCAGTCTAGCGAAGTCTGAAATCTTAAACCGAACCTAGTCATAATATTTTCCCTTTAAAACATGTTGTGCGTTAGTAGTTTTTGCTAAATAGACTTTAATATAGCCACATCCAGTATTTAACTTCTCAATAATTAAGAAAAAACTATAACCTATTTATAAGTTTTTGTAAGGTTAGCAAAAACTACTAATGCATAGCAAGGTTTTTTTTTTTTAATTTTTGTTTTTGATATGACATTAAATTGAAACGGAAAACATTTTGACCTAGTTCAGTTTAAGATTGCAGACTTCGGGTGACTGTGCCTCGATTTTCATTCGTTTTATACATAATTTTTATTTTATGTTTTTTTTCCAAGAAATTACTACTTTCTGAAAAATAATATCGTTATATTTGTCTTCAAGCAATTAAAGCTTTAGCTAATTCAATATGTTCATTACACAAAAAATTAAAATTCCTTTAATATAAGATTATTTAGAATTTACAATAGCCACATCCAGTATTTAAATTCGTGGTCCAAACATATATATGTATATATCCATACTCTAGTTTATTGTTTTTTTTTTTTATTTATATTATTTTATAATATTTTATTCTACTAAAAAAATAAAAATAAGTAAAATATATAGAGAGGTAAATAAAAGCACAAGGAAAATATATGACAAAAAAAGTTCGTAAGTTGCCCTTCATATATATATATATATAATATATATATATATATATATATATATATAAACATATAAAAAAAAATTAACGGTTATCTTCTAATTTAAAATAAATAACGAACTGAAGAAAATATTTTTAAGCAAAATGTTTAAGCCATTTTATTTCTATTTATACTTGTCGGAAATTCTGTCACACGAATATTATAAAAACATTCGACTCCCGAATTCTCTAGCTGAATATACATGCTCAGTCACGAGCGCGCAATTCTTCAGTAAATAGCGTAAGCTAAAATTAAAACGAGGAGTTTCTGTTTGAATTGTTTTCTCCATCTGCGTGAGGTGCATCTTAGCTTCGCAATTCAAGAAAAAGGAATATATATCGATCTATCATTATGTACGTTAATTAATAAACATCGATATATTGATGAGTTTACCAAGAGATGTATGAACGGAAAACACTATCGGATATAATTAGCACAGATTAATGTAAAAAATAAGAATTATAATAGCTGTCTGTAGTATAAAATAAAAATAATTTTTAGAAAAAACAAAAACTGACTTCAAGATTTAACATTTTTTACCTTTTTAGTTATACAGTAGAAGCTCGATAATTCGTCATGAGTGGGGGAGAGGGGGTGACGAAATAACGAAAATGACGAACAACAGAATTTTGCTGGTAAAGTAACAAAAAAGCATTTTAAACTAAATAATTGTAATTTGTCTGCGACTTACTGAATGTAAAAACGATCAGATTAACATTATAAACATTGGAATTGAGTGACAATGACAAAAAACACGAAAACCTTGGAACACAAACATTTTTAAAAAAATGAAGTTATATACAAAAACGTACATATATGTTTAAAATAGAAAAAAAACAACAAACAAAACAGACATACATACCGTATTTATTCAGTACATACGTGTCTTGAATGTAAAAACCGAAACTCTTTCATAACACACACACAAAAAGAAAAAATAATAAAAAAAAAAAATACCTCAGGAATTACTGAAGACGAATTATCGAGTGACGAAATAACGAGTTTCCACTGTATATATGTTGGTTTAATCTTGAAGTAGATTTTGTTTTTTTTTCTAAAAATTATTTATTTTTTTCTTAACAATTTAGATTTAGGAACCATGGAGAAATGTGTTTATCATGGAGTTGTAGACAAGTGGAGGGGGCTTACCTCTCAATAGCCAGGGCAGGCAGCCATCTTAGTGTGAACCGTATTATCAGTATATTAGCCTCTTATCAGTTCAAATTTTGGTTTCCTAGGCTGTATACTGCTGTTATTTTATTTTAGTGATTTATTTACTTTAGTGATTTACTTATTTTATTTATTACGAATCCTTTCAATTGTCCTAGCCCAATGGAATGCAAGTCGCCAGTCGGGCATAGTGGGCGTGGCCGGTTTGTGTTTTGGTCTCGCCCCTCACGGAACAATATATGGGAAGGGCCTCTCCATAGTACTATAACTCCATGGTGTTTATAGTGGAAGGTTATATAACAGTGATTTATTATTAATTGTTTTTTTTAATTTTCTTAAAAAGCGCTGAGTTGATTTCATGAAAATTCTAATGCCACCTCTGAAGTAAGGCCTGCCGATCAAAAAAAGGATCATCAAAATCGATTCAGAATTGACAGGGTAGTCGCGTAACATACATACAAAAAAAAAAAATAATAATAATAAAATACAAACGAGTTGAAAACCTCCTCTTTTTTTTTGAAGTCGGTTGAAAATAGATTCACTTTAAACAATTAGCAGAAATATGTTTGTTGCGGATTCGTCATCACTACTTGCTGTTGCTACCTTGTCACCTATCACTAGAAGCAAATTTATAGACTTTATACATAAATATACATATATTCATTCCAAATGTGATATGTGTCAATGTTTATTATTATCGATTACATTATTACATCCTTAAAAAACTATCTATATTGAATAATACCAAGTTTTATTAGGAGCTGTATTTAAATGCAATCATATGGATTAACTCTAGCAGAAAATTTTGGATACCATGTGTCGAGAGAAAAAAATATTAATAAATAAATGATACCCATTTGGATTTGGATACTCGGGGTGGAAGATAACAATCTATTTCAATGAATGTAATTGATAAAAAAAGCAATTGATAAAAAAAAAAAATAATACTTCAAACTTTATATATTAATTGTAACGCTAGCTAATTAGTTAATGACATAGGTGAAGAAATCATGAATTGAATAAAATGAATAATACAAATTAAAAGTAATTATAAATGCGGAAATAATGATGTACGTAGCTGGGGTGTACAGTAATAGAAACACATTTAAAATATTAATTTATGGTGCTGAAGTTTTGGCCTACAATGTAAGTCATTACCAGGGTTTCTGTGGCATGACGCTTGCAAAAAAAATTTTTTGATTTCAGGTTTGTATGAAGAAGGCCGTTTGAGGATGAGATAAATTCCAAACAAGTAGCTAGAATCGCCCAAGAACTATTTTATAATAACTTATTATAATAATTATTTACTTTAAAAGTTTTCCGGAAAACTAAATTTATAAAATATAAATATCAGAATTGAAAATAAAATTCTTATTAATTTTTAATTATTAGAAATAATAAAAAAATCTAAATAGGTGGCTAGAGTGCCAACATTTTTTTTTTATTATCCATTTATTGAAATTTTCAACTTCAATAAGATTAGAACTAAATAAATAAATTAGGAAAAACAGTATTTTTCATTTTCAGACATGTTTATAACAACTATTAATTTTCAGGCTACTTTATTATTAACGTTATCTATGTTTTTACTGTATTTTTGTATTAATAATTTATTTCATTATAACTTAATTATTACCTCCTTAACCTTAAATATTTATTCTTAAATCCACAAAAAATATTTCAGTTTATTAATCTTATGCTGAATCAGGTTTCATTAAAAGAATGACTACATCATAACAGAATAGCTATTACAAACAATGTGTAGCGTTTAATTTTGTGGTCTCTGATAATTTTTAATTTACTGATTTTCCGACACGTTATCTTCCCCAGCTGTCAGCTATCACTTGGCGCTCAATAAATATAAAAGATTTTAATTTGAAGAGAATACTTTTCTATTTGTTATTGCTATTGATTTGTCTATTTATTACAATATATATTTTTAAAGTGTATGCATTTAAATAATAATAATTATTAAGTTTTATATTAACACTTTTAGTTAACTATTATAAATTTTTATTATGGTGTTTCTTTTTATAATTGTATTGATATAAAAGCAAAAATATAAAATTAAAAAATTGTTTTAATGTATTTTAAAATGAAGGAAAAATATCATTTAGGTTCAATAGTCCTGAATTGAATTTTACTAAAATTTTAGAGATAATTGAATTACTTAACTATTTGTACAAAACTTGTCAATTTTTATATCCAAATTTAATAGAAATTTAAATACAATAGTATTAAATCCTTACTTTATTAACCTATTTGAAGAAACAGGCTTGTGCCTTTTATTGAGATATTTGGGTCATTTTTATGGACTCGGATCAATCTGTTAAAATGATATTAATAATACTAATTGAGAGAGAAGCATTGGGATCTCTTTGGACCTAGCTTGTCCTTCCGTAGGATGACTGTATGTTGTAAATAAACTATGATTGTAGTTTTAAATTTTTGTTCACTTATTTTTACTATCATTATTGTTTTTATTTTATATATATTGTATTGCTTAAGGTTCTTTATTTATTTTTTAACTTTATTTATTATATTATGTATTATAAGGTTTTTAATTTCTTTAATGTTTTTATTTATTTCTTATTGTACTTATTGTGCGGATAGAATTAAGAAGCCGTCTATATTACTTATTGCCCACATATAGGCAGATTGTAATACTTTCTCAATAAAATAATTTCAAATAAAAAATAAATAGTAGAGTAGAGACAATAGGCAATAGATTCTGTGAGAAAAAAATAGAAAAATTCAATACTAATGTTAATGTTAAATGATGATGGTTGTATTGTTGACTGTGAGTTTTTACTAAGGAGATGAATTTGTCAGGGGTGCAGTCAAGGTTAACCTTGACTGCACCCCTGACAAATTCATCTCCTTATTAATTTTAAATGTTTTTGAACTGGCTGGAGCTATAATTTGTAGCTATTAAATGAACTAGCTTCTCCTACATAGTTACAAATTAACGTAAGAAACGAGTATAGAGTTGGATCTTTATGTCTTTTGGATCTAAAGGGAATCAGTCAAAAATAAGAAATGTTAAAATTAATAAATCAAACACGCAAACTTATGCATACCCTTGGTACAAGATCACCTCCAGGCTTCGAACAAAAGATTTCACGTTAAGCTCTACTGACATACCAACGACTTAATGAAAACTAGGATCTCTAGAAACATTACAGAGAATACCAATACAGAGAAGGCTAAAAAGGAGTTTTTTTGGGGATTTACTCGGTTTAAATTAATTAAATATCATGTTAGGAGCAAGTACCGCTGGGTGCAGAGTTCCCTCTTGCCTGACATGCTAATTATCCAGCTTAAAGTCAACACATCTGCTTGTTGTCACGGAGATAAGTGACAGGTGTGGATTTAAAAATTAATGATAATTGAAAATGAAACTTTATTTTAATATGCCGACGTTTCCGTCATATTATTGGAACTAAGTTCCATATTCCTGGAACACTTCATGACAACGAACCTTTTCTTTTGTTTATTTTTTATTTTATTCTTAATATAGCTTGTTGATGGGCACCGTTGTTGTTTGAAACGACGCCATATAAAATTTTGTTAGTTTTAATATTTCTTTTTTTCCTTTTGACTAATTCCTAATACATATACGAAATATTTTCACCGACAGTCAGCAAGACAGATTCTTCTGTTATATCTTTAAAATATTTCAAAATATGTTAGAGTTGTAAATTATGTAGTTTACAATTTATTTAGTATAATATGGCCATGATCTAATATAATGTATTAGATATCGGATAATTTCCCAACGTCATCAATAGTCATGAAGTGTCTTAGCGATGTTATGTTCCTTTTTGAAGAATGTGTCGTAATATTCCGGATAGATATTTCTCGACCTATTTTTTCCTTATTGAATCTAATTGTTAGTTTGAAATGAACCAATTGGAGTTTTTTCTTATTTTATTTTTTTTTTAAAGTCACTGTCTCTGCGGATTTGAGCGATGCTGGGAAGGCCCTAACTTCGTATGATGCTTTGACAGTTGCCTGAACTTACACAACCTACAAGCCTTTGTGTGTTATTATTAAATGGGGTGTTGTCATTTGAACTCTTTAGTGTTTCATTAGGTTTTGTATAGCTAAAGTGATTATTTATGTTAAATATCCTATAACTTAAACCATGTTAAACATACTTGTTTTTTTAATTTATTTCAGATACTAATGTTAATAAAAATGTAGCTTCAGAAATCATATTTGATAATATCTTATTAAACCTCTTAGCTGCCATGTGCTCATCTTGTGTTTACATGAGATGACACATCAATTAAAATAAAAGAAACCCAATGACATGCATTGCCCTGTGGAGAAGAAGTATATTCCTTCTTGCCTAAGATTCGAATCTATACGTGTCATTATTTCTAACAATTTTGTAAGCCTTGACAGGTTTCCCTGTTTGACAGATCTGATCCTTAAAATACCTGACATGCTCTAAAGAGGAAGGAGATAGTGATATCCCGTACCGTAGGTGAGGACGTGGGTGATGACTTCCGTCTGAGGGACGACCCCCGAACTCGAAGACTCCATCCTGAAGAAGAGAGGACACAGAACACAGAACACGCAGCTTGGGCCGCCGACCGGCCGCTACTGCCAGCCCCGCGATCCTCCCGACATCTAGCGGCGGGCCTTGGCTTCACTCCCGCTATCTCCTTCCACTAATATTTGCTGATTTAATTTGCTTATGAACTTATTTTCAACAGCTGATGGGGGAACTATTGTCTTTATCACATTTTGCATTGTTATTCGGCAATAAACGAGGATAATTGAACACTTCATATTAGATCGTATTTCGGGTACATATGAGTTTCGTATGAAAAATATCGGCATTATTTCGAGCTCTGAATATTGATACACGATATATATGTGACCACAATTATCGATACACTGATATATCAATACAATGATATATCGTTTTTCTTTTTTTTCTTATTATGACATACCTATCACATTACAATGATATTCATATATATCATATCGTTTTAGTTAATTTATTGCACCATTTAAATAGGAACAAAATTATTTTAAACTGGAATCCCCCGTCGCGACTTCGCCCGCTCTCATATGTAAAGAACTTACAAGAGGACGTTTGGAGTTGTAACTCACAGATTTTTGTGTTTGGGAAGTAGGGACCTATAATAGTGCAAAACTAGAGTTATAGCCGCCAATGGGCATTACGAGCCGAGAAAAAAAATATAATATGAAAATCACGTTTTATTTATTTTCTCAGCTCTCAGTCAAGATAGAGAAATGGTATTTTCACGTTTAATTGC
This sequence comes from Euschistus heros, assembly GCA_003667255.2. Classification (NCBI taxonomy): domain Eukaryota; kingdom Metazoa; phylum Arthropoda; class Insecta; order Hemiptera; family Pentatomidae; genus Euschistus; species Euschistus heros. The sequence goes on along the minus strand of RCWM02000106.1, from coordinate 1,861,350 downwards.
GGTTATGTGTGTTATTTGATATAAAAATAATTTCATTATGTTCAAGACACCACCCAGCTTTAGGGTGCTCCAAAACTCTAAAAAAATGACAAAATTCCAAGGAAATCCGCTGTAAATCAGTGAAAATGTTTTTCATGAACTGACCTCAAATTTAACGCACCATAAAGCCCTTATATGTGAAATTTTATCAAAATAAAAAAATATTGATTTTTTACCACTTTTTAACCTAGGTTAAGATTTTGAAGTTGAGATTTCATCAACAATTTCTAAAGGCCATAACAACTGCTGTGTTTAACCGATTACAATAGTAATAGCATCACAAGAATCAGAATACCTTCTGTTTTTTATCCATGCATATAACATTGGATTTATTCCAGATTTTAGTGGACGAAACCTGAAGTGAATGGAAAAATCCGAGGTCAGCTATAGCATGAAATATCTCAATAAGAAAACATCCTGCGACCTCCGGATTTGGCCTAAAATATGCAGTTTTACGGATTCTAGACGACCTTAAAATTTAGTCTTAATCGGTGGCGAAATATTTGAGATAGAGCACATTATTTACATTTTTTTCGAAATTGACAGCCCCTTCTTCCTTCTAAAATCCTACAAAATTTTAAAGGTAAAAAAAATATTATTTTTGATTTCGATAAAATTTAGTTTCTACATGTATTTTGAGATGAGGAATTTGAAAATAATATCAGTTTTTAGTTTAAAGAATTTTCTCACCTATTATTCTCATTCCAAATTGCATTGAAATCCTAAGATTGATGAATAATCTAAAATTAATATCAGGTTTTGGTTAAAAAATATGTATATATTTTTTAAATGGTCTTCTATGAAATTTATTAAGTAATAATTCAAATAATAATAGAAATAGATCATTTTAAAACGTTTTATTTATATAATATAGGTGAGAAAAAATTTTAAACTAAAAATTGAAATTATTTTAAGATTCCTCATCTCAAAAATTTTTCTCACTATAGGTCTCTACTGCTCACACACAAATCGGCATTCAAATCTGTGAGTTACAACTCCAAATGTCGCCTTGTTAGATAAATTCGACTAAAACATTTTATTTCTTTATCGGTAAAACTCCAGCATTGAAGTATGGAATTAAGCATAATTTCACGGATAGCTGTAATATTTGATCTAGTTTAAATTGTACTGATCAGGTGTTTGAAGATTACGTAAAAGCATAATTGAACATTCAATAAGAACACCGGTAGGAAGAAATAATTTGCAAACGTAATCAGTTTATTAACTATATAGGTGATTTAGTGAAAACTTAAAATCTTCCATTTATTTCCGGAATACCTACCCAATATTTTTTTAACAAAACTATTTTAAATATTGATGTAAAATTTCCATTTTTTAGGGGACTCAAAAGTAAAAAGAAGGTCGTGGGTTCGAATCCCACCTGGGCGAATTAAAGTTTATTTAGTGCCGGATCCACGAAATGAATCTTGACCTTCCCACCCAGGCCAGTATAGGACTATGGAAGTCTTGGGGCCAATAAAAAAGAAGAAAAGAAAAGTATTCAACTATTTCTTGTTAAATATATATATATATATATATATATATATATATATATATATATATATATATATATATATATATATATTATGATTTTCTATTTTTTTAAACTTAACTATGACAAAGAACACCTTTATACTTTTACATGTTACCTGCCCCTCATGTTTGGAGTAAGTTCCGTTGTGTGCTGACCTCCCTCATGGTCTGACATGCCAATTATCTTACAATTATCACATCTACTTGTTATCACTGGTCAAGTGAAAAGTGCGGATTTAAAGAGAAAAAAAAATCATCCACATAATTAAAAATAAAACACATAATGTAACAAAATATATTTTTGTTAAAACCAGAAATCAATTAAAATGTACTTAGTATGTGTATTTGAAGACTAAATATTTATAAAAGTATCATAGCCAAAAAAAATAAAATAAATAAAAGCTAAAAAACGAGACGGAAAAGTGTTAAATACTGACATAGCATGAAGCTCAACTTTCCTGAACAGCAAGGTGTCACAAAATCAAGATGTCGATAAATGGAAAGTTCAACAACAGAACTAACTTTAGTGGCTACTTTTTTATTTATCCCGCCTTCCTCTACAGAAGAGATAAAAAGAGAGAATATGGTAGAAATGAAAAAGCAGAATAAGGGTCTCTGATTCAGTTACAGATCAACTATATATAGCTAAATAAAGGTATCGCGGAATGAAGTTTTTAAAAGGTTTTATTTTGAATAACATACATTGACATCAAGTACAATTATTAAAATTATAACCTAACAGCAAGACTGACGGGCATAGTATGTCAGTACGTCACAACGGACGCGTAAAGCATGTCTGGCCAAGCTAGGTGGGGTCAGGTTTATATATGGTAGGAAGAGGGATTAAGGTACAATTGTTTATTTATATTTCTAATACCATTTAGGCATACATAACTATATATACATATTATGGAAAAAGTTGAATATAAAGCATTCCCTAATAATAGTTTATGAAACGCTGTAGTTAATAGATAATATCTGATTTATTTGTATTTAGATACTGAAACTGTTTCAAATATTCTGGAACAAATATTTCAGGACATTAAAGTGTTATACGGATACGCAACTCACCAATTTTAACATGATATGTTTTATATTCGTAAAATTATTAAATTTCTGACAAAAATTATGTTGTTGTAAAAATCCTTGTCCATGAACACAATTCTCGTTATTGACCTATAACAATACTCAATACTTTTGTTCCCTCTTTCTATGTAAATATTTTCTTTGCCTAATCCTTAAATTCCTTGGTTTACGGCGTCTTTTACATTTTTAAAACCTATGTGCAATGTCAGTAGAAAAAGGTAGCGCAAAGGCAGCAGCAAAAAATAAAAGAAGGAAAGTCTATTCCATAGAAATGATTCCGCAATTACATTAGTTTGGATCGCTTGGGGGAAAACGTAATGCTTTATGTTTGGTGAAGCTTGGAAGTGTTTTGTATTTTGTGATTGTTTCTGATGGTTTTGAGTGCAAAGTACTCTGATTGGTTAAGAGGAAGCCATTTTGCAACACGACAATACCCCTGCACACCATTCTCCTTTGACTGAGCACAAATTATCTGCTAGATGTTAACGTTTTAGATGTATAAAATTAGGTGAAAAAATGGACTTTACTTCAAAGATTATAACTCAATAATGTTTAAAATATATAATCTGAAATGAAGCCATATTTCTGCATATTTAGTTTTGTAAAAACCTAGGATAGTTATTTATCTCAATACGAACGTATTTTCATTATTTTAATAATTTATTGTATCTTCAAATCAATCATTAAAAGAAGATTACGCTAAAGGTAAATATGACGCTTTAGATAAGCTTCTTTTTTTTTTTACCATATATTATTCAGCTGTATTTACCATACCATATTATTCCATTCTCTAATATTCCATTATCCATGGTTCACTACTACTACTGAGTTATTAGCTATATTTTTGATGGAAATTATTTCATTTATATATCATCAACAGTTACCCTTGAGTTTTCAAATTTACTTATATTATATATATTTTAAAATTTATTTGTTGATATTTAAAACTGTAAAGTACCTGTTCCCAATGAGAAAGAATGTAGACTTCGTAATTTACTTTAGCGATTTACTCAGAACTATGGTCACCGGACATTCCCCATTCTAGCTTATCACCCTTCATATATTCATTAAGTAAATGTCTCAAATTATATTAAAATAACTTTAAAAGAAACTACACACTTAGCTAGATTTTCAATAAAGGTTCCACGTAGGAACGTCCCTAAGCCATCTTCTTTTAGACTCCTCGCAGGTTTGGGATGCAAGTTGAGATACTAGTGGATTTGAGGGGTTCTGGGGTTTATTATGAAAGGATAAGGATCTGGTTTGGGTTAAATCAGCAACATATGGAACATTAAGATCTTCATGGATAAGTTTATTTGTAACAAAGTTAGGAGCCTTAATGATTTTTCGAAGATTGTAAGGATTCGATACGAAAAGAATTTGAAGGTTTAGCTAAGCCCCAGAGCTCAACTTCGTATAATAGGTCTAAAAACTTTCATGTAAATGAGTCTCATGTAATTTAATCGGAAGGTTTGTCTTATAAATATTGGAGGATTCGAAAACGACGGGCAGTTTCTTTTCGTTTATGATTGCAATTATCTCCTTTTCAAACGCCTCGATGGGTATCGGGCATCGAGTGGGGTTCGATGTATCGAATATACTTCTGACCGCCAACGGTCGCAATCTAGACCGCCACCGGTAGCGATCTAGACCGCCTGTGGTCGTTTGCATATTATTCAATTGAATTAAACAGATCTTCAACATTCGTGTCAATTTCAATAATAAATACGTTTCATCAACCAAATTGACATATTTTTATAAGTTTCATTGGTTGGATATTAAAATTTTGTTACTAACGTATCAAGAAATCTAGAAACGAGACATCATTGTATTTATTAATACATTATCTAAGTTTGTAATATTTCTCATTACAGGCATTTGCTACACAATTTTACCTGTCATGTATATAATGAAGAATGATTTTAGTTTAGTAACAACTTATCCATCTTCGCGGATCATTGCAGCTATGTTATAGACCGCCAGCGGTAGCGACCCGACCGCCAGCGGTTGCATTCGGTTGCTAGCGTATTATTCAATTGAGTTAATGATGAAATCTTCAAAATTCATGTCAATATCAACTGTCTCAATTGAGAAATATAACAAACGTAGATTATCTAATAATAAATACAATGATGTCTCGTTCCTCGATTCCTTCATAAGTAACATTACTTGATTCGTTCATAGTATAAAATTTTAATTTCCAACCAATGAAACTTATAAAAATTTTATAAACATATAAAAATGTGTCATTTTGGCTCATAAAATATATATATTAATGAAATTGAGGTGGATTTTGAAGATCTCATTAACTCAATTGAATAATATGCTAGCCACCGCTGGAGGTCTATATCGCGGCCGCTGGCGGTCTAGATCCCTACCGCTGGCGATCAGATTGCTACCACTGGAGGTCAGATTGTTAACGCTGACGGTCAGATCGCTAGCGCTGGCGGTCAGATCGCTACCGCTGTGGGTCTAGATTTCGACCACTGGCGGTCAAAAGTAGACCGCTTGCGGACAGAAGTATATTCCATACATCGAACGGTAATGGCTGAACATAGGTTATCTAATAATAAATACAATGATGTCTCGTTTCTAAATTTCTTGATACGTTAGTAACAAAATTTTAATTTCCAACAAATGAAACTTAAAAAAAATTCTATAAACATACCTTATATCTTACAAATCCTTTGATTCTACTAATAGATTATATTTTATTAATTCCATAGAAAATAAGGCTTTGAGTAATTGATATAAATATATAGTTAGTAAAAAAAAGTGTATGTACTAGTCCAGTAAAATAAGGGTTTGCCGAAGAAAAAACTGGGGATCTTTTATTCTCAACGAATCTTTATGTTTTTTGGGATGCTGAATCCGAATCTGAAGTCTGCTACCACGGCAACCATCGTCTTCATATTCAAAATCGCAAAAAAAAAACGCCAAAAAAAAAAAACGTTATTTTTATTTTTTTATCTATAACACGACAAATGAAGCTTTTTTCGGAGACAGTCTTCAAATATTAATTGTAGCTGGAACTAGTACCTACATAATGAAAAAAAGAAATCCGAAATCGGACCATTTTTCGCGAAGTTACGTTATTGGGAAAAAATGGAGAAATTGGCCAACTTGCCGTCAGTCCCACAGCTCCGCGAAAACACGTTTGTCGTACTCTTTTGGCTATAACTCTGAAACTATTTGTCCGATACAACATTACTTTTTTTTTTTTCATCTTAAAGCTGATTAAATTTACTATAAGAATCAATAAATGAAGTTTTAATCAAACCCCGTGAGATGTACATGCCAGCCCGCTAATAAAAACGTACTGTTGTAAAATCCAAGTGTTTTTTGGCACATTTTTTTGCTCTAACTCCTTAAATATTTGTTCGATCCCAAAGTTCTTTTTTCTATCTCAAAGCTGATTAAATTCACTATCAGTGATTTACTATCACGCTGAAAATCACTTACTTTTGTAAAATACATGTTTTTTTGGCACATTATTCGCTATAACTCCAAAACCATTTGTCCGATTCAAAAAGTTTTTTTTCAATCTGAAAGGTGGTTAAATTTACTATCAGATCCTATATATGTAACTTATAATTAACACCGTGAAATACCCACATCAGTATACTGAACATGTCATAATTTACATATTTTGCTAAAACATACACATTTAGCGTGCTAGCTTGGGTGGTTTACAGGATTTAATATAATTTACATATATAGCATCTGATAGTGAATTTAATCAGCTTTGAGATAGAAAAAAGAAATTTGGGATGGAACAAATATTTGAGGAGTTAGAGCAAAAAATGTGCCAAAAAACACTTGGATTTTACAACAGTACGTTTTTATTAGCGGGCTGGCATGTACATCTTACGGGGTTCGATTAAAACTTCATTTATAGATTCTTATGGTAAATTTAATCAGCTTTAAGATGAAAAAAAGTAATGTTGTATCGAACAAATAGTTTCAGAGTTATAGCCAAAAGAGTACGACAAAAAGTGTTTTCGCGGAGCTGTGGGACTGACGGCAAGTTGGCCAATTTCTCCATTTTTTCCCAATAACGTAACTTCGCGAAAAATGGTCCGATTTCGGATTTCTTTTTTTCATTATGTAGGTACTAGTTCCAGCTACAATTAATATTTGTAGACTTTCTTCGAAAAAAACTTTGTTATTGTGTCATATATAAATAAAACAAAAATAACGGTTTTTTTGGCGTTTTTTTTTACGATTTGGAATATGAAGCAAACTTCAGATTCGGATTCAGCACCCCAAAAAACATAAAGATCCATTGAGAATAAAAGTTCCGCAGTTTTTTCTTGAAAACGGCCTTTTGGAGCCTTATTTTACTGGACTAGTACACCCATTATTGAATACTTCATATAATATATACATTTTTTTTTTTTTTTTTAAATTAAGTAGCTTAATTTTGAAATTTTCTTTATGGATGTTATTGAAATGAATGTGCCAACTCATACTCCTCAAACAAATATTTTTTGTTGGTGTAATTTCGGAATTATAATAATTTAATAAAAAAATGTTTGCCAAAAAATTTTGGTTTACTGGATTATCTATTGTTTCGTTTATGCATGTATATGGCTTCCATTATTTATTAGTTATAGGTTTTATTTTTATAATTTATAATTTTTGTGTTGATGAAATCATATTTATGTTCTTGTTTTTATATGTGGTCTACAAATGCTGTTTTATTTTTTTCTTTATTATCAATATTTTTATGCTGATATATTCTTTTATTTAGCAGAAAAATTCTTGAATACAATGTTAGTTGGTTACAGAAATTTTTCAGAACTTTAGTATAACTTGATATGTTTAATTTTTCTATATTTAATTAATTGAAATTAATTAATTAATTAATTTCAATTAATTAATTAATGTAGTATATTATTCTATGTTTAATTTTTCTATATGTATTATGCTGCCACTGAAATGCACATGTCTAGGCAGTTATAATGGACTGAATTCTATTATTATCAAATATATTAAATTTATATAAACTAAATTGTTGATAACCAGAGAGCATTCAATAAGGGTAAATCAACAGTTATGGTCAACTCATCAGTTATAGGCTAGCTAATAAAATTTTCACAATAAGGGACGATTCTATTTATTTGTGATATCACTGGGAGAAATATTTCTGGAGAGGGTTTAAGATTCATTTACTTATTAAACTCTCTTTCCTATCCTTTTCCAGAGGCTCTTAAAAATATTTTTCTCAAATTGTGTCCAAAAATACCTCTTATTTTTAGTAAGATAATTTTTAACCCGGGAGAACTCACTGGGTGAGATTTTCTCTCCCATTGGTGGTAAAACCCTTTTAATCGGAAAACTAAAATAGTCAGAAAGATCTCCATTTGTAGAGCTGGAGATTGAAGACTTCTTCAAAGGGCACCGCCATGCACAATAAACTAGTTGTTCCGCAACCTTCACTATCTGTTTGTTCCTTCAAAATCTGTGCTTGGAGAGACTTTTTTTCATCCAGCGAGTGCTAACGTTTCAGTTTTTGTTCAAACGATAGTCCTGAAATTTTGGACTCTAAATTCTTTTCTCACCCGAGTCTATCTCTTTATTTGGCATTAGCTGTTCATGAAGTAAGAGATAAGTTGTATGATTTTCTTTTTGAGTATCTGGCCAATTTAAAAAAATAATATTTGCAATTGAAAGTCAATATTTTGGAAAATAGTTGACCGCTTTATCATTTTTTTTTTTACCTTCTTTTATTATTTCATAGATACCGTATCCCAAAATCCTTAAAGTAATCCTTTCCATGATGAAATAAATCCCGTTGATTGTAAATACTTACATAAAAAGTCGTGTTTTTTTTTTTTTTTTAATTTTAGTTCCAAATAATATTTGATCATATTACTTTTTTTGTTTGTTGTTTGTTTTTATTCTTAAAATATTTTATTGATTTGAAATTTCAGAAATGTTTTTATGTTTGACTGTATAATAATTTAATTTATAATAATACTTTTTTTAATTATTTTATGTTTGGTTGTCTGCTTTTCCTTTAATACATTATATAATTTTATTTGGTGTTTAGAAATTGGTATTCTCTTCGAAAAAGCCAAAAGTTTGAGCGTGAGAGAAAACCTCATGTGCAAGTTCTCCCATCTCACTAACTCTAGCGAGTTCTCCGGGGTTTAATTAATTTTTATTTTAAGTGATGATTATTTAGTAGGAATTGGATTATTGTGGAGCAGCTTCATTAATTTTTATTAATTCATTTAAATTCAGGCTTCCATACTAGTTTTATTATGTTAGACTATCTGATTTTAATTGTCTAAATTAACAGCAATTGTGAATTGTCCATAAGCGGTTTATAACAATACAAGATATGAGTTATAGTCACCCCTACCCGTTCCAATTTTCTTTGATGTTACTAACTAAAATGGGGGACTGAAGGGTAAACTCCATTTATATCAGGACAAGAACCCTAAGCATACAAGTCTGATAACCCGAACTTGTTGCCTTTACAATTGCCCGAAATCGATCAATCCCCCTTCTCAATATCCCCACATGGACCCTATTGAGTACCTTTGGGATCATTAAAAATGGCAACATTCGAAGAGTCCAATAAGCTTCAAGGAAGAGCTATATCTTTGAAGAATAGTCCAAGATTCCAACTTCTGTGACTTCTATGCTTAACAGACTCAGAGAGGTAATAGAAGCCAAGGTCAATCCCCAAAAAATATTAATTGTTTTTTTTCTAGCATCTATATCAAATTCCTTATTGACATTTGCAGAAAGTGTATAAAAACTTTGGTTACCTTTTGTTGTCATTGTTGTTCTATTATTATTGCTGTTTTATTTACATGAAAAATTAAATTAAATTATGTTATAGAACTCATGAATAAAAGTAATAAGTGTTATCACTTATTTTATTGTTTACAAACCCAGTTAAGAAACAACAATTTAAACATCCGATTTTCATGAGTGCCCAGAAACTTTTGTTACTGACTTTCAATTTTATATTCAATTGAATAAACTTTTGAGAATCTAAATATGTAATCTAAGATGTCATCTTACAAACTCTATCAACAAAATTTCATTTTAAATTGAAAAATTTCCTTAACTATGACCATAACTAGTGATTTATCCCAAATAAATAATGCTTAAATAGGTATCTTCTGGAGAAACAACAATAAAATCAGTCCAATAATAGTACTATTCACTTCAATAACCTAATACAAATAGTTCATCACTAATAAAGAGTTCAACAGGTTCTTCTAACATTATTTTAATAATACATTAACATTATAATGTTATTAGCTGCTATAAGAGGGACTCATGACATCAAATGATATCTAATAAAAAAATGATTTCTACTACCAAAGTTAATACTTCTTAAAAACAGTCCCAGATTTTTTTTTTAAATATATTTTAGCATTGATCTGTTTGATAAGCTAGGTTGAAAACAGTGATTAGGAATTTTCGCTAAATGGATCCAGAATTTGTTTCATATTGTTTATTTATTGCTGAATGCACATTACATTAGTATTAGATTTGAATCATAGAATCACACTGAAAGATATAATGATTTCAAAAACTAAACTGTAGTACAAATAGTAAAATAAATCATTGTCAATCAATTCACAATTTTATTTTCATCAATCTTTAGTTTAATATTTTTAGAAACTGTTCCACTAAATTTGTCATAATTATTAATGTTATAATCATTAATATTGCTACTTCTACTACTAATAATAACAATGCTCCTAATGTTAGAGTTTTAATGAACCTAATACAGCTCATTTAGTTTTGACAAAATTTTAAAAATATTGAGTTCTACATTATGAATATTTACGAATATTAAAATTCGCGTAAAAAGAAATCTATATCTTATCAATCTAAAAGTAATAAATACTTAATTAATATCCATCATTAATTTTGTTAATGGTTCATATTTGAGCCACAAAAGCAGCACTTGCTGAGGAGAATGACTTGGTGTACCAGAGAGCCACTAGGTAGTGTTAGTATTCAAAAACCTTGGATGCAGTTAAAACCAATAGTTTTATGTTGAATGAATCAATTAATGCTTAATATATCAGTTTATTTTTTGTTTAACCTACTATAGCAAGTTAATCCGGACAAATTGTTCACAGAGGGTTCTTAAATGAAGGAAATAAAATAAATAATAAAACTAAAATAAAATAAAAATAAAATAACATTAATGTACATGTAAATAAAATGAAATTGAAAAAAAAAATATATATATAGAAAAAAAAAAATAAAACAAAAATAGATTAAATATATACATTATATATTATTAAATAAATAATAAAGATGTTTTTCATTGTTCCCAGTCAGACAACGATAGTTTAATCAGATTAGAAACATACCATTCTTTCACATTACCATCTAGAAACAAACTTAAGACCCCCCCCCCCCTCACATTTGTTGTACCATCTAATACCTTAAATCTAATAAATTCTCTCTGGGTCAATCCATTTCAAATCAGCCAGTCTGTGTTGCTCAACATTTTTTATTTTCCTGATTCTTTTATCATAGATTCCCTATGGGTAGACATTAACAAAACTACAATTGAAAAAAATTTACAAGCCATATTTTTTATTTGACAGCCATTTTAAAATGACGATTTAGTGAATTTTATGAAAAAACGGGGTTTAATTGCGAAGTCATTTTTAAAGATATCAGAATAATATAAAAACTAGTGTGTTCAGCATGAAATGACCTTCAAAAGGACATTATTTTAATTTTCCTGTCATGCTAGAAAGTTGTTCAAACTACTTCTCAAAAACTCAGAAAAAAATTTTAAAATTGTTAGTTTTTAAGGCCATAAATTTTTAGGAAGGAGAAGAGACTCACAAATAATATTTTATTTCTGTGTTGAGTACTTGTAGTACTACAAGCAGCATAAGTTTTAGTCTTGAGAATGTACTCCTTTTTTCTCTATGGCTTTTCAAAAATGGCTGAAAGCAGGTTTTTGTCAATTTTCATAGGTGAATTTCTGAAAATGAACTAAATGAAAATAAGTGAAAATTTTATATAATGTTCTGTAAACCAATAAGAATACACCACAAAAAAATTATGACTGAGACTCAATTATGTTTTCAGTTATAGAGCTGTGAATTTCAATAAAAACGCTACCTTTTAATCAAGCAGAGTATCTGGTCCAGGACATTCTGAACAGGTGTCAAGCATACATTTTTCATTTTCAATATCACATACGATGAAAGCTATGAGGTCTTTATAATTTGCATTGAGCTTTGCCCCTTCTTTCATAAGCTTAATGTGTTTGTGATGCTTGCAAACATATACTATTAGTTCCTGATGAACCCTACAGAACGCACCACTTTGGTTTTAGAGCGTAAAACATGGAACTACCAATTTTGTAATCTGGATATTTCTGTTTATATATGCTCTAGAGTTCATATAGTCTGGGGAGAATTAACCTTTTCTATTCCTGCGCCTTGACATTGTCAATCACAGTTGAAACATATTCCTTTTTATCAGGGCATAAGCTACTATTTTCGTAAAACTCTTTAACTCACAATCAGTTAATAAAAATAACTTCAATTATTTTGTTGCCCTGTCTTTTTGTAGGATGTAATAAGATACCATTAGCCATTACTAGCTGCCTAGTTAGCTTTACCATGTATTCAGATGTACTAAAGTCCTCAACTATTTTTTTCTTACAATTAGACTATGAACTTGGCAATAGACTAAATATTTTAATTTGATCATCTTTACAAGACACTTTGAATTTTTCTTTCAGTTTAGTAATGAGTATATCCAACTTACTAATTGAAGTTTCTGTTACATTTAAATTCTGAGTTTCTAAGTCATTATAGAAAGATTCATTTAACTTTCACTTGACTGCTCTCGTAATTTTACCTTTTTTTTTTGCAAACTGTCTGGTTTGTTCTGTGTTAAGCTTTGTTATAAATCAAAAGTTTCATAAATGGATTCCACTTGATGTAACGGATTCTCCTCTACTAATTCAAAAGGGCCAAGAAAAATTCAAAATCATTCTTTCATTATTATTCAGTCACATCTTCGGGCAGTTTTTTATATACAATTATTATTGATGCGCAAGTTGGACATAGAGCCTGTCCACAAATTAGTTTAATATTTACATTTTTACTCTTGAAGATAGCAATGAAGATTAAGGGGAGAGGGTGTTCATGACAACACTTGCAGAGACATGTAGGTACAGGAAAGAGGTAGGCTGTGCAAACAGTTGCACATGGAAGAATTCAAATCGAAACATGTAAAACTCACATTAACTTGTTGCATCCTGAGAACTTATGTGTCAGTTGACATTTTACAGTGGCTTTTAACTTACAAACATACTTGTATCATATACTTACATATTTTTTTAATTAATGGACATTTTTGAGTCAAGTATTTCATTTAAATATAAGCTATGTTCATTATTTTATTTCTTATTTAAGATAAGTTCATTAGATAACAATTTATATATTAACCATAATTTAAACTTATCAATTAAGATAATTTTAAGTCAATAGTTGCAAATCTAGCATTGCACGAGTATATAAAAAAGGTAGTGTTTTTATTTAAATTCACAGCTCTATAATTCAAAACATAGTTAAATCTCAGTCATATTTTTTTTGTGGCGTATTCTTATTTGTATAAGGAAAATTTTATAAAATTTATAAAAAACCTGCTTTCAGCCATTTTTGAAAAGCCGTAAAGAAAAAACGAGTACATTCTCAAAACTAAAACTTATGCTGCTGGTAGTACTACGAGTACTCAACACAGAAATAAAATATTATTTGTGAGTCTCTTCTCCTTCCTAAAAATTTATGGCCTTAAAAATTAACGATTTTAGATTTTTTTTTCCGAGTTTTTGAGAAGTAGTTTGAACTACTTTCTAGCATGATAGGAAAATTAAAATAATGTCCTTTTGAAAGTTGTTTCGTGCTGAATACACTAGTTTTTAAATTATTCTGATATCTTTAAAAATGACTTTGCAATTAAATTTTCCATAAATCCCATTTTTTCATAGAATTCACTAAACCATCATTTTAAAATGGCTGTCAAGTAAAAAATTAAAAAAATTTTTTAATTGGAGTTTTGTTGATGTACCTTTCTTACCTATAAGAAATTTTTATTCCTCATTATATTATTATTTTCTCATTACTATATTATATCATTATATAATAAATAACAAGTTAAGAAACTTAAAGATTAAGATAAACTAGACTAAAACAAAAACTTAAAGAACATAATAACGGTTAGAGGTAAAAAAATTGGTTGAATTTGAATTCTGTCAAATATTAAACATTTCAAAAACGTCATTTTGTCTAATACAAAGGGAATCAGAAAAGCACATGAATCCCAAATTAAACAAAATGTTTGCCGATCACCTAAAAAATTGGCTACAACTCTTAATTTTTTGTCTTTAATTTTATTCAAATTATTATTCTGTGAATTTAGTTGAAATTTTATATTATTTTTTTTTAAACGTTTATTTTTTGTTTTTTTTTTTCAAATTTTAGCTCTTATTTTACCATTAATGTTATATTTTAAAAACTCTTAGGCTTGATACCTCAATTATATGTGGTCAAAATTTGTTTTCTGCTGTATTTCTACTAAAAGCCTTAAAATTTATTAAAACCACAAAACCATGTGTTATTAGCTGTTATATTTAATGTCTTTTATTGTTTATTTTACAGCTTAAAGCCTTAATTTATATTTTGAATTGATTGGTAATTTTAATAATAAAAATAAAAATATCTAATAAGTAAAACACTACTGTAAAATGGCCTGACTTTGTACTAGTAAGTTAACTTTGCACCAAGTTCAATAAAAAGTTTCAGTTGAAGAAAAAGTTTTTTGCTGTTGTCTAAATGAGGGATATTTTATATTTCTTACTTACTTATGACAACACTTATTGGGTCTAAGGAATTTTCACGCTAATCCTAGCTACCTCTAATGTTTAATAACAGTATTAATCTATCTAATTGTAGTGTCTCAACAGGTGTGATTCCTTAGTGGGGTAGTCGTGCTTTCAGTAACTAAATATTTCTCAAATCGAGTAAGTTTCGCATTAATTTTATTCTATTATTATAGTAATTTATGTTACGATTTATATATATGATATTCATTTTGATCAAAATATTTGCCAAAAGTCATGGTATTTGAAAATCAAATAGAATCCTGTTTTTGATATGAATTAGGAATGACTTTGCACCAAGTACATTACCATGCAAAGTCACCTTCCAGGAAATCACTGTACTTTACTTTGAGCCATTTTCCACTTTATACCTCTTATACCTTATACCCTCGAGAAATCACAAAAGTTATGAAAGACGAAGCATTTGTTTCAGCGATGTAAAGAATGAACAAATCCTGGAAGTGGCCATCGAATGTCTACTTCCTCTACATATGGTTGTGATGAAGTCTTAGGCGGCATTCCTCCTCCTAAACCAATCAATAAATGAGGATATTTTGAAGTTAAGGAGTTAATAGGCTGGTAAAAATCCAAATTATTAGGAATAACATTTTGCTTTTTGTTAATAATTTATTTGTCATCTATGTGCAAGTTTATTGTTGAATGCTGTTTGAATTTTGCTTAGTTATAGCTGTAAATATATATTTACCTTTCCATGGACATGTCCTAGTGTTCGTTTTTGTTTTTTAATATTTGTTTTCTAATCATTGCAGATTGCATTTTTCCAAAAGCGTTTCTCTTAGAATCTGTGTGCAATTTATTTTATAGGTATCGTTTTGTTCCTTGTTTACCAACATTATGGTTGTTTACGTTCTTTAGACATGTTTTAAGTCGTTATTTTGATCTAAATAATATTTTGTTAGTATGTTCTTTTATTTTCTACCGTTCCTCAATAAACCTTTAAAAAATGTGCAATTTCGATTCTCATTTCAATAAAAACAATGTTTCAATTAACAAAATCCTTACAAACTGAGAAACAAATCGCTAAGCTAAGCTCCAAACGCTATCAAGAAATGACTTTGCACATCCTAATGACTATCAAGCTTTGACTTTGCACCAGAATACGCTGCTAATGCTTTTTTAATTTAAAAATATGGTGGTACAAAATCACGGGTATCCGGTTGACTTTGCACCAAACCTAAGTATTGAACCCAAGGCCCTTTATGGGTTGTTACTGGTACAGGTTTTATTATTATTTATTTTTTATTATTACTGTATCATTCATTAGTACCAGGTTTTATTTTATTTATTTATTCTCTATTAAATTATGCATACCAATGGCTATTATGTTCAATTGATATCTTTATTAACCTTGCATTTTGTACATTGTTAATAATTCAATATTGTATTTTGCAAAATTGTATATTTCAGTTTAATTAATATCTGTGTTAATTAAAGTTGTATTTGTATTAGGTTGTAAGTACATGGTATCTCTAACCTGAAATGTTATTCTCAGCATCTAAAAATGTAATCAAATAAATATATGAATATATATTTTTTTACGGATATTTATGGTGTATGAGACAAATGGAATATTGGAGTCACAATGTTGGATTTTGTTGATGACATTATGTGGATTATTTTTTATTGTATCATTCCTCTGTCCATAGGTCCATGCAGGTTTTAGAATGGTCTAGTTTATAAAAAGTGTTGTTAGTCAAAAGGTGAGATATCTTATTTAGTAGACTATACAATTGTATCCAGCGACCCCACCGCCCGACCTTGTGCCGCAGTCAGCCACTGCTCCTCCAGGTTGGTGGTACAGTACACCCACATACACCCAGTACACTGGGTAACAGCATACTACACTCACCCCCACACAGCAGTCAAAGACACCAACAGTACACACCCAAAGGCCACCTACCCTTGGATGCCGCCCCGGATGGGGATGCAGGTCTGCAGGCAATAAGTGGCAGCCCCACTAGCAGACTAGGGTATGCAGAGAGGGTTGATAGCCCCGCTATCCGAAATCAAATTATCCAGAAACCGCACACGAAAGCCTCGGATATAAACAGATCTAACAGTAATAGACCCAGCATTCATAAAAGGATTCTCAATCTTGGATATTGGAACATATATTCATTAAACAGACCCACATCACTCAAACTGCTCCTAGATCAAATTGACCGCTATAAACTCGACCTTGCTGCCATCCAGGAAATGTGATGGACAGGAAGTGGTATCCTGGAGAAGCACAAGCATTTGGTATATTACAGCTGCAATGAGGTTACATCAGTTTGGTACTGGGTTCGTGGTGAGAGGCAACTTTAGACGACTCGTAATTGGATTCAAGCCCATAAGTCCGCGAATATATCTCATCCGCATCCATTTGAAATTCTATAATTACAGTATTTAAAGTGTTCATACCCCCACAGAAGTAGCTTACGAAGAGGAGAAGGGTCAGTTCTACGATCTCCTAGAAAGAACCCTTGATGCATGCCCAGAATATGACATGAAGGCAGTCACAGGAGACTTTCATGCAAAGGTTGGGAAGGAAGATATCTATATCCCAACCATTGGGAAACATAGTCTCCATGAAGAGAGTAACGAAAACGGAGCCCGGCTATTAAACTTTGCAGCTTCCAGGGATCTAGTTGTCGGCACTACTCTCTTCTCGCACAAGAAGATTCATAAAGGCACATGGATAACCCCAGACAGATCAGTGGTCAATCAGATCGACCACTTATTGATAGGAAGGCGACACAAGTCAAATCTACTCGATACGAGGGTATTCCGAGGAACTAATGTTGATTCTGACCATTATAGGGATAATGCTATTGAGGGCAATAGCACACCTTAAAGCCAAGATCTCCACATCTAGACTGTGCAGCAGGAATCACAGAATGAAAAAATGCGGAGGCCCGGACAACGGGTTGTAGCGCCGAGATGAATAGATACAATTGTCTGAAGCGTCTTTTTACTTCTTGCCTTTTGAAAAAAATAGAATATTTGAGAATTATTAAATTGAAATAGAACATTGCATAAATGTTTATTGAAGTACATACACAGGATCATACATAGTACATTATTACAACACTAAAATGAAACTATTGTAAGTTTTCTACACTCATAGACATAATCATGTCGTTTTACTCAAAGTAGACAATGTACAGGATGATACAAAAATATAATTAATATTACAATAATTTTTATTTTCTTATATAATAAAAAAGAAGTTCATTATTAATTTTAGGTACATTTAACAATAATGTTTGGAAGATTATATATACTTAAAAGCACATTGTTTTTTTTAGCAATTATTTCGAAAATAAAGCTTCTAATCTACTATTTAGTGTCTGTACACTTAGATAACATTATGTTACAGTAGACCATCATGAAATAGCATTACAGATAAATATGTACATTGAAGATTACATTTTTTATGAGTACAAAATATATGATTGAATGGACATATCAAGCAAATTTTTTTTTTTACATTTGTTTATCTGTATACAATTAATAAACATTAAATAATTTAAAAATAATTGTTAGGTGTATCAAAAAGAACCTGATGATGTTGTGAATGAATGAATGGTGGAGAAAGAAATTTGGTATGAAATGTTTAATAGTTCCTTCTATATTTTTACCTTCTATCTGATATTGTAAAATAATCCAATAATTGTTGAATTCTTAAAAAGTATATTCAAAAAGGTATATATATATATATATAGGACTTTTATTAAATATTAAATGTTCATCTAAGGACTTTGGTAACAAGAGGTTATTTTTGTTTAAAAAAAAAAGACTTTTCATCAGACCACCCACTTGATTCCTGATGAAGATAAGACAATCAAGAATGGTTCCTTCAAAAAATTGTAGAAAGATCAAAAAGACAGTTCACAACACTTTGTTGGTCAAACCTATAAGTCAAGCCAGATGAGAGAAGTTATTATTATTATTTGCGAATGAGCCCATTGGGACTACACATATTACTCAAGATTATGCTTTTCCTTTCTTCATGCCCAAACTTCTTTCATTCTTCTGCTGTGAGCTTCTTTTCCCCCTTGAGACCATGTCGTTCCAGTCTTCTTCTTAGGTTTCTCCTCCTGGTTAACTTGCCTCTTGTAAATTTTGGACCTGAAAACTATCCGTTTCGGAATATTCTCTGGTGTGATTCCGGCTAGTTTAAGATTAGTTTTGATTTCACTAATCCACTTCATTGGGTCTGTTTTTGATTTACTCCTTTGTTTGTAGAACTCAACTATTTGTCTAGTGAGGAGAGAAGTTGTGTTTTATTTACCTCAGATTTACTAGGCTGAGGTTGCTGGAAAAAAGAGGAAAGAGAGGCCAAGAACCAAGAGGTGAAGATAAGGTAATAAATGGAGCTTCAGAAAAAGAGAATTGATTGGAACAATATAGGGCAGTTTATGGAGGTCTACCGAAGACTACTTTAACATGAAATGAAATTTTTTAAATATTGATATAACTAATAAAGGAATCATGTTTTATTTATTCATTAATATATATATTATTTTTTTAAACTGTAAAATTTTTTTAGCTGGGAGTAAAAGCAGACACATAAACATAAATTGTAATAATTTACGCAATCTGAATATTGTAAAAATTGTTGAAGTTATACCTACACTACCTCAAAAAAGTTTAAGGACACTAAATTATTATTTTAAAGCTCAGTTTCTCTTTTCATCATTATAATTTTATTCATGCCAATAATTTACTCAAATCTCAGAACAGGTTCATCATTAATATAGATGGAGGAAGTGTTTGTTTTGTTAGAAAAAAGTTGAAAAAGTTTTTATACACCTTCAGTAACAGTTATATATAAAAAACATCTATCAATTCTAATTACTTGTAGGTACTCCTTTCACCTTAGTGTATCAAAAAGTCTATTTTTCTAGTTCTGGACAAGTGTCTTAGATTCCTGGCTATTTGAGATATTCTATTTTATCTGTAAAGCAGATTTGAGTTCTGACTTGCTCAGAATGTTTTTTTTGGGCATTTTGGATAATTTGTTTATTTTCATATTATCTGAGTATTAATTAGAGTAATCCTATTTGTTGTACTCAGCTTCTTTCCTATGTCTTAATGCTCTCTAATTCTTATCACCTCCCTATCCTTGTTTCTGTAACAAATGTTTTTCATAATGTGTGTATCTCGCAATTTAGGAGATTTTATGGTTCGTTGCCATGACCAGGGCTTTTCCATTAGAAAAATTGCCCCAAAATTAAATAAATAACATTCCAATGTAAAATATGTACAAAAAAGGCACAGAGTTGAAATCTCACAAAGTTAGACCAAAACTGGGAAGAACACTGAAATTGGAGAGCCATCACAAGCGGAACATCATAGCACAAATAAATGATGAGCCACACATAAGTGAAAACTTTAAGTACAAACCCTGTTACTCTGCTAATTATACTTAACAGGGCCCCGGATAAAGAGGTCAAACTCTAATAAAAGTAATGTTTATAAGGAGTGCCAAAAGTTTGTAAAGGAATTTGTAAATAAACCTGAAAATTTCAGGTTGAACATTTTATTTTCTGACAATCAAAATTCAACTGTTCCAGATAAGATGGGTGACAGAAAGTGTGGTGAAAACCAAATAAAGCCTCCACGGGAAAGGATTTGCATCCAACTTTTAAATACTGTGGTGAAAGTGTCCCAATTTTGGGTGAGGTTTAAGTTCATCAAGTGTAGGTAATTTGGTTTCTATAGATGGGGCTTATGAGCCAAAATGTATACCTAGATATATTAAGTAATAATTTAGAACAATCCACTGTAAAGTTTGGATTGGGATACAATTATTGGTTTCAACAGGGCTATGATCCAGAATATTCAGTGAAAAAAGTTAATGAATGTGATATTTAATGAATTATGCATTATGTACCAAAAAAACCTTAAAACACCTCCACAATCACCATATCAATACAGTATTCTGTCAGGTTTGTCTTCGATAGTCCCAGCGCTCCGATGTTTCCCACCTCTACTCCCAATTAATTTGGCTTTATCCCACCTTCCATAGACAATATTTTCTCGGAACATTCCTTTACCAAATTATCGATACCCTTCATCGTACCTATAGTTATAATATGCTTTGATTCAGATTGACAGTCAATTCAATACATACTAGATCCTGTCTTTCTGACTGGTATATCTCATCCCACAGAACTTCTGCATTCCAATGCTCTTTCCTTTTCCGCTCAACCATCCTCTGGTGCTTTATTCCTGTCATATCTGACAAGTGAAATCCCTGAAAACATTCAAATCTCTATTTCCAATACCTCATTCTTATATAACATTTAGGTACCTCTATTGTACATACAACTCTAAACATTGTACCAAAAGATTTTATTTTTCTTATTTTATGTCATTTGTAGAGTATTATTTTATTTTCCTTTTTGTATATTTAACTATTTGCTATGTATATATTACCACTATTTCGTTATTATTTATACTTTAATTTTCATTTTCATTAATTTTTTATTTCATTATGTCTCTGACCAAATGTAACTGATTTTATAACTGTCCTTATTTGTTATTCTTAAGGGACTTTTTCCCAGAGTAAAATTATTTTTCTATTCTGTTCATAGGATGGACTAGGATGATTAGTAAAAACTCAGAGCATCCTGAGCAAGTAAGAACTCAAATCTGCTATGCAGAATGGAATACCGCAAGAAACAGTGAATCTAAGAAACTTATCCTGAACATGAAAAATAGAATTCTTGAAACCCTAAGTCAAAAGGAGGACCCACAAATTATCAGAATTGGTATTTGTTGTAAATTTATAACTGTTATTGAAGGTTCATGGAAACTTGGTTGACATTCAAAAATATGTTATATATACATACATTGTACATCTATTTAACATTAAGAAATATTTATTTATACAAGTTAAAAATAAACAAAATTTAATAGAGCTGACACTGCTTTACATTTCATAAATTGGTGTATGAAGCATATTCATTGCTTAAGAAACATTTTTGAGGTAGTGTATGTTGATTTGTATTTTCTTTACATGCTTATATTAATCAGAAAAGATTATTATAGTCACAAAGTTCCATTCAACCAAAATATCTTATATGTTAGATTTATTAACTAAAATATTTTATTCCACGTGGAATATTTTCCACCTTGTTCATGCCCACTATGGATGTCACTTAAAACCATCCATTATACAAATCGCTCTAAGAAGCAGAAGATGACTCTTGGAGATTCCGTCACTCGACAGTCGACTGTGTCTGGGGGTGGGAGGAGGAAGAGGCCGCTGGGGTGGAGGGCAGGGGTCAGTCCGGGTCGTAGCGGAGGTCCACCCTGAGCACCTCGAGGACAGCCCCCAGGGTGAGCCCTGAGAGGAACAGCTCTACCACCGCCAGCTGGTACCGGGTCTGGCTCTGTCTGCAACAGGAGTGAAACAGCAAGTGTAGAGATTAAATATGAAATAAATTATAAATGTAGCCCAGACAACCTCTGTAACCTCAATTTAAAAAGGAGTGTATTACATAAGGAACGCATTGTAATGGTACAAATAAAAATAAATATAAATTAAATATGAAATAAATTTTTTTTTTTTTATAAAAGAAACATCTGAGGGAATGCTTATGAACCAATTACATATTTTGATAATATTATAATAAAAAAAAGTTATAAAAGCAGAGTATAAAATAAATATTTCAAAATTCTTCTAATTCGGCTCTACAGTCCATGGTGAACCTTGGCCTCCCTTACAATTAGTTCCCAGCAATGTATATCCAAAGCTTTTCCTTTCCAGTTTGTCATGCCCATCTATTCCAAGTCCTCTTCCACGTCAGTAATCCAGCTCTTACAAGGGCGTCATCTTCTTCTCTTTCCAGGGAAGGTCGCCTGGAAAACTTTTTTTGCCATTCTTATGTCTGGCATCCTTTCTAGATGTCCTAATCCTTTGGCGAGTCGAACGTACCAAATTCTTGCCTGGCAAGAAATGAGAAAACTTTAAATACTTGGACAAGATGGTTAAATATTGAAAAATAGTAGGTCTTGAAATTAATGAAGTGAAAAGTAAGTACATATATTGCATCTTCGGCTTCTGGAATGAGAAGAAAGCTATGTAAGTTATCTCTAGATAACCACTCATTAGAAGCTGTTAACCACTTTGTGTATCTCGGCACAGAAATTAACTCCAAAAATGATGAGAAGTGTATGAGATGAGGTTGAAAGAAGAATAATAAGTGGCAATAGAGCTTACTTTGGCCTTAAAAAGATGATAAAATCAAACCTGCTATCCAAAAGAACCAAACGTGTTTGGTCCTGTGTATGCTAAAGGAGCATGGTGAATTAGGAATAACCAGGGAATAGAAGATCTTATACAATGTGAAAATATAGTACGATCTATAAAGTCTAAATGGATCAGCTGGTTATCAACTGTATACAATATAAAATATGATACATCTAGTAAATGTGATGACAAGGGTAATCTAGAAAGAAAAAAAAAAATCAAAATTACTTATAAAGTCTAAATGGTCATGGATCAGCTGGTTAGGACATCTAGAAAGAAAAAAAAAATCAAAATTACTTATTATTAAAAAAAAATTAAAACATCAAAAAAGCAAAGTACATCTGCACAAACTGAATACATTCAAATGATCAAACTAAAACTATATGTAACGCTAACATAAAATTATGTTTATATGTAATTCATAAATTTTCAAATTAAAAATTTTTGTAGCTTTACTTCAAACAGCTTCTTCTTAATGTTGCCTTGGGCCCAAAATTATATTCTTCATATCAACTCTATGTGCACAATGAAATATGTTTCTTGACTCTCCTTTAGACTATAAGTGACCCCTCCACAGCCAAGTTTTTGCTCTCTCCCTTCACCGCCTTCTTAATCTTGTGTTGAATCACTACTCCCTACTAGTAAGCTATACAATATCATAAAAGGTGTTTTATTTTTTACATTGCAAATCAAATTATTACATATTTGATTATATTACAAATAAATTAAATTACTAATGCAAGTTATACAATTATGCATGATAATTTTTCATAATTACATGAAGGATATGTACAGACAACTTTTGGTATTAAACTGTAAATGGCCTTTACAAATATTATTTGAAAAATTAAATTAAAATTTTCATTTCTTTAATAAAAGAAAATGTAATTAATTGTTCCACTATTTAAAAAAAAAATTAATTAATGAAATAATAAAATATTAAATTTAAGGATCAGGCATATTGAATTTCTAAATTTTAATTTAATTTAATTTTTTTTTTGTATTTATTTATTTAAACATGAAACTAAACATGTAACTGTTTTGATCAGTTACCTATCCCTTCAAGTTATTATTTTTTTAAAAAGACAATTATCCGGTTTCAAATTGAACACAAAATTAATTTAACCAATTATTTTGGTTGGTCACAGCCCCTATCTTTGGATTAAAAAAAAGTCATAAGCAAAAATAAGATCAAAAAAATTATCTTGAGCCGGTCGGGTAAAGAAAGAATAAAATGGAACATGTTGCAGGGGTTGCCATCGTGACCGTCGGTGCTCAGATGTTCTCTTTTTTTTCTCTTATCATTGTGATTCATTTGTCTGTAGGAGATAAATTTTCAAATTAAATTGCTTAATCCTGCTGATCGTTTATGCCCTTATCGTCGTTCCCACGCTTATAAATTGGAGGACTATAACTTTGGCCAACTAGCCGGCTAGTCGGATGGCAAAAAGGCAGTAGGCCAAGCTGTTCATTGCTTCCTTTGGAATTTTAGTGTCATTGGCAATGTTCGTGGTGCTTTGTTTAGAGCTTTATAGCCGTGTGGACATTCAGCTAATTTATTTTTCAGTTAGCGACAGCTCTCCAAAGCTGGATATATATATATCTGCACGTCGTTTCTTTCTTCAACATTTACTAGGCAAACGTTCAAAACTACCGATTTTCAACAAAAGACTCATTTACATTTCTGTCATTTCCTCAAAGACTCATTTCCTTGCAATCCAAAATCCTTAGAAAAATCCTCATTGCTCCTTATTATGTTACAAATAAACTTATCCATAAAAATCTCAATGCTACATTTGTTGCTGATTTAGCCCAAACCAGAAACCTATCCTTTCATAGTAAACTCCATAACTATTCAAATCCAGTAGTATCATAACTTGCTTCCCATTATATTCCTGACAACCCTCCAAGGCGTCTGAAGAAGAAGATACAGATTTCTTGGGGCGATATTTTTTAGATATAACACAAAATATTATGTGTTAAAGTAATGTATACAAATATCTCACCTATCGTGGAATACCGTCAGGAAAATCGTCAGATTCTGGCAGATCTGTAAAACAGTGTCCTTATAACAGGAGCCATTTCTTAATCTCGCCCCGAACCCCCACTGCCACTCTTCTATATCGTAACTTTTTAGCAAAAAGAGTTAACGGGAAGGAGTCGTTAGCGTTGAAAAATTCCAGCCTCCCGTATAATGAGTTAATAACGAATTAATATCTTTCCGCCGCCTTAAAACAGTTAAATAGTCGAATATTTTTAAAAAAGTGTCCTTTTAATGTCCGCCATCTTAAAACCGTTAAATATTTTAAAACAGTATCCTGGAGGACAACAATGGTGGAAGTTATCCTTCGGATAACTTAAAAACCGGTAAAACAGCAATCCTTAAGGACGAAAAAGCTAATTCTAATTGTGGATGGAGAGAGTGGCCAAGGATGTCCTTCGGCCTCGAAAAAACTTCAGATCCTGCCAGATCTGTTAAACAGTGTCCTTATAACAGGATGTAACCTCTCTGAAAAATTCGATTTTGAGTTTTTTACACCAAATCACTCAGAATTAAGTATTACAGGGAGGTGTGCCAGTTTTAATTAAGTTTAATTTGATAGACTTTAACATAGAAATAGTAGATATCATTCTTTCTGCCAATGGTAATGTGGTATTATTCTGCTGTTGAAATTTTCTAGAGAATCTGGGTTGGAAGATGTATTTGTGAGTTGGGTGAGTGGTAAACTGTAAACTGTATAATTTGCTTATATAGTTTACAGCTAGTTTTTGTCTTCTGAAGAACAGAGGCGTAATACCATCTTAAAACAGCATCCTTAAGGACGAAAAACTAATTCTAATAGTGGAAGGAGAGAGTGGCCAAGGATGTCCTTCGGCCTCAAAAAATCGTCAGATCCTGGCAGATCTGTAAAACAGTGTCCTTATAGCAATAAATAAAATAAAACAATAATAATTCGAATGCTATCAGAAAGAGAAGGTCGGCAAAGGAAGAATTCCTACTTTAACATTACATATCAATTAAGAATTATATTTTTTTCTAATCACGCTAAATCGAAATTAAGGCTCTAACAAATAGTAGATCACGTAAATTCTTCATTCAGTATTGTAAAATTATCAAATTTATTTTTTGGTAATATTATAATCTTTCAATTTTCTTTAAGATTAATGGTTGATTTTCATTGCTTCCTACCGTCGCTTGTATTTCCTGGCATTCTCTTTCAAACCATCCAATCCCATCATCCACCTTACATTTCCGAACTTATTCAACTCAAATCCTTAATTCTTACCAACCTAACCCCATCCCGTTGATCAGATTTGTATACTCCTGCTTATTTCTCAGCCACTTTCAACAGATCTTTCGTTATCCGATCCTCTTCTCTATGGAACTCCATTTGTCATTCAATTACCCTTTCCACTTTCAAATATTACTTTTTTAACCACCTACCATCCATCCAGATCCTGTTCTCTAAAAACAGTCAATAGCCACTTTATAGTTGTTTAAAATGTGAACAATTTATATTCAAGAAATCTTTTTGTTTTTGTTAAAAAAAGAATTAATTTTTTTTTTACTTTTTATTAATATCTTTTTTTTTTATTATTATTATTATCTGTTATTTTGTTGTAAAAATATTATTTCCTTTTAAGCCTCTGAAAGCCCTTTGATGTACCTAATATTTTATTCTTAAGCGACTTAAGGTCCCAGGATAAATAAACAACATTATTACTATTATTCTCGAAAAAGGAGTTTAAATCCCTTCATTAAACAATTAATTTTAAGGATGAATCTAGAATAAAAATTATTATCAATGAAGGTTATGATTTTATTTCAATTACCCCCAGATAAATAGGATACAATTAAAATTACAATTACAAATTTCATAATCATAGAGATATGATTAGAGGACGTATCTGTCCTTAAGATCTTCTCGTTTTCGCGTCTTTATATCCTTAAATTAGCGAATTTATTAGATTTTTTTAAATTTTTTATACAGTTGTATGTACTAATAAATAAAATTTATTTATTTTTATTTGATTACTGTTTTAGGTGCCGTGTACAACAACTCGGGCTAGAGGCACCATTACATAACTTCTAGATTAGTCGATACAAATTGTTTTCTTTGAGTACGGTAAACAGTTTTTTTCAGGTTTTCGGGTTTTAAAGCCTCGCAGTATCTTTGAAGATGCAACGAAGTCCTGTAAGATAAAAGCTGTGTGCAATCCTTGATAATGTGCTCCGTTGTAAGGAGGCAGTTACAGGTGCTGCATTCTGGTGGAGGATTGCCTTCAATTAGATGGCGATGTGTCAACTTACTGTGCCCAATTCTGAGTCTCGTTATTATTGTTTGTTCTCTTCTGTTTGATGGGAGAGGTGTTGACGGAAGAAAGCTTTCATAAACCCTTTTTAGTTTATTAGTATCAGGTGTTTTTTGCCCAGATGTTAATCCATGCTTCTCTGCACAGGTTAAATATATATTTATGATAGTCATAGAGAGTGACATTGATATTTGGAAAAGGGAACATGGTCCTCGCTTCCTTTGCACTTATGTCTGCCAATTCATTCCCTTCTATATTGGTGTGACTAGGGACCCAAAGAAATGTAATGTTTTTATTTGTCATTAGTGCTGATTTCATAATTTTCATGACGATAGGATTGTCAGTTAAATGAAATTTTTGGATTGCCTGAAGGGCGGAAAAGGAGTCACTGCAGATTAGGAATTGCCTGCTGTCCAAATTTTCAATTAAATTCACACAGAGGTATATTGAAAATAGTTCGGCGGAAAAAAAAAAAATGGAAAAAATGTTTGGAAGACAGTATCGGAGGGTTTCTGAAGGAAGGATAACTGAACATCTAACACTCTCCTTATCTTTTGAGCCATCCGTGTAAAGGCAAACATAATCAATGTAACTTTTAGATATTAAATTTAAAAAACTTTGCCTTAGGGCCTCAGGAGGACTGTTTATTTTCTTAATCCGGTTTAAGGAAAAATCAAATGATATTTTATGAGTAGTCCACGGTGGTAGTGGGTTTGGAGATGACATATAAAACGGTGGGAAAGAAAATGAGTCGGATAATGGAGGATAGATAGAGAGACGAGGTGGTAATTTGTAACGCGAAAATTCGGAGGGCTCTGTACTAGCTTTAATACGACCTACTATTCTTAAAAAAAGATAGTGTCTACGTAATTCAAGAGGCCATTCATCTGCCTCCCAGAGTAAACTATTAATAGGACTGGTTATAAACGCTCCAGTCGCCCTGCGAATCATTGAATGGTGTATTGGATCTAATCTTTGTGAAATCCTTTTAGAAGCATCTCCGTAAATTTCGCAACCGTAATCGATGACAGGTCTAATCAAGCACCTATAAACCCTCAATAAGGACGTTCTGTCACAGCCATAGGTTGAGGAAGAGAGTATTTTCATTACATTAGATATTTTGGATATCTTTGATATTAGCTCGTCAATATGGATTTTCCATGATAACCTTGAATCAAAAATTACCCCTAAATATTTGATAAAATTAGGTCTATTAAGGATGTGATTCCCAAGATATACAGTGAAAGGTTGCGTGCATTTTCGAATTCTGCAAAAGTGAACTGCAGAAGATTTGGAAGGGCTGAAGTTAAACCCGTGACATGTGGCCCATTTTTCTAGATTCTTGAGGGTTTCCTGTATTACCAATTGGCCAAGGTTAATATCGGTGGAGCTAAAATAAATCAAAACGTCATCAGCGTATAATGAGATTCTAACGGGATTCGGAACAAATTTTTTTATGTCATTAATTGCGATGATAAATAATGTGGGGCTTAATACTGATCCTTGAGGCACCCCATTATATAAGTCAAATTCCTCGGAAAAAACTGAGCCTGAGCGTACTGTAAATTTACGATTTGAGAGGAAATTTTGAATGAAGTACAAAATATTCCCAGAGAAACCCCATGAATGTAAGGTGTCTATAATTTTGGATCTCCAATATGAATCAAAAGCATTTTTTAAGTCCAGAAACACTGCGAAAACATGTTGATTTTTATTAAAAGACGATTTTAAATATGAATTAAATTTGAAAAGGAGATGCGTTGTTGATTTATATTTGCGAAATCCATATTGTTCGTCGTCTAGTAATTTACGGGATTCTAATTCCCATGAAAGGCGGCGATTGACCATTTTTTTCGGTTAGCTTACACAGAACCGAAGTGAGAGAGATAGGTCTGTAACTCTGAACCAATCTTGGGTCTTTGTTGGAGTTGAGTAATGGTACTACAGTTGCCGTAGACCATATTTTAGGGAAATCTCTGTTCATCCAAATATTGTTTAGGAGTTTTAGTAACAAGTTAATTACTATCGGGGGTAAATGCTTTATGAATTCCATGTGAACATGATCTGGACCTGGTGATTTGGAGCAGGAAAATCTTATACTGTATTTTAGTTCTTCCATCGTGAAGGGAAGATTGTATGACTCATTATCATGGTTTGAGTTAGGAGTACTCTGAATAACTTTAGGTCCCACATTATTTTTCGTGGTACAGGAAAGATGTTGTCCCAAAGCATTGACAATGTCCTTGGGTTTCGTAAAAGTTTTATTGTTGTAAATGATTGACCTCGGAATTTGGTTGACTTGCCTACCCTAGATAGCTCTAATTTTATTCCAAAAATTTTTCTTTGATACGGGTGAGGAAAAGGAGGAAATGAATTTCGTCCAAGATTTTTTTATTGCATGATTGATAACCCATCGTGCTTCTGCTTTAGCTTTTTGGTAATTAATGTGGTTAGCTAACGAAGGGTGAGATTTTAAAAGTTTTAGAGCTTTGTGTCTTTTTGTCAGTGCGGCGCGACACTCATGCGACCACCAAGGAACCTTCCTCAGATGTTTAGATGGCTTTGTTTTAGGAACAAACTGTTCAGCAATTTCCACAATCTTCGATGTGAACGTTTCAATATTTTCGCCGTGATAAGGGGAAATCACATAATTATTGAAAAAATCCGAACAAGCTTGCGAGTAATCCTCCCAGTTAGCTTATCTATCCTCCTCCATTTCCCAGTAGTAGTTGGAAGAAATGGATCAATTTGCAGCGATAGTAATAGGTAGTAGGTGATCACTATCAGCGAGGTCACAGTGAAAATAAGACTGAGGGATGATGGGAAAAGAATGAGAGGCTAGACAAAGGTCAATTGAAGTCCAAGTTTTGTGAGCTCTGCTATAGAAGGATGGCTCACAGGGACTGCACAACACGAGGGAAAATTCATCCATCAATGATTCTAAAATCTTTCCTCTTGCATCAGTTTTATGGTTAGGACCCCATGTTGGGCTGTGGGCGTTCATATCTCCCATTATGAGAAAAGGAGGAGGAAGTTCGAGTAGAAGATCCCGAATTGAATTATGAGTAATATTGTCTGACGGATGTAGGTAAACAGAACAGATAGTGAACTGTACTGAGAGTTGGACAACGGCTGCAATTTTTACAGTTTGTTTATACAGTTTTTGTGTTACAAGCATGTATTCTAATAAATAAAATTTAAAAAAATAAGATTATTTTAATTATAGATTTTATAAGCATTTATCTTGTTGCAAGAAGCCTGACATTCACTTAGATTTGACTCAGGAGGAGGATAAACAAACAGCAATCAAGTGATCTCAATATGGCCTTAATAATGGAAGGACGACCCATAATGGTTCAGTTAGCGGAAGGATCTAAGGCAGTCTCTTCAACGGGAACCGCTCCTATTTACTCCTCATCTCCTCATGGCTCAATGAGATCCCAAACCCAAGGATCCTCTGGCTCACAATAGGAGGGGGGGATTTTGGACCAGGGATGTTTTGCTGTTCCTTGTTTTAATGTAAATAGCTAATGGTGCTTGGATCTTATTTAATACTAGCATCACACACCTATATGATTATAAACATTAATGGAAGTTTTATTTGTTTATCGACAAAAACTTTTATTGAAGTATGTATACAATTGAGCATTATTTCTTCAACGACATTTTTACATATAGCAGTTGTTTTTAACCTGGCACGGATAAAGCGTTCCCAGATTACATAAAATCATAGTTAGACGTCCAATTTTTAAATTTAATGTATGAGTTGGCAATCCAGATGGACAGAGACTATTAAAAAACTTTTGCTTATAATGGATAGCACTATCAGTGCTTACAACTAAATACTCATAAATCATATTTTTACATACAACATAGTTTATTCGGCATATATAATATTATCGATTTTATCTATTTGGATTTTTTGGTTACTAAAAAAAAAAATTATTCCCATTCCTGAATTAAATAACAAACTGTAAGGGGGAATCTAAAATAAACGTATTAAAAAACTCAATATCTCCAACTGTTGCAGGGAAAACTATAGATCGCGGATAAATTTATCTATTACCTACTGTTTTTCCCAATTTAAATTTTAGAAAGGATCAAATTACTTGAATAAATGATTAAATTTAAGTAACAATTAGTAATTTTTCGGAATAAACAAAGTTTAAAGGCAAGACCAACTGAGCTAGAGCGTTTCAAAATGTTACATTTTTGAGGGTGAAAAAAACCTACAGATCCCCAGCCAAAAGGGATGTCCACGTCAAAATTATTATTAGTCTAGATTACCATATGATTTCGTTTCAATTATCCTATTTGTAAGCATAGAAATATGAAACGAAATCGCCGACTAAGAAGAATCCGATTAGTCGTCTTCCCCGACCAGTTAGCCCATATTTAATAATTAGAAACCCTCGTCGCGGCTTAGCCTGCTCTCCTTAGTGAAGCAAATGATAATTATTAAAGTGTCATTTGTCTATCGATACAATTCTTGTATTGAAGTATTCAATTGATCATTGTTTATCCATTGATATTTTCACACATGGCAATAATTGTTACCGTGGTTAAAATAGCACTGATTAGGTGTTTGAAGATTATGTAAAAGTATAATTAGGAATCCAATTTATAAATTTAATGTATGAGTAGCCTCGCGCGGATCTAATTACCGCGTAGGGGAGCGTCCCACGGGTGGCGGATGTGGGGATGGTCGGTGGAACTTATTTTTAAGTTCCTCCCAGCTAAGTCTGATGGTCTCGCTGACCAACAAATGACAGCCCCCCAGGCTTGCTTGAGGGTGTGGCGTAGGTTTGAACACCCTACTCACACATTCTTCTGTTCAAAAAACACCCCCAAACAGTCATGGATCTCTCTGAGGTAAAACGCTCATTATCCGGAAGTAAACTAGTCCCCCGTTGGGGTCTCCGGGTGGGGACTACTTCAGAGGATTCATGACGCAAGTTGAAAATTAGGGATTTAAGCATTGGGACGTGGAGTGGGTCAAAATCGGTAACAAACGAGGTTAAGGGGTACGATGTAGATATCGTGGCATTGCAAGAGGTTCGGTGGCCGGGAGGAGGGATCGCTAACCGAAGGGAAGTATACCATCTGGTATGGAGGGAGCGATAATTATTGTTTAGGAATTGGGTTTCTGATAAAGAATAAATTTCTTTCCGCTTTGAGGGATTTACAGTTTATTAATAATAGAATATCGGTGGCCATATTTCAGGGTAGGTGGTTCAAGATTGCGTTAATTAATATTCATTCTCCTACCGAGGATAGTGACGATGAAATTAAATGCGATTCCTATGATACATTAGTACGAGTTTATGATAAACTACGCGATATTGTATGAAAATAATATTAGGAGATGCAAACGCTAAAGTGGGAAGGGAAGAAATATATCAACCGACTATTGGAAGAGAAAGTCTACACGAATACAGTAATGAAATGGAACGCGATTTATAAACTTTGCTATATCGAAAGGTTTGATAATCAAAACTACGACGTTTAAACATAAAAATATTCATAAGTATACATGGACATCACCGGACTCACAAATGCGAAATCAAATCGGTCATGTTTTGGTACAACGGAGAAGGTAAAACAGCATAACTAACGTGAGAACATACCGTGGGGCAGAATGTGGGTCAGATCATGAAATCATCATCGCGAAAGTATGTCAAAAGCTTTTAATAAACAAGAAAAATAAAATTAATATATCGTCCGATAAATTAAATCTAGAGTTATTAAAAGATCAATTTCGCCTTAGAAGTCAAAAATAGATTCGAGGTTCTAAGAGCTTTAGACAAAGATAGTGAGGATATCGACAATTTATGGTTAGGTATCAGGGATAGCATTAAAGCTGTAGGGGATTCTTATCTAGGCCGTATTGAAAATAAACAACATAAACCTTGGTTCGATTAGGAATGTTCAAACGCATGTGTGAAACGGAAAGCTGCTAAATTAGAACTTCTCAATAATTCTAGCGAGAACAATGTCCTACTTCCGAAGCTTAAAAAACGAAACCTCTTTTTCTTTTTTCTTCAATCTTCAAATTCTTCAAAAATTCTTCAAAAAAGAGAGTATCTTAAAAACAAAATAAACGAAATAGAATCTAATAAATTCGGAAACAACGTAAGGGAAATGTATCCTTATACATATACCTTATGTTGTATTAAAGGGTTAATACCCTTGTATTAACGGATCGCGTAAACGTTTCGAGCCTTTAATAAAAGGAATAAGGGATGAAAATAATATCCGGTAAATATAGTTCAAGTAATTGCAGCTCGTCGCTTAATATGGGCATGCAAAGTCGTTTGGTTTAAGAATGATCGAATTCCGAAAAAAGGAATCAGTTATGAGCCGTCAGGTAAGCGACCGAGGGGTAGACCGAGACAAAGATGGGAGGATTGCGTCAGAGCTGACCTGGGAGATTTGGGTTTTGGAGGAGTGGGTTGGAGGGAAGTGTGCGGTCGACGGTTGTTGGTGTTGGCATCGAACCTTCGGGTTCCCTAAGCCTTAATTTATTATTAATCTATGAGTAGGTTATTCAGAAAAGCATAGACTATCAAATAATTCTTTCTGGTAATGGACTGCAACTAAAGATCCATGGATCATATTTTTAAACACAATATAAAAAAGAAAATGATCGACATTTTAATTTGGCAGAAACAATTATATAGATTTCAATCTGCTTGGATTTTAATTTCTGACCATAAAAGTATATAACTGTATGGCAAACCTCGTTTCTGCTACTCAACATTGTGCATTTAAATTTTTACTATTGTATATTGCCAGACCTTCCATTGTAGTTAAAATTTGGTTCAGATAGGTTCATTAGTTTTTTAAAACTCTATTGCAGAACGTTTTTTGTCGCTCATCATTCGATTTTTAAATTTCACTGGAATTCTAGCTTTATATAACACCGTATCATTGTAACCTCACTTGTATGGCCCTCGCCACCTATCGGTCAATGTTAAAACATCACTGCGCACCGTATATTTATCGCTTTTTAACAGCAATTATAATAGAAAATGTGTAAATTATATAAATGCTAAACCTTCCTTGAACTGTGAACATGATGCAGTTAAAATTTGGTACAGATTGGTTTAGTAGTTTTCGCGGTTAGTGATCACAAACGAAAAATGGCTTGTCATTTTATATAATTGTTATGTATCGATGTAAGAATACTTACTGTCGATACAGGAAAAACACCTGAGGAAGGTTGTGTTTTTACTACACATGTTATAATTTTGTACCACATTACGAAAGTGTTAATGTTATAATATAATTGTTATTTTGTGTGCTGTAGTATTTTCTTTTATTGAATACATACCAATAATATTATAGATATATAATAGGTATTACAGAACTTCGTGAAAGGTTTTAGTAACGTGTGCGATTCCTTAAAAACATATGATAATTTTTATTTATTTAGATATCTATCTTCTTAAATAATAATATAATGACTAATGTTATAATTCATTTAGTTAGATTGTTTAGCTCTCGTATGGATATTCTTTTATCCTAACAACTTATTTTCATACCGAGGTATCGATATTGGTAATCGTAAATCGATTTTTTGCTATCTGCACCGGTATCGAGAATCAAACAATTTTGGTACCGACACATCACTAGTTATGATTATTGTTTTGTTTTTATAATAATACGCCATCTTATTCTTCATTTCCGAGTTAGAAATTAGTTTTTCCCCACTTTTCCTGTTATTAGATAGTAAGTTAATAGATGAGAAGAGCTAGTCAAATAGATCCTACAGGCGGTACAGGGCATTAAAAGCCGTATCTATTCATTAATGTTCCATCAGGAGGAATGCTTTCACTTTTTACTGAAGACCCAGAGTTTCTCTTTTTTTTTTCCCATTTCATGAATTGCAAATTGAGTGGAAATGGGGATTGACGCTACTGAGAAAAACGGGGGATTCTTGTTTATTTTGAAGCAGAATAATTGAGAATCCGCCCTGGTTTGAAAGCTATTTATTTACACGTTGATAAATGACAATCAATTTATGAGAATCAACAAACGAGTTTGGTTTTATTAAAAGCTGGTCGTGAAATAAATATATATATTTTTTTTTTATTTATTTTCATAATTCTACACAATATGATGTATATGTATAGTGTATTTATTACACTTAAGGGTGGAGCGAAAAACAAATTGAGAATCTGATAAGACCTGATACAGGAAAGTTGAGATTTCAGCTTAAAAATTTCATTCTGATATTATGTCATGTTGAGGCCACAAACATCGTTTAAAGCAGTCTGTAGCAGAAATACAAATTTTAAAAAACTTATAATCGTTAGCAATCCTTCTACTCGGGATTATTTAATTTATACTGAAAACTTATTTCCTAGTTTTATAAAAGATATAAAGGCAATAGAAATTATGAGAGCCCACTACGTGTAAATCAAACAAGCGTGGTAGTAGGACATATTATTGGGATGAGTTCATGAGAACAGGAATAAACTCCAGGGAGCAGCTTCCACTAAACGACACGAATAAGGAATTTCTCAATATTGACGACACGCTACCTCAAGACAATGATCCATATGAGAAAAGATTTGCTTGAAAGTTTTACGTTTTGGCATTTTTGTTGAAACCTAAAGCTTCAAACGATTAGTGCAGTCATATTTCAGTCTCATATTTTATTTATTTATTTATTTTTATTTTATTAATTGAAATTTACAACTCTGTTAGAAAACATATCTAGTAAATATGCTGTATACAATGCAATATGATAACATGATTAAAACCCATTGGTAGTACTCTAATAAAATATTTACAAAAGAAGAAGATCCCGAGACCATCTTCTTTTCAGGCACCTCGGAGGATTGCCAGGAAGCGAGTTGTGTAACAAGTGGATTTGGATGAGGGGTATGTTTATTATGAAAGGAGAGGTACCTGGTTCGTGCCAAATCAGCGGCGTATGAGATATTAAGGCCTGAAAATCTTCATATAGATTTTATTGTAATGAATCGGGAGATTTGAACGTTTGTCAAGTACCATAAGTGTTGTAGTAGTCGAAATCGACATGCAGCTTCTTGTCTTTTCAATCTTGTATGAGGGTTTCAGGTAAGTCTCTTGTTCATATAAAATCCAAGGTATCGTATTTGTTCCACATATTTTAGCGGTACACCATTAAAGGATACAGGAGGACAGGATGAGGTAGGTTTTCGACAGAGGGTAAAGGTTATTTGCTAGGATTTGCTAGGATTGATCTTAACTATCCAGTTATGACACCATTCTTCAAGAGAAGTGATATATAACTGGAATATCTGGGATGCAGCAAATGGATCTTCATTGACTGATAACACGCTGATGTCATCAGCATAGGTTGTGAGGATAGTATCAGGATGAGTTGGGATATTAGCTGTATACATGTTATAAAGAATAGGGCCCAGGATACTACCTTGAGGAATGCCAGCGGTCTGTGGGAAGATGGATGAGTATTTAGAATTGTGGTTAACTTTAAATACTCAATCAGAAAGGTAGGAACAAGGGATGAAGAAATATACTCGTAATTTAAAGGTTAAATGGAGGAGGTATACACCTATTTTGAGATGGAAAATAGGAAGAGTTCTTTTTGGATTGAAAGAAGTGAGGACAACTGTATAAAATATGGGGCACTTCGCACGTTCATATCTTCCGATGGCCTTTACCCGGTAAAATATTTCCAATTAAATATTGATAATGTTATATATTTTATTTATATTCATTTATATTTATCCTACTTCCTTTTGACATTTAACTGGGGGGAGGAAGGCCTGTAATAAAATTTCAGAGTGCTCTTTTTTTAAAAAAAAGTACGCCAATTTACTCGTTATTTCGGAATGAAAAAGAATCCCTCTTAATATTCTGCAAATTAATGTTTATTAAAAAATTCCTGGGAGAGGATTTGAATTACATTTTGAATTCCTTTTTTTTTTTTTTTTTTTTTTTTTTTTTTTTTTTTTTTTATTCTGTTGTCTATGTTACTAATTCTTATGCGATCATTAAATTTCTAAAGAGGAAACTGTCGGTAAATTTTCGATCCGAACAATGCCAACAGAGCTGGCGTTTTAACAATTTTAATAGTGAATAAAACATTACAAAAAACAAAACAAAAAACTATAGAACCTCAACTAAAATACCTATCCAAGTCAATATATGTACATTTTTATATAACATTTGTCGCTAGAACCTTTACCGTCTGGAAGCTGTATTGGTTTGAACAGAGAGAATCACTTTTGAAACTATTCTCCCTCATCTTTGTTTATTTCGAATAATCATTGATTGTTAACTTAATTTAATTATTAATCTAACAAGGGGACGTTTTGCGTTATAGCTCACATACTTGAATGCCAATTTGTGTGTGGGTAGTAGGGACCTATAATAGTGCAAAACTAGAGTTATAGCCGCCAATGAGCATTAGGAGCCGAGAAAAAAAAAATGAAAATCACGTTTTATTTTTTTTTCTCAGCTCTCAGTCAAGATAGAGAAATGATTCTTTCAGGGATGCTATTTGATAAAAAAGTATTTTCGTTATGCTCAAGACACTACCCGGCTTTAGAGTGTTCAGAAACAAAAAAAAATGACCAAGTTCCAATGAACTCCGGTGTAAATCAGTGGAAAAAGTTTTTCATGAAAAAATATTGTAGTTTCTTCCGTTTAGTTGAGGATGCAGCTCCCCACACTACAACCATACATCATTAATGCCTGAGTATTGTTTTGTAGACAAGGATGGTTTTATATTTGGTTTAAGAGTGGATTTTCTGTTTATTATCGAGTACACAGCATTGCCAGCCTTGCGTAGTCTGTGTACAGTTTAATATTGATGTGTGGTGGTTTTCCAGGTAAGGCGACGATCGAGATGAACACCAAGGTATTTACTGCCTCATTAGATGGATTCCACTGAAGTCTGTTTCCGTTTTAGAACCAGTTCCGGTGGGTCTGTTGTCGTCTGAGGGTAAAATTTTAGCAATACATTTTTGAATATTTAAATGATCATCCATTTGTCA
Organism: Euschistus heros; assembly: GCA_003667255.2. Lineage (NCBI taxonomy): Eukaryota > Metazoa > Arthropoda > Insecta > Hemiptera > Pentatomidae > Euschistus > Euschistus heros. The sequence goes on along the minus strand of RCWM02000106.1, from coordinate 1,823,204 downwards.
AGTACTTTTCTAGTTCGTTAAGGTGAGTTTGAAGGGTATTTCTAGCTATTGTTATATTTTCGTCGTTGCGAAAAACTGCCGTGTCATCAGCGAACATAGCTATGGGAGGTTTCGGAGGATTGGATTATATCGTGAAGATAAAAGTTGAAGAGGATGGGCGATAGAACTGATCCTTTGTGGAGTACCGGCACTGATAGGTCTGGTGGTTGAGATGGTGTTGTTTATTCTAACGGTGAAGGTTCTGTTATTGAGAAAGAATGTAGAATAGCATATAGATATTTGGAGTGCCTATTGATTTAAGTTATATAAAAGACCCTGATGCCATACCTTGTCAAATGCTTGTTGAAAATCTAAAAATGTTACAAGTGTATGTTTTTCATTTCAAAACCGTTTACTATAAATTCTGATAATCGTGATAGTTGATGCGCTGTGGAATGACTGATCTGAAATCCAAATTGAAAATCTGGAATAATTTTATATTTTGAAAAAATGAAGTAAGGCGCCTTTTATAACTGATTCCAGAGTTTTCCTAATATTGGTAAGAGGCTTATAGGCCTGTAAAATCATAAATCTCGATTAAACGCACCAAAAAAAAAACAACAACTCTAATTTGTCAAATTTGATCAAAATCAAAAAATATTTATTTTTTATCCCTTTCTAGGACGTTAAAATTTTGAAGTTGAGATTTCATCAACAATTTCTAGAAGCCATAACAACCGATGTTCAAACGATTACAATAGTAATAGCATCACAAGAATCAGCATACATTATGCTTTTTATTTATGGATATTACATTGGGCTTATTCCAGATGAATTTTGTTTTCAATCGGTGGCGAAATATGTGAGATAGCGCAAATTATGTATTTAGATATTAGTTCAGAATGTTTTTTTTTTTTCAGAAATTACCCCTAAATCCTATTTTCTAGGGGAAAACAGCTTTTTTCTATTTCATGGCCATTTGTTTTAGAAGAAAGTTGGCAATTTTGGGTATTTAATGGGATTACACCTACTTCATCTTCCGCACAAAATCAAGAGATTGGTTTCCATGGATATTACATTGGGCTTATTCCAGATGAATTTTGTTTTCAATCGGTGGCGAAATATGTGAGATAGCGCAAATTATGTATTTACGTTTTGTTTTTTTCAGAAATAATCAGCCCCTAAAATCCTAAAAACTTTTAGGGGAAAACAGATTAATTTTTTATTTTGACAAAATTTGGTTTCTACATGTTTACTGAGATGATAATTCTGAAAATGATATCAGTTTTTAGTTTACAAATTTTCTTCACCTATTTTATATAAATAAAACGTTTTAAAATGATCTATTTTTATTATTATTTTAACTTTTACATACTAAATTTCAAATAAGACCATTTCTAAAAAATATAGGTAAGGGGAGTTTTTTTTAAACCAAAAACTGATATTATTCTTAGGTTATTCATTAATCTAATGGTTTCAATGCTATTTGAAATAAAAATATTGATTGCTCATCTGAAAAAACATACAGAAATAAAATTTTGTCGAAAACAAAAATTAATTATTTTTACCCCTTAAATTTTGTAGGATTTTAGAAGGCACTGTTGGATCAAGAGTTTATTTTTATTTTTATTTTATTTATTTTTTTTAAGAAGTAAGGAATTGTTATTATGACAAGTCATTTCTTTTATTATTTTTATATAACATTCCAATAGTAAGACATTGTAAGATCTGAATACGTACAAGCTCTTTTCTAATTATAAAGTTTATCATAACAATCTCAACAACTGAAATCATTTCATGAGATTCTAAAATAATAAAAACATAACCTCTGTTATTCAAGTGGTCCCACAGTTACCGAATTCATTTATTTCTTTAACAATGTAGAAGTTAATTCAGATCTACTGAAATAAATTCCAACGTGACTCTCCAGTCCCCGCATTTCCTTTTCATTCAAACTTTTTATTTTTTCGTTGGTAACAATAGTTTATTTTTAAATATCAAGTAAATTATATAATCCAGAATATTCTATAGCCAATGTGTTTTTTTTATTATTAATATTAAATTAATTAAGTAAGTACAATCTATCTTAATTATATTACACAATATATATAATAAGAAATATCTATGAATTGGTAATCCAGACGGACAAGGACTCCAGCGGATCATGGACAGCATTATCCATACTTACAACAAAAGGTTCATGAAAGATATAATTACACACAATATAAAAAATTAAAGAACCGACATTATGATTTGGTAATAATTTACCATAAGAGTATACGATAGATAATCATCGTTTCTGGAAATCAACACTGTACATTTAAATTATTAATATTGTAAGCCTTTATAGAACTATGAAGATGATGTAGTTTTTTTTATATATACATATATTGAAATTTACAACTGTACAAAATATATACAGCAAGTAAATGTATTGACAACAATTATAATAACATGTTATAAATTACTCATCAGTAGCTCTTTATTAAAACTTCTACACTTGAAGGTCACTAGGCCATCTTCGTTTCAGATGCATCGGAGGATTATCAGGAATGGAGTGGGAAGCAAGTTGAGAAACTAACGGATTTGAGTGATTATGGAGCTCACTATGAAAGGAAGATCTTTATGGATAAGTTTATTGGTAACAAAGTAAGGAGCATAAGGATTTTTCGAAGGATTTTGGATTGTAAGGATTAGATACGAGATGAATTGGATGGCTTAGTGGAGACCCAAAGCTCAACTCCGTACGTCCAGATAGGTCTAATCACAGTCATGTATATTAGTCTTTTGTAATAATTTGGGAGCTTTGATCGTTCGTCTAGTAAAAGTTGAAGTAGTCTGTAACGACGGGCAGTTTCTTGTCGTTTTAGTTTTGTATGTGGATTCCAAGTAAGACGTTTGTCCAAGTGGAGTCCTAGGTAGCGGATCTGTTCAACAGGGATTAGTGGAATATCATTAAAGGATACTGTAGGACAGGAAGTCGTAGGTTTACGACGTAGGGTAAACGTTATTTGGTGAAATTTGTTTTGATTCTCCATTTTTGACACCATTCTTGAAGGTTTAGGATATGGGATTGGAGTGTTTGAGAGGCAATTAAGGGATCATTGTTTACTGATAACTCACAAATGTCAAATGATGTAGTTAAAATTTGGTAAAGTAAAGATGGGTTCAATTGTCTTACCATTGCAAACTGTATGGCAAAATGACGTTAGCCACATTGCTGCCGATTTTTAATCTTCTCGTCACCAAATATTTATAGCTTTTTTAATAAGAATTAAATTGAAAATTTTATTATCTGTGTAACTTAAAAATACAATTATACTCTATATAGAATGTACACAAAGCCTAGGAATCCCCAAACCAACCACTAATAGAGGGTCCAAATAAGTGAGGTCCAAATAGAGGCCAGTGCTGCTCTCTCAGCTGCAAGTCCAGGCAACGAAGTAAATTTTGAGGAATTAATTCATGTAGAAGCCAATTTTGGCACAGCTGTAGGGGAACATGTCCTTAACAAGACACTAAAAGTACTGGGGGGTGGGAGTGGATCTAAGGGTGGGGGTCTTTAAAGGTCATTTTTTTCAGTTTTTCGTTAATAACTCGGAGACTCTTGCCTTTAGCGAAATTGTGTTTTTCGTGGCGTAAAAGCAGCATTTCGCACACAGTTTTTCGTTTTTCCATCTGTCGTTCGTCCAATTCATGTGGAACCCATTTTCTTTGAATCTTTCCCATAGCTCTCTAGCTTGCCTAGTGACATTCAACTGTTCTGCCATCATTTGTTGGGTTTGGGTATTGTCTTCGTCTAATAAAGATTGCAATTCGAAGTCCTCAAACTTTTTTGGTCGATTTTCTCGTTTTTGATCAGTAACATCAAAATCACCACGTTTGAAACTTTGAAACCAACGTTCACATGTCCTGACGGTTGGAGCAACATCGCCATAAGTCTCAACAAGAATTCGATGACAATCAGATGCCTTTTTCTTTTTTGATTAAATAAGAAAATCATGACAAGCCGCAAATGCTCTTTATTTGGTTTAAAATTAGACATTTTTAACACCAAAGAAAGGTATGATACGTCCACGTGAACAATGACTTAAAAACAACTGGGGGGTTGTAAACAATGACTAAAAAATAAAAAAGCGTTTAGAGATAAGCAAATCCTTCATAGGCTAAGAGCGCATTCTATTGGAATTAAAATTGACATTTTAAACTTGCAAGAAATGACAGTGGTATTATTATTAATCAAATGGTGATTGCTAAAAATAAAATGTTTGTTGTAAAAGATAATATGCTTATTATATTACAGGGTAATTAGCATTCGAACCTTGACATCGAACACCCCCAAAAAAAGGTCTGTCTACTGGAAATTGTTCACTAACCTGAGCTCTAAATGTGGTAAAACAGTTTCTTTGAAATAGCATAGGGTTTGGGCAGGGAAGGGGGAAAAGTTTTGAAAATTATATGTTTTTAGCAGTATGATACAATACTCGGAAACCGTTACTTTCAGCACATTTTGTGTTTTATATATTATTAAAGCTAAGTAAATTTGCAATAAATATGGTTCTATTAATTTTTTTTCTTAGATCAATAGTTTTAGAACTAGGTCATTTTCTCCTCTTTATTTTAAAATAGAGAGGTATTTTGCTTAAAATGATTATTTTGCAAGTTCCAAGCAAAATAATGAAAACAATTTTTTTTACTTTTTTCTAATTTTTCTTATATTTTCTGATGGAAATTTTGTTGGAAACTTCAGATTCGTGTTCAGCACCCCAAAAAAATATAACGTAAGCTATAAAAAACGATTACCCATAAACTTTCCACTTCAAGCCTTATTTTAAAACCATTTGACTGGACTAAATATAAATAATAAACCTATTTATCTGGTTATAAAACCGGATTTAACTCCATGGATTTAACTTTAAACAAACCTGAGATTCAATTTATGAATATTATTCACACCGAGATTTACTAAAGAAATATTTACATTTGAAATATTTGAGAGAGAAGATGAGAAACTGTAGAAAGTAAATTATGAAATAAATAGGAGTGATGGCTGACCGCACTACAAATTGAAAAGGGCCTCGGCTGGGGGGAGGGGAGGAAGGGGAGGGGGGAGAAAAAAATTAATAAAGTTTGTCCTCGGCACTTGACTTTCTGTATTCTCTTCGCCCTCTCCTCTCTGCAATATCTCCAACATCTAAACGTTATTGATATAGTCCAGTCAATAAAAATATTTTAGAGTGCATGAAATATGCGATAATTTTTGACTTCACAGCTTTGTTAGGAGTAGTTAGAAGGTAAACATATTAAAAGTCCCCGCCCTTGGGGGTGAGCTAAAGGTGGGGGAGGGAAGAAGGTCCCAATTTTGTTTTTCGATTATATCTCGGTGGACTCCAATGTAGCAGGAATGGAAAAATATGCAGCAGATCAAAATTAAAGTTCATTAAATTTCCTATAAAATTAATTATATACGTATTCATAGAAACTCCAACGGTTTTCGATATATACGTTATTAAAAATCGACCATTTTAGAAATAAAAAAAATGTTTAACTCACGTTTCGCTAAACATTTGAAGCAAATACCAGAAAAGTATATATGAAATTAAAGTAAATTTAATGTTCTACAACTTTGATTCAGACGTTTTTTCTGAGAAACGATTGTGGAACGTAATAGTAACAAAAGTCTGACAAAAAGTGAGGTGACATTAGTTTTTACAGAAAATCACCGATTTTCAATAACGTATATCTCGCAAACGATTAGAATTGTGACAAAGTTATATATAGTCAACTTTATAGGAAATTTAATTAGCTTCTTTGTTTATTTGTAACATATTTTTCTAGAGTCAACCGTTTTCGAGATATTATCGAAAAAACAAAAAAATGTAACTGTAGCGGGGACTTTTAGTATGTTTACCTTTCAACTATTCCTAACGAAGCTATGAAGTAAAAAATTATCGCATATTCCATGCACTACACACCCTTCATTTCAGCACTCATTGACTGGACTATAGACAATTTTGGTGTCATTTTTCAATTTCTGGTACATGCGGTTTGCTAAGGTAAGTAGGCCATCAATGTCTTCCAGAAAAAAAAATAAATAAATAAATAATACTAAGCTTTAATGAAATGTCTATACTCTTAGTGTGGGCTACGGACTCCTCCCACCTATAATTCTACCTATAACTACAACTCGTTGGCGAAGAAAAACAATCAAACATTTATTTTCAATGGACCTTTATGTTTTTTGGGGTGCTAGATCCGAATCTGAAGTTTGCTACCACGACAGCCGTCGGATTCATACTCTAAATCACAAAAAAATACCCAAAATACCGTTTATTTTCGACAACTAAAATACATTTTACATAATACCTAAGACATTTTTCTATATTTTCTGTTAAACAATAAATCTTTTATTTGCTTTTTATTCCAATAAAGAGTTTATTATGTTTAAAAGGCATATTTTCATTAGGCGTTTATCATAATATCTTATTTACACAAGTGATTGATTTTTATGCCAAATGAAAAACCATGTTTCTCCAGTTTTAAAAGTAAATTTTTCCATGAATTCAATACGGATCGTTAATTTAAGCATACGCAATTTAATGCAAGGTTAACTTTGCAAGTTTTTGTAAGATTTGCAGTTATGTGGATGTTTTTTTTTTTTCGAAAAAACTTGAAGTATTCTAAGACATTGTAACTTCCCTAAATAGGGTGAAGATCAAGCTGTTTTTTACGTCACAAATTTGGAAAATAAAGATTACATGTACTCTGCTCTTTAGGAAATTTCATGCTTAATCCGAAAACGTGGTCAACATTTGAAAAATATTTAAACAAAATGTTAAAGTGTCTTTTGTGGTAAAAAACATGGATTCCTTTAAAAAGTGTTTGACTAATTGTAAATTTGCAACGGATTGTAACAGAAAGGTAAGGTCTGCGGCATTTTTCTTAATTTTTAATCTAGATTCACCCATTTTTTTTTTTTTTTTTTATCCTAGAGGTACTAACCCTGTATAATGACTTTTTTTGAAGAACGTTTCGTTGTCGAAAATAAACGGTATTTTGGGTATTTGTTTGCGATTTAAAGTATGAATCCGACGGCTACTTGATCAAAGGATTTTATGCTATTGCATTTATTTATTTATTATTATTATTATTTAGAAATTATTTTATTAGATTTTCAATTTGACGTTTAAAACCCAACGATAATAAACACAGACCTCAATTTAGCCGTTAGCTTCTGAATGCAGGTGATGTTAAAGAATACCACTTTTTTAGGTGAATTAAATTGACAGCTGAGTATGTTTTTACAGGGGGACGCGTTTCTACCTATCCATGTATATCGTTGGTTTATTTTTTATATTGCTTCCGAATAATGTGGAGGAGCACCATGGTGTTGGGAAATTATATTTTGCCGAACTTTAGGTGGAATATCGTGGCAAAGATGTGGTAGGATATTTTGTAACAAATCCTAGTAATTCATCATTCAATCTGTTCGGCAAACTATGATTTTCCAACACTAATTGTTATATCTTCTCAATTGAGTACCAATATTCGATTTCTTGTCTTACATTTTTGAAATTTTTAGTATATATTATACAGATGGAAAAAAGTGCTGATGTGTTGAAAATTTTGTATGTTTTAATAATGAAGATGAATGTTTAGCATTAGGAACTAGTTTCTAATAAAATAATTCCAATAGAAGTGACAATAAAAAAAAATGACCGTTTTATTAAATTCCAGAGTTCAAAAGTTTGTAAATATCTTAATGCTATTTGTTATTTACCAATACTTAATAATCCCTTTAGAGCATTCTCTAAACTTGTTTCTAACACTGGACTTCTTACAAAAAAAAGCCTCAGTTCAGTTATTTATTTCAAAGAAGAAACATGACAGTGTCCTACCAAATTCTCGTAATTTTAAGTCATTATTGAAAAACTAATTTCACAGCCGCTGAAGCAACTCGTGAAATTATTAAATATAAAGGGAAAGGTGTCCTTTAAGAGCTCATTGCGCGGCGTTGGTTTGAAAAATTTAGAAGTGGAGATACGATGTTGGAAAGGAAGAAGGGCTCCGGGCGGCCATTAATGGACATTGATGAGGTTCTGAAGGAAGCTGTTGAGTCAAATCCGTCCACAAGTACTCGCGAACTTGCCAGGGAGTGTGGTGTGTCGAAAGATACTGTTAGTCGCCATCTTCTCTCCATGGGGAAGGTGAAAAAGACCTGTAGCCGGTCACTCACGAACTTACTCCCCAACAATCAGCAGTCGAACCAAAGAAAAGTTTACAGAACTTCATAGGTTTGAACTCCTGCCTCATCCACCATATAGTCCAGACCTCGCACCTTCGGATAACTATTTGTTTCGATCCCTGGCCCATTTTCTTCAAGGGAAAAAAATTGATAATTTTGTGGAAGTTGAAAATGCTGTCCAAGAGTTCTTTGACAGCCATCCCAAGGAATAGTATCAGCATGGCATCGAGCAATTGGCTAGCAGATGGGTAATGACGGTAGATAACAATGGACTATACTTTGAGTTTTAATTGTATTTTATATCAGAGAAATAATAATACAAATATTTGTATTATTATTCCATTACTTTTAATATTCGATTTAGACTAATCACGTAGGGAAATAGCCAAATTAAAATTATGTCCTTACGTTGAATTCTAATCAATTATCCTTTTAGAGATGAGTATTTAAAAATAAAAGTGATAATACTGTACAAACCTGAAATTGAAACAACACACTTATGTATTTACCATTTATTTACTTTTTGTTTACCTAAAATTGTCTGGCTTCCTGATGGTGAGGAGGGACTGTACAAAGAGAGCGCCGTGGAGGGTGCAGGCGGCGGTCCAGAGGACGAGGAGGGGGGCGGCGGCCTGGGGGGTGGGGCCCAGGGCCCGCAGGGGCGAGCCCTCCGCCCACCCGCTGCTCCTGTAGCCGCTGAACCCCCTGCTCGTGTGGATACTGGCACCTGGTATTGGAAAAAATTATTAGCCATATTTAGTGGTTTCGTTACTTAAAATATTTGTCGGCCTTACAGGCTAAATCAGAGCTCTCCTTTAGGAATCTGAGCAAAAACGGGTAGAAATCATACTAGAGCATTGAAAGATCGCTTAAGTTGCTGATAGAGGGAAACACTTTATTAAGCGGTGCTGCCTATTTCAAATGGGTTGCTCAATACATAGCATACTTTATCAATCTAAGTTAGACATCTGATATTATCTTAATTATAAATAAATATAGCACAAAAAAAAAAAAAAAACACCATAATATTAATTTTTTTAAAACATAAAAATCTTCATGTTAAAATGATCATGATAATTATAAAATTATAGTGATAAATATTAAAAAGATAACATACAATCTTATAGATAACCATGTAAAATGTAAATATAAAACTATAATTTATTTATGTATATGTTATTTACGTTTCCCAAACCATTAGCTACTATATTTGTGGTGATGGATTATTCCCAGACAGTCCATTACCACAGCCACGTCCGTCATATCAATGTCCAGACCTTCCATGAAGGTTCTTGTTCTACTCGGTACAGTCTCGCGAATTCTGAACCTCGCGTTGAACTGTCTCTCCCCAAAAGTCTCACGGAACTTTCCTTTCAGGAAAAGAACGCATTTATCATACATTTCCTTTTTTTTTCCTTTCCACTTTACCTGCTTGATCCGGATCGTTACTTTCAAATCTAACCGTGGAATCTAGAATTAACGTAGAATTCCGTTTTCCGAAAATGCAACAATGTCAGCACATCGTGTATATCCATCGGTATTGATGCAGTACACCTCATCGAAGCAGGTAAAATCTTTCTCTTCAAGTAGCCTCATTATTTTGTTTTCAACCATGCAGTGGTTGCGGCGCGTTATAAGGAGGGGGTTGTTGGGGCGAATTCCCAGTACATGTGCTGGTGTTTCAGACTCTCTGCCGCATTTGCGACAAAGGGACCCAACTTCTCTCTTCTGCTCGCTGATGCCTGGACTCCACGCAGAGGTGCGTAGTTAATATCAAGCTTAAGGGCGTTGGACCATTCAGACCCGGATAGTAATAGAAAAGGAACAGCATGTAGGATATAAACAGAAGTTATAATGCTACCGCACACCTCCAATGGTTCGGCACGTTTTCAGACAAGAAAGGTTACGTAAGGATTATATAAACTCGGAGAGGAGCCAATTTTTCAATGTAATTTTACGTTAGACAAAAATAAGCTCTGATCCGTTTCTTGTCCAGCCTTAATACGATTGGTAATTGTTTATTACTGAACAATAAACTTCTCGATCGAATGGCCACATATTTCATGCCGGAAAATTCCAGGAGGAGGCTGGATATAAATAAAAGTATATCAAAGACCAAGAAGGGGTACCACTGGGTAGTGGCAACATCTCTCTGCCTAGCATACCTTTTGTTTTATATTTGTATTTCGGCACAGAGTTCAGTGGATGTAAGAAACAAAATTTTGAGTAATTTATGTTTAAAGTTTTATTTTTTTACGTTTTAGCAGAAAAAGTTATATAGCCTCTTTGTCTTCTTCATACCTCTTATTCTAGTTGTTCTGAAAATTCATATTTTGCTACCTAAAACTTCTGCATATAAATCCTTCATTCAATGGGCTAGATTGTATTTTTAAACAAATGAACCCTTTCATCTGAAAACAAATTTTAGTAGGCATTCCCCTGAACAGATTGTTCGGAAAAGATGTTAAAACTTTCATTGCAGAGAGCAAGTCGATACCTAGCAAACAAGGAATGATAAAACTTTTCAGCCGGGAACATCGCTTTGTTATGTATTTAAACCTAAAATTCCTGAGGGTGTATTTTAATTAATTATGGTACTTGAGGAAAATTGATTCAAAACTTTTTCGTTCGAGATGATATCAGATATTTTCTTAAAAACTGCCTAACTAAAGAAAAAAAAAATCGTCGATTAGATATTGAGTAAAAACATAAAATAAATAAAAAATATTTTTAAAATAGTAAAATCAAAGTGCCTAGGCAAATTTCAGGGTCAAAAATTCAACCTATTTTTTTAAATCATTAAATTAATGAGGTGAATCATTGATGATTAACAAACATTATTTGGTGTTTTTATAATCTCCCGAAAGTCAATCGGTATCCTAAAACTATTTCACCGATCCCGTCACCTCCTTCCCCTAGATATATGGCGGGCTTTCGACGGTTCTTGAAGACAGATTAAAACGCATCATGAATTGCTTCATTAGGTTTGCCTACCTCGAGACGTTCCCATGTTTCGCATCTCTACACTGAGTTAAATTGGCTTTTCCCCTCCTTCCGCAGAAAATACTTCCTAGGCACCTACCTATTCCAAGTTACCAACACCCGTCACCCTCCCTTTATTTACAGTAACCTGAAATTCAAGTCTGCTATTAAATCACTACATACAAGATCTCGTCTTTCCGATCTCTATACTCCATCCCACAGAAGTACTGTATTCCAACGTTCCTTCCTTGCCCGATCCTCTACTCTTTGGAATTCCCTCCCCCCCCCCCCCCCTTTATCCGCAATGCTTCTTCCCTTGGAACATTCAATACACTATTCTTTCACCATCTTCTTTCCCTCCAACCCAACGCTCTCTAATTATAAGGATGTATGTACTATGTATGCAATCGTCTAATTTAATTACTAAGACCGTCAGACATAAAACATTAGCATAAATATAGTTTGATTATGATAATTATTTAATTTAAACAAGTTTTGGTCCCTCAAACATATTATGAAAGGCAATATAAGTATGGAGCTAAAAAGACATGTTTTTGACAGTTGCATAAGCCCAGCGGTTACATATGGATGCCAAACGTGGTCTCTGACAAAATCTCAAGAGAGGAAGATCCAGGTGTGGCAGAACAATATCGAAAGATCTATTATGAAGGTGAGAAAAAGCGACAGGGTGAGAACTATCCAGATTAAGAAAGAAACAGGGCTCACAGACACACTCAGGCGGATAAAACTGAGCAAATGGAAGTGGGCTGGGCATATTCTTTGGTGTGAAGAAAATAGATGGTCGAAAATTGTTACTGAATGGACTCCATATGACCTAAAAAGAGGAAAGGGGCGCCCAAAGAAAAGGTGGAGTGACACGTTTAAACTGCAGGCAGGACCCCTCTGGTGGAGAGCTGCTAGGGACAGGGGCGTTTGGAAGAAGAAGTGGACCGAACTCACATCCCAATAGGGCAGTCACCCCGGGAAGTGCTGACTATTACTCCCGAAAGGGAAGGCCTATGCATGAAAGGAAGGAAGAAAGGAAACATATGTTTATGATTTATATTTATAGAACAGAATATGCTTATGACATGTTTATGATAACAGAATATGTTTATGATTTACATTTATAGAAACCAAAAAGTCAATTTTTATTTTATATATTTTTCTTTTCTCCTGTTTAGATTCTGAATATTTATGGTGAATCTGTATACAATTTCTTTTGCATAAATAAAGGCTATTTCATTTCATTTCATTTCATTTCATGATAATTATTTAATTTCTTTAATGATAATTTTTTATGTTTGGTTTTTTCAAGTTTCTGTTTGGTTTTTTTCTCTTCTGCAATTTTGTTTACAATATTAGCCTCTATTTTGTATACTTATTTTTCCACTCCCTTTTTATTTATAGTTTTTTCTTTTTCTAGTTTTACTCTGTATTTTTTTTTCATATATATTTGTATTCAATTTTATCTATTGATTATCTTGTTGTTTTATTTTTAACAGCCTTTCGGCCAGTTATGATCTTACTTTGTGTTATTTAAAGTTATTCTTAAGGGACTTTGTCCCAGAATAAAATTTTCTGTTTATTCTATTCTGTTCTATAAAAAAGCAATTTTTTTTTTTTTAAAATTTAATTGCACCTTTGTTTACAGGTTTTTCACTACATTTTACGTTCCAGTCAAAAACTATTTACTAGTAATCATTAGACCTTTGCCTATTAGCCATAAAGTAAAGTAGTGCTTCTGCCATGGCCACATTAAAAATAAAGAACTGTTTTAGCAGATTGCGTTCTGAATCCACGACAGCTACGAGCTTCCTCTCTAATAGCACCCCCCTCCCTTAACATAACTTGCGGAGTACACAGCCTTTACTAACCAAATTGCTTCGCTCGGATATTACTTTTAATTTATTCCAGTGACACTGAGACCTAAGTAGAGCTGGAATGGGATCCAGTTGTCTTCCTGTTGTGCCTCTTTAAGTGAATTAAGTCCTCGCTGTTCCCCTCCCCCTCTCCCTTCCCCCCTCCCAAGCAACAAGACAGTGTCATAAGCGCCGTCTTCCAATTTATCTTCCGCCGGGTGATTGCATTCATCTCGGCCCTTCGGAGATAATTAACGATGGCTCGGCAAATAACTGTTAATTATTTTCAGCACTGATTTCCTTATGTAATTAACAACGTTATGTAAGTTTAAAATGAGCTGTTAGGACAAAGTCTCAAAAACACCTGCCCCGTTTAGTAATTTCCCTCTGCTTGCTACCAGTGGTGATGTATATGCATATAAATAAAAAAGTTCTCTATTTATTCTGGGACCTTTATTCTATAGAAAAAACAAAAAAAAAAAAAATAATAATAATAAAATAAAAAAAACAAAAATATATTAATGACAAGTAACAAAAATAGTTTTTTTTTTTTATTATTATTATTCATTGAAATTTACAACTGTATATACAATATAAAATATAATACATCAAGTAAATGTGATGGCACAGATAAAAATGACACGTCACTTGTTGTTTTTAGCTCCTCGGAGGGTTATCTGGAATGGAATGAGAAGCAAGTTGTGATACTAATGGATTTGAATGGTTGTGGAGTTTGCTATGAAAGGATAGATATCTGGTTTGAGCTAAGTCAGAAACGTGAGGTATATTAAGATCTTTGTGGATAAGTTTGTTTTTGACGAAGTAAGGAGCATTTAGGATTTTTCTAAGGATTCTGGATTGTAAGGATTGGATACGAGATGAATTGGATGGTTTAGTGGAGCCCCAAAGCTAAATTCCTTATGTCTAAATTGGTCTAATTATTGTTATGTAAATGAGTCTTTTGTAATTAATTGGAAGGTTGGAGCGTTTGTAGTGTAAATGTTGAAGTAGTCGATAGCGACGGGCAGTTTCTTGTCGTTTCAGTCTTGTATGTGGATTCTAAGTAAGAAGTTTGTCCAGTTGGAGTCCTAGGTAGCGGATCTGTTCAACGGGTATTAGTAGAACCTCGTGAAAGGATACTGTAGGACAGGAAGTCAGAAATAGTGTAATTCGTTTTTAAAAATTTCCTCAGCTGCTTTATTATATAGTGGCTATCGACAGTTTTCGTGGAGATTGATGGATATTAGGTGGATAAGGAAGTGATATTTGAATGGCGAATGGTGGAAGGGAAGGAGTTCCAAAGATAACAGAATCAGATTAGGAAAGATCTGTCGGAAGCAGTGGATCAATGAGCAGGGGTATACAAATCTGCTGGGCAGGAACTGGTTTGGCTGGTAAGAACTGAAGGTTTGAGCAGAAAGAGTTCAGAAATGTGAGGTGGGCGTTGGGATTGGATGGTTTTGAAGAGAAAGGATGTCAGAAAATACTTGAAATGATAAGAAGGAATGAGCAACTTCCGCATAAAAAGTGAACGCTTCTCGGGGTCCCGAAAATTAAACGAATGAAGCAGTTAAATATTCTTTTTAGTTTGGCCTCGAGATCTCCAGGAGCATCCTCATACACAGCGCAGCAATAGTCAAAGTGGGGGAAGATGAGAGATGTAACTGGTAACCTGTGGGTTTCGAAAGGAAGAAGGGGGCGAACGTAATGAGACGTTTTAGAATAGGGATAGTAACGCTGGAAACTTCGAATTTGTGTTTTTTCCTGTATAGGATTTTTTCGAAGACGACTCCAAGGTTTTTGACTAAGGGGTAGAATTTGATGAGATCATTGCTCAGGAAAAGGGTGGGAATAGAATGTACAGTTTTCAAGAGGTAACTCGAAGCTATTACAATCGCTTTGGTCTTGCCAGAACTCAAATTCAGCTTGTTTGTTAATGCCCTATTATAGATTCGATCCAGCTCTTTCTGGGTATGTATTATATACAGAACCGAACAGCATAAAAATAATTTGTACTACCTAAAAACGTTTTAACCCTTTAGTGCATGATTTTTTCTTTTTCATTCCAATAAATTTTTTTTAATATGTTTTGGTCAATTTATTAAAATAAAAATACTGAAAAAAATAATTTTCACCTACAAACCATTTTAATTAATAATATACATTATGTTGCACAAAACTAAAAAGTGATTTATCTCGATAATAAAAAACAAGAATTTTATCCTCATTGATATTTTACAAACTACATTTCTTGGAAAAGCCACAGAAATTTAATTCGATAAAAAACACATGCAAAATAGAAAGGTTAAGAGTTTTGCCTGCGCATAAGTATAAATAAATGTTGCAGATGCACAAGCATCCAAATAGATTATAGCCTCGGTACGTGGTACCCCTATATCAGTCTTTTTCCTGCAAGTAATTTAAAAATTAAAAAGAACTCCCTCGAAAAAGTTTTTCGGCAAGGGGTTCAAAACTTAAGAAAAGAAATTCGAAGGTTGGATTAAGGGAATACAGACTTGGAAGAGCAAAGCCTTTGCAATAATACATAGCACATAAGATAAGTAACCATATATCGTAAATAGACAGGATAGGTTAAGAATGTAAATGTTTTGCTGACCTATGAGTAGATCAATTTTAATATGAAACCGTAGTTTCATTTCAACCGTAGTTTTAAAAGTATAATATTAAATTAAATATGTTCAACAACATTAATCATAATTCATAACCTAACTGTCAGTAATCAGAGTAGAATTGGTAAACACAACTGGTAGAATAGATCATATAGCTGAGGTATCCATTGGTGGGTGCTATTGTGTCGCTAGAAAAAGAATCTATATTATATATTAAAGTATACACTATTACAATATTAATGAAAGTAAAATATTTAATCTAGCCCTAATTTGTGTAATAACTTTTCACTGACAAAGTATAACGCGTTTCATACAGTACCACTAACGAGGGCTTCTTTTGCACATTTTGCTTTATCGTTTTTGTGGACATTTTAAACACTCAGACAGATTGGATATAGAGAGAAGAATAGAAAAAATTATGATTAACTTAGAAGGTTCAATCACTGAGATGAGGAGCGGGTAATAAAGGAGTATGTAGAAGTTAGAAATTTATGGAGTTTTAAAAGCCAGACAAAAATTGTTACATAATTAAAATAATAAAACCAGACAGATTATTTAATGAAATTGATGGTTTGCTGTATTATACTGCCATTATCACTTTAAGCAGTCAAACTAAGGATGTACACCATGCGCCCCATACGCCTTAAAAAAAAATTAAATAATAACAACAATCTGAAATTTATTGTAAACTGTTGTTTCTTTATTTGGGCTCTAGGTCCTTATGTACTCCAACTAGGGCAGGAAGGACGGGTTATCCTACAGGTCACCTTATCTATTATAGCCAGGGTCGGAAGGTCAAGATTCATTCCTGGGTTGGCCACGAAATAAATTTTTATCCGCCCAGGTGAGATTCGAACCCACGGCCTTCAGTACCGAGCGCGCTGAGACGCAACTCACTCGGCCATCGAACCCCCATTCCAAACTGCTATTTTAGCATTAATTAAATTTGATAAAATAATAATAATGCACCTCTAATCAAATTTGATGTATATCCCATCGAATAAAAAAAGTAATAAATGCAAGAGTCGGATATAAACTTTGTTTTCAATTTCGTATTTAAAATCAATTTAAAATTGATTGCTAATTTTCGATACAATTTTTGTTAATCTCGATACATTTCACATGCATTGCTTGACGTAGATGGGGGTCGTTAAGATTTGATAAAAAGAAATGAAACATTTGATAAATAATCCATTCATACAACACAAAAAAAATAATAACGATTGTGTTTTGAATCGTGCGTCTTTTCTTCTGAACGTGCAATATATATAATGAGATATATTACGATTGCATGACACAAAGAGTCCATTAAATGAAATTAAAAATTAATTACCTGTATAATAAATTAAAGTGGAATTAATTCTATTTTAATTATGGAACCTATGCTTAAATTAACAATTCCACGATGACTAATCCATTATCCATGATATTTTATGCATGATTAGATTAATATAAATTATTAAATCAAATATCGTAAATCAATATTAATTAATTTTATAACTATAACTTCAGCCAAATGAATATTTTATGTTCAAGCTTCCTCTATGACTTAAAGACCTTTTTTAATAAATAAATTAAATGGCAACGCGAACGCGAAAGCTCGATGTCGACACCACATCATCTTCCATCCCATCCTATTAAAACCCAAATCCATAAGATCAGCCCTGAAATAATCCTCACATCTACGCCTCGGTCTAGTTCTTAGATATACGCACAAAGGTTCCAGAATGATTACCTTTTTTTTGAAATTCGGTTATATTAATAAATCCTACAATTGTGCATGCGTATTTTAACCATCTTGCTGCAATTTCTTGAATAAAACACACGGAGATTTTCTGAATTCTTTTACGTTCCAAATATCCTACAGATGACTTCGATTAGACGCTATTACCTAAACTACATTAATCAGATAAATGTCTTGCTATTCCATATTGTTTATCTTACTAAACTATCCAGTGTGTCCATAATTTATATTAGAGCCTATGTTCTTAGTTGTATAGTTGTATGACCAGAAAAATAAGGATTTCCGGCCTATGAAGTTGCTCTATTTTCTCTTTAATTTGATGTTTCCTAGAAATTGTCGGAATGTTTACAATTTATTCATATTTACTACTGTGTAGATTATATACAGAAAGTAAATTAGAGAAAAATTATAGCAATATCATGTCACTAACATGTAAAGAACTACTGACTAATACTACTTCAATAAATGTTCTACATTAGTAGGTCTCTTGGCCATCTTCTTTTCAAACTTATCGGAGGTTTATCGGGAATTAAGGGTAAATAAAGTTAGGATACTAGTACATTGGAGTTTAGTGGATAAGAAGTTTACTATGAAAGTATAGATATCTGGTTTGTGCCAAATCAGCAACACATGGAACATTAAGATCTTTATGGGTAGGTTTGTGACATAATAAGAAGCATTGAGGATTTTGGATTGTAAGGATTGGATACGAGAAAATTGAGGAGTTTGCTGGAAGAAGGGTGCAGCTCCATATTTATACCGTTTTGAGTGCAAATGTATGTATATAAAAAAAAAAAAAAAAATTGACGGATTGACTGGTCCAAAAACGATACAGATCCGATAATAAATAAAGGAATTATACGTCTTAATGGATCTTCCTCCTGTTTCTTTTTACTGATTTCTTCGTATTTGTGTAGTAGGCAAATCATAGTCGTTTGATTGTTGTAACCGGATAAAAGAGTTTTTGCTGTGAATTTGTTTTGTTTTTTTCTCAAATGGTGGTAAAGAAGCATTATTTCACGTGTTTGGTGCAAGAAAGATGCAGGCCCAATATTTTTTCCTAATTTTTTCAAAAATTATCTACTTAAAAATAGTCTCCAATATTGACTAAATCTGTTTGTCATCAATTGATATTTTGTCTTTCGGGTTAAAATAAAAACTTTTATTAAAAAAGAGTTTTTTTTTTTTTTTTCATTTTCCCAACAATTACCAAATATGAACTTGCACCCTTCTTGCAGCAAACTCCTCAATTGGAAGGTTTAGTGGCGCCTCAAAACTCAACTCCGTATGACGGAATAGGTCTAATTAAATGTCATGTAAATATGTTTTTGTAATTAATTCGGAGCTTTGAATGCTTTTCTAGTAAATGTTGGTGTTTTCGGGAACAACGAGCAATTTCTTACAAGTTAAACATTTATCCAGTTGGTATCATAGGTAGCTGATATATTCGACAGGGATCAGTGGATTATTATAATTAATTACTTAACTAAAATTATCATCGTTTCTACAACTAACTATATATTTAATGTAATTGGTTTTAATTATTAAACTGATATCTTTTCCGTTTTCTATGAACTTTACAGGGTTTATAATTTAATGGCTTCGGCATCTTTCTCCGACAGGACTAAATATGGAAAAGACCATGATACTAAACCCATGAATTACCATATCATTTGTAATATATAAAATATTTCTCATTTTGTAAAGGCAATCTGAGTCCTTTATTTGAGTAATATATGTTAGGCGATGGCAGAGTGCACTGGGATGGGCTCAGCCCCGGCAGCTATTCGCAATTCCTTTTTGCTCTCAGAGAGTGCCCCTAAATATTTCAAAGGCTGGCTTGGAATCCTTCACTTTTGACTGAGTAATCTAAGTAGTATTAGAGGAAATGGATTTCCAAAGTGGAATGGGATCTCGGAAGAATTTGATCTTCTTCCGTCTAAAGTTAGAAATCGTTCCCAATCCAATCAACAAATTGTATTTATATCAAAGAATCAACAAAAAAATTAGACAACAACAAAACAAAACCATTTTTTTGAATTCATTGTCAGACAACTGCCAGAATATAACGTAATTATATTACATAATAAACAAAATGATTACCCCAAAATAATTTTATTACATATTACTCAAATAGATTCTTTTGAGTAATAAGTTCTTATCCTGTTTCTATTGTACCCATTTTGTACCAATATTTCAATACGTTTAAGGTCCAACTAGATTTTTAAAAAACAATATTAACAATATTTTATAATATCTGCAGAATTGTGTGTCAATCTTAGGGGCAACTTAAGAAAAAAAAACTCAAGCCTAAAAATTCCAATTTCAACCGTATAGAAAAAATAACGTAGTACAATTGACGTAATACATATATCTATTTAATAACACAATATTAATCATTATGTATGCAATAATAATAGAGGAGAGTGCCCAAAACCGGACCAATGTTTTGTTTTTGATTTAAAAAAAATAGAAAATAGTAAAAAATTGTGTTTTAAAAGTATATAATATTTACTTGTAATGTTGAGCATCATTTAACTTTTACTTTTATAAAATCTAATAATTTTATAAAACCTTACACTTTCTCAATTTTTGATGTAGTTGCCAAAATCAGCCCTTTGTAAAAATAATCAAAATTTTTAAAATGGTATTAAATCAGAGAATATTCAATCTAGTTTCAAATTTAAGTATAATACAACAATCAGGATACAATATAATACCATACAATACAATGAAGATTTTATTCTCAAAAAATGATACAGAATGTATTTACCAGGTATGCAAGTTTAAAATGTCGTTTTAATTCCAATAGAATGCGCTCTTAGCCTATTGAAGGATTTGCTTATCTCTAAACGCTATTTTGTTTGTTAGTCATTTGTTTACAAAAGTCAGTTGTTTTTAAGTCGTTTACGTGGACGTATCATACCTTTCTTTGGTGTTAAAAATGTCTAATTTTAAGCCAAATAAAGAGCATTTGCGGCATGTCATGATTTTCTTATTTAATCAAAAGAAAAAGGCATCTGAATGTCATCGAATTCTTGTTGAGACTTATGGCGATGTTGCTCCAACCGTCAGGACATGTGAACGTTGGTTTCAAAGTTTCAAACGTGGTGATTTTGATGTTACTGATCAAAAACGAGAAAATCGACCAAAAAAGTTTGAGGACTTCGAATTGCAATCTTTATTAGACGAAGACAATACCCAAACCCAACAAATGATGGCAGAACAGTTGAATGTCACTAGGCAAGCCATTTCCGATCGCCTGAGAGCTATGGGAAAGATTCAAAAGGTTGGAAAATGGGTTCCACATGAATTGGACGAACGACAGATGGAAAAAACGAAAAACTGTGTGCGAAATGCTGCTTTTACGCCACGAAAGAAAGAGTTTTTTGCATCGAGTTGTAACTGGCGATGAAAAATGGATTTATTTTCAGAATCCCAAACGAAAAAAATCATGGGTAACGCCAGGACAACCATCCACATCGAGTGCAAGACCGGATCGTTTTGGGAAGAAGACAATGCTGTGTGTGTGGTGGGATCAGAAGGGAGTAATCTACTACGAGCTTCTCAAACCCGGCGAAACAGTCAATACCGAGCGCTACCGACAACAAATGATCAACTTGAGTCACGCATTGATCGAAAAACGCCCAGAATGGGCTCACAGGCACGCCAAAGTCATTCTTCAGCATGATAACGCTCCTGCACATTCAGCCAGATTGACTAAGGAAACGATTTCTTCGCTTGGTTGGGAACTCCTACCCCACCCGCCGTATTCACCTGACCTGGCGCCTTCTGATTATCACCTCTTCTCATCGATGGGACACTCATTGGCGGAGCAACACTTCAACAATTTCGAAAACGTACGAAAATGGCTCGATGAATAGATTTCAAATAAAGATGAAGCATTCTTTTGGAATGGTATCCATATATTGCCCGAGAGATGGGCAAAATGTGTAGAAAGCGAGGGCCAGTACTTTGAATAAAATATATTATACTTTTTTTTAAATTACTGTGTATTTATTTTAAGAAATAAACGACATTTTAAACTTGCATACCTGGTAATTTCTTATCGACAATCATCGCAGATGTACACATCTTCTTCAGCTCCAGCACAATCCACATGGGTCCACAGTGAGCGCATAACGCACCCAATGTTCCATAGCAATGTTCAAGGTAATACTTGAAACCAGCTTTTTTTCAAGATCATTACCCAAAACTATACGTTTGCCTTATTTTTTATTTATTTATTTTATTTGCTGCCTCTTCAGGTGTACCATATTTACTGGCCTTCAACATTAAAATATTCACTGGCCTTCTTCCACGCCATCTTCTTTTTCCGAGTTGCTTCAATTGCTTTCGTCATTTTAGAAGGACTCCACTTTCTTCGGTCAGTTTTTCCCATTATCCTTTTGAGATCTGAAACGAAATCTCAAAAGAATAAGGGTGTATACAGTTTGAGGAAACTTTGAACATGAACAAATAAGGGGTCCGATTTAGCAAACAAGAGGGGGCCCAGTGTGCGCAACTAAAGCCAACAGTTTGTAAACCCGATAAATATTTAAAAAAAGATCTAAATGAAATGGTTTGATGATAAGCATTAACCTTAAACTATGTCATTTAAGAACATATATAGATATAAAAATAACGAAAATTGTAGCACTAAAAACGTTTTCCACTAACAAAACATGTAATGGTGAACTGATAAGCGACAGGTGAAGTGGGTGATGATTACGCTCCACTGCATATCGGTAGTTGCCTAAACTACTGTTTACAATCGATGATGATATAGTTGAAGAGAATGAAATGTCAGAAGACCAGGGATCCACTTCAGGGGGAGGAGTCCGATATAGGGCACTTTTCTCTTTACAGAACCAACATTAATACATACATAAATCAAAATGTTTATGGCTTGAAAAAAATCACTATTTATCTTTCGTTTGAATACCGATATTGTATCTGCCACCACACGATCTCTCTATTGTCTATAAACTCATAAAATCCTACGATGTTACATCAGTCCTACCTCTTAGATATGAAGCGCCTTCCCCAACCCAGCAAACCTTCCTTTATGAGACATTGTTAATGACGATTCGTTTCCTGGTAAACCCTCCTCTTTATCCCACTGCCTTCCCGTAGTAATGCTTGTACAAAGGTTGCCTAATGTCTTGTTCGGCAATCAAATGTTTTGTGAAAAAAAAAATAATCTCTCTCTCTCTCTCTCTCTCTCTCTCTCTCTCTATATATATATATATATATATATATATATATATATATATATATATATATATATATGAATGAATGTGTGTATGTCTGTACTCGATAGATTCAAAAACCGTACATCCAATCGCCGTGAAAATTTGGGAAATTATTAGGTATATCCCCGGGAAGGTTTTTGAAAAAAAAATTTTTTTTAAACCAGTGTTGGGGTTCTAGGTGTATGTAAATATCAAAATAACATTTATTTTTTATAAATACTACTTCAGTGCAGGTGTTCGTAAACAATTAGCAATAAAACATGTTCTAAATTAATCTTTACTATCATATAAAAGGACATTTTTCGTTGGTTATAACGGTATAATGTTATATAGAGCTAGAAATTGATAATAAAATTGGCTTGATTCAAATAAATTGTTACTAAAAAAGCTATAAATATTTAGTGTGACGTGTGGATCCTAGGGATGTTTAATAATCGAACGATACGTAGTTAGCGGCATTCTACACCAGAGTTTGCAATGGTAAAATTATTAAACCCCTCTGTACCAAATTTTAACTACAAAATCTTCATAATTCTAGGAAGACTTTAAATAGTAGGGGAAGGTGCTATACCTGTGGACAATTTTCACTTATAAATTTCTCTACTTTTCGGTGCTTTATTTATCTGAGTGATTATTGTACCATTAGATAAGAAATTTAAGTGGCTATCGAACCCTGGTGTCTTCATTTTGAATAGTAATTTTATTTTTACAGAAAATAATGTTTTGTAACTTACTGATTAGTGTCAGGGAAGGTACCTACCCTTTGTCCCTGTGGACACTAGTGGTTGTACCAATGGACATTCATTTCTTCATAGGTTTGTAGGGATAATTGAAATGATATTTAGAGAAACATATCAGCAATAATTTTTTATAAAATGTACTAAGCAAAATAGAATATTTAAGCAAGGAAAGTTGACTTGTTTATGAACTAGAAGGCTGACCAGAAAGGTGACAACAATAAATTTAGCGTATGAAAGTAAATAGAAACTTAACTTATTTTTAAACCTTTTAACAGAAATAAATCTTTTATGTACCTTTAATTATTGTTAATGAGTGTCATAGACTTTTTAATGGAATAAATCGAATCATTAGAGATCGTATTCATGAAAAGATGTAGGAAAATGTAATTGTTTACATAATCTCCCAGTGCCAGTTATAAAAGATGGCGGTGGTAATTTTCTTTAGAATATCTCTTATTTCAATTTCATAATCAGTAGCGATGTCCGGAAGAATAAATTTGGGGGTTCTATCGTTTGATGAAATTTTCTTCAAGTAGCAAATGTTGAACGTGAACAAGTCTACTTTCCTTTGATCAAAACTATATAATGCTTTACAACACAAAACATAGCTACCAACATATATATCTTTATCTTCAATTTCTTTACCTTGTTCATAATCATTCATCAATTCATCCCAAAAATTACAATCTTCGCTTGATGGATCAGTCAAGATCACATTTGTGAAATCACGATCTTCACAAGTTGAATAGTTAGTTATAAATAGTGAATGGCGAGTTTTCTCTTCTTAAAAAAAAAAAAAAAAAAGGTTATATGAATAGTAGGTATCCAAATTTAGGCATTTTATATCACGCGGAATGCCTACAAACTTTTCTGCAACATTTATAATTGAAATAATGAATTAATTAACAAAGAGAAAAATCTGTTATACCTGGGGACACTTTAACCATCTGTCCACAGGTTCTGCTGGCAATGGTGTCCACAGGTACAACTGAACGCCATGTTGTGCGGAAAGCTCTGTTTCACAAAACCCGTAAGTGATAACTGATATGAAAACATATGAAGTTATGATATATTTATCGGACAACCCAATGAAATATTACTAAAGTTTAGGTCTTAAAAAATTTAAAATCACTAGTTAGATTGGTCAGGATTTGGAAGAAAAAAACTTAAAAATAATAATTTCTACAAAACTGTTGATCTGACAATCTTGAAAACAAACGTACAACTGCAGGGAGATGCTTACAGCACTACCGATCTAACAATTTCAATTTCCCTCCTCCCACTCTCTCTTTATGAAAAATATCCACTGGTACAACTGTGCTTTAGGTACAGCACCTTCCCCTATAGTTTACTATAATAATAATTTAAATTCACAGTGTTAAGTGGCAGAAGTTTATCACTCTATCATTAACTTTTATATTTAGATATAAATTAAAAACCAACCAAATGAAATCAATAAAATTATTTTTGCTGCACTAAACATTATTGCCTTATCAAAATATCGATTATTTTTTGATATTCTGTTTAAAAAATGGGCGCCATAACCATAGCTTTAGATGAAGGTTTTAAGAAGACTAATATTTCAAGGATTTCTAATTCATTTTAATGTTTCTGGTTTATTTAATAAATTGTACCATTGGTTGTGTGAAAGAGCAGTAATATTACCAACAAATACTATAGCAGAGAATATTAACAACATTATTATTGAAAAAATAAATTTTGACAGCCGAGAATATCTCTAATGATAGGGTTGTAAGCACTGATAATGCAGTCCATTATCCGCCAGAGTTTCTTCCTAAAACATCTCTGTCCATCTCAATTACCAACTCATAGATTAGATTTAACTATAAACATTCTTATGCATAAAAAGTGTTCTAATTGCTCCTAAAAAGTTTAATGGACTCGTGCTCTTTTCTAAATTTTTTGTTTAAAGTTAAATCAGCTCTAATTCTAATTCAAACTCTAGTTATTTTACTTTACAAAAACATTTATTACTCCCAACGACAAAATAATAATAATTGATTTGAAATATTAAAAGAATATAAGTAAACAGAACCCCAGAGGGAAATTGTAGCATTGAATGAAAATGAATAAATAATATGAGGCTCTCTCTTCCATAAACAAGAGGGGTTGATTTCAAAACGCCTATATTTTATATAAAATAGATTTCAGGCTCAATAGAGAAAATTAAATAAAATAGTTTCAATAAAATACCAGTTGAAAATATCAGTATTAATTTTAATAATAATTTCCAACGAATTTTGTTTATTAGACATTTAATAAAGGAAAACTTTATTATTTTCTATGGGGCGTTTTAACTAATACCAAAAGTCATAAATTTATTTTTAAAACTAACATTACATTTTTTTTTTTTTTTCTGTTTCATAGATGACTATTTTATTTGACCATATGACTTTTTATATCGTTTATTTATTTCT
The DNA here is from genome assembly GCA_003667255.2 of Euschistus heros. Classification (NCBI taxonomy): domain Eukaryota; kingdom Metazoa; phylum Arthropoda; class Insecta; order Hemiptera; family Pentatomidae; genus Euschistus; species Euschistus heros. The sequence goes on along the minus strand of RCWM02000106.1, from coordinate 1,797,329 downwards.
TTTTTTTTTAATTTTTTGTTTTATAGATGACTATGTCAACAGTTCTCTACGGATGCCAAACCTGGCCCATAGTCCCATCTATGCCTTGGCTTACGTAACGTAGACCAAGAAATAGATGGGAGGATTGCGTCAGGGCCGACCTGAGGGATTTGGGTTTTGAGGGAGTGGGTTGGAGGGAGATGTGTGGTCAACGGTTGGTGGTGTTGGCAACGAACCTTCGGGTTCGCTAAGCTTTTATTTATTATTATTATTATTATTATTATTATTATAGATGACTACTACAATCTTCCACATTCAAGTAAAGATCGGATTTACGTGAGGTTACAACCAATTTTATTGTATTTTTTTCCGACTCGATTGTATAAAATACATTAATGAGAAGTAAAAACCTCTTCTTTCTTTTTTAATTTTTACATTGATATTCACAACTATATACAAGTAATCCATACATCCAACAAGTAAATGTTCGGGAAAATAGTTACAATAACTCTTAAAGAAACTACCCATTAGTAGCACTTCAATAAATTATATACAATATATACAATAAACATATATCAATAAAGTAATGAAAGAATCATTACATAATTAAGTCATTATGAATAAATGTTTTTTACCGCGAATGCTTTACGTAATTACGTTGTGGAGCTCAGTAATGAAGGTCGGTAGTTCGAATCCCACCAGGAAGGGTTAAAATTTATTTCGTAGGAGATCCACGAAAAGAGTTTTTACCTTTCCACCCTGGCTAAAATAGGTTGGCAACCTGTAAGATAACCCTAGTTGGAGTACATAAAGACGTTAAGTCCAAAAAAACAACAACAGCAGAACCTTGTGGATATGAAAGATTATTGATATCATATTTACTTGTACTTGTGTTACACCATAGAGATATCCATGGAACTTCCTAACGCAGGATAAACATCAGTGGATTAAAGGATTAGTTACCCTCTTTCTGGACGCATGAGTATGAGCGGGTGGGATCTCTTGCAATTTATTGTGGCTTAAATCCTCTTGCAATCCATCCCTTTCCTTTACGGACCAACAAATTCTTCTTCGTTATCTCTGTCCCTGGCTTGGTCCATTCTTCTACCTAATACAAGTCCCTTTCAGGATTACTTCTTCCCGAAGATATCGCACTCTTATAGTTGGCTTTTTTATCAGATGGCTTAAATTCCCTTGGAAATCACCGCAGTTTCTCTGTCCTTATAGACCCTTCTTTGTTAGTGAAATGGTTAGAACTTTTAATTCTTTTCTATTTGTAAACATTTTTTTTTTTACTATACCTGTGTGCGAACTGAACTAAAAATAATTCGCTTCTATTCGTGCTAAAAAAACAACAAAACATTTACAAAAGTTATTAATATAGTGTTCAGCCAATGTAATAACTATTATATGGACAATGAGTGCTATAGCTCGGATTAAACAGAGTTGTTTAGTATTTTGATTTGATTCAATTGATTATACATGATTTCCTTTTCAGTTATGAAAAATAAAAGAATATTCTTTATTGAACATTTTTTTTACAAGTTGGGAGAATAACCAGTCAATTAATTTATTTGTTAAATTAATTTGGGTTTGTTTCAATTGTAAAAATTATCTTTAAGTTAATTTGTGGTAATTAAAAAAATATTTATAATTGTTTTTTATATTTTATACATTTAAAAGAAATTAAAAGAATTTTTAATTTTATGTTTTAGAGTTACATTTTGTTTAGTTTTGAAAATTTTTTAATTAGTTATAATAGATCGTCGTCAGTTGTTAAAAACTGCAGCCTAAAACATATGTTCTGTGACGCCATACCGCCATGTTAATAAACCCAATCTGGATCAAGGTCTCAATGACAAAATACGTCTTGGTAATTAAACGCTGAAATTAATAGTATATTTCGATAGTTGAATACATAACATCTTATATTTGGAGAATTGATGTTAATTTGAAGGAACCACCCATCTGGACTCGAAATGATGACTCTTATAAAGAAGCTAAGTTCGTTGTAACTTCAGGTGACATCGTTTAAAGTAGTTATCCAACATTCGCAGTGTATATATTTGGAGAAATTACGTAAATTAAATGTTGAAAAAATTAATCGTTTTTAATAAGAACTTAAATTAAATAACACAGGCCAACAAAAACAATGTTTTTTAAAACTTTTTTTATTTTAATAGCTGATTTTAATACATTTTTGTGAGCTGAATCCAAATCTGGTCTTAGTTTTTTTGTATCACCCATAGAGTTTCTGAGAAATTTATTTATATAATTTAAAAAGCATTTATAACTGTTTCATATAAATATAAAGCATTATATAACTGTTTCATGAGGCCTAACTTTATATGTACAGGTGGTAAGAGAATGTTTCTAGGATCTACAAGGTTTTCGCGGAAAATGTTCTTCTCGCCGGGTTTTAAAGACTCCCTCACAGGCCAGTTCTTTCTGCACCAATGTTGATCCCTTGCTCTATTGTCTCATTTACACAAAAAACATGGAAATTTGTTCCACCGCCTTGGTGACCAAGAAGCATGCATGTTACTTTCAAGTCACCACATATCATCCAACCACGAGCCTAATAGCCAATTTTATTCAACACTATTTCTAGGTTTCCATAGCTCTCTTTCATATGTACAGAATGGCCAACAGGTATAGATGCATAAGTGTCACTATTGTGTAGTAAAACAGTTTTTAAACTAGTTTTGGAAGAATCAATAAACAGCCTCCAGTCATCTTTTTTGTATTCAACACCAAACTCTTTGATCAGACCTGGAATGTCTGAGCAGTACACTAAATCACCTTCTTGTTCAAAAAATTTCAAAAACTGCTGCTCTCTCTTCCTATACAAAAATATGCTAGTTCCAACTGCCAACAATTTCTTTTCTTTTAGTCTAGAACCAAGCAATTCAGCTTTTCCTTTTGTTAACCCAAGATCCCTAACTAAGCCGTTAAGCTCAATCTGAGTAAACAGTTTAGGCTCTATATTTGCTGTAGCACATTGCAACTCTTCACCATCTTGCTCATCTATAGCTGTATCTGTTTCAGCAGTGCTGCCACCTCTTCTACATCCAACACAAATTATTTTACAATTTTATTTGTAGTATATAAAAGCTGTTAAATTAATCATATGACATCGGGAAAGAGGTTGGTGAACAATGAATGTAAGCCCCTCTCCCCATCAATGAACACAAAATAGAAAACACAATGGGCCGTATTCATAAAAAAGAGCAAAATCTTTTACTTGAAGTATAAGGTTATGGTTTAAAAAAAAAAAATAATAACCATTTACTTAAAGTATGAGGTTATGCTTTAAAAAAAAAAAAACGGATAGCCTTTTACTTGAAGTATTGTAAATTTCACTGATTGTTACCCTAATAACAGGTGTGAATTAAAATCTGAAAGAGAAAAAAATAAAAATAAATTTAATTTTTATAATTAATATTAATATAATTAATAATATCACTAATAATTAATATTAATTATAATTAAATTTAAATTAAATTATTTTAAATTAAATCTCAAAAAATGGGCCGTATTATTAAAAAAAGAGCAAAACCTTTTACTCGAGGTATAAGGTTCTGCTTTAATAAAAAGGATAACCTTTTACTTGAAGTATAAGGTTATGCTATAAAAAAAAAAGTAAAACCTTTTACTTGAAGTAAAAGGTTATGCTTGCAAGCAAGACAATGATCACCTTATAATGTTTCCTTTTCGTTACCTGTATGATTTTAAATTAAATTCACAAATAATGATAATTCGAAATAACCAAAGCTAAACAAGACATTTTTCAAATAATTATTTTTAAATAATGTAAACTTGAGTATTATTAAAATAATAATAATAATATAATAATGTTTATTATAATGCTCAGGTATAATATAAATACTGTATATAAAGGACGGTATACCACTTTAAAATGTCGAACAAGTGTAGGTAAGCGGGGTTTATAATATTTCACATCCACGACATCTCAATAGAAGTGGCAATTAATTCATCAATCCTAATTGTATTGATCCTTCTATACCATCACCTGCCATCACGCTGATAATCGCGGAAAAAACCTTTAATTACAGAGGTGAATCTGCTACTGACCGACCTCAGAATTTTTGAAGGATATGCTTTATACATGAAGTAAAAGGTAAAGATTATGCATAACTATATACTACTATATACTATAAACTATATACTTCAATTTAAAATAAATGAACCAATCGAGTAGGAGCAAAACCTTATACTCCAAGTATAAGGTTTTACTTGAATCTTTTATTAATACAATTGGAAGCATTTGCTTCAAATCATGCAAGTATAAGGTTATTTCCTTATAAATGAATATGACCCAATGAATCAATCGAGTATGAACATAACCTTATACTCGAAGTAAAAGGTTTTGCTTCACTTTTTTATGAATACAAGTGGAAGCATTTGCTTCAAATTTTACAAGTATAAGGTTATGCTCGTTTTTATGAATACGGCCTATTATTTCTTATAAAATAGCTAAATAAAACAATTACAAAACTAGGAATTTAAAAGTCTTTAGACGAAGAAATTCCTTTCTAAACAAGAGACACAGCTTATTCAAACGAATAAGGCAACTAGTCCGTAGCCACATCAAGATTCTAAATAAATCAGCAAATCCAACAACACTTTTTTTTATATCGTTCTAAGAAACGCGACTATCTCGTGGGGGGGGGGGGGGGTTGTGAAGATTGGGGTCAGGGCATTAGCATAGGACAATGTTCTCAGCCTTGGTTTCTAGGCTTGGCCAAACCTTAGAACATCTAATGAAAGTTGAAGACAATTCAAAAATAATTAAACTCAATCTAATGCAATTATGAAGCTGGATTTAAATTTGATATTTAAATAATATATTCTACATTCAAGCAATTTAAATGTATAAATACTGTAATATTTCTTAAACTAAATATTTATCGGAATACTACTGATAAGTATTACGATTCATAATTATTCTCACATAACCAATCCATAATAGGTACTAAACAAAGTACTAGCCATTTTACGTTTGTTTGAAGCTATAATTCCCATTGGAACAGAAATCGAATTTATACCCAAAGGTCGGTCATTCCATGTCAAATCAACCATTTGTTTGGACCTTGACCTCTCCGATTTCTATGATTTCTGTTATAGTAGTTGTACGTACTAAGACTAGCAAGAGTAAAGTATTACATTTTTCTGACTTTTGGTTTTTGAGTTATAAGCTTTTAAAAATTCAAAAAACACTGTTTACGGTCCTTACTCAGTATATTCAAAATTATGCCATTAAAAAACTATTGCATATAAATTATAAATTGGCATATATATGTGTATTTTGAAAAAAATCTCATTTTCTACAATATTATTTACAAAGACTTTTGTCATAGGATGAACGTTATAGAAGATATAGAGGAAAGTTTAACAAAAAACGTGAGGTGGAATTTTTTTTTAATTGTTCACATTTGCCAAGCGTATATCTCGGAAACGGTGCAGATATGAAAAATGTGTATAAAGTAAAAGTTGTAGAAAATTTAATTATCTTTAATTTATTAAATAGTCATATTTTGCATTCGACGCACCGTTTTCGAGATATGAACGCAAAACCAAAAAAACGGACCTTCCGCGTTCCCACCCCTTCCTGTTCCTAGGGCCGATTAAAGTATGTTTACTTTCTAACCACCCTGAACATTTTTCTGAAGAAAAATTTTGGATTACAGAAAAAGCATTCTACAATATTTTATTAACTGGACTAACTCTTCATTAAAAAAAAAATGAAATTTATTTTTTTTTTTATCAAGAGCTCATTTCCGTCCCATTCTAAAATTGTGTCCACGTGTAGTCAGTTATTGTATAAATCACATATATTTATTTTCGAAAAAATCGAAGGGAACGTATTTTGGGAATTACGAAAACCGTTTTTGGACGTTTCGGAAAAACTCAAAATGGACAGAAAATATATAAAGTGATATATCAAATTTAAGGGCATTTCAAATGGAAAAGAATGTTGCAAATTTTATCTCTCTAGGAGCAATAACTTTTTAATGGCATAATTTTGAATATACTAAGTGAGGACCGAAAACGGTATTTTTTTAATTTTTAAAAGCCTATGACTCAAAAACAAAACTTCAGAAAAATGTAATATTTTACATTTGTACTAGTCTTGGTAAGCGCAGCTGTTATACCAAAAATCATAGAAATCGGAGAGGTCAAGGTCCAAATCTAATGTAAAATTGGTTGATTTGCCTTGTGATGACCCCCAATAGTTCTTACTAATTTGCCATTTTAATTTTAATGATTTATATTTCTAAAGTTTCTTTTGCTATTACAGTTAACAAATCACAAGGTCAGACTTACAGAAACGTAGTAATGGATCTTTGTCCTGACTTTTTATATTTAGGAAAGCAACCCAATTGTAAACTGTATACAGTTTTCTAATATCTATCTATTTATCTACATCTGTAACGAAAAATATTTTCAATACATATAATTAATATTATTAATATAACTTATTGCCCTGGAGATGGGCAGCTTCTAATATTTCACTAAAACAATTTAAAATTATATTTGCATAAATTAAAGCAATAAAATATGTTTTCCTCCATTATTTATAGGCATTGTCTCTGTAGCCACAATTTCCCGGCCCAATCCTGGCGGTAGGCCAGTCCAATGTTGTGCCCGAACATAAAGCCACGGAAGATATAACTTTGATCAGGGACATTACTTAGACAGCGTTCCTGTCTTTATTTCTCTCAGGATAAACAGTACGCCTTAAAACTGGATACCGTTACCAAATTTATGCATATCTGTAGTAAAAAAGTATTTTCAATGCATAAAATAAGTGTTCTTAATATACATGAATAAACCTATAAGGGTGACTCTCAGATTTCGAATATCAAATTTTTACAAATTTAGACTTCATTAAATTAAAAATTTATAACTACCGACGGCTTCTATTGTCTCTCAGCTTTTGAAAATACAATTGGTCAAAATCAAAAAACAGATTTTTTTACGAGAAATTTAGAATTTTAAAATTAATAAAATGCGGTAATGACAAACCGCAGCATTTTTTGTTTGTTTTGTTTGGTAGCAGTCAATTTCGACTTGGGGCCAGTCATTTTTTCGTTGGGTGCCTAGGTTAAAGAAAAAATAACTAAAAGAACTAAAAATTTATAAAAATGTTCATTACCGTAAAGTTTAAGTCATTACCGCGCTAATACTTCGTGCGTGAGAATGACATGGGTTTTTAACTTGGTAATGACATTTGCATGCATTTTGTTCGGTACAAACCGCTACGATTAAAACAAAAAAAATATCGCTTGTGCCAACTGTTTAGGAACAAATGACAGTCAAAATAAAAATAAAGCCAATGAAATAATTTGAAAAGCAAGAGTGATAATACTAGTAGTGGTAATGAGAACAATAAAGGTACGTGACTTACTTCTCAGGTTGTAAACACGTGTGAGGGAACTACCAAACTGACTATCGCTTCGCCGCTATGGCTGGTCTTCAGCAAAAGGTGTAGCACAACATTTTGAAAAAAATTCCCAATTGTTCAATTTCTCATAATTTATTTCCCTACAAATTTATTTCTTGCTTGGTAATGACATCATAGCGATAGGACCAAGTTTGGAGCAAAATAAATATACTATAATATTAGCAAAAACACAAAAATGAAAACATTTAGGATCTTTAGGTCATCCTTAATGCGAGGAAATAAATTTCATTACCATTCGATACTTGAAGCCAAAGTGGTGAATGTTTAGTAAAAAACTGAGTGGGACACTCCGCGGTAATGACATTTTCGTTGTTTTGAAGCAATTTTCAAATCAAATTACTCGTTTTTATTTCATGTTTAATATTTTACTATGAAAAAGTTTTTCACCACTCTAATATCATTAGGCAAAAATTAAGGAAGGACTTTGTTAATTGATTATTAATCTTATGGGACTAAATATTGCCCGTAATCTGTGAATCACCCATAAATACTTAAAATAATGACGTCAGTTAAGAACAACAAATAATGACAATAGAAAGGTCTTAGCATAAGTTCGTTGGCGAATCCTCTAACAGTAAATCCCTTCGTTGTGGATCACTGTAAGATGTTTAGGAGAAAAAATATTTGTTGGTCCAATCGATGATATAAATAAAGGGAATCCTTTTTTTTAAAAAAACGTAACAATTTATTTAATGTTCAAGCCATCTTAAAAATCGGTAGGTCCTCGCAGATTTCTAAGAAGAAACCTTTGGTAACCTGGAAAAAGGATTAAACGGGGAGAAAGTGTGTCCTTAAAAAAATTAAAACAGTTAGAGGAATTTTCATAAGGGCGAAAACTAATTTGTAAGGTAGGAGTTACCATGGATGTCCTCACCGACACATTAATTTTCGTCCTTTTGAAAAATTAATAAAATTGTTTTAGTTTTTAAAATGACACTTAAGGATACTATTTTGAGATCTTTCAGATCTAATAATTTTAAAGATGGTCGCAGGATAGTCCACGATTGTTGTCCTTTTGAAAATCCGCCATTGTTGTCCTTTTTGAAATTGATTAAATTATTTTGTTTTTTACTAAAGGCAATCTCTCTTCCCATTTAGTCCTTATTATTTTCGTCCTTTTGTTCCCTGTTTAACACATTCGTAGGGAGGTTTAAATACTATAACTTACACGGACTTTAATGTACTAGTGTATCTCAGTTTCATGAAATTGCCAAAAACGTCCTCTACAGAAACTTTCCTTCAAAGTTCACAATCACTTGTAAACTTTGGCATTACTAACAGTAACTTTCCAGCTTCAAAGTCAGTTCCTCTAACGAGAGGACGTCGTCTTTCAAGCGGAGGTCTCCTGGAAACCTTTTCCTGCCATTTTTTTCCTTTCTAGATGTCCTAACCAGCTGATTCTTCTTGATTTTATTTCAAGACGCGCCTTTATATATTTCCTTCAAAGATCCTTGGGCTTGTTGGTCAGCTGTTTTATAAGATACTGTTATAATAAATACAGCTGTGATATAGCATATGTTTTATAATGCTATGTTACACCACTCACTTCGTCACTCATTATATTTTTTGTATTTGTTTCCATTGAAGTACTGTGCTCTTTGAGTGAATTATTTTGTTTGATATTCAAGCGACATTCCCCGTTATTATTATTTTCAACTTGGTACCTGTTGATAATAATCTACGTATTTTCTTTATATTCTATTATTTTGAGTAAAGAATTTATTTCTCTTATCCTTTGTAAAGTATTTTTGAAAATAAAGGGATTAAAAAAAATGCCTATTGTTAAAACACCAGTAAACATAGTGGATGTCATCTTCATATTGTCATCCGCGCGACCTTTCTTGTAACTGAGCCATACGCGACCACTCAAGGGTTAATTTCCGCCTCAATAATTTCATGACCTACTTTATTTTGTTACTATTTTGCATTCCTTAACCATTTTGGCCAAAATCTCTAATAAAATATTTATTTCTAAACGACAACTGACATAATTGACATTAGGTAAATTCGACTTGTCAATGTGGTATTAGACTCTAAATTCTTCATTCCTTTATGCAGGGTCACATTAAACCCACCATCTAGAGAACACCATGTTTTTTATTCCAGAATCATCAATTTTTTCTTCGATTGTATTTGCATGATACAAAACTCTGAAACTACCCACTGCAAAAGATCACATTTACTAGCATTGTAAAGTCTGCTGCACCGGTCTGGTTAGGATAGGATGATTTAGTAATTTGTAGGATACTCCGTACTTTCTTCTCTACTAGGAGCTCATAAGGACTTAAGCCCCATCAAACAGACAACAATAACGTTGTTATTTTTCGATCAACTTTATGACCACCTTTACAGACTTACACAAGGCATTAGAGTAATAAATATTCCCTATAGCACAACGCGAAGACTAAAAAGAAGTTTAAAAAGTAATCTCATCAGCTACAAAATGAATCGAAAAATATCTTGTATTCTCTTCCAGAATACAACATATCCACTATATCATTACATGAAAATATTTTTATGACTATAATTTCCCCTCTTCAAATGCAACAAGTTATAGGTTTTTGAAGACGTTGTAATGCGTGGAACTCCATGTTTCCTTTCAAACTTTTAATAAGTAATGTTTCATGCTGGAAGGATGTTCACCATGACACGTGTACAACTATCGTTCTGAATGGAGGGTTGTATGTCCTCCAAAGTGCATTAGTTGCTAAGTGGGCTATAGTTTCCCTACCAGTAGTAATGGGCTTTTAGGGTACTCACCTCCTGTGGCAGGTCTCATTATCGATGCTCAGCTATAAAGGTTAACAACCTCCTCTACCATATATATGCCAACATATCCTCTGCCTATCGTAATAATAAATACATATGATTATAATAATATTTTAATAACTTTATTGATCGTATTTTCAGGCTATGAAGTGTTGTTTCATTTCTATAAAATGATCGAATTGGGTAAAAATAAATTTTGAATTAAAAACAGTTTCTAAGATTCATGATAGAAAGCCTTTAAAATAATTACAGGTGTAAGACAAGGCGATGGGTTATCTTATGTCCTCTTGATTTATGTTTTAGAAAAAAAGTTTTGAAACTAAAAGAACACTGTGTATCACCTATAAAGCTAGGAAGAAGGAAGCATATTATTGATGTAAGCTGCCTATATATCGGAAAATCAATCAGATAAAGAAATACAAGACGGATAAAGAAAGTCAAGATTGTTACAGAATTACTATTTATAACATTGAAGACGGCACATTACTATCATTCTGTGATTTTGTGTTCGTGTAATCTTTTTCTTTTTTTCATCCAATCTTTGTATATAATGTTTTATTATTTTGAACCGCTGCACAGTACTCTGATCAATGGACAAAAATCAATATTTTTTTTTTGTATTAGGTTATATAACTTAAATTGCCGTGAACTGTTATTGATTAGTTCCTAGAAAATAAAGGATAATTGTGGGTAAGGATTTTATCTAAGTTCGTACAAGTTCGTTCCCACCTCTTATCTAATTATTGCAGTTGACATTTCATTTCAGTAGTTATGTGCTCTTGTGTAACACAACAAGCGAACCCGATCATCATGGCTGGAGTTTCTAATCGTATACATATAATATATATTTCACATATTTAGATTCAAATTCTTTTTGATTCTAAGGAGCAGCGGCGAAGGAACACGGATCCGTATTAACTGTAAAATCTTAGTAATATTTCAACTGTAGAAGTGAATTACTCAAATACCCCAAGACACCTGTGGAATTGGTATATGTTATTAGCCTATTATAATTAGTTGTTGGGTCCTCTTCAATAGATGCATAGAGGTGCGCAAGATTTTTTAACTTTTTTTTTTTTTCAGAACAGATCGAGCTCTATTTCAAAAAGGAATCTTGGCGCCAACTGAAAGTTGGCAATCGACCATTTTATAAGAATATCAAATACAATTAAGGATTATTTAATTAATTTTAAATTCGATGAGTCTGTATTAGGAAACTTGATGGCCAAGATTAATTTTTTCTGCCTGAAAATGGAAAATGAGAAGTAGAAAAACGGCGAACTTTGAGTCCCAAAAAAGGAGTGGCTTGACAAGGAATGTACTCTTTTTCATCCTTTGTCAACACTAAGTTCATCAACGTATCAAAGAAGTGGAAGTTCCAGTTGTCGTGGTAGGTCACTTAAAAGTTTCGTTGCTTGCACTGAAAAAAACTAAGTAAGCTGTGTTGCGTACTTGGTTGCCATCAGAGACGCGGATGGGCTTCAGTTTGCCGGCAAAGATCAGAGGCAGATAAATCGCATAAACCAGTTGAAACCAACCTGTCTTTTCCTTTATCAGAGGTCTTGGTTTTAGATTTAGATTAAACAGAGAAGAAGGGGTCTTTTTCACATTAAGGCTGCCAGTTACTTGCCAGCTCTCAGCTCTCAGTCAAGCTAGAAAAAAAAATTCACGTAATATTATAGTTTTGTATGCTATCTCTTTACCACAACCAAAACCCGTTGTCCGGATATTATTGCAGGATTTAATGTTCAAACCAAAACCTGATATTATTAATAAAGATATCATCTATCAGGTTTTGGCTGTGGTAAAGAGATAGTACACAAAACTACATTTGTACGTGAAAAAATTATTTCTCTATCTTGACTGAGAGCTGAGAAAAAAAATAAAACGTGATTTTCATTTTTTTTTTTTTTTTCTCGGCTCTCAATGTTCATTGGAAGCTATAACTCAAGTTTTGCAATGTTATAGGTCCCAACTACCCACACGAAAATCGGCATTCAAATCTGTGAGTTACAAGTCACAGCTGAGAACTGGCAGCCTTAATGTGAAAAAGAACCAGAAGAAGTATATGAGTATAAGAAATTTCACATAAGAAAAAAAATCAGTTAATATCGCCAGATATAATAATTGTCAATGAAATATCCGGTGACAAGTAGACAATCTTAAACGAATGTGCAGAAATTATAATCAGAATTGAAGATATCCATCAATTCCTATTGAAGATTAAATAGGGATTCGATGGGAACTCCGTGTACAATGCACAGTATTTAGTACTTATTTATATATATAACTTGTGAAGAACTACTCACTAGTAGCACTTCAATAAAATCAACACTAAAATGTCTCTAGGCCATTTTAGTTTCAGACGCCTCGTAGGATTATCAGGGATGGAGGAGGAGGCAAGTTGGGAGACTAGTGGATTGGAGTGGTTATGGAGCTTACTATGGAAGGATAGGTATCTGGTTTGGGCTAAATCAGAAACATGAAAAGCTTTATGGATAAGTTTATTGGTGACAAAGTAAGATGCATTGAGGATTTTTCGAAGGATTTTGGATTGCAAGGATTGAATACGAGATGAATAGGATTGCTTAGTGGAGCCCCAAAGCTCAACTCCAAACGTCCAAATAAGTCTAATCCCAGCCATGTATATGAGCCTATTGTAATTAATTAGGAGCTTTGAATGTTTGTCTAATAAATGTTGAAGTAGTCTGTAACGACGGGCAGTTTCTTGTCGTTTTAGTCTTGTATGTGGATTCCAAGTTGGACGTTTGTCCAAGTGGAGTCCTAGGTAGCGGATCTGTACAACAGGGATTTGTGTAATATCATTAAAGGATACAGTAGGACAGGAAGTCGTAGGTTTACGACGTAGGGACTTCTTTATATAAATTAGTATATAAATAAATTATTTACTCTGACAATGAGATATTAGACAAACAGGACGAAATGTATAGGTATGACAAGCAGATATCCCACCACGCAGTACATAGTTTACACCCAGCACTAACGGACTTCATTTATCATATTAAATTTGACTCATTAGAAGACCTAGAAGAAATACTAAGAAACAGCGCGGCTCACATCGTACATAGAATTTATGGCGATAAAAAAACACCAAAAAAACCCAGTTCAAAATAATTACAAAAAGAAAAATTTTGAAAATAATTATAAAAATAAAGAGTACCGACCAAATTTTAACAACCACTATGATTATCAAAATTACCGACCCCACCAGTATCACCGCGAGCAATATGCGTCGTATAATAATCCCCAACATTACCGACAACAACAGTATCAGCATGAACAAGGTCCAACCTTTAATTCTTATAACAATAACAACCAGCATAACTTCCGGCCACAAGAGCGAGCTATTGAATATACGACTCCGATTTATAATCAACCGTGGGACCCCCAATCGCAACATAAATTTTTCAACAAACCACCCTCCAGAAATATTAGGCAAAATTACCAGCAACCTCAAATAGATTCAAACACCGTTTCGATGAGAACAGTTTCTAATAGGGTACATACAATTGAGGAAGAAAAAGATGAAAAAATTAAATTACTGTTAGAACGTATTGAATCTTTGGAAAAAAGACAGGATCATTTTTTAGAATTAGGCCCAAGCACAAGCAGACAAGACCCGGACCGGATATAAATAATTTAAATTCTAAGCCAGATAAACAAATAGATAACCAGGATAGACAAATAGAAATTCATGACTTAAACTTAAGTAACGACTTACCAAATTTAATTGACAGTATGGGAAATAAATGGCTAATTGATACGGGTGCCACGAAAAATTATATACACCCCGATCACATTCCACGTTTCTCGGAAATTTCTAAAGAAGATTTTGCGATTCGAACACCTACGGGAACGGCGGAAGGATCACAAAGCGTGATAATTGACCTAATGCCCCTGATAGGAATTAATCAAAAAGTCAAATTTTTAATATTTCCGTTTAGCGAAAGATTTAATATTTTATTGGGCTACAAGACAATGAAAAAACTAAAATTAAAAATCAATCTAGAAAAAAATGAATTAAAATTTAAAAAGAAAAAATTCAAATTAGAGAATGACTTATTTTTTATTAATGATAAAAACGAAATTGAAAACTTAATTCGCCACGAACATATTAGTCCGGAAATAAAGGAAGAATTAATCGAAATTATTAGCCAACATGGCAAAGTATTAAAAAGGGACGACGAGAATTTAAAATCAACGGGATTAATAAAACATAAAATAATAACAACGAATGAAAATCCAATTTATACGCGTAATTACCGTTACCCGGAACAATTTAAAAAACAAATTAATGATGAAGTTCAAAAACTATTAAAAAGTAATATAATAAGACTAGCAAATCGCCGTATAATTCTCCGCTTTGGATCGTACCGAAAAAACCAGACGCGTCGGGACACAAAAAAATTAGAATGGTGATAGACTATAGGAAACTAAATCAGGCTACAGTAAAGACAAATTTCCCCTACCGAATATCGAAGATTTATTAAATAGACTAAAGGGATCGAAAATATTTTCCACCATAGACCTCGCGTCGGGATTTCACCAAATTGAAATGGATAAAGATACAATAGCTAAAACCGCGTTTTCCACCGAAAATGGACATTTTGAGTTTCTACGTATGCCTTTTGGCTTGTGTAATGCACCCCCAACCTTTCAGAGAGCGATGACGATGATGATACAAAATATCCCCAATTCTATGATTTATATCGACGATATAATAGTTTATTCGAAAAACGAAAAAGAACATTTAAAAGATTTAAAAAGAGTATTTGAAGCCCTAAAACAACACAACCTATCAATACAATTAGATAAAACCGAATTTTTTAAAACCGAATTAAACTTTTTAGGCTACATCGTAACCCCAGACGGATTAAAAAAACAGACGAGAAAAAGATAGAAGCAATTTTAAATTTCCCCATTCCGCGTAATGAAAAGACGACGAGACAATTCTTGGGCATAACGGGGTACTATAGAAAGTTTATTAAAAATTACGCAGAAAATTACCAGACCGATTTCTAATTCATTAAAAACAAAAATTTATGGCACGAAGGAAATTAAGGAAGCATGTAAAACCCTGACGGAAATGATGAGTAACACACCAATTTTAAATTACCCGGATTGGGAACGGCCATTTATATTAACTACAGATGCCAGTAATAAAGCCATCGGAGCCGTGCTCTCACAAAAAGACGAAAATGAAATAGAACACCCAGTAGCATTCGCGTCCCGAGTATTACAAAATGCGGAGTTAAATTATAGTTCAATAGAGAAAGAATTGCTAGCGGTAGTATGGGCAACCCAACACTTTAAGCCTTATTTATACGGTACAAAATTTCTTTCAAGTACCGCCGGAAGATGATTTAGAGACAATCCATTCCCAGGAATCTAGTAACGAACAAGTACGAATTTGTGAACCCGAAAAATGTATAAACATAGAAAAAAATCAAATAATTATAAAAAAGGGGAAATACAAAAATTAATTTCACTAAACCATTTGGAAAACGCCGATACGAATTAAACATTAATGCTAAATCAGATATCGCTTCATTATTAGAACAAATACTCGAACCTAATAAAACATACGGGATAATTTGTAAATCACCTAACGAAATAACCGAAAATTTATATGACGATTATTTTAGAACAATACAACAAATAATAGAAAACGCAATATCCATCGGTTGAATTGAAAAAATATAAACAAATTGTAAATGACGTCGAAAATTCTAATGAACAAATAGAAATTATAGATAATTACCATTTAGGCAAAACTAAACATAGGGGTATAAATGAAACATTTGAAAAACTCAAAAAAAGAATATTATTTTCCAGGGATGCAAAATAAATAGCAGAGTATATTAATAAATGCGAAACTTGTAAAGTTACGAAATATGACCGAAAACCTATAAAGACCAAATTTCAAATTACACCTACACCAGAAAGACCGTTTCAGGAATTAATGATTGACATTTTTAATTTCAACAACGCAATAATTTTCACAGCGGTGGACACATTTTCAAAACATTTATTTGCCCAATGTTACAATCGAAAAACGCAATTAATATCTGTAATGCACTAACGAACTATATGACGTACTTTCCAACACCTCTACAAATATCATTAGATCAGGGGACGGAAATGAAAAATAATTTGGTAAAACAGTTTTGTGAAGAAAATAATATTATTTTACATTACACCTCAGCTAGCCACTCAAACTCTTTGGGGTTATTGAACAGAGTCCACTCTACCCTAAACGAATGATTAAGAATAATATGAAAAGAAAAAGATGAATGTTCAACGCAACAGAAATTAAGATTAGCGGTAATAGCGTATAATAATACCTTGAACAATAAATTAAAATTAACGCCTAATGAAATTACTTTGAACCTCCAGATTAGAATCAAACGAAAACATCGACCTGACAGAACAATATGTATTAAAATATCATAAGGACCAACAATTATTACATAAATTAATTAGATCGAAAATAAATGACGAAAAAGAAACAAGGACTGAAAATTAAATAAAAATAGAGAAGACCCTTTAGATATTCAGGAACAATTAGGAGATACAGAATATTTGAAAAATACCCAAGCGAAAATAAAAAGTAGAGACAAATTAAAAAAGTAAATGTATTAGTAAAAGATAAAAGACCAATCAAAACTCATATTGACAATATTAAAAGGCCCACTAGGAAAAAAACGGAAAAAGAAACAATCTATTTCAGACGACGATAGCGAATCTCTTCGTGTAAACATTTCGGATAATTACGATTCAGACAGTGGTTCTGATTAAAAATATTTAATTTTATTTAAACGATATTAAAATGTTTTAAAAATCTTTTATTTTAAATATAATAAATGCAATGGTATTAGGAGTAATGTTTATGTTATATTGAAAGAATTGTCTGTATTAAATTGACAATGCTGTAGTTATTTTAATAAAGTCGGACTTTTGTATTTTGTTGTAAAATATTATATTCAATGTTAATAATGTAAAAGATCATTCAAATTATTATTTTATTTCACAGTAATATTCTGTCCGATTTATTTTATAATTAATATTTTGAAGTCACTATCATAAATATTAGGATACTATTATTTTGTCTTGAAATATTATTTTGATTGATCATTGAAAAAGTATGTATTTTATTTTGAAATTATTATTAATTGTAATTATTGTAAAGGAGTGTTTGAATTATTATTTTGATTTAAATATTATTATTTTAATTGAGTAATTTTGAAGCTAAAAGTATTATTTGTAATTGAGGAAACTAATTCAAAGACTCTTATTTTATTTTTCCTTTTGTTTAAATAATGTATAGTTATGAATTGTTTAGTATTAAGAAATATCCTGTTATCTTTTAGTTATAAGGAAAATTGTACTTTAGCATGTAAGGAATTCTGTAATTTATAAACATTTTATAGTTTAAGCTTATTGTTAATATTAAGAAATGGACAAGGTCTAATCCTTTTGTTTATGACAATTGTATAAAATCCTATTCTAGCGTTAAACGTACAAGGTTTTAATCTTTTTATTTTTCAAGTGTACAGATCCTGACTTAGTAAACAGGAAATTCAAAGTCTAATCCTTTTTGTTTATAGGAAATTGATAATGGTATTTCAGTACAGAGTTTAATCTTTTTATTTATGCAAAACTATAGATAGTACAAATCCTAAACTTGATACACAAGATATAATCCTTTTATTTTTGTATAAACTTAAATTATAAGGTCCAATCCCTTTTGTTTATAGAATGCTATCTACTGTAATGTTGTGACTTAGAGTTAGTGTAAAAGGTATTGAGAAATGTATAAGGTTCAAACCTTTTATTTTTATTGTATAGAATCTAACCTATTTACACTAAGATATTTGTTCCATCGGAGACCTCGGAACTTGGGGGGGGGGAGAAGTTTATGGAAACCCAATGGTATTAGAGATAATAAAAAATTTACACTATCCCCTCTCCTAGATAACTGTATAAAAGGCCACCCCCACCTGTGCCCGATGGACACTCTGCACGTCTAAGCGTTGTGACGCCAGATGTTCAACACGCAGTTCTTGTACTAGGCTGTAAATTGTGCTTTTTCTTGTATAATGTATGTCTGTCAATAAAAACGCTCTTTTTAAAAACTCAGTCCCGCGAACCTTTTATTTAGCTATATATATATATATATATATATATATATATATATATATATATATATATATATATATATATATATATATATATATATATCACCGATTAAAAGCTATTATTAATCTATCGTGGTTTTCTTCTTTTTTAAATACTGATTCACATTTGAAAGAACACTAAAGTAAATTATTACTGACACTTATTGCTTCACCTTTTTCCTTAACAAACACCGCTCAAATTCGCGTTTTTTTTTTCTAATTTGGAGGCGAAAACTAATTGAAGACTTCACGTACAACCGGTTATATTATGTATATTTGTAATCAGCGTCAAATACCATATTATGTACCCTCTTCACTGTTACTATATACAAGTTCTAGGTTCTCGCTGATTCGGCACAATGTCCCCTCCTCAGAGGCATTCCTCCTGGAATGTTTCTGCTCCCAGTTGGAAAGCTTCTTCTTGGAGTGCCACTTCACTGTACATAGTCTTCCTCTTGCACTCTAGACTTTACAAAAGTAAGTTTCAAAGGCTATTTGTCAGCAGTTGGTCCCTTAGGAAATAGTAAATAGTTCTTGGCAGGTCTATGTCACCTAGCAACGGGTTATCTAGCTAATTTCTTACATTGTTATTATTTTTGTGTATAAATTCATTTTATTTGTAGATAAACTTCCGGTAAGTCATAGCTGGGCAAAATGTAATCATAGCTTAAATTTAATCAACGTTTAATCATAGCTATTTGACATTTAATTTTCTGAAAGTAATCACCTAGTTTAATAATGATTAAATTTTTCAGTGAACTAATGATTATTTAACTGAAATATTTAGTCATTATTAAATTAGGTGATTGATTCCAGGAAATTAGCTGTCAAATAGCTACGATTAAATTCTGCCCAACTCTGCGCTCAGTTTTATATTAAATGGAAATGCGAACAAAATTTTAAACCAGTTATTACACCTTGGCATTTATTTTAACAGAAATTGACATTTTCTGCCCATTTTGAAAAGAAATTAAACGCTGTACGGACAAAATCGTTAAATTGTATCACCTATCAATGTTTCACTACCTCTCAAGCTATGGAGCACCGATGATTACAAACTAGAATAATTACAACAATAGGAAATGGAACGTTAAGTACTTAAAAAGAAAAAAAAAGACAAGGCAATGTTAATTTATGAATAGCTTTAATTACAAACCTTCTGTTATGGTTATAACATAATAATAATCAATAATAGTACTATATACAGCATTTAACTCCTCTTTATTAAAAGTACAAACTAGTTACATGTTTCGGGAAACAAGGTCCCATCATCAGACTGAAAACAGTATTTAACAATTTATTATAATCACACTATATTTTCAACATCTAAACAATACTATTCTATCTATCACAATGTATCTATTATAAATTACCTTTAAATCGATTTCTTGGTGTTAACACACCGTGTCTGTTTCTCTTTTACATAGTCAATAGAATAATTCTTCTACTTTATGGGTACAAGGGTCAATCCTAATCTCTACTATTGTTTTTAGTACTAAGTTGGCCAATCTTATATTATTAATTCATTAATTATACCAGCATATATGATCCTATTTTATCTGTGTCCGTTTTATAGTTTTATTGCATTATTTATTGTTTTATTAATGTATATCGCTTCTTTTATTTTTCTATTATGTGTTTTAGTTTCGTGTTGTAAGATTTTAACGTTATCAAAATTGAATTTGTGGTTCAGTTTTTGTACGTGTTCTAAAAGGGCTGTTTTATTGCTGTTTGATTTGCTAATTTTTTTAGTGTCGTATTTATGCTGATTTACTCTTTTATATAAATTCTGCTTAGTTTCTCCAATATAATGTTTATTGCAATCCAAGCAGTCAATCTTATATATGACATCTTTTTTATTCATATGTTCTATTTCGTTCTTTGTTATTATATTTTTTATTTTATTCGTGTTATATAATGCAATGTCTATTTTAAAATTTTCATTTTTTAATTTCTTGATTACTTTTTGAGTTAATTCTGGTATATATATATATTAATCTTTTATATTTCTTAATATATATTGTATTGTTTATATTATTTGTTATTTTTTCATTATTTTTAACACTTTGATCTATATCTTCTATTTTATTTTCATTATTCATTGTATTACCATAATATTCGGTTATTTTCTTTTGTTCCATTACTCTAGTGTTTTTTTATTATTATTTGTGTTTGGTTTCAGTATATTATCATTCTTTATTTCATTTCTTAATATTGTTTATTATTATTTCCATTAGTTTCATTATTTTTTTCATTATTTATATTCCTATGCCACATTTTATTAATTATTTTAGTGGGCACCATATTGTCTCCCAAATTCTTAATAATCTCTCTCTTTATTTCGTTAGTGTAAATTTCATCTGTTGATATTATAGCTGTTTTTATATAGTTTTCTATGGTATTTAGTTTTTGGTGGAGGGGGTGGTGGCTGTAAAAATTCAATAATCTATTACTTGATTCTTCCTTCTTTGTCCATTTAGTGTTTATTTTATCTTTGTTTTTTACTATTAACATATTTAAATATTTAATTTTATTTTCACTCATATTCTCTCTGGTAAATTCTAATTTTTTATTCATTTTATTAAAACTATTAAATATTACATCCATTTCATTATTGTTTGTTTGTTTGTTTGTTTCGTTTAACGTCACTTTATGCTGCTATGGCTAATCGGACGATGCTACGGTGGGAGTCTTTCTCCATTAATTTAATTTAATAATTTATATTTTTTACTATTAAATTTTTATTCAAAATTAAATGCAGCTAATAGTACTATATGGATAGAAAAATAACTTAAAATATGAATAACTAACTGGATGATAACTTAACAAACTAATAAATGCTAATATATAGTACTAACAATAATAACTAACTGCTATATATTAGACTTTAGGATTTAAATTAATAAAGGCAATATTTGCGAGAATTAACCCTTCTCGGAAAGATTGACTCGGCTGGGTGTTATTACTTCATAATATTTGGGGGAAACAATATTTATAACATTTTCCTGTTTAAAACTCCTTAGAAATCAGTGAGTGGGTTCGTTAGGCCAGGGGGGTGGGGGAGATGCTTCAAAAAGGGATGATTTTTTTATTTCGAGGTCTACTCTATTTGTGCTGTTCAAGTTTGCTGTCTCGCTCTCATTATCTTCAGCTGCACCGAACCGGGATCACGGCTTCCCATCGAGGAAGCTTTACCTAGGACTTAGCATCTTCCTCTAATTAAGATAAGTCTAGGTTTAAGTTGTTTGGTACTCCATAAGTTTTAATTTAGTTAATGATCTCTACTTCTATTGTAATTTTAAATGTCAACCTTATATGAATATACAGTGTTTTTAAATTAAATTACTTTAATGTCACTCATTGAATTAAATCCTACAGATTACCTTTCATTCTAATTAACTCAATTCATTTATTTGGCCCCATGCATACCTCTGGAAAAGAGGTTATATCTTTATGTAATTAATTATTTTAAACATTATTTATAATTTTTCAGGCACTTAAGTCCTGACTGGCATCCCTCTTAGATTAATGCTGATCCGGACTCGACAGAGAGAAGGGACATAGCAAAGGAGTTTTTCACTACGCTTCAAGCTATGGAGCACCGATGATTACAAAATAATATAATTAGAACAATAGGAAAGGGAACGTTACTTAAAAATAAAAAATAAATGGCAATGTTCATTTATTAACAGCGTAAACTACGAACCATAACAGAAGCTATTAATCTAAAATCTTTAAATTTTCATTCAAAATTACAGCTAACTGAGAATAACTTATAAACAAAATTATAGTCCAATCCTCTAACGCTGACTGAAAAATGTAAACAAAGTTAATAAACGTAAGTTTTTAGTTTATAGGTTAGGCCTACTCAAAGAAAATATGAATCCTATCATATTATAACAAATAAATGAAATCGAACATTTTTAAACCTAAATTTTTTACCTGTAAATTCCTTAAAATGTAACTGAGTAGTAGTATAACAAAAACAACAAGTAAATATTTCTTTTTTTACAGGAATATAGGAAAATGAATTTCAGCATACAAATGAGGTGCGAGTTGGTAAGACTATGTGGGGTACCTCAAGGGTATGAACTTTCTCCTATACTGCGAAAGTCGGAGGAATGAGGTTTTCCGTGTACTTAATAGAAACTTAGTTTTCATACTGATTTTTAAAAATTCCGAACTATTTTTTTTATTTCCCATTTCCCCACTACGATCAGAAATCCTAAAGTAAGAGAAAATCCCCACACCTGACAAGACTGGTTCACCTTTACCTGATGAAGGCCTTTAACTATTAGCTAAAAGAATTTTTCTATTTCATTCAATTTATGAGGTTATAGAAAATAAGGCTTTTAGTAATTCTAGTCTAGTTTATGGGTCCCATGATTTTTTTTTTCAAGCAAGAAATCAAGATATCGCTCTATGGTATTTAATATAGAATTTTATTCCTAAGTTATTACTATTTTTATTAGTAATATTTAGACTTTGGATAAAAACTACGGCTGAGGGTAAAATATATGTGCATATATAATATATAATATTCTAAAGTCGATCCTTGAAGCGGCCTATAAAACTGAATTCTTAAGTACATCAAGCTCATAAAAAGTTTCCCGTAAAATTGTCATAGTGATCATAAACCGCATAATAAATAGTGAATAGTGAATAAATATTTGTCGGTGGGTATTAGGAGCCTAGTATTGGAAAAAATATATTTCATCTATAAACTATTTAGTACAAGAATATATTCGCAGCGATAAGTTATATTCAAATAACCACGCCAGGGTTTGAATATCCCCGCTATTTCAGGGATAAAAAGTAGAGGGAGGGCCTATAGGAAATCTATGGCATGTCCTATCTTCCAGCGGCTGCTCCTTCGGCTGGAAGAGATCTCTGGAGAGTTTCCAGCCTAGCAACTTACTTAAGGGAGCGATCTTGTTTTTTATACACCTGCAAAGATACTTTATAGTCATATTAGTAGATATTTATACTTATATGGTCCAAGAAAAGAAAATATGATTTCATTGCTACTATAATACAATATAGATGTAATGGACTGTTCATAAAATTATAAATTTTCTATCCTATAGTATCATTTCATAATATTTCATTGTCCCTTGTTGAACATTACCTAGAACTCCAACTGGAAAAAACTGTTTACAATCGACATACAAGACTAAAACGACAAGAAACTTCACCTCGTTTGCGACTTATTTAACATTCACTCGATAAATGCTTTGATGATTATATTCAAAAGAGGCATTTACATGACTGTAATTAAACCTACTTGGACATTCGGTGTTGAGATCTGTGGTTCCACTTAACCACCCAATTCTTCTTGTATCAAATCATTGCAATCCAAAATCCTTTGAACAATTCTTATCATAATTGTCACTAATAAACTTAATTTACCATATATCGCAAATTTAGCCGAAACCAGATTGCGTTTTTTTAATAGTAAACTCGTTAACCGTTTAAATCCATTAGACTCTTAACTTGCTCCCCATTCTATTCTTACAACCCTCCTAGGTGACTGAATAGAAGATGGCTACGGGAACTTCTCAAAAAGAACTTTTAATGAAAGGGGTCATCTGTGGTGTAGTGGTTAGCATAGCAGCCTCCTAAACCCAAGATCGCGGGTTCGCAGCCCGGCAGATAACCTTAGGATTTTTTAAAGGGAGTAAAAACTCCTTAGCTATGCCGTCCTTCGGAAGGGACGTAAAATGATGGTCCCGAGCCTGTGCGATGTCAGGTACTCGTTAAAAATCCCTATCCTAATTATACCTGGATAGGCAAAATTTAGGACTCCCACCGTAGCATCGTCCGATTAGCCATAGCAGCATAAAGTGACGTTAAACGAAATAAACAATAAACTTTTAAAGAAGTACTACCAGCAAATAGTTGCTATACAAGCAATTGATATGTTATAATAAACATTATAATTACATTTACAGGATGTCTATTTTTTTTTTGTATTTAGTTGTAAGTTATAATAAATATATAAATAATAAAAAAAAAAACTATTTTTTCCTTGTAACACATATAAGACTGGTTAATGTTTAAATAAAATTTAATTATCATTATTTTATGACCGACATTTTTATAAATATTACAATTGGTCCTAAATAAAAGCAATATGTTGTTAACAAAAACCTTGCCGAAATTTCATGCATACATATTCACACAACAATTTCTCGGTAAAAAATCGGTAATAAGATAGGAGTGGAATTGAAAAATCACTTTTGAAATATTTCTTAATAAAACTAGTAAAGTCAAAAATCAAATAAATTAATTTTTGTTTTCAAGAACTTATGCCAAAAATTTCGAATAGAGTCAAGCTAGAAATTTCAAATTCATTCTTTAATCATTAAGAAATAAAGTGTTAAACAACTCGACACGTATTGAAAAACCCTAATTAACATTGTTATATTAAAAGAATTTTCACTAGTAATAAAAAAAAATTGGAGAAATCTTTATACTTAGAAACAATAATTATTCTCATTTTCAAATCGCTAAGGAGGGTAATAGAAAAGAAAATATTACCTATATTTTCGAATAAGAAGCCGTAAATCATTATGAATTCATTCCAGAAAGCAGAACCGCTGATTCAGAACTTTATAGCGTTCTTTTACAAATAACGTATGATGAAATTCAGCGTTGGATCACATTATACATTCCAACCACACTTCATTACACGAAAAAAAAAAAAAAAAGTCAGAAACGGGTTTAGGTTTTCATGTATTCTGCTTTAAATATGGACCTTCTACCTTTCGACAACTGTCTCTTCCGGGTAATGATTATATCCAAGCGAAAAACTTTATTTCTATGGTCGAATTCAAATTCAAAGTAAAAAATTCCTGTGTTAAAAAACCCAAATAAGAAATCATAGTGACAGAAAAATAAAAAAAACTAAATAAGGTGACCAACAGTTAGAGCCGGTAACATATTGTTGGCAACATAGAGACATATTAATGAAACCAGCTGTTCTCCGCTGCCAGTTTGTCACTGCTATTTCAGCTGGGACCATTTGGGGATTAGTGGATTCTAACCGCTGATATATTGTACCTTATATCTCCTCTGTTCTTAAATATGATCTGCCATAATCAAAGTTATTTATTGCAGGAACTAGGGGGGAGGAGGGAGTAAGATAAAGGTGGGTTTAGTATTATAAAGAAATTAAGCTGCGGGAGGCTTAAGATATTAAGAAGAGACAAAGTAGGAAGAGGCCTTCATTTTTCTCAAGATCAATGATTTAGGTAGACTCCCTAGCACCCTCTCGCTCCTTCATATTTTAACAGCCCTACTAATTATTTCCTTTACAGCATCTGATAAATTATAGATTATATTAAATTCCTATCTCTTACGGAAGTTAGCAGGCTTCTAACAAACATTACCTTCATCAGCCAGAACTCGTTTAACAACAACGGCTGTTGTATATTGGTTCCTCTATAGATTGCTGCATATTGGTACGTCAGCACACAAATTTATCCTCCAGACGGTTGTCTGGATAAAATTGCTTGTAAAGCAACAACTACTCATTGGTAGCACTTCAATAAGTTGCATATTAAAAGGTCTCGAAGACATATAATATAATAATATTTATAATCTACTATATATTTGTCAAATACCACTCACTCATTTAAAACGAAATCTCATAAACCACCGAACGGATTGGAATGAAATTCGATTGTAGTTTCCTCTAGGGCCGCAGGTGCTCGCTAAGAAAGGAATTTAAAAAAATCAGCCTGGATCGCGGCTAATTCGCGAAAAATGCGATTACAATTTTTATTGAGTGAATAATAAAATATTAATTGTCATATGGTATTTGGAGATTAGCTAAGTTAAAAAATAGGTTAGATGTTTAAGCCGCACACTTTGACCACAAATTAAGTTCCTTTTAGCTGTAAACCAACAAAAACACAATTGATGTCGAAACCTTATAATATGGTACTTTCTGTGAACTGTGATGGTGGCTGCAGAGGTGGACCCTTACAAGTTTGAGTTGTTTCGAGACGAGAAGCTATTAAAAGACTTAAGACTTATGTTAAAGAGGAGGTTAAAAGACTTATGTTCTCTGGTGATGACATGAAAGGCCAGTTCGATGTAGGGACAAAAAACTGATAAAAATCAGTGAGTTCTGTCAAGCGTTTGATTCTCTTCAGTATCGTGTCATGTTCTACCATGGAGAAGATGGCTACAGTATTAACATCCCTCAGCGTGACCCAAACACCAATACACCACTTAAGAAAACTGTGCCTGCAGCTGATTTTTACGCCTGAATGTTAATGGAGCGAGGAGGTGAAGAACCTTATTTATTTTAATGTTGTAATCTCCTCAACCAATTTATGCTTGATATTTACGCAAAAATAGAAACCGAAAGACTAAACTTTATTCGAAAAAATCAAAAAAGTTGAGAAGTTGAGACTATATTCACTTAAAGTATGCCATAAGAAAAGCTAATGGTCTGGTATCAGAGCTGGGTAAGATGGTAGTGCTGCCTCGAAGCTTCACTGGAGACTATCAAAATAACATAAAATTATCTTTTGCAAATTGTCAAATTTACTTATTGAAATTATTCTAAGAATGGAATTCTTTAGGTTTATTTAAGTAATAACAATTATCAACGTTAAGCTTATCTTTTACTGATTTAAGTTGTCCTTAATCCTAATGATATTAAACCGTAGCGGAGCTCAGGCACTTTCAGCTAGTATTTAATATAAATTAAATTAAATAAGCAGTAATTTAAAAAAATACCAAGCAACATTAAATTTAGAAAATATTAAATTAATACTGTTTATATTCGTCCTTGCATGTGATTTTAAACATATTCTGGAGAGGAACGAGGCGATTGGTGGTGTCAGCATCGAGCCTTTGGGTTCTTATTATTATTTCTGGGCCAAACGTGCATCCATGTCGATTCGTCTAGAACAGGGGTCTCCAAACTACGGCCCGCCAGTGTCATTAATGCGGCCCGCGACAATAATTTGTAGTTGTTGACCAATTTTACTTGTACTAATCATTAAAAGAGATTTAAGATGCTCATCGGTTAACAAAGTTGAAGTACTGGGGCTAGTGTTTCAATGTCTGTAGCAAAAGGATTTTGATAAATCTTATGACATCAAAAACTAAAATACGAGTATCAAAATTTATATTCAAAGCACTCAAAGCTTCGACTGCAAAATCGACGGAAAACTGAGATTCAGTAATGTGACTGAATATTTCCCATGTTTTAATGTTGTGAAACACTTTTTACGAAATTGTTATTGAAAAAGTATTATTTTCTGCTAGAACGGATTGACATAAGTGTATAAATCAGGTATAAGCTGGTTTTCTCCTTGCAACCTCAATCTCAGTTCGTGCACTTGTTTAATTCGGATGGATTACGATGGTATTCATTAAAAAAAATTTCGATCACTCCTAAAAGTTCAAAGAAATGCATTACCTATATCCGCATGTAACCACCAGCTATCGCCAAGTGTCGTGGTTGTAACAATACAGTACAACACTATAGTAATTGAACTAGCGAATTTAGCAAGCGTATGCACGCTCAGGGTGCGTGCTCAGCGACCAGTCCAAAAATTATAGATACTAGTAGAAAAATTAAAACAGTGTTGGCCCTTGGAACCTTTGGAAGTAATCAGTATGGCCCGAAGGCTGAAAAGTTTGGAGACCCTTGGTCTAGAATATTTGAGAGTGGATTGTATAATGGTTTAAAAATTTGGAGATTAAAGATGAATTTCTACAAACTCCAGAAAATTATAGTGTACCATCATATATAATAATGAAATGATTATTATATTGCCACAAAATATACGTAGAAGTTTCTGCACTTTTAAGTATCTAATATTTAAAGGATCACGGGAAAGAAAGTTGTAGTGCAAACAGAGGGCTATATGACAGTATCATTTAGGCAAGAAAAAATATAGTCATAACTTATATTAAAAACTATCTGAATAACAAACAATAACGAAATGGCGTAAAAAACCTTGCAGTTAAACGCCTCAACACAAACCCTAACCCTAATAATTTATATTATACGGAATATATTAAATATATAAGGTATTAACCAAAAAAGAATAAATACAGACCAAGCACCGAATCTAAAAGTTTAAACGATGTGGCTTTAATCGTTGGCCTGACTTAAAAATGCTTATGAGCTGCCTCAACATACTTTAAATTAATAATGATAAATTGTGAATTGGAAATTGAGGAAAATCATTAGAACAATTATATCTTGATGTGATATATATTACAATTTGGAATTATATATTATAATAGGAAAACATATAATTTGGTAAAATAAATTATATGTTAACTGAGAAGCAGTTGCATGCCAGGCTAAGAACAGTTCGTCGGACCCCTGCTGTGTGCAGAGTGGAGTGTGCTATTACCGAACCGGTAGGTGGCTTGCTACTTAAATTGTTTTTCCTGCCCTTCGAGTATATTTAAGTCAACTATAGCTATTAAAAATTTCAGAGGCTATATATATATATACACACATATTACCAAATATATATAAATATATTCAAGTCCTACAAGATAAAAATAAAAGAATAGGAATAAACTCTAAAACATATTTTATATTACTGAAACAAGATTAAGGCGGATTTGCATTCAGAGTGCACATTTAACCCTAAAGTGACACAACTCATTAATCTGTATTATAAGATATCACCAAGTTAAAATGCATAATGTGAAACAGCATTAAATCCTGCCCTCTACAGTCATTAGTATTCAGTTAGAAAACCACTCAAACTGATAGTTTCTATTTTAATTTATGCCTTAGAATACATTTAGTTGTTCGGACATGAATTATTATGTTATTTAGAATTTTCATCTACCGGTCATAGGTAGCACATTTTAATGTATTTTAAAAACAATGTCCTTATTTATGGCTGTACTTATACTGCCAACTCTATCACAATTCTATCTTTAACGAGCCCCTATCTATTACCAAATATAGTTTATATGTTAAACTTATTATTCAACGAAAAACAAAAAATCATTTTATTTGTTCTTAATACCGGTACGACTCTTGATTTTCGATACAGATATATCCGTTTAAAAATAAATTGTTATAACAATAAGCAATTCATGTGAGAGTAATAAAAGCAAACATATATAATTTTAAAAAAAAATCAGTAAACATCATGTAGCATTTATTATATGCAACATATTATATCTAATTACAATTCAGATAAGGCAAAAAAAAAAAATAAATAATTTTAATATTTTTTTTCTAAGAGGATAATTACTGTGATGGTTCTGGGTTTCATTTATTACTTACAAAATCGCAAATGTTACTAAAATTATTTAATAATCAGATCGGGGGATGCTCTGATATTTCTCTTAAAGTTAATAAAGTATTAGAGAACAATAGTCACCATGGACATGTTATAAAATTTAAAATAATATCTATTCTGTTTTAACAAAAAGTCTCTTAAGAATAACTAAAAAGTATATTAATAAAAGTGTCTGGCTTATTTAATTTTGTTAGTTCATCAGCTTCAATAATCCTAATTCTGATTCTATCTATTAAGTTTCCAATATAGAATACACATTTTCACCAATAAGACGTTTAGCTTCGGATTGGAGGGACCTTCCTAGGGCACAACCTGCTATATTGTAGATACCATTAATTGGAGAGGAAAACCAGACGGTTGTGTATGATTTTGTCAAGATCTTCTCATTTTATAACAATTGAGCTAAAAACAGTAAATCCTTACCTAAATACTGAACCCAAGATCCTTCATGGGGTCATCGGTACGGTAATAGTATTCAAGTATAAGTGACCAGATTTTTTTTTTTGATTTTGTTTTTCTCAATTATCACAATATTTCTTGAATTGTTCGTTATAATAGACAAACGATCTCGAGAAATTAGTCAGCTTTTAAATTTACATCGGATTGGAAATAACCATTTTCTCAAATGAGGATAATCTCCGTATGATAAAAAAATAATTAAATAAAAGAGGCACGCAATATCACCTTAAAATTGTTTTGCTAAAAAAAGAACTTAGACATTTCGCTAAGGCATATTTTCAAGCCCTCCTAAATTATCAACTATTATTATAATTTTTCATATACAGGGTGTTCAGTATTCGATGTCCACCCTCTTTTTTTTTTTTTCTTTCATTTAAGCAAATGATTATTTCCAATCAGATGAAATATTTAGAAACTAACTCATTTCTCGAGATCGTTTGTCTATTATAACGAACAATTCAAGAAATTCTGTATAATTGAAAAAAAATACATATGGTCACTTATACTTGAATATCACTACCGTACCGATGACCCCATGAAGGGTCTTAGTTTCAGTATTTAGGTAGAATATTAAACACCCTGTATAAAATTTGTAATATAAAAAAAAATAGACATAGTAAAAGAAAGGGACAGTTAATACTTAAATATTATAGAACATATCGCTCGTCCGGTGGGACAAAGACGCAACTATAAAAATAAAATTATATAGGAATAGCGAGAAACTGAAATTAAATACTTCCAACCAAATAAGTAATATTCATATATTCTTGTGGATTAGCGAGGTTACAAATCAGTCAATATTTATACCGATGTATTGAGCTTTTCGAAGCGCTTTTGACAAACAATTGCTTGTGAAACAACTACCCACCGGTAGCACTTCAATAAAAGTTCTATTTGAGAAGGTCCCAAGGTCATCTTCTTTTCCGACGCCTCGGAAGGTTATCTGGAATAGGATGGGAAGCAAGTTGAGAGACTAGTGGGTCTGAATGGTTATGAAGTTTACTATGAAAGGATAGGTATCTAGTTTGGGCAGCAACATATGGAATATTTAGGTCTTAATGGATGTGTTTATTTGTGACAAAGTAAGGAGCATTAAGGATTTTTTGAACGATTTTGGATTGTAAGCGTTACAAACGAGATGAGTTAGATGGATCAGTAGAGCCGCAAAGCCCAATTCCTTATGTCCAAATAGATCTGATAAATGTCATTCAAATGAATCTTTTGTAGAAAATCGGAAGTTTTGAGCGTTTGTCTAGTAAATGTTGAAGAAGCTAGAAACGACGAGCAGTTTCCTGTCTTTTGAGACTTGTATGTGGATTCCAAGTTAAACGTTTGTCCATTTGGAGCCCTAGATAGCGAGTCTGTTTAACTTGGATCAGTGGAATGTTATTAAAGGATACTGTAGGACAGAAAGTCGTTGGTTTACGACGAAGGGTAAAGGTTATTTGATGAGATTTCTTTAGATTTATTTTAATTCTTCAGTTTTGACACCATTCTTAAAGGTTTATGATATGCGATTGGAGTGTTTGAGATGCTATGAAGGCATCATTATTTATTGATAACACACATGTGTCATCAGCATACTTAGTGAGGACAGTACTAGGATGTGTAGGGATGTCAGCTGTAAATGTAACTTCCTTGAGGAACAATCGGAAATGTAAATTTAATAAACAAATAAAAACTACCAGTTTGAATTGTTTTCTAACTGTAGAGTAAATAATGCCATTAGATAAGGTGGTATTACACTGCCCTCTTTGTCTCATTGCAGAACCGTGAATATTAAATGGTTTCGACCCTTCTAATTCAATGCCACGCTGAAGAATAGGGCAGTTTTTATAGCACAATTAGTATGTAGATTGGATAATCCATTCCATTCCATTATGAGGGGGCATTCGCTATGCGGACAAAGGGAGGGACAATTAGAAAATTCTAAGTAGAATACCTTCTCATCAAGCCAATTTTGAAGATAGTACAATTAATTTTATTAGTAACATTTCTTTTAATTTTAATAGATAAGTTACTAAATAAATGAGTTATAATAATAAAAATTATTAATAAACTTAAGAGGAAACGTCCTCTATATCTATATGTCATATAGATATATGAATTTTGTTACAGATTGAAGGAGTTATTGTTTGTTTATTTCGTTTAACGTCACTTTATGCTGCTATGGCTAATCGGACGATGCTACGGTGGGAGTCCTAAATTTTGCCTATCCAGCTATAATTAGGATAGGGATCTTTAACGAGTACCTGACATCGCACTGGCTCGGGACCCCCATTTTACGTCCCTTCCGAAGGACGGCATAGCTAAGGATTTTTTACTCCCTTTAAAAAATCCTAAGGTCATTTGCCGGGCTGCGAACCCGCGATCTTGGGTTTAGTAGGTTGCTATGCTAACCACTACACCACAGGTGACCCCTTAAAGGAGTTATACACTCACATTCAAATGTTAATATTTTTACTTGCATTTTATCTTTCCTGGGGATTCAATATCTTTATATATACATATTTTTTACAATTCATGGGGCCTCTTCAGAAACTGTTTCAATCACTCCTTGAAGAAGTCTCCAAGAAGGATGAAATATAACATATGAAAATACTGACACCTCTAGAGAGATAAACTAGTTCAGCCAGTTATGAATTTACTGACACGCTCTAGGTTGGTGTTGCTCGGATCAAAAATTTGATAACAGTTTCCTGATCAAAAATTTAATAGGGAATATTTTTGTTACATAACACTTGTCGCATGGAACTACCTACGTATGGAGCTACGTTAGTTTGAATGAAAAAAGTCGCATAATGTCTGCATTTTTTAAATTTTGAGGCCTATTTTCAATTGACTTCAAAAAAGAGGAGGTTCTCAACTCGTCTGTATTTTTTTTTTTTTTTTTTTTTTGCGTGTGTATGTTACGCGATTACTCCATTAATTCTGAATCAATTTTGATTATTCTTTTTTAGATCGGTAAGGCATACTTTAGAGGTGGTCCCATAAAAAATATTTTGAAATCAACGCAGCAATCTTTAAGAAACATCAAAAAAACATTTCATAAAATCACTTATTAACTGTTATGATTTTTCTTAAAAAGTGCTGCGTTGATTTCAAAATATTTTTTATTGGACCACCTCCAAAGTATGCCCTACCGATCTAAAAAAAGAATCATCAAAATTGATTCAGAATTGAATCACAAACAACAAACAAAAAAAAAATAATACAAACGAGTTGAGAACCTCCGTCAATTCTGAATAAATTTTGATGATTCCTTTTTAGATCGGTAGGGCATACTTCAGAGGTAGTCTCATAGAAAATATTTTGATATCAACGCAGCACTTTTTAAGAAAAATAAAAAAAAACAGTTAATAAAAATCACTATTTTTCAGGGTAGCTTGAAGATCGAGAATTGACTGTATAAATAAAAATACACTCACCACTAAAAAGTAAAAAATAAAAATAATTTTTAGGAAAAAAACAATACCGACTTCAAGATTAAACCTACATATACAAACTTGAATTAAAAAATAAAAAATAATATTTTAATTGCTTCGAAACAAAAACCATTAAATGACAATCAATGAAATTGTCGATACTTATATACCAATTCACAACTTATGATCAGTTATTTTTGGAGTCGGTGCCAACCAAAACTAACAGAATTTTAAAAAAAATGGTAATTGTAAAGATCTTCCCACTGTTTCATCACCGCCACACCGTCTCGGGCCATTCGAAAGTGTATTGCAGAGGCAGGATCAAACTGCCATTCTTGGCTGGCACCGACTCCTGTATAACTGATCATAAATTGTGAATAGGTATATAAGTATCGATAATTTCGTTGATTGTCATTTAATGGTTTTTGTTTGGAAGCAATTAAAATATTTTTTTTTATTTTTTAATTCAAGTTTGTATATCTAGGTTTAAGCTTGAAGTCGGTTTTGTTTTTTTCCTAAAAATTATTTTTTACACGTTCTAGATCAGTTGGTGTTGTTCGTATTAAAAATTTGATAACAGCTTCCTGATCAGAAATTTAATAGGGAATATTTTTGTTATATAACACTTGTCGCTTGGATCTACTGTTTAGGAGCTATAATGGTTTGAACGAAAAAAGTCACATAATGTCTGCATTTTTTAAGCGTTAAGACTGAGGCACTCTCATGGTGTTTCTCGAATCAAACATTTGACGAAAGTTTCCCTATCAAAAGCAGTAGATTACATACATAATGCAGGATTTACTGTTTTTACCAGTTTGGAAGAAATTGTTTTTGTTTTTTGCTATTTCCTATAGCCCATTAGACAAAAAGACAAAATGTACATCGTTTTTTTTTGTTTTTTTTGCGATATAAAAGAACCAGAACTATTGAATAGAATTCGGCGTCAGACAGTCTAGTTCTCCCGGTTAGTAAGATTTTTTTGAACCCTCGTTTTCCAACACTGACTCCTGCAGCACTGAGAGGCTGTTTCTTATGATGAAATATTGCTTGATGATACCCGAAAAGATCATTACACTTACACTTACATTCACTCTTCTCTCCCTCCTAAATATATATCTCGCTCCTCAATGTTTTTATTTGCACTTTGCCTGCTCTAGTGAAGTAATCGCATTAGCTCAATGAATGGGAAGGCACTATCCCAGAGCTCGGCCCTGCGCCCAACCTATTTCCAGCCGTTCCCTTCCCATGCATATTTAACACAACTGTTTTTATCCATTACCTCTTAGAATATTTAATTCAACTTCCCCCTCGCAAATATTATACCAAATATAAAATTTTACGTTTTGTTAATTTCTTGAAATAAGTAATAAATTATTTTATTATATATATATATATATATATATATATATATATAGAGAAAAAACTCAATACTAAATACTGACAAAAATATAAGAATGGGACTCAAGAAGACTATTTTTTTTTTTTAATAACTACTTCTGATATTCCACTAATCCCCATTGAATAGGACTCCACTTGGACAAACGTCTAACTTGGAATCCAGATACAAGACTAAAGCGACAAAAAGCTGCCCGTCGTTACAGACTACTTCAACATTTACTAGACAAACGTTCAAAGCTCCCAATTAATTACAAAAGACTCATATACATGACTGTGATTAGACCTATTTGGACTTTAGGAGTTGAGCTTTGTGGGCTCCACTAAACCATCCAATTAATCTCGTATTCAATCCTTACAATCCAAAATCCTTCGAAAAATCCACAATGCTCCTTACTTTGTTACCAATAAACTTATCCATAAAGATCTTAATGTTCCATATGTTGCTGATTTAGCCCACATCAGATACCTATCCTTTCATAGTAAGCTCCTTAACCACTCAAATCCGTTAGTTTCTCAACTTGCTTCCGACTCCATTCCTGACAATCCTCCGAGGCGTTTGAAAGGAAGATGACCTAGAGACCTTTTAGTGTAGAATTTTATAAAGTGCTACTGATGAGTACCTAGTTCTTTTCAAGTTTTGAGATGTTATTGTGATCGTTGTCAATACATTTACTTGATGTATATTTTTTGTAAAGGTATACATTTTTTTAGAAAATGTTAGAAAAAGAGCAAAAACTCTAAACCAATCCTCCCTCTGCTCATGGTGTTTTCATGTGACATACAGATACTTGGGTAATCCAACAAAACACCATGATAATCGCTTAATGAAACTCTGTATTTTAAACAAAATAAACTCTTATTGGAATATATAGAAAATAAAAAAGTTATTGTTTATTAGAAGATAAAAGAAAACTATCAATGAAGCGACGCCAGATCACAGGAGTCCGTTATTACAACTTCTATAACAAAAACGTGGTTTCCTCAAACAAATCTTTAAATCATCACATATCTTCAACGGATTGGAATAGATGGTGCTGTCAGCTTAATTTTTCTTCATTTTCGGTCTAGTTTCACTCGATTTTTTTCACATTTTTAAGGAGAAAATTACAGGCATCCTAGAGCAGGTTGTTATTTTTTCGGTCACAAAACTACTCTCCTCAAATTTAAAAATTGGCAGTTCTATATGAATGCCAAACTTGGCCGCTTATTTTAATTGTTGAACAACGCCTTGAAGTATTCGAAAATAAAGTAGTGCATAGAATATTTGGGCTGAAAAGGATGAACTTTCCGAAGAATTTAGAAGGACCATAATTTCGGAAGATATATCTAGCAAATATAGTTCAGGTAATTGCAGCACAATGGTTACAAATGTTTTGTAAAGTCATTCGAATTAATAATGACCGAATTCCAAAAGACGTAATTAGTTATGAGCTGTCGAGCAGACCGAGACGTAAATGGGAGCATAGTATGGCTGATCTTGGATGTTTGGGCTTCGATGGAGTGAGTCGGAAAGAGGTGCGAGGTCAAAAGTTGCTGTTGTCGACATCGAATCTTCGGGTTTGTTATGCCTTTTATTTATTTATTCAATATTATTCTATTTTTTAATGTTATCATTCATTTATTTTATAACTTGTATAAGTATATTGTATAATAAAATAATAATTACAAGACAGAAAACGATTACAAGAAATGGGCCTTTGACATACAAAGCAAGCTACATCCTTCATTACATGCAAAACTAATTGCAACAATAGACGAGACAAAACTGCACAAGACATTTACACAGACGGTAGTAAGGACGGCGAAAATACTGGATGCGCATTTACTCTAAAACAACACGCACAATATGATGAACAGTACCGACTGGGAAAATGTTGCTCAAACAATCAGGCCGAAAAACTAGCCGTACTGATGGCCTCCGATTATATCATTAAATATTCAAACCAATTTTCGTCAAAAAAATTTAACATTTATACTGACAATAACATTTTGATACATATATAACATTAGAAACCCCAAATCTCAGGACTTACTGACGGAAAAAATAAGACAAAATATATTAAAATTACTGGACATGGACTTGAAAGTTACAATTAAATGGATTAAGGGTCATAGTGGGATCATGGGAAATGAACTAACAATTAAAACTGGAAAAGGCTGCTTCGAGAAACAGTTTCCTCCCAATTACATATGACAAAGTCCCTATAACCTATATCAAGAGATGCATTTTGAATGACATGATAAATGTTTGGAATCAAAACTGGCAACAAACTACAAAAGGACGACCTCTACACAACTTTATTCCAGATATCACACTTACCAATTACGACAAAATTAAAAGTACACATTACAAAGTGACCCAATTCTTGACCGAACACGGACAAAGTAATGCCTACTTGAACCGATTTCATCTAACTAACCCATCTACATGCCACTGCGACAGAAAAACACAACAGACTTTTCATCACATTCTATACAACTGCCCTCCTTTTGACAACAAGAGAGTACACCTTATAAAATCCATAATATTAAAAAGAGACAATTGGCCGCTTCCAGAGAAGGATATTTTTAATAAATATCTCAAGGAAATGAAAAAGTTTATCACTGAATGTGATTTAGAACTCCTCAAAGAAGTGAAGAAGACGACCAACGACGTGGAGCCGATCTCATTGATGTTTTTAGTTTTGTTTTTATTTGTTTTGTGTGTTTTATTCAAAGAAGTGAAGAAGACACTTATGTTTTTTAGTTTTGTTTTATGAAATTTTCACTTAATTTTATGTTAGATACATGTAATATGCTAATTGCATGGAGCATGTACAGATATTTAAATACACGCCCCTCTTATAGGGTTACTGTAAGAGGGAAAACAAGAAAAAAAAAAAAACTTATATAGTTAGATGTTTTTATGTATATTTTTATATAAATTCATTTTCATCTATATTACTTATTGCCCTTAAGTGAAACAGCTAAAATGAAAAAACAAAATCCTAATATTGACGGAAATAGTTATAACCTAATCTGAATTATTTTCCTAAACTTTTTTCATCAGGCTAAATAAGATTAAATGATTACTATAGTCAAACTTAAACGAATCTAATAAGAGGTTTAGTCTATCTCCAAGTTTGGCTAACTTGGCTAACGAAGTTCACCAAGTTCCCTAGATCTGTGGAGTTTGTGCTATTAAACCTGATCTCCTTATACAATTCTGTTTTATTACCATCGGCATAGCCTGAACAAATAAATAGTTTTCATTAAAGCAACTTAATTTAAATGACTTTTACGATTCAATAAATTGTTAATATTCTCCTCTTTCTACTCATATTAATTATGAAATACCAAATTTCCTCGCAAATAATTTTTTTCATCTATTGTAACAAATAATAAATAAAGGGAATATAAATATTAGCGAACCCGTAGGCTCGAAGCTGACAGTACCAACATTCGACCGCAGACTTCTCTCCAGCAGAGTTTAATATCAGGATTATTTTTCTCTTTTAGTTAAATGTCCAAAGGAATAAATATTAAAAGTTGCCGTACTCAAGGGCAATCATTCGATCAGAATGAATTCATTCTTAAATGCTTATAATGAAACAAATAAAAAAAAAATATAGGTATAAAATAATAAAAATCAGCTAGTATAATTGTCTTATATATCCTAATTCTAATAAATTCCTGGAGGGTAAGCGCAAACTGAGTAGCTCTGCGACCGAGAAATAACAAGCATTTCCAGCTTTTAATCTTGCCTTCATTGTTGATTATTTTGTTGTTTATTTTGGCTCTAGGTCCTTATGTACTCCAACTAGAGCAGGAAGGACAGGTTATCCTTCAGGTCACCTTATCTATTGTAGTGTAGGGTGGGATGGCCATGATTTATGCGTGAGTCCACCACGAAATAAAGCCTTTATTTAGGAGTGATTTCTAAATAATAATAAATACATGGGATTCACCGAATGTTTTATTTAGCACCAATACGGACCTAAAATAAAATTGTTTAACAATGTCTGCTGCCATACAACCAGTCAAACTACCAACCATTTATTTTTTTTACAAAAATAAATTTCTTTCTTATTTAGAAAATTGTAATTACAGTACTAAACATTAACTACATCTTCTACATTTATAGGTCGGGAGACCGTCCTTTGGTACACTCATCTACTATAAAGTGAGTATTCTTTAATGGGAAAAACTCGGCGGTTGGATGGGAATTTGGCCAAATCATCTCTCTTCTCAAAAACATTGGGTAAACAACTATTGAGCTGACAAGTAATGAACACATTA
Organism: Euschistus heros; assembly: GCA_003667255.2. Taxonomy (NCBI): domain Eukaryota; kingdom Metazoa; phylum Arthropoda; class Insecta; order Hemiptera; family Pentatomidae; genus Euschistus; species Euschistus heros. The sequence goes on along the minus strand of RCWM02000106.1, from coordinate 1,758,034 downwards.
CCCTTTATGAATTGTCGTAGTAGAGGTTCTTCTTCTTCTTTCTCTTCCTCTTCGAGCCATTACTGGCGTAGAGGGGCGTCGATCCAGCGCCCCAATCCTCTCGGTCCCAGCACAGCAACTTCATTTCAGCGAGGGTTTTGTTTCTTTTGCCGCTAATCCTCTGGATGTATTGTTTGATAGGAGATCCTTGGGCGACCTCGTGGTCTTTCACTTGTAGGTCTTTCTTCCATGGTCTTTCTGGGTTCCCTCACTTCTAATGTCCAAACCATTTAAGATGTCTGTTTTCGATGGTTTCCTTTAATGGAGGCACCTATAACCGTTCTCTGATCCTTTCTTTCCTAATACAATCTCGCTTAGTTTTTCCTGCTGCTCTGCGTAGGAACCTCATCTCAGCAGCAGTGATACGGCTGACATGCTTATCAAGCATTACCCAGCTCTTGCCGCCGTATGTTAGGATCGCAAGATTTTAATTTTTAATTTAAATACTTAGTAAGAGTTATTCTCTCTTCCAGAACAGTCTAATAGTTTTGGAATAAAAGGGATCTACTAAAACAAGTGATAAGAGGTAGAACATCTAAGAAAATAAATACTGTCAACAAACTTTAAGTCGAAAAACTCGGTAAGTCGATGTGAAACCTATTACCTGATTACGTTTATATGATGAATGGTATTCGATAACTCGAAGTAAAATTTTTGTATACACAACTCCCGAGAATCAAAAAGTCAAATTTCCTGAAGGCGAGAGGCTCTATAACTCGAAGTTTCCTATAACCACGAACATGTACAAACAGTATGTCTCAACCGTATTCTCGCTTTTTCTCGGCACTGTTTCATTTCAAAGACAAGACAGACTTTTATTGTGTTAGTCTTTGAGGCTTTGCAGAAGAAAGTTACAGACTGTTTTGAATAATTTAATTTAACAAATATGTATTTTATTATGTTTTATTTGCATTTGTATCTTCTTTTCTGTTAATTTTTATTACAATAAATTATTTAAAACGCTAAGGTGTTTAAAATTAATTACCCTTAAACACACACACACATATAAAAACTCGATAAATCGAAAAAATATTTTTTGTAAACTCGATATCTCAAAAATTTGTTATCTCGAAAAATTGATAACTCGAAGTAAATGTGTTCACCCTTCAACTTCGACTTTTCCAGTTTTGACTGTACTTAGAAAGAGATCTGGAAAAAAAAAAAAAAAAAAAAAACCTATTATCGCAATTCTACTCTGGACGGTTGAAAACGATTTGTACTACACACAAGTTTACAGCTTGACATCTCATGAACCTCATGGCATTCACAAATGATGATGTATAATTGATTAAGCGATAATTAATGTTTGCCAACAGTTGTGCTTTAGTTACTCAACTAGTTGGAGAGCTCCAACTCGCTGTATAGCTAACTATACAGAACAATAGGGGCTATAGGGCCTGTAGCAATTATCTTCAATATTAATGCATCTCTTGATATTGAGACTTTTGTTCAAAATTCTGAAAATCGATTCTCGATCCTTGATACCTCAGTATAAGAATAAATTTCTATTGAAAAGAATAATCCAATAATGAGAGCGAACCAGATGTTTTAAAAAAACGATAGTTATTCGAGAAATAAATTTTTTTAACAGGGTATAACATTTAGTATCTTCAACAGATAATATAATATAATAGCCACCGTATGTCCTCTTCTACATCATATATCAATTTTTATCTGGACCTTCCTCTTCTTATTGTTTCTTCTGGTCTTTGAAGTTCCATTCTTTCTATATGACGCGACCATCACAGCATAGTTTTTTTTTTTTATAACAGTTAGTGTATCTGTTTCATAATAGAGTTCTCTGGGCTTTACATTGCTTCTGATATGTTGCTCTTTGATTGGGCCGTATATCTTTCGAAGGACTCTTATTTCCTATACTGACATAGCTTTTTGAAGTTCTTTTTTGAGAGTCTATGCTACGCTACAACACCTCAAAACTGATCTTACTACCTTTTTAAATATTTTCCATCGTATAACAACACCTTGTTCCCGCTGCTATTCTGGCTCTAATGTCAGCCCCTACTTCACTATCTCTGTTACTATGCCTCCCAGGTATTTAAATTCACTACAGGTAGGAAACATGTATTCTCCTATATGTTCTCCACCATAATTTGGGTTGCTCGAGGTTTCCATAAATTTAATTTTTAATGAATTGAGCTCTCTCCTGTTTGCTGCTTGGCTGAATTGATTAAACGCAGATAACGTTCTTACAGAGATCACCACGTCATCTGCATATACCATGTGCTGCGAAAGTATGTTATAAATATTTCCACCTGGATTTATGTTGCAGATGGCAATTTTAAGGCATAAGTTAAATTTATTGGACATCCCTGCTTGTCTATTGACTTTACACACTGTTCTATACAGGGTCATTTTTATGAGTATTATAAGCTTGCAATGTTAAACCAGGGGCTGTAATGCCTCCAACATTTAGGTGCGATCCACAGTACCATAAATTTGGCGAAACTCATTGAAGTGGTGATAAAATCAACGTAGGTTTTCTCCAACATTTGTCTTAATGAAAATAAGTGGCCTGTCATAGATGACCAGGGTGGAAACTACTTTGATACTCACCGGAAATGCCTTCACTTCTCTCTTTCAACTCTCTGCAAATGGCTATTTAATAAACAATAAAAATAATATCAGCAGACGGATATCAGTAAAACTTTAAGTCATCTTGTAGATGATAATGTTTACTAAAAAGAAACTATTTAGGTACTGAGCTCTATTTATCTCTTCAAGTGCTCGTTGAACAATACATATATACAGACACACACACACACACACACACACACACATATATATATATATATATATATATATATATATATATATATATATATATATATAGGCTTGTTTTTTTGTTTTATTTTATTTTATTTTTTTAAACCGACCTGAAATTATTTAAGAGTTTCATTCAAGAAAAGGTAAAATGTTTTAAATGAACCAATAGGATTTAACATTTCCTTCACATCCGACCTTCAATCAATTGTTATTTGATACAGTTCATCAGAAACCTTTTGTACTGATGAGCCGGAGCACATTCTGTGATCAGATGAAGCCTTCCAAGTGGTCAAATGACCTTTAGTATGTATAATTAGCAACTTGTAGAGGAAGGCGCCTATTCGTATTCAGAGATTGCAAACATGCCTTAATCATTTAGTGAATGTAAACAAAAATTATTTATTTATGGGTGAAAAATGTATAAGCTCTTGACATGTATCTGTCTTTTGGTTGGGGCTATCCTTTTTTGGTGTAACATTTTTTTTTTTTTTTCATCCTCAAAAGTGTATGTATCATTTAGAAAGGCTCTAGTTCTGTAAGTGGTGCTCGGATCGAAAATTTGCCAAACTTTTCTTTATCAGAAACTTAATGACCAATATTTATTGTTATATAACATTTTTCGCTATTACCTACCGCATAGGAGCTATACAGGGTGTTCGGAAGATCGTTGGCCAAAGAGGTATCTCGGGTAGGGAGGTTCATTTTGAACCTATTTAAGGTCACTTACCTATATACTGAGTCTTACGGGTTTTTTTTTATGAATTTGTTTGTAAAAATGGTCAAATCCAAACATTTATGCCTTATAACTCCGTCTTTTACTGATATATCAACGCCATTTTTTTTTTTGTCTGTAATTACTAATACATTGTCCATGTAAAATAAAAAAGATATGGTGCAAGAAACAGATACCAAAAAACGGGAGATCGTTAAATCTTGTCAAAGGCAAAAATAAAAATTATGAACTTCAAGTTTAGGTTCAATAAAAAAAAAGTAAGCGCAACAGCCAAATCCAAATTGTTTTAAAAACTTCTCTAGTTAATACTCTTTAAAAAAATACCATTTGCAGGCACGCAGCACATCTAGTTTTTTTTATAAAGTAACAAAAGGGTGCCACCAGCGCACACTGACAATAATAATAAATTGAATCATATTTTTTATGCAAAACGTAACAACTACCTTTCAGAAGAATGGCCTGTGTTTTTGCAGCCGCCATTTTCATCTTCTGTTTACTGCACCATCTACTAACTAGGCCAGCACATCTTTCAGCTTCTTGCTTCAATTGGACTATACTGTTAGCAGACACCACGACAGCCAGATCGTCGACATACGCAATCGCGGGGAACCGTTCTTCTTCGAGTATAGCCAACATATCGTTGAAGACTAACTTCCACAGGGTCGGACCAAGGACAGAGCCCTGAGGACAGCCCCTCTCGACTACATCTTCATACTCATAAAAGTTTCCGCGTATTTTAACCCGTCGGTCCTGGAGGTAGCTCATTACCAGCGCATACAAATTGCTAGGTGTATCGTATCTCTGGAGCTGGTAAAGTACGCTTGGCCACCACACACTATCAAAGGCAGAGGATATGTCAAAGAGGAGTAACATGACGTACCGATCTGCCCTCTCAGCTACGTCATGACGTACCCTCAACAAAGCATCAGCGGTCCCCCTGCCTTTAGTGGATCCGTATTGCCGTGGATGGCTTGCTCTTGTAAGAACTGGCTGCAAGCTCTTAAGCAGCAAGTTTTCCAGCACTTTACTCATAACAGGGAGGAGGCAAATAGGTCTATATGACTTCGCTAGTCGCTTGTCTTTGCCTACTCCCTTATAGAGAAGTCTAATATCAGCAGTTTTCCATAGTTTTTCGGGAAGTATCCCTTATCTAAGCAATCATTGAAAACCGCTAATAGCCTATCTTCTATGTAGAGAATACTGTTCTTGAGTATAGCCGTGTCTATACAATCCAATCCTGGTGCTCTTCCCACTTCCTGACTGTCCACGCTATTCCGTAGATCCCATATGTCCCATGGTGGGCACATATCAGTACCAGATGGATACGTAGTAGTACGTCTCATAAATGCTTCTTCATCATTGTCGGATGGGTTGTCTCTGGGGTATGTCGCCTGGATGAATATCCTTGCCGATTCTTCTGGTGTTACTGCCTGTTCGTCTCCTTGCTTCAATGATGCAATCACCTGTAGTGGAGTAAGCTTGCCAAAGGCAGTCCTATAAGGAATACCCCAGGGATTCTTTGCCGACTCTTCCTCAATAAAATTGTCCCAAGACTTTCGCTTTTGTGAGCGCACCTGGTTTCGATATACTCGGGCCTTAGACCTGTACTCTTCACGGAAGACAGTACGCCTCTCGTCGCAACTACATCTCTGATACAACCGCCGAGCCTTATACACCTCTCTCTTTAAGGTGGTTAATCCCGGTGTCCACCATGGGACTGTTCGAGCTCTCGCCTTCCGGTGCTGGAGAGAATCCTCTGCAGCATCGAGGATGACATTTGTGAGCCTAGACACTCTATAGTCCAGGTGATCTGTATCATCCGTCTCTGCTGGATCCCATTCTTCATCAACCAATTTTCCCTCCAACGTAGCACGAAAGGTACTCCATTCTCCTTTTCGAGTAACGTAACCTTTATGGAAGACTTGGTAACATCTTGCATACTGCACTAAGTCAAAAGCAATTGCATTGTGGTCGGAGCTCGTCTCAGATCTAATATTCCAATCGACAATATTTCTTATCAGTGTCGGTGAGGCAAGAGTTACGTCGATCCAGCTCTGACCCCTTGGCCCAGAGAATGTAGGGGTGGTAGAGGGTTCATTAACAACCACTAACTGGTTCCTGGCAATAAACTCTATGACTCTAGCACCTCTCCTATTTGTTTGATTGGATCCCCAAACGGTGCTCCAGGAATTAGTGTCTGAGCAAACAATTACATTTCTTGAGTTTTCTGTGATCGCTTCCATAGCAGATATACCATCTTCAAGATTATTATTTCCATCGGGAAGGTACACTGATGCTAGGGTGAAAGCAATGTTACCCCACCTGATATAACAAGCCACACTATCTGCTCTGGTATACTGCTCAAGACCCATTACATCAAGATTCGGGTTGATAATGACTATGGCAGCTCTAGGCCTCCTCTCTCCACTGCTCAGGGCTATTATTCTCGACGTAAGGCCAAATCCAACAACCTTGTTCCCATGGCAGCTCGGTTCCTGGATCGCCATAATGTCATAGTGTAGGGTGAGAGATCGCAACTCATCCGCGACAAGACGCCGACGACCCATGTTAAGCTGAAGGATGGTGATTTTATTCATAGAAGGTTCTTTTCGCTACCTCATTAGACCACTTTAGATGCACAGGGCATTCCCGACTGCCTGCCCTGTGCTTCCTTTGACCAACAGGAGTATTTGCTCGCTCACAATTTATGCAGGAAGGGCTTTTCAGCTCTTTCTTTTTCAAGCAATCCTTTATTATGTGACCGCTACATGCACACCAGATGCAGACTGGTACATCAGCTGTACAAGTGGCTTTTGTGTGACCGTAACCTTGACACTTAGTGCACCGAGGGGCGTCGAGGTAGTCCTTAAAGGTTATCGTCCACCATCCTCCATCCATCTTGCCCATTTCCAAAAGCAAGAAACGGACCATTGGATGCACTTCCAACACCCAATTTTTGGTGAAGCCATTTCTAGCTACTGAGGAAAAAAGTGGACGGAGATCATTTTTGATAAGAGGAGTGGAGCCCGGCTTCTCGGGCATTCTTCCCCATAAAAACGTCACTAAATCATCTGAAGTCCAGGAGTGAGGCACACCATGCACTTCCATTCTGGGTTTCTTCCTGAGGGCTAATTTGGCATGCAGGCCTTTTTCTCGCAGTCCTTGACATCCAATAACTTTGGTAGCGTCGCTAATATCATCCATTCGAACTAGCACTGAGCCGAACCTATAGCATAGGTTAAACTGAATATTTTCTCTTTCTTTCTCGAAATTTCGATTTTATCAGAGTAAACTTTATCTACATTTTTGTGAACAATAATCAAGGAACAAAATTATACTAATTTTAAGTTATTCATAAATTTAATTTGTAGAGTATCACAGGTATTGCTCAAAATGATCTCCACTATTTCTAACACAAGCACGATGTCTTTTTCTTATTTCTGTGGTAGTTGTTCTAAAAATAAATTCTTCCTTTAAAAAAGATTCTTCCTAAAAATAAGATCTCCCTTTTTTTTGTATTGGTTTTTTGCACCATATCTTTACATGGACAATGTATTAGTAATTACAGGAAAAAAAATGGCTTTGATATATCAGTAAACCACGGAGTTATAAGGCATAAATGTTTGGATATGGCCATTTACACAAAAAAAATCATAAAAAAAAAAAAAAAAAACTTAAGACTTTGTATATAGGTAAGTGATCTTAAATAGGTTCAAAATGAACCTCCCTACCCGAGATAATTTTTTTGCCAACAATCTTCCGAACACCCTGTATTGGTTTAAATGAAAAAAGTCACTTTGGAAACCTCTATTTTCTCTCAACTTTATTTCGAATGATCATCGATTGTTAAATTAATTAAATTATTAATTTAAGTAATTTAACCCTTTAAATTTTTTTAAAACTTTTATTTATATTTACAACTGTATACATCATATACAAGTAACTTTGGAAAAATTATTATAATAACATGTTAACGTGTTAAGAACTACTAACTAGTAAAATATACTACTCACTTCAATAAAAGTTCTTCATTAGGTGTCTTGGGCATCTTCGAAGGATTATCGGGAATTGCATGTGAGGCAGGGAGACATGTGGAATCGAGGGGTTTGTTGTTTACTATGAAAGGATAGGTATCTGGTTTGGGCCAAATAAGCTATGTATGAAATTTTTATTAACAGAAATTTACAACTGTATTAATAAATTCTAAAGTGTATATTAGGAAAAGGATTAGATTGTAGATATGTTATAGAACAAGAAAAAAAGTTTTAAATGTTTACAACTAAAAGCAAGAATTATAATGTGGTTATGTCATAATTAATATAACCGTTAATACTTCATAATTTGTAAACTGCAACAATAATTGCTATTGGTTTATCATACATTTATACAAATGAATAAATTAAATTCTATGTTAGCAATAAGATCGATTTAGCTGTGGGGAAGTTGAAGTTGAACTTGACTGACCAGAAGCCGGCTCGTTATCGACGACTGCCTTCGTTAAGAATGCTCCAATGGTTCCAATATCGCGGCTGAGTACAACGGACCTAGGTCGCTCAGCTGTTCCCGATGGCCTATATCTGCCCCACTACTATAGAAGGGATTTCAATTTTCCTATTTATTTATTTTTAGGGCCACCCTCCTTAGAATCCTACAAATATACAAGAAAAAGAAGAAAATAAATTTTATTCTGGGACAACTTGTCCCCTAAGAATAACATAAGGGTACAATATATAGGACAATCGTCCGGTTATAATGATTGATAACTAATAACTACACCGACTTAACTAAATCCGACTAGTCGACTAGTAAAAAGGCCGTCTGGTCGGCTAAGGCCGATCATTGCTTTTAAATCGGGTGACATCGGCAATGTTCGAGGCACTTCGTTTGTAGTTTAACGGCCGTTATGTAATTTAGCGACAGGTTTTTGTTTATTTTACATTAATTATTTTGTTTGTTTGTTTGTTTATTTCGTTTAACGTCACTTTATGCTGCTATGGCTAATCGGACGATGCTACGGTGGGAGTCCTAAATTTTGCCTATCCAGGTATAATTAGGATAGGGATCTTTAACGAGTACCTGACATCGCACAGGCTCGGGACCCCCATTTTACGTCCCTTCCGAAGGACGGCATAGCTAAGGATTTTTTACTCCCTTTAAAAAATCCTAAGGTCATCTGCCGGGCTGCGAACCCGCAATCTTGGGTTTAGTAGGTTGCTATGCTAACCACTACACCACAGGTGACCCTATTAATTATTTTGTCTTTTTGCAAACTGCCATTTCCGCCAAAAAGGCGTTTATTTAGAAAAATAAAGCAGAAGGCAGCAATTTACTTAACATAGCTTTGATAGCTAATTGTGAAATTGGATTTTAATCATGCTGTAAAAGATATCGTGTTTATAGACTAAAAACGCGTGTACAGGGTAATCAATATTCGATGGTGACCCCGTTTTTTTTTTTTTCAGAGTTTTTGTAATTTTGGAATCAAACTCTCAGGGTCTTAACTGTGACAAATAAAGTTTCTTTTTAAGGTTATAGTCTGAGCTCCAACCTTCTCCAGTTCTTCTCCAACGATTCTAACTCTGGAATTACCAATGGAATGTGGTATTTTTTACGACGGATTTCGATAGAAAATCAAATTTTGAATCGATTTTATACCGGTAAATTTTGTTATCCGGAGCACCGCAAATCGCGTAAAATCACTTTTAAAAAATAAGCAGTCTAAAACTGGGATTGCAAAAATAAAATAAAAATTATATGTTACAAGATAACTGTGACATCTTGTAAAATGATACATCTTATGTATACTATTATAATGTATATTACATAAATGTTCACGTTTTACATTAGCTCGGAAGATTGAAGATCTAGGAGGTAAAGGAATAAATGATGTTTAAAGGAAGTAAGAGTGGATCTTTTTCGAATTGTGATGGGCAATGAATTCCATAACGAGGAAGCACGGATAATAAAGGATTTCTCGAAGGATGCAGTTCGATGCGCCGGAGTGTATAGGTTGATGGGTTGATGTATGGGTTGATGGGCAAGGTCAAAAGATATTTGTTGGGTTATAAGAATCAGGGGAACTTATAAATTTGAGCTACAAGAGGTATGGCACAACTATAGGAATATGTTTATTATGTAATAGATCCGAGAGAGAAGATGAATATCATTCCTAGCGGTGTGTCTTATCTTAAGAGAATTCAGAGGCTCTAAATATTTCAAATGATAAAAGTTGGCTATATTTATCAAAGTATTGTCATGGAGCATGGAAGTACCGTTTAAGTTTAGTCCAAGAATTAAATTATAGTTAAATATCGAAAATATTAATAAGTAAGATGTTATTTTCCAAGTTTTGTTTTGTTTTCATTGTGTTATATTTTATTAATCTATCAAAAAATATGTTAATTTTGTTTTTAATTATTTATATTGTATTTAAATGTTTTCTATTTATTATATGGAATACTTAAAAAGTAATGCCATGAAGGTCAAACTCCTCTCAAAGACTCCACTGATGGCAAATTCCAAAAGTAGTATTTATTGTTCTATTATTACAACTAGAAGTACATGTATGTACTTATTATATTGTTCAATAAAGACATTATTACTATTATTATTATTATTATTAATATAACTTAAAAAAAAAAAAACAATATTAGAAAGAAAAAAAATTGTTTTAAACTAATTCTGTACATAATGTATACATAAGAGAGTAGTGTAAATATTTTCGGAAGGTTGACTAAATAGAATTTAATATAAATATACAACCTCAATGATGTATGTAACTGTTATGTAAGTATATATACCTGTTGCGTTAATTAAATATAGTATTATAATATTTGGAATTTTTTTTTTGTAAAACTTCCATCAATATGAAATCCATTTTGGGTCTGTTGCACTTGTTCCCCGCATTTCGTTTTAAGTTGATTATCATATGTTTAGGTTACGGGTAACCTTCCCAAACGTAATAACATGTCAATGAGAGATCGTTTGATTGTTCCCATTATAAATAATTAAATAAAAAACAAAAAAATTACAAAAAAAAAAATGATATCACTATGAAATGGATAACATATGAGGTGGGTAATATTGCTAAGCAATCATATGTTTAATTATAACCTGGCAAGATATAATATCAACACTTAGCAAAATATTTACATAAATAATTAAATACAATTTTTTTTTTTTTAATTTTTTGTTTTTATTTAATTATTTGGTAACGGTCGGCTTACGAGCCACCACCAAGCTGGCTTGACCCGCGCTACACCGACCAGTTCGATCCTTACGCTTCACATCGAGTTTAAATTTATCGATAGTTCTTTCCTTTAACCTCGCATGTAAACAATCTTTTCTAAAGTTTCAACTTGGATTGTGTTGTTTAGTGTGTTATATTGATATTTAGTCTTCTTAAATATAAACAAATGAAGCAGAAGTTAACAAAATGAGACTCATAAAGGATTAAGTGTTTTATAAATTCATGTTTTCTTATTTCCTTTTATCTAATGTATAAAAGTGTTACAAAGCTTAAGAACATTAATTTGTGCATGGGTTTGGTGTTTTATATATTTTTATTTGTTGTATCAATTTATGTGATAAAATTTCAGTATACATATTTTGTGAATGAATTCTTTGTCATCCATAATACTTATTGCCATAAGTTAGACAGATTGTATAATTAATTCAATAGAACATATCGATCTAAAAATAAATGTGAGAAAGTATATCATAGGTTTCATATTTTCTTATTTCCACTTCCCTTCAGAAAATATAGCAGAAATTAACATCATAACTTTCAACGAGGATTCTGTCTTATATTATATAATGCCTTATAACATGGAGAATGGACAATAAGAAAATAATCTCAGATTAAGAGGTAAATGACATAATATATAATTGTAAGACTATTGGTGTAATGTTATAGATTAATGTATTTAAAAAAAAAAAAATAGAAGCCCGATGATAGAGCATTTTCTCTGAAACATGTAGCTACAAATGTTAAACAAATAGGAGTTATACCAATTAAATACTTAACGACTCTGTCTTTTATATATTTATAATTTGTTATATACACTTCTCTGAGATATGAAATATCACAAAACTTTATCAGGAATTAACATTACTGGTGGCTTAGCATTATATTAATTCTGATTTAACGAAATAATTATTCAAAATTGATTTAGTGTCTTATATTCTGACATTTTCTTATATTCACTTCATTATTTTCTTATTTCTCATTTTAATATCAGAAGGTAAACAGAAGTTAATATTACTTTGGACAGAAATTCATAGTTTCTCCGTGAATGAAGGAGAAAAGCCTTTTCCCTCGAAATGTAGCAAATAAAACACCGAAATAAATCGGAAGAAGGTTAGAATCGATAAAAGGTATTCTGGGCGCGCGTAGGGGTCGGTGGCTGGTAAGCCGACCGTTACCAATTATTTAATAGTAGAAACAATCAAACGATCTCCCATCATTATGTTATTACCATGGAGTTATAGTACTATGGAGAGGCCCTTCCCGTATATTGTTCCGTGAGGGGCGACACCAAAATACTAACCGGCCACGCCCACTATGCCCAACTGGCGACTTGCATTCCATTGGGCTAAGGCAATTGAAAGGGTTCGTAATAAATAAAATAAGTAAATAAATCACTAAAGTAAATAAATCAATAAAATAAAATAAGGTAATTGTTCGGATCGGCGACACCAACCCCTAAACGCGCTCAGAATACCTTTTATCGATTCTTACCTTGTTCCGATTTATTTCGATGTTCTAGTCACTGCTTTTAGAGGGGAAAGGTTATTCTCCTACATTTACTGAGAAACTCTAAATCCCTGTTCAAAGTAATATTAACTTTTGTTTACCTTCTAATATTAAAATGAGAAATAAGGAAATATTAAAGTGGAATAAGGAAATATCGAAATATAAGACCCTAAATCAATTTTGAATTAATATTAATTTAATCAACAATTAATATACTACTGAACCACCAGTAAAGTTAATTCCTGATGAACTTTCTGTCAGAGAATTGAAAATAACAAATTATAAATATAAAAAAGACAGAATCCTTTAAATCCAGAAGTATTTATTTGGCATAACTCCTATTTATTTAACATTTGTAGCTACATGTTTCGGAGACAATGTTCCATCATCAGGCCTATAATTTTTTTTAAAACACATTATACCAATAGTTCTACAATTATATAGTAATGTGTCATTTACCTCTTAATCTGTGATTATTTTCACATTGTCAATTCTCCATGTTAAAAGCCATGATATAATATAAGACAGAATCCTAGTTGAAAGTGATGATGTTAATTTCTGCTATATTTTCTCAAGGGAAGTGAAAATAAGAAAACATGAAAAACCTGTGATATACTTTCTCACATTTATTTATAAACTGATATGTTTAATTGAATTAATTATACAATCCATCTCACAATAGCACAAAAATTAATATGGATGACAAAGAATCCATTCACAAAATATGTATACTGAAATTTTATCACTGAAATTGGAACAACAAATACAAATATATAAAACACCAAATCCATGTACAAATAAATCTTGTTAAGTTTTATAACACTATTACAAGTTGTAAATTTTATCACTTAAATTGATAGAACTATATATAAATACCTAGAACTAATATAGAACTAAATATAAATATGTAAAACACCAAATCCATGTACAAATTAATCTTCTTAAGTTTTGTAACACTTTTACACATAAGATAAGATGAAATATTATTATTATTATTTAATCGGTGCGACAGTCCTTAGGCAGGACCAGGACCTCCTCAACAAGCCTCCTCCAACCTTCTCGATCCGCTGCCTTGCGGCGCCATCCTCTAATACCTGCCTGACGGAGGTCTTCCTCCACGTCGTCTAACCAACTCATTCGTGGCCGCCCTCGAGTTCTTAAACCTTCTGGCTCTTCTTTTAGCAGTTTTCTAGGAAATCTATCTGTAGGCATCCTTTCCACGTGTCCTAGCCATCTTAATCTCTTTTTTGTTATTTGGGCTACTATATCTTGCTCACCAAACAATGCCATTAATTCATCATTTTTTCTTATTCTCCAATCACCATTTAGATATTTTGGACCAAATATCTTCCTGAATATTTTTCTCTCCCAAACTCGGAGTAGCGCTTCACTTCTTTTTGTTAGCGCCCATGTCTCACTTGCGTATGTAACAACGGGTCTGATAATAGTTTTATATGCTGTTATTTTAGCCTTACGCGATAAATCTTTGAACCTAAGAGCTTTTTGAACTCCGATGAGGCTTCTGTTGCCTGCCACTGTTCGTCCTTAGATTTCCGCGATAACAGCATTATTATTTGTTACTAGCGACCCTAAGTATTTAAATTGTTCACACGCTGGAAAACTGCACTCCCTTAACCGGATTTGTTTAACTTGAGACTGGGTTCGCGACGTTAACATATATTTAGTCTTTGCTTCGTTTATTTGCAAACCGCGTTTTTTACAAGCTACTTACAGCTCTTGAAAAACTCCTGCCAAGTGTTGCGCTAATCTGTTATAGATGGTGCCACCGGGGTTCGTCCTGATAGCCCGCACAGCTCGCTCTAAACAAAGATTAAAAATTACACAGGATAAAGGGTTCCCCTGCCTTACGTGGCAAAACACGATGTATCAAGTTAAAATAAAAAATTCACTGTCAGAGGAATTCAAAGTAGATAGGGGCTTAAGATGAAATAAGAAAACATAAATTCATAAAACACTTAATTCTTTATGAAACTCATTTTGTTAACTTCTGTTTCACTTATTTACATTTAAAAAGTCTAAATATCAATATAACAAACTAAACAACACAATCTAAGTTGAGACTGTAGAAGTGACTGTTTACATGTGAGGTTATAGGAATGAACTATCGAAAAATGTAAACATGAAGTGAAGCGTAAGTATCGAACTGGTCGGTGTAGCGCGGGTCAAGCCAGTCTGGTGGTGTCGCCGATCCGAACAATTACCTAAAATAACAGCAGCATAAAGCCTAGGAAACCAAAATTTGAACTGATAAGCGGCTAATATACTGATAATACGGTGCACTCCAAAATGGTTGCCTGCCTTGGCTATTGAGAGGTAATCCCCTTCCACTTGTCTACAACTCCATGGTTATTACGTTTGGGAAGGTCACTCGTAACCTAAACATTTGATAACAAACCCAAAATGAAATGCGGGGAACAGGTGCAAAAGACATTTTCATCGTAAATTACATACCTAATTTTATTATTTCATACCCCATAAAATAACAATGTTACCGTTATTAAAATCATTTGAAGCTAAATTTAATTTTGGAAACAAAGCATTTTTGACATGGATATATTGAGGCTGGAGGTCTACAGGATCCTTGTGTAACGTTTTTTCACCCTTAAAAGTGAAACTTTTTTTTTACTCAAAAATGTAACATTTTAACTCATTATAGCTCTGTTTTTGTTCCTCGCAAAGAAAATTTCACAATTTCCTTATTAGAAATTTGATGGAAAATATTTTTTGTTGTGTAATCTCTCCTAAGGATCTCTTGATAACGGAAATCTCGATTAAACGAAAAATTTCGTAGGTATTGGTTTTCGCTGAAAATAAAATCACCTCTCCTATCAGGAAACTGTAATAAACGGAAACGGAAAGTGTTGTTCTAAATAAGGCTACACCTACATTGGATCCATGTCCCGACCGTCGCAGTTATTCCGAGAACTCCTAATTCGCAGACCGGCGGATGGTCGAAAACAAGTGCCTACATTGGTTCGGGTAGAAGACGGCCGTCCAGGGACAATTTTAAATCATTTCAATCGATTCGAAGCTGTTCCGTGACAATACGAACGCATATAGCATCAAAATAAATAATAACTGCTAATGTTAATAATAATTATTACGTTCATTATAATTTATTACTTTATTAATAAGTTTTTTTTTTGTTTTGATACACGCCATCACAAAATAAATATAAATATTCATTACCTTTAAAAAAAAAAAATTATTATAATCAACAAAAATTAACATTTTTTTTATGTTACAATATATTATACATTTAACATATACAATAGCAGTATTATGGCAATATTAAGGAATATAGCACCAACGTTAATAACTAGCATCCCCCGTCGCTGCTTCGCATAATTTAACTAATATATAATATATTGGGTTGTTTCACATGAAATGTCCGTTTTCAAGGTAAAGGGATTTTAGTAAAAATGCAATATGAAAACAATATAATTTTATTCGAAGTATTTACCTTCTTTTTCTACACATTTTTCCCAACGTGACAACAACTTTTTTATCCCGGATTTGAAAAACTCTGAGCTTTGAAGTGAAACAAAATCTGAAAACGCACTTTTGATTTCAGCATTATTTGCAAAAAAATTTTCCTCTGCAGAAGTTGTCTAAATTCCTGAAAAGGTGATAATCTGTTGGAGACAAGTCGGGAGAATATGGTGGGTGCGGAAGAACTTCGTACCCCAGCTCTTTCAATTTATGCATGGTAAGTTTTGAAACATGGGGTCTAGCGTTGTCGTGTAGGAGTATAGGGCCCTTCCGATTTACCAATCCAGGTTGTTTTTCAATAATTTTTCGTGCATTTGGCCAATTTCATTGCAGTAGGTTGTAGAGGTAATGGTCTCACCTCTAGGCAAAAAGGAATAATGTATGATTCCAGCCATGGGCCACCATACTGTAACCATCAATTTTTTCGGGTGCAAATTTGGTTTTGGCATTTGTCCTGGGCTTTCGTCGATGTCTAACCACTGCCCTTACCGACGCTGATTGTCATAAGCAATCCAGCTGCCGAACGAACTAGTTTAAACTCATAAAAAAATATTACACGAAAATCGCGTGTTTCCATGTTCATATTTGAAGGTATACTAAACAGTGTGTAATTGATTGGGAAGCTAATGTTTATAAAAGAAAAGTAGAGGATTAGTAACTGCTTGATTATGATATGTGAACTTTGGAAGTAAACAACAGAGACTCGCAAAATCCTCTATGTATTTCAAATATTATAAAATCGGACATTTCATGTGAAACAACCCAATATATAATTTTAACTTGTTGATGATTTTAACTCACTTAAACTTATAAATTTAACTAATTGAAGGTTTTTTGTTTATCGAAAAAAATCTAGTATTAAAATATGCAATTCGGCATTATTTTTTCAAAAATATTTTCACGCATAGTAGTAATCTTAACCTGGTTAAAATTGTATTCATTTGGTGTTTGAAGATTGCGTAAAATCGTAACTCGAAATCCAATTTTTAATTTTAATGATTTCATCTGGTTAGTTTTTAATATCTATAAATTATCTATCCATATAAGTTATATTAAATTAAATTTTTATTATTTTAAATTTGGTAATGGTTTGGATCGGCGACACCAACCCCTAAACCCGCTCAGAATACTTTTTATCGATTCTAACCTTGTACCGATTTATTTCGATGTTCTAGTTGCTGCTTTTAGAGGGGAAAGGTTACTCTCCTACATTTACTGAGAAACTCTAAATCCCTGTTCAAAGTAATATTAACTTTTGTTTACCTTCTAATATTAAAATGAGAAATAAGGAAATATTAAAGTGGAAATAAGGAAATATCGAAATATAAGACCCTAAATCAATTTTGAATTAATATTAATTTAATCAACAATTAATATACTACTGAACCACCAGTAAAGTTAATTCCTGATGAACTTTCTGTCAGAGAATTGAAAATAACAAATTATAAATATAAAAAAGACAGAATCCTTTAAATCCAGAAGTATTTATTTGGCATAACTCCTATTTATTTAACATTTGTAGCTACATGTTTCGGAGACAATGTTCCATCATCAGGCTTATAATTTTTTTTAAAACACATTAATCTATAACATTATACCAATAGTTCTACAATTATATAGTAATGTGTCATTTACCTCTTAATCTGTGATTATTTTCACATTCTCAATTCTCTATGTCATAAGCCATGATATAATATAAGACAGAATTCTAGTTGAAAGTGATAATGTAAATTTCTGCTATATTTTCTCATGGGAAGTGGAAATAAGAAAACATAAAAAACCTTTGATATACTTTCTCACATTTATTTATAACCTGATATGTTTTATTGAATTAATTATACAATCTGTCTCACTTTAGCACAAAAAGTAATATGGATGACAAAGAATCCATTCACAAAATATGTATACTGAAATTTTATCACTGAAATTGAAACAACAAATACAAATATATAAAACACCAAATCCATGTACAAATAAATCTTGTTAAGTTTCATAACACTTTTACAAGTTGTAAATTTTATCACTTAAATTGATAGAACAAATATAAATACGTAAAACACCAAATCCATGTACAAATTAATCTTCTTAAGTTTTATAACACTTTTATACATTAGATAAAAGGAAATAAGAAAACATGAATTCATAAAACACTTAATGCTTTATGAAACCCATTTTGTGAACTTCTGCTTCACTTATTTAAATTTAAGAAGTCTAAATATCAATATAACAAACTAAACAACACAATCCAAGTTGAAACTGTAGAAGTGATTGTTTACATGTGAGGTTATAGGAATGAACTAGCGAAAAATGTAAACATGAAGTGAAGCGTAAGGATCGAACTGGTCGGTGTAGCGCGGGTCAACCTAGTTACCAAACTACCACCAGGTGTCGCCGATCCGAACCATTACCTTAAATTTAACTATTGCTAAATCTTCTTATAACCAACAATGTAGGTTAAAATATAATATAATTAGTTCCGTAGTTTTCGTAGCTAGGGATCTCATCAAAAAATGACGTCCTTTTATATAATAGTATAGATTACTGCTAATGTTGTTAGTATTTATTATGATAATAATAATTTATTTTTATTTTTTTTTTTTGTAGTTACACGGCACTAGTTAATAAATGTAAACATTCATTATGTAAAAACGAATAATTATAATCACTTCTTTTATGTTACAATATAAAATAAATATAACATATATATATATATATATATATATATATATATATATATATATATATATACTTTTTCTTATGACCTCTTTATCAAGTGATAATATCCATAATACTTTCATTGATAACACCTAATATTCCCTAGACAAGGCTAATTTCTCACTAGATCAATTAATATACCATTGTCTATTGCCATTTAAACGTCCTGACGGCCGAAAACTGGAATAAAACCAAACAGGTTTAATTTCTATAAAGCTCGTGTTTGTTTCCATTTCCTCTGCTGGACTGCGAATTAGGAGTTCTTCGAATATCTGGGACGGTCGTGGAATGGATCCAATGTAGGTGTAGCCTAAATAGACGAAGCCTCTCTCACTACCGGATTAGATTACATCCAATCCGGATTACTGGAATCTGGTATTCCTGGCATCATTAGTTCTTTCGTTTCGTCTTATGGCTAATCATCATTTTCTGCGAATAGCTACGTTGCTGTTGGTTTTCCTTAGTTTTCTTTCCTCTTCCCTTGGTATTTTCGGTTTCCCCTTTACCTAATCAGTATCCCTTTGGAAACTTCATGGTGTTCGTGTATTAAAACGTCGTCAGTTAAAATGTTGAGACGTGTGCTAACGCTGCCAGATAAGGTGAAAGTGGTTGAATATAGGACAAAGGACAGACTTCCTATAAATGATATCGTATCAGAATTAAAATGCGGCTAATCTCAAATTTATGATTTGCTGAAGAACAAATAAAATATGATAAATGGGTTAGTGAAAAACATTCTTTAGTAAAACGACACAAGGCCTCTGATTTTGGGAAAATTGATAACTTACTACATGAATGGTGTGTTAGCGGTGCGATCAAAAAACTTATCCATTTTAGTTCTGATTTAGCAAACTGAAGCCTTAAAATTAGTCAAAAACTTAAGCGAAACTTCGAAAATTTAAAGCCGCAAATAGTTCGTTAGAAAAATTTAAAAAGCGTCACAATATTGTTTTGAAACAAGTCAGTGGTGAAGGAAAAGGCGTTGACGAAGGACACGTAAGCGACTGCGAAAGTCTTTGTTTTTTAAGAAATCTAATAAACCAATGCGTTTAAATGATATTAAAATTTTTAAACTTACAGTCATTATGAAATCGAACAAGAAGGCGTGGAATAAAGGAATCATGGTTACGGCTTTTAATGCAGTAATGCGCGCTGAAAGCAGAAATGTGTTGTTATTTTTGGATCTCGCTACCTGTCATCCACAAATTCAGCTAAGCAACGTCAAAATCGTCATACCTACCTCCCAATACTGGCGCTATTACCAACTAATAGCCAGGGTATCATCTACACCTTCAAGTCATGTTATAGAAAACATATTTTGCAAGCACTTATTTCAAAAATGGTTGAGTCGCCATTAATACATCATACATAATACACACCATCAAACTAGCCATGCCCGGAACTGTTTTCAATTGTTCTCGAAAAGCAAATTTTATTCAGTCTCCTGCTAATTGTGTAACAGCATCAGAAAATCCGATAATAACTGAAATTGAATAAATTTGTAAAAAGCTAGTGCTAGATCCAGAGGAATGCATTTCAATAGATTTTTTTTTTTTTTTTTAAATATTTATTGAAATTTATACAATATAAAATATAATACATCAAGTAAATGTGATGAGATAGATAAAAATGACACGTCACTTGTTTTTAAAGCAACTACCCATTGGTAGCCCTTATAAAGGTTCTATATTATGAAGTACTATAACCTCTAAAATTACTATTTATACTAAATTTTAACCTACATTGTTGGTTATAAGAAGATTTAGCAATAATTAAATTAAAAATAATACAAATTGAACTTAATTTAACTTTTATGGATAGATAATTTATTGATATTTAAAACTAACCAGATGAAATCATTAAAAGTAAAAATTGGATTTCGAGTTACAATTTTACGTAATCTTCAAACAACTAATGAATACAATTTTAACCAGGTTAAAATTACTACTATGCATACTTCAATCCAAGATTTTTTTCGATAAACAAAAACCTTCAATTACTTAAATTTATAAGTTTAAATAAGTTAAAATCATCAATAAGTTAAAATTATATATATTATATATTAGTTAAATTATGCGAAGCAGCGACGGGGGATGCTAGTTATTACGTTAGTGCTATATTCCTTAATATAGCTATGAAACAGCTATTATATATGTTAAATGTATTTTATGTTGTAACATAAAAAAATATATGTTAATTTTTGTTGATTATAACAATTTATTTTTACATATGCTTAATGAATATTTATATTTATTTTCTGATGGCGTGTACCACAAAAAAAAAAAATAAAAAAATAAATAAAAGAATAAATAAAGTAATAAATAACAATTAACATAATAATTACTATTAACATTATAAGTAATTATTAATTTTGATGCTATATGCGTTCGTATTGTCATGGAACAGCGTTGACTCAATTGAAATGATTTAAAATTGTCTCTGGACGGCCGTCTTGATCCGAACCAATGTAGGCCAATGTTTTCGACCATCCGCCGGTCTACGAATTAGGAGTTCTCGGAATAACCGCGACGGTCGGGACATGGATCCAATGTAGGTGTAGCCTTAGTCTTGTATGTGGATTCCAAGGAAGACGTTTGTCCAGATGGAGTCCTAGGTAGCGGATCTGTTCAACGGGGATTAGTTAATCGTTAACAACAGGAAGTCGTAGGTTTACGACGAAGAGTGAAGGTTATTTGATGGGATTTATTTGAATTTATTTTGATTCTCCATTTATGACACCATTCTTGAAGTTTTATGATATTGGATTGGAGTGTCTGGGAGGAAATGAAGAGATCATTGTTTACTGATAACCCACACGTGCCATCAGCATACGTGGTGAGGATGGTGCTAGGATGCTTCGGGATCAATAGATAATGCTCTCTTTTAACAGACGAAAGGATTGATGTCAACGAATAGGAAGTAGACTAGCCGCCAAGTGTCGTCTCTAACTACAAGACCGCCATTCCTTACCTCGAGTGTGTTCAGTTACACAAAGAAAAATTTCCTCAACTGTAAACAGAGAATACATATATTCAACAATTTGATGCTTGCTTTTCGAAAATACATTTTTTTTTTTGTTAATTCTGTACGAGCCATTAAGGTCTAACTTAAAAAACATAATAGTGGTTAGATAAAACAATATCTTTCATAACAGTTTTATTTAATTCATTTGAGAGCAGAATATATATATTCATTTCATATCTAAATATCACAAAACATATTCAAACGTCAGTGGCCTGGATCATCGATTCTCGATATGGATTATTTTCTCAAGAATAGATGAAATTTTCTCCAGATATTTGGAATTGACACGTCTCTAGTTAATAGTTTACAATGAGCATTGTTAACATTGTTCTGTAAGACCTTGATGGCCAAGGGCGCTTAAGCAGTACTTAAGTATTCTCAAGATAAAACGTTTCGGTATGATGTAGACCAACCTGCAGTCCTACCTGTCCCAGTTGTATTGTCCAACGACCTTGAACATCAATACAATTGTTCTCAACTCATACTAAGAGGCATTTTTTGTTTTTGATGTTTCTAATAATTTTGATTTAGGCTATCGTTTCCCTTATATTTTATAAAGAATTGTTGGTCGAAATTGAAGATAACAATTTTTCATTTATCACTTAGGTTAGCAACGAGCTAATATTTAATAACTTATCAGCTTCACATTGATTTATTAACCAATTGACTCATTCTGAAAATTAAAAAAGGTGTTGATATATTGTAAGGTATCTTAATCTAGGAATCCATGGTCGTTTAGTGCTCTGAGTTGGTCCAAAGACGAAGTTACGAGATCTTTCTCGTCTAAACATCTTTGGTTTATTTTTAAGTTTTAAGTATTTTCTCCAGCGATAGTTGGCAGCTTCGATCTGACCGAACCAACCGTTCATTTATGGGTTGTAAAATATTGGCAACGGTTTTATAGAGGAGGGTATTTACTATCGTCTTCCCCTATCGGTAGAGGGATGAACTAACTCCATAAGGAAGTAGTTTTCAATATAAAAAATCAAATAATAATTTTAATAATCTTTTTTTTAACATTATTACATTATTATTATTAAGGTGAATTATATTGAATAAATTATTTTTAATTTGTTACTTTACATTAATGATTAATGTATTACTGAAGTAATCATTAATTGTTCTATATAAATTAAAACATAAATGCTATTATATAGAGAAGAAGGTTAATATGTAACTTAAGTTTTAAATGTCCTTAACATCGCAAAATAATTTCAAAAATATATATAAATAAGGCTGCCCTAAGACTGTAGGAGATTAAGTTAAGGGCTCTTATTCTTTGACCTTTGGCTTATTTGATTGTTCGGTTCAGTGAGCGGAACATCGTACTTGAACATTTCTCTTAAAGGAAGAACATGCAACATTTTAAAACAGATGCTTAAAGTCAAAAATCAGTAATTAGTATTAGTAGTTAGTAAATAGTTTTCCATATAGTTAAATAAGAGGAATATGCCTATCTAAAGTCTAATACTTTAATATCTACTGATTCTGATAAGGAAAATATCAAATATTTGATCCGAGCAATACCAACATAGCTAAAACGAGACAAAAAAAGGCCCAACATAAAAAATGTAGGCAAAATGTTACTTTTTTTCATTCACACCGATAGAGCTCCTAAGTGTTAGGTCCTAGCGACAAATTTCATTTAACAAAAATATCCTCCATTCAATTTATGATTGGGATATCGTCGTTATATTTTCGATGCGGGCAACACCATCTATCAGAGCACGAACGAGTCAAAACTTTACTCATTTTGAGGATAAAAAAAAACAAGCAGTATAGCACTGGTGCATTTCTGGATGTAGCACAAGCTTTCAAGATTCTCTTCAAGCTCAAGACCCATTTACTCCAATCCCTATACCTAGTTCTACGATCCTATCTCTCACATCGTTCCTTTCGAGTCCACTGTGGCTCAGAGTTCTCCAACTGTTATCCTATTGATGCCGGAGTGCCACAAGGTAGCGTCCTAGGTCCCGTCCTCTATAATCTCTTCACTGCCGATATACCAACCAATCCTAATACCTTTTTAGCCACATTTGCAGATGATACTGCTATCCTATCATCCCATCCAGATCCTAAACTTGCTTCCCTCAACCTCCAAAGACATCTTCTACAGATTGAAGCTTGGTGCAGCAAGTGGAGAATAAACATGAATGAAGCCAAATGCAGTCGTATAACTTTTACCCTTCGCCGCAAATCTTGTCCACCCATCCGTTTCAATAATATTCCTATACCTATATCCGACACAGTATTCTACCTTGGCTTTCATCTTGACAAAAGACTAACTTGGAACCCCCACACTAGACTCAAAAGACAAGAACTCAATAGGAGATTCAGCCAACTTTACAGACTACTAGGCAGGAATTCTCATCTTTCAGTCGACAACAAACTCCTAATATACAAAACAATCTTACTTGACAAAGCAAATTGACCTACGGACTAGAACTGTGGGGGACAGCAAAACAATCCAATATCAAACTTTCTAATCCAATGTCCTCCGAACAATTGTCAATGCACCTTACTATGTTACAAACAAAACCCTACACGATGACCTAAAAATACCTTTTGTCCTTGATCTCATTCCTTCAAAATTCTCGAAATTTCATCAAAATCTATCCAATCATCCCAATCCTCTAGCCCAATCCCTATCCAGTCTTAACCATCCCTGTAACCCTCCCAGAAGGTTGAAACGGCAATGGCCCCGAGACCTTTTGTAATATAATGTTATGCTGGAGTCCTGGTACTGACCAGCTTCTCCACTCATGCCCAGAGCATATGTAGCTATAGCGCTCCCACTCAGCTTCCACTGGATATTACCAGTGATGCAGCTGAGAGAGTAGCGCTGGGATCTCTACGGGTCTGGCCTAGACTCCCAATAAGTAGGGGAGTAGGCTCGATTCGGGGTTCCCCAGGCTGAGTGTGTCTGTTTTGTAAATATAGTAAGAATGTATCTTATTCTTTTTATTTTTTATTTTATTTTATTTTTTATTTATTTATTTTTTTTATTGATTTATTTATTTTTTTTTAAAATATATATAATATTTTTGTTACTTGATTCTTATTATTTCATTTTATCCTTTTGATGATTGAATTATTAGTTTTATTTTTATAATTATTACTTGTTTTTATTTTTATCTATTATTATCATTATTTTGTGTGTATGAGTACTTGTATATATTGTATGAATGAATACATCTTTAGCACTGTTACCTAGTGCCCTTAATTGAGGCAGATTGTACATATATTTCAATAAAAAAAAATAAAAAAAAGTTACACTGGAAAACTACAGACCCCCAATCAAAAGACATATCCATTAAAAAAAAAAAAAAGAAGATTTATATTGCTATCAACGTTCCAGCTAGTTCACAAATTCATCAAGATGTACTTACGGATGATCACAATGATTTTTTTTTGGGCGAGCAGGTATTATTGTATAATATATACTTTTATTTGTATTTTACTATTGTATTATATACTTTTATTATATTAATATATATAATATATTATATATTATTGTATAATATATACTTTATATATATATATATTATATATATATATATATATATATATATATATATTTAATTCCTGCTAGGATTTTTTGTTTTCTAATCTTTATTTATTAGTTTATATAATAAAAATCTGTAATTATTTTGTTTAAAACGCTATTTCCAAACACGTGTCTCATGATTTGATAGCTTGATAGTTTGATGATACCTTATAAAAGATTCGAAGATGCATTTTGAAGCACTTATAAAACTCGAGCCATTCGCTTAAGCATAGACAAATATCACTTAAAATATAGCTAAATCGTATAGTACTGTTTTGTGTTACGGTAAACAAAGGGCAATTACTCTCGGGAGGTACAGCAAGTACTTATAAGGAGGATACATCTGCTCGTAAAGTTAGGAGAAAAATCGGCATTGATACTGCAATCAGAGTATAATCATTCCTGATGGCCTAAATTCCTAGGATAGGTTTAAACATTGGACGTTTACCTAATGGTTCAACATTAATTAATTTTTTTATAATTCAATTCTTATTTAATGGAACGAATTTACTTCCCATTTTAACAGCCGTTCTATCATTACCTGAACTATATATTTTTTTTCTTTTTTATCTCAATTTCTTTTAGTAGTTGTCAAGTCTTCTAAATTTTACGGAGTTCATCCTTTTCAAGCTAAATATTCTCCACTGTACTATATTTTCGGAAAATTTAAGGCGTTGTTCTTACTTTGACACAAACGTAAAGAAAACTGTAGGTAACAATAGTCTTATAAATCCTATTTTTTTTTTTATTTCTGGAGAGTAATCGCAAACTGAGTAGTTTCACGACAGAGAAATAACATGCGTTTCCGATCTTTAATCTTCCCGTTATTTCTTCTTAAATTCTCTTATATTAAATTTTCTTATATTTCAAAGGAGCTGAATAGTTATTTAAGTAAGTTATGAGCCAATGGCAGGCCGAAGAAGGTATTAAGGAAAAGTTTTTAGACAGGATACCAATCATGAAGTTGAGTTATGATGAGAATTAGGCTACCTCAGACTACCTGACGTTTTCCCTGCTAGCCCAACAACTTCACGGCTGTTAAGTAATAATTAATTTGTAACAGGAAGCTAATAAATAAATAAAATTACTTTCAAAGGCTTTTAAGAATATATTTTATGTGGGGAAGATTAGGGGGAAAGACCAATTACTCAATTAGTTTTTTCCGATATTGGTCCTAGAGTCTAGACAACTAATTTTTTTTCTTCTAAATGTTACATATTTATTTTTTTAATTTTGCAATATTTATGTCATAATTTTGAGTGAGCACTTTTCTAAAGAGGATGAGATCTCAGATTATATATATTAACAAATTAGAGTACTGCCCTGTTAGGAAAGAAATCAGTATCGAACAAAATGGTCAAAATCGATACTTTTATTTTAATCGTCTCCAATACATTATGGAATTGATTTTTTTAAAAAATTCAAATAAAATTCTTAATTAACCTTAAGATTCATATAAACGTACGGCAATTTAAGAGTTTCCCAGTCATAATTTTCAGATATAATACCAATAAATATATTACCAAATTAAAAAGACGCAGATCTCTGTTTTAAATGAAAAACTAAATTATATTAATTTTTCAAAGGAAAACTCTTATGTAAGATCTAAACAGGGTTTTTTTTTTTATCCTTAAATAAATCAATTCTACTTTTGATTTGACTGATATCGTAAAAAGAATATCAAAACATTGAGGTCATTTTTCTCTTTACGACAGTGTTGGTTGATGTGGCCTTCTTTGTCAACATGGCAGAGTAAAGATAATATTAATTTTTTACAGAAATATAACCTTCCTAATTTTAGTTTATTTTAAGTGAAATAACCACAATTTAAAATTTTATTTCATAATCTGGAAATTAGAACAAATGTTTCTTTGGCGAAAGTGTCAAACTAGTAAAAATCATTATGTATTATTTATTCTGAAAGAGAAGGGGGTAACAATCCAATGTTTTAATTTATTTACAAATTTTTATTTTTTGATTTTTTACTGATTATTGTAACTTTTATTTGTTTCTACTTCATAGTTGTAAAGTACAAATCTATTCCAAACGTCGATTCTAAATACAAATTCTTTGCTCAAGATGTTCTTAAATCGATTCCTAGGAGTCATTGATACCGCTGAAGTTAGGGACAGTTTCGTGATTTCTTATTGAGTCATGTAAAGGGAAAGGCTGTAAGTGCAAAAAATAAAATAAAAGATTTTTAATTGGAAAATGAATAAGTTCCATCGCCAATGTAATAGAAACAGTGGTACTTGCTTTTCTTGGTACCAAGCCCTTTATGATAGGTACGTGCCACTGTTTCCATTACATTGGCGATGGAACGTATTAATTTTCCAAATAGATTTTTATATTTTATTTTTGGCACTTAACGCTTTTTCCATTTACATGCCTAGTTATGTAAGTATTGTACATAGATTATTGAAGTGAATTCGATTTGCTTTTTCTTGAAGAAATCAACTAGCTAGCAATTTGTTTTTCATCGAGAACCGAATATTAGTTGAAGTACCACAATCAAGAATTGAAAAAAAATGGTGCTGATACATCAGTGATAAATATTATGTATTCTTATTATATTATGATCAACACTGGATAGTGTTTCAGCCATGGTATTAGAACGAATGAAATAATAATTTATGGATATATATAACAAAAAAATATATTCCATAATTATAATACTTATATTAAATCCTCAATAATTTATAGATTGACACTTTAATACATCCAGTAAAATAATTCCATAGGGCCTGAAGTTCGCACAGAGTAAAATAAGGAAATTACCTCGATAGGTTTTATAAAAGTACGAATTAAATTTTAATAAGTTTTAGCCCATCCAAAAGTTCTGTTACGTTGAAGAGAAACAAACCCACACTTTCAAAGTTTCTGTTTTTTAGGATTACTGTTTAAAAAAATATATATTAATAAACCAGAGAAGAGCCAATGACGTTGTGAAATGAAATATTCTGATCAGATAACGACTTCATTATTAAAAACAGATCCGCGCTCTCTCTTGGGCTAAAAATACTCAAGAATTAATCCGATCCATAATCTTCTCCTCACAGGCTGTGGTTGAATAATATGGTCCCAACATAGCCTGATTTTTTTTTTTTTATATTTATGTAGATAAAGGCATTTAAAATAATATCTAAATACAATAGTAACTCGATTCCATTTTATAGGTGGAATTTTTAATTTAAAATTAATTTATCTGTTTATGAAGCCCCATTGTGATGGATTTACTAGAAGAAGAGATAGTAGACAAATGAACGAAGAACGCAACACGAATTGAAAGTTCTCGACTTAAACAATAGTGACTAGTGAGATTTTAAAATATTTTCCAGTTTATTATAAAAATATGTTGAACTGATGGTTTAGCTTAATACTGACGAGACAATCTCTATTCACAACCGCTGATTCAAAAACAGAACAACTTTTACTTGTATTCAGGACCCTTCATAGTTTTTTGTAGGTAAATAGATTATTTTTTGACACTCTACGTTTATGGTCTTACACTATGCGTTGAACTTATAGTTTTTCGGTTTATTATATTGATTTTGAAAAAATTATGTTAGTTTAGAAATGTTAATAATTTTATCTGTATTGGTATTGGTATTGCTAAGGATTGTCGACAGTTTTCTTTTCAGCCCTTCCTGGCAATAATAGGTTTTGTATTGCGGGCATTCCTCGAGAATATGCCTGATAGCTGAGTCTTTGAAGAAACACACTTGAGGTTTCATTCATTGTAAGATCCTGTCTTGCTATTACCACTTCTTCTCTTTTGTTTTTCCAATAAGATGTTTTCCATTGTTTGATGTCGCTTCTTATGTTTTTTTTTTTTATTTATTATTTACCTCACTTGCTTCCTATAATTTAATCGAAGTATTCTTGATACAATATTTCGAGAAGTAGTGAAGAAATGGATGTTTCCTTGGCTGCCTCGTCTGGAGATTAATTTCCTTCTATCACCACGAGGGAGAAGTATAAAGCTTTTTCGCGAGTTCTCTATCATTGTGACATATTTTAAGGAGAGGAATTTTTTATT
Organism: Euschistus heros; assembly: GCA_003667255.2. Taxonomy (NCBI): domain Eukaryota; kingdom Metazoa; phylum Arthropoda; class Insecta; order Hemiptera; family Pentatomidae; genus Euschistus; species Euschistus heros. The sequence goes on along the minus strand of RCWM02000106.1, from coordinate 1,728,885 downwards.
TTTTTGATTAATTATACATGTCATAATAAAACGAGATAACACCAACTATCACACTTGTCAGCTAGTCATTAAACGACTCATTATCGGAAAGCAGACTCTGCTCAAAGGATATTTAGGGAAGTAATATTCGGAATTATTCGAGCAAGGCAGATTAAAATACGGGAAGTACTTACTTAACCTTCCACCGCACAGTGGTACGAATGGCCTACCTAGGAGGAAAAAAGTCATAATGAAAATTAATGAAACTATTGTGATAGGTGTATAGTTAAGTAGTTTATGGAACATTATCAAAGGTTCTTCCCTTTTTAGGAGGTGGATTTCAAGGTAAAGAGAACGATGAAAGTAGTACCTAACTCCACAGGTCAAATTTTGTTAAAACTATTGATTCTTTCAATCTAAATTTGTGTATCATCCTATTGATATTTTTTCATTATTCTTTTATAATCAGTGAATATAGGCGATTTTTATAATTTGACCTATAATATAATTTTTTGAAAAGTGCCATAAACTAAAGCATTTTTTAAACTAAAAAGATCTATTACTAAAAAGTACCCCAAAGTACCTCTCTGAAATTCATGGTAGAGGTGCCTTAGAAGGTATATGAAATAATCATGAAGCATTTAGCTGCTTTTATCTGCTTTCTTGTCTGAAAACGAATTTTCGATTCCGCGAAGGGAGTTATTTCGTACTTGGCAAAACCGTAAGGGCATTGATTTAATATATATTACTATATTTGAAACACTTAAATTTGAGGATATTATTACAACATCTTCAGCTGCGTTGAAGGGGTATTAAATTGGTACTTACAAAAATTAAAACGAAATAATAAAAAGCTAGAAAAACCCGTAGTCATATTACATTTTATTGACTCCGATTATCAAGGGGATTGAAAAAATTACTTTTATAAGAAAAAAATAGTTTTGCATACATTTATAAAGTTTCAATACTCAAAAATACATAAGAATTAATGTATGTAAGCATGTTTTTATTTATTTTTTTAAAATATTTTTTTATATTTGTTTATTTTTTATTCATTTATTTTTTTTTTGTGGCATTTCGATAGTTCCTATTTAAATGGAGTCTAAAGCATAACTGAATAAATAGTTTTGTTGAGTAGGCAAACAGGTCAGTAATAATATCACAGAAAGATTTGAAAACAGTCTGCAGCGTTATCCCTCTATAATTAGCGCACTCACTTTTACTGCCTTTTTAAAAAATTAAAGTTCACCTAACAACTATATTTTAGGTATTTTTTTTTCTTTCATTTTATTTAATGTAATTTTTAATTTTTTTATTATCAATATAATATGTAGACAAAAGGTCTCATAACAAGAAGTGATTTTAGGTCTTTCTATTCATAACTGTTATTCTTAAGGGACCTAGTCTCATAATAAAGTTTTTTGTTTTCTATTCTAACCCAAACAAAAAAGTGAGAAAATTGATGAGTTGTGTGGAATGAAAGCCCACCGAATAAACTGAGAACAATAAAAAAGAATGTCGAGCACTGGAATACATCCAGCCACCAATGTCGTTGGGAGGAGGTGGTACTGTCGAGACTCAGAATAGTCCACACCAGATTGACACATTCCTACTTATTCACTAAAGAAGCTCCGCCAAAGTGCCAATACTGCAATAATATACTGACGGTAACACATATATTTCAAGAATGCCCTTTTTTTCTCGTCGCGCCTCAATAGCTTGGGACTGAGTACTGACCTTCAAATAGTCTTGGGAGATGACAGTGAAACAACAAAATTAGTGTTCAAATTCCTAAACTTAAACGATTTATTTACAGAAATTTAGCACACATTTTAATTATTTTATAGAACATAAGTTTAAATAAAATATGTAAATTAAATCAAATAACGGAATATTTTGGTACAAAAATAAAATAATTAGGAAAAATTGGCGTTGATGACCGGTGTAGTTGTATGCCACAAAAACTAAAACAAACAAACAAAAAATTGATGAGTTGCTTTCCTCTTACACTTTATAATACTAACTTAAAATTTAAACACAAAAAGTCACTGTGACCTGTCTGAGAGGCAGAACTATAATGAAACTCTCAAGGTAGGTGGGGAAAGAACCGGCAACCCTGCACCACTCTCATTGACCCTGACCCTCTCTCCCAAGTGCCATCGGCCATCGCTCAGAGTGTTTTATTTATTATTTGAGACTTTAATATCAGTAGATTTAGTATTTATATTCAAATGTTTTCGTTTTAACGGATTATGTATTGTTTTGGGCAGAACTTCAATAGCTGTATTTTTTTTTTTTTTTATAAAATACAGTATATATTCATTTCTTAATTCATTCTTATTTAGGTTTTTAATTAAATTAAGATTATTATGCCATTAAATAGAAGACATAGCAAAAAGATTTTCTTTTGTATAGAGGCAAAAGGAGTTGTTTAAAAAAAAAAAAACAATTAGGGAGAAGTGTCGGAAGTCAGCGAGATATGGATCGGAGTTTGCATAAATTTATCACCCGCCCATTGTTTCCTACACAGAACAACAGAGCCCTTACGCCCGTAGAATAAAAAGATTTTTTATTGTTATTTTCAATTATTTATTGATATTTACAACTGTATACACTATATACATCAAGTATATTGAATAGAAGATAAGTTTCGAGGAATTTAAAAATGTAAATAGTCAATACTAATTTGAATTAGTATATTTGGTTTAAACGTGCATCTGGGACGAGAAAAAGAGAAAAAAAAACTTAACGAAGCTATAAATTTCATACAAATTTACAATATTTACACTCAGACTGAGAAACCATAATCCAGCTCCCCCCCCCCATTACATGACAGGTTGAGCAAGTTCATAGGAAATTCCAATACTTCTCTCTCGCCACGTCACTGTTTTCATAATATATCTAAAATAAATTAAAAGGATAAAACCACTGAGAAAATAAATCAAATAAATAAATGAAATGCCTACTATAAATGGGATATCTATCGGACCTTGACAAAGACTAGTTGTTATTATCATAAGTTTGTATAAATCAGATAACTATAAGATGTTGTAATGTAAATTAGAAATATTATTTTATCTACAAGAAACTGCGCGTCGTTACAGACTACTACCAAATTTGCTAGACAAACGTCCAAAGCTCCCAATTAATTACAAAAGACTACAAATATATATATATATATATATATATATATATATATATATATATATATATATATATATATATATATATATATATATATATATATATATGACTGTGATTAGACCTATTTGGACATTTGATGTTGAGCTTTGGGATTCCACTAAACCATCCAATTCCTCTTGTATCCAATCCTTACAAACCAAAATCATTCGAAAAATCTCCAATTCTCCTTACTTTGTTACCAATAAACTTATCCATAATGATCTTAATGTTCCATATGTTGCCTATTTAGCTCAAACCTTCTATATTAAACTGCATAACCAATCAAATCCAACTTGCTTTCCACTCCATTCCCGATAATCTTTCGAGGTGTCTGAAAAGAGTATAGCCAAGAGATCTTCTAGTGTAGAATTTTATTGAAGTGCTACCGATGAGCAGTCCCTTTTCAAGTTTTGACATGTTATTGTAATAGTTATCAACACATGACTTGATGTATATGTTTTGTACAGTTGTACATTTCAATAAATTGGTATATAAAAAAAAATAAATATGATTTGAAAGCAAAACAACATTATAAAAGTGTATTTTAAATTTCATGAAAGGAAACAATTATTTGTTTATAATACGTTTAAGAATTCAACGGTAATTTACACTGACTGCAAATTCAATTCAATCAAGAAAATTGTATTTTAAATTTCATGAAAGGAAACAATTATTTTTTTATAATTCGTTTAAGAATTCAGCGGTAATTTAGACTGACTTTATTAATTTATCTGTCCTAAAAGACTGATATTTATGTATGTAAACTCCATAACATTTAGATAAATATGATCTTAACTATTTATCTCAAGATTAATTCACAACTTTATAAACATTTTTTAGAAGATGTTTATAAAAGTAGAAATGAGGGTACAATAAGAAACAGAATGCAATTAAAATATGTTTACAGTTGCTGCACAGCTTAAGTATAGTAGAATAATTAAAGAAACGCAGAAAAATCCAAAGAATTCACATAAATCTGAAGGATTCCAACCTCTTAGAAAAATAAATCTCCTACCCATCTTCTGCGTTAAGTTCCTCTTTTTGACTCTAAGAAACAAATGAGATGAGAATTAAAAGAAAAAAAAACTAAGAGTTATGCAACCAATTTAATTAGTACTGACTTTTATGTCTTCTTCTAAACAAACAGTAAACATAAAAAATTAGACAAAGACAAATTTATTAAAACTACTCTGGACCTATGTCTCACGATTTTACGGAACAGCTAAAATTCGAAAAATATAGATTTTTTACTCAAAAACATCAAGGCTTATTACACCATCACCCTGTTACGCTAGCAACATAACATTGCCTACAGATACCCGCAAAAGATTTTCATGACAAACTCGAATGACAAAAGAACAAAAAGCATGGCGATATAAGATACTTTACTTGAGGACTCTTAAGGAAGCTCAAGAACATTGAGAGAGATGTAAAGTTTTGGTAGACCTTAAATAAGAGGAACCACAGAGAAGAAGTAGTCCTGACCCGGCTTCGAATCGGAAACTTAAAACTCACACATGTTCACTTCATGACAATGAAGTCATCACCAAGATTTTAATACTGCGGCTAAACGTGTAATACATCCTCTTTACCATCAAAACTGAACTTTTCAGGAATCCCGAGAAACATCAATAGTCCATAGACAAACACCAACAAACACATTGTAGAGTGCATGAAATATGCGATATTTTTTTGACTTCATAGCTGCGTGAGGAATAGTTAGAAGGTAAACATACTAAAAGTCTCGGCTCCTGGGGGGTGAGCTCACGGTGGGAAGGAGGGGTGGGAAGGAGGGGTGAAGTTCAATAATTTTTGTTTTTCGATTATTTTTCCAAAACGGTTGACTCTAGAAAAATATGTTTCAAGTAAAAATTAAAGCTAATAAAATTGCCTGTAAAATTAATAATATATACATTTGTCGTGATTCTACCGGTTTTCGATATATTCGTTAATGAAAATCGGTGATTTGAAAAAAACAAATGTTACTTCCACTTTTTGTCAAACTTTTGCTTCTAGTACCTTCGACGAACGTTTTCCAGAAAAAATATAAGCATCAGAATTGTAGAGAATTAAATTTACTTTAATTTCATGTATACATTTCTGGTATTTGAAACAAATGTTTAACTAAAAATGAGGTTGACATGTTTTTTATTTCTAAAATTATAGATTTTTAATAGCGAATATCTCTAAAACGGTTAGAATTAAGACAACTTTATATGAAATCAATTTTATAGGAAATTTTATAAGCTTTAATGTTTATAAAAAACATATTTTTCTAGAGTCAACCGTTTTCGAGATATAATCGCAACAACAAAAAAAAGAACTTCTTCCTACCTCCCACCGTTAGCTCACCCTCCCCCCCCCCCCCCCCCCCCCCAGGGGCGGGAACTTTTAGTATTTTTACCTTCTATCTATTCCTAACGAAGCTATGAAGTCAAAAATTGACTGGACTGCAAGCTGGAGAACGATAACGTTAAGATGGATGTAGCGAGATTGTTTTTCCTAAAAAATATGTATGATATTGCATACATAAATGAATTGTTACTGAATTCTTAATATTAATGAACAACAATGCTAAATATTTAATATTATATATGACAATACCCGTTTCCCAGGATTTACCTTTTTGACTAATCTATTACACTTAAATTAATGAGGATATTGCTATTTAATTACAATGCCGGCTTCAGACAGGTTTCGAGGAACAGGTAGATTGTAGCAAGAAATCGAGAAAATGGTTACTGAATATGGGAGGGCGTACCATAGATAACAAGAATTATTTCCTTGATAAAACAAGAGCATCATAGTGTTGCCAGGAAATATGTTAATGGAATTCAAGGAACATTCAGCGGTTGGCTGTTCTAGAAATTCACTGAAAGGATATTACGATATTCCTATTCAAACAAGTAAATATTAAGTCGTCATATAATATTATATTCATACTATCATATCCTGTCGCAGCTCTCATAAGTAAAGACTTAAATAATTATAAAAAATAATTAAAGTTTTATTTGGCTATCGATAAAAATCTTGTATTGAAGCGTGCAATTGAGCATTATTTCTTTAATTATATTATCATGTATAGCAGTAATATTCAAACATTATAATTGCACTGATTAGGTGCTTGTAGATAGCGTCAAAACATAATGTGCATGCTATTTTTAATTTTAATGTTTGAGTTGGTAATCCATGACAAAGACCGATAAGAAAAACTTCCGGATAATAGACTGCATTCTCAGTGCTTAAAACTAAAGTCCCTTGAATCATATTTTTACACACAATATAATAAAGCAAACGGTTTAGTAATAATGTTCATTCAGCAGAAATAATATTATAGATTTGATCTGGTTGAATTTTAATTTAAAACCATAAATGTAGTAACAGTAGGACAAACCTCGGATCTGCCACTCAACATTGCACATTTAAATTTTTATTATTGCTGAACCTTCCAAGAACTATGAAAATGATGTTACTGAAATTTGGTACAGATGGTTTCAGTTTTTTTACCATTGTGAACGCTTTCGCAGAATGGACATAACCACGGGTTCGCCTTTACTGGGATTAGGGTTGCCATTACGGACGTGTCCGGCCAAATATTTGTGTGTCCGGCCTGTCCAGTATTTGTTAGGCTTTTTCGTCTTCTCGTTGAAAGTAGCAATCTTATGGCTTGGCGGAAATGCGACTGTGTTCAGATCTTGGAAACTCCCACCCCTCTTACCTTTTTGACTAATATAGTAAACTTTTTGACCAATGGCAGAATTTCATAAAAGTTTTACAAAAACATAAGGATATTTTACATTTTAAAAACTTTCGGCTCATAAAAAGTGAACTGCTGATTTTAGATCATTTCATAATAAAGAATTAGATTCTGAACTACTAAAATTGGCAGAATACTATTTTGCGATTCCAGGCCATAACGCCAACGTTGAAAGAGTTTTCGCTTTGATTAATTAATGAAGAAAGACAAAGAAACTTTGTATTTTAAATTGCATAATATGAACAGATGATGTTCATATTATGCAATTTAAAATTAACATGTGCAGAATTCTATGATATGATTTCTAAGGAAAACGGCGTTTTGCATAAAGCAGGTTAAAAAGCAAAATACAACTAAAAATTTATGGAATTTTATTATTTTTAGGAACATTTGAGATTTATTTATAATTGGCTTTTAAATTTTAATCTTTTTGTTTTCTCCTTAGAATAGTGCAATATTTTTATATTTGTATATTCAAAACTTTTAGTTTACTGCCAAAGTGGAGCTGTGATTTATTTATTTTTGTTTTTGTTTTATATAAGTGAAGCCTATAGAAGACGGAAAATGTTTCAGGTAGTTATTAATTTTAATGTCATACATAAAGCTCAAAAGATTAAGGATAGGACTATAAATAAGTGGATATTGTTATAACTAAAAACATAAAACTGTAATATAAATTATGTAATATATGTAGCTATGATTAATTAAAAATATGTAACTTATCTTGACAGACTTTTTTATTATTATATTATAAGCGCCAAGTCCGGCTTTTGTATTTTAGGAGATGACAACCCTAACTGGGATTCATATGACGTAAACATAATTAATTTTTTATGTAAAAGTAATTTAAATGAACAGTAAATGTTATTATCGATTTCAAGGTCTATATATAATAACACCGTACCTTTGTAACCTTTCATCACCTATGGGTCAATTTTCAAACTTCACTGTTATCCACCATGTTATTGCTTTTTAATAACAAATTAATTGTAAATCAGTATATATTATTATTGCTAAACCTTCCTCGAACTATAACAATGATGTGGTTAAAATATACCCCCCTACAGATAGCTCATTATGCGTTGTATTTAAAGTTGTGCAAATATTCGACCGCTTTTGGTATAGATTAATTTATCGAACGGTGATGACAAATATTTGAATACCAAAACGAATGTGTGGAATCGCATTCAAATCAGTTGACACAAGACAACCGAGGTGGAAAATTTGCTTAGGAAATCAATAAAGAATTAAATTGGAATAAAATACAGTGAGGAAGCATTTTAAAAATATTAAAATTAGAACGATTTATCTCCATATAAAATTATTGATTTGGGAAGTAAATACTTCTGATAAATGAGGGCAAATTAAACTTTTTTAAAGTTTAATTAATTATAAAGAGAATTTATACTAATCATGGCAAATATATGTACATATTCAGAGTGGGTACCTCTTAGTATAAACAAAACAAATTGGATGAAACTCGTCCTACCGGACTTCATGATTGACAATATAACAGGGTAATATTTTAATGATAACAAAAACAAACTTAATATCCTCTTCTTAATTGAACACAAATCTCAAAATTCATATAAAAAACAATGACTAGAAATGATTTTAGAAAACTATATCTTCGTAGGTAAATCACCGAGTAAAAAAGCCAAATTACAATTTTAATTTGAAATCTCAGCGATTTTTTCTTTCAGTTGTAATTAAGAGAATTCAAGTAATTAATATAGCGCACAGTGGTTCAAAACAGCCCGTTTTACGAAAAAGCCCTATAGCGTTTTATTTAAATGTGATAGAGACTTGAAATTTGGTACTATAAAGTAATATTATTTCCCATTCATAAACCAAATATAGTGAACTGAACATTTTTTGTTGTTCAAAAAATAAATTCTAAAAACCAAAATATTTTTTGAAATATTGAGCAACGTATCAAATTAAACTTATTGCAGAGCAGATCAAAGGTATATATAGCATTTTGGTAAAACATTAAATGTTTATTGAATATTTTCAGAAAAATACCCCTAAAATTTAAAACAAAATTTAAAGTTTAAAGACTTAAAAACGAATAATATTCATTAATTTTAGGTATGCATTTTTTAGTAATAATAATTAACACTTATGAAAGCTTTTGAAAATTTCTGAAATAACAATGTTTTTACATCTTTATGTAAATCGAGAATTTGTTATCTTCGGTTGAACTCGGTATGTATCGATATATGTTACTGAAGTTACATATTCATCAGGTCTTCATTTGTTGATGTTCTTGAGCACTTTCGCGAATGGTCTAACCGAAAGTGTCGTAAGTCTTTATTTCGTGTTTCTTGCGCTTCCTCGGATAAAGCACTTATTGGCAGAATAGCGGCTGATATTATTTTTGTAGCACGAAGAAGAACATTGTGGACGGTAATAGGCATGTAGTACCATTTGTATAGCTGCAAGAATATTTTTGCAGTATATAAAGCATATTCGCCGAACTTCTGAGGATTTGATGTTAGTCCACAATTGATAGTTAAACATAAATAATGCGGAATTGGTGTATAAGGTCTTAATTGATTCCAGTTATTTCAGATGTCAAGGCAGGATTTGTAGTTCCCAATCCCTGCTCGACTACATCGATGTTGAGGCCCAAAATCTGTTTGAATTTCTTTTGTTTTTCTGATTTAGTTTCGTCTTTCAGTTGTCTTGTTTCATCATTACATCTCCAAGATGCAAAATACTTATTATAGGCTATGTGTAGGATGCATTCCATGAATTTTATACGAGCATGAAAGGATAACAGCACCATGTAAAGCGCCTCTTCTTGTTCAGATAAAATTTTATTTTATCTGAATCATTCACATCGGATGGTTTAGCTTTGCAGATAAAACACATGGCCATTGCTGATGTTTCTGTGACCGTTTGCGCAATTTTGCCATCAATAATAGAAAAAATTAATTTATATTTCACGCTGATTAACCTGCCATCGACATTGATGGCCGATTCAGTGAGCTGTATAATTTCATTTCTGATTCTATCTACTTCATTTTTAATGGTAATCGGATTTTCTCTAAGGAACTGAAATTGAAGAGGACGGCAATATATAGTAGAAGATGGTCTAGTGTTTTCCCCCACATGACTAGAGAGGAATCAGTACTTGCGCTTAAATTAAGAGGCACGAAATATGACAAGAATATATTTGCATTAGAGGTGTTTTCTCCAAAAAATCCACTTCTATTGAGATTATTTTATTAGAAAACTAGTTTCGAATGCTAAACATTCATCTTCAGTTCTAAAACATACAAAATATTTTCAACACATCAGTACTATGTTACATAGATTATATATACTAAAGTTTTAAAAAAGATAAGACAAGAAATCAAACATGGGCACTCACCTTCGAGGTAACTAAAACACTGAATTAGTGAGAAGATTAAAAAAATAGGGTTTTTTCGCTATTTAAACCACTGTGCGGCGCACAGTGGGGCAGAACAGCCAAAAAGCGGGAAAAACTCTTTTTCTCGAAAACGGTTAGTCCCATCGAGCTACAAATAGTCTCATTCGATTCAGAAAGGAAAATTACATTCGAATTGCAACTAAATTGAAAAATTATATCATTATTCTCTTTAATAAAACGAGAGATATTTTAAATTATTTTATTAAATTTTATTTAACATAATTTTAATTTAATTTAACATAAATGTATGCTAATTTAGCTTCATTATAACAAATAAATCGGTCCCCTTTTTCAATAATCACATTTTTATGTCGATTAGCTCGGAGTAATTCATTATTTACCTACATAATAATTGATAGGACGGCTCACATATCAATTGGAGTTCTTCTTTACTGATGGGAAGTAGTTTTCTTTAAAGTTGAGGCCTCATGTGCGTAATGAAGGGATCAAATGATTCTAGTAACTTATGAAACATATCATAATATCAATCTTTTATTCATCCACTCATAAAACCTAATGTCAAACTTATGTCCATTAAAATTAACCGATTTCAACTTTTGTTTATAATGAGGGAAAACCGTTTATTAATTGCACAAGGTATTAAAGTAATCAAATCATCCGATTCCAAAGGATACTTCTCGCTGACAAAAGTTTCTAATGAACAGGCACTAAAAAATACCTCACAGAGATCGGAATATTTTGTTTTGATTCATAAAGTGAATGTATATGTTAACACTTTTTGAGAAGAAAGCAGACCTAAAACCGCACTGGAGTGTCAATTTTTCTTTTTTTTTTTTTTTTTTTTTTTTTTTTTTTTTTTTTTTTGTAATGTAATTTTAAATAAATTTATTATATAATCACTTATTTTTATTGCCAAAATTATTGTATTAAAAAAAAAAAAAAAAAAAATTGATTTTTTTCCATGAGCGTTTATAAGTGGAATAAGAAATTAATATTTCTCAGAAAATGCAAAAAATGATCTTAGACATCTATCCCTAAATATTTGTTTGATCATTTGAAAATTAGGTCAGTTCATTTGTGTGTCTGAATCCCTTCCTTAGGTTTAGTATATAGTGTTTGTAAATAAACAAACATAGGGACCACGAAAAGGTTAATCTCAACTTTGTAAACAATCGTTGTTTTTTTGCACAGTTGTCATCAGTTGTCAATAAAATTTATAGAGATATTAAGTAGCGGTATAAGCTTTACGTTATGGTAATTTTTAACCGGAGCTCAGCCGAGCTTTTTTTGCAGGACCACACATGTTAAACAATTCCGGTTAATTTTTCTCTCTTGCTCTAGTATATTTTTTGATAATATATTTCATACATAGGATCAATCTAATATTTTTTCATTATTCTTTAGAGTTTGAACCACAAATATGACAAGTTTCATAGGTTTATCAACAAAAGATAACCCACAGTGACACAAATGGTAGCTCAATAGAAATAGACCACTTTGGGGTGGAGTATTATTGTCCAACTTTAGAAGGCCTCGGAGTCGCAAATAAAAATTAAATTGAAAAAAACAAACTGGATATATATGCACCAACTAATAATGAATACAATGGCCCATCAAACAGAGCAAAAATAATAAAGTCGTTTTCAGAGTTTTTTCCGTGTTTGCCCCACTGTGCGGCGCGTGTCCGTAGAACAGTTGTAAATATGAAAAAAAAAAAATGTTTAATCGGTCTGGAATTGCAATTACATCCCTAACAGTGTGTTTCCCACAAATATATAACATATATATATATATATATATATATATATATATATATATATATATATATATATATATATATATATATATATATATATAAATTGTGCATGTATACAGGTTAAGTACCTCTTAGTGTAAATGAAATAAATTAATGAAACTAGATAAAAAATGCCGCAAACCTTACCTTCCTATTTCAAACCGTTGCAGATATACGATAATTCATTGACTTTTTAATGAAACCACGTTTTGTTTTACCATAAAAGCTGTAATATCTCCTCTTTATTTCAATATTTTTCACCACATTTTCAATTTAGCATTAAATTTCCTATAAGAACAGAATACATATAACCTTGAATTTTACAAACCTTTACGGAAAAAAAAGCTGTTTCCTCAAAGAAGTCTCAATTATTGCATATCCGCAATGGATTGGAATAGAAAGGTAAGATCTGCGGCATTTTGCTTTATTTTAGATCGAGTTTCACCCAATTTTTTTTGTTTACACTAAAACGTACTCATCCTGATTATGTACATATATTAGCCATGATTAGTATAAATTATCTTTATACTTAATTAAACTTTAGAAAAGTTTAATTTGCCCACATTTATCAGAAATTTTACTTCCCAAGTCAATAATTTTATATGGAGATAAATCGTTTTTCTTCATTTTTGATCTCTTTTCGCCAAATTATTTTTTTTACACTAACAAGTACTTACCCTGTATACATACACAATTTATATATATATATATATATATATATATATATATATATATATATATATATATATATATATATACCTTTATCTTGGGGTTATTTGTAGGAAACATACTGTTGGGAACGTAATCACAATTCCAGACTGATTAAACATTTTTTTTTTTTTTTTTTTTTTTTGCATATTTACAACTGTCCTGCGGACACGCGCCTTATTAATTATACTTGTATTCTCTCAATAACAACAGATTTCAAATTCATTCATGTTTGTAATTTTACTTTTTTACTCGGTGATTCACCTACGAAAATATCGTTTTCTAGGATCATTTCTAATCATTGTTTTTTTTTATGAATTTTGAGATTTGGGTTCAACCAAGAAGAGAATATTAAGTTTGTTTGTGTTTTCATTAAAATATTATGTTACATAGTCAATCATGAAGTCCGGTTGGACAGGTGAGTACATTTTTCGTTAAGATACAAAATTAGATTGGTTAATGACGGTGCATAGGAAAATGGTGCTTCCTATATGACAATTTGTTGTACAATTAAACATTTGAAAATCACAGTTGAGCGAAATTTCGTAAAAGAAAGCGGGTTGTTAGATTATTTGTCACAATACAGAAATATTCGCTCTCAAAAATCAATCCTTGAAATTATCTCAGTATTGATCATTAGATTGCGAAAAACGTTCCGTTTTTTAGACTTTAAAGGAAAAACTTTTGAGGTTGCAAAAGTTTGATAGCCAACAATTTTAAAGCGTAAGGAACCGACGTTAGTAAAGAGCTAACTTGTGTCTCGTGAATATTGACATTTAATTCGAAAAGTTTGAGTGATAAATGACTCATAATGATTTCCATTCCAAACCATTTCTCTCATAAGAAAGTTCTTAAATGCACCTCTACTATAGAAGTAGAATCCGTAAAATGAAGAATTCGTCAATTCAAAAGAGCGGCCATTCATTTGCTCAGAAACTTGTCCAATTTAACGAAATACTTTTTGTGTTTTTCTTAATTTTATCAACCGACTTGGTGAGGATTCTCAATTCTAATATTATGTTACTGTAATGAGTAAGTATTAAAATCTGCCGCAAAAGCGGGCAATAAATAATATAGATGGTATCATGCGATTTATATCATTTTCTGTCAGAAATAAAAGTCCTCATATAAAAGAACAAGACAAGGGGTATTCGATAAATTATACTCGGTGTCCAAAAATAGTATCGGGTATTTGTTACTTCGATAAAACAAAAACTACTTAAAATAAAAAAAAAAGGTTTATTGTTAATTATTACAATATAAAGTGGAAAATAATTTGGAAAAGATGCTGTTATCTAAATGGTGACCGTTGTGGCACTCTTCTAATCGGGAACGAAGATTGGCGATCATGATTTGACACATAGCTCTCGATATTGCTGCCATTTCTGACCTGATGTTTGGCACCAATTGCGTCAGGTACTTCGGATTATTCTCATAGATCTTACTTTTAAGGTGTCCTCATGCAATATCAAGAGCTATGTGTAAGCATGTGATGCCAATCTTGTTTCCCGATTAGAAAAGACACCAGGGTACTGAGCTGGCAAGCACTTGCTGCAGGAGTCGGTGGGCTTACTGGCCTGGAGTTTCGGGGTACCCAGTTTTTGGTGTGTATTTGTCAAATTTTGTATTATTAATGACTGGAGGTGTGCCAATATAATAATTAAAGATGTTTAAGAATGGTATTGTTTTTCCAGTTCTGAAGAGGATCCCATTAAATAAGGGGTCGAAACGTCAAAAAGAGAGGAGAGAGGAGATAGTTGAAAGGAAAAAGAAAATATGTATATGGATAAATAATAATACTGTTTGAACAAAATATTGTTAAATATAAAGGACCAAAAACCCGATTCTCTTTCATTTGTAAAACAGTTAATTATATAATTTCTAAGGGTCGACAAAAAGAATTCGTTGTCATATATATATATATGTGTATATATATATATATATATATATATATATATATATATATATATATATATATATATATATATATACATGCATAAATGAGAACACCATAACTGTTGATTTCCTTTTACTTATATTTTCTTGAATCTTATCAAATATTTTTGAAGGTTCAACCAGTATTCCGTAACTTCTGGTATCGTTTTATTTTAAAAATAAACTATATTTTATACCAAAGCCCCAGAGGCGGACATAGAGAGAAATATTGTTATTGTGGTAGGAAGAGGATGATTTAAACATATACATGACCCAGTTCCCCCTCCCTCGCACCTCCCCTCCCCCTCCCAACTATGGACCGGCTTAGCGGCGGATTATTCAAAGGGACCTCTTTGGTAATCTTTTTCTGGCAATCTGCTCATTCGGATTAGGCAACAGCTGATATAAGTGCAAACCAAATGTATAAAAAAAAAAAAAAATTTTAAAAAGTAACTAAGGAGATTATACTTCCACGTATTACATTCTAAATGACTAAAAAACCCTAATTATAGGGGATCAGCCTCATTGAATTACTAGT
Organism: Euschistus heros; assembly: GCA_003667255.2. Classification (NCBI taxonomy): domain Eukaryota; kingdom Metazoa; phylum Arthropoda; class Insecta; order Hemiptera; family Pentatomidae; genus Euschistus; species Euschistus heros. The sequence continues at coordinate 1,713,590 of RCWM02000106.1, read as the reverse complement.
AAAGTACGAAATAAATTCGGTTAATCCGTTTCCCTTAGCCATTATGTATATTTTTTCCCCAAAAAGATACCCCTCCTTTTAAAGAAAACATTCTAAATATGAAGGTTTAAAGGCGGTTAATTAAGGGATAAATTCCTCCCCGTGGGAAATTTTAGAAAACTTTGCACCAAAATGGGGAAATGTTTTTTGGAGAGAAATTCGGGCATTTTCAAGGACCTTCAAACTGCAAAAGAAACCAAGACTTCGACTTGAACAATGAAAAATTAAAAATACATCAGCAGTAACATCGACAAACGATAAATTTGAACCACAATCAACACTCCAGAAGACTGCTATAGCATGACTCCCACCTATTTTTGTGAGAGGGATTGAAAATTATCCAGAAGTTTGTTCGCAGTACCGTATATTCGTGTGGCGTTGGTTTGGTTAAACCCAAATGGGTTTAACTTTGTATATGTATTTAGTCGCTGTCGGAGTTTTAGTGTCAATGTTATTGTAGGATTGGATATAATAGTTATGACCTCCTCTTTTTAACTGAAACACTTTCCATCTACAATCAATGATACTTAGACTAATCAAGAATCTATATTTGTACAAAACAAACCACACACCCATTTCAGATTTACATGTGCCCACAGTAAACGAACATATACAAAACCTTTATGGGTGATTCTCAAACTCCAGGGAAACTTCCAGCTACCAAAACTACCAATAGACAAATCTTGCTGCAAAAATTTGATACTTCCTGGAGGATATCGGTGAGGATTCTAGGTGGTGCAGCAACACATGAATCACTTTACTTTTTTTTTTTTAAATTTCAATTCCAAATCTTAATCCATGACAATGTGAATTTACCCTCCCATTTAAGGTAATGTTCGAATTTGTATGATCGACTGTTTCGTCTTAGATTACTCCTGAAGATAATTTTTGGGGAACCTCTTAACCAGCTTTAATTAGGACATGATTTTTTTTTTTAATATTCCTAATTTAATTTTTTTTAATATACCTTACATTGCCTTGACAAAATTTGTTTTTGACTTCAGACATTTTTTTTTTTTATTTGGTCGCCGCGTACTCCAAATAGCCAAGTAATTATTTCAGTCATTTTGCCAACATCATTCTTAAAAGAATTTAAAAATCAATTTTTCAATATTGTCGTAGTATTTAACATTTGCATGCAGTATAGATACCATGATAATGACCATGCCAATGAGAAAATATTATTAAAAATATTACCGCTGAAATCCTATTAATTTATTTCGAATTTTCTCTGGAGTATATTATGAGGGCCGGAGCCTAGAATTACAACGCATGAGACCCGTTACCAATAAATATTTGGTTAAACTGATTTAAATACAATGTGAATCAAAGAACGCACTTACAGTCAGAGGTGGTATCTGAACTAAGAGATGATTGCTAGGATACGAGAGATGTGTACACGAGAGCTGTCCCCTCAAATAAAAATTCTCCGAAATTCCAAAAATTCCGTCTAATTATTGGTTATCACTCTTTTTTAGTAATGCCACGCCATTTTAAGAAGTAACGGAAACAAGAACATGGGGATTCGTTTATGGACATCATGAACTCGAAAAAAAAACAAAAGCAATTTTCACATTCTTCCACCATTAAATTTTAAAAGTAGTACCATTTAGTTGGATTAGTTTCGCCCAATCAAGTAACAATTATTTACATAATTGTAAATCCAAGCATAGGGACAAACCACGACAGAGCAAAATGAGGTATTAAACCAAACAATTTAACCCTTAAACACTTAAATTCGAAATAATTTCAATTAATATCATTAATATTAAAACTCATTGAATTTTAATGGGCGGGGGACTTCGCCTGTTGTTATGGAATCAGCCTCATAGACGATTAATTGATAGATTCTCCTTAGATACTCAATCATGACATGACTACCTCTGCATACCAAAAAAATACTCTCAGAAGACTGAAAAGAAGCTGGATGAGAGATCTGTTCAAATAAATCCTTTTTTTAAATATTTGCCAGTAGGAGGTACTGCTGATTGCTGCTCTCTATAAGGCCTACATTGTTACACTTTCACAAATTTACTTATTGTTACTTAAAAAACAGGTGTGAACTACAAATTAAAAGATAAAAATATGCATATAAATTTTATAACCAACAATTATATAGCTTCTCATCCTGATACTGTTTCCAGTTCAATATTCTGGGTTAGATTTTATCTCTAAAAATAAGAAAATAAACCACCTTTTTCGTTAAGAATAATTACTTAGCAAAACTTACTTCATACTATTTGAAGGATGTTTTTCTAATGCAGAGTTCTATACTGAAGCCGCAATCTGCGATAATTTGAGACGATTATGGTTTAAGTTATTTTTATTAATGTATTCATTAATTTAGAAACATGAATGGAAAATTAGGATCTGATAAATTATTTCGTTTAATTATATATTTCGTTATATATATAACGTAGTTATACCTCCAGTAGTCGCAACCAATCTGAGACATCACCCAAGGTATTTTTTGTGCATTATTCCGATTAGGATTTTTATAAAGAGATAAGCGACTCAATACCTTTAAACTGGCATTCCTCGAATGTATTAGTGACGTCAAATCCTTAATATTCTCTCTAGATTTTTAGTTATTTAGTTTATATTCTGCTGTTACCGGGACAAGATCTATTAGGCTCATTGCGATTACTGACGCGAAAGATTTTATTCTACCATTATTACATTATGAATAATGTATTAGGGATTTAGAAAACCCGGAAGATATTGATTTGTAAAATCATTCTATGTAATACGGAGAATAATAGTGATGTAGAAAATTTTGAGGAAAGTGTGACAGATTCTGAAAGTGAAACAGACGTTGTTGGAGAAAGAATTGAGCATTCAGATACTGAACACAAACATGATGTATCTAGTAAATGAGGAATGCATTACCGATAATTCATTTATAGGTAAGAGTTTGTTTATTTTTCATATATTATAGAAAAGAGGATGCTCCACCTGAAGCAAGTCATGACGGACGCACGCGGCTCTATAAGACGACGTTGTGAATTATGTGAAACACGAAGGCTGACTGAATACTTTTGTGAACGTAAAATGTATTTATGTTTAGAACATTCAAAAATTGCCAGTCAAAGCTGTATAAATGAAATTAGTAAAGTAAATAATAGTAAAAAGTTGTGATAAAAGAAAAATAGTTAAAAGTTGTTATAATAGATAAATAATATTTTTATTACTTATTTTATTAATGTGTATTATTATGTGCATTCCTTTAAATATTAAATAAAGTAAAGGAGAAAAATAAAAGTGATGAAATCATCAGTAAAACGATTCAACTGCATAAGGTGATCTGTCAGATCGTTGCGAGTAATGGTGTTAGTCCTAGGGTTGCGCCTACTGAAGGGTTAAATATATTTTAATATTTTCTCAAAACCAATAATTTGCTACTTACGACCGCTTCTTCTCCTACTCTAAAATAATTAAATATACAATGGTAATAATATATATTCAAACCTGGGTAGAATACATAAATTTGCTAACCTGAATCTTTCTATTTAAAATTAATATTGTATGAATTAATTAGATTGTTCCATGGAAGAGAAAATTGCTTCTAGAATTTCAACACCCGAACCCCTCAAGTATACACGGCTCACTTTGAATTTCTGACATTAAGTTAACTTTCCGAGAAACGTATCCGATGAAGTTCTTCAAACAACTTTAACTTTATTGGACGAAGTTTGGAATGTTAAAAAGGAATTTCAATTGTTAAGCTAATTTTTATCCACTGGGAAACTTCTGCTCGTTTGCAACTTTATTTTGTATACTTCTGTTTGGACTTTTAATTTGTTTTCTCATTTTATTATTTTTTTTAACTGACTTATTTTAACTAACTCTTAAAACACTCTTCTTTTCTTTTTTTTCTTGAGTTTACATATAATTTTTTACTCACTAGAAAATAAAATGTGTTTGTTTATCGTGGATGAGTATAATATTTACATCTTCCCTTACAAAATCCCCTGAGTCAAATTTTAGAGAAGAAATTAGAATTTAAGGGCTTAGTGCATCAGCTCTATGTTGATTTCCAAAAGGCTTACGATTCAATTAACTGCCAAAAACTGTTTGATATTTTGATTGAACTGGGGATATCAAAGAAATTGGTTAATCTAATAAAGATGTGCATGTCCGAATCGGTACTTTTTACTCCGAAAAGTTTGAGGTACATTCCAGATCAAAACAGGGAGATTTCCTTTCTCCGGTATTATTTAACTTAGCACTAGAATACGTCATTAGGTAATGCTTACGGGAAAAGGATTAGAGATGGGTGATAAATTTCCGGTTCTTGATTATGCGTGATGATTTGGTTGAAAAGAAGAAACTATTAAATTAAACGCAACTACGCTCGTGAAAACCGGTAACGAAATTCGTCTAGTAATTAATACTGATAAAACGAAATGGTTAGTAGTAGATACGGTGTACATTTTAGTGATGTAGATATTTCCGGAATAAAGTTTAAACACGTAAAGCAATTCAAATATCTAGGGCTTATTAAATCAAGAAAAAATGAAATTCAAGAGGAAATAAGGGCTAGATAGTCTACTCTCAAGAAATTAAAAATTAGGATATATAAGACTATTATAATACCAACAGTTCAATACGGATGCGGAACATGGTCGCTTACGTTAAGAGAGGAGCAGTGCCTTAAAGTTTTCTAAAATAAAGTACTGTGTAGAATATTTAAAAAGGATGAAGAAACGGGAGAATATAGGTTTCACAATGCGGAACTGCGTCTGCAGTTTTTGGGTCCGGCGAATATAGTTCAGGTAATAGCACCGCGACGGTTAAAATAGGTTTCTAAAATCGTTGAGTTTAGTAATGATCAAAATCCGGAAAAAGTGATCAGTTTTGGGCCGTTCCGATTAACGGAAAAAATATTTTTAAAAAATTTAATTAACACGAAATAATGCACATCGAAGTGATATAGGTTTCGACATCGTCTTCTATCATCCTTTAAATGCTGGCTATTTTTCCAAAAAAATTTACTTTTAGTTTTCGCTTAATTTTGAAATAATCTATCGCATATGACTTTGCTGTATTTATATACAAAAACACCTCATTTGTATTTTATTATATTAAAGAAATAGCGACATCAAAATGAGGCTTTACAGCCATTTCATTTAACCGTACACCTTGGATTTTAGGCCAAAAATTCAGTTATTTAATATGAGCTCTTCCACATTCATGAAAATTTTTAAATATTTTTTTTTCGTTAATCGGACGTCATTTAAAACATATTTCTGCAATGAAATAATTTTGGCCGCCGAAATGGATTTTTTGATCACTGTGCGTCGGGTAAACGACCGTGGGGTAGGCCAAGACGTATATGGGAGGATTCCGTCAAAGCCGACCTGGAAGATTTGGGTTTTGGGGGAGTGGGTAAGAGAGAGGTTTGTGGTCAACGGTTGGTGGTGCCGGCATCGAGACCACAAATGTAACGAAAAGGTTCGCTAAGCCTTTATTTATTATTATTATTATGTTTATCGTGGATGAGTAAAATATTTACCAAACAACTTATCCATAAAGATTTTAATGTTGCATATGTTGCTGTTTAAGCCCAAATCAGATACCTAACCTTTCATAATAAGTTCCATAACCACTCCAATCCACTAGTCTCCCAACTTGCTTCCCACTCTACTCCCGATAATCCTCCGAGGCGACCTTTAAGTGTAGAGTTTCTACTGAAGTCCTACTAGTGAGTCGTTATTTACATGTTATTGCATTCACTATTAACATTTTTACTTGATGTATATTATTTCGAACTGTATCAATAAATACAGGAATACAGCAAGATTCAATATGCTCCAAAGAAACACTCGTAGATCCTCAAACTTGTACTCCGAAAAGAGAAAGTATGTGAAATCATGTCCCTTAAGAATGGTAAGGCACCTGATGTGGATGTTATGCCGGCAGAACTGCTAAAGTATGCTGGAGCGGATGGATGGAAAGAAGTTTATCAGATAATATGGTCAGTGTGGATGGAAGAGAAAATGCCAAGTGAGTGGGAGGAAGCCATAATTGTCCCGGTCCACAAAAAAGGAAACAGGTTGAATTGTGAAAATTATAGAGGGATAGCTTTACTACCCACCATATATAAAGTTCTTGCAATAGCCATTTGCAGAAGGTTGACGAAGAGAAGTGAACAAATTCTGGGTGAATATCAATGTGGTTTCCGCCCTGGTAGATTTACGATAGACCACTTATTTTCATTAGGGCAAATGTTAGAGAAAACCCACGAATATAAGGTTGATTTGTATCACCTTTTTATTGACTTTCACCAGGCTTATGATACGGTGGATCGTACTAAAATGTTGAATGCATTAGTGTCCCGGGGTATACCATACAAGCTTGTAAGACTCATAAAAATGACCCTGGATAGAACAGTGTGTAAAGTCAATAACAAGCAGGGATTTCAGAAAAATTTGAGGCATACAGTGGACTTAGGCAAGGGGACCCGTTATCACCGGTTCTATTTAACTTATGCCTTGAAATTGCCATTCACGACATAAGAACAAATCCAGGTGGAAATATTTACAGCAGACTTAAGCAGTACATGACATATGCAGATGACGTGGTGATCCCTGCAAGAACGTTTTCTGGGTTAGTCGATGGAAACCTCGAGCAACCCAAATTATAGCGGAGGATATATAACAATAGGAGAGTACATGTTTCCTACCTGTAAAGAATTTAAGTACCTGGGAGCCATAGTAACAGAGAACAATGATGTAGGAGCTGACATTAAAGCCAGAATAGCAGCGGGAACTAGGTGTTTGTGCAGAGGCCCAGGTCCTTCATCGACTGTAGCGCCCGATATAGATAGATAGATAGTATCAATAAATGAAAAAAAAAAAAAAAAACCTAGGTATCGGTAGCAATAATCAAAACATTTCGGTACCGACATGTTACTGATTATAATCTTAGTTCACCATCTTTAGGCTAATTGTATATAAACGATTTTTAAAAAATAAATAACCAGAACGAATACTTACCAGCTGCTATAACTGTGAGTATGCCCGCCGGCACCCCAAGCGCCAGATTAGTCATGGTTCCTCTTTCTTCTATACAAGCTACAGCTCCCATCACCAACACCGAAATACCGCAAACTATCTGTTGATATGCACAAATATTAAAAATAACTAATTAGATATACACAAGCTTTTTCTACATGCTTTTGTATGAAGGATATTCATCTTATATAATAGTTATTGTCAACTATTATAATGGTTTAAAACTACCTGGAGCACCCGGATCCTGAGGACCCTGGAGAAAGGGTAGAAGGAGTCTTCGCCGTTCCAGATGGCAGTGCTCGTCGTCAGTTTGGCGATGAGGCTTGGCAGTTCGTCCGCCGTCCGGGTCACGTCCGAGATGACAGAATCCTTCCGACCAGACATCTAAAATAAAAAACTTATGCTTAGAATAAAATTAAACGATAACTAAATAATAAATGATAAAAAATCACATACAGCTATAAATATTGTAATTATAAGAAATTAAGAAATATATACACACGGCTGTTCACTACACTAAGTTATTCTACTTCGGTTAGCACTCATTACAAAATTATAATAACATATTTTTACTTTCAAAGTGAAACCAAATATCTGTGAAAAAAATGATGATAAAAAAGTTCTCAATCTGTTTTTAAGAAATAAATATTAATTTGCTGATACATAATTGTAGAGAATCCAAATAAATTTTTATATATTTAATAAACTGCTCGTCAATACAGACCACTTCAACATTTACTAGACAAACGATCAAAGCTCCCAATTCATTACAAAAAACTAATATACATGACTGTGTAATCACAGTTCTAATGAACTATCTCGACGTATGGAGTTGAGCTTTAGGGCTCCACTAAAACATCTAATTCATCTCTTATTCAATCCTTACAATCCAAAATCCAAATGTATAGAACAATCATACGTCCAGTGCTTACGTACGGCTAAGAATGTTGGACTACCTGTACAACTCAAGAACAAATCCTCAATAGGTTAAAAAGAAAAGTTGTTGATTAAAATATACAGAGGAGTTTGTGAACTCGGAACTTAAATAATTAAGTGCAATATTTAGAGATGTGAATATAAATGTATTTGCCAAGGTTTCAAGATTTTGGTTGGGCGGATCATATTGCAAGATTGGAATATTTTTTTTTTAGCACTCGCGACTCTCCAAACACTCTATAAGAAGTGAGAATACAAAAGCGTGAATGTATCATTTTAACACGGCATTCTATTAAATATATTACATAATCAGCATAGAATGTAGCTAGGGCTTAAATTTGTCATTTGAATGATAATGAAAACGCAAAAACTTGATAATTTTAACTTTTAAAGAAATTGATCAATAAACAAATACTATTCAAACAAAATGTGAAATTAGTAGTGTGGTACTGTTCCCTGATATAAAGTGACGGAGAAACCATTTTCAAATAGCTGAAAGAAATGAAATGGTTTTGGATACTTAAGTTGGTCGTTATTGTGCGAGTCAAAATTTAAAAAAATAAAAACAAGAAAATAATGAAAAAATAAAACAAAAGCATCGCCAGAACCTGTAAATTGAAGGTTCTTTTATTGTATAAACTTATTCTTTATTTCGTACGTGATCCTATTCAGGTCTGGAAAGGAACTTAACAATATAAAAAAAAAAAAGAAGTATATTATAAAATTATAGGACACACATCAATCTTTGATTAGAAAGATTGTTTATTGTTGTTTGTTTAGGATTAACGCCATATATTTATTCAGAGCTTATTGAACGAGGGCAGATGAAATTCTTTAAATATCTACTAAATCTACCGAGAAATACACCTAATTTTTATACTAAAATTGAGACAGGACGTATTCATGTTTTAGCTAAAATTTTCAAAAGAATGTTAAGTTGGTGGGTTAAAATTTTAAGAATGACAGATGACCAGTTGCCTAGGACATGTTATAATAGATTAGAAGAAATTATTAATACCACCACTGTCCCTTTCAACTGGGAGTAGAAATTAGAAGTCTACTTTCTATAATTGGTACGAACGACATCTGGGAAGCTCAGGATGTAGAACAGATTAGGAGGTGTTGTGGTGAACTCGTAGAGTCAATGAAAAATCATCTGATAGGTTTAGATATCGAGTAACGAACTCTACTTTTAACTTATATTACAGAAATGTCAGTAATATAGGACTACTTGAACCGTATTTACTTTTCCCTAATATTACAATAAACAGATTAAGAGTCGTTGCCCAGTTGCGCATGGCAAGCAAAAAAGTCACACGGATTGTACGGCAAGGTTAGAAAATTCAACAGTGAATATTCTTGTAGACACTGCTCTTCAAATAATAAAGATGATACCATTCATTATTTGTTATATTGTACAGCCTTCCTCAATGAAAGAGATTCTTTCACACGGAGTCATAATACAAAGGTCTTAATAGAAGCGAAATTCAAAACTTAGAAAATTTATTAATTTGTAAAAATAGCCAGCAAATTTGCAGTATTAACTTATTTGTAATCAGTAATATCAGAAGGATTGCCTGTATTTAAAAGTTTTTCAATTGCTATAGCATATTGAAGTCAGTAAATAGTGAACAATATCATTAATATTTTTATTTTCAGTTGATATGTACAAACTTTATTTGATATTAACATACTATTATTTATATGGAGATTATGAGCATAATTTTATTGTCTGTTAGATTTTAAACATTTTTTTTTCATAATGGAAAAAGAAAGAATTAAAAAGTTTTATTTTATATATATTATTATATTATATCTGCCACAACACAATTTACAAAATACAGTATTATTTCATTCATTCATACTTCAACAAGGGCGAAAAGGAGGGGTTACACTACAGGTTGCCGACATATAATAGCCGCAATGGGAAAGTCAAGACTTATTCTGTGGGTCACAGCTCGAATTCTAACTAACGCTGAAGAGTTTATGACAATGCTTAAGTGTATGAGACTCAAATTTCCTCGGACGCACAGCTTCCTATAGAATGCTTTTAATAACTAATGTGATAGTTAAATATTAACTTGACAATGATGTTCTGAAATGCATCAAGAACTTTCAGCAGTTACTTCTATTAAAGGTATAATGTTTAGAAACAAACCAATAACTCATTTGTTTAGCCATCATTTCTTCTAACCCCCAAGTAAATAAGTTGTTTTCTGTTTTTATCAGTTCCGCTGAGGAGACAAGGCAGAATATACGCGAGTATTTTCAAATAAATATGTCGAAAACTCGGGAAAAAAACACCATCAGATTTGGTATCATTTGCATGAAGTCAGGAAAGAATCTACAGAACTCATTTCCGATTCATAAGAAAATGATTGAAGAAGCCTTGTAAGTGTTCTTCCTCATCTCATCATTGGAATAACTGATGAGGGGCCAACTGAATATAGATTACACATGTTTGGTAAAAAGATGGCTGAAATTGAGTTGAGAAACAATGAGTTCGGTAACTGTAGGTATTTTTCTGTGATGAGTTCTTAGATAGCATGGTAATGTATAATGTTTAAGAACTTTCCATTACATTCTTCTGCATGTATCGGTGCTTATATTGAAAAATATTTAAAGAAATAATACTGAAAGAATACATATTTATTCAATTCACCAAAAAAGATGCCTAGAACAGAATCTTACAACTATCGTGGTATCTCCCATTTCAATTTGTTACTGAACACACAGAGGACATAATCAGTGAATATCAATGTCACTACAAATCATCAAACTACAAATAGTGTTTAATATCTACAAATTATAATATATAAGTTAATTACAAATTAGATAATAGACAAAAAAAAGCTTTATTCTTGATTAGCAAAATCCTTTAGGAACAAAAAACAAGCTTAGTAAAACTATTGTATTCCTGCATTTGGTTAGTGCTACAGGTTCCGATGTTTTTTTATCGTTATATTAATATCTTCAACACTGCAATAGGAATGTTTGATTTTTAAAGATAATTTTTTTTTTTTAATTCTGTACTCAGCAGCGTTGATCTAGTACAAGGAAAACTTCGCTGTTCCAAAAAATGAAATGATAGATTTTTTTTTTGTCATTACAGAGAAGAATAGATTTATGATTATTAAATAATCAGGTATTAGGACTAATGTTCGACAGAAGGATGACATGGGGCCCACATGTGAAACAGAAACGCCTAAGCCTTAACAAAAGACTGAGACTATTATATCCAATTCTACATAAACGATCTAAATTGAAAATTACGCAAAGACTAAATACATATACTTACTTATTAAAACCTCTATGGACGTACGCCTCACAAATTTACGGAACTGCTAAAAAAACACACATCCAAAAAATACAGACTTTCCAGTCCAAAACTTTAAGACTCATTACACAATCACCCTGGTATGTCAATAACAAAACTTTACACACAGACTTACACATACCCATGGTACAAGATCACATCCAAACTTTATATAAAAGACTTCACGACAAACTTCACGGACATATCAATAATTTAATACAAAGTATGGCCTCCATAAGCTTGCCAGATAATACCCAAAGGAGACAAAAAAGGAGTTGGTTGAGGGATCTACTCCGTTAAAACGAATTAAATATCATGTTCATGTTAGGAGTAAGTACCGCAGGGTGCTGTCCTCCCTCATGCCTGACATGCCAATTATCTTTTATACAACAATTTATCACATGTTAAGTCACAGGTGTGGATTAAACAAATAAAGAGAAAAAGAAAAAATAATCAGGTATAGTAAACTATCGTTAAATTCCGCAAAATAGATCGGTTCCTAGGAATCGACTTTGGACCATCACTTTTGCGATACCTATTTTCTTTTTAAAGAAACGATGGCATCGAAAATAGACACATCCCTATGTTATTATAACAAAGATGTGGATGTGCGAAGTATTTGATAGAATCCGAATTTATTTTTAATTCCTAAGCTTTTGAGGAAAGAATCTTAAGAATTCTTAAGACAAGAATATTATTTTTCTCCAATATTATGTAACTTAACACTAAAATACATTATTAGAAATCTAATGAATACGAGAAAATTACATAAACCGGATGATATAATACCCATTCAAGTTTACGTTTATGATCTGGTGCTCTCGAATGAAGATGAGGTAACTATAAAATTCAACACAACGACGCTCATAAAGCAGGTATAGTCTTGAAATTGATACCGATAAAACAGAATATATGGTTAGTAGCAGAAACGGTAATAAATAAAATATAAGGTAATATTAAAGACCATAAATGCTTGTTATTTGTCGGTCGCACTTAGTTTGCGCCTTATGTCCAGAAATATAAAAATTAGGATTCAAAAGTAATGATATTCCACTAATCCCTGTTGTAAACTTGGACAAATATCTTACTTGGAATCTACATACAAGACTAAAACGACAAGAAACTGCTCGTCGTTACAGACCACTTTAACATTTACTAGACAAACGATCAAAGCTCCATATTAATTACAAAAGACTCATTTACATGACTGTGATTAGACCTATTTGGACGTACGGAGTTGAGCTTTGGGACTCCACTTAACCATCCAATTCATCTCGTATCCAATCTTTGCAATCCAAAATCCTTCGCAAAATCCCCAATGCTCCTTACTTTGTGACCAATAAACTTATCTTTAAAGATCATAATGCTCCTTATGCCGCTGATTTAGCACAGACCAGATACCTATCCTTCCATAGTAAGCTCCATAACCACTCTAATCCACTAGTCTCTCCACTAGCTTCCCACTCCATTCATTGAGACCTTTTAGTGTAGATTTTTATTGAAGTGCTATTATTTAGTTTTTCATCCCATCGAGATCTCTTAATAGCTTCCCAAAATCTCCAAACCCATTTATCCCTGGTTAAAGATTGGTGCAACAGCTGGAGGATCGAAGTAAATGCATCGAAATGTACCCACGTAACGTTTACTCCCCGCCGCACATCCTGCCCTCCTGTTTATATAAATAATATTCCGCTACCCATAGTATACAGTACAGTATCTTGGCTTCTACTTAGATAAAAGACTTACCTGGAACCCACACACTAGACTTAAAAGGCAAGAACTTAATAGACGCTTCAGCCAATTGTACAGACTATTAAATAAGACATCTCATCTTTCCATTGAAAACAAACTCCTCATATACAAAACCATCATTAAACCTATTTGGACCTATGGACTTGAACTGTGGGGGACAGCAAAACAATCGAATATAAAACGCATTCAATCCTTGCAATCCAAAGTCCTTCGTACTATTGTAAATGCTCCATATTATGTCTCCAACAAAACCCTTCATAATGAACTCAATATACCTTTTGTCCTTGACCTGATACCTCTTAAATTTTCCAAATTCCATCAAAACCTTTCCAACCATCCCAACCCTCTGGCACATTCATTATCCAGCTCCACACATCCTTATAAACCTCCTCGCAGATTAAAACGGCAATGGCCCCGAGACCTATTGTAATAATTATATAGTAATGGAGTTCTGGCAATAGCCAGCTTCTCGACTCAAGCCCTGAGCGACTGTGGCGCTCCCTCTCAACTTCCACTAGATTTTACACTGGTGATGTGGCTGAGAGAAGAGCGCTAGGATTACAGGGGCCTGGCTTGCCCTCCCATAAGTTGGGGGACAGGCTTGGTCTGGGGTTTTCCTGGGATGTTTGAGTAGATTGTATATATAGTGTGACTGTGCTTATTAATTTATTTAATTTTTTTTTTCTCTGCTCCTTTATTATTACTATTGTTTTTTATTTTATTTAATTGTACATAGTGTATGAATGTATTCTTTGTCATTCATATTATTCATTGCCCTTTAAGAGGCAGCTTGTAATATCTATTCAATAAAACTTTATAAAAAAAAAATAATTATTTAGTTATTCTTCACAAGTTATTTGCATGCCATTTTATTTACTATCAACACATTTACCCGATGTATATTATTTTTTTACTGTTGTAAATATCGATAAATGAAGAAGAAAAAAAAAAAAAAAAAAAAAAAAAGAAGAATTCACAAGACTATTATTTTGCCTACATTTTTTTAAGTGTGCAAAACACGATACTTACCCTAAGAACCTTAATATCAACGCCTTAAAATTTTCAGAAATAGTATGTAGAATATTTGGCCCAAAAACGGATGAGCACATTAGAGAAACTGGGCAATTATCCGATGGAAACAATTCAAGTATTATCAACGTAAGGTTAAAATAGGCATGTAAAGTATTTGGCTTTAATAATCACCGCATACAAAAAAAGGTAGCCAAAGTTGAATGTTAGATAAACATCCAAGGGGACCAAGATGTATACGGGAGGATTGTATTCCTGAGAATCTGGTATTGATGGGTGGGATGGAAGGAGGTCGGATATTGGTTATGTTATAATCGAAACTCCATGTTAACTAATCCTTTTTTCTTTTTTTTAATTCTCTTCTGTCCGATAGGAATATGATTATATAACTTAAACTGGCTTTATTCCTTATCCTAGTGTTTTAAATTAAGATACAGTTAAATCGCCTCTATTCTTCTCAAGGATTAAATAAGATTCTTATCTGACTTGGCCTTAAGATTACTAAGAGGAAGTTAGGAGTGACCAAGTTCAACTTTCCACTGTCTCCAACAAACTTCAAGGATTAGAGGACGCGGTAAATTAGTAGCCTTGGTTGCCTTGATTACACACTGTAAATATATTCACAGAGCGAGGATCTTAAACAACAATGACCAAGGATAAGCATATATATAATTTTTTTTAAAATTTATTATTAAAACATCTATTGCAAGCATGGTTTAAATCAGCAACTAGGTCATAAGAACTGATTACAATTCTAGCAGAGAGATGTAACACTAATTAGATCGTGTTTACTAACTCACTCCAGCTGCAGTTGGCCCAGAACTTGGCGGACGATCAATCATACAAATAGCGTTGCCTCAGGGAACATTAGCGAATCCATCGCCATTCCAAGAGTGGGCAGTCCACAATTAGCAAGTAAAATCAGAGAGATGGACAATCAGGAAGGATGGGGGTAGGCTAAAGATAGCGTCAAGATATAAACTTTAACAACAAAATAGATGTTGTGTCCACCTAGATCTGATACGTGGGCATTAAACTCACTGTGATGTATTGCCCTCGATAATATTTTTCATCCCATTGAATAAGCAAGTCTAATTTCCTATTTTTCAACGGTCGTCTAAAACATTTTCTGTATAAGGCATCCTTCGTCCTAGACATCATCAATAAATTAAACAGGCTTAAAAACAGAACACTAATGACTACACGAACGTCTTTTTCTTTTTTCCCATTGGCGTACAGACAAACTGACTGCTTTAACTTGGAAACCACTATTAAGTACATAAAACGTTGTCTCATCAAACTTTACGACATGCTTCTTGCCCTTTACAACCCTTTTTCTTCCTTGAATCCTTCTTGAAAGCCAACCAACTGGGATGGAAGAACCAATTTCCGTCTCTTTTAATTTCTGTTTAATAACTTATTTAACATTCATTATTTTTCTGTTTTATTATTTTTTATTTATTTATTTTATTGTGTTTTAGAGCGTAAAACCACATGGTTATCAACGCTCCAATTAATTTACATTATGAAAAAAACAAATTATATACAGTACAAAAGATTACATTTTATAATAAATTTGATCACTAAATCAATAGTTTTTTGGTCGTCTCCTAATATCTTTGAAATGTCTATTGGTATTCCCAGCTGGTTTAACATTCTTCTATAGTAGTGGCACTCTTCGAAAATATGCAGAATGGTCATTCTGCTTCCGCATTTCTGACACCTCGGTGCCGGTTCTTTTTTAATCAGGTGTAGATGAGTAAGTTTACTGTGCCCTATTCTTAGGCGGGTGATGACTACTTCTTCATGACGGATACTGCGACTGGAGGTAAGCCACGGTTTTACAGATGTTTTTATAGCTTTTAACTTACTGGGTGGACTCTGATCCCACATCGATCGCCATTCTGCCGCTATTTTTTCTTTTAGGGGGCGGGAAAGTTCCATTGCTGTTAAATCCGCTGTTTTTCTTCTGGGGAGACATAGTGCTTCTTTAGCAGCTCGATCTGCCAACTCATTTCCAGTGATACCCACATGGCCGGGCACCCAGATAAAGTGGACGAATCTTTCTTGTTCTTCCAGTATTTTTAAATAGTTATGAATTCTAAGGACAACGGGATGATCCGAATACATATTATCCAGCCCTTGGAGAGCGCTAATGGAGTCTGATATAATAGTTATCTTTCTCGGGTCTGTATGAGACAAACAAAAGTGAAGTGCTGACGCGATGGAATTTAACTCAGCTGTATAGATACTACATAGGTGGTGGAGTCTTCTCTTATGAGTTGAATTTGGTGTTACGAAGGCAGATCCCGTCGATGTGTCTGATTTGGATCCATCTGTATATATTGTTAAATGATTTGGTAGTGTTTGGATCAGTTGTAGAAACTTTTCATGGTATTCGGAATCTTTTGTGTTATTCTTGTGATGTTTCGTTAAATCTAGGTGTAGTTTTGGGGGTTGGTAAGTCCATGGAGGCACTTTTATTTGAGGAATACTAACTTGGATAGATTTTAGTTCAGTAATAGCTTGTGATAGTCTTTCGGCAAGTGGTAGTGTTGCTCTTGGGTTTAATTGGAACTGTCGAGAAAAATTCGAGTTGAATAAATATTTATATGTAGGGTGGGTGGGTTGTAAATATATTCTTGATAGATAACTAACTGCGAGTCTTTTTCTACGGAGTTTAAGCGGGGGTAGTCCAGATTCTGCGTTTAAACTTAAAATAGGGCTTGTTCGAAAGGCACCTGTAGCAATGCGGATTCCTGTGTTATGTATTGTATCTAGTTTTGCCAGCGCTTCGGAGCGAGCAGATCCATATACGAAACTTCCGTAGTCTAGCTTGGAGCAGATGAGGGCTTTATATATTGTCAGCATAGTTGACCTATCTGCTCCCCAAGTAGTTTTACTAAGGACTTGTAGGATTTTTATTTTATTCAGGCACTTGTGTTTTAATGTGTTGATATGATTACACCACGTTAATCGTTTGTCGAATATTAGACCTAAAAATCGGAATGTATCTGCGTAAGGCAGAGCTGTCTCTCCGAAGGTGAGTTCTGGGGACGGATGTGCTCTTCTTTTTCGGGTAAAATGTACACATTTTGTTTTTTCCGTAGAAAATTCGAGCCCTGATGAGCGAGACCAGATATTTAATCGATTCAATGTTTCTTGAAGTTTTCTTTGAATGATTTCTATGTCTTCCGATCGATATAATATGGCAAGATCGTCTACATATAGCATCACTTTTATACCTCTGGGCAAGTTTCTTCCCAAGTCGCTTACGGCCAGAGCAAACAGTGTTGTGCTAAGTACACAACCTTGTGGCACACCACTCATGTGTTGAAAGTCTTGTGACATTACGTTTCCTATTCGAACCCTGAATAAACGCTGCGTGAGGAATTGTTTGATGAACTTAAGAATGTTACCTCTAAAGCCTAATGAAATAAGTTTATTTATTATATGATGTCTACTCGTTGTATCAAATGCTTTTACCATATCAAAGAAAAATCGCCACTGCATGTTGTTTCTCAATGAACGCATATTGAATTTCAGCCTCGAATTGAACTAGGAGGTCTGCTGTCGATCTTCCTTTGCGGAAAACCACACTGGAAGTTCTGTAAGATATTATGTTTTTCAAATATCCAGATCAGTCGCTTGTTAACCATGCGTTCCATTATTTTACAAAGACAACTGGTCAAAAATATTGGACGGTAGCTAGAAATCTATTTATCTTTTCCCCCTTTCAGAATGGGCATTACATCTGATTTTTTCCATATTTCAGGAACCTCACCTGTTTGCCAAACATGGTTATAAAAATTTAAAAGCCAGTTTAGGCAATTTTGGGGCAGATGTTGAATCATCGCGTAGTGGATTTCATCTGGGCCAGGGGAGGATCCTTTAAGGTTTTTCATGACAGATCGTAGTTCCCACATAGAAAATGGAAGATTGATCTCACTAACGGGATATTCAGACTCATAGTTTGTTGTTTCTTTTATTGCGTATCTAGAATTGTGGGGTGAATTAAATATTTCAGCATAGTATTGACCAAATTTTTCTGCAACAATATTGGGATCATCTGTTAGTTTACCGCCAGAGAGTATGGTGTAGGATGAGGTTGAATAATTTCTATGAATTTTTCTAATTTTGTTCCAAACTACGAGTTGAGGAATTTATAGATTCGACGAATTTTTTCCAAGATTCGAATTTACTATTATTAATGATTCTCCTACAAATGGCTCTTTGTCTTTTGTACTCTATTAAGTTTGTTTTATTCATATTTCTTTTAAATTTTTTAAAAGCTTTTCTTCGGTTTCGGATGGCAGTTTTACATTGATCGTTGAACCAGGGCACCGGTGGTCTCTTAGAAGTAGCCTTAGTTCTAGGTATTGAAGGTTTCGCAGCTTCTAGTATGGCATCCATAAATTGACGGCAGCCAATTTCGACATCAAGTTTAGATGGTGGAGAACTCGGTTGTTTAACAAGTGATGTGAAGAGTGACCAGTCTGCTTTTTCGGTGACCCATCTTGGTCTTCTATTACTGTAATGGTTCATATTATTAAATTTCAGGCGGAGTGGGAAGTGATCACTTCCATATAGGTCAGGAAGTACTGTCCAGTCAATGGTATTGTATAATGAAGGACTGCACATAGATAGATCTAATGCTGAGAATGTTCCATAAGAGGAACTTAGATACGTAGGTTCGCCTGTATTGAGTAGTAAGAGGTTTGAAATTTCTAAAAATCGTTCAATAATTTTTCCTCTTGAGTTTCTATCAGCAGAGCCCCACATAGGGTTGTGTCCGTTGAAGTCTCCGGTAAAGAGAACAGGTTTAGGCAGTTGGTTGTATATGTGAAGAAAATCTTCGACTTGTATTGTATGGTCTTGGGGTGCATAGATATTACAAATTGAGAAAGTAATGCCGAAGTGCACCTCGATGGCTATAATTTGAAGGGGTGAGTCTATTTCTATACATTTCGAATATACAGATTTATTTACAGCAATGAGTACTCCTTTGCACGCGTGATTATTATTTTGACTGTCGGTTCGATAAATGTCAAAATCTTTCAATGATATATTGTCTGTGGCCTTTAAGTGTGTTTCTTGTAGACATATACAGAATGGACTTTCATCATTTATTAATAATTTTAGATCATTAAAATGAGTTTTCAAGCCATTACAATTCCACTGTAGGAGAGCCATGTTGTATGAATGATTTTATGGGAAGAAGAAAATAGTTTCCATGGTCCATAAGGTAGCTATGAAAGATATACATGTGGGAAAGAAACAGGTGATTTATGAGTTTAAATTTAATTATTGTTTGCTTTATTAGATTGTTTTTTTCTTGATTTACCTTTTCTTGTTTTCTGGGTCTCAAAATCTTCAATATCTATTTCGCTATCGATCGGTGGATCGTTTAAGAAGTTCAACGGGATTTACCGTTGAAGTAGAAGCAATAGGAGACGGAGGAGTGGGGGAGGGGTGGTGGGGTAGGGGGGGGGATAGGGGAGGGAGAAGGGGAGAGAGGAGTAGAGATAACAGTGGAAAGGTTAGCTTCCCCTGTTATAGGGATAATTTTATCAGAAGCAGCGAATGTGGTCTGGGTATCATTAGACTGCCTTTTAGTTTGACTATTTTCTTTATGAGGTTTTACAGCTGGATTGAAATTATTATTCTCGGTTTTTTAGAAAAATCTGTAAAATAATACAAAATATTTGCTTGTATAGCGACATCTTTTTTTCTCAATTGTTTTATTTTGATTTCTGGTTATCTCTGAAAATGTCTTGTTTAAGTGGGTAGGATTTTTTTTTCTCTGTATATTTTTTTTGCCTCAAATAATGAAATTTTATTACTAATTTGTATCGCTTTAATTTCTTTTTGTATTTTAAACGCTGGACAAGAGCGATCAAGAGCATTGTGTGAACCATTACAGTTAATGCATTTAACCGGTAATGTGCATCTTATATTTTCTCCATGTCTGGCTTGACCACATTGTACACACACAGACTCTCTTTTGCATTGTGCTGTAGGATGAGAGAAACCTAAACAATTAAAACACCGTAATGGGTTGGGTATATATGGCTGTACACGTACAGTTTCATAACCTATTTGCAAGGTTTCTGGAGGTTTGGGAGTTGGAAAGGTTAATATATAGTTGTGTGTAAATATTTCCTTTCCATCTTTTCTCGATTTTATTCTGACGACGTCTTTTACAGTTGGACTTAATTCTTTTTTAATTTCATTTATCTCTAAATATTGAAGGTCATAATGTCGGATAACTCCTTTACTAAAATTTAAAGTGTTATGGGGCGTTATCTCAACTGGATATTGTCATCCAAAGTCGTTATAGGTTAATAATTTGTTAGATTGTTCTCCATTCAACGTTTGTACTAAAAGAGAACCATCTCTCAATTTTTTAATATTTTTAACGTTTCCTATTAAATTTGTAATGACTTTATGAATAAAGAAAGGGGAAACTTTTTTGAAATCTTCTTCATCTACTCTTTTTATTATTAAGTAGGTGGGTATTATATTTTCAACGTTTTGGTTAAAGAGTTTATCTGGAGGAAATTTGATTCGACTCCTAGCCCATTTTCTTTTTTTATTTATGGGACCAGAAAGTTCTAGGGGATGAGAAGGCTCTCCCATATTTTAGTTAATGCCTAGATTTAACGAAACAACGTGCTAGAATAAACAATTTAAAGGTTAAGTGAAAGAGAGGTAAAAGGTATGTCTTATCTGTAAGACGCCTGTTTTCTTGGACTGCACCAGTCTACTGTTGAACCAATACTCAGTAATCTTGTTGTTTATAGCCTTATTTACATAAAAAATCTAATAATACTCACAAAAAATTAAATTTACACAAAATATAACCTAACTTTAGCACACACTGTATGATAACATGCTGTTTTATTATTTATCTCCCTTTATTTTTTTATTTTCGTTAGTCACTCCCTTAATCTCAGTGTAACATTCCCACTGAATGTCGTTTTTCAATGTTTAGCACTTTATTTTACTAACGCTCAATCACATTGAAACATTCAAAAGGATAATACTTTCTAAAATTTTTTAATTTTTTTTTCTCGTATTTTAATCTAGTAGTACTTTCAATAAACATGGACAGGCATTATCTTGAACCCGAAATTCGCGAAATTATAGTGAGGATGCGTTATCAAGGTCATCGACATTTTGATATTGCAGAGGCGGTTGGCGGTTCCCAGAGTGTCGTCTTCCGGGCTTTAGCTCGATTCCGAGATACTGGAAGTGCCAATAGAAGGCCGGGCAGTGGATCACCAGTATTGCATCAGTATTGCCACCTTCAAATACAGTATTGTATCAGTATTGCAACTGAAAGAGAGGATAAAAATATTGTTATCACTGCCAGGAGAAACCCTTTTCATAGTGCACGCCAGATCCTCAATGAAGTTGAAGGTGTTTTACCTAGACTTTTATCAAAACAAATGATTCGTAATCGTTTGTGGGAAGTTGGCCTTACATCATATACCCCTTAGAGACCACCAGCAGCTCAGAAGAATCTGGTGCAGCGAGCGACTAGAAGAAGACACAAATTGGAATGTTGTGATGTTTACCGACGAGTCGCGTTTTTGTCTGTATAGTGACAGCAGTCGCCGAAAAGTCTACAGAGATCAAGGAATGGGAACGATGCCCCAGTTTATTGTGCCTTCAGTGCAGTTTGGAGGAGGTGGTGTAATGGTCTGGGCTGGCATTTACACGGGAGGACGAACCAACCTCACAGCAGCTCGATATGCACATGAAATTATTGAGGAATACCTCCCTCCAACTAGGGATCTCATTGGGAGAGATTTTTCGATTTCTGGATGACAACGCCCGACCTCATAGAGGAATAGTTGTTCATCAAGTTTCAGAAAACCTGGGAATTTCCCGTCTGCCTCTTCCCCCATTGTCTCCAGACCTCAATCCTATTGAGCACATGTGGGGCGCGTTACAGAGAAGGCGTTTTAATCATCATCCGCTGCTAATTGACCTTTAACAACTGAGGGTAGCATTGCAACATCTCTGGGGTGAAATTCGTCAAGAAACCAGTGACAACATTATTAATAGTATGACTAATAGGTGCATAACAGGTTTTGGCTAACAGAGGGCACTATACAAGGTATTAATTGTTTCCAAAAACTAATCTGTTCAATAAAAAAAATTATGCAGCTTAAACGTTTTATTTTGTTTATTTTTTAAAACCCATTAATCGTATTTTATTTCAGCAAAAACATCATAATTTCTAATGAATATTAATGCAGTTTATAATAAAAGTAATACAAAAATGGTAGGCAAAGTAAATAACACAAAATTAGCAATAACCCTATTCATTTTTGCGCAGTTTATATAGAGGTTAACTGCTAAGTTTAGCCTGTCCTAGAGATGTGTCGTTCTGGGTGGAACGGAACTTGGAACTGGTTCCAGCTTTGAACCGGTTTGGAACGAAACCAATTGCCAAGTATATCGTTCCACCTGGGATGAAAAGCAACGCCAAAAAATATCTCGTTTCGTTCCCTTGGTGTAGTAGAGTTTAGATTGTATTTCAGGTTTCGTTCCACCCAAGGTCGTTCCGACTGATTGTTGCGTTGATCCTGCCGCTGTTGATTTCCTCCCCCCTCTCCATCATTCCATCACATCGAGCATGGACATCTTCAAAATAAACCGCTTTCTTTGAAATTTCCTATTCTACTGACAGAGCTCGGCTTCTTCTTTCGGGTTCAGAAAAATGAACCACACGGTTTTACTGGATATGTAGTTAAATTATTTTTTCGCTATTTGTTTAAAGGCTAATATAGCAGTCACAAGAATTCATTACTCCTTTTCTCTCGGAACCAATGTGGTTGGAAAATTCTTGCTCAATTGTGCACTATTTTTGTGCTCACTTTTTTTATTTAAAAAAAAAGAAATTCTTGATAGAATAAAATTATTTTAAAAGTATACATTTTTTTAATAAGTATACTTCGCTATTTAAACTTTCTTAATATTTTATAGTACCTATAAAGTTTTTAATTATAAAATATAAGGAGGAAGTTATCAGCTCAAAAAAAAAAAGGGATGTAAGGAAAATGCATGGTACATAGGTAGTAGGTTTTTCAAACTGGCGTAGAATGAAAAGTGAAAATGACCGTAAATTCTTATTCCACTTTTAACTCGTAACGGCCCTTCACTAGTATGTAGTAGACTAGTGAAAATTACCTAGAACAAATAATGGAACGGAACGAAAACTGGAACTGGTTCCAATGGTGAAACGGAACATAAAATCTCATTCCACTTTTAAGTCGGAACGTCCCTTCACTAGCCTGTACTAGTTATGTCAGCACGGAGCGGATGGTAGGTATCGCCACAGTCTCTTCCTAATTTTGTGCTGAGAGTGTTGGGAAAACTGTTGGAAAAAATGTTAAGTGAAGAAATTTGAAGTTTGATGCTAGTGGGAGAAGAAGAAGAAAATGTAAAAAGTCATCGGAAGACTAGAAGACTAGATTTTGGATTCAGAAAATTAATAGAAAATATTGGAACTAACAAGGGGAGGACACACTCAGTTTCTCACGGATCTTGTTGGCAATTTTTTTGGAGGTACCTGTTCAAAAAATATTAGACACGTATTTTGCCGTTCCGACCAATGGGCCCTAGGAACCGAGAAAAAAAATAAAATAGCATTAAACTAATTTATTTTTTATCTCGAGTTTGAAAAATGATATCGACATGATTCTTGCACCAAGATTTTTAGTTTTGACTGCGGATTAAAGGAAAAATACAGTCGCTCCATAGATTTTGGTTTAGGTTAATTAAATTCTAAAAAAATGATTAGTTTTTCAAGCAAACAACCTCTATAGATTTTTTCACATAAAAATTGACGTCAGATTCTAATTCAGCACCCTCAAAAACATTAAAAAACGGTTATTCAACAAAATCAAAAAATATCATTTTTTTCACCCTCTTCCAGGAAAATGAAATTTTAAAACCGATTATTGGTTATATACCTTTAAATCGTCATTACTTTGTCATGCAATTCACTGGTTGGTATCGCTGGAAAGAGGAGGGTCTCAGCTTTCTTAATTCGATGAACATAAACCTATTAAAAAAATTGGAAAATCCGAAAAACATTTTGATTTTTAACTTGAGTTTAAAACCAGATAGGATGATAAAACCAAATACATTTCAAGCATATTACCACCCTATATTTTGTGTAAAAAAATAAAGTTGATAGGTTGAACCGTCTAAGCGTAATTCATGTTTTTATCAATTTAAACAAAAGTTGCCTACCATTTTTTGGTCAGGCAAACTTTGAAGCTTACAAACTTTTATTTTTCTATTTGGATGAAATTTCGTATTTAAGAGTTCTCTTGAATGCTGAATTCGAATCCGATATCGGTTCTTGTGAAAAAATTATATTGAATATACTTCACTTGGAAATTTTTAGCTTTTACACTGTAAAATGTGATAGAAAATTCTTTTAGCCCTAGAATTCCATCTCAGCACCCTCAAAAACTCAGGAAACGTATGTATATATATAGATATCATTAAAAAAAAAAAAAAAATATATATATATATATATATATATATATATGGTATATACAGGGTGTCCCAGACATAGTGTAAAAAAAAAAAAAAGGGTAATACTGCAAACTAAACTTGGAAGAATGGCGCAAAAACGAGTGTCCAATCTCATTTTTTTGAGGAGATATAATTTTTTTCGTTTTTATTTTTAAAATCTTACTTTTTTTTGAAAAATTGGAGTTTTCTCTACTTTGTTTTAGCGTAGAAACTAAAACGATGATATTTTCTTAATCAGCATTAAATTTTCTAAAAGATGAAATAGGTCTAGTTAATTTAAATTCACTTTTAAGGGGCCTTTTAACGCGCAAAACACAAAACATTTATTAAAACTTAAATTTTTAATATTTTTTGAAAATTCCTCACTCCTCACTGGAGAACCCTAAAAGCTGTCAAATTTCTCAAAAACTGCAGAATTTAGTTAGCTTTTTATTGGTGTAGCTCATGATACAATTGCACTTCACCTTTTGAGTCTAACAGACGTTTTTCTGATGAAAAACACGCTAGAGAATAAATACTTGATTGCTCCACATACCTACTAGATTGAATAAATGTATTAGTTTTTTTATCACTTGTCCATATTCATGACGGATAAAGAGTTGTGAAGGTGGCAAGCCCTCCCTCCCCCTCCAAAAAAAAAAAAACTTATTTATAGGGAGCTAAGGGGGGTTAACCAAATTCTTGCTGATTACCTAATGTTACATAAACGTACTTTTTTTAAAAATATTTAGGGCTTGCCACCTTCACAACTCTTTATCCATCATGCATATGGACAAGTGATAAAAAACTAATACATTTATTCAATCTAGTAGGTATGTGGAGCAATCACGTATTTATTCTCTAGCGTGTTTTTCATCAGAAAAACGTCTGTTAGACTCAAAAGGTGAAGTGCAATTGTATCATGAGTTTGCTATGTCCTCTGTGTGTGTCCAGTCCGGATCATGCATTTATCTAAATACAGGGATGCCAGCCAGGACTTAATTTCCTGACAATTTATAATTGTGATTTTTAACTAATTAAGTACTAATAATTAATCTAATATCTTCTCCAGAAGGTTATCGTGGGGCCAATGATTAAGGTTTGTTAATTATAAAGGAGAGGAATCAAATATATTAATTATTGAGTGGCATGCAAATGGTGAATAAATGACGGTTGAACTAAAACAATATATATTCCACTATGGGTTGACATATAAAAATTACAGTTAGAAATAAGATTCATTAGTTAATCTAATATCTTAAATTTAACATAAGGAACTTAGCCTAAACTTATCTTGAATATGAGGGCGATGCTATGTTGTGGGTGGGATCGGCTTCATGGTGGTAAGCCGGGAGCTCTCAAGCTCCGAAGGAACCAGGAACTCGCTCAGAAGGGACTAGACCAGACATCTCCTAGACTCTCTCCATGACTGCCCTAAAATATCGCGTTTACCCCAAGTATTACCAGGGCAGGTAGAGAAATATGTCTCACGACAAATGACTAAGTGAGTTTCACATCCTATTTACTGACATCCGAAGATGATTGTATATTCTTCTAGTATTTTCGGATGACTATTAAATATCGTGAATGTAGTTTACCTACAAAGAAAGAGGACAAATATCAGAAAATTAATAGGCCCTATGGAGAGAAAAGTTGTTTGTTTGAGGTCAGTCACCATTGTGAATCACCCGTAGTCATGTTGGGATATCCTTAAAATCTATCTTTCAGACTTTTAGAAGCACGGCAAAGGGTGTTGATCGTCTTGTTCTGGCCATGACTGCCACAAAACCGAAACCGTCACTGGAGAAAACAATGCGAAGATTTTTTTTTTAAAAATCCGTGTAAAACCTCCGACCGTACCGTATCTTTATTTGCTTACTCTCAGGCGTCACTTGATTGGTTAAATCGGAGATCACCTGACTCTTACTTAGGGAAGATGCGTATTGAGAAAGTTTTTTTGGAGTTGTTTGTTAGGGATGTGTCTAGATGTGTGTCTAAAATCATAATTTGTATTGATTATTTACTCTTATTGATGGGTTCGAAACATGTAGGGCCTGTTTATTTTTTGAAGTAATAATGGCATTTATTAAAATTTAATTACATATAAACAAACTGAACCTTATTGTGGAAAAGTCATTTACAGTCATCCATACGAAAATTTAATGGTTCATTTTTAAAACATATGTAGCTTCAAATTATAGATACTTCATGTAATTAATTACTTTAAACATTCATAAACCTAAAACCCAATATATTTGGTTATCCTAAAAGTAATGTTTCTTTTTGGAAACAGAAAGTAAATAAAATAGTAACTAACAAATCAAATATATTTTATTCAAAAGATTTACCATCTTTTTCTATACACTTCTCCTAACGACTAACCAACTTTTAAATGTTACTCTTGAAAACGTTTGAGTAATGTGATAAACAGTGCTGCCAATTCCAACATAACAGGTTTCCCCCATAGCAGCAAAATTTTCTCGGTTTCTCCCCAGCCATTTCAAAACTTCTCCCCGATTTCCCCCAAATGACGAATGAATAATGTTACTTTCCAAATTTAATAACGAGACATTAAGTTTATTAATGTCTCATTATTAAATTTAAAAAATAACATACCTCGTTTGTCATCCGGGGGAAATCGGGAGGAAGTTTTGAAATGCCTGGTGGGAAACGGGTGATATTTTGCTGCCCCCGGGGAAAAACATTTATGTTGGAATCAACACTGAAGATATCAAATAGATATGCCACTATATTTTATAGAAATGAAAATACATATTGTTTTGTAAAAATTACAAAATCTCGTTATAATTAATAAATATAAATCGAAATGTCCTCTGAATAAAAATAATGAAAAATAAAAGCTATTATAAAGTGATTGCGTCAATGGCAAGTTCATTTCACAATTTCCCTTGGGTTATTACACCTTGCTGATAACATGCAACTTCCACGAAAACAAATAATTGATCGAATTTCTACCAAAAACGCTTCTAATATATCACCCCCAATCGGCAGCCCTGGAGAAAAAACTAAGTCAAAAAAGCAATTTTTAATGTCTAAATCATTTGTGAACACTGTTATATAAATAGAGGTTAATAAGTCTTATTTATAATCCTCCTGAAATAGTCAGTTTAAAAAAAAAATGGACATTTCATGTGCAACAACCTAGTACACGCATGTATACCAACCATCAGCCTTTAACTGATATCCGTATGGCTTAGGTGTTTTCTATATCCAGTGTGAAACAGAAGAATCGATAAAATTATCTCCAAGTTAAAGCCAAAAGTCTTATAACATTTCACTAAAATTTCAGTATCTTGTGACTTATCTTATCACTGTTGTTTTTTGGAAGTGATATATACATTTTAAACTTCAATATGCATTTAGGGAATTTCTCACATAAGATAGTACGATTATCCTGCGTACTAGAACACAGTACACGTCGATGCTTGTACTGCAGGCTGGCAAAGCCTCAACTTGAGACATGCACTGTACAACTGGGCACTGATAGATCTTCGGCACAGCTAGCTACTACAGGACATTGTTGTAAAACAAGCCTCTTGATCTGTCACTGAATAGGAGCTGTTTATCAGCTACTCATCGTAATTAACATCATTAAACATTTTGGAGTACATAGTATACCTAATTTTTAAATACATAAATCTATTAAATAGATCTAGTTGAAATAACGATATAAGAAAAGTTTGTTGATTTTCCAATATAGGAATGTCGTCAACCCTATTTTGTAATTATTTGCAGATTTATTTTCAAATCATCATGTATTAAAGTTTATATTATGTTGTAAATTTATATTGTTGCTGCCTGGGTAAAGTTTCCTTAACAACTGCATCGTTCTACGAAAATGTAATTATAAAAGCAATTATCCGAAAACGAATATATTTTTAAAATAAAACAAGTTAGCTGAAACAGGAAAGTACAAGCATTTATTAATTTATATTTAGCATACCCGGAAAATGTTAAATATATTCCAGTATATACAGGCAATAGCGATTAAATCTCAGAGCTTTTGTAGCAATTAAATTAAATAAGAGCTTTTGTAGCTTTTAAAGCAAAATGTTTAGATCGTGATGCTTTAATTTTGAAGTTGGTAATTGTTCTTTAAACAGTGATGGAACTTTGTCGAATTATTGAAAGAAATTCAAAATGTATCAAAGATGTTTGTTTGATAGCGTGATTATGATTTCAATTTATATAAAATCAAATCAGATATTAACATTGTTCAGGATGTTCTACAGTTTCCACTAAACTACAGGTTACACTAAAATAGTACATTTTATATAAACGCATCTTTCACTCATCATATAAACAAATACAAATTAGAATTATTACCTTTTTTGGTGTGTACGAATTAGGCAAATATAATAAATATTTTAAAATATGAGGGAAAAGAAAGAAGTAAAGTTACTTAAAAAGAATTAATCAAAGAAATAAAAAAATATAGTGATGACACAGAAAAATAGGTCACAATGTTAATATTTAATTGTATATTTTAATTCATTTAATTAATGAGTTGTAAGACGTGTTTATATAAAATGCACTCTTTTATTGTAGCCTGAAGGTAGGAAGAATTTCCCGAGACGTAGTTCAGTGGTATACACATTATAAGGAGAAATATGTTGAACTATGTTAATAATAACAAAGCTCCTTATACATTGTTGATATAAAATACATATAGTTTCAAATTTATGTTCCTACGGCATAATTGTAAATATTTTTTAAAATTTTATTTACTTATACATGGTTATATTCATTAAAAAAAATAATCTGAAAAAATAAACATTATTTTGATATTTGATGCAATAAATTAGACTATTATTTGGTTTTTTGATAATTCAGATCTCATGATTGATATAATAGCAACTGGGGTTGAATAATTAGATAAAGATCATGTGGTAATCTTAAGTCCGATAAGTTAAGACGCAGGTTCTCTTTATTTTTTTATGTATTTTTTTTTTTCAAAGTTTGATCTTTTATTAAAAATTAGACATGGGTCTACAAAAACATCAACCATTTTCGAAATCTACAGTATTGTAAGCTTGGCTACGACTAACTCTTTATTATTATTTGTTATTATAGTTAATTTTTTTCTCTTTCACATTTTTAAACCACGCCTGTTATTGGAGTACCAATAAATGAATTTGCTCATATTTTAAAAATACAGGCGTTATAGGCGCGTGGGAGACTAGCACTCAACAGTACCTCCTCCTGGCATGGATTAAAAAGAAATGATTTATTTTAGCAAATCTCTCATCCAGCTTCTTTTAAGGCTTCTGAAAGTATTTTCAAGTATGTCAGTCGTAGCCATGTCATTAATAACTATGTTGTTATCTCCACGAAGTCACATAATCACAAGGATTTGTTGTTTCAACATAAAGATTGAAGGATCAAATAATAGGTAAAAGGAAGAAGATTATTCAAACTAAAAAGAAGTCCGTCATGCCAAACTCTGTCAATTTATTAATTAAAATAGATCTTTTTTTTTTTATCGATCGTTTTAACATGTAGATTTATTTATTTAAAAAATGACTATTATGGTTTTTTTTTTTTTTTTTTTTTTTTTTTTTTTTTTTTTTTTTTTTTTTTTTTTTTTTTTTTTTTTTTTTTTTTTTTTTTTTTTTTTTTTTTTTTTTTTTTTTTTTTTTTTTTTTTTTTTTTTTTTTTTTTTTTTTGTTGTTTTTTTTTGTGCTATATTTATTCTGTTATTGAATATTGTCAAATGTCAAATTGTGATTGATTAGTATGCTGAGTATTTAGCAACCCATTTACAATTGACAGTACCACTAAATAAAGTTTTTCTCTCTAGTATAACAGTAATTAAACCTGGCAGTGGTGAGATTTAATATCAAATTCTGTTTAATTTTTTTTGTTTCATGAACTAATAAATTTAATCTGAATGCAAAGCAAATTTTAAAACTTGTAATAATGAACTGTTTTTGTTATCTGCAAATATAATTTTATGTTAATATCATACACACACACACACACACACACACACACACACACACACACACATACACACACACACACACATATATACAGGGTGTTCGGAAGATCGTTGGCCAAAAAATTATCTCGGGTAGGGAGGTTCATTTTGAACCTATTTAAGGTCACTTACCTATATACAAAGTCTTACGGTTTTTTTTTTTTTATGAATTTTTTGTAAAAATGGCCAAATCCAAACATTTATGCCTTATAACTCCGTTGTTTACTGATATATCAACGCCATTCCCCCCCCCCTGTAATTACTAATACATTATCCATGTAAATAAAATGTTTTTGGCATAAATGTTTGGATTTGGCCATTTTTACAAAAAAAATCATAAAAAAAAAAACCGTAAGACTTTGTATATAGGTAAGTGACCTTAAATAGGTTCAAAATGAACCTCCCTGCCCGAGATAATTTTTTGGCCAACGATCTTCCGAACACCCTGTATATATACAGTAACATTACTTTTATTTAGGTTTTACAATATATTAATTGTGTGCTTAAATAGATATATTGTTTTAATGTCTTAATTTCATTTATATAATTTTAAAATATCTGAAATATTCTTTTATACACACTGCGAATACAAAAGTTTTTATTTTTATCTATATATGCAATTAGATCGAGAAACATCCTTCAGATATTCCATATACAAACTGAACAATAATGCTATTTTTATTTATTTTTTTTCGGATTTCTTTATGATCGACCGTAAATAAAAAGATCTATTACACAACATTAGAGTTTGCAATGACCTCTTGGTTTTTTTGTCAGGATTGGTATATTTTAATTTTGGAGTCTCAATCTAAAGACCAAGTCATATTGTGAGACCTAACAATTTTAGCCTTTCAGTGTATTTAAATTAAATCAGGGTTCTTGTAGAATTCAATTTTTAGCGAGTGCAATTGCTTGGTGTTTACGCTTAGTTTAAAAAATATTCTTGCAAGTGTTGATCGGTTTGTTTTCCCGTCGAGGACTTCCTAGTGAAATGTTTTCCGACAATGCCACCATTTCGTTGGTGTGAAACGGTTGTTAAATGAATGGCGTGATTGGTGGAATAATCAAGAGATTCAAAATCAAATTCAGCAACATTTAACTTCGCGGGGTGTTGAATGGAACTTTATACCTCCGCATGCGCCACATTTTGGTGGCCTATGGGAGGCTGGGGTAAAATCCTTGAAATTTCATCTTATACGAATTTTAGATTACCAACCTTTGACTTTTGAGGAAATGACAACTGTAGGTACACGGGTAGAAGCGGTGTTGAACTCTCGGCCTATTTGTCCAATGACAGCAAGTCTTGATGACTTTGATTCGTTAACACCTGGGCATTTTCTGGTTGGTGAACCATTGGTGTCATTACCTGAACCAAACTTTTCGGATCGCAAAATGCATCTTCTTAATCGTTGGCAATTTCTCAGAAGATGTACTTCTGATTTATGGAAGAGATGGAGAATGGACTATATCTCTAATTTGCAAAATCGCGCTAAATGGTCGGTTAAAAGTCCAAATGTTAACCCCGGGACTCTGGTGATTTTGAAAGAGCAGAACGTTCCAATGCTTTGTTGGCCTACCGGGCGAGTCATAGAATGCTTTCCAGGTAGAGACGGAATAGTAAGAGTGGTCAAAATAAAAACGGTCAATGGTGAATTCGTTCGACCAGTGTCGAGTTTAGCACCCTTTCTTCCTTCAGAAGATCAATTGTCATCCTGAAAATTTTAATAAAATTTTGGTGGGCGGAATGTTTACGCTTAGTTTAAAAAATATATCATTTTAATTGTTTCAAAGAGTCAACTTTAATTTTTTTTTCTTCACCTTTCCAATTATGAAAATCAAACAATTAGTTGTAATTTAGAATATTATTTTTTTTTGTTAATGTTAGCACCTTTGCTTCAATGTATTCATAATTTAAATAAATAAAAGAAAAAAGGAAGAGGAAGTGGATCACACGTCGGATCACCTGTTTATAGTTGTTGGAACTCTTATCGCTGGAGGTTGGACTTCGTGCGGCAGTGGCTAGCTCAGTCAGTTGGAAATTAGATCGCAACCAGGACGCATGGAAGTAACCGCTTACATATATATATAATATATATATCTTTTTTTTTCTCAGGATCCTGAAATTAGCAGGGTGCGCACCGCCGTCGCCACAGTTAGAGCTAACACAATAAATCTCGATTGGAAACCATTGCCGCCATCGGACATCGTTTTTTTCTCATCGATTTAATGAAGATCATTTTGGGGAACTACGCAGTCTTCACGTCGTGAGTTTGTCTGGACTTTTTTATTTTAATTTATTTTTTTTGTATAACATAAAGTTTAATTTAATTTTCATTCGGATGTTTTTTTTTTGTGTGTGTTTAATTTTTTGTTATTTTTGTTTAATGTGTAAATATATACTCATTTTGTTACATAATTGGAAAGAATTTTTTCTTTTTTTTTTATGTTTCCTATTTTTTATTTTTTATTTTTTTAATTGATATTTGTAGAACCAGCTGGAAAGGGGATAGTGGTTGGCAGCCAATCACGGTAAGCCCCTCTTCCCAACAGCTTGGAATAATTTTACATATAACTTGTGAAATCATCCCAAAGCTGATCTTTGGAGAGCTTAGGACATACCCTAAGCTCTCCAAAGATCAGCCATTCTTTAAGAGTCTTTAGCATTATTGACGTTATAAGTAGTAATAAAAAACTAATCAATCTGTTTTTTCCTCCACAAACTGGCTATCTTAAAATAACATCGCCAACAGTAAAAGTGATTTATCTCTTAAGAACACTTTAGGCTTCTTGTTCCCCGAGCCACTCAAAAGTTTTAATTAAATTTCCTCTAATCCTCAACATAGCCAACAATAAATCCTCCATTACACCTTCAGAATAATAATTTTATATTCTGGTTTGGAGCTAGCTTGTCCACGCCTAAATCCTAGCTCATAAATAAAACGAGTAATTATTTATCTAATCGTCTTCAAGATATATTTTTAATGCCCCATTAAAAAATTATACCAAGCCTACTTTTTTTTAATTAATTTTTTTTTCATTGGTAAGAAAGGTTTGCTCAAAAATTAAAGTTATTCATATACTTTTATTTATTTATAGATGAATAAAAAAATATTGGTCTTTATTTTAGATGTCCAAATGTATTATTTTTGGTAAAACATTCTAGATTATTTTCAACAACAAAATTAATTTCTTTTGGTTTTTCTTCTAAAAGTATCTTCTAATGCTACGTTAATTTCATGAAGTTGTAAGGAGCTAATATTTTCTACAAATGATTTTGTGCCCACTTTGCTTCTTTTATTTTCAAATATTTCTTAATAGTCCAGTCAATGAGTGCTAAAATTAGGGGTTTACGATGCATGAAATTTGACTTCACAGCTTCGTTAGGATTAGTTGGAAGGTAAACATAACAAAAGTCCCCGCCCCTGGGGGGTGAGCTTACGGTGGGGGAAGTAAAGAAGGTCCTATTTTTGGGTTTTTCGATTATATCTCGAAAATGATGGACTCTATAGAACCATGTTCCCAACAAAAATTAAAGCTAATTTAATTTTCAATAAATTTGTTTATATACATATTTGTCGAACTATTGACGGTTTTCGAGATATACGTTTTTAAAATCGATAATTTTTGAAAAAAAGAAAATACGTTTTACATTATTTTTTGTCAAACATTTGATTCAAGTGCTAGAAACGTACATACATAATAAAGAAAAATTTAATGCTTTTACAACTTTGAATCTGAAATTTTTTTTTGGAAACGATCGTGGAAAGCATTAAAAGCAAATGTTTGACAAAAAGTGAAGTAAAAATAATTTTTTTATGAAAATTATCGATTTTTAATAACTTATATCTGAAAATCCATTGAAAGTTCAACAAATACGCAAGAATTAATTTTATAGGACATTTAATTAGTTTCAATTTTTATGTGAAACATATTTTTATAGAGTCCACCGTTTTCGAGATATAATCGAACAACCCAAAATTGTGACCTTCTCCCCTCGCCACTGTGGGGACTGCCACTGACGCCAAAGAATAACCGCAAACGAAATGGAGAAAAAAAAAAATTAAGATATTTTATAAAACATGGCTATTGTAGACTTAGCAGGGTCCATAATCTCCATTCATCACCTCCTTTTTTTGTGGCTTATATACCCTTTTTAGCTCCCATTAGCTCTCAATAACAGCGAGATGATTTCTGGAATTCTACTCAGCTTCCTTCTAGCATATTGAACTTATTGTTAGTACTCGGATTTCTAATCTTCGCAGCTTAGAATTAGTCAAAAACATTTTCTTTTATCAATTTTTCTTGTTTCGTTTTAAATTTCTTGTACAATACTGTTTTACAAATATTAAATAAAAAAAAAAAAAAAAAAAAAAAATCGCTTAGTTTAAATGTTGTGTCATTAATATTTTCGTTACTTTCTAAACAATAGTCATCTATGAAACAAATTTTGTTCGTCAAATAATTTTTTTTAGTCATAAATCATTTTTTTCTCTTCCATTATTACGAACAAACTAAGAAATATAAAAAAAAAAGTACGAAGCAGTGGACAAGCGCTGTAAGAGGTAACAGAAGAGAAGAAGTTGTTACAAGGTTGAGGATCGGACATTCTAACCTGACTCACGCATATCTAATCACAAAAGAGGCCCAACCACATTGTGAAAGATGTCAATCTCCAATGACCATTAAACACATAATAGAAGATTGCACATTATTACAACAAGACTTAGAAAAAAATAAAATACCCCGATCCACAGATCTTGCTCTAGGGGACTCAAGAAATTCAATAGAAAAAATTATAAATCTATTTAAATAACATTCACTTTGCCATGAAATATAATACGAAAATTATGATACAGGACGAAGAAAAATAAATTTCCAACATTTAAATGAAAAGGGCGTAATAACCTGGAAGTTGATCGCCCAAATAAAAACCTCAATCTACAATCTTCCATTATTCTGTTTAAATTTGATTACTTTTTAATTTTTTTTAATATCTTGTACAGGTTGTTCAGCATAAGCCTGCGATTCCAGGCATCATTTGCAAAAAAAAGATCCATAATCACTATGGCTTGATTCTAATATTTTTATATATATTTTTTTTTTTTTTCAAGAAATTACTTTTTTTGACAAATAATTGAATGGGTCCGCCGAAAAACGTTCTAAGCGACAAAATTTTTAAGTGGCGATTTTAAAGTTTTTAAAATGTATTATAAACAGTACATCATAGTATGATATAGCAATCCATTATGTTATTATACAAGGTGAAAAAAAATCTTACAAACTTACAAAACTAATAAGAACTTAAAATTATGATTTTCTTTCACTGATTACTCAAAATTTTATGTTTGTCGCTTAGAACGTTTTTCGGCGGAGACATTCAATTATCTCTAGATAATTATATTTTCCGTACTACTGAAGCAATTTCAATATGCTCAGGAAAAAAATATTAACACTACTTTAAAATAAGCTTATTTATACTTTGAAGAAGCCATATCGATTAACATAAGAGATAGGAAGAAATTCTTAATGAAATAAAAATAAAATAAATAAATAAATTTAAAAAAAATTTAAATCGTTTTATTATAAAACGAAATTTCTTTACCTCAGAAGACAAGGCCCAATACCCTACCCTCCTCCTTATATTGTGAATTATGTCTATCCATAACATACAAGATATCACCACATACCTTCAAGATACATCCACAAGTCAGGGAACATATATCCACGAGATATGATTTTTAACTTAAACAATCTTCACTTATGCTTGATCCATTAAAAATAATTTGTTAGTAAATACATCCAGTTCACTGCTCTCTCAACCAATGCAACTTTGTTATTATCTAAGGATAAATGACTAATTAAAAAAATATATGCATTTCAGTAATACCTGATTTTGGAATCTATATACTTATCAATCGATACGAATACTTGATTAACTGGTCGCAGCCGGTTACAATAACAGTCAAATAGAACGCCCACTGTGAACCCCTATCGGTCTGCACACAGTCCTCCCGATATCAAGGGCTTTGCTTCCGCTTTAGCAACACTTATATTGTTATGATGAATAATATATTACTATAATTTACGATATGTTAATTATTAAAAATCTATTAATTATTGGTATGTTATTAATACTGAAGAGATCTAGGTTCTCGGATAATTGTATTATTTAATATATTTTATGTTTTATCTTATTGATAGGCTGAATAAAAATATTTCTACTATACTAGCTAGGTGTAACGAAAAGCGTCCACTTTCTTGCATAGGGTGCAGCTGAAGTTTCGGCAAAGTTCAAGCTGTCACCTGCTATTGTTCTCCTCACCTTTCACCTGCGCCTGCACCTGACGTGGAGCGTTCTGATGTTGAGTGTTCTCAGGGTCAAGACGTCAAACGGATCATAACTTCCTGCATAACTCTAGTTTTCCTGTTGAAATAAAACTATACATTTTTCTTTTTGTGATTTAGGTCTTTTAAAGGATGTGGCGTGTTGGAAGGTGCTACTTCAAGGAGATAAGAGTTTGGGTAAATTTCCTTAAGAGTATTACATAACTAGTCCAGGTATTTATTAGTACTTATCATATTTCATTTATAATCGTCAGTGGCTTAAAAATATGGAGAAACCAGAAAACTGAAGCTCTATTCATATATGTTCATATTTGAGAAGTGATAACTTTGTACAAAATCGACAACTGTGAAAAAAAATATCGATGTCCTACAAATTTAAGTCCTGACATCCTCAGTTCTATTCAAACGCCCGCATAGATATAAAAAAAACAAAAAAAAATACATTGCCACAGCATGTATTATAAAATATGTATATATTTTTAGGTACGCTGCAGTTAATACTGATTCTTTATTGTATTATCTAATTATATGGAATTTTACAGTTCTCTTTTCTTTATTTTTTTTTAATTATTCATTGAAATTTACAGCTGTATATACCTACAATATAAAATACTAGCTGAAGATACCCTGCTCCGCTACGGTTTAATATCATTAGGATTAAGGTCAACTTAAATTAGTAAAAGTTAAGCTTAACGTTGACAATTATTATTACTTAAATAAACCTAAAGAATCCCATTCTTAGAATAATTTCAATAAGTAAATTTGACAATTTGCAAAAGTTAATTTTATATTATTTTGATAGTCCTCCAGTGAAGCTTCGAGGCAGCACTACCATCTTACCCGGCTCTGATACCAGACCATCAGCTTTTCTAATGGCATACTTTAACTGAATATAGTCTCCACTTCTCAACTTTTTTGATTTTTTCGAATAAAGTTCAGTCTTTCTGTTTCTATTTTTGCGTACATATCAAGCATAGAGTGATTGAGGAGATTACGAAATTAAAGTAAATAAGGTTCTTCACCTCCTCACTCCATCAACATTTAGGCGTAAAAATCAGCTGCAGACACAGTTTTTTAAGTGGTGCATTGGTGTTTGGTCATTGGGATGTTAATACTATACTCATCTTCTAAATAGCAGAACATGAGACGATATTGAAGAGAATCATACGCTTAATAGAACTCACTGATTCTTATCAGTTTTTTGCCCTTGCTGTGGAGAACAATGTCTCGCTTTCCAAACACCTGGCCAGCAGTCAAGACAGCAACTTGTAGTCAAAGTGTGCGGCTTAAGCATCTAACCTATTTCTTAACTTAGCTTATCTCCATATACCATATGACAATTAATCTATTATTATTCACCCAATAAAAATTGTAATCGCATTTTTCGCGAATAAGCCGCGTTCCAGGCTGATTTTTTTATTAATTCCTTTCTTAGCGAGCACCTACGCTCCTAGAGAAATCTACATATCGAATTTTTCCGATCCGTTCGGTGGTTTCTGAGATTTCGTGTTAAATTAGTGAGTGGTATTTGACAAATATATAGTAGATAATACTTCAAGTAAATGTGATGAAAATGACACGTCACTTGTTTTTAAAGCAACTACCCATTGGTAGCACTTCTACAGGTGAATAGTATGCCTCGGAAGGTTATCTGGAATGGAATGAGAAGCAAGTTGTGATAGTAATGGATTTGAATGGTTGTGGAGTTTGCTATGAAAGGATTGATATCTGGTTTGAGCTAAGCCAGAAACATAAGGTATATTAAGATCTTTGTGGATAAGTTTGTTCGTGATGACGTAAGGAGCATTTAGGATTTTTCTAAGGATTTTGGATAATAAGGATTGGATACGAGATGAATTGGGTGGTTTAGTAGAGCCCCAAATCTCAACTACGTATGTTCAGATTGTTCTAATCGTTGTTATGTAAATGAGTCTTCGGTAATTAATTGGAAGGTTGGAACGCTACAGTTCACCTAAATGTACCTATGAGGGCAAGATATTTTTAAATTTCGATATACTAGTTTTCCTACACATAGGAATAAAACTCGATGGCCTGTAACAAGAGAATAAACATGTATGTAAAAAATTAAATATATTAGAAGAGAATTATGATTTATTAATAATTAAAAAATATTGTTTAATAAAATAAAAACCAATACAATTACCGCTTGTTTAAAAAACCAAAAGCATTTTAAATGTTGCATAAGAAAAAAAATATATCTTACCCTATCCAAATATCAGCATTTTAGATAACCAATCATAATTTCTTTAATATTGGTTCTAGAAACGAGAAACTGAAATCTGACATGTTTTTAATTAAAAAAAACTTTGTACAGTTTTCATTTTATAAAAAGTGAGTTTTAACCAAAGTTTATACCTTTTTCTTTTTTTTTTTTTTTTTTTTTTTGGCTAAACTTCAAGTTGATTGTTCGACCAAACAATTTATATTTTCAAACCGACCGTTTCTAGATATAATTAAAAACATTTTGGGCATATTTACAATTTAAAAAAAAGCAAACTGAAATTGATTCTTTTACCACCTCCCTGAAAATACATTTAAAAATAATTGTGTGTGTATGTGTATACAAACACTGCCGGTCAAACGTTTGAAACCACTTTAAAACGATATTAGTAAATTTAAAACGTTCATATTCAATGAAAAATAAGGCGAAGACCTTTAATGTTTATCTGTCTTAAAGAGAAAAAATTAAAATCAAGTTTTCGATACATAATTTAAAACTAACTGATTTATACCAGAAATTTTGTATGCCAGCTGAAAAATCTTCGATTAAAGAATTTAGAATAAGAGTTAAATAGCAAAACAAAAAAAAAAAAAAAATCTTACAAGGGGACGTTTTGAGTTGTAACTCACAGATTTTAATGCCGATTTTCGTGTAGGTACTAGGGACCTATAATAGTGCAAAACTAAAGTTATAGCCGCCAATGAGCATTAGGAGCCGAGAAAAAAAATAAAACATGAAAATCAATTTTATCCGCTCTCAGTCAAGATAGAGAAATAATTCTTATAAGTTTAATTTTAGTTTTGTATGCTATTTGAAATAAAAATACTTTCGTTATTCTTAAGATATGACCCGGCTTTTGGGTGCTCAAACTAAAAAAAAAAAAAAAATGACAAAATTCCAAGAAAATCCGCTGTAAATCAGTGGAAACTTTTTTTCATGAACAATCGATTTAACGCACCATAAAACCCTTATTTGTGAAATTATATTAAAACAAAAAATATTGATTTTTTAACCCTTTTGTGAAGGTTAAATTTTTGAAGTTGAGTTTTAATCAACAAGTTCTATAGGCCATGACAACTGCTGTATTAAACCGATTACAATAGTATCAGCATGACAAGAATCAGCATATATCATTTAATCCAAATTTGAGTGGAAAAAAACTAATGTGAATGAAAAAATCCGAGGTCAGCAATAACTTGAGATGTCTCAATAAGGAAAAATCGTGCGACCTCTGGATTTGAGCTACACTGTGCAGTTTTAAAGCGTCTAGATGACCTTGAAATTTGGTTTCAATCGGTGGTGAAATATGTAAGATAGCGCAAATTATTTACATTTCTTTCAGTAATTTACAGGCCTTCTAAAACACTTTATTGAAATTTTTTTACAATATTTTATACATCAAGTAAATGTGCTGTTAACTATACAATAACGTGACAAAACTTGAAAAGAACTACTCATCAGTAGCACTTTAATAAAATTTCTACACTAGAAGGTCTTTGGGCCATCTTCTTTTCAGACGCCTCGGAGGATTATCAGGAATCGTGTGGGAAGCAAGTTGAGAAATTAGGGGATTTGTGTGTTTATGGAGCTAACTATGAAAGGATTTATATCTGGTTTGGACTAAATCTGCAACATAAAGAACATTAAGATCTTGATGGATAAGTTTATTGATGACACAGTAAGGTGCATTGAGGATTTTTCGAAGGATTTTGGATTGTAGGGTTGCATACGAGAAGCATAGGGTGGTTTAGTGGAGCCCCAAAGCTCAACTCCGTACGTCCAGATAGG
Organism: Euschistus heros; assembly: GCA_003667255.2. NCBI lineage: Eukaryota > Metazoa > Arthropoda > Insecta > Hemiptera > Pentatomidae > Euschistus > Euschistus heros. Next base: position 1,672,587 of record RCWM02000106.1, on the reverse strand, counting down.
TCTAATCACGGTCATGTATTAGTCTATCTTACAATTAGTCATTTTTAATTGATAGCCTCCTTAATATTAAGGAGCTTTGAACGTTTGTCTAATAAATGTTGAAGTAATCTGTAACAACGAGCAGCTTCTTGCTGTTCTAGTCTTATATGTGCATTCCAAGTTAGACGTTTGTCCAAGGGAATCCTAGGTAGCGGATCTGTTCAACAGGTATTAGTGCAATATCATTAAAGGATACTGTAGGACAGGAAGTCGTGGTTTTACGACGAAGGGTAAAAGCTATTTGATAGAATTCTTTTGGATTTATTTTGATTCTCCATTTTTGACACCATTCTTGAAGGGTTAGGATATGGGATTGGAGTGTATGGGAGGCATTAAAGGGATCATTGTTTACTGATATCACACATGTGTCATCAGCCTAAGTGGTGAGGACAGTGGTAGGATAAGTTGGAACGTAAGCAATTTTAAAAGTAAAAAAAATAATAAATATTATTTCAAAATTATATTACTTTGTGTGATATTATTGATTACAAATCCTTTAGGTTTTAATACAGATCTCTAAAAGAAAAGTCATACAATTATAAATAAACGAAGAAATTCAGGCAGAAATACTTCTTTTAGATTTGGAAAGATACAGATAGTAATAATGCTAAGAGCCATTATCAAAAACCTAAAGAAGAAAAGACTTTTTTTTCTAAAGGATCCGAACAAAGACTCCATTTTATTCGAGAAATAGCTCCCTCACCCATTCTTCAGCATGATGTCCTCCAAGGTTTTTTAGGATTCATTACAAAAGGCAGGCATTCCATCTTATTATCCTGCCTTCTATTCCGGTTTTAATTTCCTTAGATTGGCTCAGTTACCGATGCTCATGATTCCAACAATTATGAGTTTCACTCTCCTAAACGACTGATATGACTGTAGAATCGTTTATTGTTAGAAAGAAATTATGTTCTTTTATTCTGAGTTGGAAAATAAAAAAGGTTCAAAGACGTACAAGCATTCAGAATATCAGTATCCAAAATAGTCGCATAAATCTGCTTTTACAAAGCATTTAAATGAAATATATATATATATATATATATATATATATATATATATATATATATATATATATGAAAATTCAGTACAGTAACGAATATTGAAATAATCAAGTAATAGTCTAAAATTAAATATTTACAAATAGTTAAAATACAACGATTTCGACCAAATTAATGTTTAATTTTAAATTTATTTACACAATATAAGTTCAAAGTTCTCAATTAATTACAAAAGGCTCATATACATGACTGTGATTAGACCTATTTGGACGTACGGAGTTGAGCTTTGGGGCTCCACTAAACCACCCAATTCATCTCGTATCCAATCCTTACAATCCAAAATCCTTCGAAACCTCCTAAATGCTCCTCACTTTGTCACCAATAAACTTATCCATGAAGATCTTAATGTTCCATATGTTGCTGATTTAGCCCAAACCAGATACCTATCCTTTCATAGTAAGCTCCATAACCACTCAAATCCATTAGTTCCTCAACTTTCTTTCCACTCCATTCCCGATAATCCTTCGAGGCGTCTGAAAATAAAATGGCCTAGAGATCATATAGTGTAGAATTTTTATGAAAGTGAAACTGATGAGTAGTTCCTTTCAGGTTTTGAAATGTTATTGTAATCGTTATCAACACATTTAAATTATCTAGATATTTGTACAATTGTAAATTTCAACGAATTGATATATGTATATAAAAAAAAAAATTACTATTTGTTGACAATAAAATTTCACTCTCCTAAAATATATGTATTTTTTTTAATTTCATTTAGGATCTGCTTAAATGAAATTTAGTTTAGCAACTTAAAAGTAGTCTAGGATAGGAATTGATTTTGATTTAATAATTTCATTTAAATATATGAGATCTGAAAATTTAGAGATTGTTCTAGCTGATTCAAATTTTACCACAGCGTCATTAATTCCGCCAGTGAGAATTGAATTTTCTCAAATCTTAAAGGAAGGGAAGATTTTGATTCTGTGGTCAACGAATTCATCAGTTTGTCTGCTTACAAGGGTCAGAAATAGCGGTCCCCTGAACTTTGGAAATCTGCCAAACCTAAAACGGGTCCGGCATATTGTTAGAATATTCTAAGAGCAATAAATTAAACATAAAGTATAGCCGACCTAACACAATTTATTTTCCATATCGATTGTTGTGGTACATGACCTATCTTTTAATCTTTGAATGAGGGAAAGTCCTTGAATACGTAGTTGCGATGTTTGCCAAGTCTGCTTCAACCGAAGTAAAACCTCCATCTATGAGGGATGGTTATGTATATTATATATTATAACTACCGATTACTTTCGTTTAAATAATGCTTAGAACAGGAGGAGGTGTACTCCTTAGGATCTGGCCTGGATGAAGAAGCTGGTTGATTTTAAAGGTTTTAGTAAATTTTTGGAACAGCTTTCTTTTGGAAGATCCCAGATAATGAAAGAGGCTACCAATTACGATGCATGGAGATTTGGTAAAGATAAGTACCCTACAGTATTCACTACTTTCCCAACTTACTTCCCCTTCGATTTTCGATAACCCTCCGAAAACAGAATGGAAGTATCCAGTAAGAGAATATTTGCTCTTGTCATGATGCTCATCAGCTGAGTTTGTCAGGTAATTTAATTTTTGCCATACCAATTCATCCTTATTTACTCAGAATGTAGGTGTTTACATTTGTGTGACAGTAATAAGACCTATTAGTTCAAGAGCAAGTGCACTCTTTAGGTGACCGTCTTCCTGTAAGGCTGAATATTTTTTTAGTTATTAAGTACGGAAACCACGGCCTGGCAGGCATCAGCCGAGTACGTAATTATGCATTTTTTTTTAAATGTAAAAAAAAAATGTAAAGACATGTTCTAGCTTCAAATTTTAATATGGTTTAGCTGAGTTTAGGGCAACACTGAGCGTTGAAAGTGATGGATGGGGCAACACTGAGTGATGAACGTTATCGGCTATCAGCTGACTAGGATAACCAAAGAGGCTATGTGAAATGGATTTGCCACTGCCGCAGTTATCATACAGTTAATTTAATTTTTCTTCTATGTAATCTTCCAACACCTAATAAGTGCAATTTTAATCAGGTTAACAATTATCGCTATGCGTGCTTGTATCATTGAAGAAATAATGCTGAATTGCATACTTCAATACAAGATTTTTGTTTGTTTATTTCGTTTAACGTCACTTTATGCTGCTATGGCTAATCGGACGATGCTACGGTGGGAGTCCTAAATTTTGCCTATCCAGGTATAATTAGGATAGGGATCTTTACCGAGTACCTGACATCGCACAGGCTCGGGACCCCCATTTTATGTCCCTTCCGAAACGGCATAGCTGAGGATTTTTTACTCCCTTTAAAAATTCCTAAGGTCATCTGCCGGGCTACGAACCCGCGATCTTGGGTTTAGTAGGTTGCTATGCTAACCACTACACCACAGGTGACCGTACAAGATTTTTATCAATGAACAAATAAAACTTCAATCATTCGTTAAATATTATTTAAGTTTTTTACTTACGAGTGCGGGCGAAGCCGTGACAGGGGATTCTAGTTCAATATATGCAGCAAATAAATGCTTTTAATATTATTGGGTTGTTTCACATGAAATGTCCGTTTTCAAGGTAAAGGGGTTTTAGTAAAAATACAATATGAAAACAATATAATTTTATTCGAAGTATTTACCTTCTTTTTCTACACATTTTTCCCAACGTGACAACAACTTTTTTATCCCGGATTTGAAAAACTCTGAGCTTTGAAGTGAAACAAAATCTGAAAACGCACTTTTGATTTCAGCAATTTGAAAAATTTTTCCTCTGCAGAAGTTGTCTAAATTCCTGAAAAGGTGATAATCTGTTGGAGACAAGTCGGGAGAATATGGTGGGTGCGGAAGAACTTCGTACCCCAGCTCTTTCAATTTATGCATGGTAAGTTTTGAAACGTGGGGTCTAGCGTTGTCGTGTAGGAGTATAGGGCCCTTCCGATTTACCAATCCAGTTGTTTTTTTTCAATAATTTTTCGTGCATTTGGCCGATTTCATTGCAGTAGGTTGTAGAGGTAATGGTCTCACCTCTAGGCAAAAAGGAATAATGTATGATTCCAGCCATGGACCACCATACTGTAACCATCAATTTTTTCGGGTGCAAATTTGGTTTTGGCATTTGTCCTGGGCTTTCGTCGATGTCTAACCACTGCCCTGACCGACGCTGATTGTCATAAGCAATCCAGCTGCCGAACGACCTAGTTTAAACTCATAAAAAAATATTACACGAAAATCGCGTGTTCCCATGTTCATATTTGAAGGTATACTAAACAGTGTGTAATTGATTGGGAAGCTAATGTTTATAAAAGAAAAGTAGAGGATTAGTAACTGCTTGATTATGATATGTGAACTTTGGAAGTAAACAACAGAGACTCGCAAAATCCTCTATGTATTTCAAATATTATAAAATCGGACATTTCATGTGAAACAACCCAATATATTAATGCTTACATGTCATTAACTATTTACTTTGATTATTTAATAGGAACATATTTCCGTCTGTCGAGAAGTCTGTGAATGTTATTAAAATAATTATAAATTTGGAGATAAAATTAAATATTTTGACATTCATTTAGAATGTATGTAGTTTATAATTAAAAGAAATCATTATAAAATAATTTTTTTTAAAAAATTGGTTAAAACTAAATATAATTGTATGACTGGGAAAAACAATAGATCATGGGTGTCTATATATATAATCTACTGTTTCTTCCCAATTTACATTTTATAATTAAAAGGATCAAGTCACTTTAATTAATAATTGAATTAAATTAATAATTAATGATTATTCTGTTAAATAAACAAAGTTGAGAAAGTAGAGGTTTTAGACGTGACTTTTTTCATTCAAACCAATATAGCTCCTAAGCTATATCTAATCCTAGCGACAAATGTTATATAACAAAAATATCCGAAATAAGCAACACCAACACACTCAAAAAACATTTTTACTCGCTCTAGTCAAAATGTTTTTTGAGTGTGAAGGAAACGGTACCCTGAACAAGTATACCAGCCAAAAGACATATCCGTGTTAAAAATTGACATGTTATTTCAACGAGCGCTACCTGACAGGTGAATCGATAGGTGTATATGAGTGACAAGCTACTCAGGTAAACAAACATTTTTGTTTTGTTTTTTTCGTTACCCGAAGGGTGCACGAGCTCTTAGACTGATAGCAAGTGGGCTGCCACAAAAAAAGTAAACACCAGCAGTCTAAGTAAAGAGGGATTAGTGGGTATTACAAAAACAAAAAAATAATTACCTCACTAACTCAGCTGACGAAAATCAAGAGAAGAAGAAATATTCTCTTAGTGAAAACTTCTATTCCGTTTCACCAGCACCTCATCGCAGTTTCGTACCTCATTAAATTCTTTTAAAGTAAGCAACCTTCGAAATGGCCCTCCATTTCGCTTCATTTTTTACTGCGGAGGACAGTTATACAAAGTGGTTACGCTACATTAAAGGAACATTATGAAAACTTGGGCTAAGAGCTCCTACTTAGCCGCGACCAGTGCTTTATGAATGAATAATAAAGTTAATTACGAGCCCTAGAAGTTTAGTATTTCTGTTAGAGGAGAGGTAAAAAAAGATCCTGGTTTGGAGGCATTAAAGAAACATAAATCATCAAAGGAGTGGGAACAGCATGAATTATTAAAGAGTCTTCAGATAGCACAGAAGCTGTTATTATTATTCTTTCTTTTTGATTTATCTATGTTTTTTGTGTCGTCTATCGCTTTCATCATGGTGCAGCCAAAGAAATAATTGCCAATATATTTTTTTTTAATAGATACAACACTGTTTTACAGATCTGCCAGGATCTGACGTTTTTTCGAGGCCGAAGGACATCCTTGGCCACTCTCTCCATCCACAATTAGAATTAGCTTTTTCGTCCTTAAGGATTGCTGTTTTAACGGGTTTTTTTTTTTAAGTTATCCGAAGAATAACTTCCTCCATTGTTGTCCTCCAGGATACTGTTTTAAAATATTTAACGGTTTTAAGATAGCGGATTTAAAAAGGACACTTTTTTTAAAATGTTTATCGATTTAACTGTTTTAAGATGGCGAAAGGATATTAATTCGTTGTTAACTCATTCTACGGAAGCTGGAGATAGTTTTTCAACGCTAACGACCCCTTCCCGTTTACTCATTTTGCTAAAAAGGTACGATATAGCGGTGGGGGTTCGGGGCGGGATTAAGAGATGGCTCCTGTTTTTAAGGACACTGTTTTACAGATCTGCCAGGATCTGACGATTTTTCGAGGCCGAAGGACATCCTTGGCCACTCTCCATCCACAATTAGAATTAGCTTTTTCGTCCTTAAGGATTGCTGTTTTAACTGTTTTTAAGGACACTGTTTTACAGATCTGCCAGGATCTGACGTTTTTTTCGAGGCCGAAGGACATCCTTGGCCACTCTCCCATCCACAATTAGAATTAGCTTTTTCGTCCTTAAGGATTGCTGTTTTAACTGTTTTTAAGGACACTGTTTTACAGATCTGCCAGGATCTGACGTTTTTTCGAGGCCGAAGGACATCCTTGGCCACTCTCTCCATCCACAATTAGAATTAGCTTTTTCGTCCTTTATGATAAACGAAGTTGTCCTTAAGGTACAAGGCGTTGTTGCAGCAGCTGGGAGTGCCCCCAGAGTTACCAAAAGCCCTGAGATATAACGAAGAGGACATCAACAAGGTGCTCAAATTTCTAGCTCTATTAAAATAGGTTTATTTTATTTATCATTTTATTTTTTTTATTTATTTATTTTATTTTAAGGTGCCGTGTACTGCAACATGGCCAGAGGCACCAAATTCTGATTTCTTGTTTATCTAAATGGTATTAAAGATTCTGCAATTCTTAAGGAACTTCAGAACATCTGGTTGATAGTTTTTGAACATTGTACCCAGGTCTTTGTTGAAGATGGGTGTTCCAGCTGTAGGGTGTAGACTGCAATTACTAAATACGTGCTCTACTGATAGGGGAACTTGGCACCTTGAGCACATGGGCTGTGAAGTACCTTGAAGTAGGTGTTGGTGTGTGAGTCTTGTGTGTCCGATGCGCAGCCTAGTCATCACCACTTGTTCCCTCCTAGAGCCGTTTAGCAGTGGCCATGGTTGACCATTAGGGCAAATCATTTTAAGTTTGTTACTATCCGGAATCCTGTTCCAATAATAAATCCACGCAGCCTTGCACTTCTGTTGAATATATATTTGATAGTCGCTGAGGACAATTGGTAAGTTGGGTACCGGAAACATATTTCTCGCCTCTTTAGCAGCTGCATCAGCCAATTCATTTCCAGGTATTCCAACATGACTGGGTACCCAAAGAAAGTGTATTAGTTTATTAATTGTGAGCAGCTGTTTTATTATTGTGTGTGAAATTGGATTGTTAGAATGGTGTGAGTTTTGTAAGTTTTTTAAAGCCGAAAAAGAGTCTGTACAAATTACTATTTTGTTGCTATCTAAAAATTTAACTATATCAAGCGCTAATTGGATGGCAAATAATTCACTCGAGAAAACCGAGTATAGTTCAGGAAGGCAATATCTAACTGTCGTTCCGGAAAATGTTACCGCGCAACCTGTGTCTTTGTTTTCCTTGGAGGCATCAGTATAAACAAAAAGGAAATTTTTATATTTTGATTTAGACTCATGAAAAAGGTTTTTTATGGAATCTTGCGGATAAGTAATTTTATTGTAAGATAAAAGTGAGAAGTCGAAGGAGGCATTAATTGTTTTCCATGGGGGCATAGAATAGGGATGAGCTAAGTAGATATTTGGAATCTGGAATAGGTCTGATAGAAGTGGATAAGTAGAAAATCGGGGAGGTATTTTATATCTACTTAATTCGAAAAAATCTTTGCTCGACTTAAGGCGCCCTAAGAATTTTAATAGTAAGTAGTGCCTACGGAGCTCGAGAGGCCATTCTTCAGCATCACACAGCACGCTTGATATAGGACTGGTTCTGAACGCTCCTGTTGTTCTACGTATCAGTTTGTGGTGAATGGAGTCTAGTTTTTTGAGGATATTTTTAGCTGCATCACCATATACTTCGCATCCGAAATCTAAAATGGGTCTAATTAGGCACCGATAAATTCTTAAGAGTGAGTTTCTATCGCAGCCAAAATTCAGGCCTGAAAGAGTTTTAATAATATTTTCTTTTTTCGTGATTTTTGATATCATGTTATCGATATGGAATTTCCATGTGAGTCTTGAGTCAAAGACTATGCCCAAGTATCGAAAATGATTAATTTTGTTTACTACTTGGTTATCCAGTGATATAGAAAAGGCTTGAGTACATCTTTTAATTTTGCAAAAGTGGGTCGCTGAAGATTTTCGTACAGAAAAACGAAAGCCAGAAAGGTTTGCCCATGTCTCTAATTTCTGCAAAGCGTGTGACATAACGTCTTGACCAAAAGCTATATCAGACGTTTTGAGATATATCAAGATATCGTCTGCAAAAAGTGAAATTTTGACAGGCTCAGGCAAATCGTTGTTAATGTCGTTGATTGCTATGTTGAAGAGTGTTGGACTAAGTACCGAGCCTTGTGGTACTCCACATTCAGGAAAAAAAGTATTAGACATGTTGGTGCCTAAACGAACACGAAAATTCCTATCTGTCAGAAAATTTTCAATAAAACATAATAAATTACCTTTGAAATTCCAATTTATTAATGTATTGATAATTTTTGATTTCCAGCAAGAGTCAAAGGCACTCTCTATATCTAAACAAAGCGCTAATACATGTTGATTGTTATCAAACGCTGATTTTAGGTAAGAATGAAACTTAAAAACTTGATGAATTGTAGATCTTGATTTCCGGAAACCACACTGCTCATTATTTAAGAGTTTTCGTTTTTCTAATTCCCAAATAAGGCGGTTATTTATGATCTTTTCAATTAATTTACAAACAACAGAGGTCAGAGATATTGGTCTATAATTTTCTATTAATTTCGGATCTTTATCAGATTTAAGTAACGGTAATACTGTTGCAGAAAGCCAACATTTAGGAAAAACCCTATTAGTCCAGATGTTGTTCAAAAGAGTTAGGAGTAAGTATAGGACAGACGGAGGTGCATGTTTAATGAATTCAATATGAAGTTGATCGAGACCTGGAGCTTTGGATCGCGTACTATTTATACTAAACTGCAATTCTTCCAACGTGAGACGCGAGTTATATGGCTCTGTGTTATCTGAAACAACTTCCGAAGCAGTACAGAATTGATCATTTGCAAGAGAGTTCTTTGAGAGACCTAACCAATATTCTCCAAAGGCATTAACTTTTTGAATTGGATCGGTGTAGATGGTAGCTTTATATGTTATCGTTCTCGGAATTTTGGTAACTGACCTGCCTTTAATAGCCCTTATTTTGTTCCAAACTACTTTGGATGGAGTCCAAGTATTAATGGATGTTAAAAATTGAGACCAAGAAGTTCTCTTAGCCTGGTTGATGATCCATTTTGCCTTCGCCTTCGCTTTATTATAATTTATGTGATTGGTCAAAGAGGGTTGGGTTTTCAACAATTTTAGAGCTCTGTGTCGTTTGGTTATTGCGGCCCGGCATGTTGGAGACCACCAAGGAACTTTTCTGGAAGACTGTTTTGCCTTTGTTCTTGGGACCGATAGGGTTGCTATTTCTATTATAGCTGAGGTAAAATGTTCGATATTTTCTTCATAGGAAGACAACAGGGCAAAATCTCGGAACTTTTCTTCACATAATTGTCTATATTTGTTCCAATCAGCTGCACCTAATTTCCACTTTCTAATTTCTCCAGAAATAAACGGTTCGATTTGGAAAGACAACAAAAGCGGAAGGTGATCACTACCTGCTAAATCGCAATGAAAATAAGATAGAGGGATTACAGGAAATGCAGCTGTAGCTAAACAAATATCAATTGTGGTCCACGTTTTGTGGGCACGACTATAAAAAGATGGTTTGTGGGGACTGCACAAAATAAGAGATAATTCATCTATTATTAAGATTCAATTATTTTCCCCCTAGAATCGGTGCGATTATTTAAACCCCACGTCGGGCTATGGGCGTTCGTGTCTCCGAATACAATGAAAGGGTGCGGTAATTCGAGCAGAAGTTCTTTTAAATCTTCGTATGTAATTATTTCTAAAGGATGGAGGTAAATAGTACATACGGTGAACTGAACGGGGAGGTGAACAATTGCTGCGGCTGCTTCTATTTTTGAGGATAGGTTTAATGCTGTGTAACTTATTCCCTTTTTAAATGCCAACAATACCCCCCTGCTAGCATATGTATTTGAAGAATATGTCTTGTTTATGCAGTTATAAGATGAGTTTAAGACAGATTGATGGGCTTTTAGATGGGTTTCTTGTAGTGCTATAATTGAGGGACAATAGTTTGATAATAGTAGTTTTAAGTCATTGTAGTGTTGATAAACACCATCACAGTTCCAATTAAGAATTATCATATTTTGTTTGTGAAATATATGAAAAATGAGATTGTGTTTACTAAAATTTGACTTTGTAATTGAGTTTATGTAATCTAGTTTTGTAATTGAGTTTGTAGTGAAGTTGAAATGAGATCTATGTAGATGAATTTTTGAGGAACTGTTCTAGGCTATGCGCATTACGTGTAAAACGGTTTCGAAGGGGTTTGGATTTGAGATGGACATATAGATCTTTTAACATAGCTATCAATCTAGTTAGGTCCTTTGTTATGCTTAGCGCACTGCTTACGGGGTCTTTAGTAGTTTTGGAGTCATCTAGAAAGCTGTGCAATTGGTAAAAGTTTAGAATGTAACTTTCTTTATCTTTGTCTATGATTTCTTTTAAGGGTAAGAGTTGTTCGTATAGTGTGTGTTTTTGTGGAGTGAGAGGTGTTTTCGGTGATTTGTGTTTGTTCTTGTGTTTTCTTGTCTGTTGTACCTTGTTTTCCTGCTTCATGTTGAACTGGGAGGACTGACATTTCCTTTAACTCAGAAGAAGTTAACATCTTATCTGAGGAACTTATCTTCGGTTCTTCTGTTGGTTCTGTTACATCTGGAAGGAAATCTTGATTGTGCCCTGAGTGTTGTTCTTTTTCTGAATTGGTGTCTTTGTTTTTTATTACAACCGGTGTTGGAGTATTTGTTTCTTTTATTTCTTTAGATTTAACCATTGGGCAAGCAGATGTGTGGTGTCCGGTGTTTTGACATCGATAGCAAGCTCCTGTGTCTTCTGCTAAAAATACTCTGTAATTTAAACCTTCGTCGTTTATAGTTAACGATTGAGGTAAAAGATGAGCTGTTTCAGGGGTTACGTAAACTTGTCTACGAGAGCTAAGTATGTGTTCATAGCCTGCAGCCCGAAAGCCCGCACTCAAGAATTGAAACTGAGACACACATATAATATTCATTTTAATTATATGGTAATTCGCAACAGTGTTGATATTTTGAATACACATCACAATTCAAAAACAGTATTACATAATATCACAAAATTATGTTTTACAGAAAAACAATTTTTTTTTTTTGCTTCTTAAATTTCTTTAAGATCTCTTTTCATCGCAGCAGTGCTTATTATTTCAGCCGAAAAATTGTTCAGTTTGCGCCTACTGTCAAGAAAAATAAAAACAACGATTAACAAGACTATTATTATACCTACAGATTATTAAAAGTGAAAAACTTTAAGAGAAAACAACTCCGTTATGTTTTTGAAAACCAAGTACGTTTGTCTGAAAAACCATTAACATTTTTCTACATCAAGCTTGTTAAAGTGGATATTGTACCGTAGAATATTTTTTTTTCCCTGACCTACGCCAACATGAATAAAAAGTAATACTGCTGTTTGATGTTCGTTTCGATTTTTTTAATAAGCTTTATATTCTCTTTAATCAATTACATACAACAATTCATAAACAACCTTGAAAACCTAGGATTTATTGTTCTATTTAAAATGACTAAATGAGATAGACTTAAAAGAAAAGAAACTGCTTGTCGTTTCCGGTTATTCCAATATTTAATAGACAAATAATGAGGTGTAAAAAAAAAAAAAATGACCGTTTCTTAAAGAAATATTTGTATTATTATTTCTTTGATATAAAATAAAATTAATATTCAAAGTATAGTCCATTGTTATCTACCGTCATTACCCATCTGCTAGCCAATTGCTCGATGCCACGCTGATACCATTCTTTCGGATGGCTGTCAAAGAACTCTTGGACAGCATTTTCAACTTCAAAATTATCAATCTTTTTTCTCTTGAAGAAAATGGGCCTTGGATCGAAACAAGTAGTTATCCAAAGGTGCGAGTTCTGGACTATATGGTGGATGAGGCAGGAGTTCAAACCCATGAAGTTCTGTAAACTTTTTTGCTGGGAGCACTCTACAGGTCTTTTTCACCTTCCCCCATGGAGAGAAGATGGCGATTAACAGTATCTTTCGACACACTACACTCCCAGGCAAGTTCGCGAGTACTTGTGGACGGATTTGACTCAACAGCTTCCTTCAGAACCTCATCAATATCCATTAATGGCCGCCCGGAGCCCTTCTTCCTTTCCAGCGTCGTATCTCCACTTCTAAATTTTTCAAACCCCCTTCAAGGACACCTTCCCCTATATACTTAATAATTTCACAAGTTGCTTCAGCTGCTGTGAAATTTTTTTTCCAGTGATGTCTTTAATTTACGAGAATTTCGTAGGACACTGTCATTTTTTTTTGTGTTTTCCTTCCAGCAGTAACCCTGTTACACACCATACTTGTACAAAGTATACAATGTACATGTAAATATTATTTTTGATTTGATTATAATTTTACATGTGTTGAAAGGTATAAAAAATATAAAAATAAACAAGAAAAATAAATTAAAATAAAACAAAGAACAAGAAGTTATATAACATAAATAATTTAAAATTCAATAAAAACAGCAACAAAGTTATGTAGAGAAAAGTTTATGAATATTTAGAGGTTTAGAGATATTTCATATTTATATCCTCTATTTTAATGATTGAATTTTTAAGAAATATTTGGAAATTTTCAAATGAATTGTTCATCAAACATTGACCATCCACCGGCCAATGTCCTAGTTTCTGTACTGTTTTTGTCTGTAGAATAGTTCTGTAGTCAGTGAGTAGTCTGCATTCATATATGAGGTGGTGTATATTTTGTTCTTGAGTGAAATCACAAGGACATAGGAAAGTATCTCTTATTTTAAATCGATAGAAATAACTATTTACTGCCGCATGTCCTGTGACTCCTTGTGTAATGTAAAAGTTAGTCCATGAGTTTGATTTAATGTAGGTCCGTAAGTCTGGAATGAAGTAATGTAGATGTCTTCCCTTGTGTGTTGTGTTCCAACGTGTCTGCCACTGGTCTACTGCTTGTGTTTTTAGCATGTGTTTTAAGTGTTCTTTCGATATCATACTATATGATATAGGAAGGGAAGTATCCTTTAAGCCTCTTTTGCAGCCTTGTCAGCCAATTCGTTTTCCGCTATGTCGGAATGCCCCTTTACCCATTTGAATGAAATTTAAATGTTATCGTCAGTTTGTAGATGTCTTAGAAATGATCTTATTTTTTCAGTGATGGGATTATGACAATGTCTATTTTTTATCATGTATAGAGTACACTGACTGTCCGTTAGTATCGTAATAGTTTTATCTTTTGTCCTCAAATTTTGAAAGTATTCTAGAGATTTAAGGATGGCGAATTGTTCTGCTTGATTATTGCTACATTCTGGGCCTAATTTATACTTTATTACATCTTCTAAAATTTTGTTTTTAAAAATGAGACTAGCACAGCCTACATATTCGCCATTCTTGCTTCCGTCAGTATATATCTCAGTATATATATCAGGACACTGTCATGTTTCTTCTTTGAAATAAATAACTGAGCAGCTTTTTATTTAAGAAGTCCAGTGTTAGTATACAAGCTTAGAGAATGCTTTAAAGTGATTATTAAGTATTAGCAAATAATAAATAGCATTAAGATATTTACAGATTTTTGAACTCTGGAATTTGATAAAACGGTCATTTTTTTTTATACGCCCTATTATAATACAATAAACTTATTTACATACAGAAATAAGACCTATTTGGATTAGATAGAAATTAGACATATTTGGAGATACGGAGTTAAGCTTTGGGACTCCACTAAACCTTTAATTCTTCTCGTATCCAATCCTTACAATCTGAAATCCTTAGTAAAATCCTCTACGTCCCTAATTATGTCACAAACAAACTTATCTATCAGTATCATAATGTTCCATATGTTTCTGGTTAGGCCCAAACCAGAAACCTAACCTTTCACAGTAAACTCCATACCCACTCGAATCCATTAGTTTCCCAACTTACCTCACATTCAATTCTCGATAATCCTCCGAAGCGTCTGAAAAAAAGATGGCTTAGAAACCTTCTAATCTAGAACTCTTATCGAAGAACTACTAGTAAGTTGTTCTTCATAAGTTATTTATATGTCATTATAATTTGCTTTTTCATATTATACACAGTTGTAAATATAAATAAAAAATAAATAAATAACTTTTGTGACGACAATATATCACTGCTAATATATTTATTTTGCTTAAAAAAATAATCAAGAATCCCACATTATGAGAAATACCTACGGTCGTTTCCATTTATTCTCGTATGAGAAATGTTGCCTATTCCACCTGATATCCTATGGTCCGGGGATTCCTGACATGACGGACAGGGTTTTGAGATGAGATTCCACCTAGGACAGAGAGACAGGTGGCCCATGCATCTTCTGGGCCGGCCCTTATTCCAACGTTCTCATCTCGAGGGTATGTGTCCCTCCTAGCATCTTAAATTTTTCTTAATATAACAAATTTTAGAGTAGCTACAACGAACAATAATACATACAAAAATCAGTTGTATTTTTAAAAAACTTTTTGGTTGTCCGAAAATTAATTTAGGTTAATGGTTTTAAAATATAATAAATAAAATAAAACATTGTTTAGCAATGAAAATACTCTCTATCACTCTCAATACGTTTCTTCCAAGAAGTTATTGACTTTTCAATGCCCTGTGAATGGAATTTTAAGTCTTTGGTAATAAGAAATTCTAAAATCGTATGTTCAATTAAATTTTAATTATGAATTTTTTTATCTCTTAAATTGTGATTCAGACGTCTAAAAAAATAGTTTGACGAGAGTTCTTAGTTCGGAAAATGAGGCAGTCTCATAACCAAGCTCAACCAATTTTCGTAAGGCCACAGAATATAATAGAAAACTAATTTTTACTCTAGGACAAAGTCACTTAAGTATAACAAATGTTTAAATAAATAAATATAATTAGGTCTGGTCGAGACATATTAAAATGATCAAAAATAAAGAAAAAAACAATAATTAAGATAGAGTACATAAACTAACTAAAGATATATAGAGAAAAATTAAAGAACAGTCCACAAATGAAATAAGATATAAATTCCCAATGGTACATACTTGAGAAATAGTGCCGAACATTGTTATGTAAGAGAATACGCCCTACCTTGTGATTCGAAGATTGGTCTCACTTGTGTAACCCAATTGAAGTCATATTCGTGCTTATTTGTTATTTTACCTAGCTCAATAAGCATGTTAAAGCAAACCCGCGGAAGTCCGTCTTCGGACATGATTGAGAGTCCGATTTACCAAAATAGCCTTCCTTAAAGCCAATTTGTGGTGCTTAGCACCCATCGAGAACAAGTTTGACGATTTCGGCATTGATTGTATCGTCTGGATTCAAAAAGATATCGTTAATCAGCCCAGTGAAGTCCACCGAACAGGAAGCATTACCTTCAGTTGAAGAGTAATGGAGTTTAGAAAACGTACTCCTTCTCCGTTATCGAATCAATGTTTTTGTTTTCCTTCACGGTTAAAATTATCGTTTAGAATCACTTCTTTCACTACAAGTGACCATTCTATAAAGAAAAGGTTTATTTCAGTTTCGGCAAAGAAGTATAGTTCAAGCTTCATAACTGTGATTCTTTTGGCATTCAGTTAATGTAAGAGGTTTCTGAATTTCGAGCTTTATGACTACATATTCCGATTACCTTGGCTGAGGAATCATCAGCAGGTTTTCGAGCAGTAATTCAAGGATTGCCCTAATTCAACAACCTTCTTTGTTCTCAAGACTGAAATTTCTCTCCCTAAATTTGTAAAACATTGTAAAACGGTAATTGCACCGTTATATATAAATAAAATTTCACTTCCACCATTCCAGACTCCGCTAATGTCTCTGGACGACTCCGACCAGACTTAAACACATAAAATAAAATTGGTTGAAAATATCTCTTTAACATATTGGATTATATCTAAGCAGTGGCATGCTGTAGAGGTAAACAAACATTTTCGTTTGTAAGATAATAAATAAATCAATGAAGACATATACACAAAAAAGTTATCCATAACACGTAAACACTCTATTATCTAGGAAGGAGATCTAACTACAATATGAAATCCTCCATTTATTTTCGGATAACCTAAAATGAAAATATTTTAATAATTTTTGAAAGTATGAAAACATAGAAAATGTGTTTCTTCATTTGAACTTCTTATTTCCTCAACTTCATTCCATAGCTCGTAAAAATCTCTGATTTTATGATAGATAAAGTAAATAAATTTAAGATCTATAAACTTCGCCAGTAAGAACTTTTGACAGCCATTTTATTTCGACTGCTCTCTGCCCACTGGAAACAGAGATGATATAAAAGTTATAACCAATCAGCGGCTTGCTCTTGGGAGGAGAGAACTTTCCTTTTTATACTCTTCGGATTAGTTTTGGCCAAATGTCTGAAGCTAAATCTTTTATTACCGCGAAGATTGAGTAGGGTCAAATGTTGCCAAGGAAATTAATCAAAGAATTGTTATTACGATTTTATTGAATAAAAACAGTAACTTTATTTATTTTACGAATAGTAAATATTAGCACCCGAGGGTTCGATGCCGATCCACCAATCTTTAACCACACACCTCCCCCACCATACTCCTTCAGAACCTTAAGATCAGCCGTGAACAAATTCCTATCAACATCTCGGTATACTTCTAGGGAGTTTTTCTATCCACCATTGCCTGGAATATATTAACCAGATACAAATCCCACAATTCTGCACTCTGTCTCCTTCATTCTCCAATACGCTCGTTCTATTTTGGTCGAAATCTTCAACAAAATACTTAATTTTCAATAACGTTAAGAAGTTATTCTTCTCTTAAACAAATCGGCCATATTTTACACCCACAAAGAACTGTACGTAGAATAAAAGTTTTGTAAATCCTAATTTTTAAATTTCAGGAGAGTAAATTAAGTAGTTATGCGACTAAGAAATAATTTTTCGGGCGTATAGAAAATATACCAAATAAAATATATCTTATCTTGGTAAAAAAGGATCTTTATAAGCAATCATCTTCTTTTGCCTAATGCCTCTTGACACAAAATTATTGGTTAGCTCTTCGAATTGACCATTTTTTTTACTGTAGTAGATTGTTGCATAGAATGTTGTAATGACTATAATGACATATTATGTGCCTATCACTGGAATGGCTAGTGATATTAGTATCACTGCGCCCCAAAGAATCTTTGAATGAGTTTTTTTTATAAACATTTATTAATAAAATTTTACAAATATTGCCAAAAGGCTATTATATACATATATTTACATGTGAATATATTTATACTTTATACATGTTACAGAAGCATTAATTACATTTATTTTTGTTATTGATATATTACATATTTAAAGTTATTTATAAAACTACCTTTATAAAACAAGAAAAAACAAAAATTAAAAACCTTTCTTTTTTATTTTTTTGCTTTCTCTATCTCCTTTGTGCCATAAGGCATGGAGTAGCCTCACACCATCTTCTGTATTGTTCTCTATTCAAAGCCATTTTCTTCATTTCTGCCAGAGAGCAGCCCCTTTCGCCTCCGAGCGTCTCCATATAACAATTGTAGGTAAGGTCTCGGTCTGCCTACTGGTCGCTGCCCCCGTGGTCGTGCTTCCAATAGCCACCTGGCTCTTCGTTTGTCGCCCATTCTGCAGACTCTTATTTTGTCGGTCTCACTTTTAAAGTTTCCTGAATGGTCTCGTTCTGCACTCGGTCTCGCTTGGTTTTACCAACCATTCTGCGTAGAAACCTCATCTCGACACCAGTTATTTTACTAATATGCTTTTCTAAGATTGTCCAACTTTCGGACCCATATAAAAGTACTGGGAGAAACACTAACTTGAAGAGTCTCGATTTGGCGTATTTGCTTAGTTCTTGCTTGGCTAGTAAAACATTAGATATCTGGTAGAACACACCATTGGCCTTCCTCACACGATTCAGGACCTCCTGGTCAATTCTTCCATCATTAGTGATTATTGTTCCCAGATACTCGTAATGATCCACCTCTTTCAATTTCACGCCGTTGCATAGAATATTGAGATCCTGTACCTCTTTCCCAATGTGCATAATCTTAGCTCTTAGCTAGATTAATCTCCAATCCTTTCCTTTTTAGTTCCTGAAACCATTCCTCTACAGCTATCTGCAGTCTTTCAGGGCTATCAGCAACAATGACAATGTCGTCAGCATATATAAAACTCTGAACAAGAACAGGAAGTAGATTCCACAACCCTACAGTGGCCCTAGGAGTCCTCCTTTTTCATATTTTCCACACTTCATCCATTACAATATTGAAAAGAAGTGGGCTCAGGCAGTCTCCCTGTTTAACACCATTGCCTAACTCAAAGGAAGCAGATATAGTTTGCCATTTAGGCAAACTATTCCTTTTGCATCTTTATATACAGATTTGGTGGCTCTAATTAAATTTTGAGGAATCCGTTTTTGCATTAGAGCGTTCCATATTTCTTGCCTGGGAATCGAGTCAAAAGCTGATTTCAGATCTAGAAAACCAAGATAAGCGTTACGACCGCGATCCCAAGCTTTCTGCACCACCATTCGAAGGGAAAAGATGTGAAAAAGAAAAACCTACCTATATAAAAAAAAGAGAAAAGGTAAATAAGAAATAAATATTTTTAATAAACCGATATATATAGTTCTGTTATTTTGGCTAACTGTGCTACTGTAAAATGGTGGTTTTATTACGACAGGGTTTAATAAAAAAAAACACACAGGGATGATCTTACTGGACATCGAAAAAGCCTTCGATAAAATATGGCATAATGGTTTATTCAAATTGTATGATCCTTTCAGATCACACTTAACAATACCACGTCTCCTAAATATTCTCTATCAGCAGGTCTTCCCCAATAATCCTGTCTTTCACCAACGCTATTTAACTTGTATATATCCGACCTACCAACTAACCCTTTAGTTGAAAGATCCTTATATGCAGATGACACGACATTTTTACACTAGTTCCTACGGGATAGACACAATAGAAAACAGATTAAAATCATTATATACCAGATTTAAAAATTATTATAAAAAAGTGGAAAATAAAAATAAACGAACAAAAAACCTCAGCAATATTTTACAAAAAGAAGGCCTAACATACCGAAACATATCTTTCTAAATAATATTCAAATCTTTTGGACTCATGCTTTACCTACCTCGGTCTGGAACTAGATAAAAGATTGACATTTACACCTCATATAAATAACGAATGCTGCAAAGTCAAAAAAACTTTATTTTATATGGTCCCACATTTCAGAAAAAAATCACCACTGCCGATTAAAAAGAAAACCATTCTGTATAAATCAGCCATAAGACCATTTCGGACGTACACATCTTCTGTATGCAACTACACCTCTGACTCCAACTATAAAAAAATTGAAAGGGTGCAAAACCTATGTATGAGAATAATAAACGACTACCCCAGATATGCAAAAATAACCGAGATGCTATGTAAATTTAGGTTTTCAAACAATTATACAATTTGTTTACACACAGACCTGGAACTTTTTCAATTCTACAAAAATTCAGGAAATCCCATAATTCAAACAATAAGCAGTTACAACAAGCAAACCTTAAGAAGATACATACTCAAACATACAAACCACATACTCTTAGAATATATTTAGCTTATAACACATAAACATTATTGGTTCATTTTGAAATTTAATTTATTGAAACAAAAGTAATATATAAGTTGATTATTCCGAAAAGTTAATTAACTTTACTGTATCTATTTTTATATATTTTTTTCTTATTTTTCCTACTGTTAAAAATGCATTCCAATTTATATCCATTATAGCAAAACTTTTTGTTTCCTTCATTTTTTTTATTGTTACTGGTTATTTCAAAGGCCTTGACTATGAAAAAAATACTGGGAAATTGCTAACATCTTTATTTAGTGAAATATAAGATTTACTGTTTTGATTAAAAAATGTAAGGAAATTAATACACAATGTTAACAAAATTTTATTGAACATTATTATAGAAGGATCTTTTATAGGATTTACTTGAATAAACGACTTTAGGTAGATCTCTTTGCATAAAATATTTGCGTATTCTTCTTTCAAAGTCGTCGAATGTGCAATAGGTATGGATCCGTACTTGTTACTGCTATGGAGCAATACACACTTTAAACTTCTTTCGCTGCTGTCCATAAAAATACACCAATCCCTATGCTTGTAGTTTATTAATCCCATCTGTTGCAAAATAGCACTAATATTGTTACAACAGACTAAACCTTCTCTTGAGAAAAAGACGGTAACAGATTCTTTTCTCGGGTATGATAAAAGGTAATGATGGTTTCGGGATTAAGCAATTTTTTTACTTTTAAAGAGATGCAAAAAATTCTGAAGATTGTTTCGGTAAGTTCAGATCCCTCACTAAGTTATTTAGTTATTTCTGATAAAATGGTCGAGGTTCTGAAAGGCTCTAATCTGGATCAGAGTCATCAGTTGATATATTTTGTTCGTGTTCACAGAGATTTAGATCATCAGAGGATTTAGATGTGCTGGGTTGTACCTCTCGAGATTTTAATTTAGATCTTTGAGCTGAAGATAACTTAGGATATGTAGAACTACTTCGATTTCCAGGACTAATTCCGTTTATTTTCACAACGCAGAAGTAGCAGTCGTCATGATGGTTTTGAGGTTCTTGCCAAATCATGGGAGTTACGAACTTCACTGGATCTCTTTTCCAGCTGGGTCATAACCGTAGACACACAAAACATTTTTGGTAAACAATATGAGGAACCCTTGGCTTGTCCTGCTTGTACAAATCTATTTTGTAGTATTGATGATATGCAGTTTTTACAAAGTCTGATATAGGTTTTCGATATTTTTCAAATATATATTCGCCACATATATAGTAAATACAATCTGGATTAAGCACACAACACCGCCTGGACGAATGCATATTGAAAACTACAACAGAATATATTTTACTGTCGAACAAAATTTAAAATCAAAGTAAAAATACTAAATAAGGTTGGTAAGCTATAAAACAAAAACAAAAGAGAAACATTGTTGTCATATTTAAAAAATATGTATCAAATTGAGTTAGAAACAACAAAATAGTCGCAGGAAACAAACAATTTATTTTTTTTTGTTGATCAGTGTTATCTAATAGCTGTTACAATTTGTAAATTGTTAAACTCCATTTGAACAACACTTTTGATTATTATATTATGTTTAGTCTGTTGTTTGGTGTATCTTTTTAATGATGTCTTACAAGAGTTTTATTTCTGTTGAACGTAAGTTCCTCTGTCGTTTCTTTGTGAATAATAGTTTTCTACTTCGTCAAGTTTGTAGTCACCATCGGTGCTCGAGTTATATATAGTTAGAATGTCTTCCATTCAATGGTGAAACTCCATTTCGAGTTTACAAGTTTGACGTTTGATAAGGTCATTGGCTTCAAGAGACCCTAACCACACTTCCTGTAATTACTGTATTAATATTAACATAGAGTGGACTTAGCATCCATAATTCTGTAAGCTCCGTAACTCGGTACGCTCCAATATTCCGTTTCCAGATCTAGATGCTTCATGTTCATTTTCATTAAAGTGGCTGTGTTGAAAGTTAATATAAAGTTATATTCAAATTTATGAAAATTCAAACTACAGTGCTAATTCCTTGATGTAGAGTCTTATGATGTATGCTAATCAAGATTTTGTGTTGTTTTTTTTAAATTCTTTATATCATATATAATATTGACGTCAGCCTTGCTTTTTTTTTAAAATTGAAAACACAGTTTTTATATAATTTTTTTAAAGTAATTTTTGTCATGATAAATGTCACCAATTTAAGAAAAATCTGTTTTTACATCAATAATAGACATTACTATACAATACTTTCTATTTTATTTATCTAAATAAGTTCATAAAATCTAAGTCTCCTCTTTGCATCTAGCGAAAGGGATATTTGACCTCTTGTTTTTAAAATAACATTGATCATAAGCAAGAAGAATAAAACTGAAATAACAAAAAAAGTTAATAAAACTAAATATTTCTTGGCCAGACACGTTCAAGCCCAACAAAAAGGGTATATTTTTTGCCAGGTAACATAGATGAAGAAATTTTCTATACATTAGGATTAGAATTTTGTTTTAAAGAAATGTGAAATTTGTTTTATTTTATGTTTATATTGTACAAACGGTACGTCATCGTGTGTTGTGTAATATGAAATTTAATAGGTTGCTTTTATTATAGTTATAAATATTTGGGGCAGAACTGTATTTTATAAATGTATGTGGCTTTTGCAGGATCCCAAAGTTCTGTTTCATAGGTCCAAATATGTTTTAACAACGTGATAAAAATTAGTTGTTGTTGTTTTGTTTTTCATCGCGGTGTTATTCGTATCTATTTGAAGTTGCCGGCTTCCTTTGTCAACAAGATTGTTTTGGCCAGCTTTTTTTAAGTTTTGTTTGGGAAGTGGTGATAGTTGCTTAAGTTTTTCGTGTTCTGGTTAAAATCAATTAGCCTCTGCGACCTATTCATCTCTGTTTTTATTATCGTTTGTAAGTAATTTAAGATTTGTGTTGTTAAATCGTAGCTTATTAGATTTTCTTTTTCTTTTATATTTATGGCCCCATACTATTAAACAACTTTGTTAGTTGTTTAATATCCTATATAGAACTATTATTCACCGATAGTGGAAACACAGAGGGAATGGATCAAGACAAAGGGCATAAGGGACAAAAACCGACGGCTAAAAGAGCCAGGAAAGGCTATTTTCATGATGCTAGGCGGATTCAAAAAAAAACGATGTTCATGAGACAGTCGTCCTAGTGAAATCAAGGTTATAATTGAGACCGCAATACAAGCGCTTTCAGCATCGAGTGCGGCACCACAATGCACACAGCCTGAAGCAGAAGGGGCAACGGAACCTCAAATCATGGACTCATACAAAAACTGGGTACAAAGTAACCAAAATAGCGCAAATCAAGACATTTTCGAACCAGGCGAAACCGAGATTGGCTGAAATTGCTAGGCCGGCCCAGATCCAAAAATCGACGTATGTCACAATTTGGGTAAAAGTTAGATATAATTAACGGGTTGCCATCACCGGAGGAAATAGGAGTAAAAGCTGCTATAGTCCGAGCGACCAAAGCCGGCTCATGGATTAATAGCGAGGCTACCAAAGTATTTGGTGTGCCTCATTTTTGCAGGGTCTTTCCGTTTTTGGTGGACGATAACCTTTAAGGACACTTGTCAAGGTTACGGTCACACAAAACCCACTTGTACAGCTGATGTACCGGTCTGCATCTGGTGTGCATGTAGCGGTCACATAATAAAGGATTGCTTGAAAAAGAAAGAGCTGAAAAGCCCTTCCTGCATAAATTGTGAGCAACAATGCCCTGTGCATTTAAAAATGAGGTAGCGAAAAGAACCTTCTATGAATAAAATCACCATCCTTCAGCTTAATATTCGTCGGCGTCTTGTCGCGGATCTATTTCCAGGACTATTTACTAATTATTCTAAATTAATAAATTAATTCTGATATATATCTCCTGCATAAAATTGTGAGCGAGCAAATACTCTCCTGTTGGTCAAAGGAAAAAAGCACAAGGCAATAAGCAAAAGCAGTCGGTTATTACAAAACCAAACAAATAATTCCTCTTTTTCGGAATTTAATTTTAAAAGAAGATTTAGTCTGATAAAAAAAAGATAAAGTAGTCGCCAAAAATCTAACTTATCCGCTGAACATTGAAGTAATGTTCACTTCTGAACTCTGGATACAACTTTACATATAAGTGATTGCTCACGCCATTAGGTGTCGTTCGTAAATAGACCATTTAAATCCCCCATCTAGTGAATTTTTATGAAAAAGGATTATTTTATGAACAATAATCCTCCAGAGGGCACTAGCTGATATCTTAAGCTCACGACTTATTTCTTTAGAATACCCCTATTTGATCGCCTGAAGCCAACTTGACCTGTTTTTATAACAAAAGCCCAAGGCGTTTGCCTTCCACCATTTTTTTCAAGACGTTGGTCTTCCAGTTTTTGAGTATTTTTTTCATTCAAGCATTTTGTTTTCCAATCTTATGTTATTTTTTATCAAAGACATGTTTATGCCCTTTTACTTGCAAATAAGTGTGAATTCAGCCAGATCACCTGGTCAGACAAATGCATTCGAATGCCCAGATGGGTTCTACCGGCACAAGTTTGTGATCTTCACCTGGGTAAGTCATTTTCATTTTACTTGGTTTAGATTTCTTCAAATCATCTTTCCTCTAAAATTGCAAACCTTTTTTCAAGTAATCCTATATACAGTCCACAAACCAGAGCGTAAATTTAATTCTGAAGAAGTCACGTTTCGTTTTGAATTAGAAAAGTATAACCCACGAGCTTTGACTCAACAGTGATAAAATAAAAAGTGGTTTAGATACCCGTGGTGATCATTTCTGCCAAGACATAATAACGCAGGAGTCAAAACTGTGGTTAAAATCATTTAGTGAAGGACCAAGCAATAAGTCTGGAATTTCTCATTATAGTTTGAATAGTTGGAAACATACGTAAATCTCTCAGAAAACAAACTTCTGTTTTGGACTCCACTAATTATATCCAACATGTACATCGTATCTATAGAGTATCAACATGGTAATCAAAAATAAACTATTTGCTTATAAATATTTATAATGGCTTGTTCAGAAAAGGTAAAACAATCAATTTTGTAAATGGAAAGTGTGTATAGTAAAATGGGTATAACACATGTTGGACTTAACAAGCAACTTTGATTTATTGTTGATATGATAAGTATTTGTTCCATATCTATCAAATACTACAAGGATATTCAATATAATATTTTAAATAGGTTCATATATTTAGACAAGTTGACTGAAACTAGTGTAGATGTAGGCGTAAAAGACTAAATGTAGCAGAGATAATCTGCATTGGGGCTTCATAACTGAGGAGCTGAATGGCGGGAGATAGCTTTGTGCCGCTGATGCTGCTTCATATCTCTCCCGGTCCTCTATAGTAGATCTATCCACTCCATTAAACTAAGGTCGTTACGATAAATAGTCGCTATGACTAAATATTATTTACAAATATTTTTATATGTTTTTTATTTAACAAAGACTAGTTAATCTTATCTTAATCCTATCACATTCACAGCTTTACCTACACAACCTGCTGTATACTATTGGGCATTCGATTATTCCAGAAAATCAAAGTGGAATTAGTGGACTTCTGATGTTTATGCTTTCAGCCGTTATTCATCCTCTCTTTTTTACAATATATACTATGACTCAAGTTAGTCCAGTCAGCCTAGACCAAAAATGGGCGATCAGAAGAACTAAAAATACTAGTTCCAATTTTTTCAGAAATGTGTAAGGGGATGGTCCCCTGAACAAGAACCAATGAAGTCCCTCCAAATCCCGATGCCGCTGGGGGGAGGGGAGCTTTAAATGTTCAATTTTTAAATTTTTGGATTATAATTTGAAAAAGGTGCGTTGCATTGAAAAAGCTGTTTGGAATGAAATTAAGGCTTATTTAATTTGCTTCAGGTTTAGTTCATATACATTTTTACGATATACTGGTCTGTTCGTGCTACCGGCCCCGGAAAAGTTGTGATTTTCGAGAAAATTGTTTTTTACTCATGTTTTTTTTGTATATTTTTGTCTTCTAGATCCTCACTTGTTCATTTTAGAGGAATGTCGTAAGGATAGAACTTGTATACCATTAAATTCCCTATAAGAATATTTATCATTTGCTTATTTATATTGAACAAGTCGCAACTTACAACAAGATGTAAATGAAAGTAAAGAATTTAACGAAAAGCTTCATTTCCTAATTAAATTTTGAATTTCCGTTCATCGGAAACATAAACAGCTAAAATTTATACAACTGCTAAACTACACTCAGTAGATGATAAGCTTTAGCGCAAAATGACGTAATCGTGTGCGTTTTCAAAGGTGACGCGGTCAAACCCTTCATCAAGCACCGGGATTTGGAGGGACTTTATTGGTTCTTGTTCAGGGGACCATCCCCATCACATTCCTAAAAAAAATTGGAACTAGTATTTTGAGTTCTTATGATTTTCCTATTTTGACTAGACTAAGTTGATCGAACGAAGTTTAGTATGCCATAAAATATGACTGTAGAAATACTCTATTATTTTTTTTTTTTTAATAAATTGAAAATGGGACACATAGCAGCCCAAACTGCTAGATGACATTAGCACGGATTCCGGAGAGAGATGTAATATACCACATGGCACATACCCAAACCAAACGCATAAAAAAAAATATTTTTTGTGTGTAGAGATTATATCATTTTTCCTGTTTACCTATAGGTGTAATCATCAAATTTACATCGTACTGTTTGTGTGATATTGTCATAATGCATCAAGAAACAAAAAAAAAACCTATACTCTCACACTACAACACAGGACCTCATGTTTCACGACAGGCAGTGAAGAAAATAAACGAGCTGGGTTATGAACTTCCTATAAGGAAAAGTTTTGAAAATCATTCAAAGATTAAAAACGCAATTTTGAATTTATATCTTCACAAAACTTAAATAAAGTAAAGATAAATATTAAAACTAAAAACGTTTTGATTTCATTAAGTTGTTTTAATAAATAACCTTTCCTGTGAAAACGGACGTTTTATGTGAGACACGATAACAGTGAGCGAATAGAAACGTTTTCATTATGAAAGATTTGAGAAAATTAAGAAATTGAAAAGTAAGTGGAAGATATAGTCTTAGTCTC
Source organism: Euschistus heros (assembly GCA_003667255.2). Taxonomy (NCBI): domain Eukaryota; kingdom Metazoa; phylum Arthropoda; class Insecta; order Hemiptera; family Pentatomidae; genus Euschistus; species Euschistus heros. The sequence goes on along the minus strand of RCWM02000106.1, from coordinate 1,645,474 downwards.
TTGAAGAGCCCTAACCAGAAGAGTTACCTGGTGTTGTTTTCTTCAACTATAATTGAACACTACAACCCACTGATTGCCAATTTGTATTCAGCTGGTGTATAAAAATAAATATATTTTAAAAAATAATATACCAGATGATGTAACATAATCGACCTAGCTTTACGAGACCTAGCAGTGAAACTAAAAACAGTTATGTTCATTTGTTTTAATCTCATTTATATTTACCCTGTTTCTTTCATAACTCTTTTTCATTTTTTTTTTTTTTTTTTTTTTTTTTTTAACTAGAAGAAAGTACTGTTATGATGTTATAACGCCTCCACAATACTTTTATTTCTTTGAAACGTTAAAATTATATTTGCACCTCCCATACATTAATAGAATAATCATGTGTAATATAATATAAACAATAATAATGACATGAGAGAGATAGCACCGAGTGGTGTCCAGGCGATCTCTCACCCACCTCCTCTTCAACCTTCACTGTCCGAAACTAGGAATTTCTGTTGATGTCATATTTTGTACTAGTCTATTAACAAGTCCATTTAATTTGTCATAAAATCAATTTTAATCAGAATGTGGTTTGTGGCATTAAGAAATACTGTATTTAACGTTTTCTTGTAAACATAATGAGGCAAGTCCTTTATTAGTCTTACCAATTTTGAAATTGAAATTTTCTGAATTTCTCACTTCATGATGGGTCGATAGGTTTATGTAAATAAGTGAATTTATTTTTACCTGAGGAGTGTTATAGAACTTCTGTGAAGTATCAAATAAATAGTCTTAGTCAGAAGTTAATCAAATTTATTTTTGTACTGAAATGTGGAACTATTTGAGCCATATTTAAAAACAAAAAGAGACTAGGCAGGTCACTGTGTTTCTCTGTGATTTTGTGTTGTCGGCGTAGAATGCAATTAATATTTTACTGTCTATCGGTGAGTCGTACGTATATATCAAATACATAAGTGGGGCCAATGCACTACAAATAGATGTTTAAATTAAATTAAAAACCTGCACAACCATTTATATTCTTTATCATCATCTTTAAAAACAGGTGTGCTTGTATTTTCTTTGAAATAACTTTCAAGCTAGTTATCTGATCGCTGTTCTCTGGCAATCCCAAGGGACTCTTTCCCTCCTGGGTTTCAGCACGGAACGAGTAGGAAAGAGTTATATCCCGCTGGGAAATAAAAAACTCTCTGTTCCGTGCTAGCTTGTCAGAGCTGAATCAACAGCCAAGAAGTAATCATACTCAGGCCGTGGTTCGCTGGTGGGGGATCACGAAAACTATATAAGTAAATAATTATATAAAGCTTCTTATAAGGTAAAATAAGAGAGTGAGTGTGTCGGCGAATCTTAAATAGAAATGTACTGAGTCAGAGAAAAAACTCAATTTTTGCCTGGCTAGGAAAACAATATGAACCAATCATGAATACGTATATCTATGATCTACTAATTTTCCCAATTTATATTTTATAACTAAAAGCATCAAATTTCTTAAATTAATAATTAAATTTACTTAACTATCAATGATTATTGGAAATAAACAAAGTTGAGAGAAATTGGCGGTTTCAGACGTGACTTTTTTTCATTTAAACGAATATAGCTCCTAAACGGTAGGTTCTAGCGACAAATGTTATTAAACAAAAAATATTTTCCATTAAATTTATGATAAGAGAACTGTAGTCAAGTTTTCGAGCAATGCCAACAGAGCTAGAGTGTGTTAAAATGAATGTGGAAAAAACGTTAAATCAAAGTAAAAAAAGTTTAGACTCCCAGCCAAAAGACATATCTATGTCAAAACTTGGAGGTATCTTAGATGCTGACCAACTTATTCCCTTGTACAACGGTTTATAAACATAAAAGGCAAAAGTACTTAAATCTATAATAAGACCAATAAAAAAAGATTCCGGAAGAGCACTGCTGCTTTTAATGTATAGAAACCTAATTGTGAGTGTCTAGTAAATTTTGGAATAGTCGAAAACAAAAAACAGTTTATTTCTTTTAAGTCTGGTTTGCTCATAAAATTTAAATAAATATTTAACTTTATTTTATTATATTTGAATTAAGAAATTCATTAATTTATTATAAACATCAAAAGAACTTTGATGACTTGAATGCTTTGATCTAAAATAAAAACTATTAAAAACGCGTTTTTATGGCAAACCTAACTAAAAAGCTAAGTATGGTGTACAATTTGCAGCAGTCAGACCTTTTAATGTTTTGAGTTCAAGGTTCGAAATTTCCATTTACTGTACGTGATTTGCTTGCATTTTTAACACAGTTAATCCAAAATCATCCAACAACTGTTTTTTGGATATATCTCAGAGTAGGAATGTTCACATTTTTACTTGCTATCATGCACAAAATGTATAATCTACAACTTTTAATATAAATAACATTTTTGATTGAATTAGTCATTTTCGCGTTATAGACTCTTGAACATGATCAAAACTAGCAAAATTTATTAATCTTCGACAAACGATTGTGGCTAATCTTCTAAATCAAATTCAGCTTAAGGGATGTCTTTAGAGACACAATTTAGTAAACTTTAATTTTGTAAATGAAAGCATTTTTCTATATGGTTTTTTTTCAAAATCTGAAAAAAAGAACAAAACTTTTGGGTTTCTTTGCCCCCAAACATCTTCTCCTTATGAAATTTAGTTTTATTTTTGATATTTTATTTTCAGGACCCATCTGGACCATACATAAACGTAAAACCTACTACTTCACTTTTTGCAAGGCAGACCCCCATTTCACTAACTAGATTATAATTTTATAATTTTAATAACTAGACTAAGTGAGAACATTAGAACAAAGTTATGCAATTATTGTATTGTCATTGTCCTTGAAACGTGTGCAAATTTTCAAATTAATCAGATTGCTGGAAATTGGTGAAAATTAGAATGCAAGATTCTGTTATATACAGGTGAAGTTAATAAAAGTGTATAGAAAAACTCGAATTTTAAAACCATTGTAAAGCGGAGGTTTCTATGGTTGTTCTGATATGCAATGAGAAACCATCCACTTTTCGTCTAAGATGTTTAAAGCACCATGTTAGTTTTTTAGCTTCCTTTAGTTTCATATATGACGCAACTGACAGTATCCTTTGATTTTTTAACAAAAATTCATTCAGCTGGTTTCACGATTTTAACAAGCTTACGACTACAGTCCTGAAAACTATCAAATCCGATATATTTAATTTTTAATTTAAATCATAAATTAATTTAGTGTCCGTTTGTCTTCCATCCACCAATTCATTTTATCTATAAACACTTTTCGGAATTATATAGAAGATACGAGAAAAGGCAATGTCTGTTCAAAGCTTCATAATCTTTGATGGATGACCCTCCGTGAAAAAGTTGGTCCCGACTCCATCAATTTTATAACAACACACTGGCCCGAGGCACCATCCCTTACCATTGCCGGCCCTTCCGAATATAAAAAGATACAGATTAAGATAAATTTATCATTTTCCAAAAATCGCCATCTGCTGACAGCTTGGTTTCTCTTATGCCAGAGCAGAGAGTAATGATTCCTGGAGCTGCAAAATTATTTTAAATTTTATTCATTCGTCTGTTCCCGCGCGGCTGATTACAGGTAGGTCCTGTCAATTTATTTTTTCCAAACGAAGTTCAGGGTATTATTAATTTATTTTTTTGAATTGTTAGACGAGAATAATAGGTGCTCTAGAATAATAGATAAACTATTCGTACGTTCTGATGATCAATTAGTAATACTCATAGTCTCAATGAAACAGAAAGAAAGACGTTCAGATCTTCTGCAATGAAGAAAAAAATAAACGCACTAATGACTATGCTTACTTAGAAACAATTATAATTATAATAACTTATTTTAAGTCGGGATGGATATACCAAGACGTTTCTTATAAAATTGTAAAAGCAAACATTATTATCATTTAATAAGCTTCCAGTACCTTGGATCCACAATAAATGATCAACTGGATGAAGAGGAAGAAGTGAAGAAAAGGATTGTGATGGTAAATAGAGCATACTTCGGCTTGTCTAAGATTATGAGGAGTCGAATCACCAGTAATGCCACGAAGTTCAGGATGTATAAAACACTGATTAAACCTGTGGTAACCTATGCCGGCGAAACCTGGACCATGAGCAAAAAGACAAGTGATCTACTGGACCTGTTTCAGAGAATACTTAGGAATATTATGGGATCTGTACGCCAAAATGGAATATGGCAGAGAGAAAAAGAACCTGTACAGCAAATACAAAGACCTTAATATTTCGGCAAGCATCAGAATCCTGAGATTGAAATGGTTTGGTCACCTAAGGAGAATGGAGGACTATAGGGTACCAAGAAAACACTATGAAGGCACACCAGGTGGAAAGAGAAGTAGAGGGAGACCCAAGGGCCGCTGGAGAGACAGTACTCCAAGACATACTGCAAATGAGGGTTCTATGCAATGGACAGAGAAAAATGGAAGGCAGAAGTTGAAAAAGCCAGGGGCCGCTTATATGCGCCTGTTAAGCTAGAAGAAGAAGAGGGCCTCTGAGAAGACCTCGCTCTAAATATATTACCATAAAAGTAAAGTTATTTATTTTGTAATAATATTATGGACAAACTAGAGGTAAGCAATAGAGTCTAATATCATATAAACACAGAGGTTTTTCTTTATAACTTGATACACGAATGTGAGAGTTGGGTGAAACGGTAGAAGCACACGAGTTACTCGAAGTTGAAATGAAATACCTTTGTAGAGTTACTGGTAAAATAATAAATAGAATGAAAGAATAAAGGAAGAACTGGTTCCCAAAATGTTGGAGATAGAGCCAAGATCGAGACCCATGGAAGGTGTTCGAAGCTAGACCAAGTGGCTCAAGACCCCGCTCTAAATATAAAGAATACGGTCACAAGTTAGGAGAGGAAAAAATCAGGACGATAAAGAAAATGATGTAGTTGGTACGGGACAGCAAGGGCTTGCATAGCTGGATACAGGTCATTCCACATCAAAAGGTGAGCGGAGAATGGGAAAGATTAAGAAGATGTTAAAGTTTTAATGAATTCGTAAGTATGCCTACCTTTTGTTGAACCATCTTACGTTCCACATATTTCTTATTTACCCTTTCAAAATGTATTGACTACCCTAACAGGTTAAATAAACGGGTTATTATAATGACCCCTGAGATTTGACCCTGATCCTCAAAATATGTTTATGACATGTGATTCGTAAATTAGGTAAGATAAGAAGACCTTATCGGAAAAATGCGTTTCAGAATTCGTTTTCATATTAAATTCTAATTACAATTATTTATTTAAATTCAAGCCAGGCTCAAGGAATTCCATAGCAGAATCTAGTGGAGGCTAATAGTCCTGTCAATAAAGGCCTGAAATAAGGTGTAGAATGCGTTTTCTGTAATCCAAGGTTTTTCTTCGGAAATATGTTCAGAGGAGTTAGAAAGTGAACATACTAAAAGTCTGGGAACGGGAAGGGGGGGGGGGTCCCATTTTTTAGTGTTGCGCTCATACCTTTAAATCAGTACGTCTTATGAAAAAACATGACTATTTACTAAATTAATGTTAGTTAAATTCTCTACAATCTTTATAATATACATATTTTTCATATTCTGTACCGTTTCCGATAAATACACCTGGAAAATGTGAAACTTTTCGAGAAAAAAAAACCATTTCACCTCACGTTTTCTGTTAAACTTGCCTCCTATATCTTCTAAAATAATCATCCTAAGACAAAACTTTTAATAAATAATATTGTAGAAAATTAAATTTCCTTCGAAATACACACATATATGTCAATTTATCTCCAACCTGTAAAAAGCTACATAAAGTTTAACTTTTCTTTTAAAACGTACTAAACGTCCTTCATATTTGCCAAGCGTATATCTTGGAAACGGTACATAATATGAAAAATGTGTATATAATAATAATTTTAGTCAATTTTTTAAGATTTAATTTAGTAAATAGTCATATTTTGCATACGACGCACCGTTTTCAAGATATGAGCGCAAAACCAAAAAAAGGGACCTTTCGCGCCCTTCCTGTTCCCAGGTCCGAATACTCCAGGACTTTTAGTATGTTTACTTTCTAACTACCCTCAACATGTTGATTACAGAAAAACCTTGGATTACAGATAACGCCCTCTATAATCCTTTATTGGCTGGACTACTAAGGGGGAGCGCTATAGCACAGTCGCTCAGGACTTGAGTGAAAAGCTAGTCATTGTCAGAAATCCAATAATAAGTATTTACGAAAAGTCACGGGACCATTGCCGCTTTAATCTACGAGGTGGGTTATAAGGGTGTGTGGAACTAAATAATGAATGTGCCAGAGGATGTTACAGTTGGAAAGCTATTAATGGAATTCAGAGAATAAGTTAAAATAATTAATAACCAATCGGGAAAAAACACAGCTTTGCCATTTTTAAATGTAGATCGAACAATTTTTTTTTATCTTATTGGTCAATCTAAGGACCGGAGCTGACTCCAGGATTGGAGGCGCGAACTACACACAAGATCAGTAAAGTTCTCGCAGCGGATATATTAAGGCGAGTAGGGACTGAGACAGGGAGTATTGTCCGCTAAGAGCGATCGCTATTTTATTCAGCCTACAGGATTGGAGGCAGGTAGTGGGGGGGATAGGGAGCGGAGTAGGAGAGGAGAAGGGGGGGGGGGGGGGGGGGGGGGGAGGAGGGGAGGGGACCATTTGCATCTAATAGCTCGGATCTGTCTTGTTCCACTTAACTTGTCAGGTCTTCTCTTACACACTGAGACGGGGACCATTAACCCTAATTGTTCACCTCGTTTTTATTTTCGCATTCTTCTTCGAACAAAACCACACACAATGCATTCTCACATTGTTAAGCAAAATCGGCTTTTTAAGCTTCACCAGCCGGGATCGGCAATCGTTTATCTAGTTTATCGTAAAACTATAAAACTTCATTAACAGGAAAAACATCGTTAGTAATTAGAATTAATATTTACATTCAATAAAATCCCTGCTACAAAGATGATTCTTGCTGAAACCAAATACCTAAACACAAACCCTTACTTACTAAAACCCATAAGACTCACATATTACAGATTTATGGTTCAGTCAACGAAACACAAATATAAACAACAAACATTATGATTAACTACACGGTTCCTGGGTAAGTAAGGAATATAACACTGCATACAGGCCTACACACACTCACTGTACTGGCCATCAAAACATAATACAGAATATTTCACGACAAACTGTATTTCCATCCAAACAGACTCATACAAAACATGGCTATAATAAATATATAATAGGAATAAATATTCCTGAAAATGTGTAACAAGGGGTAGTAAAAAGGAACTAGATGAGGTATCTCCTTCAGTAACAAACAATCTAAAATAATGTCTTAACGAGGTATTGGTCTCCCTCATGTTTTAAATATCTTATTTATCATACATTTTTTCTGAAACATTCGATGTTTTTTCTATTAAAGATAGGTGTGAATTATTAAATAAAGTTATAAAATAAAAAAAAAAAACCTGCTTGTCCTGATGGAGGTAACTAAGAAATTTTCTTCATTTTCTTCTTCTTCTACTTTGTTCGTCTTAGTACTCTATATTGAAATTAAAATTTGCTCTCTTAATAAGTCTAATAATAATAAATGTGAGACATTAGAAGTACTCCTGATATTCTCCGAGAGATGTGACCACCTATGAATTAAATACCCAGAAGCTCCTAGTATTCATCGTTTATCTTAGTTGACTCTAGATGCCTGTGATATGGTGGACTGTCTTAAGGACATGAAATTTTTATTTTTTATTTTATCATGTATTTAATTAAATTTACAACGGCATTAATAAATAAAATACATCTGGTAAATGTGATTAGAACGTTTAAAATATCGTGTCAATGTTTGTGAATCTGGAAGTACTTCAAAAAAAGTTGTATATTAGAAGGTTCCGAGACCATCTTCTTTTCAGACTCTTCGGAGGTTGACGGGTATATGATGGGAAGCAAGTTGAGAGACTAGTGGATTTGAATGGTTATGGAGTTTACTATGAAAGGATAAGTACCTGGTTTGAGCTAAAACAGTAACATATGGAACATTAAGGTCTTATGGATAACTTTTTTTATGACAAAGTAAGTAGCATCAAGGATTTTGGATTGTAATGATTGGATACGAGATGAATAGGATGGTTTAGTGGAGACCTATAGGTCAACTTCATATCTTATTTCGACATATGAGGTCGACCTTTGGGTCAGATAAATGAGGTTTTTCTAGTTTATCGGCAGCCTTGAACGTTTGTCTAATAAACGTTGGAGAAGTTGAAAACGACGAGCAGTTTTCTGTCGTTTTTGTCTTGTATGTGGATTACAAGTTAAACATATGTCCTCTTGGAGGCGCACATGAAAGTAAAATGAAAAGAGCTGTGTTTCGATGAGGAAGTATGTCATGGAAAAGTTGAGCTATCGTATTTTCCTTGTCTTTATATACTAAATCCTTTGCAGTAATAATAAAAAAACTAAACAAAAACTCCCTAAATCTCTGATGTTATACTATTTAGTCCCGACTTACCAATTAAACCAATTTGTATAGAGGATATAAAGCCGATTCAGTAAATCCTTTCATCAAAGTGAAAATATATCGCCCTCAATAGCTTCGATTTTGTACATAAAAATGTATTCCTGATAATCACAAACATATCATATGTAAGAGAAAACATGTAGATACATATGATAGTCAAATTCTTATGTTGAGAAATTGATTTTCTTAATATGACAACTTTGGGACATCTTAATTTTCAATTATTACTTAACAGTATTTCATCGAATTAGGATAGATCCAAAATAATGGTATTGAAAAGGAAAAAACTTGCTCGTCCACAGCGTTTTTATTATATGGAAGGCTACACCCTCGAAACCGTCAAAAGTTTCCAATATTTAGGCGCCTGGATAAACGAACAGTCGGATAATATCAGGCAACAGAGCCTTCATACAAAATATTATCATGAGTAGACTCACGAGCCGCGCAACCAAGATAAGACTGTACAAGACTCTAGTGCGACCGGTAGCCTCGTATGCCTGCGAAACATGGGCTATTAATAACTCAGTAGCCACGAAATTGGACTGTTTCGAAAGGAAAGTACTGAGGCGTATATTTGGTCCGATAAAGGATAACAGTATGTGGCGGCGAAGGAAGAACCGGGAGCTGTACGATTTGTATGGTGACTTGCCATTGGTGATATTCACATGAGTTCAACGGCTAAAATGGATGGGGCATGTATACCGGATGGGTGAGAACATAACATGCCGAAAATTGTTCTGGGATAGACCGAGTGGAGAGACCTCGTGGAAGAGGTTCTATAACTTTCATAGAATTAAATTAATATGTAGTTATATTAGTCATTCCAAAATTTTAAGCTATATATGCACAATAAGTCGGTGTAATTTACTATTAGATGATATGCATGCAGATAGTTTTCCATTACTTCCCACTGAAGCCTATATTAGGATTCCATTGAATTGAGCATTCGAGTGGAGATCTATAGAGCGTGTACAATAACCAATTTGAATCTAATATAGAACCATCATCAATATCCTAGCATTAGTAGTTAGTAGTTAGTAGCGGTGTAGCGGGAGGGGGCTATATCTGTTTAATGGCTACGTCTAGGCATTTAGCTAAATTATATGAAGGCTCTACTATAAATATTTTTTATAAGTCTGAAGTTTGTTCTGTGGAACCCATAATAAAAAAGATCAATAAACAACTGGTTTAAAAAAAAAAAAATTGTAAATTCAAACAATGAAAATACGAAACAATCAACAAAGGTTTAATTTTTTATTGTTATTTTTTTAATAGATTACTAAGTTTTATTATATACCTATATAAATAAAAATATATAGGGATAGGTATAGGTATCATTTTATATAGATATGCATAACTTGGTTGGATGTATCTTTTATACGTCCGATCAGGACAAGAGTAACCCATTGATCAAATCTTGCAACTTTTCTTTACAGTAAACACACACAACATAACAACCCTAGCTAGAGCACTATAATTACAACTCGAACATTACCGCATTTCTAATTGCAGATTGGTGGTGATAACTATCTATGGAGCCATTTGCTAATATAAGACAGCAATGAGCAGTTGGAACCATTCTTTCAACTAGTGTGGATGCAGCTTGAGTTATTGTGCATATTAAAACGAAATGAAATGAAAAATAAACTTTATTCTGGGACAGACTGTCCCCTAAGAATAATTAAAGTGCAATAAAAGGTATAATTGTCTGGCTGAGATTAGTTAAATAAGCATATCAGTAGTACAATTAAATTAGGAGAAAAAAAAAAAGTAGAAAGAAGGAATAAAAAACAAAAATAAATAAATATTTAAAATTAAAGTTAAGTAAAAAATAAATAAATTAAAAAATAAAAACAATCAACAGTAAAAATTTTAAAACAATTATGTACATTTCCATATTATTTACATTTTTGTGGAATATTGAAGATAGAGGAGATGGATAAATAAAAGATGTTTAAAAGAAGTTAAGGAATAGACTTTGCGAATATGGATAGGTAAGGAATTCCAAAAAGAGGTAGCACGGATAACGAAAGATTTTTCAAAGGAGGCAGTTTAATGTGTGGGGGTATATAGGTTGGAAGGTTGGGATCTTGTATTCAGGTGGTGAATGGAGGAACGCAGAGTAAGTAGGTCTAGGATATAGGATGGTTTATTGGTTTTTAATGATTGGAATAGGAAAGTGCCGAGGAAGTATTGCCGTCGAAAATCAGGGAAAAGGCACCCTAGCTCATTGTACCGGAGAATACGTAAGACCGTCTGTCGACCCCAAAGATAAATCTTATGAAACAATTCATTAGTCTCCTTAGTCTCATCTCTAGCTCAACAAATAGCCACCCATGCACCAAGCACCCATAATCAAAGTGGAGAAAAATGAGGATACCAGAAGTTGGCGGGTACTTGGTACGGGTATATTTTTGTTCATTCTGGACTGTAGACTTTTGAGAGACATGTAAAATAGTTTTCGTTTCTTGTTCTCATGTTAATGTAAAAGTAATTTCACAATGATATCTGGAAAACGGAGATCTTAAGCTACTTTTTGAAGCACACCTAAAGTCACGCACGCTTTTAGGTTACATGTGATAGTGGCCATCTTTTGTAGGTGAAGTTGATGTAAATGTGGACACCCATTTCCCTAGGAACTTCGACATATTTCTTGTCAGAGACCACAACTTGCATCTTTTGTGTTGGAAAGTTCTCTGAAGACACTCGAGGAGAGGTGTGGGTGAAATGTTTCCAAATTGTGCAGGGGCTGAAAGAGTTCTGATTGCGATTTCTGTATGTTCGAATTGTTTTATCTTGTTTAAAACTATTTTTGATGACTTTTTCGAAGAGAGCCCATATTGACACCCTAAATTTTCTAGCGATATTTTGAAAGCTTTTTGTAAATCTTTGTTTTTGAAATGAAACCATTATTTGCACAGAAACTTGTAACTGTAAGACAAAAATCTAGAATTTTTCAAGCTATAAGTAACATACCTTCCTGGGGCACACCCAGCCTCTACAAAGTGGGTAACATTAAATAGGGAAAAACCTCGCGGTTGAGCGAGATTTAGGCTAAATCTCCTCCTTTCACAACGATATTGTAAAAATTGTACTGAACATAAAATTTAGATTTTAGTTTACATGGCCAAGCACCCATTGTACCATTATGGACTTCCAACAATAATGATATATCTACATATATAATCGGAGTAATTGACGTTTATGTACAGCAATTCCTTACTCCCTAGGTTGTCACAACTTGAAAATACTTGCATTTCGAAAATATTTAAGGCCTTCTCTTACGCTTATTTTCTAGTTTGAAAATATGAAGGGGTATAGCATTCTATTTATTATCCAAAAATAATTTTGTGATTGATATTTAGCCTTCTTAGCACTATATACATCAAAATACAGAAGTGTCACAACTCTCTAGTTCACTCCTTAAATTATTTTTGAAAGTCCCTCCATCGCTTTCTAAAAGGAAAGTTTGAGGGGTGTTTTGTATTGGGCAACACTATCTCTGGTAGGCTTGTGTACTGCCATCTGTTTCAAGACGCTAAGTCCATTGGTAGACAAGTGGAGGTGCATTGACTCCGCTCGGTAAGTACCGTATTTTAATTCATCCTCACTCCATAAGGTGTTGCAATCCATTGAAAACATTATACTTTTTTTTAGACTCAAGATAAATTCAAAGCACTCCTGAAAAACCAATAGGTACCATGTTTTACTTTTCAAAAAGGCCACGTGTATAACGTGATACCAACGTTTTTTTGGTTAGAGCTCACTCCCTAGCAACTTACTCCCTACAACTGAGTGAGGATATCGTGTTATATTTGAACTTAAATTGCTTTAGCGTTTATCTGCTTTGATAAAAATAAATTTCTTGATTTCTCCCTCTCATACCATGAAATATGGGAAATTTCTAGGCATTCAGCACGGCCGGACCCTTAACATCAGCCCAGAAGTTATTTTTTTTTATTATTAAACGTACAACCTACATTTTTTTATTTAATGTTTAAACGTTATACCCACCTACTTAGTTATAATAAAAGTTCAAGGAACATTATTTTTATCAAAACAATGTTTTTAATATAATCGTATTTTATTTAATACCTAATGTGATAGTCTTTGTTTCGCAGCTTATTTATCATTTACAATCTATTCAGGTTTTATTGTTTAAAAGTTAATAGACTGTCGTTATTAAGTGCAATTTTATATTATTTTAGTATTTTTAAAGTTTAGTTTGAAATTTTTAAATTAGATGTGACAGTACGTACCTCTTAGGCTGAAAATGTAATTCATGTATACACCCTAAGTTTATAATATACATACCTCGTTAATTTCGCTTTTCTTTTCTTAAATGTAATAAATATGATATTTTCCCACTCCCTAGATAATAAACTCACTTCCTAGTCGTGGTTTTTCACTCCCTAGATCCAAACTCACTTACTAGATTTTAATAGTTATTATTTATTTAATATATTTAGAAATATTGCAGATTATGTATGCAGATTATGTAAATAGACTGACTTACTTCACACATTTAGAAACAATTTATGAGAAAAAAAAATTCAATTTACATGTTTTATGTAGTGAACATTTTTTTTATTGTTCTGAAATATTGAAATCACCCATATATCTCATTCACTGAATATAATCTTGTAAATTTATTTAATAAATAAATGACTTCTTATTTTGAAAAAAAAAAATTAAAACATACAATCTGCTACAATCAATAGCAACAAGTAGTTATGCTCTTCTAAAGTGTACTTTTTTCTCATTTAAAAACAAATTAGAAACCAAAGAAAACTAAATTACAAACAAATTATTTAACAATGAAGTAAAGTTTTTTTTTTTTTTTTTTTTTTTTTTTCTCTTTCAGATTTTAATTCACACCTGTTATTAGGGTAACAATCAGTGAATGTGATGTGAAATTGAATACTAAATGCCTTGTATGGTGTGTGGGAGACTAGCACTCAATAGTACCTCCTCCTGGCATGGGTTAAAGAGATTTATTTGAGCCAATCTCTCATCCAGCTTCTTTTAAGCCTTCTGAGAGTATTTCCAGGTATGTCAGTCGTGGCCATGTCATTAATGAGTATGTTGTTATGTCCATGAAGTCTGTCATGAAACCGTCTATAAAGGTCATGTATATGTTCCTTTACTGTGAGTATTTCTAAATCAGTGTGAAGTGTGTGGTTTGAAACGTACCAAGGTGATTTCGTGATTAGTCTGAGTAATTTTGATTGGAATATTTGTGTTGGGGAGGGGGGCTTTTCACTTTTGGAAAAAAAACAATTCCCAACCCCAATGAATGCTGGTAAAGAATTACTTAGAAAAATGCCCAAACATAAGTCTTAAAGATTGGGAAACCTGTAAAATAATTAATGACATAAAAAACAAAGAAAATTGAAATTATAAATGAACACCAGAAATTAAAAATATATTTTCTTAAATGAGTGAGTATATAAATATATATAAACATTAAAAATATCGTGGTGAGAAATTTAAGTTTGAAACTAGAAAAAAACAAAATAAAAAAAAAAAGTTTCTCCTAATAATATTAAAAATCCCCTATGGTGATTACAAAATAAACCAAATTCAAATACATACCAAAAAAAAATTTAAATGTCTCTTTTCCTTTTTTTTATATATTGGTTCAAGTTACGTGTTACTGTGCTTGAGGGTCCCTGGTGCAATCTTCAATCCATACGGTGAGTTGCTTCATAATTCCATGGGCAGGGGTGAGTAATAAAAAAAACCTGCCGGTGAGTCTCGAGGATGAAGTTGGTGAGATGGTGCGTAACTACTTCTTCCAGGGAGGTCTGGCCCAGACTGACTGTTGAGTCTCTTATCTCCCGAGGGGTACGTAAATAAGTAACTTGAACCATAAACATTAACTTGAACCGTAAACACGTTATTTGCACTACATATTGTTCATTATAAGTTAAATGCGGTTTCCTCACTATAGGAGATGAGAATAAAAAAAAAAAAAATAAAATGAGATATTAAATTATCGGGCTTTAACATGCCGCCCACCAAAATTTCATAAATTTTCAATTACTGGTGTCCTCAGGAAGCAAAGGAGATAGGCGGGAGACTGGTCGTAGGAATTCGGTTTTCCCAATCCTTAATTTCACCACTCGAACAATACTATCCTTTCCAGGAAATGTTTCAATTACCCTTGCAGTCGGCCATTGTAAAGGGGGCACATTAGGATCCCTGAGAAGAACTAATGTTCCCGATAAGAGGGGTGTTGTCGGATCAGTCCATTTAACTCTTTGCTGAAGGCTTTGTAAGTAGTCCAGTCGCCAACGCTTCCAAAAATCCGCAATGCAACGCTGCAAGTTCTGCCACCTAGACAAGCGGTTCCGTGGAATATCCGTGACATTGTGTTCCGGTGAAGCAACAAGAGGAGCTCCTATAAGGAAGTGTCCCGGAGTGAGAGCCTGACAATTTTCCGGGTCAGAGGATAATGGGTGGAGGGGTCGCGAATTGAGAACGGCTTCAATCCTTGTAACTATGGTAGCTAATTCCTCAAAGGTGATTGGCTGAGTACCCAATACTCGTATGAGATGATACTTACACGATTTGATCCCTGCCTCCCACAAACCACCGAAGTGTGGCGCAAAAGGGGGTATAAAGTGCCATTCCACTTCCTTAGCGGTTAAAAAGGTCCTTATTTTTTTCCGAGACATCGCGAGAGTGTCACCATTTATAGAGCTCTTTCAAACGATTGGATGCTCCGACAAAGTTGGTACCATTATCAGAAAATATCTTGCTTGGCAACCCTCTACGAGCAACGAATCGATCGAAGCATGCCATGAAAGCATCTGTGCTCAATTGAGTTACTGCTTCAATATGTACCGCTTTGGTGCTAAAGCATACGAAGAGGCATAAATACGCTTTACTTAGAGCAGCTTTACGTCGCAACGATTCTCTGATAAGGAAGGGACCTGCGTAATCAATACCCACGTTGAGGAAGGCTCTACCCTGTTCAAACCGCGAAGGGGGAAGATCGCCCATGAAAGGGTTGATGTTTTTTACCCTTAAACGATGGCATTTCCCACAGCGGTGCACGCGTGACTTGACGACACTTTTACCGGCTATGATCCAAAATTTATTACACAGCAAGGAATGCAATAACTGCGGACCGGCGTGAAGATACACCCGATGAAAGTGATCAATAAGCAAATTAACGAAATGAGATTTTGAGGGTAACAGTATTGGGTGCTTAGCTTCATATGATAAAGGGGCATGTCGTAACCTACCGCCCACCCTGACCAAACCACCGGGATCAACAAAAGGGTTGAGTGACCTCATCGACTTCATTCGCTCCCCGTCCAATACAGATAGACCTTTTGATGTTTGTACACCTTTAACCACTGCTTCAATTGCTTGTCGAGTTTCCCACAGTGACAACAAACCCGATCTCACTGAGTTACGGTTTGATGCATTGTGTATGAATCGAATGGCATAAGCGAATACTCTTACCATCCTCGAATACGAGGAAAATCGTTCTAAGATTTTATCAAACTCGCATTCTCCCGCATTGATGACCATCATCGTAACCGTTTTTCTTCTTCTGACTTAACTTCCGCTAATTCCAATGGATCAATTAAGACAGGGTTAGACGAAATAGGCCACTTATTTTTTGGACAACAGAGCCACTTTGGTCCATTCCACCAAGTGGTATGCGAAGGTAGTTCCGAAGGACACGTTCCTCGCGAGGCCACATCAGCGCCGTTATTTTCCGAACTCACGTGATTCCAGGATGATAGCTCAGACAATTCTAATATTTTAGCTACTCGATTAGCCACAAACGATTTTAAGCGCGAATAAGGGAGGTGAAGCCACGATAAAACTGTAGTCGAATCGGAACATAAAACGGTGGACCTTACATTCCAGTGCGACAAGATGTCCTGAAGAGACTTCAAAGTGTCAACTAATAATACGGCTGCACACAACTCGAGCCGAAGTATCGATAAAAGCTTAAGAGGAGCCAACCGAGTTTTCGCAAAGATCAGATAGGATGAACAACCCTTTGGTAATTCCAGATGCAGATATACGACTGCGGCATAACCTAACGCGGACGCATCTGCGAACCCAACAATCGTTACATTCGAGGAACCCTCAACAAAGATGCAACGAGGAATACGGATTTTACTCAAATGTGTTAGATTGTTATAAAATGCTTCCCACTGTTTGCCAATATCGGGGGGTATGGGAGTATCGCATTCGAGTTTCTTTTCCCATAATTTCTGCAAAATCGTCTTTGCTCTAAATACCGCTGGCGCCAAATATCCTAATGGGTCATAAATTCTGGCTATGGTGGACATAATACCTCTCCTTGTCAAAACACATTCTTTGATGACTACCTTATATGACAGACAATCATATTTGGGCTCCCACTGTATGCCTAACAATTTGACTATGGTATCTTCCATGTTAGAAAATGAAATCGGGGACTCCAAGGACTCCGAGGGCACGTCCTCAAGG
Source organism: Euschistus heros (assembly GCA_003667255.2). NCBI lineage: Eukaryota > Metazoa > Arthropoda > Insecta > Hemiptera > Pentatomidae > Euschistus > Euschistus heros. The sequence continues at coordinate 1,628,442 of RCWM02000106.1, read as the reverse complement.
ATTTGTGGACAATTACTGCTCCACTTTTTTAGTTCGAACCCTCCTTTCTTTAATAGATTTATTAGATCCCGCTTCAGAGTTAAAGCTTCGGAAATCGTGTCCATTCCGGTCAAGAGATCGTCAACGTACATGTGTTCTAATAATACACGTGAAGCTTCAGGATAAGGTGTTCCATCGTCCAGCACAAGCTGCTTAATTTCGCGCATTGCCAAAAAAGGCGAACAGGATAACCCAAACAGTAACCTGTCAAACTGATACTCTGTCAAGGCATCGGTAGCTCGGAATCGGTAAAAGAAATGTTGAAATTCACGGTCTTTTGTGGCTAGTTTTATCTGCAGATACATTTGGCAGATATCTGCTGATATAGCAATGCGGGGTTTGCGAAAGCTAAGCATGACATCCTTTATATCACGTTGTAACTTGGGTCCGGTGAGTAAATGATCATTTAAGGACCCGTTACTAGATCGAGCAGATGCATCGAACACAATCCTAAGTTTTGTGGATGTGCTGTTTTTCAAAACCGCATGGTGTGGGAGATAGCATTTCCCTGACCCCTTTGCACGTGCTATATAACCCTTTTCCAAATACTCCTGCATCACCTTGGAATATCCAAGCTGCAGTGTGGGATCTTTCTCAAATTTCTTTTCCAAATTTTTGAATCGATTGAGTGCTCCAAATTTGGAATCACTCAATTCGGGTGGATTTCCTTTGAACGGAAGTTTCACTGTAAAGTGATTATCTTTGTCTCGGGAGTGAGTAGCCACAAAATGCTCCTCACAATGAACATCCTGCGGATCTAACCTCTGGGCTTTTCACTTTTGGAAAAAAACAACTCCCAACCCCAATGAATGCTGGTAAAGAATTACTTAGAAAAATGCCCAAACATAAGTCTTAAAGATTGGGAAACCTGTAAAATAATTAATGACATAAAAAACAAAGAAAATTGAAATTATAAATGAACACCAGAAATTAAAAATATATTTTCTTAAATGAGTGAGTATATAAATATATATAAACATTAAAAATATCGTGGTGAGAAATTTAAGTTTGAAACTAGAAATAAACAAAATAAAAAAAAAAAGTTTCTCCTAATAATATTAAAAATCCCCTATGGTGATTACAAAATAAACCAAATTCAAATACATACCAAAAAAAAAATTTAAATGTCTCTTTTCCTTTTTTTTTTATATATTGGTTCAAGTTACGTGTTACTGTGCTTGAGGGTCCCTGGTGCAATCTTCAATCCATACGGTGAGTTGCTTCATATATTCCATGGGCAGGGGTGAGTAATAAAAAAAACCTGCCGGTGAGTCTCGAGGATGAAGTTGGTGAGATGGTGCGTAACTACTTCTTCCAGGGAGGTCTGGCCCAGACTGACCGTTGAGTCTCTTATCTCCCGAGGCGTACGTAAATAAGTAACTTGAACCATAAACATTAACTTGAACCGTAAACACGTTATTTACACTACATATTGTTCATTATAAGTTAAATGCGGTTTCCTCCTCACTATAGGAGATGAGAATAAAAAAAAATAAAATAAAATGAGATATTAAATTATCGGGCTTTAACAATTTGTATTTTTTGAAGGTGTGTATTTTTTGCAGTCCCATATATTTGTGTGGTATGTCCATATGGGTTTAAGTAAGTAAGTGTATGTATTCAGTCGTTGTCGGAGTTTTAATGTCGACCGTTTATGAAGCATTGGATACAGAAGTTTTAATCTCTTGGTTAGACTGAGACGTTTTTGTTTTACGTGCGGGCCCCAGGTCATTCTTCTATCGTATAATAATGAATTTCGTTTGTTTGTGGTATGGGTTGATTGTCGATGAAGACAGGTGGACAAGAGCCTTGTCTGAGTGTAAAGGTTATGTGCTGTGATTTGGTGTAGTTTAGTTTTTTTATTTTCCATTGTTTGAACCAGTCTTGTAGTATTGTTAAGTGGTGTCGAAGAGTTAATGATGCAATTGTGGGGTCTTCATGTCTAGTTAATATTGCTGTGTCATCAGCGTATGTTGCTGTCAGTGTTTGAGGGCTAAGTGGCATATCGTGAGTGTAAAATATATACAGTGGAGCTAGTATTGACCCCTGTGGTACTCCGGCTTTTATTGCATACATGGAGGAGATTTTTGAACCTTGTCGGACAGAAAAAAATCTATTAGAGAGAAAAGATTGAAGGATCAGATAATAGGTAAATGTAAGAAGATTTTTCAATTTATAAAAAGTCCGTCATGCCAAACTCTGTCAAATGCTTGAGCTACATCTAGAAATGCCCCAGTAGCATATAGTCTTTTCTCGAGTGAGATTGATATGAAATCCGTTACACGGTGTAGTTGATGAACTGTTGAGTGAAATGAATCCAAATTGATGTGTAGGCAGTACTTGTTTATCTGTCAGTATGTCTAGTATTCGTCGGTAAAATAATTTTTCAAAAACTTTAGAACACAAAGGAAGTAGGCTAATTGGTCGGTAGGAAGAGGGTGAATCGGTGTTTTTGTTTGGTTTATGTTTCATAGTAATATAAGAATATTTCCATTGAACTGGGAATTTTGTAGTCCTGAGAATTGCGTTGTAAAGTGTAGTTAGAAAGACTATAGCTTTTTTGGGCATTTTCTGGAGAAGGTCAGCGGTGATTAAGTCAAATCCTGGAGCTTTTTTTGGTGATAGCTTTCTGATTACTTGCAATACATCAGAAGGAGTGAAAGACAGTGGTGGTAATGTCAATTGAAGGGAAGCTTCTAGAGTTTCTTGTAGGTAATTGTCATGTTCATTGTCTTGGTAGTCTGTATGTGGTGTAAAAACAGTCGACAAATGTTCAGCAAAGAGTTCAGACTTTTCTTTGTCCGACACCACCCAGGACCCATCTTCTTTTCTGAGAGGCGCTATCACCTCATGATGCCTTTAAAAGTTTTTTAGTGTGCCTCCATAAGCTTCCGTCGTCTGTCTTGATATTGGATAAGTAGTAATCGTATTTGGTCTGTTTGATTTTCATAATTTGTCTTTTCAGTTTGTTATTCAATTTATTGAATGTTCGTCTGTCTGAAGGAAGTCTGTCTGTTTGCCATACCTTTCGCGCCCTTAAATGAAGTAAGTTAAAAAAAAGAATTTTCTGCTTCGTCGTTGAGCCCGAAAAACATCTTAGCTAGAAGATACTCAGCCAGCAAGACCTTCGAGCACGGCTGGTCTTTACCGCCTTACATTTTAAAACATTTCAAATCGTTGACACATCGTTGGATTTCATTTGAATAGAAGTATTTGTTTAGATCTTTATTTTTTAGATTATCAAAAACAACTGAAGACGCTTTGTTTCCGAAATAGTTCCAACACAAATATCAATACTATTCTTTATATCAGGCTAAATTTTGTGACATTATTTAGTTTTATTGCTGAAATTCTGATAAATATTTATTACTGTATGAAATAAGAGTTAATCATACAAACTCGAGACCATTATAATAAATAATAAATTTCTCCTAATTTTAACGTCAGTGTTAATGAAAATTATTGGCACATTTATTTACAATTCTACTTAACTCTACGATATTTTTTTAAATTTTGTTTTTGAAATATATATTTAATCAAAGATAGTTATGTCGGCATAGACCTTTATGTTTAGTAAAGCCTTTTTATTCTATAAATATCCCTGGATATTGTTAAAAGTGACCTACTTAAGAGAGAACTGAGATCTCTTTGAGTTATTAGTTTTATTTTTATCTTTTATTGTTATTTCCCTTCATACAGAATATTTATATTATTTTATTAGTTTTCAGTCATTCATTTAATTTTTTTTCTTATTTATAATTTTTGTTTTATTTTTGTGTGTGTAGTTGTTTATATTGATTGCAAGGATACATTATTATCTCTATAACCTATTGCCCTTCACTCAGAAAATTTTGATATTTGTGACATTAATATCTAAAGTTTAAAAAATTAATTATATAATATTTCATTATTTTTTATTATTATTATTTAATTATTGATACATACAACGGTAAACAGAATACACATCTAGTAAATGCGACAAACTTACTTACTATTAAAACTTACTTTCAGCTTTATTTATACCCTTAGAACTTAGGAAGTCAATAGCTCCTAAATGCCTACTGCAATATTAATAAAGGAGAATTAATCATGATTGCCCAAGTCATTAAGAAAAAAAAAACCCGCTTACAAACATCTAATTGGTTGTCAAAACTGTCTAACTTGGTATTCACACGAATCGGAACGCAGAACTTCCTCGCTTAAACACGGAATCTTACAAACAAGTTCGATCGTATAAACTCAATAAGTGGGGGAACATGTGTAGGAAAAGCTCGTCACTAAATTGCATCTGCTGGATCATTTAAAAATGAGATAAATCCACAGCTGTCGATCCTTGGATTGAGATTGGATGGATTCCGATAATCCAGTGGCCGCTCTGCGTCATTGACATGAAATTAAATTACTTAGCAGGGTCACGTTTTTACATCTCGTTGCTTCTGAGCGTGACTCGAATCTCATATTGCTAGTTGTAACAGGCTAAGCGGGAATTTAAGTGCTTATAGATGTTTTATGGTTATTAACATTTAATCAAATTAAAACAAACACAAATTATTCAGAATCAAGAAAAAACAAAAAACACTTTATTTTTTTTTTATAACGATAATTAATTGATAAAATTTCGAATATGCTTCAATATGACCATACCCTTAATTTGGTTCAATCTTCTTTGTAGGTTTTACGTAAAATTTTACAAGTATATTATTAGGAGGTTATAAAACAAAGTAATTAGTTTCTCAAATACATTAATTATCTATTAAACATGGTGTGTTTTAGTATTTAGGATGTTGGAACGATATATAATATCTATAGACTGTCTTATTGAGTCGTCTGGAATTTTTTTTATTTAATTAAATTGAAACTTTTGTTAAGAAAGTATTACAACCTGCTTCAAAAGAGGGCAATAAATAATATAATGGTTTTATGAATCCATTCACATAAAATGTACTCTAAGATATAAATGGAAAATAAGAGAAAAAAATATAATAAATGAAAATCGTCAAATTATACAATATACCAAGCGAGAAAAAAAATAAAGAAAGAAAGAAAACAATAACAGTAATAATAATAATAATAATAATAAAAGTTTAATTTAAATAAAAGTAAAGAATACAATAAAATAAATATACTCTCAGCCTCAAGTTTCCCGAATCAAATCTCCCCCCCCAAGTTATAGAGGGTCAACTATAAGTTTTCCGGATAATTTCTTTATAAATTATATGCATATCTTCAATTACTAATCCCCTTCTAAAATAAAATAAAATAAAAATAAGAATAAAATTAAATAAAATAAACAAACTACCTATGTCACTGACATGTCAAAGCGTGATTTTGGCCTTCTTTCATTTTAGGGGTTTAAAATCGATCAGACGCTAGCTCAAACGGCTAGAAAGATTTTAAAAATGTGATGGCAGTACGAGTGAGTGCAAATTTCAACTGTACTTGAAAATTTTTCGGAAGGAGATTTCAGTTTTAAAGACAAGTAAAGTCACTAGAATAACACCACCTCTTGATGAAGTTGTCATTAGAGCTTTTAAAACTTGAAGAAAACCCCATAACAACTATTCAAGAACTATCAGAGAATCTCTTTGTCAGCTAATCGCATGTCGCTAACCACAGCTCGAAACTTGGGAACACCTCATGCATCAACTGACTGCCAGTGTTCAATGTCACCTAGACCAATTTTTTAGAGATGAAAACTTTCATAATCAAACTTTGGTAGAAAATGCACTTTTCGCATTTGTTATTACTAAACTCTCAAACTATTCACGCGGTATAGAGAAGCTTTTAACTCGTGAGCAAAATGTATTGAGATTGTGGAGAGTATTAATAAAAGGTCTTTTAAATCCATTTAATTTATATTTAATAATTTAAAACAATAAACTTGCATTAATGTCCATATAACCAAGTTTATATGATTTTGTCGTCTTCAGTCTTCCTAATACTTGAAATAGAGAAACCTTGACCAGCTGATTCGTAAATGATATCTTAGTCTCAGAAGGTTTCATTTTCATGTGATTGGTTATGTCAAATTTATGAGTGATATCATTCAGATTCACGCCTATAATAGAGGATATCTTAGACTAGAACAAAGCCACAATGGGAGATAAAATAAAATTTCATTTGACCGAAATAGGGTATAGAGGAGCTAGTGAGAATAAAATATGTAAGTCCCTTCCAATGTGTAATATTGGCTTCGCTCCCAAGGGTTCGCCGACCCATGATAACCCTCGGACTATATATCATTGCTACCGCTGTAATCAGATATTTTTATATTTTATGCCTTTATTCAATCGACAGCCGTTATTATTAACAAATATGTTCGCCGTGTAACATAGAGGTTGTATTTAAGTGCATTCAAATTCTGTTTTATTAATATTAGCTAATTAACGAGCCTTTCTTGATAACGTTTTGTTACTTTAAAGTTAATTTCTGGAACATTCAGTCCAAATAAACAAACACGGAAATGTTTATTCGACAAGACTTTCGGCTGTATATTTGCAAACGTATACCATATTAAACATACATTTTGAGACAGAAGTGTCGCTGATTTCAATCCAACTTATGTTACTTAAATTCTATTCTATAGTGGACCCACATGAATTTATAGCTTCAAACTCTTGCTAGAATAGGTTGGTAACCTTTAGGATAAACTGTTTTTTTTCTGCCTAGAGTCAAAGTCTAATGAACAAACATAAACTTATATAGAAAGTTCATACTATATATAAATTCTACAAATATAGAAAGTTACACATACTGAAAAAACTACAAAACATATTGTTTAACACGTATTTGTAAATTTAAACAATAATATAAAACCGTTATCCTTCAGTTTTTATTGTATATATATCAGCAATATGTAGGGAATCAATATTGTACGCAAAGTTTTGTCGGCAATGCATAAGGAGCTTGTGTGATAAGTTTAAGAGTTTCTGATTGAAAAGTCTCCTGCCTTTGTATGTGTGTTTTTTGCACAAAATGAGAATCTGATATTCGAGGTCAGAGTACATATACCTGAGCTGTGTAACCAACAACAGTAAATTCGATGGAATCCTAAACTTACTTATGATGATAACAGGAGCCATCTCTTAATTCCACCCCGAACCCCCATCGCCACTCCTCTATATTGTACATTTTTAGCAAAAAGAGTAAACGGGAAGGGGTCGTTAGCGTTGAAAAACTATCTCCAGCCTCCAGTAGGATACGTTAACAAAGGCGGAATATCCTTCCGCCATCTTAAAACAGTTAAATCATCGAATATTTCAAAGAAGTGTCCTTTTAAGGACAACAATAGCGGAAGTCCGCCATCTTAAAACCGTTAAATATTTTAAAACAGTATCCTGGAGGACAACAATAGCGAAAGTTATCCTTCGGATAACTTAAAAACCGTTAAAGCAGCATCCTTAAGGACGAAAACTAATTCTAATTGTAGAAGAAGAGAGTGACCAAGGATGTCCTTCGGCCTCAAAAAATCGTCAGATCCTGGCATATCTGTAAAACAGTGTCCTTATAACACATACGTGAGAAGCGTAAATCCATATGGGTTTTGTAAAATATGTGTAAGTAGCAAGTTTCTATTTAACTTTTAACTTTACTTGCTGAGTTACGTAAAATAACAGTTAGCAAATACATAAACTATTTCACCAAGATTTTCAAAGACACAGAAACAAACTAGTAGAAGCAATGATCTTTACCTGTGAACCTCAAAAAACAAAAGGAGGTGGATGAGAAATCTACTTTCGTAATATCCCTAAGGAAATCAATGAAAAGAAAGAATCATCACTGGAAATTCGTCTTCCCACACTCTTTTACAGATGTTTACATAGATTCTGGTCATTGTCGATATGTATTTTAGACAGGTATGGATAAATTAATAAAGTTTAAAAATATATATATTATGTTATCAATAAACATTATTTTAAAATGTTTAAATCTTTTTTTTTTAATCATTTATTGAAATTTACAACTGTATATACAAATATAATACATCAAGTAAATATGATGATACTGTTAAAAATGACACGTCACTTGTTTTAAAGCAACTACCCATTGGTAGCACTAATAAAAGTTCTATATAATGAAATACTATATTAATACTATATCTTCTTTTCAGGCATCTCGGAGGGTTATTTGGAATGGTGTGAGAAGCAAGTTGTGATACAAATGGATTTGAATGGTTGTGGAGTTTGCTATGAAAGGATAGATATCTGGTTTGAGCTAAGTCAGAAACGTAAGATATATTAAGATCTTTGTAGATAAGTTTGTTTGTGACGAAGTAAGGAGCATTTAGGATTTTTCTAAGGATTTTGGATTGTAAGGATTGGATACGAGATGAATTGGATGGCTTGGTGGAGCCCAAAAACTCAATTCCGTATGTCCAAATCGGTCTAATTACTGTTATGTAAATGAGTATTTAAAATGTTTAAATAAAATATTTTCTGTACGTTTCAAGCATACTAGAAAATATAACGAAAACATAAATGGTACACAAATGTTTAACTTTTATCTATCTATCTATCTATCTATCTTTCTATCTATCTATCTATCTATCTATCTATCTATCTATATATATATATATATATATATATATATATATATATATATATATATATATATATATATATTGTAAATCGCTGACTATCTCGCTTTTTAACTAAATATAGCATTGAATCAATTCCAGGAAGTGAAGTTGTTGGGCATTACCATTACGTTGTGTACTATTTGTCATCATTTCATACCCAGCCAGATAATTCTCTGATCGTCAACAGGCGTAAACAAATATTCAGAATTAAATGAAAAAATTTGTTTTTAATTTTTAAAGCTGGGACGGAAAATGTAAAGCTCTTTCCAAAATCAGTCCTCAGTGGTAAGGGGCATCGCTTTTAAATGAGCAATAGTGCATCTCAATTGTGCACAATAGGAATCGATTATCAAAATAAATAAATTAAAGGCTTAAACCCAAACCATTTTTTTTTTCAATAATATGTTTCTTATACTGCAATATCTTAGTCTAAAAACGAGCATCGTTCATTAATATTTGAATCTAATGGGGTGTGAAAAAAAAAATTACAGTTTCTTTAACAAATATTGTTAGTATTATTTCTTTGATATAAAATACAATTAATACTCAAAGTATAGTCCATTGTTATTTACCGTCATTACCCATCTGCTAGCCAATTGCTCGAAGCCACGCTGATACCATTGGGATGGCTGTCAAAGAACTCTTGGACAGCATTTTCAACTTCCACAAATTTATCAATTTTTTTTCCGTTAAAGAAAATGGGCCATGGATCGAAACAAGTAGTAATCCGAATGTGCGAGGTCTGGACTATATGGTGGATGAGGCAGGAGTTCAAACCCATGAAGTTCTGTAAACTTTTCTTTGGTTCGACTGCTGATTGTTGAGGAATAAGTTCGTGAGGGACCAGTTTTCAGGTCTTTTTCACCTTCCCCATGGAGAGAAGTTGGCGACTAACAGTATCTTTCGACACGCCACACTCCCTGGCAAGTTCGCGAGTACTTGTGGACGGATTTGACCCAAGAGCTTCCTTTAGAACCTCATCAATATCCATTAATGGCCGCCCGAAGCCCTTCTTCCTTTCCAACGTCGTATCTCCACTTCTTAATTTTTCAAACCAATGCCGCGCAGTGAGCTCTTCAAGGACACCTTCCCCTTCACATTTAATAATTTCACGAGTTGCTTCAGCGGCTGTGAAATTTTTTTTCCAGTAATGTCTTAAAAATACGAGAATTTTAAGAGGACACGGTCATGTTTCTTCTTTGAAATAAATAACTGAACTAAGGCTTTTTTTTTTAAGAACTCCAGTGTTAGTAAACAAGCTTAGAGAATGCTCTAAAAGGATTATTAAGTATTGGTAAATAATAAATAGCATTAAGATATTTACAGACTTTTGAAGTCTGGAATTTGATAAAACGGTTATTTTTTTTTTTTATACGCCCTATTAATAATGTAATTGAGATCGGTATAAACATATCGCTATAAACGTTCTCCATCTAAACTATGAATGATAATAGTGTTTGATTTTCTTCTTCCCTAGCCCTCAACAATACGAAGCACCCACAAAAGGCTGGTGCAATAGTCGCATACACTTGGGATGATCATATATTTAATGTCGACAGTAAACAATAACAAGAAGCATGAATAGAGATGGCTATTTCTGAAAGTACGTCGCAGCCGATAGTGGACTGGAAGCTAGTTCTGACCATTAATCTCCTCTTCGAATTCAGCTGTACACTGAGAGAATCAATCAGTTCTGACTCGATACGCTATAATCCACTTCCCCGCAAATATATTCCCGGGTAGAGAAATGAAGAGGTCACTTCACTTCAAACCAGCCCGACATATCATATCATCCAACAAGTTGAAAAAATATTATCGTAATCCAGCCAAATGGGATAATTCATTATTCGGTAGTAAATATCTAACTTTATTACTTCTTATTTCATTATAATTTATTACTTACTTCATCCAGTTGAATTGTTTATTAAACAGTCTAAGAGTTTGGGTAATAAAAGTTGCTCTATAAACTGGAACTTTATAGGTTGCTTTACGGGCATATAAAAAATATGCAACGAATAAAATGTCACAAAATTATGTACTTATATATTATAACTAGCATTCCCCGTCGCGGCTTCACCCGCTCTCATATGCAAAGAACTTATTAACTCAAGTTTTATTTGTTAATTGATAAAAATTGAATTATAAAATTGAGCATTATTTCTCCAATAATATTTTCAAGCATTGTAGTATTTTTTAACTAGTTAAAACTGCACTGATTAGGAGGTTGAAGATTACGTAAAAGCATTATTAGACATCTAATTTTTAGTTTTATTCTATGAGTTGGTAATTCAGATGGACAGAGGCTATTAAGCAAAACTTTTAGAATGCAGACTGCACCGTCAGTGATTACAACTAAAAGCCCATGAATCATATTTTACACACTATATCAAATAGCAAACGATTTGGTAATCATTTTTAATTGGCAAAATTAATTTTCTCGGTTTTATCTGATTGCATTTTAATTTCTAACCAAAAGTATATAATAGTACAGCAAACCTCCTTTCTGCCAGTCAACACTGTAATTTTAAATTTTTATTATTATAAAAAAAAAGAAGAAATTTTTATTATTTTATTGTTACTAAACCTTCTTATAAATATACATTTATATTTATCACAAAGTTCTATCTTTATTAGGAACTAAGATAGCCAGACTATCGTACAACCTTATTATACATGTTTGTTATTCTTAGGGGACAATATGTCTCAAAATAAAGATTATTTCTTTATTACATTTCATTAGTTATTATACAAACATCAATAGAACTGCTCTGTGTTGATCCCCTTTATTTATAAAATGACTGCGTGAGATTTTTTTTGGCGTCTATGTCCAACTAAAAACGGTCATCACATAAGGGTTTGATGGATAAAGGGGTTATGTCACTTTTTTATAAAAATACAATCTAGTTCATTGGATGAAGAATTTATGTGCAGTTGTGTTAAGTAACAAATTTCAATATATCAAAACAACTAGTAAAAAATATATAAAGAATGTGAAGGGGTTGTGTAAAAAAAATGTAAACATAAATTAATCAAATTTTTTTTTGTTACATAACCCCTTCATCCACTTAACCTTTCATATATGAATGACAATGAATGCATTGAAACAATGTGTACAATGATAGTAAAAAAATAAATAAAGAAGTAAAAGAAATAAAGTAAAAAAATAAATAAATAAACAGCCTCTGCCTGTAAAAACAATAAAATAAAATGTAATAGGTGATTATATAAAATAATTTAGGATATTAATTGTAGGAACGAATAAGAAAAAGAAAAGAAAATCAACTTAAATACGATCGTACTAATTATATAATAGAGAAGAAGATTGTCAGGGATGCAGTCAAAGAAACACCACGTTAAAGAAGGAATTCTTTAATACGTGTCAACGTTTCGACCTGCACTGCAGGTCTTCTTCAGGGCTATAATGAACAAAATACCAGAGGTGACAAAAAAATAATAACAAACCCATAAACAGATGACAAATAGAATACAGAATTGCATAGATAAAAAACAATATACAGAAACCGCATAGAACAGATCAGATACATAAATAACTAAGCTTATCCATTCATCCATTCTTCTCCATTCATCATCCAGTCAACTATACTTTTATCATTAGTTATATAATATTTACAACAAACCTAGAGAAACCCCGAACCAAGCTTATCCCCACTTTAAGCGGGCAAGCATATTATAACTATAATATAATACAAATTAGGGTCTCAGCGCGCTCGTAACCAGAAGGTCGTGGGTTCGAATCCCCGGGTGGGTTAAATTTTTTTTCGCAAAAAAATAAAATTATAATAATATTTCATCGTTTTATAAGAATATCGAATTCATATTTTCATCAATTTGACGTCTGGTTTACAATAGCAATGGGAATTATGTTAACTTCTATATCAAATAGGTTTAATCTGGTACATGAAAAATTGCTGTAGTACAGCAATAACATGTAACTTGTTATTGAAGATAAAAAAAGAAAAAAAAATTTAACCTAGAGAAAATAATAAGTGTGTAATAATTACAGAAGGAGATATCATCTATCCCAGCAATATCGATCGATTCCTAGAAATCGATATTGGATCATCGATTATCGATACCGAATATTTTATCAAGTAGAATCGATAATCGTACACTTTCCTAATTTAAACAATTTTTTTTATTTTTTATTTACAATTTATTGAAATTCACAACTGTACAAATATACATTAAGTAAACGAGTTAAAAACGCTTACAATAACATGGTAAAACTTGAAAGTAACTACTCATTATTAGCACTTAATAAAAATCTACACAAGAAGATCTCTAGGTCATCTTCTTTTCAGACGCCTCGGAGGATTATCGGGAATCGAGAGGGAAGAAAGTTGAGAAACTAGTGGATTTGAGTGGTTATGGAGCTTAATATGAAAGGATTGGTATCTGTTTTGGGCTAAATCAGCAATATATGGAACATTAAGATCTTTATGGATAAGTTTATTGGTGACAAAATAAGGAGCATTGAGGATTTTTTGAAGGATTTTGGATTGTAAGGATTGGATACGGGATGAATTGGATGGTTTAGTAGAGCCCCAAAGCTCAACTCCGTAAGTCCATATGGTCTAATCACGGTCATGTAAATGAGTCTTTTGTAATTAATTGGGAGCTTTGAACGTTTGTCCAGTAAATGTTGAAGCAGTCTGTAACGAGTAATGACGAGCTTTTTTTGTCGTTTTAATCTTGTGTGTGGATTCCAAGTAAGACGTTTGTCCAAGTGGAGTCCTAGGTAGCGGATTGTTTAACAGGGATTAGTGGAATATCATTAAAGGATACTGTAGGACAGGAGGTCGTAGGTTTACGACGAAGGGTAAAGGTTATTTGGTGAGATTTGTTCGGATTTATTTAAATAATTATGAAATAATAAAATAAAAGTTATAACTTATGGCAATTATTCCCTTGATCTTAAACATTAATAAAATACTTAGTGAACCGAAATTTCGTGGGAAGCAGAGCTTCCTATTTACCAGAATGTAAAAGGGTACTACAAATCCTAAAACAGTACTCCTTCTACCCCATCCCTGCTTTTAGCATCCACTTCACAACCAGCTCAGAAATGTAGTACCTGAGGTTCATTAGTCAGCTCATATAAAATCTAATCCCTGCCAGCTTAAATTAGTTGATACCGTGGGCTTAATAAGCATTTCTTATAAATCGAAAAAAGAAGATCGGTTTTGAAAATTATAATGCCTCTGAATCGTTTCCGACATCATATACTTTTTTTCAAACATTTAACAGTTGTATAATACGTCAAAAAATAGACAAATAATCATATAAAACTCTTAGCACAGTTTGCCCATCTACGTCTCAGTTTAAAGCCACCAAACACACATAGGCGGCCAAAATTATTTAATATTGAAGATGCCGTTACAACATTTTTTTTTTTTATAATATACTAGAATGGGGTTGAAAATAAAATAAATTTTTAAAAATCCCTTTAAAGGCAGAGAAAGATCCGTCGCTCTAACGAGATAGGGTGGTTACGACTAATCTCATGATCGCTTATCTAAGTTTATGTTTAGCTTCTTTTTTTTTCTGCTGTGAATCTGCTAAATCTGCTGTGAATATTATGAAATCGACATTTGGTCCGTCTATATTAGTAAAAGAATACATGCCGGAAAAATGGAACTGTGGAATAATCACAGTGGTTCCCAAGAAAGGTGATTTAACGAAATGCAGCAACTATAGAGGTATCACGCTGCTGAATGTTGCCTATAAAATCTTTGCGGCGTTATTATACAATCGACTTGTACCATATTATGAAAGGGCGGTTGGAGAATACCAGTGCGGTTTCCGAAGGAATCGATCAACCACTGATCAAATCTTCACACTCGGGCAAATTGATGAAAAGATGTGGGAGTATAATGTGGCTACATGGCGATTGTTTATTGATTTCAAAGCGGCATATGACACGACATACAGATCTGTGGCATATAAGGCCATGAAAGAAGCAAAGATCCCTCCTAAACTAATAGTTTTAACGAAGATGACAAGGAGGCACACCAACTGTCAAATAAGAGTGAACGGAGAATTATCAAAGAATTTAGAAATAAAAAATGGATTGAGACAAGGAGATGCACTGGCCCCTTTGATATTCAACCTAGTTCTTGATAACGTTATTAAGAAAGTAAGGATAGAGGAAAATAGCACAATTATCAATAAATCAGTGCAATTAATGGCCTATGCGGACGATGTAGTGATATTGGGAAGAAGCAGGCAGGCAATCGAAGACGTATATATTACCTTGAAAAAGGAGGCAGGAGTAGCCGGCCTTGAAATAAATACCGGAAAGACTAAACTCATGATAGTAGAGAGAAAGAGGCAGCAACATAGAAATAGTACCAGCATTCCCGTATCTAGGTTCATTAATGACTAACGAAGCCAATGAAACAGAGGAGGTCAAAAGAAGGATTCTGGCAGGAAACAGGGCCTACTACGCCCTTCGCCACCTAATAAGAAGCAGCTTGATCTCGCGCCAAAATAAGATCAGGATGTACAAAACCCTAATCAGGCCGGTTGTTAGTTATGGCGGTGAATGCTGGGTGATGAACAAGGTAATATGCGAAAGACTTGACAGGTTCGAGAGGAGGGTGCTGCGAGGAATGTTTGGCGGAGTGTATGAGGACGGAGCGTGGCGAAGTAGAAAAAACAAAGAAGTATACGATATCTACAATGATCTGTCCCTGTCAAGCTTTATACGAATAAGCAGGCTGAAATGGTTTGGCAATCTCAAACGAATGAATGAAGACAGGCACGTGATAAAAGTATACAAAGGGAAAATCTTCGCCACCAGAGCAAAGGGCCGTCCTAGAGCTCGATGGAAGGAAAAGGTGGAAGAGGACATGAGACAGGCTGGCGTCCGTTAGGTGGAGGACAGAGTCACGTGGCAACAGATGTCGAAGCAGGCTAAGGACCACCTCGGTCTGTAGCGCCAGGAGAAGAAGAAGATATTAGTAAAAGAACTCTATGTGCGACGGTTTAATTTTTTATGGAATTCGGTCATTATTCACTCCAAGGACCACACAAGACTGTTTTAACTACTGCGCTGATTTCATCTGAATTACAATTACCGCATAAATATCCAGAAATTTGGAATGGTTTAGGCTTCTAAAATACCAGTGTACTTATATATTTTTTTTTAAGAGTGGAATAGCTCCAATTGATAAGGCACTGAACTTCAAGCTCCGGTGCCCGAGTTTCAGCTTGGCTGAAGATAAGAGATTTAATATGTGCAATTTCAACAGTGGATCGACTTCGAGGTCTGGAGAAGATCCCAGGGCAAACCCAGCTATAAAGGGTATTTCCCTATGAACAAAATTGCGAAGGAACAACAAAAACAAAAATAATTGTTTATAAATAGACCTTTCGCACTATCCAATGGTATTCTTTAGAATCGTGAACTCCTAACACAAGAGACCAATCCAAATCATGCAAATTTGTTACGTCGACAAAGTGGAAGAAAGGGTCCGTTAAGTAGGATCTGGAACGTTACCATATGCTCTGATCTCCAAGTTAAAACGGCCGAGACTATCGTAGAGGAGTGTAAGATAAGGTGGTATGGATACCTCTTAGAATGGAACATGAAATAACTGCCTGAAAGACCAACGAGACCCGTGCGGAGGGAAAAAGACCAGGTGGAAGACTTCACGAGAGAACAGTTTTCTGGAATTATAGAAGGAGAAGTAATTTAGTCTAAACTTTGATGGATATTACATGTAAATGTTTAATTCTACTCGGGGGAATAGGATGCATTATGTTTTAGAACGGCAGTCAATGGATAGTTCTGTTCACTGAAAAGGGTGGTCAGCTACAGGGAGCTGTCAAGAGAAGCGAAATGGATATCGAAGAAAACCATATTAAGGCCTCTTGTCACATAAGTAAGCAATGGTCGCTCACCAAAACACATTAGAAAATACTAAACGCTTGGGAAAGAAAGATCCTACATACCATCATTGGCCCAGTAAAAGAGAGTGACAAGTAAAGAATAAGAAAAAATGAGATGTTAAGAGAACTGTACCTCAAGCAGGATTCAGTAGACTGGATAAAGGGAGAGAGGCTGGAAAAAACAAGATTCCCGAGGAATTCTTTGAACCCTGGAGGGGGAAAGAAGAGGGAAAGACTAAGAAAAAGGTAGTTGGAAGGCGAATAGGAGGACACCAGGAGCTTGGCTATAAGAAGATGGAGAATGGTTGCTTTAGTGAGAGATGAATGGGGGCGAGTGGTTGATGTCCTTCGAGGACCGTGTTGCCATTAAATATTCTAAGTTCTTTTTATTTTCTATGTATTGCAAAAAGCAAATCATTCTGTTTATGAACCCTTAATCTCTGATGTTTCTATATCTCCGAAATTATCACTGTTCCTTAGTTGAATAATTAATTATTATTTTTAATAATAATAATAATTGAATTTAAATTCAATTAACAAAATAATTTGCGTTCCAATTACAGTGATTAAATCCTGGAATATTTCAACATAGTATCCTTAAGGACGAAAACTAGTGCGTATACGCGGCCCAAAGATGTCCTTACGTCATTTTAAAATAGTATCCGCCATTAGTAAATAGTATAAGGACGAAAAGTAATTCTAAGTGGGGAAGGAGAGTGGTTAAGGATGTCCTTCGGCCGCCAAAAATCGTCAGATCCTGGCAGATTTGAAAAACAGTATCCTTTTGTTTCAATTACATATTTCAGGAGAAATCTATTCTTGATATTAGGTAAAACACTGCAAAGTTTTAGCTTGATGTTTATCGATCAATTTTATGTTCTCCGGTAATGTGATTATTATACAATAGTAAAATATAACAAATAACAATTATATAAATAATAAAATTATAATGTTTGATACTAACCTATTAAAATCAAGGAAAGTTTAGCAATAGTGGTTAATACCGAGAAATTAACAGGTATATCCCACTTGGGCGATATTTCCAATTTCCCGACATATTGCTCATTTCCTGGGAAAACCGTTGCCGCCTCTAGCTGGTAGTGGCTTCGAGTGCGGGTGGATGTTGTCCCCTAGACCCATTTCCCACTTCCCTCCTTCCATCCCTACTAATATCTTATCTCCTCCAACAGGATTCTATAGATTGTATATACAACAAGAAAGGTTTTTAGTTTGAGTATGGAATATATATCTGTCTTATTTTTATTTTTGTATAATAATTTGTTGTCATTTTCTATTCACTAATAAAAATTGCAAACAATTCAGAACTGATGTTAAATCTACCTATAAATCCTAGATATTAAAATTAATTTGAGGAGCTTTTAATTTTTTAATTTTTTATTTATTAATATTTACAGATTTATAAAAATCAAATAAATGTGTTGATAGTGATTACAATGGCATGTTAATGCTCGAAAAAAAAACTACTCAACAGAAGCACTTTAATAAAAGTTTTACACTAGAATGTCTCTAGGCCATATTCTTTTCAGATGCATCGGAGGGTTATCGGGAATGGAGTGGGAAGCAAGTTGAGAGACAAGTGGATTTGAGTGGTTGTAGAGCTTACTATGAAAGGATAGGTTTTTGGTTTGGGCTAAATCAGCGACAAAGGATATATATCTGTTTGAGGTCAAACATTGTACAAAATATATACATCAAGTAAATATATTGACCACGATTACAATAACAAGGCAAAACTTGAAAAGAACTACTCATCAGTAGCACTTTATTAAAAATTCTACACTAGAAGGTTTCTAGGCCATCTTCGTTTCAGACACCTCGGACGATTATCAGGAATGGAGTGGGAAGCAAGTAGAGAAACTATGGTGGTTATGGAGCTTAATATGAAAGGATAGATATCTGGGATGGGCTAAATCAGCAACATATGGAATATTAAGATCTTTATGGATAAGTTTATTGGTGACAGAGTAATGAGCATTGAGGATTTTTCGAAGAATTTTGGATTGTAAGGATTAAATACGAGATGAATTGGATGGTTTAGAAGAGCCCCAAAGCTCAACTCCGTACGTCCAAATAGTTCTAATCACAGTCATGTAAATGAGTCATTTGTAATTAATCGGGAGCTTTGAACGTTTGTCTAGTAAATGTTGAAGTAGTCTGTAACGACGGGCAGTTACTTGTCGTTTTAGTCTTGTGGTTGTGAATTTAAATTTGTTTAAAAACCATATTTCTTATTAGCAGTATTCATATAATCACAGTTTGACAACTAGCACAATTCTTTAAATATCAATATCAGAATAATATATACAGTTAGTTTCTCATTATTTTATTTTATTTTATTTCATTTTTTTTTTAACTCGCTCTTCTATTTAACTAAGACTTATAATTGAAACAGCAGCCACAAACGAAAATATTTGGCCATTACCTTTATCCACAGATCCTGCTTTCACGTTATATTGCTAGTATACAATATTACAGGAGTACAATATCCTAGCTTCCATCAAGGCAGAAGGTAGAAATTGATCTCAGTTGATCGCCACACTCAGCTACATTTAGGGCAGATTCAATCGAGTCTGGATCAGCAATCATCTAAAGTGGGAAGCCAACCATGCCATATTTGTTCTATATAAAAACGAAAGAAGGAGTGTGACTATATTAAAATATTTTGATGATGATATATCTGATGGTTAATGGGTTAAATCTGCTGAATTAGATATGGCTCAATGTACAGTATGGAGAAAACTTTGGAGATGGACATCTCCAAAATCAATATTGAATTGTTCATTACGGGTGCCTATGAATTTTTGTTAGTCTAGTAAATGAGTGCTGAAATAGGGGGGCGGGGGCTTATAGAATGTTTACCTTCTGACTACTCCTAATAAAGCTGTAAAGTCAAATATTGTCCCATATTTCATGCGCTCTACAATATGTTTATTGACTGGACTATGTCAAGAAAAAATCTTATATTTGTATTTAAGTCAACTAGATTTTAATCCTCAATTCCGAATGATCTCTGGAATGATTAAGCTAATTTCGTAAGAAAAGGCATCTTGAAATAATAAAAGTAATCATATCTGTTTAATTATAATTAATTAGAATTATAAATTCGTGAACAGCCTATTTAGCATGAGTTTCAGAGCAATATTTGTTGAGGGATATAAGACAATATTTTAAATTGGTTCGTATTTCTTTTTAAAAAAACTAATAAAATCGTTAAATTCCGCCATCTTAAAACAGCTTCCATTAAGGACGAAAACTAATTCTAATTGTGGAAGGAGAGAGTGGCCAAGAATGTCCTTTGGTCTCAATAAATCGTCAGATCCTTGCAGATCTATAAAACAATGTGTCAACTTCTGGAGGTTTTTTTAATTTTTTTTTTTTTTTTTATAAGTAATTTTGATTTATTGATTTTTAAATAAGTTTTAAAATTCCTACAACATTTATTGATTGCTATGTATTCGTTTACGTATGTCTTTCGGCCTCAAAAAATCGTCAGATCCTGGCAGATCTGTAAAACAGTGTCCTTATAGCAGGATATAAATATATTTATATTACAGTCAAAGGGAACATATCGCTGCAGTTTTAGCAATATATATTACATTAGGATCAGATATCTTCTGTTACAACTGAGTAGAAATTCATAGTTCCAATTATATAGTAGTAGAGGTTACAATGAGTCAATTGCAGGTGCTGAACCTATGGCTTGCATACTCTCCATATTTGATACGAATGGATTTGCTTCATGTCGGCCAATGTTCTTCATTATATGTATAATAAGAAGAAAAATCAACTCTTTTAAATCAATAACAATAGCGTTCGACAATTGGTACGGTGCACAGTGGGACGAATGGCTTATCTAGGAGGAAAAAAGTAATAGTGAAAATTAATGAAACTATTGTGATAGGTGTATAGTTAAGTAGTTTATGGAACATTATCACAGGTTATTTCGCTTTTTGGAGGTGGATTTCAAGGTAAAAAGAACGATCAAAGTAGTACCTAACTCGACAGGTCAAATTTTGTTAAAACTATTGATTCTTTCAATCTAAATTTGTGTATCATCCTATTGATATTTTTTCATTATTCTTTTATAATTAGTGAATCGTTATACCAGTAAGTCATGCTCAAAATAATTTTTTTATAATTGGACCTATAATATAATTTTTTGAAAAGTGCCGCAAACTAAAGTATTTTTTAAACAAAAATGGTCTATTACTAAAAAGTACCCCAAAGTACCTCTTTGAAATTCATGGTACAGGTGCCTTAGAAGGTATATGAAATAATCATGAAACATTTAGCTGCTTTTATCTGCTTTTTTGTATGAAAACGAATTTTCAATTCCGCGAAGGGAGTTATTTCGTACTTGACAAAACCGTAAGGGCATTGATTTAATATGTATTACTATATTTGAAACACTTAAATTAGAGGATATTATTCCAACATCTTCAGCTACGTTGAAGAGATATTTAAAATTGGTAATTACGAAAATTAAAACGAAATAATAAGAAGCTAAAAAAAACCGTAAAGTCATATTACATTTTATTGACTCCAAACATCAAGGATATTGAGAAAATTACTTTTATAAGAAAAAAATAGTTTTACATACATTTATTAAGTTTTAATACTCAAAAATACATAAGAAGTAATGTATGTAAGCATGTTTTTTATAACTTTTTTATTTGTTTATTTTTTTGTAACATTTCGATAGTTCCTATTTAAATGGAGTCCAAAGCATAACTGAATAAATAGTTTTGTTGAGTAGGCTAACAGGTCAGTTAAAATATCACAGAAAGATTTGAAAACAGTATCGCTTCATAATGTGAATTGGATTAGTACACCGGAAACATCTCATTTATACGATACCAGTTTGACGTGTTTTTTCATTCATTACTTTTTTAAGATAATTAAAAATAATTACTGCAAAATAGTAACTATAAATAATTAACAATTATATATTCCTTAGAAACGATTTAATTCATTATTTTTATTTAATGAATATGATACTTATAAAATAAACAGTGAAAAATAAAATCTGATTGAAAATATATATATATATATATATATATATTGAACCACGGATAATGGGGACCTACTGTATAGTTTTTTCCTAATTGTTGTGACTTTAGTTGTTTTATTTTAGCTTATTTAAACTCTATTGTTTATGTATATCAGGTTGTCAGGTCTGTTTAAGTGATTCAGACTTTTTTCCTCCTAGATTGGTCATTCGTTCCACTGTGCGGTGGATGAAATATATCGAGCCTAACGTTCAATGTAATAAATAAGAACAAAATTTATGATAATTTTATAAATTCTTATTTTATTTATTTATTTACTTTTAAATGCTATTATTTTACATCAAAATAGAAGTTTTAAAAAATATATTAATATTTATATAGACTAATATTTATGTAGGAACCTACCGAATAATAACTAAGAGAAATAAAAATCTTTTGTCCTAAACATCTCAAACTCATAATTAAAGTGTTATCATATCTTTATAAGATTTTTTTATTTTTTTGAGCTCTTAAATTGATATTTTCAGTTAAAATATTTAATAATGAAACTCTGTTAAGTATAAATAGAACTCAGATAGCTCTAGTATTTAAATATTTTCCAATAAAATGTCCTAAAAGAAATTCATCTTAATCTAATTAAATTAAAATTCGTATAACACTCAAGAAGTTCTTGTAGGTGATATATATAATTTGGTTGGAATCAGACTTTCCATCAAAGTAGCAAAGAGCAGTGATTTATTAACTTTGTCTCTTTGCCGTCTGCTTTTAATAACATGGTAATCAGGGTCGGCAAAATAAATGGAATATGGAAATAAAAAAGGGGTATTGGTAATTGTCAACATCAGCAGAGGTCATCAACGTAATTGTGTTGATTTACCTTGAAATTCCAGGAATTATAATTATCTCTTAAAACATACATAATCAATAATTAATAACCGTCGGATGTAGCAGAGAAATGCACTTTGAGCTTCAATGTTTGTTCATTGAATCACAGTTTCAAAAGGTACCTTTTTATCAAACTAAAACAGATTTTTTTGATGATAACTTTAAAAGATACTCTACACTGTATTGGTGCACAAAGCATTTATCTTGTTTTCCCTCTTACGGTAACTCTATACGGGGAGCGTATATAGAAATAAATGCATAAATTTTGTCTAATGAAAACATCTAATTTGTCCTCTCAAAATAAATTCTATAAAAATCGTCCTCAACATATGAAGGACCAGAAGGAAAACCGCGGTAGTCACTTACTGTTGATTTTTAACTTGTGAAGCCATCTGATAGTTTAGGAACTGTACTTTATTTTCGTGTATATTATTCTCGGGAAAAAAGAATAATCCACATCGATACTAAAACAGTAAGGAGTAAAAACGGCTAAAGTCCAGCGCGTCCAAACCAAAGGCACTAAAGGATATTAATTTTTGCCAGGATCTAGCGATTTTTGACGGCCAAAGGATATCCTTGGCCACTCCTTCCCTACTATTTAATATTGGAACTTTTTTATTATATATATATATATATATATATATATATATATATATATATATATATATATATATATATATATATAAACCTGTTATTGCAGTAACAATAAGTGAATTTTCTCATAGTGTGATAATACAGGCCTTGCAGGTGTGTGGGAGATAGGAACTCGACAGTGCCTCCTCCTGGCATGGATTAAAAAATAAATAAATAAATAATTTGAGGAAATCTCTTATCCAGCTTCTTTTAAGCCTTCTGAGAGTATTTTCTGGTATGCCAGTTGTGAGCGTGTTATTAATGAGTATGTTATTATGTCCCTTAAGTCTGTCGGAAAATTGTCTATAAAGGTTATGTATATGTTCGTTTATTATGGGTGCTTGTAAATCTCAGTGAAGTGTATGGATTGAAAGGTACCAAAGGGATTTCGTGATTAGTTTAAGTATTTTTGTTTGTAATATTTGAAAGGACTTTATTTCTTCCCGTTTAATCCTTTTCACAGGATACTATTTTTTCTTTCATTTTTACTATTTTGAGATCTGCTAGATTTACCGATTTTTGACGGCTATTCCGGATTGTTGAAGGATATTCCGCCATTGTTGTTCTTTTGAATTAAATACATTGATTAAATATATTCGTTTTTTGAAAAGACACTCTTCTTCACGTCAAGTCCTTTGGACTTGTTGGCTGTTTTAGTCAGTGACTAACATATTAGTGACTACCATGACATATCCTCACGACCCTTCAGTATACTGGTCACAGACAAATAAGCACTGGACGGTGTATACAGCTGACATCCCTACGCATCCTAGCACCATCCTCACCACGTATTTCTGATGGACACTTATTTTTTTTGAAAAATAGTGTGTTATCAGTAAACAATGATCCATTTATTGCCTCCCAGGTACAAGAGAATATTCCAATCCCATATCATAAACCTTCAAGAATGGTGTCGTAAAATGGAGAATCAAAATAAATCCAAGTAAATCCCAAGTCAAAATAACCTTTACCCTTCGTCGTAAACCTATGACTTCCTGTCCTACAGTATCCTTTAATGATGTCCCATTAATCCCCGTTGAACAGATCCGCTACCTAGGACTCCATCTGGACAAACGTCTTACTTGGAATCCACACACAAGACTAAAAAGACAAGAAACTGCCCGTCGTTTTCGACTACTTCTGCATTTACTCGACAAACGTTCAAAGCTCTCAATTAATTACAAAAGACTAATATACATAACTGTGATTAGACCTATCTGGACGTACGGAGTTGAGCTTTGGGGCTCCACTAAACCATCCAATTCATCTCGTATCCAATCCTTACAATCCAAAATCCTTAGAAAAATCCTAAATGCTCCTTACTTCGTCACAAACAAACTTATCCACAAAGATCTTAATATACCTTACGTTTCTGACTTAGCTCATACCAGATATCTATCCTTTCATAGCAAACTCCACAATCATTCAAACCCATTAGTATCACAGCTTGCTTCTCACTCCATTCCAGATAACCCTCCGAGGCGTCTGAAAAGAAGATGGCCTCGAGACCTTCTAGTATAATGCTTCATTATATAAAACCTTTAGAAGTGCTACCAATGGGTAGTTTCTTTAAAAACAAGTGACAAGTCATTTTTATCATTATCATCGTATTTACTTAATGTATAATATATTGTATATACAGTTGTAAATTTCTATTAAATAAATAAAAAAAAAGAAAAAAAAAAAGTGTTATGTCAGAATTAAAAAATATTAATGTTCAATTGATAAGTAATATAAAGGTTGAGCACAAAAAGGAAACTTTTACGAACGCTTTTATTTACAATTACATGTAAAATATTTTTGTGTTATATATCAATAAACACAATTCCTTTTTTCGGCATGAGTGAGATTCAATTTTCACTATTAACTTTATACGCTGAATAAAGTAAATTGTTAGCTTTGGTTTTATTTTTCCAAAAAAACATTTCATTACACTCCGGCTCGTTAGCAAAAAACAGAAGAAACTAGTTGGCCAACTAATCGGCCTTTTTACCAGCCCACTAGTTGGTCAGTGACAGATCGGTCAAAGTCATAGTCCCATATCTAATAGTTACTTTAAAAAAATCCTCGCCAAAGACTTTTTTTATTGGCTAAGAAAAAAATTTGGTGATGATTATACTACAGGAATGGTAATTTAATGTTGATTTTTACAAAATTCCTCCAGATTGTAGTTGAATATTGAATAAAACAAAAGGTATTACTCACCATGAGCAGTTGGGGGAGGAGGTGTATGTTAATCTGGAAGGTCCACGCTGGCTCAGACAGCCCCGCCAGCCACCCTGCTGTATTATTCCAACTTCCCTCGCGTGACCTAGAATAACAAATCTAATTATCATCCAGATATGGCGAAATTTGTATAATCTCTCTTTTTTATTATTCAGTGACAGAACTTGGTAATGACAGGCGGAGGAGGTCTTTGTGGCTGAGCAACTTCTGTTATTCAATTGTAACTTGAGTAAGGACTTTAAAGTTGTTTTATCTCATAGCCTCTTGGGTGACATATGGTTTTTATTCCTTTAAATTTATTATTTAACACAGATCATTTTTTTTATATATCTTTATTTTATTTTATTTACTATAAATTATTACTATTAAAAATTGGTTTATTTATTATAGGACCTTAAGTCCATTAAGAACAAAAAAAATGTACTGTCAGGAGCCTTAAAATAATTATCAAATAATATTATTTAGAATAAAAAAAAAAATAATAATAATAAAATAAGAACAGAATACCAATATATTAATTAAAATAAACAGAAATATTTGGATTTTGTTCGTGCAAAAATATTTAAATTTTATGCATATAAACTGTTAACATTTTATAAAACTTAAAAGTAGCTATTGGCATTTTTTGTGGATGCGGATGGATGGAGTTGCATAGAGAAGAGGATCAGATAAGGAAAGATCTATCGAAAGCAGTTGAGAAATGAGCAGGAGTATACAAATATGATTGACGTTGTGAGTAAACGGCTAGATATAGATAAGGTGCCAGAAAATACTGGTGACGATAGGAAGGAAAGCCACTCTAACTCCGAATAAAATTGTAAAACCTGGACGTTTCTCGGGATCAAGAAAGTAAAATGAATGAAGCAGTTTAACAATCTTTTGAATCTGGCCTCGAGATCCCCAGGAACACCCTCATACACAGGACAGCTATAGTTGAAGTAGGGAGAGATAAGAAAGGTTACTAGTAACCTAAGAGTTTCGAAGGAATGGTGATGGTTCAGCGGAAAATATCAGATATGTGATTTTTCCAAGTTTGGATTTCATCAGGAATGACTCAAAATATGTATGTAATATAATTTACTGGAACTCGAGTTATACTATTTTAAATAAACAACATATACACTGCCGATCTAATGTTTATGATTACTCTGAAACAATATCGGTAAATTTAAAACTTTTTTATTATGTGAAAATAAATAGATTTAAATACATTCAAACAGATATAAATTTTAGGCCTTTCAAATCCGACTGGTTTTAAAAAGAAATTGAATTTGAATTTCAATAATTCAATTTAATTCATGTTTAATGTAAAAAAAAAAAAAAAAAAAATGAAAAATAAAAAAAAAAATAGTGTTGTGTAGGTACCAAAATCTTCCATTCTCAATAGCGGTAATGATACCAAAAAATCTCGATTCTCGGTACCTCGGTTTTAAAAAAAATGACTATTGCAAAGCATGATCCAATAATAATAGTCAATGAATGGTAAAATGAAAGTTATAGAGTGCATGAAATATGCGATTATTTTTTACCTCAGGCTTCGTTAGGAGTAGTTAAAAGATAAATATACTAAAAATCCCCGTGAGCTAACGGTGAGGGAGGGGAGAAGGTCCTGTTTTTAGGTTTTCAAATAAAAATTAAAGCTAATTTAACCCCATAAATTGTTTATATACAAATATATCGTACTTTCAACGATTTCCAAGATACAAAGTTATTAAAAATCAATAATTTTCGAAAGAAAAATAATGTTTACCTTACTTTTTGTCAAACATGTGCCCCAAGTGCCTGAAACGTGTATACGTGAAATTCAAGTAAATTTAATGCGATACAACTTTGATTCTGACATTTTTTTCTGATAAATGATCGTGGAAGGCACTAAAAGCAAATGTCAAAAAAGGAAAATATTATTTGTTTGTTTGTTATAATTTTACAAATTTTTTTTTTTTAGTTCTTAACCATATTTGAATTCAAAATCTTAATTCTGAATTACCAAAAATCCCTTTATAAAAACAATTAAACTTTGAACTGAATCTATTAACTGTTATAGTAACTATTTCATTTGTGTTGTTTTTATTTTAAGGATATCTATTGAAATATTTAGTGTCATGATAACAGACTAAAAGTTGGATAAATATATAATATAAAAGCAGATATATTATCGGTCCAATTTAACATTTGGATCATTCACATCAAAGCTACACGTATTCCTCTATCCGTGCTCATCATTTTCCTCATCCTAAGAGCGTAGGTGGAACATTCATGAAAGCTAATTCACGAACAGATCTCTCGGCTTGTGATTTCCTCTCCTAACCATCTCCCTTCCAACAATTTTCGGTTAATAATAGCTACGGGGGGCGAGGGAAGTCAGAGGAGGAAGTTAGATGGAGTTAGATACTAAACGCAAAGCGTTGTGAACTACTCATGAGATTTCAGCTTTATTTTTAATTTCTATTTTATCTTAATTTTGTAGACGATGAAGAATGCTCTCCAGAAAACCTGCGGTATTAAATTATCGATAGAAACTAGATCAAAATTAAATGTCTAGTCTTCCTGTTGTTGTTATTCTCCAGGATAGGAAAAAAATGTTGAGAAGAAACATCAGACATGATAGTAAATACCAAAAATTAAACATACATACTCTTGTGTACTTTTTCGGAAAATAAACTTCCAAGATCCTATTTCTATACACATTAATATGGCGAATAATGTCAATATTTAAGTAAGTTAAGATTTTTGATCTCCAGTTTTATTATTCTTTTTATCGAAACTATATTTTGAATATAAATTTAAAGCTTTTAAAATAAAGAATATAAATTTAAAGCTTTTAAAATAAAGTATTGTGTACTAAATATAGATTGAGAAAGGATGAGCTCATTGAACAATTTGAAAGTTAAAATAACCCAGCATATTTATTCACTTAATATTGTTAGGTAATGACAGCCAGACAGACGTAATGTTCTGTTGAATGTTTAGGAAAATGTAATCTTGAAATGCTATGTTGAAAAAATAATGTTAAACTGTTAAAACCAGTAGTGATGGCAACCTTGTCATCCCTGCAAAACCCGTTTAGCCGAAAGGCGAGAAAGGGAATTAAATAAATAAAAGACAGCCAGTCGTAGACGGGAGTATTCAGATAGGGCCGAACTGATTGGGTTTTGAAGAGGTTATAAGTAGAGAGAGGTGTGTGGTCAGAGGTTCATTAATTTAATTTACTTATTTATATTATATATTTATAAATTATATCGATGACTTTTTTTTTTAAATTTTTTCAATTCCATAAAACTAACTTATTGTCTTTCAAATATAATGTTAAAACAAATTCATTAATCAAATTATAAAAGAATTTTATAATAATAAGTAATAAATTAAGGCTTAGCGAACCCGAAGGTTCGATGCCGACACCACCAACCGTCGACCGCACACTTCCCTCCAATCCACTCCTCCAAAACCCAAATCCCCCAGGTCGGCCCTGACACAATCCTCCCATCTTCGTCTCGGTCTACCCCTCGGTCGTTTACCCGACGGCTCATAACTGATTACTTTTTTCGGAACTCGATCATTATTAAACCCAACGACTTTGCATGCCCATTTTAAAGCTCGCACAGTGGGGCAAGTAGCCCTAATTGTTGGTATAAACTAAATCTTCTTACTTACATCTTAAATAATCATCAACATTGATTCTTAAAGCTATATATCATACATTGAAACATTGAAAAACCTAAATCACTCACTTTATTTGTGTACAATATGGAAAAACCTGGAAAACAGTAAATAAAAAAATTCTCACTTTTCATTAAAATATGTAACACACTTTCTATCAACAACATTTCATCATCATCTTTGCTGTCTTCTTCTTCTGTGTCTTGCCTATTTTCAAAAGGAAAAGAAAGAAAGTTTAAAGCCTCTGCCGGTAGTGACTTAAATTTTTTCTTAGGTAGTGCTCGTTTGCTTGTTAGAACTGGGTCTGAACTCAACAAAAAGTTAATGAATATATCCTGGTTGGATATATGTTCACGATATTTTTTTTAATTCTTGTTAGGAGCTTCCTGTGCTTCCTGTACCATGAATAAGAAACTTGTCGAGGGTCGGTGACATCGGATACCATGGGTACTTTTCTTCATAATACATTGCAGTACCATGAGCAATCTCTTGATAGGCATTAGTCTTAATTTCATACCCCCTTGATATTGCTATTAGTATTGAATGAAGCCTTTTAATTAGTTCAGCGTTAACTCCGGTAATTTCTGACCAGATATCAGAATGAGAAAAAAAATCGCCTAGCCGTATTTCCATCGTTACTATTTCCAAAGCCAGGTCCAAAATCAAACCACACTCTTTTTTTTTAAAAACTTTCTTGCCAGGTTTAGGCATGTCAACAATCAAACCACACTCTTTTTTTGCTTGGAAAAAACTTTCTTGGATTCGACAATTGGTTTCTTTTTTAGCTTTAACAACTTGTTTGTCTTCATTGCTGCGGTCTTGCCATTTTTTTAACTTTTACTGGAAGCTTTTAGGATAGTAAACTTTCTAATTGTGTAGTATGGTTAGGTGATAGGAAGATCTTAGATAATAGGAAGATATAATTAGAAATATATGAGTTGGTAATCCAGATGGACAGATTTTTTCGTCTATGCACTAACAAAGGAGAAATATTTTTTCTGACGCTGGGGCAAATTGGGGAAAGATTTTTGAACGAAACCATAATATTTAGATAATGTACTAAAAGATGGTGGAAAAAAATATGCTTGGATGGATTTGGAAGGTTACTAAACTCTTCGCTACAGATAAACTAAAATCAATCATCTTATTTTATATATTATTTAGGCAAATATAATACTATATTTCAAAACTATATACCTGATGATGATGATTCAATGTCATAGAAATATACAAGTATTAAAACTGTATGTAAAAAAAACAAACGATCTGCTAATAACAAATTGATGCAAACACTGACATTGATGCCACTGAAATTTGTCCACTTTTAGGGATTATCAGTAAAAGACATGACCGTAATCAGGTTGAGGAATTACATTATTTTGTTCTGCTGAGCCTTAACTAACAGATAATTAAGTCATCGCGTTGAAAGGAAAATTTTAGTTTAAGGACTTTCTACCAGGTTTTGCTTTAGTTTGCCCCACTGTGCGTCGCGCAGCTATCTATTACTTGAACTATATTTACCGGATACAACTCGCGCAGTTTCGCATTGTGAAGCCTTCTAAATTCTCCTGTTTCTTCCTTCTTTTTTTTGGCCAAATATTCTGCGCAGTACATTATTTTAGAAAACTTTAAGGCGTTGTTCCTCCCTTAACGTCAGCGGCCATAGAGAACTGTTGGTAGTATAATAGTATAGTAATAGTAGTATAATAAAATAATTTTATATAAAAATTAAATTGCTATCGAAACTAAACAAATAACCAATTGAATTCATTTTTTTTTATTTATTTATTTTTTTATTTTAAACCGGCCCTCTGAAGCCTTTCAGCTAAAGAAAGAACAACATGAATGTTTTAAGGGGTTACCCTCCTACAACAAATATTTCTTTAAATTTCTGATAAGTTAACTTTAAGCAAATTTTCTATCCGAACACCTACGGAGCTAGAGTGTGACAAAAAAAAAGCCCCTCAACTTACAAACAACGGCTTCAAGCGTAAATTTTCCATTCAAACCAATATGGCTTCTAAACGGTTGGTCCTTTCCGCCAAATGTTTATAGCAAAAACTATTTTTCATTGAATTTACGAGAAGAAGAATGCCGTAAAATTTTACGATCCGAGATACACCAACTGAGCTAGAGCGTGTCGAAAAAGTTGCAACTCTTAAAGATGAAGGTTTCTTTAGAAAAAAAGATGAAACTTTTTTTATTTGAACCAAAATTGTGACCAGGCGAGAGGGATCGATCAAAATCGGTCAAATCCAGCTTAAAATTTTGTATTAGTATCAGGAGAAACAGAAACAAAAGGAGCTCACTCATTAGACACTGCCTCCTAGTCAATTGTTATTTAGTGTAAGAAGAGTTAAGCTCTTAACTGCTCTTACTCTCCTAATATCAAACAATAAAAATACGAGGAATGCGCTCGCGTTCCCCCAAAACGAATCGCTTTTGACCAACTACGTAACCGGTAAATCCTCTAGGCCATTTCGAAATAAATATAAGTGGGATTTTGGCAGCCTCTTTACCTAAGATTTTTAAGTTCTTTTAATTTCTAACCTGTTTGTCACTGTCATAAATATGATATGGTTTTGGGAAATGAAAACCATGAGAAAGAGTACTTGCTCCATTATGTTATCAATCAAATTTAGTATCATTGATACATCGCCTTTGCTAATAGACTATCCTCAGTGGTATCCAATGTCCACTAATTGAACTACGTCGTATCGCCCCGTCAGAGATCGACAAGGTTCAAAATATTTGAATTAAACTAGAACTTCTAATTAGCAGTCATCAATTGAATAGAAGGATAACACTAAAAAAAACAAATATTCAGTATTTTAGACAGTTTGAAAAATTTATTGATAGGTCAGTAATAAATATAGAGCCTTATAGCTTAACATGAAAACCTAGAACTTGTGCTGCACCAGACATCATATGCATGATGCGCCGGTATATGTATTATTAGGTTTGATGAATTAATTGCCACTTCTATTGGGATTATTTTATTAGAAAACTAGTTTCAAATGCTAAACATTCATCTTTAGTTCTAAAACATACAAAATTTTTTCAACACATCAGTACTATGTTACATGGATTATATACACTAAAGTTTACAAAAATGTAAGACAAGAAATCAAATATTAGTACGCACCGCAAGAGGTCTAAGAGATAACTGAAATATGCCCATCGTGAGAAGGGGGAGGGGGCAAGTAAGTTAATTTTTTGGGGATTTCCCTTATGACTCATTGGATTTTTCTGTTCCTATTGGAAACAAACTTAAAATGGGGCTTTTGGAAATGTTTATCTGATCATCGTTTAAATGATCAGATTAACATTTCCAATAGACCCATTTTAAATTTGTTTCCAATAGGAACGGAAAAATCCAATGAGTCATAAGGGAAATCCCCAAAAAATTAACTTACTTGCCCCCTCCCCCTTCTCACGATGGGCATATTTCAGTTATCTCTTAGACCTCTTGCGGTGCGTACTAATATTTGATTTCTTGTCTTACATTTTTGTAAACTTTAGTGTATATAATCCATGTAACATAGTACTGATGTGTTGAAAAAATGTTGTATGTTTTACAACTGAAGATGAATGTTTAGCATTCGAAACTAGTTTTCTAATAAAATAATCCCAATAGAAGCGACCAATAATTAATCAATCCTAATTGTATTGATCCTTCCATAACATCATGCGTACCTCAAGGGGTATATGTATTGTCGTTTACATTCATTACTAATTTTACAAATAACAATGATTTATTTTCTTCTTATTCTCGATTTTGGCCGTTGAGGACCGCGTGAAGTAACCAGGTGCAATAATTTCCGTATTTCTTTCCTTGATTTCCAATAGTTCTTCATCCGTTCACTTTGCTGTTTCTTTCTCTCTTCTGTCTAGATGCTAATTCTTGCTCTTTTTTCCTTCTTCTAACCCTTATAGTTTAGTATCATTCTTCTGAAAGATGTCCTGTACCTTATCAACATTATTTTTTTACACGAAATATAGGGTGACTATATGCTTGAAATGTCTTTGGTTTCATCATCCTATCTGGTTTCAAACTCAAGCTAAAAATCAAAATGTTTTTCGGATTTTCCAATTTTTTTAATAGGTCAATGCCCATCGAATTTTACTTTTATATACATCGAAAGACAGCTGACGCTCTCCTCTTTCCAGCGATACCAACTTGTGAATTGTGTGACAAAGTAATGGCGATTTAAAGGTACGTAACCAATAGTCGGTTTAAAAGTTTCATTTTCCTCGAAGAGCGTGAAAAATATAATATTTATTTATTTTCACTTGAGGTACGCATGATGATATAGAAGGATCAATCCTATTTTTTTATTTTGTTGAATAAGCGTTTTTCAATGTTTTTCAGGGTGCTGAATTAGAATCTGACGTCAATTTTTGTGTGGGAAAATCTATAGAGGTAGTTTGCTTGAAAATCTAACCATTTTTTTTAGAATTTAATTAACCTAAACCAAAATCTATGGAGCAGCTGTATTTTTCCTTGTCTTACATAGTTCCCTGAATCCATTAGTTAACATTTTTGCTCTTATAAACATTATTGAAAATTTGTTTCGTAAGCCTGTTGCTAATCCATCCTGATTATGTACAGGTCCTTGTTTTTCCTATGCCTAAATTCACTCTTGTATGTTTTCAATGGCTCCCAAATTTTCCTTAGGAATTTCCTTTCTTTTTTCTTTATGTTTTCTGTTTCTCCAATTTTCATAGTGAATATACATTGTGTAGCATAGAGACTCTCTGGTTTGATTACTGAATTGTAATGCTTAATTTTAGTTTTCATTGAAAGGCTTCTCTTTTTAAATATCCTTAGTCAATTGGTAAGCTGGTTCTAGTTTTCTCATTCTAGAATTGTTTGCTTCTTTGTCTAATCCATTTATCTGAATTACTTCACCTAGAAATTTAAATTTAGTGATGATTTATTTTATTTTTTGGTGACTGTTATATGGTGCTCAGTTGCTTGAGATGGTCAGTGTCGTTCGATTTGCTAACTTTTATTTTCTCTTAACGTTTACGAAGAGTTCTGTGATTTTAATCTCCATAGCTAGCAGAATGTAGTCATCCAGGAAAGTAGTCCCGCTAAGAACCTCCCTGTCTTCAAGGCTAAAGTTTTCCATCTCGAAATATTTTTTAAACCATTGTATGATTCACACTCTCTATTAATGTTTTTGACTACTCGGGCCATGTTCCGACTGCCTTTGAACTCGTAAGGCGAAATTATACGAAAACCACTTATAAACTTATGAAAGACTAAATCGTTTCCAAGTAGTGTAATTCTAAAAAAGTGAAATCAAATTTTCATTTAGAAAGAGCAATTAAAAATAATAATATTGCTATAACAATATTGACATTCATACAAAAAATTATTTATTAAATATAATCAATTTATTACAGAGAGGTGTAATTTAAAGAAAACAATAAACCCTTCGTTATTTAAATGAGAAATCCAATATAAAACAATATGATTGTATTCGAATGATGTGTACCGATACAGGAAATGCCCTGGGCGTACT
Source organism: Euschistus heros (assembly GCA_003667255.2). Classification (NCBI taxonomy): domain Eukaryota; kingdom Metazoa; phylum Arthropoda; class Insecta; order Hemiptera; family Pentatomidae; genus Euschistus; species Euschistus heros. The sequence continues at coordinate 1,593,949 of RCWM02000106.1, read as the reverse complement.
CTCCCAATTGGCTGACATCATATGGTGTATTTGCAGCCGGCTGTATAAGTCTATAAAATCAACATTCATATCTGAATTTTCTCGATTATTTTTTTTTTTAAGGCTTTTGTAAAACAGTTGATTTAAGAACATTTATTTATTTTCTACTAAAAAAATTTGGTAATTTTGTATACATTTCTCTTTAAAAATACATGTATGTCCATTTATGTTTATATTTTCTGAATAACCTGCCATATTACAACTCATTCTGCTCTGATAACTTCCTAATTGCAAGAATCTCGATAATCGAAGTGAACATTATTCAGGCCACATAGGTACATTATAAGCCTAAAATGCTTAAAATATTTTTGCAAATGTCGATTACCATGTGACGATAAAGGACATGATGGAAACAGAGCCCCCTAATGATGAGAACGTGAAAGGCTTTTACTAACAACGATACTCTTTCCGCCCGAACCTTTTAGCATCCACTTCACAGCCCAGCTCTTAGCAGTCAACTAGTACCGGAGGTCTCCTATAGTTCGATAGTAACCTTATATGAAATCTAATGGCACCTAGCCTAAATTAGTCAATACCGCTTTATAAATTAGCATAATCCTAAATAAATCAATAGACAGAACCTTGCTAACAAAATTACATGCAAATAACAATTCATGGTATTTTCAATCGTTAAGTACTGTGTAGAATACTTAGTCCGAAAAAGGGAAAGAATTTAGAAGACTCTAGAATGCTGAATAGCGGGAGATTTATACGTTACACATAGCTCAGATAAATAATATCAGCGCGACTGTTAAAATGGTCATGTAAAGTCGTTGAAATTAATAATGACCGCATAGCAAAAAGATTAATCAGTTTTAAGCAGTCGGTTAAACGTCCGAGGGGTGTAGACCAAGACATAGAAGGGAGAATTTTGATGAGATGGGTTCCTACCCATAGGGAGGCCTGTTGTCGAAGGTTAGTTGTTTTGGGACCGAATCTTCGGGTTAGCTAAGCGTTTATTTATAATTATTACTTTAAATAATTTAAAAAGTATTTGATAAGTCAACATATAATATATAATTATATATTATTATGTTATATATTATATATTATAATATATAATTAAATATTATAATATATAATTATATATTATAATATATAATATATATATATATATATTATATATTATATATTATATATTATATATTATATTAAAATTATAATAGAAGGCTTAGCGAATCCAAAGGTAAGATTTCAACACCACCAGCATTCTGTAGTAAGGCACCTTCCTCTATTCCAAAAATTAAAAAAAAAATCCATAAGATAAGCCCTAACACAATGTTTCCTGATTATGTCGAACTCATTCGTTATTAAAAATACGGTATCTTTGGATTGATCAGAATTTTAAGTGCTCTGACGGATAAAATTTAGTAACGTGCGTTCAGTTTCGCTGTTTTGGCAATTAACGATATGTTTTTTGTATCTTTTTTATTGATATTTACAACTATATAGTACATATACATCCAGAAAGTGTGTTGAAAAATAAATGTAATACGACAATTACTTGTAAAGCAACCACCCATTAGTGGCACTTTTATAAAAGTTCTATATTAGAAGGTCTCGAGCCCATCATCTTTTCAGACGCCTCGGAGGATTACCAGGAATAGTAGGCGAAGCAAGTTGGGAGACTAGTGGATTTGAGTGGTTATGGAGTTTACTATGAAAGGATAGGTATCTGGATTGGAATAAATCAGTAACATTTGGAACATTAAGATCTTTTCAGTATAAGTTTGTTGGTAACAATGTAAGGAGCATTGAGGATTTTTCGAAGGATTTTGGATTGTAAGGATTGGATACGATTAACCTTCAACCTACTGAAACTAAATATATTCATCGTTAAAAAAAAAAAAAAAAAAAAAAAAAAAAAGATGTAAGAATATTCAAAGAAATATAAAAACATTTGAAATTATTCATAATGTAAGTACATCTCTTGGACAAACCGATCATGCTAAATATCTTCTTTATATTAGATTCGTTTTATTTGTATTTTTTAGCTTCTAGTTGACTCAGGGTTAAGTCCCCCTACAATCTCGAACACTGGAGATAGCTAAGAATACTGTCTTTTTCCAGCTAAAGCGAACGACCCTTCAGTTGCAGATGTCTTCCAGGCGTAGGTTTTTTTTTTTTTTTTTCTATCGTTCCAGGAAAATGTATCCTTTCTAAAAGGATGTCGATAATGGCCTCCAAGCTGCTTTTTCCAATTTCCAGTGGAAGAACCAATCACACGTGCCGCATCCTTGCTGTAAATGATCAACTTCTACCTACCACCTCTAAGAGTTCAACTTTCTTTTCCCATCGGCGCTAAAGTACTCAGAGAAGTTTATAATCCACGCCATTAAAGTAGTAGACATTCATTAGACTTCATCAATCCAATTACAGTTCCAGGTACTTCTATAAATTGCAGGAAATTGTTTTCTTAATCTATTTAAACCAAGAGTGCAGAATTTTCTTTTAATGTAATTTATATGAAACAGAAATAATATCAATAAGTCTAACTAACGATAATTTTATTTTTTTAAATTACCGGCCATTTTCGGAACGATGTTAATCATTTGTTGATTTGATGATCTATTCTTATCTACTAAGACTATTTAATATTATCATTTAATATAATCTATTAATATTAATAGATTATATAAACAAATCAATATTTTTAGTTCTTTTTTATTGCATTGTATATTGTTATTGTTGTTATATTTTTATTGTATTATTATTAATAAAATAAAAAAAATAAAATAATAAATAATTACATATAAATGAATATTAATAACAGTACAAAAGAAATAAAAATATTGATTGGTTTCTATAATATTTTTTTTTTTTATGGTCCATTCTTATCTACTAAGAATGTTTCTGTATCATTTGGGCCAAACTACTTTTATACAATTGACATCCCAACTTGCCAACTTTTACATGATGAGTAGGACTCCAATATGGGTTGCTCAAAATATTTCTCTTATTGTGAACAAAAATGCACTTAGCTAGTTTTTCTCAAATGATACAGAAATATTCTTAGTAGATAAGAATAGGCCATTAAAAAAAAAAAAAAAAAAAAAAATGAACATTGTTCGATAAAATGGCTGGAAACATGGACATAGATGAAGAGACAATGTAAAAATAATCACTGATAAATAAGTAAATAACATATTGTATATAATTGTAAAACTATTAGTATAAATATGTAGAATAATGTATTTTTAAAAAAATTAGAATCCTGAAGATGGAACAATGTTCCAAAACTTGTCGCAACGTATAATAGGAGTTATGCCAAAAAAGACTTAAATAATTGATTAAATCTCTTTCAACATAAAATGTAATCTCTCATATATGTTGGATTTAAATAACAAACACAAAGAATACAGACAATTTATTAAAACTATAGGTGTGTCAGTTGCAAATTTTAATTGCCGTTTCTTGTTTGAATTCTTGAGAAAAGATTCGAGCGCACTGATCGATAACGCTGACGTTGGTAAAAGTTTTGTGATACTTCTTCTTTGAAACGGTGTTTCCCTTCTTCGGGTTTCCGTCAGGTCAAACATTCTTTCCGCTGTTCCCTGTCCCGCCAATCACCGACCCTCAGACCTCTTCCTGCCATTTCCTCCGCTATCTCAACCTCCCATCTCCTTGCTGGTCGTCCTCTCCTTATATTTCTCGGAGGGTTTCATTTTCTCAATATTTTAGGCAATTTTCCAGGTGGCATGCGAGGCATATGTCCATACCATATTAACTTATCTCTCATAACATGTCCCATCACGCTCTCCGTAATTCCCATTTTCTTCCTTATGTCCCCATTTCTTACCCAATCTCATCTGATTTTCTGCATAAATCTCTGATCCTCTTGGTGAGGATGCCTACGAAGGGTGCCTTCAATAAATAATTGAAAAATTGTTTTCTTATTCTTTCGGATAAGGTCCATCTTCACAGAACTGGATGCAAGATGCCTATTGACTTCCTAACCATTCCACATCTGCTCTATATTTCCCTATTACATCCTCCTACTCCCTCCTGAATTGAGCCCAAATATTTAAATGCTTCTACCTGTTTTTATTTTTCTCCTTCTATCCAGAGATCCTGTATACACATGTATTGGGTTTTATTAAATTTATCTTCATTCTTCAGGCTTAGTAGCATCGCATCAACTTCCTCGTAATTCATTCCGATCCTTCATGAAAAACCAATATTTTTATGTTTTTAATCTAGAGTTTTTGTTAAATTTATCAAGACTCTTTAGTACAAAATTTAAAACAACTGTAATCAAAGAAAGTAACATTTTCAAACCCTTATTAATAAATGAAACCAAGAACATTTGGAATGTTTACCTTCTTGAATAAGAATTTGTGGAATAAATTACAATTTTCTGAATTATACTTGACTGCGCGATTAATGGTTTATTAACATTAAAAGTTTATTTAAACCTGTTACAATTCTAAACCTAATTACTGTTTTCGGAGCATCCAGTCAAAAATTTCTCAATTAATCCAACGATAAGTCAAATAATTCTAATAAGACATTATCTCATAATTTTTTAGTTACAGCACTACTCCTTGGCAGGGCAGTATAATAAGTCATTACAATCAGCAAATGTGATATTATATAAACAATAATAATATCCTGAGGGTGAGAGCACCCAAAGGTGCATACTCCTGACCTTCAGCTGATTTAAATGCTCTAAGAGATTTAGATGTTCTTTCTGAATTTTCGTGCCAGTTGGGATGCGAAGTCTGTTTTTAAGGTTTTGCAGGAAACATAGGGAAGCGAGTCCGTTATGAGTGAAATTAGAGAAATGCAAAGGTTGTGGGATCGTTGGTAAATTTAAAAAAAAAAAAAATTGATAGCTAAAAGAAAAAAATTCTAGAAGGGAATTTCAGTTGCAAGAGAAAAACGGAATGGCGAGAAGCAGATAGAGGGATGAGATGGAATTAAATGCCAGGGGAGGGATGAAATGGAAGTTAGGTGTGGAAACTGGATGAAGGAGGTGCAGGACATAGTGAAGTGGAAGAGAATCACTCAGGAATCCAAGTGTCACTCAGAAGATTTCTTCTACACTTTTAAAGCTTGAATATTGATTTTAATTATAGATTTATAATTATTTGTTGTCTTAAATAAACAAACAAAAAAAGACAGATCTTAAAAATGAAATTAAAATGATAATAACATTTAAAACGAATGGATATACATCGAACGAATGAAAATTGAAAGATAAAAGAAAGAGTAGAACCACTCACATTCAATGTAGAAACAAATTGTGTGTAGAGGAGAACAAGCCATGACATGATTGACGGAGAATGAGGAAAAAGGCTCAGAGATGGGTTCAGTCAAGGAAAATTTTATTTATTTTTTGAGGAATCATTAAGTTTGTTTAGGGGAACTTGAGTGATTCTACATTGAAAAGAGAAACTATACATATTTTTCTCCTTTGATACACATATTTTTAGTTCTAATTAGCTAACAAAGAAAATATAATTAAACGTATTGAGAATTATATTTAATAACTTATTTTTTATTTCAGGTTTGATGGGGTTCTTTCACCAGAACATTTCTAATCTAGAATAGATCAATTTTTTTCGGTCAAATATTGATAAAAAAATTAAGACAAGTATACTAGCTTTGTAGATTTTTCATATAAAGAATGATGTCATATTTTGATTCAACACACTAAAAATTTAAGTTTAAATTAACATTGAAAAAAAAAATTTTTAATATTAAATTGTTTAGATGTTTCAAGAAGAGTCAAAAAATTACGTTTCGTTTTAAGGCTCTGTATCTCGTTGCCAGTTTGTTAAATGTCGACATTTTTTAACTAGTTTTTAAATGAGGAAATCTTCATTTTATTCATGTAAATACAGTGACAGTCAACAAATTTTACCCGATTTTGTTTTGTTTTTTCTTGACTAAAAGTTTCATTATATTTTAAGTTTTTACGTCATATATAGTTTAACTAGGGCCTTTGAAATGTATTAGGGTTAATTGAAATATTAATTAAATAAAATACAGCAATATATTATAAATATAACGAAATGATATTAAATATACAAAATCTTCAATTAATAAGGTTTATATCAACCCTTGCGTTCATTACGTCATTCGATAGGGTATAGGTGATGTTAAATAAATTCTTGAGTGAAATGCCCTATTTAATTAAAAGCTGTAATGAAATGAAAATAGCCTTTTATTCATGCAAAAAAAATGTATATAGATTCAACAATAAATATTCAGAATATAAACAGGAGAAAAGAAAAAATATATAAAATAAAAAATTGACCTTTTGTTTAGAGCTTTTGTTCTATAAATATAAATCATATACATTTTCTTTCCTTTCATCCTTTTTTACATGCAAAGGCCTTCCCTTTCGGGAGTAAAATCCATTTCCCGGGGTGACTGGCCCTATTGGGATTAAAACTGTAATACATCATGTTAAATCAAAACTTCATAACCTTATTTTTTATTTAAATACCGCTTGCTTTTATTTAATGAATTTTTTTTATATTCCAATTACGCTATTATTTTATCTTGCAAAAAGTAATTTCATTATAATAAGTAAGATCAGAGAAATAAAGCATTATTATTCTTCATCATAAAATCGTTGAAGACTCTAGGGAATAAATGGAGTATCCAAAGCTCCAAGAAGATGAGGTCGCAGTCAATAAGAAGCAGTAAGCCAGTAGTTAGTTCTCCAATCAAGTCCTCCAATTGGTTGTCTCCTTCCTTTGAGCACTTCCTATTGTGGATCTTTGACATCTCCTCAATGGCAATCCCTTGTCCCTTAGAACGTTTGTACTGAGGGAACCGATGAACCGAATGGACTAATCCTATTCTCAGTATTTGGACTCAATGGAAAAGGGCTTCTGCGAAGTTAATATCGAGCAAAGAAAATTGAAATTCGCCAGTCCTAAAAAAAAATATATTTTCTGATAAGAAGTTTCGATTCGTAATAAACTGAAACCTGAAAAGTAATCACAGGTCAATCCTTGGCATACGGAACCAGGCAGGTGTTAACTTAAAAAACGTATTTGAAGTAAACAAAAATAAATACAAAGAATGAAAAATGATTGCGTTTTTTCTTATTTTTAAAACGCAATTATCTGTAATAAAAATAAATATTCAAAACTTATTCAGAAGAATAAAAATTATAATATAACCTCTGAATAATAAGCTTCATAAAACTGATATGTTTATAACTACCCATGTACTAATAAAACTTTAGATACACGATTTAACATGAGATATATTATAAACCCTTAATTTTTTTTTATAACAATTTATTGAAATTTACAGCTGTACAAAATTTATACATCAAGTAAATGTGCTGTTAACTATTACAATAACGTGACAAAACTTTAAAAGAACTACACATCAGTAGCACTTTAATAAAAATTCTACACTAGAAGGTCTTTGGGCCATCTTATTTTCAGACGCCTCGGAGGATTATTAGGAATGGTGTTAGAAGCAAGTTGAGAAATTGGGGGATTTGTGTGGTTATGGAGCTTACTATGAAAGGATAGATATCTGGTTTGGGCAAATCAGCAACAAATGGAACATTAGGATATTTCTGGATAAGTTTATTGGTGACAAAGTAAGGTGCATTGATGATTTTTCGAAGGATTTTGGATAGTAAGGATTGGATACGAGATGAATTGGATGGTTTAGTGGAGCCCCAAAGCTCAACTCCGTACGTCCAGATAGGTCTAATCACAGTCATGTATATAGTCTTTTAAAATTATTTGGGAGCTTTGACCTAATAAATGTTGAAGTAATCTGTAACAACGGACAGTTTCTTGTCTTTTTAGTCTGGTAGGGATTAGTAGAACATCATTAAAGGATACTGTAGGACAGGAAGTCGTGGGTTTATGACGAAGTGTAAAGGTTGTTTGGTGAGTTTTTTATTTTGATTCTCCATTTTCGACACCATTCTTGATGGGTTATGATATGGGATTGGAGTGTTTGGGAGGTAATGAAGGAATCATTGCTTACTGATAATACACATGTGTCATCAGCGTAAGTGGTGAGGACAGTGGTAGGATGAGTTGGAATGTCATGCTGTATACTCCGTGTAGAGGATGGGGCCTAGGATACACCTTTAAATTTAAAATTAAAAATGGCCGAGCTTTCGGCGGGGTAATATAGCCCCTGTAGTATTAGGGCCACCCTAGGTTTAGTATTTTTTCGGCAAGCATATAGCTCTAAACAAAAAAAAAAAATAATAATAATAATAAAAATGAAATTACGAATGTATTTCTGTCACGGTTTATCTTCTTAAAAAAAAAAATGCATAAATTCACAAACAACTGAAATATTGATTTTTTTTTTTTTTTTTTTTTTTTTTAAATGCTCCAGTTCTTCGAGGTGTCGTTGAAATTGAGAGAAAACTTCAGTTAAACTGCTATACATATCATCTCCCAATCTACGAAACTAATTATTTATAAGGCGCTAGTTATACCTACCTGTGTTGGCTTATGGTTCGAAATATTGGACAATAAAGAAAGCCGAGGAAGGCCATCTCTATTGATTGAACGACGTATACTTAGGAGAATACTTGGTCATTTACATAATAATGGCGCATACAATACGAGAATACGAACCAACACATAGTTAAGGGAATTGTACAAAAGTTCTGATATTGTAAAAGTAATCAAGATAGGTCGGCTAAGATGGGCAGGAAGCCAGAGCAGATACCTCGGAAAATTCTCGATGATAAAATATATGCCACCAGAAGAAAAGGAAGAACCCGGTTACGATGGATAGATGGTGTGCCCACAAACGTGAGATCCATCCTGGGGATTCAAAACTGGAGAGCAGCAGCAGCCAACAGAGATGACTGGTGAACCAGATTGCGGGAGGCCTTGACTCGCCAAGAGTTTCAGTGCCACGAAAGAAGAAACTACCATATTACTGTAATATCTCAGAGGTTTCCTTAGAGTATCATCGTTGTAGTGGTATTATTAATATAATAGGGCGTATAAAAAAAAATGACCGTTTTATCGAATTCCAAAGTTCAAAAGCCTGTACATATCTTAATGCTATGTATTATTTACAAATACTCTGAGAAGAGCATTCTCTAAACTTGTTTCTAATACTGGACTTCTTAAAAAAAAAAGCCTCAGTTCAGTTATTTATTTCAAAGAAGAAACATGACAGTGTCCTACGAAATTCTTGTAATTTTAAGACATTACTGGAATAAAAATATCACAGCCGCTGAAGCAACTCGTGATTTTATTAGATATGAAGGGTAAGGTGTCCTTGAATAGCGCATTGTGCGGCGATGGTTTGAAAAATTTAGAAGTGGAGATGCGACGTTGGGAAAGAAGAAGGCCTCCGGGCGGCCATTAATGAATATTGATGAGGTTCTGAAGGAAACTGTTGGGTCAAATCCGTCCACAAGTACTCGCGAACTTGGCAGGGAGTATGGTGTGTCGAAAGATATTGTTAGTCGCCATATTCTCTCCATGGGGAAGGTAAAAAAGACCTGTAGACTGGTCCCTCACGAACATACTCCTCAACAATCTGCAGTCGAACCGAAGAAAAATTAACAGAATTTCATGGGTTTGAACTCCTGCCTCATCCACCATATAGTCCAGACATCACACCTTCGGATTACTACTTGTTTCGATCCATGGACCATTTTCTTCAAGGGAATAATTTGATAATTTTCTGGAATTTGAAAATGCTGTCTAAGAGTTCTTTGACAGCCATCCCAAGGAATAGTATTAGCATGGCATCGAGCAATTGGCTAGCAGATGAGTAATGACGGTAGATAACAATGGACTATACTTAGAGTATTAATTGTATTTTATATCAAAGAAATAATAATACAAATATTTGTTTCAAAAACGGTCATTTTTTTTTTTTTTTATACATCCCATTACAGACACCAATAAGTCTTTTATGAAATAGGTTGATGTGTCATTGCAAGATACTATATGTAGTGCTATGAAGTCAGTAAATTCCTCTTATTTTTATCATTTCTTTTTTTTTTTTTTTCAGTTTTCTCTATTGCTTCTGATAGGTAAACAAACCAGGCGGTTAAATTGCCTTCATGATGCGAGTAATTAGCCTAAGCATTGATTGGTTTGGTTAATTTCAATTGATACCCAGCAGGAAGCTCTCTGCAACTTCCCTTCCCGGAACTGATTAATGACTTGAGCAAAGCTTTGGATTAGCCATTTACTGCTGAATGGTAATGCATCAACCTCAGCTGAGGGGGATTACCTTCAAATATAAATTACTAAATAAATATCCGAAAAGGTTTCATTTCCTTGAAAATAAATTATTTTCAGTTCTTATCTCTCTTGTATATATCCATCAAATCCTTCTCCAACATTTTTAATTATTTAATAGGTTATAATTAAAATAGCGGCATGGCTAAAAATAAAAAAGAAACGAAAAAGGAAAGACTAAAGCGACAAGAAACTGCTCGTCGTTACAGACTACTTCAACATTTACTAGACAAACGATCAAACCCCCCAATGCATTACATTTGGACGTACAGAGTTGAACTTTGGGGCTATACTAAACCATCCAATTCATATCGTATTCAATCCCTACAATCCAAAATCCTTAGAAAAATCCTAAATGCCCATTACTTTGTCACCAACAAACTTATCCATAAAGACCTTAATGTTCCGTATGTTGCTAAGTAAGCCCAAATCCATTATTTTCTCAACTTGCTTCCCACCCCAATCCCGATAATCCTCCGAGGCGTCTGAAAAGAAGATGGGCTAGAGATCTTCTAGTGTAGAATTTTTATTGAAGTACTACTGATGAATAGTTCTTTTCCAGTTTTTATATGTCATTGTAATCTTTATCAGCTCATTTACTTGATGTACATATTTGTATAGTTGTAAATTTCAATAAATTGATACATAAAAAAAAAAAAAAAAAAGCTTTAATGAAAGCTGACATTATAATGATAAGAAAAGTTAGAGCTCTAAAGTTATGAGGATAAGGTTATTATTAAAATATTAAAATAGGCTCCCAGATTTACCTTAGGTCTCATTTTTAACGACTTGTCTACATTTAAATCTTCTGCGAGTCTTCTTTCAGTCATCAAAGCAAACCATAAACTTACGAATGAAATTTCAGTCAGTATAAAAAGGAAAAAATGTAGTACAAGAATTCAGATCAGGGCTGGTTTTTTGCCTTAGGGGTAATTAATTTGAAACTTCATTTCCCAAAATTATTATTAAGATGATTAGAAAAATATGAATAAATATCAAATTCAAATCATGAAATTTCATATTCTAAGATTACACCAAAATAATCTATCCATGAGGGATAGAAGGCTTGGCTTGAGGAAACCAATATAAGTTGGGTCTTGGAGAGTTTATGATCAATGCTACCCCTGAGACCTAAGGTAAATCTGGGAGCCTGGAAGCTCTATATTTTAATCAAGAGTTATCCACTATTCTCCTGTGGGAGGATCCTCTTCTAACTCACAAGTTACATACTAAGCACACTAACAATGCTGTAATGGAAGTTATCTAAATAAAAGGAAACTAAAAGTCATTTTAAGTGACCTATTGTTTCCTCGAGATATACTCCTTTTCAAAATTTTTAATTGATGTGTAATTTATTTTTCTCATTTATTAATAAAAATTTACATTTAGTAAATATAATTTTGAGACGACTCAGAGGATTATTGGGGATTGAATGCAAAGCAAGTTGAAAGCACTTGAGTGGTTATAGAGTTTACTGTATCTGGTGTGGGCTTTGAAAGTACAAGTTCAATAAGTAACGAGACAAATTACTGCTGCTCAAAACCGGTTTCAATCAGTACAAAACTTTAGTTACTTTTTAACATAGTCTCCAGCAACGCTTATACACCTGTCCCAATTTTCTACTAATTTGTAAATGCCCTTGGCATAAAATTCTTTGGGTTGATCTCGAAGCCACTTTTGAACCTGATTTTTGATCTCTTCATTGGATTGAAAATGTTTCCCTCGTAGGTCCTATTTAAGGGGTACACACAGATGTAAGTCTGATGAGGCGTGGTTGTGGCTGTATGGAGGATGTGGAAGGATCTTCCACCCCAGTTTCTGAATTTTTTCTTTTGAGTGTACGTGATTTATATGAACATTCGCAATTACTTTTTCACTTATCAGTTAAACAGTGACGGGGCAGCCTATTATCCCGCATTAACGCCGAATCTCAATTCGAGATTCGAGAGAGGAAAGTTCCAACTCCGACCGGGCATCCACTGCGTTGTTCTTCATAAACTTTGCAATCCTCGAACAGACTCGCCATCGTTAACTGAGTAAATTTGAGGTTATGATTACAAAATATGATTGAACAGCTGGTCAGATGTCAACGCAAGGTTGCCAACTTTATGTCCTGAAAGTTTCATTTGGATCAAATCAGCCATTTTTAAGCAGTAGTAATTTGTCTTGTATTGAATGACCTTCTTAGGAAAGAATCTAGTACGTGCTAAATCAAACAAAGCAACAAATGAAACATTAAGATCATTGTGAATTAAATCACTTGATGAGTATTAAGGGTTTTACAAAGGATTGTGGATTGGAAAGAGTGGATTCGGGTGAGTTAGATGGTCTGATGGAACATAATAACTCTATTCTATAAGTCTAAACTAGCATCCCCGTCGCGGCTTCATAAGTAAAGATAATTTCAACTAAAAATTAAAGTTTTATTTGTTTATCGATAGGATTCTTGTATTTTATCATATGGTTCAGCATTATTTCTTCAATGATTTTTTCACACATAGCAGTAATTATTAATCTAGTTATAATCGCACTGATTAGGCAGTTGAAGATTACGTAAAAGCACCATTAGACATAAAATTTTTAATTTTAATGTATGAATTGGTAATCAAGATGGATAAAGACTATTAAGAAACGCTTGCGGAAAATAAACTGCATTATCAGTGCTTACGGCAGAATGCCCGTGGATCATATTTTTACACACAATATAAAAAAGCAAAGTATCGACATTTTGATTTAGTAATAATTTGTATTCGGCAGAAATAACTTTATTGATTTCATCTGGTTGGATGTTGATTTCGAACTATAAAAGTATATGACAGTGTGGCAAACCTCGGTCTTGCCTCTCAACATTGCACATTTAAATTTTGTTATTGTAAATTTTACCATTGCAAAACCTTCCTAGAACTATCAAAATTATTTATTTAGATGTCCGTACAGATAGGTTCAGTTTACCATTGCTAACTCTATTGTGGAATGGCGCTATACACAATCGGCCGATTTTCAAGCTTCACTGGGATCCACATATCGCACACCATATTTAAATTTTTTTAAATAATTTTCTTGATAGTTTAATAAGTAAATTTTATCATCGATTTCAAGCTCTTTTTTAACCTCTCGCGTAGAATGGCACTCGCCACCTATCGGTCAATTTTCAAACTTCACTGTTGTCCACATATTATCTTTTTTTAATAAAAAATAAATTCAAAATCAGTAGATTTTAATATTGCTAAATCTTCTTGGAACTATGAAGATGATGTAGTTAATATTTAGTACAGATTGGCTCAGTAGTATTCGTGGTTAGTGATCACAAACGTAAAATGGCTTGCCGTTTTATGTAATAGTATAAATTATTATTATAGTAAACTTTCTAATTGTAAATCTTTCAAGAACTATGAAGATGATGTAGTTAAAATTTGGTTCAGATAGGTTCATTAGTTTTACTAAAACGCTATTGTCGCTTGCCACATATTTATAGCTTTTTGGATAACAAATTAATTGAATTAAGTAACTTTATTATCAATTTCTAGCTATATTTAACACCGGATCATTGTAACCTCTCTTGAATGGCGCTCGCTTTACTGCACACCACATATTTATCGCTTTTTAAACGGTAATTTAATAGAAAATATGTAAATTTTATTATTGCTAAACCTTCCTTGAACTATGAAGATGATATAGTTATATTTGGTACAGAATAGTTCTATAGTTTTCGCGGTTAGTGATCACGAACGAAAATGGCTTGTCCTTTTATATATAACTTCATCATCCCCCGTCGAGGCTTCGCCCTCTCTCATTAAAGAAGATCTTAGATAATTTTAACTAATAATTGATTTTTTTTTTTTTTTTTATATTTAATGATAAAAATCTTGTATTAAAGTGAAGAATTGAAAATTATATTTTTGATGATATTTTCACGCATAGCAGTCATTATTAACTTGGTTAAATTTAGATTGATTAGGTGTTTGAAGATAACATAAAGCATAATTAGACATCCAATTTTCAATTTTAATATATGAGTTGGTAATCCAGACGGGCAGAGACTATTAAGAAACTGCATTATCAGTGGTTACAACTAAAGGTTCAAAATCCATATTTTTACACACAATATTAAACAGCTGAGGATCGGAATTTTGATTTGTAATAATTTTCATTCGACAGAAATAATGTTATTGATTTGATTTGGTTGGATTTTAATTTCTAACCATAAAAGTATGTGATAGTGTGGCAAAACCCGTTTCTAACACCCAACATTGTACATTTAAATTTTTATTGTTAATAAACCTAGAACTATGAAAATGGTTAAAATTTGGTATATTTCACTCCATATAGCTGTTTTTATAACAATTTAATTGAAAATAAGTAAATTTTATTATCAATGTCAAGCTCTATGTAACACTGTACCTTTTAACCTTTCATGTAGATGGCAATTGCCGCCATTTTTGAACTTCACTGTTATCTACTTATTATTCATTTTTATAATAAAAAATTATAAAAGAATTAGTTGAAAATCATTATATTTTACTATTGCTAAACCATCCTATAAAGATGATGTAGTCTAAATTTGGTAGAGATTGGTTCAGTAGTTTTTGGCGGATAGAGATCACAAACGAAAAATTGCTTGTCCTTTTATATAATAGTATAACCTTATACCGCCATATGTTAGAATCGTATAGAGCTAACAGATAATTATGACTTACAGATAATATACAAATAATATTGCGACTATAAATTAAGATATAAGCTATCCTATCTTTTTTGTTTGATCAAACTGCACACGGTGTGCAAATTTGATTAAAATGGGTTCAGTAGTTTAGGTGTCAGCCTTCCCCAAGATAGCGACACGTAATCTATATATATATTAAGATAAGCCTGGTGGTGATAATTCAGTTATGTAATGAATCAGGAGATTAGAACGTATGTCAAGTAACTGTTGGAGTTATCGAAATTGAAGAAAGTTTCTTGTTTAAACAATATCGTAAGAGGGTGGTAGGTGAGTCTCTTGGCGCAAGAGACTCACCAAGAAGATATTGCATCGGTTCATAAGTATTTAACGGTACTTAATTCCGTACTTAGATTATGGAAGAACAGGATATGAAAGGTTTTCGACAAAAAGTAAGGTTATTCGTTAATGTTTACTTGATTTCTCTAGACATAACACTATTTTTCAATGGAAGAATATGAGGAAATGTAATTTTAAAGTTATTTTTAATACGTAAAGGTATCGATGATAGTCTATTTCCTAATATTGTTATCGCAAATTTTAAAAAATATGGTATCATCTCTGGTTGTTACTCTAAAAATTAATTTTGTAATAAGATAATGTATTATCGTTAACAGGTTAGTGAGGGACTAGAGATATGTTCCATGAACATTATTGTAATCATTTTTACATTTTATTTATCTGGCACTAAAATCCTGGACAATGAATGTAACTAGACCTCTTTTAGCAAGGTCTCCTTTCCACTGGGACTTTAGGGACTGTGAAAAGAAGTAGGACAGAGAGCCGAGTAGATAGGAGTGAACTTACAAAGGGCCACTGGAAACAATCCGTATTGACAGTGGCCGGCAGGTATTGTTAGGCGGAGGCTGCTTTGTACACTGAAGGTGTTTGTAGCAGCTGAGGTGGCTACTTCTCCTTGCAATAGTAGCAGAATAACTGCTCTCTAGCCTTAGTGCTCTCTCTGTTATCATCACGGCAAAGAAACATTTTTTTTATTAGAACCAGCTGTCTTTAATGAATATCTTTTAATTTATCTGTATTAAAATTTAAAAAAACTATAGTTTAAAAACTAAAAAAAAACACGCTTTAATTGCGAACCGAACTAAACCTATCTTAGACAAAATCTAATGATCTACAACTATTAGTATATAACATTTTTTGATTGGATTAGCCATTTTTGTGTTATAGACTCTAAAACGTGAAACTAACTTTAAAAAAGTTGGCGAAATTCGTGGATTTTCAATAGTCGATCGTGGTGGCTAAACGCCTAAATCAAATTCAGCTTACAAGATGTCTTTAGAGGCACAATTTAATAAACTTTAATTTTGTAAATGAAATTTTTTTTGATTTTAAGCATTTTTGTATATCATAATAATAAAATAAAAATCTGAAAAAAAGTGCAAAAATGTTGGGTTCCCCCCCCCCAAAAAAAAAAATAAAAATTTCAGTTTATCAAATGTAGTCACATTTTTGATATTTTATTTTCAGGACCCACCTGGACCATACTGAATCATAAAACCTACTTCTCCACCTTTTGCAAGGCAGGCCCTTTAGCGGGGGTATTTCGACTGCATTAAGTAAGAATATTTAAACAAAGTTGTGCAATTATTGTATTGTCATTGGTCCTTGACACGTGTGCAAATTTTCAAGATAATCAGATAGCTAAAAATTGGTGAAAACTACTATCCAAGATTCCGTTAGAGGGGAAGTTAATAAAAGCGTATTAAAAAAATAGATAATAGCTCCACATTAATAAAAAAAATAAGTGCTGAAACATTATAAAATATAAATTATAGTTTATACTCATTTATTTTTTATATTTTTTTAATTTATTCAAATTTACAAATAACAAGGATTTAGTTATTTAACTCGAGTTTAAAAAATGATATCGACATGATTCTTGTGCCAAGGTTTTGATTTTAGATTCGGAATTAAAGAAAAATACAACCGCTCCATAGATTTTAAGTTAATTAAATTCTAAAAAAATGATAAGATTTTCAAGCAAACTACCTCTACAGATTTTTTACACAAAAATTGACGTCGGATTCTAATTCAGCACCCTCAAAAACATTGAAAAACGTTTATTCAAATAAAAAAAAAAATAAAAAATCATTTTTTCACCCTCACCGAGGTGAATGAAATTTTTAAACCGATTAACTTGAATTTGAAACCAGATAGGAAGATGAAACCAAAGACATTTTAAGCGTATTATCAACCTATATTTTGGGTAAAAATATAAAATTGATACATTTAATCGTCTAAGCGTAATTCATGACTTTGGCAATTTAAACAAAAATTGCCTACCAGTCGGTCAGGCAAATTTTGAAGCTTACGAATTTTTATTTTTCCATTTGGATGAAATTTTGTATTTAAGAGTTTTTTTGAATGCTGAATTTGAATCCTTTTCGAATTTAATATTTAACCAATATTTGTTGTTAATCTGCTTGAACTCATTCTTTGTATGTGCCCACAAAACATTAGTCTCCTTTTCCTAATATCATCTGTTATTTTTTCTACATGTTTGTATACTTCAGTGTTAATTCTTAATTTGGAAGTGTCTCCCATTGCTCTGTTTTCTAGTATCTTCCTTACAATCTTTCTTTCCTGATTTCTTCATTTTCTTTTATTGTTGCTAAAATTAGTATTTCACCTCCATATAAACATTCTGGCCGAATTACTGTCTTGTAATGACGAATTTTTAGACGTCCATTGTATAAAGATTTTATCACGAAAAAATAAAACAAGAAACGATGAACCTAATAAGAACGCAGACGTTCCCAGGCCTATAGCTGATAAAAAGCTGTTATTCGAATGTCGACAAGGAGAGACAATAACCCTATCTCTTGAACCCTCTCCTCGTTTCAGAACATGAACACGAGACCTCGACTGATGCAAATATCAGTAAAAATATTGAATTTCAAGCGGTGATCTGTCAGATATTTGCGAAAATAGGTACCGGTTCTGGTATTGAGACTACTGAACGGTTAATATTTACAGCTGCATTAATCGTAAAATATTTTTAAAAACGACCGTGACATTACCTAGAGGCCTCCGGCACGAAATCTGTAAATCATCAGAACGGCTAACAGAAGGAGGAAGATGGCGTTAATAACTAGCCGGAGGGCTGCTAGTCATCTCTCGGCAAAATTAAGAGCCTCAGATCCCCCAAACGGCGTTGGGGAGTTCAGTCCCTCACTGTTCTCCACCGGTAGTTTTCTCATTCTTCTGCCTTCTACCAGAACACAATTAACTCGTTAGTTTGTTATCGAATAAGGACCATTAGTCTTTTTGTCTCAATCCGCTTCTCCTTCGGCGAAGGGTAGCTTCCCTTCCTTATTCATTTATATCCTTTCCTTATAGTAATTGTTTTAAGCTAACCATATCAACTCAACGCGAATTTTATTACTAAATAATATAATTATTTATAATTAATGAGCTGGAAAATAAGTAAATCAAGCAGATATAATAATGAGCAAAATATGGAACCAGTTATCGTGGTTATAAAAATGATCAGTCAGCAACTAGGAAGTTACTTAAGTCCTAGTGCATAAACACAATCCTTCATTTTAACTTCCGTAATAAATTCTATAAAAATCTTCGTTCCTAATATTTATTTAAATGTTTACTTTGATTAATCCTTTAATTGTTTGTGACTTGAGTTGGCTTAATGGAGTCATTTAAATTTTTAAAACGCACGTGAAGTGTCGAAAGATAAAATAAAAGAATAAAAGAGGTGGAAGCCCAAAGGCAGTCACCGAAATAAATTGTGTCATAGAAGGAAAGTCAGTTAACCATCGAAATACTGGTGCGATTTGGTTCTTTTTGATTGATTTAGGAAAGGAGTAATACTTGTGTTTGGTGGAACTTCGAAGGCGATGAACATTTTGAGTTTGTTCCTGACAGTCGGGCAGTGGACTCAAACTTCACTAAGAACAGTCAGATAAAATTTAAGAAAATTTGAATAAAAACTACTCCAATTTAGTGAACAGAG
This sequence comes from Euschistus heros, assembly GCA_003667255.2. Lineage (NCBI taxonomy): Eukaryota > Metazoa > Arthropoda > Insecta > Hemiptera > Pentatomidae > Euschistus > Euschistus heros. Next base: position 1,574,985 of record RCWM02000106.1, on the reverse strand, counting down.
ACCAAGTAATTTTGTAACAATTGACTAGGACAATGCCCCTGAGCATTGATTTTGGTTGATCATGGGAAAATTAACGAAACTACAACGAGACAACTGCTTCATCCTCCGTAAAGCCAAAATTGTATAATATGTTATTTGAAATAAAGCTTTACCTTCTTATGGACAATGGCTTTTATAACATCCTAGTAAAAGGTAGTGAAGGATACTGAATTGAGACCTGCTTGGATCTGAAACTAAAAGCCCAAAACAAACCATGGTCTAAATCATATTACTACATACTGGCCTGATGTATGAACCTGCTGGTCATGTACATCGTATGAATCCTAAAAGACTCCCAAAACAAACATTAATCTCCATTAGACACATTATCAGCACTTTAAAATGTGCCTAAATCATATTACTACATACTGGCCTGAAGGAAGGCCTATTCAAGCTCACATAACAATATTCTTGGATTGTAATATTTTTTTTATTTTGTCATTGTTATTCGTGAATATTTAGTAATTTAATTTGTTTTCGGTTAATTATTATAATAGTTATTGCACAGCAACATAAAAAAAATGTAAAAAAGGATTTTTGGTACAGATAAATTTTATTTCAATTCCAACATTTCAGCCATAGCAATAATATCATGAGGACTACAAAAAAGGTGTTTGAGATAAAAAGAAAAAATGGAGAAAATAACGTGGGTATGTAAAATAATACATATAAATATAAAACATTTAAGCATTTTTTTAATTTTTATTTATCTATTATTATTATTTTTTTAGCTATATTGAATATTTATAAGTACCAGTTTTATAACGTAGTGGCTAGTTTGTCTAAGCCAGACAATAAATACTATTTATGTATAATATGTTATGTGAAATAAAGCTTTACCTTCTTATGGACAATGGCTTTTTTAACATTCTAGTAAAAGTCAGTGAAGGATACTGATTTGAGACCTGCCCGGATCTCACGATTTTTGGTCATGTACATCGTATGAATCCTAAAAGACTCCCAAAATAAACATTAATCTCCATTGGACACATTATCAGCACTTTAAAATGTGCCTAAATCAAATTTTTGGTATAAATAAATTTTATTTCAGTTCCAACATTTCAGCCATAGCAATAATATCATGAGGACTACAAAAAAGGTGTTTGAGATAAAAAGAAAAAATGGAGAAAATAATGTGGGTATGTAAAATAATACATAATAAATATAAAACATTTATGCATTTTTTTAATTTTTATTTATCTATTATTATTATTTTTTTAGCTATATTGAATATTTATAAGTACCAGTTTTATAACTTAGTGGCTAGTTTGTCTAAGCCAGACAATAATACTATTTTATTGTTCTTTCTTGTTATTCTTAGGTAACACTCCCAGAATAAAGATAATTTTCTCATTCATTGATTCATTTATTTATCATTTACCATCTTACCAAATTTTAATATTCATGTTTAAATTACATAGTACTATTTGCATTGGTAGCTTTTATTTACATTTATTTGTAACCACAGATCGTTCTATTTTTTTTTTTTTTTTTTTTTTTGTAACTTTTAATTATTCAAAAAAGCTATGGGCACAGAATAAAGTTTATTTTTATACATTTATTTTAGTTAAATAATGGATTTTTTTAATATCATATGTACGCTCAATTGATAGTTTGACCAAAAGGCTTTGACTATCAAAAACTTAAAGATATTGAAAAATTATCCAGATCCGAAAGTTACAAATTGTGCAAGGTTACTTGCTTTGTGTAGTCCAAATTAACAACCAAATACTTTTGTGCTTATTCTAAGTCATGATTAAAAATATTGGACATTTATGAATATAGTTTTAAAGTAGCTGTTATGCACTTGCCAACTAGTTAATATTATTATTATTTATTTTATAAGGAATAACAAGGTCACGAAAAGAAATGTTTTATGTACCTCCTTGTTTTTCTAACCCTTTCCCGATATGGATATGTTATTGAAAACACAAATATCCATCCAACTCCGTCGCTGCCAGTAATAATACTTCGCTATTGTAAGGGCCAATGTTGTTCCTTTCTCAAGAATTGATGACGTCTTTGATAGCTGATGTCCTAAACTCATTTTATATTGAAGCAAGAATAACTTGTATAAATTGGTTATTATTTTATCATCCTATATTACATTCCTGAAATAAGTTATTTTTCTCTTAAATTCCAAACGCCTGTAAATGACAATATATCTTTAAAGTAAACATTAAATTAAAAAATATATACATACACTCTTCATAGACCAGTGAAGAGTTTTCATTTGTTTTATTTTTTTTAGCAAGGAGATTTAAATGCCACTTCAAAGCATTTTCCTTGTTGGTCTTTCTCTGTATATAATTCCTAAAAATGTTTTTTCTGGACTCTGTAAAAGCATTTTACATTTTGCTAGCATAATATTTTGTTTTAAATTTAAAATAGACGAGTATATCTTATTTTCAATATGTCTAACATCTTTTTTTTTTTTTTTTTTGCCTTGAATTGGCCACTTTTTATTGGTAAGAGAATATGAAACGTGTAAGACTCATACAAACAATATCAATGTAAATAAACTTTTTATATTAATTTGATAGGTTATATATTTAGTTTCGATTTTTATTTATTTTAAGTTAAGTTTTTCAATATATTTATTATTTTGATCAGTATTTTATTATAGTATTTTTTAGATAAATTTTTGTAGTTTTATTCATTGTCTTTATTCACGGTATCTAATAGTACATTGTCATTATTCCAGAGGAACTGCGTCCAGTATAACGAATATTTTTTTAATTTCAATTTTTATAAAAGTCCACCTTAAATTAAATGAATATTTTCTAGTTTAAATCTTTCAGAATTTCATAAAACTTAAAAGCTGAAATAAGAAATATGATTCTAAACATTAATGTAAATTAATTTTAAAATGTTTTCCAGAACTAAAAAAATATATCACCCTTATTACTAATGATGTTCATAAAGAAATAATAAAATAATTCAAAATGAGGTATTAGCTCGGGGCAAATATCGTCTGCTTGAAGGTGAAAGTCATTAAGTAATAATTTTTTTTTTTTTCAGGAGGGAAAGAAAAACGGGAATATGTTCATTAAAAATTTCTCACGATGGTTATATAGTGAATTTTCTCATTGAATAATAGGCACATGATAATATCAAATCATAATGATTTTAGTCGAAGTTGGAAAAAATTACACATACTGACTTTTACCTTAGATAAATTAATATAATTCGGTGCCTATTCTATTCATCTTGTGGGAGGGTAATAAACGGTATTTTTCTTATGTTTTCTTTTATTCAAATATAATTTCGTGCTCTATAATATTAAATATCATAATTTCGTAGTTAATATATATATATATATATATATATATATATATATCATATATATATATATATATATATATACGTAGATTAGTGTTAATGTAAATTAACACTTTATAATTATACTTCGACTAAAGAGAACCCTTTTTAAACCAGTTCTTCTTCAATAAATCGCCTTCCCCTGGATTTAACTCTAGATAAAAAAAATAAAATAAAATTACGGCGTCCTTAAATAATTGATGCAGAAAACACTAACGAACAATTCGCGTGAGCAAACGCATACAGGGTACATATTAATAGGCAGATAAGAGAATGTGATTTTTTTTTATCTTAAAACGTCAGCAATTATAATGAAACAAGTACAATTTTTATCACGATGGTATTTTAATATCCAGCAAAAAGATTCGAGTTACATGGAAAAACATTTCATTGCAATGTACTATAATGGATAAGCAGTTTAACCCGAATAACCACACCAAAGCGGTATGTGAATCACTGAACCCTACAAACAGATGACAACCATGTGGTAATCGATTATTTTGGATGAATTTCTATTTATTTTATTCGGAAAATAATTCTGCCTTCTGCGTTTAATAAGGATTTTTTTTTCTCCAAAGTGTCTGTCATAGCAATCGGATTTAATAATATTTTGCTCATAGAAACTGAGAAGTCTTTGTATGAAGGAATTTATGGTATTCTTGCAATAAGGACACAGCCCACTGCACTTCTAGGAAATACTAGCGAGGAATAGAAGCTGCATTATTCTGTATACGATTGTTAGCATCCTCGTTTCCTGGAATAGTTTAATGGAACCAGGAGTTCTTAAAAGCAATAATTATAGCCTTAAGCTCTAAATTATATAGCCTAATAGGTTGTTTATTATATATAATAATTTATAAATAGGTCTCATTTATAACGAATTTGTTTAAATTATGACCATACAGATGAAAAATATATCTCTCTGGAATTCTCTTACCAGTGCAGCTACAAATCCTATTAATTTTTTTTTTTTTAATTTTTGCTAGTATAACAGAGTATGTAATGATAAAGTTAGATTTCTTTTACCATACTACAATGTTTTTTTTATTTTTTGAATAGGAGGTTTAATCCTTTTTTTTTTAAATTACTGTAGGAGCTGATAGCTTCAAAAAGCCCTTTTTTATTTTCTTCTCCTTAATTGAGTATAAACATGTTTGATTTCATATCTTACGTTTTAAAACTAATAAATTATAAACCCTGTATCCGTTTCTCGGACGTTTGTACAGAATGAAAGAAGACAAGTTAACAAAACGGGGATATTCAACTACCACTGGAGCAAGAAGACAACAAAAGCGTGGATTAAAGAAGTTAGGAAAGACCTGGAACAGTTGATTACGAATTACGGAGTCTCAGATGTTTGAAAGAGCTGGATATAGGAGTAGAGGGGATGGGTTTCAAGCTGAGGGAAGCGGAATAACTTGGATAGAAGATCAAAAGAAGCAGGCCAGTGAACGCATGAAAGAGTAAAAACTAAAGGCAATGGAAAAGAATAAGAGGAAATAAAGTTGTAGAGTGATCCTAAGTGGTCAGTTCGCTAGTAATAAATAAATAAATAACTGTGTATTAAAGTGTCGAGTTTTTGATTTTGTTTGTATGTTTTTTGAACTGACGATGAAAGTTTAACTTTCGAAACTATTTGTTAAATAAAATTGGGAAATAATTTCACAATGCTAATTGATCCTTCTAAATCATCATGTGTATATCAATCAAAACATAAAATAATAAAGCTACAATAAGGAATACAGGGAAGCTAACAATTTTTAACAACATTCTGTTTTAAATTTAATAAGTAAGAATCTTTAACAATATATAAAGATTCTAAATTAATATACAATGAATTTTCAAAATTTATTTGATTAAGTAAATATAAGGAGATTCAGATTATTAGAAAATCAAAATTTCCGAAAACTAATTCTCAGGCCTGGCACATGAATTTTACAGCAATCCAAACGCGTAGAAGCTATCTAAGCATACATATGGATGAAGGTAATGGACATAGTGCGTGTAAAAAAAACATCAGTCTGACTATTTGGGCTACTAAATACGTTTCTTCACCACGAAATATTTCCTGACGTAAAGAAACATAGTTGACTGAACTGAGAATAAATTTTATTTTAAAATGTGTAGTTGTGAGGCTCAGCATAGGGAATCAAAGAGGTAAATATATTGAGACGGTAAATATTCAATTATAGTCGGATTTACCGAAACAATTTATTTTCCTTTACACATCTGCTACTCCTTTATTAAATCATATTGTCATTTATTCCTTCTAGACTGACGGTTCTTCAATCTAGAATTAAAAAAAATAAAATAACAAACGTATGGAATAGGTATATGTTGGGTTTTAGTTTAAAATGACTTAAATTTTAGTGTGAACTACTCGTTTACATAAAATAATACCACGGTAAAAAATATACCTAAATAATTTCGCTACTGAACTTTCAGTAGTTTGATTGTATTCCTGACTATCGTGAAGAGATGTTTAAGTAAACATTGTACACTTTTAAGTAGGTATCTTTTGACCGTTATCTTGTTATCACACAAAATATACCATTTGCGTCAAAATAGATACTTTAAGGCCCTATTAAGAAGAACAAATTAACCATAACGCAGGTATTAAAAATCTTGCTTTTAAGGTTAATACTTTGCTTATTTTAAGGGTAATTTGACTTATCCACTTTTTCACAACCACAGAAAATTGAAATTCAATATATTTATTAATTAGTGTTTTGGTTATTATCTTTATGATATCTAATTTTTTTTTTATTTAGTTTGAAGTTTGTGGAACAAATACTAGTTTTCAGGACCATAGTTTTTCTTTTGTTTTTTGTTTTTTTAATTTTAATTATATAGCCTTGGTATAAATTGGTTTTATAGCCAATCGCGCCACCAAAACTAACCAACACCATCCCCTACCAACACGTAAACTTATTTTATCCTCCCTTATCTTCCCCCGATTTGACTATGGTTGCGTTATATGGCGGGCTCTCGACGGTTCTTAAAGACAGATTAAAACGCATCATGAATTGCTTCATTAGGTTTGTCTTTGGAACCTCGAGACGTTCTGATGTTTCGCATCTGTACACCGAGTTAAATTGGTTCTTCCCCACCAGAAAATACTTCCTAGGCACCTACCTATTCCAAGTTATCAACACCTGTCACCCTCCCTTTATTTACAGTATCCTGAAATGAAAGTCTGCAATCAAATCATCGCATACAAGATCTCGTCTTTCCGATCTCTATACTACATCCCACAGAAGTACTGCATTCCAACGTTCCTTCCTTGTCCGACCCTCTATTCTTTGGAATCCCCTTCCCCCCGTATTCGCAATGCTTCTTTCCTCGGAACATTTAAAAAACTTTTCCTTCGCCAATTTCTTTCATTCCAGCCTGACGCTCTCTAATTACATGGATATATGAACTATGAATGTTATCACATAAAGTAGTCAGAAAGTCTGTCAGACATAAAACATTAGCATAAATTTATAGTTTGATTATGATAATGTTTTAATTTTTCGTAAACATAATTTTTGATGCTCTATCATTTTCTTTTTATTATCATTTTTCTATTGTTTTTCAAAAAGTTATTTAATTAAGTTTTTTCCTATTCTATAATAGTTTTAGGCATTTTTTTTGGGGCGGGGGGGGGGGGGGGGGCTCCAATCATTGCACTCCTTGTTTCCATTATATAAACGAATAATATATGAACGTTAGTAATTAGTTACACGCTTTTTATTCTATAATTTATAACAAGGTAGACTATGTACACCCTGAACAAAGCAAAAAAGCTGGCCTCTGGTTTTTTTGCACTCTTTTGTTATCCCGGAGAGTTATCTAAATCCGGGTGGGATTTGAGGCCTGTCACAGCTGAGATAGTTGCTTGCCTCCGCTTTCCATCTTCTGGTCCCTCTTATCTAAGAACCTCTCCCGCTATCAAAATAAACATTACAATGAATAAATCTTTTTGATATTTATGTTTTTTCGGACTTTTGCAATATAACGACTTCTGGCTAAAAACACTCGTATCTCAATTCCACTAATCAGAAAAAAAAAAAAAAGTTTTTCGATGACTCAAACAAAACGTTTTGATGTATTTTAAAAATAATATTAACTGATTACTAAATAAATAAAGTCATTAATTTATTGTTAAAATATTATGATTTATAGTTATAAATATAAGGGGGAGAAATAAGATATGTAGTAGTTGAAAGATATCTTCTCCTTTAGTAAGAACATTTTCTTTTTTATCTAACCTCTAAAATAGCAATAATTACAAAGACACTGAAGAGGTTTTATAAGTTGCTTTAAAAAAAACTATAAATTAAATTTAAGAATTATACATTTAAAAAGAATGTAATCTTTTAATATGAGTCTTTTTTGCTGTCTCAAAAACTAGTGATGCATAAAGGTTTCATTAAGTATAAGTATTTTATCGTGGTTTGATTTTTAGAGTCAATTGTCACTTAGTCTATGGTTAAGAGCAGGGTTTCATTTTAACGTGCAGCCCCAGGTCCTCCTTCTATCATTAAAGTAAGTCATTACTAAACTGTATTTTATTCTTAATTAACTGTTCTTTATTCTTCTTTTATTATTCTGTTGTTTATATTTATATGTCTGTTGTTTTATAAACTGCAATGCATGTGTCTTGACTAAGAGTGAATATGGCGTGAATTTTACACTCTAAGGTGCGGTGCACACTAGAGAAACCGGTTTCTAGAAACATGGAAACGAAGTTGCTTAAAACTGAAAGAAATGATTAACGTAGGTTGGTCCACACAGCTTTCATGAAACGGGGTTTCGAAAAACCGGGTATCTAGAAACGCTGTGTGCACCAACCTACGTTAATCCTATCTTTGAATTTCAAGCAACTTCGTTTCCATGTTTCTAAGGAACCGGTTTCTCCAGTGTGCGCCGCGCCTTAGAAGTATTCTTCTGGTAAGTAAATTATAAGAAATAATTATCGAAGTGAAATAATTAAGTTATTCCTGTTTCAATATTACTTACGTTTGTTAATCTTTTAATTCCTTGTGTTTTTAGTTGGTTTTACGTTTTTGAAATGTAAGTTGAAATTCAGGTCACAGAAAACATAAATCGTGATTTAAGACAAAAAAAAAGGTTAAAATAGTTGCCAAATAAAATTATACCAATATTGAACATAAAAGCAAAAATATGGGTAGTGTCAACCATTGAAATACAATGAAAAATAAAGGAGAGTCAATCCATTGAAATATTGGGTTGTTTCACATGAAATGTCTGTTTTCAAGGTAAAGGGTTTTTAGTAAAAATACAATATGAAAACAATATAATTTTATTCGAAGTATTTACCTTCTTTTTCTACACATTTTTCCCAACGTGACAACAACTTTTTTATCCCGGATTTGAAAAACTCTAAGCTTTGAAGTGAAACAAAATCTGAAAACGCACTTTTGATTTCAGCATCATTTGCAAAAATTTTTCCTCTGCAGAAGTTGTCTAAATTCCTGAAAAGGTGATAATCTGTTGGAGACAAGTCGGGAGAATATGGTGGGTGCGGAAGAACTTCGTACCCCAGCTCTTTCAATTTATGCATGGTAAGTTTTGAAACGTGGGGTCTAGCGTTGTCGTGTAGGAGTATAGGGCCCTTCCGATTTACCAATCCAGGTTGTTTTTTCAATAATTTTTCGTGCATTTGGCCAATTGCATTGCAGTAGGTTGTAGAGGTAATGGTCTCACCTCTCTAATTACAGTTGGAGGTCTTCCTCGGGGCTGGTTTTCCAAGTTGGTATCCCCAGTCGAAAACTTAGCAAACCAACGGCGAATGGTTCGTTCATTTACACTCCCTTCCCCAAACGCCTTACAGATGTTTCTAGCAGCCTCAGCTGTCGAACGACCTAGTTTAAACTCATAAAAAAATATTACACGAAAATCGCGTGTTTCCATGTTCATATTTGAAGGTATACTAAACAGTGTGTTATTGATTGGGAAGCTAATGTTTATAAAAGAAAAGTAGAGGATTAGTAACTGCTTGATTATGATATGTGAACTTTGGAAGTAAACAACAGAGACTCGCAAAATCCTCTATGTATTTCAAATATTATAAAATCGGACATTTCATGTGAAACAACCCAATACTACTGCACTTTTGTTCATCAAGATCGGTTTGGAAAAAAAGCCTTGCGTTTGGTGAAACTACGAAAGCTTTTAGCATTTAAGGTTGTTCCTGATGGTTGGGAAGTGGATTCAAGCCTTTACTGTGAACAGCTTGACAGAGTTTATGCAATTTTGAGTGCAAAGTACACTGTTTTGGTCAACAGGTACCATGTAAATAGCAAAATAAATAAATAGCAAAATGCTATTTTGCAACACGCCATACCCCTGCACATCGTTTTTGTATGTCTTCAAAATAATTATCGGAATCGGAAGGAGTAAACAATCAGTTCGGTTACAGTAACATTAAAAGTGGCAGAAGAAAAAAATCTTGTCTCGAGTATTAAGTAACGCATATAAAAATATTTCTCAAATCACTAAAAATTCCATTTAATCATATAATAAAAAGTAACTAAATAAGAACACACTCACAAAATAAGAAGGGGAGTAAATACTGAATTCAGATTGACAAAAGATGGACGAATAGATCATTGAAAAGTCAAAGATGACTGGTCTGTGAATAGAACGTATCTATAAACTCCTTTGAAACCTATTGACACGATACGAAGGAAAAGTGAAACTATTTTAAAGCCACCACATTGACAAAATTATATGCTATTTACATTCAAAAATGTATGCAGCCTTCATAAAAACATATTACATTATGATGGCATAGTTTCAGATACCTACTTATTTTTATTTTTTTAAACGAATGAGATTTCTGTTATCATTTTGAAGTTTCGGTATGAAATATTTTTAAATGAATATTTTGCGGCTGCCTGTTGAAGTAGGTCATGTGGAATGGAAGCTTACAAGGACTTAATCCTTCAGGGTAAAGAAGGAGAAGAGACTGTTGAAAGCAGCACATTTAGCTGAATTTCTTGTATAGTGGGATAGCGTTTTTATTTTATTTTTTTCTTTAAACTCCCTGGTTTAAGAGGAGACTTTTTTTTCCCTTTGATTTTATTTAATTTAGTGCTAGAAGGACCCATTAGTGAGGTGATTAAGTTTAAATGTGGGCGATAAACTTAAACACAACAACAATCATAAAAAGCCAGTAGAAAAGAAGAGTTAGAAATTAATAGTAAAAAAAAGAAGCGTTTGTGTTTAAGAGATTACCTTTTAATACGATGAAAAGCTGAATATCTAGGATCTAAAGTTCTTAGGAGAAACTAACTTCTAAAAGAAATCAAAGCGCAGCAAAAGACCCTTTTGATTCCTTGATCACATAATTAGTATGTCCAGGAACATAAAAATGAGAATTAAAAAGACTATCCTTTAGAAGTGGAAAATTTGAGTGGTAAAGCATAAAGAAGAATAACACCTAAATGTCTTAGAAAACGCAATATTGTGTACTGTTTGAGCGTTATAAAAGATGAGTGTACTTGAATAGTAACGCGAGTTGAAAGGTGACGTAATGCAGAATCATTGGACATTGACATTCATTTTTTTTTTTTTTTTTTTTTTTTTTTTTAAATATATGTACGAGTACAATCTGCCTCAACGAAGGGCAATAGGTGACAGTGCTAAAGATGTATTCAAACAATATATATATATATATATAAGTACAAATATACACAAAATTAATGATAATAGAAGATACAAATAAAATAAATAATAATTAAAAAGATAAAACTAATTAATAATTCAACTATCAAAAATAAAATGAAACAATAAAATTCGAGTAAAAAAAATTAAAATTACAAAAAAAAATTACTATATATACAATACAGACACACTCTGCCTGGGGAACCCCGAATCGAGCCTATTCCCCCACTTATTGGGAGTCAAGGCCAGACCTGTAGAGATCCCAGCGCTGCTCTCTCAGCTGCATCACTAGTAATATCCAGTGGAGGCTGAGAGGGAGCGCAATAGCCACATATGCTCATGGTCAGAGTATAGAAGATGGTCACTACCAGGACTCCAGCATAACATTATATTAAAAAAAGTCTCGGGGCCATTGCCGTTTCAACTATCTGGGAGTGTTATAGGGGTGGTTAAGACTGGATAGGGATTGGGCTAAAGGATTGAGATGATTGGATAGATTTTGATGAAATTTCGAGAGTTTTGAAGGAATGAGATCAAGGACAAAAGGTCATCGTGTAGGGTTTTATTAGTAACATAATAAGGTGCATTGACAATTGTTCGGAGGACTTTAGGTGGGAAAGTTTGAATGTGTTTGATATTGGATTGTTTTGCTGTCCCCCACATTTCTGTGTGTGTAGGTCCTTATTGGTTTTAAGATTGTTATGTATATTAGGACTTTGTTATCGACTGAAAGATAAGAATTCCTGCCTAGTAGTCCTTAAAGTTGGTTGAATCTCCTATTGAGTTCTTGTCTTTTGAGTATAGTGTGAGGGTTCCAAGTTAGTCTTTTGTCAAGATGAAAGCCAAGGTTACGTACTGTGTCGGATATATGTATAGGAATATTATTGAAATGGATGGGTGGATAGGATTTGCGGCAAAGTGTAAAAGTTATATGATTTGGCTTCATTAATTTTTATTATCCACATGCTGCACCAAGTAGCGATCTGTAGAAGATATCTTTGGAGGTTGAGGGAAGCAAGTTTGGGATCTGAGTGGGATGATAGGATGGCAGTATCATCTGCAAATGTTGCTAAAAAGGACTTAGGATTAGTTGCTATTTCGGCAGTGAAGAGATTTTAGAAGACAGAACCTAGTTGGAGAACTCGAAAGGAACGATTTGAGAGATAGAATCGTAGGACTAGGTATAGGGATTAGGGTAAATGGGTCTTGAGCTTGAAGAGCAAGCCCTGGTCTATTTTCAAGGGCAGAGGATATATGATCAACAACGCAAAGGCCTTTTTGAACAGCGGAGTGACCAGTGCGGAATCCAAATTGGTGGGAAGGTGCTTTGGGATTCGAGTATAGGTAGGATGCGTTTTTAAAGGATTTTTTCAAAGATTTTAGAAAGGATGGGAAGGAGACTTATAGGTTTATATGATGAGGTTTTGTTGGGAGGTTTGCCTGGTTTTAGGAAAAGAATGATGAAATAGTGTTTCCATATCAGAGGAAAGTGGTTTATTAAAATTATCGCTTTTGGAGGTAGTTGTCGGAGGATTTGGGTGGTAATCAGATCATATCCAGGTGATTTGCGGATTTTCAATTTAATGGATTTTAATAGGAATTTGACCTCAGAGGGGTTAACTGCTTTAGGGGGTAAGGAGAGAGGAATTGGTGACATGAGAAATTAATGAACTTTAGTAGTGTGGATGGAAATTTGTTCGGAATGGGGAATAAATGTGCTGGAGCGGTGCTTGGCAAATTCTTCTGCTCGGATCTCATCTGTTTTTAATTATTTGTCATCCATATTATCCATTGCACTTCAGACAGGCAGCTTTCACTATTCATTCAGCAAAAGAACAGTGATTCAAAAAATGTTAATAATAATAACGAATAAACGGGAGAGGCCCGGACGTAGATTAGAGTATGGGGTGACATTGGAGATTGTTTAACGAAATTCAGTTTTTGTAATAAATCAGCTGATTTAATATTTTTAATAACTAAAATAATTATTCTATTTTATTTTCAAAATAAATCTATCAAGATGATATATTATATTTACTATGAACTTTTAATATTTTTTTGTAAAAACATTTTACTAAACTTTTCAATGAATTAGAAATTTTCATTTCTCAGACGGGAGTGGATTCTCAAGGTGGAGTTGAGAATGAAGTAGCAAATTTTGAAAGTATTTTGAAGTTAATTGTATTATAGGTTTAATAGATCAAAGTGGTATGGATGAGAACTTCAATTAAATAAAAAAGAAAAATGATGGAGATGCCAGCGAACAAGATAAAAAAAATAATTACCACTTCATCTCAATCAAGAAGTAAAGCAAATTATTAATTTTAGATAACTTTATTATAAAAGAGAGCGTTTTTTTATTTTATTTTTTAATAGGTCATGGTCTAATCAATTTTTAACAATTGTTGGAACACATTATATGTCTACGTTTTAAAAGGAAAATATGAGGGCGAGAGGAATGTTTCTGCTCTGAAAAAAAAGAAAGATGAAGGATCTCCTTCAGGAATTCATCCCTGAAATAAGTTAATTATTTTCTAATTTGTTTTCTATTAAAAGTTTTTTCTTTTAGTTACTCCAGTAAAATTTATCTTAGAATGAATTTTAAAAAAAATTAAATTACATCACGTTTATTCAAAATTGTTTTAAAACATATAACTGATCTTTAAATAACATCAAACATACGGTAACATAGCTGTTCTGTTTTTATCATAACAGTTACAATGATTTACTGATTGAAGGCCTTAAAATAAAAACAAAAGTAACATTTTTTAAAAAAGTTAGTAATAAATAAAACTATTAATTCCTATAACTTGCAACTGTCCAAAGCAGTATTTGTTCTATGATATCAACAAATACAATGCTCATATACACTTCCATTCGATTTTTTTACCCGAAGCCTAGCTTCGAATGTTAAACATTCTTCACCAGTTCTAAAAACGAACAAAAAAATTCCAAACATAGCACATTGCTCCACAGATCATATAGAATTTTTTTTTGTATTTCTAATGACTCATAAACATATAATTTAAGACTATTTACTCTCAAGTCTTTTTTGAATTAATGGGGTTCTTTTTTTTTTGTTTTATTTATTAATTGATAAATGCAGGATTTCAAGTTAAAACTAAAGTTAAATATTTACAAATCATTATGAATGATAACATCGTTCAAAACATATCCATATTTTTTTTTCTAATGACTTTATTAATATTTCTAGTAGCCTCATTTTAAATTAGTTACCAGTAGGAACAAAAAAACTAACTAGCATGGGGAAAACCTACAGAACTACCCTCTACCTAACCAATAAATGTAGTGTAACGTCTCTTTACACTAAATGTATATAATCCATTTGGCAAGGTGCTGATGTTTTGAAGATTGCTGTATGTTTTTAGAACAGATGATGAATGTTTAACATTTGAAACTAGTCTTCGAAGTAAAAAAATGCAAATAGAAGTGACAAATAATTCGTTAATCCTGATTTCATTGTTTGAATATTCATTAATCATATAATTTAAACATAGAGATTTTATATATTATTTGTATAATCCCTACGATTCTTTGACAAATTATCGGAAAATAAAAACAAGTTCCCAATAACAATAAGTTATAGATAAAAATAAACATATTTACCCCCATCTTGAATATATATTTAGCAAATGAAAATCAAGTCCCTCAGTGAATTGTTGGGAAGGGATGGGTAGACATTTGCTATTCCGTAAACGACCCGAGAGCTGCAGACAAATCCCGCTCCTCGAGGTCCCTGCAAATGACAAATATTTGGTCGAATCTGAAAATAAGTTATTTCTGGATTCCCGTCTCTCTCTCTCTCTCTCTCTCTCTCCCTCACTCTGTCTTCCTCTCTCTCCTTCTCTCGCCCTGGTTCCATTAAATCAAGAATCGTGAGGAGACCACTTGAACAAATGATTTTCCTAAACCACTCCAACAGCAACGATTGGTAAATCGATTTGAAGAGCCATGAAATTTTTTTTTCTTTCACTGTAATGCGCGCATTCTATTGTGCTTTGTCAACTACATATAAATCAAAATTAAAAAATATAAATGAAATGTCTATCAAAAGGTTATTATTTCTTTCTTACTACGATTGATACTACGTCATATACCAACGAATTTCTGTCCTACGGTATCTTTTCGTAATATTAATAAAATAATAATATTTCACTGATCCCTGTTGAACAGACCGGTTGCCTAAGATTTTTACTGGGCAAACCTCTAAATTGGAATCCACATATAAGACTAAAAGACATGAAATTTGCCAATTATTTACAAAAGACTAATTTACATGACAGTAATTAGACCTATTTGAACAAATGAAGTTGAGCTTTGGGACTCCACCAAAACATCCAGATTCGTATCCTTTCAAACTCCACAACCATTAGAATCCACTTATCTTTCAACTTTAAATTCTATCCCTAGTAAAACAAAGAGGCGTCTAAAAAGGAGATGCTCTTCAATAAGTCGTCTGTTTGTAGGTAAAAGTTATAAAGTTACAGAATCAATTTTTTTCCGTTTTAATATTCAAACGGGAATATACTCATTAAACATTTATCAGATAGTCACATGTGACTATGTGAGAAAATCACAGTTATCCTGAAGATAGAGCAAGTGTACTCTGAAATATATTGAAGAAAATAAAAGATAAATAGGAGTTATGCCTTTAAAATGAAATATTTAAAATTAAATCTCCTTCAATAAAATATTCGATTAGAAATCATTTTCCTTGAATATAATTATAAAGAAATAGGGGTGCCCAAACCTGAGACTTATTGGCCCAGAATGAATTTTGTGGACCCCAAACCGAAAAAGTTTTTAAATCACTCCTCAGTTTCACGTCTTAAAAAATTATATTATTTCTTCAACAAGCAACCGTCATAACCAGAACCTAAGGTAGATCCTTTATGATATAAACGCAAATAAGTAAAAAAAAAAAAATTTAAAAAGGCTTAGCGAGCCAAAAGGCTTGTTGCCGAAACCACCAATATTTAACTACAAATCTCATTCCATCCCTGTCCATCAAAACTCAAATCACCAGATCAGCTCTGAAACAATGCTCCTTATCTGAATCCCGGCCTGCCCCTCCAACTTTTATCCAAAGGGTCAACACTAAATTCTTTTTTTGGTGGATTACGTTGTTATTGAATCCCACTACAGAAGATCTTCCCAAAAAAACCTGATTTCTAATACAAATAAGAATAAGGAAACTTCATCTTCTGATATTACATCAATTGCTGACTGGAACGGACCATAAAAGTTCTATCAAATAAATGATAGAACGGAAAAAAAACGTCCGATAAACTTTATGAAATAAATAACTTCTTCCTTAACTTTCTCCAACAAGAGCAGAAGTAGTCCTAACGAGATTGAGGATTGGACCACAGTGTTCAATATGGCACTAACACCAAAGATACTTGTAACAAGGTATGTTCTTTGAGTCAGGGAAAAGGACAAATATAACATCAGCTATAGTCTTCATTACAATGGAATCAGCAAAAATTTTAAATTTGTGAACTATCAATAGCTTCATAGGAGTTAGTTAATTATTTTAACAACTAAAAATCCCTCAGCGAACGTGTTGTTTGTTTGGAAGCAGTATAATAAAGTGTTATTTAAAAAATACTGTAAACAAATAATAAAAATAATTGATTTATGTAAAACTTAAAGCACTCGGTAAAAACTACCTGAATGTGAAGCTATACCTGAATTGTCCATTAGGTTAGCATTTTTTTTTTTAATACGCTTTTACTAACTTCACCTGTATGTAACGGAATCTTGCATCGTAATTTTCACCAATTTCCAGCTATCTGATTATAATGAAAATTTTCACACTTCTTAAGGACCAATGACAATACAATCATTGCACACCTTTTTTTTAATGTTCTTACTTAGTCCAGTCGAAATACCAACAAAAAGGGGCTCTGCCTTGGAAAAGGTGGGGTAAGGCTTTATGATTCAGTATGTTTCAGATAGGTCCTGAGAATAAAATATCAAAAATGTAACTACGTTTGATAAGGGGAAAATTTTTGGGGGACAAAAAAACTCCTGAAAACATTTTTTCAGATTTTGGCCAAAAACAAATACAAAAATGCTTTAAATCGAAAAATGTGTTATTAACAAAATTAAAGTATATTAAATTTTGCTTCTAAAGACACCTCTCAATCTGAATTTAATTAAGGCGTGTAGCCACAATCGACTGTCGAAAATCGACAAATTTCATCAACTTTCTCAAAAAGTTAGTTTCGGCCATGTTTAAGAGTCTATAACACAAAAATGGCTAATTCAATCAAACATGTTTCATCTTTTTAGTTAGGTTTGCTATTAAAGCGTGTTTTTTAGTTGTTTAAGCTATAATTTTTCGCTTCATTTTCGATTTTTTCAAACATTCAAGATCATAACAATTATTACTACTGAATAAATAAGTAATTAGGTAAGTTTACTGTGTTCTTAGTTTGATTAATACTGAAAATAAATATTCATTTAAGTATTGAGTAATTTTAACACCCTTTGTCGATTTTTTTTTTTCATCTTTTTATTGATGTTTACTACTGTAGATCATAAACATCTAGTAAATGTGTGGGATAAGGAATACTGTAACATAAAAATAACTGGTAAAGCTGCCAGATTGCTGGTTTCAATGCCACCCATTTGCTGGTTTGGGGCAAGTAAGCAACATATGGAACATTAAGATCTTTATGGATAAGTTTGTTTATGACATAATAATGAGCGCTGAGTAATTTAGGAAGGATTTTGGATTGAATACGAAAAGGATTTGAATATCTATTGTCGATTTAAATCAAAAATATCAAAGATTATTTAATATTCTCTAATTAAATTAATGAAACTTAGTCGTAGATAAGGTGGTTTGATATCGTGTCATGTCCATACACCAGTAACAAACCCTCTAATAAAGAAAGGACTGGAATCTATTGAAGTTAATTAACTATTAATAGGAGCTTTTCTTCTCAACTGCAGAATGATTAAAGTTGTAAATTAATTCCAACTCGACTGGAAGATGGTGCAGGTAGCCCCAGCGAGCCCTTTGTTCCTGGCACATTGAAGTACCGCATCGGCTGGCCCAAACCCTCGTCATCGGGCCAGCTTCTCGTCCAGACTTAATTGTTGTGTAGCCAACTCTACCTATCGATTTAGCAAGACTTGGTTTAAGCTATTGTGTCAGGGGTGAGCCACATGATTGGTAATTAACTCGACAACCAGAGTGGAACCATATTAATTATGTATTGAGTTGACTTGGGAGTTACTAGCTTTTCACTGGAATAAGCAGAAATCATAAACGTAATAGGATCATGATACTAGTCAAAAAGCAAGGAGCAATGTAATTATTTTATAACCATTTCATGAAACTAATTTTTAAAAAAATATTACCATATCTAACACCCAACAGGAATAAACAATAGGGATGATAATGTATCCATTGTTATTTTATTCAAAAATAATTAAAAAGGGTTAGTGAACCCGAAGGTTCAATACCGATACCACCAACAATCGATGACACCTCCTCCCTCAATATCCCACCTAAAACAAAATTCACGAGATCAGCCCCGACAAAATCCTACCGTCTACCGCTAAGTCTACCCCTCAGATGTTTACCGAACGTTTCAATACAGGTAGTCTTTAGTTTTATTTATTTTATTTTTTTTTTTGAAAGAGGAGGGGAAGAGGGGAGTATTCTGTCAATATTGTATCCAATGATTTTAAATGACAATATTAAAAGTCTCTACACATTACATGAACTATATTAACCGGATAATTGTACTATAATTCAGAATTATGTATCCTACAAAATTCAAGTGCAAATTTCACTAATTTTTTTTGTCCCAAACATTTTAGAATAAAAAACTGAAATTGAAACCAGAAAAAAAGATCACTATTAATAACATTAACAAATATTCTACGCAACATGTATTCCATCTTATTCAAACTTTGATATTATTAAAAATGAAATAGAGAAATAAAATTAAAATTATAATGAGCTATTGCAACCACAACTAGGCATTAAAATCCTACAAGGCCTGCTATGTATCAAACCTATAAGTTTTAAAATAACAAGCATAATATTCGCTTGTAGCCAAAGTGGTCCGAGAATTCACATCCTTTGTTGGGTAATACAATAAAAGTTTCTCTACCTGCTTGTCCCTTACCTTTTAATATTAGGAGTAAACAAGACATTTAAGTTATTCCAAAATTCAAAAAGCAAGGAAGTCAGTGGGCGTGTCCCAAGTACAGGCGGTGGGGCCTATACTTTAAAAACAGCCGGAAAAATATTTTGAGATCAGTCTTTGGTCCTGCCTTGTTCCTCCGGAGCTGATTCCTTGAGGTCTTCGGAGCTTGAACCAGGAGCTCCTGTCTTACCAAGATGTAGCCGATTAAGATGTAGTCATTTCCAAATGACACCTCACCGACGACTTCCACTTCCGCCGATGACGCCTTACCCACATCATAGCATATCCCTCAAAGATAAGTCTAGGCTAAGTTTCTTATGTTAAATTTAAGATACTATATTAAGTTATGATCCGAATTTCCATATTGTAATTTTATGTGTCAACCCCTTGTTGAAATATATATCTGGATTTTTATTTAACAATAGTAAAATTCATTTACCATTTGCATGCCACTCATTTAATTAGTATATTTTGATTAATCTCCTTTATAATTAACAAATCTTAATCATTGGCCCCACGGTAACCTTCTAGAGAAGAGATTAGATTAATTATTTATTAATTAATTATATAATTAATAAATTGTCTTGACTCATTTATAAATTGTCAGGAAATTAAGTACTGACTGGCATCCCTAAATTTAGATAAATGGATGATCCGGACTCACACAGAGAACGGACATAGCAGGCCTATCATACAGTACAACATCCCATGTCGTCTAATTGGAAGTAAAAGTCATCAAGTAACATAATCAAATTTATTTGCGTTTCAATATTCAAACTGGAATATGCTCATTAAACGATTCTCAGATAGTTATTTAGTGAATTTTCTCATTCTATTATATGCATATGTAACAGTAATAGTCACTTGGTGACTTTTTATACTTATGGGAAATAATAATATAATATACACAATGTACTTTTTTTTAGATTTTGGAAAAAATTGCACTTAATGATTTTCACCTCCAAGCAGGCGATATATAAACTACAAGATTGATGCAGACTGAGAGAGTTAAATTAAACTGCGACAAATGACAAAAATTCACATTCACACTTTTTTAAAAATATTTTTATTTTGATTAATTACAAGCTGACTCACCTCGTTTCTCAAGGGGAATGAGTAATATGGATGACAAAGATCAAATTCCATTCACCATTGTTCCTACCATCTATACGCGGATGATTTCCAAATATATCTATCCTTCCATCCCTCTGCTTTAATAAAATCATTCTCCCTTATCCAAGAAGACCTTAATAGCATTTGCAAGTGGGTCTCTGATAACAAATTAAAATTAAAAGTAGAAAAACGCAGGCTATTATCATAGGTTCTAATACCCATTTGAGATCCCTTCCCCACCTGCCGATCCTGTCTATGAACTCCCAACCTAGTCAATTCCACCCCACAGTCAAAAACCTTGGTATTACCTTTGACCAAACCCTTTCATGGAAACCTCATATCTCCCAACTTTCCAGACGGGTTATATCCATCCTTAAACTACTCCATTCTTCCCAGGACTCCCTTCCGAAACCTACTCGTCAACTCTTGGTTTCTTCCCTTATCCTACCCTACTACAGCTGTGTTGTATATGGTGGGTTGACGGCGGAACTCGAGAGTAAACTAAGGAGACTAATGAACTGTTTCGTTAGGTTTATCTTTAGGGTTCCAAAAGCCTCCCACACATCACATCTACATACAGACTTAAAATGTCTTTATCCTTCATCCAGCATAAATTACTTCCTAGCCTCCTTCCTCTATCAAACCATCAATTCTCGGAATCCCTCCTACATCTATAACATCTTCCAGTTCAGATCCTCGGGTTCCTCCCGCACTATAAGATCTCGCTCCTCAGACCTGTATACTTCTTCCCATAAGAGTACATCATTTGACCACTCCTTCATTTCCCGTGCTACTTCCTTATGGAATTCACTACCCTGTAATATCCGTAATGCTCCATCTCTGTCCAGATTTAAATCCCTTCTCTTTCAGTACCTCCTTTCCCTCCAGAATGATACTGACTAGCAAAACTTCACTAATAAAAAAGAAAAAAGAAGAGCATTCAGTAGATGTAAATAGGTTTTTATTTTCTCTCCTACAATTATTGGATTTTTGTAATTTTTATTTCTATTTTTGTTCTTTATTTGTAAAATTGTAAATAGTTAACCAGATTGTTAATTTATTTTATTTCATCTTATGAAAGCTAGACTCATTGTATTTATTTATGTACATTATATTATTCTTAGGGGACATCGTCCCAGAATAAAGTTTATTTAAAAAAAAAAAAAAAAAAAAAAAAAAAAATCATTTATACAATATGTACAATGATAACATTCATATTTAGATATTAAAATTGACCTCCCGTTTAAAATAATAAATGGATCATCACAAACGGATATAACAGACTGAAAAAATAAACTTCGGATTGACGTTTGATCGAAGAATGACTTGGGGCCCGCATACCACTAAAAACCTCAAACCTTAAATCAAAGACTTTAACTATTGTACCCTCTACTCTCATAATTTTCCAAGTTACAACTTAAACAGAAACTTGCTACTTAAATTTGCTTACTAAAAACAACATGGACTTTCACTTAGTGCAAAGACTTGAGACTTTTCAATCAAAAATTTTTCATATAAGCTACAAGGTATGTTGCCAAAACACCTTCGTGTAATGACTGATGTATTCCATAAGTTAGCGAATATATCGTACCTACAACTGCAAAGTATCCAATGTGAAAATACGCGGTTTTTGTATTCGATCTTTAGCGATTCGTTACATTGATGTGGCATAATCAAATAGTTTGTACAATCGACCCTTTGAATGGGTAATTCCTTCCCTTTACAGAGTGAATTCGGATTTGAGAATTCGCCAAAGCAGTTGCTAAAGTAATACAAAAAATTTGTTTTTTTCACATTCGATACTTAGTAGTCGGATGAGAGATATACTTTTGTAATATCTTAAATGCCAAGTAAGAATTACCTGTAGGTACCGTTATTTCTCATTTTTTTTTTTTTTTTCAAATTTTACATTCTAATGATTGCCTGTATTTTTAACAGGTATGGATTAATAAATTAATTTTTTTTTTAAATACAGATACAGCATACTATATACAATAAATAGATTTGAAATCAAGGCTGCTTTCATATTATTAAAGGTGAAGATTCCTGGTGATCATAACACTACAGTATCAAATTATGAAATCGCGGATGAAAACCATTGTAGGCTGGGTGAGATCACAATTAGACATGATTATTAATAGTGACAGGCGATTTCGAAGAATAGATCAAAATAGTTCAGAACTTTACTTTAGATGGAGAAGAAGATAGTCAGGGATGCAGTCAAAGTAACACCACGTCAAAGAAGAATTCTTTAATTCTTTAGATATATTAGTTCACTAAAATAATCCATTAAAAAAAATTGAGGACCGCCGAGTGAAGATCCGATTCACTCAAAAGAACAATCACTCATTGCTTCCTTGGTGAGTGATAAATCTTTTAGTCAAAAGCTCTTTATATCATCCCATGAGTAAATTATCCGCTTTATTAAATCTGTAGTACTAAAAGAATGTACTTAGCCGCATTATAAAATAGAACTCTTGATTCAATATATTTCATTTTATTCCTAAGAACTCATTATAGACCCTACGATTCCTCATATCGTAATATTAAGTTATAAATTATGTTTCGTTTAGTTGAGGAGCTCAAATGTTGGATTTATGTGTTCATAAACTGATATGAGCGTTGTAAGTGCGGGGTATAGTTTATAGTAAGGTATAAACGTATTCGGCTGTAAAGCCATCCTCGAAATAGCTCTGGTTATTTAATGAATTATCATGTTCAAACGTTTTGGACATTTCAACCTCAACATGAGTAACATCTATCACCTTTCAAGTTGGATTATTCTCCATCCAAAACCTTGCAATTTTGATCGTTCAAAATTCTTAAAACTGATTTAACAATATCGATTACAAGATATATTGATCATTAATTAAATAAATTAAATAAATACTTTACCGGTCGATAGATATAGCTCAAATTTAGCCGAAATCGTTTCATTAAAGATTGCGGTATTAATCTCTAAATCCTGCTCGCCCCTACTCCCCTGAGATGCAGCCTTATCACTAATTCTAAACTTGTAACGATTTTTTCCGACCATTTATCAAATATTTTGCAGGAGAAGTACCTTTGCTCTCCCACCATACTCACCTATCTAAGGTTATCACATTTTCTTTAAACTTCTAGGACAGTCGACGCCGCATAATGTGATCACGGTTAATGTTATCAATCGCTTTGTGTGATCAAAATGGCTTATATCAAAATTCTGTTTATTCTGATCATTCTCAAAATCTCGCAATTTTGGCTTATTTGTTTTGTTTTTTTGTCGGAAGCGGGGCAGCTGGAGCTGTATAATACTTTCCAAGAATATCCCTTTTTCAAAGAATGTACAATATAATCATCCCCTTCTCTCTACTTCTATAAAACAACTTTACCATCTCGGCTCAGTATGATCTCGTTCTCAGAAGTGTTCGGACAATCTTTTTTTTGTTTTTCGAGTGATTATTCAGTTTTTTTAAGAGTGATTTTTTTTTTTTAATTAGCACAAGACTATCAAAACGACGGGGCCTCAATTTATCTGAACATTATTATCTTAAAATCGTACGATCGCCTGTCTACCAGAATAAGTCAGCGTAAAGTCCCTACAATATTTCTAAGCCATTGTTGGAGAAACCATTAAAACAGCGGAACAGAAACAGAATATACAGAAATTAAAACAGAATATCGAACTCTTATTCGCTACATTCTGTACACATTTTAAATTAATTTTTAAATTCATATTTTTTATTGTGTATATTTTCTACGTATGTAAGAAAAATTGTATACATTACATTTTTTTTTCTTTTGATTCACGGTTGGTGTCTTTTGCTTAATGTTATTGTGCCGGTTAGTGTGATCACCTTGTGCGGGTCCCGAAGCGATCACATTAAGCGGCGTCTACAGTACTTCAGTACGCAATGTGCGTGAAATATTATAACAATGATTTCAATTTACTGAATCAAACTGAATTAATCGAACAAAATGAAGTAAAATTAACAAAATCATGAAGTGTGCTTTTCCTAACAGTAAAATTTTGAAGTGAATAATATTTTTACTATTATCAAAACAATCTGTATACTGTTTTACTACAAGATTTTCCAATTCAAGAGAAAGAGAGAGAGAGAGAGAGAGAGAGAGAGAGAGAGAGAGAGAGAGAGAGAGAGAGAGAGAGAGAGAGAGAGAGAAGAGAGAGAGAGAGAGAGAGAGAGAGAGATTGTGCCTGTGGCCCTATCTTACAGATAAAAATATCGGAGAAAGGGAGAGAGAGGAAGGGAGAGAGAGAACGAGAGTGAGAGAGAGAGGAAGAGAGTGGGAGGGAGGGATGGATAGAGAGGGAGAGAGAGAGAGAGAGAGAGAGAGAGAGAGAGAGAGAGAGAGAGAGAGAGAGAGAGAGAGAGAGAGAGAGAGAGAGAGAGAGAGAGAGTGGAGAGGAGAGAGGAGAGAGAGAGAGAGAGAGAGAGAGAGAGAGAGAGAGAGAGAGAGAGAGAGAGAGAGAGAGAGAGAGAGAGAGAGAGAGAGAGAGAGAGAGAGAGAGAGAGAGAGAGAGAGAGAGAGAGAGAGAGAGAGAGAGAGAGAGAGAGAGAGAGAGAGAGAGAGAGAGAGAGAGAGAGAGAGAGAGAGAGAGAGAGCGAGAGAGAGAGCGAGAGAGAGAGATAGAGAGAGAGAGAGAGGGAGTGAGAGGGAGTGAGAGAGAGGGATTGTTCTATTGTCTCAGGGCCTATAGATAAAAATATCGGAGAAAGAGAGAGAGCTGAAAACACGCTTTAGACATTTCTTTCTTTATAATGCTTGAAGTCTGAGATATTCCATCTATACACAAAATCTAAATAAATTTGTAATGGTTGAATATAAATATCCTTTTAAAAGATATAGATACTTTAATAATTTTGGTTCAAGGTAGGCAATACATGTTGACCGTTAGGATTAATTAAAATTCAGTTCGTGTCATTCATTTTATAAAACGAGAGTTATATCTACTAATGAAACAAAACGTGGATTTTCAAAGCTCTTTCTGCAAAACGAAGTCAATGATGAGATAATGAGAACCAGCGAGGATTTCAAGCAACATGTATATCCCGGTAAATGTGACGTTGGAGCACAAAGTGAACAAGGAAATCATGAGTATCGCTTATTAAACTCAATCCTCTTTGCAAAAAAGTTTTTTTTTAACCCGATATCAGGCAGCTTTTCATGTGAAGATTTACTTTTAAAGAAAAGTTTTATATTTTATAAATATAGATTCATTCGGTAATCCCCTTGAAAAAGTATTCAACCCCCGCAGAAATTTTTAGTATCATTAATTGATGATTCCAAGAAGTTGAGGAAATTCCGGGCCTGTTTCTAAATATTTTTACTAAGTTATTTCGGCTCCAAATCAAATAATGTAAGGAGCTTTATATTAATTAATCAGATTAAGAATCGCTTTGTGCTGTACTTCGGGATTCTGTCTAAATCCTGATCCTGTTTGTGCTGTAAGTTTCCAAAGAGATGGAATTTCCTCGTTAGAAAGTCAATAATAAACCATTTCTTGAATTTTCTTCTATAATAAGATTCGTTACTTGACGTCAATATATCATAATTATATGTTCTTTAATTATCTAAGGACCCTCGTACTAAGAATTTAGAAAAACAAGGATAAGTAAAAAAGCTTTTTTTTTAAATTAATTTTTTCATTAAATAATAAAAGTAATTAGGCCCACAAAACGAAGCAGAAGGTTGGAAATTACGAAGTAATGCTGAAATATATCAAAATGCAGAAAATATATCAGATGTAATGAGAAAAAGAAGGTTGATGTTTTTTAGACATTTATATCGAATGCCTGATAGTAGATTGACAAGTAAGATTTTCAGATATCTGTGGGGTAAGAAATAAACAACAAGCTGGGTCAATGAAGTAAAAAAGGATTAAGAAAAAACAATATAAAAATAAAAGAAAGAAATAATTGAGAATACTTTCGGCAATGTATTGAAAATAGAAGGAATCCAAGACAGGAAAGTGAAAAGGACTGGTGCAAAATGGTCTGAGGACAGAAAGAGGAAACATGGTGAACAGATGAAAGCATACTGGAAGAAAAGAAAATAACAAGGGAGAATTGAAATTGGCACGTGGTTCTCTGCTGGCCCATTCGAAAAAAAAAAATAAGTAATAGAAAATTAATAATACATACTCCAAAATAAAATATGAAATGAAATCGAACCACTGCTCCCTCCCAAAACTCCTTTTTCTATATTGTGACCTTTCGATACTTCCGTCACTAATTTTTGATAACCAAGGTTTTCCTTTCTTAAAACCACTAAATCCATTTTAAAATTATTTTACGACTCATAATAAAAAATAGAAAATAATAAAATATTACTTAATAACTTCTATATACTTTCTCAGATTAGGCAAGTAGAAATAGGAAAATATCGATAGTTGATTTTCAAACTATGGGCAATATTCGATTATTTATATGAGATCTGCTCCAAAGGAAATAATAAAATCCTATGTTTGCTAGCTCATATGCTTCAGTAATGCATTCGTTTTTATGAAAAATTGTCGATTTTTTTGCCGTATTCGAAACCTTACAGCCTATTGTTCACTGAACAACCAATCAGTGAAATGGCTGTTGCTATGGACCTACATAAGAAAGACAAGGTGCAAATAACCACAGCTAATAAGAAGCCTGAAGATGGGACTAGGGTCCTAAAATATGTTGCAACATAAATAAGAATAAAATAGGAGTCATGCTAAAAAAGACTTGCAGAATTTTAATTACTGTAGATAAAAGTTAAGTCGGTGTATCGTTAAGTTAGGCTCGTCCTAACAGTGATTGACGAATATCAGCCCTACCAGAACTATAAAAAACTTCTTCAAAATGGCAGTCATCAGTAACAATTGTCTTATAAATAATATTATCAATATATATATATATATATATATATATATATATATATATATATATATATATATGTGGGTATGTGTGTGTTGTGTGTGTGTGTGTGTGTGTGTGTGTGTGTGTGTGTGTGTGTGTGTGTGATGTGTGTGTGTGTGTGTTTTAAAGGAATTTGGAATAAATTTGAGCTATTTTTAATTGGCATATTTTGGCATATTTTGCCATGAATGCATATTTTTACATGTTTTGAAATAAACTTGCATATTTATATACATATCCGGCATATCAGCATTTGAAATTTGAATTTTTTTGTTTCCAAGCGGAAAAAAAATGTTGATAAAAACCGAAAAATAGCTATAAGAACTCCCATTCTTTTTTTTTTTTCCGCCTAATCAATGCGTTTGTATGTGTCGAAGTGTTGATTCTTCGGTTTCAGCGAACTTTCAATCGTATTTGCTTCTCTTAGACTGTTTAATCTGATTAATTTATACATGATAATTTCTTTGATTAACAATTCCTCCTCAAGAGCCCATACTTGTAAAGGTAGCTTCATCGGTCTATATAATTTTTAATGGAAATAAATTATCATCGCGAATTTTGTCAAGAAACCAGTTACTAAAATTCAATCTCTTGTTTGACCAGTTCAAAAATATCTGAGAAACTGACTGAAGACTGATTTACGAATTATAATCCTAGAAGGAAGCCAAAATGTAAACAAATAAAAGAATGTAAAGGATAACATTAAGTGTTTACATATCTCACTGCCTAGCCTGACAATCTTTGAAAGGTGATAATCGCTATCTGTAACATTTTTGTTTTGTTTCTTTTTTGCGATTCTTTCTAAAACTAAGGAAAAAAAGAGCAAATCTCTAAAGGACTTTTTGTCTTTGATTTTGGTCTCCTATAAGTTCCTGAAGTTTTGCCATTTAAATTCGGGACACCCTGTATAAACACTAATTCCATGTTGAAAGTAGTGAAAACTTCATTTTCTCACACTAGGAAGGAGGAAATAGGAATATATCGATAAAGAAAACGCTGGTTTAATGTTTAAACTACTCTGTTACACCTTCTCACATTTGAGAAGAGAAAAAACTAAAATTTAATAGCCCTCAAGCTGTGTAAGAAAACATCTACATTATTATACTTTTTTTTTTCCTTTGTTGTTACAGTAGAAACTAACTATCAAAAGACCTTTCTATTGGTAATATTGGACTTTTTTCCTAAAATCTCTAACAATAATAGTTTTAATTTACTTCCAGGATCCAATAAATGGAAAGAGCTGTTTGTTTGGTAACTCAGTTCAAACAATGAAGACAAACATGAAACGGTCCGCTGGCACTAACAGTTGTCCTAGGACATATTGCCTCAAGAACTGTTAGTACTCGTGGTTCAGGCTCTGATTGGACACCTTTTATCTGCCTTGTTATTTATACAACGATTTTAACCCGGCGTTGGTCGCTAGGTGAGCATTTCCCTCACCCTTCTAAAAAATATTTAATAAGTTCGTCTGAATTTAACTTTTATCGCTGACCCTCAGTATAGCTGAGTTTAGGACATTTGCGAATAAGAATATTTTGTTTCTATGTAAAACGGATGCAGATTTTTACTGAAAATTGCGGGAAATCAGCAAGTTCCCACTCCTCAGTATCAGTTTATCTCTGGTGCAGTTTATCCGTGACATTTTACTAGGCGAGTTTTCTATTTTCTTTCGATTGATCAGTGATTATTTGAGTTCAAAATGAGTCGTGCATCTAGAATGCTTAAACTGTTGGATAAAAAGCCAGTTGAGAAAAAAATTGTAAGTAATTAGTTAATAAATCGTCGTGAATTATATTTATATTATTTTTCAATCATTACTAGGAATCTGAAATTTTCACTATTCCAGATTCTTGTTCGTGGCTGCTCGAAGCTTTACCAAATAGATCTGGTATAGGTGTGCCGAAGAAATAATAAAAGAAAAACGAAAAAAAAATTGTAAAATGTTCCAATTCGCAATGAACATACTACTTATACTTGTAATAATTGTATAGAAGTAGAAGAAAATGATCTAGATCATGAAAAACACATTATTATGTTAATAGTAAAATATTTAATTTTTGTTTTTTTTAGAATAAATATTTTTGTAAATTTTGTAAAAATATATTGTTAATCCTTAAACTACTTACTACAATTATAGGTACATTATGATGATACCTATTTACCATTTATAACCACATATTACATAAACTGCATTTTTAATGAAAATCAAAGAAGTGAGTGAAATAATAATCATTAAAAATAATCCGGTTAAAAATAATCATGGTACCTAATTCTTAAAACTATTTTTTAAAAGTTTATAAGTATTTAAATGGGTAGAGTGAGAAGAAATGGTAAATTTTTTAAAACTTGAATTCATATTTAAAAATAAGTTAAGCAAAAAATTAATTCATGTCTATGATACTTAACAGTATCATTATATATACTATAGAAAGATAAACAGTCATGATAAGGCCTTCAGAAGTAGCTCTATGGAGCCAAAAGTGATATTTGGAAACCCTAAAACGTAGGTGTAAACTCTTTAAGCAAACAAACACTGTTAATAAATAAGTAATTTGAAAGTCTCATTAATTTTATGTATATTTTTCCGATAATCAAACACTTTAATCTTACTTAAACATTAAGTTCACATTTAGTGGTTGCTTTGACTGTAGAATTAGTGATGTTTATAGTTTGGGTGCGCAATTATATTTTTAAAACCAATAAATTTATAGTTTTTGTTGTGTCTTAAAATATTGCTGCACACCCCCAACTATCATGATCATCTTTAAACATTAATATTTCAAAAATTTGACATTTCAAGTGAGAAACCCAAAAAAAAAGTGTTTGAACTTGAGGATTTGTGATTTTTTTATAGAGTATAGTAGTAAAAGGTTAGTGCCAGATATTGTTAGTGGTATCCGAAATCGGCTTTCGTGCTCGGTGAACCTTTATAATATCATAAATAAACCTTTTATAATGTTAACAAATTTTAAAAGAGCTTTGCAGTGTATTTATTAATGCCAAATTTGTAAAAAATAATAATAATTATTTCATTATGAAAATAAACTTAAAAAAAAAAGGAGTTAATGGTTCAAAATAAGAAATACAAAGGTTGAATAGAGAAGATATATTTAAGATGGCCCCGAGAAATAATAAGAGATATTTTGGAGGTCTTAGATGCCAGAGGGACAAACAGCCCTGAAAGAAGTGGACCAAAAGTAATATAAATCCATAGTTTCATATTTTTAAAATTATAATATTAATAAAATATACTCACTAATATTATCATCTTTACCTTATTGCCACTAATTAGGCTAGAATTGGTTAAATAATAAATAAATAACAATCAGCTTAGCGAATCCGAAGGTTTGATGCCGACACTACCAACCGTCGACTGCACACTTCCCTCCAATCCACTCCTCCAAAACCCAAATCCCCCAGGTCGGCCTTCACGTAATCTTCCCATCTTCGTCTCGGTATACCCATCGGTCGTTTACCTCCTGGCTCAACACTGATTATTTTTTTCGGAATTCGATCATTATTAAACCTATCATTATTAAACGACTTTACATGCCCATTTTAAGCGTCGCGCTGCTATTACTTGAGCTATATTTACCGGATATAACTCACGCAGTTCGTCATTGTGATGCCTTTTAAATACTCCTGTTTCTTCATCCTTTTTTGGGGCCAAATATTCCACGCAGTACTTTATTTTCGAAAACTTTAAGGCGTTGTTCCTCCCTTAATTTCAGCGGCCATGTTTCGCATCCGTAGAAAACTGTTGGTAATATAATAGTCTTATTATCCTAATTTTTAAATTTTTTGAGAGTAAGCGCGAAATGAGTAGTTTTGCAACCGAGAAATAACAAGCATTACCGGCTTCTAACCTAGTCCTTATTTCTTTTTGAATTTCATTTTTCCTTGATATAATAGACCCTAGATATTTGAATTGCTCAACGTGTTCAAACTTTATCCCGGAAATATCTTCATCACTAAAATGTACACCGTTTCTGCAACTAACCATATATTTCGTTTTATCGGTATTAATTACTAAACCAATTCCCGCCAAGCCCAAGCCCTCCGAATAAACTGAAAATGATTTAAAAAAATGTCAAACCCTGGAATACATCCAGCCGCCAAAGTCGTAGAGAGGAAGTCGTACTGACGAGACTCAGGATAGGCCACACCAGATTAACACACTCCTATCTTTTCACAAGGGGGGCTCCGCCCAGGTGCAAATACTGTTTTGGTATACTAACGGTGATACACATTTTTCAGGAATGTCCTTTTTTTACATCGCGCCTAAATAGCTTAGGACTAAATACAAACCTTCCAACAATCTTGGGAGACAACAATGAAAAAATAGAATTAGTGTTCAAGTTTCTGAAATTGAGTGGCTTGTTGACAGAAGTTTGACATAAAAGATAAATAAGCAATAAAACATAATTTGATATGAAAGATATCAATAAAAATAAGATAAATAATACAATACAGATGTGGAGAATAAAAAAGAAAGAAAATATGGCGTTAATAACCGATGCAGTTTTACGCCATTAAACTAAACAAACAAACAAAACCAATTCCGTTACCGGTTTTCATGAGCGTAGTATCGTTTAGTTTTATAGTTTTCTCGCTTTCATCGAAAAGTACCAAATCATCAGCATAACCAAGAACCTGACATTTACCACCTATCTCTAATCCTTTTCATGTAAGCATTACCTTCCTAAGAACGTATTCTAGTGCTTTGTTAAATAATACCGGAAAAAGAGAATCTCCCTGTTTTTAACCGGAATGTATCTCAAACGTTTCGGGGTAAAAAGTACCAATTCGGACTCTATAGAATTGGTTACACGGTAAATTATATGAATAAATCCAATAATTCAAATAACTCAGGTACTAATAGTTGGGAATATTTAGTGTCTTACATATCAGCTTGTAAGACAGTGTTGTAATAAAACATGGTTTTTGTTAGATCGGCAAGGAACTTTCATCCTTCTATGAGGTACTGTAGCTTTATAGTTTGTGGAATTTGCAACTTTTTCCAATATTACCTTAACTGGAGAGAGAGAGAGAGAGAACAAGCTGGTAACAAGGTAGCAAGTAGACTGGCAGGGGAGATTGGGACCTCATAAGCAGTAACAATTGGAAAAGAACATGAAGAGAAAATAGGATCCACTAACTAGGCGATAAAACATTTTATTGCGGCGGAGGTAGAGGCGATAACGATCCTCTTATTGCCAACAACTCTGACCTTTTGCATACAGGATGTAGTCCGCTCAGTCCATTCTCTGTGGGATCTTTGCTATGGTCTTCTCTGGTAGCCAATGTCTTTCTCGAAGGACTATGCCCTATCTGTTCATCTTAATGTTATGACCACAGTTGGAAATGTGCAGATTTCTATTCTAGTATAACTTGAAACATAACACCGAAGTGTTTTTTCTATTTAATAAGGCTTTTAATTTTGAAACCTCTAATTGAAAATCATAACGTAAAAAATGACATAATATCTTAAATAGCCACATTAATTAATTCAATTTCCAAACTTTTTTTTTTTTTAATACATTTATTGAAATTTACGACTGTACAGAATATATACATCAGGTAAATGTATTGACAAAGATTATAATGACATGTTAAAACTTGGAAAGAACTACTCATCAGTAGCACTTTATTAAAACTTCTACACTAGAAGGTCTCTAGGCCATCTTCGTTTCAGACGTCTCGGAGGATTATCAGGAATGGAGTGGGAAGCAAGTTGAGAAACTAACGGATTTGAGTGATTATGGAGCTTACTATAAAAGGATAGGTATCTGGTGTGGGCTAAATCAGCCACATATGGAACATTAAGATCTTTATGGATAAGTTTATTGGTGACAAAGTAAGGAGCATTGAGGATCTTACGAAGGATTTTGGATTGTAAGGTTTGAATACGAGATGAATCGGATGGTTTAGTGGAGCCCCAAAGCTCAACTCCGTACGCCTAAATAGGTCTAATCACAGTCATGAATATTAGTATTTTGTAATTAATTGGGAGCTTAGAACATTTGTCTAGTAAATGTTGAAGTAGTCTGAAACGACGGGCAGTTTCTTGTCGTGTTAGTCTTGTATGTGGATTCCAAGTTAGTCGTTTGTCTAAGTGGATTCCTAGGTAGCGGTTCAGTTCAACAGGGATTAGTGGAATATCATTAAAGGATATTGTAGGACAGGAGGTCGTAGGTTTACGACGAAGGGTAAAGGTTATTTGGTGGGATTTGTTTGGATTTATTTTGATTCTCATTTTCACACCATTCTTGAAGGTTTAGGATATGGGATTGGAGTGTTTGAGAGGCAATGAAGGGATCATTGTTTACTGATAACACACATGTGTCATCAGCGTAAGTGGTGAAGACAGTGATAGGATGAGGTGGGATGTCAGCTGTATACACCGTGTAAATTTGGTAAAGAGGGAAGAATAGGAAAAGTTATTATTAACTTTGAAGGTTCTATCGCTAAGATAGGAACGAATAATTTGGACGTATGTTGAAGGAAGGAATCTACGGAGTTTGTAAAGTAGTCCTGGGTGCCAGACCCGGTCAAAAGCTTGTTCTACGTCGAGAAAGGCTCCCGTGCAGTACATTCCGCGCTCCAATGCAGAGGAGACAACGTCCACCACACGATGACATTGCTGAATTGTGGAGTGTGATTTTCGGAATCCAAACTGGTGGTCTGGGATTACATTATGGGGATCTAGAATAGTATACAAACGTTTTAAAATTAGTTTTTCAGGGATTTTACCCATGATAGGCAAAAGTGAAATAGGACGGTATGAGGATGGGAATTTTTTCCAAACTTAAAATTATCAGCTTTATGTGGATTTCGGGACATTCAGGTATAGAAGTTAATTGTATCTCATTATATTAGAAAATAAGATATAAAAAGAAAATGAACTAAGTTAATAAGATACTAAAGATAATTAACTCACTATTCAAAAAACAATATAAATTTTTTTAAAAAGACGACTTACCCACAACTAATAAAATCGTAATAGTCTTACACACCTCAAATTTATGACACTGCTAAACAGAAAAAAAAAAAACGGACCTACACATACCTAAAACAATAAATACTTATGAGCGCATTACAAACTGTTTTATGATAAATTACACAAAGCCATAGATGAAATGGCCGTTCTCATGTCGAAGAATAACTGAGCGAGATTGAAAAGGACCTGGACGATGGATCTCCTCATATAAAATAAATCCAAAACTAGGAACGGATGCCACTGGCTACTATCTCTCCTCACCCTAAACATATAGTTTATATATCTAGATTACCACACCTGCTGATAGTAATTCTTATAATAAGAATTCATGAATTAATTGTCACTTCTATTAGAATTATTTTACATGAAAACTAGTTTTAAATGTTAAACATTCATCATCAGATTTCGTGCCTCCATTTTCTTATATTCAACAAAAATTAAACCTGGATCTATCAAAATATCCTAAGAAAACACAAAACCAGAAGAATACAGAAAACACTTTGACAATATCATCTCCTCCTTATCTGAACATTTATTAATATTCACAGATGGATCCAAGTTGAACACATCGAACATAGTCACTATAAATATAAATCGAACAACGCATAAATATAAATAACACAAACTTTACAGTGTTTATATGGTTAAAAATAATGCAATCCCTTTGACTAAATGATACGCCTTGAGCTCGAAACTCCTTGAATATGTTGTCCTGGTGTCAGACTCACTCACTCACGCTTTAAACTTCATAAACAACATGTATTCAGTTCACTTAGGAATACATTGCATTCTAGATCCGGTCAAGAAGCTTTATGAAGGAGGAACATCGATATACTTCATCTGGTCACCAAGTCATATCTGTACACGAGGTAACGAAATGGCTGATAAAGCAGCAAAAAAAGCTCTAGCCCTCCCAGGACGTGGAAAAACCTTTCTAACGGCACCAAACTTCCAAACATAACTAGAGAACCTCCAACCAAATGTGAAATGTGTGGCAATGATTTTTCAGTATACCATATGTTTAACGAGTGTCCTTTCCACACCAAATAAAAGATTGACAAAATCGTGAATATTTCGATACACCTCAATGGCGCTAGGAAGCGATGAAAAAATGATTGATAAAATAATAGTCCTCCTATACAGAGAAAAACTATTTCTTAAAATAAAGATAAATCTATAAAGATAGAAAGATCGTCTGAGCGTTGATGGCTCTTATGTTTTACGCTCGAAAAACCTCAAGCAAACAAAGAAACAGGCTTTTGCATTCCTTTGTTTGAATATTTTCTTTTTGTGCAGATACTTCGGCAATGGATGCAAGTTTCCTTAACAGGTAACAGAGATAAAGACATCGTAGGATGTGTTCCCTCTTACATCTTTCCCTCAATAATAATCATTAATATTATTTCTTAATCGTGCACCGATAATACATTACACTTGTTATCTGAGGACTATTTCAATTTGCACAATATGTTTCTGTTCCTACTTATCTCTCACCGGGATAATATAAATAAGCAATACAGTCGCACATGAGAGAACCCCACTATCGAAACGATGTTGAGGTGCGTCTGTTTATCACCTGCGTGTCATATCATTTCTCACGTTTTCATCAATTTGAACATTTTATTGATTTCATAAGTTTCAAATTATTAATTAGTCCATTCAATAAACACATTGTAGAGTGCATGAAATATGCCATAATTTTTTCTTCATAGCTTCGTTAGAAATAGTTAGAAGGTAAACATACTAAAAATTCCCCGCCCCTGGGGGTGAGCTAACGGAGGGGGTAGGGGAGATGTTCAATTTTTAGGTTTTTCAATTATATCTCGAAAACGGCTGACTCTAGAAAAATATGTTTAATATAAACATTAGAGCTTATTAAATTTCCTGTAAAATTGATTTTATATAAATTGGTCACAATTCTAACGGTTTTCGAGATATTCGTTATTGAAAATCGGTGATTTTCGGGAAAAAACAAATGTTACGTCACTTTTTTTTAAACACTTTTTTGAAAGAAACAAAATTGCAAAGCACTAAATTTAATTTATCTTCTTAATATATATAAATTACGTGTCGCCGCCTAGGGGCCGGCTAACACCTAAACTACTGAACCGATTTTAATCAAATTTGCAAACTTTTTCACGATCGTTTCTCAGAAAAAATGAAAGAATCAAAAGGACAAGTAATTGTTTGTGTTCAAAAAAAACTACTGCCAATCACTAAATTTGGAATTTTTAATTTTAGCAATACTAAAATCTAATGATTTTTAACTAATTCTTTATTGAAAAATGTATAATAAGTGGATAACAGTGAAGTTCAAAAATGGCGGCAATTGCCATCAACATGAGAGGTTAAAAGGTACAGTGTTACATAGAGGTGAACATTGATAGTATAATTTACTTATTTTCCATTAAATTGTTATAAAAACAGGTATATGGAGTGAGATATACCACATTTTAACACCATTTTCTTAGTTCTAGGTTTAGCAACAATAAAAATTTAAATGCACAGTGTTAGAAACGGGTTTTTCCACACTATCACATACTTTTATGGTTAGAAATTAAAATACAACCAGATCAAATCAATAACATTATTTCTGTCGAATGAAAATTATTACAAATCGAAATGCCGATCCTCAGCTGTTTAATATTGTGTGTAAAAATATGAACTTTGAACCTTTAGTTGTAAGCACAGATATTGCAGTTTCTTAATAGTCTCTGTCCATCTGGACACTTATGAGAGAGGGGGAAGCCTCGACGGGGGATGATGAAGTTATATAGAAAAGGACAAGCCATTTTCGTTCATGATCACTAACCGCGAAAACTATAGAACTATTTTGTACCAAATATAACTATATCATCTTCATAGTTCAGGGAAGGTTTAGCAATAATAAAATTTACATATTTTCTATTAAATTACTGTTTATAAAGCGATAAATATGTGGTGTGCAGTAAAGCGAGCGCCATTCAAGAGAGGTTACAATGATCTGGGGTTAGATATAGCTAGAAATTAATTATAAAGTTACTTAATTCAATTAAATTGTTATCCAAAAGCTATAAATATGTGGCAAGCGACAATAGCGTTTTAGTAAAACTAATGAACATATCTGAACCAAATTTTAACTACATCATCTTCATAGTTCTTGAAGGATTTACAATTAGAAAGTTTACTATAATAATAATTTATACTATTACATAAAAGGACAAGCCATTTTACGTTTGTGATCACTAACCACGAATACTACTAAAATAATCTGTACTAAATATTAACTAAATCGTCTTCATAGTTCCAAGAAGGTTCAGCAATATTAAAATCTACTGATTTTTAATTTATTTTTTATTAAAAAAAAGAAAATATGTGGACAAAATGAAGTTTGAAAATTGACCGAGAGGTGGCGAGTGCCATTCTACGCGAGAGGTTAGAAAAGAGCTTGAAATCGACGATAAAATTTACTTATTAAACAATAGAGAAAATTATTAAAAAAGATTTAAATATGGTGTGGGATATGTGGATCCCAGTGAAGCTTGAAAATCGACCGATAGTGTATAGCGCCATCCACAATAGAGTTAACAATGGTAAACTGAACCTATCTGTACCGACATCTAAATAAATAATTTTTATAATTCTAGGAAGTTTTTGCAATGGTAAAATTTAGACTAAAATTTAAATGTATAATTTTGAGAGGCAGGAACGAGGTTTTCCACACTGTCATATACTTTTATAGTTCGAAATCAACATATAACCAGATGAAATCAATTTCTGCCGAATACAAATTATTACTAACTCAAAATTTAGATCCTTTTCTTTTTTATATCGTGTGTAAAAATATGATTCACGGGCCTGTTTGTCGTAAGCACTGATAATGCAGTTTATTTTTCCGCAAGAGTTTCTTAATGGTCTTTATCCATCTTGATTACCAATTCATACATTAAAGTTAAAATTGTATGCCTAGGTACTTATATGTAATCTTCAACCACCTGATCAGTGCAATTATAACTAGATTAATAATTACTGCTAAAAAATCATTGAAAGTATGTTTACGGAAGTCTCCTTACCGATTCATTAGCTCTCCCACCTCCCTTCATTAGTTACACTGTCACGCCTGAGTAATTTTCTGTAAATATTTTAAAGGAAAGAAGATAGCAATAGAGGATGGTGTAAAGTGATAGAGGCCCAGTATCTCTTTAGATAATAAATCAGATCCTCCTATTTATTGATTTAGCTTCTCTATCTGTTTACTGCTTTGTTCAATAGTTGGAAGTTAATCAAAGCATCAAACTCCTAGCAATCACAAGTCACTTATTAATTCTCATCTCACTGTCTTCTGTTTTCCCTTCTTTACCGATTCATATCTTTGGATCCTACAGGTTTCACTGAATCTTCAAATTATTAACTGATACTTCAAGACGGGTTTAAATTTTAGAAATAAAACTAAAATATTTAAAAATTAAAACAAATTACATTTACATAAGACATGGATGGCGTACGAATCGGTCTCTGAAAAAAATGGCTTCAGTTCATTATTTTCATGAAATTAGTTAGCTCTAAAAAACAAATTTCTGAAGGTAAACCCATCTCTACATACCGAAAATACTTCAGTCAATTACATAATTCTTTTCTGCATGTTGAGGTTGTTTTACCTTTAAAAAAAAAAAGAACTAACTCTATTTATGAAAAGAACTTTTTGCAGAAACCAATTCATATGTCCTCCAACATACTTAGACATAATATCGACCCGTCTAACATCGACCGTCGTAAAATACTTTGGACTTTTTTATTTTCTTTAAATACTCGGTTAGACAATAGATTTTCTGACTTAAGGTGGGGTTTAGAAGCCGGAAAGGGTGGTTCCACATGTAGCTTCCAAACGCTGCGGCTGGAAGTTCATCAGTTCGTATTCTGGCTTCAGCGGAGTATATTGAGAAGAAAACTGGTGTTGTGATTGTTAATGGAGGAAGAGGAGTTCCATGTTATGAACAGATCAATTGACCCTATGTTTTCCCAAAGAAGAGAAGAAGGTTTTCTCTCTTCGTTGATTGAGCTACACCTTCAGAACGACTAGAAGAAATTCAATTAGATTTTATAATGTCTCTATATTTCTATTTCTCTAATGTACTAAAACGAGCCATTTTTAATAAAACTTTTTAATAAACGTGCGCTCAACGAGGCGTTATTATGAAAACTAACAAACTGTTGAAGACCAGAAAACAAACCAATGCTTGGAAGTCTCCATTGCTGTGAATCCCACGTTTTCCCTTTGGTGATATCAGAATATATAGAAAGAGAATTTATAAAACTCGCTGGAACCACAATTTTATAGTTTTTTTTTCAGATGATGTATAAAGTTCCCGTTTCTTTATTACTGTTTTGTCCAATGAACATTTTATTGACAACCCTATTTTCGTTAAATAATTTTTATCATGTAAGATATAGTATAATTATGTAAAATATATTTATATATAAATAAATTATGGTATTTCAACCTGAGGTTGTATCAAATTATTTATAAATGTAATAATTTGCCTTGCAGGTCTTCATCAGGGCTGAAATAACAAAAAATGGATGTGACCAAGATGAGACAAACATTAAAAAAAAAAAAAATTTTAATAATTTAAAAATGAAAAAGAAACAATAAAAAATATCTGTAGTCAATTAGATAATTGAATACAAAATAGTAGTAAAGTTTAGTCAAAGATACAGTTGTAATAAAATAATTAAATAATTTAAATTGAATAATACAAATTTTTAATTTAGCAAAATGTTTAAATTCATATTTAACATCTTCCACGCCTTTTAAATAAAAATTAAAAAAAATAGTTCGGTTTTTATCCACCATGCGCCCAATTTCATATGTTATATTAGCCACTGCCACTCTTAATTACTTTCTGCAAGTCATTATCCCCCTTTTCCCTGATTTTATTTTTTAACAGTCATTGTTAGTCAAGCCTTCATCTAGACTACTTCAGTAAG
Source organism: Euschistus heros (assembly GCA_003667255.2). Taxonomy (NCBI): domain Eukaryota; kingdom Metazoa; phylum Arthropoda; class Insecta; order Hemiptera; family Pentatomidae; genus Euschistus; species Euschistus heros. Next base: position 1,534,789 of record RCWM02000106.1, on the reverse strand, counting down.
TCCATTTATTTTAATTTCTCATATTTCCCCAACATCTTCCTTCGTTTATTGTTATGCCAACTTTATTATTTTGCTTACCTTTCTATCTTACCATTTTCCTTTTCATATAGATCCCTTATACCTTTTTTTAAATTTCTATTAAAAACATATGTTAATAAAATTGTTACATTGTATTAGTTTACAAAATTTTAAATTTGTATTATTCAAGTTAAATTGTTTAATTATTTTTTGCAACTGTATCTTTGACTAAACTTTACTACTATTTTGTATTCAGTTATCTAATTAACCACAGATATTTTTTCTTGTTTCTTTTTCATTTTTAAATTATTTTAATTTTTTTTTTTTTTTTTTTTTTTAATGTTTCTATCATCTAGGTCACATCCATTTTTGTTATTTTAGCCCTGATGAAGACCTGCAAGGCAGGTCGAAACGTTGGCACGCCAAAATATAAGTTTTTCATTTAAAACTGGCCGTGTTTATTCATCCTGACTGCACCCCTGACTATTTCATCTCCTTAGTAAAAACTCACAGTCAACAATACAATTATCATTATTTATAAATGTGCATTTAATATATCAAAACCTGAAAACTGTGTTGTGTAATTTTAAGAATTGTTTTTCAAAAATATCATATATACATATACATATACAGTTTAAAATGGTACAAGAAACTTTGGTGATGTGGGTTTGCATAGCAGTTCAGCTTCTCAATTTTCTGGCTGCGACTGGCTGCTCCATGCAGAACCCCACCAATACGAAGTAAGATGTAATAATAAATAACATTAATGAAAGGCACAGTGAACCCGAAGGCTCTATGCCGACACTACCAACCTCTGATCTTACTTCTCCCTAAAACCCACCTCATCAAAATCTAAATCCAAAGGCCAACCCTTACGAGATCCTCCATTCTACGTCTCGGCCACCTCTCGGACGTCAACTAACGGCTCAAAACTGATCAATGTTTTTGGAATTCAGTTTTTATTAAATCCAACTATAAAAACATATATTCATCCGACTATAGACGCCCGAATTAACTGTTTAAAGTTTAAACTTTCATCCAACTCTTACACGACAAACGTTATAATCTCCCGATTCACTACAAAAAACTCATCTATCTGTCCATAACAGACCTATGTAGACATACGGTGGACGAATTACGGGGTTCCACTAAACCATCATATTCTTCCAATATCCAATTTCTACACCAAGGATTTTGGATTTTAAGGATGTAAAAGGATTTTAAGAATAATGAGAAGAATTGGAATGTTTAGTGAAGCTGAACTTAGTAAAGCTCAACTCCGTCTGGGAGCTTTGAACGTTTGTATAGTAAATGTTGAAGAAGTCGAAAACGACGAGCAGTTTCCTGTCGTTTTAGTCTTGTATGAGTATTCCAAGTTGTACGTTTGTCCAGTTAAGAAATATTAAATAGAAAAGCAGTTCTATCAGGACAGGAAAGGAGGTGTGTAGACTGGGATTGTCAGCATTGAAAGACTCTTCGGGTTCATTCAGGCTTTTATTTATTCAATAATAAATAGAGTAAACCGAAATGGGACACGTTTGTTGCAGTAGTCGAAAACGACAATTAGTTTCTTGTCTTTTGAATATGGTACGTAAGAAAAAAAGTAATCTTCGAAACAGTTGCAAAAATAATTAGTGTAAAGAGTTTTATCCAAAGAATATTATAACGAACCTAAAGTAACTTTATAATGATAAGTTTAAAGTTATTCTACAACAGTATTGAATTCTTCCTTTATAGAGATGGAAATCTCTACTGATAAGTCTAAGCTAAATAATTATCCTCTTCTGTTGAAATAGTTATTAATTAAATCATTTATCTAAAGTTTATAGTTGCTAAAGGTGGTTCATAAATTGCCCACAGCTCACACCTATATAATGACAGCTGGCAGGCTCAAAGCCTCAATAGAGCTGAAACAAAGGGCTCTTATGAAAAGAACTCCCAGCGCTGTCATCGGCTCAATGGATGGAGGGCACTTCATCAGCTCATGTTATTATAATAAATAATAAAGGAGTGGGGGTATATAATTATATAGTTTGAATTAAGTCATTACAGTAAACATGTAACTTCACGTCTTTTCAGATATAGGAACCTATTACTTACGGAACTGGCTTTTGTTTTGTATTAACCTGGATATAGGTCGAGTTTTGTACGGAAATTCGTTCCTATGAAATAATAGATCGACTTATTCACGTGTAGACCTCTATTCGCAGTATTTTCACTGGTAAGTTGGCATGGAAAACTGAATTTTCTCTTCAATTTCTTGGATTATAAAAATAAATAAAAGTTTCGACTATTTTAAGTTATTTCCTTTAGAACTCAATATATAGAAATAAACAGATCATAGCTCTGAGAAATAAAGAATCACTAAAAAATAAAATATTTTTTAACATATCTGACTTGCCAAGCCAATCCAACACTTCAGCAGCAAGTCTTGACCGCGAATATTGTCGAACAGAGTTCATTGCGTTTCTAGAAAGTACAGCACTGTTTGCAAGGTCCCGTATCCAGCAAGTAACTTTATGTATGTTTTATAGACCAAGTTCAAGGGAACTGCAGTTCCTATTCCCAGGAAAACTGTTAAAAGAAATTAGTTAGGAATTTATTATTGTAGTTGTAGATTGAGTTTTTATTTGGGCGATCAACTACCAGGTTATTACGCCCTTTTCATTTAAATCGTGAAAATTTATTTTTCTTCTTCCTTTATTATAATTTTCGTATTATATTTTATCGTAAAGTGAGTGTTCTTTGAATAGATTTATAATTTTGTTAATAGAATTTCTGGAGTCCTCTAGAGCAAGTTCTGTCGATCGGGGTATTTTCTTAGTCCCAAAGTCTTGTTGATATAATATGCAATCTTCTATTATGTGTTTAATGGTCATCGGAGATTGACATCTTTCACAATGTGGTTGGGCCTCTTTTGTGATCAGATATGCGTGAGTCAGGTTAGAATGTCCTATCCTCAGCCTTGTTGTAACAACTTCTTCTCTTCTGTTACCCCTTATTGCGCTTGTCCACTGCTTCGTACTTTTTCTTATATTTCTTAGCTTGTTCGTCATTGGAGTTTCGAACCACATGATTTCCCACTTAGTTTTTACTTTTTTCTTCAAAAGCGCTTTAATATCATTTGGTTCATATATTTTTAGTGGTGCGGTATTCATCACAGAAGCTTCTTTGGCAGCTTTGTCCGCTGCTTCATTTCCAGGAACTCCGGAGTGTCCAGAGAAAAGTTACGTTTTTTTTATGGTTTTTTAATATTTCCAAATGACTATGGATCTTGTCAATTGTGTGGTTAGTTTTGCTGAAATTAGCTATACTTTGAAGTGCTGACATTGAATCAGTACAAATTAATAATTTTGAATGTCCAGTGTTGACGGATAAGTAAAGAGCTGTAAAAATCGCTTGCAGTTCTGCAGTGTGTATTGTTGTATAATACGGTAATTTATATTTGTGGGTTTTCCCATTCATAATTATTGCAAAACCAACTAATTCATTTTTTATGGATCCATCAGTATATATTATGTCGTGGTCTGAATATTCTTGTAACTTCTCGTGAAATCGAAGACTATTTAATCCTGTGCTCTTATGCTTTAAGCTTAGATCTATTTTATACTTCTCATATTTCCACGGGAGTAATTGAAAGCCACAGTCGGTTTGATCCAACGGCATATCATAAATTTCTTTTATAACTTCCTTTTGTCTGATTGCTGAAGGGGCGTTTCTTGTATTAATTTCGAAATTTCTGATACAGCGGGGATGAAATATATGATGGTAAGCTGGTTTAGTTAGTTGAAGTTTAAGTTTAGTAATATAACTGTTCATTAGGTCTTGTCTTCGAAATTGCAGAGGTGCTATGGAGGCCTCAGCACAGAGGCTTTCTATTGGGCTTGTCCTAAAGGCACCTGTGGCTAATCTTATTCCAGCGTGGAGTATAGAATCTAGAAGTAGGAGACGACTTGTTTTAGCTGAAGAATAAACCACACAACCGTAGTCTATTTTAGACCTTACTATGCTTGTGTATACATCGACCATCAGCATCGACTTTCGGTCCGCTCCCCAAGAGGTTCTTGCTAATACCTTCATCAATCTAAGCCTCTTGAAACATTCTTCCCTCAGGTATTTTATGTGATCTAACCATGTCAGTTTGCTGTCTATTACCAAACCGAGAAATTTGATGTTGTCGCAGAATGTTAAATTATTTTCGTACATAAAAAGCTGAAACGGGGCTTGGGTTCTTCTTTCTTGAAAATATCACGCCTCTAGTCTTTTCTATGGAGAATCGAAGATTTTTGCTTTCAGACCAACTCTGTAATTTGTTTAAAACATTCTGTAGGGTTCTTCTCATCCACTCGTGATTCCTAAATCTTAAAAAGATGGCTAAGTCATCAACGTAAAGGAATGCTTTTATCGACCCAGGTATTACATCCACAATTGTGTTTATTGCAATCGCAAATAGTGTACAACTTAAAACACTACCCTTAGGAATTCCATTAGCTATTTTTTTACGTCTAGAGATCGATGTTCCTACAGAGATCGAGAATTTATTATTCTCATAAAGGTATTAAAATACGTTTCTTTCACATTTTTTTTAATTAGGAAATAAAGCTGCTGAAATTGAAAATATTTATCATTTTACCTTTTCCGACGATACGGTCCATGAAGGACCTTTGCATCCTCAGCTCTTCTAAATCGTGTCACTCCCGACATCTTTCAGCCACCATATTCTAGGTCTGCTTCTTTCGCTTGTCTCGTCCGGGCGTCCTTCCATTACCTTCCTTGGGAGTCATTCCTTGTTCATGCTATGCACATATCCCAACCATCGTATCCTTTCTTTTCTTCTTTGGTTGGGTCATTCATTTTTCTTTGAATTCATCTCTCCTACATATTCAGGTTCCTATCCTGTTGCTTTGTGATGGTCCACGCCTCAATACCATACTACTGGTTGAAGAATTGTCTTGTATAATATAACTTTGATCTTTCGGGAAACGAATCGGTTTAAGAAAATTTTCTTGAGTTACCAATAGTACTTGTTGCCATTTTGGCAGTGAAAAAACAAAAAAAAATGTTTTTATTACTTATTTATAAAGATTTAATCTATTAATTTTTGCTGTGCTAATGTTCATAATGTTAACCCTTTTTAGAGCACAGTGTACAACAATACACCATAATTCCATAGATTATTTGGAGGTGCCCCATCATTCAAAAACATTAAAGGAGAGGAAAATATTGAGACCAAGAAAGGCTGACGAAGGTTTTAAACTTAAAAGTAATACGGAAATATTAAGTGATGCAATGAGGAAACATAGACTGACATTTTATGGACATTGTATGAGAATGGATCAGAGAAGACTGAAAAAAAAAATTTTCCAACACAGCTTCAGAAATAGAAAAAGAATACAATGCTACTGATGGTAGAAGAAGATATGATGGTGGCAAATATACAGTGGAATTTAGACAAATTTCGGACAGCAGTCAACAGAATCAAATTTCCGGAAATGGTTAAAAAACAATTTAATAGACGGTGATCAGATGAAAGGAGAAAACATCAGGCAGAGGTAATGAAGAGATATTGGAAAGAACGGAGGAGCAAGGAATGAATTGTTAAACGTGGTCCACAGATTTATTCAATATTAGACTAATAAGAAAAAACAAAAAAAACAGTGAATTAAAAATTTTTAAATATGTATGCTTAACGCAGTGGTAGCCAACATTCTCCAAGCATGCGTATCCGACAATGGGAACTGAATTCTTACAATTGGAACTGTTTTTATGCTTTTATACACTGAATTCTTTTTATCTAGAATAGGTAATAAAGATTCAATATTTTAATTAATTTTTAGCTTTGTTGAAGGCGAAACGTAGCTAATATATGAGCATTATATATCTTAATATGAACAAAATGAAAAATGACTTCTAACCGAAATTTAGTACTAAAAAATTACTTGAAATTTCTATTTCAGTAGCGGTAAACTTAGCAGTGAATGCTACCGAATCCGTAGAGGTGCAATGAAATTCTGGTTGAAAGGTTTCTTAGAATAGGGCCCTTTTATTTGATTCTGTATTCGCAGAACTAAGGAAAATTTCTATAGGGTCAATCGCATTCATAGCCCTTTGCTCCTTCAACTAGGCTTTTCTTAGGGAAAGTAGTTAATAATAATACGAACTATACATTTGTATATATCATCTGTTATGTCGGGTTTGTGTCTGTATTAAATTAAAAAGGGAAGCCAGTCAGAAACTACTTGCCTCACAAATTATATTTATTTACTTATTTAGCTCAACAACCCGCAGGCGAGTCTTGGCTCCCACCAACAGCTATCGCCACGCGTCTCTGTCATAGGATGCCGCCAACCAATCCCTTACTCCGATAGGCCTACAATCCCCTTACAAACAGCCCGACCACCGTAACCTGGGTCTCCCAACTCTAAAATAAATGAAATGAATGAATGGGTTTCCCAACTATAAAATGAAAAATAACACATAAAATCACCCCAAGAACAAATACGACCAAAGCGGGGATTTATGCTTCAATTTGAACCCCCACAGAGAGCCTAGTTCGGTGGAGCTTTTTTTGAAAGATCAAGTGAAATGAAGAAAGTTAGACTTACGAGGCAGCTAAATTTGAAAATTCCTGGCAGGCCGACATTAAAGAATAAAAATTGCTCATGAACATCAATAATAAAGTTCAAAAGGTTTTGCATTATTGCGGCAAAAAATTTAGTCTCACAAAAAATTATTTTAAAAGAACTTCAAAACCGTTTAGGTTTAGGACAACTTCAAGGACGTGTGCAGATCCTGGTAATGAAATAATAATAAACATCAGTTCCACAACCTTATACTACATTTATTTATGTATTCAAAAATAATGAAAGTGTTAAAATAAACTGGGTAACTTTGTCACGCATCCGACTCCAAACTACCGAGATCGAGTACGGCAGACAGAAAATTTATTTTCATTTATCTCAGCCGTGAGTTTACACTGGGATTGGGGTATCCTCCTAGGGACAACTCGCCTCAATAAATGGAGGAAAATCCGAGTGGTTGAGCGTGGATTATTCTTGTTGTTCTTGAAACTATACTTTCTTACCAATCACTTGAACCCAAGACCCTGCATGAATTATATGTAGCATCACCGGTTCAAGAAATTAACATAATCTATCAATTTTCTTGGATGTGTTTTCCGCAGTTGCGAAGAAAATAAGATTATATATAATCTATCTTATTATATAAAAGGACCAGCCATTTTTCGTTTGTGATCACTAATCCAAAAAAATACAGAATTATTCTGTATCATATTTTAGTTACATCATCTTAATTGTGCAAGGAAGGTTTAGCATTAATAAAATTTAATGATTTTCTATTATATTTTTATTTAAAAAGTAATAAATATGTGGTTCGCAGTGAAGTTTGAAAATTGACCGTTAGATGACGAGAGCCAAGGTGCATTGTTATCTAGAATATAAATTTATAATAAAATATACTTATTTTCAATTAGGTAAACTGTTATTTAAAAAATCTATAAATATGTGGTATAACATGTGGATCCAAGTGTAGTTCAAAAACCGACCGATATGTAATTAGCACCATTTTGCAATAGACTGCAATGGTAAAACTATTGTACCCAGTTGTATCAAATTTTATCTACGTTATTTTCATAATCGTAGGAAGGTTTAGCAATGATCAAATTTACCATAGTAAAAATTGAAATGTACTGACAGAAATGATGTCTGCCACAATGGTATATATTTTTATTTTTTAGAAATTTTTTAGAAATTAAAATCCAACCAGATGAAATAAATGAAATTATTTCTGACGAGTGGCGCAGCCAGGATTACTATCAGGGGGGCTGGGTTTATATACATGTTTAGTAAAGATCTTGAGGTTCAGTCAATAAATAAAAACAACTATTTTGGCGACGTTTCAAGACAAAATTGTTCTTATAATCATGCCAATGTTACTAGTGGATATGGTATCGACTAACTAAAAAATTATATATATCTCTATATATATATATACATATATATATATATATATATATATATATATATATATGAATAAATTTCTTGACTGTTACTATTAAATGTTTACTAAGGTTCTTGAGGTTCAGTCATAAAATGAAAAATCAACTATTTTGGCGACGTTTCGAGACTATATTGTTCTCATAATCATGCCCTACAGTGAAAAAAACAGGTTACAATAAATTATATAAGTTATACAAGTTATTTCAAAACATAAAGTTAGCTACAGTATAGGTAGGTATATAACAACATGTGTAGGGTAATACAAATATATATAATTACAGAATATAGAGGAGTATGAAGCTACTTACAATGTTACTGGTGGATATGAATAGACTAATAATTCTAGTACACAACTAACCTGGGGGAGTGAGTTTAAACAGACAGTTACCAAGGGTTAGTGGGGAAAACCCTATTTCTTGAAAATTAAGTTAAAAGTTAAGTTAAAATCTTAACACCTGTTATTCCAACTTAATACATTCAGACAAATAATATTCATTTACATTTTTATACATCATACAAATCATTCTTCCATTTATTAGTATATTACACTGAAATATTTTTGTACCTGCACCTTTGGGAATACCCACACGGTCCTTTTAACTTAATTTTTAAGAAATAGGGTTTTCCCCACTAACCCTTGGTAACTGTCTGTTTAAACTCACTCCCCCAGGTTAGTTGTGTACTAGAATTATTATTCTGGGTTACCCACTTTTACATTCACAATTAAAGATTGGATGTCCCGTGATAGTCCAGTCAAAGAGTGCTGAAATGAGGGGTGAAGAGTGCATGAAATATGCGATAATTTTTGACTTCATAGCTTCGTTAGGAATAGTTGGAAGGTAAACATAATAAAAGTCCCCGCCGCTGGGGGGGGTGAGCTAACATTGGGGGGATGGGAGAAGATCCCAATTTTGTTTTTCGATTATATCTCGAAAATGGTGGACTCTAGAAAAATATGTAGCAGATCAAAATTAAAGCTCATTAAATTTTCTATAAAATTAATTATATACGTATTCGTAGAAATTCAAACGGTTTTAGAGATATACGATATTAAATATCGACAACTTTAGAAATAAAAAAAATGTTTACCTCTTTTTTGTTAAATATTTGAAGCAAATACCAGAAACGTAGATATGAAATTGAAGTAAATTTAATGCTTTACAATTTTGATACTGACTTTTTTCTGAGAAACGATTGTGGAAGGTACTAGAAACAAAAGTTTGACAAAAAGTGAGGTGACATTTGTTTTTTCCCAAATATGACCTATTTTTAATAACTTATATCTCGTAAACGGTTAGAATTACGACAAATTTATACATAATAAATTTTATAGTAAAGTTAATAAGCTTTTATGTTTATCTGAAACATTTTTTCTAGAGTCAACAGTTTTCGAAATATTATGGAAAAACCAAAAAAATGGAACAGCTCCCCTCCCCCCACCGTTAGCTTACCTTCTAAGTATTCCTAACGAAGCTATGAAGTCAAAAATTAGCGCATATTCCATGCACTCTACAATGTGTTTATTGACTGGACTATTATGCTTTTCCGTAATCTTCAAACGACTAAACAGTGCAATTTTAGCCAGGTTAAAAATTACTCCTATTGGTGAAAATATCATTGAAGAAATAGTGCTCTTTTGCGTACTTCAATACAAGATTTTTATCGATAGACAAATTAAACTTTAATTATTAGTTAAAGCTCTTTATTCTTTTCTTATGAGGACGGGCGAAGCCGCGAAGGGAGGTGATAGTATAAAATAGAACTAAAATAATAAGAATTAATACTGTATGTTTGGGGTTTATCGGTTGAGATTCCGGTCACTCTATTAATGGTGCTTAGAACACCTGCAATTAGTTAAGAGCTGAGCTGTTGTTACGCGGTCCTAAGTAAACCAACCCGTCGATTGGGGCGTGATAAAGACCTTTCCCTTCCAAACAGCGAACTTAAAGGGTATTCGGACTGTTTACCAAATGTTCTCATGCAGCAATCACCATTCTTATATAACTTGAAGAGAAATTAATAATGTTAATTCTAAAAAGAATTTTATTATAATATGTTTTATTCTCAAATTAAGGGCAACTTTCAGGTGGAGAATTTCTAAAAAATTACCTGATACGAAAATTCATGCAAAAATTCCTAATGACTTTGATGATTGAGGTGCCCAAAACGTGTCTTGCAAGAATTAAAACTGATCTATGGGCTTAAAATCAGTAATCACTCACTTTGACTATGGCTGCAACTATATTTCCTGGGTTCATTCCTCTATCGGGTCACTCATCACCATCGCCCATCCTAGATTTATAATCTTTTGCAATTTAAGTCTTCCGTCTACTCCCAATTCACATCAAGATCAAGTGCCTCTGACCTATGCTTACCATTCCATCGAACATCCTTATACCAGCATTCCTTCCTTGCCCGATCCGCTACCCTCAGGAACACTCTCCCTCCTGAAATAAGGCATGCTCCTTCCTTAAGTTCATTTAAAATACTTCTTTTCAAATATATCTCCTCATATCCCAGTTAGACAGTTGTCAATATAAATAATAATTAACATTTAATTTGGTCAAATTGAATAAATCTGATACCGATGAATTAGTTGATCAATTTTATTTTATATAATAATAATCCTTTATTTGTTCAACAAAGGTACGTGATCATTTCTTTTATGAACATTCAATTTTTTTTTTACTCTAATTGTTTTTTTTCTTATACAAAGAAATATTCACTTCACTTACGTATTAACTTGACAAATCATTTATGTATGGTTGTGTGTATGGGTATATAAGTGAATATGTGCAGTATATATAAATATATATCGTGGTATCAGTAAATATATTCTTCATTAAATGTACATATAGTTATAGTTTATTTTCTGTATATATACTTTCTTATCTTCTCATAGTTATTTTATTATTTTCTTTCATTTCTTCTTTTTATTTTATTATATAAGTTCTTTATAAAATTAACTGTATTTACATAACTCATGTCCCTCATATATAAATACCTTTGTATGAAATTATAAGTATACCATATATTAAGTAGACCATTGTACTACTTTATGATACAATTTTGCTATTCTTAGGGGACAATACATCCCAGAATAAAGATTATTATTTCATTTCATTTCAATCACTACGGGAAAACAAAATTACCGTAGGCTTTTAAAAATCCATGGTAATTTTACGTTTCCTGCCATGGTAATGACATTTCATGGTTCAAAGTCACTTATATCAATGATTGATATCTAATAAAATAACCAATATATTATTGATAAAGATTTCAAACTTTATATGATGAGCTAATATGAATATGATACCTTAGATAAATACGCCAATGATAATTACACTTTAAAAGGCAGGCACCTGTTAACCGGTTTTAACTTTTATGCACGGTAATTACGATATAATTAAGGGCAACGTAATAAATTGTCTCAACCAGAATTTAGGCATGATGTATACAATACAATATAAAATTTAATTTCATCTTAAGTTTAATTAAATTTCATCTTTCTACTTTATAAAAACAATAATGTATTGTTTGATATTCTGTAGTAAGGTTTTGAAAGACAACCTAATATTGTGAATATTGAATTTCAGGACAACAATGGTAATTAACAAATGGCACTTTAGTTAACTTAATATGCCGAAAATTATAGATCTAAAAGCATTAAAAGATGTTTTTTCATAAAAAAAGAATGTATTACTAAGGGTATACGCTTGCAAACATACGATCTTATCATAATCACTAACTGTAATACGTTTTTAATCATTTCACCTCTGACTTCATTAGATATAAACTGCAAATAACAAAAAGAGGGCCACTCATCAAAAGTTAGGTAACAATCTTTTGTAACCTTCATTCTGTATTTTTTCAATCGTTTGTTTAATACCTTACTTTTTTAGTTTATCTGCGATGTCCTGACTCATGACTTCAATACGCCTTGTGACAGTCGGACGAGATAACTGAAGTTCTCTAATAGCAGACATGATTTCTGTTTTATTTTTAAAATCTCCAAATAAAGTCTCACCCGCTTCAATAAATGCTTCCTTCACCACCGATCCATCTTCAAATGGTTTCTTGTGTTTCGCCAAAATATGAGATATTTTAAATGACGCGATCGTAGCAGCTTTTGATTGTTTGGCTGGTCTTGTGAACATGGATTGTTCTTTTTTCAAACAAGATATCAAATCACTTACTTTTCGTTTTCTTAATTCACTCGGTAGCGGAAAATCCTTTTCATAGTTTTTATGAACCGTTTTATGATGCCTCTCTAAGTTACCACGCTTAGGTATTGCAACTGACGCACGACAAATAACACAAATGCACTTACCCTTCACCATACAAAAGAAAAAAATTCTTCCTCCCAATCCTTATTAAAATGATACGTTTTAGATTTAGACTTATTGTTATTGGTTATAGTATTTGTTTAAGAAAAAAAAAATACAGCAAAAGAGATTTGAGTAAAAAGTCTTTTTTTTTTTAGCTAAACAAAAAACATTTACAATATACAGGAAGAGTACCTCTTAGTGTAAAAAAAAAATATACTGGGTGAAACTAGATCGAAAATGTATAAAAATGCTGCAGACCTCACCTTTTTATTCCAATCCATTGCAGATACATAATAAATCAAAGAATTTTTTGAGGAAACCACGTTTTATACCATAAAAGCTGTAATATCTCTATTTTGTTTACATATTTTTCAAACTTTGACCACATTTTCAGGTTTGACATTAAATTTCCTATAAGAACAGAGTATATGTAACCTTGAATTTTACAAACTTGGCACCTAAAGAACAGCTTGATCTACACCATTTTTTAAGGAAGTTATAATGTCTTATATTACTTCAACGCTCACCGTTTTTTGAAACAACTATTTACAAAACTGCAAATCTTAAAAAAAAACTTGCAAATTTAATCAGTTTTCTAATGATATGTTGAACGTAATGATTTTGTTTCGATTTCATAGAGAAATTTACTTTTAAACCCGGAAAAACGCGGTGTTCTCTTTTGGTATACAAATTAGTTACTTCTGTAAATAAAACATCGAGAGATGTGATGTATATCGTTGGTTTATACTTGTATTGCTTTCGAATAATGTGGAGGAGCACCATGGTTTTGGAAAGCCATATTCTGCCAAACTTCAGAAGGAATATCGTGATGAAGTTGTGGTAGGATATTTTGTAACAAATCTTAGTAATTCTCATCATTCAATCTGTTGGGCAAACTATGATTTTTCAACACTATTCGACAGCAATACAAAGATGAATAAACCAAAAATATACATGGATAGGTAGAAATGCCTTCCCCTGTAAAAACAGACTCATCTGCCCATAAAATTCACCTCAAAAAGTGATATGTTTATCTGGACTAGACGAACGCAATTGACGTTGGAGTTTGTCCCAAACAGGTGTAATTATTCATATTATCAATAAAGTAAACAAAATTATAAAATATTTTAAATTAAGTGGTCCATTTCAATTTGTGATCAGTTAAGATCACAACTCTCGAAGGATACTGAACTAAATTCTTTATCACTTTCAGATAAAGATTACGACAGAGAGCAGCACTATCATTGAGGATATTAGGACCGGAACGATGGATCATAACCCGAAGCACCCAAGAATAGGATCAATGAAGCACTGGATTATATTCCTCCATGCGGGGATATCTTCAATGGATAGACTACATCTGCTAAGTTTTCCAGGTTCTATTTCAGTACACTACGTTGAAATAGAAGTTACTGGTTTGTGTTTTCGCTAAAATCACTTACTACAACACTAATACATCAATTAAATAATAAAAGCATTAAACAATTTTAATTTTTTTTTTTTATCTATTATTTAAAATCCCCACCTATAACTCAACTCGTAATAATAATCGAATGCAATGATAATAAAATAGTATAGCTTTGAAGCAGGTCACTCAGCGAAGATTCCTGAACCAACTCCTTTACAGCCTGGTATTATCTGGCTTTATGTTTATGTTTTGTACAAGTAGTACGAGCTTGGAGTTTGTTATGAAATCATTTACATGAAACCTGGAAATTATCCTTCACTGTTGGTAGAATTAACTAAATTAAAAATAATTAACTAATAAGAACCTATTTTTTTTAAATTAAAATATTTTTTTGAGAAAGTATAACAATCTGCCTCAAACTGAGCAATAACTAATATACGAGGGTGAATCAAATATAAACGGTAATTTTCAAAATTATATTTATTGAATAATATTATACAGAAACTATACCTTCAACATTTTTTAATGTAGTCTCATGCATTATCTACACACTTCTGCCACCGATTTGGAAGCTTGAATATTCCCTGTTCATAAAAAGACTGAGGGCGAGTTTTTAACCATTCGCGCACGTGCTTTTCGACGTCTTGTTTTCAAATCGTTTTCCTCCAAGATTTTTTGAGGCGCATCGTCACATGTGATGAGACGTGGGTCCACCATTACACCCCCTGAATCGAAAATGGCAAGTAAGGAGTGGCGAAGGAAGGATGAAGGCTGCCCAGTGAAAGCCAAAACTCGTCTCTCAGCCGGAAAAGTTCTTGCAACAGTATTTTTTGACTCAAGGGGAGTTCTACTCATTGATTTTCTTCACGATCAACGAACAGTGAATGCGGCTTACTACTGCCAGGTGCTACAGTCAGCAAAAACCAGTTACCGGAACAAAAGACGAGGTGTGCCCATTAGAGATGTCATCCTTCTCCATGACAACTCAAGGCCTCACACCGCATTGTTGACAAGGGATAAATTGGAAGAAATGGGCTGGGAAACTCTCGAACACCCTCCTTAAAGTCCAGACCTGTCCCCTTGTGACTATTTTTTGTTTGCGCCCCTGAAAGAATCACTTGGAGGAAAACGATTTGAAAACAATGAAGACGTCGAAAAGCACGTGCGCGAATGGTTAAAAACTCGCCCTCAGTCTTTTTATGAACAGGGAATATTCAAGCTTCCAAATCGGTGGCAGAAGTGTGTAGATAATGCATGAGACTACATTGAAAAATGTTGAAGGTATAGTTTCTGTATAATATTATTCAATAAATATAATTTTGAAAATTACCGTTTATATTTGATTCACCCTCGTATATGGCTTTATGGATCCATTCACACAATATGTACAATAAGAAATATATGAAAATAAAATAAAAAACAAATAAACTCATAAATTTCATAATATACAATATAATAAATACAGTGAAAAAAATGCGATAAAATAAAGTAAATTAAAAAATAAAAACAGTATTAATAGTATCGTAAACAAAAATAGGATGAAGTAAAAGTTAAAAATACAATCATAATCTATTTATCACATAAACTTACTGAAGGGGAAAGAACTGGAGGTTGTGAGAGTGCTTTACTACAGTCACTAGATCTCGAGAGTTATCGGGGTGTATGGAGCCGGATAGGGATTGTGCTAGTAGATTTGGATGGTAAAAAAATGCTTCATGAATTTTTTAAAACTGGCAGGCATGGATTCTAGGACAGAAGGTATACGTAGTAACGTCCATAAGTTCCCGGCTTGTCCTGATTCCCCTACTTCAAACGTGCCGAGACCTGCACGTCTATGCAGGTCCATGCTTGCTCACTCCATACCCATCGCCCGCACTTCCTCAGTCCTTCCAGTCAGTGTCCAGCTTTAAAGGAAACTCCCCCTTTTTACATTGTTCGAACTCTAGTACTGTGCGGTTGTTATATTTTTGTAAAGAGTGTCACTGCGCAAATTAAAGAGCGCTTGGATTGTTTATACGGGCAGTCCTTCCCCTCGAATTCCATAGTGAAAGATTGGGCAAAATTATTTAAGGGAGAGAACGTCTACCATAGAAGATGAACCGCGTCCCGGTCGCCCATTGGAAGCTGTCTATTCTGAAACAATCCAACTTGTGGAACCTAAATTGCTGTCTGACTGCTGCAACTGAAAATGAAGGAAATAGCAGCGAGATTGGGGCTTTCAAAAACAAGTGTTTTGAGGAGCATCAAAGAACATTTGTATATGAACAAGGTTAGCGCAAGATGGGTTCCAAAAATTCTTTCAGCTACTCAAAAACAGGAACGAGCTCATTGCTGCAATGAATTTTTACGCGCCTTTCCAAGCAATTGTTTTAAGCAGCAGTGGAAGAACATTTTTTTAACAAAGAAGAATATTATTTTTTTCATAGTATAGAAATGTTGCCAAAGCGTTGTATTAAGTGTGTTGAACTTTAGGAGAATATAATGAAAAACAGTAAGACCAGTTTTTTCTTTCATCTTTTATTCTATCCCAGGCCAGAAACTTCTGGGCCTTACTACGTATTTAGGTCATTATGTCAGGTTTTGTTGGAGACATAGTCTTTATGCTATGTTAATCATGTAGAGGACTTAAGACCGGCACATGTATACTAAATGATTTATAATTGTAAATATGTCAATAAAGTGTTATTATTATTATTATTATAGTCTTCCTTGTTGGATACATGGGCTTCCTTACTTTCTGTTCTACTAAACCACCCTGCTTGTTCCCTTTCCACGTTCAAGGGAACAGACGCTCACTGGCTGTCATACACTGGTATGTAAATATATCACTATTGCATACTATCTGATATATTCTATACACTAATTGCTAGTGTATTATTGCGGGATGCAGTTAGTAAAAAGAAAAAACACGTCCATGTTAAAATAAAATTTAAAACAATGACTGTCCCACAATGTACCCTAAACCATCTTCTCCTGTATTTCTTACATTCGACTAATATTGTCATTATAAATTCTTTATGATATGTAAAATTAGATTGATATTTACTTTTTATTGGCTGAGATGTTTGTAGTTTAGTTGCTTGAGTCTCTATATTTGGTATAATTACATTTATCAGCTTATCCTCATGGATTTTTGTTATTGAAGAAAATACGATAGGAACAAGATTGAAAAATCATGTTTACAACTAATCGATATAAGAGTGTTCTACCGCCGACTATCCCCGTCACGTATCTCATAATCCTCCCTTCTTCACTTCCTATCCCTCCCACCACTCCCCAGGAGTATATATTAGGTTTGTGCCCTTTCTAATATGCCGAGATGATCGAGGTGTTTGCTCCGGGCTAACACAATTTCCTGATGGATCGAAGTCTGCGGTAACTTTTCAAACAACTTCACTTTATTAAGGTAGCAGGGAATTCAAGGTAAGGGTCTAGTTACCTATCACAAAGGTATCTCTGGGGCCTCAAAAGGATAGGATAAAATAAAATGAAACAATTCATAGAAAAATTATATTGGCAAAAACTCCTCTTTATCATCAAAACTTTAGTCCCATCATCAGACTGAAAACAGTATTCATCAAAATGTCATAACTATGTAACCATTCAATTATTAATTTTAAATTATTACCATTAATTAAAATATGAAATTGATTTGTCTGAGTGTAAATTATTCAAGTAAACAAGAATTTTTTTTTTTTTTTTAAATTAAAGGCCCCCTTGAGCCTGTTGAATGACGAAAGTATAACCTAGAACATGTGTCAAAAAAAGCCCCCGGACTGTGAAATAGAGACTTAAAACATGACTTTCTTCATTCAATCCAAAAGACGGTAGGTCCTAGTCACAAATGTTATATAACAATAAACATTCTCCATTATATTTCTAATAGGGGAACAATCGGCCAAGTTTCGATCCGAGCCCAAAACCAGCATTACCAATTAAAAAAAAAAAAAAAAAAAAAAAAAAAAAAAAAAACCAAAAACTTCGGTGGAACGAAAAACTTGGGCGATTCATTTCGTTCCAAAACGGTTCAAAGCTGGAACCAGCTCCAAGTTCAACTACTAGTTGCAGTTTTTGGACGTCCCGAACGTTCATAATCCCCCAAGCTCTTACTGCCATACACTCGAATCCACAAGTCCCTCAACTTGCCTCACACTCCATTCCCTATAATACTTCAAGGTGTTTGAAAAGATGACCAAGAGCACTATTGAAGTGTTAATAGTGAGTAGTTCTTTACATGTTAATCACATGTCATTGTAACCTTTTTCCTCAAATTCACATGTTCAATATAATATCAAATATAAATAAAATATAGTTGTAAATATCAATAAATAGATAAAAACAAATTTCCAACTTTACGGCTTTAAAAGAAGTAGTTCCTTATTAAGATTACATTAACTATTCATTATTATTCTAGATCAATTGCATAAAATAAAGAAAAAGTAATTTAAGAAGAACTAAACACTTGTGGGTTAACTTGTTTGCTAATGCTGCTCTGGAAAGTTGAAGTTGGAGTTTAATACTATGCATGGAACTGCATATTGATTAACTGCTCCTAACTTCAATCCACGGTTAAAACTTTCTAATTGGCAATGTATCCGCTTTGAGTGGCAACGAATCCCTTCATTGACTTCAAAGTATAGCTTATATGTATAGTTTGCCCTCTTTAATGTTGGGCTTGAAGCTTGCTTGTACTGGTCCTTTGATGCGGTGTGTGGTCATTATTGTGGCCAGCCAAGCAAGTTGTCACTTTTTGGTTGACATGAGACTGTTCAAAAGTTTTTGTTTGAATGTATGTTACATAGAACATGGTTTCTATCAGGTTGGTCGAAATGTCTGTGCGCTCATTGATCTCTTTGTTTTGACGGTGGAATTTTCTGAATTGTTCGCCTAGTCCTTTCGCGAACTTGTATACTAATAATAATAAAGTAATCTTTAGAAACGGTTTAGTGCATTTTTAGCATTATTCCGTGCAGCTTCAGTGTTTCTTTAGCGAGTACACGGCTAAGCGTTATTGCCATATAAACCGTTGACGCAAACACATATCTGACAGTACAGGAATTCAATATTTTCTTAATGTGTGGTTTTCTTTTTTTTCTTTACACATGGTTTGATTGTTTGATATTAGGAGAGTAGAAACAGTTAAAAACTCTACTCCTCTTATACTAAATAAGCACTATCCATAACATTAGGAGGTAGGTTCTAATGAGAGTTCTCCTTTTGACTCTGGTTCTCCAAATATGAAATAAACATATAAATTTTCAAGTGTAGGAACCTTTTTGACAACGATCGGTGTTTCTTGGATCGAAAATGTGACTACATCTTACCTCGTAAAAATTTAATGGAGAATATTTTTTGTTGCCTATAGGACCTACTCTATTTTTAAGTGAATGGGATTTTAGTGGCACGTTCTAGCTTAGTTGGTGTTGCTCGAATCGAAAATTTGACGACAGTTTCGTATTCAGAAATTTAATGGAAAATATTTTGTGTTGTTAACATTTGTCGCTAGAACCTTCCATTTAGGAGCTATATTCGTTTGAATGAAAAAAAATCACCTTTGAAACCCCTATTTTTTTTTTTTTTTTTTTTTTAATTTATTTATTTATTTTTTTTTTATTGGTAATGCTGGTTTTGGTTTGTTGGTGTTGCTCGGATCGAAACTTGGCCGATTGTTCCCCTATTAGAAATATAATGGAGAATGTTTATTGTTATATAACATTTGTGACTAGGACCTACCGTCTTTTGGATTGAATGAAGAAAGTCATGTTTTAAGTCTCTATTTCACAGTCCGGGGGCTTTTTTTTGACACATGTTCTAGGTTATACTTTCTTCATTCAACAGGCTCAAGGGGGCTTTTAATTTTTTTAAAATTTTATTCTTGTTTACTTGAATAATTTACACTCAGACAAATCACTTTCCTATTGTAGTAGAGTGTATTTTGATCTTTTAAAGAAGGAGAAGGCTGTGGATTTTCGTGCTGCTGTCTTTTGTGCTACTGCATCCAGTTTTTAGTGTTTTTATTTGTTTCTTTTCTTTTCTTTTATGTTAATTCATTGTTTATTGTTATTGTTTAAAGTTTCAATAACATTAAGACATATTTTTGTCGTTTTAAACGAATTTTAGTGAAACTAGGTCAAACCGTTAAGGTTAGGTTACATAAGATCAGAGGACCTTTCAGAAAATGGAGGAGGATCCTCCTAGAGGAGCAATTGTTAAGGACCCAGGCCCATCTGCTAAAAGACCTAGAAACGGGTCTGATGTTGAAGAAGAAAATAGAGAAATCTTTAGTGATAGCTGTTTGCATGAAGCAAAGGTAATTCAAGAAAACCTACGTATATTCATTCAAACTTTTGACAAAAAGATGAATAACGTAACGAGGAAACATATCAATGAAAACATTGATCGTTTAATAGGCATATTGGAAATCCTAAACTTCAAGGTCAAACAATGTGAAGACATGAACAAAGGAGATTCAGTCTCGACGCTTGTTCAAAGAGTGGTGAAGGAAACATTGGAGTCTCCTATGGTAGTTAACACAATAATAAATAAAATCATGGAGAGGTCCGACCCAAGTGTCATTCAAAGCCATTCAAGAATAAACATGGAAACATCCTGCCCCCTACATACCAAGATCGAATCTTCAGTACAGAAGCAACTGCCAACTAATGAAGACAATAATTTAAATGAAGATGAAACTTTTGAGATTTACAAAACCAAAAGAAATAGGAGAAAGGCAAAATCGCAGGAAAAGAAAATAAGGGAAGACGGAAAGAAATTGAGGAAAATATAGTCGAGATTTCTCCACTTGATAAATCTCTGCCAAAGAATAAACCTAAGACATTGGCAGATATTGTTAAATCGCTGCCATTGAAGCCGTCTATGACGTCAAGACCTGCTTATTTGACAATCAGCGGCTCGGGGAAAAGCCCTGTGGATATCATAAATGGGCTGCCATCGCCCACAAATTTAGGTGTAAACGCTTCCATTGTTAGAACGACCAAGGCGGGATCGATTCTAGTTCGTTTAGAAGACGAATCCCATGCAACTAAAGTCATTGGATGGCAGGAGCTACGCCAAAACGGGCTACAAGCTAAACTAGCACTGAGGAAAAAACCTAAACTTGAGGTGAGGGGTGTACCCAGCGAGGAGATATACAAATAGAGCTGCTATTGAGTAGGCCGGAGCTAGAGGCTGGTGGGACTAGTATTCCCCCACCACTTCGCTACCCAGAGTTAACCCAGTTCCCAACTTACCAACATTATTTTAGACTGTTGCTGATGCAGTTATAGGTAATAAAATTCCTTCAAACACAGTGTATCATTTTTTACTTAAACTTTGTTAATTTAAAGGGTTTTCATTGAATATAAAAGTTATAATTTAAATTAAAAAAAAAAAAAAAAATTGGAATCAAACAGAATGTTATATTTTATAAAATTTAATGACCTTTAAATAATATAAGTTTATTAAATTTGTTCCTTATATTATTAGCTTGTATTTTTTGATTAATGTCTCTGGCATGACTTTTAATTCGTATCGTTAAATATTTATTGGCTATTGCCTTAATTAAAAAATAAAAATGTCCTTCTGCAAAATGATTGGCTTCATCAAAAAGACTGCAGTAGTGCAGCATGCCAACCACCCTTGATGAGTAATGTTCAATGTTGAACTTTCCTCCTTTCTGCACATATTGGCGAAAGAGAGTCTCCGCAGTAATACAAATCCGCCATACACTGAACAGTAAAATAACTCCCCGTCAAAAGTATTGCAACACCCCATAATTCTCGAGATTTTTCCTGGTTTTTACCTTAATCCATACTTGGTTTATATTCATATAATTATTATTTATTAAACGAGAGACATTAAGGATTAGACACATCAATGTTTTTCCCTGTTAATAACAAACGATGGAATTTTAGATTATTTTTTTCAAATTTCCCTTAGGCCATGTTTATTTTTACGTTTCGTTATTTACAAGTATGCCAAGACTAGTGGAAGCAGTCATTCAAGCCAGAGGGGGCAATATGTCTTATTAAATATAAATTAAAAAATTAAAAGTTGAAATTGTAAAAAAAGAAAATATTAAAAAAGTAAGTTTCCTAACTTTTTTGTTTATTGGAAGAAATATTGTAATTTAGTTTAATAATAATTGTTTATGTCTAGTTTAGGAATGTTTATTATAACATTAGAACCTTTCTTTATTATGAAAAAAAAAAGAAATACGTTTTTGTAAAATTCAAATATTTCAAAGTATTGTGATACTTTTGACGTGGAGTTTATTATAAAAATGTAATTGTATATAACATCATTGCGAACTAAATTTGACTTGGTACAATGAAAGAATTTTTTGTTAGGTATTACCCTATGAAAATCTCATCATAATAAGACTGCAGCCAATATTTACAAAAGCAAGCCATCCACGGCAATTTGGCTGTACAAAAGGCAAGGGATCTACTGATGCGATACTGAGAATTCGCGCAGACGCCGAACAAAGAACTGAGCGGTATGTCATGTTGTTACTTTTTGATATATCCTCTGCCTTTGACAGCGTCTGGTGGCCACGTGTACTTCAACAGCTGCAGAAATTCGAAGCCCCCAGCAACTTATTCACCCTCGTAAGTAGCTACCTTCAGAACAGGATTGTAAAGGTTCGAGGAAGCTCTTACGAGAAAGAAGCCACTATAGAGAGGGGATGCCCGCAAGGATCAGTTCTTGGCCCAGCCTTATGGAAACTGGTTTTTTGATGAAATACTGGGTGTGCTCGAGGAAGAGCAGTTTCCTGCCACGGCTTACGTCGACGATTTAGCTACTATAGTGGCCTCCAACAGCAGGACTGGAGTTAAAGAAGAGGCACAACGGTGCGCCACCCTGGTAGGACGATGGTGTAAAAGTAAGAAACTGAGAATGGCAGCTTTAAAGACACAGGCCATTCTACTCAGAGGAAAGACGGATAGGGCACATCCTATAAACATATGTATTGAAGATATCAGAATCCGCCCAAGTGAGGATGTCACCTATCTTGGAATAAGAATCGGAAGAGGATTTAATGTGACCCCTCATTTGGATTACCTTAGAAATAGTGTAGCAATAGCCTTAAACGGTCTTAGCCGCGTCGGGGGTGCATTTTGGGGTCTAAGATACCCGGCTACTAGGACGATTTATAATGGAGTGATTCTGGGTATTCTGCGATATGCAACTCCCGCCTGGTACCAGAACCTCTCACAGCGGCAGAAGAACAGATTGGCGACCATCCAGCGAACCACTCTGCTAAGGGTAACTAAATCATATAGGAGTGTGTCTCATGAGGCTGTCCAAGTTTTAGCGGGAGGAATACCTATCGACCTTTTCTTACGAGAGGAAGTATTAAAGGATAAATTAAAGAGAGGGGACTCAGTCGATCTTCCCGATAACATACGTGTAAGGATTATGAATGAACCCAGAAAATGGAAAAAAGCTATCCGGGATCATTTTATAGAAATGTGGAACCAGCGGTGGGTTACAACTTCGAAAGGTGCTACCTTGAGAAAATACTTTCCCACCGTTCAGGCACGTTTGTATGCGAAATGGATCCTCCCAGATTACTGGATATCGCAATTCCTCACAGGACATGGTGGTTTCCGGGCTAAACTCCATAGTTTAGGAGTAGACATTGATCCCTTATGCCCCAAATGTGGAATTCCAGAAACGGCTGAGCACATCATTATGAGTTGCACCGCCTTTGAAGCACTGAGGGCCAAACTACTGAGAGAAACTGGACTCTACGCTCTTTCGGAGAATGATTTCCCTCAGCTAATGACTGAAGAAAACTTCCCGCACTACAAAGTTTTTGTATACGGGGGGAAGAGTGCTATTGGCTCATACCATTTCAACCTTAATAGAAGAGGACCTACTCCTGGAAGGCCGCCGGACAACGAAAGCACTGAAGAAGACGGTGACAACCTTGGAGCTGCCTAACATTGGATTTCTCATTCATATTGTAATTGTAGTTATTGTTATTTTAGTTATTGTGGATGTAATTATATTTATTGTTATTTTTTTTTTTATAATTTATATTGTAATCATATATAGTTATTGTGTATAATGTTATATATTTTGTACTATAACATTTTATAAGTTTTATATTGTAATTATATATAAATCATCATTTTTGAAAAAGTAGAGTGTATTTTTAGTTCCTATTGTAGTAGAGTAATCTAGTGTAGTAGAGTTTAGATTGCATCTCTGGTTTCGTTCCACCCAAGGTCGTTCCGAGTGCTTAGTTGCGTTGATCCTGCCGCTCCTGATTCCTTCCCCCCTCTCCGTCGCCCCACCACCCCACATCGTACCCCACCACAGTATGGGCTGTTCTTTTTGGGATAGTCGTGGAGTTATTTCAATTGATTATCTTGAAAAAGGAAAAAACACTAAAGGAGCTTACTGCGCATCATTACGTGATAAGCTGAAGGCAGAAGTTGCAGAAAAACGGCCAACTTTGCAGAAGACAACGTTACCGTCTCACACCTCAGCGATTGCCATGACAAATAAACACGAATTACGGTTTGAACTGCTTGACTATCCACCTTACTTACCACATATACTAGCCCCAAGCGACTTCTTTTTGTTCCCTCATCTAAAAATTGCGCTCGGAGGAAAAATTGCGCTTGTTTTCGGTCGTAAACAATTATTTTACAGAGAAAAACGCCGAGTACTATTTGGACGGGTTTCAGATATGGGAGTATCTCTGAGCGAAGCGTGTAGAGTTACATGGAGACTATATTTATAATAAAAAATAAAAAATTCAGAAAAAATATATTGTATCTTTGTTAGGTCAGAAACGTTTCAGACCACCCTCGTAAATAAGTCTTTTGTAATTTATTCGGAGCTTTGAATGCTTGTATGGTAAATGTTTCTTGTCTTTTAAATCTGGTGAAAAGTTGTAAACAGTTTTAGATTATGATTTCGCAAGTTTAGTTCCACTTATCTGAGTTAAAACAAAAGAAAAAATTTCATGTAGCTGTAAATATTAATTTTAATTACTACTAATCTTGATTTGGCAAAGACCAAATGTTTTAAATCAGCTGTTTCTAATTAGTTTACATAACATAGGCCAATATGGAGACTTGGTGAGAGAAGTTGGTGTAATTAAGACGTTATTATGCAAGTTATGCAGTTAAGAAGTTTGTATTTGAAATTAACCATTAGTTAGTATGTGCTACACCATGACCCACAAACTCTTCGTTCATTTTCTATTCTGCAGTTTAAAATGGTAATTTGGAAGATATTATTGGATTGAAAACACATCAACCTTCCATTATTATTATAGTTCCAATAAAATTAAATTTTACGTCCAGAAGGAAAATTATTTCGGTAAATCATTATAATATAGATAGATATAGATATAAACCTACGTTGAAATATATTATAATTTTAAGAAATGAGGGACGAAATTTGTTTTGTTTTTTTAATTGAAATTAAAAGGATGTCTGAAAACTAGCTGAATTAATAAAATTACATCTTTCACATTAGTCCATAACTCGCATACAGACTTCAATCAAATAATGTTTAATCAACTAATGTACCATAACATATGACATCCGAATTAACATATTGCATCATTTATTTCAATATATTAAGGATGCATCATGGGTTCAACAGTATATATTATCAAGTTCAATCATATATCTTACATTGCACCACATTAATTTAAATTATTGCTTTGAATTTTCGACTCAAAACGTGTTGCAGTGTTCTCATATTTCAAATCGATTCATAAGGTGCACATTCACAAGAAGTAAAATACAAGTGGATAGGTCAGCTAAAAAATTTATTCTTGATATCAAACAATACTTATTTGTGAAAAAATCAGGATCCTGCCCTAATAAAGAGAAATTAAAGGAAAGCTGAGGGAAAATATAAAAATATGCTAATAGCTCAGTGTTTAGAAAGAGTAAACAATTCTACCTTTAATCCCTACTATAAGGAAATAAAACCTAAAAACATTACTGATGCCAAATATCTTCTCTTAAATGTTCCATTTTACAAAACAAGAATAATATCACAACTCAGGCTAGCCTCAGATAAAAAAAATACAGATTTATTATAAAAATAATATGTACAAAATAGGCTCTGAAAATATATACAGCTGACGTAATCAAAATGAAAAAGAAAGCCTAAATCATACCCTATTCAACTGCATCAATACCTAATACTCAGGCGAATTTTTCTAACTAATAATAAAATAAAAAACATTTTCCAAAAAATAGCCACCATTTTATCAATTGAACATGAGGTAAAAATTAACGTACTATACACTTTCATAACAAAGTTCACTTTCATAAATTATTCCTTATGAAGGAATAATGACATAATACCCAAGATGATTAACAACAAAAACAGGATCTAATTTTTACTTTTTATTTTAGTTTCAATTTGTTCGTTTAATTTAAATTGTTTATTGGTACATAATAAAACCACCCAATTTAGTCAGAAAAATATCGTGAATTAAGATATTTTGTTTTATACGTCTAAAGTCAAATGGTTCTGTATTTTATTATCTTGTAATTACATATATATATATATATATATATATATATATATATATATATATATATATATATAATGTTGTTCTCGCCAAAATTATGAGGACTTTATGGGAAAAGGAAACATCCGGAGCTAAAGTAGGAAATCAAAGGAGTAATATCCTAGTGAAATGTCTAGCCTTCGCAGATGACTTGGCTATACTTGCTGAGTCAGAAGAAGATGTGGTTAGGCAGCTAAATTCCATTAAGAAAGTTGCTGAAAAAAAAAAACGGGCTTAAAATCTCCATCCAGAAAACCAAATTTATGACCACAGACACTCACTTTAGTAAGAAGGAAGTGAAAACGGAATTTGGTAAAATCCAGGTGGTTAAGAGTTTTAAATATTTGGGCGAAATAATCAGCAGAAATTTATCAGAAGAAAGCATGGAGTATAGGATTAAAAGATTGGAGAATTTATACTACCTAACGAATAACATGTAAAATAAAAAATACCTCTCCAAAAATGCCAAAATCAGACACTACAATACAGTGGTAAAACCAGTAATATTGTACGGAACAGAAACCATGTGCTTCCCCAGTCTGGAGAAACTGTTAAAAATAGAAAGAAGGATTCTTAGGAGAATCCACGGGCCCAAAATAACACCGGAAGGATACAGGCTAAATCCGACAGAGAAATTTATTATGAAATCCCTGATCTGGAGACAGAGATGAGAGTTAGAAGACTCAGGTTTTATGGACATATGAACAGGATGGAGGAACAAAGGCTGAACAGACAAATTTTTAGCAAAATTATGGGATGCAAATTTAACCAGGGCTATACATTCCAAATTAAATCTGAAGCACAAAGAGTCGGGATTACACGAGAGATGTGCGAGGATAGAGCCGAATTAAAAAAGTTCCTGAAAAACGCGGTGCTTGTGGTGGACAAGAAGAAAGAAGAACGAGATGGACAGAAGAAAGGAGAAAAAAGTTTAGTGAAATCCTCAAGCAAAAGTGGGCAAAAATAAAAGAACTAAAAAAATAAATAAATAAAGAGCCTACATTGTAGTCGCTTAGTCCTTAAGGGCTGTTTCACGTCAAAAAAAAAAAAAAAAATAAATAAAAAAAAAAAAAAAAAAAAAAAAAAAAAATATATATATATATATATATATATATATATATATATATATATATATGTATATACATTTGTAATTTTGCTGTATAAGTGTAACTAGATTGCCCAAATTCAATTGTAAAAGCGTAACGCTTATTCAATAAAATAATTTCATTCATTCATTCATAAGGTATTATCTATTGTATACGTGATCTGTTAATTAATAAATCTTGAATTTTGCAGTTAAGAATAAGCATATTTTTTTTTCTTTTGTTTTTATTAGCACCATAAAGTAAGTGAATATAGAGACAGTTTTGTTTTTTTCAAAATCTTCATAAACAGAATATTGCTTTTTTAATCTATTCGACAAGAATAATAGAATTTGAATTATACTTCTCATTATAAATGCATTTCGTCGTCCTTTCCTTATGGTCGAAAATAATACTGTGCTGTACTCCATTGATGATTCTGGGTGTAGTACAAAAAAATACAAGCAATTTAAAAACAATGTTACAAGTATTAACTACTCAACAAACAGGAGGCACGAATTAAGAAATTTGATTTTTTTTTTTTTATATATATATATCAATTTACAACTATACAAATACGTACATCAAGTAAATGAGTTGATAACGATTACAATTACATGTAACAGCTTGAAAAGAACTACTCATTATTAGCACTTCAATAAAATTTACATTAGAAGATCTCTAGGCCATCTTCTTTTCAGTCGCCTCGGAGGATTATCGGGAATGGAGTGGGAAGCAAGTTGAGAAACTAATGGATTTGAGTGGTTATGGAGCTTACTATGGAAGGATAGGTATCTGGTTTGGGCTAACTCAGCAACATATGGAACATTAAGGTCTTTGGATAAGCTTATTGGTGACAAAGTAAGGGGCATTTAGGATTTTTTCGAAGGATTTTGCATTGTAACGATCGTATACGAAATGAATTGGATGGTTTAGTAGAGCCCCGAAGCTCAACTTCGTACGTCCAAATAGGTCTAATAACAGTCATTTAAATAAGTCTTTTGTAATGAATTAGGAGGTTTGATCGCTTGAGTAGTAAATGTTGAAGTAGTCTGTAACGACGAGCAGTTTCTTGTCACTTTGAATAAATTTAAAATTAAATATTAGTGTATTTGAAATCATTCCAATTAACATATAAAATATTAATATTTGAGTAAATTTTTAAAATTAAGATAAAAAGATTTTTCTTTTTTTTTTATAACACGTGCTTTGATCTCGTGGTAAAAAAAGCTAAGTTTATATATTGCGTAAAATGTATCCACCAATTCATATATCACCTATTACCAACCTGTTGCACCATGCTATCGTTACACCATTTCCCCTCATTTATGTCTGTTCTTTGAACCCCTTGTCTTGTTTACAGTTTACTATTTACAGAGGCAACTGAATCATTATCACTAATCTCAAAGTAAGTCAACACATAAGAAGCATATACAAACCCCGACCTCCAAAACCCCCAACTCCATTGCCATTCCAAGTGTTCATTCGCAATTAAACCTTCGTCCCATTCTTCCTTCGACATCTTAAAGAGTCCACTATCTTAGTGATTAGGTTACTCTTTTTATTATTGTTGTAATAAAAAATTTTAATTTAAGTTGTTTTTTGAAGTTCCAGGATTTGACTTAATCATCGCTGACCTTCTCCAGAAAATGCCCAAAAAAGCTATAGTCTTTCTAACTACACTTTACAACGCAATTCTCAGGACTACAAAATTACCTGTTCAATGGAAATATTCTTATATTACAATGATACATAAACCAAACAAAAACACCGATTAACCTTTTTCCTACCGATCAATTAGCCTACTTCCTTTGTGTTCTAATGTTTTTGAAAAATTATTTTACTGACGAATACTAGATATACTGACAGATAAACAAGTACTGCCAACACATCAATTTGGATTCCGTTCATTTCACTCAACAGTTCATCAACTACACCGTGTAACGGATTTCATATCAATCTCACTCGAGAAAAGACTATATGCTGGTGGGGCATTTCTGGATGTAGCTCAAGCATTTGACAGAGTTTGACATGACGGACAACGACTGAATACATACACTTACTTACTTAAACCCATATGGACATACGCCACACAAGTATACGGGACTGCAAAAAATACACACCTTAAAAAAATACAAATATTCCAATCAAAATTACTCAGACTAATCACGAAATCACCTTGGTACGTTTCAAACCACACACTTCAAACTGATTTAGAAATACCCACAGCAAAGGAACATATACATGACCTTTATAGACGATTTCACTACAGACTTTATGGACATAACAACATACTCATTAATGACATGGCCACAACTGACTTACCTGGAAATACTCTCAGAAGGCTTAAAAGAAGCTGGATGAGAGATTTACTCAAATAAATCTCTTGAATTCATGCCAGGAGGAGGTACTATCGAGTACTAGTCTCCCACACGCATACAAGGCCTGTAGTATTCAATTTCATCACATTCACTGATTGTTACCCTAATAACAGGTGTGAATTAAAATCTGAAAGAGAAAAAAAAAAAAAAGTAGTAGTTTTTGTAGTTTATCAATAAAGGTTCGAAATAGATCTTATCTACTAACCTTAATTCAATATGCCAGTAGTGACGTCAATAAAGTTTGATTAAATTTCCAATTTTATTTGTTTTTAAATTAGGGTAATATGTTATACGGTAATGGCAGCGCGATGGTTAAAACGGCCATTTAAAACCTTTAATTTAATAATAACCGAATCCCAAAAAAAAAGTAAATCTCTGTTTAATCGTCGGTCAAACCAAGGGATGTAGATGAGAGGATTATCTCAGAGCTGATCTATAGAAGTTAGTCAGAAATTGGTGGTGTCGGCATTCGTGTTCGCTAAGCCTTTTTATTTATTTATATATTGTATAGTTAAAGATTTCTATCCCTTTTTCAATTGTTTCTATTGTACGTAATGTATGAATAGATTAAAAAAACCCCATCTATTTTATTTATGGTCCTGGATTGGGGCAGATTGTATTGTTCATTTAATAAATACAGTTTTTCCAAAAAATAATAATAATAAAAAAAAGGTAACATTATTTTCATAATTTAAATTTATTAAATTAATGATATTCCCCTAATCCCTGTTGAACAGATCCGCTACCTAGGACTCCACTTGGACAAACGTCTAACTTGGAATCCACATACAAAACTAAAACGACAAGAAACGGCCCGTCGTTACAGACTACTTCAACATTTACTAGACAAACGTTTTAAGCGCCCAATTAATTACAAAAGACTCATTTACATGACTGTGATTAGACTTATTTGGACGTACGGAGTTGAGCTTTGGGGCTCTATTAAACCATCCAATTCATCTCGTATCCAATCCTTACAATCCAAAATCCTTCGAAAAATCCTCAATGCTCCTTACTTTGTGACCAATAAACTTATCAATAAAGATCTTCATGTTCCATATGTTTCTGATTTAGCCCAAACCAGATACCTATCCTTCCATAGTAAGCTCTATAACCACTCTAATCCACTAGTCTCCCAACTTGCTTCCTCCTCCATCCCTGATAACCCTCCGAGACGTCTGAAAAGAAGATGGCATAGAGACCTTTTAGTGTAGATTTTATTGAAGTGCTACTAGTGAGTAGTTCTTTACAAGTTATTTACATGCCATTGTATTCACTGTCAACACATTTACTTGTTGTATATTATTTTGTATAGTTGTAAATATCAATAAATGAAAAAAAAAAAAAAAAAAAATTATGGAAAGATACCATTTAAAATTTTAAGATATATCACTATTTACGAAAACAATTTTTTAAAAATAAAAAATAACAACAAGAAATACATAAATAAAAAACAGTCATTAAGTATCCAAATCAATTTTGTTCTGTTTCAATATTCAAATTGTAATATTCTCATTACAAATTTCCCGGATAGTTACATATATAGTGAATTTGCTCATATTCTTATGTACATATATAGCAGTTATATTCACCTGTGACTTTTTATACTTATGGGAAATGACAATATCAACACACAATGACTTTTTG
Source organism: Euschistus heros (assembly GCA_003667255.2). Lineage (NCBI taxonomy): Eukaryota > Metazoa > Arthropoda > Insecta > Hemiptera > Pentatomidae > Euschistus > Euschistus heros. The sequence goes on along the minus strand of RCWM02000106.1, from coordinate 1,503,354 downwards.
TCGAATTTGGAAAAAAATTGCACTTAGTGATTTTTACCTCCAAGCAGGCAATATATTATTATATTGCACAACTCATGCGTGCAGCAGTAGTGTTATTTTTTTAATTTTATTTATATTTTGTGTAAATTTACATTTTTCCTATCTAGATAGTTGGTACTCAAGAACAGAATAGCGGAGCCTTTTGAAGGACACACTGATCCAATAATGGATTGTTGCACCATTTGTATATGTATAAATTGTATATTATTGTTTACATTTTATTATCTTATTTGAAGCATAATTTCAACATTACTTATTATCATTATTAATGATATTATTTGATTTTATATTGCAATCCCTTAGGCACAAACTGTTACCTTATCAGTACAATGTCACTATATTTCCGAAGAAAATCCCCACTATCAACTCGCAACAAAATTATTTTATATAAATCAGTCATTCGACCAGTACTGACATACGCCTCTCCGGTATGGAGCTATACATGTGACTCCAACTACAAAAAAATATAAAGAATCCAAAACCTATGTTTGAGGATCATTAACGACTACCCAAGGTACACAAAAATAACAGACATGCTGCACGACCTAAATTTTCAAACAATTAAACGATTTATTTACACCCAGACCCAGACCATTTTCAACTCAACAATAAACTCAGACAATTCCATGATACAAGCGATAGGCAAATATAACAAACTAACCTTAAGAAGATACGTACACAAACGAACTAGACACATACTACTATAATAAAATTTATTTAATAAGACCTTCTTAGAATTTATTAGTTTTAGTTAAATTTTAATTTAGCAAATCAAAGTATTGTAAGAGTTAATTGATTCTTAAATAGTAATTAATTTTAATGCTCAAAACTTTTGCTTGTTTTTATATATTTTTCATTTATTTATTTTTATTACTTTATATTATTTTATTATTATTATTATTGTTATTTTATTTATTTAATTTTTTTTTTTTTTTTTTTTTAGTAGGTTTTTTGTCAGTGTTTCCTACAGTTTAAAAAATGTATTCTAAGTATTAATTTAGTTTGAATGAAATTGTTGTGTGAATTGTTTTATTTGGCAAAATGTGTATTTATACAAATATGTTACAAAATTGTAAATTGTTAAATTGCATCAAATAGCTCTTTTTATTACATATATTTGTAATAAATATATAAGCATATATTGTTACATTTTTATTACATATATTTGGTTTTATAGGATTTTATTTAAGGATTTTTCATGCTGTTGTATTAATAATATATTTTATGTATTAATAATTATACTTTATGTAAATATAAATTCTTAAATATAAATTATTATAAATTCACTATTGATATGAATGAGTATCCATACATGCAGCTATAATATTATTCACCAGGTTTGCTTCTATATTTTTTTTTCAATAAACAGTTTTTAAAAATAAATAAATAAGGACAGCAAAAGCGAGCGCCTTCAGGCAGTTGAGGCGTCATTTTGTCCCGACCCGAACCTCCATATTTCAAAAAGTTATCAAATCGAGCGCCCCATGACCACCATTTCCTGCTTTTCCTCCCGATTTTCCTATTCAAAGACTATTTCCTGAAAGCCGTGGAAATATATTAGCCATCTATGCAGGCGCCCAAATCCGGATTTCCATATTATGTCCCTTTCTTTCCCGACTTTCTTTAAGCGTCTCTGAATATTTTATTCTTTCATAAAGAAAATGTTTTATTTATATTCTTCAATACTCGGCTCACAATTCTATGCTGAATACATAGTACTACTCGATTACTATGCAAATTGGAATTAGTCTACAGATAAATCTAGTATCCAGTCATCTTAGCATTGGCGATGCAATCCGACAAATTTCTGAAAGCGTTCTTAGATATTTTCGGCTAAAAAATGTTTGTAGAAGAGTTTATCTTCCTTTTTATGTAAAAATTTGAGAGTATTTTTCCGAATAATGCCACTCAACACCGGCAAATTTTAAGAACCTTCACATTTTAAAAGCCACAGTTGTAACTTCCTTAGCATTCAGTAAATACATATATTAGCATATAAGATATACGTAGCAATAATTTCATATATTACTCAATTGCTTATTTCCAGAAGAAAAAAATATTTCGTTTAGAAGAGGGATAATAAATATTGGCATTAATAGAAAAAATATTTTAATAAATATAAACAGTTCATCACAGAGAGGGATAATTTAAAGAAAACTAGGAAGGATGTTATAGCATTAGCATAACACATGCCGAGGATGTTATAATGTGTGTGGTGTTGTTAATCTTAAATCTAATTCAAAATTCTATTTCTCTCACACCTAAAGTGAGCGAAATAGGGTACAAATTTAAGTGAAATAAGATTTAAAAAATACTTTTTATATGCTATTTATACTAATGTGATATAACATTAATTATATTAATCTAATGTTCGTTAAGTTTAAATGTATAATATAATCAATATAATGTCTTACTATTTTAATTTTTTTTTTTCAAGTTTTATGTTTAATTAATGTTAACTAATATATTTTAATTGACTAGTTGATATCATACTCATTAACAATTATTTTGTACTATAAACATTTTATTATTTGAATTGCAAATGTGTCCTATTTCCCTCACACTCTGTCAGTTTCTCTTAAATGTTTATGAAGAAAAACTTTTTTTTTTACATAACTTTTTTATAATGGAATCACAATGACGAAATTCTGAAAAAAAAATGATAGAATGACCCATATACTTTATCACATTGCACTTTTTAAAGGATACATCAAATTTCGGATATTAATAAATTATTGAATTAAAACCAGTGGGGTCACCTGTGGTGTAGTAAGCATAGCAACCAACTAAACCCAAGATCGCGGGTTCGCAGCCCGGCAGATGACCTTAGGGTTTTTTAAAGGGAGTAAAAAATCCTTAGCTATGCCGTCCTTCGGAAGGGACGTATAATGGGGGTCCCGAGCCTGTGCGATGTCAGGTACTCGTTAAAGATCCCTATTCTAATTATACCTGGATAGGCAAAATTTAGGACTCCCACCGTAGCATCGTCCGATTAGCCATAGCAGCATAAAGTGACGTTAAACGAAATAAACAAACAATTAAAACCAGTATGTTATGGATTAATAAGAAATTATTTAACTACTAATCAGCTATTCTATTTTGATGTTAGAAAACATAATTTGAATTTAAGTTCTTATGGAAAACAATATTTTGCTTTATTCATGAAAATAACATATGCATACTAGGTCCTGTTATTAATCTTTAGTGAATGAGTTAGTACTCACTAATATGAATTATCATTAACATGTTTTTAATAAAGCAATTACTCCTCAGTATATATTGTAAAACATGTAAATATTAGCATTATTTCCTGAAGAACTCAATAAATACTCCGTGATATGGGCTGAAGTTTTATGTTTCTTAGAAACAATTAATAATAGTAGACTAACATTGATTTCTAATAAAAATAAAATACTGAAGCCATTACACAACGCCGTACTTAAAAAACTTGTAGTGAATTCTATTGTCTTTTCTGAAGCTGAAAAAAAAAAAAAATAACATCGGATTTTTTCTGGACTAAGGATCCACTCAGATTCAGCCGAAGATCCCAGATAATTATCCACAGATCCCCTCTATTGGTTTCCTTAATGATTCCAGTTATTCTGGTAAAAGCCAAACCTCTTGTGGGTTCCCTCAAGTACTTGAAAACTTTTCCAACGCTGGTTGAAAAACGAGCAATGAACTGTGCAGCTTGAGGTAGTCGAGTGCCCCCGCGGGTATCGTACCTACGGCCTCCTAGTTCTTTAGAAGATTTATTTTTATGTAAACAGCAACCTTGGGGCATCTTATCTTAGGTAGTTGGGCTATTGTATATACGGTCGCTTGGTGTTAGAGTAAGGGAAAAATGCTATTTAAGAATAAAATGGTGCTATCCATTTAACTTTTGTGTACTGTTTGACATAATTAAGGAAAATAGAATACATTTTTAACTTTATTTGTTATTATTTACCTGAACCTATTGGTACAATTAGATTATTTGCAATAAAAGTAAATTTTACCAGCATTCAGATGGAAAAAATACATGTTAGATGGAACAAACAGTTTTGGAGTTATAGCTAAGAAAGTATTGACTTCTACAAAAACATTTTCTCACCGCTATTCCTGACTCCCAAGCCCACACCCACCGCGGTCGTGCCGTATGACGAGTGTATCCCATTCAGGCAATGCGAGAACTACTCTTTTTCGAAAGTGAAACTACCTCCCGGACTGACATGAGTTTATTTCATTTTAGGAGTTCATACCTGGTCGTAGCAAGGTTTAAAATGCCAAAAACATTTATGCACTGCGGACAGCGATAGGGGGAGAGTGTGAACCGTCCAACAATGGTTTACGAATTTTGAAAGGGGGACTTGAAACTTAAAGACAAGAAGGATCATAGCATGACTCCTTCCCAGAGTTTGAGTGGCTGAAAATTCCAGAACTTTTCGAAAACTAGTAGATAAAATAGCAGTCAGCAAATCGAACGGTGCTCAAGGAAATTAAAAGAGCTCAAGGATAAAACAACTACAAAAAAATCATCTGTATGAAAGAATTCGGCATTATAAAATTGCTAGTGCTTGATTTTGAGCCTCTGCATCAACCGTTGTTCTCTCCAGACCTCAGGACAACCAACTAACATTTGTTAAAGGGCATGGATCACTTTTTAAACGATATATTGTCTTACCATTTATTGCCAGATCCATATTGTTTGTGATGAGCTACCTGAGATATATTATATAAAAACTGGTCTTTCAGCTGCGCCTTGAATTTGAATTCCGAAAGCATAAAAATAAAGGAATAGCCAGTTCGCCTTTAGAGCATGCTAGTTTTGATTTGTAACTGAAAAGTAATTACATTTTTTATTATCTATCACTGAAAACTTTCTTCTTTGTCTTTTTTGTCTTACATGATGATTCCATACCGGTCTCCTGTCGGAGGTAAGTAATTTGACTCTAGGTACTAGCCCATTCTAGTAATCAGAAAAGTTCATAACGCAATTTCAAAAATTTAAATGCTCATTAGAACTTTAATATTTCCTCCATGATGAGTTCATTAATTAATGCCAACGGGATGGGACATTCATAATTAGTGGACCATTGGGAATCCCTTCCTACCGTGGGAGGGTCGAGAACAAAACGACCCAAGACCTCAAGAATTCCAAACTAAGTTGCCATGTTTTATTGGTCGGGAAGCGGCTGAAGCGGCGGTTGCTCAAGCTCAATTAAATGAACACGCTCTGCTCTTCGTTGAATATGATTCGCTTTTGTAACTCGATTGTCCTTTGTACGTGTTCTGTTTTATACATTGATAAAATTCGCTGCGTATCAGGCTGGGAATAAATCGTTGACGTTCTGAGTAAAAGCAATTTATTCTCATTTATTCCGTCCCTCCCTGAAAAAAAAAAAAAAAAAAATAAAAAAAAAAAAATAATAATAAATGAAAGAATTTTCCGTAATATCCTTCTTCTGGGTACATTCTATTTATAAATACAGGCAGTAAATTTTAGGATGTGATGAGAAATACCAGAAAATTTAAAATTAAACTCCTAATAATATGAAGATATCAAAAATTCATGACGAACAGATTAAGAATTTATCATTATTTAATAATTTAGACGATATACAATTTGACAGGGAGATAATTTTTCTCTCTTGGTCAGACTGAACAGGTATAAATTTAGTTAAATCTGAATTATAAAAATTGATTTTAAAAATACTGTAACAACACAAAACGGGTTTTCAACTCGAGGTTTATTAACAAACAATTAACAAGATAATTAACACAGACACACTTAAAGAACTGTATTGGTTAACATTAGCACAATATTATCGGCATTTGACTAGTATTTACTACACCAATAAACACAGCACAAAACAACATTCCATCTTGTTATTACACTGTCTCCTAGCAACGAGTAAATATTCCTTGGCGAGTCAAGGTTACTTAGCAACGGGGGCAGTTCTCCTTGTTTCGTTACAATACAAATTAAAATGCCGTCTTAAATTTAAAAATTTTAAATTGTTTTAAATTTTAAATTTAGAGGTTGAACGTCAATGCTCATATGTTTCTTCTTTTTTTTTTTCGCTTACCTGTGATTCAGTTTTCTGTAGGAGATAAATTTTAAAATTAAATAGCTTCGTCGTAAACCTACGACTTCCTGTCCTACAGTATCCTTTAGTGATATTCCACTAACCACAGTTGAACAGATCCGCTACCTAGGACTCCACTTGGACAAACGTCTTACTTGAAATCCACATACAAGACTAAAACGACAAGAAAAGAAACAGCTCGTCGTTACAGTTACAGGACTACTTCACTCCTTCAACATTTACTGGACAAACGTTCAAAGCTCCTAATTAATAACAAAAGACTCATTTACATGACAGTGATTAGACCAATAGACTTACGGAGTTGAGCTTTAGGGCTCTACTAAACCATCCAATTCATCCCGTATCCAATCCTTACAATCCAAAATCCTTCGAAAAATCCTCAATGCCCCTTACTTTGTTACCAATAAACTTATCCATAAAGATCTTCATGTTCCATATGTTGCTGATTTAGCCCAAACCAGATACCAATCCTTTCATAGTAAGCTCCATAACCATCCAAATCCACTAGTTTCTCAACTTTCTTCCCTCTCAATTCCCGATAATCCTCCGAGGCGTCTGAAAGGAAAATGGCCTAGAGATCTAATGGCCAAATAAGCTCACTTATTAGAACCTGCCTCCTCGTGTTTATTTATTATCAGAGTTGAGCTCTTAACTGCTTTTACTCTTCTAATATCAAAGTATCAAACAAGGCTTAAAAAAAAAGCCTAAGTCTAAGTCACCGGTAAAACATTCCAAATTCATAAATATTAATTATAATCTGTTTAATAACGACATGGTTAATCTTTTTGTTAAACTAAACCAACTAAACTAGCTTTAGGAAATACAATAGATCATGACAATGTAATATAATCTACCAAGCTAGGGCGTTTTCAACGAACGCTTAAAAAAAGGCAAAACGTAATTTTTTTTTTCTTCAAACCAATATTTATAGTACCTCTTATAAAACCTCTTCAATATAGTAATTATTCATATTAAATTAAAATTTCGATTTATCACTTTCAATATTCCTAATACGTTTCATGTGCCCTGGTTAACGTATATTGGGACGGATACACTTAAAAAATAATCAAACTTTCAGTTGAGAAAATGAAAAATAAATCAACAGAGTGGAATATTTTATATGAGGTTGATAAAATCAAATCCTACTGACCATGGGCAGACACAAGTGGAAAATTACACCCCTTCCAAATTTTCACCTATTTATCTCTATATTTCATTCATTATTTAAACTAATTCTTTATTTGAATTCACTCTCATTTCGTTTTTTTTTTTTTTTTTTTTTTTTCAAAATAATATCGATGTTGCCAACAAACGATGTGCTAGCCGAATTGATCATATTTAATTAATAAAGTAATAGAATAAATCTGATATTCTCTAAAGAATTAACAAATTGCTAAAATTCTGAATATGATTCAATACAAGAATAATCCTGGACAAGAAACGCACAATGCAATACTATTAAAGGTAGAAATTTAATTTTATAGAAGAACCTAAAAAGAAATATTCGCACCAATGGATCTTTTGACTGTGGCCCTTATTAAATTTTGATATTATTTTTCATATTGTAGGATAACAACTTGGTATTGTGACTGTAAAGAGAACGCCATTACTATGAATTAAGAAATCGAGTTCAAAGCCGTTTTCAATCTTGTAACAAGAGATTGAGAAATTAATATATTTCCTCCTGCAGTCCTTTGGGTCAGAAATTCCTTTTAAATAAAGCCGGTTTACTTATTTACATCTCTGAATATCGTAATGAGCAGATTGTTTTATGGTCAAAGAAAATAATTAAGTTATAAACTATTTAATAAGAAAGATGGTAACAAATAACTGCTATCAGACGTGTGTTTTTAACCTAATTTTTGATGAATAAATGTAAGATTATTTAACAAGCATTGGTTACTGTAACTTATATGGTAACACCATATGACTTTTGGAGTCTTGATCCTCCAAATATTCTAAGCTTATATATCTAGATCACCATACTGTTAATTAGGTAGATTCTTCTGAAGTAGATTTCTATCGGTAAGACGAGTACCTACGGTTCGGAGTCATGGGTATTCTCTCGATCGGACGAAAGAAGCCTACAGGCTTTCGAAAGGAGAAGTCTCACATCAGACTAGGAAGACTGGGGTGGACCGCCGTATCCTCGTGTGTCGGGGAACAAGATACATTAAAAAATAAATAAATAAATAATAAATATAAAATAAAATAAAAAATCTGTACCACTTACAACCCATGAAGGTTATTGGGTTCAGTAGATAGGTAAGAATGTACTGCGGCTGCGTCAACGGTTGTGAAAGGAGGAGATTTGGCCGAAATTCTGGCTCATCCGCCAGATTTTTCTCTTAGTTAAGGGTAACCACTTTATACAGGCTGAGTGTGTCTCAGGAAGGTCTCCCGAACTCGAAGTCGATCACGGTCGAATCAACAGGAAATAAATTTTCTGCTTTCAATCGGACTCGATTTTGGGAATGAGAACTTGGTAGTCAAGTATCTTACCCACTCAGCTACCACGCCTTCCTGAATGAGATCCCTAAAAGATACATAAGTGAGGACATTCACAGGACCAGAAGCAGAAGAAGACCCCGTCTTAGACAGATAGACGGCGTAGCACAGAAGGCAAGGAGGGTCCTGGAAGTCGACCTATCCGAAAAACTTACACCATGTTTCCTTACTTGATTCTTCATTTACACTGAGATTTTTTTTTTTTTTTTCATTTTTAATTTTATAATAATGTAAAGTTCAATCCTGTTCAGTCTGACCCGGAGAGCGAAAAGGTGTGAACAATAAGTTTAGAACAAATCATATTGTTACTTTGCAGTTGTTCATATGTATATATATTTAAAGATTTTGGCCGAATAAAAAAAAAATAAATAATGAATTTTTAAGCAATAAAAGAAAAGCCAGGTAATTAGAAAGTAATTTCATAACTGAGAGCTATATAGGAATAATTAATTTTAAAAAAACATCTGAATATCAGTTAATTTAATTTAATTGAAGTGCTTACAAAATCAAGGCATAGTGACTGATGAGAAAACAGAACCAGTAATAAGCTATGGCAGCTTAATTAACAGACTAAATTAGGATTGATAATTGAAAATAAAAAAAAAACCGTTAATTGAAATTAAAGCAACTGTCGGTGTTTAATGAAACTGCCATATTGAACTAACAAAGCTGAAAACCAACGAGAAGTTTGTAAAATTGAGGGAAAGAATGATATGCGTGACATATCTTTTCTGAAATGTTTACTTAATTTAAAAGATTCTCTAAATGAATATCTATTTAGAAGCAGTTGCAACAACGTAGTGCAACCATAATAAAGGAGAGGGTACTCAAAATTTTATTTTAATAAGAATACCTAGTATTTGCTTTTTTTTAATTTGTTAGTTATTGAAGGAACTATACTTTAAATATTGGATTAAAATAACTGATGTAATAGGAAAAATTCAGAAATATTTAGGATGATATGATGTCACTAATACTAGGTCTAACTAAAACACATTTCTTAAACTGTGCCCTGGAATAGATGAGTTTTTTTTTTTTTTTTTTTTTTTTTTTTTTTTTTTTGCCATTCGTTTCTCTTTATGCTACTTAGATTTAAATTTGTCCAAGTATCCTCCGTGTATTCCTCATTGGAAAGCGGAATAAAGTCAGGCACCCGGAACTGCTTTAATAGATCCATAAATTCTATTCATCCACATTCTTATTATTCACTCCTATCTAAGTGATAGAACCTTCAAAGTTAATCATAACTATTCTCTCCTCTTTATCTAATCTGCCGGTGTTCCTCAAGGTAGTATCCTGGGTCCCTTCCAAAATGGTGTCGAATTCGAGAATTAAAATAAATCCAAACAAATCTCAGAAAGTAAGCTTTACCCTTCGCCGTAAACCTACGACTTCCTGTCCTACAGTACCCTTTAATAATATTTCACTGATCCCCATTGAACAGATCCGCTACCAAGGACTCCATCAGGACCAACGTCTTACTTGGAATCCACTTTCGAGACTTAAAAATGCAATAAACTGGTCGTAGTTTTCGTAGACATCAACGTTTACCAGATAAGCGCTCTAAGCTCAGAACTAACTATAAAAGACAGTAATTAGAACTATTTGGATATACAAGATTAAGCTTTTTAGCTTCACTCAACCTACCAATTCTTCTCGTATCCGATCCTTTCAATCCGAAACCCTTCGTGAAATTCTCAATGCTCCTAATTTCGTCTCAAATAAACTTATGCATAATGATCTGAATGTCCCACATGTTGCAGAATTGGTCCAAACAAGATACCTATCCTTCCATGTCAAGCTCCATGCCCACTCGAATCCACTAGACTCCCAACTTGCTTTTCGCTCGACTCTCGATAGTCCTCCAAAGCTAGCCTTTCTAATGAAGATCATTGCTTGAAGTGCTACTAATTGGTAGTTTTTTACAAGTTACAGACATCTCATTGTATTCATTTTATCGCACATTTGCTTATTGTATGTATTGTGTACAGTTGTAAATATTATTAAATTAAAAAAAAACAATGTGTGAACATTCTCCTCTTTCTGCTTCTCAGTAATTAAAGAAGCTATATTTTATCTATACTATTATATAAAAGGACAAGCCATATTTCGATTGTGATCACTAACTGCGAAACCTACAGAAACAATCTCTATCAAATTTTAACCACATCATCTTCATAGTTCAAGGAAGGCGTAGCAATATAAAAAATTTAAAGATTTTCAATTATATTGTCATAAAAAACGATAAATATGAGGTGAAGTTTGATAGCCAACCGATAGGTGTCGAGCGCTATTCAAGAGAGGTTACAAAGGTATGGTGTCATATTGAGCTAGAAATTTATAATAAAATTTACTTATTTTCAATTCAATTGTTATTAAAAAGCTATAAATATATGGAGCGACATGTGAATCCAGTGCATTTTAAAAATCGACCGATACGTGGCCATTCTGCAATATATTGCAATGGTAAAATTATTAAACCCAACTGCACCAAATTTTAACTACATCTTCATAGTTCTAGGAAGGTTTATAATAATAAATTTTATTATAATAATAATTAAAATCTTGAGTGCCAGAAACAAGGTTTGCCATACTGCCATATATTTTTGTGGTTACAAATTTATATCCAGCCAGAAGAAATCAATAAAATTATTTCTGCGAAATTGGGTGCCTAAATATTCTTTTACGTACTCTTCAAACATCTGATCAAAGCAATTTTAACCAGGTACAAAAATTACTGGCATGCGTGAAAATATCGTTGAAGAAACAATGCTGATTTCCACACTACAAGATCTTTATCGATAAACAAACGAAATTCAATTATTAGTTCAAATAATCATAGCTCTTTATTTATGAGAATGGGCGAAGTCGCGATGGGGTACGCTAGCTTATTAAGTTTTGTTTATTGAAAAATATATTTTAAATAATAATTAGTGTGACGGGGCTTATTTTTTCAAGTAAGTGAGCCGAAAACTTAAGGTTTTATTCAAATTTAACTGCCAGGGTTAGCTATGTTTTTTTCAAATTTTGGTCTCACAATTATTAATTTTGAATTTGGTCGGAACTTTCTTCTTGCCTTTTTGGAAAAAAAATACTATACCTTTTATTGATAATATTTAATTGGCAAACTTTTTCTTGATTGCCATGAATTTCTTAATGTATGTTTAACATATTAGTCTGTTATTTTAGCAATGTTACTTAATATTCTGGAATAAGCTCTATGAATCAATTGATCAATTAAGCGGTCTGTTTTTTGGTCTTTGGTTTGGCCTTGGTCCAAGTTGAATCAGTTTATTTGTAAAATTATAATCCATCGCTATTCTAAACTAAAATATAAATTATTTAAATAGTCAACCAATCCAAGAAATCATTCTAGTCTATCTATTCGACCATAATAGCCTAAAAGGGAATAAAAAAGGGAAACTAAAAAAAGAATACTGAAAATCGTATTTCTCCTTGGCATGTTGTATAACACAGTATTTTACACGGTTCTCGATAAGACTAAGGAATGGTTTAGACGGCTACGAGTCAGGATTCTTGTTCACTTAGCATTGCCAACGATTCGCCTTTGTACTCGTCAGTGTTCTGACGTTTTGATATAGTGGGATCAGTAAGACAAAATGACCGTATTCTTTTTGTTTGAACTTTGAATCGTAATTCTTCTCTTTTATATCCCTCTCCCAGCATAAAGTCTAGATCCAGCACCATCAGGCTACCACATGTTCAGGTCAATGACTCATTTCGTTCGATTGAAAATTTAAAGGAAGCTTCAAAGAAGGTGTATGTTATATAGATAGTAATATAAATATATAAGCTGTATAGTAGATAGTGCCAACCCATAGAGCATTATGTTTTTTTTTTTTTTTATATAAATAAAATCAAATTTGGGGTCACCTGTGGTGTAGTGGTCAGCATAGCAACCTACTAAACCCAAGATCGCGGGTTCGCAGCCCGGCAGATGACCTTAGGATTTTTTAAAGGGAGTAAAAAATCCTTAGCTATGCTGTCCTTCGGAAGGGACGTAAAATGGGGGTCCCGAGCCTGTGCGATGTCAGGTACCCGTTAAAGATCCCTATCCTAATTATACCTGGATAGGCAAAATTTATGACTCCCACCGTAGCATCGTCCAATTAGCAATAGCAGCATAAAGTGACGCTAAACGAAATAAACAAACAAAATCAAATTTAAAGTAGAAAAAAGAAAAACTGTACATCCCATTAACTATGATAATTTTTACAAAATTCATTATGGACATTCATAGATGATTTCAGAAAGCTTTCTTAGATTCTAGATTCAAAGGACGACGCATGATTTGCAACGTAATTGAGTACATAAACAAATATAAGAACCAGAGGGAACACCTCGTCGAAGAAGAGAAAAAAAGGGACTGAAACTGAAGATAAGACTAAATCTCAGCAGTAAAGAAATATCATAAAGATAACAAAATAAGTAGTAGTGTGATAGTATTTGATTTTTAATGGTATTCAAAAAGAAGAAATGTGGTGATTATTTAAGCTTAGTCCATCTTGGTCCAAAAAGTGTGAGGAGGCATCACTAGAGCTACAAAACATACCAAAACCTTGGCATAAATAAAAAGTAATGTAAATAAGCCCAAATAGAGAGCTGAATATACTCTACGAAGATATCGACACTTACGCCAAAAAAGGAAGATTAAAGTGGCTCGGTCGCGTTGAAAGAATGCCAGAAGAGTTCCCAGGAGAATGTTATACGGCAGGCCTGACGGACAGCGACTAAAAGGGAGCCGAGGGTGACGTGGCTACAAAATGTCGAAAAGGATCTCCAAAAATGGGAGTCAGAAGATGGAAAACCAATTCCAAGGATCGCCAGGAGTGGCTACGAATTATGGAGGAGGCAAAGGTTCTTCAACAGCTGTAGAGCCCTTCAATAAATATAAATAAAAAAATGTAAATAAATACGTTCAAATGTTTGTTTGCTTTTTTTAAACTTGATTGATCCCCCAATATAAGGAGCAACTTTAACATTGTTTGACTAAAATCCTTCCTTCAAACGTAGCATTTTTATAATAAGTTAGAAATAAACCAATCACATTATTTACATAAGGTCTGGAAATTCATAAAATTAATTAAATCATATCAAGGGAAATGGACGTAGCCACTACCGATCTTAAGTAAACATTCAATCAGCCATTATAAATTTAATCGATTGCTCCTCCGGCTAATCACCATTCTCGAGATTACATTTAATTATATCAGGATTAATTGTATCATAATATATATGTAATATAAACTAAATTAATTCGATTAATCAACATACCTTAATGAGGATCTAGCTGTTTCAATATTTAGTACAATAACATTGCTTAGTGATTTTTTTTTCTCATTAATCTAATATATAAATTAAAATATGCATATAAATAACTATGCTAGAAACAATTAGGATGAATTTTTGAACTTTTCTGTTATTTGCTCATATACCTTTAAAAGCATCAAACAATTAGAATACTCGGGCTCCATCTCGAGCAGCAAAAACCAGATTTCTACTGAAATCAGAAATATTATTATGAATGAAAACAGTTGCTACTTTGAAGGCCAAAGGCATCTTAAGTGTCTTACTATAACAAGAAGAATAAAATGTCTTTTATAACAGAGTCTAGTCAGGTCATTGCTAACTTATGGATAGAGAACTCGGACACTTGATACCTCGTATTATAAGGGCATAGCCACCTATGAAAAAAATATATTTCGCCGAATCTTTGGTTCCACCAAATAAAAAATTAGATATGTTTGGACAAAAAGAGGTCATCTGCCGAATAAATTTAGCAACATTGCTAAAAATGAGATAAAAAGAAACCTGCTATTTGAAGCGTTGGATCGAGACAGGAGAAGAGGAAGACCTAGGCATCTTTTGGAAAATGTAGTGGCCAAAGACGCTCGGATACTTCTAAATGTAAGAAAAGAATGGAAAGATGTCCCACAAAATATAGCTGACTGGCTAAAGCTCATCGAGGATGCAAGGGTTTGCGTAGGATTACAGACCGTCGAAAAAAGGAGGAAGTTTAAAATATACCCCAAGAAGCATATGCCCACCGAAAAAAAATTTAAATGAATTAATATGAAAAGTTAATCACTAACTATATTCAGTAAAAGACAAGCCATAGATAGGAAGAAGCAAAGTTTCCGTCAAATAAACCTCATGTTAACAGAACTCTAAATGAACTGCGATCTGGTGATGGAGAAGGAGCGCTTTGAATGAACCTAGAATCGGAGCACGTCAAATTTTAGGAGGGAAGAGTTCTTGGATGAGGTACAGCAGACACTTTATGGAGAGTAAAAGTCAAATGATTTTGTGTTGAAGGATAGACCGAGATTTCCGGAGATTGTAGACGGACCTAGAAAATATTAGGTATCTAATAACTGGAAAGGTAGTATGTTTATTGTGACTTAACGTCCTTATTTACTCCAACTAGGGAAGGGAGGGGGCTTATCCTACAGGTTATCAAGTATCTGAGAATAATATCAAGTAATAAATTTTGTTCCTACTGTCTGGATAGGACGATTTAATATAATAATATTCAATAGTTTAAACAAACACACGTACACATAATAATGCATAAATTAAATTAAAATTCTTAAATTTACATATATGTGTGGTATATATGTTCCATAGATTGATTATTGAGGAAATGGATTTATAAAAGATATCTAAAAGAGTTTATAGAAGAGGATTGCCGGATGAAAACGTGTAATAAATTCCAAAATGAGGATGCGCGGATAATAAAAGACTTCGAGAAGGAAACAGTTCTGTAAGAAATGGTACACAAATCGATAGGGCAAGCCCTTGTATTAAAGAGGTGGATAGAGGAACGCAGGGTAAGTATATCATAAATGTAGGTGATTATTTTGGTTCTTAGAGTTTGGAATATAAATATCCAAAAAAGTATTTCCGTCGAGGATCATCATAAAGCCACCCGAGTTCCAGGTATTCCAGCTGGAGATGTGAAAACTTCTTCAGACCCAGAAAATAAATCTTATGAAGCCACTCATTAATCTCCTTAGTCTCATTTCGAGCTCACCAGACAGTCCTCACAGACATGAGACACCTCATCAGACTTGTGAAATATGGCTATTCCAGGACAGATCAAGAGGAAAAACTGAGCTATGGGAGATGCTATAAGCATAATTGAAGTAATACCATACTGGCGTTTAGCAGGCATGGTTAGAATAAAGATTTTGGTTTCGTCTGACAACTGGATACACTCAGGTTTCAAAAGAGTACCTTAAATTAGTCAGGCAACATACCAAGTAGCAGGATCATAGTACTGACCACACTTTGTTCCGAGAAAAGAATGAGAGATATAGAAGCTTATTAGAATCTGAAATATTTCTTAATCTCTTCATTCTTCAATACTACTGACATTATCATCTTAATACATTATCATCTTAATAACATAATTTTGCACATCATCAATTATATTACCACAATCACCAATCCAAAATGTTTTTTCTTAGACTAATTATAGCACAGGAATCGATACTGATAGGCTTATTAAATTTCTTTCAGACTTTTCCGTCTCTTCGGTTCATTTTCCGTTATTCATAGCCAATTGAAGACTTTCCCTCTCAGGGAAAAGTTTTCGGGTCCCTTCCAAACCTACTTGAGGGAAGTTGGTTATGGTAATGTACGAGAACCATATTCCCTATACCAGCTTAGAATTATTATCACCCTTTTTTTTATTTATCAATTTTATGAAATCATTTCTATAATATAATCATAATAACTATTGATAAAATATTATTGTTGCATTAAATAATGAAAGTGTTACCTACTTGTCTACAACATCAGTAATCCTATATTACTGATTATAGACCTCATGATTGGTCTCAATATAACAAGGTGTTGTTAAGTTACTTTATTTTTCATTGGAAAAAAGTAGAATTTTTTTTTTTTTTTTTGTAAGCACGGGCCATGCATGCCCTGTGCACAGAAGTTGGGCTATTTGTTATGTACAATGAAATAAAATACAAATATTAATACAGCTACAAATATTATGTACATTATAATACTTAACAGATAATAATTCAAATAATACACCAAAGAACTTTGAATAAACTAAGAATTAAATAGAAATAATGAAAAGTAAATAAATATTTTTCAATCTAAATAATAAAAAATTTATTATCTAAACCTTTAAACTTTATCAAAGATCGTATTAGACTATCCCTACTTTCAAATATACGAGTATGTATGTCATATCTCAGGCAAATAGGTAAATACATGATACTGATATTTTACAGTTAAAACTACTATATCTCAGTGAAAAAAATTCTGATTTTAATTATATTCGTAATAAAATATGCCAGTTTTTTTGCTTCTATTTTATTTTGTCGAATAAGTATCTTAAAACTGTCATTTGAATCAATGCTAGGGTAAAAAACGTTACGCAGGCCATTATAAATTGGGCGAATGTAAAGATCAGTTTTCATCATTTTCATATTACATATCATACAGATTTGTTTGATTTTATCTGGTGTAGTTTGTTTATTTTCTTATTTCGTTTAACGTCACTTTATGCTGCTATGGCTAAGCGGACGATGCTACGGTGGGAGTCCTAAATTTTGCCTATCCAGGTATAATTAGGATAGGGATCTTTAACGAGTACCTGACATCGCACAGGCTCGGGATTCCCATTTTACGTCCCTTCCGAAGGACGGCATAGCTAAGGATTTTTTACTCCCTTTAAAAAATACTAAGGTCATCTGCCGGGCTGCGAACTCGCGATCATGGGTTTAGTAGATTGCTATGCTAACCACTACACCACAGGTGGTCCCGTTATCTAGAGTGGTTATTTTTATTATATGTTTTTCTATAGTTCTTAACTGTGCAATAATTTTAGTGAAAATAATATTTCTCCTTATATTAATCTAAACGGGGATGGAACCGGTTGGATTAATGCTATTGTAGAATGTTCTAAAATTCGACTGAAGATTTTTTAACTTTAAATTTACAAGTATAATGCTTTCTTACCATCAATTATTAACTATTCATTGAATGAATGTTCAAAATTAAATGTTATAATTTGAACAATTAAAAAACCTTAATAAGCTAGCTCAAAATATTTTTCATATCATGTTTCGTGTGATACGTGCTGTTTTAAATTTAAAACTACTGTCTAAAAACCTCCGTATTTTCTACCTGGAGTGACAGGTTCGATTTGTCTGTGGATCAACACTGACATATACGAATGTCAGTCCTAGAACACTGTAACGTCATGGTTTTCTGTCAATTTTGTATCCGGGTTTATCTTCTAATATTTTAATAGAATTCAATGAGAAAACAAAATTCTGTCCAAATAGTTTTTCAGTAATTAGAGACCACAACCAATAAAAAAAAAAAAATGAATATAAACTTAATCCTGAAATCATAGCCCCTAGAGTATAATGGTGGTTTATTTGCCGTATCTATAATTATGAAAATAAAAGTATAGATAATAATATAATTAAATAATTTACAGATGACTTAAAAGAAAAAGAAAATATAGTATTTTATTTTTTTTTATATCCATTTATTAAAATTTATAACTGTACAAAATATATACATTAAGTAAATCTGTTGTTAACGATTACAATGACATGTCAAAACTTTAAAAGAACTACTCCTCAGTAGCAATTGAATAAAAATTCTACACTAGAAGGTCTCTAGGCGATCTTCTTTTCAGACGCCTCGGAGGATTATAAGGAATAGAGTCAGAAGCAAGTTGTGAAACTAGTGAATTTGAGTGGTTATGGAGTTTGCTATGAAAGGATTGATATCTAGTGTGGGCTAAATCAGAAACATATGGAACATTAAGATTATTATGGATAAGATAATTGGTGTCAAAGTAAGAAGCATTGAGAATGTTTCGAAGGATTTTTGATTGTAAGGATTGGATACGAGATGATTTAATGGAGCCCCGAAGCTCAGCTCCAAAGGTCCAAATAGGTCTATTATCACAATCATTTTATGAGTCTTTTGTAATTAAATGGGAGCTTTGAACGTTTGTCTAGTAAATGTCGAAGTAGTCTGTAATGACGTCTTCTAATTTAAAATCAGTGCAGAACAATAATATGATGAAAATAAATATTAACGTAGTCTCAAGTAATAATATAATCTAATATATAAACAAATAATAATATATTATTCTAATCAACTGCATTAATAAATTTTCGGGGTCACCAAAAGTTCTTACATATTTCACGGGTGTTCTTAAATCGGGTAGCTTTATCTAATTATTACTTCTTTTTTTTTAATATTATATAGGGGAGACCTGTGGTTGTTGTGGCACGAGGATGGTTGGGACAGTGAAATTTTTGATTAATAGGTTGGCACTACTGAATTGGCTTTACAGCTGTTGATCACACTCCTGAGGCAGGTTATAATACTGTGCTTTGGCGGCCATATTTAAATTTTCTGAGAAGAGAAGTAAGTTTTTCTTAATTTTCACTACAGAGGTAAATATTTGAATGAATTTTAGGATAGTATTTTCTTAAAGACAAAAAACCCTGCCAGCGTCTTAAATTAACATATAAGACTCCTATCGATTATCATTCGATTCCAGTAATCAATCTTGAAGTACTAACCTACATGTTTTTCAGGACCACGTATTGAATAAAAAAGTAACCTAAGGGATGGTTGGGACACTTGATCTCTGGGACGGGTGGGACAGTGTCCAACCATCCTGTTAAATTTTTTGCAGTTATTTATACTTTGTTACTTGCATTTTCTTATAGTTTTTTTTTCTTTACAGAACCTTATTTTTCAACATCATGCCTTATTTATTTATTGGTAAAAGTGTTCCTTTTTTAATTTAATTTATACTATTATTTGTGTAAGAAACACGTAGTACTATTTTATTATGTCTACGTTTATCATTTATTAAATATTGAATCGTAACTAATGTGTTACCTAATTTATGTATGTCCCAACCATCCCTTATCGCTGCCCTATCGGTGCCCAGGATAGTAACTATCGGTGCCTAGGATACTAGTTGGTACACTTTTAAATGTTTTAAATATTTTTTTTTTTTACTGACTTGTGTTCATTATTATCATTTAAAATAAATCATAAGTACTTCTAAAAAGTTATTAAAAAAGAAAAATATTTCAAAAGTTACAAAAAATAATTGTAGCCCTAAAAAAAATAAAAAACTTGTCCCAATCATCCCAGATCTCCCCCACCTAAAGTATATTTAAGTTTATATGATTTATTTTTTTAATTATTGTTAGTAACTTATATTGCTGTTAACAATTGCTCTATGTATTGTCCTGTTCTGTTAGCCTTAGGGTACAACTTGTTCCAGAATAAAATTCCTCTAGGATGAATTTCAATCATTTATTTTGTTTTCATTTCACAATTACAAGGGTACTGTAATCGATTGAATTACTTCCTGGTTTTTATTTTTAAATCTTACAGTTCAGAGGAAAATAAAGAAAAGTCTAGCTTAAGATAAAATTATAAAGTCTCAGTTTATAATGAAGTTTGACAGGAACTCAAAATAAGACAGGACGTCCCAGCTAGTAACGGTTAGTTCCTGACACTATCCCTTGATGTTATCCCCGGGAGTTTGACTAGATCCGAGGAGGGAAACCGATCGAGGGCCTACTAAAAAGTTTATAGCCTCAATTCCAATCTTACTGGCTTTAACTTTTATACTCTTTTCCTTCTCCGCCGCATTATGAGTTCCCCTTTGAATTTATTTTGGAATCAATGTTGAGACAGTGAGAAATTTTCTTTTTAGAAAACTTTAAACAAAATGTATGTCGACGTGAGATTAATTTGTATGAGCAGAAAGATATAAGAAGCCAATTTTCAACTTTGCTATCCAATAAATAAATTAAGAAAACAAATAAAAATACATAAATTGATAAAAAAAACAACACTTAAAACACATTCATACTTATTCAAACTATTTACACAGAGGCTGACTAAAGTTCCACACTTATTCACACCATCGCATGAGTGTACCAGGATTCAAGCTGACAGATCTGCCATCGCGACAAAGATTGATAAGTTGAGACAGAGTAAGCGCTAATGCTGTAAAATTTCCGAATACAAGAAAAGAAGATGGCCAATGACAGAGCTCTAGTTAAAATTTTTACTATAGATTTTGATGTCAGGACATGGCCGCTGACGTTAAGGGAGGAACAACGTCTTTAAGTTTTCGAAAATAAAGTACTGCGTTGAATATTTGGCCCAAAAAAGGATGAAGAAACAGGAGAATTTAGAAGTGTTCACAATGCGGAACTGCGCGAGTATATCCGCTAAATACAGTTTAGGTAATAGCTGCGCGACGCTTAAAGTGGGTATGTAAGGTCGTTGGGTTTAATAATGATCGAATTCCGATAAAAGTAATCAGTTTTGAGCCGTCGGGTAAACGACCGAGGGGTAGACCGAGACGAAGATGGGAGTTTGGGTTTTGGAGGAGTGGGTTAGAGGTAAGTGTGCGCCCGACGCACAGTGGGGCCATTCGCGAATCTAGCGGGACAAAAGTCTGAAAGCGATCGTATGGTTAGTGTAATATTTTTTCTGATCCTGAACAACTTGATATGATTAAAACAAGGTTATGAAAGATAGATAAAACTTTTAAAATTTTATTTGTGGCTTGTTGTTTTATTAAAAAAAAAAAACTCCACAAAACCATTTATTGATTTATCGATGATTTTATAAATTGAATTTTTAAAAAAATGAATATACCTACTTTATGATAATAATGCCAATATTATAACTAGAAAAACACCTCTGAAACAATTCTCTGAAATTCTGTTCAGTAATAAATAAATAGAATTTATAATATATATAAATCAGGACAATGTGTTATCATACTATAAGCTTTAACACTTTAATACTAGTAGTGGTCTGTATGAGCTGATTAAAGGATCAGACGAAATAAACAAATTATTCATAATGTCAGTATTGGTTACTGTGCGAGACATTTTCCGAAGAATATGTTCCCCGTATCTTTTTACATCCTCTATGAGTTGCCCAATTGCAAATTTTTGAATTATATAATTGGCCAGATATATTTATTCTTCCTGGGAATTATTAAAACTGAAACCTCCAGCCCGTAACGCTTCAGTCAATTCCAATCGCGCAACTGAGAGTACTCCGCCTGAAACACAATTGTGGTGCTACTGATAAACGGGCAAAGACGGGCAGCCAAATACAATATATTCACTAAAATTAAATGTCCTCAGACACACAGAACCATAATTTAAGATCTACGTTTACCTACGTAAAAAGTTCCAGATTAAAACATAATTATGTTTTTTTACTTGTGGACTTTTTAATTGGCATACCGTCTGAGTATCTAAAATACCGTAAAATTAAAAATAAAATGTACTAATACTGACTATTTTGAATGCAATCCATCGTAAAATGTAAAAAAATAAGAAAACTTATTACGATGTTCACTGTCGAGTGCTTGAAAGAACAGTAACTTAATTCTTAAATTGTACAGGATTAAGGTGGTATTAGTTTGTTATTTATTAAAATGCTTTATTGACATAGCCTCAGCCTGATTCACTTCGTTTCATGTCTTCCAACATTTAGCCTGTTAGATCAACCACTTTCTACATCAAAAAATCTAACTTCATTTTTGGACTTTTCTCCCGCTAGATTCACGAATGGCCCCCCTGTGCGACCGTTGGAGGTGTCGCCTTTGGATTCGCTAAGCCTTTATTTATTTATTTTGAGGTCTCTACTGTTTCAGTTTACGAGGAGGTTTTAGTGATTACCGGTTATCAGTGGAATTCTATGAACATACAGCTAGATGCTTTGAATGATTAGAAAGGTTTTTATGAAAATTTGAAAACTTGAAAGGTTTAGAGTCATCAAGAACTATTATGGTCATCGCGTTAGGTTCTTTGGAAACTTAGTAGGGAATATTGGTCATGGTTCCATCCCTAAGATTTTGGATATAAGCGATTATATTGGAAGAAAAACTGACGAAACATCGTTTAAAAAACAACACGTTTTAGACAATAGTCAAAGATATAATTCCCAAATGTGGAATTATTTCGTATTTTTACTTTAGCGGGCATTCAAAACTTACGAATATCTGCCACGTAAAAATTAGATTTTTATTGCGTGTCCAGAAATAAGGGTTTGACTGTTTTAATAAAACTATTTAGGAGTTAGGTAAAAATATTGGAGACAATGTTTTTAAAGGAAACATTGATTAAAATTGTTAATACGCAACAATCTAATGATTATTGATGGATTCTATTATATTTTCAACCGACTTCAAAAAAGAGGAGGTTCTCAACTCGTCTGTATTTTTTTTTTTTTTTTTTTTTTTTTTTTTTTTTTTTTTTTTTTTTTTTTTTTTTTTTTTTTTTTTTTTTTTTTTTTTTTTTTTTTGTGTGTATGTCACGCGATTACTCCGTCAATTCTGAATCAATTTTGATGATTCTTTTTTAGATCGGTAGGGCATACTTCAGAGGTGGTCCTATAAGAAATATTGAAATCAACGCAGCAGTTTTTAAGAAAAATAAAAAAAAAAGTTAAAAAATAATTTTTAGAAAAAAACAAAACCGACTTCAAGATTGAACCTACATATACAAACTTGAACTAAAAAATAAAAAATAATATTTTAATTGCTTCGAACCAAAAACCATTAAATGACAATCAACAAAATGATGGATACTTATATATCTATTCACTATTTATGACCAATTATTTTTTAAGTCGGTGCCAGCCCAGAAGGGTAGTTTAATCCTGCCTTTGCAATACACTGTCGAATGGCCCAAGACAGCGGTGTGGCGGTGATGAATCAGTGGGAGGATCTTTACAATTACCATTTCTTTTCGAATTCTGTTTGTTTTGGCTGGCACCGACTCCAAAAATAACTGATCATAAATTGTGAATAGGTATATAAGTATCGATAATTTCGTTGATTGCCATTTAATGGTTTTTGTTTCGAAGCAATCAAAATATTATTTTTTATTTCTTAGTTCAAGTTTGTACATGTAGGTTTAATCTTGAAGTCGGTTTTGTTTTTTTCTAAAAATTATTTTTTTAGAAATATTAGTTGGGATTTGCGTAAAATCATATTAAAATGCTGCAAAAATGGTTGAGTAAACGAGATGTATTGCATACACACTATAGTGAATAAATTTTGTTCTGAGAAATGATTTTCTTTACGAACAACTCAGCAAGTAAAAAATACTTGCAAGAACATTTCATTGCTTATTTTATTTTAAAATATACAAAAAAATAAAATAAAATAAAAATAAAAAAACAGGAACCAGAGGCTCAATGTCAACACCACCACCAATATCTAGCCACTTACCTCCTTTCCCCGCAGCCCATCGGAATCCAAATTCACATCACCCAAACACGATTCTTCCATCACCGCCTCTGTTTACCGTTCGGACGTTAGCCTCCGATTATCGTTTTAGGGGTTTAGTCATTACCAAGTCAAACAAATTTACCAATCCATTTTAACCGTACACTGCATCACCTGAACTAAATTCACCAAATAGAGGTCTCACTATTCCGTATTTTGTAGCCTTCTAAATTCTCATCTGTATTGATCTGACTTCGAACCAAATATATTAATATTTCCTTTTATTCATCAAGTTCTTGGTCTTCTTATCTTTGTGTAACCGGTTACATATCGGATCATTAATTATAACAGGTAGGATAATAGCCTTGTCATTTTTTTTTTTAATACAACAATATGCTAATTTAAAATATAGTTAAAAGCGATTAAAAAAAAAAAAAATTTTGAACTAGCATTTAAATCCTGAAAACTATCAGCAAGAAACGTTATATTTATATTATCTAATGATATAGTTGATTTAGTACTGTAGGATGAAAAAGATGAAACTATTAAATCAAACACAACAACGCTCATAAAAGCCAGTAACGAAATTGGTTTGGTAATTAGTACAAATAAAACGAAATATATAATTAGTTAGTTGAAACAGTGAGGTTTCTAGGTCAGTTCATTACCAATCAGTTACACCATTCGGGATTACGTTCCATAAATTTCAAAATTATAATATATAAGACGCTACTACGCTCATGGGAACCGGTAACGAAATTGGGTTTGTAATTAATACCGATAAAACGAAATATATGCTTGGTACCAGAAACGGTGCATATTTTAGTGATGTAGATATTTCCGGGATAAAGTTTGAACACGTTGAGCAATTCAAATATCTAGGGTCTATTATATCGAGGAAAAATGAAATTCAAGAAGAAATAAAGGCTAGGTTAAAAGCCGGTAATGCTTGTTATTTCGGGGTCGCGAAATTACTATGTTCGCGCTTACTCTCCAAAAATTTAAAAATTAGGATATACAAAACTATTATACAACCAACAGTTCTCTACGGATGTGAAACATGGCCGCTGACGTTAAGGGAGGAACAACGCCTTAAGGTTTTCGAAAATAAAGTACTGCGTACAATATTTGGCCCAAAAAAGGATGAAGAAACAGGATAATTTAGAAGGCTTCACAATGCGGAACTGCGCGAATTATATCCGATAAATATAGTTGAAGTAATAGCAGCGCGACGCTTAAAATGAGCATGTAAAGTCGTTGGGTTTAATAATGATCGAATTCCGAAAAAAGTAATCGGTTATGAGCCGTCGGGTAAACGACCGAGGGGTAGACCGAGACGAAGATGGGAGGATTGCGTCAGGGCTAACCTGGGGATTTAGGTTTTGGAGGAGTGAATTGGAGGGAAGTGTGCGGTCGACGATTGGTGGTGTCGGCATCGAACCTTCGGGTTCGCTAAGCCTTAATTTATTTATTTATTATTATCGATCGATATGTGGTTAGTACCATTGTTAGGGTTTGTAATGGTAAAACTACGAACTCATCTGTACCAATTTTTTACTACATCTTCTTCTAGGAAGGTTTAACAATAATAAAATCTACAATAATAATATTTAAATGTACGATCTAGAGTGGCAGAAATAAGGATTTCTACACTTTCATACGAAATCAGATTCAAAACCAAATAAAATCAATTAATTTTTTTGTACCGAATAACAATTAATACCAAAACAGAATGTCGATCCTCTGCTTTTTGATATGGTATGTAAAAAATATGATTCATGGGCCTTTAGTTAAGAAATGATGCTCAATTGTATACAAAAGTTTTATCGGTAAACAAATTAAACTTCAAATATCAGTTAAAATTATATAAGTTCTTTACTTATGAGAGTGGGCGAAGCTGAGTCGGGGGATGCTAGTCAACTATCTTTCTGATCTTTTAGTAATACAACTTCCTTGCATGGATTTAAACAAAAATAAATTGGAAACATATACTTTGGTTATACTTTTCATTTATTAAATAAATATGGTATCACTTTACAAAGCCGGCTAGTCTAATACTCTACTTGACCCCTTCACTTGTCTTTCATCGTGAGATACATAGATCATTACTTTATACAAGGTTCAAATAAAAAGGAAAAAAACATCGCAATACCATATTATTATGTTAAATATATCCAGAATATTACATTAGCCATTATATTATTGACATATCATTATGTTGAATTTGTTTTAGATTTTATATAATGCCAGTAAATTTGGACAGGAAGTTAACCAGTCCAAAACCAAGTACATGGTGACAACGTTGAAAAGATACAGAATACAGACCAAAGTCTATAGAACTTCGGGTTAAGCAAGCAGCTGAGAAGGCTACTTCTCTCATAGAAGACCAAGCTCCATCTCTATAAAACTGGATACTATCTCTAGAAGGATGCTATCTAAATTTGAAGTATTTTATCGAATTTTCGGAGGTGTTAAGGTTGGAGGGCAATGGAAGCGACGCACGATTTTAAGTTAAATTTTGTAATAAATCAAAAAATTAAATATATTGATGTGTAAATGTGAAAAAATGGTAGGGGATACGACTTAATAAGTGTCATATTTGGATTTAGCACCCTAAAAAACAGAATAATAAGGTGTTTTAAGTAAAAAGGTTTTTTCATCGTTGGCCTGTGTAATTTAAAATATAATAAATTAATTAAAAAAGAATTAGACTGAAGAATAAATAAATATAATCAGGATTATAAATCAAGTCAAAATATATATATTAGTTTTACAACATATACTATAACCAATATTTTTTATCGTTCATGAATGTAAACTAAAACAAGAATTCTTTTTTTTTAATTTTTTTATTAATAGAAATTTACAACTGTATTAGAAAACACATCCAGTAAATATGCGGTATACAATGAGATATGATGACATGAATAAAACTAGAAGAGGAACTACTCATTGGTAGTACTCTATAAATCAATAATTCAGGATTTTTTTCATCACATGTAGCTTAGAGACACATTACAGTATTAATGTATTAATAATAGATTAATATGATTAAAAGTTAATCAGTCAGTGATGTGATATTAAATTCATGGAATGAAGTATCAGAAAGGGAGTGATTTATAGGAATTATGTTGTAAAGGGAAAGCCTATGACGAGGTGTATTGTACTGCCTTCCTAATCCTCCGGGGGAAGCCCTGACGTTGATCGCTCCGTCCTAATACATGTCCATTGTCGTCTGGTTCGATAATGGTTGGAGTATTGGCAATGGAAATTATTGATGGATTAATTTAATTGATATATCTATATTAAACTCCGCCTGGAGGGTAATTTTTCGGCTCAGGCTGATGATTGAATATATTAAAACATATTTTGATTTCAATTAAAATATACAGATCCACTATCTCGGATTCCAACTGGACAATCGTTTAACTTGGAATCCACATGCAAAACTAAAACTGATCGTGGTTTTCAACTTCTTCAACATTTACTAGACTAACGTTCACACCTTCCGATTTATTACAATAAACTCATTTACATGACAGTTATAAGACCTATTTCTACATATGGTGTTTAGCTTTAGAGCTCAACAAACCCTTCTAATTCTTCCCGTATCCAATCCTTAAAATCAAAAATCCTTCGAAAAATCCTTAATGCTCCTTACTTTGTTACAAATAAACTTATCCATAAAGATCTTAATGTCCCATATGTTGCTTATTTAGGCCAAACCAGATACCTATCCTTTCATAGTAAATCCCATAACCACACAAATCCACTAGTCCTTCAACTTGTTTCCAATTCCATTCCCGATAACCCTCCGAGGCGTCTGAAAAGAAGATGACCTAGAGACCTTCAAATGTAGATTTCTTTTTTTTAAGTGTTACTGATGAGTAGTTCTTTTCAAGTTTTGACATGTTATTGTAAATTAAAATATATTCAGTAAAATATAATATATGTGAAAGATTATGTTAGTATAAAATATTTGTTGAAAAATTGTATTGATTTCGGGGTATTTCCACCTTTCTCTCTTTTAATAATATAGCTTGGGCTACACATACATGATAACCAATTTATATAAATGTACAAGCATACGTACGGGGTACTCGAACAAGGTGTATACAAAGGTTTTTTTATAATATATAATCCAGGATGACGTCACATAACGTCAAGTTTTTTCAATGCAACCATATATCAAACTATTATTGTATTTTTTATTTTTTTGTAGCTCGAAAGGATTTAAAAGGCTGCAGAATGTGGAACTGTGGGAGTTATATTCGGTAAATATAGTTCAGATAATAGGGCGCGACGGTTAAAATAAGCATTTAAAGACATTGGATTTAAAAATTACCTAATTATAACAAAGGTAATCATTTTTGAGCCATCGGGTAAGAGATCGAGGGTAGACCGACACGTAGATGGGAGGATTGCGTTAAAAACAATCTTGGGGATTTGGATTTTATTGGGGTGGGTTGGAAGGAGTTGTGTGGTTAAGGGTTGGTGGTGTCTGCATCGAACCTTCGGGTTCGCTAACTTTTTAATGTTTATTATTACTATACCATTTCATACCAAAATTGCTATTTCATTTGAAATACAAAATGCTCCAATTTTTATTACTCAAGATAATCATTTTTGAAAAATAATAACACAGCCATAAAAAGTATATGGTAATTAAATTGCTAGATTTATGTTCTATTTCAAGTTTCAAATTGATTTTGGTTGCTTTAGTGTCAGTTTTGAAGAAAAGACTTCTTTCCTATAAACATTCGAAAAAAACTGTATTCATTTTTATAACCGGAAACTCCAACCCCATATCATAAACCTTCAAGAATGGTGCCAAAAATGGAGAATCATAATAGGTTCAAATAAATCCCATCAAGTAACCTTTACCCTTCGTCGTAAACCTACGACTTCATGTCCTACAGTCATGTCCTTTAATAATGTTCCACTAATCCTCGTCGAACAGATCCGCTATCTGGACTCTATTACTTGGAATCCACATACAAGACTGAAACGACAAGAAACTGCCCGTCGTTTTCGACTACTTCAACATTTACTTGACAAACGTTCAAACCTTCCAGTTTATTACAAAATACTCATTTACATAACAGTAATTAGACCAATTTGGACATACGGAGTTGAGCTTCGGGGCTCCACTAACCATCCAACTCTTCTCGTATCCAAACCTTACAATCTAATATCCTTAGAAAAATCCTAAATGCTCCCTAATTCGTCACAAACAAACTTATCCACAAATATCTTAAAATACCTCACGTTTCTGACTTAGCTCAAACTAGATATCAATCCATTCACAGCAAACTCCATAACCATTCATATCCATCAGTATCACAACTTGCTTCTCTGAAAAGAAGATGGCCTCGGGACCTTCCAATATAGTACTTCATTATATAGACACTTTATAAGTGCTACCAATGGGTAGTCGCTATAAAAGTGATGTATCATTTTTATCATTATCATCATATTTACTTAATCTATTATATCTTTATGTTTTATATACAGTTGTAAAGTTCTATAAATAACAAAAAAAAATAAATAAATAATAACGTTGATGTCATCTTCGTTGAAGAAAAAAAAAGATTACTGTATTGACGTGGAACGGCACAAAACGTACAAGTGGTATAATATTGTTCCGGTCTCGGTACTTTTTTTATAGAGATCGACTTTAAGGCTAAACATCCCGATTTTTAGTAAGATTTTTTTTCAAGAGATGGCAGCACTTTTGGGGCGAATTTATTTTCGCTCTCATTCGTGAACAGAATCATCAATATTAGATCTGTTAACGGATTTGGTAATAAAAACCCCATTAAATTCACGCTACGTTTTCCGAATTCCTTTTCGTCAATTATTTTAAAATTTAAAAAAATTATCTGGCCAACTATTACTTTTTTTTAAAAAAAAGCTGGTTATAGCCACTTAGTCTTAAGTCAATTGAACACAATTATGCAAACAGATTCATTTTCGGTTGCATAGGTTGATCGTAATTTGAAAAATACGATTTGTAAGGAAGCGGGTGATTATATTAGTAAGCTACCTGCTGTTGTAGTAGTGGGGGGGGAAGGGCTGTGAGGACCCAGCTCCCAGTCAGCTACCGATCTAACGTCTCCTCAATAGTGGAAAAACCGACAGAATAGAGGCCAACAAAATTTGATATACTTTTAAGAATATAAATAATATTTTAAAAAACGAACCTGTGTGCAAATTTCAAAATAACTATATATGTTCTTCGGTAATTAATAAAAAGAAAAAAAAAAACTAAAACAAACTCTTTTAAAGGATAGTTAGAATATCTATGAAATTTATAAACATTTTTAAACCAAGAAGATATTAAAAATAATAAACCGACAAAAAATGATATTTGGAACAATTAACGAGTCAACATATGAAAACTTTATGTAATTAAAAATACCCTAAACAAATATTTTGGCATTGTTCAAGAGGAATTGATTTCACTGATTATTATATTCGAACAACGGGATTTAAAGTGTAAATTAATCATTAGGACCAAAACATGTGTTTAGTTTTCCACAAAAGGTAAATAAATCGAGAAATTATGAGTAAACTATAACTGTTTATTTAAATAAGTAAAATTTTTAATTTTATTGATAACAGTTAACTAAGAAATATATAACTGTTAATATTTTATACAATATATACTACTAAAGGAGAGTTTAGTTATAAGGTGTTTTATAAAAGCAATTTAATCTCCCAATGTTATTTATTCGAAAAGCCATATTATATTAACAATGATTTTCTAAAATGGGCAACGTTTCATAGCTATTGCCACATTTTCAAGCCCTAAAACATGCGAAAACATACATGTATGACAAATACGAATTGAGTATTGATAATGTGAAATAATATTCATTTCAGTACACAACATATATAATTATTGAATTACCTTTCATGTCCATTAATATATGGATCCGTCTGATGAACAAATAAAATTATTTAATGACAAAAAAAAAGTCAAGTCCTTGGTATTGCATCTTGTCTTATCTACATATATTAAAACTTAAATGAATAAACAAATAAAAACATTATCTTAATATATATAAATTAAATTTTGACTACATCATCTTTATAGGATAGTTTAGCAATAGTAAAATCAATAATTTTCAACTAATTCTTTATTGAAAAATGAATAATAAGTGGATAACAGTGAAGTTCAAAAATGGCGGCAATTGCAATCTACATGAAAGGTTAAAATGTACAGTGTTACATAGAGGTGAACATTGATAATAAAATTTACTTATTTTCAATTAAATTGTTATAAAAACAGGTATATGGAGTGAAATATACCAAAGTTTAACTACATCATGTTCATAATTCTAGGTTTAGCAACAATAAAAATTTAAATGTACAATGTTGAGTGTTAGAAACGGGTTTTGCCACACTACCACATACTTTTATGGTTAAAAATTAAAATCCAACCAGATCAAATCAATAAAATTATTTCTGTCGAATGAAAATTATTAAAAATCAAAATGCCGATCCTCAGCTGTTTAATATTGTGTGTAAAAATATGAACTTTGAACCTTTAGTTGTGAGCACTGATAATGCAGTTTCTTAATAGTCTCTGTCCATCTGAATTACTAACTTATATATTAAAATTGAAAATTGGATGTCTAATTATGCTTTCTGTTATCTTCAAACACCTAATCAATCTAAATTTAACCAAGTTAATAATGGCTGCTATGCGTGAAAATATCATCAAAAATAAAATTTTCAATTCTTCACTTTAATACAAGTTTTTTATCGATAAATATTTAAAAAAAATTAATTATTAGTTAAAATTATCTAAGATCTTCACTTATGAGAGCGGGCGAAGCCTCGACGGGGGATGATGAAGTTATATATAAAAGGACAAGCCATTTTCGTTCGTTATCACTAACCGCGAAAACTATAGAACTATTCTGTACCAAATATAACTATATCATCTTCATAGTTCAAGGAAGGTTTAGCAATAATAAAATTTATATATTTTCTATTAAATAACTGTTTAAAAAGCAATAAATATGTGGAGTGCAGTAAAGCGAGCGCCATTTAAGAGAGGTTACAATGATCCGGTGTTAAATATAGCTAGAAATTGATAATAAAGTTACTTAATTCAATTAATTTGTAATCCAAAAAGCTATAAATATGTGGTGTGACGTGTGGATTCCAGTGAAATTTAAAAATCGAACATGTGGCAAGCGACAATAGCATTTTAGTAAAACTAATGAACCAAATCTGAACCAAATTTTAACTACATCATCTTCATAGTTCTTGAAAGATTTAAAATTAGAAAGTTTACCATAATAATAACTTATACTATTATATAAAAGGACAAGCCATTTTACGTTTGTGATCACTAACCACGAATACTACTGAACCAATCTGTGCTAAATATTAACTACATCATCTTCATAGTTCCAAGAAGGTTTAGCAATATTAAAATCTACTGATTTTTCATTTATTTTATATTAAAAAAAGAAAATATGTGGACAACAGTGAAGTTTGAAAATTGACCGATAGGTGGAGAGGTTCTACGCGAGAGGTTACAAAAGAGCTTGAAATCGAAGATTAATAATAACTGCTATGCGTGAAAAAATCATTGAAAAATAAAACCACATAAAAAAAAATAAACAAATAAAACATTAAAAAATTAGCTTTACTTATGGAGGGCGGGCGAAGCCGCGACAATGTAGTAAATATATAAAAAATAAATAAATAAAAAATATGAAAAATGTACAATGTTCTCGTATGTTCGTACAATGATTAAAAATCATAGCAATATGATAGAACATTGTACATTTTTCATATTTTGAAAAAATATGCGATTATACAGAGTATGCTCTACAAAAAAAAATATGCGACTATTTTTGACTTCACAGCTTCGTTAGGAGTCTTGGAAGGTAAAGATGACTTTTCACCCGTTATTTAGAATGCCAAAACAAAGGTATATGCAAAAATTTAGCTTCATTTCTTCCTTATTTGACTGGAGTTTTGGTGGAATTTCTCACTGGCAGTTCTATAATAATTTATGATTACTATGGCATCTGTAATAATGTCAACTCATGAGCTTTTTTACCCGATTTCATACAAATTATTGATATATTTTGCTAAGAAAACATAACGAACCCCACAATGTGATGTGGCCGTGAGAAATCAGAAAAAAAAATCACTTTCTTCAATTGATTTCCACTACTTGTATTTACAACCAAATAAATCAAATCATACAAATATAAAAGGATAAACCGTTTTGTAGGTACCTATATCCAACCAATAGTAGGAAATTACACTTTAAAATTACTTTTCCTGGTTATTTTTTTTAAAATATGTTTTAATTATTATGGTATACGCTATGGAAAAATTACATATCCACGAGACTTGGGAACAATGAAATTACCTTATATTACGGTAATTCTAAAACATTTCCAAGGAGCCAGTTATAAAACTGATTTTATTTATCAGTAATTGTTCAATTTTATTTACGATTTTTAAATTTAACTAATGTAAAATTATTGATTTTCAAAGTTGAATTTGAACAACTCAGTGAAACAACACTATGTTCTCAAATTACATCATAGTAAATATTATAAGGGTTCGTACTCTTTTTCATTATCAGCTCTTCTTTTCAGTTCAGGTTTTCTTCGTCTAGCAGATACGCGGAGATTCTTTTTGAATTTTGAACTATTTATATAAAAATCTCTACGTCCAATAGATTGTTCTTCTTTGTTATGTTCTATCTTTACAACGATAAAAATTGAACGGAAATACAATCTGTCTGAACAGGAAATATTTTCAATTGTTATTGGATTTTCCGGAATATCTTTTACCTGGTTTCTGTACTATCGGATTGACTTCATATACCGACATTCTACTTAGGTACATTAGGTACAAGGTAATAAATTTACATATGTATTTATATATGTAAATTTATATATAATAACATAGGTATCTATCGGCTAGGTAACATAAGGAATTTATTTGGAATGTTTATATTATTTGTCCCAAATACATTACCAGTGAAAAGGGTCAGATAGTGTTAGACTTCCTGCAGTAAGTAAACAAAACTTTTTCTCTATTTGAAAATAAATAGACAATAACTCTTTTGTTGACTTTATAAAAAGACATATTTATCACAACTAAACAGCTATTATCATCAATTCATGATTTTTGGATCTTCAAAGTCCTGTACAACACATTATAGTAAAAGTTTTTTGTTTGTTTTTTAAATATATTTTAATTACTATGGTTGACATTCAACTTGTTGGACCGTAAAACGCTTCAAGTGAAAATAAAAGTTTACAAATTATTGTACTGTTTTTGTTCCTAATAATTAGTCAGTGAAAAGGGCCAATGTTTCCAATAGATACCGCAATGAAATAAGGATTGTATAAACAAAATGTCGTTTTTTTTATTTGGTAATAAATAGACAAATACAATATTTAATAAATTTATCAAAATGTATATTAAAACTTGAATTCAGCTTTTGTCAATTCGAAAAATTTATTTTAATTGCCTTATTCTTACTTACTTTCTTACATAAAATGAGAAATTGTTAATAGAATGAATCTAACGACACATAGAAAATATTAATAACAAGAAAACATAATAATACAATTTTTCTTTGGCTCTTCACAAATCGAGGAATACCTATATGAGAGACATTTCGGTAAGGAAGAGACCGTTTCAGCCGGTGACGCAATTCCATCCGGTTATAAACAAAATTCGTATTTTTCACATTACGATCGTAATATGCATGCTATGATTAGATGGAATGTGTCATTCGTTTCAGAAAACGTTTCTACAACTGGCTATAACCTCATATTTTTAAAAATATATATTAAACACCTATTTTTACGTTCTATTTTCTTAATTATTGAATTTATAGAAAAAAAAAACGCTTCGTAGCGTGAATTCTGTGTTTACCAAATACCCAAACAATTTTACAGATTGAAAAACGGACATTTCGTTCCGGAGAAATTCCGGCAATAAATTCTACTGTTTCCAAGGCTTGACTGAAAGGGGTACATTTAGCCTTAATTTCGGAAATCTCAAATACGCGTACCTATCATAATGAGAACCCACTCGAATTCCTAGAACGACTGGGCCAAAAAAGATGTGATTTATACGCAAGTATTTATTCCGATAATGGAATAATTGACAAACAGGACGAAATGTACAGATACGACAAACAAATATCCCATCACGCGGTCCATAGTCTACATCCGGCACAAACTGACTTTATTTATCATATTAAATTTGATTCATTAGAAGACCTAGAAGAAATATTAAGAAACAGCGCGGCTCACATCGTACACAGACTTTACGGAGATAAAAAAAAAAGTATAAAAAACAGTATAAAAATAACCCAGCTCAAAATAATTATAAAAAGAAAAATTTCGAAACTAATTATAAAAATCGGGATTACAGACCGAATTTTAATAACCACCATGATTACCAAAATTACCGACCCCATCAGTATCACCGCGAGCAATATATGTCTCATAATAATCCTCAACATTACCGACAGAAACAGTATCAGCATGAACAAGGTCCAACCTTTAATTCTTTTAACAATAACAATCAGCATAACTTCCGGCCACAACAGCGAGCTATTGAATATCAAACACCGATTTATAATCAACAATGGGACCCTCAGTCACAGTATAAATTGGCTATAACCTCATATTTTTAAAAATATATGTTTAACACCTATTTTTACGTTCTATTTTCTGAATTATTGAATTTATAGAAAAAAAAACGCTTCGTGGCGTGAATTCTGTGTTTACTAAATACCCAAAGTTTTTTACAGAATGAAAATCGGACATTCCGTTCCGGAGAAATTACGGAAATAAATTCTACTGTTTCCAACGCTTGACTGAAAGGGGTACATTTAGCCTTAAGTAGTTTCTGTAACATGCTTCAGGATTTGGTAAACACTGTCATAATTTAGAAAAATTATACCTCAGTGTATTGGGGTACACACTTGGGGTCTTCAAAGCGGGGTTTGATACTTTTATAGAACTTTTTCAACAAGTTATATTTCAACAGTTTCGAAAGAACTTATTAAAAGTTTTTACAATAACAGTTCCTAGGAACTTTTCGGTGATGAAGTTTTATATTTACAGTTCAAGTTTAACACTTATTTATTTAAGTTCTTAAAAAATGCTTTGTTAAAGATTAAAAAAACAGAAAACTTAGAAGCTAATAGAACAGATTTTTCTGACAGCTAATTTGTTTGTTTAGGAAATTACGAATAATTACTAAAACGCAATTATATATTTTGATAAGGATATGTACGAGGTCTATATATTTTTTTAGCCTTTAAAAATGTAACATTTTGACCCGCTTTAGCTCTGTTGGAGTTGCTCGGGTCGAACATTTGACAATAGTTTCCTTTTAGAAATTTAATGGAGAATATTTTTGTTGCATAACTTTAGTCTTTAGGACCTACCGCTTAGGAGCTATGTTGATTTGAATGAAAAAAGTCACATTTGAAACCCCTAATTTCTCTCAAATTTGTTTATTTTTTGTGAATACAAGCAAATCGGAGGCAATCTTCACAAAACGTAGACCACTCATAGACTAGAATATCATTTTAAACGCTCTTGTCTAAATCAATAAAATACTTAGGTTTAATATCGCTTATATTCCGCTATTATAAATTGACAAATATTTAAGATACACTGAACATAAAAAAACTTTTATACAAAATGTTCCCCTACTTCAATAAAAAATCTAAGCTAAGCCCTAAAAACCAACTTATTCTATAAAAACGGTAATCCGAGCACAACTCACATATGCTTCACCGGTGTGGAGCTCAACTTGCTCCACTAACTATAATAAATTGGGAAGGGTTCAAAACATGTGGATCATCAATGATTACTCTCCTTATACTAAAATATCAACCATGCTCCACGACCTAAAAATAATCCCTCTATAACAGTTTGTTTTCGAACATACCAAAGCATACTTTGAAAAAAAACAAATTCAGAATATTCCCTAATAAAAAAAATTGGAAGCTATGATAAAAATTTTCTCAAACGATACACGCACAAAAGAATTAAACATGTTCTTTTAACATAAGCCTTCTTACAAATCACTCAACTGTTATGTATACATATTCTCATCATTTATGTATGCTAGTTATTATATATTGATTATTTATATTTATTATTATTACTTTTTATTTAATTCTCATTCTTTAAATAACTCAAGCATTTGACAGAGTTTGGCATGACGGACTTCTTTTTAAATTGAAAAATCTTCTTCCTTTTATCTATTATCTGATCATTCAATCATTTCTCTCTGACAGATTTTTTTCTATCCGACAAGGTTCAGAAATCTCCTCTATTTATCCAGTAAAATCCGGAGTACCACAGGGGTCAATACTAGCTCCACTGTTATATATTCCTTACACTCACGATATGCCACTTAGCCCTCAAACATTGACAGCAACATACGCTGATGATACAGCAATATTAACTAGACATAAAGATCCCACAATTGCATCATTAACTCTTCAACACCACTTAACAATACTACAAGACTGGTTCAAACAATGGAAAATAAAACTAAATTACACCAAATCACAGCACATAACCTTTACACTCAGACAAGACTCTTGTCCACCCCTCTTCAACGACAATGAACCCATACCACAGACATAAAAAAATTCCTTACATAGGGCTTACATTCGATAGAAGAATGACCTGGGGCCCACACGTAAAACAAAAACGTCTTAGTCTAACCAAGAGATTAAAACTTCTGTATCCAATGCTTCACAAACGGTCGACATTAAAACTTCGACAACGAATGAATACATACACTTACTTACTTAAACCCATATGCACATACGCCACACAAATATACGGGACTGCAAAAAAACACACACCTTAAAAAAATACAAATATTCCAATCAAAATTACTCTGACTAATCACGAAATCACCTTGGTACGTTTCAAACCACACACTTCACACTGATTTAGAAATACCCACAGTAAAGGAACATATACATGACCTTTATAGACGATTTCACGACAGACTTCATGGACATAACAACATACTCATTAATGACATGGCCACGATTGACATACCTAAAAATGCTCTCAGAAGGCTTAAAAGAAGCTGGATGAGAGATTGGCTCAAATAAATCTCTTTAACCCATGCCAGGAGGAGGTACTATTGAGTACTAGTCTCCCACACGCATACAAGGCCTGTAGTATTCAATTTCATCACATTCACTGATTGTCACCCTAATAACAGGTGTGAATTAAAATCTGAAAGAGAAAAAAAAAAAAAAAACCAATTCTCATTCTGTATTTTATTTTATATTATGTATTTTTTCCCTTATTTTTCCTACTGTTCAAAGATAATCTTTAAAGTGTAAAACTATTCACGAAAGTATAAAACTAAGTTAATCATGTAGAGAACTTTAGACCGGAACATGTATACTTAATGAATTGTAATTGTAAATAAGTCAATAAAGTCATATTATTGCTTTTATTTTAAATAATCATTAATTGCTAATTTAATTTCATTATCAATTTAAGTAATTTGATCCTTTTAATTCTAAAATGTAAATTGCGCAAAAAAAAAAAAAAAAAAGTAAAACGGATGGACATATCTATGATCTATTGTTTTTCCCAGTCAGGGAGAAATGGATTTTTTAGAATTACTAGAGAAAAAATAAATTATAGAAAAATAAATACAATCCAAAGGATTAATTTAAATCTTTTTTTACACAAGTATTTTTCAAGTGAAAAGTTAAAAATATCTGTTCTTCCTAATACATCAGAGAAACGTCATCCAAGTCATATAACATTTTATCATATGTATGTAGAAAGAAACAGTAGATAAATATTAGTTTAAATGTATTCAACTTCTTTTTAAATGACTTAAACATTATTTTTACTGCCTTTGTGGCGAGTAATATTAATAGTTAAACCTGCTTAAGATCGTGAACTATCCGCAAAATGACCAAAAATATGATTGAAAACTCTTAAGCTTACAAGAACGTGGAATGGAACGAAATCTAAAACTTATGGTCATCTATTAATAATATCTTTGTTTTTTAAATAAATCTATTTAAATTTAAAGTTATTATGTATCATAACAAATTGTTTATATATGTATATGAAACACTCATCATAATTTAGCCTTTTTTTCATTACTTCATTAAATACTTTAGTAAGAGGAAATTAGTTGCTCATTTGTCATTGAACAGAATATAATACAATCTTTGTATTAATTAAGTTATTTAATTCATTCAAACAGCTGTACTTAATGAATCAGTTAAAAGCAGAGTAGTACATTGATAAATGTCCGGAACAACAATGCAACTCCAACCAAGTTTATTAGGCTCTGAAATTCAACAAGTTTCTAATGAAACAAATTTATTTTGTTTTGACAAATGATATATTTTCCCGTCTAAAAATAACATGACAGTACAATTTATCAACAGTAAAATTATTTATTTCAATAATATCAAAGGAGTTCTAATTATATTTCTCTTAAGTCCAACATTTACGTCTTATATAAATTTATTACATTTCACAACATGTTTCGGAAAAAGACTTTTCAGGTATGAACCTATTGTACTTAAATAGATTAATAACATAAAAACACAGTAAAATAGATTCTTACTTGAGGATATGAAACGTATTTTCCCGAAATGGGAGAAATGAAGTAAATTAATATAAGGAGTAAAATAATTTACTCAAGAATTATAAAATTATCTATATTAATACTATATAAATTTGGCGTAGGTGATCTGCGTAGAAAGTAACTACTACAAATTTAATAAAAAAATTAAAATTGAAGATCTCAAGTACTTATAAATATTTTTATCAAAGTTTTACATGTAATATGTATATATTATATGTATGGCTGCTTTTAAGTATAACTTAAGAAGTCAATAGACAATTATTGAGTAATAACAATATTTTTAGATTAAATAAACTTAAAGTCAAAAACTATTCACTAAGAAAAGCGTTCAAGAAATATTTTATGGTATTGCAATAAAAAACGAAAATGGCATTCAAAAGTTAAACACAAACTTAAAGCAAACAATAACACTAATATTTTTTTAAGTTATTCCTAAAAACATACGAAAAGTGTTCTGGAGATAATCGATGAGACACAAAAGGAATTATCAATGAAGGGATTTATTTTATTAAAAATAATAAAAATTATTAATTATTACGTAGATAATTCGAACCGAAGCTTAGATCATCCCTTACCTGTCGAGATGTTTCTGGGAACAGGCGGGGAAAGGGACTGTTGGCGGGAACCGAGTGTCCGTCCTAACAAGTTGGTAGCCGAAGGGAGCCGACTTTAGCCGAACGAAGACGAATAATACAAACTAATGTTGATGATCAGTTTTCTTTAGATTCTGTGAACATCTCGAAAAAATCGATGTTTTGTTTATCTCCTATTAACTTAAGTAGAAATACTGTTTTTAAGAATATAATTTCAAGATCAAATGTATTGTCTGTGCGATTGAATCGTATGATGAAATAGAAAAATAGCACACTACTTCAATTTTTTTAAAAATACTCCTTTAAACATCTCACAAAATTATAATAATACTAGTTCAAAACAAAGTTAGATTCCTTCATTTTCAAAATAATGTGGTTAGCAAAGAAAAATTAGAGGTCAATTTATTTTGAAATATACCCATGTAGACTTATTACAAGTAGCAAAGTCAATAAACACATTGTAGAGTGCAGCAGACATGCGATTATTTTTTACATCAGGGCTTCGTCATGAGTAGTTAGAAGATAAACATACGAAAAGTCCAGGCCCCTGGGGGGTGAGCTTACGGTGGGGGGAGGGGAGAAGGTCCCATTTTTGGGACTTTCGATTTTATTTCGAAAACGGTGGACTCTAGAAAAATATGTTTCAGATAAAATTTAAATAAATATATTTAAAGCATATTAAATTTCCTATAAAATTGATTTATAAATATTTATCGAACTTCCAACAGTTTTCGAGATATACGTTATTTAAAATCGACAATGTTCGCAAAAACATAATTTTTGCTTCTAGTGCCTTCCACGATCGTTTCTCAGACAAAATGTCAGAATCAAAGTTGTAGAGCATGAAATTAATTAGATTTCGTGTATACGTTTCTGGTACTTAAAGCAAATGTAAGACAAAAATTATTTTTTGCGAAAATTATCGATTTTCATTAACGCATATCTCTAAAACTGTAAGAAGTTTGACAAATATGCATATAAACATCTTTATAGGAGATTTAAAAAGCTTTAATTTTTAATTGAAACATATTTTTATAGAGTCCATCGTTTTCGAAATACATATAATTGAAAAACCCAAAAACGGGACCTTCTCCCTAACCCCACCGTTAGCACACCCTACCAGGGGCGGGGACTTTTAGTATGTTTATCTTCTAACTACTCCTAATGAAGCACTGAGGTAAAAAATAATCGCACATTTTATGCACTCTACACCTTTTATTTCATCACTCATTGACTGGACTAAAGTATTTAAACGATAATCTCTTATCGAAAATATTAAATCATTAAACAGATTTTGTTAACATTTTCATCCAAATCGTTTTAAGTCCTTTATTTATTTATTGCTGGCAATAAAGCTCTATTTTCATTAATATTCTTATCTTGTTGCAATACGTAAGAATATTGTAAAACTAAGTTTACAGATTCTGCCACACTTCAACCTGGCTCTACACTCACAATCAGTCGTACAGGATGCGGTGAAACTTGACCCGCTAATAGTCCAGTAAAATAAGGCTCCAAAAGCCCGTTTTCAAGAAAAAACTGCGGAACTTTTATTCTCAACGGATCTTTATGTTTTTCGTGGTGCTGAATCCGAATCTGAAGTTTGCTACCACGGCAACCATCGGCTTCATATTCAAAATTGCGAAAAAACCCGTTATTTTTGTTTTTTTTATCTATAACACGATAACGAAACTTTTTCCGAAGAAAGTCTTCAAATATTAATTTTAGCTGGAACTAGTACCTACATAATAAAAAAAAAGAAATCCAAAATCGGACCATTTTTCGCGAAGTTACGTAATTGGGAAAAAATGGAGAAATTGACCAACTTGCCGTCAGTCCCACAGCTCCGCGAAAACACGTTTGTCGTACTCTTTTAGCTGTAACTCTGAAACTATTTGTCTGATAAAACATTTTTTTTTTTTCATCGTAAAGCTGATTAAATTTACAATAAGAATCTATAAATGAAGTTTAATCAAACCCCGTAAAATTTACATGCCAGCCCGCTAATAAAAACGTACTGTTGAAAAATCCAAGTGTTTTTTGGCACATTTGTCGCTCTACCTCCTCAAATATTTGTTCGATTCAAAATGTTTTTTTTCAATCTGAAAGGTGGTTAAATTTACAATTAGATCTGATACATGAAATTTTTATCAACAATCTTGAAATACACAAGCCATCACGCTGAAAATCACTTACTTTTGTAAAATACATGTTTTTTTTGGCACATTATTTGCTATAACTCCAAAACCATTTGTCCTATCAAAAATTTAATATTTATATCTAAAAGCTGGTTAAATTTGCTATTAGATCCTGCATATGTAACTTCTAATTAACACCATGAAATACCAACTACTGAACATGTCATAATTTACATATTTTGCCAAAACATACACATATAGAGTTCTAGCTTGGGTTGTTTACAGGATTTAATATAGTTTAAATATATAACATCAGATAGAGAATTTAATCAGCTTTAAGACAGAAAAAAGAAATTTGGGATCGAACAAATATTTGAGGAGTTAGAGTGACAAATGTGCCAAAAAACACTTGGATTTTACAACAGTACGTTTTTATTAGCAGGCTGGAATGTACACTTTACGGGGTTTGATTAAAACTCCATTTATAGATTTTTATAGTGAATTTAATCAGCTTTAAGATAAAAAAAAGTAATGTTGTATCGGACAAATAGTTTCGGAGTTATAGCCAAAAGAGTTTGACAAACGTGTTTTCGCCGTGCTGTGGAACTGACGGCAAGTTGGTCAAGTTCTCCATTTTTTCCCAATTCCTAACTTCGCGAAAAATGGTCCGATTTTGAATTTCTTTTTTTAATTATGTAGGTACTAGTTTCAGCTAAAATTAATATTTGAAGACTTTCTCCGGAAAAAGTTTCGTTATCGTGTTATAGATAATAAAACAAAAATAACGGGGTTTTTTGGCGGTTTTTTGCGATTTTGAATATGAAGCCGATGGTTGCCGTGGTAGCAAACTTCAGATTCGGAATCAGCACCGCAAAAAACATAAAGATCCGTTGAGAATAAAAGTTCCGCAGTTTTTTCTTCGGCAAACCCTTATTTTACTGGACTATAACGACACTTGACAGATCTGCGCGTACGCAAATGTTTGGTAATAATGGCTATAAGTGAAGCAACTCAAAAGGAAGCCCTTGAATCAGATATTATCAATGGATAGAGGGTAGATCTTATCCCTAACCTTGATAAAACAAACAATATGTTGATATAGACAGATGCGAGTAAAACTAAATCAAAGAGATTTCTTTCTGCTACCAGCTTTGAAAGTGTGTGAATGTTCACGTACTCGGGTTTCTCTCTAAATTGTTTAAATAAAATTATCCCTGAAATACAAAATGGAATAATGACTTAAACAGGACATACCATGGGAACAAAATATTGTTCAAATCTGAAATTCTCTCAAGGAGAACAAAAGTTAAACATTATTAATCCCTCATCAGACCTGTGGATCGGAAACCTGGTGTCTATCTTGGGAGTTCGGAACTAGAGACTCATTGCGTGTGATCGGGAGAAATGGAGAGAGTTAATTCGGATAAGGGTCACACCAACCTGTAGAGCAAGCGAGTAAGTAAATAAGTTTAGAGATTTGGTAGACGTATTCTCAGCGTGGTGGTCAAAATACCTCGATTGGTGGTACTTTTTTTATTTTTTGCCATAAATCTCGAAAACCGTTTGAAAATAAGGGAAGTTTAAAAACTGAACTTTTGAGTGGTTTCATCCCTGGAAAGTGTGAAAGTCGGCACTGTAAACGGAATGGAAATACTTTAAGATACAGTAGACCCTCGGTATAACGCGGCTCGTTATACCGCGGATTTGGATATAACGCGGGTCAAGCTCTGGTCCCGATCCTGATTCAATTAAAATTAATAAAAAATAAGATAACATCGTGTGGTTTTAAAACCAACAATAGAAAACTTGAAAACAATTCATTAGAAAATTGAGTCATAAAAACTGTAGAAAAAAACGAAAAAGTTCC
This sequence comes from Euschistus heros, assembly GCA_003667255.2. Lineage (NCBI taxonomy): Eukaryota > Metazoa > Arthropoda > Insecta > Hemiptera > Pentatomidae > Euschistus > Euschistus heros. The sequence goes on along the minus strand of RCWM02000106.1, from coordinate 1,459,147 downwards.
AAAGTTTAATAAGTTCTGGGGAAAAGGGAACTCTGAAAATTAAGCTACACTTGTTAAATTTTTTTTTTTAAACATTTCTAATTTTACTGAGCATTAAAAGGAATTTGTAAAGGAAAAAAATGATAACTGGTTGTTAACGTAGGAAGTAAAACTAAATAGGACGTTTAGAATTAATTACGATTGTCTAACCTAGTTTCATTGTTTTTGTTTCAATATTAGAACTTTTTAAAGTTTAATTTTTATTAGAATTTTAAAAAACTTTAGGAAAGAATGCGTACATCGCTAGTGTCTTCCTGGAAATAAGCCGAAATGTGTTGCATACACAATGTCGATTGAATATCTTCCCGGTAACCTACCTAGATGACGTACGGAGAAGTCTCTATTCTTGCCTTCTTGGTTCACAGAATCCCCTCACTTCCTTTTTAAAAACTGTGTATTATTCCTTTAGTTGTTGCCCGAGTTTATATCAGAGTGCATTTTCATTATTTTTTGACCCCCAATAATTCATACTTCTGCCTTCGTTATACCGCGGGTACGTCTATGACGCGGGAGGTTTCATTTCCCCCTAACTCGCGTTATAACGAGGGTCCACTGTACCTATCTCCCGTTTGCATTTAGTTATGTGACATTTATGTTTAAAAAACAAGCGGAAATAAAGCTATTTTATCCTACCATTCACACTGCTAAATAATTTTTCCGTCACGTTAGGAGTCATGAGAATTATTTGCACGACTTCAGCAAGATAAATTTATTTCAGTATTTTCTATAATATTAAATACATTTAAAGACTACATGAGACTACAACGTTTTGATGCAGGTTTTTTTCCATTTTGACACAAAATCATTAGTTTTGCTCCAGAGAACGGTTATGTAATTACAATTTAAAAAAAGAAAATCATGAGAGTATAGTCGAATTCTGAAAGATGGTTTTTGGTCCTAAACCAAGCTCAATACTCCACCATTCATATAATTTGAGACTATCTTCTTATCGATTATCTAAGGTACATAATCGATAATCACAAATAAAGTATAGATGGGATGTAAGGCGAAGTACGTTTCAAATATTCTAAAATTAAGTAGACATAAATAGTTACTATGAGGCCATCTTGCAGCATTGTACAAGATAAAAAAATGCGTACATTTCTTCCTGGAGCCAACGAGGAAATCTATCCTGGAAAGTAGTCCCTATATCAATCTATTTCTTTCATAGCAATAAGATATAGAACTAAGAAGACATTGTATTCAATCATTATCTGTATTACATGCGTTTGTAAATAGTATCTACTAGCGATAAGTAAGTGTTTAGAACAATAGCAATACAAGTTATCAACTTCAGTACAAGACATGGAAGGAATTCAGACTTACCTGTTAAAGTGAAGAACATCGCAGCTGGTAAATTATGGTTTATTGATCCCTAAATGAAGTAACTGGCCACATCATATTTTGCAGTAGAGTCAGATTATTCTGAAAAAAAGACACTAAAATTAGCAATATGAAGCGCAGAAAAACTTAAGAACAGTTGATGGAAAGACAAGAGATAGAACAACTTATACAGTTTATCTAGAATTAAAATATTACTATGCACAATTATATACTTCTTATTTGAATTTGAAGCATACCAAAATAACTATTTAACCAATGATGATGTGAAATAATAGGACAATTAGAGTGAGAGATTCCTATTGGAGAAGCTGGGATGGTTCAAATAGGATTGTTTTTAAAGGCATCCTCACAACTGTATCAGGCTGTAACTTATTAGTAAAAATATATTTAATAATATTATTAAATAGGTTGCAAAGAAAGGGGGAGATGGATTGCTCAATTCCTGGGTCGATTGCAGATAATTATTTATTTATTTTTATCAGCCGAGGTTCGAACCAGAAGTCAGTAGATCCTCCTTGGGTAGACCCAGCCTCTATAAAGTGGGTACACTTAAATGAGTGAATGCTACTCAAAAATCTAAAAAGAAGGCCTGGCGCGAAAAAACTGAGGGCCTCAACATGGACAGGGAAGGCAGGAAGCTTTGGAAATTGGCAAAATCATTGTCAGGTGACACAAACAGGAATGACCCATTGACAGTGGAAAGAAATGGAAAACTCATTACTGGAAAAGCAGCAGGAAATATCCTTGTCGACCATATATGCCAAAGTGGAGCTCTAAATATTAGCCCTGGGAAGAAAAAACAGATGAGAAGGAAAGTAAAAGAAACCCTCCGGGCAGCGAAATCCAAGAAAGAGGAGCTGGATCGGCCATTCACTATGAATGAATTGAACAATGCTGTCAACTGCTTGAAACCAAAGAGCTCTCCGGGCATTGACGGTATCATGAATGAGTTTCTCATTAATCTGGGGCTCCAAACAAAACAGCGTCTCCTCAAGCTCTTCAACACCAGCTGGAAGATAGGTAAAGTTCCTGAGACCTGGAAGGAAGGAGTAATAATCCCTGTACTAAAGGATGGCAAACAAAAAACCAACCCAAACAGCTACCGACCCATCACCCTTCTCAGTTGCATGGGTAAGCTACTGGAGAGACTCGTAAACAACCGATTCATATGGTTTCTTGAAAAGAATGACCTCATAGTACCAGAACAGGCAGGCTTCCGACGATTCCGCTCTACAGAAGATCAAGTCGCCTTCATCACCCAAGAAATAGAGGATGGCTTTCAGAAACAAGAGCACACGCTTGCGGTATGGGTTGATCTGGAAAAGGCTTTTGATAAGGTGTGGACAGAAGGCCTAATTATAAAAGCTTCCACCATGGGCATCCATGGAAAAGCCCTCATATGGCTCAATGATTATCTGAGGGACCGAAAAGCAAGAGTGAAATCTGGAAATGCAAGGAGCCGAGCCAAAAAATTTGAAAACGGGGTACCACAGGGTGGAGTCCTGTCCCCAGCACTGTTCCTAATATTCATAAACAACATCATTCAGGATTTTCCAAATACTGTAAAAGTGTCGTTGTTTGCGGATGACATTGCCCTCTGGAGTAGCTCGACTTCAATATACGCAGCGCAATACAGAATGCAAATGGCCTTGGATAGTATCTGCCGTTGGACTGAAGAATGGGCCATGACAATCAATCTAACCAAAACAAAATACTCCATTTTTAGCCTCTCTCCTAAAATACCGGACGCTCTAAAACTAAATTACAAGCATGAATCTCTTGCAAAAGATGAAAACCCCACTTACCTTGGTATAAAGCTGGACCCAAGGCTCACATGGAAACCTCATATCGAGCAGTCTGTTCGTAGGGGAATGATAAGAACTGCCCTTATGAAGAAAATTGCAGGTTCAAATTGGTGCGCAGACCTGAGGACACTTAGGTCACTATATATGGGCTATGTCAGGCCCTCCTTGGAGTACGGCATCACAAGTTGGGGAACCGCTGCTGTCTCAAACCTCCGGAAAGTTTCGACCGTGCAAAACCAGGGACTAAGGATCATGACAAGAGCAATGAAATCTTCGCCTATAGACAAAATGGAGGCCCTTACGAAAGTTCCTTCAATAGAAGACCGGAGAGATGTGAAACTCCTACACCTTGGTGCTAAAGCCAGATCCACTCCAAAACATCCTTTCCAAAAAAGAGTGACTGAAAGAAATAGCAATCGATTAAAGCGGAAAAGCAGTATGCACATTACGGCAAGGTTACTTTCGGAAATCGATGGAAAGCGGCGGATCTCATAAAAGTCTACAGCGGCAGAAGACAACCCTCCATGGCTTGAGGCTCCGAAACCTCTAATAGTTCTGACAATCCCTGGTATCGCAAGCAAGGAGAACTCATCCGAAGAGCAAATGAGGTTTCTTTCACTACAGCACGTGGATAATGAGTACCCAAAAGACCAGTGGACCCGCATATATACTGATGGATCGGCCACAAATGCAACAACAAATGGTGGCGCCGGTATCCATATACAATTTCCTGCAGGAAACATAATCGAGAAGGCTATTCCGACTGGCTTTACTTCATCAAATTATCGAGCTGAGCAGGAAGCCATATGTGAGGCATCGAGAATACTTAGGATACTTAAGAGACCAAAGAACTCAAAAATAGTATTCCTTACTGATGCAGCATCAGTGTTGCAATCTCTTAGATCGAAGTGGGGCACGGGCCTGAAAAATCTCTCCAAGGAACTTGAATGCTTGATGGCTATCTACAAAAAGGTCATCCTGCAGTGGATTCCAGGACACTGCGGACTCACTGGAAACGAGAGAGCGGACCAGCTGGCCAAGGAAGGAGCTTCGAATGGGCAGTTCGAATGTACCCTCAGTCTCGAGGAAGTAAAAACGCCCAACAAAGCCGCAGTCAGCCAGCGATGGATTGGGAGACATCCACATCACGATCCTGGAGATGCAATCTACGAACTCACTCGAGAAGAGCAGGTACTCATTTTCCGATTGCGAACGGGACATAACAGGCTCAGAGCTCACCTGTTCAAAAAGCTTCATATTGGATCCGGCCCCCTTTGCGAGTGCGGAGAGGGTGAACAAAATACTGAGCACATCCTTCAGACCTGCAGGCTCTATTCTGAGCAAAGGAAGCTGATATGGCCCTCTCCAACCGATGTGCGGACCAAGCTCCATGGTGACCTGGAGGACCTTAGGAGGACCACTGAATTCCTCATCTTGACCCCCGACCTGGCCATCTAAGGGAAGAACGCAGAAGAAGAAGAAGAAGTGGGTACACTTAAATGAGTGAATACCCGGTAGTAGAGAGGGTGTCTGGCCCAAGCACATCCTTGCATATCCATTAGCCAAGAAACAGTACAACCTTTCCAAGTACTGAACCATTATGAGTTGTAGTGGTACAGAATACATTTTTTTAAATTCAATATGGCATTGATTATAGTTTTCCAATTCTTTTTGTTTATTAAGACTAAATATATATCTTGATAATCAAATAAGCATGCAATTCCTCTTTTTGCGTTAGCAGGTGCAACTCATATTTTTACGTTAATTTTTTATAACATTCAACATATTATAATATAATTTTATAATTTACAATGTCACTGACTTCCATATGGCATCTGATTCTGCCCTCTAGATCATCTCTTCCCACTCAGGGCTATTCATAATATTAGATCGAGGAGAAATTATTTTGGTTTATTTTATGTTTTTCAAAGCGAATTCGTTTATACAAATTTCAAACAGTAATCAGGATTTTATTAGCGGTTTTGACCGATCCGTAAATGTGGTAATGTTTTCAATTTTGTTAGAACATTTTTGAATGTTTATTTAAAAAACATTATTTCACTGGGAAAACATTAGTTCCGTCAAAGTAGAAGTTCTGACAATTCTATACGGAAAACTGAATCAAGTGATTTTCACAAGCCTATTTTGAAGCCAGCTTTGAACCATAAAGAGAGTTTTGCAGAAACTAAAACAAATCGCAGTCGGACGGGTCAAGATTAACAAAAGAGTCAATAAAGATTTGGGTAGTATCACGATGTAAGACCTTCCATATTGATCAATTCTGATCGATTTTCTTGAATCGCCAGCTTCAATAGCAGTAATTGTTATCATTAGTGTCGAATTTATGATTTGAGCGGCTATCAGGGCTTCGACCACGATTTTTTTCGTACTTGATTTTTCTATGTGATCCATATACATTCATCACCCATAAAAATACGTTTCGAAAATGGCTCGATTTCGCTGTTTCAGCAGCGGATGGAACCCTGTTTTATGGTTGTGAGATTAAATATGTTGACGTTTTCAGCAATTGGCCCACCAGGGAAACCTCGTCCTCAATAACATTATATTTTACATAAATAAAACGAAAAAATCAATGTGACATTGATATTCGTTTAATTTTCGATGGACCTGCTCTGAATTTTTCCCTTTGCAAAAGTAAAAAAGCACAATATGATGAATCCGATCTTTTGGAATGTCAAAGCGCATATAATAACTCATGACTGAGTAAATCAATGACACTATATTTTAACTAAAATTTTCAATGAACTGTGACCTTTCTAAAGCTATATAATATGGCTTCATTGCATGAGGGGTACTAAACATGAATCACTTTAAAGCCACCTATAAAAGGAAATTGCTTGTTCCTCAGCCTAATATGTATTAATGATCCATGTTTGTTTTTATATTATATTAAATTTATATCAATTTATCGGCAACTGCCATATAAATAAAAAAAACAAATATAATAATGGAGAGTAGGCTTAATAAACAGCAATCTATTTATTTTATGTGATGAAGTAATGTTAGCTGAATTATTTTTATTACTATCATACAGAGAGCCATTCCTGAACTGAAGTCATTCAGAATACATAAACATAATAATAAAGAATTCCTTGTTATGAAACAAGCAGTTGGAAAAGAACACTATCATTAAATATTGCAAAAACTTTATAGTTTTACATACTTTGATGATTAAATTTCATAATAGAGAGTTGTAATAAATAAAGAGCCAAAGCATATATATTCAAATAATAAATATTAAAGTGTTCACTGTAACTAAAAGTACACACAAATAAAAAAAATAAATAAATAAATAAAAAAACCAATAAACTGTTTCTAACCTATTGAATTATAGCCTTACATAGCCAGATGGTGCAATACAAAGCATTCCAAAAGAAAGTGTTTTCCCAAAGTCTCTCCCAAGGCCTTTGATCTTTTCTTCTGGGCCACTAAACATTACTCGAGTCACAGGCAAAAAATGTGAAGTCAGCATTGCCGATATCACTTAAATAAGGATTGTAAATTTAATGGTTTGAACTCACATTCTGTTTTATTTTTGTCTTTGCTAATAATGATTGTTTGAATTAATGTTTTTTTAGAAATATTTTAATTTTTTTAAAGGAAATTTGGGCATTTCATTATCCTTTAATTTAATATTAGAAATATTTTAATGTTTTGAGATCTACATCCCATCTTCAGGCATAATCAGATCTTATAACTGTTTTCAATTCTGTTAGAAAACTAGTGATTGTTTATTTAAAAAAAAAAAAAAAAATTTAATAAGTACCATAATGTAGCCATGGTGCAACTATAGGTAAGATGTACACCCCAAAATATGTAACTTTATTTTATGATAGTAAATTTAATGGAAGATGAAATACCTGAATATAACTGGATTGTATATAATATTTTTTTTAAACTATATTAAAACCATATGTATTTATATATTATATGTAAATATATTATAGACACACACATATTATAGATTTATCTCAATAAATAATTAAAAGCTAATGTTTTTTATTTTCAAAATGTTATTTTTTCCTCAATAAAATAGTAAATTATAAACAAAGGTCAGACATACTAACATGATTATAAATCAACAGATGAATTTATCACAAAATTTTACTGATTTGGATATTGAATATATTTTAAAAACTCAGAGGATCATTACCATAGAATGGAGGCTTGATGGCCAAGCAGATTGGGAAGATGGTCTCACCGAGCTTGGTAAAAAAGGTTGTGGATTCGAATCCCACCTGGGCAGGTTAAAATTTATTTTATGGTGGATCCAAAGGATGTATGTAGTAAGTTCCATAAGTTTCCGGCCTGTCCTGCTTCCCCTCCATCAAACATGCCGGGACCTGCAGGTCTATGCCTGCTCACTCCATACCCATCGTCCACACTTCTTCAGTCCTGTCATTCAGTGTCCAGCCTTGGAGGAAACTCCCCATATTTACAATGTTCAAACTCGAATACCGTGCGGTTATTAAATTATTTGGTAAAGAGGGTCTTACTCCTGTGCAAATCAATAAGCACTCGGATTGTGAATATGGGAAGTCCTCCCCCTCGTATTCCACAGTGAAATAATGGGCAAAATTATTTAAGTTAGGGAGAGAACGTCTAGAAGGTGAAAGAAAATTTTTTTAAAAAAGAAGAAAATTATTTTTTCCATGGTATACAAATGCTGCCAAAGCGTTGTATTAAGTGTGTTGAACTTAGAGGAGAATATATTGAAAAACAGTAAGACCAGTTTTTTCTTTCACCTTTCCTTCTATCCCAGGCTAGAAACTTTTGGACCTTACTAAATATGTTGACCTTCCAACCTTGGCTAGAGTATATTGGTAACTTATAGGATAACCCATTCTTCCTGACCTACTTGGAATACTTAAGGATGATAAGCCCAACAAACAAACAGTTCCCTGAGGTTTTTCAACGCTAATAAATAATAATTTGGAATTTTCTTGATTTGTGGTCATATGATTTATAAGTATCCCTTGATATTTCTCAAGTTATTAAAAAAAAAAAAAAAAAAATAGTGAAAAAAAAGAAATTGGTTAGGAAATCAGGAGATCCCTTAGCCAATGTATTGTGATCTCTATTGATTAATTTGCAACTTCCAGAGAGACGATATATATATGCTATTTTAAGAATTTATTTTTAAATGATTATGTTTTATAGTATCACTGAATTAATTTATAGTATAATCAAGATAAATTTGAAAAGTCAAGAGAAAAAAAAAGGTTTAAGTCTCTTCATTTAAATAATTTTGATTTTATAAATTTGTTTTAAAATGTTTCAAATTAAACAGTGTTGTAAGTTTTATATAATTGTTCTAGTTATTTTACTAATACATGTTCCATTAAAATATATTGTTAAATAAAACGGAAAAATTCTGACATGGAATTAATAGTGACTATTTCATCTGATATTTTTATTACATTACTCAAAGTTAATATATGGTCCTGTAAATATATTTCAATTTAATTTATTAATTCTTATTTGTTAATAAGATAGAAGAAAGATTAATATAGAGCACAATAATTATTGCATCGTTATAGATCAATTATAAAATTAAAAGGGTTTTCAATTAAACAATTAATTTCATTAATCTAAAAATAAAATTCCACGTTTTGCTGACATGGAAAGATCCATCTTCTTATATATTGTGTCTCTTCATTATTCTTTCATTTCTAAGTTTTTATAGGTCTACTTCTTCTCACTAACCTGCTCTCACCTCTAGAATAACACCAATTTTGGTGTGGTATCTATGAGACATCTACAACCAATCTCACAATTACATATAAATATTAAATTGTTTTTGAAAAAGTTATGAAATTAATCAGATGTATCAATTAAATATAGAACATAGAAGTGATATGAGAAATCTCAAATTAAAAAATGAATAAATCTTTATAAATGAAACTTAAAAATGATTCCAGAAATTCAAGAATTTAATCTGAAAAATACAAACTAACTTAAATGATAATTAGGTGTTAAAAAGGTTCACTTGATTTCAAATATCAACAATTTTACCTTAACTAAATAATAAGGTTTTTATGATATACAATTAAGGTCCTATGAAGTTTAATAAAACCAATTAAATCACAGATCCCTAGCCTTTTGAGTAATACAGTAATTGTAATTTGCATCTCGTAGACCCAGAACCAGCAATTGAATATTAATCTATTTTTTTGTTTATTTCTGTTCTTCAGGCGATCTTCTTATTAACATTTTTTAAAAGTTAAAAACCTATTTAAATATTTTAAACGAGAAGAAGAAGAAGGGCTTCAAACTTATTCATTAGCTATACAGAGACAAAATTTTCAAGATTAAAATCCTTTGGTAACTGATCCAATGTATCTCAGACCCAGTTTTCTTTAATTATCACTAGAGGGTGGTACTTTTGACATAAAATTTAGAGTTATAATAATGAAGAAACTCTGGATAGATAAAAAAACATAATTTGTTTGAAAGTATAATGTAATCAACTCTAGTATTGTAAAAACTACAGACCAAATCGTGGAAATACTGAATCAAATGTGAAAAATAGAGGCCAACTACCAAGCATTTTTCTCTTTTACATCCTATTGAACTATTAGAGAAATAGAAAAAATAATGTTTTTCTACCTGCTTGAGTTGATCACCCATACACTACCCAAGTGAAGTCTGGATAGGAGGGTTTCAACCTTCAATGGAAGAGATGGCTAAAAATAAAAAAAGTAATAAGATTTCTTAAAATTTAAAATACAGAATTGAAAATTTTGTTTGGAAACCAGTTACTGGAAAATAAACAAAGTTAAATTAACTTGTTTCATTTTTAGAAAAGAACAAATTAGATATTTTTAATATCCTATTTCAACTGTTGGATGCAATATTTCAGAAAATAGTTTGTACAAAAAAGGTAGTCATAAATCAGCTATTAATTTATAAACATCTGTATTGTAACTTTAAGATCTACTATTTGTAAGGAGAGCTATTTTAAAAAAGAATTATTATTGATTCAAAATGCCTATTTTGTTTTGTTTAGCAATTATATTTGAATTATCAGGTACTGGAAATAAATCTAAATATAGAATATGAAGGATGTATTTAACATAAAGTTCATGGAAAAGTCTCTCAAGGATTCCTTCCTATGTATGTATGTTCAGTAGCATTTATTAAATTTGCCTTTGACTTTCTTTTTTATTTTCATGACTCTGTTAAAAGACTTAACCTTTTACTTGATGTAAGCATGGTAATATAGAAGGATCAATACAATTAGAATTGATGAAGTTACAATTAACTCAACCTTTTATTTTCTGTCCACCTGGACCACCTTCATGGTGGCATGAAACAATGAAAGACTTTAAACATAGTATCTATACTAAGTTCCAACATATAATTGAGGCAAAGAGAGCTAATCCAGAAATATATATAGTCTCCCTCCCACCAAAAAAAAAAAAAAAAAAAATTGATATAATAATAATAACCAGGAATTGAAAATGAGGAAGAATAGAAAGAAGAAGGTCTGAACTAAGACCTAGAGGCTTTGCCTTAATAGCATGTATTCTGCTTTAAATAATATATTATGGCACAGGATAAATGTCCTTCAATATAGCAAGGGAAATGTTTTTTGTTTTTTTTAAATGTTTTTACTAGATAAAAAATATCAGCATGGTTCATCAGCAACTCCATCCAATATTCGGAAGATTTAAGAAAGTCAATAACAAAAAGTATTCATTAAACAGAGATTTTTATAATACACTTAATAATAAAAAATGTATACCTCTGGTATTATTAACTTATGTCGTTCGTTTAATATATCGACCAAAGCTGTCATGAGTAATATATTTTTTCTAAATCAAACTACATTTAACAACTGCGCTGAACTTTTTTTTTCTAATTATAACAAGGGTTTAGTAAGAAATGGCAAAATATACAACATAATTGAAATAAGATAGTGTTCCGGAAATAAAGATCAACAAACTGAGAATCAATAACCTCTTTGTTATTATCATTGTTTTTGCTCTTTGGAACGTACTATCGATTATCGTGTCTAATACTCAGTTTCACTTCAAATTGATGTTGAGTTGATATAATCAATGTTATCTGTCATTTAATTGTTGTTGACCTTGTTTATAACAATGGAGAAAGGTACTAAAAGTGAAGTTTCTCCCCTGCAAAATTATTTTAGTTACGATGCTAGTACCGAATCGAATGTATTTGATGAACTTTCAACAGCGAATTCTTCTGCTATGATGTCAAGTATAGTTGAATCAAAGTCCACACAAGATTTATTCAACGCAGCGATAAAAAAAAAAGTAGTAGAGGTTACTAATGATGTTTCTTCTCTTTCTCTAGATCCTAAGGAAAGTGAACCAGTGGTTTGCAAAATATTCTCTCAAGACAATTCCTCAAAGACATTTTTTGATTTGATCAGCCCTTCTTCAGAAATAGATAATGACATGGGTTCCAGGGATTTGCAGGGTAATACATTTTTAAATTCGTTTTCTGATATGTCATCCACCAATGAAGGCCCCTATCCCTCACCATTGCAGGGCTTTGAAGATGTATCTGATGTCTTAAATGGAATGGAAAGTGATAGATCAAGAGAAGCATGGATACCATCAGAAGAAACTCGACGTGCCCTAATATTAGCAGCTACATCTTCTCCTGGTTCTTATACTCCTGATAAAGAATTGTTGACTATGCCTGGCACAGTTTTAGAAGAAGATATGGTTGATGGAGTTTACCAATTAATGAAACAATATTTTACAGAGACAGAAGCGAATCAACGTAAAGTTTTGACAGTTTCTGATGTTTCGCAAGATGAAAGAGGACTGAGGGAGTTGATCCAAGCGGAATGTTTCAGAGCTGCTGTAAATCTTACTGGGAGGCTATTAGGAATAATTGGACAAGGTTATAATAAACAAGGTCAGCCTAGTAAGCACACAGTGTATACTATACAGCTGTGGTTTACTCGTTTCTGTTTGTTATTAAAACTGAATGCATTTCAGGTTGTTGAATCAGAAGCAAACCCCTGGTGGGATCTAGACAAGCCAGATTTGTACTACCAGTTTTATCCAGAATTATATGGAGGTAAATTAGGGACCATGGTACCTTTTCAAATGAGACTTTTATTAGCAAGTTTACCTGCTTATTTGAAAAATTGCCCTAAAGCTTTTGAAAGACTTTATAGTGTTTTGGCAATAGTGAGGAAAATACTTTCAAATTTAGATAATGGTAAGAGTGAAGATGGCAGTCTTATTGAGCTTAGTCCAAAGGAGAGGGAAATATCAAAACAGGTCTGGAGCTCAAGAGAAGCAAGAGTTCTTCATTCTATAATCAATGTTGCTCTAATGGCTAAAAATTTTGTGTTAGCTATTGAAGTATTGCAATCACTTGCTGAAAAAAGTGTGTCAATTAACCAAAAAAGGGCTCTAGAATCTGCTCTTGGAAGGATATTTTTACAAGTTGGAGATGTTATCAATGCTGAAAAGTGCTTCACCATTGCAAATTCATTAAAACGTAACAAGAAAAATACGTTGAGTACAAACACAGCTGACCTCCGTGAGTTGGTTGATCAAGGATTGGTTCATGTTGCCCAGAACAACTACAAAGAGGCACATGAATTGTTTCAAAAAGCTTCACTTCTAGATCCGTCTAACATCATGGTCTTAAACAACATTGCTGTTTGTTTATTGTACATGGGGCAGTTGAAAAATGCCCTTACAATTTTGACTTCAGCCATCGATAGCAACCCTAGACATGCTTTACATGAAGCTTTGCTTATTAATGTATGTACTCTGTTCGAACTCGAAAGTTCACATTCTGACCAAAATAAATTAGCTTTACTCCGGCAAGTAGCTAAGTATCGTGGTGACGCGTTTAATGTATCATGTTTGAAATTACCTTTAAAGTAGCATTCATATAGTCGATTTAAGTATGGTTTTAAAAAATCTGGTTATTTTAAAAGACTTTACAAGAAAAAATAGCAGTCCTCTTAAACTGTTACTTATAAGGTATTTATTAGTATCTTGTTAAATTAATTTGTAAATATATTTATTTATTGTAAATATATGTAAAAAGGAATGTATATGTATCAAAGAGACTTTGTTGTACAATTTAAATTTAAACACTTGTTGATCTGTAAATAATTGTAGAGACCTAAGAGAAGTTACCTTTTTCATGGAGCAATTACTTTTATTTTATTTTTCATTTAGTATATAAATCAATTGAATATGGAATAAAACAATTATTTTGATAATATTTCTTGTGACAGTTGGTTTTAATCCAAATATGGTCCTGCTCTAAGTAAATACCTTGTTTTCAAATCATAAGTCTTAATCAAAATAACTAACTGCTTTATGATAATATTAATTAAACTTATTGTCAACTGCTTCCTTGAAAATTTAAAATTTTTTACTCATTATACATTTACTTAACAAATATATTTGTTATAATAATAACTTTTATTAATATACCTACCATATAATTACTGTTAGCTAACATTAATCAAAGTTATTGTCAAATTATTCCTTGAAAAGTTAAATTAATTATACTCTGAGATTTAATTTATTGCTTTTCATAAAATTGTTTTTCAAAGCATGTAAATATTAATTCTCAGAGTCAACTGAATAGTAAAAATAACTATCTTATAATTAAAAAATGCTCGTTAAAAGAACTTTATTGAAACCTCATCCGCAAGACTTTTTTTCATGTTTTATATGTTCATTAATAATGGTCACTAAGATAACTATAAAATGATATAATTTGGTTATTTAAATTTACCCCTTAGTTTTAAAAGTTACCATATTGTAAGGGAAAATTGGTTTTTATACTTCTAAAAAAAAAAAAGGGAACAGTTATTTATGTACGTTAACAGAATCTAAATATTTAAGCAACGTTATTCTCCACTACCTTATTCTGCCAGGTTTCATAATGAATTATCATTTTATTTTCAGGTCCAGATGTATAAAAGATTATTTCTGACTAATCAAATCAGAAACTTACTGATACATTATTAAATTTTGAACATATCAAATTTTTAGACTGATATATTTGCATTATGATAAATTGTAATTATTTTTATAACATAAAAAGACATTGTATTTAGTATTTGGAGCATGGATATTATTTACCTCTATTTATGAACAAGTTCCTTGTATTTATTCTAACTGTTCATCAACAGAATAAAACACTTTTAATTGGAAATTTCAAATAACCTGTACTGTGATTAGTAAATGAAATATTTAGTCTCAGTATTATTTTTAATGTATACTCAAAAATGTACGAACAACTTTGAGAAAGCAAATAAGTATTACTGTTCTATTTGATTTTACATTTATTTTAGATTTAATTTGCTTAAATAAAGAAATTATATTACTTTTGAATTTTAGTTATAACTATCAATATTTCATAAACTATAATACATTATTATGAAAATAAATATCATTTGGATGTTTTTTTTTTTTTTTTTTTTTTTTTTTTTTTTTTTTATATCTTTCTGTGTGAACATTTATACAAATGCTAAATTGAACATCATTTAAAATTAAAAAATGTTTACATCTCAAATGGTAAGCTTTGATAAAAGGAAATAGACAACAAAACTGTTCTTGGAAACAACCATAAATCGATTCTAAATCTCTTATATCAAAAAAACAAATAAATGAATCTATTTACCATCAAATGTTACATATTTTATTTGTTAAACTAATCTATTTTCATTCATTAATATTGTTCTATTAGCAACATACTCAGATAATCAGTGGTTAAAAATCAACCTTTACGTTTTCCTCACCTCAGTACTTAGAATGTATTCCAATTGGCTATCATCTTATCTAGACAAAGATTGTAATCGATTGCTTATAGAATAGGTTACTGAAGCCAATCAATTGCTTCAAGATTCAATAGTTTTTGTGATGAAACAATAAAAAAATATCTTAGGAATTTATTTAGACCAGATTAATTAATGTCTTGTAGGATCAGTGCTATATCAAAAGCAAGCCATAAACTATTTAAACTCAAAGTTTTAAACAAATAAAAAATTAAATTTTTTGGTAGTGCTGTTGATTTTTATTTATGAATTTATTGTTTGATTCATACTACTATTTTAATATGTCCTCTGTTATATTATGTCAGTTGTTATAGTAAAATTATATGTAACTGAAAATCATTAGCCCATGAAAATATATTTTTTTAAACAATAAAAAGTGGCCATTTTATTATTTATTTGAATTTCCTCATTATTAATTATTTTGATTAAAACTAAAAATATTGATGATACGTCCTGAATCATAATTTTTATTACATGTCTCATAAAGAAGAGCAATTTTTGTATATTTATCAATTCATAGTATTGTCTATTGAACTATTCTGTATTATTTAAATAATTTGCTTGCCCAGACTTTTAGTATGCATTTTAAATTAAGAATTAAAATACTAAAAAAATACAATTACAATAAATTAATATGTTAGCCTATCTACTTTTTAATTATTAAGTCTATTCAATATTTATTTTATTCAGATTAAGTAAAAAACACATTATTACCTTAAGTTGATTTCAGAAATAATAATGCTTGGCTTAGGAACACATTTTTTACTTCAAAATTCTAAAATTAGTGTAGCCAACTTAACAATGCAAAAAATGGTGTTCAGTTCATAACTACTTAATTACTGTGGCTATTAATTACTGTTTAAACAAATTTTTAATATTATTTATTTGAATTTCTAATAAGTCATTTATATTACATATCTGCTTTCTTAAATTATTATAAAGATATTTCCTTATTTCAGTTTTAATAACTTTAATTAAAATGTTTATATTTTATCTGATTAAATTAACTTTTAAAATAAATAAATTTCTGCATCAGCTACGCTTACTACATTGGCACTAACCTTGAATTTTAGTGATACTGTTCAATACCCATAAGTTTTATATTATAAACTATTTTATTTTATAGAAATAACATGGATTCTCGCATAGTATCCGTGAGATGCATATATAAAATTAGTGATAGAATTCTGCTTATCAGAGAGAATGTAGTGAATAACAATAAAAAAAAGAATCCTCTAAAAATGAAATTTACTGCAATAAAGACTACATGGATAATGAAAAAAGTAAATATATTTAAATTAATTATTTGTTTAATTTTGTAGTATCTATGAGGTATAAGGCCGGCAACAAAATACTATATTAAAATATTAAAATAAATTTTATCACCGAAACATTTTTTTTATTATTCTTTTTTTCTTTTTTTTTTTTCTCTTTTTCAAATAGAAAGGAGAGGGGTCATCTGTGGTGTAGTGGTTAGCATAGCAACCTACTAAACCCAAGATCGCGGGTTCGCAGCCTGGCAGATGACCTTAGGATTTTTTAAAGGGAGTAAAAAATCCTCAGCTATGCCGTCCTTCGGAAGGGACGTAAAATGGGGGTCCCGAGCCTGTGCGATGTCAGGTACTCGTTAAAGATCCCTATCCTAATTATACCTGGATAGGCAAAATTTAGGACTCCTACCGTAGCATCGTCCGATTAGCCATAGCAGCATAAAGTGACGTTAAACGAAACAAACAAATAGAAAGGAGAGTGGAATATGTTGATATATACGATTAGGATTATCTGTCTGTCTGTCTGGTCTGATACTATTAATGGAATGATAATTAAAGGTACAAAGCTTGCTTTTTTTTTCTCTGAATTGTAATTAAATTTTTTTTTGTTATAAAAAATTATTTTAGAATAATGCATTTTAAAGAAATTACTGAATTTGGTTTTATGGGATGCTTAGAGAATAAAAACAATTCCGAGTAAATAGAGTATTTATTATGTATGCAAATTCTTAATAATGTTTACACAATATTTTAGATTTTCATATTCATTAACACAAATATATGATTCATTTCACTATTCAAATTTTTGATTTTTTTTAGTATAGATACATTTACTTTATTGAATTAAATAAAAAAATGTTTAAAAACACTTCTGTGAGTAGAATATATGAAAAAATAACTTTAATTATAAAAATGTGATTAGACATATTAAAAGATAAATAAATGTTACATACTAGAGTCATTTCTGATCAACTTTTATTTGGTTTAGGAGTATTTTCTATCTCCTTT
Organism: Euschistus heros; assembly: GCA_003667255.2. Lineage (NCBI taxonomy): Eukaryota > Metazoa > Arthropoda > Insecta > Hemiptera > Pentatomidae > Euschistus > Euschistus heros. The sequence continues at coordinate 1,441,862 of RCWM02000106.1, read as the reverse complement.
TCAACATAGACTTCAAACGTATCTCTACAATGACCAGCTGAATCTCTTCGCATACCTTCATCACAATTTCTTTCCGGAACATCAATTATTGATTCTAATGGATCACTATTGTCATCTTCTACAACAAGGATCGGAGGTGCCTCTTTTATTTTTATGAATCTGTGAGGACTCTCATTCCTAACTTCATCATGAGATATTTTTTTCATTTCATTAGGGTTATTCACTGATCCAGTTGAACCAGAAGAAGGAAGTGATTCATTATTATTCGAGAACTGTTGGTTTAGTTCTCCAATAGGAACAGAAAATGCATTGCTTATTAATAGCATAACACATGCAAAACTTACAGCAATATCCATTGCCTCACATTTTAGAAATGATTTAAGTTAAACTAAAACAATGTAGGTTTATGGGAACAAAGGTCACACACAACACCTAAAAACATTTCTTGTTTATGTTAGCCTTAAATTGTGTTTTTATTTTTATAGATTTAAATTACTGCTAATTAAAGTAATGAATACTATTGTCTTCAATTTTATGTTTATAGTTATATTCTTTTTTTTTTCATTCTGTTATTCTTCAAATAGTCTACTAATTCATTTCCCCTTATAATGGTTTATTTATTGATGCTCTTGAATTAGTTCCTTTTTAATTTATTTTCACTTTTTCAGGTTATTTGGTGGTTTTATTCATTTAATTCTTAATTTTATTTTATATATAATTATGGTTGTGTTAAAGCATTAGGATTATCAATATATCATCATGTATAATGTAATAAATATCCAGATACTGGATTAGTATGCATTAAAAATCTTAAAAAATATACCACAACAAATATAATTTAATCATTCATTATTATTATCATATGGAGTTTCAGGTTAAAACGATCTTTCAACATCAAATGAAGTGAAAGGGTCAAAGCATATTTGTATGCATTAATTCCTAAACATGCAAAATAAAAATGTGTTATGTATGGTCCTCTCTGATAAACACAAATTCATGCCTTGAGAACAGCTGAATTTACAACAAAGAGTTTGTCCACATCATACATCGGACATGGACAGTCAAATAATGACTGTTTTCAAGTATTTTATGTCTTACTTCCAGAATCAAATCACCCATTGATGTGGAAAACTACCTTAATTTCATATTGGATGATGACATAGAAAAAATAGATGATATAAAAGCCATTAAAAAAAAAAAAAAGAGTAAAAAAATAAGTTAAATGTGAATAAATACATGTATATTAAAGAGAAGAAATCGAGGGATAAAAATGAAAAATATATGAAGAACCTTAACAACATCACTGGTTTGAACTGTTGATTTGAGATGTGCTACTTCTATGTGATTAGCCATCATAAAGTTGTTGACACGTCATGAGCTATGCTATCTCTTTTGATTTAGTCTGCATTAATATGATTTCATAGGTTTAAGTTGATAGCTTTGTTGCTTAATTTTGAGTAAGTCTGTATATCTTCTCATTCTTTATTTATGTTATTTCTTTTTTTTTTTTTTTTTTTTTTTTTTTTTTTATTCTTTATATCTAAATTGCAATACAAAATAATAATCAAGGCAAAAATCATAAAAAGTACATGCAAAATTATATTACATGTACCTATGTATAAAGTATGGTGAGGAATAAATAAAATCCCTTCCAATAGCGTAGAATCCCTTACTGCTGGTAGAAAAACACTCAAAAAAAAAAAAAAAAAAAAAAAAAAAAAAAAAAAAAGAAGGGTTTATGTCCTATGATGCCTGAATCAGCAAAACATTCACTAGTTAGTTTTTAATGCTGTTTGGGAGGCTAAAAGCATTTTTTTTTTTTTTAATCTAATAATAACAAAAAAAAATCTTTGATAAGCCATATCTATGACAAAAAACATATCCTGCAGTAGATGTGATTTGATTTTAGGGGAAAAAAACAATTGTAGGAATAATTAGGCTATATAGATATATATAGATACCTCGGAGGTACAGAACACTATGTCTTTTTTTTAACAAAAATATATTATTACATATTCTTATTCACCTTTTTTCCCTTTGTACAGAGTTACAGAATTATGTGTCCAAGACAAATTAATTGTAAGGTAAGTCACATAAAAATGTTTTTTTAATTTTTTTTTTTTTTTTTTTTTTTGGGGGGGGGGGTGAGGAGGGCATTTTATGTAACTTACCTTACAATTAATTGGTCTAGGAAATAGAATTCTATACCTCTATATAATGTGAAAGAAGGTGAATAAGAATACGTAATAATGTTTTTTGGTAAAAAAAGAACATAATGTTGTGTACCTCCGAGGTACAGATATATATATATATATATATATACATTCCCCCCCCCCCCAGGTAAACCTATTATTTAATAAACTATTGGATTTATTTTTATACACTCAAGTTATTACTGGGAGAAATATTGTATTTCTCCTGTCTAACAACTGTCTAACAAGAGGAGGACACACTCAGTCTCTCATGGATCTTGTTGGCAATTTTTTAGGAGGTTCCTGGTCAAAAAATATTAGACATGTGTTTTGCCGTTCCGACCAATGGGCTCTAGAAGCCGAGAAAAAAAATAAAATAGCATAAAATTAAAATATTTTATAACTCAAGTTTAAAAAAATGATATCAACATGATTCTTGCACCAAGAATTTTATTTTTGATTGCGGATTTAAGAAAAAATACAGCTGCTCCATAGATTTTGGTTTAGGTTAATTAAATTCTAAAAGAATGATTAGATTTTCAAGTAAACTACCTCTATAGATTTGTTTACACAAAAATTGACAACAGATTCTAATTCAGCACCCTCAAAAATATTGAAATACGTTTATTCAATAAAAACAAAAAATATCATTTTTTCGTTGAACTATGTTCAATACCCTTTTTTCACAAGAACCGACACCGGATTCGAATTCAGCAATAAAAAGAACCCTTAAATACTAAATTTCATCCAAAAATAAAAATAAAAACTCGTAAGCTTCAAAATGAGCCTGACCAAATAATGGTAGACATCTTTTGTTTAAATTGATAAAAACATGAATTACGCTTAGATGGTTTAACGTATCAACTTTATTTTTTTACACAAAATATAAGGTGGTAATATGCTTGAAATGTATTTGGTTTCATCACCCTATCTGGTTTCAAACTCAAGTTAAAAATCAAAATGTTTTTCGGATTTTCCAATTTTTTTAATAGGTTTTTGTTCATAGAATTTTACATTTATATACATCAAAAGAAAGCTGAGGCTCTCCTCTTTCCAGCGATACCAATGAATGAATTGCATGACAAAGTATTAGCTATTTAAAGGAAAGTAACCAATAATTGTTTTAAAAATTTCTTCCCCTCGAAAAAGGTGAAAAATGATGTTTTTTGTTTTTATTGAATAAACGTTTTTCAATGTTTTTGAGGGTGCTGAATTAGAATCTGACATCAATTTTTGTGTTAAAAAATCTATAGAGGTAGTTTGCTTAAAAATCTAATCATTTTTTTGGAATTGAATTAACCTAACGCAAAATCTATGGAGCGGCTGCATTTTTTCTTAAATCCCCAATCAAAAATAAAAATCTTGGTGCAAGAATCATGTCGATATCATTTTTTAACTCTAGATATAAAATTAATTAATTTAATGCTATTTTATTTTTTTTTCTCAGCTTCTAGGGCCCATTGGTCTTGGCCCAGGAACCTCCAAAAAAATTGCCAACAAGATCCGTGAGAAACTGAGTGTGTCCTCCCCTTGTAAGTCTTCATCCCAAATGTGTTCCCAAAAACTTTTGATTTTAACTCATGGATACCTAAATTTTCATTGAAAATAATTTTTTCAATTTAAAAATTGGTCCAAAATAGACACTCCAATTTTTTAATAATAATGTCCATGATGACTCAAACCCTAGTCTCTAAACTTGCTTTCAATTCAGTTCCTGATAGCTTTTTGAGGCCTTTGAAGAGAAGATGGCCTCAAAATATTTTAATATGGAACTCTAATAAAAGTGCTACCATTGGGTCGATGCATTACCAGATGTTGCCATGTTATTAAATTAAAAACAAACAAAAAAACAATGAGAGCTCCTTTGGCAATTTTTATAAACCATTTATCTAGGATTTAGGGGTTGGTTTAAAACATTAATAATATTCCATCTGTAATTGGCTAATTATTTATACTTTTTTTCCTTAAATTTAGTTTTATTTAGGATATAAAAGAAACAAAAAGGCATAATTTTACACAATAAAGTTTATTTTAATCTAAAATAGATGAATATTTACAATTTTAAATATATATAAATCAATAAAACATCTTTGGTACAGACAACACTTCTTTCAAAATACAACACATACAAACGCCACAAGTCATGTTGGATGCTAACACAAAATACATATATTGCATTTAGTTATACAATAATCATAAAAGACTTACTTCACATATAATTATAAATTTTCAAGAATTTTTTTTTTTTTAAATCTAGACATTAGGTATTCCATTGTTCCCGGCCTGTTAACAACATTTATTTAAGATATTTAAAAACATATGTGTGATAGTGCCTTTGTTTATTTATTAAAAGTGGTGTAACAACATTAATTAACTGACTTGGCTAACTTAGAGAACACATTACATGACACACTAACACACACAACTAGGACATGATCAAACAACATTTTTGGAACACTAAATTATTTTAAAAATAAATGACATACCACAGTAATCGTACATAAATCCAAAATTAAAACTATGGATGTCATTTATGTACAATAAAAATGCGATACAACAAAGAAGTGCACAAAAAAAAAATAAGCTTTTTTTCACATAAATTTATTTTTTCTTTACATAAATAAAATATATATATATTTTTTTAGAAACACTTTCAAGTTTTCATTCTGAAATTCAATATAATACAAAATGACAACTACTCTAGCACCGCTCTAAGGGGCAATATAAACGTACTGGTAACTTAACTGCAATCAGGAAGCTTAATAAATTATTTCCATTTTCTCAAATGGACATGTCCATAAACAAAACATCATTTATACAATAATTACAAAATAGTGTCAAAAAATAAAAATACAAACCATATAAAAGTTTTTGAGTATATATCAAAATAGTATAAAGTCCCTGATTTAATAATTTTCTTTTCAGCTGATTTCTAGATATCTGGTATTTATAGATTTCTGTATCGAGAAATCAGTACAGTAAAATAAAATGCTTAGTAATAAACAATTTTGAGTTGTGCTGAATCTACTAAAAAGCCGCTGAACTAGATTGCACTCTGGAAAAAAAACAAAAAAAACATTATTAAGTGTTCTAACAGGTAAAAAACTAATGTTAAAGATAAACTTATACTTAAGATAAACTAGATATATTCAGGGATTAATTACAGTTATATTGTAAATAAATAGCATTGTTTTCAGGCAAACCACAAGATTACTTTATCAGGACTTTAAATCATAGGACTTTACTTTATCATTCTTTTAAATATTTTATTTTTATTTTATTTTCCTAGCACACTAGACTAAGGAGAAGAATGTTGCCATAAGAAGCAACATGAAAATTATTTTTGAGATGGATAATTTATAAATTTAGTCAGATAAGAAAAAAACAACAGAATATATATGTTTCAGATATATGCATATTTGTTTTATCTTTTCATAAGTACTTGCTAATTTCAAGAATGATCAACTATAAATTAATTTATTTGTTTATTTTCACTTAATTTCTTTATAATTTAATATCATATTAAAACTTAAAATAAATAATTTCAAACTTAGCACTTAGTTTAAATTTATATTATTATAATTTCAATTTTTTTTTCACTTATTTACAAACATTTGATAATTCTGTGGTACTTCTGAATAATCTGTTAAGTGCATTTTGTGCATAGCTTAACATATTTTAATCAAATTCAGACCCGAAGTTAGAAAACAAAAGAAAGTAAATTTTGTTGATTTAAGAAAAGAAAAATCATATCTTTGAATTATTACTAACTTAGGGAAAATTCTTGAATATGATAAAGGAGTTATGATACTACTCATGCAAAATAAATTGTATGCTATCAAATTCAAACAAATTTTATCGATCATGCAATACTAAGCAAAAAGTTCTTTAAGTTCAATAAATTTATTTCGGTTGTATAATAAATATAAATGTCAACCATTTTATAGCCAAACTATGAATCTATTAACTATACACCAAAAACTGTTAGTTGATAGCTAAAGCCAAAACTATTTCTATTAATATTTTTAATGTTATTGTTTCCCAACACCTGACATTTAATCTAAAAGTCATATGATTATGGGTTCTTAATAAGGACGTACCATTATTTATGTTGGCTTTGTTCAAATATAAAAATAATTTTGATAATCAGGATATGTGGCAACAGTCTCAGTTTGGGCAATACTTTGCCGAGAGGTACAAGGTATCGGTGGTGAATCTGGAGACCACGGAACCTACAAATATAGAAAATAACATTAATTTTACATTATGTTTTGTAATATTTTTTGAACATTTTTAGTTCAAAGAAGCTGCAGCGAAAAACTTAATTTTTTTTTTTACTGAATCTACACTTCAATTATCTGCATTTGATATAAAAATAAAATATTTCGAAAACCTAATCCATAATCACGGCTACCATATTCTATACTATTAATTGTATTTCAACATTATTGACTGAGAGTAATAAATATATTATGTTCATAGATTAAAAATGTAATATCTACGCACCTTGCTTCTCCTAAAGCGATAGTCCAAATTCAGCCTCAAAAGGAAATGGAATCCCTGCCCTTGTGCCCAAGCTCTCTGAACTTGAAGAGGGCAGTCGTCTGGGTGTAGTTTTCTTTGATATTCTTGGCTTTCGCAAACCTGAAACATTTCAGTTTTAATTAATCAATTATGCGATTGGTCACAAAGATTACTATTACAATTGCAATAGTAAATACGTTCATCAACAAATAGATTTTAAATAATTAAATAATATTAACTACTGACAAAAATAACACAAAAAACAAAAACAAAATGGCAATCGTCCGTTATCTTTAAAATGTTGTTGTTTTTTTTGGCAATTTTTATAATTTTTTAAAATTCTAATTCAAACTTTTTATCAAGTTTCTGAAGTCCTAAGAATGCTTTAATACTAAAATTATTTATTATGTGTTGGTTGCAACTAATAAAATTTGTAGGACTTCAGCTTCTAATTGGAAATATATTTTTAAAAAATGATTGAAAGCAACCATATTCTGATTAATCTATTATTTTGTGATCTAACATTATTTATAAGCTTAACCAAAATTGGGAGAAATTTAACAATATAATAATAATAGAAAAAAACAAAAAACAACAACATAAAATTGAGAAATATAAAAAAAAAAAAAGTTAAAATTTTAATGATAATTACCTCATACAAAGAAAACTGTTCAACCCTTTCTTTACTGCTATAACAATTCAGTAGAATCTGAATCAATTCGTCCACAGTCGTATGTTCGGAAATCAGTAAGCTTTTGTACTTGGACTAAAACAGAAAATACAATAATAAATATAAATACTAAGAAATCATCAATCAATCAAATAAGACATTAATTCAATATACAATCAATACTGAATAATATTTTTAAAAAATCAATATTCAGCTGTTATACTGACCCCTGGCATCAAAACACTATCATAGATCTTGACCAGCCCTCCGTGCCTTATCTGAAGAGCGAATCTAAACAAAAAAGGTTTATATAATAATTACATTCAATATAATTATAAATAAAATATAACTAGTCTTAGAAAAAAATAGGTAATTTAAATTAATTGTAAATATAAATATAAGTAAAATGCTAAATCTAAATTACAAATTCTAAATATAGATATTCTACCTGGAATCTCCCCTTGGGTGGCAGGACTGCAGGACTGCTGGTCTAGATTCATCATCCAAAACTATTACTGTCCGAATCCCTAAAATGAATGATTTTTTAATGATAGAAATGAGTAGTCATTTTTAAAAATATTTTTAGAAAAATGATTCATGGTTTTTTTCTTAAATTTAAGTCACCGTTATTATTTTCAACTTCCTTATTCTACCTTTTGGGGTCAAGAAAAGTAGAAATACTGAAATATCAAAAACTTCGATCTCTATGATTTCATATGTACTTATGAATTGGTAAATCAGTTTCACACTGTTGTACATGTCTTAAAAATCTTTATACATATAACAAATTTCAGTATTCCTAAAAAATACATTTTTTTTTAAATTCTTCAGGAACATCCAATAACTTGTTTATTAAATTTCATACATGTACAAGGTATCTGCAATTAATTTGTTTTCCTCGATTATTAAAAACAAAAAAAAATATTTATGCAGAAATAGTAGCAAACACTTAGATTTGATAGGTCATAATGGTACCTGATTCTAAATTATTCAATTCAGAGTTCAAACATTTTTTTTAATGTGTTAATAAAATAATAATTTTTTTATTTTATTTAAACAGTAAAATGTGTTCCTATTTAAAAAATATTTTTGACAAAAAACAGTTCTGAAGAAAAAAAAATCTATTTTCTGAAACGTTTCTTTTCCTCTTTTCTTTAATTTTTCTTATATTCTGTTAGTGATACTAACTTGTTCATTTGTTTAAGGTAACTGGTACTACAATAAGCGTTACCTTATTTATTATATTATGGAAAGATGACCTATTATAATTTCATAAGCATTAAGTAAAAAATTAAATAAAAACATTAAAATGAAACCATACCTGCTTTTCTGACAGTAACTTCCATCGTCAAGTAGAACAAATTAGGGTCTCGATGCCTCATCCGATACTTGTTAAGGAGGGAGTTTACAACTTCTCTAGATGTTGTTTGGTAAGTTATTCCAAGAGTTTTGTACTCTATATCTGGTCGGAGGCATTTTGCATAAACTTTAATTGTACACTGTAACATAAAATTAAAACAATAAATTAGACATTAATAAAAATTAAATATTTATTTTGATTCCCTAAACTAATTAATAAATATTCTTCATTTGATGTTCAAAATAATCCTAGTTAAATTTTTTTGGTTTGTAGACATGTTGAGAAATTTCACGTCATTTAAGTAAACGATTGAAAATACTAAGAAATTGAGAAACACTAGCATAAAAGGTAGAAGACTATCATTCTAAACTGTGGGAGGCTCTGATTCTCCACAGGTTATACATGAAGAGGGTGGATAAGTAAAAAGTTTCATCTAAAAGTGTTAGTCATGGATAATGTTTTTATTAGCAGATGTGATTCAGGGTCCTAAATTACTATTATTTCGTAGCTCAGAACTCTGGGAATATCAATTCTATGATTTGGTTGAAAATGATACATAAAAAATACATAATAAAAGCTAATTAAAGGCCCCCTTGAGATGACCGCTAAAGAAACAATAACATGGAACATGTTATAGGGGTTTGCCCCTTGGACGTTGATACTCAAATTGTTTTTATTTTTAAAAAATAATTTTTGATTTTAGCTTCTTTTTAAGATGAAGAGAAGAAATTAGTAAGATTATGTTAGTTTTAACCCTGCTTATCTTCTATGTCCATATAGCTCATGGGCTGCAATAGTGGCACAACTCAAAAAATCATTTTTTGAGATAAGTGGGTTTAAAGTTTTCATTGCTAAGGAAAATGTATAGGAAATGCTTTAGTTTGCTCAAATGAGAGAAGGTATAACTTGAAGATAATTTCGTTTATGCAAACTAAAGCATTTTAAGTAGCAATGAAAACTTTAAACCCACTTATCTCAAAAACTGATTTTTTGAGTTGTGCCACTATTGCAGCCCATGAGTGATATGGTCTTTATTTTTTTTCTGCTTACCTATGTGATTTTAAAGTATTTAAATTAAGTATTATATTAATGATTATTGGAAGTAAACAAAGTAGAGAAAAATAGGAGTTTTGAAACGTGACTTTTTTAATTCAAACCAATGTAGCTCCTAAACGGTGGGTCCTAGTGACAAATTGTATAAAACAAAATATATTTTCCATCTCATTTCTGATAAGGAAACTTTCGTCAAAAGCGTATCACTTTTGACCAACTAGGCCAGTGGTAAAACACGTTCCATATTAAAAAGTAATCAAAAGGCTAATAAATTCTCCTAATGTTATAACTGTACAATCTCATTCACAAACAGATGTCTTTTGTTTGGTAACTTTTTCATTATAATGATTGTACTAAAAGCATATGTTTTTTTGTTGTTTTTTTTATAGCATATGTTGTTGATATGAATAGCAAAACCCAAGAGTGCTTAATGGATTTCTGTACAGAATATCATGAAAGATTAAGACATTTTTTTTTTCTTTAAATGATTTAAGCTATCAGATGTATGGTGGGAGGAGGTTACACTATCATAGTATTATCATATCCATACGCAAATGATAAGAGGTGCTGGGTTGCTCTTGTCAAGTTGATTATCCTCAGAGAATCGAACGAAGTTTTATATTTCCCTTCCAATGTGGTGTTCCGTGTTGCGGCTATCGTTAATACCCCTAGTGACTTATGCCGGTGTGGACAGAAGGAGGAGCACTATGGCGGAAGATGACTGGCCTAACGAGCGAAGAACATTAGGACACTCGTCGCAGCGAAGGTCCATGGTCCTTCTCTATGGCATTCCTCGGCCCTTCTTTATCCTCCCCGCTTCGTCTCTTTTTCTCTCCTTGTCTTCGTTCCGCATCGTCGCTCGTTCACTACATTCCACGATCACACGCTCTCCCCGGCCTTGACCTCCCTATGACAGCTCTATAGTCCGCTGCCGATTACGTACAGGATGTGGATTCATACAGTAAATAATATAGACGGCTGTAATTTCTACAATTCTTGTTGGAAATGCAATGATGATGAACTGTACTATATCGTAAATAGTATATAGTGGTTTAATTAATTCTTATTTTGTTTTGTTTTAATAATACTAACATAGGGTTGGGCGATAGTCGATAGCACTATCGAAAGTCCGATGCTATCGGTTGAGAACTATCGATTGCTATCGATAGTTTTTCGATAGTTGCTTCCTTTTTTTCCAAAGCTATTCAATAAAGAATTTCAACTAATTACATTAAATTCAATTATCTACTTACTATTTGAAATTCGCAGGATTATAAATTAAAAGATTATATCATAAAGATGAGAGAGAAAAAACTAATTTATTTGAATTTTAAAAAAGTATTTACAATTTACATGGTTACAATAATAATGAACAAATCAAATCTTCAGAAAAGAAAAATAACGAAATAGTTAATTTCAAGAGTCAAGTGTGCTCCTTGAGCCACATATTTACCGAAAGAAAAACTAGCATTCCTGCTTTCCTAAGGCTTAATCTTTGAGAGAACCCTTGAGCTCTAGGAATTCCGAATTCAATTTCAAAAGAACTCGACACTGGAGAGCGACAGATCAGCATAATTCCGAGGGTTTCAAAACTTGAAGGTAAAAAAGATCTATCGATAGCAACTATCGACTATCGCCCAACCCTAGCCTAACATCGCATTAATAATGTAAGTGAGAACAAAGCAGTTCGTTACTATGGCTACCGACTTCCTCCACTAAGTTACTTAGCAACGGTCTTATTTTTAGACCATCTGGGGGTAATTAGTGTGACTGCAGTAAAAGATGGTGAGCTGTTAACATCGCAATCAAGAAATTGTTGGTATTCATCATTGATTGTTAGAACGCAGACGTGAGCTCACCATTCGACTATATTCGAAGATGCACAGTGTCCGCGCCTTCATAGTACATTTTGCGAGGGGTCTGTATTCCATTAGGACCATCAAAAATATCGATACCATTTCGATGTTGATGAGATCATAGTCGCCCAATTCCTTCATCCAATGGTTCACTCCACTAACCACTAATTTCTTATTGTTTTTATTTCATTATATAGCTTTAATAATTTCTAATTTTAATTAGCTTTGATTGTCATTTTGTTTCTATTACTCCGTTAAGTTTAAGTTTGAGTTAATTATTTATTACCTATGTTTTTGTTTTTTTAAATTTAAATCATTGTTCTATATAATATTAACGCTTTGTTTTCATCATAGTAATATATCGTGTGTATATATATATATATATATATATATATATATATATATATATATATTATAGGTGTATTTGTTGTGTAGTGTTAATTTTTTCAATAAGATACTAGGTTTTGGAACTTTAGTTTTTGTTTTGTTTTATTTATGGAGACTACATAAAAAAAAGCCATGTTAATTTTTGGAGGGATCCAAAATAATAGACAATTAATAGTTAGATTACATCATATTAGTCAGAATGAGTAAATGAGTAAAGGAAAGAAAAAACTGATTAAAGACGAAAAGTTAAATGTTAAATGTAATTACAGGGCGGCTGGTCAAAATAAATATACAGCTAAAAATATTTTAGAAGTTTTATAATATTAAGCTCTATAAAATAACCTAGAGGTGAAGAACCGGATAACGTATTACATCTATAGTCTATTATTTCGAATAATATTCTTATGTGTGGCCATTATTCCAGATCATTTTCAACAAAAAATATTGTTATTAAGTTTTGCTATAGTTTATCAGGTTTATATTGATTACGAAAAGGCTTATGATTCCGTAAACCACCAAATGTTAATTTATATTTTGATTGACTAGGATGCTAAATTTTAGTAATGATGTCCGAAGCATTTAACATAATCGATACTTTTTATTCTGTAAAGTTTGAAGTACGCTGTAGTTTAAAACGTGGAGATTTTCTTTCTCCGGTATTAATTAATTCAGCACAAGAATTTATAATTAGAAAGGAGAAATGCCTAGAGGAAAAGGTATAAAAATGGGCGATAAAATACCGGTTCTTGGATACGCTGATGATTTGGTACTGTTGGGTGAAGATGAGGAAACTATTAAATTAAACTCTACAACGCTTATAAAAGCCGATAGGGAAATAAGTCTTAGTTACTTAACGGTGATAATATCCGCGATATAGAGATTAAATTTGAATAGATAAAAAAAATGTAAGTACCAAGAATCAACAAAAGGGCTGTAAACATTTTATATTTCTGAATCGCAAAACTACATGTATTTAGTTTGTGTCTACTGTCCAGAAACTTAAAAATTAGGATTTGCAAAAGTATAATCCCTATCAACAGTTCTTTACGGGTGCGAAAAATTGCGATTTACAGTTAGAGAAGAACAACGCCTTAATGTTTTCGAAAATTAATAACTTATCTAAAAAAAAAAGGTGAGCTTCATATTACTGAGTTGCGGGGTAGACCGAGACGTAAATGGGAGGATTGTATGTGGTCTGATTTTGTGGATTTGAGTCTTAATGGGGTGGGATGGAGGGATGTGTATTGATTGACAAAGATTGTTGAAGAGGCTTTGAGTTCGCTAAGCTTTATATACTTATGTTTATGAATTTAGCCTAACTATTATAAATTCTTAAACGATAATTTCTCGGCCTAATACTAGTAGTAAAAAAACATTCGCCCCAACTAGGTTTTAATGTAAGACAAAAACATTTTAGGATAAAATGTTTCACTGATATGTCGGTAACAAAGAAAATTCATGGTTGCAAAACATTAAATAAACCATTTAAGTAACTGAAGTAGATAGTTCCGGTGTGAAGTCAAGAAATCAGAATAAAATTGTATTAATTTATTACACCGAAGTTTCGGATAACAAGGCAATCCATTGACAAGGATTCTGTATAAAAAAAAAAAGACGTCAAATTAGTTTTACCATTATCCTTACCTACAGTTCTTTAAGGATGCAAAAAATGACCACTTACAGTCAGAGAAGAACAACGCCTTAAAATTTTCGAAAAGAAATTATTCTGTAAAATATTTGGCCCAAAAAACGGAGAGCTTTACAATAAAGAATTGCGGGGTAGCTCAAGACGTAAATGGGAGCATTGTGTCTAGGCCCACATTGTGGATTTGGGTTTTGATGGAATGGAATGAAGTATGTGGTCGGATACTGATGGTGTCGAAATAAAGCATTAGAATTCGCTGTCTTTTTTTATTGAGTTTTACGTACAAAGGAAAAACAAAATAAAAACACGGTTTGTAGTTGAGCCAAGAATACAGATGATCCCCTGCCATATGGATCCAAACCACAAGTAACGAACATCCTAGATTATTTTTAAACAATTACCGAAGGACTCCACGTGTACTTTAGGGCGTGCCTAAACGGAATTACACAGCCTAATCTTTTAGGTTCGCTGAAGATTCCGAAGGGCTGAGTTCCTTCCCACGGCAGAAGGATACAAAAAGTACCGACAATGAGGCTACTCTTACCGTTATCAAATCTTTAGGCAATCCCCGGCTCGGAGGAAACCCTTGCTCGGTATGCGAAACGATTATTTGCCCAACCGCAGGTCGGACCGCAAACGAATAGGTTAGTGTTATTGACACTGTTTCAAAAATAACAGTCCGTTTTTGTTTCAATATTTCGTGATAGTATATATTTATATAAGAACAGTGAACAAAGATTAATAGTAAAAAAAAATCAATAACAATTGAAATGAAAACAAGAAATTAAGCTGTACACTGCTTGAATTCTGAATATATGTTTATTTGTTTGTGACATTAGAGAATCAGGCTAGAAATATGCTGCAAAGGATAGAATCCTTCCAGAGGACACCAAATAGAGAAGTCAGGCACGTTTTGAAAAGAACTTCCAGACAAATGTAGAACTAAAGATTGACAACTTCAACAAAAGGTAGGCTACTTACGATTTCATTAAAACTATAGGCGATAGAAGAAAAATTAAACGAAATCTTACATACAAACTAACCCGATTTTTGACAGGATATATTGGCACCAAAAGTTACTAAAACAGATTTATACTAACAGAAAACAGTGAAGAAAACTACGACTATTTTATTTATAACTGCATGGAATTGGAAAGATACAGACACACGCTGATAGCTTAAGTTCTACTGAACGGAAACCAGTCAGTGGCTGCCTTCAAAGAAGGAATCTCATAGACAAATACTTTGAGGAGTTTGATGAAAGTATTTGTTGATCAGTTGGACTACTTAGATCTCAACAACTGAACAGCCTACCTTTAAACCTACCTCTGTCTATTATCAATTATACAGGGTGAGTACCTCTTGGTGTAAAAAAAAAAAAAAAATCAAAAATGTGAAACAAGATCAAAAATGTAGTAAAATGCCGCAGACCTCACCGTTCTATTCCAATCCGTTGCAGATATACGATAACAGAATCATTACTTTTAATATATCAATCGAAAGCTGATTAAATTTGCACATTTTTGTAAGATTTGCAGTTTTGTGGATAGTTTTTTTTTTTCGGAAAACGGTGTGCTTTGAATTAATACAAGACATTGTAACTTCCCTAAATAAGGTGAAGATCAAGCTGTTCTTTAGATACCAAGTTTGTAAAATTCAAGGTTACAGGTACTCAGCTGTTATAGAGAATTTATTGCTAAATCCGAAAAAGTGGACAAAATTAGAAAAATATATAAACAAAATGGAGATATTACAGCTTTTATGGAAAAAAGACCATTTCCTCAAAAAAGTCTTAGATTTATCGTATATCTGCAATGGATTGGAATATAAAGGTGAGGTCTGCGGCATTTTTCTACATTTTTGATCTAGTTTCACCCAATTTTTTTTTTTTTTTTTACACTAAGAGGTATTCACCCTTTATAGTTTTTAAATAAGATTTACATTTCATATTAAAATAGCATTGTTATTGTTTACTTATAAGAATATTTGTGTAACATTTTTTTTTTTTTTTTTTTTTTTTTTTTTCCAATATTATCTATCACTTAACTATTAATAAATCCATTTCATTAAATATTGATTTACATTTCATTTCTTTTTAAGTCAATGTTCATTCCTATATTATTCTAAAAATAATGTAGGTAAACCAGTTATTAAAAATTAGAAAAAAAAAATATTTACCTAGCCAAAAATTCCATAAAATCCCTCAAGAAATCATAAAATTCCTTTGAAACCCTACAACTCAACTGTGTAAAAATACTATCAATTCTGTCCGTATTTTAAAAGATATTCATAGGGTGTCAATAACTGATTTTACATTATTTATTGCCACTATCTTGTAAAATATATTCCAGGAATAATGTTTGGTGTGAACTTTCTTGCTTAGCTTAAAGTGTAATAATTAAGGAAAAATAACTGCAAATTTCAAATCTATTGAACTATTCTTTCATTAATTTTAGTATGAATATTTAAGAATATTTCCTTAAGGGTGTCAATAACTGTCTGGTTTACCCTACATTGTGTAAAATTAAGCATGTTTATGTAAATATGTATTTCAATATGCGTTGGAAAACGTGGAAACAAAACTGAAAAAATGCAGTAAGACAGTTACTATTAGGTGGATTTTTTTATATATCACTAACTAGATCCCTATAATTTCGTTATCCCCGCCTGAATTTCTAAACAACATAGTAACTTTTCTAAAAAACATATCTAGACACAATAAAAATCTACACACAAAGTACCCATAGTATCAGATATAAACAGTGCGATAGCTATACTGAGTGTACTGAGACCGAGCAACGAATGGTTTAGATGTGGAACAATACACATCATCAAATACGCGATAAGTATCAAAGAAACGTACCGTTAGCGATGAATTAGCACACACTACTTTACAATGCAAAAAAACAAATGAAAGATTAAGTAGGTTTTAAACCCTTTCCTAAAAATAAATCAAGATCATTTTTTTTTTTAGAAAAATATTATAGAATTTTTGGTCTGATTCAAATGAGTTTTATTCCAATTTAAGAGAAGCACCAGTAAATGAGAGTATATTAATTATTCCGAAGGTCTTTTAATTGATCGCTGAGAAATTAAAAACAATTAGAATTAATCTCTACAATTGTGAATATTGGATTTAATAGGACTCTCACGTAGATTAAACCAGACACGGGCAAACTTTTTAAGGGGAGGGCCGGATGAAACAGAAAAACATTTAGGCGGGCCGAAAAAATTGAAATAAACAAAATTTTACACTATGAGAACAGACGAAACGCGACGTAAGCGCCCGATTCTTTCCGAACTTAACCGAGCAACTCACGCATTGAACTCCACATACCGACATGCGACAATACCGTAATTAAGACACAACGAGAAGAAAACAATCATTCTAATCTAGCTTTGCAGAAAATAAATTTTGTCTTATGTATAATTGTGTGTGACCATGTCGCGGGTCGGATTGGCTAGCCTTAAGCGCACTTGGCACGCGGGTCGTACTTAGCCCATTACTGGATTAAACAAATAATGAAAATAAGAGGATACTAGTTAGTGAATTATATTTTCGTGATTTTTATTTTTATCTTACAGATAAAAATAAGCAACTTAATTTATTGTTAAAGCGTTTATTATATAATACCACTCTTTCAAGCTCTAGAAACACAGTACTTAAATACTATAAATGTATCTACGTGCAAAAAAACAATAACAATTTTAGTTTTTATAATAGGATAATTGCCTATTATGATATTACAATACAATCTTAGTATTTTTCTGTATGTATATATTACAACATACTGAATTATCAAGAGAAACCTTTGTACTTAGTTGCACATACAGCTTTATTAGACAAAGGAATCCTGCTACTGTTCTCCTATTTTTTATAAAACTATTATTGAAGTCAGAAATAATTATAAAAAAATATATATTAGCATAACATTAATCCACTTTAATAAATTTCAAAAATATATTATTTATATTTATTTTGCTATGACGGTTTGTTCAGTCAAAGAATAATAAATAGATAATTTTGAAGTATCACAAAACTATTTCCGACATCAGCAATATCGATCGGTTTCTAGGAATCGATTTTGGATCATGAATTCTCGATACCAATTCTGTTTTTAAGAATTAATGTCAACATATTCCTAATTCTATATCACTAGGGAAAAAACAGATAAGTTCATTTATGTCCACAATAATATAAATATTTTGAGCCACCCATATTGGAGTTCTACAAATCTTTTAAAAGTAGGCAAGTTGTAATGTCAATTGTACAAAAGGATAGCATTACCATAACAACTTGCCTACTTATACATGATGAGTAGGACACCAATATGGGTTGCTCAAAATATTTATCTTATTGTGGACATAAATGAACTTATTCAGTTTTTCCTTAATGGTACAGAATTATAATACTTAAATAATAAAGTCCAGGGATTCAAAATGTGACGAAACCGCGAAATGTCGCCTACTCTTAACGATTCATATGGAGAGATTTTGTAGTATATTTTTTTTTATCTTAATGTACCTCTCAACTCACAAATATTATTTATTTTGATTATTGTTTAGTACTTGTAGGTAAGAACTGGAAGGAAACGCTAATTCTTATAAATTTTTAAGGAATAAATTATCGGGATTAGTGATGAAGGACTTAATAGGAGGATTATATGTCTGCTTGTGCCATTGCAATCCTTTTAAGAAGCACCTCGTTTATTTTTCTACCCCCTTCTCCAGGTGGCTTTATATTTGAGGTTTGAAGAGATTTAAAAGGACAGGATCCCCAGAGTGGACAGGTGGTGGTGGCATATTGTCGGTGGCTGGGGCCCAGATGGGGCCAAGTTCCGGCCCCAGCACGTGCTTCCCTTCAGGAAGTGGAGAGCCACCTGCATCTGGAGCAGAAAGAGATCTCTGCTCGAGGAGGCACTAGTGCTCCGGTGTAACCCGACCTTCCGAGGAGCAGACAAAAGACTCATTAGATATCATCTATGTCATTGCTGGAGGAACAGTGGTCCTGCCGTCCTCAATAGGACCTGGGCTTCTCTTTTTTGACTTGACAAAGCCAGAAACAAAGAAGGCTGCTGAGAGTAGATCTGAGAAGGCCATGGCCGGTGTGTATGGAGCTTGCTGGAGAGGATCAAAGGGCTGTCCTTTCAGTGGCACTCTGGAAATCGTGCATTAAGAGAAATACGAGCTATGGATTGATGATAATGAAGAGTGAAATAAAAAAATCAAAAGCATCCTTCAGAGTGTTCAGGATTTTTATCCTGATTTTTTATCCAGGATTTTTTATTTTTTTCCAACTGCATTGGAAATAATACTATTTGAATGAACAAAGTCCTATGCGCCAAGAGAGGATCAGATAACATAAACAACAATAAATGCACTTTTTTAATAAGGCTTTAAAGTAAGATAAAACCTATCTAATATGCATAAAACTCATTTTAAATCAATTGAAAGAAAATCAAACAGATCTAATATATACATGCCTATATGTATATAGTGTATATAGTGTCTAATGCCTATAGTGTGTTTCAGCTGAAATATGATTAACTGCCTTAACTTAAAAATATTTTTAAAAATGCTATACTGCTGAAAAACTAGTAAAGATTATCATTTTTAAGACTAGCTGGTGGACATCTCTGGGGTAGACCAAAACGTAAAAGGGTGGATTGTTTTAGAGATGATCTAGCAGATTTGAGATTTCCTTGGGTTGGATGTAGCATTAAGTATAGAGAAAGATTAGTATAAGAGTAGGTATCGAGTTCGCTATGCGCTATTATTTTATTTTAATGCGCTGTTCGCTATTATTTTAATGGATATGACCTAACGCTTGTTACACATTAAATGAAATTTTCAGGCGTAATGTTTTTAATACGCAATACTTTGCCCAAATTAGGTTACGTCGGTTCCTATAAAAATTGTTCGTCACAAAACGATTAACGACTCATTTAAGTATATGTTTGTATGCAAGCAATGATCCACAACAAGCATATATTCTTTAACAATTAGTTGTTGTTTTTTCCTCAGTTATATATAATTTATATATATATTTTTTTAATACTTTATCAAATGCATTTTTCTCAATTCTCAAGTATTTTCCCTCAAGTAAAAGCTGACTAAATGATAAAAAGTAAGTGGTTGGTGATCTGTAAGCAATAAGTCATGGGTATGTGAAATTAAAATTGATAAAAAAGTTAATAAAGCTAAAAGTGTTTGTTCTAGAATTGCGACACAAGTGCATTATATGTGTTCAGGTTCATTGTATGTCTCAGCAGTTGAGTATCGAATGCAGTAAATTAAATAATAAACGAAAAAAGACATCTCAAACACTACAAAAGGAAAAAAAAAACTGTCACTGGCTACAGGGGAAATCAAAGGTGTATTGCATAATGTTATGTACTTGTAGCATAAAATTGATATATAGAAAGAAAGAAAACATAAACCCACAAACATAGTATTCCACTTAGTTCATACAATTACCAACCCCTCCGATACAGGACTCTTCCTCCAAGAATAGGAGACACCCCAGAGCAGGCAGGAGAGCATATTAATAACCTCGAGGGGTGGACCACCCCACCGTGCCACGATAAGCGTAAATGGGGCCCAGGATGAGAGGGGTCTTAAAACGGGGCTCTGTCGGACAGCATCGTAAAACAGAAAAAAATGAAGGGGAGTTTACATCTGTCAGCGACAAATAAGCAACATCCTGAAGCAGTGTGTGCTGGTTAAAATCTCGTGAGGAATTTCCAGAATAGTAAACAGCTTAAACAGCAATGCAGTAATTAACAACAAAAAAAAATGACAATCATTTTAACCTTCATACAGTTTTCATCATTGCAGTAACCCTGTAATGGGTGCATGTATTTATTTCTACGCGTTCCGTCTCTCGAAATATCAGCATTGAAATACACTCAGGGCTTTAATCCAGTCAAGATTAAACAAGGTCTCGATCAATCGAGAGCCTTTTTTTTTTTTTTTTTTTTTTTGGTTTTATAAAGCATTCGATTGCCGAACAAGACATTAGGTAGAGAGACATTCTTAGGTCCTTGTGATTTCACACAAGAACAAAATATACACCGCCTCATATATGAGTGCAGCCTATTCACTGACTACAAAACTATACTACAAACAAAAAAAGTACAGAAACTAGGACATCGGCCGGTGGATGGTCAATGTTTGATGAAGAATATATTTGAAGAGGATACCAAAAATAGAGGATATCAACATGAAGTACATTTAAAACATGAAAAAAAAATCATCAATTTATCTCTATTAAAATTTGTTTAAGTATTTCTGATGAAATAACTTCGTTGCTTGGTTGTATTATTTCTTGTTCTTAATTTTCTTATTTTTATTTTTTCTTGTTCTATTCTTTCTATTAACACGTGTATATCTATATATAAAATAATAATCATAACAAAAAAAAAATTTTTTTTCTTTTTTTATTTATTGATACAACTGTACAAAATAATATACAACAAGTAAATGTGTTGACAGTGAATACAATGGCATGTAAATAACTTGTGAAGAAGTACTCTCTAGTAGCACTTCAATAAAATCTACACCAAAAGGTCTCTAGGCCATCTTCTTTTCAGACGCCTCGGAGGATTATCAGGGATGGAGGAGGAAGCAAGTTGGGAGACTAGTGGATTGGAATGGTTATGGTACTTACTATGGAAGGATAGGTATCTGGTTTGGGCTAAATCAGAAACATATGGAACATTAAGATCTTTATGGATAAGTTTATTGGTGGCAAAGTAAGGAGCATTGAGGATTTTTCGAAGGATTTTGGATTGTAAGGATTGGATACGAGATGAATTGGATGGTTTAGCAGAGCCCCAAAGCTCAACTCCGTACGTCCAAATAGGTCTAATCACAGTCATGTAAATGAGTCTTTTGTAATTAATTGGGAGCTTTGAACGTTTGTCTAGTAAATGTTAAAGTAGTCTGTAACGACTGGCAGTTTCATGTCGTTTTAGTCTTATAACAAAAATTAAAAAAATTACACGTTCATGGTATACATGCAAGTATGGAGTGTACAGAAATAAATAAAATACCTCCCAAAAGGGTTACTACTGGAAAGAAAACACTAAAAAAAGACATTAGGCAATTATTATACAAACAATTATGAATTGTTTACAATTTACTGTATATCTTAAATAGCATAGGAATGAACATTGATTTCATATTCAATAAATATTTAATGGAATGGATTTAATAAATATAACAAAATACAGAAAAAAAATTAAAAAAAATAGAAAAAAAAATTCTTAAAAGTAAACTAAAATAAATCAATATCTAAAAATAACTTATGTAATTGATAATAGGAGGCAGAATTATAGGTAGACTTTTTAGTTGTTGAGATTTAAATAGTCAATCTGATCCACAAATGCGTCACAAAACTCCTTTATGTTTTTGTCTATGATATCCTTATTTGAAGGCGAACATTCGTAACCGTTCAGTAGTACATTGACTATCAGTTTGTCTCTGTATCTTTTCAATTTTGTGTAGTTATAATAAGATGGTCGTAGGTTTGTTCACATTTTAACCCTCTTATTTACTAGGGTAATGATTTGAAGTGCTTAAAAGATTTTTCGAGAAACGCCAATGGTTTAGAACTTTAACTGAAATGAAATATGAAAAACATAACATACAAACTTAATTACGAACCTTTTATTTATGGTATTACTCCAACTTCATACATCAGTAGAATGCTTCAAAATAAATAGATAATCCTAGAATTGAACCCAACTAATCTGAAAACCCCTAAGTATAATCTTATCGACAAAATCCGCATCTAATTGGCAATAAATGATCAAGACAAAGCAGATCGGGAACATATCCACCAACTGTTATTCGGATTACTCCGATCCGTCTCATAAGATTTTCCGCCCCCTAAACCCCGAAGTCTACTTCCGGATGGAGTCTACCCTGTAGATGCTGCTATCAGCGATAGGTATAATGTTTACTGACTCATCAGCTTTTGGATATAACTGTCAGAAATGTCTAAAGTGAAGAAGGCTATGAAGATGCTGACTCCTTGAGTTTAGTTTTATCTCTAACTACATTTCCACAACAGGCCTACGATTAAGGTTTTCGTGTCTGTTTACCGTAAACCTAACCTAAATTCCAGTCATACTTTACATTACTAACTAATAGAAATAGAAATAAAACAATTCTGGATATTTCTACCAAAGGGTATTTCTGCCTGTTGAAGTAGCCCGCAAGACACTATCTCATTTCCCGCCCTTTAGCGCGAAATAATCAGATTATAACCTTTTTTTTTGATTCTCAGTTTACATTTTGTCATTTGATATCAATAGAAATATTTTTTATATGGTATCAAAACTTGAAACAGCACACAGCAGTTGCTTTAAAAATAGCGAACTTATTTTTTATGATATTCTAGATGCAAAAGGAAATCCCACGTTCTTTTGAAAATTATACTTCAATTTTTATTTTATTCAGTAAATATGAAATTTTGGTTATAATATTTGATGCACACGGTATTCTAAAAGTAGTTTAAAAACAAGCTAGAAAATAAATGAAAAAAAGAAGAAAAAAAAGTGTTAAAATGTATTATTTTTGTGAACAGTCTGTAAATGAAACAAACATCAGTTTATGATTTTTTTTTATTTATTGATTTTTTTTTTGTAATATATATATTTATTCACACCTGTCAATTACAATTAGATAACCAGTGAATCTTTTGTGAGAAAGAAAGAGAGGGAACAGATTTTATTTTTTTTAGTTTAGTTTAAGAGGTCTCTCATACAGCTCCTTTTTAGTCTTATCTGTGTGTTGTCGGGAATATGTGATGTGGTCATGTCGTTTATAAGTGTATTTAAATGTCTATGTAATTTTTCGAGGAATCGTTGGTAGTATGTTCGTATTTGTTTGTTAACTGTTGGCATGCGTAGGTTCAATATATGACAAGTTATGTCGCTTACGTACATGCTTTTGTGATTGTCTGAATGTTTTTCTCTGGAAATTCATGATAAAATCACAATAGTTAAAAGTCTGAGAAGTCTTAAATAAGTGGCAAGGATAATAGTTAAATTAAAAGAATATGATATTAAAAGTAGTAAAAATTACAAGAGGTCGTTAATAAAGGTGGCTGGATAAATAATAAATGACTATAATAAAGAATAATAAACGAACATTGTATGGTTTCATTTATAAAAAAAATTTGGACGGTATTGAAGAGTAGTGGATTTGAGAGTACAAGTAAATCGGAAAAACATCACTGCAAGGTAAGTATCTGGTGAAAAACGTATTTCGCGCGTGAGCAGAGTCAAGCCAGCCTTTCAGTAGCAGTACCCAGTTCTGAATATTAACTTTATAGTTACATGTGTTAATCGAAGTCACTCTACTCAGAAATTGGAATCATACAATGACATTTGCCAAGAGAGGAAACGTTAAATGCTCGAGGCGTGACGTGAGGTTGGCCAAGCTTCCTGTCGTCTTGCGCACTCGAATATTTTTGCTCTCTAACATTAATCCGAAGAGGTGTAACAAACATCCGCCAACAGTTCTTCATCGGCGAATATCCGTGTCAAGGAAGTCTGTATAACGACCACGGGATGCCCTCGGGAAGAAGTGTCGAAATGTAGTCCGCCGACCGTTTAGGCCATTATATAGAGGCGAGTGCTTTCAGAAGAATAATGCTGGTTGTTCTTGAAGGGCATTCATTAAATACGTGGATGAAGAAATCGGAGAGCATTAGTGCAAAAAAAAAAAAAAATAAAATTATACGTATATAACGTTATATATATATATATATATATATACACCAGGTATGCAAGTTTAAAATGTCGTTTAAATTCCAAGACTTCACCGGTTGAGTACAAACTTATTTGGTTTGTAACATGGATTATTGATTATATATATATATATATTTGCTTATCTCTAAACGCTATTTTGTTTGTTAGTCATTTGTTTACAAAAGTCAGTTTTTACGTGGACGTATCATACCTTTCTTTGGTGTTAAAAATTCTAATTTTAAGCCAAATAAAGAGCATTTGCGGGATGTCATGATTTTCTTATTTAATCAAAAGAAAAAGGCATCTGAATGTCATCGAATTCTTGTTGAGACTTATGGCGATGTTGCTCCAACCGTCAGGACATGTGAACGTTGGTTTCAAAGTTTCAAACGTGGTGATGTTGATGTTATGATCAAAAACGAGAAAATCGACCAAAAAAGTTTGAGGACTTCGAATTGCAATCTTTATTAGACGAAGACAATACCCAAACCCAACAAATGATGGCAGAACAGTTGAATGTCACTAGGCAAGCCATTTCCGATCGCCTGAGAGCTATGGGAAATATTCAAAAGGTTGGAAAAATGGGTTCCACATGAATTGGACGAACGACAGATGGAAAAACGAAAAACTGTGTGCGAAATGCTGCTTTTACGCCACGAAAGAAAGGGTTTTTTTGCATCGAGTTGTAACTGGCGATGAAAAATGGATTTATTTTCAGAATCCCAAACGAAAAAAAATCATGGGTAACGCCAGGACAACCATCCACATCGAGTGCAAGACCGGATCGTTTTGGGAAGAAGACAATGCTCTGTGTGTGGTGGGATCAGAAGGGAGTAGTCTACTACGAGCTTCTCAAACCCGGCGAAACAGTCAATACCGAGCGCTACCGACAACAAATGATCAATTTGAGTCACGCATTGATCGAAAAACGCCCAGAATGAGCTCACAGGCACGCCAAAGTCATTCTTCAGCATGATAACGCTCCTGCACATTCAGCCAGATTGACTAAGGAAACGATTTCTTCGCTTGGTTGGGAACTCCTACCCCACCCGCCGTATTCACCTGACCTGGCGCCTTCTGATTATCACCTCTTCTCATCGATGGGACACTCATTGGCAGAGCAACACTTCAACAACTTCGAAAACGTACGAAAATATTTATGGATACATTTCTTGACAGTTACTATTACATGTTTAGTAATGTTCTTGAGGTTCAGTCAATAAATAAAAACAACTCTTTTGGCGAAGTTTCGAGACTATATTGTTCTCATAATCATGGCCTACAGTGAAAAAATAGGTTATAATAAAATTATGTAAGTTATACAAATAATTTCGAAACATAAAGTTAGATACAATACAAGTATATAACCACATGTGTTAGAATAATAAAAATATATATAATTACAGAATATAGAGGAGTATGAAACTACTTATAATGTTACTGGTGGATATGGTATCGACTAACTAAATTCTAACAATTAAGTATTAACAACTGACCAGGGAAAATTTTCAAAAAACAGTTACAAAGGTTATGAGGGATTCCCTAGGAAAAATTAAGTTAAAAGGACTGGTTGATATTTCCAAGATGCAGGTACAAAAATATGTCGGTGTAATATACTAATAAATGGATGAATAATTTATATAATGAATATTAATGTAAATGTATATTATTGGTCTTATATTATATTATAAACATTCATGCGTCCCAGAATAAAGATTTTTTTTTTCAATTTAATTTCAATATTTTATAAATAATATTACAGTAGTAAATTATTGTTCTCATTTAAGTGATATAATGTAGAGAGATATAGATCGTAAATAATTATTAACATTAAGAATAATAACCAAATTGACGGGTTAATGGTCTACTCTGAGTTATTGTTAGGGTAGAATACAAGTTTAGAAGGGGAGAGATTGTCCAGTAGTTCCCTCAGGAGTTAAAATATGAGGTAACAAAACACTAAAACTTGCGAACACGGACCTCAGACAGAAATCTACAGCAGATGTCCGCCCAAACTTTAAATTACATAATACACAGATTGTATCACAAGTAATATTTAACTATTATTACCCAGGCGGTATATTAGTTGCAAAATACAGGTCTTATGTAATAGCGTTCATTGCCGAGGACGGCAATATATAGATATTTATTTAAATTATCAATGAACAATAGAACACCTATAGTGCTGCTTGAAACGTGCCTTGTCTGAATTTAAACGTGCGAACAGTCACACAATTCAGGAAAAGTTGGCAACAATCCATTGTTTCGAGCGCAGGGACTGATTGAACATTGTGCAAGGCTTTCTTTAATGTACACTGGAAAATGTAGAGTGGGTCTAGGATCCCGCTGCAGACCCACACATTATGTAAACAGACTGGCCAGATGCATTAATATGTATTGGCTAGGAGGGTGTGTGTTGGGAGGATTTGCGAAGACAGTTCGCATGTACCTTGACTGAAGAATAAAGCTATAAAATACTTATTTCTCTTAAATTTATTTGAGAATAACTCAGAATCTTAACACACGCTCAACAATGAATAGAATAAATCGAAATAAAAAAAAAAATAACTGAAGGATATACTTATAGTTGGATCAAATTATTTATAGTTTGATCCAACTATAAATACAAGACCTAGAAAATACAAGATATCCATATAAAGAAATAATTCTGATTTATTAATTTATTAAAATTTAAAAAAAAAAAGTATTAAAGAACCTGAATGCCGACACCACCAATCTCTTACCACAAACCTCCCCTACTTCCATCCCTTTCAATCAAAACCCAAATCCACAAGATCGGGCTTCGGCACAATCCTCCCATCTACGTCTCGGCCTACTCCTCCGAAGATTAACCATAGATTCAACAATCATTATCTTATTATAAAACCTGAGAGATTATATGCCAATTTTCACCGTCGCAATGCTATTACCTCAACTATAAGCGGATAAACGTCCTCTAATGCTGCGTTATGGAGGCTTTTGAATTCTCCCCTATGTTCATCCTTTTTTAGGCGAAATATTCTATGTAGTACTTTATTATCCAAAACTTTAAGGCGTTGATCCCTTAACATAAGTGACCACGTTTCGCATTCATAGAGCACTGTTGATAGTACAATAGTATACATATTCTAATTTTTAAATTTCTGGAGAGTAAGCCCGAACTAAGTATTAGGTAGATGCAAAAATAATGCAGGATTTTATTTCCGTTTCATTATTAATTTCAATTGTGTAAACAAAACTAATCCACAATGCTAAGTTATACACATCAATTTAAAGCCTATTTATCTCTCTTACTTTCCTATATAATACTTTTTTTTTAACATTCAATTCAGTCCATTCAGTGCCTCCACACAAAATGACGTCTAGGAGCGACTTTCGGCAAATTTACTTGTATGAGTTCAAACTCGGTCGAAATGCTGAGCAAACGGCTCGAAATATTAATGAAGTTTGGGGGCCAGGTACCATTAATGAATCTACAGTGCAACGATGGTTTCAAAAATTCCATAGTGGAAATTTTGACCTTTCAAACAAAGAAGGTGGTGGCCGTTCCTCTGCTATTGACAACGACCAGTTAAAGGCAATAGTTGAAGATCTCACCAAAACTACTCGAGAAATAGCGGAAAAAACTCGATCTGGAGCAGTCAACAATCTCAAGGCAATTGGAAAAACCATCGATGATTTTACTGAATACCAAAAACCTACATTATTTTTGCATCAAACGTATAGTTTTGCGACCGAAAAATAAGCATTTCTGTTTTTCAATATACCCTGGATTTCCACTTGAATTTCATTTTTCAAAGATATTGTAGACGCTAGTACTTGAACTCTTGATTTGATTTAAGTTTCATTCATGGTATATTTTCAACGCCGAAATTATTCACCACTTTACCTGTAATAATATTATTAATAATTAATTATCAATTTTTTTCACCTGCTTTCAGACGCGTTCATTGTGTTTAATTAAATAGTATCTGAGTAGTAAAAGATATTGTCATTTAAAAAAAATAAATTAAAGAAACCCAGTTAAAACGGTAAAAATCCAAAGCTTACACTGAAAGAGGTAAATAGCACACCAATTAACTGAATATTTTCACTAAAAAAACAATTATAGCTAAGAATTCAAAGAAGCTTTTAAGCAATATAAAAGCTTCATACACAATTTATTGTGTGCATTGCAATCACCGTTTGTCTTAAGTATGATAACTAATGATGATAAAAGAATTTTGTCATTTCCTGTTGCCTACACTCCATTTTTATGTTATCAAACTTCCTGCAATTTTATTTCATGAAATTCAAGTTGGAAAATTCCGTATAGATAACCAAATATCGTAATATGAATGAAACATCCATGATGCGTACTATTTTTTTTCTCTCGATTAAAATTGAACAACCTTCAAGATTTCATCCCTTAAAATGGCTACCGGCAATAATTTTTCTATAGAATTCAGTATCTTTATATTAGACGTAGTCAAAAGTGGTACATGGTATGTGCCACCAAATCACAAAAGACAAGAAAACTTGAAAATAAGTCTACCTATTTTTTTTGGAAGCAGAAATTTGAGCTCAGCAATGTAAGCTCTGACAAACGAACACAAATATAACTAATTTAAATCAATTCTAAAAAAAATAATACACGGTTAATAGCACTTTTAGCTCTTACACCTAATTTTTAAATTCAAAGTTTTCAATATGTACAATCACTTGTATTAATCAGGAAGCCAATATGTATTTGATTTTTTATAAATTAACCAACTTCTGGAATTAATAAGTCTGACCTAAAAATATCGGTTCTTATCTAATCGGTTCTGAGTCAAGTTTCTTCCAATACTGAAGGATATGTAAGGGTATGCGTGGTTCATATCCAAACCATAACCCAGGAATCGTTTTTTAGAATCTAGGTTCATTCTCATCTTCTATAAACACAAGGCATTACTTCAAATCATTCATTCAACACGCAGATAATTTGTGTTGATTGGCCAGACAGGTGGAACCCCACATTCTGCTTCACTTTTTCTTAGTGAGATCCTGGAAAAGTACCCATTGTCTTCCACCGTCCCTGACCCGATTCCTGAAGGAAAGAATGTAGAATTAACGAGAAGAAAGAAGTAATTAGCACGGAATACGTTATACCGTGGGACTCTGCTAACTGCGCATCAACGAAATGTAAGATTGCTTAGCCATTTGCTTCAGGATACGGACGGTTTATCATACTTTTTTTTGGTACAGAACTAGGATCTAGGTTGTAATAATGATTGTTGGATAGAATCTATAATGGACTGTTATGGAATCTATTTCTACAGCAGTCAGAATATTTCAGCGATTGACAGCCATTTATTAAATTAGAACTATAATCAAGCAGAATGAATAGTTTACTTAACCTTTATTCCTTTATTATAATAATATTGTTAAAATATATTTTTCATAATAAAGAATATAGGTGCCAGTAAAGAACGTAAACGCAAAGATGGGATACCACGATGATACCAAATTCATGAAACCCGCAAAGCATGGACGCATGGATTACGCTGCTTCACTTCGTGTTTCATTCCTCGTTAGATCTTTACAATAACCAGGCATATTAATTTACATTTCTATAGCTTCAACGTGTATTGTATTCTTCAATATGTATTCTCTTTTCAAATGTGAGAAGAAATTCCCTCAAGATAGAAATGAAAACGTCGAAGTCACAATCGAGAAAAAATTCAATGTTCAGCAATGATTTCTCTTGTTAAGCTTTAACCCAAATCTCGTAAGTCTTGACCATTAAGCCGAAACTCACGTCATCAAGAACACCATACTAATTACAGTAAGAAATGATGGAGAAAATCCTTAAAGGAGTGCATTATAACAATGTCTCGTTATGAAAATTAATATCAGAGTCATTAAAAGAAAAGTCTAGGAAAAAAATAACAGAATGTGCGCCATTTCCTGACAAAGCCGCGCATTCACCCAACGAGGCCATGGGAAAAGAGCAAACAATGACACAACTATAACTAGTTTTGTTATTTTTCAGAAGGAACATCATCTAGTTTCTCTCCTAAATGCTAGTTAAAATGGTAGTAGTTTAAATCTTCCTAGTTCTCAAGCTGGCTCAACATTTTTCTTTGAACTTTGGATATTGTAAACGTCGGCTTACTTTGAACTTAATGGGCTACATTAGACAACCGGGCTTTTAAAACGCAAACCCTTCTGGCAGGCTTTGCGTTTTGAAGCCAGCGACCCCAGGTCGGTTCCAAACTTTCAAGAATTAAACGTGAAATATGATGCGATCGCGATAAGAGTATATGTTGGCTAACCTGGGCCACTGAGCGCATTTTTTTTCGTATCAGAGTTAACAGGTGTTTTGACAAACGCGTCCAAATCTCATCTGGTCTGGCATATTAGGCTCCAGGGTTGTTTCATGCGAGTAATACATTTATTATAAATCTGTTTAGCAATATTTTCTAATTTTTTTTTAGTCCCTTATATTTAATTTTATTTCTTTAATTAGGTAAAAAACTTATAGGTGTTACTTTGAACAAGTTTTTAACACCTGGTAGAAGAAGGGCTCTTTGTTAAGAATCAATGTTTCTAGTATAAACAAAATCAAATTTATGTTTCCTAACTAATTGATAAATGTAAGTTATCAACGGAATTTAGTTCCTTTGTCTCTAGTGACTTTTTTAATTCTACTTATGTTTTTCTAATGTATTTTGTTTTTTAAGGACCATGTTCCTAGGAAACATAATCAAGTTTATGTTAGTTAATATTCTGTAAGTTGTAATTAAACAAAGTCGTGATTAAAACGGCTCAGCTATATTTTTATAAAAGCTATCTTTCTTTCTTTTTTTTTCATTAATTGATGTTCACAACTGTACAAAATAATACACATCAAGTAAATGTGTTGATAGTGAAATGACATGTAAATAACTATAAAATCTACACTAAAAGGTCTCTAGGCCATCTTCTTTTCAGAAGCCTCGGAGGCGGCATCAGGGATGGAGGGGGAAGCAAGTCGGGAGGCTAGTGGATTGGAGTGGTTGCTATGGAAGGATAGGTATCTGGTTTGGGCTAAATCAGAAACTTATAGAACATTAAGATCATTATGGATAAGTTTATTCTTGACAATATGAGCATTAAGGATTTTTAGAAGGATTTTGGATTGTAAGGATTGGATACGAGATGAATTGGATGGTTTAGTAGAGCCTCAAAGCTCAACTCCGTACATCCAAATAGGTCTAATCACAGTCATGTAAATGATTCTTTTGCAATTAATTGGGAGCTTTAAACGTCTGTCTAGTAAATGTTGAAGTAGACTATAACATCTACATTTTTAAAAATATTTTTATTATTTGTGTTACCTCAACAGATCCGGTGATGAAGTAAAACAAATTGGAGGATTTATGGTTGCATTTTGCTGAAAAGTGATTTTATTTCAAGGTTTTTCGACTCGAAACTTAAATGAAAAGATCCTAAAAATAGGGGTAGAAACAAAAAAAAAAAAACAAACTTAAAACTGTAAATTAAAGGCGTTGAATTGAAGAAAAATCCAAGACAAGCGGTTTTTAGGCGAAAATTAGCTTTGTACAAAGTATCCCTTTCTCAAGAGGCAACTATGAACAAGAAAAAAAATGAACCCCTCCTCCCTCGTATTGAAGATAGCCGAATATTTCGCACGGGAATTCGAAGGTAAATTGTGTAGTTATTTTTTGGTCCAAGAAAACTTAAAACGATCGCGCTGTAGTGCAAAATGTGCAGAACCTATATAAAGGTAGCTCCGTTTACGGTATATTTGTTATTTAAAAGATAATATTTCTAGAGAACAGTATTGATGACCTCAGTTCAAATGAACACCTCTAAATGATGAAACACACAATGACATCCCAACTCAATAATCAAGCTATTCAAACATGACAATCGAGATGCGATACCCTAAGATGAATGTCAGAGCTAATGTAATTAGCATACAGATAGTGGTCTTCGCCTTCTCTCCTGGCTCTGGGTACATTGACTGCACGGCGATAAAGACAACCAGAGGCGATAAGATGGAAATAGTTGCAGAAGAACCGCTAGCCACGGGGGCTAGAACAATGGAGGGAACAGTTAACACTGACGCTTGTTATTCGAATGTTGTCCTGGGCTTGAGTTGTTCGAAGAACTTGATGGACACAAAGACAGCCGGGTGCGTGGACAAGCATCTTCGACGGCCTTAATCTGTTCCCGGTTCTGTCGTTGTCACTTTAAGTTAGAGGATTGTTCTAATGCGTTTCAACTGCATTGAATACCTTGAAAAGTGCCAACACTACCATAAGATAAAAAATCATAGTGTTAGAAATAAACGTCATAAGGTTATTTTTTTTTTTAATTTTAGTATCATTTTGCGTGAAATAATAGTAGGTTATAAAAATCATAAAGCCGAATGAATTAAAATATATTAGCAAGCCAAGATTAAGAATGCTGATGGAGTTCACAATGGAATGGTCTGAATATTAGATTCCTGCAATACTTTGAAATAGAAATAAAAGTTTTAGCGAACACAAAGTTTCACCCTACACTACCTTCCATCCCACCCCATCCCATCAAAATCAAAATTCACAAGATCAATTCTGGGACAATCCACCCATCCTCGTCTCGGTCTGTACCCCAGACGTTTAATCGACGATTAAATGACAAAATGACTTGAAACTAAAAATTTAAAAACCTATTTTAACTTCGCCATAATACGTGGCTATGAAACTGATTGCTTGATTTTTCAGTCGTGTAGTAAATAATCAAAGAAAGTGAATAATCTTCAGGGTTTAGATTTATACGGACGGGGTTTAGAGGATCAGGTTTTCTATATTGATTTGATTATTCAAATGGACTAGGATTTTTTTTTTAAGACACATTAGAACATTAACACATTATACCATATGTACTAATATATGAAGCATAGAATTCCCAAACCAGCCATGTCCATTTTTCAATTTTTTTCACAACTGGTCGATAAAGGTAAAGGTTTGACTGAAATAGAAAGAAGTCTTATTTTTTTTTGTACTTTTCAATGTGATTTAACTACTTTTGGGAGAAACCCTTTCACCTGAAGACAATTGATTAAAAAAAATCTGGAAATTAGAGTTATCTGGTTTTGGAAGACAACGCCTTCTAGTACAAATTTAAAAATAGTGTTAAAAAGTTGGAATGGAAAAATTGGATGTCTTGGTGTGATTAAAGGTCAGTAAATCGTTAGTACTAAATATTGCAGGGAAACAGCCAAAGGCGATGTTATCATGAGATTAAGGGAGTAGTAAAAGGAAATAAAAATCAAGAGAAGAGAATAAATAATAAGATAAAATAAATGTAAATATATAAATAAACAAACAGAAATTAAAAGAGAGTTTGAAGACAGGAATTCCTTATTCCATTCCAGTTGGATGATTCTATGTACTGAATAAGGATTTTCCAAAATAAATCCATAAGTGAAATTAGTACGCCAAAGGTCTAGTATATAGTATATAAAATGAGTATACGATCATTAGTGTTCTAATTGTGTTTAATTAAAAGTGTTTTAAGTATGATTAATTTATTTATGATATCTTTGAATAAGTCTCCAAAGTAGGGTTGGGCTATAGTCGATAGTTGCTTCCTTTTTTTCTAAAGGTATTCAATAAACAATTTCAACTAATTTAATTAAATTCAATTATGTACTTACTATTTGAAACTTGCAGGATTATAAAGATTATATCATAAAGATGAGATAAAAAAACTAATTTATTTAAATTTTAAAAAAGTATTTACAATTTACATGGTTACAATAATAATGAACAAATCAAATCAAACAAAAGGAAAATAACGAAACAGTTGATTTCAAGAGTCAAATGTGCTCCTTGAGCCACATATTTCCCGAAAGAAAAACTAGTATTTCTTTTTTCGTTTGGCTTAATTTTTGAGTGAACAAGATTAAGTGACCATCGATAGGCATAACCTATGGATATATCGATAGTAACTATCGACTAACGCCCAACCCTAGTCCAAAGAGAGGAGCTGCATAAAAAAGTCTAAAACGAGATTGCTTTATAGGGAAGAAGTTTTCAGGATGAGTCTTGAAAACAATGAACTACTTATGACAGTTTAAATTATGGTAATTCCTCAATCACCAGCCGTTATATATAATAAAAATATGAACATAATACTCAAGAATTAAGGCACACTAAAACCCACCCATAACCTCAATGTGTACAAAGAAATGGAAATTTGCATGGCGCCGATCAATTACATCTACAAGAGCGTTGGTTGCAATCTAGATATTGTGTGCATTGTGATATCGGCAGACAGGAAACGAAGAACAATGCGCAATATTCTCTAGAAGAGAAAACTCCACCCTTATCGTGCCCTCTTATTCAAACAAAGTTGTCCATTATTTATAGACCTGATATTAATTCCTTCAGCTGTCACCACGAAGGCGGTGACAACTAATCTGTTACAAGCAATGTGTTAATAAAAAAAAAAAAAAGTCCCGTTAATATCATCCCCCGTGGGCGGACGGATATAGCAGCGGGGAGGAGCGGCGATGAGCGACGGCGCTCTGAATAATAGTTAAACAGATGTCCGCTGGGGCAGCACCGGTGGCGGTGGATATCCTCAAGGCATGTGCCTCTAATGGAAGCCAACTGTCGTCAGGGATTCGTTAGTACTTCCGCTTATTGGCGACGGGATCAACAGGATCGTCTGGGATTGGAGGCAGAATCCCGTCCAACGTATCACACAGACTATTAATATCCAGTAACAATTTTCCAGAGGGCAGAAGAAACATTTGAGAAACCATATGTACAGAGAAGAAAATATAAACTACTAATCTTAAAATAAAACTTTGTCAATAAACTTTCTAAAAACTGGATATTACATTCGCCAGACACCATTCAACTTATTTATTAAAAAAAAAAAAAATATATGATTGATGAATTACTTTTGGGATTATTTAACTGTAGCTTGTTATTTCGTAAAAAATAATACCCTACAAATTAAAAGACAAATATTATCAAACTCTACACACTGGCTTTTACATTCCAGCTGTTAATGAACGCATACGAAACCATTACAAACGATTTCAGCTAAAATTAAAGAATCATACTCTATACAGAATAGATATTCATAAACGATAGGACCACAATACAATTACAAAACATTGTGAAGGACCTTTTAGACAGGAAAAAAAAAAAAATTATAGGAAAGGTTGCTGAGTTAGTGAATAAACTATACGCCCTACACTACTATATGGAGATTTTTGTTTTCAGAGTACTGATTACAAGCTTTGGAAAATTAAAAAAATAAGAAGGATTGTTAACATAAAATCGAAATAGTGATCTGAACCTCCAAAACCGCACTCCTAATTAAGAAGTTCTAAAGTGAGAAAGAATTAATGTTTTGACTCCTTTAAAAAATATTACCTTAAGCCAACATAATACCTCAGGAATAAATCGGAGAATCCAATACATACATAAGACAGTTCTTACTTCTAAAAGAACAAATATTATAATAATTTTTTTTTTTTTTTATTGACTTTTTCATACAAAAAAATCAGGATTCCTTAGTCCACATTCAGGCACAACACTAATCATTAAATCCAGCATGGTATATTTAAATACACTATATTATTTTGTAATATGTTGTGTCATTGATTGAAAAACTAAACGTGTCTATTGTTTTGGCATAGGGTTCTAATTATAGTCTTATTTTGTTCTTCTAGTTAGCGTAAAAAGTAATACTGGTTAAATATTAGTTGATGGGAATCTGTCAATCTCTATACATTGTTATTGCATTGTTCTTGTTATTAAATTGATAATTATTTGATTTGTAATGTAAAAGTGTCTAAACTATTTCTTTGTTTAAAATATGTTTGTATTACTTATATAATTTAATCTTAATTATAGTCCTAGCGCTGCTAGACAAAAAAGAATTGTTTTATTTCGTATGTTATTTGTTCAAGAAATGTCTTTTGCAAATAAAATAAAAAACTTATAAATAATAAAAAAAGAGGAATTCTCGTGTTGTTATATTAAGTTTAATTATAAATAAACAATGGTGCGATAGCGATTTTAAGAGGGATTAAGATTGAAGAGTTTTTATTTGATTATATGTACGTGTTTTTCACAACCTGAAGTTCTGTTCAGTATTTCAGAGTACTAACAGTATTTTTATTAAAAATAAATATGTTTACTGTAAACTTAAAATTTGTAGGACCACTGTTGGATGATTTTATTTATAATCATTGACAAACCAAGGACCAACAAAGCAATTGGTTTAGCCCTTAAGCAAAAGATGTATAGGTACTAATTACATGGAACGTTTACTTTGAAAGCCTTCTCGCACAGAGGGACACCGCCCGAGCTATCTCTGAAGGGCAGAGCTTATCTTGAGGTAGCGCACAGCGCCGGCCACATCCCACTACTATCTTATCAGACGATAGCAGGTAAAAGGTTTAATTATTGAAAGTCACTTATCTTCTAATTGAGTCCCTCGGCTATATATAGGACGTCCGATGCGGTTAATGGCTACATCCTACGTCCTGCGGAGGGCCTACGACGTGGAAACTCCATTTGGATAATGAGGAAGCGACAATTGTAGGGAATTAGAATTTGAAATGGGATACAACAGCGAAACTGGTCGTTAATTAAGTAAAATAAAAGAGAGCGAGTAGAAATAATATTGTATAATGGGGATTGATAAAAAATGGTAAAAAGAGACCAGTTGGAAAGTAAAACTAGAAATAACTTAAGGAATATTCAGCCTTTCAATGGAAAGAAACCTGTAATACTACTATCACGGTAAGCGTAAGTCACCGAAAAATCATTCTGCTACTAAATAAAGTTAAAAAAGTGAACCAGTTTCACTTCCTCAACTCAGGCAGAGTATATTCAACAAAATTATTTTTAAGAACAAAATCTTATCTTTTACACCGAAAATAAAGAATTAAGTTGAATATTCAGATCTGAAAAGGGATGATGGAGAATTTGGATGGCATCAAAATACTGAATGTTTCCAGATAATATTGTTCATGTAAGGGCAGTTTGGTTGAAATCGGCACATAAAATTAATGAAACACGAATCCCTAAAAAGAAAATTAGAGCTGAACCGTCAGATCGATGGTTAGGCCTAGAAGTAAATGGGGAGGACTGGGCCAGACAGATTATATGGTTTTGAGTGTTGAGTTCTCTAAGAATTTATTTTTAATTATTAAAGCAAACAGACATTACTGCTCTTTCGTCCGACCAGAAGCGCTGCACGCATCAGAATGCCTTGCTAAGAACAAGAGAGGCCTTATGGAAAAAACTGGAGATGAAAGAAAGAAAAATTTTAAGGAAAATCTTCGGCCCGATGAAGGACATAGGTGAATACAGACGACGTGAAAATCATGAGCTCTATTCTAAAGTTCAAAAGATCACAGGATTTATATTTGAATGGCTGAAACCAGTATTACAAAATTAAACTGTAAACCACGTTTAGGAAATCCTAGCAAATTCCGCACCGCTGCTGTAAAGAACCAGATATTGTAAAATTCTAAAAAATAACAGGTCAATCTTTCGATAGTGTAATAATATAATAGGGAAAATATAACTTTTCATTCATACGGAATGTTCCAGTCCTTTATTGTTAATTATATTTTGTTAAGTTAAAATAGTGAACCAATTAAAAAAAAAATAATAAAAAAATTTAATCGAGTTTATTAAGCCATAATGATAAAAATATCAAATTAATTAAGACAAAAAAATTAGGAAAAAAAGGTTTTTAAAAAATAAAATTTAAAAGTTTAAATTTAAAATTTATGGAATGATATTTATTGCTTTCATAGTATTATTAAATGGTCTTATTGGATTTCAGGATACAAAGACATTTTTTTTAAAATCGGAAATGCACTTCAAAGATTAAGGTTTTTGTTTTATATATATATATATATATATATATATATATATATATATATATATATATATATATATATATATATATTCAATTTATTGAAATTTACAACTTTACAAATATGTACATCAAGTAAATGAGCTGATACTCATCAGTAGCACTTCAATAAAATTTTACACTAGAAGATCTCTAGGCCATCTTCTTTTCAGACGCCTCGGAGGATTATCGGGAATGGAGTGGGAAGCAAGTTGAGAAACTAATGGATTTGAGTGGTTATGGAGCTTACTATGAAAGGATAAGTATCTGGTTTATAAGGTCTTTATGGATAAGCTAATTGGCGACAAAGTAATGGGCATTTAGGATTTTTCGAAGGATTTTGGATTGGATACGAGATGATTTGGATGGTTTAGTAGAGCCCCAAAGCTCAACTCCGTACGTCCAAATAGGTCTATTACATTCATTTAAATAAGTCTTTTGTGATGAATTGGGAAGTTTGATCGTTTGTCTAGTAAATATTGAAGTAGTCTGTAACGACGAGCAGTTTCTTGTCGCTTTTGTCTTAAGGTTTTTTAAACAAAATTAAAGAGGGAATTCATTAATTTAGATATAATAAACTTGAAAAGTACAAGCAATTCCAGGAAGATACGTGTAGTTTAATATAGATAACGCATATTTAAACTATGGCATCTGTAAATCCACTAGAAATAGTAAGCTTTTAAAAAAATAATTAACAATATCATTTTTTTATTATTTCCGACTGAGATACCAGTTGTTTTGAAAACCTTTCTCAGACTTGATTCTGTCATGTTAAAGGTACGGATGTTGTCATTTTCATCTCCTAACAAAATAACATGTTCGCATACTTGTCCTACATTTCGTTTCTCATCCGAACCACAAATTCCCACGTTTCGGTAATTCGGAAGGGTTTGCGCAATATAGAACAGTTGCTAATGCGGTTTCAACAGCCCAATTAGAGGACTCTGAAACAGAAGGAGGTACAAAAGCCAACGGCGGAAGTACGGAAATATATCCCGATGCGCTGGTTCTGTTTTCCGGCACAGATGGTGTTTGGATTGAAATCCGAAGAGAGGTTAGAGAAATGGCACGGGAAATCAGAAATAGATCCTCCTAGCCAAACACAAACATCCTCATAACTGCTCCTGTACCACGCAAACAAATCGCTCTTCCATTTCTATTATCTCGAATTAGACATGCCTCAAGCGTTAGTGCACTCGATGGACGGTGTCGGTTTACTGTATACAAACTCTAAGTGGCACGTATGATGCAAGCTGTCCAAGGCCGGAATCTCGGTGATGGAACATGTGTCATGATGTAGGGGAAACTATAACGTAATTGAAAAACAACAAGAACAAACCACAAAATCATTTCAAAAATAACAATTATAGTTTCAAAAACTAAAAAAAACACGCTTTAATAGCAAACCGAACTAAAAAGTTTTATTGACATATCTCGGAGTAGCAATCAGAATCTTTAGAAATCGTATTTTGCACAAAATCTGAAAATCTATAAATGTAGGTATATAACATTTTTTATTGGATTAGCCATTTTCGTAATATAGCTTCTAGAACATAACAAAACTAACTTTTTGAAAAATTGGCGAAATTCCTCGATTTTTGACAATCGATTGAGGCTAAACACCTAAAAAAATTCAACTTAAGAGATGTCTTTAGACGCACAATTTGATAAACTTTAGTTTTTTAAATAAAACATTTTTCGATTTAAAGAATTTTTGTGTATGTTTTTTCCCAAAAATCTGAAAAAAGTGCAAAAATGTTGGGGGTTTTTTTCCCACAAAAAAATGTTCCCCTTACCAAATGTAGTCACATTTTTGATATTTTATCCTGAGGACCGATCTGGACCATACCGAATCATAAAACCT
Source organism: Euschistus heros (assembly GCA_003667255.2). Classification (NCBI taxonomy): domain Eukaryota; kingdom Metazoa; phylum Arthropoda; class Insecta; order Hemiptera; family Pentatomidae; genus Euschistus; species Euschistus heros. The sequence goes on along the minus strand of RCWM02000106.1, from coordinate 1,401,643 downwards.
ACTATTCCAGCTGTTACAAGGCAGGCCCTCTGAGGGGTATTTCGACTGGACTAAGTAAGAATATTAAAACAAAATTGTGGAATTAGTGTATTGCCATTGGTCTTTGACATGTGTGCAAATTTTCAAGATATCAGATAGCTGACGCTAAAATAGGACACCTTATAATTAATGCCAGTTCCAAATAAAATTATCTATGAAGACCACACCAAACTATAAAGTATGATTTGAAGCATAATTGAAAGTATTTTCCTTATATCATTCAAAATATAACTTAACCAACGACATTCTTAGCTTTAGCGCACAGGGTCACAAAAGAGGAAACATTTGGCCACAAATGTCATCATTCGTACTAGTACAGTTGGGAAAAAAAATATAATAAAATAAAATATTTTCTTTTATATAATAAAGATATAATGTATAATTAATTTCATATCTTATAATAAGCCGTATACTGGAACACTGAAAAAAGCGTACTTGTAAAAGTGTTAATGAAGGAAAATGTGCTTCTATGGCTGACCACGTAGCTAGAGCTTTAATGTACTTATGTACTTTAACTTAGGCAGAGAGGACGTGTGTCAACATCTTACCAATGTATTTTAATCAGAGTGAGTGTATTTTGGTTTCTCGGAACAACGAAAAAGAAAAGTGCATGTCTTAGATATAGAAAAAACAATCTTTGACACGAGAAATAAAAGAAAGCATGTACATTTAAAAAAAAAATAGGAGAAACTTTAGATATTTAACTTAATACATAATACAAAAACCACCTAAATTCTATTGGTGGCTATAAATTTAGAATATTTATTAAGAAATTGGACACTTGGACATTATTTATAAGATTTAAACATAACATTATAGTTTAATAAATTTTGAATTTTATATTTTCACTGCCACTGTGATCGGATTATGATATTATTTCGTACGCAATATTCTTATGGATTAAAAACAGCTTTTCCCTTGCCGTCATGTTGCTTACACTCAGTCTTTACCTTGTCCATCTTAAGAGAAATTGAGTCTCTCACTTATACATTTTTAATTAATATTTGCTTATTTCTTATTTATCGACACAATAATAATTTATCATTGAAACTTTAATAATTTAATAATAATTAATACGTGTATATACTTTTATAAAGAAACTCACACTAAATACATCAAATTCTTTTTCATCAGTCGTAAAAAATAAATAGCTATTTATTTGGATGTATGTAACATACATAAACATAGTATATAATGTGATAGGCTAAGTTCGCATCGGAACCACCCACAAACGCCTGCTATTAGTAAAATAGAGGTGATGCAACGGCCAGCACTTCCGTTAGGATCTGGTTCTGCTGCTTCCAATTTGGCCTGATGAGATAACTGGATGAAGAAGTCCTGAATTCCGAAGGATTATTTCATCGGGAATATTGCAGGATAATACTTCATTGCATGAAATATAAAATATAACTTCTTTCCTTATAAGTGAAACAGGCTTATTCAATTTTTTATTGATTTATTTGTCAACGTCTTTAGATTTATTCACGTCTTATCAATGCTAAAAATATATTCAAAGCTATTTTTTTATTTCGCAGCTTCGTTGGTAGTGAACTTACGGTGGGGAGGGGGGGAAGGTCCTATTTTTGGGTTTTTCGATTATATCCCAAAAACGGTGGACTCTTAGAAAATATGCTACGATTTAAAATTAAAGCTAGTTAAATTTCCTATATAATTGTACCGATACATATTAGTCGAACTTTGAACGGTTTTCGAGATATACGTAGTTAAAACTCGATAAATTTTGAATAAAAAATAATGCTTACTTTACTTTTTGTTAAATATTTACTTCAAGTGCCAGAAACGTATATATGGAAATAAACTAAATTTAATGCTCTACAATTTTGATTCTGACAATTTTTCTGAGAAACGATCGTGGAAGGCACTAGAAGCAAAAATTATTGACAATTTTTTTTTTTTTTTTTTTTTTTTTTTTTTTTTTTTTTTTTTTTTTTTTTTTTTTTTTTTTTTTTTTTTTTTTTTTTTTTTTTTTTTTTTTTTTTGCGAGAATTATCGGTTTTCAATAAGGCATATCTCGAAAACAGTTGGAAGCTCAACAAATATCTATAGAAATAATTTTATAGGAAATTTAATTAACTTTAATGCTTATTTGAAACATATTTTTCTAGAGTCCACTGATTCCGAGATATAATCAAAAAACACAGAAATGGGACATTCTACCCTCCCCCCACCGTTAGCTCACCCCCCGGGGGCAGGGACTTTTAGTATGTTTACCTTCTAACTATTCCTAACGAAGCTATGTAGTTAAAAATTATCGCATATTTCATGCACTCTACAACATGTTTACTGACTGGACTAATAGCAGACTTATAACAATTTAATTATTCTTGTGTCCATGGCCGGAACCTTCATTTTATACGATTTTTATTACTTGTTATTATTACAATTATTTTATTTATTATTTATTTTAGTAGACTAAAATTGAGAAATATAAACTTTCAAACGTTTGTTAATGAACCAGGATGGACTGCAATTTTCCTCCTGCCACTGTCTAATGACGATTCCTATGAAGCGACCCCGTCATCTTTACCCATTCACATTCCTACGCCCGTTTAGTCACAGATTTTGTCGACACACTATCTATTTACAGAGATTATTCATCAAGATGAAAATAAATTTAAAATTTCAGACTTAATCAAGCGTTGAAAACGCTCAATAAATATATTTTGTTAAGTTTGAAAGCGATTATAAAAAACAAATATTTATATGCATCTATAATGTGTAAAAACACTGACGATTCTAAAATTATTCTTGGGTTAACGCAGCAAGAATAAACATTTTGATGATAGTTTCACCTAATTTCTATTTTTAAAAAAGTATTCGCAATATTAAGAATTTTAGCACAGAGTTTGGCTCCTTGATCAAAAACTATTCCACCGCCTGCTTAAGTGACAAAATTAAATATAATTAATACTTTTAGTTTCATGCAAATCGTGCAAATAAAAAAAAAATCATAAAAATATTAGCAGTAACTTATAAAGAGAGTAAATTTATTTTTATAACAAAACAAGATATTGGTACTCTCCTCCTAGAAAAACAAATAATAAAAAAAAAAAACCCAAACTACGTCACTGAATAAACATCTCATCGAACACAAGGTTCAATTTTAATTCTTGAGTGTTTACTAATATAGGAGAGAATAATTGATAAATGAAAGTTAATATTTAACAAACACTCAATAAAAAGAAATACATGATACATTATTTTTTATTTAAATAAGAGTCTAATAACTACGAAATACGAGGTTGTTACAAAAATCCTTATGCACGTATAAGAATGTTTTGTTCCAACGATTATACCAAAACTAAAGAAGTGGTATCGGTATCAAATTCAATTTTTAGCAGGAATATGGGTGAAGATTGGACTCCATTTTGAATACTACATAATTTTAAACTATGTAATATAAAATAAAGCTAAATTTACGCATAAGAACTTTTTTAGTAACCTAGTAACAAAAGACTACTTCAATGAGTAAACGAGGGGAAATAGCACAAAACTACTTAGAAAATTATGTATGAAAGACCTTTTACTTCTCATCATTAAGGAACAAAACCTAACCGTTTTTCAACGAAAACCATTTCTACGACCTTTTCTAGTTTTTGCTTTCACCTTGAAAAGTTCATAAATAATTGTAATAACATTCCTAAAGTTAGCAGTGAATAGTTCACAAATAACATAAAAGCGGTTTGTTGGATCAGATGTTAATAGGTAAGTAATAAAATAGCTTAAAGAAAGTCAGTTCTGGAATAACTCTACGATAGTCACAGATAACGAATTAAACTAAAAAAGAACTTAGAGACTAAGTCAACTTAAAGGCCAAACGGGAACTGACAATGCATTTTGTTTGATCTCATAACAGGTATTTAAATTATTGAATACAATATTAAACATATTTAAATATGAAAGATTTACTGTAAGCAATATATCATGACTTATTAAATGTAAACTCCAAACAAAAAAAATTAATTCTCAGCAAATGGACATTATAAATTATTAATTTACAATTGAATGAAATTACTATATTAAATAAAAGTTAATTTGCTGTGATTAAACGTCATTATGTATTCCAACTAGGACAAGAAGCACGGATTATGCATTTCACTGGACCTCCACGAAATAAATATCAACCGATCCTGGGGCGCATCGAACCCACGGCATTTAGTACTTTGAAAACCTCGCCCCAACGTGGATCCCAATGTAAACATTAACATTTTTTCCAAAAATAATCATGGAATACTCACATCAAATTAATGACTTGTGATAATTAATCGATACATTTTTTAAGAAAGCAGGCATATCATTAAAGACTTAAATTTGCAGAGGTTTTTAAATTTGATACAATACGAACAAAAAAATAAATAAGATTTTTAAAAGTAATTAATATTTTGCACATCATTGATATTAATACGCTTTTATTAACTTTACCTGTGTGTAACGGAACCTTAAATCGTAATTTTCACTGGTTTCCAGCAATCTGATTAACTTAAAAAATTTGCACGCGTTTTAAAGACCAATGACAATGCAATAATTGCACAACTTTGTTCTAATAGTCTCACTTAGTCTAGTTAAATTACTCCGAAAATGCCTTACGAAAGGTAGAGTGGTAAGTTTTATGTTGTTATATAGACATTATGGTTCCTGAGAATAAAATATCAAAAATGAAACTTAATTTGATTAGGGGAAAATATTTGGGGGGCAAAAAACCCAATTTTTTAAAAAAATTTTCAGATTAAAAAATAAATAAATTGAAAAATGCTTTCATTAAAAAAAATATTATATTTACGAAATTAAAGCTCATTAAATTGTCCACTAAGCTATATTTGATTTAGGCGTTTAGCTACAATCGATTTTCAAACATCGATTAATTTTGCACACTTTCAAAAAAAGTTAGTTATGGTCATGTTTAAGAGTCCATAACACAGAAATGGCTAATCCAATCAATAAATGTTATTTCATATTTGTTGTAGATCATTACATTTTGTGTAAGATAGGATTTTTAAAGGAAAAATTTGCCCATTTCTACTCTGAGATATGTCAAAAAAACGAAAATTGTTGGTTGATTTTGGATAAACTGTGTTAAAATAATTTTTTTTAGCAACTATTTTCATTTATTTTATTTTATAAATTATAATTACTAAAAATGTTTTATTATTTAGGATTTTTTTAACATTATTAATTTTATATTATAAACCATACATATTTGTATGATCATGATTATGTATTTTGTAAAGAGCAAAAGATTATTAATGAATAAATAATTATCATTGATCATTTCTGAGGCATATTATGTTATTCTTCTGTCATTGAATATGGCTTGAAACGCGATCGTATCGGCATTGACATCTTTAATAGAGGCCGTCATTCTACCTTTTGCTATTTGGATATAGTTCATTGCTGTGTGTATTTAGAGCAGGAGAAGCGAAACATAATATAGAACATGTAAACATATTGTATGGATCAAGAATGGTCGGAATGTGACACAGTATACCCGCAGAAGGCAGATACCCCTCAGCCATGATACGGTTGTGATTTCAGTGTCGCTATTGTAAGGCGAGACGTTGATGAGAGGACACAAAAACTAGGTTGAGGAATGTCAAGAAATAAATATAGTTAAAATTAAATATAATATTACTGCATTTCAATAACTAAGAAGTTAATTATTCAAGAAGTTATATTATAAAATTAACTGACCCGATTTTAACAAAGAATTTATAGCTCGCTATATTAAGATCTGATAAAACTCTTGTGGCAGTTATGCTATTTCAAAAACAAACAAAGGCATTTTATGTTTACCCAAGTGAATAAACATGTGTACAGGTTTGTGTACTTTAGTGGCCAGTGGGATAAAGATCGAACGATTAGGCGGAGAATGAAGATGACTTCATGTAGAATGATTATCATATGTATATTGTAAATAAATCTATTAAAAAAAAGAAAAAATTCTTTTCGGCTGACTTTACAGACCTTGCAGATCTTTGGCCACAAAATAATAATAATAATAATAATAATAATAAAATAAATAAATACAAAATAGAAAAAAAAAAAAAATTTACCCCAATAATGCTAATTGAATCCAGAGGTATGAAACATACAAAGGTTACCTGTAAACCTAAATTATCAGAACACACCTAGTTAACCTAATCTTGTGGGTTAATCCCTAACCAGTTCAGCTCATCCCTTTAATTTCCATCAAAGGTCGTGGCCGAGAAACCTTTCCTAAATATGTAAATATAGGATTCATTCATTTATATTTTATTATTTGTTTTAAAATGCCTAAAACCTTGAGATAATCAATGCTTATAGTTTAAATTTTTTTTTTCCCCATTTATTGATATTTAGAACTGTACAAAATAATATACAACAAGTAAATGTGTTGTCAGTGAATACAATGGAATGTAAATAAGTTGTAAAGAACTACTCACTAGTAGCACTTCAATAAAATCTACACTAAAAGGTCTCTAGGCCATCTTCTTTTCAGACGCCTCGGAGGATTATCAGGGATAGAGGAGGAAGCAAGTTGGGAGACTAGTGGATTGGAGTGGTTATGGAGCTTACAATGGAAGGATAGGTATCTGGTTTGGGCTAAATCAGAAACATATGGAACATTAAGATCTTTATGGATAAGTTTATTGGTCACAAAGTAAGGAGCATTGAGGATTTTTCGAAGGATTTTGGATTGTAAGGATTGGATACGAGATGATTTGGATGGTTTAGTAGAGCCCCTAAGCTAAACTCCGTACGTCGAAATAGGTCTAATCACAGTCATGTAACTGAGTCTTTTGTAATTAATTGGGAGCTTTGAACGTTTGTCTTGTAAATGTTGAAGTAGTCAGTTTCTTGCCGTTTTACTCTTGGTTTAAATTATTAAACCAAAAAAATGAAGCAGTCACATTTTTTATAAAGGTTAAAAAATAATAAATATAGGTAATAAACTATTGAAAATTAATGTAGTATACTGCTTTAAAGTTCCTATTTTTTTTTTCATTCTTACGAAAATTTATTGCTCAATTATGTAAGATCGCATTGAATAAAATCTAAATAGAACACAATATAAATGTATAATGAGGCTAAGTCGGACAAAGGTTTTCAACAAGAATTTACACAAATAAAGCTATACAAAGTATCCCACATAAATTGTAAGAGATATGAATGTAAATATAGTTAGGAGGATATAGGATTGACCTAATGAATGGTTTCTTCTTATGTACTGATTGTGAGTGCTATATGTCAAGATCCCTGGTATGATATTCAAATTTGTACACAAATGGAAAAAAAAAAATTGTGGTAAAAATGGTTGACTATAAATATTTACATACAGTTCAAGCATTATTCAATTATATCATGTTAAAAAGTTTATATACTCATATTTTACTAATTTAAGTAACAAAAATAAGAAAAAAAAGTAATTTAAAAACATATATTAATTATTATCTAAGAAGACTGATGATACCTTGAACAGATTCTTTAACCTTGCAGGCAACAGGTGGTTGGTAAGGTATAGGACGAGTTGTGGTGATTATAAGTAGGAGAGTTTAATGTTTCGATTTTTTTAAGAATGAATGTTTTAACAAAATGTGTATTAACGTCATCTTGTAATCTTAGATTTGAAAAGTACTCATGCAATGTTAACTTGATAATTTTGTGAAGTATTAGATATACAAGTTTTTGAATTCCGGATGTACTCACTTCAGTATTTCGTTATCGATGTCTAATATTTTTTAAGTTAAGGTCTGTAGTCCAGAAGAAGAGAAAGTTAAAAGTAACAAGTAACTGGTTCTTGTCTTGTCTTTTTAATTTTGTATGTTTTTTCCAGGTCAATCCTTTTGCCTAGGCATAATCACATCATCGGTAGTTATTTGTTAGTAGTAGATGATCTGATATTTGATATCGGAAATCGAACAGCAAAATAATAATAATAATAATATATTTAAATATTATATTTAAAATTTTAAAAAATTGTTTTACAGATCTGCCAGGATCTGACGATTTTTGAGGCCGAAGGACATCCTTGGCCACTCTCTCCTTCCACAATTAGAATTAGTTTTATTCGTCCTTAAGGATAATATGTTTTAACGGTTTTTAAGTTTCCGTCATTGTTGTCCTCCAGGATACTGTTTTAAAATATTTAACGATTTTAAGATGGCGGACTAATAATAATAAAATAAAATAAATAAATATTGACAAAGAAACGGTTAAATTGTTTTCCTCTTGGGGAAATGAAATCTATCCCATTCCGTTCAGGAACTGAGAGAAGTGACTTTCCATGCGCTCCGCCCATACTCGGAGGGAAACTACTGCATAGCGCAGGATCTAGACTCTTCTTTTACAACTCCTTCAAGTTCCGCCTGTCAGGTTCCAAGGAGGACAACTTCTTCCAAGGAGATCTCGATGAAAGACCAGGGCGGGGTTTCACCTCTTCGTGAAGAGGAGGCGTTTAAGAAACTCGATTCGTGGGAAGCTGCTCCATATATACATCCCAAGGTTGAAGGCGCGACCCTTGGAAATTTTAAATTCCAATCGATTCCGCAACTACAAGCAGTGTTTAAATATTATGCAACCATTTAGGGTCTTTTACTGTAATAGTATTGAAATTCAGAAAAAAAAATTATTTTTTCCGCATATTTTTTATTGGGGCGAAACCATATGATTTTGCACATTGAAGACTTTATTTATGAATTTATTAAGATATGGAGGATGCTCAGGATACAGAAATGATTATTCTAAATACTTATAATTGTTATATCATTTACAAAATTTTCAAATCATCAATTTGAATTTCCATTTCATAATAATTCAATTAAAATTTTGAAATGCTATTATCTATTGTTCAGATCAAACCTTAAATTTTTAATGTAACTGCATCGTAAGAGCCTGGGAATTCCCTAGCTTGCGATTAAAATAACGACTTTATTAAAATAATGATGCTGTTTAAAAAATGCATAGAATTATTTGATCACGAATATTAAAGGAATAGAATTTTCCATTTTTTTTTTTATTAAATCTAATTATGTGAATTTCTGTATAATTGCATGTAATGATTGAATATAAAAGAAGTTTTTAATACTTTAAATTATTTTTTAATTGGTTTCATGATCAGAACATATTATAAACACAGTATTTATTATGTTTAAATAACCTTCTCAGTCGATTCGAATTAGAACCAAACAAAATCTTTGAATGAATAACAATAACATCATGTAGGCTGATTTTTTTTTTTTTTTTTTTTTTTTTTAACGCTTAAAAAGTTGAATGATCCATTGCAAACAAAAAAAATACTAGACTAAACAAGAAGTGAAGATAAAATGATTAGTGGAGACATGATTAAAGTGCTCATGCAATTTCAAGAGAATTTAATGCGTATAGTATTTGGCATGATATCAAGAATATCATAAAAATATTTTTATTTTTTATCCCTCTAGCAATGTTGCCACTGAGACACTTTCAAAATTGTGGGGAAAAGCGACTATAATTAATTTTAATTAAGACTCAGAGCCAATGAAGCTCGCTAGAAAATCAAAATCATCTGGTTTATATTGCAGCTATGTTTTGACTACATTATTCTATATTAATCCGTCATTTCGAAAATAGTACACTTCTTATTATTATTTTTTTTTTTTTCAAAATAAGCAATAAGTTAAAAAAAATAATAGCAAAATTGTATTTTTTTTAATTTATTTATTTTTTTTTTTTGTAAATTTTTCGTTCAAAATCCAGTAAGATTACAATCCAGAATCTGCACCCCAAAAGCATATGAAATCATGTGTATAGATTTCACCCCAGCCACCATTACACATTGCATTACTAGCAGTAGTAGTTAGAAGAAATTATTCATGATTAAACAATAACTATTTTTTTTTGGTAAAAACTATAAGTAAAGTATATGGGTTCACCGCATCCAAACTACAAATAATAGTGTTGACTAAAAAAATTATTTAGATTAAAAGCCGGAAATGCTCCAGAAATTTAAATATTAGAATACATAAGACTATTATACTAACAACAGTTTCATATGGATGTATAACGTGGTCGCTTACGGTAAGCAAAAAACAGACTTAAAGTTTTCGAAAATAAAGCAACATAGGAAATTTGGCCGAGAAAACGATGAACATACGAGAAAATTCAAAAGCCTTCACAATGAGAAAATTTATTATTTACTAACTTATATTGAAGTGCGTCCCTTATGTTGAAATAAATGGAGTTCCTATTCATTTCTTTTAATATAAAAATGTCACACCGAAATATAAAAATTAAGCATTGAAATTATTCTTTGAAGTTGTATCACAATATTCTGCAACGATATTAATCCTTACGTAAGGTTTACACGGAAATCTTCACCACAAATCAGCAATTGTCAGGAAATCGCTGAGTGGTGATTTGTCCCTATTGCATTTTCTCCGAATGTCATTGCGAACAACAGCGCCTCCTTTTACGTTTACACAGCCTGATCGATTCTTCAAGTTCTCACGTACTCAATAGAGAACCTCATTTTGTCGATTCGACTCTCGGTTCGGGCTGCTCCTTAGACAAACAGACATAAATCTGGTCCCAAATTCAAAGCACTGGGAACAGGGGAATAAAGGAGAGGAAGTAGCGGTGCAGGTCTGAGAACGACTTCCGGGGGAGAACAGGTGCTACCTGGATAGTTGGGAAGGTCGCCTCCGGGCCGAAGGTCGTGCCTCCGCTGCCTTACCGATCTATTACTGACGTAATAATTAACACTTCATAAAAATAATAGTTGAAAAATAAAAAGTATTGAATACTTAGAACTTTGAAGTTGTTCAACTAAAATGTTTGTTAATAATTTTTTTTAAATTTTAGAGTATTGGTTTAAAAAAAAATTTAAAGCCGCCACAAAATTAGAAAAAACAACAAATATAATTATATTATTGTTAAATAACCTTTGAAAATCGTATAGTATAATATTTATTTAAAATCACAAATAATTGAATAGAAAAATAGGTTCTATTTTTAAAGGAACATCGTTGTAGCCATTTTCACCAAAAATAAAAAATAAATAATCTCTTAGAAAATTTCAAAGATATTAAAAAAAAAAAAAAATTTAGGCTGTTATAAAAAAAAAATGTGATTTTTATAGCGTGATAAATAAAAAGGAAAAAAATACATTAAATACTAATAATATATTTGTGTTTTCTATTCATTAAGATGAGAATTACACCTCTACAAAAAATAAAATGTAATTATTGCGATAGATATGATTATAAAAATATCTCTTGTACACCAACTGTTGCGGCACTGCAATGAAGACTCAATTAAAAGGCCAAATTCTTTTCAGACGTCTCAAAAGGATATCAAAAGGGATCGAATTGATTATGAAAGGCATGTTCGGTCCAAATCAACAATATACGGTACATAAAGATATTTCTGGATAAGTTCATTCGTAACATAGTAGTAAGGATCAATGAAAATCTTTTAAAAGACTTTAGATTGTAGAAGGGGGATAAGAAATATATTTGATAATTTAACTGAGCCCTAAAGCTCAACTCCGTGAGCCAAAATATTTTATGATCTGATTATTGTAATAACTACACAAAAATTAAAGAAAAACAGATATAATTAGTAATTATGTGCTTCAAAATTACAGATGTATGCCTTTTTTTTATCTGAAATAATTCATTAATATTTATGCCTTTTTCAATAGAAACTGATATTTCAATATATATATATTAGCATTTGCGTTGAAAAAAGTTAATTAAATTACGAATTGCAACTGTGAATTTTTAAAAACAAATTGTACCTATATATAATGTAAGCATCGTACACAAGTTACAATTATCATATTTAAATGAATAATTTTTTATTCGGTTAAGACGGAAATATAAGTTCGGACAAGAGTGCAGTGCGATTTCACTTACATTTCCGGGGCTGGTGAATGTAATTATGACATCATGAATCATATCCATCATATCCAAGGAGATCTAGACTGTTTGATCAGGTTCTAAAAACTCTGGGTGAGTCACCTCCCTAACCCCTTACTACGAATTTTGGTCAGTGAAGTTCAAGGAAAAATATCATTTACAAATTAATACATACTTTTCTATTACCAAAAAATATTTAATTTTTATAATTTAAAGATTATATGAAACGAGAGCGGAAGTACACGCCCGTTAGTAGCCGACTACTCCCGGAAACATTATAGCGATGAGAATTACTAATAACAAAAAGGAATTTTTATATTTAGACAGGAGCAGGGGGGAAGCGGCGTCGTAATGCTAAACTGTCGGAGCTGCGAGAACTGGTTTTAGGAGACTTTACATACCGCCGAGTTGTTTCATTTGACTAATAGCCGCTTCAAACTGGCCAATCTTCTCTCGTTCGTTTAGCAATCGCTTGTCCAAACTTATTTTACGTCCGTCAAAGTATTCACACATCAAATAAGTATAGTTAGATAGTAATTACAATTGATTATACCCTAAAATATCGTACAGAAAAAGAAAAAAAAAAGAAATACTGGAAACAGAAAATCCGGCTATCTACAAATCCTAAAATTAAAATATAAAAGCAATATCTACAACTAAAATATAATATATCCTTCATTAAAATAAGAAATCTCTTAATAATAGTCTTTGTTTTATTCATATTTAAAATCTCTCTTTCATAAAAAAAAAGTGAAAAATTCTGTATGGAATTCGCAAAAAAGAAATCCCTATGTCTTGAAAACGTTGTAAGTTCCATAAGATAAAAAACAATGAATGAAACAGATAGAAAGTTCCTACAGAAGATGATCATGTCCACTAGTATTTTCATGGTTTAAAGATTAAAGATCTTAAAATGCGAACTCTATAAAAACAAATGTTTTCAAAACAATTTTGATTTTTGTCCAGACATTAAAATGCTGAAATTCATTTAAATAAAATTTATTTCAGCACCAAAGAATTATGAAGTCCTAAAAAGTCATTGCCTGATCATTGCTTAGAGTGTTTGTGTTTTTTATGTATTTATGTAATTACCCCGGGTGAGGATTATTTTAAAGAAATGGTAATAAACTTCCTTTCAAAAGTATTACAACACCCATAACTTTCGAGATTTTCCTGGTTTTTACCTTAATCCATACTTGGTTTATATTTATATTAATATTATTAATTAAACGTCACACATTAAGGATTAGAACATCAATATTTTTCCCTGTTAATAACAAACGATGGAGTTTTAGATTATTTTTTTTCAAATTTCCTTCAGTCCATGTTTATCATTCGTTTCGTTATTTACAAGTATGCCAAGACTAGTGGAAGCAGTCATTTAAGCAATCATTCAAGAGGGGGCAATATGTCTTATTGGAATATGTATTATTCCATATGGGCAATATGTATTATTGGAAGAAATATTTTAATTTATTTTAATAACAATTGTTTATGTCTAGTTTAGGAATATTTATTATAGACTTCAGAACCTTTCTTTATAATGAAAAAAAAAAAAAATACGTTTTTATAAAATTCAAATATTTCAAAGTGTTGCCATACTTTTGACGAGGAGTTTATATAATTAGTTGTGAAGAATTTAGACATCAAAATTTGAAGTTATGCGGCGCATCACACTATACCGTACCGCATAACCTATAACTATACAAATGATCTCGCACGAGATTAAAACATCACTCACTAGTTGTCGTTTCAGCCTACATCACCAGCTCACTAGACAACTGTTCTAGGCCTCCTGTGAATAATGGGAGTACAATTATACCTATTGGAAGGAATATGGAGTTACGCTTTGGGGCCCCACTAAACGTATAATCTTTAAAATCCAAAATCCTACTTTAATGAAACAATCAGCTGTTTTAAGTACACTTATACCAACACTTTAAATGAGATGAAGAAAGATCCATAGAATAGTACACTGTTGTAATTCATGTAACTGATATATTTAGGGGATCGAATACAATCAATCTTGCTAAAATAACTCAGGGATATGTTCAGACACAAGTTATAAAAAATTAAAAATACATGTTTAAAGAAATTTAAAAAAATATTAATAAAGAAATTGAGTAGTTTATTTTTATTAATTATTATAAAATTAATAATTAATTGAATATACAACATTTATTCTACAGTTTATATTCCAGTATAAACCACGTGGAAATACTGGAATTACTGTTAGGGCAATAGTATTTTACATATAATACTCCCATAATTCTCTCGAGTTATTCGTAACGCCGATGGAAGTAACTGATGGCCTCAATGCAGCCTTACGGCGCGATTCATTCAATATTCATGTATCTTTTATGACTTTACACTCCTATTTTACGACTAGATACTGCTATCCAATTAGTTCTTCGTTCTTTATTAGTGTTAATTTATTTCAATAACAACCATGAAAAAAATCTAAATAATAATAAATCCTTAATCTTTTATAAGATTTCATGTAGAATAATGTGTAAATAAAGTACCATGTTAAAGTTCTTAGTAAGTTCCAAATTAGAAAGTCTCTAGGACATTTTCTTTTCAGATGTTTCGAAGGATTATCGAAAATCGAATGGGGGCGCAGTTGAAAAACTAGGGATTTGAAGAGTTGTAATGAAATGTTTAGAAAGTAGTTTCTTAGGTTTCTGGTTTGGGCCAAATTAGCATCATAAAGAACATTAAGATTTTTATGGATTTCATTAGTGAAAGAATAAAGAGTTAAAATAAAGGCTTAGAGAATCTGAAGATTCGATCAATCCCACCAAAACCTAGGGTTGGGCGATAGTCGATAGTTAGCATTATCGATAGGCCGATACTATCGGTTGAGAACTATCGATTGCTATCGATAGTTGCTTTCTTTTTTCCAAAGCTATTCAGTAAAGAATTTCAACTAATTTAATCAAATTCAATTATCTACTCACTATTTAAAATTTGCAGGATTTAAAATTATAAGATTAATTTAGGATACGCACAAATGACTAAGTGACAGAAATCAAAGTTATCTTGAAGATGGAGCAATGTACTCCGAAACATGTCGAAGATAATTAAAGATGATTAGGAGTTATACCTCTAAAATAAATAATAATAATTATAAGATTATATCTTAAAGATAAGAGGAAAAAAACTAATTTATTTGAATTTTAAAAACGTATTTACAATTTACGTGGTTACAATAATAATAAACAAATGAAATCTTCAGAATAGAAAAATAACAAAATAGTTTATTTCAAGAGACAAGTGTGCTTCTTGAGCCACATATTTCCCGAAAGAAAAACTAGAATTTCTGCTTTCCTTTGGCTTAATCTTTGAGAGAACCCTTGAGCTCTAGGAATTCCGAATTCAATGTCAAAAGAACTCGACACTGGACAGAGACTGATCAGCATAATTCCGACCGTTTCAAAGCTTGACGGTAAAAAAGATCTATCGATAGTCGACACTATAGATTGTGACCATCGATAGGCGTGACCTATCGATATATCGATAGTAACTATCGACTATCGCCCAACTCTACCTACTATCTTTAGTCACTATTTGTTATGAATTATCTCGTTAACCACTTCTATTTATAAAACCTGTCTGAATGTTTTTTAAACGTCTCTAATTGTTTGAGAAACGTTCGAATTATTAAGTAATATTTTAGCCCTTTTAATAAACCGTATTTCGAGTTACCTTTCATTATAGATGGATAAAAGGTTTTGTAATTTATTTTTTAATATATATATATATACACATGCATACATACCAGTATAATGTATCATATTGTTTCTGAGTCACTAAAAGTAACTGCCTAAATGTGTTCGCAGAACTACTCTTTGCTATTGTCATATTGAACAGTGACAGACCTCGTCTAATGTTTTATTCATAAGATAACTAAAAAAAAAAAACCTTAGAACTTGTGTAGTTATTTGAAGACTTAAGTTTTACGAAATTCCCAAATAATATTTAGGTGTATTTACATATTTTCATAGTAAGGCCTGTATTTTATTTTTAAATGTACATATAAATATAAGCTAGTTTACATATATCTGGTAAACTTAGAGCTATCACGAGGAACTGGGACAGTAGGACGATTTGTAAACAGATTTTTTTCCGAACATGTTTATCATTTTCCCACGGAGTATTTTACAACAAAGCGTGTGTTATCAACAGCGGGCTATAATCCTGAATTATTTCTTTGTGTAATTACTTGTGATAAAATGTTATTTTGTAAAATTCCCACGATTGAACGAATAATTGGCCCAAGTTTCACAACTGTACCCTTTAATTACTATTTCAGGTGTGTATCTCGCCTGACCGCAGCTCTTGCCAATTCTCCGCTCCTTATTTCACATATGGAGATTAACCCTAAAATTAGCTCTGGATAAAAATTGGATTAAAAAATATTGATTTTGAGCTACTAATTTAGGATTTATTATATACTAAATAATATTAAAAATATTATTTAATATTTTGATTTTATCAATAAAAAAAAAAAAAAAAAAAAATTGTATTAGGTTATTTAAGTAACGACGGATATTATTTCCTTATGAGAATTTGACGTAACGATTATAAATAAATAGTTATAGCATTAATATGTTTATTTTTTAATAGCATACTTTGACCGTAGAGAATCGAAATATTATTAATCTTTATGTCCAATGTCGAAATAAAAAAAAAAATTTTAAATGCAGAGCTTCCATGAACACGTAACTAAGTAAAATCTAAATGAACCAAGAACCTAATCAAGTCTTTACAACATCGTCTATGGATATATTTTTATTTTATATTTACAAATGTATAGAATATATACATCCACTAAATGTGTGGGGAAATGACTCTAATAACTTATAAGGAAAGTACTTAAGCCATCTTCTCTTCAGATACCACGGTAGGATATCGGGAGTGGAGTGGGGAGCAAGTTGGGAGACCAGTGTATTCGAGTGAGTATGGAGATTATGGAAGGATAGTAATCATATTTAAGCAAATTGAACAACATAAGGTATATTTATATCATTATGGATAAGATTCTCAGTGGCCTAATGAGCAGCATTGATGATTTTACGAAAGTTTTTGGATTGTAAAGATTGGATACACGATGAACTGGATGGTTTAGTGAAGTCTTAAAGTTTAATTCCGTAAATCTAAATATGTCTAATTTCTGTAATATAAATGAGTCTTTATATGACTTTATGAATGTAGGAGCAGTCGGGAATGGCGATGAGATTATTATGGAGAATATCATTTGGGACAAAATTAGGAGCTCTGATTCGAATTATCCAATTTTAGATTGGTTTAATTGGATATGATATAAATTGGATAACTTAGTGAAGCCATAAAGTTCAACTCCGTATGTCTAAATAAATCTGATTCTAGTCATGTATTTGAGTCCTTTTTTTATCCCTAGGCGTTTTAGAGCTTTTATCCAGTAAATGTCGAAGTTGAAAACTAGCAACTTCTACTCAGTCTTGTTATAATTTAATATTAGTTTTGAATATAATTTCGCATATTTTAACTAGACGTTAAAGTCGGATCGCTGACCCTGTTTTATCCCTTTAAAGGTCGTCTAATCAAGTGACCCTTAAAGCACCTTTCATCTCCTTTTGCCGTACTCGAACCCCTCCTCATCTCGAACTGCACGAAGACCAAGAAGTGCCGAGGTTGTGGGGCCTCCAGGAATGCGGTGTCCTGAAGCCCTTCCTAAGCGTCGTTTACACGGCTCGCTTCACTTCTTAAGTCGGCAGGATGTCCGGCCAACCCTTTCGGTGTCTTAATTACTGAACTATTTTTCGGCCCTCTATCTGTTATTTACTAATCTATATCTCAGAAAATGCTATAAGTTTTACAGCACAAATCGTCAACCCTTATTTGTTTCATGGTTAATTATTACATTGTAATTATGCAGATACTTATTACTCAGGAGAAACGCGTCATTGCATTTCCTGAACGTTATTCAGCGTGTTTCAGATTTACGATACCAGAACTTTATGACGAAGTACGTCATCACAAAGATATAAATACTTTACGACTTTACCTTTACCCCCATCAATCTGAAGGCTGAAGAATGAATTTAGAAAGGTCGCTAGAACACTTAGGAAACAAATGTAAAAATATTAATCATGAAGCAGTATAAGTGAAGTTGGTTATTTTAATGTAAAGTCGTCTATGGAATACGTAATATGTACAATTATTTATGGATAAGTCATCTCGTAACTATTTTATTAATCAAATTTTTTTACAAAACAGCCACTACGATAACAAAAACAAGGAGATAATCAGATTCCTCTTAGAAGATGTTCTGGAACTTCTTGAAAATCCACTAAAGGTCTACGAACTGCAGCTGAACAATGAGTCTTTATTTTCTTTATTTATTTATATTTTTTTGCAAGAACAATAAAAATGAAATGAAATGCAAACAAAGTTTGATATTAGAGGATAGCTAGGCCATCTTCTTTTCAGACGCCTCGGAGGAATAGTGGTAATAGAATAGCAAGCAAGTTGAGAGACTAGTGGATTTGAGTGATTATGCACTTTATTATAAAGGGATCTAAATCAGTTACATAGGTACAATTTGAACTTTATGGATAAATTAATTTGTCTCAATCTAAGGAGCATTGAGGAATTTTTAAAGGATTTTGGATTGTAGCGATTAGATAAGTGATGAATTCGATGGTGTAGTGGAGCCCTGATGTTTTTTTTTTTTTTTTTTTTTTTTTTTTTTGGTTGTTCGTGTTATATTAGTAAAACGTCATTAATTTTTAGACTGTTTACTGTTACAATATTTTTTATTTACGAAATTATTTTTAATTTTAATATTTTATTAAATGCTATAATTACAAACGATACTTGTAATGTGTATGTTCCATGTAAAAAGTATTTAAATACATTCTACTCTTAGGGGGTTACTTTTCGGTGTAAAACAAAAGAAAAAAATTAAAATAAAAATAATTTTTTTAACGTTTATGTTAGTCTAATTTTGTTGAAGAGTAACATTATCAATTAGGTGCGATAGTTTTAACTCTTTTAGAATGATTTCAAGAAGTCTGAATTACTATAAATCGCTTTTTTTGATAGAAAATAAAAAAGTATTCTAGTGTTCGAGTCTGTTAGTATTTTCTATGATCCAAACTAGGCTATTTCTGTTTGAGTTTTATTTAACTTAGGAAAATAATGGTATTAAACTGTGCTATTGAAATGATAATATGGGCTAATAAATGCTAAGACGTACATACCAGATGTCAACTGAACCATTCGTTAAGTATTACACACATCATAAAGTCTGAGTTTCTTACTAGACATTACGAGAAATGTGATCGTGTAGAATGGTTAGAATTTTGGGCTACCTATATTTATTCGTACAGACTGAAATTTAAATCGTTAAATAACAATTTTATAGAAGATAAAATAAACTTGATAATATAAATATCCTGACCCAGAAATCTGTTTGCTATTTTAATTCTC
This sequence comes from Euschistus heros, assembly GCA_003667255.2. NCBI lineage: Eukaryota > Metazoa > Arthropoda > Insecta > Hemiptera > Pentatomidae > Euschistus > Euschistus heros. The sequence goes on along the minus strand of RCWM02000106.1, from coordinate 1,382,234 downwards.
AATTTAGAGGCGGCTACATAGAACAGACACAAGCACTCTGACTCGTTCTCTTGAAGTAATTATAGATTCGCATATTTAGTTTCTTATATAACTGTTTTGACTGGTACAAGTTGGTCAGTAATATGTAGATATTAAAATTTAATAGTGCTAAATGCTCAGGTTTGTGCATACATAAAATTGATAAAATACTGAGCGTATTTTGAATACATATACAACTATTAGATTAAAACCAGCTTAGATGTATGCCATTGGGATTTAGGTCTCATATGAAACAGGTTATCCATCTTGTATTCAATCCTATCGATTTAAAGCCCTTTCAGAAATTTTCAATTGTATTTATTCTGACCGAATTTCAAGAAATGAAGTCAGATTTAAACCGTCGAACAAACAAAAAAGTTCTGGTAGTGAAGAAGAATCAGAAAGGTAAAGAATGGAAGGAAAAACCATAGGAGACGACTAATATCACAATATAAAAATAGTAATAATAACATATGGATACATAAATAATAAAGGATAGCGTATAAATCACTAGAAAAATATAATTTAAACCGACGATTAAATCCTCCGTCCAAGAAGTAGATGATAGGATTACGCTATGTATAATAATTATAAATTTGAGTTATACAGAGTTTCGTAGAATGTCATCCATTCTAGCCGTTTTCAGTATCGAACCTAGGGGCTCTTTGAGTCCTATTACCATTGACATTATTACTATTAAAATTTTATAAACCACTAAACCACCCTTTCAGAAATACAGTTGAACATTCCCTAAAAGCTGATAAGAAGCAGAAAGTACCGCTGTGTACAGTTCTCCGTTATTTCTTTAATAATTTATTAAAACAATAAAAGAAATAAAATTATAAATTAAAAGAATTATTACTGTAGTCGATTCTACCAACGGAATGTTACTTCTCATTTTATAAATCCTGCCTAGCCTTTTGAAGCCAGTCTTGAAGGATGAATTCCCAAGACTTCAATGGCGGATTTTGATGAGCCCGTAGTTGCCGGAAACGTTTTATTGCAAACGGAAAAGCTTTCTTCAGCTTTTTTTTATTTTTTGCTCAGTCCTTAAGTAGCTAGATGTACATCACATGAGGCTACGAAGAAATTAACTTCAGGCTCTGAATGTGCTAGAGCAGAAGGGAAAAAAATAATCTAATGACACTACAGCCTAATGTCAAGGAATATAGGTCAAGTGTGAAATTAGATTGCAGGTAATGGAAGTTATAGCGTACGATGTATGGCTTCAGGTGGGTAAGGTTTCCTATGACTCCATTGTCAGCAAAGAATGAAGTAAAGGTCGGCTTAATATTGTTATTAGATTGATATGGGGTTCGACATAGCTTATTAGAGACAAGGCTGACAGAACACCTAGAGAAGTGCAAAGAATTATAGGCCATAATTACTTCCTATCATTCTTTGCATGTTACTCTACAATTGAATATTCACTTACTGCCCAAAATCCACCAAAGGCGGAAATGAATAATGAAAATTAGTTTTAAATGTCACATTAATAAACCAATGTCATACTCTTCCCGTTACCTAAAGACGAAATAGACTCAGAATAATAATAAGGCGCAGAATTAAAACTTCGCTATCCATTTAAATGAAAATAGCCATAAATTCACCAAAGAGGTAGGAATCATTTATGATATAAAATCGTTAAGAACTAATTCAGATTTTGGTTCGTTTGTTTATAGGTCTTAACGCTCTTATATACGCCGTATAGGGCAGGAAGAACGGATTATACTACTGGTTACCAAACTATTCTAGCCAGAGTGGTAATGACAAAATTCATTTTTTGGGTTCGAGATTTTGGTTGTTTATGTGACCAGATAAATATTTCCAAAAGTCCTGTTTTGAATTTTTTTTCGAGTAGGAAGAGAAAAATCTAGAAAACTTTAGGGACTGCCTACATACCAGAACAATAAATGTAGTGCAATATTTCTTTACAATTATTCTGTTCTAGGCCCTAATAGCTTTTAAACGCCCTCCTTTTGAATTCTTTGTATGTTTTTAAAACAGATAACGAATGTTTAACATTCGACACTAGTTTTCGATTAAACAATGCCAATATAAGTAGCAAATAATTCATCATTCCTAATTGTAGAGTAATCAAACTGTAATATATAATAACAGTTTTTTTCTATAAACCAAACAAGGTAGCAGCCATGTTAGACGCTAAACAATCAGACAAGAACCAGCCACTATCAGAGTGGCTAAACACGGCGCGGCAAATAGTAATTTTGGGGGCCTGAGGATGGTCCGATAAGAGAAACGCCTACTTGGAGCGGTAAGTGATTTGGCAGAGCGACTCCGCTGTTCCTCGGTCATTACGGTTCTTCGCTCTTCTGCTTCCACCGCCTGGATCCACCGGGTCAATAATTAGCCGAGAAGAAGAAGAAAAAACAGGGAACCCATTCCGATCGGTGATTCTGAAGAACGCAGTAGTGATCATTAACGAATAAATGATTCATTCCAAACTGAGATTCATATCTTCTCTTATACAAATAAAACATTAGTATTTAAATATAGCGTAAATTTTTAGCTATATAAAGACACTTCCTAAAGACAATCTGGAATATGAAATCAAAATGAACGGAAAATGTTTTGGAAACTCTCTTCAATAGATCTTCTAAACAGCTTTCGAAAAATAAATAGTCTGAAAATGTTTTCTAAAGCCAATAGCACCGTTCTTACAGCCTTCACTGGTTTTCAACTATCACACAATCGAAAGAGAAGCAATCCGTTCTCACGGAATCCTGGGAGATATGGCCTAGGGCTATTTTATTCTGAATTTTGTTTTGATTTACGATCAAAACGACATAGGTATATATTTGAAGGGTTTAGGCTAAAACGTAAAATGTTCTAAAAAACTCGAATCTGAGATTACATCGGAACCTGTGAGCTTGTCCCAAGTACTAGTACTTAAGGTGTTTTCATGGAGGTTAAAAAGAGGATTGTCACATGTTTTGCAGTTCCCGTTGATAAAGAATATAGAATTTTTAATTTACATTTTCGATTTTTTCAATTCAACTATGGTTAACAGACATTCTCCCTTCAAACCTGACACTCTTCATTCGTTTTATATATATTTTTCATTTCGTTATTTTGAAATTATTTTTTTAAATAATAATTTTAATATAATCTTCTGTGTGAAAATACTTTAAATGAATTCATGATAATGCCCTTGTGGTTGGCACATTATATTCTTTACAAAAGAGGAAGGATTGTACCAATTAATTTTTTAAAAACTATTTAGAAGCCATTTTAAATATAAATAGAATTAAATTTTAATCTAATCAAACACAATTTTCATGAAAAATCTGTATGAATGGAACTAAATAAATCAATTAAAACGCAAAAATGTTAAACAAAATTATTATTTTAAATTTCAATTATATTTAAATAATTTACTATGGTATATTAAAATTTCATATGAGAGTTGTGAGATATGAATACATATAATTGTATAAAAGAAGAGTGCATCGTAAAATTTAAGTTACACCGTAAAGGTCAAATCAGCGCTAAACTGTAGAGTAAACGTCCAAAGGTCAGACCGAGACGTATATGGGAGGATAATGCTAACAATGCCCTAAGGCTAACAGTATATTTCAGTGAAGTTAGTTGGAAGGTTTGTGGCAAGTTACTTATAGTGGACTAGGCATCAAGTCTTTTAATATATTTATAACTGACCATTTTAATATATTTATCAAAAAAAAATATGTAAATATTCCCTTTTTTTGATCTTTAAAACACTAAAATTCATATTCGAACGTCAAAAAAACCGGGATTTGTTAACTATCAGGAAATCTCTGCAGTCGAATTCAACCGCGACTGTAATGGACAAGATTTTACCTGACCTATAATCGAAACTGATAATTTAGAAATTAAAGGCTACTCGGAATTAACCAGTCACTTTCCTGGTATTTTCAATCATCGATCAGGAACGTTAGTTAATAATAAATTAACATCGATTACTCAGAAATAATTAGGAATTTACCATAAAAATGGCGATATACATCCGCTTTCCTCGATTAATTCAACTTTTAACTTGGAACGTGTTTTACACGTTGCCTAGTTGATCAAAAGTGATTCGATTTTGGGGAACGTTACGCGTATTTTGACATACTCGAGCTTTTTTGGCGTTGCTCGGATCGAAAATTTGCCGTTTCCAGTTACAGTTTCCTTATCAGAAATTAAACATTTGTCGCTAAAATCTACTATTTAGGAGCAATATTGGTTGAAAGAAAAGAGCCACGTTTGAAACCCATAAATATTCTCAACTTTATATCGAGTAAATATTAATTGTTAATTTAATTTAAAATCATAAAGGTGAGAAGAAAAAATAAAGAACATAAGGACATAGACGTGCTGCAGCATTAAGCTATTTATGTAAAAATTTATCTCCTATAAACAAATGAATTACAAGTATGCATAAAAAAATAGAAAGCATATGATCATCGACAGTCTAATTCTTTCTTTAGCCGACAGGTTCTAGGAGATTACTTCATTTAATTAATACTTTCTTGTTTTTTTACGGTTTGAAATTTACATTGTATGAATTTCTAAATATGTTATCTGTTATATGTATAAAAAGGAATTCAATGTAAGAATTATAACATTTTAAAACGATCCAAACCACCTTTTTGAGTAAAAAAATCCCCGTGTAACAGCCCCCTGATACCAGGATTTGTTTGCCGACCAAATCGGACGAGGGCAGGAAGAGACAACCTTATCTGAACCCTCCAGGGGCAATGTGAGATAGCGAGAGGGGTCCTGACCTTATCGCTTCTCCAGGCCCGTTCCAGTGAGTCTGGAACTAGTGAAAGGCCCTTTTCATAAATATATATAACAATTGGTACAGGTGCGGAATAGCATACAATTAAGACAGCATTACCTAATATTTTATACATGACTTTATTGAAATTTAAAAAAAAATATTAATATCAATAATGAAATTGATCCTTAATGTATGAAAAATAATCGAATAAAGTATCGCTTTTAAGAAAAGAAACATTGAAATTCTACAGCGGACAGTGGCCAGGACTCGGGAGTTATTTGGCGACAGTAGCTCGGTTTCCAGGAAGCTCTCCTTTCGAATTCCGGACAAGGCCTGGAGTACGTCCTTCGGGTTACCCGCTCCTGGAATCTTGTCCAAGTGGTTCTGCGAAACCAGCGTCATCGATATTACGCATTGTAAAGTTCGAACCCATATTTAGAAGAATTTATGCTACAAATTATTTAATGTTATCAGGTTAGTGTTTCTAGCTGTATATGAGTTGGAAAAATTCAAATTATGGCATTCAATTTTTTTTTTTTTTTTTTTTTTTTTTTTTTTTTTTTTTATTCAAATTTACAACTGTATACAGTACAAAAATAAAATACATCAAGTAAATGTGATGATAATTCTAAAAATTACATGTCAATTGCTTTTAAAGCAACTACCCATTGGTAGCACTTAAGTTTTATATTAGTTCTGTCTTCCGTTTAGAACCCTCTGGCTCTTCCTTACTTCTTCTCCCTTGTACGTATAACTGCATATTCTTCGTTAGTAATATTTCAGGTAATGTTTATGACCCATGTCTTTGAAGCAAATGTCTTTAAATACAGAAATATGTTTTTAAACTAACCTTTTGGCAAAGGGATACATACTTAAGCTGTAGAGAAAACATTTAACTAAAATAAACAACCCTTAAATAGTCCTAATATGATTATGATTATAGCTTTAGCAGAACTATAGTGCTTAGAGGAAGTAATCATTATATATTTTCTGTGCAATATAAAAATATATTTTTCTCGGTTAGTATAATAAATTATTATAATAGAAACAAAAAATTAACAGATAAGTTAAGTAACCCTGACCGGAGAGGAGGCCATCTGATGACTGGAGAAGAGCGTAGGCTTCATGTGGGCTGGAGTCTGTTCTCACGCTTTGGGGAGGGAACTCCTGACAATGCATTAGGCTACTCCTACTTCCACTTGTAGTATATCTGACTTTTAAATTATTTACATATGCTGAAAATATATGTTTATTCTAATCTGGAGAAATTTATATGTTAGGATTGATAAGACCACTTTTTTTTATTCAACGATGCTTCCATCCCAAATACCTTTCGCAAGACGCAATATATAGAATACGCATCTGTCATTATGTCTTTTATTTTATTATTAATTTATTACCCTTAGATAAAGACCGTTTGTTTATACATTGACATGTTCTATGTCATTATCATTATGTCTAATACAAACACAAATTTATCTTGTAATAAGTATTACTTTCAAAAAGGAATTTGTAAAAACTACTAGGTATGTAAATTCAATACATCAATAACTGTTGTGACAGAGGAATATGTAGTTTTGATAAGCTTCTAAATTTGTAGATCGTATTGTGTGTCTAATATTTTAGGAATCTCTCCTGCCTCTACTGGCCCATATTTTGGATGAGGCAGCCTGGGAGGTTCTCAGCCTAATTGTAAATGAGTATCATTTTTTTTTTTCCTTTTTCTTCTTGTTTAATTATTTTTTTATTGTATCCATTTATTTATTTACCTAATAATATTAACTGATAATAAAACTATATCAGTTAGTATAAATAATAAATAAAGGCTTAGCGGAAACGAACGTTCGATTCTGAAGCCAACAATCTCTGACCACACACCTTCCTCCATCCCAACCCATTAAAACAAAAATCCCTAATACCAGCTCTGACGCAATCCTGCGTTTACAAAGCTTAAACGATGGCAGAAAACTGAAAACACTTTTTGGAATTAGGTCATGATTAAATCTAGCGACTTTAACCATCGCACCATTTTATTTCCGCATTGAGGAGCCTTCCCAATTCTCCCGCATGTGTTAGTTAAAATGTGTAAAATAGTAATTAATTTTAGAAAGTTCTACATACTTATATTTACTAATTATAGAAAATTTCCAGTTTTCTATTAATCGATTACTTCTCTGCACGGATCGTTTCAAGTTCGATTGTATTTGAAATAAATTAAATTTGCAAATATTCTCAGTCCCGAAGTCAGTAATTGGTTTTGAATTAAATCGATCCGCAGCTAAATGTAATTTGTTTATCGCCAGAAAGTTTAAGTTATCAGTTGATTGTCAGACAGCGGTGAGATGAAACAGTGCGTTAGATTTGTGAGCGGAGCGATGGTAATAGGGGCGTGGGAGGAGTCCATTGTCTGCAGCTGACGTCAGGGTTCCGATCTTCAAGACATGCTGTCTATCCACGGTACCGTACTTCTGCGATTCTCGCGGGTTTAAAGGACCTCAAGACGAATATAAGATTAATCGAAGGTCTTTAGATAATTTTTGTACAACGTAGGTCACAATAAAAAAAATAAAATAAAATAATAAAATAAAAATAACTAAATAAAAAAAATGAAGCTTATGAATGATAAACCGCTATGTATTACGAGTACAATTAAAAAACAACAACCACGTTTTTAGCTATAAAACTAAAAGATTTACTACATATTAGTATTAAATTATTTATATCGCAATAGAAACCCTCCTAGTCCAAGCTCTCTTGAACATTATCATCACGTATCAACTAAACGAACTCTTCCTTGAAAATATATATATTTTTTCTTTATTCCTATTACAAATTTATCATATCTGGCAGATGACTAAAATTGTTTAGGATAATTCAAAATTCAACTCCAATATGCTACTTATGGTGGGTAAAGAAAACTTGCTTCAACTGGAAAAAATGAAAACGAGTTTTCACATGGATGTAATTTTTGTTGACAAGCCTTTCACAAAATACCATCTTCTATTTTCGAGAATATGAGTATGAAGAGAAGTAGGGCTTAGATACAAAAAATCTTGTATTTATAATTTTTTTCTTTCATTAGAAAAAACTGCTTTTACCGAATAGATATTACATCTGCCTAACTCAAGGTAAGATTTAATCATATAAAAGTCTTATAGATTCGTTCATAAAAAAAAAAAAACTCAAACTACGTAACATATGAAACTTTTATATATATTTATATCATAGTTTTATAATGAAATTAAATAAAAAGTAAAAAGAAAAAAAATAAATTAAAATACAATCATACAATATATTCACTCGGCTTAGTGATCCATGCACAGAGCTAACTTATGGAGGGACAAGTCAAAACCAAAGAGGTCCACAACGAAAGCTATAGCACAGCAGCTCAACTGGTTGATTAAAAAAAAATGAAGAAATGTAAAATCAAGCTATTTCACACAATTTGCAGCTGTTGGGAATCACATGCAGTTATAAGAAGCGGAGAAATCAATTACTCCATCCCATAATTATAGTGAGCATATTTTGTAGAGGAAATAATCGACATTGCCTCATGCAGACATTGAAATGATTTTTAAAAACTTTGAAGACATTGGCTAAAACGCAGACGTAGTTCAAAAATCCTAAACATGGTCATCTTGCCTCAAAGTGATCAAAATCAAATACGATCTACTTCACTATATCCCCACATACAGGTTTAACTACTTTTTGTTTTCTAGTAACTAACCTGAATGAATATAGACCGAATATATTCAACAAAAGGTCGATCGATGGATAGTGGTAAAAAAAAAAATATAGAGAAAAATAAAGAATTTAAATAAATTTATGATAAAATAGAAAGTGACATCATCGAGGAAATCGTAAGAATTAGTCACTCCTTAGGTCATGACACAAATGGTTCATATTGTGGCCCTCTCCTCCATTTAACCTTTGATGATGAGAGGTGGTATGTCTCATTTTCGCTGCGGGAGGCAGCTTACTAACTAGGCACTAAGCAACACTCTGGTTGGAGAACAGAAAACTCATGTAAAATAATTAACAAAAAAAAAATAATACAAAAATAATTTAGTCCATCTTCTAGACCAAAGACGAGAGTCAATAATTATACAGCAGATACTGGTATGGAAATTAATTAAGGTAAATAATTATTTTGATTGAGTCATTAATCAGCGATCTGGAAATTAATTGGAAATTCCATCCAAAGGCATACGACCGTTTTAATATGAATTACTTACAAAAAAATTATGAATTGAAGTAAAAAAAATATATTGACATATACATATTGAATAAATTAATATTATTAGTTGACATATATAATATATATATATATATATATATATTTTTTTTTTTTTTTTTTTTTTTTTTTAGAATGGTACCATATTCTTATATTTACCAAAAATAAAATATTTTCACTTTTCTAAATATCAAAATTTCTGCACCGATTTTTTCAAGTTCGATTGTATTTGAAATAAATTTAATTCGAAAATATTTTTAGTATTAGTGTCATTAATAAGTTTATATCACAAAGATTTTTTAAAAATATTTAATTCACTTTTTGTATATGATTAAGATTTTTCTTTTTGTGAAAAAAATCATTTCAGTATGTTAAATTGTATTTAATATTATTGTCACGTAAAAAATTAATAAATAATAAATACAAAAAAAAAAAAGTAGTGTGAACAGCGTTGTACTTGGACTATAAAACTGTTTTTTCTCAACTGATTTATAATTAACAACTATTAAATTTACATACTGCAGAATTAATGTGCCAGGTTCCCATGCATCCTCTGGTATATTAAATAATATCGTGTATAAATAATTTACCAGGTATGCAAGTTTAAAAATAGAATGCGCTCTTAGCCTATTGAAGTTTTTGTTAATTAGTATATTAAAAAAAAATGTTGCTCCAACCGTCAGGACATGTGAACGTTGGTTTCAAAGCAAACGTGGTGATTTTGATGTTACTGATCAAAAACGAGAAAATCGACCAAAAAAGTTTGAGGACTGCTCTTAGCCTATTGAAGGATTTGCTTAGATAGAATCACTAATGTTTGTTATTACTTTATTGTTAAGGTAATTATTATTTGAATGTCATCGAATTCTTTGTGAGACTTATGGCGATTTGGTTTCAAAGTTTCAAACGTGGTGATTTTGATTTACTGATCAAAAACGAGAAAATCGACCAAAAAAGTTTGAGGACTTTAATCTTTAGTAGACGTACCCAAACCAACAAATAATGGCAGAACAGTTGAATGTCACTAGGCAAGCCATTTCCGATCGCCTGAGAGCTATGGGAAAGATTCAAAAGGTTGGAAAATGGGTTCCACATGAATTGGACGAACGACAGATGGAAACTGTGTGCGAAATGCTGCTTTTACGCCACGAAAGAAAGGGTTTTTTGCATCGAGTTGTAACTGGCGATGAAAAATGGATTTATTTTCAGAATCCCAAACGAAAAAAATCATGGGTAACGCCACAACCATATCGAGTCAAGACCGGATCTATAAAAGACATGCTGTGTGTGTGGTGGGATTTAGTCTACTAAAAAAAACAAATACCGAGCGCCACCGACAACAAAATCAAAAAATCGAAAAAAAATGGGCTCACAGGGCCAAAGTCATTCTTCAGCATATTTCCTGCACATTCAGCCAGATTGACTTTTCGAAAAGAGAGGCGCCTACATTATCACCTCTTCTCATCGATAATCATTGGCGGAGCTAAATTTCGAAAACGTTGGCTCGAAAATGATTTCATTTTCTTTTGTGGTATCCAGCTTGGACAAAATTACTATATATTTTAAGAAATAAACACTTTTAAACTTGCTACCTTTTTAGTCAATTAGTATGTGCACGAACTTTATTGTTAAGGTAATCCTAATTTGATTTAAAATATTTAGTTCTGAAAGAGGATGATTTTCTATAAACAGAAAAAAAAAAAAAAAAAAAAAAAAAGAAAAAAATACATTATATTTTCGAAAAGAGAGTACAAATAATATAGCTAAATTAATTCTTAAAAGATTTATTTTGTCCAGCCTCAAATCTTCACTAGCTATTTTAGTCAGTTGTGCACGAAATTATTCCTCTGATTTTTCAGAAAAAAAAAAATATTTATGCACATAGGGAAAGCAAAGTATTTGGCTGTTTTTCGTAACGCAGATAGTAAAAATCCTGTTTTGAACGTTAACAGTTAGCCCGCTTTCATCTTAATTTAAAAAACCCACTTCTTCACGTAACATAAATAACGAAAGTTCTTTATAGAAAAAAAAAATCAATAATAATCAGTTTTAACATATACATAAAAATATTTGTTTTTATTTATATACGTTTATTTTTATTTTATTTTACTTTTCAAGGATTAATGGATCCAATATATATATTATACAACTATCGCCAACTACTACAACTATGTTGTCCAAGACTGCAATATTTATTAATACAACAGCTTATAATATATTAACAATAAACCAATTCTTGATTGGATTTAAATTACTAATTCGATAGCACTAATACAGACTAAAATGTTCGAAAACTCACATTAAGGACAGGATACCGGTTCTTCAATCGGTAGTTTTTTTTGTGGATGTTATCCATATTAGGTGCGTCTAAAAGCCCTAAAAAGCTAACACCCGTTCTGGAAACGTGTTCGCAAAAACTGAGGTCAGATCATGTGTGTGACATGTGTAGAACATGAGGGGATGGATCTCTGGGGGCCTGGGAAAGTTATATATTTCTGTCTGTCTTAGCTACTCTTAGGTTCAAAAATTTAATTAATCCTTTCGTCATGTATGTGCATATATATATATATATATATATATATATATATATATATATATATATAATCATAATCACTGTACTATGTATATATATATATATATATATATATATATATATATATATATATATATATATACACACATACATAACATACATAGTACAGTAATTATGATGATTAGACAGTGATTTTAAATTTCATCATACCTTTGATCAGTTTACACAGTATAAATTAAGAGCTATGCGCATAGATTATTAGGTAAAAGTTTCGAATGCTCATAAAAATATTTTGTATAAATCTAATCTGTAAAAATTAAATAAATTCCTTTATATTCCAAGAGATTAATAATCTTCAAGATATTAATAAATATATATTTTAATATTTATGAAAAATAGAAGGAATAATCAACTTGTCATAAATATTCATAGTTATATTCCTCTTTTCAATTTACATTTTTTAATTATAAAGCAGTAAATTGAATACCTTTCTGTTCCAATATATTAACATTGTTATTTTATACGTTTATGTGGGTGTGTGAGTGCATGTCTGTTTATACGTATGGGTATGTATACTTATATGAAGTTATTTGTTTCTTCTCGATGTTCACTTGGTAATAGTTACTTTACTCTCTTCATCTTTTTCCTACTACAATTTATTATTATTTTTTTTTTTGTTTCTTTCTTTTTCCTAAGCATATTGACATTATTATTATTTTTTCTTATATTTGTATACATATTCAAAGTTATATTTTTAATTATAATTACTATTTTCTAAACTTACATATCTCATGTTTTATATATATATAAATATATTTATATATATATATATATATATATATATATATATAAATATATTTATATATTTATTATTATCGTTGTCAGATATGAATGTAGCCTAACTATTGTACTGTAATCTAATGTAATGTAGCCAAAAAACTGCATTTTTGTTTATAAAAGTTAGAATCTAAAAAATGTCATTAGATCGAAAAACGATCACCATTATAGTTTTGATTTAAATTAAATTTCTGAAAATAATTTCTGTTACTATAGAATTTTAATAACATAAGGAGGATCTATTAATTATCTATATGTATTATTAGATTTTATATTATATATTTTTTATAAAAAAAAAAAAAAAAGTATTAATAATTTAAGAAGAATTTGAAGTTTAAATAAATAGTCAAATACGGTTTAAAAAAAAGAAAGAAAAGGAAAACGTTGGTAGCCGTGAAAACATATGATTACTTTATGAGCTATACAATACATAGGAATACAACTCCATCCGCAATCCCTTCAGTTTTATTTTAAAAAAAAACTTAGCGATAATAAAAAAATAAAAAGAGTATTTTTAATAATAATAAAAAAAACAACAGCAGAGTGAAATTTGAATATTATAAATATAAATAAAAGATGCAGTTTTGAAGAGTGACTCAGAGCGATATAGAGAGAGGAACGGCCGGCAGGTATAATTATCAGCTACCTACCGAATTATTACTAGACCGGTTTCCCTCTCCCTCTTTAACAGCCTCATCAGTCGACTTAATATCGATTCTAGCATCGATGTATCGAACTGCTCAGTGGATCTGCAACATCTGTATCGCGCAATTGGAATAATACAGCCTTCCAAGATTATCCAATGACCTTTCAGCAATGGGCTCCAACGATTGTTCTGTTAACTGCACCTTGTGAGTTGTAACGAATTTTCGCACCGTTTTTGAACTAATTGGAGATTTACTTACAAATTCTGAAAAAGTTTTAACACTTTTTATACTACATTTTGACTATAAATAATGAGGCTTTTTTGAATTTGGTTATAAAATGATATTTAAGTAAATAATTAATATCTATATTTGTTGTTCTAATAAATAGAACATCGAGATTATTTGGTCAGAAAACATAAATTTAAATCAAAAGGAGAATAGTATCCCAGCTCGAATACACTAGGTAAATGACCAATTAATGGGACAACACAATTCATTCATTTCACAATAGAATGCATATAGTTTATGTATGGAAATGCTATTCAAAAAAGCAACTTTTTTGGTCCGGATGAGGACTGAATATAAATGGAACACATAGATCTCAATTTTAACACCAAAGTATAATGAAAATGTATTATTATAAGTAACTTAAATTAGACCTAAAAATCTAGAAAATACATATTAAAATTAAAAACAGATGTTGAAGAAAGTAAAGCTGTTGAAGAAAGACGAATAAATAAAATAAACACTGTCAACATACAGTAAAATATCAGACCTGAATATAAAAAATAACTATTATTGTAATTAATAGTTTTATGTCATGTATAAATTATTATTGATGTAATTCATTGGTATCGATATAACAGAATTTAATTTAATGAAGAAAATAATCTTGGATGCACTCAGGATGTAAAAAGCAAAACATCGAAAGTAAAAAAAAAACTTTTAATGAAGTTCCGACGTTTAAGCCCACATTGCAAGCCTTCTTCAGGGCTTTTATTAACACAACTGCAATACTCTTTCACAAGTATTTAAAAAATAATTCTGATCACGAACTGGATTTTTAACTTTTCTTATTATTATTTTAAACTTAGATCACAGAATATACAATTATGCTAACAAATATAAAAACATAAAAATACCAGGTTTCAATCACCTATAATTTTTATAATTTAATTAAAAATAAATCTAACGGAATAGCACAGTTGTATTTTGTATAGTATTTTTGTCGCATCTTAAGCATAACTCCGAGTATAAAACCATCCATATCATGATCAAAATATTACCTCAAAAATACGTAAAAATTACAATGTGCTGACATGATATGAACTGAAAACATATTATGTAAAGACACAATAAAAAAAAATATATAAAGGTAAATTTAAAAGAACACGTTGCTATACAATGAATGAATGGTTATCATCCAGAGGCTGGAGAATGATAGAACTGTTCACACATTCCTTAATAAATATAATTCATTCCTACGATGAAGGTTTCGGATTACAGTATTTATCTGAACTGCGAACTAAAAGCTCAGAACATTCTGTTGCCTCGAGCTATTTATGGGTGCCATTTTATCAAAAACATACAGAAACAGTTCGCTATCTATATGGCACTGGCCCTCTCTGGCGGTTGTTTGAAATATTTGTTTTAAGATGTAGGCTTGAATATGAGACGGGATTTTTACAACAGCAAGGGGCATTTATCTCCTAATGTTCTCCGGCCATAACAGTCCGAACCGATTTTATTTCAGTGCTTAAACGAACCCCATTGTCGAGACAGGCCGTAAATCAGAAGGGCGGATGACAAAATGGCCTGAAGCGAAGTCAGGCGTGGGTAGAATCCATACAAGCAGATTAAGAGCACAAATAAACACACAAGTGTTCCCAATAAAACAAATGATTTACTTGAAAACTATAAACATTAAATAACAAATCTGAAAGAAAACCATGATTTTTAAAACATTGAAAGAAACCTACAAAAATAGAGAAATACCTATAAATATCAAAACTGTTTAAGAATTTTCAAAATGCACAACCAACTGGCAGATGTTGCTGGAATTAGTTCTTGTGCCCACACATTAAGAGTTCGACTCATGGACGCTCAGTGTTGACATCTGTGCAATACATTGACCTTTCAGACCAATCTTGGCCTCCTGCTGCTGGTTTTCGATAACAATCTCAGTACGTTGCAGCTTAAGAATCTGATGGAATGTATAACTAGGTATAAAAATAACAGTTCCGAAATCCCAAGATTTTGATCATTATCATGAGTTATTTTAGTCAACAGTTCAAAACTCCGGGAACTTAATGTTTGTTTATTGAGGTGATTCTATGTACGTTCATTGGTGTAAATATATGACGTTTATGAACGTAAAATCACATGTAACTTTCTAGAGATTGTTTTTCTCTTCAGCTACATAACCTTGAATCATCTGTAACCATTCCTTACGGGTTTTTCCACCACATCCGCTTCGTCAGCTCTGTTTTGAAACCATTCCTTTACCAATGCCCTCCTGGCACACGCGAAGAATCGATAATGCCTTATGTAAAACAATCCAGAGACCTCCTGAATGGTGTAACAACGGGCAGTAGGATTTGACGAAGCAATAGATGTGAAGCCACTGCGTACGTGAAACCATCAGAGTGAAAAGCCGAGGAAGGAATGTACGACCTTGTGGATTACATTACGGTGTCGTGTGTCGGAAGCCGGCGTCACGGAGCTGAGTTCGGTTCAAAGATCGCAAGGATGTCCTCGGCCGACTGTTTCTATGGGAATCTAGTGCTAGGGGCAGTCTCGGAGTAATATGGCTGCGGGAAGTAGGAGTAATGCGATACAGATATGTGGTTAGATAATAAAAAATAAAAAATTCATTTAGTAAAGTTAAATAGATTCTAATGACGAATACTTTTGGAGATACAGGTACAAATTAAGTACCAAGAACGAATATAATTTTCCCCGATTTTTAACGGCAATACTTCCTCGGCACTTTCCTATTCCAGTCATTAAAAACCAATAAACCTTCCTATATCCTAGACCTACTTACTCTGCGTTCCTCCATTCACCACCTGAATACAAGATCCCAACCTCCCAACCAATATACCACCTCACATAGAACTGCCTCATTTGAAAAATCCTTCGTCATCCGTGCTACCTATTTTTGGAATTCCTTACCTATCCATATTCACTTTTATTTATCCATCTCCTCGATCTTCAAAAAATGTAAATAATAGGCAAATGTACATAAGTAGGTTAAAATTTTTACTGTTGATTGTTTTTTTCTGTTTTGTTTTTTACATAAATTTAATTTTTTTTTTGTTTCTTCTCTCTTCTTTTTTTATCATAATTTAACTTGTAATACTGATCTACTCATTTTTAACTAATTTCAGCCAGAGATTGTACCTTTTATTGTGCACTTTAATTATTCTTAGGGGACAGCCTGTCCCAGAATAAAGTTTATTTTCATTCTACAACAAAACTTAAAAAACGTAATGAATATAATAAGAAGTAACAGGGAAGCCAATCCTTCACATACGCCACTAACAAATGTTCCCTTCCCTACACTGAACCACTTCAAACCACAAATACATATATGATTAGAATATTTATACCCTATCTGTTCAGTTCACGCTTACTGGAGTAAAACATAAAAATTAAGATATACAAGACAATCCTACAAAAAGATATTTTAGTATGCGACAGTTGGCTGCTCACGTTAAGGGAAGAACAACGAACTAAAATTTCGATAATAAAGTACAGCGGAGAATATTAGAGCGAAAAAAGCATAAACACACGAGAGAATTTAGAATCCTCCACGATGCGGAATCGCGTGAACTTTATGTGGTAAATACAGTTTAGGAAATAGTAGATAGACGATGGAAATGGACATATAAAGTCGTTAGATTTAAAAATGACCGAATTCAGAAAAAATTAATCTAGAGATTGATGTATGCTATTTTTATTTATTTTACAACCTATGAATCTCCTGTAATAGAAAACGTTAAAGGCATTACAAATCACGAATATTAGTTCAATCCCTTGCTTTCTGTGTAATCCATAAAAAAAAAAAAAAAAAAAAAAAAAAAAAAACATAGCATTGTTATGAGAAATGAAGATCAGTAAACCAATATAAAATCTAATTAGGATTGAAGAATTAATTGCCATATCTATTAGGGTTATTTTATTAGAAACCTAGTTACGAATGCTAAACATTCATCTTCAGTTTTCAGGAGGTCTAAGATTTATCTCATAGACATTTAGGATTGATGCATATCATCGAAACTAGTTTTCTAATAAAATAATCCCAATAGAAGTGGCAATTAATTCATCAATCCTAATTGTATTGATCCTTCTATACTACCAAACGTAGCTTAAGCAATATAAAATCTGTTTGATTTATATATGACCTTCGATGCCTTAAAAAAATACACTTATTAATAATTTATTACAGAAATATACAGTAATAACTTATTTTAAAAAAGTAATTAGTATATTAAGCAGAACAAACATATCAAAATATTTTACTCTGGCTATCCCTTAACCAGCACCTTTTTAGTTGTTTTTTATTTATTTATTTATTTAGGTTACCATCTTAAAATCGAATAACAAAGTGTGACAGGTGAGCTTAAAAGATGGATACAAGGACAGACAAGGCCGAAGGGAAAAGACAAGGTTTGCGTGGGAATCGTTCGACAAAAACAAAACATGGGAAAAAACAAAGGTATTACAATCACTAGAAACGGCTCGTTAACTGCTAGGAATCCGGGAAGTTCCAGACCTAGGAAGACGTCTGCAAGGACTTTTGGTAAGATCGTCTTCGATTCGATGGGGGGGAAAAAAATATATATTAATATGTACTGCAACAGGTCTTGAAGAACGGGCGCAATTATTGCTGTATATCGAGAAATTCCAAGAAACAAGTGCTCTCCGAGATGACAGCGACTATCACACGGAACTAGATGTGCTCCTTATTAGCGGAGTTCCACTGCACCCTCAGCTCAGATATGGGTCAATATCCAGTATTTCTTATGGGAAAACTAGCCGCTCTATGAGAACTCGCTCCCTTCCCACGGAGTTCGAATGATCAATCAAAACGATTTTTTTTTTTAATTTACAAAGAGATTGAAATAAAAAATACCAGAAATATTAATGCTCTACTGATATTGCAGTGTATGATCAATCAGATAAATTAACCTCTGGATTCTGTTTGATTTATAATCAAACGACAGATTCTAAACCTAATAAATAGCGTTGATATATGGTAGCATATCTTCGATACATTTGTAAAAATAAAATCATTAAACAATAACTGAGAACTAATACAGGAATTAGAAAATAGCTACGTATAACAGACTGACGTACGATCCTCACCAGTGTACTGATGAGACTCGAGATTCTAATAACCTATTACTATGTTATTTTCTTCGTTAATGGTGGACTGATTCTCATGGTTCGCCCTTGGACGACCTTGTGGTTTCAACAGCCACTCGTCTTACCTCGAAGAATCGGATACCTGAGAGAACTCCATACTTAATTAAGTTTTAAATTTTTATATTCGATTATATATTTTTCAAAAAACGAAAAGAAACTGCCCGTCGTTACAGACTACTTCAACATTTACTAGACTAACGTTCAAAGCTCTCAATTAATTACAAAAGACTCATTTCCATGACAGTGATTAGAACTATTTGGACGTACGGAGTTGAGCTGTGGGGCTCCACTAAACCATCCAATTCATCTCGTATACAATCCTTGCAATCTAAAATCCTTCGAAAAATCCTCAATGCTCCTTACTTTGTCACCAATAAACTTATCCATTAAGATCTTAATGTTCCATATGTTTCTGATTTAGCACAAACCAAATACCTATCCTTTCACAGTAAGCTCAATAACCACTCCAATCCACTTGTCTCCCAACTTGCTTCCTCCTCCATCCCTGATAATCCTCCGAGGCGTCTGAAAAGATGGCCTAGAGACCTTTTAGTGTAGATTTTATTGAAGTGCTACTAGTGAGTAGTTCTTCACAAGTTATTTACATGTCATTGTATTCACTGTCAACACATTTACTTGTTTATATATTTTGTACAGTTGTAAATATCAGCAAGAAGTAATTATGACATGACACTCGATGACCTATGGCTTTCATATCAAAATAGCTATCCTTTCTAGCGCAAATGAGGCATGTGGTATTAGAAAATTAAGCCTCAGACCAAAAATACTAGATTGGTGGAATGACCAAGTGCAAAAAAGCGGTGAAAGAAAAGAAAGAGGCATGGAGTCAATATAGGCGGAATAAATCCCAAGCTTGTTGGGAAGAATATGTAAGATGAGAAACAGGGCCAAGCAATAGTAAGAGAAGCCAAAGCTAGATCCTGGGAGGAATTGGAAAAGAGATCCAAGGGAAACTTCGAAGAGAACCAAAGAAAATTCTGGAGTACCATAAGTGGACTGAGAGGAAAGGAAAGGAAAATACAGTAAGGAGTGTCCAGGATAACAATGGAAATTTTAGTGACAAATGAAAAGGAAGTTCTTAAAGTATGGCAAAAGCACTACCAGGCCACCTTTTCCCTTCAGGAATATAGGAAAATGGAAAAAAAAAAAAAAAAAAATTATATTCAAAAATGTTGGAAATCATGTAACTTCAATAACAGACATAAAATCTACAATATTGCATTGGATATTGGAGAACATTTGAATGTTGAAGTATTTAAATCCTGTCCTTGGTTTTTTTTTTTTCCCTTTAGTCAAGAATGGTACTTTTTTTGAAATTCGGTTATTACTAAATCCAACGGTTGTACATGCCCAATTTATCTATCACAATGATATTACCTGAACTACACTCACCGTCTGATTATCCCGCAACTCAATGTAAGACCTTCCAAATTTTCCCTTAAATTTGGGCCAGTTAATTTTTGAACCTTTACTAATTTCATTACCAGCTTATAAGACCGTAACTGTATTTAATTCAATAGGAACCCCATCTTTGATCAGCAATAACGAATCATTATCCAAGAACCGTTATTTATTCTTTTTTAGAGCTTTTTCTATACACACATCCTCCTGAATGACATATTTAAGCGCTAAATTAAATAACAGAGAAAGAGAATCTTCTTATTTTAAGCCAGAACATACCTCAAAATTTTCGGAGTAAAATTTACCTATTCGGATTTTAATTATTATTTAAACTTAAATACTGTTGAACCGTATATTTTAGGTTTACACCGAATTGGTTTATAGTTTAGCTAATATTTTTTATTAAAAAAAAAAAATAAATAAATAAAATATAAAGATCTACGTAAAGTATGATAGCTTGATATTTGAGTGTAGTGTATACATCCCAATCAATACCAATTTCAGAATATATGTTTTATAATTAACATAATAAAAAAGAGGGAAAATATAATCAAAAACTACTAAGAAAAAATCATTTAGTTTTTTATTAAAACAATAATATATTGTGGCATTCATATTAACAAGTTATCAGCCTAAATCTTTATAATTATAATTACAATAATTGTCAATGAGATTTTAAATTGAAATTTGTTTCAATATTATGAATTTGATAAAAACCACGGTGATAAAATATAATAATAATAAGGCTTTATTGGCATATTTACAATTACAAATCATTTAGTATAAATGTGCCGGTATAAAGTCCTCTACATGATTAACATAGTTTTATACTTGGTAAATAGTTTTACACCTTAAAGATTATCTGTGAATATTAGAAAACATAAGAAAAAATCCACATTAAAAAAAAAGTAAAGAAAAAAAATTAAATAATATAAAATAAAATATAGAATAATAATTAAATACAATTAATAATTAAAAACAAAACAATAATAATAAATATAAATAATCAATATATAATAACCAGCATATATAAATGGTTACTATATTTATACATAGCAGTTGAGTTTAAAACATTGGTGAAGTCAAGTGTGAATGTTGGCGATTTAATTCATTAAGTTATGCTTATTTAAAAAGGCTTAAAATATGTAATCATTTGTGTAGAAAGAATGGAATATTTCCTGGAGGATCCACGAAACAGATTTTGACCTTCTCAAATTGGCTAGAGTAGGTTGGTAACCTGCAGGATAAACCGACCGCCTTGCCCTAGTTGGCAAACACAAGGACGTTAAAACCCAAACAAACAAATATTTATTCAAATTCCAAAACCTGAGAGCTATTAAATTTATTCTAATTCATTATTAACTTACAAAAATAATTATGGAACATAAGAAGTCAGTTAGAATAGTATTAGTTTCAACCCATTCGCAAAGAATAAAATTACTCCAAGTACTAACTTTCAGATACCCAAAATTTATTAAAAACACAAAACACATAAACTCATCCTGCGGAAACAAAAAAAGAAACTTCCAGTCAAGATTGGAATCGACACTAAAATTTCGCTTCCGTTCGGCATTTGTCATTCGACTCATAGAGGCTTAGTGCCCGTAGTCTACAAGTTTCACACGGTCCATATACGATGGAGTGGGAAACGGACAAGTTCTGGCCAGAAAATTATTCAAGGTTGCTGGATACGAAGGAAATTGGCATTCGGGTCAACGAAAGTGAAGCTAAATATAGCGGTATGTTCGCTTCCAACGAGGTACAGCACTGAGAAGAATGTAGGGAAAATTTAATGTTCATTACTTGCTATAGTTATTTCCCTAATAGTGCCCAAGGCCTATACCAGATTTGAGGTAAGATCAATTTAAAAACAAAATTAAATATGCTTTCAATATGTAACAGTGTTTGATGAAAAAAATCAAATAAAAGATCAATGAAAGAAATAATATATATTCTTCATTTATTGATGCATCATATACATCATCATATATAATATACATCAAGTAAATGTGTTGATATTGAATATAATGGCATGCAAATAACTTGTAAAGAACTACTCAATAGTAGCACTTCAATAAAAATCTACACTAAATGGTCTCTATGCCATCTTCTTTTCAGACGCCTCGGAGGATTATTGGGAATGAAGTGGGAAGCAAGTTGGGAGACTAATGGATTGGAGTGGTTATGGAGCTTACTATGGAAGGATAGGTATCTGGTATAGGCTAAATCAGCAACATAAGGAACATTAAGATCTTTATGAATAAGTTTATTGGTCACAAAGTAAGAAGCATTAAGGATTTTTCGAAGGATCTTGAATTGTAAGGATTGGATACGAGATCAATTGGGTGGTTAAGTGGAGCCCCAAAGTATGAAAATTTAAATATCAAGAAATAACTGTACCATTACAACCCATTTAAAGTCACTATATAAATATAATCGTACAATAATATGAAATAATATAAATAAAAGAAAAGATACTGACCCAAAATAATAATTTAACTTTGTTAAAATTAAAAAAAAACACAAATACAATAATAAAATAAAAACGATGTACTAAATAAAAAATTACCATTCTAACCTTGAACAGTAACGCATTAAATTAATTCAAACGGAAAGGAGGTAGAGGAAAAGAAGAGATTTAAAAATTAAGAAGAATAAGCATGACGAATGTAAAGAGGGAGATAATTCCAGATAATTGCGAATCTGATTAAGAAGAATTTATCACATATGTAACGGAAGTGAGAAGGGGAAAATCTAATAAAAAAAACCGAGCTTTAGTGAAAGATATAAAATATATAGAACACATCGAGAGGAGAACTTAAAGAAATTCTGACAAAGTAAAGAACCATGAATTACTGTCAACAATGTGACGGATAAAGACACTTTAAATTCGACATGGAAATTAGTTACATGTGAGTCCATATTTGGGTACAAACCTTAAGAAAGTACTATTTTAGGAAAAACAGGAGATTATTTAAGATCAATCCCCCTATCAAATGAAGGGTCAGTTACCCAGTTTATCACTTTCTGAGTCGTATCACAGCTAACAAAATAAAACAAATTTTTCTGCTGAGAGCCATATTCGGCCCTGGGCCTAACCAATTGAGCTATACTACACCCTAAACATTTTGATTTTAGTAAAGACTATTAAATGAGAATTATTTTATTGAACTTTCAGGTGAATTATATACTCCTTTTTACAGAAAAAAATATATATATAAATATTTAATAATAAAAAAATTAATTTAATGATAAATGATAAAGTTTAAATAACTACGCACTAAAATATCTAACAAAAAATAAATTTAAAAAGCAGTAAAGGCAAAAATTAAGGGTGGAAATTTTTGTTATTTTTGACGCAAAACTACTCAGTTCATTGGACAGGAAAGAAGATGTGTAGACAGGGATTGGCAGCATTTAGAGACTCTTCATTCAGGCTTTTATTTATTCAATAATAAATAGAGTAAACCAAAATGGGATAACGATGTTTGATTGATCATTAATTGAGTAAAAATTATAAGAAGGAATCGCATAATTATTGGAAAAACACCAGAAAATAGTATAAATATTGTAATCAACTATAATAATATTAATAAACACACTAGTAAATTTTACGTAATATTTTCTATCCGATTCACCAGCACATCTACCAAAAACAGGACAAAAAGCCAGCGGTAGCCAGAAGGCTCTAAGGATAGTTCCCATGGTTTCGAATGTGATCCAGAAACCCGAACCTTCGAGAGGCAAAAGGAAGCTCCAGGTGTCGATAGATTCCGTCTGTCGACCGAAGTAGAGCGAGTATCTCTCGACACTTCTTTCGCCTTTCTAAGGGTATGTCGGTTCACTTACATTTGGCCCTTTCTAATTTTTTTTTTTTTTTTTTTTCCCATTTCTTACATATCTGAGAGAAAGTGTTTCCCAAGCTTTTTAAAATTTTACTTCCGATAAATCGAAAAACGGAAAGAATTACGATACCGCTATCAAAGAGAGGCTAATGTTCCTGTAGCCGAGTCATCATTAGTGCTGTTTTCTTCAGAGTAAACTGTCAGGCAATTTCAAAAGTAGAAATTCGCTATTAGTAGAAATAGATTGGGATCTAGAATGCATTAGCATCCTATTTCCCCTTTTAGCTTCAGGTAAACAAATAAATAAATAGACCCATGTAATAAAAAACATTTAACATTGCTTTCTGATAATAAAAATATCATTCTGTAGAACAAAGATATAATAAGGTCCAGAAACGTAAATAAATTTACTTAAAAAAAAAACAAAAAACCTTTAGCTGTTTACATCTTGTTGACACAAAATAGAACTTTTACGATCCTACCGATTTCAATCCATAAAGAACTGTATTCAAAATAATCTTAAAACCATTACTGTTTATTTGACCTTAAATATAACACAGCTTCCCTTCCGCAATGAACTCCATAACTCTATAACCACTAAAACCCGCTAGACCATATTATCTAGCCAAAATATTCCAAGTAATCTTCAAAGGTGTCTGTAAACATGTTCTCGTGACCTCAAACAAACATCCGTTGAACATGTCTCGCATTTAAAGTATCATAGTCAAGTGAAGATTTAGAGTACTGTAATATTTAGAGTATTGTAATAAATTACAATAAGTACTCTAATTACTTTATTTATTAGTAGGAGATGTAGATAATTAGTGTAGGCAGTCATAGATACTCAGCAGATCAAAATAAAATGTTTATTTTATTCTAATTTTTAAAGCCAACGTTTCGACTTGCAAGTCTTCATCAGGGGTTGATTATTTTTATGATCAGTTATTATGATTATGTTTATTTATTAGTTATTGTAAAAATAAATAAAATAATATAAAATATTTTCATTTTCCATATTTTCAAATATTAAAGCTAATTTTAAGGTGCTTCAATAATTTGATGCAATTAATTAATCTATTTACCTAGCAATAATTAAAATTGTTTTAATTTATGAAGTATAAAAAAATTTTAAAAAAAGAAAAGTTATCTATACTAGTGACTAAGCGATCAAAAATAGTCTGATAACCATTATACAGGGTGAGCATCTCTTAGTGTAAAAAAAACAATTGGGTTAAACTAGATCAAAAATGTAGTTAAATGTCGCAGATCTCACCTTTCTATTCCAATCCGTTGCAGATATACGATAAATCAAAGACTTTTTTGAGGAGATCACGTTTTTTCCCATAAAAACTGTAATATCTCCATTTTGTCTAAATATTTTTCAAATGTTGGCCTCATTTTCGGATTTAGCATTAAATTTCCTATAAGAACACAGTACACGTAACCTTGAAATTTACAAACTTGGTATCTAAAGAAATGATCTTCACCTCAAGTCACAATGTCTCATTTACTTCAACGATCACTGTTTTTCGAAAAAACTATCCACAAAACGTCTAATCTTACAAAAACTTGCAAATTTAATCAGCTTCAATTTCATGGAGATATTTACTTTTATAACAGAAAAAAACATGGTGTTCTCATTTGGCATACAAATCAGTTACTTGTGTAAATAAAATATTATGACAATCCCTTAATGGAAATATGCATTTTAAACATAATAAACTCTTCATTGGAATAAAATGCAAAGAAAAAAAATTATTGTTTAATAGAAAATAAAGGAAAACTGTCAATAAAGCGACACCAGATCAGAGGATCTCATGTTATTAAATTTATTTATTATTATTATTTAGGATTTATATTATTAGATTTTTAATGTAATGTTTAAAACCCAATGATAATGAACATAGACCTTAATTTTGCCGTTAGCTTCTGAATGCAGATTGTGTCTAAGAATACTACTTTTTGAAGTGAATTTTATGAGCAGATGAGTCTGTTTTTACAGAGGATGGCATTGCAAACTTTTTATTTTTAATGGAAATCTTCGTTTTTTTTTTAATTTTGTTTACAGAGTTTTATGAGCTTCATTAGCAGCTTTTACATGAGAGAACAAAAAAGACTATCACGCTATGAGAGCAAATAAGTTATGTTGGTAAGTTTAAAACACAGGATTTTTTCCTTAATTAATGTTTAATTGGACTAATGTCCTTAAAATAAAATAAAAATATATTCAAAATAAGACTAAAAGTATCGAATACAAACGAGGAAGGCACTAGAAGTAAATGAAAGCTGAGAAAAGAAAAAGAAGCAATCCTTTTGTTCCAGTGACACACCTAAGCTCCACCTTAGCTCCAATTAACTTGTGTGTTACCGTATCCCCTTACTTTACAATGGCAGAAAACGATATTGTTTTTCATAGAAATATTTTTTTTTTAAGGATTTAAAAGAAGACTAGTTAAGTAAGTAATTTAATCGTTTGATCGTAGTACAACCAGTCCGTCGAATGGTACGAATTCCATACTTCTGATTGTGTCATTATTACATTATTCCAATTTACGACCTAAAAGCCAACTATCAGCTATTTTAACCAAAACGAGTATTTAACCTCGATAATTACAGGTTAGAGTCGGAGGAGCGGAAACACAGGTGTCTATAAGGAGAAATTAACTGATGGCCGTGTGGGAAGAACGTGGGATGCTCCCGTGGGTTGCCGTCCAAGGAGCTAAACGATTTCGAAACTAGTGATTATGATCGATTCTATTTGACGGCAAGAATTTGTGAAAATACTAAAAAATTCAAGAAAGCGCCAAAGTGTAACATCTCGTCCCACGGCATCCGTTCGTACAACCATCTGTTCCACTGTGTCGACGTAGAAGCTTAAAACACAAATGCTTTGATGCCATGGTCTTAAAACTAAGTATGATTGTAATCAAGTTAGCGATTTGTAATTAATCTCAAAACGTTTCACAGGATATTTCTAAAAATTTATTTTATATCAACAGACCTAAGGCCTTTGTACTATTGTAAATGCTCCATATTATGTCTCCAACAAAACCCTTCCAATGATCTCAATATACCTTTTGTCCTTGACCTGATACCTCCCATCCTAACCCTCAGGCTCATTCATAATCGAGTTCAACACA
The DNA here is from genome assembly GCA_003667255.2 of Euschistus heros. NCBI lineage: Eukaryota > Metazoa > Arthropoda > Insecta > Hemiptera > Pentatomidae > Euschistus > Euschistus heros. The sequence goes on along the minus strand of RCWM02000106.1, from coordinate 1,355,363 downwards.
TCCTTATAACCCACCTCGTAGATTAAAAAGGCAATGGCCTCGAGACTTATTATAAATATTTATTATTGGAGTTCTGGCAATGACCAGCTTCTCAACTCAAGTCCTGTGCGACTGTGTTATAGCGCTCTCTCTCAGCCTCCACTGGATTCCATTAGGAACTCTGGGGCGTGTTTAGACCGGGGTGTTCCTCGGAATGTTTGTAAATTTTGTACATAGAGTATGTATGTAGTTATTATTATTTCTTTTCTTTCTTAACTTTTATTTATTAGTTTCAACAATCGTTACCTATTTTATATTATCATTTAGTATATTCTATTTTTATTCCTTGTATATTTTATTTTATTTTATGTTTCTTTAAGGGCTATTTATTCTAATTTTCTTACTTTATTTTATATCATTGTACATATTGTATGAATGAGTCTTTGCCATCCACATTACCCATCGCCCTTGAGGAGGCAACTTGTAATTATTAAAGATTAAGAAGTTTTAAAATAAAAAAGTGATATTTTGGCGCCTTTAATTACTTTTCGTTTTCAACATAAAGTGTTCATAGCATGCTTTACTATCATATGTATAATGAAGTCGTTGATGCTCAAAAAAATAAAAAAAATCTTAATATATGATAAATTATACGACATATTAGTACTAATAACGAATGAGCAATAAAAGGTGATTTGAATAATATGGACAGAAGAAGACGAAGAGATGGATGGGGTACTCACGATGACTGATGTGGTCTCGTTCAGACTGGAGTAGCTGGAGGACCTGCTGAGGCTGGAGTAGCTAACGCTGGAGCTAAGGCTGACCGTGTCGTGGCTCCGCTGCCGGTAGGGGCTCAACTGCACATGTTTCAGCATCCTGCAACAATATAATAGAATATTATATTAATTAGTTATATTATTATCAATATCATTAATGAATTATTTTTACTTTATATACAAGGTGTTCGGAAGATCGTTGACCAAAGAGGTATCTCGGGAAGGGAGGTTCATTTAGAACCAATTTAAGGTCACATACCTAAATACAATTTCTTACGTTTTTTTTTTTGTTTTTATGAATTTTTTTGAAAATGGTCCAAACCAAACATTTATACCTTATAATTTCGTTGTTTACTGATATATCAACACCATTTTTTTTATTACATTGATTACAACTTTGATTCTGACATTTTTTCTCAGAAACGATTGCGGAATGCACTAGAAGCAAATGTTTGACAAAAAGTGAGGTAAAAATGATTTTTTTTTTTGTAGAAAATTATTGATTGAGTAAATTTCCTATAATTTTTTAAAAACATATTTGTTGAACTTTCAACGGTTTTCGAGATATACGATATTAAAAGTCGATGATTTTTGCAAATAAATAATTTTTACCTCACTTTTTGTCAACCATTTGCTTCAAGTGCCAGAACCGTATATATGAAATTAAAGTAAATTTATCCCTCGACAACTTTGATTCTGACATTTTTTTTCTCAGAAGCAATTGTGGAAGGTACGATAATAAATAAAAATTACTTTTTTGGTGAAAATTATCTTTTTTCAATAACGTATATCTCGAAAAATAGTTCGATGTACAACAAATTCGTTTAAAAACAATTTTATAGAAAATTTAATTTCCTTTAATTTTTATTTGAAACATATTTTTCTAGAATCCACTGTTTTCGAGATATAATCGAAAAACCCAAACATGAAACTTTCACCCCTCCCTCCCACTGTTAGCTCACCCTACCAGGGGCAGGGACATTTAGTATGTTATCTTCTAACTACTCCTAACAAAGCCCTGAGGCCAAAAATAATCGCATATTCCATGCACTCTACGTACCTTATTTGAGCACTTATTTACTGGGCTAATATAACTGGTAGCAAGTACCCACCAAACCAACAAACGATCAACCCAACTGTATAGACAACTAAGTAGGAGATTCTATTTTGATTGATATAAAGAATTTATGTAGGACAAATTCAAATTTTTTAGATTTTATTTAATCTTATACGTGAGGGAATCATTTGACGGTTGGAAATTTTTTTTCAACTTCATTTGTCAGTAACCATTGCTACCTCAGCCCTAACTTTTATACTGTTCTTATCTTCTTAAAAAATAATTACAATATATTGGCAATTACCTAGAAAAAGAGTTAACTGTATGCCTTCAAAGCTCGATTTTAGCAGATATTAACATTATCGAAAATTAAATATCCAATAACCACGGCCTTGGTAATATTTAAAATTACTTCAATAGCTTTAATGTCCACTCGATAAACCGGCTATAACTGTCGATTAAATTGGAATCGGCCATAAGATATTATAATGTCGGGCACGGGGGATATCATTACCATGCGCCGGGTTTCACCCAATTTCGCCTGATGACCCACCCTCCTTCATTGAGAAGAATAACTTTCCCCAAAAGGGTTATTAATTTCGATAATCACCGGAAGCCCGTGCCCGGAGGAGCGACAGGAACCCGTGAAAGGCGCGAGTCGGAGTGTGGATAAACACGTAGGTTTTTTCATTCATGTGTTGTGTCGATACCAGATATCGCATGATCCATAACCGCTTGCATGCTGCAATCTGGGAAAGTACTTCTTGAATCTTGAAGTATCCAACAGAGCCCCAATTATACTGTCAGTGAGAAATATTTATAGGGTGTAGTAGCAAGATTCTTCAACTGATATTCTGGCACATGTAATCGAATAGGGCATAATAAATCAAAACTATGAAACCGATGAAGTATGTTTAAGTAACAGCATACGTAAACTAGGTTGACCTCAAAAATATTAGAGGTCCGACAATATGCCAGTATATAGGACTACTCAGTGAAAAACTGAGGGAAAACAACCGGAAACATATCACTAGCTTGAGGCTGTAGAAATAAAAAAAACAACAAAACAATAGAAGTAGAAAACAGTCCAGTTTTTAAAACGTTATAAATATCCGGAAAGGAGGAAAACAAACTGCTGAGAAATCTTCTTGCTCTAACAATAGTGTTACTGTGAGAGCATTGAATAATATCCAGCAGAGTATATTTAAATGATAATTTTCTTGTTATAATAACACGGTAATTGAAGCTAGAAACAACAATACACTGAGAAATACTACAGGAACCTTAACTTAAAAATATCCTTTCCCCCCCCCCTCCCAAAAAAAAAATGCTTTCACTAATGACCATTAGCGGTTTCTCAATGTTTTACATTTGTGATTGATGTTTGATCAATGTATACTTATTTGTTTATTAAAGCTTTTTAGCCATCCAGGATCCAAAACGCCTAGATTCAAAAATTAAACAATTGATCACCAAACCTCAGATTGATGAATATATTTGGTTGCCCGGAAATAATTGCAGATTTATCTTTTTATAATAAAACTGTAGAATAAAATATTAAAAAATATTTCTATTAATCAAAATACTTTTCGTTCCTCTCAAAACATCTCCGCTAACGTGCCATCTCCTTTGAATAGAATGGTTAACCCTTATTATTACCTATTTCTGATTCTATCTACTTTTGATCAATAGATTGTTTTGTATTTTAAAAGTGGTCCAGGTCCTTAAAAAAATGTTAGTTGGTAAGCTAGAGGTCTGAAGAGAAGTGCGGTTGAGACGTACTCATAACCAAGCTATAACCATTTTATACTGACCAAACTTTTTATAAAGGTAATTTTTTTTTTTTTTTTTTTTTTTTTTTTTTTTTTTTTTTTTTTTTTTTTTTTTTTTTTTTTTTTTTTTTTTTTTTTTTTTTTTTTTTTTTTTTTTTTTTTTTTTTTTGGCGTTCAGACAATGAGTTCAAGTATACTCATTCAATTGCAATGAGGTGATCAGGTCCTTAGATTCGTTATAACTGTTATTTTTCTGCAAGTTTTAGAACAGTTCTGAGATTTCTATCCACCAAATCTCGCAGAATGTTGTCAGAACAAGTCGACCCACGAAACTATCAATTTTTTTTTTAAGCGATTGTTAAACGGTCTACACACTCATGCTGTTTTCGCCCCATACTTAACTGATATTTCTAGATCTTTGGATCATGTTCCGACCGAGTTTGAACTTGTAAAATGAAAATATATGAAAATTACGAGTAAACTTGTGATTAAAGACTGAATTACTTCCTAGTAGTGAAATGGTAAAAACGTAAACAAAAATATTTCGTAAGAACTGACATCCATAGAAATTTTCTTCATTTGCTTTCCTATCATTCATAATGCACAGCGGTTTCTGAAAAGAACAGTCTAGAGACCTTCTATAAAGAACTTTAATCGGAATGCAATCAATGTGAAGTTGCTCTAAAAGTTACTGATTTGCTATATCCCCTTACACCCAGCATATGTTATATACTACTATTTAAACAAATACTTCAAGTATACTATACTTGAGGTATTTGATTAAACAGTCGTAAATTATAAAGAAAAAATTAGAAAGTTAAAATAACAACAATTTTTAATTTACGAGTTATAAATGATAAATCCTTAACATTTATTAACTATTCATTATTAATGGTTACTTAGTAATTAAATAAAAATTTAAACTATAAATATTTAATAATGGGTTTTCAAGTAAAATATGAAAGGGTGCTTCTATATTTTAATGTTCATTTAGCACAAAAAAAATCGATTACATTTTAGCAGTTCTTACACATTGGGGTAATTTAAAGAAAACAAAAGAATTTTATATTGTTTCCCGGACAACCCAATATGTTTTCGCTGTTAATGTTAATGCACCACCTAAAAAATATCGGTATAAAAAAAGCTGGCCCTAGTTATATAACATCTTGTAGATACAAAATACAAACACACAGATAAAATGCCTAGATCTATTATTATACTTATTACTGTTTTGAATCATTAATAAAACATACTATGATGTAAGGTGTCGTTAGAGTACTACTGAACCACCATTAATCAAGCCGAAGCAGGTGTTAGCTTACAGGTCCAGATCTAAATGTTTTACACCTCAGTAAAGTCCGCGAATAAAATTTATTGTCACCCAAAGAAAGGGACAAGTGGCAGAGGATAACCCACACCATCCTGGTGGACCCGCAGGTTGCATAAGAGTCAAGATATAACGGAAAGGGGCGCGCTGCCTCCAGGAGGCCTAATACGGAGGATCGCCCACGAGGTCGCCTACATCCTCGACATTTTATTGGAACACTCCGTCCGTCGGAGGGTCAAAGGGAGTCGATTAGTTATCCTGTCTGCTCTGGAGGCATAATGAGTTAATAAATGGAAATTCATGGATCCAGGTTGATCATGTAGTCCTGCCGAAGGCTGGGGGGAAGGAGATGGTCTTGTCCTTTTTTGGGAAGGAAAACATATTGTGAATCCTTTGCGATGTTTTGGGACCGGCCGATAAAAAGAAATGAAAAAGGAAGAATTTAACTGATACGACACGGTTCGCCTACGCTTAGGCCATGTTGATACTTGAGAAAAATGTAAGGTGCCATAAGGAAAGGGATAACAGAGGAAAGGAAGTAGCGGATTACTGGGTTGCCAAAATTTATCAGATTTAGATAAGAAATATTGAAATGTTCGTTCAAAGAGGTCCAAATTTAGTAGCAGAGGATTTCTGTTTCAGGCTGATGTCACTCCTTTTTTATTTATTTATGTTCTTCTTGTTGCTTTTAGAACGGCTGAATTCTGTTTTAAAGATTCAAATGTTAATAAGGACCTATCATTCATACAAACCATCAATGGGTCAGTACCAAAATTAATCGATTCTTGGTTTAAAAATAAATATTTATAACAAAATAATATCCATATAATACGATTTATTATATACAATATATAATAGAAGTGGTATTTACAAAAATCAAATATATCTGACAGTAAAACACATTCTTATGGAATGCAAAAAATATCAGAAGCTAATATAAGATCATCGCCTACAAAATCAAGACATCCCAAAATTGTTAGAAAATAACAAATATTTCCACAATCCATAATATAAGTACATAAAGAACTAATTATTAAAAAAGCTTGTAGCTTTTAACCAGTGAATTGTTCCTCTAACTAAATGTATTGGTACAAGGTACCAGAAAATATTTAAAAAAAAAAAAAAAATTAGGTTATTTACAATATATACAATGTTCAATAAAATAATTCACTTTATGAATTCTTATTTGAGAAGATAAATATTCTAAAGAATTTTAAGTTCAGTTGTTACTTGATAAATCGCTAATGTTGTTAAAACTTTTCACTAAAAAATGAGGATATAAGGGTGCTCTGATACTGATAGCTTTGTTGATCTGGTAATGATGAAAAAATATCTTCTTTTTATTTTATCATAATAGAGAAGAATCGACTTATAATAATTACATAATTAGGGGCACAAAACTATCGTCAACGTAAGCTGTGTCGAGCGGTTTCAAGGAATCGACTTTGAATTATCGATTATCGAGTCCGATCGATGAAATCCAGAATTCACAATCCTATTAGACAAACCGAATAAAAGCTATAATTGTAGTCTTAAGGTGAAATTCCTCAGTCAGTATTAATTTGCAAAATTGAAATAAATAAATAGAATCCATGACCTGGAACTTACTTAAAATAGATAAAATTTCATACAAAAAGTACTAAAAGATTTTCTTTCAAGCGGTCAATATAGAGAGAAAATCACGCTAAAGAGCGATGAGAATTATATTAAATAAATATTAAAATGACTTAGAAATGTTCAAATGAAATTAGAAATTTCGAGTCATCCTAGTTATGCTTGATCCAGATAAATATGCTACAAGATACCTCAGGCAACTTTGATTTTGAGACTTTGAATAAAACTACTATTAGACTGGCCTAACATGTATATTTCGAAATAACTATTATTTTAATGTAAATAGTATTTTTATCAAGGCGGTATAGCTATTTGTATATATCATTAACATAGTAAAATAAGAACAAGAACACACCAAGGTCCAGATAAAAAAATCGAATTGCAATAGACAGGGAGCAATGTTATTAGGAAAAGAGTGATAATTTTATAAATAACATTAGGTAAAAATATACAGAATTAAAAAATCTGGATCAATTTTGATATTTAGGCTTCACTGACTCTCCAACACTATTTACAACAATTACAAGACTGGTTCGACAAATGGAAAATTGAACTCAATAACGACAAATCACAGCACATAACTTTTGCACTTCGACATAACACCTGCCCCATCGTTTACATTAATTCCAATTAAACAGACTGGCAGTGTTCAATACTTAGGCCTAATGTTCGACAGAAAAGATGACATGGGACCCACATGTGAAACAGAAACGCTCAAGTCTTAATAAAAGACTGAGACTATTATATCCAATTCTACATAAACGATCTAAATTGAAAATGACACAAAGACATATACTTGCTAATTAAAACCTATATGGGCGTACGCCTCAAAAATTTACGGAACAGCTAAAAAAACACACATCCAAAAAATACAGACTTTCCAGTCAAAAATTTTAAGACTCATTACACAATCACCTTCGTATGAGGTGTAGATTAAACAAATAAAGAGAAAAACAATTTTTTTTTTAAATTTCTTTATGAAATTAAAATTGACTAATATGAACTCAGTAGTATTATGAAATGAGCGTTTTAAGCAGCATCCTGCAATGTAAAGCATGCGGAAAATTGATTTGAAACCCGAATTAAAATTCTTCTGCAGGTAAGAAAAAACATCTTCAAAAATAATCGAAAAAAAATTCAAAATATTTGACGGATAATGTCAGATAGTACGAAAAGAAACACCGGCAACAATTTTGTGAACGCTGAAGGATTGCCATATCACAGGTATCTCCGAACTATGTCAGCCTCTTGTAAAGTACAAATCATTCTCCAGATATCCGAGAAGGAAAAAAATCAAGGAAAAACATGTTTTTTTTACAAGAACGGTATTCTGATACACATTTTTTTTTTTATAGGCAACACCTACGTCTCGGGGTTTCCACATCTCATTCTCGGCTCGATAGAACTACTTCTGAAGGCCGTTTTCATGCCAGTTTTTCAATGTTTGGTCCCTGTTTATCTATCTATAACTAGGTCGTTTGGATTCATATAAACAAGAGTTAAATTATTTGTTTTTTGTTCAACTCATTTTTAATTATAAATTCAAGTATTAAAAATATTGCCAATTTTTCTCACTTCATGCCGCTTAAAAAATTGTAGTAAAAAATAAAAAAAAAAAAAGCTATGTTACTTACTTCTAATGTAATAAGGAAAACGATTAATTATATAAAATTTAGGCATAGAATATTTAAACGAAACAAACGAGGAGAATAACCGTTGCTAGGTTACATAGACTTGCCAACAGATGTTTTAGCCTCGTTGCTAAGCAATATGTAGCTAATGAAATGGCAGCCAGTATATTTTGAGATAACCTAATGGTAATATCGTAAAAGTAGTAGTCTCAGTTTCGATAGTATTGATGTTGATTAAATAGTTATTCTGGTCTATTTATGTTGTTATGTGTGTGTGTAAATCTTTTTCTTCTTTTTTATGAATCTTTGTTTAAACCTAGAAAAATTTATAATATATATCAGTACTAGGGATAAAAAATACAATCTATATCTACTATTATATAAAAGGACAAGCCATTTTTCGTTTGTGATCACTAACCGCGAAAACAACTGAACCAATCTGAACTAAACGTTAACCACATCTCCATATTTCAAGGAAGGTTTAGCAATAATAAAATGTAAACATTTGCAATTATATTGCCATATAAAAAAGCGATAAATATATGGGTCTCAGTGAAATTTTAAAATAGACCGATAAGTGGCGAGCGCCTTTTCACGAGAGGTTACAAAGGTAAAGTGTTATATAGAGCTAGAAACTTATGATAAAATTTACTTATTTTCAATTCAATTGTTATTAAAAAGCTATAAATATATGGAGCGACATTTGGCCATTCTTTAAAAAAATTTGCAATGATAAAATTATTAAACCCAAATGTACCAAATTTTAGCTACAACATCTTCATAGTTCTAGAAAGGTGTATAATAATAAATTTTACAAGAATAATAATAATAATTAAAATGCATAGTCTTGAGTGCCAGAAACGAGGTTTGCTAAACTGTCATATACTTTTATGGTTAGAAATTAAAATTCAACCGGATGGATCGATGAAATTATTTCTGCCAAATTGGATGTCTAATTATGCTTTTAAGTACTCTTCAAAAACCTAACCAATGCAACTTTAATCAGGTTAAAAATTACTAAGGTAAAATATGCGTGTTATTATCATTAAAAAAATAATTCTAAATTCCATAGTTAAATACAAGATTTTTATCCATTACCAAAGATATTCAATTTAAATAATCTAAGTTCGTTATTTATGAGAGCGGGCAAATCCGCGAAGGGGTATGCTAGTTTATAATAAAAACGATAATAAGGCGATCATTTTCGTTAGTTTTTAAGGCATTGAGGCGGAGCTGTAACCTAAGATGTAACGTACCTAAAAAATGTCTTGCAACCATGAAGAACAAAAGATCCTAAGTTCAAACCAACAGGCGTAAGGTGGAATTAATTCCCCGCTTACTTACTCCCAGCGATGAAACCCCGTGTTGCCGAGACGGAAGTTATAAAATAAAAAAAATTCAAGGCATCCTGATAAGACATCAACGTTAACAGTGAAGATAAGTGCATGACTAAAACAACCTGTGATACAAAGTGTTCGTACAAGTCCTACTTAAGTAGGAATAGTAACAGCTGCTGAGAACATAATAAGGAGGAGATTATGCTCACTGTTTTTTGTTTTTTAAATTCAATCCCTTAAATATTCCTGTCAGAGGTTTTTGTTTAAGACAATCTAGTGAAGTACCGGCCCAAACTTCACGGTTCGGTGGGACAGCAGGTGGAAGACCATCTGTGCTAATGTAGGCAACGCACCACCTGTAACGCCATAATCTCAGCAACCGTAACGCCGCATGCGCAGAACCATAAAATGCCTCTGGTTAATCCTTTCTCTGTAACTAACGTAATATCACTAAAACGATTAAAATTACATTCGGTTTAGTGTCACTAGTAATTTATAGAATTTATTAAAACTAATTAGCTTTACATAACACTATATGTTGTTATAAATAAACGAATATACATATGCAGTCTTTCCGTACTTCGAGCCTGTGGAGTATTTCCGGAGTCGATTTAAAGTTTGAGAGAGGTTATCCTTGTTGAACAGATTCGCAACCAAGGATTCCAACTCGATAAATGTTCAACTTGGACTCCACATATAAGACCAAAACGACGAGAGACTGTTCGTCGTTTTCTAGTTCTTCAATATTTACTTGATAAACAAACAACGCTCTAAGATGCCGATTAAGACTCAATTAAGTAATTAGCCCCATTTGGACATACAGATAAATAGTTGAGAACTGGGCTACACTAAACCGTCTAATTCATTTCGAATCGAATTCTTACAATTCAAAATCCTTGGAAAAATGTTCCATATGTTGCTGATTTAGCCCAAACCAGATACCAATCCTTCCATAGTAAACTCCATAAGCATTCAGATCCACTCGTCTTTCAACTTTCTTCCCATTCTGTTCCTGACACGTTCTTTAAAGAAGATGGCCTCGGAACTTTCTCATATAAAACGTTTATAGAAGTACTACCAGCTTCACAGGTAATTGACATGTAAAAGTTGTAATCACATTTACCATAAGTATATATATATATAACACAGATTTTTTTTTTTTTTAATTCTTTAATTTATAGAAATTTACAACTGTATTAGAAAACACATCTAGAAAATACGCGGTATGCTATGCGATATATTGAAATGATTAAAAATTGTAGAGGAACTACTCATTGGTAGTAGGTAATCTAATGAATATCAACAAAAGAAGATCACGAGGCCTTCTTCTTTTCAGACACCTCAGAGGATTGCCAGGAATGGAATGGAAGATTAAGTTTATTATGAAAGAAGATGTATCTGGTTCGTGCAAAATCGGCGACATGTGGGATATTAAGGTCATGGTGACTTAGTCATTTGTGACAAAGTAAGGAGCATTGAGGTTTTTTCGAAGGATTTTGGATTGGAGTGATTTGATGCGGAAAGAATTCGACAGTTTGGTGGATCCCCATTACTCTTTACCGTATGTCCAAATAGGTCTGATAATCGTCAAATAGTTGGGTTCCTTATAGTGAATAGGAAGATCTGATTACGTTTGTCAAGTAAGTGTTATAGCAGTCCAAATCGACGTAGAGCTTCTTGTCTTTTTAATCTTGTATGAGGGTTCCAGGTAACTCTCTTGTCCACATATAATACAGATGTAAATTTAATAAATAGATATATAAAAAAGCAGTGGACAGGGTGATGTGAAGCCACAAAACATATTCAGTTTATGTTTTACCTAATGGATCACCTGAACCAACTGTGACTTGAATGTTTAATCCTGAGGATAGGAAACTATTATAACCGAAAGATGAAATGAAATGTAATACTGTATTTAAGGACTATAATGCCTAGAAATTTTATTATTCCCAACAAAATATTAATTCAGTCAGTAAAAAAAATATAAAAATTCTAAGCAACTTAAGTACCGAAATAAATATACCTATTTATTTTTGAGCAGTTTATATCGAGCAACGAATCCACGCCCCAAGACCAAGGTATTGGACCACGACGATCTCATCTGGTCCCCTAGACCAAGGAGTAGGGGACACATACCAAGAGGTCTCGACCTCCTCGGAAGGAGGCCCATCAAGAGTATGACATCACACGTCTTCATTTGTACGGCAGGTCGTTCGTCAACGTCATGGGGCGGCCGATTACCATCTCCTAGTTGGTTATTAATTATTAGCATCAGTAAAATTAATGGTAATACCCCTGTAGGATGCAGCGGCAGCTGGAGTCTTCACATCGCCGAGCGCGCTCTCTATAACATAGCCAGCCTCTATCTAAATTAGAATCGAGCTCTTAATGGTATCATCAGTTTCAGAATGGTAATCGCTAACTGATTCTAAAGGCTACAATCTTATATTAATCTGAGATTAACTGGGAGTAATTATTGATATCGGCTATTTATTTGAGTACGAATCATTAATTTGTGTTCGAATGCTGATATCTTTTTGTTTCAGCAGCGAGCATGCTGCTCAATGATGTTTTTTTTGTTTTCATTATATCCCTTGTCATATCTTCATGTGCTTGGTAATAAATGGATTTATAAATGTCAATTAGAATAAAACAATTTAAAATTTATATATATATTTTTTTAAATTATCTAATGATAGTTATAAGTTTATACAATACATATCACAAATAAATCTGTGAAAAACGATTACAATGACATGTGAATAGCTAAAAAAATACTCTTTAGTAGTCAAGGCGCAGCTTGAGAAGGCGAGGCTGTGAGTCCTAAAAAGCCGTACCAAAAACATTTTATTATTTTACACCTCACTAAATGTTTTTAATTTTCTAAATTCGGTTTCTTCAAACAAAAATTTAGTACTAAATGAATATTACAACCTATCACTTTATGATGGTGAGTCAACTATAGCAATTAAATAAAAGTTCTACATTAGAAGGCCCCTAGGCCATCTTCTTTTCAAACAACTTGAAGGCTTATCAGGAATCAAGTAGGAAGACTAGTGGATTCAAGTAGACATGGGTTAACTATGAAAGGAGATGATTTGGCTTAAATCAGCGACAAATGGAACATCTTCATGGGAAGATCTTCAAAGATCTTCATGAATAGGTTTATTTGTAACATAATAAAGAGCATTAAAGATTCTAGGAAGGAGTTTGTATTGTAAGGATTGGTTATGTGAAGAATTGGAAGGTTTAGTGGAGTCCCAAAAATCAACTACTTAAGTCCAAATATGTCTTATTACAGTCATGTAAATAAGTTTTTAATAATTTATTCGCAGCTTTGAAGGTCTCTCTAGTAAAAGTGGGAGTAGTCTGTAACAACGAGTTTCGTGTCGTTTAAGTCTTGTAAAAATTACAATTTTTTTTTTATTTATTACAAAATTAAATTTATATATCAGAGAGAGAGAATTTTTCGCAAAATCTAATTTTTACTTGAAAAACATATATAAATCTTTAGATATATGTTGATTTGACCAAGTACTAACTAAATGATCATGGTTGTGCCAATATAGAAGTCCCCACCTACTCGTTAAGTAAATGATTAATACATTTCGAGCATCCGACCGGAACTGCGGAATAAATAAATAAATACAAACAACGCCATCCAATTGAAATGATTAATTTATAGGCTGTTAGCGAACCGCCCATAAACGGAACTACGTGATTTGCAAACCATGGGCGGTATGGGCAGGGAGCCAGGTGGCAACTTAGGAATAAAGTTATTAGCAAAGAAGGTGTGGGCATAATTAAGTAGGATCAGAGATGCGAAGTTAAGGTGGGATATGAATTAAATTAGTTTTAAAATTTGGGACTAACCGAAAGATAGTTTTAGTTTCGACGACCAAACTTTATTGATAATTTATTTATTTATTATTTTTTTAATAAGAAACCTTTTACTATCTGTCTCATTTGAGGGCAATAAATAACATGGATGGTTATGCATTGATTAATGCAATTTATTCAATATAAACAAATGAAAATAAAATACCTCTACCTGTTCATTATATAAAATGAAATAAATTTTTTTAAAAAATGTATAGTAAAAAGAGAAACAAAAATTATTTTCAATATAAATTCTTTGGCAAATTATATTAATTTTCAAAGGTAGAAAAGAGTCCATCCAAAACAGTTTAGTTACACAAATCATAATAAGGATAGCTGAACCCAAAGATTAGTCAACATAACCAAGATCCGTCCACACTCTTTCCACCGCAGACATTTAAAATATACTAGCTAAAATACAATATTCTCGTTTTATTCAGAAGAAATTTTTTCCAAAAAAATAAAACAAAAACTAAATAAATAAACAGCTCCTTCAGGTGTATCGAGTTCCAGCAATCGTACTTACAAAATAATAGAACGGCTAGGAAAAGCCGAAGGCTCGATGAAAACACCACCAAACTTTGACCACACATCTCCCCTCTATCACATCCATCAAAACCCAAAGCACTAAATCAGCATTCGACGCAATCCTCCCATCTACGTCTCGGTCTACCCCCCGGATCTTTACCCGAGGTTTAAATCTGATTACTTTTTATTGGATTCGTTTACAATTTTTTTTTTTTTTTTAATATACATTTATTGAAATTTACTACTGTACAAAATATATACATCAAGTGTATGTATTGACAACGATTATAATAACATGTTGAAACTTGAAAAGTACTACTCATCAGTAGCACTTTATTAAAACTTCTACACTAGAAGGTCTCTAGGCCATCTTCGTTTCAGACGCCTCAGAGGATTATCAGGGATAGTAGTGGGAAGCAAGTTGAGAAACTAACGGATTGAGTGATTATGGAGCTTACTATGAAAGGATAGGTATCTGGTGTAGGCTAAATCAGCAACATATGGGACATCAAGATCTGTATGGATAAGTTTATTGGTTACAAAGTAAGGAGCATTGAGGATTTAGGATTGTAAGGATTGAATACGAGATAATTGGATGGTTTAGTGGAGCCCCAAAGCTCAACTCCGTACGTCCAAATAGGTCTAATCACAGTCATGTATATGAGTCTTTTGTAATTAATTGGGAGCTTTGAACGTTTGTCTAATAAATGTTGAAGTAGTCTGAAACGATCGTTTACAATTAAATTTAACGACTTTATATGCTCATTTTCAGATTAAAAAAAAAAAAAATTCATTTTTGGGGGAATAGTCAAAATCATATATGCAATATAGAATTTAGTACTATTATTATGCTTGTAGGGAAAGTAACACATAAACAAACGTGCGAGTTAGTGGCAGCTCTATCAGCGGTGCTGGAACGAATGGAAAAACGTGGCGATATAAATCCAGCTGAAAGGACAAAGAGGTAGAAGAGCTCGTGCTGCTTCCAATTGACCCTGCTTGAACTAATTGTAGTCCATTCTCGTTGGCCTTGGGCGTTGCCCTCGCTATGATGAAGCACGGTCCACCGATATCTCACAGTCTGATGAGCAAGGTTCCTCTGCAGTATGTACATAATGCATGAAGATATCTCTGCAAGTGTATCAGCCGATCTGGAGAGCCTAGGGGCTAACCAACTCGAAACTTCTTGAGTCAAGGGACGGGTTCCAGCTAAACACAACCCGGAATCGGGGGACTCTGTTAGGACTATAATTAAACTTTTTTTAATAGTTCTACTCCAAGTCACTTATAACGGCTGGCATAGAGTTCATAAGACATGTGCTAATTATGTAATTACAACAGTTAAAAACATGGTTTAAAATAACTTTCAACCATTCGTGAAGTAAATAGCTCTATTTTAAATAGAAAAGAGAAAGGAAAATAGAGTGAAACTGAAACTTGCGAATGTCATTTGACTATTTAAACTGTGATTATATTTATATCCTTTATTTTGTAAAAAAAAACAAAAAAAAAAACACAGGAAACAAAAGCCAGGTGGCCGGAAAACCTGATCCGAACCTAAAGTTCTACCTGCACGCAATCAATATAAAGCTATAAAAAACAAGTAACTAATAAAAAAATACAAGTAAAAATAAAAAACAGAAAACTAATAATTTTAAAATTCTTTTCTCAGTTATTCATCCACACATGCCTGTGACATCAAGCCGATGCGATCATGATACTGAATATCCCTTCTGACTCCCCTCGCATATTAAAATGCCAATAGCCCTAGACTTTTTTAAATATATATTTATATTTAAGTTCTGGAAATGACCAGATTAGATACTCAAGTCCTGAGTGCTTATAGTCCTGTCAATAAACACATTGTAGAGTGCATAAAATATGCGATTATGTTTGACTTCATAGCTTCGTTAGGACTAGTTTGAAGGTAAACATACACTAAAAGTTCCCGCACCTGGGAGGTGAGCTTATGGTGGGGGAGATGTAGAACGTCCCATTTTTGGGTTTTTCTATTATATATCGAAAACGGTGGACTCTAGAATAATGATTCAGATAAAAATTATTTTTTAAATAAAATTATCGATTTTCAATAACGTATATCTTAAAAACCGCTGGAATTTCAACAAATATGTATATAAACAAATTTATAAAAAATTTAATTAGCTTTAATTTTTATTTGTAACATATTTTACAAGAGTCTACCGTTTTCGAGATACAATAGAAAAACCCAAAAATAGGACCTTCTCCCCTCCCCCGCCTAAGATCATCCCCAAGGGCGGAGACTTTTAGAATGTTTACCTTCTAACTACTCCTAACGAAGCTATGATAACAAAAATAATCGCATATTTCAGAACTCATTGATTGGACTTCTAGGCATTACATTACATTATTACCTCCAATGGATTCACCATTAATGCAACTGAGAGAGAGAAGCGTTGGGATCTAGTAAAAGGCATTTAATTTTAATTTACTAAAATTACTACGACAAGTGTTTAATAATTAATACAAGAATAAAAATATATCTAAAATAATTGCTAATAATCTTTCATAAATATATAATTTTCTTTTATTAATCATCATATAAAGTCTGTTGCCTATACGAAGACGTAGGCCAAGTGGTATCATTTTTTTCAAATGAATTCCTAATTATTTATTTGATTTTTTTTTTTTTTTTTTTTTTTTTTTTAGAGAAATTTCAGGAAGTATCAAAAGAATTATATTATCCACCTATTTCGCTCTAGATGCATATGGCGCAGTTGTGGATAAAATAAGAGTACAAAAATAAATATTTTAAAGAACTTAGATTTAAAAGATCCAGATGTGATTTTACGTAAGTTGACAGTTTTTGTTTTGTTTCTTTAAATGTCTTAATAACGGCTTACATTTACGACAGACAGTTCCCAAAATGAGTCACTCCAGAACAAGGACTAGGCTGTAAGGACGCTGAACTGAGAGAGGCAGCTATTTAAAGAGACTCAGCGGAATCGTGACGTGAGGACTCGCCGAGGTGAAGGTTACTACGCGTTACGTAACGCGGCAGCAGGAGATTCGCTAATGATAACGTCCTCAGCTTCTGCTATCCGGAGTAACAGGTAGTAACGGAGGGTCAGGAGGTATTCGGTCTGAATCCCGAAGGATGTTACAGAAGAAGTCAGTTGGTAAGTACTTCAATAGAAAACCATCAGGACAACCTGAAGTTGTGTTAAAAAATTAATAAAATAAATAAACGAATAATAAGGAATATGAAATCGCAAAATGAATAAACCAATATTTTCCGATTACTACATTTACTAGACAAGCGTTCAAAGCTCCCAATAAATTACAAAAGACTAAGCTACATGACAGTAATTTGCAAATACGGAGATGAACTTTAAGGATCCAGAAACCCTTCAAATTCTTCTCGTATTCAATCCTTACAACCCAAAATCCTTCGTAAAATCCTCAATGCTCCTAATTATTTCAGAGCAAACTTATACATAAAGGTCTTAATGTTCCATATGCTGCAGATTTGCCCCAAACCAGATACCCATCCTTTTATAGTAAGCTCCATAATCACTCAAATCCGTTAGTTTCTCAACTTGTTTTCCACTCTATTCCTGATAATCCTCCGAGGCGCCTGAAAAGAAGATGGACAAGATACCACCTAATTTAAACTATTGAAGTGTTATTAGAGAGTAGTTCTTTACATTTATTGACATGCCATTGTAGTTATTCCCCTCAAATTTTCTAGCTGTAAATAATTTATGCAGTTCTAATTATCAATAAGTAGTTAAATAAAAAATAAAATAAATAAACATATATAAAATGGAAATTGATAAGGTTGGGTGTTCTTAATTAATTGATCCCTTATCAGGAATTCATCTAAAATGGTGAGCAATATAAATGAGTTGGATGTCATCATATACACAAATATTCAAAATTATGTATTCAAATTTTTACATTATGTTAATGAATAATATTTATTCATAGGAATATCTCACTTACTCCACAGCTGAGTCACTCATGTTTTCATTGGGAACTGACTTCCTTGTTCAAACTAAGTGATGATATCAGTTTGACGGATCTGTTGCTAGAGAGATTAGCGATGTAACCCGGAGAGGGCGAATAAACACGTTTTACGCCTATCGGAGGTTACCGGTACGCATCAAAGAGGGGCCGTTATGAAAAACAAAAAAATATATCAAACAGGATCAATAATCGATTTATTGTTATATCATGAGCCAGAGTAACCTAAAGCTATAAGTATCTAATCTTCTTTAATTTAGGATTGAGTTCTTCATTTTAAACCATTATAATCAAAAGTGTTATCAACCTCAAAGAATAAGCAAAAACAAAAAAAATCTCTAGTGACGGACAAATATATAGACGAATTATTGTTCTAGACAAAATGGCACCGTTCAAATTTCTTACGAAAAAAGGAATAGTCGACAATAACAATTACAAAAATATAAGCAGTGTTTGATTTTGTGGATGATTGATGACTGACTTGAGGAACGATTGACCAAGCAGTACTTAGATGGTCAAAGCTGGTATGAATCCGAAAAAAAATTCCTTTTCTTGAATGACCGTCGGAATTAAAGCACTAGGATTTGCCAAGTAATTAATTATTTCTTAATTTTAATTTTTATATACATAATCTACTTATAATTCAAAATAAATTAATTACGTAAATAAATGTTGTTCATATGTAAATTTTGTTCCATATTTTTTTTTTATAAGTATTTTTAACTCCCTCCTCGGCAATGGACAAATCGAACGAACAAGCGAATGTCTGCTATAGGTTTCAATTTAAATTGTTAAAGGTGGTATAAAGATTGAAAAATATTTGCAGTAAATTTATTAATTTCTAATTCTAACGTATTTATTAACGGAGTTTAAGAAAAAAATAAATATATAAGAAGTGTGAAAAGAGAAAAGACACTGGACACCCAAAATGATCAATGATGAGTCCTTAGGTGACTGGAGTGAAAGTTTTACCGCCGGCCATCACTGAGGGCAGGACATTCTTCGGTATCCTGGAGGACATGTGTTGTGGCTTCTTATATTGTCTTCTCAATGACTATTATACAATGGTTCCCAGGACTGTCCCTTGCGCAAACCCTCTTCATCCAAGGTGGTGTGGTCAGTCATTCTATTGTCCTTTTCTGATTGTCTACATAATGCAGGCAGAGGTGTTATTAAAATTAATTAAGGGAATCAATGATTGAAAGATTTGTCTTTATTTAAATTTTAATATTGCAAATGAAAAAAAATCCATTAACTTGGATGATCTTTTTTTTTTTAAAATAAATATTTTTCATTACGAGTTAATTCATTCAATAAAGAAACGAACATATTACACTACCAATCCTACCAGACAACCTTTCACAGATGTGAAAAAATCTCAGATAGCGATAACATAAACCATAAGAGAAGAAACGTAACAAGGAACAATAACTTCAAATCTAATTGGCTACTTCTATTTTACTGCTTCTATAGCTGTTACCCAAGGCGTGGCATTCACTTATACTCAATTTATATTCTGAACACAAGCCAACATCATAGTTTAAATATGAAAATGGCATCGCGTAAATTTCTTGTGATAAAATAAAAATTCATGCGGTGGATGATTGATGATGGATTGGAGGAGCAATGATTGACAAAGCAGTACTTTAGTGGTTGAAACGGCTACGAGCCCGAACAATTTCTAGTTATGATTAATATTATGTTAAATATATACAAAATTATATGCAAAAAATTTGTTCTTTTAAGAAACTAAACTTGGATTTGCTATTTATTTGAAAAACTGGTCAACAGAAAAAAAAATCTTCACTTGCTTGGAATATGATTCGTTCCATTTAACATGAATTCCCGAATAACTGCACGCATCTGTTGGAGTAAATTATTAATGAAATATTTTATTGGTATGTCGTAAAATCATACATAAATCAAAACGTAATATTAAACGTCTGAAACGCATAAACGTCTGAGGCATAGAAAAATATTTTTTCCTTAATATCTTCCGAAAATTCTATTTTATTTACAAATTTTATATATTTAGTTTATTTGAAACCGTTCACATTTCATTTTCTTTTAACAGTAAGAAGTTGTTAATTGGCATATTATATAAAAAGATTTTTTTTTTTTTTGTACGATCGTTAACCTTCATACACTGACACTAGGTTTTTAACTCCTGAACTAAGGATCTAGTCAAAAATAATAGTTTAAAAATTACAGCTAATGAAAAATGTGAAGATTGTATATTCATCATAAATAGCTTAAAACATCTGTTGTTAGACTGCCAAAGATACGATAATAGTCGAAAGAAATACCTAAAATACTATATAGTTCAAACAGATGAAAGTCTGTCTTTGGAAAATATTTTATACTACAATAGTCTAAAAAAGATAAATAACTTCTTCCTATTTCTTTTAAATGCTAGAAAAAGTAATTGATTTATTTCTTTTGAATTAAATAAATAAAATATTGGATTCTATTGCGATTGCTGCTACAAATTCTGTGACCCTAGACTATAGTTAATATCAGTTATTATAAATTGTAAAAATGTATGTTTTATCTTTATTTTATTTTATTTTTCTTTGTTTTTATATATCATTATAGCTTGTAAGAAAAAAAAAAATCTTTTGTTCGTATAAATTATTATTATATTAAAAAAATGTTTTTTCTGTTAGTATTAATTATATAAGATGTAAAACTCTTCTTCTTTTTGTATTTATTGTTTATTAACTATTATGTAATTATTATATTGGCTAACTCAATTGCCATAAAGTTAGTACTTTAAAGCAATCAATAAAAAAAAAACTAAAACTAAGGATCTAGTCTGGATCGGATAATTATTTATTCTGTTGGATACGTAATAAATAGCTGATAAACCAAAGATTGGCTCTGCGTTCGCGAAAACCTACAAGGGTAAATATAGCAACTATATAGTGAGTACCCTTTAATGAGGGGAAAGCCTAGTAAAAATCCAAACTAAAGTACTGTCTGTACCTTTGGCTTTACACTGCATGCATTGAATTAGTAAAGGTTTGTTTCATGCTTATGTATCTTCCTTAGAATATGTCACACAATGCTTCTTATTTGAAGTGTCAATACTTCTTCTGTTCAAAGCTTTTATAATTCTAAAATAAAACACAATCAGGAGAAAAGAAAAGAAAACATAAATATATCAAAAGCTCAGGCTTTAGTAACAATAAAATAAATCTACTTTTATTTAATAGAACACTCTGACTTGATGAAGCGTCGTTAAGATCATCTCTACATCGACTTCCTCTTTATAATTGAAAAATGAAATTTACAGCGGATGTGCTAGATTTCTTTGGTAACTGGAAGAGTACTATCCGTCAAAGACATGAACGACAGCAGAGCAGCCACAGGAAATGTCGTTGGCCCAGGTCCGGAGAGAGACAAATCAGCCGACAAAGGTGAACTAATAATACAACGGAACAAGCCTTCTGGAACAGCCATCAGGCCCTGGATCCAGGGCACTTAGTGGATCCACTAAACTCCATACTTTATGGATTCGGTTGGTCCAATAATGAGAGGATTTATTGGGCAGCTTCTCCTCCACTCAGCAGGAAGTCATTTATGATTTATAGCGGCTATTTCGGTACAGTTTTATGGAGCTATGTCGAAAAGAAGAGAATTATTGTTGATACAAACAATACATTATCAACATTCGAAGAAAATATCACTAAAAGTTTATATTTTTCAATAATTCTTTTAACGAATTATAATCATTTCAGCGGAATGATAGTATAATTGGAGTTGTACCGAAACTACCAACGTTTATCCCCCAGGAATCCTCCGAAGTAACCTATATACACAAAATAAGACCTAACACAATAAACACATTGTACAGAGCATGAAATATGCGATTATTTTTTACTTCAGGGCTTCGTTAGGAGTAGTTAGAAGATAAACATACTAAAATTCTCCGCCGCTGGGGTGTGAGCTAACGGTGGGAAGAAGGGAGAAGGTCCCATTTTTTGATTTTTCGATTATATCTCGAAAACGGTTGACTCTAGAAAAATATGTTAGTAATAAAAATTAAAACTAATCAAATTTCCTATAAAATTGATTATATTCATATTTGTTGAACATCAAACGGTTCTCGAGATATACGTAATTGAAAATCGATAATTTTCGAGAAAAACAAATTTTTTAATCTCACTTTATGTCAAAGGTTTAGTGCTGTAAAAAATTGATTTTGACATTTTTTTTTTAAAACGATTGTGGAAGGCACTGGAAGTACCTTTCTAATGTTTTTAGTTACTAGTTACACAAGCTAACTTCTAATTAAATCTACGGAATCGCCCATATGATTTTTTTTTTTAATTTTACAGATTCATTTATTATTATTATTATTTATTTATTATTATTATTATTATTTTTTTTTTTGGACTCATTGAAAAATCTACAAACCTATGAGACGAAGATACAACGTCTGAAAACTCTGTTATGAATGCATTACATGACTAACACAAGATATAAACATGGCAAAGGGTTTTTCTCAGTTGTTTTTACGTTTATCCTGTACTGTAATGTTTCCATTGTGAGAATTTTCCCACATTTTCTCTTTTCGCACCATGTGAATGTTCCTACATTTCAGCATGACATTGTAACACTAACAATATGACTCATAATCATTAAGCTGAGATCCGAGTAGGGTATATTAGAAAGCTTCACTAAGAAGATAATATATATATATATATAGATATAATATTATATATATATATAGAGAAATTGAGATTGATTTTTAAAAGTTTATATTAAAATGTTTAGGTAATCTGCCTCAAATGTGGGCCATGAGTAATATGGATGGATTTATGATACCATTCACACAATGTGTACGATAAGAAATAAATGAAGAAGAGGGAACAAAACAACAGAAAAAGAACTAAACACTATATGAATAATATAAAGAACTTTACAACAAAAATGATAAACTACACAATATATACAGTGAAATAAATAAAATATTAACAGTAATAAAAATAAAATTAAATAAAGGTTGAAAACACTATCATATTTTATTTACAACATACACTCATCCATGTAGAATTTTATAATAGATCTCTAAGGCAATTTTTAATTACTATGTACTTAAATTTAAATATCAGTTGATCAAACAATGGAATAGTGAATTTCTGATGATAAAAAACTTGTTACTTTTAACAGATATCATATGAACCAATTAGTATTTTGAATTTCATATCAAAATTTGTACTTGTTAAAGTACTTATAACTGAAATTTAATTTTCGTTTCATGATAAACTAGAAATATCACTATCAAAGATTTTGAAAAAAATTTATTCGTCTAAACGAACCTAATAATACTTGATTTATAAATTCCAGAGGTTTCCACTAGTTGTTATAACTTAGCCAGAGGTTGTCTCATGAGAGCCACGTTACGAATGATACTCAGGCTGTTCCCATAACCCCATTATTGGGTCATGCGCATTCACATTCATGAAATTATTATTCAGGAAAAAAATAAATAAACGGGATAGTTGCAAAAACATTGTGTTCTCTCATAACATTCTAGGTCGGTAAGTACTGTTTAACTGTAATTCTCAAGAATGTGATAGCATTATATTTCTCGATATGAATTAAATATACATAACATTTATTTTAAACAATAGGCTTTCGTTAGAAATGTGAATATCATAAAGAAAGAACAGAATCTAATTGTTACATTGTGGTATAATGAGGCTTTATTTATAATGTTTCAGATTTTATAATACAGAAATTAATAAAATATAAAAGGTAATAAGGAATCTAATGAACCAATCTGTACCAAATTTTAACCACATCATCTTCATAGTTCAATGAAGGTTTATCAATAACAAAATTTAAAGATTTTCAATTATATTGCCATAAAAAAAAAAACGATAAATATGTGGTGCGCAGTGAAGTTGGATAATAGACCGATAGGTGGCGAGTACCATTGGAGAGAGGTTACAAAGGTACGGTGTTATATAGAGCTAGAAATGTATGAAAACATTTACTTATTTTCAATTCAAATGTTACTAAAAAAGCTATAAATATGTGGATCCCAGTAGAAAAAAATAGACATCGCAGTGGTAATACTATTAAACCCAACAGTACCGAATTTTAACTACATTCTAGGAAGGTTTATAATAATAAATTTTACTATACTAGAAATAAATAAGATGTATAGTCTTGAGTGCCAGAAAAGAGGTTTGCCAAACTACCATATACTTTTATAGTTAGAAATTAAATTCCAACCAGATGAATCTTAAAAATATTTCTGCCTAATTGGATGTATAATTATGCTTTTACGTTCTCTTCAAACACCTGATCAATGCAATTTTAACCAGGTTAAAAATTACTGCCATGCGTGAAAATATCATTGAAGAAATAATGCTAAATTACATACTTCAATTTAAGATTTTTACCGATAAACAATTAAAATTCAATTATTAGTTAAAGTAATCTACGTTCTTTATTTATGAGAGCGGCGAAGCCGCGATGGGGTATGCTAGTTTTATAATAAAACGAGAAGCCATTATTTATAAGTGTTAATTGAATTACAAGAATCACAGATACGTGAAGTGAAGATAAATTCATATTAATACCACATTGGCCACAGTTAGGTAATGTTGTGGTGAGCATAAAAGAATTTCGCAAGGACTAATTTGAATGCAAGAGCATTCTGATAAAATTATTTAATTGTATCTCCGAGCTAACTGTAAAAACGTAAATATAAACGAGGGGGTAATGACTTCATTGTGGTATCCGCGGGATTAACTAAACGACTATTGCTGGAATAGCAATAAGCAAGCCAGCCCCTGAATAAGGTAGTTAGGAACCCCATAACGAGCACCTCACGAATCTGGTTCGGCCTAAAGCAGTCCTACGTGCCCCAACATCTCTTCCAGTACTCACCGCAAGGCACAGCTGAGGCATCTTCGTGTTTACACGATTTCTAACCTGTATTTATTTTCCTGTTCGAAACCTTCTTCAGGAATAATTCGTACCTAGAAACTAGCAAAAAGTAGGATACTATTCTAAAAATATATAAAATTAGGATAAAAGCCTAATTATTCCTCATTATAAAACAAAGGAAAGATCACAAGTCTGGAATCACTTGCTATTTCTCAGTCACAAAGGTCCTCAAAAGTTTTCCAGAAACATAAGAATTATGGAAGAAGATGATCAGGGATGCAGCCAAAGAAGAAATTCTTGAGTACGTGCCAACGTTTAGACCTGCCTTGCACGTCTTCTTCAGGGCTATAATGAACAAAGTACTGGATGTGACAAAAATAACAGGGATGGATAAAAAACAATATAAAAAAACCCGCATAGAAAAGATCAGATTCATAAATCAGGATACAAAGCAGCAAGGACAAGATGACAAAAAATAAATAAATAAAATAAAATTAAAATAAAATAAAGAAATAAACAAAATAAAATTTCTGTCCATTCGTCATCTGTTAATCGGTCTGTTATTTTTGTCACATCTAGTATTTGTTCATTATAGCCCTGAAGAATTTATTGCTAGACGTGGTGTTTCTCTTTGACTGCATCCCTGATCATTTTCTTCTCTATTCATCATAACAGTCAACTATACTTTTATCGTAAAAATTAGGATTTATTGGATTGTATAGAAATAAATTCAGGTTAATATATTTAAAATGCATCATTAGAAAACATTTGTATTGATAAAAATACGTCTCATTCCTCTCATAACATTATCAATAAAGTGTTGTCTACTCTGAATAAAATTTCGAATTCTCATTCTTAATCATACTTTCGTCAATAAATTTTTTATCGTTTAATAATTGATATAAGTCCTTAAAAAATGGTAGTTGGTAGGCTAGAGATTTGGAGGGAAGAGCGGTTAATGCAGAGATTATAACTAATTTCCAACAATTTACCGACCAAAATTCAACAAAATAAAATTATTTGAAAATAACATGTTTAAACGTGTGAGGAAAGAATTAACTTCAAGAAATGAAATACTGCAGAGGTGAGAAAGCATTTTTGTTTAAGAGAGGAACAATAAATATTGATACACACAAAATAAATTCTATTAAAAATAAACAGTTCATCATACAGAGGGGTAATTTAAAGAAAACAAGAAAATCTGCATTATTTTCCGTGGCCACTTCGTTAAGGTGAGATAAATGTTTTACAGAGTTCAAAAATGAAGTATTATTTAGAAACTCAGAAGTCTCATTTGTAAGATGATAAAAAGGAGAACAGATTTAATATTGACTGCAGATTTTTTCAAGTCCATTCTTAGTAACAAAGAAATTCGAAATTAGGCAACTCAAAATAAAATGTAGTTTCGAATTTCGTTACAACGAATGATAGATGACCAATCACATAATCTCAAATATATAGGTAATTGACAACATAATATAAATGAATGAATATTAACAGACAAAATATTCGAAACAACAAAATATCAATCACACTTCGATTTGAAAACGATCGATATTATTCCTCGATTATATCCACTGAGGCAGACATAGAAGAGTATAAGTCTACTTTAAGTGATTCAGGGCAGGCCGCAAGTACGTGAGCTGCTTTAGTCAACAGGTGGGGCATCTGTGTGCTCCGTCCACCGACCCCAGGACGTCCGAGAGGGCTTTCAGGAGCCGCCCTTGAACAATCCGAAGAGTCTGGTATTATCGGGTTTGGTATACCATTAGAGATGGGAGGATAAGACTTTTAATAGCTCATCAGAAATTAGTAGAAATTTAAAAAATGTAAAACAAAAATAAAAATTACAGCATTCAAACTATTTCCAATTCAAATCACTGAAAGTACATCGTTCTTAGAAGCGTTTAGAATTGCGTGAATGCGTTCACAGAATTAGAACAGTTCTAGGTAGGAATGCTGAGGCGCCAGTTGGTAATTAGAGGGGAAGTGTCACACTGGGACCGGGCTCTGAGTAAGCGGACCAATAATATCCACTCCAATCGGCCATCTAATCTCTGGGACCACAACGAGCTTTCTTCTACATCAAACTTCTACTTGCAATATATATTCTGACAAGGGGACGTTTTGAGTTGTAACTCACAGATTTGAATGCCGATTTTCATGTGGGTAGTAGGCACCTATAATAGTGCAAAACTAGAATTATAGCCGCCAATGAGCATTAAGAGCCGAGAAAATAAATAAAATATGAAAATCACGTTTTATTTTTTTTCTAACCTCTCAGTCAAGATAGAGAAATGATTCTATCACGTTTAATTGCAGTTATGTATGTTATTTGATATAAGAATACTTTTGTTATTCTCAAGGCACTACCCGGCTTTAGGGTGCTCATAAACTCCAAAAAAAATGACAAAATTCCAAGTAAAATTCCGCTGTAAATCAGTGGAAACTTTTTTTCATGAACAACTAACCTCAAATCTCGATTTAACGTACCATGAAACCCTTATATGTGACATTTTATCAAAATAAAAAAATATTGATTTTTAACCCCTTTCGAGGAGGTTAAACATTTGAACTTGAGATTTCATCAACTATTTTTTAAAGGTCATAACAACTGCTGTGTTCAACCGATTACAATAGTAATAGCATAGCGGGAAACCCTTATTGAAATATCTAAAGTTATAGCTGACCTCGGAGTTATTCATTCAGATCAGTTTCTATCCACTAAAATCTGGAGTAAACCTAATGTTATATGCAGGATAAAAAGCAGAATGTACCCTGATTCTTGCGATGATATTACTATTGTAATCGGTTAAACACAGCAGTGGTTCTGGCCTTTAGAGATTGACGATGAAATCTCAACTTCAAAAATTTAATCTCCTCGAAAAGGGTAAAAAATTAATTTTTTTTTTTTTGGTAAAATTTCACATACAAGGGTTTTATGGTGTGTTAAATCGAGATTTGAGATCAGTTGTTCATGAAAAAAGTTTCCACTGATTTATTGCGGAATTCCTTGAATTTTTGTTATTTTTTTGGAGTGTATGAGCACCCTAAAGCCAGGTAGTGTCTTGACAATAACGAAAGTATTTTTATTTAAAATAGAATGCATAACTGCAATTAAAAGTGAAAGAATCCTTTCTCTACCTTGACTTAGAACTGAGAAAAAAATAAAACGTGATTTTCATTTTTTTTTTCTCGGCTCCTAATGCCCATTGGCGGCTATAACTCTAGTTTTGCTCTATTATAGGTCCCTACTACCCACACAAAAATCTACATTCAAATCTGTGAGTTACAACTCCAAACGTCCCCTTGTGAGTAAAAAAATGAAACAAGAGAATAGAGAAAGTAATCTAGAACAGCGAGACAATAACAACCTCTTAGAAAAGAAAAGGAGATCGGAAAACTCATGTTATTTGCTCTATAGAACAATGATCAGACGTTTTATAAACATTAAAGATTCTTCCATAGGGTAGCTCTCCCCCTCAAGCCCCGAAAGGAAATCGGGTATTACAGGGCATCTGGCACCTCAAGGGGCCGTAAATCCGTAGCACGTGTTATTTTACGGCCGGTGGAAATGGTACCTCAGACAGAAAAACATAAAAACCGGCACGGGTGTTGGTCGGAAGTACGCAGTCCCGCTCTGTGGAACAGAGCACCATCGAAGCACAACTGTGGAACTCCTTCCTCTATGATGTATGCTAGGAGCACAGCTTTGTAATTATGGTACAGAATGCGGAGGATACGCATTGACGATTCAACTATACAAAGCTGTAAAAATAGCGTAATTATTTTGTCACAGATCATCCAAATTAGTCATTACTTTTAAAAGTACAGAAATAACTCATCCAAAGTACATAACATATACCAACATGATAGTTTACACTTATTCCAAATACTGATTTAGATAAAAACATAAAAAGTTTATACGTAAAAAGTAAAAGGAATGTGCTCCTTCAAGTTTTGATCTCCAAATCAATCTATCACTGACATAACCACCAACATCAATTAAAAGGTATTGTTGTATGTTTTTTTGTGTTTAAATGGCATATAGATTTCAATAGGCCCTTATGAAATAATTACTGATTATTACAAACATAGGTTCTAATATGGTGCTGTTCATATCTCGTCTTTTGAACAACAAATCTTTACTTAACTTAGCTAACAATATATAACTTGAAATTTGGGCTAGACGTATACAAAATACTTTCCGATCCCAATCCTGAGAAAAATATAAATTTTTTTTTTATTCATTGATATTTATTACTGTATGCAACATATATATCTAGTAAATTTGAGGTTAACGATTACAATAACATTTCCATAATTTGAAAAAAAAAAAATACAAAAAAAATATCCCATTAGCAGTACTTTAATAAACATTCCACGTTAGAAGGTCATCCTCTTTTCAGACGACTCAGAGGGTAATCTGAAATAGAGGTAGAAGCAAGTTGAGAGTCTAATACATTCGAGAGGTTATGGAGTTTGTCACAGAAAGACAGGTATCTGATTTGGGTCAATTCAACAACATATGGTGGCATTGAGATCATTATGGATAAGTTTATTTGTGACATAATTGAGGATTTTAGATTTTAAGGATTTAATATTATTAGATCTGAAAGGTTTAGTGGAGCCCCAAAGCTCAACAACGTATGTCCAACTATATCTAATTATTGTCATGTAAAATAATCTTTTGTAATTTATTAGAAGATTTGTAAGTTAGTCTAGTAAATTTTGGAGTAGTCTATTATGACAAACAGTTCCTTGTCGTTTTAGTCTTGTAGGTGGAACATAATTAAAGAATATTATTATAGAATATTAATGATGGAAGGCATTTATTTTATGAGATATCTTTAGATTTATTTTAATTCTCCAATTTCGACACCATTCTTGTAGGTTTGTGATATGAAATTGGAATGTTAGGAATGCAATAAAGGGGCTATTACTTACTGATAATAAACATGTATAATTAAACTCTTCCAAACAAAATTAACTCAATCCATTCATTTAATATTGTATAGGCATACTTTCTGTGTATTATACGAAGATTAAAATGACAATAGCTAAGAGATTTCTTAATTCAATTAATTATTTTTTGTTAATCACAGAAACATCAATTCCGCTC
Source organism: Euschistus heros (assembly GCA_003667255.2). NCBI lineage: Eukaryota > Metazoa > Arthropoda > Insecta > Hemiptera > Pentatomidae > Euschistus > Euschistus heros. The sequence goes on along the minus strand of RCWM02000106.1, from coordinate 1,325,427 downwards.
GTTCCGTAAATAGTAAGTCGAGAATATTAAGTGGTTAAATAAACAAATAATGTATTTTATCAATTAAATAAAATTGAAATATAAAAATCGAATACAAATATATGAACCAGCGACTGAGATAATCTAATAGGCTTCAGGCACCATCGGCGAGGATCAAAATTGTTTTTTTAGGACTGCTGACCCCAACTCTGGGCCACCCACAAGCTGTTGAGGTACGTGCCCGACCTGACAGCTACCGATCCACCACATCTTCCTCGTTAACTGGAATCCCATGCTACGATCTAGGAGGCACAGAAACTCTATAAAAAGGTATATGTTACGATAGCTGACGACAGAACTTGATGGAAGTAGAAAAATACTTTATCGTTGAGTCAGTGATGAGGCAAAGGTACTCCGAAGAGAAGAAAGTTGTTTCAGAGAATTTGCAGGGCCGGACGTGTTTTATACTAACATCTTCACAATTACATAACCGCATTCGATCTGTCCTCACACAGATTCTTACAATATATCTTCGCCATTCAGGGTTTTCCCACACATAAAAGTTTTAAAAATGTTTATGGATTTACAAAAGTAAAAAATATTAGCTAACACCTATGAGGGAAAATATATAGCCCAATAATTGTTGAGGATATATTGAGAAACCCGAACAGTAATTAATAAAATTAGCAACTATATGTTATTTCTTGAAGTATCGATTGGACTGTAATTGTTACATTGATAATTAATCCTCAAGATAAGCCGTGGCGGCTCAAAAATACATTTATTTGGAATTCTGTCATTACTGAATCCAACGACTTTACATGACCATTTTAAATGTAGCACTGCTGTTACAAGGACTAAACCAATCAGTTAAATATCCAGCAATTTCAGATAATAGTGTCTTCCAAAGTTTCTGTTATGTTCATTTTTTTTTTTTTTTTTTTTTTTTTTTTTTTTTTTTTTTTTTTTGGGAGGGGGCCAAATATTTTCGAAAAATTATGCGTGAACTGATTCAGTGTAACTAAGAGACTACGAAATAACATAGCATTTCCGGCTTCTACTAATGCAAAGTATAAATTTTACAAAAATATATTAATAGACAGTCTTAACGCTCCTTGTCTAGTCACAAATAAAATTATTGATTAAGACATTAATGTTCCATATGTGGCTAATTTAGCCCAAACCAGATATTAATTCTTTCATAGTAAACTCTATTACCATTAAAATCTACTAGTCTCTCAACTTGCTTCCGATTCTACTCCTTACAACCCTCCGAGGCGTCTGAAAAGAAAACGGCCTAATGACCTTCTCATATAGAACTTTTATTGAAGTTCTATCAGAAGGTTGTAGCTTCACAAGCAATTATAATGTTATTATGTATCTTCATATTTACTAGATGTATGGTTTTTTTGTTGTTTTTTATACAGGGTGTCCCGAATTTAAAAGGCAAAACTTCAGGAACTTATAGGGGACCGAAAAACTAAGACAAAAAGTCCTTTAGAGATTTGCTCGTTTTTGCTTAGTTTTAGAGAAAATCGCAAAAAAAAAAAAAAAAAAAAAAATGTTACAGGTAGCGATTATCACCATTTCAAAGTGCGTCAGGCCAGGCAGTGAGATATGTAAACACTTAATGTTATCCTTTACATTCTTTTATTTGTTTACATTTTTGGCTTCCTTCTAGGATTATAATTCCTAAATCAGTCTTCAGTCAGTTACTCAGATATTTTTATGTGAATTGCATCAGCCACAATGCCGCATACATATTCTAATGTTGAATACGCTGATATGATTTTTGTGTATGGTTTCCTGTATCGGTAATGCTTTAGAAGCGGTGCGGGAGAATGCGCGCCGATTTCCAAATAGAAGAGTGCCTAATCGATGAGTCTTTTCGTTAACTTTTAGATGATAATTTATTTCCATTAAACTTATATAGACCGATGAAGCTACCTTTACAAGAGGAGGAATTGTTAATCAAAGAAATTATCATGTATGGCTCTTGAAAATCCCAGAGCTATTAGAGAGAATAGGTTTCAGCATGAATTTGCTATTAACGTTTGGCTTCGAATTTGGAAAGGATTACTGGTGGGACCATATTTTTACCCGGAAGATTGAATGGTATCACATTTACACATTTTTTGGAGAACGGGTTTTCTAATTATTTAGATGACATTCCCTTACAACAGCGGATTAAAATGTGGTTCCAACTCGATAGATGTCCAGCTCATTATAGCAGAGTCGCTCGAGCTTGGCTGGATATAAATTATCCACAACGATGGATTGGACGTGGAGGAGTAGTATCTTGGCCACCCAGATCACCTGATATGACACCCATGGATTTCTTCGTATAGGGAACCTTGAAGCAGAAAGTTTATTCGGTGTCAATCAACTCAAGAGAGCAATTAAGAGACCGAATCATAGATGCAGTGCACCAAATATCATCAGAACAATGTTTAGCTGCAATTTATCAAAAGAGTGCTAGATGCAATGCTTGCATTGGTACAAGAGGACAGCATTTTGAGCAATATTTACATTAAAAAGAGCATAACATAAATATAAATGTAAATAAATAAGTATAAAAATGAAAACTTGTTTTGTTTCTTTTTTTTTTTTTTTGCAATTTTCTCTAAAACTAAGCAAAAACGAGCAAATCTCTAAAGGACTTTTTGTCTTAGTTTTTCGGTCCCCCATAAGTTCCTGAAGTTTTGCCATTTAAATTCGGGACACCCAGTATACAGTTGTAAATTTCAATAAATGGATCAATGAAAAAAAAAAAATACAATAGTCTAAGAACTATGGACTGGATACTCCCATATACTCAACTTCTGCATAATTTTCATTTATCTTTATGTTCCATATGTACTTATCCTTTCATAGTACACACCATAACCCTTCAAACCCATTAGTTTCTCAACTTGCTTCCTACTCCATTCCCGATAATACTCCGAGAAGAAGATGGTTAAAAAGAAGATGGCCTAGAGATGTACTGGATTAGAATTTTTATTGAATCACATGATTAGTGATGAGTGGTTCTTTTCAAGTTTTGACATGTTATTGTAATCGTTATCAGTTCATTTGCTTAATGTATAAATTTGTACAATTGTAAATTTCAATAAATTGATATATATTAAAAAAAAAAACTTTTAAAATTCTTTCTTTTTGTTTATTATAATATGAAAAAAGGCGTTTTTCGTATAATATAATAACAAACAAATTCTACGCCCACACCCTCCATCCACGTTTCTATATAATCTACAAAATTGTTATATTTTTGTAACAAATCTAATAATCGTATAGTCGATTTCTATCTTGAGTAATGTTCCGAAATGAATATCAGAGAATACCATCAGTCAGGATCCTTTTACTTAACAGAAACAATTCTTGATTACTAAAAGGCGATTCGTTAGGTTGAACATAAAGCACCAAACTGACTCACGCGAACTACCGGCACATCGGGATTACCCAGGACATGCGATGTTACTCACTCGGATTAAAGTAAGCTGACGTTTCGTGCACTGACGTCGGACATCATCAGGCTAATGTTCCTAGGGCGTATCCCGCCGGCTATAGTTACATATCAATCGCTCTGGATCATCAGGGGACCTAATGGATTAAAACATTAGCTAATGACACGTGGGAATTTTTATATTACAGGAAGTTTAATTCAATCCTGAATAATTGAAACTTTTTTGAACAGCTCTCTAATCCCCTGGATATTTCCTAAAACGATGGATTGCATATGCTAATGCAAGACAATAATGAAAGGGCTATGGAGGATCAAGATCTTGAGACATTGAGAGAGTTTTTTCACACAGAGAAAGTAAGCTTTATGTGGGACATTGAAAGGAATGGATTTCCATTAATGAGAACAGAAGCCCTATCTGCAGAAGTCGCTTATGTGTACCATTGTACCTTCGGAAGCACATCTCACATCGTAAAAGCTCAGGTTTACCAATAAGACTAAAAAAGAAAGCTGATTTCCGGATGTAGAGCTTTAATCAGTAGTAAAAACAATAAATGGATAAAAACAAATGCATACAGATAACGAATTAACATTGAAGAAAATATATAATAATCTGTAATTGAAAAGTTCATTCAACTTCGCATCATATCCTGTTTGATATAACATTAGCCTTGGGTAGTTTGTCATACATAACTAATGGTATATTAGAGTTTACGTACTATGAATTATCAAAGCTAAAACACAAAAGTGAATATGAATGCAAGAGGTGGATCTGTAGATTGTTGGTAAATATGACTAGATATCATTTTATAAACTTCCTGCCCTAGTTGGAGTACATAAGGAAGTTAAGCCCCAACAATCAACAATAAAATGACTAGATATATGACGCATCGGTTATACAAATTAGAAAATATAAGAGATGTTAAATAAATAAATCCTTATTTTCTAAATTTGTATGCAGTCTTTTCGGCTGAAACATAGATTATCATCATTAAGATAAAAACGATAGATCAGATAAACTAATAATCGTAAACTAGAGAATAAAAAAATAAAAATAAAGGAGGTAAGTTATGCAATGACACAACTAGTGAGTTTAATAAAAATAAAAGCGAATGACTATAATAAGTATAAGAATAAAAGAAAATTACATTAAGAATATTAGATATAAAAATAAAACTATATAGAAAAATACTGAAGTAAATCAAAACTATTATACATATATACCATAATTTATTATTTTTTCTAATTTGACAGATCCTTTAAATATCTTCGCTGTCATAAATAAATTAGTATATTCATTTAAGCTAAGTTTAAATTATAAATTTAATTTAATAACAAAATATTATATACTACTAAAAACTGTATGGTATAAAATAATATTTAAAAATAATAGTTTAAAAAACTAAAAAAACATGCTTTAGTAACAAACCGAACTAAACCTAACTTTAACAAAAAAATTGGTGAAAATTACGATGCAAGATTCCGTTACATACAGGTGAAGTTAATAAAAGCGAATGATTGTAATAGGTTATAAGTATAAGCAGAAAACAAAATTACATTAAGAATATGTATTAGATATAAAATAAATATATAATTATAAAAATAAATAAACTTAAATATTTATTTTTTTCTAATTCGACAGATCCTTCCAATATCTTCACAGTCATAAATAAATTTGTTTATTTACTAAAGCTAAGTTTGCATCTAATTATTATAAATTTAATTTAACTAATTATACAAATTTAATTTAATAACGAAATATATTACTATTATTACTACTATATTACTACAAATTATATGGAATAAGAAATATTTAAAAAATAGATAAAACTATTTGATATTTTAAACTAATGAGATTGCTAATTGCAAATTGGATCCTTGAGGACCAGTAGAGCAGAAACATGCTGAAACATTTTACAATGATGAATAATCGCCAGGTGTTCTGGGGTTAGGTCACGCCAAGTTCTAGTCAGGTACGTACACATTTTTATTCATCATAGACATAATTCAAAAAATTATATTGTATTTTTGCTGAAAGTATAATCAAGAAAATTCAAAAAACTATTACATAGGAATGTCCACTCATTTCAACCGGGAGAATTAGGTTGATTGGAAAGTTTAAAATAAAATAAATTAGTGATATATCGGTAAAAAAAAATTACAGGAATCCAAGACACGAATATACGAAATGGTACCCGATAACTAAATGGATCTTATGGAACATCCAGGTATTTCATGAGAAGATCAGACATCAGAGTACGGATGTTCGGTAAATATGATCGACCCAGATCTTGACAGCCACAGAACTCCGTGACCGTCCTTGCTTCTCTTCAGGCATCCGATTGCTTAACCTGCGGTTCTCCATTTCTCGCGGCTCATCCTTCTACGGCAACGAACCTCAACCCTCGAACTAGAATCTATAAGGAAACAGACACTGAGAGAAGATTGAGAAGAGCTATTCCAATTTGGTGTACTATGAAACAGATATTAAATATATAAAAAGGCTTAAGGAACCCAAAGACCGGACCGATACCGACACCAACCTTCTTTTAATCCACCCCAACACCCAAATCCTCAAGATATTCCATGACGTAATTCTTCATCTACGTCTCGGTCTACCCATCGCACGTTTACCAGACGGTTCAAAATGATTACTTTTTTAAGAATTAGGTCATTGCAAAATGTCCATTATAAACATTTTAACTCAAGCTAGGAGGAGATACTGTTGCGTGCAAGTCTCCCAGACGCCTAAAAGGCCTGTATTATTACTAGAGCCCGGATTCTCGTGCAATAGCATCTTTTTGTTGCAAGTTCGTAATCAGCCAGAGACAAATTATTTATACGAATTAGGACGTTTAGGCCAAATTTACCTTAGTTTAATATTGCACAAAATTGCACGTTTTGGGGGTTACTGCATAAAATTGCACATTCTGCAGTTTGAATGCATAAAATTGCACATTTTACAGTCTGAATGCATAAAATTGCACATTTTGCAGTTTGAATGCATAAAATTGCACATCCTGCAGTTTGAATACACAAAATTCCTGCATTCAAATCCTGAATGCACAACACTTTCGTGTTTTTGGAAAAGTAACAATTTTAAGAACAACTTTAGCTAGGGAACTCGGGTTCCCAACTTCAAAGAAATTTTGCCTCTCCCTCCTAACTTACGGATATTTTTAATAAGTACAACATAGTTATTAAATTAAGCCCTCTTTACTGTTAGTAAACATTTTCACTTTAATTTTACATTTTCACTTTATTTTTACTTTCAAAGCAAATTTATTCTTCTGCCTTCTTAACGGGAAATTAAATAAAGTTTAATCATTCCTAACATACATAGTTATACTCCTAATTAATATGTACATATAGCTTATGTATAACACGGACAAAGAGATATGCTATTTGTTTTTATTGTATTTTAGACAATGATTATTCAACTACTTCCTTACTAAGGACTGGGTCAATAAATTTTAAGATAAAAACAAATTTTTGAAAAGACTTGTATCTAGAGAATTATTTGTTCAACCTTTTTTATCATTTGCATTTTATTTTGCATGATTTTAAGTTTTATTGCACGATTTTGCACAATTTCAAGTTTTTATTGCACATTTCAGAATCTTTGTTGCACGAAAATCCGGGCTTTAATTAGTACAATATCATCAAATTCACTTATTGTTACTTCAATAACAGGTGTGAATCAAATCAGAGTCCGAGAAATAACAAGAATTATTGACTTTCAATAATTTTTTCTTGAATTTCATTTTTCCTAGATAATGTAGAACCTAGATATATAATCTGAAATAAATAATAAGTATATTTTTTAAGAAGTATGAAATTATTATAGAAATGATACATAATAAAAATATGACAACAAACTAAAAATATTAAATATAAATACTATTCCCTCTTTGATGCTCCGATAATTTATAAAATGATCTTCCACTTATTCCAACATCAAGATGTTTACTATTTGAAGATTGCATCAGCTGTTGACGACCACAGAATAAGGAAATATCTCGTAAGAGCCGACATCTCGACGTTGAAGGCGATGAGGATAAAGCAGGTGCCATTCGGTCTAGAGTTCTACTTTCACTGGGACCTTACCTTCTACGGCGAGTATACCAGTTCATCCCACGACAGAAAGCATCCCATTAAACGCAGCCTAGTATGCATACAAAACGAAGCAGACCATCTGAGCAATTGGATAAGAATCGCAATAAAGATGTAATCACATTCAATCATATCGGAATTATAAAAACAAACAAGACGTATGGAGCAAGATTATAGTCTTCTTCTAACCTGTTTGAACCATCGCAACTGCTCATTTTGCAACTAAGTATGCAAATCGAACAAAAAAACCGCATGAGCCGCAGAACGGTTAGGGGAAAAATTTCTGCATAATTGCTTTTTGGATGCAATATTTTGCAGAACAAATAGCTCAATCAGGTTTCAATTGCGAAATCTATTTCACCGATACACTTTGCAATAATACAGTGCAACAATATATATATTTGTTATTAATATGATCCTAAAAGGAAATCAGTTGGGCATTAAAATAAAATAAAATAATAATATTAGTGTAATTTGTTCCATTGGGGGGCTAAACGTCCTTATGTACTCCAACTAGGACAATGTTATCCAAAGGTTATCCTACAGGTTACCAACCTATTCTAGTCAAGGTGAGAAGTTCAAGATTCATTCCATCGATACGCCACAAAATAAATTTAACCCGACCAGGTGGAGTTTGAACCTAGGAACGTTTGAACCGATTCCCATAGAACCACAAATAGTGTAATTAGGTTAATCACTACAAATAAAGAAGATAATTAGGGTGTATGACAATTTAAAAAAACACAATAGAATAATAGAATTATGTTGTTGAAGTTCCGGCTTACAGTGCAAATTTTCATTAGAGCAATAAGAACACAAAAAGCAATAAATATATGACAGAGAACTTTAACAGAAATTATATTAAAAAATCAAGAAAGTATAGTATATACTATATAGTACTTAAGTACACGTATGAGGAGAAAAATAATTCAAGTTAAAACTCAAACATACTATTTGATTTTATACTATACATTCTTGTTTTAATCTAAACTTAGTATATTTCACGTAATAATTATGTTTTTTATTTATTTTCAATTCAAATCTGATTTATTCGTTTTCAAATTATTTTGGTTGCGTTCTTGTGAAGGGCTGATGAAGGCTAGTACTTTAAGCCGAAACTTCTAAATTGTAAATTGATATTTTTACTACAATTTTTTAAATGAATAAACAGCTCAAATACATTTTTTTTAGATATAGTTTAAAAAACTAAAAAAAAACACGCTTTATAGCAATCCGAACTAAACCTATTTTAGACAAAACTAATGATCTACAACAATTAGTATATAATATTTTTTGATTGGATTAACCATTTTTGTGTTATAGACTCTAAAGGTGGATACAGACTACTCTGACGTGACGTGGGCCCACGTCATAATGCGTGGGATATAAAATCTAACACACGGTTTTGGGCGGTTACGTTCATATTGAGCTGACGTGACGTGGGATCACGTGGGATGAGGCAATCTGACGCCACACGCCATCTGACGCGTGGGAAGAATATCAAACGTTTTAGATTTTCGTCAGATGTGGGAAGGCGTCAGAAGAGTCAGGTGGCTTCCCATGTGGAATAGTGTGATGTTTCGCCCTTATAAATTTGTTTGTACGTAGGTATGTAGCTTGAATATCAGTTAATCGGTAATCCCTGCACCCCCAAATTAAGAAATATATTTAGTGATCCTTCACCCATATAAAATTGTTTGTATGTAGGTATGTAAATCGAGGATCAAATTTTACGAAAATCGTTTGAATTTTAATCCCCCCCTCTCCCACTTCCATTAAAAAATAAAAATAAAAATCAATAAAGTGATGTTTCACGCTTATAAAATTATTGGTATGTAGGTATGTAACTTGAGTACGAAATTTTTCGAAAATCAGTTGAATTCTGACCGCTCTTCCGGCTCCCCCCCTTCAAAAAATAAAATAAATCAATACAGTGGTGTTTCACACTTATAAAATCATTGGTATATAGGCATGTAACTTTAATATCATTTTTTTCGAAAATCAGTTGAATTCCTCCTCCCCCCTGTCGCCACCCTCGGAAAAAAAAAAAAAAAAAAAAAAAAAAATTGTTTTACCCTTATAGAATTATCGGTATGTAACTTGAATATCAAATTAAACGGGTATAGAGATGAAGTTTACACATCAAGTCGACACGCTTTCCGTACGGAAAGCGCGGCCTCACATTTTGGCTCCACAAGTTTGACCTACACGCTTTCCTGTTTGAGGCTCTTTCCGTACGGAAAGCGTGTATGTGTAAAGGCACCTATTGATAGGAAAAAGTATCAATCAATATCAAATATAACCAGACATGATTATAACAGATCTAAATTAGGTTATAGTTTTTGTCATTCTGTAATAGCATTTAAACCGCTCTTCGTCTTCTATTAATTGAGGCATTAAATTTTGGAACTCCCCGAATTCGTCTCGCCCCATGTTGATAGGATGGACCCATTCTCTAGACGAGTTAATGGGTGCAAAGCAGACATTTCTTCTTCTTCTTCCAGCATGTCAAAAACACGGAATAAAGTCATGGTTGGACACATGACCAAAACTAACTTTTTGAGAAAGTTTGCTAATTTCGTTGATTTTTGACTATCGATTGTGGCTAAACGCTTAAATCAAATTCAGCTTAAGAGATGTCTTTAGACGCACAGTTTTATAAACTTCAATTCTGTGAATCACATTTTTCAATTTTAAGCATTTTTGTAAAATAGTAAATTGTAAAATACTATTAATGGATTCAAAAATTGTATACTTCTCTCAAGCATTACTGAATTTTTGTTACTTAAAAAGACCATTTTTATTTTTTTATTTTTTTAATATATATTTATATAAGAATGTCTCTGTATCTTTTTGGGAATGATGTTACTGATCAGCAATGATTACTGTAATATTAATCAGATAAGACATTTAATTAATGTGTTTCGAAGATTGCAATACATAATGATATGTATGGATAAATCACTGAGCATGCGTGGGAAACAAATGAAAGAAACGGTATAGATACTTTACAGATCAAGAATAATCGGAGCTAACTGGTCTATACTATTTAAAAGATTGACTACGCAATTCGGATAGTGGATATTAGCATGAGGAAATACTGCAATTTAGAAACAAATGACTTGCGTTATTAAAGTCGAGATACTTAGGAAAATAGTTTTGGTATATAATGACCCACTAAAATATTTATGACTGATCTCATTAAATTAATTTTAATGACCAGTTTTAAATCATAAAAGGTATCACAAACCGGACGGCAATCAAGTGTGAAGACAACGAGCGGACAATGGTTTCGTAATGAGTTTCTACTAAAATCTTGAGTAATTTCTGTGAATTTTCTCCGCAAAATAAATGTAAATAGCAGCTAAGAATACAAAAAAAAAAAAAATACAGTAAAAGGTTGTTTTTTCCAATAGGTACTGCTTAGTAGTAAAATAAGTGTAAAAATCACACTGAAAAGTGTACCAATTCGTAGCACAGTTACAGAAAAAAAAAATCAAAATCTTAATTAACTCTATAATAAGAGAAAAAAAAAACTAGTTAGTATATTAAAAACTTTCACAAATGACAGAAATTATCCTTTTTAGTTCTGAGAATAATTCACGACTCGAATATCTAGGCCAAGGCAGAGGAAATGCATTTTCTCGGTAAAAGCTGGCTTAACGTCAGCCGGAACATGCTCATATTATTTAGTCAATAATTAAAAAAAAAATTACATGACTATATTAGAATAGAAATCTCTCTCTCTCTCTCTCTCTCTCTCTCTCTATATATATATATATATATATATATATATATATATATATATATATATATAATATATATATACGTCAAGTTTTTAGCTATTGGTGTAAGAAGTTTACAGAGCATTAAATAAACTACCTGTATTCATATTTATAAAATATGTTTTGTTTTTTTTTAATTAAACATAACCGTTTAAACCCATAGCTATATAATTAACATATCATTTTTAGCTACTTTAAACATAAAGTGGTTTCTAGCTTTTATAAACTAAATATATATGAGATGTACAGCTTAGAACATTTAGACATCTAATGCCAGAAATGCTTCTGAAAACGGCAATAGTTTTTGTGAATAATAATAAATTATTAGTTGGTTTAACTTCTCAGTTTCATAGAGTTTAAAATAATAGCAATAATAAACTATGTCCGATGAATAAACCCAACCTCACAGTGATTCAATGAACTGAGTCAGAAATGAAATAATTCTGAAGCTGGAACGATTCATTAGACGAAATCAATAACCTAGCACGGAACAATGAGTGGCATTTGTCTATTCTATTTTCGGACATTGAAATGCTGAGCTCTTGTAAGAAGAATAAAAAAAAAAAAGAAGCATCACTTTAGGCACTGAGTAACATCAATTAAGACCGAAGAAAAGGTCTGAGTCACGGTTAAAGTCATCGCATTAACATCACCCATACAGCACACCTTATAACAGCTGTTTTTAAATAACATAAATATTAATTTCCTGTATACTAATGTACAATGAAAATAAAATAAATAAAAGTCAACTATTGAATAGCTATGTGTTTTTTTTTGTTTTTGTTTTTTTTATTTAGCGATTTTACATAAGTTAAAACAAAAAACCATCTTTAAAAAAAATAGATAAATAGCGTCCAAAAGAATTCTGAAAATTAAGTTTAATGATCGTATTCATCAGATTAGATTTTAAGACCTCTAGGGATTCTCGTGTAACCAAGTCTAAACCGAATGTAAAGTAAACCTATCCATCCTTACGTGGATAATGTTTCCGCAGCTTCTTCCTTCACCAAAACATTTCTTCACAATCTCTTTCTTTAATTTATACCATACATACATTCCATGAGTAACTAGATTTCGAGCTACCAATACATACACTGTCAGCCAAAATTTTAGGACCATGCTGTACCACAATTGGATATTTGAAGCCTAATATCTAAATATATTTACATATTTTCAACATTAAACATTTATATTCGATGTTAAATATATATGAAAGAACATACATATAAAAAGTTAAAAAATAATTTTATATACAAAGATATTAATTTTTTAATTTTCACGAATGTGGCTCAGAGTGATCTTAAACTATGGCATGCAAGGTTTACTTGTTGTTAATTGTATCATTATTATTGTATTGTTAATTGTATATTGTAATGACACTACTACTTTAAAACCTTTAAAATTCTATAGATTTTACCACCTCCTAATTCTTCAAAATTAATTAAAAGTTGTCTATAAACTTCATAATTGTAGGCTGTTATAATGAATAACGTTTGTTTTTTACTTTTATTTTAAATATTGTTTATGATTCTATACGTATTTCATTTTTTTTATGCACTTGATATTTTCAGAACACATTGCCATTATTATATAGGATTTAATTCTCAAAATAAGGAATATTTTTAACTTTTAAAATAATTAAGTAAAAAACTTAATTATTATTTTTGTATTATTATTTGATTACAGCTCAGCTTATGTTAAGTGAAAAATTTGAAATTTAGGATATATTCATTGGGGCATGGTTGGGTCTAATCCCTTCTGGCAGGTGTGCTTCGTATTCAACCTAGGAGGTCACCCATCCAAGTAGTTATCAAGCTTGAATACATAGCTAATTGAACTTGCCAAATCATCAATGCTTTCTTTTTTAATAAAAAATTATTTTAAAAAAAAATTTTTGAGTAAATTCTAACCATTCCCTTATAGTTTAAGGCAAAAAAAAAATAATAATAAAAAAAATAAAATAAAAAATAAAAATAAAAAATTGCAATATTATTTTCAACATCCATTATGAATATTATAAAGAGCATGTAGAAGATATTTTTATTATTATTATGGTTATATACTTGAATCAAGATCCCAGTGAGATCACAACATAAATCTAGCGATAATTCTAATTGAATAGGTTATGACCGCAATAACTCCAAATAGATGGCAACTATTACTAGGTATGGCATGGATAACTACGCATAAATATCAGATCAATAAAACAAAAACAATAATAATAAACAAGATTCCAAAGAGGTGAACTTAGGAGCCACCGGACGTGATATTTAAAGGTTAGTACAGCATAATCTCCAAGCTGTTTAGCGATAATCGGTTCACATTGTTACGCTAACCTACTTTACCGACTCCATAAACTCTAATGACTACAATTGACCTGAATAAAAAAAAACTGTAATGACAGTACAAAAGTTTCTCGGCCCATTCGTGGAAAGCAATGAACAGGAAAAAAAGGCGTAGACTGACAGCTCAAAGATCTTTTTAGATCATCTAATATCCATAAATATACTATAGGCAATAACTATACCATAGAAAATAAATCTATTAAAATAAATCTATCTGTTTTTTTCTATTAAACAATGAATTTTTCTTTGCTTTTAATCCAATGAAGAGTTTATTATGTTTAAAATGAAAATTTCCATTAAGGGATTATCATAATATTTTATTTGCACAAGTAACTGATTTGTATGCCAAATGAGTACATCATATTTTTTCGGTTTAAAAGTAAATTTCTCCATGAAATCGAAACAGATTCATTACTTTTAACATATAATTCGAAAGCTAATTGAATTAGCAAGTTTCTGTAATATTTGCAGTTTTGTGGATAGTTTTTTCGAAAAACGGTGAGCGTTGAAGTAATATAAGACATTGTAGCTTCCCTAAATAAGGTGAAGATCAAGCTGTTCTTTAGGCCCCAAGTTTGTAAAATTCAAGGTTACATTTATTCTGTTCTTATGGAAATTTAATGATAAATCCGAAAATGTGATTAAAGTTTGAAAAATATGGAGATATTACAGCTTTTATGGTAAAAAAACGTGGTAAAAAAGTCTTTGATTTATCGTATATCTGCAACTGATTGGAATAGAAAGGTAAGGTCTGCGGCATTTTTCTACATTTTTGATCTACTGTCACCCAATTGTTTTTTTACACTTAGAGGACTCACCCTGTATACACATAAAACCAGTTAACAATACAATCATTTGAGTGTTCATGACTATCCTTACCTCTATACTTCTACGAATACTTATCTTAATAGCCATATGATATTCTCAATAGTGTTTTTGAAAAACCAATACTCACCTAAAACAAAAATAAAAAAATTATTAATCATTATATAAAATAATATAATAAAATATATGACGATAGTTTATTTTCTACTCTCATGGCTACAATAGTAAAAATATATAATGTTCAATACATAAACAATATAAATGAAACTAAGGAAGAAATGTAATATGCAAATGATACAAGTTCGTTTAACTCAGCATAAATCTTACGATAGCAATAAACAAGACTTTTATAGGAACTTTAATAGTCCTCGATGATATAAAGCAATATATTTTTCAAAGGTTATGAACTTTGTTCGTAAAGGAGTCTCAAGAGTTAAAATAGATAAAAATAAAATAAATTAGAATAGAACATAATAGAAAAATAATTTTACTCTTGGACAAAGTCTCTCAAAAATGAAAAATAAATAAAGAAATGAAAAAAATCCTTCTGTTCGGACACATTAAAATGAAAAAAAAAAAATATAGGCAATCAATAATAATCAGTTAAGAAAGTGGGAGATACTTTGAGGAAGAGAAAGGCAAGCTTCTATGCCCATTTGAAAAGAATGAACAATGAAAGGCTGACAAAGAAAATATTAATGTTTTTTGACAAAAACCCCAAAACCCAAATTACATGGTTCAAAGAAGTCCAAGCAGACTCAGTGGAGATGGGTATTGGAGAGGAAGATGTAACAAACAGAGACCTGATGAGAAACAACATTCAACGCTTTGAGGGATTTGAAATGAAGATGAAAAGAACTGGAGGAGCAGGATGGACAGAGGACCGAAGGGAGCAACATAGACAGAGGATGAAGACATATTGGCAGAAGGGGAAGGAGGATGAAAGCAATAGAAGAAATGTACATTGTACAGTAGTTGTTTAACGCGGTCCCTAGACGGCCAAAATCGAAAAAAAAAAAAAATAATAATAATAATAATCGAAAACTCCATCATACCTTATGTTTTACAATTTAAATTATTTTATTAGTATAATTTTTGACAATAATTAAAAAAAAAAGAAAAAAAAAGCTACTAAATAAATAAATAAATGAAAAAAATAATTTTAGTAAATTTTGCCTTCATACTGTTCTGTTGATCAATTTCAACTACTCTCAGTAACCACATGTCATGTAGAATCCATTTAATCTATAAAAGTAAGGTGAATATAGTTTTCTATATTTAAGTATAGAAATATTTCAGATTTGTTCGAATTAAAAAGGTTTTTTCTTAAACGTGATTATTATAGATAATTTTCAATAAAAAAATTACTATTAAAAGCTATTAGAATTTTTATAGAACAAAAAATATTATATTCGAAATTTATTCAGGAATAATACTACTGCCCATTTTTACAGAAGCAATGCGTACTTCAAGAACTTGTGTACTGATGCTGAATAAAATATTAACTTAAGAAAGGAATCACTTTTTTTTTTTTTTTTTTTAAATCGTTTTTAAAGTAGAATAGCTAGAAATACAGATGTTACAAAGAAATCGGCAACATAAAGATTATCCCCCTAGTAAAGAAGACCATTGAACTTAGAAACACAATAAAAATACATAAACATAAACTAAAAAACATGATCTTGACTCAGTGTTATAGTCTTTCCGATAGAGATCATGCTCAATATATTTAAAATACCTAAGACCCGCACATATCCTCATCGAGGAAGTTGGTCAATGCAATTGCTGACATTTATTCCGAGTACTATTGGGTGTGACCTAGTTTTAACTACGCCGGCCTTTTCAACTTATATAATATTCAAAGCACCTTCACTCTGGCTTTAGATCTTATCTGCACGAGATGGACCGTTCAAACAAGGTTTCCAATTGTATTCCCTTACAACCATTCTCTAAAGGAAGTTTGTTTAAGATCTTTATTTGCTGACTTAATCAATAAAAAAAGAGAGTGAAAAAGAATAAGTTGAAATTTCAGTGGAGTACACACAAATGAAGTTAGTCCTTAATTTTTGAATCGGGAAAAATGTATTTACGATAAAAGCAATCTAATAATTGACGAGAAGTCCAAAATTTTAGATTCTTAGATTACGTTTGTATTAATTTATTACTATCTACAGATTACTTCAACATCTGATTTATAATACACAAGAATGTTAGCCCCAGAAATCGGGGAACTGTCTTCCCACGAATTCCTCTAATTTCGGGGGAATACGTACCGTTCAGAAATTTCGTTCCCACACTTGCTTAATTATTTCCGACTTTAACATACAGAAAAAAAAATATAGAATGAGAACAAAACGGAACTGGTTTTTGGTAGATGAGACAAACTTGAACAGGGGCTGATACAGACAGAGCTGATAACAAGACAGGCTTTTAGGAATTCCGACTATCGGAAACGACTTTATAATTTTTTTATTTGTGAGAACATTCAATTCATTAGAGGATACAATTCATTAGATAATTAATACTACGTTGAGAATAATACTAGAATAAAGAAGAGAGAGAAAGGAAGGAAAAATACGACTGTGTGATCAGTATTGTAAAAACCTTATTTATTCTTACATGGTATCGTGAATTCAAGTTAGGAAATATATACCTAAGAGACGACTACCACGGTATAAACACAAATAAAAAAAATAATAAAAATGTACCAAAATGATATGTATACTTGGATAGCTTAATTATTTGGCTGATTTTAGTAAAACTAATAGACAATATATTTTCAATGAACCACCAAAACATGATTTAAAAGAAGCTTTAAGCTCTGTAAAGTAAAATCTGCATACATTGCTCCACCAAATTTCAACAAAACTTACACAATTTAACTCGGTTACGTCTGTCTCAGCGCTATGAGCTATCAGACCCATTGGAATTCAGCAGCTTTAAGCTAATCAACCAATTACAATTCAATCCAAAATCTATCGTAAAATCATGATAATCGTTATTATATCATACATAAAGTATTCGTGGGAAACTTATACAAATCCCAAATGCAAGAAAGACTTAGTAACTCAGTGGATATGGTAATGGATTCCTAAATTTCAGGATCGATTCAGACAGAAGTAAATAATTAGTTACTCAGGTTTATTGATCAAAGAATTACATATTAGTCGGGAAGCCCTCATCGTGCATATCTGACCTCTGTAATGTGTTTACAGTTTAACAGGGAAAAAACTGGAGTTTAAGGGATTCTGCCAAACCGTTGGCCAAGAAATAGTACAATCGTACTAATGGTACTTTGATAACTAATAATAATAATATGCGTTAAATAATAATTTGCGTATCAATAATAGGGCTCTGACACAGCCTCCATTGGATTTCGACACTAGAAAAGAGGCTGAGAGCAATGGAGAGACAAGCATGGTTCCTTTAATTTATTTTTTCTCATTTTTGTTATTTCTTTATGCTATTATTTTTAAATTTATTTCATTTTATTTTATTTACTATATTTTGTACAATGTATAGTTAGTTTTTTTTAAGTCTATTTTTGCTTATTTATTATTATGTTATATGATTTATTTTATTTTAAAAATCTATTTTAAGACTAAATCGACAAAATCTCGTCGTTACAGACTACTTCTACATTTACTAGACAAACGATCAAAGCTCCCAATTCATGACAAAAGAATCATGTACATGACTGTGATTAGACCTATTTGGACATATGGAATTGAGCTTTGGGGCTCCACTAAACCATCCGATTCATCTCGTATCCAATCCTTACAATCCGAAATCCTTCGAAAAATTCTAAATGCCCCTTACTTTGTCACCAATAAACTTATCCATAAAGACCTTAATGTTCCAATGTTGCTGACTTACCCCAAACCAGATACCTATCCTTTCATCGTAAGTTCCATAACCACTCGAATCCATTAGTTTCTCAACTTGCTTCCCACTTTATTCCCGATAATCCTCCAAGGCGTCTATCTATTTTTATAGTACATATAGTATGAATGGATACATTGCCATTGAGAGAGGTAGCTCCTAATATAATTCAATAATATAATTTGATGTGATGTAATATATATATATATATATATATATATATATATATATATATATATATATATATATATATATATATATTAATATAATAAAAACAATAACTAATTTATATTAATACATATATATGACCTAAAACTAGTGTGAAGTATACTTCAAAAACAGCCTCTCACAGCACACCCACACGCTGGACTCCCACCGCCTGCTCATCACATGGCGACCAGGTTCCCATAAAATCCTCCTGACCTAAAGTCAACGGGGGTCGGCCCTTCATTGACACTTCACAGAACTTCTGTTAGGAGGTAGTTAGGGCCCATGATATATATTCACCACTTCATTGTCAAGAGGTCTTTTGTAAGGGTGGTCTCCCGCACTTCCACTTGTCAGAGATCTTAAGGCATTTTGAATTGTTTTCATGGCCAGTTAAACACCATGAGAAACCTCAATTCGATATAACTTCTAAATATTTTGTTTAAAAATATAAATGATATTCCACTAACCCCTGTTGAACAGATCCGCTACCTAGAAATCCACTTGGACAAACGTCTAACTTGGAATTTACGTACAAGACTAAAACGACAAGAAACTGCCCGTCGTTACAGACTACTTCAACATTTGCTAGACAAACGTTCAAAGCTCCCAATTAATTACTAAAGACTCATATACATGACTGCGATTAGACCTATTTGGACGTACGGAGCTTTGGGGCTCCACTAAACCATCCAATTCATCTCGTATTCAATCCTTATAATCCAAAATTCTTCGAAAAATCCTCAATGCTCCTTACTTTGTCACCAATAAACGTATCCATAAAGATCTTAATGTTCCATATGTTGCTGATTTAGCTTACACCAGATATCTATCCTTTCATAGTAAGCTCCATAACCACTCAAATCCGTTAGTTTCTCAACTTGCTTCCCACTCCATTCCTGATAATCCTCCGAAACGTCTGAAACGAAGATAGCCTAGAGACCTTCTAGTGTAGAATTTTTATTTCATTGCTACTGATAAGTAGTTCTTTTCAAGAGTTGACATGTTCTTGTAATAGCTGTCAATACATATACTTGATGTATTGTATATATTTTCTACAGTTGTAAATTTCAATAAATGTATAAATATATATATATTTATATGTTTAGTAAGGTTCTTGAGGTTCAGTCATATATGAAAGAAATCGTGTTAGTAGCGAATAATATTTTTTACGCTGGTATATATTGAGGTATGGGCTACAGCACTACGCCTGGTATGAGTCGCATATATGTTGTGTTGATCAACTTATATATCTTGCTTAGAATTGTAGTCCTTTTGAATATTCATTAAATTGTTTCTTTTTTTTACAGAACACTCTTTCTTCACATTTAATACTTCGTATAGGACACTTTCTCTCTTTACTGTTAACTGTTTCGGATCGAAGCTCTTTCGATGAGAAGATAACATTGTTGTATGGAAATTAGAGATCTCAACCCTATATACCCGTACAGTTTTTACTCTGTAGGTACTTGCTTCAGATCATTCAGGATCTAAAGATGTGAGACGCCCAAAATACATTCAGACTCTCCTTTCCGATAAAATTACCGTTAGTTTTTTTAAAAATTTATTAAAGGAATCTCATATAGATTCAGGTCATAATGTATGTAGGCAGTGGTCAATACAATAAGATTAATTATTAGTAAAAACATAACAAAAACCGATATAAAGAATAAACCTACATGTAAAAACTTGAACTAAAAAGTAAAATATAGTATTCCAATTATTTCAAAACAAAGAGCATTAGAGGTCAATCAACGAAATTATCGATACTTATATAGCTATTCACGATTCATTATTTATTTTTGGAGCTGGTGCCAGCCAAGAAAGACAGTTTAATCCTGCCTTTGCAACAAACTTTCTGCACTTCTTTTCAATTATCAGCTTCCTTTCGATTTTGGTTCTGCATCCAAAATTAACTGATCATAAATTGTGAATAGGTATACAAGTATAGATAATTACGATGATTACCCTTTAATACTCTTTGTTTTGAAGTAATTATCATAATTTTTTTTATTTCAAGTTTGTACATGTAGGTTTAATCAATTTTAGGTTAAATCAAGTTGATTAATTAAACTTTATATGGAACCATCTCTGAAGTATTACCTACCCCAATCAAACAAAGAATCACCAAAATGTTTTATAATTAAAAAAAAAAAAAGAGGGTCGAATTGAGAACCTCCTCTTTTTTTGAATTCGGTTAAAAATGGGGATGTGCTTAACTTAATTATCCATAACTACTGCATTGTAATAAATCTCAGAAACCACGAAATCCAATACAAAAAATTCGGCAAATGGAATTATAGTAATAGCCCGAAATCTTTTATCTTAAGGGCTCATACCCATCCTCCAATTGCTTTAAACAGAGCGTTTGAGGAATGGTATCCTCTAGTCCTGTTTTATTCTTCACATATGTGATAAGAGCTGGTTCAGGGGATATTAGACTAATACTGAATATTTACGGGGTATTTCTGTATTTTCTTTTAATTTACAGAGGTAAAAAAGATGTGATTATGTACATATATTTATCCTTATTAAAATTGAAATTAAATATGGCATATTTTAATAGGAACTGAATAATGAATTATTTAAAAAATTATTTATTTTTTTTATTTAAAAAAAAAATTTAACACCATGCATTACAGAGACATAACAACGCAATACACACTGAAACTTTAAATTAAATAAAATTAAAAACAACCTTTAAGTGAGGAGCAAAAAATTATTTTTCATAAAACAGGACACAGGGAAAAAAAAAAGAAACACTAAAAGCTTTCATCAGATGGCCATAAATTTCAGCCTCTTCCCCGGAGACCACATATCTCATCTCCAACAGCTGATGCCATCCCATATTCATCATCTGCATTTCAAATTGTTTTTTACTTCTTGAAAGATGTTCTTGAGTAGATTGGTTTAACTGAGTCTAATCACGTCAACTACCTGCTCTAGACGGGTTTGAGATCCGCCCGAATTGTTAAGTTTGTTTACAATCCGCTTAGGCCAAGAAACCCCTAACCCAGCTTCTATAAACCGGTTAACTTGTCTAAGAACGGTCCAGTTAGGGCTTCGTGCTGACCACATAACCTCGCCGGAGCAATTTGACGGCTAAGGAAAAGAAGGCGTCGATTTTCACAATTCGAATCGTAAAACGTTTATGGAGATACAATAAACAGCATAACTAGAAGGCTTTCAATAATTGAAAAATAAAATACAGACTATAAATACAAATAATTTCCTTGCCATTCACGAGTATCAAAAAAAAAAAAAAAAAAAAATTACCGTATGAAAACCTAAAAGCAAAATGGATCAATCATCTTTTAAAGGTATTAGATCAATAAAAAAAAGAAAAAAGGTAGAATTAATATACTTATAAACCAAATTTCTAAAATGCAAAAAGGAAAATGAAAATAGTTTCATATGTTTACCAGTCAAAAAAAAAAAAAAAAAATATTCTTCAACGTTACATCCGGATAATATGGACAATAAGGAAACCTAAATTTTCACTTATAATAATGGCATTTAGTACTATTGAATGGAAACAATTTTACAAAGTTATAGAGGAAAAAAACTTGCAAAATTAAAAGAAAAATGTATTTTATTTTTATTTTTTTAAATAGTGGATTTATCCCATTTTGAAAGTAAACGTCTCACTTAATCTGCCTGCAGAGTGAGACATGCATTAGTTATTAATCAGTTTTAAATAATTTTCTTTTTTTAAAATAATGTATTTTCCTAAAAATATTGACTTCAATCATTTTAATAATTACTTCTCGTGGTTTTAAAAATCAACTTTTTTTATATATACTGTATTTTTAAGCCCACAATCATTTCATCCCTAAACTGCTTCATTATTTCAATCACGTTTTTAATTTTTTATTTATAACTCATTGAAAAGCCAATCGTACCACTTTTGTAATAAACAAGAAATAAGAAACTTAAAAAAAAACAACAGCTGAGCTTTGGGGCTCCACTAAACCATCCAATTCATCTCGCATCCAATCCTTACAATCCAAAATCCTTCGAAAAATCCTCAATGCACCTTACTTTGTCACCAATAAACTTATCCATAAAGATCTTAATGTTCCACATGTTGCAGATTTAGCCCAAACCAGATATCAATCCTTTCATAGTAAGCTCCATAACCACTCAAATCCTCTAATTTATTAACTTGCTTCCCACACCATTCCTGATAATCCTCCGAGGCGTTTGAAAAGAAGATGGTCCAGAGACCTTCTAGTGTAGAATTTTTATTAAAGTGCTACTGATGAGTAGTACTTTTCAAATTTTGTCACATTATTGTAATAGTTAACAGCACATTAACTTGATGTATAAATATTGTACAGTTGTAAATTTCAATAAATTGTTATTAAAAAAAAAATTTTTTTTAAGAGCAATTGATTTTTAAAATGTATCGATATCGAGGATCGATTTTTTTATATATGTTTCTTTATATTAATATATAAAAGACATGTTTTTGTGTAGTTTTTAAATTATGATAGCAAAGTGTAGATTTTCTACGGAAAATGTTTCGTAGAGATTCTCCAATCCGAAATGATTACATTAGCTGTAATCTGTTATTTTTGTTATGCTATGTTTTAAATGCTTTAAGAAGTAAGAAGAAAGACAGAGAAAAGTGCAAAACTGTCGGATAATATTTCCTTTGTTTACATATAAACAGCCCAAAGGTCTTATGCGATTGCCTTCTGTTTTCTAGAGGGATTTATCATAAACTTAGTTACGACTCTTACATACATTATTTTTGTTGTTTTTACATGTTTTTTCGAAAAACAAACATATTTATCTCCATGACGGACTTTATGATCCATTGAGAAGTGACATGTAGGTTAAGCGGTATACCGCGCAATATAATATCCCCCAACCCAATCGGAAACTTGAGGACAGAGGCTGGGAAACTGTACTAGCTACTGACCACAGGAATCCCTCGCGTTATCTTCACGCTGGGAAACTAAAACCATTTCCTCTCTAGCACAACCTCTTACACAACCTCATCACCTAATCAGGTCTATTTTAGGGTTCTTTATCTATGTACTGGACCTCTCATACGAAAATATCTCAACGCTAAACGAAATATAAAGAGATGGAATAAAAAAGTGGAAGCAAAAAAAAAATATATATAATTAAGAAGATCTGTTTAGGTTGATAAACTGTTTCTTTCGAGGAAAAAGTTCATCGAATGAAGCAATTTTTGATGATTCATCGCCAACTTGGCCTGTTGACAACTTTTCGAATCGTTAATGACCGTCAGTTAGTCATTGGGAAAACACAAGAATCCGACATAATTCCCCAAAGTCATGAAGTATTTTAATAAATCCCACTTTTGCCAACAGTAATAATAATAAGAAAAGGCTTAGCGAACCCAAAGGTTCGTTGCTGAAGCCAACTAACATTGCTGGCATGTGCTGGCCACGCAATTCCTTTCACTTTCACACAATCCTTTCATCGAAAACATGAGTCCTTTTGTAGAAATATTGAATACCTATTTTTGGGATTCATTTGCAATCAAGACATGCACATATTATATGTCAGGACGCTCCTACATCAAGTACACTAATTGTATACATGTCATTCTGGATTTTATATCCATCAGAGTTCTACATTGTACATAGCATAAATAACTAAACTAGTGTTTCCCAAATTAGACTTAAAGATCATACGAAATCAAGAAAAAATTGCAAAGACATTAATAAGAAATAGTTATAAAATACAAAGAGATATTATCTAAATGGTTGGATACAAACGCTCTTACGTTGCTTTTTAGCTGCTGAATAAGTGTTAAAAAACTATTTTATTTTTAAATTCTATCTTACAGGTCAATTGCCATTACTATTAATGTCAATACATTAAATCGGTTTTTTTAAAAGTCTTCAAATTACGGAAAGCCGAAAAGGCCACATATACAGGGTGTTCGGAAGATCGTTGGCCAAAGAGGTATCAGGGGTAGGGAGGTTCATTTTGAACCTATTTAAGGTCACTTACCTATGTACATAAGTCCTACGGGTTTTTTTTTTTAATGAAATTTTTTTAAATATTTATGCCTTTTAACTTCGTTTTTTACTGATATATCAACGCTTTTTTTTTTTTTGCTGTAATTACTAATACATTTTCCATGTAAAATAAAACGATTTTATGAAAAAAAAAACAAATACAAAAAAAAAAAAAAAAAACGGGAGATCGTTAAATCTTGTTAAAGGCAAAAAATAAAAATTAAGAACTTCAATTGATTAGAGAAGTTTTTATAATAATTTATATTTGGCTGTTGCGCATACTTTTTTCTTTTCTTTTTTGAACCTAAACTTGAAGTTCTTAATTTTTTTGCCTTTAAAAAGATTTAACGATTTCTCGTTTTTTTTGTTTTTGTTTTTTTTGTATTTGTTTTTTGAATCAAATTTTTGTTATTTTACATGGACAATATATTAGTAATTACAGCAAAAAAAAAATGGCGTTGATATATCAGTAAACAAAGAAATTATAAGGCATAAATGTTTAGCCATTATTGTAAAAAAAAAATCATTAAAAAAAACCGTAAGACTTTGTATTGACCTTAAATAGGTTCAAAACGAACCTCCCTACCCGAGATACCTGTTTGGCCAAATATCTTCCAAACACCCTGTATATAACAGAGCTACAAATATGGATGCATATCCATCTGAAAAGATACATATTATAGAGTAAAACTTTAGGGAAAAAAACAAAACAAAGAAAACCCCTACACAACCAAATAGATCATATGATTGGTAACAATACTAGTAACGATAAAAAATATCTACCATGTGAAGAGTGATAGTGAAATAATAATATAAGCCAGATAATATAAATAATAACATACAGTTTAGTAATAATATTTAAAAAAAATTAAAATAACAAAGATGTACAGTGGAATCAAATAAAATCACTCATGACAGTAATAAAATATTTTATTTTTCTAACATGTGGAATATTTCTCACTTATAGCAATTAGATATTCAGCCTTCCAGATATAATAGTTCGTTTGTGTTCGTATCTTGGTAGAGTTTTCATATGGTTTAATTTGATTAATTTCTTATAAAATGTATAAAACATTGCAACTTTAATTCCTAAATGTAACCGAATCCCAAATATATAAACATAACCTGATTATGAAATTCGTTTATAAAACAATGATTATATAAGGTATATTTCTTTTATTTACTTTTTGTACTTATGTGTACTTCCTTCATATAGGCTCCTCATTTAATAACATTCATTAAACCTTCACAAATGTTCTTTAATATCTTATACCATTTCAGATATTTACTATATACAGTATATATACTGAGATAGTTACCTGCAGTTATACATCACACAACTAATATTCCACAAAGAAAATGGCAAACCGACTCTTGTTACATAATATTGTAAATTCTTGTCGCCTCGTGGCTTACCCATAACCACAATGATTCCAAAAGCTATTTTGCAAAACATGAACATGAATCACCACGACAGAAAGTCGTTCGTTGAATCGTACACGTCATGAAGAAATATGTCCCTTCTCCTTTAAACTGCAGAACAATACGGTATTTCTTTTGACTGAAAAGTGACGATTTATGTTTTTTTGTGAAAGGTTTAAGAGGTGTACCGTCACCTACTTCAAATCTCTCCGGATCCAGTGAAATATTTAGGGCTATAATAACGAAAATATTTTGCTTACATATATATTGTTTTAAACTGCATATTTCTATTATTGTAATTTTAATCTGTTTATATATTTGTATTTTTTTTTTTATCCGAAATAAACAAATGTTAATACTTGATACAGAAGCGAGGTCGTCCAGGTAGCGGACCAACGACCACCACATCGCCAACATATATCACTCGAACAATCGAAACCATTGCCTTTTAAGACGTCCCCTAAGTACCGAGGAAGAATACCTACCGCGGGAATAAACATTTACATAAATCCCGAACCATTGTGGCAAGATTCGCCATAGCTGGGCACCTGGGGAAGGAATGAACATGATGCATAAATAAGACTCAATGCAACGCATCTTGCAATGTCATAACTGTCCGATTAGAGTACCATTCTCAACCATAAAAGAAAACAATTATAAAGGTGATACTTCTTAGGTGCGTCTTGGTATATAATACTGAATATATAAAAATAATAATATAATTATACTCAGATAATTATTAAAGTCATAAAAAAATTACTTTTAATTAAATTTTTTTTTTCAATAGAAAGGTCGAGCTCTGTACAATGAGTGGCTACTTCATATCTGCATAAATATAATTACATTTTATAGAAATAATATATATTTCATATCAATCTATTCGCAATTTATGTATTATATCTAGGAACAATAGATCTATGTTACAGATAATATACAATCAAAAGGTGATGCCGATTTTTTTCGCTAGTGGTAAATATAAATGTACAGGAAAATGATGGATCGGTCATTAAAAGGGAATGAGAAAATAAACTAAATAACTATCTGAGAAATTTTTAATAAGAAAAAATTGATTAGTTACTATTAGTTACTTAATGGATTTTATCTCTAAGAAGACGATATAAACTGCCTATATCAATTCATTTAATTGATTGTAACATAATTAATTATATAATAAATAAAATTATAATAAAATATATATATAATACAATCCCCAAAAATGGGACCTTCTCGTCTCCCCCATACCGTTAGCTCACCCCCCCCCCCCACAGGGGTGGGTACTTTTAGTATATCTTCTGACTATTCCTAATGAAGCTATGAAGTCAAAAATAATCGCATATTTCATGCACTCTACACACCTCATTTCAGCACTAATTGACTGACTGGACTAAGTTACTTTATCAGGGTTTCTTTACATTTGAATAATCTTGCAAGAACGAATTAACTCTTGTATATACTTATAAATATGAATATAAAAATGCTAAATATTAAATAAAATTCTTAGGAATTATTTCAATGGTTGGACTGGACGACAAAATTATGTCTATTCCCTTTGCTGACCGCAAATACCACAAACGAAAAGGAAAACATTCTCAGAAAAATTTTCAAAGCAAGAATTTTAATTAATGTAATTTTTCTTAGTATTTACGTTATAAGGAATGATCGGAAATCCCACCGATGACGCTTACAGTTACGCATAATTTTCGAAACCACCAACATTTAGAACGTTCTTAACTTGGCAATAATCTATTATAAAAAAGCATAGAATTTTATAGAAAAAGTTCTCTGTTTAGTTTAATCTACTATTTTTTAGCTTAGATAAAATTAGTTATGGTACATGAATTTTTTATTTATATCAAAAACTATTAGTTTTAGTTTAAAAATTTCATTTTTTTTCTAGAGTATTTCTTGCCTTACATTAATCAATATAATGTTTTTAAAATTTGTGAATGATTAACATTCCAGTCTAGTCTTCAGATCAACAAAATACCAGTTAATGTTGCTGATGATTCATCAACTCCTGAGTTATTTTATCAAATTTTAATTTTAATTCGGCATTCGGCCGAATGACTACGTCGTACTGATATAGTACGAGTGACTATATCAGAATGATGATAGTCACTCTATCTCTATAGTGATGGTGCTAAAAGTTGTTCCTGATAATAATTAATAAATAAAAGGATTAAATAAAATGGCTTAGCGAACCCAAAGGTTCGATGCTGACACTACGAATCTCCTGACCATACACCTCTTTCTACCCCACCAAAATCCATACCTCCCATTATATGTCGGTCTAACTTCGGACGTTTATCTGATGGCTAAAAACTGGTTACTTTTTTTTTAATCAGTTCTTTAATAAAACCAGATAATAATTTAGGGAAAAAAATATAAAAAATGAATATGATATTGAAAACTAAATACAGTTTATTAAAAATGAAAATTAATATAA
Organism: Euschistus heros; assembly: GCA_003667255.2. Taxonomy (NCBI): domain Eukaryota; kingdom Metazoa; phylum Arthropoda; class Insecta; order Hemiptera; family Pentatomidae; genus Euschistus; species Euschistus heros. The sequence continues at coordinate 1,296,961 of RCWM02000106.1, read as the reverse complement.
AATGCGATTAAGGATTCATAAATTTATTATAAAATAATAAAAAAAAATATGAAATATACTAATTATAAAATACAAGTTAATGTTGAATGAATTACAAGCTTAATGTTAATACAGGTTACTATAAATGAAAGTTTTGTAACTACCCCTAACGAAGCCCTAATGTCAAAAATTATCGCATATTTCATGAATTCTACAATATGTTTATAGACTGGACTAACTGGAAAATACAAATTAAATATTTTATAAAATTACTAATTTTTATCTGAAACTCTTCCACTGGAGAGGGGCTTTTGCAATTTACGTTACAACTAATAGACTAAACTCAATTTATGGAATATGTCTACCCTAAGAAATGTTAATCAAATAAAAGTCAAAATAATAATAATAATTTATGTAATATGATAGATCATTCCTACATTATTACAAGGAAGACAAAATAAAGGTTATTTATACAGTCCACACCTAATGCATCAATAGCAATATAAACAAAAGAAGCATTAAGCAAAGCACCGCGAAATTAGTTCCCTAAAAACAAAAGATGGATGTAGAGCGGGAGATAACATGGAGGAAATAATAATAACTAATTAAGAGAATAGATAGATGCGTCACGACCGAAAGGGATAGGGCCACTGAGAGGCAATAGTTCCGAGCTATCGTAATTAACTATTTAAGGGAAACAGTTAGTGAGAGCAGTCCAGCAGTCCAGCAGTCCAGCAGTCCAGCAGTCCAGCAGTCCAGCAGTCCGGCAGCTCTGCCCCCTGCGGTCTAACTTATGTCGGGGCCTCGCTGCCCACCCCGGAGCTGTCAACACGCTTCTATCGGGGCCTTGTATCGCTAACAGGAGTTATGTGGCATTCTTCATTTCTACAATCCCAAACATAACATTCAAGATGTATGATATTATGATGAATAAATTTAGAAGATTATATAATAATTTAAAAGCCTTAAATATCATTAACAAAAGCTTCTCCAGCATATTATAATTAAGCAGCTTGTCAATTGGAGATAAAATATCTCATGTTAACAGGTTAAACTATTTAAGTGATCTTAATAGTGTCCATAACCAAATATCTAGTAGCTTCGTATATATATCGTAGTTTTGGTACAAAAATTGTTGTTTAGAGAAAAATAAATTGAAAGTCAGTAAATGTTTCAAAAATGATATATTACGGAATAGCCACATAACATCCGTCCATTTTAGGAAAAAAAAATAAGGTATTTGGTAAAACCCATAACCCAAAATTCACAAAATTACACCTCCCACCATATTCGCAGATGCTACAGATTATATATATGTATATGCATTTATATTATATACTATATTAAAACGATGTAAATGGATTATGAATAATAAATAAATGGAAAAGAACCACTAACAATACAATATCAAAAAATTAAATAAATGAAGTAAAAACAATAATAATAGTAAAAAAGAAAAATTAAATTGAATTTAAAATTAAAAATAGATCATACTCTACATACTAAATCCCCTAACTGAGCCTATCCTTTCACTTAGAGAGAGACAAACCAGATCCAAATAGATCCCGATGCTGCTCTTTCAGATGTGCAAATTGTTGAGAACCCGAAACTTCAAGAGATTTGAGTATAGTTATTACTTCAGAAATTTCTGGATTTATAATATTTCAGTAATAATTTTAAAAGATTTTATATATATATATATATATATATATATATATATATATATATATATATATATATATATATATATATATATAAATCAAGCCTTATCCTTCCAATTCAATCAACAAGTTGAGATATTCTTTTAAATCTAAATCATGGTAAGAAGCCATCTTGGATTATCATTGTTTGTTTTTTTAAAATTACTATACCAGAAATTCAATGGTATGACAGGTGTAAAAGCAGGTTAAGTAATATCATTTAGAACACTCACTGTAAAAAGTTCATAACTTATTGAAATTAATTAACTTTTTTTTTACATAGAGGCTTATATTTAAATATAGAAATAAGATCGAACATTCCATGAAGCAACAGTACAAGTATTCAATTATAATAAATAAACAAGTCGCGGTTATTAATACAAGCACTTCTAACGGACCCGCCCAACGACATTACGTAACATGGAGGAATATGACAGCGTTGCCGCAACGGCAATATTCCATAGCGGAACCATTGGCCTTAGCACAACTATATCTGTCCTCCAAGGACGATGTCCTTCTTGGAGCTAATTCCTCCGGGTGTTCCTTGAGCTCCTTGCACCAGTTCTCCTATTTCAATTACGTCCGCAATGGAACCTCGTCGAACGCAAACGAAACATGAACTGCGAGGTATAAATTTGACCAGTTCGTTTACTATGTGCCTGTCTAATGCTCATCAGACTAGGACTTAAAACTAGGGATGGGACATCGAAAGAAAGCATCGATGTTTTTATGTACATATAATGTTAAGGCTGAAAAGGCCATCTTAACTAACTTTAGATATACTAGTTAAAAAACTATAAATATATTAGTTAATTAAGTGCAAAAAAACATCTTTTAAAACATCGATGTTTCATAATACGTTGGATGCCTAATGTTATAGTTACCTTTTAAATAATTTATGTAACTTAAATGAGTGTTTAACGTATTGTTAGAAAACATCGATGCTTACCTATTACTCTATGCATCAAGTAAAACAAAAACATCGATATTTCTCATATTTACTTTAAGTAGGATAATGAGGTTAAAATTACATGAAAACATTCATGTTTCGGTTTTACTAGATACAAAAAATAATTATGACAAACATCGATGTTTTATTATTATTTATTAAACCTACATTTTACTAATGTAAGTTATTTATAGTTCTATCTAACATTTATCGTCCAATCAAACTTGAAACTTCGATGTTTTTGTATAGGTCTAAATGTTAACCTCATAATTTTAATTAAAATAAATATTAGAAACATCGATGTTTTCTAAAGATTTGTTAAATAATTATTTAACTAAGGTAAGTTATTCAACTTAAATGTAAAAACCTTTTGTAAAAGGTAACCCTAACATTAAGCCTCCAATCCAAACATGAATCATATGTTTTCAGACAAGTTTAAAAGTTAATTATGCATATATTCCAAATATGAATCGTTTATTGGTTACCCAGAATCTAGCCTGAAATACTCATAAAAATCATCTATTTTGTCATTTTCACTAATCAGTGATTGAATGATAAACTAAAAAATTTTTTTATATTAGAATTATAAATAATTTTTTATTGTTTAATTTTTTTTTTTTAGTTTCAAACATTGTATAATGCGGAAGAGAAAAGGTTTCTGTCGAGCCCTTGTAGTTAGAGACCAATGGAATACTTCAATACAAGATTAAAGCCAACGACCCCATATAAAAACAGTTAAAACTGTAGAAAAGAATCATAAATTAATTTTAAAAAAAAATGAATAAAAAAAAAAACAAAAAAAAACAACCTCTCATTGGATTTACAGTTAATTTTGACAATTAAATTTCTTTATTATACTTTAATGTTTCTTTCATTAATATCAGTCATGCCATTAAACTTTTATGTCCATCCTTTAGATACTCTTCGTGCTGTTTTCAATTATTTCCCATCGCATCAATGATTTATAAAATATACTTCATCCGTTAGCTATATTGTAAATACATCGTAATGAAATACACAAATCAGCTATAAGACATTATAGGGAAAAGTAATTAATTAATTAAGAGAAAAGGTAATTATTCATTCGATGGGAATTGTTCTAGTAACCAATCCTGATGAACAAAAAATATATTGTCAGTAAAAGTTGCTGAAAATTATGTCGGTTAATACTGATGTGAAAATTATATTGAACGTTGATATAAAGATATATGCAGTATATATTGACATATGTTCGTTGATATTGATAGATCAAGGATTAAATTTGAATCCGATGAGCCCTTGAGGTACGCATTATGACATAGAAGGATCAATACAATCAGGATTGATGAATTATTGGCCACTTCTTTTAGATTTTTTTTTTTATTTGAAGACTAGTTTAGATTTTTAAACATTCATCGTCAGTTTTAAAAACATTCAAAACATTACCACTTTGCTACTAAGATTAAATATATTTATATATTTTTTTTTAATCTAAGAGCTTCTAAAAGACATCAGGACCAGAGCAAGAATAAATAGTGCTTTAGCTTTTCTCTGTGACCGGAAGGTTTTTCTTCCCCTAATGAAAACAAATTTAAAATGGAACAAAAACACAAATATTTTCAATAATCTTATTTTAAATTTGTTTCTATAAGGAACAGAAAAACTAACTCGTTTTAGGGAAAACCTAAAGAACAACCCATTTACCAAACTGCGAAACTTTCCCTTTCGTCTCTTTACAATCAGTTTTCTCTAGGTCCTGATATCCTCTGAGGTCCTGTCAGAAGCCCTTTTCATTTTGCCTTCTTATGTGAGTATTAACATGTTTGATTTCTTGTCTCACATTAAAAAAACGTAATAAACAGTCAAACCTGAAAAAGTAGAATATCTTGGTGACTGGATTTGCATACCACATAAAGAGGTATTCTATTTGTGCAGGTCATCAAGGTTGCATCTACCACTAAAAGAGGTTTTCAAATTTAGGGTATTCACATGCCCGAAATCTCTTTATTTTTCAATGTCCTTCTGAGCTCTCGTGTTCAATTTTCTTTTCATCAGATCAGAGTGTAGAAGCAATAGGTTATAGTGGAATATTAATGTTTTTAAGGTTTACACTATGGGGAGCAATTGAAAAAAAAAAAAAAAAACCTTAACGTTTTCTTAGTAGATATATGCAGTGAATTCCACTTATAGAGTTGTTTTTTTTTTTGTTTTTTTTCCTCTCATTTATTGATATTTACAACTGTACAAAATAATATACAACAAGCAAATATGTTTACAGTGAATACAATGGCATGTAAATAACTTGTGAAGAACTACCCACTAGTAGCACTTCAATAAAATCTACACTAAAAGGTCTCTAGGCCTTCTTTTCAGACGCCTCGGATGATTATCAGAGATGGAGGAGGAAGCAAGTTGGGAGACTAGTGGATTGGAGTGGTTATGGAGCTTACAATGGAAGGATAGGTATCTGGTTTGGGCTAAATCAGAAAAATATGGAACATAAAGATCTTTATGGATAAGTCTATTGGTCACAAAGTAAGGAGCATTGAGAATTTTTCGAAGGATTTTGGATTGTAAGGATTGGATAAGAGATGAATTAGATGGTTTAGTAGAGCCCCAAAGCTCAATTGGGAGCTTTGAACGTTTGTCTAGTAAATATTGAAGTAGTCTGTAACGACGGGCAGTTTCTTGTCGTTTTAGTCTTGTATGTGGATCCCAAGTGAGACGTTTGTCCAAATGGAGTCACAGGTAGCGGATTTGTTCAACAGGGATTAGAGGAATATCATTAAAGGATACCGTAGGACAGGATGTCGTAGGTTTACGACGGAGGGTAAAGGTTATTTGATGGGATTTATTTGGATTTATTTTATTACTTATAGAGATAAATACAAAAACTGTTCCATTTACAGAGGCAATTTCCACAAAAATTGATTCCACTTATAGAAATGAAAGAGTTTAAGGGAGGAATAAGTTTTGTACCAAATATAATGGTATTCCACTTATCCAGGTTCGACTGTATATAATCTATGTAGCCAAGTGCTGATGTTTTGTATTTCTGCATGTTTATAGATCTGATGATGAATGTTTAACGTTAGAAACTGGCAAAGAATTCATCAATCCTAATAGTATAATGTTTAGAATGTTTAGCTAAAAGACTGATTACTCCTTAAGGTTTTAGAATGCAATTGTTTTTATTTTTGCTTTGTTTTTTAGGAAATATAGGAAGCTTTCTTTTGTTAAAGTATTCACAATGTCGTTATCATTTATGAAAGGCTTTCATAATCACGCATGACTGTTCCCATGACGGGCTTAAAATTCAAACAAAGGCACAATCAGAAGTAGATTCGGATACACAGGAGATAATAACCATATTGAATGAAAACGATTCGATTTGAATCCTATTATGTCCGGTCGTATTCAATGAATGTACTACAGGGGAGAAATGTGCTCAGCAACCCTGCCGGCAGATAAATACTAAGCGACCACGCGGCCTTGACAGCCGACTTCTTCGTGACGTGAATCGGGAAACCGGGAGAGCATGTCCCCTCGGGAGGTCTGGGGAGGGTAAACTCAGAGTGTGCGACTCCTGTCTAGGAATACAAACAGAACAACATAGCTGGAACTGTTTATAACTATAACATATTTACGTTTTATGAAAAAAATAAATAAATAAGAATCAAAGAAACAGGAAGATTGAAACCAAGCAAATAAACTAAAATAGCACCAACCGACGTGTCTTCGCCCGCTCTTATGAGGGAATAAATTAAATAATTTTAACTAATAATTGAAGTTTCATATGTTTATCGATAAAAATATTCAAGTATTCAACTAAGCATTATTTCTTGGGCGATGTTTTCACACATAGCAGTAATTTTTAACCTGGTTAAAAATGAATAGATTAGGTGGTTGAAGATTACATAAAAGCATAAGTTGACATCCAATTTTTAATTTCAATGTATGAGTTGGTAATCCAGATATACAAAGACTATCAAGAAACTCTTGCCGAGAAATTGGATTTTAATTTCTAACCTCAAAAGTTTATGACAGTGTGGCATCCCTCGTTTCTACCACTTGAAACAGTACTTTTAAATTATTATTATTTTAGTAAACTTTAGTATTGGAAACCTTCCTAGAATTGTGAAGAAGATGCAGTTAAAATTTGGTTTAGATTCATCCCATAGGTTTAACATTGACAACTTTTGTCGAGTGGCGTACCTTTGTAACCGTGTAATATAATCAACAATGCACCTTTGTAACCTCTCTTAAATAGCGCGCGCAACCTATGGGTCGAATTTCAAACTTCACTGCTCACCGAAAATTTATTGCTTCTTATTGACAATTTAATTAAAAATCAGCAAATTTTACTATTGCTAAACCTTCCTTGAACTATGAAGATTGTGTACTTAAAATTTGGTACAGATTGGTTCATTGGTTTAGATATAATAATATAGATTCAAAAAACATAGTAGAAGGTTTCTGTTTTTGACACCAAAGTAAAGATCGAACAATTTCATTTATGCAAAGTTTAAAAACGAACTGAACGAAATTACGAACTCCGATAAACAGAAGTTGGTGATCAGTTCTTAAAGATAAAATTGTCGAAACAATTACACACCATGACTAAAATCACACTTCAGAGTTAATACGGTACTGTAAAAATACATAAAAATCACAAAACTTCAAATCACAAAAAGTTCAATAAATAAAATAAAAATAGTAATGAAGATGGATGTCCCGAAACGTGTAGTTGTACATTTGTGAAGAAATAGGAGTTATGCCATTTAAATAAAATAAGTTGCATTAACCTCCTTCAACAAATATTTAAATTAAAAAAAAAAACAATAATAAATCAAAATGAAATCTGAGTTGAAGAGATTAAAATATAACAATGAAACTAACAGCCGACCTTGCCCCCAGGATGTTGCGTGTACTAAATTTTGTGCCTTGAGCGATTAGTTCGGCGTTCCTTTCTATTATTCTAGAAAATATTAAAGCTTTTTTATTATTTAATTTTCTTTCATTATTTCAATGATAATCACATTAATATATGTTAATTGATCATAATTATTATCGTCTCTTAACACCGAATATATATTTATAGTTAATTTCAGTTTATTCAGACTTTTTTTTTTAGAGAATTAAAGGGTTCAGGGTACAGTATTACATCACAAATTCCTTAAGAATAAAATTAAAATTGATTAGTATATTTTTATTATTTGCAATTAGTTCATCAAATCCGAAAATAAAATTATGATTAAATATGATAATGATCTTGAAGTAATATTTTTCATTGCATTAAAAATAAATAAATAAATGAAAACCGATTTTGAACAACTCTTGAAGTTTCGTTGCCTCCTTTGAATATGTGAACTTAAAAGGAGAGGTTTTAAATTGTAACACATAGATTTGAATGCCGATTTTTGTGTGGGTAGTAGGGACCTATCACAGTGCAAAACTAGTTATAGCCGCCAATGAGCATTGGGAGCCGAGGAAAAAAAAATTAAAACCATTATGAAAATCACGTTTGATTTTTTTTCTCAGCTCTCAGTCAAGATAGGGAAATATTTTTTCCCCGTAAGGTTGTAGTTTTGTATGCTATATCGTTACCACAACAAAAACCTAATAAGTAATTTCTTTAATAATATTATCAGGTTCTGGTATAAACATGAAATCCTACATTAATTTACGGACAAAGGGTTTTGGTTGTTCATTGTTTTTGCTCATTGGCCCACACAAAAATCGGCATTCAAATTAATTGAGCTAAAAGCCTAAAACGTCTCCTTGTTAGATATATTTGCGTAGATAATATATTTTTAGAAAAAAAAAATGGCTATGAAATTTCCATCTCAAGATAAAAAAAATTATAATAATAATATTATCAACAAAATAAATAAATAAAATAAAATAAATAACAAAAAATGAAAATGACACTATTATTTGTGATTCTATTCTAGCAAAACTCTCAACTAAAATACCAAAAATTATACTGTTCAAAAAATCGATAATCGACACATCTCTAAAAACAAAATTATATCGATCGAATTAACAATGATGATATAAATATAGATCCCTTATTATATATATAAGCTATCTAAAATTTAGTGTAAAAACTTTTTTGTATTTATTTATACAAAACCACCGATCTCGATACAAAGACCTCACACTGGGTCTAATCAGCCAAATCTAAACAAAAGAAGCACTAAATAGATTTTTCTTCAAGCGAAAAAAAAAATAAAACAAAACACTTAACCTTGCCGCATCCGTTAAAGTGTTGATGTTTTTTCTTCTGTTTGATTACGCCCAATCGGGGCAAAGAACAATGGAGAGCAAATGAACACGGTCCAGCAGAACCGTGTCAGATTCGCAACCTTGGTTCTTACCTCCATTACCCGGGCATCATCCTTCAAGGAAACTGAAAAGCGTTTAAATTCGGCAAAAATCACCCTCTCTCGTAATAAATCCATAAATAAGTGAAATGTGAAAGTAAAACTGAAAAGCGATTTTTTTTTTCTTATCTCCATTTTAACAGAATTATTCCGAATGACCGATCTATAGAGATCGCTTTCACGGTGAAGTTTCTCTGAAAACACCACTCAGGACTGGACGACCAGCAATCCTTGAAACAGATTTATTACAAACAATTTACATAGAGATTTCATAACCTCAAACAAACAATTTATTAAAATCGGAAGTTCTCGCGTATCTACACCTCTTAGACATCACTTTCTCACGTTTTAATGAGTTCCGAATTTGAAACGGAAGTGACAGGTTAACATTATGTAAGTACAACAGCTAGGCACTAGTCGCTAAATAACTTCCTTTTCCACGGAAGGTGAGAAATATTTAATGGTTAGGTCACAAACTTACGGATAATACAGTGCTGTTCAATGTATGGGAAATGTTTTGTTGAGAGTATTTTTTTTTTTTTTTTTTAATATATCCAAAATAAGATTATCGAAGTTCATTTAAAGATTTGGAAGTACTAATTGATACTAATATACACTCAGTGACAAAATGTTAGACACACCTCTGTAAATAAGAAAAACTTTTTAAGACTTCTTTATTTTCGATTGATCATAGTTTTTTTAACACTGCTTGAAGTATAAGTTAAGATATTTGAAAAGGATAGAGAATTATCAGACCTTGCTGAATATTTAAATCCAATCTTGGTAAGTATTCACATTTTATTTGCGACAAAATGATAGACACATTTCGTTTTTTATAATTTCCTTAATTTTCTTGAGGTTGAGACCAATAAATAAATACCATTTATACTTTATAGCTGTGTTAAATTTTAACGAAAGTAGACACAACTAAACACGTTCATTATGGTTAAAATTAGTGTTTTTCAAAAGAAGAGCGCCGTTTGATTTCTTCATTAATGAAGATGGGATAGGTCCTAGGGAAATTTGCAAACCACCTCAAACGGAGTTTTTCATCAGTTGTGAACTTTATGAGGCACGGAGAGACATGTGGAACCCAGCGCTCAACTGAAGGCCCCCTGGTTTGTCGTTACAGGAAAAACGGAATATGCATCAAACTCCTGTAAAACGGCATGACAATAGCTGAGAAAGCCTGGAGTTTTTTTTGTTGTATTTTTTCATTTTATATTTTTTTTTTGTTTCTATTTTCTTAATGTACATTAATGTGTGAATGTAATCATGAAGTCATCTATAATACATATTGCCCACATTTGTGGCAGATTATAATAACTGCTCAATAAATGATTAAAAAAAAAAAAAAATCTCACATTAGGAATGTCCGTTCACAAAATGTTATAAAACATCAATATATAAAGCACTAAATCCATGTTGAAACTCATGTTATAAAATTCTTTTTCAATGTTTTACATGTAATAACACGAAATATCTATATAACACACTATACATCACAATCCTAGTTGAAATTGTAGAAATGGATGTTTACTTGTGAAGTTACAGGAAAGAGCTATCGATAAATGTAAACTTGAAGTGAAACATCTGAATCGATATGGCAGAAGTCGGGATTTGGTAGAGCGCCTCGTCGATAATAGCACCAAAAAAAAAATTAATAGTCAACAAGAATGAAGTTCAAAGAAATAAGAAAAATATATTTACACAATTGAGCTATTTCCAACAAAATATTTCCGAGATAATCTCACAACAGTGTGCAAGTATGAGGAAGTTTGCAGTCGACTTGAATGTAAAGTTAACACAACCTTATATAAATGGCGAAGGAAATTTATTCGAAATGACACAGGCAAACACTCCCATAAAACTTTATGCGAAGTTCTCTCCCCATGGGATAGAGACATAGCAGAGCTTATGACAAAGTTATTTTTATTTTATTTTTAAGATTGCGGGACTCTGACACTCCTACGGCCATCCGGGACTCCTCAGACATTACAAGCTGACAGTGACATCAGATTGCAGCCCGACAGGACCGAAGGCTGTCAGAGTGGATGTAAAATGAACTCCTGCGCAGGATCAGCAATGGATATAAATGTAAGAGATAAGGATCGACTGACTTGGCAATGCACTTAGCTACAGCAATAAACTAGCTTCCAACATTCCCGATCCTTAGGAAAAGCGTATTCTTTCGTAGAACTAGAAGAAAACAAGTAACCACCAATATTGAACTAATATTTTTAAATTCAAATAAAAACAACTTATTAAAAAAAAATTGAACTTAACTAAGAAATCATACTTGAAATAACTAAGAAATGAAGGAACTACTGATGTTGAACATGGCTTTGCCATATGTTACGGATTTACATATCATCAAGAAAAAGGCTGTAACAGAATGTTATAAAAGTTAATACAAACTTAAAATAATAATTTTTGAAATAAAATTCTACAAAATAATAATTTAAAAAGGGATCTCCTAAAAATTAAAAGATATGTCATGAAATAGTACCCTATGATAAGAAATTACTCGTGGAACAAACAAGTTCTCAAATTCAACAGATTAATTATTAGTAATCCTCATTTCAGATTTATTTTACACTGGTTTAAACAGGAGGTATGCATCAATATTTAACTGGGAAAATAATTCTGATTAATTCAGCGAATATCCTTTCTTAAGACCAATTAACTAATTATAACTTAATATCAGCCTATCTTTTTATATTATACTAACTAAATCCTATATATATATATATTCAACTGCTTTACCAATGCTCAACCACCCGACCTACTATCCCACACTGTATCATTTCCAGAACGAATCATCAAGAAAATCAACAATACACTGATCAAAATAATCTGGCTAGTGATCAAAGTAATTTTTTAGATCCCAGCCTAGCGCAGGAACCATGGACGTAATAGACCTATTTAATTTAACCCGTTTTATAGTGCTCTTCCATATATAATTCCACCAAAGTCAAACTTAAAAATTCTAATAGACACTGCGTGCACAAAATCGCTTGTATCCGTCCTTGTAGCAAATAAATATTTTTTTAATAACATTACTCACGAACCATTTAAACTTACTAGCGCGCACGGTTCTTCTATACAAAATTTTAACGCTAATGTAGATTCATCTAAATTATTTCCCAACACCAAAAACTCCCCCCTGAAATTTGGCATTTTTTTGACTTCCATCCTAAATTCGATTTATTGTTTGGAACAGACAGTCTTAAATTATTAGGTGCGAAAAATTGATTTAGTAAATGATATACTAATCACACCTTTTGGCAATTTAACAATTCATTATGACAACAGACCCCCTCAATCTGAATATACTTACATCTTAAACAACGATTCTGAAACCGTAATCAAAATTCCAATCAAAAATATCTCAAATGGAGAAGGAATCATTCCTCATACGATTTCAATAATTGTCTTAAAATTCATGAAGGTTTAATTTCAATTAAAAAATAACGAAGCTATATGTACGGTAAAAAATAATTCGGATCGGTCATTTAGATTAAACTATTAAAACCCCAATCCTTGTGAAACCAATCAGAATTTTTAAAAATAACGAATCTCATAATATAAATTTAATTAAAACAAAAAGAATCAGATTTCAATGAAGTCAAAAATCTTATTCGCACGGACCATTTAAACGAAGAAGAAAAAAAAAGAAATTCAAAATTTAATAAAACAATATTCTGATCTATTTTATTTAAAAGGTACTCCACTAACTGCAAATACGCAAATCAAACATAAAATCCTAACTAAAGACGAGATCCCAGTCTATACTACAAAAAATTACCGATATCCTCAAATATTTCAAAACGAAGTGAAAAGACAAATTGACGAAATGCTAGAGCAACAAATCATTCGCCCTTCTTTTTCACCTTACAATAGTCCAATTTGGGTAGTTCCAAAAAAATTAGACCAATCGGGAATACAAAAGTGGAGAATAGTAATTGATTATAGGAAATTAAATGAGAAAAACGGTCGATGATAAGTATCCTATTCCGCATATAACCGAACTGCTGGATAAAAACTTAGGCAAAAAGCAGTTACTTTTCAACAATCGACCTAACAAGTTCGTTTCATCAAATTTTATTGGATGAAGAGAGTATCCCTAAAACAGCAGCATTCTCAACCGTAAACGGTCATTACGAGTTCCTAAGGTTACCTTTTGGATTAAAAAATAGTCCACCAACATTTATGAGAGTGATTAACAACATACTCATGGGCGTTCCAAATTGTGTTGCCTATTTAGATGATATAATAATTTACAGTACGTCCCTTCAGGAGCATTTATCAATTTTAAAGCAAGTTTTTAAAAAACTAAGAGAATCTAACTTAAAAATTCAGCCCGATAAAACCGAATTTCTAAAAAAGGAAATAGAATATTTTGGGACATCTCGTCACATCAAAACGGAGTAAAACCAAACCCTAATAAAATCCTTGCTATAAAAAATTATCCCATACCGAAGACTACTAAACAAATTAAAGCTTTCCTTGGACTACTAGGATATTATCGCCGTTTTATTCCAAATTTTGCACACCTCACAAAACCTTTGACCCAATGTTTAAAAAAAAGGATCGAAAATTAACATCGCGGATAAAAATTATTTAGATAGTTTTGAAAACCAGTAAAAATATTTTGATAATAATCCCATCCTGCATATCCGGACTTCAACAAAACATTTTGTTTAACGACAGATGCATCAAACGTAGCCTTGGGCGCTGTATTGTCACAGACGCACGGAGGACGAGATCTTCCGATAGCTTACGCGAGCCCGTACTTTAAACGAAAGTGAATCAAAACTGTCCACTATTGAACGCGAACTTCTAGCTATTGTTTGGGCTACCAAATATTTCCGACCCATATCTTTATGGCAGAAAATTTATCATTCAAACGGATCACAAACCACTTCAGTGGTTACAATCATTAAAACGATCCAAACTCAAAATTATATCGTTGGAAACTAAAACTCGAAGAATTTAATTTTGAAATAAAATATAAGAAAGGTCATGAAAACAAAGTCGCTGACGCACTATCGCGAGTAGAAATTAATTTAACAGAATCTGAAGACCCTGATACTATTATTAATGATTTAATAGAACAATTTTACCGCGAAAATGAAACATCGGAAAATGCATCTCTTATCGTAAATTTTGATGAAAATGAAAATTTAGATAATATAACAGAAGAATCTGAAACAAATTCCGTTCACTCTAATACTTTAGGAAATACAATAATCGAAATACCAATAGCAGACTCTCCAGTAAATTTAGGAAAAAATCAGATTATTTTAAATTTAGTTGATATTAATCCCGCGAAACCCAAAATCGAAAAACTGTTTAATAATACTAAAAACAGAATTATCGCTCAGATATCAAAGGAAAATTTCGAACAAGATATAATAAAATTAATTAAAGAATTCGTTGAACCAAAAGTTAAATATTATTTATTCTTTGAAACTGATTTTTATACCCAATTTTATGAAACCATGGTAAAATATTTTAAACATTCGGAATTAAATTTTGTAAAAAAAAACTACAAGTAGATTAATCGATATTCAAGATCCTGATGAACAAAATAGTTTAATAAATGATTACCACATTGGCAAAACAAACCACCGCGGTTCGGAGGAACAACATTTAATCGAATAAAAAGATTGTATTATTGGCCTAATATGAAAAAAAACTTAATTCGAATTCAAAGTAATAATTGCGAAATTTGTACGGTATCAAAATATGATCGGAATCCTTTAAAACTCCAATATAACGTTACGCAAACACCATCTAAACCATTTGAAATAGTTCACATGGATACAATCACACTAGAAAACAAAAAATATTTAACTCTAATCGACTCCTTTTCAAAATTTGCGCAAGTTTATAAATTAAAAAATGGTTTTAAAGCAACTGAAGTCGTTAATAAATTACTTTCTCATTTTTCTCCATCACGGGTTACCAAACCACAAATAATAACAGATAACGGTTTAGAATTTAGAAACTCATTATTATCCGATTTATTAAAATACACAGAAATCCAACTCCATTATACAGCTACTCAATCAATCCTCAATCAAACGGACCCCCCATTTGAAGATATTTTTATTTCATAGCACATTAATAGAACATTACGGTATTAAATAATAGAGACGGAATTCAAAAAAGACGCACAATGGAAAAAAAATCAAATATTAAATATGCCGTTACTCGCGTGTGTATAACAACAATATTCATTGTCCATCACACAAACTAAAGCCAATCTAAATAATTATCTGGACACTTACAATAGATATAGACTCGCCCCCCGTTTGGCAATAGCATCTCAATAATCAAATCATAAAATGATTATGTTGCAAAACATAAAGAAAGAAGGTTTGTAAAAAATTTTGCTCAAGGGCAATGGAACAAAAATACGCTTCAATAGGAATTCAGGTAGCAAAAGAAGACAAGAATTATAAAATAATTCTAACAATAAAAGTACCAAAACAATTGTTGATAATCATTGCTATGAAACAACTATTTTTTTTTTCTGTATTTATCTTAACTGTTATTGTTTCGAACCCATAGATAGCGGTTAGAACACATAGATGATGAGATAAACACTATCTTTTTACATATATTTTTTTTTTCAAACAGTTTGAAAATAAAAACATTTTTTTTTTCACTTTAATATAGACTATATTACTTTATATATACTATATAATTTATACTATATTATATTATTTTAATTAAGACTCACACTGCCTCCAAAAGCTCATGAACCAGTGAAAAAACAGGACAGAAGCTCTAGGATCACCGGCTTAGCTCCACATACGGCCTGAGTGTAAATATGTATAAATATTTTTATTTTTCTTATTTATTTTATTTTGTTATTAATAATTTATATTTATATTTGTTTTATTGTATCCACTTATTGATTTAAATTTTGTTGTTTCAAAATTTTATATTTGATATCATTATTTCTATGATTTTCCAGTAAATCGGGCGAGGATGTGAACTAATAGCGCTATTACGTATTGTCCTTATTTATGTTCAGATTAAAATAAATTGCAAAAAAAAGTTTTAATTAAAAAAAAAAAAAAAAAAAGATTATTCTTCGGATCAAAGATTAGAGGCAATTTTTTTTTTTATTTGGAGAAAAAATGAACAAAAAAAATGAATTTCTATAGTTGATGTGTTTGATATTGAAATTTAGATAAGAATCAGATATCAAAATTTCCTTGTAGGGTTCTTCCGTAGTGATATCTTGAAACTGGAAGAAGCAGCTGGAGATTTTATTTCCCAGAGGATAGCCACATGTCGCTTCGAAAATATTTACACAGAATGGAAAACCTCAGCTGCACCGCTCAGGGACCTTGACAGAGTTCTAAGGAAGGCTCTAATTCTGAAGCTGTCCAAGACTTGAACAAATAGCTGAGAGGTTGCCTAGGAAAACATAACCAGGCCTGGAATGCTGGGAACAATTAGAGAAGAGACAAAGAGGAGCACCTATTCATGGCGTCATTTGTAGCGGGTCTGCCTTAATAGAGACCAGTTCATCAGGATCGGATGACTGCTTTGAGGCACATCTGGTCCGGAAGACAATGGGAGGATAACGGGTGGAATAGAGCACTGCGGTGAGCAGTTGGTTATTCTTTGGACCTATTGGGTTGGATGACGTACTCCTGTAATGAGGAAGTCAAAGAGTTAATAATTATGACGTCTGGGTTCATCTGCCATCACAGCATCGGTTTCGACTACTCAAGAAAATATCTTCAGGACTCAATATCAGATCAATCATATAAGATCAAAGATCAACTATATCAAGATATCACTATTGTCGAGGCCGACATTGTACGTATTTTTATTGTTGTTTATGTTTATATATTTTTTATTTTTTTTATTTCTGCTATTTGTCCTGTTCATGAAGATATGTGTTCATTGCGTAGATAATGTTTATTAAAAATTTTTATGCGAACGGCTTGAATAAATAATTTTTAATAAGAGTGGCATCACGTGACATACCACCTATCCTCCTCAAAATATGTTGTGTGGCCAAAGACATTGGAAGCCGAGCAATGGCCTCTTTATGGAGATTACTCTAAAGACGAAAATATTCATATATAAATATGAAAATAATAAAATCCATCAACACAATAAAAACCCAGATATTTAGTTTCTTCCATTCTTTAATTTAAAATTAAATCAATTATCAAATGGGAATAATTTTGCCATAAGCAATAAAGAAATAATGTTTTATGATATATTATATTATATTTATGACATTCTTGGAAAATTCCAAAATAAAAGTCAGTCAAATTTATATTCAGTTACAAAACACCATTAAACTTACGACAGCACAGTTAACTAAAGCCATATGAAATAATTTATCAGCATTGCGTTCCCCATAATTCATAATATTTATCCGATATGTAGACGATAACCGATAGAGATAGCACACCTCATGTCAAGTCAAAAAAATATACAGTTTTGTTTTGTAACCTAATAAAAATAACTACAAAAATAACAGGATTACTAATAATATACGGAACGTAGGAACAGCCAGGAGGGGTAGGGGTGAAGGCCTGCATATTTTCCAATCCCGATAATTACAAACTAATTGCCAGAGTCAGAGCAGCTTGGAACTTTCTAGGGACAAAGCGGGCCAATTTAACTTCATTTCCTGCCTTCGACAGAGAGCGGAAATTTGGATGAAATGGAAATTCGGATGAAGACAAATGACCTCGACATGATATAAATCTGAATAGACCAGCGGGTTATCTTTTTTTTTTTCTTTTTTTTTTTAAATATTAAATACTATAATTTGAAGAATATTCTTTTATTAATTTAATTTTAAAAAATCCACAATATTAATCCTTATAAATTTCTAGGCAATTTTATTTAAATTCAATCAGCCTGGAGCAATAAATCTCCGGAAACCAAGCACCTGCTGCACTTGCTGAAATAGCTGCATTCCGGAATAGTTTATCAACAAGAATAGTATCGGAAACCGTCTTGGAATTCCAGCCGAATTCCAGTTATTTTTAGTAAGAAAAATAAATACCTTCAATGAATGAGAATGTGGAAGATTATTTGTGAAAAAAAAAATCAAAAAATAATATAATATTGTAAATATATATATAAATATCGATTGATGTATTGATTTATCATATCAAGTAAAAAAAAAAAAATTTTTTATGTATAAAGTTACAAAATCTAAGCAAGAGTTTTTCAAGTTTTTCTAAGGCTTTAACTTTTAACTTTTAGGTACGACTGATACCCTGCAATCCTAAATTCTACCGTCTTTTCAAATACTTCTATTTTCAATACCTCCTTCTCATCCAGGCTGACGCTTGCTAACTATCTACCTATTTAATCGAAAATTGTTCTGGATTCAGACTCAGATTCAGTTCTTGCATAGTTAAGAATTCATTTAATACAAATTTCACTTTCTATGAATATAACATTGGGTACTTCTATTGTACATAGAAATCTAATCATTGCACCCAAAGATTTTTTGATTTTTTTTTTTTTTTTTTTTTTTTTTTTTTTTTTTTTATTTTTTCTCTAAAATTTGTAGAATGTTATCTTATTTTCTTTTTTGTATATTTAACTATCATCTATGTACATCGTGTCATTATTGTATTATTGTTTTTCTTTTTTTTTTTTTTATCTCATTATGTCTCTGACCAGATTTAATTTATTTATACCAGTACTTATCTGTTATTCTTAAGGGTCTTTATCCCAGAATAAAATTATTTTTATATTCTATTCTATACTATATACATCCTGTTTTTTGGGCTATATAGTCTACGCAATAATTTATTTTAGAAACCTTTAAGACATAGTGGCCCTCAACGTAAGTGGCCACGTATCCAACTAAATAAAATATCAAGACATAGACTGTTGGAAATATTCTAATTTCTTCCTAATGTCTGGTATATCCTAATTTTTATGTTTAGCAAGAATAAGCGCGAACTGAGCAGGTTTACCATCTAGAAATAACAAGTATTACTGGATTTTAATCTTGCCTTTATCTCCTCTTGAATTTTGCCTAATATTGTAAAACCTGGATACTTAAATTGGTACTTTTCAAATTTAATCCCGGAAATATCTACATCACCGAAATGATCACCGTTTCTACTACTAACCATATATTTAGTTTTATTGGTAATAATTACCTAGACCAGTGTCGTAACAGACGTTTATGAGTGTTGCTAAGATTAATTTAATAATTTAAGTTTCCTCATCTTTAGAGAACAGTACCAAATCATTATTTTATCACCCATTTCCAGTCATTTTACTAATATGTATTGCGTTATATGTAAAATATATTATAGTATACGTTCTCCACTTTTTTATTGCTAAAAGAGGCTGAAGATTCTTTATTTTATTTTTTTATTCTTAATTTTGAATATTCTACAGAATATTTCTCCGGAAGAAAGTCGAGCAGACTGGAGAATCCAGATGGCTATGCGAAGAGGAATTGCGTGACTCGAAACAGGAAAGTATAACTGCTATAGCCTCACGGCGATTAAAAATAAACAGCTCTAAAGCCGACAGGTAAAAGCCTGAGATTTGACCGAGACGTAGAAGAGAGGATTTTATAGGATCAGTTTTTGTAATTAAGCACTTCGATAGGATCGTTCAAAGGTGAGGAACTATTAAAGCTGATAAATTGATCAATTCTTTAAGCTTAACCCCAATTATTAAATATCTCATAATTTTCTAATTATACATAAATACCTACATAATATATGCTTTATATACTTATATTTTATACATAATTACTTTTAAATAATTAATAATTCTCAGAGTAAAAAAAAAAAAATATTGTCAATTTCTAATATTATAATCCGAGTTGATAAGTGCACAACCTAGAAAAGAAATTCCAGACGTTACAAAAGAAATTCCAGACGTTACAAAAGAAATTTGCAAACTAAACAAGAAAATAGCCTAGCCAAGGGACAACAGAGAAATTGCTGGGACACCAACGCCACATCCTCACTGCACTCTAAGGGTGACCTTAATTAAACAACAGTTTAAAAATAATAATTTAGTAATAATAAATTAATAAAATATTTTAAAAATTAAGAAATCAGAAGGGCGGAAAACCTTTGGAAAACTTGATTCTATCTATGAAGATAAATTACAGTAATGAGAAAGATTAAATCTACTATGTAACTATTACATTAAAAACATTAATTAATTTAGTTACCAATACTCAACGCTTTAGTTATCTCAATAATTAATAATTATTAAATAATTGTTCTTTTATGCAACACTATCAATCATAATAATTTTTTTTTTTTAACAAACAATTAATTTCTACGTAATTTTTTTCTAAATTAAAAGAAACTATTTATATATGATCTTCACTAAGCCCGAATGTATTATTTTCTGGTATTTTTAGTTTACTTCTTGATAAAATAATTAATAAGAAAAAGAATAAAAAGGAATGTTTTTTGTAAAATCACAAGAAATATCATCATTTTCATACACATTTAATTTTTTTTTTTTAAACTAGTTTAAATTTTAAATTCAGCATCCTTAAATTCATAATTGTTAACAGTAATATGACTTTATAGTACGACTAAAATCCAAATTAAATAATTAAAAGTTATTTAATAAAAGGGGTTTAAAAAGAATCAAGACCATTATTTCTGCAGTCCACTGAGATTGTTTTCTAGTCTGCAACCAAAGAGAGGTAATGCCAAGGTTGTAACCAGCTATTAAATTTGTCCCCAAGAGTTCTTACCCCATGAGCAAGACGGAAAGTAAAATCTACTGCTTGTATCATCTGCATGCCTTATTCATCAGAAAAAGCTATTTAAAACATATTATAATTTATGTACCGCCGAAATCGCATATATAATACATAAAAAATACAAAAATTCCAATTTAAATTCGGAAGACCGTTAACAGCCGTTACGAGCCACATTCATAAAAATTACAGATACTTTCAAGACAAATCACGTGGACACTGTAACAAACAGGTACAGGATATGATAACGTAGCATATTTCTGGTATAACTCTGTAACTATAACGGAGGCTGAAAAGAATCTGGATGTAGGATCTCATTGTTTATTCCCTAAGTTAGGATACACCTGGAGATCGTCCCGCTGTGTACTGATTCCCTTAATGACTTTTTCACGTCTGTTGTTTTTAGTGTGACATCACATTTCCTGGTTGTACATAAAGTATTACAGTTGTGAATAAAATTATTACTATGTAAACAAATTTATATTTTTTACTTCATTAACCTTCGAAAATAATGAGAGTTAGTCTTTAACTTAATTTAATTTTTTTTTTTTTTCTCTTTCAGATTTTAATTCACACCTGTTATTAGGGTAACAATCAGTGAATGTGATGAAATTGAATACTACAGGCCTTGTATGCGTGTGGGAGACTAGCACTCAATAGTACCTCCTCCTGGCATGGGTTAAAGAGATTTATTTGAGCAAATCTCTCATCCAACTTCTTTTAAGCCTTCTGAGAGTATTTCCAGGTATGTCAGTCGTGGCCATGTCATTAATGAGTATGTTGTTATGTCCATGAAGTCTGTCATGAAATCGTCTATAAAGGTCATGTATATGTTCCTTTACTGTGGGTATTTCTAAATCTAAATTTCAATTCTAAATTTAATTATATAACTTTATTATTTGAATAAAAATGAAAAAGTATTTATATCATTTCGATGTGAAATATAGTAGGGGAGAATTAAGTAATGTACTATGGCCTGTGCAATACAGCATGAATATCGGATAGTGGTTAGAGTAGGTTCCACTAGTAGTCCAGTCAATGACTGCTGAAATGAGGTGTGTAGAGTACATGAATATGCGAATGTTTTATGAAATATGCGATAGCTTTATACTTCATAGCTTCGTTAGGAATAGTTAGAAGGTAAACATAATAAAGTCCCCACCCCTGGAAGGTGAGCTAATGGTGGGGGGAAGAGAAGTTCAATTCTTTTTGGTTTTTCAATTATATTTCGAAAACGGTTGACTCTAGTAAAATATGTTTCAGATAAACATTAAAGCTAATTAAATTTCATATAAAACTGATTCTATATAAATTTGTCGTAATTCTATCTTTTTGCGAGATATTCGTTATTGAAAATCGGTGATTTTCGGGGCAAAACAAATGTTTTGTTGGACAAAACAACTTTTGCTTCAAGTACTTTGATTTGTAGCATATTTCTCTAGAGTTCACCATTTTCGAGATATAATCGAAAAACAACAAAATGGGGCATATTAACCTTCCCTCCCACCCTTAGCTAACCAACCAGGGGAGGGAACTTTTAGTATGTTTACCTTCTAACTAAACCTAACGAAGCTGTGAAGTCAAAAATTATGCATATTTCATGAATTTTACACCACTCATTTCAGCACTGTTTAACTGGGTTTGCACTTCTCTGCGTAACTCATTTGGCTACAGCTCGGAAGCTATTTCTTCAAAAAATTCTATTTTTTATCTGAATGCTTGTTATAATTACTATAAGAACCTATACATTAAATTTTGATCAAGTTTCATTAAATACCTATGGTATGCGTAGCGTTTTTTTTAACGCATCTTATAATACTTATTTTCAGGATAATAAACTGAACAATTTTAATTATCCTGTCGACATTTAATAAGCATGACAAATTTATTTAAATGTATTTTTTTTTTAGTTTGAAGTACATAGTTAATTCTTTATAGCATTGTATTATAAAGATAACAACCTATATTATAGAGCTGAGTACTAGACATTTTTACCCTGAGAATGTTTAGATATAGACAGCCTATGAAGGCGTGTTTCCACGGTGTCAGCGGATTCCGAAGATTTTCACGGTTCCCTGGCTGCCAAGGACAAGAGTTCAGCTGACAGTTCCCCCTCGTTCAAGAACTGAGTGCGAAGCTGGATTCGTCAGAGGATGCTACATCGGCTGCTTGCCTTCCGTTTGGGCACCGAGGAAATGAGGAAATATAACAATGAAAACTAGGTCCCATTGTTCTATCTTGCAGCAATCCTGCGTTAATTGTACCGAAAAAAAAAACTTTAAAAAAAAAACTGTATTCTTTTAATACTACTTTAAATACTATCCCGTTCATTAATAAAATAAAAATGTTTCAGAAACTTGTATCCCCATGCTCTTAAATTAAAGAGAAAATCTATTCTTTACAAGTGAGTGCCAACTTGTCCTAAAATGTTTGTTATCTAAGTCAAACACTGCAAAAACAAACAAATCTAGCCTTGAAGAAGACACCGACCGCTAAAACTAATACCATTGTTATCCAACACTGTTTAAAAATTCATTAAAATTTTAAATTCAAGACCGATACAAACTCTTTTGATTTAGAACCATTTCTTTGAATCTTATTTATAAAAATACATAGCACATTGTAAAAATAGCAAGTTATAAATTCTAATTTGAATAAATGAGTTCAAATTCTTTTCCACGGACTCCTCGCTTTCAATCCAATCCAGCCATCAAGAACGAAGACAGAACCTCTCACCAGTAGCTGCCAGCTGCCAACATCCTTGGCGAGTTAATGAAAGTCACGGAAAGATTGGTGCCGATGTTGCAACGCAAAAGGGAACCTCCCACCATTGTCTTCGGCAGAAAGTTCTCCAGGAGGGCCTTCCAGGCAGGATGAATATATTCCATGCAGGTCACGCTGTTCTGCAGGACGCACGGTAAGGCACCCAGGATGACAAAGGAACGGGCGGAACTAGATGAAACGAACCGTGAAACAGTGACGGTGGGAGTCCAGCTAACCATGCGCGGCCGATTAACTAGCCCGGAGGATAGCTTCCTCTAGTTCTTATAGCTGAGTTCGGAAATAGGGGAGTAGGATGAAAGGGAAACTGAAAGAATGGTCGGAATTATAGTATATATTAAACTGTTATAATTATCACATAACTAAAACAATCCATTTATATATATATATATATACATATATATATATATATATATATATATAGAGAGAGAGAGAGAGAGAGAGAGAGAATAGTATATAACAATTTCTAAAAAAAAATTTACAAAAATAAGGGACACAATGCTCCCAAAGAATAATATGTAATGGCATCGGATAATATTTATAACTGACCATACCTTATGGTACATGAAGTGTTAGCAAGATTTTAAGTATAAAAAGATAAAATATAAAATAATTTAAAAAGAAAAAGAAGGAAATAAAATATATTCTTTGATAAACAGTAGAATGAATTAATAAAAACAAAGATGATACACATGTATATAAATCATGATAAAGTTGATTGTATTCCATTGATTAAATTAATTCGTACAAAAAAAATTAAACGAAAAAAATATTAAACGTAATTATTATTTTCTATATCGTCTTAATGGATCGAAGGTTTATAAAAAAAAACTAATTATATATATCTATATGTTACGACGAATGCACCACATGGTCTTTTACATTAAAGAAAGTACAGCACCATAATTTTTTTTTTTAAAAAAAAGTACTTCTCAGAATATTTAGCCCAAAGAAGAATGAATATACTTGAGAATTTAGAAGGCTCTGCAATGCGGAAATGTGGGAGTTTTATCCGGTAAATATAGTTCGTAACATACTTATTATAAACTTATGTATTTTACAATACAGGGGTCTTATAACAAATAGAAGAACTAGTAAACAAATTAACATCAGGAATAAATTGTTTCCCGGCTTAAGTATCATACTTATACTTTTAAGTAGCCTAAGAAGTAGAAAATTATTTCTTTTAATAAATATATATGGGATTGGTAAAAGACTTGATTTCAATTTTTTTACGAAGAGGGAACTTGATAGTTTCCAGCTATTTTTATTATTTTAATGCGGGCGGTTCGTGTAGAATAATAATACACATTCCAAGAATTCCCGATAAACATGTTGAGACGAGAAAAATCTCGGAGCTTATTAGCTTAATGGCGAGAACTAAACTTCTCAATTAGTGCCATTGTATGGAAATGGGGAACACGCTGCAAAGCTAAGATACACTTGTGCATACCACAGATGCATTTTGAAATTTAGACAAATATATCTGAGATGTCAAAAACATGGTTTTATTTAAATCAATAGTTTTGGGCTAAAGAATTGAAAGTTATCAATAAAATATATTTATTCACAAAAAAATTTACAATAAAACTTCAAATTTTACGTTTATAATACACGGTAAATTAATAAATATTCAGAAGTTTGAAAGAGAAAATTCCAACTTAAATTTCAAATCAAGATTTTACCAACATAAATTTAGAATATTGTTATATTTATTTTTTAACACTGGTTTTGTATGTACCACACAGTTTTTTTTAATGTAGAATAGTCCTTCTGCAAAATACGTATTAAAGTAATTATTACTTAGTAATTATGTTTTATTTTTATAACTTACGGATATAAAAAAAGAACAAAAAGATACGAACAAGAAAATAAATCCTCAAACCCAAATTAAATTTTACTACACAATTTTTTTGGAGGTCCATCTATGTACTAATTTTTTTTTTTTTTTTTCAAAACTCGAAAAACTCCTAAATTTATATATTTATTAATTATAGAACAGTAACTTAATCATAAAATATATATCATTTGTTGAAGGGAAAAAATTTACTAAAATATAAACAAAAATTTGATGAATAAAAAAAAAAATTAATTGTTGATTAATTATTCGTGAATATTAAAGGAACGGAATAAAGAAATATAGATAATTTATTCCATATTAAAAATCAAATTTACTTTAATATGTTTGACAAAAACATTTTTAATAATAAATTCACAAATATATAATAAGCATAAACTCATTACCAAGATAATAATCGATACGAATTGATCTAAGTGCAACCGTACACGGAGTTAGAAAATGAATTAAACCGCTTCAATATATTACAATAATAGCGAATCGCTACTGTAATTAATTAAAAACTATTTCGAAACGATAAAACTTTAATTGTGCATAAGGCTTGCTATTAAAGTAATATTCAAAGGGCAATTAGCTAGAAATTATTGAGAAACATTGATAAACGACAATACTAAATACCGTAGATAGGAATCAGAACATAATACAGCTAGGCTAATATTAACAAAGCCCGGGGAGGCTATCTACAAATGGACGACCATCCCTCCAATAATGAGATAGTGTTATAGAATGCTAGTCCATTTGTCGGGTGTGGTCAGCAGTATATTTGAATCCAGGCAGGGTGAGATTGCCCAGTTCGGGCTCTCTGACGTCCCGGGCCAATGGCAAACTGGTTTCTACCGGGTCTCCTCTCTGTCTGGTAAACTGTCTCACATATTTTATTTTTCCTGTTTTTTCTTTGATGGTATTTAAAGAAGGGATAATAAATATTTTTTTAATAAACAAAAGAAAGCCCTAATGGCGGCATTTGTGGAATGAGGATGAGATAACATAATAAACAACGGAGAAAAAAAAAAACAGCGTTTCTCAGCACAAACATAGGATGATGTATTTACTTGTTTTGCAGTCTACTGATCTAAAAATATGCAACTAGGACGGATCTAATCTACAAAACTATTTTTCAGTTTGTGTTTTTTTTTTTCAAAAGAAATGAAGCTATACAATCTTAACTAAAGAAATACCAAAAATAACATGTAATTGATAATTAACGTATACAGAAATAAACGGTCTTGTGTAGGTGCGAGTAGAATAACAGAAGTAGGTAAGATATCACAAATTAGTTTTTTATAATTCATCTATCAATATTTACAACGGCATAAAATATAAATATTAAGTAAATGTGCCGAAAAAGAATTACAATAAATCGTAAAACAACTACTTGTTGGTAGCACTGCAATAAAAGACCTGTATCAGAAGGTTGCAAGGCCATGTTATTTTGAGACGCCTCGGAGAGTTATTAAAAATCGAGAGGAAAGCAATTTGGGAGACTAGTGGAATCGAGTAGGCATATGGCAGTACAATTTAACTGTATAAATTATAAACAAGAAGAAATACATGGTTTACAAGGGCTCTAAGTTTCAACTTAATATGTTCAAATCAGTCAAAATTGTGTCATGGAAATGAGCCTTTGTAATCAATTAGAAGCTTATAAGACGTTTGTCTTCTACCTTTTGAAGTAGTCGAAAACGACGATATACGAATAATAAGTTTCAAATATATAAAATTGAATTTAAATCGTTCATAATCTGTTCCACAACGATCTAAATGTTTCAAATGTTGAAGAATTGGCCCATACAAGATACCTATCCATATATGTCAAGCTACAAAACCCATTCAAACCCATTAGTCTCCCAACATGCTTCTCGCTCAATTACCATTAAAGTGATACAAATAGGTAATTTCTTCACAAGTCGTCATGTTATTGTAATTACTTAACCACACATGTACTAATTGCATCTGTTGTACAGAATTGTAAACATCAAAAATGGGTCATATTAACAAAATATCAGTGAACGACAATGACCAAAAAAAACCCAAAAAATTAAACGTTAAAACAGAAGAGTAAACAAAGCGGAAAATGATAAGATAACATTGCAGTAAAATTTAAAAAAATATATATGATAACAAAAATGAAAAAAAAAATATGAAAATGTGATGAGAAGCGAAAGGCTTTAAGAAAAAATCCTTGAATAAAAAAAAAATTTAAGAGATCTCCAATTATTACAGCATTTCGAATCATTTCGAAATAAGTAATCAATTCGCATACTCGGAATGATCTAGAAAAAAAACAGCAATTATTGACTCACAGATAACCTACTAGAAATACTGGCTTCTAAATTAAAAAAATAATATTACGAAAAATAATAACGTAGAATTTACATATTATTTTCACCATGATTGATTTACTGGCGTGAAATAAACTAGTTAGTAAAAATAAAACTGTAGTTAGGGTGGCAAATGTTTTGGAATGAAGAACGAATTACTTAACAGTAGAACCAATGAGTTGACGCACAGAATGAAGTCAGTAATAATGAATTTTAAAGTCATTAACTTTACTCCTCGTCAAAGAAAACACTTGTTCGGTCACTAAAATATATTAATAGAAAAATGGTACGAAAAGAATGAAGTGATTGAGTACTCAAGCTAAGTAGTTAGATATTGTTGAAGGTCTTTCAACTTTTCAGGTCTAATGCCGGAGGTGAGTTCAAATTGTATAATTATGCTAATTTCGTCGTGTAATTAGTTGAATCATTGTAGTGAGCCCGTATTGCAAAGGATTGGCAGGTGTAGGATGTGTTGTGATGTGTACCATCATATAGTTCTTAATGATTTTCCTGAACTATTATTCGTTAAATGAAACCTTTTATCAGCCTTCATGCTTCAGTATCAACAAAATATGGTCAACTTCTGTCAATGACATTATACTTATAAATAAAAATTTAAATTTAATAAACGCAAAGTTTCGATGGCAAAAGCACGGACCTCTGATCACAAACCTTCCTTCAATCTACTCCACCAAAATCCAAATTCCCAAGATAAGCCCTGAGTAATCCACCGATCTACGTCTTGGTCTACCCCCTCGGTGTTTCAAAACTGATTACTTCTTTTGGAATCGTACCATTATCGAACGGCTTTAAATGTCCATTTTAACCTCGCGTTGAAATTACCTGAATTATAATCATCGGATCCCGAAATTCCACATTTGGAGCATTCTCAATTCTCCTGAATGTTCAACTTTTTTTGTGGCCAAATATTTCATGCATTACTTTATTTCTCTTTAAAATAAGCTGCTACGTTTTGCAAAATCAAAACTTATACTCTCAAAGATCTGATTGACATCTTCTCTATTTATAAATAAAAAAAAATCAGCTAGAATAATCGAATGTACTTTAAGCTTAAGAAGTATAGATTGGGATCTATAGGACATAAGAACATCATAAGAACAATAAAAACACAAAAGAATTCAAATGTCCTTCACACAGTATGTCATTTTTTACTCGCGTTTCTCTTTTTCTTACATATTTATGAATCGAATTTCCATTGTTTTATGTTGTATTTTTTTTTTCCTTTTATGAATTTTGGCCCGACATGCCATTATGAGGCAGACATTACCTTGCTCACAGAGCACACAATAAGAGGATCGCGACCGAGGCTGAAAAGAAACAGAGACACGGAGGCATAAACCCAGCATGCTATTAGCAATGGAATTCAGCAATGAAAAGGCTCCCTTGACAATGCCCCTTCGGTATGTTATCTTCGCTCTTCATCTATGTTCGTTTGCATCGGCCATCATCGTTTCCAATAGTGGGCCAATAAGAACAAGAAGTATAGCTTAGGGTATGAGGATCTGCGCCTTAGAGACCTACGTCCTTGAATAGTCAAATGTATGGTATCTCAAAATTAAATCAACTGTTATTCAAGCTGAAAAAATATTATGACAGCCTATATCAAAATTTTGTTGCCGAGCCTCTTCGTTACCTTTAATTCATAGAAACCATTACCAGAATACGAATTTCCATTTCGATATAGATTTCTGAAAGAAAAAAAATGAAAAGTACGTATCATATAGTACGTATATCATACGTATCGTATCTTCGCGGAACGTACAAGTATCGAGAAGTTGAAGAATATTAATCTTTTATGGCGAGGTCGATCCGAGTATGATCGAGGAATTTTTAATGGATCAAAGTAACTGAGTACTGGAAATAGAGGAAACTAAAGCCAATATTAAAGAATAAGATGAAATAAAGTTGTAGCGTGATTCTGTGAGATCAATTCGTAAGGAAAAAAAATGCATGTACCACAAGTATAAATGATAAATGATTCCAAAAAAAAAAAAAAAATATATATATATATATATATATATATATATATATATATATATATATATATATATATATATATTTATATTCTTTAAATTGAAAATAAATATTTAGGTAAGAATGAACTATACGAAATGTGAATATTTACTTTTCAAATGCACTAGAATGTAATAAACTATAATTTTACTTAAAATGCAAAATTATTTGTAGTTTTAATATTCAATTACAATTAAGTAAAAAATATAATTTATTTCTAGATTTATAAATATAAATAGATGTATTTAACATTATTTTAATAATGATAAGGTTTGCTTATTTACAGGTTACTTTTTGATTTGTTATATATTAATTAGTAACTTAGAAGTAAAATTAAATTTTATATCGTGTACAAATTCGTCAGGATAAAAAAATAAAATAAATAAAATAAAAATAAAAATAAAATGTAATTCTAAACATGTTCTTCATGCAGGCAATTGTAAAACTATTAACCTTAAAAAATTGAAACATTGGGCTTGGCAATGTATACACCAAAACCAAAGATTTATAACTGGTGTAATTTTCTATATTATTTGTTATTATTAAGACTATTTGAAAATGTAATAGATTCAATTAATTAAATTAAATTGTGAGGATGACGATTCATGTGTACATTATTTTAGATCATCTGCAACGAGGTACCAAATATGTGGATTTTATTTTGTATTTCTCAGTAGAGAAGCCAAAATAAAAATAATAAAACATAAAATTTTGTTTAAATATTCAATTTTTAATTATTTGTTTAAATAATGATATAATTATAATTTTTAAAAAAAAATGTAGTTGATTGTATTTAACTAAGTTTTATCAGCATCCAAAATAATGTTGATTGTGATAAAGAGTTGGTAAAAAAAAATAATCTATTTTTTCAATACATCTAGGAAATAGTTAAGCAATGAAAAAATATGAAAGTAAGACCGGAGGCAAGACATGTGTAAGACTATAACTCAAATGGTGATCTCATAAAATGTAGAATAGATTGGACTGATGTTCAAGATCCATTCATTCAATAATTAGTACAATCTTGCTTTGCTACTTCATATTACTACGAATGTGTCTAATAAAAAGGTTATCAATCTTTATCTAACACCCGAATCCGGAGATATATTTTGATGAATAAAATATCTCTTGTATAATCAACTAGCAATTAATAAAAAAATAAATAATTAAAATAAAAGAAGAACTGAGAGATACAGCCCAATGACAGTGACTCCATCTGCCTAGGCCTGCCCCTCGACATAATGACGCAGTGACGCCACGTGTTTTCATTTGACTTCATTAGTCCCTTCTTCTTCATCTCTTCTCTCAGGGGGCGAGCTGTCTACTCTCACTCTCAGTAAAGTCATCACCAGGAAAAGAAAATGGCAGAACTAATGGAGTAAACTCGATATAAGGGAAAAAACAAAACAAAGTCAACAGCTGAACATTATAGTGATAAAAATAGCTAAAACTCAAAATCATATTGTAAAATAGAACAATCTCATTTTAACAAAATAAACGATTATATTATTACCTATTTTAAGAAAATAGTTAATAAGGTAACTAGATACTGAGTGATAAAGTGAAATTGATGAAAACATCACCTAATCAAAGAAATATGAAACCTTAACTGTACTTTATAGAACTGAGGATAAATGTGTCTCTGTGAATAATTTTAAAGATTTTTTTTTTAAACTTTAATAGGTAAATAATAATAAAAAACTTTTTATTTACAAAACTAAAAAACTAATATGTATTCCTTTTTTCTTAAGTATTTTAAATTCCTAAATAATATAAATTAAAAAATGTAAATGTAAAAGGAACTAATAAATATATACTGAAATAAAAAAATAATAAAACTGAAATACAAGGAATCTTTGATTAACGCTAGTTCTTTGGTATATACAACATCTTAAGTTATTGATGTTTTTATTTGTATAGTGAGGGTAGTTGCTAATAATTTTCATACATATGTTTTGTATTTTCTTATTTCACTGTAATTTCTTGTAAGTTTTAAATGAGGAAAATATTGTATATGACTTTTTTTGGCTTTTCTATTTTCGATTTAAAATATGTTAGATGATTAAAGATTAAAGAGCTGTCAAGTTAATATATATTATATAACAATTATAATGTACCATAAAACTGAATGATAAAATCTAAGAAAACGTTTTTGAACATTAGTCTCCCGTTCACAATTTTCCTATCAACTCATTCTTAATTAACTTGCAAAATTCTATTGAATAATCAACTTTTATTATTCGTATTATTTTATTATAATTTTTTTAAATAATTTTTAATGAATTAAATATATATATATTTTTTTATATATACATTTACTGAAATTTACAACTGTACAGAATATATACATCAAGTAAATGTATTGACAACGATTATAATAATCACAGCCATGTATATGAGTCTTTTTTAATTAATTGGGAACTTTGAACGTTTGTCTAGTAAATGTTGAAGTAGTCTGAAACGACTATTAAATATTTAAAATAAAAATACTGAATTTTTACGTATGTAATGACAAATTAAAAATGTTTTCTCACTTTCCCTTTTGCAAAAATATTTTTACAAAAAGAAAAACTTTATTATGTATTTAATCTATGTAAAATAGTATATTTTGTTCATTACTTCACAATTGATATTTATTTTAAAAATAAAAATCTTGAATAATTATGTATTTCATGATAATTAACAACTAGGTACAGCTTTCTAATGTCATTAACAAAATGCAATATGTTAAAAAATTATGTTTAAAATTACCAAATGAATATCTGTAATCATATCATAAAAATACCAAAGCTGAGCTTCCTCTGTGCAATCTGATGATTCAGTATTACTCGATACCTGGATTTCCAATAAGAAGTAAGGTTTAGTTATATAGTTATCTTAACATATAATACATGATTCATTAAAAACCATTGATGTTATTATGCAAAGGTGATAATGATTGCAAGATTTATAAATAATACAATGATAAAACAGTAGACGAGGAGCATACGAATGCAGAAATGGAATAGCAATCGAATGATTCAAAGGTGTTATGGGCGATGACACAATTGGCATTATAATTTTGTCAATGTACTCGTCCTCTAAAAATAATAATTACATCATTTTAATTGCAATAACAATATCATTTAAGAACTTTAAAACCGTAGAATCTTAATTACATAAAATGATAGTGTATATGTAACATAACATCCTTTAGGAATTTATATGACTGCTTCTTGTGATAACCAAGGAGACGACCGCATAGATGAATTTGCAAAAACACCACCATTTATAAAACATGATATAACAAATATGTAAATTCTAATTTAAAATCCCTGGAAACATTTATTCTTTCAAATCAATGTTGTCATCTTTTGAAAAAAAAATCAAACACTTCTAGCATATCTCAATTCACTTAGAATAATACCAAAACTAAATAAACAGCAGGGACGGTAATGGTGAAATGAGTACACAAAATTAGTGCAAGTAATCAATTCTGCAGACTTTTTAGCTTGTATTCCAAGCCTTCTTCAAGGCTACGAGGAAAAAAAAAAAAAATGAGAATGAGATATGAATCTTTTAAAGCTAGATAATATAAACAGAATTTTGTATTGTGTAACAAATACCGCAATAAACACTTAATTTCTTCAATTTAATACTATACCTCTTACTACTTAGCATATAGTATAATGGAAGTGCCAATATAATTCTATAACACGGTAATTTTCTTCCAGGAAGAAATGAGTTTCTGATTTATAGATTTCAAGCTAAAAATATTTTGATATTTTCTAATACTCTTCAATAACTTTTTTCTTGGTACCCTTTCAGAAGCGTGGTTCCAACCCCTTCACGCGCCCATAATACCTTTTATCGATTCTTACCTTCTTCCGATTTATTCAGATGTTTTAGTCGCTACTTTTCGAGGGGAATGGTTACACTTCTTAATTTACGGAGTAACTCTATATCCATGTTCAAACTATTATTAACTTCTGTTTACCTTCCGATATTAAAATAAGAAGTAATAAAATAATGAAGTGAAATTAAGAAAATATAAAACACTAAATGAATGTTGAATTAATATTATATTAAATCAGAATCAATATAATGCTAAATCAAAAGTAATGTTAATTCCTGATAAACTTTTTGATGTTAGGGAAGTGGAAATAACAAATTATAAATTTATAAACACAGAATCCTTCTATAAGTTATGATGATAATTTCTGCTCGATTTTCTCAGGTGAAGAAGAAACAAGAAAATATGAAACTTCTTTATAGTTTTTTACATTCGTTTTTAAATCGAAGTACTTTATTGAGTTAATAATACAAACTGTCTCTGTTTAGGGCAATAAGTAATATGGAAGACAAAGAATCCATTCACAAAATATGTAAACTAAAAAACTCTAACTTAAATTGAAATAAAAATTATAGATATATAAAACATCAAATCCATGTAAAAATTAATCTTGTTAACTTTAGTAACACTTTTACACGTTGGGGAAGAGGAAATAAGAAAAATACAATTAAATCCCGAAAAAAATGATAAATCTATTTAAAAAACGTTAGTTAACTTCTATTTCACATTTTACATTAAGAAGACTAAATATCAATATAACACACTAAACAACACAACCCAAGTTGAAACTAGAAGTGATAGTTTACATGTGAGGTTATAGGAATGAACTATTGATAAATGTAAACTCGAAAAGTGAAGGTCGTGTAGCCGGAGTGCTGGAGGCCCGCTTCGAAATGGGTAGATTCTTTTTTTTTTTCTTTTTTTTTTTTTTTCTGTTACTTGTTACTGTTTAAAGTTTTTTAAATGCAATAATTAAAAATCAATGTAGATAATCACAGCTTGGATTATCAATGACTACTGACAATTCTACAAGGCCCATCAAATAAAATTATCCCGAAAGAAGAAAAGGGGTGTTAGACGTAATAATTTATTTTTGAATATGATCCCATTTATTATTTGTATAAGTAACTTCATTCTGATTTAGTAAAGCTCTTATCCATTAAAATTCCATCAATGGTTTGATATTATTATGGAAGGTTCATCTGGCCACGGGGTTTGGCATCCAGCCAGAACTTCGCACCGATCTCGCGTTCCGCCATGTGCTGCAAGTTCAACATCCCGCCTATCCTCACGTTGGTATAGCAGAATGAGTATTCATCCATATTTTCTTTTATTCTCCTTAGAAGAGAACTAAGTATGTAGTAATTAATTAGTTATATGGGGCAGAATAAAGATAAATGTGCTCATACTATAAAATCATATACATATATAACTTCATCATACTCTTTCTTGATTTTACATAAAATCTAGAGACAAGAAACTAATCTGTCATTGATGCTGGTAACGTTGAAGATATTGTATCGTTTGCTTAATTAGTACATTGTCCCAAGACGACAGATTGTACGGCCCACATGCGTCAAATTATTATTAACGACGTCCGGGCACCTGCTCCTAGATAATTTCTTAATAAAACCTATTTAAATTTAAAATAAATTCGCATTTATTTTGCACCCGAGAGACGGAGAGGACACAATGCAGTAAGCCCCGCCTGCAGGCTGCAGATAGCGAGTGGGAGGATAGAAAGTCTATTGTCCGATATTTTATTGTCTCTTTCAAATAACAACTCAACCGGGAATGGCGGTTTAATTTATTAATTATTCATAACACATCATTTATCACTTCATTATCTAAAGGTACCGTTTGTTACTATAATATATGAGTGATTTAGATGCAGAAGGGTACAAGTAACAAAACCTCATTTTATAGTAAAAGCCAATCAAAGTATCCGTTTGCCACAAACACTTTCAGGATTTTCGGTAAGCAGTTAGATTTCTTCTATATAGATGGCATCACCTAACGGGATGTTCACTTGTATCTCTTTGCCACAGAATTATTCGTAATTTTAAGTTTCACAATATGCACTTACTCCATTTTTTTCAAAATTTGCCACTTGTATCCCTTTGCATCTATACCACTCACATATTATACCTGTATTATATTTATTATTAAAACATTGTTATTTACAATTATACATATGATAGATGTTTCTTCTTCCTAAACATAATTCCCTAAAATGAAGCTTCTTTAAAATTATAGATTATTATAATCATAAGGTATAGTTGACTGTGAATAATATAGGAGATGTAGATAGTTAGGGTAGGCAGTCATAGATACTCAGCAGATCAAAATAAAATTGTTAAGACTTGCAATTTGATTTTAACAATTTTAATTGCTAAAAAGCCAGAAAACGTAGTGGATGTTACTATTGCCATCCATTACGCGAACCATTTAATACTTGTAACTGACTTGCACGCGACCACTGGCAAGTTTTAAAAGTAAAATTGGCTTTCGAACATTTATTAAAATGAACAAAACATATGATTATCAATTTGTTACTGATATCCTAGATCGATAGTCCTTATCGATTACAACTCGGTCTTTCATTTCTTCTCAACAATTGAATTATAAAGATCAATTTTTAGAGTTTTAATCAACCGAACGATTGATGTTTGAGCGCATCAGTTTCAAAATCGGACGTGATCACGTCAATTTTCGCTATGGCTTAAAACTAATTGAGTATGCTTTAACTATTATATTAATTAAATAAATTATGTTTAGGTGAATAAAACTTCAAGTTGGACCAATTTAAATTCAAATTTTATAAGAAATGAATCATATTCGGAGAGCACGATTTGACGATTTTGATTATATACGAAGACTATCAAGTAGTACATCGTTAACCATACGTTCTTTCATTGATGAATCATTGGCTCATAGACTAAAAAAAGTATAGAATAATTGTAAGTATAGAATAATTATTTATTCTGTTATATCAGCCGAGGACAAACCCAGAGGTCGAGAGACCTTCTTAGGGCACACCCAACCTCTATAAAGTGGTACACTATAAAGTGGTTTTACGCTATAAAGTACTTTTAAATAGGGGAAAACCTAGCTGAGTACGCTTTCGGCAAAATCACAATACTGCTTTTCTATTAATTTGCATTCTATATCTGATCCAATTACAGACAATTCAAACATTAAAATTATAAAAACGCTAATGTTACTCAAGGTATACACCATCTTTTATACGGAAATCTAAGCTTTAGGATTGAGGAAAATATGGCATATTAAAAAACCATTATGTCACTCGGGAAAATCCAAGTCGTTTATCTGTTCCCTATCTGGACAGTGAATAACATAATCCAATGAAAGAGGAAAGTACAAAAACATCATCGCAATCCAACAGTTTAGCCACCTTATATATATGGTAAGCACAATAGATTAAACATCTCTCCATCCCACCCCCAACATCTCCAAATAGTTTAGAGATATTGGATAACTCACGAAAATATTTTTAATTGATATTAGCTCTGGATTAGAGTTTTATACGAACTGAAACCTTTTTACTAATTTTTCAAAAAAATAATGAATTATTATACAGGTTTTATTTTGTAAACATAATATGTATTTTATAAATATACAACACAAATGTAAGAAAGCAAATAAGAAGCTTCAATTATTTAATTTTATCGGATCTAGAAGAGCGCGCGTTTAACCTGGACTACTTCATTTAATGAAATAGGACGTCTAATAACATCGCTTTATGTGAACAAATGACGTACTATTAGCAAGGCATTCCCTCCATCTGATAGACAATGGAGGAGAACACACGGGCAACGGTTAGGGCATTTCTCGACATTCCAGAAGAAACAGCTGGTCTTGTGAACCATTGGAAGATCTTATTGGAACCGATAGATCAACAATCAACAATCAACAATAACTACAACGACAGATCTACCGCAGGACACACCCACGAGGTGGATGTTGACAATCAACCGGTCACTGACCCAATTACTTAAAACGCCCACCGCGGCCCGAGGGTCTGTCTTTGTTTCTGTTTTGTTTACTTCATCATCGGACTTCCAGTAGCTATATAACAAATGGATAAGATCTAACGGGATCAGAGTGATGTCGTGGTCATTTCGGACAAAAATAAATTTAAATATTTGAATAATAGTAATAACGAATAAAGGAGACCGAGATACAATCAAAAGATCTGTCAAAGATAAGAGAATTATCGGTTGATTCTTCACAGAAAACAAGTTGAATCATTAAAAGATAGAAAAATGTAATAGATTTAAGACCAATAAAAATATTTAATTTATTTATTCATTTTGAATATTATCATAACCAGCCAATATTACTCTTTGCTCTAAAATTGTATTAGGTACACATCGTTTCTTAACGAAAAAAAATTAAAATAAAGAACTCTTTAATATTCATGATCGACGCAATTATTGAATAAATGTTTAAAAAATCTGAAAACATTCATATATATTAACAACATTTACATTGAGGCTGATTCCCTTAAAACTTTACCTTCCACCCCCCACCATGTGAGGGGTTAAGCAGGCCTCCAGGAGATCCTAGAGTTTCTCTCTCGTGAGCCAGTAGAGGCAGGAAAAGAGCAATAAAGCTTTTATCATTTCGAACCTACTTTTCATAATAAATTAAAAGATTTATTTCTTTTGTTATACGATTCATTTATTTATTTTTTGGTGAGGCGCGGTAGTTCAGTGGGTAATGCGCTTGACTACAATGCTCTCGGGCCCGAGTTGGAGTGGGACTGGAGGTAAAAAATTTATTTTCTAACCTCTGACTACACACCTCCTTCAAACCCAAATTCAACCCTAACGGAAGTACAAACATTTCAATCCATATTCCTAAGACTGGTAACAGACTCCCCTCCTTATGTGTCAAACGATACGCTACATACAGACTTACGTATTCCGACAGTTAAGACCCATATTCATAAACGTTATCGACAATTTCAAGAAAAACTACGTGGACACACAAACAGATACATGATATGGCGACAGTACAGATACATGACATAACTGAAAAGGGAGTAGATGAAGGATCTCCTAGTCTAATCCCTAATAATTATGTTTCACGCCTGGAGATTGTACCAATGGGTGCTTTTAATGAAACTTCACATTCACTGGTTGTCTATTTTGTACAGTTGTGAATAAAATTATTACGTTAAAAAAAAAAAAAAAAAAAAAAAAAAAAAAAAAAAAAAAAAAAAAAAAAAAAAAAAAAAAAAAAAAAAAAAAAATTATTAACGCTTGTCTACCTACCCCTTGACGGCTAAAAACTGATGATCCTTTTTGAAATTCGGTCATGATGAAATCCAATAACTTTACATAAAACCTAAAAATACTAATGTATACGCAAATACAATCAAGTACCACTTAACTGTTAAAAACAAATTTCTAGGCCTTATATTTTCCAAGAGATTTTAGGTTAGGGATTTTTTTCCATTTCTTCTCATTAGAATTAAATAAATACCGTTAATTCGATAACTTTATTTACCGTTATGATCTGCTTGGATTGATTTATAATTTTGCGTCAAAGTCATGTCCAACCTCACGTTATGGTGGATTCGCTACCACTGTGGTTAAACTAACGAGCATGTTAGGGTATGAATAAAGTTTATTTTGTTAGTTATAAATAATGAAAATATTCTGGACTTCAATATGTGGTAATATTACAGAAATAAAAAATAAATTGAAAAAATTTATGCGACTCAAGAATCACCGAAAGCGCAGTATAAATCGAGTGTTTATTTAGTTCTAAAATAGCAAGACAAACATTTTAAAAATTTCTTTTGTTGTTTTTATTTTAAACTTTAATTTTTGCTGAAAAAGGTGTTTGTAGGACGGT
Organism: Euschistus heros; assembly: GCA_003667255.2. NCBI lineage: Eukaryota > Metazoa > Arthropoda > Insecta > Hemiptera > Pentatomidae > Euschistus > Euschistus heros. Next base: position 1,257,501 of record RCWM02000106.1, on the reverse strand, counting down.
ATTTTATTTTATTTTTTTAAATAATTTAAACTTATCAATTCATCCTATTTATAATAATAACTAAGACTAAACAAAATAAAATAATTAAATAAATAAAATTAATAACAAATAATAGATCAGAGGTTTTTGTTTGCACGTTGTGAGCAAGGGTGGCGCGCAGAGACCCCCGGCAGTGCCGGAAGAGGCCTTTTAGTCTCTCATTGTTCGAGGGCTCTTGGGGAAGTTCTCCCTCATCCTGGGGGGAGTAATGACAACAGATCCTTCAAGGAGTATTCAAATAGCAAGCCTGTATCTTGTGATAGCAAAACCTCGAGATAATATTCTAAATAATAATCATCCTTGAGACAAACAGAAATACACAATGGCAAGTCGCCGAAAATCAAACAAACAATTTCCCAAAGATTGCTAAACAAGACTTCAAGCCTGCCGGTTCCCGTGGAGATAAGATAACGAAAGATATCTCAAGAAAGTCCGGACTCTTCAATATCTTAATTTATTTGCTAAACTGTTTCAAACTCAAAATAAAAATCATACGTATCTAATGTTATCAATATATTTATAAATTCTTATCAGTGATAATACATACTCCAGTCTATTAATATCACTAAATTAAGGCTCTTAATGTATTTGGAAAATTTAATACACCGTTGCTTTGTCCTATAATAATAAATTCATAACAATATAAATATTGTTTTTATTACAGAATTTATATTTTCCAGAATTTAAACAGAGAGGATTGGCACAGGAAATAAGTACAAAAACATAGTGATAAGGATACGGAAGCCGAATATACGGGCTTCCAGAGAAATGCCTAGGAAGCCTGATTACGAGGAAAAGCATACAAAATCGGTTTGAATAAAAATGTATTTTAACATTAATACATAAATGTTAAATATTCTAATATTTTATACTAATAATAAGCAATAAATATGAGATTTCGGAAATTTATGTCAATATCATGCTTCCCAAGATAATATAATAAATTATGATACATGCACAAAAAAAACAAAAAAACAAATGATATCTAAGTATAAATATTGTGAGTTTAGGTATTATTAAACCATATAATAATGTTAAATTTTTAAAATATTTTCAATACTTCAGAACAAACTACTCAGAATTATACATATATAATATAAGCCGAATATACGGGCTTCCAGAGAAATGCCTAGGAAGCCTGATTACGAGGAAAAGCATACAAAATCGGTTTGAATAAAAATGTATTTTAACATTAATACATAAATGTTAAATATTCTAATATTTTATACTAATAATAAGCAATAAATATGAGGTTTCGGAAATTTATGTCAATATCATGCTTCCCAAGATAATATAATAAATTATGATACACAAAAAAAAAACTAACTACTCAGAATTATACTCAATACATTTTAATTTAATAATTAAAATGAGTAAGTTGTTAATAAAGTTATTTGACATTAAAATTTTTTAAAAAATACAGAGAAAATTTCAGTAATGGTTTTATTTTTACACTTGAGGTACGAATGATGATATAGAAGGATCAATACAATTATGATTGATGAATTAAATGCCACTTCTTAAAATTTCTTCTTAGAAGTGGCATTTAATTCATCAATCCTAATTGTTTTATTTTTACTTACTAATGCAAAATTAAAGTCATTTAATACTCATATATCTAGCTAAAAAATCATAGAGCAGCTATTTTTTAAAATAATATTTTAAAAAACATCACAAATAATTTTGACAATACTCAATGCACTCAAAACTCATAAATTTACTAGTTCAATATCCACCCGGATCTATCACAGTATTGAGTATAAAACCATATTGTAATTATATTTTTTATATATTTAAAAATATTGGTTTAATTGTATTATTGACTCACGTTGTAGAGATAGTAGAATATCCAAGTGTTACAAGTCGAATACGGATTTGATCATATCGACGCAGAACTGACACAAACACACAGAACTCACTTCGGGCACGGCACTGAGCCGACTGAACGCCAAGTCCACTCACCAGCAGCGGCACCCCCACCAATCCCATCAACTTCGCCACTCCCCCAACTCTCTTTGTATTGGACTCTTCCGCCACTATCTTAAGGAACTGATTTATTGAAGAATAAAATTAATTTAAACCTCAAAAAACAATTAGAGATTTATTATCTTTACATTTTTTATATCCATGTAGGAAAAAAACAACAAATAAAAAAAAAACCATAAACTTTCGGACTAACCTATAAAAAATTAAATAAGTAGGGGAACGTTTAAATAAACAAAATTGAGAGAAAATTTCAAACGTGATGTTTTTCACTCAAACTGATATAGTCCAGATAATAAACACATTGTAGAGTGCATGAAATATGCGATAATTTTTGACTTCATAGCTTCGTTAGGAATAGTTAGAAGGTAAACATACTAAAAGCCCCCACTACTGGGGGCTGAGATCACGGTGAGAGGGGAAAAGGTCCTATCTATGGGTTTATCGATTATATCTCAAAAACAGTGAACTCTAGAAAAATATGTTTCAAATAAAAACTAAAGCTAATTAAATTTCCTACAAAACTGATTCCATTCCTTTTCAATTTAAGCCTTGAGCTTGCCACGAGAGCCATTAGGAAAAACCCAGGTGGCGCAATTTACGGTAGACTCACACATCACATACTCATGATTTTGTATGTCCGTTCTGAAGCTGCCAAGTCAACAAAGCTGCAGGAGATGGAGGAAACTGCGTCAAGAATGGGGCTTGAGTTAAACTAGGATAAAACCAAGCACATGATGATCTCAAGGCTAAAAAGAAGGAAAGAGTGGAATCCTGGAAAATTGTCAGATTTTCCCAGAAAATTTGTCGGAGTGAATGTTGTAGAGCATTAAATTTACTTTTGGAACTAGAATCAAGTTTTATAGGAATTTTAATTTTGATTTGAAACATCTTTTTTTTTTAATTTGACTCCACCGTTTTGGAGATCTAATCTATCCTTCGAATCTACTTTGAGATCCAAAAAAACCCAAAAAAGAGACCTCCACTGCCACCACCGTTAGCAAATTTTCGATCTGAGCAACACCAACGGAGTTAGAGTGAGTCAAAATTTTTTTTTACTACAAAAAAGCATACACACCCTCGCCAAAATGCATATCCGTGTCGAAATATTAACCTTCGATGAACGAATTTTATTTTTTGATGCATACTTCTAAGATTATAAAGAAAACAAGAGGAAAATTGAGAAAATTAGGATGGGATCCATTATCTAAAAAAAAAAAAAAAAAAAAAAAAAAAAAAAAAAAAAAAAAAAAAAAAAAAAAAAAAAAAAAAAAAAAAAAAAAAAAAAAAAAAAATTCGTTTCTGCAACTTGAAACAAAGCGTTGAATATGAACAAGAATGAAATAAGTGTGAAGCTGAATACACCTGAAAAACTTAAAGATCACTAAATCAAAGATACAAAACATATGTATGTAGGAATATAATAAAAAAAATACAGAATTTCAACATCCATATACATTTAAATAAAAATAACCGTAAATCAACAAAGACGCAGGGTGTAAGTAATACATTAAGCAGTAAATAGTTGAAAATTAAATATTTAAAAATCACTAGAAATAATAAAAGTTGTTTAAAACCAATCCATAATTTTGTTAAAGTGAGCAGATAAATATTTCGAATCATCCCATTTTATATATTTTTCCTAGTTGGAATAGAAAAATCGACTAGCCTAGACTAGAATAGAACAACCTAAAAGATCGTATATTTACCAAATTATTTAGCTGACAACTCGACCCCCCCTTTCTTTTTAGTACATATTAGTTTACTCTAGAACCTAACAACTTCGAAAACCACTTCCGCTTTGGCTCCTAAGGTGAGGATATATTGAAATTATAAAAGATTAATTGCAGATTAAAACAATATTAATTAAAAAAGAGGAAATATACAGACATAGATACATTTAATAATGTTTTGTAATTGTTATAACACTAATATCTCAAATAGATTGTTAACTATACATATCACATTATAATTATATTAAATACCACTGGTTCTATACAACAGACCAATTTGTTAGGGTATTTTTACTCTCAAACCGACTATTTAAGAGCTCGAGAGAAAATAGAGCGTGAAATGTACAGTTCCTCACTGGATACTACATCCGATTGCATATGTTTAAATTAAACACGCACAAGTTTCTTCATAGCTGATTCAACAAAACAAATTATGTACACGAAATAACTTGTAGAAAATTTAATCGACTTTATTTTTGTATGAGGTTTATTCCTTATAAGAATTTCATTTTTTTTTTTCATTTATTAGTAAAAATCGAAAAATTAACAATTTTATGTTTATTCCGGGATGCCACATTTTTTCGGAATACAATAAATAAATAAAGGCTTAGGGAACCTGAAGGTTCGATGCCAACACTAACAACCGTTGGCCACACACCTCTCTGCAACCCACCACAATAAAACTCAATTCCTCATGATCAGCCCCAACGCAATCCTCCCATCTACGTTTCAGAACTTATTTCATTTTTTAGAATTAGGTCATTATTAAATCCCACGACTTACATGCCCATTTTAACCATCTTGCAGCAATTATCTTAACTATAAAGCTACTAACAATTTCGCATTGTGGATCCTTCTAAATTCTCCAGTATGTTCGTCCTTTTTTTGGCCAAATATTCTATGAAGTACTTTATTTTCGAAAACGTTAAGGCGTTGTTTTTTCCCTTAACGTGAGTGGCCACGTTCCGCATCCATAGAGAACTGTTGGTAGTATAATTGTCTTACATATTATATTTTTTTATATATATTTGGGGAATATGCGCGAACTGGACAATTTTGCGAGCGAAATTACTTCTTTCTTTTAATCTTGCCTTTATTTCCTATTCAATTGCATTTCTCCTATATATTGTAGAACCGAGATATTTTTTCACGATATATGAAGTTAAATTCAGCTCCCCCAGATAACATAAAAATTAATAGAAAAAAAATCTATATTTTTTTTTACGATCGACTAAAACGAAAATAAGTGTAATTCGACGTACTCTGAATATATTTTATAGAGGGTCATTATCATCGTCTTATGGCGCTTATGATTCTTGTAGAACCCTGGCCTCAACAATTCTCTGCCATTCAAACCTTTCTTCGGCAACCCTTCTCCATCCTCTCACACCCAGAGTCCGAAGATCGTCTTCTACATCTTCCAGCCAACGAAGTCGAGGCCTTCCTCTCCTTCTCATTCCACCCGGGTGCCCCTCCAACATCATTTTAGGGAGCCTACTTGCCTCTATTCTTTGCAAATGCCCCAGCCATCTAATTCTGCCTCTTTTTATGTTGGCTACAATATCTGGAGCAGCATATAGAGTTCTCAGTTCCTCATTTGTTCTCATTCGCCAGAGATTCAGTCCATACTTGGTTGGACCATATATTTTGCGAAGGATTTTTCTTTCCCACCTGTTAAAATAATTTTCGCCGTGTGATGTCATGTCAATGGTCCATGTCTCATTCCCGTACATAACAACCTTCTGAAGGATCGTTCGATATACCCTTATTTTGAGATTGCAGGATATGTTTCTACTTTGAAAAATTTTTTACTAAAGACCAATAGCACCTGTTTCCTGCTATTATTCTTGATTTTATTTCTTTTTTTATACTATTGTCCTCAGTAACAATAGCACCCAGATACTTAAACTTAGGCACTCTCTCAAAGGAATATCCAGCCCTCTCAATGTATCTATGTCCTCTTTCCTCTCTAGTTGTTACTGTGTACTTGGTCTTTTCTTAGAGTGAGTCCTACATTTCTTGCTGCTTTTTCACACTCCTCGAAAGCTCCAAGGAGCGCAATAGTAGTTCTTCCTGCAATTACTACATCGTCCGCAAATGCTAACTGTTGGGTTAGTTGCTGGTATATACATCCTCCTGGTCTAGTGCGAATCTGTCTTATAACTAGAGGGTATTGCACCAAAATTTACATACCGATTTTCGTCTGTAATCATCAAGCAATCCAGTGTCTGCAGAAAATATGCTTCATTGCTAAATTACGTTTAGGTAAGGCGAAATTATTCTTTGCAATCATAAGTTATATTTCTTAAGAAAAAGAAAATTAAAGATACTTCAAATATTAGGATATATTTAAGATAAAAATTAAAATGAATTGAATAAACTTTCATTGCCCACTTCCCAAGAATGAACAGTGGTTTTATTCATGAATTAAAATTGTTCTCACAACTACAATAATGTTAAAACATCTTTGAATAATGATTCCGCTTTTGATAGTGATTAATAAAAATTAACAAATGGGGGGAAATAAACAAATAGAAAATAAACGAAACCTTGATGTATATAGGAATTTTCTATGATCAAAGGTTTCCGATATTTTTAAATCAACAATTAGCTTCTCTTAAAGATTCTTTTTTTCTGTTTAGTATTTAAGTTGTGCCGCGCTAACGAAACAAAGTAATATCAATGTTAGGATTATATACTTTTTTTTTTAACATAATCAATTGGATACAAATTCCTTAATATTCTCAGGAGCTTGAAATATACATGAAAGGACAATGATTAAAATTAATTGTAAACAAAAAAAAAAACTGATTCCGAATTTGTGTAAATAATAATTCCGAAAATGCACTAAGGTCCATATGAAATTTGGAAGAAAATAAGTTAATTGAAAATAACTCCATAAAGTAATTAATTGGTAATAATTGAATTATTAATCTTTAGTTAAAATATTTTGTTTGTAATTAATCTTTATATCTTAGAATAACGGAAAGTCATCTATCATTTGATAGATCATATTTGAATTAAATTTTATCTAACCCATTACGAATCTTCATTACATCTTGCATAACGGATTTCCAGAAAATTTGTATACCAGAGTGGGATTCCATGTAATCTTAGTGTTTATTTTTCAATCTCTTCGAAGAAAAATTAACTGAGCTTTGTCCCTAAAAGATTAAACATTACATTTATAACATTTATTTTAAGGAAAGAATGTAGGATAGGACGTATGTACTTCCAGTGTGGGGACCTTGATGTCTAAATCGAAATTTAAAATCAATTTTATAAAACCAATAATGCTACCTCTAAATATAGCTGCTTATAAATACTCCAATATAATACTGCTAAAATGATATTTATATATTTTTTATTTTTAAACAATTAAATGGTTAGTGATAATGATAATTAGAATTGTGTCGATTCTAGATTCTATCGATTCTGGGGTAAAGAATAGGTAACGAAAATCGATGGGACAAATTCGATCCTCAGGAACCGATAGAAAGCTAATTATGTAATTACCATACACCGTTTCCTCTCAGTTATGATTAAGAGCAAAAAGAGTAATAAAACAGATTTTTTATATTTAATAACATAGTAATTTTTCAATTAAACTTAACCTCTTGGTACAGAATATAAAATTACTCTTCTTAACAATCAAGCACTTCTACTGCAAGTCAAACGTTTAATTGTTGAAGATATTTATTTGCAATAATAGCTGGTTTCTTGGTCCTCTGTTATTTTTCTTAACTTAAACTTCATCATTATTAGTTTAATTTTATTTGGAAAAGGCAACTATGAACAAATCTACCAGTAAGTGTTGTGGGAAGAAGGTTTGCACCATTGCACGGAAAAAAAGAAAAGCGACCAAAGGTTAAAACAAAAACGCATCGTAGTCTATTCACGGCCAATGACGACAACGAACTGTGGGACATTCCACCTACACTAATATCAGCTAGTGCACTCTACCCTTTGGTCAAGGTAAGCAATTTTATTTTTCCTTGTGTCTAGAAACACTATAATATCAAAATAAAATTGCGCGGGATTTTTGAATACCTCTTTACAAGTGGGACAAATATTATCCAATATCCTCAGGGGTATTAAATACGTAGACCTTATTGTGTCATCTATTCGTTCTCCAAATTAAACATACATAGCTATACAAACAAACTTGTAAGTTACAAATGAACTTAATCAAGTTAACTATAACTACAAATGTTGTGATATTTATAAATGTGGTAACGGCCGGCAAGCCAGCCACCTCCAAACTGGCTTGACCCGCGCTACACCGACCAGTTCGATCCTTACGCTTCACTTCGAGTTTACATTTATCGATAGTTCTTTCCTATAACCTCACATGTAAACAATCACTTCTACAGTTTCAACTTGGATTGTGTTGTTTAGTGTGTTCTATTGATATTTAGTATTTAAGTGTTACAAAACTTAAGAACATTTGTACATGGATTTGGTGTTTTATATATTTTTATTTGCTGTATCAATTTAAGCGATAGAATTTAGTATACATAATCTGTGAATTGATTCTTTGTCATTCATAATACTTATTGCCCTAAAGTGAGACAGATTGTATAATTAATTCAATAAAACATATCGATCTAAAAAAAAATGTGAGAAAGTATATCATAGGTTTCATATATTCTTATTTCCACTTCCCATGAGAAAATATAGGAGAAATTAACATCATTACTTTCAACAAGGATTCTGTCTTATTATATAATGCCTTATAACATGGAGAATAGACAATGTGAAAATAATCACAGATTAAGAGATAAATGACATATTATATAATTGTAAAACTATTGGTGTAATGTTATAGATTAATGTATTTAAAAACAATTTTAGAAACCTGAAGATGGAGCATTTTCTCCGAAACATCTTGCTACAAATGTTAAATAAATAGGAGTTATGTCAAATAAACACTTAAGGATTCTGTCTTTTTTATAATTTGTTATTTACACTTCCCTAACATCAAAAAGTTTATCAGGAACTAACATTACTGGTGGTTTAGCATCACAGAATACATAAAGGAGTAGAAGCGGCATCCAAGGCTAATAGGCGAGGGAAATGTGTCACCCTAGCGCTCGGGTCATCCCCACCACACCCACCCCCTCGCACAGTGGGGCAAAACGGCCCAAAATGGGTAAAAACCTCATATTTTCTAAACGGTTCGTGCTATAAGCATGAAATTTTGAAATTATATATTTCATGAGGTGCTGAATTGAATGAATCCATAATCAGCTTCATCAGATGATTAGAAAGGGTCAAAATTTAAGAACAAAAAGTAAGAAAAAATTAATAAAGTAAATTTGGGGTATATTTATATGCTATCTAAGCTGCTGAATAAAATAAAACTATAACCAGAGCAATCTGATCATCAGCATTGAGCCATGTTTTCAGTTTAAAAATTAAAAAAAATAAAATCAATTTAAAAAAAATCAAGTTTGTTATTATAATCTATGTTTTTTAGGTGCTAAATTGAATGAAATTTACTATATAGCTCTATTACAGACCCAAGATCCCTTGAATTAGGTTAAAATTCATTATTAGGTTATATATGGAAATAAATTAAAATGTTTAATATAATTTGAAAAATGTAATAAGTTTTACAAAGTAATTTCAGTTGAATTCTATTGAATAGACTGGACAGTTATTTACAATTATCAATCTTATATTGACAAAGATTACATTCAATTGTTATATTACGTACAAAAATAAAAGCTATTAACTATAAAAGTAAAGAAAAAAAATATTTCTAATAGTTCCTTTTTTCTATAACAGTAAATAAAAAGCTTCATCATTTAATGGGAACTTTTTTTTTTTTTTTTTTAAATGCGGACTTAAATTACTTAGCACTGGATCAGAAGTCACCATGATAAGATGAAAAACATCTTCATTTGTTGCTGTTCGAGAGCACTTTCTTGAATGATGATCTCTGTGATATTTATTATAGCTCACCTTCAGTTTTAAAGCCAAGTGTGTTTTATATATTAATAAAACACATTTTTAAAAATATTTTACTAAAATGTAAAATTCTTAGAATTTAGTAAGACATTTAGATCCAAAATGATTGGAGTGGTAGAATATCCTAGCCATTGATATAAAAGAATAAAATAAATAAATGTGATAATCTTCATGAGAGAACTAAGGTATACAATAATTAGAACTCAGTGATACAAATAATAACCCCATAAATTAGTCATCCAAATTCCAAAACTTTTATTTTCAATTGATTTTGATTTTTTATTTGAAGAGCTATTTTTAAAAATTATTCTTTCTGCTATATTCTGGTACTAAGTCTCTCAAGAAGAGTTATGTGTTTTTGTATAGAAACCAAGAAATTATTTTACAATGAATAAAGAAAAGAAAAGAAATATATCTATATATATATATATATATATATATATATATATATATATATATATATATATCTATATATATATATATATATTAAATAAGACAAACTAATAAAAACAAATATACATATATAGTAAGCCAATTTTCACATCTTAGTTATAAAAAAAAAAAAAAAAAAAAAAAAAAATGCTAAAAATTAGTTTCTGTATAGTGAAAAATAACACATAAATTCATCCCCTGAACAAATATCGCCGAAGCCGGGATTTATATTTATAACACGGTTCCTCAGATACCTGTACTTCAATTTGAATCCCTAAAGAGAGCCTAGTTGGGTGTAGCTTTTTTTGAAAGACCAAGTGAAATGAAGATAAGTTAGATTTACGAGACAGCTAACTTTGAAAATTCCTGGCAGTCAAGGTTGGGGCTAGGGGTCACCTGTGGTGTAGTGGTTAGCATAGCAACCTACTAAACCCAAGATCGCGGGTTCGCAGCCCGGCAGATGACCTTAGGATTTTTTAAAGGGAGTAAAAAATCCTTAGCTATGCCGTCCTTCGGAAGGGACGTAAAATGGGGGTCCCGAGCCTGTGCGATGTCAGGTACTCGTTAAAGATCCCTATCCTAATTATACCTGGATAGGCAAAATTTAGGACTCCCACCGTAGCATCGTCCGATTAGCCATAGCAGCATAAAGTGACGTTAAACGAAATAAACAAACAAGGTTGGGGCTACATTTACGAAATAAAAATCGTCCATAAACCAGTAAAACATCAATAGTGAAGTTCAAAGGGTTATACAAGATTTTTGCTAAAAATTCAGCCTCATAAAAAATTATTTTAACAGAACTTCAAAACCGTGTTATTTTCTCAACTCCAGAAAAGGGCAACTTCAAGGACGTGTAAAGATCCTGGTAATGAAATAATCGAAAAATCAGTTCCACAACCTTATGCTACATTTATTTATGTATACAAAAATAATGAAAAAAAAAGAAAAAGAAAATCATAAGATTTTAGGGTTTTTTTTTTCCACGTTTGCCCCACTGTGCCTCCTACCAAGGTGTTCAGCTTACCTCTTTGATTTATTACTTAGTTTTTGTTCTACACATTCGCGAAACTACTGTCGTTTCTTGATAGTTGGAAATAACCATATAAATAAATCATAGCCATGAAAATCAAATTATACAATATAAGTAAATTATTTTATTCATTGCCAAACTGACATTACAACAACAACATGACTGAAATAACAACAAAAAAAATTAATGGTAAGTTAAAATAACACGAACAATTATTATTGGCCACTGAAAAGAATATGCTTATTATAAGTACTTCTAATTTTTTTCATGTGAAGATCATCATTAATTTTTTTTACATGATGGAAAATTCTAGTTCGAAAGTACAAAACTCCAATCGATCTAATTAGTACTGAGTAGTGAGATTCGTCGACTAAAAAATGATCGCACCATGAAAAAAAAATTGTTTCCCGATACATTTTTTTAACAAATGAGAGATCCAGGATTCTATTGAAGCTAACACAATTTTCTCTTTTTCTTTAGCGCGAAAAATTCGTTCACAAAATTGGCAAATTTCGACTACGTCCTTTCCTGGCAAAACTAATCCACCGCGATTCTTCGCAGCAATCAATCCATTTATTTTTGTCAAATCCGGGTTTCCTTCAATTGCTTCTAAACAGCCTTCACATTTCAGCGTGAAGTTTAGCTTCCGAACAATGAAACCTGAAATTAGATAAACCAATTATTAGAGTTTATTATTGAGGATTTAATCTAGATTAAACGGAACCTCAGGTTTACAATAAAAGAAAAATAATAATAATGTTTTTGCTTTATTACCTGAGATGTATTCCACTATATCACGTGTCACATCCATTAAATGCCCATTTTCTATGTCGATGTAGGGAGATATCTCATCTTGAGCGTTTGCAGGAATCTGCAAATCTTCCATTCGTTCCGTCACTGTTTCCTCTTCCGTAGTTTGATCTTCTCCTCCTGCATAGATAAATAGGAGAGGAATTAGAATTGATTATATATTCTGAAAATGTATTTCATTGCATTAAGTTTACCATTTTTTCCCACGTTCACGTATTGGTCAACCATGGTGGTCCTTGTTCCAGTCTCATTTATATATTCCATTGGACAGAACTTCTCTGTTCGTGAGTTTAAACTTAAAATGTTTATCTTGTCCAAAGGGATGGCGTTCCCAATAGTTGAAGAAGATTCATGAAGTTGCTTGTGGATGAGAATAGCTCTAAACGTGTACGTGAATTCTCTGCAGCTGGGATTATTGTTTCTGCCTCCTTTTGCTCGAATATAAGAAAATAATCTTTCAAGATGATCTTGGCTGATTTTGTAAGTTGGGAAAAAACTGGAGCCACTGCTTTTCTTCGACATACATCTTGTAAAACGCTAAGGTGCTTTCTATGCTCAATAAAAACCCTTGAAACCCTAGCTTCCTTCCAGTTTCAAGAATGTTTTTTTTCCATTTGAAGTTTTTTAGGTTTACTATATAAATTTTCACTTCACACAAAAAAGTCCTTATTTTTCCTATGTTCAATGGATTCAGCGATTGCTTGAATCCTCTTGAACGCATGTTGCGGGAATTAAGGACATCGAATAATTTGTTAAAAAGTTTAACAAAGCGAATAGTTCCCTCACAATTTTCAAACCCGTGAAATTTTCTCAACAAGCAATACTCTAAAGCGTTTCCAACGGAATCACTCAGTGGTTGAGATGCCAATTTTACTTTCATCTTTTGTTGCTGGTAAAATATATGAGATTTGGACAATTTGTTTCCAAGTTTCAGTCCTACTTCTAACTGCAAGTCATATAGTTTGTTGAAGAAATCCCACTTAATTTCTTGACCATCCGCATCTATTAGAACTTGGTAATCGTGGATCGTATTACGGACAAGCTTCAGCAAGTGACAAGGATCGAAAAATGCCAATAAGTCTGATCCTTCCACGTCAACCTTACATTTTATTGAGTTGGGATCCGAAAAAGTGAAACCCATCTTCTTCAACATTGACACATTGTGTGCCTCGCCATCACAAGTTAAGGAAGTTATTAAGGCACCTACTCTTCGTAACTGTCGCAAGGCAATCGATACCAAGTTTTGTAGCTGTGCAGCTGTTATAGAATTTATGAAAAAATACCCCAAGGGTATTTTCCATGGACAATTTATACCCACAAGATTGAATACGATAGCTTCCCTTGCTTCAGGAGCTTCGTTACCATCAATAGCATGTACAAAATCCACATAGCCAAAATACTTCGATCCATCCCAGTCAATCCTTTTTCTAATCGCCATACCATCGAACATTAGAGCGAACATTAAGGGATATTTCTTATCTTGCAAATGCTGTTTACATTTTTCTTCAAGTACCCTCAAGACTTCTTCACTGAAACCAGCGGATGCATTCACTGTCGCATACCACCTACCTATAGTACGTCGATGTGGCAAGCATGTATCGAAATTGTCCCGAACGAAATCGTAGGCTTTAGGAGAGAGGAAGTTCAATGTAATTGAAAACGCTTTCAGTCTCTTATCGTAAATCTTCGAAAGTTTTGTGTTATTTGATTTCGAGACTTGTCGTTTTATGAGAACTGAGGTAGTTTGTGATATGTTTCCGAGCATATCCGCGTACTCATCGGCAACTAGATCTTTTCTTTTCAGCTCAGCAATAATATTTTTCAGCTGACAGTTTCTCTTCTTCAACCTATTTGTCCGTCGTCTCAAATTTATCAATTTCTTTTTCTTTTCACTAACAATACTTTGAGTGTAGTGGAGGGTATTTTGAGCAGAGTTCAATTCAGCTGAAGTACTTTCAAGCTGTGTTTGTAATATTGTTACGTCGTTTCTAGCTTTTTCCAACATTGACTTCAATTTTTTCTTGTCAGGAGATTCCGTTATTGTTGTAGGACAACTATGTCTTTTTATCGCTCTTCTCTCCTATTTAAAAAAAAAGGTATAAAAGAAACCTGTAATATGCATCTGATAAATATTAGAGCACATACGTTTACACAAATGTAAAGATTTATATACAATGTGTATAGGTTTTATTTTTTAAAGAAATTTTATTTGTTATTAAAAAATGTGTAAAGGTTTTATTTTTTAAAGAAATTTTATTTGTTATTAAAAAATGTGTAAAGGTTTTATTTTTTAAAGAAATTTTATTTGTTATTAAAAAAATTAAGAAAATAAAACCTAAATATTATATAACAAAAATTCACGAACTTGTTTATCCTTTGGTCTCAAATGGTCAGGAAATCCGTCAAATACTGATGGGACTACGCCTTTTTTCAATTTTGTGAGGAAAGGAGAGGATCGGTCGAAGTCGGTTTCCTTAAAATGCTTTGAACATAAGCGACTTGTTTTTGTTGGGCTCCAATTCTCTCGTCTGACGGCATTAACCCATTTAATTCGTTCATCTTTATCCGAGGGAAAACTAGGAACAAAAATAAAATATGATATTATTATACAATAAAAAGCATATTTAGAGTGCGCTATGCAAACACAGACTAATCAAATGAAGACAGAGGTTTGATATTGATATTTTTCTTTGTAATTATCTTTCCGTCCAATGTTTCCGGATGAATTCTTTTTTCAAGTGTATTACTAACAAATAAAGAAAAATACTTTTAATTGCCACAAAACGTTTTCAAATCATTCGGCTCATCATCAGTGTGTTTAAAGTACCCTCTTAGTAACTCCTGTCTCGTTTAGGTTATGTTTTAATTATTAGAACTTTTACGTTAATTTTTTACTTTGTATTACTAACGTTGTGAAGTTTATTTAGTTATACACTTGAAAATAGGGAATCGTTCCAATCTGAAGAAAATAAAATTTTAAAGATGAATCTACTGTATTTCATTAGATAGCTCAGAAAAAATTAAGAACTTAGAGTTTTAAGAAAATTTTACTTACAGATGGAAAGTAATTGGAGGAATAGCATTCTAGCTTGTGCCACTTTTTTTTGCATTGCACTTTTACGTATTCTGTGTTTAATTGTATTAATTATGGTTTAACATAATATTAATTCAAAATTGATTTAGTGTCTTATATTTTGATATTTTTTTATTTCCCACTGCATTATTTTCTTATTTCTCTTTTTAATATTAGGAGGTAAACAGAAGTTAATATTACTTTGAACAGGGATTTAGAGTTTCTCCGTAAATGAAGGAGAATAACCTTTCCCCTCGAAAAGTAGCGACTAAAACACTGAAATAAATCGGAAGAAGGTTAGAATCGATAGAAGGTATTCTGGGCGGGCGTAGGGGTTGGTGGCTGGCATGCCGGCCGTTACTATCAATGTAATTGGAATAATTAACGTAATTTATTTACCATTGCAAGGATGTGAGGTCTTGGCTGTGTGTCGAACGAAAAATTATATTCTGCTTCGATTAAGTAGAATTCTATTAGATATAATTAGACTTGATATCCACTTCCTTCTGAATGATCTAGTGTTGTATAGTTTTTTTATCATCTGCACTGAATATGGGTTTGTGAAGGGATTACGAAGCGTCAACGCTGACACGGGTCGACCAAGAGATAGGGATATGTCTGCCCTTATCTCGCTTCGAACTGACAGTAAAGCTTACATTTCATCTTCACACAGCGAGAATACCCTCGTTCCTTCACTTCACTGGTCACGACCTCGTAACTGAGTATAGACAGCACAGACGACTTCATGGCATTGCAATATCCTTTGCTGGAATCCCAATAGCACAATACAGCACAATATAGCACAACTGAGGCACGCACGCAACTGGCACAAGCTGATCGTTGCTGATCCTGTACGGACCTGTCTACCTCCGTCCACTGCTGCCTGTACCATCAATACACTGCTAACTAAATATTGAAAATATATTGTTCTATATAAGTTATGAAATGCACAACTAAATATCCATTCAATAAATAGTCGATGGATTAATGTTTCGATTATAACTTTCAAAATTATAATAGAGTCTTCGATTTATTTGTAAAGGAAGAATATTAATTTTTTTTTGGGGCCGACAAAGAAAAAATATGGACAGAAAAAAACGTTATTATTTACTAACTTTTGTAACATTGTTATTGAATAGTTATGTAATATTAATTGTTATCCAAACAAAAAGTTATTTGGTCGATTAGTAAAGGAGACCAGACGTCACTGTTTTTGACACGTTTTTTTCGACCAATCCTTATCGGTACGCCAATTTGATACTTACTGTTTGATAAGTATTAACTATTGATACATCCATTTATCAACATGATTTTTTTTTTAAATACTTCATATTGAAGGAAAGATTCATCAGAAAGCATCAATCTCAATCATATGGCTCTTATTTAGCTTTCGGAACAATTATTTTAATTGTAAAAAAAAAAAAAAATGTATTCTAGTTTCATTTTTTTATTTCAAACTGTATTACTAAGTATTTTGAAAATACACTTACTCACACCATAATGGATCTACGCCTCACAATTTTCCGGGACGGCTATAAAGATACACATTCAAAATATAAACTTTTCAGTTAAAAACATTAAGACTCTTTAAACTATTACTCAAGAGCGTTAATAACGAAATATTACGCACAGACTTACACATACAAGGGTAAGTGCACTAGTAGATGACAGTTTGGTAATAAATCTCTTATAATAAGTTTTCTGTTTGCAGTTTCATTTCGTTTTAAATTTTAGCGGGTAGTTCAGTTATCTCTTGTATGCAAAGACTGACAGCCATGGCTTTCTGGATAAGAAAACTGTTTTCAGCACCAAATTTGTTGTCACAACTCCAGTTCAGTTGACTAAACGCCTCCATCCTTATGCAATCGGCTAAGCATACTCTGGTATGTATTCTGTTTTTTCTCTATCAAAGGCTTATATCTGTCCAATTTATGAATATCTTTAGAATAGTAGGTGTATGTACTACATTTTACTAGATTCTTGTGGTTATAGATAAAAATTAAGAGAATTTTATTGGATGCCAAATACTAAAACATATTTATTACCTGTTTTTTAGTGCTTGACTGTTAACTACTAGATATTTATCATTTCTTTCCTTCTTTATTGAATGTGGGTTCTCTGCAAAGGAAAAAACCAGGGTTAGGGGTAAGAACTAGATTTGGCTAATTTAGAGCTCAAAATTCAGTAGTTGACAGGGGGTGGGGTGTCAACTACTAATGCTGCATCTATCAACTACTAGAACAACATGGAATTAGGTCCCTCTTTTTCTTTATTTTTTTCAGTTTTAAAATAGCACCAAAAAAAAAAAAAAAAATCTCAATGATGAGCCTCAGGCTTGAAGAAGGCCCTTAATGACGTAAAAGGGGAATTTCTGTTGCACCGGCAGCAAGAACCAACGGAGTACCTCGAAAATTAGTACTCTGTCAACTACTACTGCAAAAAGGTGATTTAGAAAATTAACACTTTTTCAACGTTCTATTAATACTATTTCAAATTAAAAAAAAATTGTCACATGATCAACCGAGGAAATATTGCTAAAAATGTGTGATATCTTTGTAAAAATGTCAACTACTAGTGCACTAACCCTAATGGTTCACATCCAGATTTTATAAAAATGCTTTCAAGATAGCTTTGCAGGAAATCCTAAATATTTGTTACTGATTCTTTGGCTATCTTAATAAAGCAAGGTATCCTAGTTATTTAATAAATGAGACATGAACATTTGAAATCTATAAAAATTAAGAGCATATTATTGCAGTTTAAAATTATAGAAACATAACTAATATCATGGATGATAAAAAATTAAAAATATGAAAAATACAATCAATCAACATTCTCGTTATATTAGAACAATTTTACGGAAAGCGGTATAAGTGAATGAGAATATTTGAAGTGATATTCTAACTTTATTACAAAAAAAAATTAGCAATTTGAACATTTAAGAGAAAATTTTCTAGAAAAAGTGAAATAAATCTAAGCATAATCATGGGAATGGGTTTGCTTAGCTTTCTATCAAGAAGCGTGAGAAACAAGCGCACATGACCAGTTTATTGAAGTCCTGTTTTTATTTTAGTAATAAGCATTTAAAGTGCCTCGGACTTGGACTGACAGCTGAGCAGAAAAAGTAATCCAAGGCTTGTCTTCCTCAACTAAAAGCTATAGTTTCAATTTAAAAAAAAAAAAAAAATTAAGAAGACTTTTTTTTTGTTAAGCATTCTCTATATTTAACTAAATAAACATACTTTAAGAAATATAGAAACATTGATTCGGTCATCACTTAATAATGGGATGGGGATAGAACCAGAGAAGTGAATTAAGGAAAATATGATGAGATAAACAAAAGATTGATGGATAAGTGGAAAAACAATATAGCTGTATTTTTAATTCAAATTATTATGGCAACAAGATATTATATACGTCGTATTTAAAAGTCAATATAAATATCAGCTCTATTTTTTTAATTTTTCAGTATTTTATGTCTTTAAAAAGTCTTGATAATTAAACTAAACACTTTTTTTTTCAATCTAATCACGAAAACAAAAAATTATTCCAATATTTATTTTATGAAGATGAATATTTACAGAGGAATTATCTTGTTTGTATCTTCTTGTACATATAGATATGTTAGTTTACGTAACATCCCGTTTGAAATCCAAACACCCTCTTTTGTCCTGCCTTCCTAAGGATGACAGAAGCCTCCTGTATCCTTGAAGGTCACCAAGAACTGTAGCATTGTTCAAGACTAGGCCAGGGGGCCCTGAGTGTAAACAGGGGGATAACACTCGACAATCATCACGGGAAGAACTGGGTCATCGGCTTCCGCCGGAAATATACAGACCTGATAAAAGTTTTAAATAGTTGATAAGAGATCAATACGTCTCTGTGTCCCAGGGCATTCTTCAAACCATCTCAAGTTTAGTTCACGTGACAGTTTCATTATTCTTTAATGTTATTTTTATCTAGTAACACATTTTTTTAATTATTATTATTTCTTATTATCTATTACTTTACATGAATTTATTTTATTAATAATCTTATAAAGCTATAAGCTCTTACAATATAAATCTAAAATTAATAAATAATGTGCTAATAATGGTTTAAGAAATAATATAAAATATATACGATAAACAATAATAAATAAAAATAAACCTGCACCACTAACAGCCCATGAAGAGTATTGAGTTCAGTACTTAAGGATGTACTGTTACTGGGCCAACGGTTGTGAAAGGAGGGCATTTGGCCTAAATTACGTTCGATCGCCAGGTTTTTCCACAATTAAGGGTACCCAATTTGTAGAGGCTGGGTGTGCCCCAGAAGGGTCTCCCGACCTCGAAGTCGAGCCATAACAGAAAATAATTTTTTTACGATGATGATTGTATTGTTGACTGTGAGTTTTTACTAAGGAGATGAAATGGTCAGGGGTGCAGTCAGGATGAATAAACACGGCCAGTTTTTAAATGAAAAACTTATATTTTGGCGTGCCTCAGTATAAGTTTTTCATTTAAAAACTGGCCGAGTTTATTCATCCTGACTGCACCCCTGACCATTTCATCTCCTTAATCAATTTTTTACCTTCAGTCGAAATCGAACTCGGGCCCGAGAACTTCGCAGTCAAGTGCCTTACCCACTGACCTACAGCGCCTCCAAAAGATAAACAATATTATGTCGAAATAAAATTTAAAATTGTTTGCCATATATTATAGTTACCATTTTTCTTATTTATTTTTGGAATATCGATTTATATTTGTACTTTAAGCATCCTTAATTGTATATTATATGCAACATTCAAAGGCTTATCTAAAATAAATTTCTTTATTTTATTTTTTTATTTCAAAACGTTGAACATAATGTTTACTTCACATCATTTTCCTTATTATAGTCCTTAAATTACTATTTAAAAGCCATTCGTCCATCTTTTAAGAGGTGGTGTAGGAGAAAAATGGGAGGATCTGTATGAGAGAGGTTTTATTGGGTTGTTTCACATGAAATGTCCGATTTTATAATATTTGAAATACATAGAGGATTTTGCGAGTCTCTGTTGTTTACTTCCAAAGTTCACATATCATAATCAAGCAGTTACTAATCCTCTACTTTTCTTTTATAAACATTAGCTTCCCAATCAATTACACACTGTTTAGTATACCTTCAAATATGAACATGGAAACACGCGATTTTCGTGTAATATTTTTTTATGAGTTTAAACTAGGTCGTTCGGCAGCTGGATTGCTTATGACAATCAGCGTCGGTCAGGGCAGTGTTTAAACATCGACGAAAGCCCAGGACAAATGCCAAAACCAAATTTGCACCCGAAAAAATTGATGGTTACAGTATGGTGGTCCATGGCTGGAATCATACATTATTCCTTTTTGCCTAGAGGTGAGACCATTACCTCTACAACCTACTGCAATGAAATTGGCCAAATGCACGAAAAATTATTGAAAAAACAACCTGGATTGGTAAATCGGAAGGGCCCTATACTCCTACACGACAACGCTAGACCCCACGTTTCAAAACTTACCATGCATAAATTGAAAGAGCTGGGGTACGAAGTTCTTCCGCACCCACCATATTCTCCCGACTTGTCTCCAACAGATTATCACCTTTTCAGGAATTTAGACAACTTCTGCAGAGGAAAAATTTTTGCAAATGATGCTGAAATCAAAAGTGCGTTTTCAGATTTTGTTTCACTTCAAAGCTCAGAGTTTTTCAAATCCGGGATAAAAAAGTTGTTGTCACGTTGGGAAAAATGTGTAGAAAAAGAAGGTAAATACTTCGAATAAAATTATATTGTTTTCATATTGTATTTTTACTAAAATCCCTTTACCTTGAAAACGGACATTTCATGTGAAACAACCCAATATAAGCGTGATGGCTTGGGTTTATAACGGCACTTCATATCAAAATTTTATAGAAATGGTCTGATAGTAAATTTCACCAGCTTTCAGATGGAAAAAATAAAATTTGGATCGAACTATTAGTTTTGGAGAGGAAAGAGTAACGACAAACGTGTTTTCGCGGAGAAGTATGACCCCAGTCAATGAGAGAAGTAAAGTGTATAATATATACCATAATGTTTTACTTCTTAGCTTTGTTAGGAGTAGTAGGAAGGTATACATAATAAAATTCCTCGTCTCTGGGGGGTCGGCTTACGGTGGGAGGGAGAGGAGAAAGTCCCATTTTTGGGTTTTTTAATTATATCTCAAAAACGTTGGACTCAAGAAAAATATGCAACAGATCAAAATTAAAGCTAAATCAATTTCCAATAAAGTTGTTTCTATATATATTTGTTGTACTTTCAACAGTTTTCGTGATATACACTCAACAGCAAAAAAAAACCGGATACTCAGATTTGGTCTCATAATTTTGCTAAATACGAAAGGGCACAGAAAAAAATACTTTGTGATAAATACATATCTTCCTGTCTTGAAAGAATGTGGAATTGATTTTAAAAAGTAATTCCTATAACTGAAATTTCGTAAATTATAATTCTGTGTTATTTATTGAATTGTTTTAATTTATTTTATGCCTGACAGGATTAAAAGCGCCTATCGCCGTAGAAGAGGGGGAAGCCCGCTATTAGAAGAACATCCCTTGTCAGAAAACCTGATAAAAATGAAGAATAAAGTTTTTTTAAAAATGTGTTAATTTCTTATTTTTTTTTATTTTATAATTTTTTGTTATTGATTAATAAAAATTATTCATTTGTGGCAGATTTTGTGAAAATAACTTATAAATAAACCATTTCTTACCATAAATTAAAAAGATTAATGTATTTAACAAAAGTATGAGACCAAATCTGAATGTCCGATTTTTTTTGCTGTTGAGTATATGTTTTTAAAAATCGATGGATATTCGAAAATAAAATCATTTTTACCTCGCTTTTTGTCAAAATTTTGTTTCAACTGCCAGAAGCGCATATAAGACATTAAAGAAAGTTTACTTTTCTACAACTTTGATTGTTTCATTTTTTCTGAGAAACGTTCGTGAAATGCCCTAGAAGCATATGTTAGACAAAAAGTGAGATTAAATTATTTCTTTCCCGAAAATTACCGATTTTGAATTACGTATATCTTGAAAACCTTTGGAAGTTCGATTAATATGTGCAGATCCAATTTTATAGGAAATTTAATTAGCTTTAATTTTATTTGAAAGATGTTTCTCAAGAGTCCACCGTTTACGAGATATAATCAAAAAACCCAAAAATGGGACCTTCTCCCACCGTTAGATCACTCCCAGGGACGGGGACTTATAGTATATTTATCTTCTAACTGCTTCTACCGAAGCAATGAAGTAAAAAATGTTCGCATTTTCCATGCACACCCCTCATTGACTGCTGACACATTTATTTACGAGGACTTTGATAACAACCTAGCATATTTACTGTTAATGTGCCGCTACCAAAATATATCGATTCTGGATAACAATATCGGCACAAGAAAATCAGCAGTAGCAATGCTTGATTTGAGAAGATAATTGGTTTTCATTCTGAACCAAGCAGTTATTGATCAAGTAGGTAAATGATAAAATATTCAACATTACTAATATTTGCAACTGAATATTACTACTTGAGATACGATTAAGTAAATCGTATCTCAAATTGAGAGAGGGTACTTAAAACATCTTAAACTACCAGATAATCGATCTTCCTTTTGGAAACATCGACGTTGCATGGATCAGAGAACGGAATTTACGAGAGGTTATGTTAATTAACGGAATATAAAATGGGCCGTGGGTTATAAAACCAATTATATAACCTAGGCAAGATGTAGAGCCGGGGGAGTTGTTAGGAGAATTAAATCCCACGGGACACCACGATGGGCTATTATAGCTGAAATACGGCGATTGGTCTTGCGTCATCTGTAGTAATGGGACGCTGCGACGAGGAACTACTGATGAAAGGGGTAAGTGAAAGAAAAAGTCGAAGAGGAATCTTGGGAGTACATTTAAATGATACATCAGAATCTTCTGAAATTACTTGAAAATTCAAACAAAAAACAAATATGATTTATTTATTAATTTATTTATGAGATACAGGTCAATGCTGTTAGACCAACATTTGTATATATTTTTTGCAGCTCTTTTTTTTATGAAATATATTTTTTAAATTGTTCAAGATTATAGCTTAATCATAGGTAATTCTAGTTACAATGCAATGAAATTTTTAATAGCGTGTTCTATTATCAGTGGCCTCTTAATATGGAATCATACTTAAAATAATAAAATCCAGGTAACCCTGTGGTACAATTCCGATACCTGCAACGAACAGTCCAATCGCATTCCCTAAATGAGATAAATAAGACATAATAAAATACTTAATTTATAGAATTGTAGATTCAGGTTTTTATTTGGGCGATCAACTTCTAGGTTACTAAGCCATTTTCATCTACATGTTGGAAATTTATTTTTTTTCGTCCTGTATAAACATTATTTTCATATTATATTTTATGGTAAAGCAAAAGTTCTTTAGAAAGATTTATAATTTTTTCTATTGAAGCAAGTTCTGTGGATCGGGGTATTTTATTTTTTTCGAACTCTATTATGTGTAATAGTAATTGGTGATTGACATCTTTCACAATGTGGTTGGGCCTCTTTTGTGATTAAATATGCGTGAGTCAGATTAGAATATCCGATCCTCAGCCTTGTCTTAACCACTTCTTCTCTTATGTTACCTCTTATAGCGCTTGTCCACTGCTTCGTACTTTTTTTTTTTATTTCTTAATTTTAGCAAGTGGAGTTTCGAATCACATGATTTCCCAATTTGTCTTTACTCTGTTCTTCTGTTTACCTTAAAATCATTTGGTTCATATATTTTAAGTGGTGCGGTATTCATCACAGCAGCTTCTTTGGCAGCTTTATCCGCTGCTTCATTTCCAGGAAATCCGGTGTGTCCTAATTCATAAGTAACTTTGTACTTGTAAGGGGAATAACAAACATTTTTTGACAAGGATATGTGTTTAGGCTGACTGTCTATAGTGTCTTGTGTAACGTTTTTTACACATTCAAGAATGTAATATTTTGTCACACTCTAGCTCAGTTGTTGTTGCTTGGGTCAAAATTTTGGGGATAGTTTCCTTACCAGAAGCAATAGACTATAGATATGCATATCCACTATTTTTTTCAATTATTTCAATAAGTTGAGTTAGTACTCGATCAAGCGACGCGATTGTGACCGATATAGGATCGAATAACCACATCTTCCTTGGGAAATGAAGCAGACCCCAAAAAAGTAAGAGAAATACATAATAAGAAATAGCGTAGGACAATAGAAGTAATGCAAAAAACGAAATAATACTTATCATGAATTAAATAATAATATGCATGAGTAACATTATTACATATCTAAAACAAAAAAAAATTATGGCTAGAACAAATAACTAATTTTCAATTGTTTAAGAATCGACATTCTATTTTTCCGGCGTTCAATCTCTCAATTGTTTGAAAACTATCAAATCAAACGATGCTGCATCAGTTCTGCCTTCGAGATATCGAAGTGTCTTCTCCCACACAATATACCCTCCTTCATGGGAAATTGTAAAGGACGATTCGTTATCGTCATAAACATACCCCAGCCTTTCCATAGTTATCCTCTTACGGAGATTGTCTTATTCATCAATCGAATGGTTTGTGAAAAAATAATAATAATGCACGATAAATTGATATTTAAAAAAACAGTTGATCAAAACTGGGTTAAACGAGTCCAGATTGTACCTAAATGTAAAAAAAAAAAATTACTACAGATTTTTGTTTTTTGCTTAATTGATTATTTAAATGCTTGTAAACATTTAAGTTAACATATTCAATCGGATATAGATACTAGTAAACTACAGTCCATTTTTCGTTCTATTTTAGCAATAGCACTAGTTAATGTTTAAGGTGGCAAAGCAAAAATTCAAGTCTGTTACCCCAAAAACAAATATAAAATTAACGAAAAAACTGATATATTTTATCCCCCCAGTGACGTTATATTGTCTGAATCTATAAGTCTGTCCAATCGTTGGGATATTGTTTCCTTGTTCAGTGATTCTTCTCTTAACTAGCACTGAATTCATACGCCCACTTCAATACCCCCAACGATATTACTACAATTGAAATCTCCAGTTCTCTCATCTTCCAGTAAGCAAGATATTCTATACAATATTCTACCCATAAAATCTTTAGTTTATAAATATGTGTATAACAGCTGTGTCGGTACCATAATATTTCGGTTATGGTTACAAGTAACAACTTACTTGGAACACACATACAAGACTGAAACGACAAGAAACCCACCGTTTTCTACTTCTTCAACATTTACTAGACAAACGTTTAATTTCCGGTCAATTTCAGAGATTCATTTACAATACAGCAGTTATACCTATTTGGACATACGGAGTTGAGCTCTGAGGCTCAACTAAACATTCTAATTCTTTTCGTATCCAATCCTAAAAATCCAAAATCCTTCGAAAAATCCTCAATGTTTCTTTCAAACAACCTTATCTATAAAGATCTTAATGTTCCATATGTCGCTGATTCAGTCCAATTCAGATACCTGTTCTTTCTTAGTAAACTCCTTACTTACAAAATCCACAAGTATGTCAACTTGTTTCGCATTCTACTACCTTCTACTACAGAACTTTTATAAAAGTACCACCAATGGGTGTTTGCTTTACAAGTTAGGCTATCTTACTTTATTCATTTTCCCACATATTTACTGGATGTATATTGTACAGTTGTAAACATCAATAAAAAGATAAAAAAAAAAAAAAAATTTATTTGTTAATTCACGCCTGACTTTAAGTTGAGGAGAATAACCGAATTTGCTGAGTAAATAATAAATAAGACACGCAAAATATTAGGGAGACCAGTACCCAGGAACCTCATATTATTTTAGGTTGTTTGGAGATCTCTCATCCAGCTCCTGTTTAGCCTTCGGTGCTTTTTACCGGGATTTTATTGAAGCAATGTATGTTGGGTATGTCATAAAGTTTTATAAAAAAAAAGTATGTCATAAAGTTTTTTGTCTGTATAAAAAAAAAATACCTATAACCTATATGTATTTTTTTTTTTTTGGCAACAAACTTTTTATTCCAGATATCACACTTACCAATTACGATAAAATTAAAAGTGGTCCAGTACAGTAGTATTTTTACATGCCACTGCGACAGACAAACACAACAGACTTTTCTGTATACAGAGTTACATAGGTTACGTACCATGAGATCGTACAAAGAGTTGCAGTGTTTGTGATTAAAATTATCATAGTTTGTATATGTGAGTTTTTTCTGGCTGAACCATAAATCTGTGAGACAATCTTAAAAATTAAACAAAATTTATCCTAATGCCAACTATTTATTAATCACTAAGGGAACTAATAGAAATATGGATAAGTATGGTCAGTTCTGTGACTGTTCCATGAAGGACAGCACAGCAGCCCAGTAGTTTCTAGCATTTTATTGGCCATATTGTCCCCTCATCCTCTGTAGCGTTACCCGCCCTCCGACCCGAAACTGAGGACAAGTTAAACTCCGAATAATGAGCCCTTCAGGAGGAATCATGACCATTTGTGCTACTTTGTGAACTAATTATTTGTGACCAGGGTGAGGTTGGGGTCGGTGTCAATCCCCAACGGGGAAGAGGACAATTGGTGGACAGCAGGTACACTTTGGGTACCTCGGCGGAAGGAACATAAAGGTTCTGCCGACCGTGTCCCACATCCGCCCCACTTTGAACTAAATACTAAAATCAACAGTACCATTAAATATATTATCATAGCATATAATCGTAAACTTTTCCTAAATCACCAAATAAAATAAATAAGATTATATCAGGGTTTTTCAACTAGGCGAAAACTGAATAAAATCAGGATCTTACCAATCAACCTAGCCGAAAACCATAATCAACACTAAATATAACAGATAAGAAAATAATTACAATGCCCTTCTTGAACTTATAGACTTTCCGTTTATCATTCCATTGTTAAAACTTTCTAGTTATCTTCTCCCAATTCTCTTTGATTCTTATTCTTAATTATTCAATCTGGCCAGGTTGTTATCAAGAGACCTCTTTTTGTTCATTCGAAAACCAACTATTATTCCTTAAAATAATACTAATATCTATGTATCTGATGACTAACAAATGGTCCTCTCCTTAATAGTGTAAGCGGAAATGAAACATTTACAACACAGACAACATTGTCGGTACCAAAATTGATTTCTGTCACAGATACCGATATCACAAAACCGATGCTCGAAATCAATACCTCAGATTACATATTTTTGTTATTAAAAAGTTTAAGTTGCAATCACAAAAAAATACTATTTATGGGAGTTTAAACAACCATAATAATAATAATAAATTATTACAGTAAGGTTTATTTTCTGTAATATATGTAACAAACTACAATTCAAGCAGTGCAAAAAAAGAAAAATATTTTCAAATCCAAAACTCCTTCAAAGAGAACTTGGGCTCATATTTATCACTCTCTCATCAGACCTGTTAAAACTGTAAAGGAATTGCCTAGGATTGAAGGTTTTCGAAAGAAAAATAATGAAACGAATATATGCTGCAACACGTGTTAATAAAGTGGAAAGAGAAAAGTACTCCGGAAATCTCAGATACAATGAAATACAAGGACATCGTAAATTATACTCGTATGAAAGAAAGTAGAAAGAATGAAGGATTAAAGGTCACAAAATAAAATGCTGCACATAACAATATATGGAAAGAGAAGATGGAGAATACCAAGTCATTGGAAGGAACTAAAAAGTAAATATCCCAAAATATCCCTCCCCTTATGAAGCTTCCAGAACAGACTGAAGGGATTTAGCAGACCGTCAGCAGCTGTGTTGTGGGAAACTCGAGCCCATATGGAGCTTTCTGTTTCCGTTGCGAAAACTCCTCTCCCTTGAGAGAAACACAGCCGTGGGATCTCGGGTGATTAGCGAGTCCCGCTCAATGCTGCCTCTAATAAGCCCAGGGAAAACTATTTTCTTATTAGTCTTGCGTTTCGTATGGTTCTCCCTCGCGTACAGAATGTATGCCAAGAAATCTTACAGAACAATTAATGCAATAACACAATATGAGCAGTCAGTTGCAAAAGAATATAACTAACAAGATACAAGCAATATTCTCGTACACGCAGTATATGAACCCTTCTAGGGTACCTGATGGAGAGAGAACAAATACTTCTTTTATATTGGGTTGTCCCACATGAAAACTGGAAGTAAACAAAAATCAAATTTATTCTATTCAAAATATTTATTAATACCCTTAAAACGGAGATGAAACGAAGTGAAAAAACAATATGTAATGTTTGAATCATTTTTACACCATTTCCCTCTCATAAACTTATTCAAACTCTAAAAAAAGGGTCGCCAGTAGATGATAGATCAGAAGAATATTGGGGATGAGGTTTGGCTTCATAACCTAACTCTTTCAAGTGAAGACATCTTTGTCATTTCATTCCAGACTTACGGACCTACATAAAATCAGACTCATGGACTGGCTTCTACACTACACAAGGAATAACAGGCATGATGCAGTGAACAGTTATTTTCATGGATTTCATGTAACAGATTCATTCTTATGTCCATGTGATTTTACACAAGAACAAATATACACCACCTCATATATGAATGTAGACTGCTCACTGACTACAGAACTATACTACAGAAAAAAACACTAAAGAAACTAGGACATTTGCCGGTGGATGGTCAATGTTTGATGAACAATATGTTTAGAGATTTTTCTTTATTTTTTAAGTGTTTCTGATGATAAAAAAAACTTTGTTGCTTGGTTTTATTAAATTTTAATATTATATAAATAATGTTGTAAAAATATTGGTTTAGTGTTTTCAATTTTGATATTTTCTTTTTCTATATACAGTTGGCACAAAAAGTATTGGCACACCCAGTAATTTGAGGATTTATACATGTAAACAATTTTCTTTAGTCTTATTGTTATATATTAAACTTGCAAACAATAAACATTTAACATCTCATACATAATATAGAAAAAAAATTTAACAAGTTGGGCATAAATAAAAAAAAACGTATTGGAACACCTTAATTAATAATATAATATTAGTGCCAAAGGCACATCAGTTACTTAAATATTCTGCAAACATACCATTGGCAATTATAACTGCCTCCAGGCGCCTTGGCATGGATTCTATTAAATTATTTAATATTTCAATTGATAAATTGTTCCACGATTCATGAATAACTTTTTTTAAGTGTTCCTTGCTAGTAAGATATGTCTGTCGTACCTTTCTGTCCAAAATATGCCATAGGTTCTCTATAGCAGGGGTGCTCAAACTTGAACTGCTGGCGATCTACCTCAATATTTTTAGACTACTTACGATCGACTCTGAGACTGCAAGTGTGTGTGATGCAGGGTTGTCGTACATACACGATACACCCTACCTACCTAGGTAGGGTGTACCGTAGCATATATAGATATTAGCTTTCTGCACAATATAGGTACATTATTTTAGTCAAGGTTTGGGTTAGGTTTAGTTAGGTTCTTCTCTACAATATCAATGAAAAAACTCATAGTTATTCAAAATTGCGAGTTTATTTGTTGTTACAAAACAAAAGAGTTACATATGGTGTTAAACTTAACTAAGGAGTGGCTTTGGATGTTGAAGCGTGGCACTGCATGTCCTCAGCATACTTTTCATAAGATGGTACGTAACCACTGAGTGCTAATCTCAAGCATGATGACATATGATCGTCAGTTAGTCGATTGCGATATTTTGACTTAATTATCTTCATTTCAGAAAATGCAGACTCGCACAAGTAAGTTGACCCGAAAAATGCCGTCAGTTGAAGGGCGATTTGCCTTACATTCGGATATTTATCTTCAGATATAAAACACCAGAAATTTGTATCAGATGCTGTAGCTTTGAGATGTATATCTGATATAATCTGCACCAACTCATTTTCAACAGAACATGAGTTCATATTAAACTGACTTGCTATTTCAGTAGCTAATTCCTCAATGTTTTTACATGAAAAAGGATAACTCATAAATGATGCTATATTTTCCAATTTACTGCAATCATAAAAACGCATTTCGAATTGTCCCAAAATATTTGATAATTCAGCCTCATACGTATCATAATTCAACTGAGGAATCCTTGCTTTCAAAGACGGAAAATGTTTCAGATCCTTTCTTTTCAGTTGATCTATCATAAGTTGCAATTTACTTTTGAATGCGTTTACTGCGCTAATCATCTCAATAATAGTTTTTCCTTTACCTTGAAGCTCCAAGTTAACGGTGTTTAAGTGCATTGTGATGTCAGTCAAAAATGCCAAATCATTTAGCCATTTTTCGTTTTTCAAAATCTGAGTGTCATCACCTCTTTCGTCTAGAAAAGCTGTTATTTCGGGCAATAATTCTTGAAACCTTTCTAGGAATTTTCCGCGACTCAACCACCTGACGTCCGTGTGAAGAACTAAATCAGTGTGTTCAGCTGACTCCCTATCTTCCAACTGCAACTGAAAGAGCCGCCGTTGCAAGCTACGTGCACGGATGGAATTCACAATTTTTGTTGCAATGCCCATAATTTCCTCCGTGTTTAAAACTTTTGAACACAAAACTTGTTGATGTATAATGCAATGGAATGAAAAAAATGAAGGGAATTCTTCATTAGCTCGACACAATGCCACAAAACCGTTTTTGTTTCCAGTCATTGCTGGTGCTCCATCGGTTGTAATGCACACTAATTTATATATTGGTAGCTCGTAGTTTTTTACAAAATTGAAGAAAACGTCATATATATCTTCGCCACGGGCCTTCCCCTTCAGAGGAATGATTGTCAAAAATTCTTCCTTAGCCAACATGTCATTGAATACCATCCGAATAAAAATACACAGCTGGGCAGTGTCTGTCATATCGATGGATTCGTCGAACTGTAAAGAAAAGTATGTACATTCCATGATATCATGTTTTAGTTTATCTGCGATGTCCTGACTCATGACTTCAATACGCCTTGTGACAGTCGGACGAGATAACTGAAGTTCTCTAATAGCAGACATGATTTCTGTTTTATTTTTAAAATCTCCAAATAAAGTCTCACCCGCTTCAATAAATGCTTCCTTCACCACCGATCCATCTTCAAATGGTTTCTTGTGTTTCGCCAAAATATGAGATATTTTAAATGACGCGATCGTAGCAGCTTTTGATTGTTTGGCTGGTCTTGTGAACATGGATTGTTCTTTTTTCAAACAAGATATCAAATCACTTACTTTTCGTTTTCTTAATTCACTCGGTAGCGGAAAATCCTTTTCATAGTTTTTATGAACCGTTTTATGATGCCTCTCTAAGTTACCACGCTTAGGTATTGCAACTGACGCACGACAAATAACACAAATGCACTTACCCTTCACCATACAAAAGAAAAATTCTTCCTCCCAATTCTTATTAAAATGATACGTTTTAGATTTCTTCACTGCACTCATTTTCCACTATTTAATAATAAACTTTGTATCGACGTAGGATCGCCATCAAGTTACAATTCAGAATGACTCCAATTCCTGCAGGCGCAACATTTATATCGGCGTGAACGAAAGTCTCGAATGTTCCCGTCAAACGCGCCGCCCGAAACTAGACTGTACTGTCTCTCGTCTAGAAACAACACGGCTTTTCTTTGACAAGTGCCGCGCGTTCCTTTGATAAAGCCACCTTTTGCCGCAAGCAGTGTTATTTTATTACGTAATACATTTTTGTAGTTTAGTTACCTACCTACTTATTAAAATTTTTTTTCTTCTCGAGATCTACCCAAAAAGCACTCGCGATCGACTAGTCGATCGCGATCGACCGTTTGAGCACCCCTGCTCTATAGGATTGAGGTCTGGCGACTGAGGTGGTGTCAGCAATCTTCTGGGAGCATTATATAAAAGCCACTCCTTGGTTAAGTTAGCTATCTGCTTTAGGTCATTATCTTGCTGGAAGTAGTATTCGTTATCCAGGCCTAATTTAATGCCACTACTTTTCAGGTTGCATCGCAACACCTCCACATATGAGCGAGCTTTCATAATACCTTCAATAATTTCT
This sequence comes from Euschistus heros, assembly GCA_003667255.2. Taxonomy (NCBI): domain Eukaryota; kingdom Metazoa; phylum Arthropoda; class Insecta; order Hemiptera; family Pentatomidae; genus Euschistus; species Euschistus heros. Next base: position 1,225,388 of record RCWM02000106.1, on the reverse strand, counting down.
AAATTTCCAACGCCTGAGTACGCCATACAGCCCCAAACCATAATATTTCCACCTCCATACTTCACCGTTTTCAATATATTTCTTGTATTTAAAGCTGTTTTATTTTTTCGTCAAATTGTCATAATTTTAGCCGGTTTAAAAACTTTGAATTTGCTTTCATCAGAAAATATAACTTTCTTCCAAAAATCTAATGGCTCATTTACGTATTTTTTCGGGAACTCAAGTCTCTTTTTCCTATTTACTTCTCTAATGAAAGGTTTTTTTTAGAGGTCTTCTGCCACAAATGCCTTCACTATGGAGAACGTTTCGGATTGTTTGTAGTGCACCATACTTTTCACTAGATGATGCTAGGTCATCGGCAAGATTTTGAGCACTTTTACTGGGTTTTCTTGAAGCTTCTTTAACTACCTGTCTTCTTTCTCGCACTGTAAGGGCCCTTGGACGACCTGTCCGAGGCTGATTTTCAGTGGATCCAGTTCTTTTTTAAAAAAATAATATACTGCACTGTAGAGAATGACAATTTCACTTGTTTAGCTATCTTACGGTAACTTTTACCTAAAGATGATAATGATTTAATCATCTCTCTAACAGACAATGGTATTTCCCTAATTTTGCGGGCCACTAGAAACTGAATATAGTGGAAGTACAATATCACTGGAGGTAATAAGCAGTTACAGCATTAGTGAGTGTCATAGGCCACTAATTCCTTTCTCAGGTATAAGATAAGAAGTCAACTTCTCAGTAATTCCAAGTGTGCCAATACTTTTTGGGCGCTGAAAAACTACATTTTGTTGTTTATTCAATATTTGTTAATTTTTTTTCTATATTATATTTATCAGGTTAAATTGTCTGCTCTTGACTAACTAAAGGTATATCAAGCAGGTTAAAAAAAAAAAAAAAAAAAACTATTATGCATAAAACCTCAAATCGCTGGGTGTGCAAATACTTTTTGTGCCAACTGTATTTCACTTAGGAGGTTTCACAATGCCGAACTACGCGAATTATATCCGGTAAATATAGTTCAAGTAATAGCAGCGCGACGCTTAAAATGGCATGTAAAGTCGTTGGGTTTAATAATGATCGAATTCCGAAAAAGTAATCAGTCATAAGCCGTAAGGTAAACGACCGAGTGGTAGACCGAGACGAAGATGGGAAGATTACATCAGGGCCGACCTGGGGGATTTGGGTTTTGGAGGAGTGGATTGGAGGGAAGTGTGCGGTCGACGGTTGGTGGTGTCGGCATTGAACCTTCGGGTTCGCTAAGCCTTAATTTTATTTTTATTTATTTATTTATATATTTCACTACTTATTTTTCATTTTAATATAAGACCATGTACCAGAAGGTAACGTTAGTTAGAACATGGATTTAGTGGTTGTGTAGGAATGAAAGGGTGACGAAAACATTGAAATAAAACAAGAGAAGGTAAGAATGGATAAAGAGTTTTTTTTTGGGGGGGGGGGGGGGGGGGAAGAGGTGGAGCAGTGGTTCGATGTTGTTACCTATATTTTAGATCATTGCGTTATTTATTTATCTTCATTTCAAGGCTTAAGCGGATGTGAGTATAAGGAATTTTTGCCTCTTGCAGCATCAAATTATTCATGAGCTTGATCCTTCAGTACTATAGTGCGCACCTCAACTGACAAATCTTTGATTTCTAAGGTTACTTGTATAATTTAAACCCAACGCTAACAAACAAGATTCAGTTTACTGAAACATGTTAAGCAACAATATAAAAAATAGTTGTATAAGAAAAATAAATAATATGGCATGATCGAATACTTGTGACAATATTAATGTATTTTAGAATTGTGTCAGTAAAAACATTTATTTATCATGACTGAACATGTATACATTGCATGAATATAAATTTAAAAAAATAATAATTAATTAAAAGCTCTCCTTATAAAGCACTTCTTTAGATTAAGTTTAATGTAAGAGCTCTTTGGCACTATTACGTTTATTAACCTAATTAATTCAAACCGGTTGTTTTTTTCAAGCTCTCCTTAAAAAAAAAAAAAAAATACATTGCCAAGAAGTAATTAAATATTTTACATTTTTTTTTTGTTATTGAACGATGCTATGCGTTACATTTTTAAAGTTGAGATTTTATGAACAACTTTTAACGGCCATAACATTTGAAGCCGGATCGTGTTTTGAGCATAACGAAAACCACCAAAAACTTTACATAAAAAAAAAAATTTAAAATGTGTATAATGCATACAAGGTATCCAAACTGTTGTGCCTACTCCATTGCAGAACTAAGATTAGAAAAAAAATACGAATTGAAGAACCAATTAATTTTTCCAATAGTTTATTCAAGATGAAAGATTGTATATAATTAATATAAGAAAAATACTATATTCTGGAAAGAGGTTCCTTAGGAATAATAATCAGGTACAGAAAAAAGAAAACCTTTTAAAAATTTTACAAAATATAGAAAATACGAACGTTTATAGAGGAAGTTATAGAAAAGAGCTATCGATAAATGTGAAACTGAAAGTAAAAATTGCAACCGATCTGCGAGAGTTTGGTGAAGAAGAATCTGGTGGAAGAGTGGTTCATTAAAACGATAAAATAAACAAGAATATCATTGTAACGTGATTGGAATATCTAAAATGGCACATCATAAAAAAAAACATGATAAATTAATATTTTTTGTAACCGATATATCGTGTATCGTTATTTCAGAGCTAAAAAACAAAACAGAGACAAGCCCTAAACAGTGCTGATTGAGAGAAGTTAATTATTGTAAAGAAGACTTTTTTTTTTTTTTCTAAGCCCCTAAAGCACCAAAGTGCATTTTAAGAGTGTCTGAAGAGAGCAGTGGTTTGGAGACAATCAAAACATTATGAGGCACTATCTAGTGATGGGGCTCACTAGGGCTTTTGGGCAAAGGGTAAAGAAGACTCAGGTTCTTAAAGAACTATATATCCATGGAGAGAGTAAGTGAATTGCGAGAGCCACCCTTTGGGCTACGTTATTTAGTTATTGCATATGTATAAACTATATATATTAATACTATAATAAATTTTTAAAAAAATAGAGAAGCCATATACTCCACGATATATAGAGAAGGAAACGCTGAGGTGGCTGGACAACAAAACGACCTAAGAAGACTGGAAGTGAGAGGTTGGAAGGAGAAGGCGCTAGTAGGCAGGAATGGCTGTAGATTTGTTTTTGAAGCCAAGGTCCGACAACGACTGTATCGCTCAATATAATAGTAATAATAATAATATATTCCCCGTAGGGTCATCAACAGTCGATATATGGCTGACAAAACAAATAAATTCCATTCAAAGAACTTATGACCATGACAGAAAATTTAGGAGTCCAGTACAAACAAAACAACACAATTCAACTTTCATGGTAATCAATAGGGATCGGATTTTTATGTATTTAAAAATGCCAAATATTTAATTAAAATATGCATTTATTTTCGTTAAATATGTGATTTTCTTAAAATATTTTCAGAAATATTTAAGTAAAATGGAAATTTTTTTAATGAAAATGGATTTTTTTTTCTCAAATTATAATATACAACAAAAGAACACTTTTACAATTTATAATAATTATTAGGAACAAAAGCATCTTTTTACAACTTATAATAATTATTAGGAATAAAAAATTTTTTATTACAAGTTATAATGGTTTATACAACAAAAGAACATTTTTACAGTATATAATTATAAAAGATGTGTTAAATTTTCAATTTTGAAAACTTCTCTCTTCGAAATTGTTTGCAATCACATGGAATTTCAAATTTTGGAACGTAAAGCGACGATGATCTATCGTACTCTTTAGGCTATATCTCCAAAAATATTAGTCAGATCTAAAATTACTTTTTTCTTCTAAAAGCTAGTTAAATATACTATTAGGCGTCGTATATCAAGTTTAAATTAGGTCTTATAAAATACACATACCAGAACGCTACAATCCCCGTTCTTTTGTGAATCACGTTTTTTAAGGATATTTTTCGCTATAACTCCAAAACTATTTGTCCGATATCAAATTTTTTTTTTTTCATCTCAAAGTTGATTAAATTTACAATTTGGCCATATATATGTAATATATATTAATTCCCATGAAATACGCAAGCCAGCCACTGAACATGTCATAATTGTCAAAACATACACATTTAACTTGCTAGTGTGGGTGTTTCAGGGGATTGAATATTAATATATAGGATCTAATAGTAAATTTAACCAGCTTTGAGATAAAAAAAAAAAAAAGAAAAGAAATTTGGGATCAGAAAAATAGTGTCGGAACTAAGCCGCAAGTTGCCCAATTTCTACAAATTTTCCCAAGACCACAACTTCGCGAAAAATGTTCCGACTTTGGAGTTGTTTATTCATTTATTAGTAGGTTTTGGTTCCAGCAATATTTAATATTTGCAGACTTTTTTTCGAAAAAAGCTTCGTTTTCTGGTTATATGTAAAAACGAAATTAACCGGTATTTTGGGCGTTTTTGCGATTTTGAATAATCAGACGATCGCTGCCGTGGTAGCTATGTTCAGATTCGGATCAGCACCCCAAAAAACATGAAGATTCGCTAAGAATAAAAGATCGGCAGTTTTTTCTTGAAAACGTCCTTATGGAGCCTTATTTTACTGAACTATTGTGGGTACTGTGATTCACAGCCCGACAGTCTCTGATTCATAGTCCCTGTCAACCACCTCCAAATTATGAAAATATGCCTGAAATGAAAAATATGTATTTATTTCGATCAAATATGTATAAACATGCAATAACATCCAAATATGTGGAAATATGTGAAATAAAAGTAGCCTCAAACGGCTTGAAAAGTGTCAGTTTGAACTCTTCTAGTTAAAAAACGTCTGAAAATTGCCTAAAAAAAAAAAAAAAAATAAAAAAAAAAAAAAAAAAAAAAAAAAAAAAAAAAAAAATAAAAAAAAAAAAAAAAAAAAAAAAAACATACGAATCCGATCCCTAGTAATCAAATTCAGTAAATTCACCAAGTCAAGATCAATCCTACCTATAAAATGAGATTGAATTAAATTCATATAAGATTACATTTCAAAGAAGCTATTTCTCCTAGACAAGAATTATCTCCAAAAAAAAAAAAGATTATTCCTATAATATTAAAGAAATAAGAAGTTTGAAATTCTACTGTTATCCGCGGCATACTATCAAATGGCTGAGGAATGTGGACATGGGACAAGAAGATAAAAGAAATAATTGGAGGAGAATTGGACGGAAAGGATGAAGAAGATAATACGAGCCATGTACAAATTGTGCTATTAGACAACTTCCTCCCTCCTCCCCGTCCCAAACTAGATCGGAGGAAGTTGTCCCATGCGGGTCTTTATCGAACTGGCGTCTCATGTCTACGAACTGTGGGGTCCTCCCTTTGTATGTGTAAACGAATTCTATGAACCATTTTCTTAAAAAAATATAAATATTATATTAAACAAAAATATTATACAGGAAGTAATTTATTAAAAGGCAAGTTACAGTTAGAATATTGTAGTTCACAGAAAAAAAAAGCACCAAAATAGACAGTTGAAGGTGCAGGGCAATGACTTGTTCGGTTTATTATGATAAGAGGTGGAATTGGATCCAAAAAGCAATCTTGCTTCATTAGCACCACAGAATCATCGCAAAATCTAACCAAGTTTAGGATAATCAGGAACTGATGAATTATTGGCATGTCTTTGGTATATAGTTCATAAGAAGACCTGTTCCGAATGTTCTACAAACATAGAAAAATTCAAAACATCAGAAATTTTAAATGCAGATTACCCTGCAATGGATGGATGCATTTCTACCCGTTCCCTTTATCGAGAAAACGCGCATTCAAATACAAGAGTCCCTCCTATTGTAAAAAAAAGGGCAAAACTATCTTAAACAAAATTATGAGAATTACTAGGCTTTGTTACAAAATATCCTACCACAACTTCATTACGATATTCCACCTGAGGTTCGGCAAAATATCATTTTCTAGCACCATGGTACTTCTCCACATTATTCGAAAGCAGTACAAAAATAAATAAACCATCGATACCTGGGGATAAATGGAGAGGTAGACATGCCTTCCCCTGTAAAAAAAGACTCCTATCCATAAAATTCACCTAAAAAAAGTTGTATTCTTCAATATCACCTGCATTCAGAAGCATACGGCAAAATTGAGGTCTATGTACATTATGATTGAGTTTTAAATCTACATTAAAAATCTAATAAAATAAATCTTAGATAATAATAATAAATAAGTAAATGTAATAACATAAAATCCTAAGATCTTTATCGACAGTTTTTCTTTATTCTATTTTAAACAATAAATTTTTTCTTTGCTTTTTAATCCAATGAAAAGTATATCATGTTTAAAATACATATCTCCATTAATTGTTTATCATAATGTCTTATTTACACAAGTAATTGATTTGAATTCAAAATGAAAACACCATTTTTCTCCAGTTTTGAAAGTGAATTTCTCCATGAAATCGATATGGAATCATTAATTTGATCATGCCATATGGAAGCTGGTAAAATTTGCAAGTTTTCGTGGAATTTGCAGTTTTGTGGATAGTTTTATTTCAAGAAACGGGGAGTGTTGAAGTATTATAAAACATTGTAACTTCTCTAAATAAGGTGAATAGGTCCCAAGTTTGTAAAATTCGTGGTTACATGTACTCTGTTCTTATAGGAAATTTAATAATCTTTTTTTTTCTTCATTTATTGATATTTACAGCTGTACAAAATAATATACAACAAGTAAATGTGCTGACAGTGAATTCAATGGCATGCAAATAACTTGTGGAGAACTACTCACTAGTAGCACTTCAGTAAAATCTACACTAAAAGGTCTCTAGGCCATCTTCTTTTCAGACGCCTCGGAGGATTATCAGGGATGGAGGAGGAAGCAAGTTGGGAGACTAGTAAATTGGAGTGGTTATGGAGCTTACTATGGAAGGATAGGTATCTGGTTTGGGCTAAATCAGAAACATATGAAACATTAAGATCTTTATGGATAAGTTTATTGGTCACAAAATAAGGAGCATTAAGGATTTTTCGAAGGATTTTGGATTGTAAGGATTGGATACGAGATGAATTGGATGGTTTAGTAGAGCCCCAAAGCTGAACTCCGTACGTCCAAATAGGTCTAATCACAGTCATCTAAATGAGTCTTTTGTAATTAATTGGGAGCTTTGAACGTTTGTCTAGTAAATGTTGAAGTAGTCTGTAACGACGGGCAGTTTCTTGTCGTTTTAGTCTTGAAATTTAATACTAAATCCGAAAATGTGGTCAAAATTAAAAAAAAAAAAATTTCAACAAAGTGGAGATATTACAGCTGTTATGGATAAAAACGTGGTTTCCTCAAAAAGGCTTTGAATTATCGTATAACTATAGGTTTTTCCTAGAGCGGTCAGTTTTCTGCTTCTAGACACAAATTTGAAATATGGTTATATATTTGGCCAATTAAAATATTTTTTTTTGTATTTTAAAAAGGATTGGATACGAGATGAATTGGATGGTTTAGTAGAGCCCCAAAGCTGAACTCCGTACGTCCAAATAGGTCTAATCACAGTCATCTAAATGAGTCTTTTGTAATTAATTGGGAGCTTTGAACGTTTTGTCTAGTAAATGTTGAAGTAGTCTGTAACGACGGGCAGTTTCTTGTCGTTTTAGTCTTGAAATTTAATACTAAATCCGAAATGTGGTCAAAATTAAAAAAAAAATTTCAACAAAGTGGAGATATTACAGCTGTTATGGATAACAAAACGTGGTTTCCTTCCACGTTTCAAGGCCTCAAAAAGGCTTTGAATTATCGTATAACTATAGGTTTTTCCTAGAGCGGTCAGTTTTCTGCTTCTAGAAACAAATTTGAAATATGGCTATATATTTGGCCAATTAAAATATTTTTTTAATATGGAATCATTAATTTGATCATGCCATATGGAAGCTGGTAAAATTTGCAAGTTTTCGTGGAATTTGCAGTTTTGTGGATAGTTTTATTTCAAGAAACGGGGAGTGTTGAAGTATTATAAAACATTGTAACTTCTCTAAATAAGGTGAATAGGTCCCAAGTTTGTAAAATTCGTGGTTACATGTACCCTGTTCTTATAGGAAATTTAATAATCTTTTTTTTTTTTGCTTCATTTTGATATTTACAGCTGTAAAAAATAATATACAACAAGTAAATGTGCTGACAGTGAATTCAATGGCATGCAAATAACTTGTGGAGAACTACTCACTAGTAGCACTTCAGTAAAATCTACACTCAAAGGTCTCTAGGCCATCTTCTTTTCAGACGCCTCGGAGGATTATCAGGGATGGAGGAGGAAGCAAGTTGGGAGACTAGTAAATTGGAGTGGTTATGGAGCTTACTATGGAAGGATAGGTATCTGGTTTGGGCTAAATCAGAAACATATGAAACATTAAGATCTTTATGGATAAGTTTATTGGTCACAAAATAAGGAGCATTAAGGATTTTTTCGAAGGATTTTGGATTGTAAGGATTGGATACGAGATGAATTGGATGGTTTAGTAGAGCCCCAAAGCTGAACTCCGTACGTCCAAATAGGTCTAATCACAGTCATCTAAATGAGTCTTTTGTAATTAAGTTGGGAGCTTTGAACGTTTGTCTAGTAAATGTTGAAGTAGTCTGTAACGACGGGCAGTTTCTTGTCGTTTTAGTCTTGAAATTTAATACTAAATCCGAAAATGTGGTCAAAATTAAAAAAAAATTTCAACAAAGTGGAGATATTACAGCTGTTATGGATAAAAACGTGGTTTCCTTCCACGTTTCAAGGCCTCAAAAAGGCTTTGAATTATCGTATAACTATAGGTTTTTCCTAGAGCGGTCAGTTTTCTGCTTCTAGAAACAAATTTGAAATATGGCTATATATTTGGGCCAATTAAATATTTTTTTAATATGGAATCATTAATTTGATCATGCCATATGGAAGCTGGTAAAATTTGCAAGTTTTCGTGGAATTTGCAGTTTGTGTGGATAGTTTTATTTCAAGAAACGGGGAGTGTTGAAGTATTATAAAACATTGTAACTTCTCTAAATAAGGTGATAGGTCCCAAGTTTGTAAAATTCGTGGTTACATGTACTCTGTTTCTTATAGGAAATTTAATAATCTTTTTTTTTTCTTCATTTATTGATATTTACAGCTGTACAAAATAATATACAAACAAGTAAATGTGCTGACAGGAATTCAATGGCATGCAAATAACTGTGGAGAACTACTCACTAGTAGCACTTCAGTAAAATCTACACTCAAAGGTCTCTAGGCCATCTTCTTTTCAGACGCCTCGGAGGATTATCAGGGATGGAGGAGGAAGCAAGTTGGGAGACTAGTAAATTGGAGTGGTTATGGAGCTTACTATGGAAGGATAGGTATCTGGTTTGGGCTAAATCAGAAACATATGAAACATTAAGATCTTTATGGATAATTTTTTGGTCACAAATAAGGAGCATTAAGGATTTTTCGAAGGATTTTGGATTGTAAGGATGGATACGAGATGAATTGGATGGTTTAGTAGAGCCCCAAAGCTGAACTCCGTACGTCCAAATAGGTCTAATCACAGTCATCTAAATGAGTCTTTTGTAATTAATTGGGAGCTTTGAACGTTTGTCTAGTAAATGTTGAAGTAGTCTGTAACGACGGGCAGTTTCTTGTCGTTTTAGTCTTGAAATTTAATACTAAATCCGAAAATGTGGTCAAAATTTAAAAAAAATTTCAACAAAGTGGAGATATTACAGCTGTTATGGATAAAAACGTGGTTTCCTTCCACGTTTCAAGGCCTCAAAAAAGGCTTTGAATTATCGTATAACTATAGGTTTTTCCTAGAGCGGTCAGTTTCTGCTTCTAGAAACAAATTTGAAATATGGCTATATATTTGGCCAATTAAAATATTTTTTTAATATGGAATCATTAATTTGATCATGCCATATGGAAGCTGGTAAAATTTGCAAGTTTTCGTGGAATTTGCAGTTTTGTGGATAGTTTTATTTCAAGAAACGGGGAGTGTTGAAGTATTATAAAACATTGTAACTTCTCTAAATAAGGTGAATAGGTCCCAAGTTTGTAAAATTCGTGGTTACATGTACTCTGTTCTTATAGAAAATTTAATAATCTTTTTTTTCTTCATTTATTGATATTTACAGCTGTACAAAATAATATACAACAAGTAAATGTGCTGACAGTGAATTCAATGGCATGCAAATAACTTGTGGAGAACTTCTCACTAGTAGCACTTCAGTAAAATCTACACTCAAAGGTCTCTAGGCCATCTTCTTTTCAGACGCCTCGGAGGATTATCAGGGATGGAGGAGGAAGTTGGGAGACTAGTAAATTGGAGTGGTTATGGAGCTTACTATGGAAGGATAGGTATCTGGTTTGGGCTAAATCAGAAACATATGAAACATTAAGATCTTTATGGATAAGTTTATTGGTCACAAAATAAGGAGCATTAAGGATTTTTCGGGAATCATTAATTTGATCATGCCAGTATGAAAGCTGGTAAAATTTGCAAGTTTTCGTGGAATTTGCAGTTTTGTGGACAGTTTTATTTCAAGAAACGGGAGTGTTGAAGTATTATAAAACATTGCAACTTTTCTAAATAAGGTGAATAGGTCCCAAAGTTTGTAAAATTCGTGGTTACATGTACTCTGTTCTTATAGGAAATTTAATAATCTTTTTTTTTCTTCATTTATTGATATTTACAGCTGTACAAAATAATATACAACAAGTAAATGTGCTGACAGTGAATTCAATGGCATGCAAATAACTTGTGGAGAACTACTCACTAGTAGCACTTCAGTAAAATCTACACTAAAAGGTCTCTAGGCCATCTTCTTTTCAGACGCCTCGGAGGATTATCAGGGATGGAGGAGGAAGCAAGTTGGGAGACTAGTAAATTGGAGTGGTTATGGAGCTTACTATGGAAGGATAGGTATCTGGTTTGGGCTAAATCAGAAACATATGAAACATTAAGATCTTTATGGATAAGTTTATTGGTCACAAAATAAGGAGCATTAAGGATTTTTCGAAGGATTTTGGATTGTAAGGATTGGATACGAGATGAATTGGATGGTTTAGTAGAGCCCCAAAGCTGAACTCCGTACGTCCAAATAGGTCTAATCACAGTCATCTAAATGAGTCTTTTGTAATTAATTGGGAGCTTTGAACGTTTGTCTAGTAAATGTTGAAGTAGTCTGTAACGACGGGCAGTTTCTTGTCGTTTTAGTCTTGAAATTTAATACTAAATCCGAAAATGTGGTCAAAATTAAAAAAAAATTTCAACAAAGTGGAGATATTACAGCTGTTATGGATAAAAACGTGGTTTCCTCAAAAAGGCTTTGAATTATCGTATAACTATAGGTTTTTCCTAGAGCGGTCAGTTTTCTGCTTCTAGACACAAATTTGAAATATGGTTATATAATTGGCCAATTAAAAATTTTTTTTTTTCTATTTTAAAAGATGTCATTATTTCTAATGGATCCTAAATATTTATCCTAAATAGTGATGAATTGCTTTCAATCCTTTTCGTTGACATTAAGGTTATTTTAATTTAGATGTATTGCGAAGTTGGAATTCTCGGTGTTGTTATTATATACCCTAATAAGTTCCTCTAATTTATGATTTAATGATGGTCCAGTTTTTCCAGTCCATTTAGCTTCACCGTGATTGCAGTTAAGTTAGAGAGATTTGCAGTTTTTTTATAAAGACTGTATACTAGCATCCGGGACTGTAATATTATTCATATCTCTGATTGTTATTAATCCATTTGATATATTATGCATACCTCAACAGAAGCTACCACAAAACGTTCTATTTAGTGGTACGATTCTCTGGCCCGCTAACGCAACATTCATAATGACATAAATTAAGAAAGAAAATAACGTACTTCTAAGCAATGCAAAGCACCAACAACATGGAAATAGCTAGGGTAAGTTGAGATATCTAAATTATGCCTGATTGCTACCTTCGTTACAACAATTCTTTACGCTAAGTAACTTGATCATCTTTTTTCAGTGTCGGTTTGAACTTTTTGTCCTGTTGTGTAAACTGCCTATGTGAGCAGTGTAGCATTAAGTTCAATACAATGTGGGAACAGCAATGTCTTGCTTCGGTGCTCCCATTACGGGGTCTAAGCCGCGTTACATATTGTCCACTACAGTCTTACGCCTTTTCATATCCAATATTAAAATTAGTTTATAATAGGTTTGTGTCGATTCCAAATATCGATTATTTATTCTTGAGAAGAAAACAGTTATCTATGAACCGATCGAAACCGCTGACGTTGACATTGATTTTTCAGATAGCTAATTATATATATATATATATATATATATATATATATATATATATATATATAGATATATATATATATATATATTTTTTTTTTTTTTTTTTTTTTTTTTTTGAAGAGAAAAGATTTGACCCTGGTTGGGATTCGAACCCAAGTCTCCACCTCTCTAGCGTGGTGCCTTATCCACTAGGCCACCGAGCTCGTATCCGAACCAGGGAAATCCTTTCTCTTCACTTGATCCATACCCCCGGGCACTCGCAATTGTGATGTACAATTTGGGGATGAATGTTCAATTTGAACATTACTTTTAATTGGATCTATTGACAAGCTGTCCTATATATTAAATTATGAAATAATTCTTGGTTGATAATTATTTTTTTAAATATATTTTTTTATTTTTGAAGAGAAAAGATTTGACCCCGGTTGGGATTCGAACCCAAGTCTCCACCTCTCTAGCGTGGTGCCTTATCCACTAGGCACAAGGCCACCGAGCTCGTATCCGAACCAGGAAAATCCTTTCTCTTTCACTCGGTGGCCTAGTGGATAAGGCACCACGCTAGAGAGAGTGGAGACTTGGGATTCCCTGGTTCGGAATCCCAACCCACGGGGTTCGAATCCCAATCTTTTTCTCTTCAAAAATAAAAAAATATATTTAAAAAAATAATTATCAACCAAGAATTATTTCATAATTTAATATATAATACAGCTTGTCAATAGATCCAATTAAAAGTAATGTTCAAATTGAACATTCATCCCCGAATTGTACATCGCAATTGCGAGTGCCCGGGGGTATGGATCAAGTGAAGAGAAAGGATTTCCCTGGTTCGGATACGAGCTCGGTGGCCTAGTGGATAAGGCACCACGCTAGAGAGGTGGAGACTTGGGTTCGAATCCCAACCGGGGTCAAATCTTTTCTCTCAAAAATAAAAAAAATATATTTAAAAAAAATAATTATCAACCAAGAAATTATTTCATAATTTTATATATATATATATATATATATATATATATATATATATATATATATTTTTTTTTTTTATTTTTATCTATATCAATTTATTGAAATTTACAACTGTACAAATATATACATCAAGTAAACGTGTTGATAACGATTGCAATGACATGTCAAAACTTGAAAAGAACTACTCATCAGCAGCACTTTTATAAAAATTCTATCTCTAGGACATCTTTACAGACGCAAGTGGGAAGCAAGTTGAAAAACTAGTGGATTTGAGTGGTTATGGAGCTTACTATGAAAGGATAGGTATCGGATTTGGGCAACATCAGCAGCACAGGAAACATTAAGATCTTTCTGGATAAGTTTATTGGTCACAAAGTAAGGAGCATTAAGGATTTTTCGAAGGATTTTGGATTGTAAGGATTGGATACGAGATGAATTGGATGGTTTAGTGGGGCCCCAAAGCTCAATTCCGTACATCCAAATAGGTCTAATCACAGTCATGTAAATGAGTCTTATGTAATTAATTGGGAGGTTTGAACGTTTGTCTAGTAAATGTTGAAGTAGTCTGTAACGACGAGCAGCTTCTTTTAATTTAATTTTAAAACGAGGTATAGAAATCGGTAATCGAGTATCGATTTTTTGGGTACCCTATATTTAATGGATAAGAACATAATTCTATTTAGGGTTCAAAAAGAAGAAACGTATCGTTTTCGACTGCTCTAACAGCAACATTAAACATTAATTTTACCGATTTAATGAATTAAAACCAAATTCTAAAAAAAAAGGTAAACAGTGTTTAGGCGCCGTGTAAACGTACGAGTGGTAGACCGAGACGTAACTGGGAGGATTGAGTCAAGGCTGATCTAGATGGTTTGTATGGGATTGGATGAAGTACGGGATGTAGTCAGAGAATGATGATATGGTCGGCTTCGGGTTCACTAAGCCTTTTTATTCATTTATTTTGTTATTTGAAATAATTCATTAAACATTGTTTTTTATGATACAATTTAATGTGTACAATTTAATAACATATTAGATTTAATGAAACCTGGAGATGGTAGAAGTCCAGAAACATGTCCTTTTGATGCATTCTATAATACATTAAAGGTTACTACTAACTCAGTTTCAATCTATATTAACACTTTTCATCTCCTTAATTATAAATATAATTAACACTATATAATTAAACTCACAGCTAAAAGGCTGAATCATATCAACTTTATAAGCATTAAATGGTGCAATTAATGCTTAATGATATAACAGTAAAAGGTCCATCATCAGATACAATGCTCGGGGAATTAAGTGTCCGGACCACGTCATCTAAATGGAAATATTAGCCTCATACTTATTCTTAATGACTTTATATTGTTAACGGCTAAAAAATTTATATAATCTCTAAAAATCTTTCATACAATCAAATTTATTTTCACATTAGCTAGAAAAAAATCTTTAAACATACAAAATATTGGGTACTTATTTAGGATAAATTACCGCCGAGGGGCATGCTTTTACAATAATCAGAAAGTACTTCACTTATTTTTGATGTCAAAAGGTGAAATATTTTTAAAAAGGAATGAGATTCATTTAGTAGTGAATCTCTCTCTCTCTCTCTCTCTCTCTCTCTCTCTCTCTCTCTCTCTCTCTCTCTCTCTCTCTCTCTCTCTCTCTCTCTCTCTCTCTCTCTCTCTCTCTCTCTCTCTCTCCTCTCTCTCTCTCTCTCTCTCTCTCTCTCTCTCTCTCTCTCTCTCTCTCCTCTCTCTCTCTCTCCTCTCTCTCTCTCTCTCTCTCTCTCTCTCTCTCTCACCCCTCTCGTCTCTCTGTTCTCTCTCTCGTCTCTCCTCTCTCTCTCTCTCTCCACTCACCCCTCTCTCTCTCTCTCTCTCTCTCTCTCTCTCTCTCTCTCTCTCTCTCTCTCTCTCTCTCTCCCTCTCCCTCTCCCTCTCCCCCCTCTCTCTCTCTCGGAAATCCTGCGAACTCCGGATTTGAGCTAAACTATGCAGTTTTAAGGCTTCTAGATGACCCTAAAATTTGGTTTTAATCGGTGGCGAAATGTGTGAGATAGGGCAAATTATTTACATTTTCCCATTATTGAGATATCTCAATATCTCTATAGCTGACCTCGGATTTTTTCATTCTCATCAGTTTTTGTCCACAAAAATCTGGAATAATCTCAATGTTGTATGCTTGGATCAAAAGCAAAATGTGTGCTGATTATAGCGATGCTATTACTATTGTAATCAGTTGAACGCAGCAGTTGTTATGGCCGTTAGAAATTGTTGATGAAATCTCAACTTCAAAATTTTAACCCCTTTGAAAAGGGTAAAAAATCAATGTCTTTTGATTTTGATAAAATTTTACATATAAGGATTTTCTGGTTCGTTAAGTCGAGATTTGAGGTCAGTTAACATTTTTCACTGATTTACAGCGGATTTCCTTGGAATTTTGTCATTTTTTTTATAGAGTTTTTTAACACCCTAAAGCCGGGTGGAGTCTTGAGCATAACGGAAGTATTTTTATATCAAATAGCATACACAACTGCAATTAAACGTGAAAGAATCATTTCTCTATCTTGACTGAGAGCTGAGAAAAAAAATAATGCTCCTAATGCTCATTGGCGGCTATAACTCTAGTTTTGCACTATTATAGGTCCCTACTGCCCACACAAAAATATTCATTCAAATCTGTGAGTTACAACTCCAAACGTCCCTTTGTTAATAAAAGTTAATATAAAAAAACAACAGAAAAAACCAATCTATTAAACTATAAATCTATATAAAATGTGCCAATATAAATGGCTTGGAATGTATATACTTAATACTTGTCAGTTCAGGGCGTGTAATGGCATTTATACTAAACTGAAATCGAGTGCTATCAATTCTGTACAAGTGAACTTTTAATATATTTTTTATTTTTATTAAATTAGATCTTGTGCAAATAAGGCATGAGGCAATAGAAGGCAGGACACAATTCATGACTAACTGCGTTTCGAATGGCAGTTGATAGCGCATAATATGTTTCTTATAAATTAAAATTAATTTATTTTATAAATTTATAACAACTGCTATTTATCTATCCAGCGAGGCCATGTTTCTTTTAATTTTTTGAAAGAAATTAGACCGAGATCATACGGTTATTGCCTTATTAATGTGTTTTATTTATTTATTGATATAAAATATACATCTGGTAAAAGTGTGGGAAAATGATTAAAATAACAGGTCAATAACTTTTAAAAAAAAAAATCATTATTGGCACTTCAATGAAAGTTCTACATTGGATAGGACATCTTGAGGGGGGGGGGGGGGGGGGGGGGGGGGGGGGGGGGGGGGGGGGGGGGGGGGGGGGTGGGGGGGGGGGGGGGTGGTGGGGGGGGGGGGGGGGGGGGGGGGGGGGGGGGGGGGGGGGGGGGGGGGGGGGGGGGGGGGGGGGGGGGGGTGGGGGGGGGGGGGGGGGGGGGGGGGGGGGGGGGGGGGGGGGGGGGGGGGGGGGGGGGGGGGGGGGGGGGGGGGGGGGGGGGGGGGGGGGGGGGGGGGGGGGGGGGGGGGGGGGGGGGGGGGGGGGGGGGGGGGGGGGGGGGGGGGGGGGGGGGGGGGGGGGGGGGGGGGGGGGGGGGGGGGGGGGTGGGGGGGGGGTGGGGCTTGGGGGGGGGGGGGGGGGGGGGGGGGGGGGGGGGGGGGGTGGGGGGGGGGGGGGGGGGGGGGGGGGGGGGGGGGGGGGGGGGGGTGGGGGGGGGGGGGGGGGGGGGGGGGGGGGTGGGGGGGGGGTGTGGGGGGGGGGGGGGGGGGGGGGGGGGGGGGGGGGGGGGGGTGGGGGGGGGGGGGGGGGGGGGGGGGGGGGGGGGGGGGGGGGGGGGGGGGGGGGGGGGGGGGGGGGGGGGGGGGGGGGGGGGGGGGGGGGGGGGGGGGGGGGGCGGGGGGGGGGGGGGTGGGGGGGGGGGGGGGGGGGGGGGGGGGGGGGGGGGGGGGGGGGGGGGGGGGGGGGGGGGGGGTGGGGGGGTGTGGGGGGGGGGGGGGGGGGGGGGGGGGGGGGGGGGCGGGGGGGGGGGGAGGGTTGTTATCACTTTACCATCTTTTACATAAGACATCTTGAGGGTTGTTATCGGTGACCGAATTCGAAGCAATGGGTTTGAATATGCAAGGGATTTAATATGGCAGCTTAGGTTTCATAAAAAATTCACTAAAACCCATCAAATAGGTTTACATCAATGTAGTAAACCTACGGCTGTTAGAACAGTGAATAAATTTTCTGCAACAGCGCGGCTTGAACTTGGAGTCAAGTATTACTAGATCAGTACTTTACCAACCTGTACAATTCTCTGATCCTTTTTTATGTATTTATATTTTTTTAAATTCTTTTCCTTATATGGTACCCCATATAAGGACTGTTTATTTATATATATTTACATGTTCCATGCCTTATAGGCATATTACATGTATGAATACAAAATTACAGAGTTTAGCACGATTAGTTATTGAAACATAACGTAATAAAATAAAAAAAAATAAATAAAAAATAAAAAAAAAAAAAAAAAAAAAAAAAAAAAAAAAAAAAAAAAAAACCCTGTACCACTTACAACCCATGAAGGGTCTCGGCTTCAGTACTTACGGAAGGCTGTACTGTTTCTGTAAAAGCTGTACGGTTGTGAAAGGAGGTCATCTGGCCAGAATTCACGCTCAACCGTCAGGTTTTTCCCCAATAAAGGGTAATCACTTTTTAAGAGGCTGGGTGTGCCCCAGGACGGTCTCTCAACCTCGAATCCGATCCACGGCCGAAATGACGGAATATAAATTTTCTGCCCTCAGTCGGACTCGAACTACATGGTAGTCAAGCCCCTTACCCACTGAGCTACAGCGCCTCCTTAATAAGATAACAAAACATATTTAAACAAAAGTAAGAAAAATAAAGAAAAAACAAAAGAACTCTTCTTCTAGCCAACAAGAAGGTACCTCCGCTGCCCATCATTTGTCAGTTTGTCAAAGTCGATCTTTCGTATTTTGTTCTGTCTCTGGTCATGTTCCATGTTTGAGAATAATATTTTTTATTATATCAAATCTTTGTCTTTCAAATGATTTACATTCGTAAAGTACATGTCTAAAATTTTGAATCTTCCCTTCTTCATTACATATGTTAGATCGTATTATGTTAAATCGTTTAAGATATTCTTTAGAGTTACCGTGTCCTGTCGAACAGGTTACAAAATAAACATCAATGTGGAAGCTGAAATATATGGCGAGTATAATAATATTTTTTACTTTGATAAGAAATCGAGTCCCTCTACTCATGAACACGGGTACAACCAATACACAATTCAAACAGAGCCCGATTGAAACTCCATGACACAACAAAGCTCGATCAGATGTTCCTCGATTTATCTCCTGTTTACCAAGCGCCATCCCTCCCCCCCCCCCCCATTAACTCCTTCCTTACCGCCTCTGCCCTTTGCATACGAGGTAAAAAATGAGGAGAAAAAAAGTCTCCAAATAGAAACTGAGTCAAAAGACAGAAGTCCGGGAGTGTTCTATTTTAAAAGCACCAAGAAAAAGAGGAAGCTTTCACTCTGAATATACTTTTGACTTCCGTTTGTATATTGATCCCGTTTTCAAAACAAACAAATTTAACCTGACAGCAGGAGATGTGCTGTTGTTAAGATGAAGGGTACGGCATTCCTTTTGTTCCAAACAACAGTGGATTACACAGTAAGACATATGTAAGTCTTAGTCTAGTCCAATTCCTAGTCTAGTTCATTTCCTAGTCTAGTTTCAATTTGGCTACTAAACCCTGAAACAACCTGTATAAAATACCTACAACCATTCTCGGGGAAGCATTCTTTTTTCTCCATTTTTATTAGGGTTATGTTCAACGAGACCCCATCGCTGCATCACTAGTGTATAGATCCGCGAGTGCGTTGTGTTTGTAACATCAAAACATGATATTTTGTAAACATGGGTAGCCATGTCCCAACCATAAAAGACATATAGAACCTGGGTTTACGACAGAAGGTGCCTTCCTAGATAAAGCGAGAACCCTTATTGAGCGTACTAATTAAAGGGAGGATCCGAAGATTGAACAATATCCCAGTATTGTCTGTCCCTTAATTACGGTTAGGTAAGTGCCTATTGTGCCACCATGTGAACCCCTAGCCCACCCAACTTCCTTGAGAAATATTTACGTAAACTGTTGCCATATCAACCGGTGTACATGGGGAAATGGGCCCTTCCGTCTTCATTATGCGCTACATGGGAGCGACTAGTTGCATCTTGGAGCGCCTATATATTAATCCAGATATGCATCTGGTTTCCTTCATCATGTCGGAAAGTTTCACTTAATAACGAAAAATATTTCTCGTCGATTCGATATGGCGGTATCACAAAGGTAGAAGAAGGAGAAAGTATATACAGTTTGTAAGCGAACTGTAATATTCCATATTACACACTTTTTAAATTTGAAAAAGGTCGAAATTTTAACAAAACGAATCTTCTATACATTCTTAATATTCTACATTAAATAAATACGATGTGCTTTTCTAGATATCACATTCTTAGTGCTAGGCTGTTACAAGAGTGCTTGTGAATAAGTTTAACTTTTTTTTTATATTACATATTTTAAACTTTATTAAATACTAATCTTCAAAGCAAAGTTCATCCACTAATTATATTTAATGCAGTTACCATTTCTTCGATTTTAAGGCAAAAAACTCTTCGCATACAATTTTCACGTCTTCGTAATTATCCAATAACCAATAACTTATGTTTTTAAATAAGAGCCATAAATCTGAAAAAAACAAACAAAAAAAAAACAAACAATCTGATGCACTACCAGGGCTATAAGTAGGTAAGGTAAAATTTTTATTCCATACTGTTCCAATAATTTGTCATTGGTTAAACAAAAAAGATCTGTTGGCGATGGCAATGTTTACATATAATATTTGTTTATACATAGTGCATTTTGTGTGTTTATTTTTGAATTTATCGGTATCACGAGAAAGATTTTTTTTTTCTTTATATGTGTCGTATGACTTATTGTTTTTTATGAGGCCATTTCAGAGATAATTACTAATTTGTGAATCATCGTGGAAAAAAAATGCGTATTCCTTAAAATACGAATTATCCACGTAACCTACTTTTTAGTCCTAAGGTAAAAAATAATCGCATACTGACTGGACTATAAGTTGAATTCAGGTCTTGATGGAATATCATTTTTAAATTTTTCATAATCAAATAAGCTATGTGGAATTGTTATCATATTTTTCTGATACAATGGAAAAATCTAAAACAATCAAATTGAAAGTAAGTTTGAGAATAATACTAGAATACGTTGAAGCACGCATATAAATGTATCAATACAATTGAGAATCATAAAGAAATAGGATGATGATGCAATAATGTTATTTTCTTCACCTAAAGACAAAAAAGGCCCTTTCTAAAAAAGCGGTGTATAGGAACTAAAATGAACTAAAAAAGTGTGAAACTAAATAAAACATATAAGGAAATATCATAACAGTAATAAGTCGCAGAATTCCATTTTCGCAATATAATTAAATTAAATCACTATAAATTCAACAAAGGCGCGTGAGTGAAAGTAATACATTATTTAGAATTAGAAAATAGTCTGTTAGGAGGGTTAGTTTTATGTAATTAGTGTTAGCAGAATTAAATATTTATAAATAACTAGAAATAATAAAATCATTTAAAGCCAATCCTGGTGTATTTTATCACCAGGTAAATATTTCCTTAAGCCCCATTTTAACATTTTTTTTTTTTTTTTTTTTTTTTTTTGTCTACATTCGAGTCTAGTCTTCGAATACAAGATACCAATAGTAAAATACCACTTTATAAAGAGTAACCTGAAGATGCCTGAGTATTGTGATATAGTAACACAAACTCCTTTAACAAAATTAATTAAAATAGTTAAATATAGTTTAATCGAGTACATATCCGGTTTGTGCAATTAAAATTTGATAACTTTACGACACAAGTCAAAATAATTGTAACGGTTTCGGAGAACGACTCAATAAACAGTAGCAGACGATAATGGGAATAAATCTGTCAGTGGAATAAATTTTGGAGGAGTGTTCTTCGAAAGAGACGTAGCCATCCATATATCTTTAGCCATTCCCAGGAAACTAAAATAAGTCAGATGTCACAGCCGCCTTAGTAATATTGACAACCAAACAGCATATAATAGGGATCTTCTTTCGGGAACGGCCCATGTCCCGTTTTTACGTAACCGGAACAGTAGATACGTTATCTCACGTTTACACAATATCTCGGAATCTTATAATTTATGTTTCCTTCAAAAATATCTTTATCATCACCTTCTGCCACTCGAAGATTCATTCAACTTGAGGTTGAAGAGGAAAGCAAAAGCCGATTGAAATGGAAGCCCATGTTAAAGATTTTCATATTCATCCTCACTCTAATAACATCCTCCGGCACCCTTCGAAAGTAGAGCAGATCGTTGTATTTACATTCCTTACAGCATCCGCCATTGTTACACTTTCTTTGGCAAGTAGTGCCAATGAACGAAAGTTTCCTCTCTTCGGTTATGCTAATGCTGTGTAAACTGTTATTTGTCTTTATGACAAAATGGCGAATTCAGTTTTCCGTTATTGAATAAGTTCATAATAATAATAGTACAGGTGAATTTTAAGAAATGTAATTAAATAATTGAAGGATGCAGACAGAAGAAAGAAAACAATTTATTTATTGCTACTTCTTCAGATCGATTGAAACAGGAAATGAGGAGACAATCGATATGTAAGCACTTCATACATTAAGTTTTTTTAACTTGGACCTGTTTTTTCTTTCTCCAGACTGCATCCCAGATCGTCCTTTTTTTTTTTATTTTTTTTATTTTTTATTTTTATTTTTTTTTTTTTTAGTATGTAACGGAATCTTGCATCGTAATTTTCACCAATTTCCAGCAATCTGATTATCTTGAAAATTTTCACACGTGTCAAGGACCAATAGCAATACAATAATTGCACAACTTTGTTTTAATATTCTTATTTAGTCCAGTCGAAATACCCCCCAAAAGGGGGTCTGCCTTGCAGAAGGTGGAGTAGAAGGTTTTAAGATCCAATATGGTTTTTTTTGGGGCAAAAAACCTAACATTTATGCATTTCTTGAGAAAAAAAAACATAAAAAAATATGAAAAAAAAAAAGTTGATAAGGGGAAGTTTTTTTTGGGCGGGCCAAAAATTGTCAAAAAACGGCGAATTTCGCCAACTTTGGTCTGCCTTGCAAAAGGTAGAGTGATAGGTTTTATGATTCAGTATGGTTCAGATGAGTCCAGAGAATAAAATATCAAAAATATGACTACATTTGATAAAGGGAAAATTTTTGGGGGCAAAAAAACCCTCAAATCAAATTTTAACCACATCATCTTCATAGTTCAAGGAAGGTTTGGCAATAATAAAAATTAAATATTTTCAATTTTATTGCCATAAAAAAGTGATAACTATGGGTTGCGCAGTGAGTTTGATAATCGATTGATAGGTAGCGAGCATTATTCGAGAGAAGTTACAAAGGTACGGTGTTACATAGAGTTATTTATGATAAAATTTACTTATTTTCAATCCAATTGTTATTTAAAAAGCAGTAAATAGGTGGAGCGACATGTGGATCCCAGTACAGTTAAAAAATCGACCGATATGTGGCCATTCTGCAACAGAGTTTGCAATGGCAATACTATTAAAGCCAACTAAACCAAATTTTAACTACAAGATCTTCATAGTTCTAGGAAGGTTCATAATAATAAATTTTACTATAATACTAATTGAATGAATTACTGTAATTCATTTTGTAAAAATAATTACAATCACAGCAGAATGAAGTTTGACTCCAGAATGAACAGTTAAAATAAAAAAAAATATATAATATAAATAAATTGAAACAAACATAAAATCCATTTATCACACATAATATAAAATTAAATAAATATACTAAACATTATAAGTAATACTTCAAAAAAAGAAAATTTTCGGCTGAATAAAAAGAAAAACAAAATTTTAGACAAACAAAAAATTAAACAAAATACTTCCAGATAACTAATCACCATCTGAATTAAATGCATTGGTTATAAATAAATAAATAACCTTTAAATGCTTTATGCTCTTAACGGATAAAAGATTCTCCGTGGTCAGCTCAGGAGTAAGTTTGAGCAGGAGATACTTGCCTAAATACTTTTGCCTTTGACTCCTAAATGCTGAACAATACAGCAAAAAGTGTGTGATGCCATCACTAACATTTGTGTCACAAAACTCACACGATTGATCACTTTTAAATTGTCTATGCATGCCACCGTAAGACAGTCGGCTATTCCTTTTGCTGGCCATCCTCAGTTGAGCGAGAATTCTCTGATTTTCTATATGGGTGTTGAAATGTAGGTACGCTTGAGGTGTGCCAAAAGTTGCGATATTTCTGTAATATCCATTAAACTCGGACTGCGTCTTTCGATCGAAATCCAAACTCACAAGATGATTCCTCATTGCACTATAATACTAATTAAAATGTATAGTCTTGAGTAACATAAACGAGGTTTGACAAACTGTTATATACTTTTATGGTTAGAAATTTAAATCCAACCATCTAAATTATATGTCTAATTATACTTTTATCAATGCAATTTTAACCAGGTTAAAAATTATTGCCATGGGTGAAAATATCATTGTTCAAATATTGCTTGATTGCATACTTTAATACAAGATTTTTATCGATAAACAAATGAAATTCAATTATTAATTAAAATACGTTCTTTTGTTTATGAGAGCGGACAAAGCTGTGACTGGGTATGCTTGTTTGATATAATTAAATCTTATGAAGTATTGATCATAGTAAACATAGAAAGGGTATTGTTGGCTAGTGAATGTCAAAGTGATAGCAGGCAGAAGACCCCATGCCATTAACAACATGAAACCACATCCCGACTCAGTGGTACTCCAATCAAAGGACGAAACTTTCTTTATTCTTCCTGCGTGCCTCTGGGACTCGGTCCTTTAGGGACGCTTCAATGTCAAAGGAAAAAGGGTTTTCATGAAAGTGTCAAATCAAGAGATTTTCAGCATTGCTTCAATTGAAGAAACCAAATTTAAATTTAGGTGCAGTAGTAATATTGAATGAAAAAATAATCTTTGTTCTGGGACGTATTGTCCCCTAAGAATAACAAAGTTGTATCACAATGTAGTACAATGGTCTGGTTTGCATAGTTGCATACAGTGCTATTTGTATATTAAGAATATGAGACATGTAAATACGGTTAATTGTAAATAACTGTTTAAAGAATTTAAGTAGATATGATAACATAAGAAGGAGAAATGAAATAAAATTAAAAAAAAAAATAATAAAATAAAATAAAAATAGCCATGAAAAATTAAGAAATGATAAATACGGAAAGTAAAATATATATATATACATATATATTTATATATATATATATATATATATATATATATATATACATATATATTTATATACACCATACATATTCACTCACATATCTATACGCATAAGAATTGTTAAGTTAATATATATAGGGTGTCCAAAAAGAGTATCGGGTATTTGTTACTTCGATACAACAAAAAGTACTTTAAAAAAAAGATGAAGTTTATTGTTAATTATTACAATATAAAGTGGAAAATTATTTGGAAAAGATGATGTTATCTGAATGGTGACCGTTATGCTGCTGGCACTCTTCTAATCGGGAACGAAGATTGGCGATCACATGCTGACACATAGCTCTCGATATTGCTGCCATTTCTGACCAAATGTTTTGCTTCAATTGCGTCAGGTTCGTCGGATTATTCTCATATACCTTACTTTTAAGGCAATCTCCATGCAAAATAGTCACTAAGTCAAAATAGTGTACTAAGGTCGGGGCTTTGGGAGGCCAGTTGATGTTACCTCTACGCAAAATGACCTTATTAGAGAATAATTCGTTAAGCTTGATTGATTTGATGTATGGCAAGTTGCCCCATCTTGTTGAAACCACATTCTTCAGTTTTTGGGTGTGTCCAGAAGAGTATCGGGTATTTGTTACTTCGATAAAACAAAAACTACTTCAACAATTTTGATAACATACTCTTTAGTGATGAAGCAAACTTTCATCTGAATGGTCATGTGAATGAACAGAATTGTCGGTACTGGGCAGAGAAAAATCCGAGACGAAAGCATGAACAACCCCTGCACAGCCAAAAAGTCGTTTTTTGTGCCGCTATGTCTGCTAGAGGCATAATCGGTCCTTATTTTCATGAAGATCGACGATGCCGACCGCTCAATGTAAATAGTGACCGTTAATCCGATATGCTGCGAAAATTTTTAAGTCCTGAGTTATAGGAATTGTAAGGTTTTAACTCAAGAACGTAGTTTCAACAAGATGGGCCCACTTGCCATACATCAAATCAAGTAATGGAAGCTGTTAACGAATTATTCCTTGATAAAGTCATTAAGCGTGGGGGTAACATCAAATGGCCTCCCAGAAGCCCCGACCTTAGTCCACATGACTATTTTGCATTGAGATACTTTAAAAGTAAGGTCTATGAGAATAATCCGACGAACCTGACGTAATTGAAGCAAAACATCAGGTCAGAAATGGCAGCAATATCGAAAGCTATGTGTCAGCATGTGATCGCCGATCTTCGTTCCCGATTAGAAGAGTGCCAGCAGCATATTAGTCACCATTTAGATAGCATCATCTTTTAGAAATAATTTTTCACTTTGTGTTGTAATAATTAACAGTAAACTTTTTAAATTATTTTAAGTAGTTTTTGTTTTATCGAAGTAACAAATACCCGATACTCTTTTTGGACACCCTGTATAAGTACAGTAAATATTTCTTTGTTTAGGAAAAATAACAATTAAACTAAAAACAAATTTGATTTTTTATAAAATAAATGATTATGTACAATTGATGGACAAATAGAGGATTGTTGTTATTATTATTTATTTTTATTCATTCATTCATTATATAAAAGAACATTTACCAACTCATTCACCGGTATCAAATTTATTCAATTTGATCAAATTAAATGTTAATTATTATGCACATTGAGCATTCTTACAAATATGATAGTTCAACATTTATAATTTCCTATAGTAAACTCTTATATCCATTTTTTTTTTTTTTTTTTTTTTTTTTAATTTAAGATGTTAGATAAACATTATTTATTAAAATAAGTAGCACTTGAATGGCAATAAGTATGAGAGATGTAATACTCCCGTACGTTATTTAAGAACAAAACAAAATAGTAAAAAAAGTAAAGATATATCTAAAAAATCAAAGAAAATGGTGATGGATATAAAATAAAACTCGATTTCTCTCTGGCTGGGAAAAACAATAGATCATTTATATCTCCATCTATAATCTACTGCTCTTTCCCAATTTACATTTTAGAATGAAATTACTTAAATTAAACTAAAAATGAATGATTATTCGAAATAATCAAAGTTGAAAGAAAATAGGTGTTTTGAACGTGACTTTTTTCATTCAAACCAATATTGCTCCTAAACGGTAGTAACACGCTAGCGACAAATGTTATTTAACAAAAAATATTCTCATTAAATTTTTGATAAGAGAATAGTCTTTAAATATCCGATCCGAGCAACACCAACTAAGCTAGAACGTGTCAAAATGAGTGGAAAAAAAAAAAGTTAAACCAAAAAAATATAGATCCCTATAATAATAAAAATTATAAGTCATATCCAAGTCATAAATAATATGCGTATACTTTTTTCAAGTATACTTCTCGCTTTAACACCGAAACTATTTACGAGAACTGTGCTGAAAAAAAGTGATTTTCACAACATTGTGGGATTCTCAGCGTGGTGGTGTAGGTATTTCATAGGATTTTAAAAAAAATTATATATGAGGTGTTATAGAAAATTTTGCCAGCTTTCAGATGAAACGAAGAAATTTTGGATCGGACAAATAGTTTTGAAGTTATAGCCAAAAGAATACCGAAAAACGTGTTTTACAAAAATAAATAAATTTTGATTGATAAATAAACCATAAAAAAACGCAAGAACAGTTTATTTGAGAACAGTATTTCACCCCAGAACCTGCTTATGACTGATTTTTGTCATCTGCCGTATTTGAGAGAACCGCTCATCCCACAGGTACCAGTCTGGTCTCAAATGAAAGCAAATTAAATTTCCTACAACTTCATAATATTTGAAATGGGATGCGTATTTTAGGAGATATTTCACAAAATAAGTGACCATATTGAAAGAAAAATGACCTATTTTCGAAGAACTGTATCTTGGGAACCAATAGCTATGTAGAGCTCACCCTGGTCTCAAATTGTAGAAAATTTAGTTTGATTTAAAAGTATAGAGATTGACTATACCGATTAGACGCTTCCTTAACTGACATATTGAGAAAATACTAAAAAAAAAATCTGAAAATTTTAGCATTTACGGCGACTTTTTCCCGACTTTCGCAATTTTTTTGTAAATTCCCGACCACACCAAATTCCCGAAGTTTCCGAAACTCCCGACTATTAGACACCCTCTAGAGTCGCCTCTCGAAGTTACTGCAGTCTTATACAGAACACCCTGTATAGCCTTGATAGACCAGTCCATGAGTGCTGAAATGAGGGGTGTAGTAGAGTGCGTGAAATATGCGATTATTGGGGACTTCATAGTTTTGTTATGAGTGGTTAAAAGATAAACATGCAAAAATTTCCGCCCTTAGGGAGGAAGCTTATGTTGGGGAGGAGATCCCATTTCTCAGTTTTTAATTATATTTCGAAAATGGTGGACTCTAGAAAAATATGTTTCAAATCAAACTTAAAGCTAATTAAATTTCCTATAACATTGTTTCCATGCATATTTGACGAACTTTCATTAGTTTTCGAGATATAAGTTATTGAAAAACGATAATTTTCGGGAAAAAAAGCCTCACTTTTTACCAAGCAATTGCTTCTAGTGTCTTCCACAATCGTTTCTAAGAAAAAATATCAGGCTCAATGTTGTAGAATATTAAATTAAGATATCTATCCTTTCATAGTAAGCTTCATAACCACTCACATTAGTTTCTCAACTTGCTTCCCACTCCATTCCCGATAATCCTCCGAGGCGTCTGAAAAAAAGATGGCCTAGAGATGTTCTAGTCTAGAATGTTTATTAAAGTGCTACTGATGAGTAGTTCTTTTCATGCTTTGACATGTTATTGTAATCGTTGTCAGCCCATTTTCTTAATGTATTATATATTAAATTGTACAGTTGTAAATTTCAATAAATTGATATAAATAAAAAAAAAAGAAAAAAAAAAAGCGTTTGATAGTTTATTTTCAATTGGATCGATGTAACTATTTCTATTTTATATAAATGGCAACAAAGACATCAATGACGAAGATGACTGCTTCGATGACGGACCTTGAATGCTTATTAATGTTTTTAGCATCACGGATACAAGTAAATATAAAGATTAATTTTTATAGAATAATTTGTAATAATTCAAATAAAAGTTATAACTGTAAAAAAACTATTGAGCCGGTTGAAAATAAACTAGCAAACGCATTTATAAAATTAAAGTAAATTTAATGCTCTACATTTATTACAATTTACTACTCTAACAATTTTTTGAGAAACGACCGTAGGAGGCAAATGTACGAAAAAAAAGTGAGGTAAAAAAAATTTTTTTCTCGAATAATTTTGATCTTCAATAACGTATATCTCGAAAACCGTTGAAAGTTCAACAAATATGCATTCGAAAATTTTATAGGAAATTTAATTAGCTTTAATTTTTATTTGAAACATATTTTTATAGAGCCTACCGTTTTCGAAATAATGGGAACTTCTCCCCTCCCCCGCCGTAAGCTCACCTCCCAGGCGGGAGGCGTTTAGTGTGTTTACCTTCTAACTACTCCTAACGAAGCAATGAAGTCAAAAACTATCGCATATTTCATGCACTCTACAATGTGTTTATTGTAGTTGGACTAAAACGATTATGTATCTAAAAAACAAATCCATAATTCATTAAAACATTTACATCCAAGTTTTCTCCCTAGCCAGCCCTCCCTTCCAAATGTAAGGCTTCAGCAAATCCTAGTGATTCTTTCTCAACCGGTTAGTGACTTGTAAATCAGGGGAGGCGGATTGAGAGCGCTAAAATCCGGGGAAAAAATATGAGAATTTTTACTTGAAAGTCGGATTGTAAAGATGAATACATAATAAACGAGGAATGGGCTAAAGGATTTAGATGATTAGAAAGTTCCTGATAAAATTTTAAAAGTTAGGCTAGTGTAGAGCCAGGAACATAAAGAGTGTTTAAGTGTTTTGGAGGCGTAGCTGGCAAGATAATATTTAGTGTCAGCTCGAATGAGTAGCTTTGTGTTTTTACTGAGTTCAGTAGAGAAAGAAATACTTAAAATGGTTGGCCCTAAGCGTCCTATAGGGCCCTAAGCGTTTTTTAATTAATATTTATTATTATTATTCTTAAATTATCATCAATACTAGCGATTCGAATTAATTCAAATTAAGTTATTATAGTATTAATAATACTATATTAATTCGATTCGACCCAATAGCGATTTCCAACACTTGTTCCATACTGAACAAAAATTCAAGAATATCTGCTTGTTTATCGGTCGACGAACTTTTCAACGTAGGACTAACAGTTCTGGAAATGGGTTTGAGCGGTGGAGGTTAGAGGTGTTTATCGTGGTTGAAGACTGCGCTAACGGTTGATAGCAGTTGACAGCGCTTCGCGGTCGAATGCCCACTAGAGTGCCCTGCCTTTGGTTCCCCTATGCTAATTGCTCGCTTAGTATGCGTTCTTATAACACATGAGGGCCCGTGAACATGTGTAAGATCATGCAATGCTGTCCAACAGTATATATCCTGATAGTGAAGTATATCAGATAGGACATCGCTAGCTATCGTGTATTTGCATAAACTTACCGGCTAGCTACCAATTTCTATTATACAATCGAACGCGATTTCATTTATAAATTATAATAAGAAAAATGTGAAAATATATAATTATACACATGCTATGAATAATTGAGCACACGACGTAGGAAATCATATTTTTAAAGTATTTAGGAAGATATAATAGAAAAATTAATGGGTCTTGTGCAGAATACCGACACAAGAGATTAAAGTATCTATTTTTATTAGGTTGATGCAAAAATAAAGCAGGTTTTTGGTATTCAGTAAAAACATAGATTGTTTTTCCAATTGCCTTGAGATGGCGTACGATTGTTGACTGATCCACATCAAGTTCTTCAACAATTTTTCGAACAGTGAAGAGAAAAGATTTCCCTAGTTCGGATACGAGCCCGGTTTCGTAGTGGATAAGGCACCACGCTAGAGAAGTGGAGACTTGGGTTCGAATCCCAACCGGGGTCAAATCTTTTCTCTTCAAAAAAATAAATATTAAAAAGAATCATTCATAATTTAATATATATATAGGACAGCTCGTTTTTAATGTTCAAATTGAACATTCAAATATATTAGAAAGGTTTATTTTTTCTCTTCAAAAATAAAAAATATATTTAAAAAATATTTATTAAAAAAGAATCATTCATAATTTAATATATATATATAGGACAGCTCGTCAATAGATCCAATTAAAGTAATGTTCAAATTGAACATTCCCCCGAATTGTACATCGCAATTGCGAGTGCCCGGGGGTATGGATCAGTGAAGAGAAAAGATTTCCCTGGTTCGGATACGAGCCCGGTGGCCTAGTGGATAAGGCGCCACGCTAGAGAGGTGGAGACTTGGGTTCGATCCCAACTGGGGCTTTTCTCTTCAAAAAATAAAAATATTTAAAAAATATTTATTAAAAAAAGAATCATTCATAATTTAATATAGAGTAGAACATTCATCCCCGAATTGTACATCGCAATTGCGAGTGCCCGGGGGTATGGATCAGTGAAGAGAAAAGATTTCCCTGGTTCGGATACGAGCCCGGTGGCCTAGTGGATAAGGCGCCACGCTAGAGAGGTGGAGACTTGGGTTCGAATCCCAACTGGGGTCAAATCTTTTCTCTTCAAAAATAAAAAATTTTTCGATTAGTTTTAGTGGAGTCTGCTTCAACTATTGCCTTTAGCTGGTCGTTGTCAATAGCAGAGGGACGGCCACCACCTTTGAAAGGTCAAAATTTCCACTACGAAATTTTTGAAAGCATCGCTGCACTGTAGGTTCATTAATGGTACCTGGCCCCCAAACTTCATTAATATTTCGAGTCGTTTGCGCAGCACTTCGACCGATTTTGAACTCATTCAAGTAAATTTGCCGAAAATCGCTCCTGGGCGTCATTTTGTCAGGAGGCACTGAATGGACAGAATTAAATGTTCAAAAAAAAAAAAAAAGGATTATATAAGAAAGTAAGCGAGATAAATAGGCTTTAAAATGATGTGTATTATTTAGCATTGTGGATTAGTTTTGTTTACACAATTGGAATTAATAATGAAACGGAAATAAAATCCTGCATTATTTTTGCATCAACCTAATATATGACACCATAAAACTCTATCCCGGTAGGGTTTGTCAGAAAATGGAAAGAGTCTCTCAAAAACATAATTACGTATCATCCATATTACAGAAAACATGCTTTTATATGGAACTGCAAAAACTTGGGAACTCCATATTACAGAAAACGTGCTTTTAATGACATAAAAAAAATTAAAAACCAGGTTCCAGTTCAATATCAAATTGAAACGAACTGTTCAAATCTCTGATGAAGAAAGGAAACCAAGATCCGAAAGGATAAAACAATACTGAACTAAATGAAAGTCACAGCGCACTTAGAATTGATTGATCTAACGTACATCAAAGTTGGATGAAACGAAAAATCAAGTTAAATAATTTAGAGCAGAAACAGAATTCTAGGGTCCCTTTTAAGTGACTATGGGTAGTTATAGTTTGTTAGCACTTAAGTGTCATTTTTCAAGAGGAAGTAAATGCAAGATTAAGTGCTGAAAACGACTGCTAGTTTTTTGTGAGACAACTAAACAGTCACCTATTCACATAAAAATTAGGATTCAACCTTCGTTGCGATAAGAGAAGGTAACTCTTTAAGGTTTAAATAAAAATTATAAATAATTAAATATTCAACCTTTAGACTGAGGAAGACATACTGGAGAAATGGAAGATTCCACAATTCGGAATTACGGATGCTTTATCCTGTGGGAATATTTCAGGTAAAAGCAGCGTGATGGTTAAAATGGGCATGTTAAGTCTTCAGATTTAGTTATAAACAAATACAAAAAAAAAAAAGAAGAGTGTTGATCCGTGAGGTAAACGTGCGAGGGGTGGATAGAGACAAAGATGAAAGGATTGTGCAAGGGGCGATCTTGTAGGTATTGATTTTGATGAAGTAGGATAGAGGGAAGTGTATGGACACAGAATAGCTTTGTGGGCATCGAATCTTCGGGTTCGCTAAGCCTTTTTATATATTTTTATTATTAATCATTTCAATCTTATTATTCAAGGCTCCCTTTGATGGTATCGACACACGCGCCTTTTTTTATTATTACTTATTTGTCTTTTCAATTTAGTTTTAATGTTGTAATAAAAATATAACTATCTAAGCTATAATATAGCGGTTCAATGTGTTGAGGAACGCGTAGTCACTATTTCACACTTATCAGAGAAGGTCGTAAACTATGAAAATACATAAACTCTCAGGCAATAAACATTTATTGCTTGCGCAATAACTCTTCCCAGACAGTTCCAGGTCCTCACATCTGGTGTCCAGCAAGGAACACTTGTCGTCGGCATCTACAGAAAGGGTTGACCCGAAGTACGATTATAGAGGTCAAATTTTAAAAACATATTTCAACATTGTCTTCATCTTTATTAAATAATTTCATTCGATCCGGAAATCATGCGTATAATTATATTGAAGTTGTAATTTTAGAGTAATTTTTTTTTTTTTAGTCATTTCTGAACTCTTTGACAAGTAAGACTTAGAACTGTAAGTCCCCGTAAATTCTCATTTTGCAACTGTGATCAGACCAATACAGTGGATCTATATGTTTCAGCAGATTAGTTAATCCCAAGAACCAATAACAATATTTTCTAGACATAGGAAAGGAGAAAAAATTAGAAATATAAGAAACGTTAAAAGTGCCCGGAAGTCAAAGAAATGCAAGCTAAGTTCTTGCGATTAATTTCTAATAATAGCGATTGTTTTTTTGTATAAAATTAATTAGCAAAATCACGCAACAGAAACTTAAAAATAGAAGCTTCATAAAGTTTAATTTTTGTTTTTATTTATTATCTATTAAGTGAAATTAATAACTGCATACAAAAATATATTACAAAAAAATACATATAGTAAAAGTATATAGATAACGATTACAAGATGTTAATGGTCTGTAAAGCAACCATCCATTGGTAACAGTCAATAAAAGTTTTATTTTAGAAGGTTCCGAGTTCATCTTCTTTTGAGACCCCTTGGAGGGTTAGCGGGAATTGAATTGGAAGCGGGTTGAGAGTCTAGTGGGTTTGGGTAGTTATAGAGTTTACTATTAAAGGACAAATTACCAGCAAATAGAGTTTGTCTTTGTGGATAAGCTTATCTGTAGCAAATTAAAAGAACGTTGTGGATTTTTTTAAGGATTTTATATTAAAGGATTGGATAATAGTTGAAATAATATTTAAAGTTGTTTTTTGTTTTCTTTATTCTCAAAGGTTATTTTTATACCTTCACAATATATGTAGCCCTCAAAGACTACATGAAAATGAGTGATAATAATACCTTCTCCCCTTGGCAAGCTCATATCATTATTTCAGTTCATTTGCTATTATTATTATATTGGGATAAAAACCAACTAAGGACCACGTATAAATTATTTCTTGTTTTTTTCTCCTTTCAACCCATACATCTTTCATTTTCTCTTCTACTTACTTCATTCATCCGCCCATCTCCTGCCTTCCTGCCTCTTCATGTCCACCATAAGAAGCTTAATGCTTTTCACTATTTTCCGGAATTTTTCTCAACCTTCCTCTCCACTTAGACCTCCACTCCGATAATCATTCTTTTCACTTCCTCCTTTAATAGTTCCGGATATCTCTTAACGTTCTTCAGTATCATAACTTTATCAAATACTAGTTGGTACAACCTATTCTGATTTATTCTCTCCATACATCCAAAGAATTTTATTATATTTTTTCGCATCTATGTTTTAAGTGTCATCAACCTTCAAGAATGGTGTCGAAATTGGATAATTATAATCAATCCATCAAATAACCTTCACCCTTCGTCGTTAACCTACGACTTAATGTAGTATTCTTCAATATAGTTCAGTACTTCAGTAATATAGTATCCTTCAATAACATCCCGCTGATCCCTGTTGAAAAGATCCGCTATCTAGGACTCTAACTGGACAAACGCTTTACTTAGAATCCACATACAAGACTAAAACAACAAAAAACTGCTCGTCGTTTTCGACTTCTTTAACACTTACTAGACAAACGTTCAAAACTTCCGACTTTAGATTAAAAAAAATATTTACATGACAGCTATCAGACCTATTTGGACATATGGAGTTGAGCTTTAGGGCTCAACTACACCTTCTGATTCTTCCCGTATCCAATCCTTACATTCCAAAATCCTTAATGCTCCTTACTTTGTTACGAATAAACTTATCCATAAAGATCTTAATGTCACATTTGTTGCTGATTTAGCCCAAACCAGATACCTATCCTTTCATAGTAAACTCCATAACAACACAAATCCTGTAGTCTCTCAACTTGTTTCCCATTCTATTCCCGATAACCCTCCGAGGCGACTGAAAAGAAGATGGCCTAGATACCTTATAGTACATAATAGTTATTGAAGTGCTACCCATGAGTCGTTCATTTCAAGTTTTGACATGTAATTGTAATCACTAACAACACATTTACTAGATGTTGTAAATTTCATTAAATGAAAAAAACAAAAACAAAAAAAATGTTTCGAGTTTTTTTGTATGTTCATAAAGCTCTATGTTTTTATAAATGTCGATAAAATAGGATAAAAATTAAAAAAAATATTTCGACTCTTGCACAAAAGCGTTGTAGAGTAAATTTACGATAGAGCCAACTATTATTTAGTCCAATGCATAAACACTCGCCTAGATTCGGGATGGAGGCAAAGTCGTGCATCCTTGTGAATCGGACCTGCACTTGGAGACAAAGGACCTCGCGGGAGAAAAGACACGGCCTAATAAACAGTGATCAAGAAGGCCAGGACAAAAGGAAGAGCTCGTTGCTGGATAATCTGTCTCCTCGGAGCACGCTAGCTACTCACAGCCTACATCCCATCCAATGGGTTTCTTTATAACCTACTTAGTGTATGCATAGGTATATAACTAGTGTTTGATTTCGTATATAATATAAACAAAGTATAGTAATTTATTTGGGATTTCATCTAAATAAAATACCATTTTCAGAGTTTTTATATTCAACTAAATACATATAATTTCCATGATAAAGTAGTCAAAGTTGCATTCAGGGTGAAAAAAGAAATTCCTGGTTATATTATTGCTAAATTTATAACTTACTGACTGCTACTGCTGAGGGAGGCGTTTTATTAAAAATAATATTTGTATTCCTTTTTCATACATAATACGTTAATTATTACTTTATAAGTACTCACTTATAGTTATGTTTTATTTATTTATTTATTTTTTTAAATAGTATTTTATCAATTTTAATAACTATAAAAAATATATATACGGTAAAATTATGCAATGACTCTTAATATATCAATAACCTGTAAAGAACTACCTATCCATTTAGTAGTAACACTTCAATAAATCTTCTACACTAGAAAGACTCTAGGCTAGACCATCTTTTCAGACAGGAGGCCTATGGGGAATCCAGTGGGAAGCAAGTTGGGATACTAGTGGATTCGAGTGGTTATGGATTTTATTATGAAAGGATAAGTATCCGGTTTGGGCTAAATCAACAACATATGAGAGTTACCATTCAAAACAACATATCAACTTTCGGTCGATTTTTTTTTTTTTGAGAAAGCCTTGCGAGCAGCCCACACTATATATATATATATATTGTGTGTGTTTTAGACAACTATCAAGGATTTAAATAATATAATTGTTTTGGATTTAACGTTAAGGAAAGGATTAGCATAGGTTTTTTTCCCCTTTTTTTAACATTTTCTGAAGAGGACATGTTCAGTTTTAAAAGATAACTCCTCATATAGAACATTAAGATATTTATGGATAAGTCTGTTTGTGAAAAGTAAGGAGCATTGAGGTTTTTAGGAGGATTTTAGATTTTAAGGATTAAATATGAGACGAATTGGATGGTTCAGTGGAGCCCCAAAGCTCAAACCCTTAAGTCCAAATAGGTTTAATTACTGTCTTGTAAATGTGTTTCTTGTAATTCATTAACCAGAAGGTTGAAAGTTCGTCAAGTAAAAGTTGAAGAAGTCGAAAACGTTTCTTGCTTTAGTTTGGTCTGTAGTCAAGATTTAATTTCATTTGTATTACTATCTCATTATTTGTAATATTTATTTTGTTTGGTTATAAGCAGTTTTCGTCACATCTTGTTTTTATGATTTAGAGCCATTAAGAAGTCCTCAATTGCTGGTCGAAACGTCGGCACTACAATCAAGGTTCTTTAAACCTTTATGTGTTTTCTTCTGCTGTTCTCTCTCTCTCTCTCTCTCTCTCTCTATATATATATATATATATATATATATATATATATATATATATATATATATATCGCTCTCCTCTCCCTCCCTCCCACCCACTCCCTCTTCCTACCCCCCTTTAACCTAGCGCTGTTATTATCAGAATTAAATATATTTACATGATATAGCTCCCGCAGTTCCGCATTGTGCAGCTTCCTAAATTCTCCCATATGTTCATCGTTTTTTGGGCCAAATATTCTATGCAGTATTTTATTTTCGAATCCCTTAACGTAAGCGCGAACTGAGTAGATTTGCGACCGAGAAATAATGAACTCTACTGTTTTTTAATCATGCCTTTATTTAATCTTGAATAACATTTTTGTTGATATCTTAGACCCTAAATATTAAAACTACTCTACGTAATAAAAATTTAATCACGGAAATATCTATACCACCGAAATTATACATTAAATATTACTTTAAATATAATTACATACTTCATATTATTAGTATTACTATATCAATTTCGTTTCAAGTTTTAAGTAAGATTTTTTTTCTTTCTGAGAGCGGTAGTTCAGTGGTTCGAGTTCGGGTCAGGCTCAAGACAGAAAATTTGTATTCTGTTGTCCGTGGGTCAACTTTGAGGTCGAGATCGCCCTGGGATATGCTTCTACAATGTGGATAGCTTCAACTGGGAAAAAAATCTGGAGGTGGTGGTATAATCTCGGTTAAATCTCCTACTTTGGTAAGCCGTTTGTATGATGTAAATTTAATTTAATTTAATTTTTAAACCCCAATCGATAAATCCCGATCAATTAAGATATTTTTAAAACATAATAAATAAGAACGATAGTAGTGAAGTAACTTGAAGCTAGAAGAGGAAGCGTTAAAGAGAAGTTATTAGAAGTGGGCTCCCCGGCAGCAATTAACCACTAGAGCTAAGTGGTCCCAGGGGTGCCCCTAGGCTGGATATATCTCTTCTTCTCCAACCTGGGCTGTACTTGTCATTGAGTCAGTTCGAAAATAACTCTAAATTGAACCAATTACTTTAATTAAAATATAATATTTTTAAACAAGTATGTTAAAGGTATTTTTATATTAATACGCTTTTATTAACTTCACCCATATGTAACGGAATCTTGCATCGTAATTTTCATCAATTTCCAGCTATCTGATTATCTTGCACTCATGTCAAGAAACAATGACAATACAATAATTGCACACCTTTTTTTAATGTTCTTACATGACCCAGCCTGCATCGCAAAAGTTGGATTAGTAGGATTTATGATTCATTATGGTTCAGACGGGTCGTGAACATGAAATATCAAAAATGTGACTACATTTGATAAGGGGAACATTTTATTGAAGTTTTAAGGAAGAGGGAATGAAAGGTTTGAGCCAAGTTTCAGACACTGCAATAATATGGTAGGGATTTCGGGTAAAATACTGTTAGGATTCATCATGTTGAGCAGATAAGGATTTGGGCATTTATGTGACAGGTAGGCACAGTAATGAAATGTGTATTGACAATAATGGAGAGTCTTTTATATAATAAAGAAAATTAATAACAGTGATTATAACGTTCAAAATAAAATGTCCATTGCTTGTAAAGCAAGAATAAAAAATGTATAGAGAAGGTCCCCAGGGCATCTTGAGATATCTCAAGTTATATAGGTGGCCTCGAAATTGTTTATTGACATTAGTTTTTGTCCACTAAAATCTGGAGTAAACCTAATGTTATATGCATGAATAAAAAGAATTATTTACACTGATTCTTGTGATACTATTATTATTTTAATCGGTTGAACACAGCAAATGTTATGGCCGTTAGAACTTGTTGATCTCAACTTCAAAAATGTTAACGTCCTCGAAAGGGCTAAAAAATAAATATTTTTTTATTTTGATAATATTTCACATATAAAAGTTTTTTGATGCGTTAAATCGAGATTTGAGATCAGTTTTTCATGAAAAACATTTTCCACGGATTTACAGCGGATTTCTTTGGAATTTTGTAATTTTTTTTTTGAGTTTTTGTGCACCCTAAAGAGGGGGCGAGTCTTGAGCATAAGGAATATATTTTTATTTCAAATAGCATACAAAACTACAGCTTTACGTGAAAAAATTATTTCTCTATCTTGACTGAGAGCCGAGAAAAAAAATAAAACGTGATTTTCATTTTTTTTTTTTTTCTCGGCTCCCAATGCTCATTGGCAGCTGGCTTTAACTCTAGTTTTGTACTTGTATAGGTCCCTACTACCCACACAAAAATTGGCATTCGAATCTGTGAGTTACTGTTTCCATAATAAAAAAATCTTTTCCATATTGAAACTAACCAATCCTAACAGATTGTAGATTGAGGTTTTTATTTGGGCGATCAACTTCCAGGTTATTATGCCCTTTACATTTAAATGTTGGACATTTATTTTTCTTCGTCCTGTATCATCATTTTCGTATTATATTTCATGGTAAAGTGAATGTTCTTTAAATAGATTTATAATTTTGTTTATAGAATTTCTTGAGTCCCCAAGAGCAAGTTCTGTGGATCGGGGTATTTTATTTTTTTTTTTCTAAGTCTTGTTGTAATAATGTGCAATCTTCTATTATGTGTATCATGGTCATTGGAGATTGACATCTTTCACAATGTGGTTGGGCCTCTTTTGTGATTAGATATGCGTGAGTCAGGTTAGAATGTCCGATCCTCAGCCTTGTTGTAACAACTTCTTCTCTTCTGTTACCTCTTATAGCGCTTGTCCACTGCTCCGTAATATATTTCTTAGCGTTCGTTGGAGTCCACATTATTTCGTCTTCAAAAACGCTTTAACACCATTCGGTTCATACTACGGTTCAGACTGAGACGAATATACCAAAGAACAAAGAGTAACAAAATACTCAGAGAACAACGTAAAAAAGAGTATCTAGAATGAAAACACAAGTATGAATCGCTAATTATGAAATCAAAAATTGAATCTTGGAAAGATTATTGCACCAACTCTTCTAATCCATGGAGCTGGATTTATAAATATTCAACTGATAAGATTAATACCCAGGGTGCACTAAAAACAATACTAACTGACCAGCAACAATATACGATGGTTTCAAAAATACCATAGAATATTTTTTTGGATTCTATAGTACTTCAAGACACAACCAACAATGAAACAAAAGAACACAACGAACTGAGACAAAAATTTAATAAACCACCAAATCAGACAATTGAATAGAAAAAATACACCAATCCTTACATATGACAGGTGTGACTGATTAACCTAAACACCTATCACCTTCTACTAATTAAGACCAAGCTGCCGATGAAGATACACGATACAGCGCCCTCATTCCCTGGAGCGGGAATTAATTACAACTATTTGCAGTTAATGTTCCCTCAGATCCGGGGAAAGTGAACACTTAGGTTAATAAAAGGAGAATAATTGGGCCCGCATTGTGCCTAGGTCCCAGGCCAAGTTCCCACCCCGCTCTCCTCTACCCTCAGCCACGATCCTGGGGGTTTCCCTCTTTCTTATTGCTTGATCCTAAGTATTCACTAAAATGGTTCTAAATAGCCAGTGCTGCTCTGTAAATTTTGAATTTATAATAATCTATAGGATTTTACTAATCATATAAACTCGTGATATAGCCGAAATGTTCCCCATATCCCAGCCAAGTGTAGTTTAAAAATAAATACAAAATTTTAACTAAATAAAACGACAATAATTTCGTTACCTGGAGTGTCATAATTTATCCCAG
Organism: Euschistus heros; assembly: GCA_003667255.2. NCBI lineage: Eukaryota > Metazoa > Arthropoda > Insecta > Hemiptera > Pentatomidae > Euschistus > Euschistus heros. The sequence goes on along the minus strand of RCWM02000106.1, from coordinate 1,184,814 downwards.
TTATTTTCTTCACTGACTGTTGGGAAACCCATCATTTTTGACTCAGTTATACCTGCCCGTCCTATGGAAATCCCACGTAATAAACCCAGCCAAAAGTGAAAAGTTGACTGAACCCGAAAAGTCCAATGTCTCTGTTAGATGTATAAAGAAGCACCCATTTGGTATTCGAAACGAACCTTTTGGAATTCCTAAGCTAACTTCAAACATTATTCCGTCATCTGCTTTAACCTAGACAAAAATCTTGGTTTTCCTTTGTCTTCACGTTTTAATACCTGTTTTATTTAATTAGATTTTTTGTCAGTCATAATCAACATTTTTAAGACGGCAAAACTCAAAAATTAAAATCAACACTCGCGCATGCTGTACTACGGCCGCCATCTTGAAAAATGACTGCAGATTTTCAGCTTTTGACCATATTTCACTAACCGTTAGAAATATTTTTTTTTTATTTATATCAATTTATTGAAATTTACAACTGTACACTTATATACATTAAGTAAATGAGCTGATTACGATTGCAATAACATGTCAAGCTTGAAAAGAACTACTCATCAGTAGCACTTTAATAAACATTCTACACTAGAAGATCTCTAGGGCATCTTCTTTTCAGACGCCTCGGAGGATTATCGGGAATAGAGTGGGAAGCAAGTTGAGAAAGTAATGAATTTGAGTGGTAATGGAGCTTACTATGAATGGATAGGTATCTGGTTAGGGCTAACTCAGCAACATATGGAACATAAAGGTTTTTGTGGATAAGTTTATTGGTGACAAAGTAAGGGGCATTTAGGATTTTTCCAAGGATTGGATACGAGATGAATTGGATGGTTTAGTAGAGCCCCGAAGCTCAACTCCGTACCTCCAAATAGGTATAATTACAGTCATGTAAATAAGTCTTTTGTAATTTGTTGGGAACTTTGAAAGTTTGTCTAGTAAATGTTGAAGTAGTCTGTAATGACGAGCAGTTTCTTGTCGCTTTAGTCTTGTCAGAAATAAAATAAAAAAAATTTTTGAACAAAAGTAAATGAGCATAAAAAAAGCACAACTTTTCATTTCTCATAACTTTTTTCTTATCTCTAACGGTTATCGAGAAAAACATCAATAATAACAAAATTTGAGCTTTGTTTGATTTTTTCCTATCAATGTACAACAGTTATTTAATAATTTGCTTTAATTTATCATTTGCTTACATAGCACTACAGAAGAACTAAAAGAGTGTTTTAGATATGAATAAGCACCAAGACCTACTTCGATTTTCAACTAATCGTCTATGAGAAAAGCTACAAAATCTTATCTAGATACTGCTTTCAAAGAAGAGTAGCAATTTATTATTTCTAAACAGGATTATATCTATTTGTTCGATGGAGATAGTATTTACACTGTGTAGTGCGTTTAAGTTGCTATATATGGCGATTTAGTAGAACTTACAAGTCATTTTTGAATGCATACTTAGATAAAAATACTGCTTTCCTATGACTAACCAGACTTCCTAACTATTGAAGAACAAGCAAGTATGTTCCGCCACAGAAAACACGTACCTGAAGATCAATGTGATGAACTTTTTTACGCTAATCAAAACCATTCTGATTTTATATTTGATCCGAAAAATGAAAAGGATCTCATCACTTTGCTTTCCAGCCATATAACTTCATATGGATACAAAATACATCTAGCAACAGATGATACAGACGTACTGATCACTACATCAGTTCTGCAACGTGCTACAGACACTGAGAAAGTTGTTGCTGCTCAGGATACTGAAATTTTAGTCGTACATCAACATTTTGATCCGCAAACAAAAGCACATATCTACAGATAGTAGAGTTAGTCCATTCAATATAGACCAAAAATGGGCAATCAGAGGAACTAAAAATACTAGTTCCCATTTTTTCAGGAATGTGTAGGGGTTGGTCCCGCTGGAGGGGGGGGGGGCTTTAAATGTACAATTTTTCAGTTTTTCACTTATAACACGAAAACTCCAATACAAAATGAAAGCTTATTAAGTTTGCTACAAGTTTGGTTATAGACAATGTTATGAGAAATTGGACCATTTTCATGCTACCGGCTCCGGATAAAGTGTCATTTTCATGTTTTTTCGTATATTACTTGTACAGCATTAAATTCCCTGAAATAATACAGGGTGAGTATCTCTTAGTGTAAAAAAAAAAAAAAAATTCGGTTAAACTAGATCAAAAATGTAGCAAAATGCCGCAGACCTCACCTTTCTATCCCAATCCGTTGCAGATATATAATAAATCAAAGACTTTTTTTGAGGAAACCACGTTTTTTTTCCATAAAAGCTGTCTATCTTTGTTTAATATCTCCACTTTGTTTAAATATTTTTCAAACTTTGACCACCTTTTCGAATTTAGCATTAAATTTTCTATAATAGCTGAGTACCTGTAACCTTAAATTTTACAAACTTGGTATCTAAAGAACAGGTTGATCTTCACCTTATTTGGGGAAGTCACAATGTCTTATATTACTTCAACGCTCACCGTTTTTCGAAAAAAACAATCCACAAAATGTCAAATCTCACAAAAACTTGCAAATTTAATCAGCTTTCGAATGTTAAACGTAATGATTTTGTTTCAATTTCATGGAGAAATTCACTTTTGAAACCGAAAAATTTGGCACACAAATCATGTATAAATATAACATTATGACAATCCCTTAATGAAAATGTGAATTTTAAACATAATAAACTCTTCATTGGAATAAAAAACAAAGAAAAAAATTATTGTTTAATAGAAAATAAAGGAAAACTGTCAATAAAGCGACATCAGATCAGAGGATCTTATGTTATTACATTTATTTATTTATTATTATTATTTAGAATTTATTTTATTAGATTTTCAATGTAATTTTTAAAACTCAATGATAATTAAACCTCAATTTTGCCGTTAGCTTCTGAATGCAGATTGTGTTTAAAAATAGTACTTTTTGAGGTGAATTTTATGGGCAGATGAGTGTTTTTACAGGGGAAGGCTACTCCTGAGTTGACCATGGAAAATCTTTTATCCGTTAGGAGCATAAAGCATTTAAAAGCTATTTATTTATTTATAACCAATGCATTTAATTCAGATAGTGATTAGTTATCTCGAAGTATTTTGTTTAATTTTTGTTTGCCTAAAATTTTGTTTTTCTTTTTGTTCAGCAGAAAATCTCTTTTTTTTTAAGTTGTACTTATTATGTGTAGTATATTCATTTAATTCCATATCATTTGTGATATATAGATATTATGTTTGTTTCAATTCATTAATTTATTTTATTCATTTTAATTGTTCATTCTGAAGTCAGATCTCCTGTGATTGTAATTAATTTTACAAAATACAGTAATTCATTCATTCGATTTCCCTATTAAATTTTAATATTCTATTCAACGGAAATATAAACAGCTGAAAATTATGCAACAGATAATTAACACTTAGTAAGTCATGAGCCATTGCGGACATAATCGGGTGCATTTTCAAACTAAAGCACAGAAACACTTCTTAAAGCATTTCTACATGAAAACACGCATAACTTCGCTAAACTATTAGTTAGATCCATAACTTTTTTTTCATCTGAAAGCTCGTTAAATTTACTATTAGACCACATATATGAGATTTTGATCAAATCCCGTAAAATACTCATGCCACCGCGCTAAAAAAGGCGTACTGTTTTGAAATTGAAGTTTTTTTTTTTTTGGCATATTTTTCACTACAACTCCGAAAATACTTTTCCGACCTATTATTTCTTTTTCTTATCCGAAAGCTGGTTAAATGTAGTACTAGACTAGGGTTGGGTGGTAGTCGATAGTTAGCACTATCGATAGGCCGATACTATCTGTTGAGAACTATCGATTGCTATCGATAGTTTTTCGATAGTAGCTTCCTTCTTTTCCAAAGCTATTCAATAAAGATTTTCAACTAATTTAATTAAATTAAATTATCTACTTACTATTTAAAGTTTGCAGGATTATAAATTATAAGATTATATCATAAAGGTGAGAGAAAAAAAAACTAATTTATTTGAATTTTAAAAAAGTATTCACAATTTACATGGTTACAATAATAATGAACAAATCAAATCTTCAGAAAAGAAAAATAACAAAATTTGAGGTAATTGGAAGAGTCAAGCTTCCTTGAGCCACATATTTCCCGAAAGAAAAACAAGCATTTCTGCTTTCCTTTGGCTTAATCTTTGAAAGAACCCTTGAGCTCTAGGAATTCCGAATTCAATTTTTAAAAAAACTCGACACTGGACAGAGACAGATCAGCATAATTTCGAGAATTTCAAAACTTGAGGGTAAGAAAGATCTATCGATAGTGGCCATCGATAGACATGACATGTCGATATATCGATAGTAACTATCGACTATCGCCAAACTCTATATTAGACCCTATATATGAAATTTTGATCAACTGACGTGAAATAAACACGCCAGTAAGTATAAGTATTTAAGTAAGTTTTTTTTTGTACATTTTTTATAACTATTGCTTCCTCATTACCTAAGTAATTACCGATGGATAATCGGTAGGTTGATTCTTGACTCTCTGACACACGTCGATCCGAAAGAAGAGGATACACACATACTTAGCTATGAATAGACGTGACGCCGGCGACGGAGTGCATTAACTAACCGCGTGGATGTGCCTCGCATCCCGGTCCACAGATACCGACCCGGATTAGCGAGACAAGGGCGACCATTCTTAAGGATATAAGATGTCCAGATGACATCTGATCGGGAGCACGCGTCGGACCAGGGGTCGCTTATGTCTTACAAATTACGCGGAAATGTTTACATTCTTCGAAAAAATGTGTCGATTATTTAGCGAATATTAAGAGCTTTGCTTAACTGGCAGATTATCTCGGTTTCAATGCGGTGGTCTGTTCTGTAGTAGTAGTTTATATGTCTATTTATAAATTGACAAGCGTAATTTAATCAAACGTAGTTTGTGTTTTTATATCCACTCAATAAATAACGCTAACCCACTTTCAGCGGAAACCGGGCAAATGTGTCTAATATTGCATGTGTTGATTCTGGATTCCACCGATTACTGGGAAAAGAGTCGGTAAAGAGAGTTGATGAAAATAGATTCCTAGGAACGATACCACTGACGGTGATGCCGAATTGTGTAATTTTGATCCGTCGATTCTTTCCTTGATGATAAAAAAAATATAGGAAAACCTTCCAATCTTTAATAACAGATCATTTTTTTAAAAATATATATTCTAGATCAACACTGTTTAGAACAGAAATTTAAATAATTTTCTTCAAAAATCAAACGTTTATACTCCTTATAATCCGTAGGAGCTACTCCATATAATTGATGAAGATGTGTATTCAATAAAGGAAAATTAGGGCACTATTCCATTAACAATGTTTAATGAAAGGTTTTTGTAGTATTTTCAAGGGGAAAAAAACGCCTTAAAGTATTCGAAAATAATGTACTGCATAGAATATTTGGCCCAAAAAAAAAAAAAAAAAAATTAAACAAACAGGAGAATACAGAAGGCATCATAAGTTATCCTTCCGCCATCTTAAAATCGTTAAATATTCTAATATTAATAAAATAGTATCCTTATAAGGATAACAATGGCGGAAGTTTGGATAACTTAAAACAGTTAAATATTTCAACATATTATCCTTAAGGACGAAAAAGTAATAATATCGTTAAATTCCACCATCTTAAAACAGCATCCTTAGGACGAAAACTAATTTTAATTGTGGAAAGAGAGGGTGGCCAAAGATGTCGTTCGGCCTCAAAAATCTTCAGTTCCTGGCAGATCTGTAAAACAGTGTTATTATTATACAGTAAAGGTAACAGCAGCGCGAAGGTTAAAATGGGCATGTAAAGTCATTGGGTTTGAAAATGACCAAGTTTGAAAAGATAATCCGTTTTCATTCCTCAGAGACGTAGATATGAAAACTGCGTCAGGGCTCATCTTGAGGATTGGGTGGGATGGAGTGAGGTGTGTAAGCAGATGGTGGTGGTGTCGGCATCGAACCTTCGGGTTCACTAAGCCCTTTATATATTTTTTATTAAACACCTCAAAAATGATTTAATTTTAAACATCGATATGAACGGGCCTAAAAACATCTAGGCGAGTCTATGTCACTAAAAACCGGCTGTACTGATTTTAATAAAATATCATGATTATGCATTGAAGATTTGGATAATTTAATATTTATTCAGTTATTTTCGTGGTTCAGTATTCCTGATATAGTGTATTACTGTACTAATTTTATTGTTTGTAAGTTATAACTTATGGGGACCTATATACGGCTGTAATATGTGTATATATGTTGAATCTGCCTACCTGTTCCTATGTTACTTTTTACCTCTACACATCGATGGATTGGTTAAGAAGCCCTTGATATATCGAATTTTTGAAGATTCCTTAGCTTACACCGCACCTCTACAGAACGAAGTTTTTATCGGAAAACCTCTATAAATCGAAGTCGATTTGTTAAATAAGAAGAGTTTAGACAGATCAAAGATTCAACCAAGGATTAACTGAAACTCTCATCCCTACATTTGTTTCCGGTTTGTTTCAGTTTCTGACAAAACAGATGCTAGGGTAGGCAGAAAGTGCAATATTGCAAAAAAAGTTTGGAATACCAGAGAACACCTTGTCCACAATTTTGAAAAATTGGCTGAAGTATGAAAATCAGGCTTTTTCATTATTGAAGAGGTTAAAAGGGACCGAGTTCCAAGATATAGACTTGGACGAAGTGTCGTTTTCAGGTAGACAAACTACTATTTCCAATTTTTTCCAAAGGTAAATTTTTCACGAATTTATTAATTATTTTTATTTCAATAAAATATATACATATTTTCTATAGTTACATTCAGTATTTTATCATAAACCTCTAACCTCAATATATTGAAGACAGTCAGAAATCACCTCAATAAATCGAACCTCGATGTATCGAAATTATCGATAATTCGAACTTTTCACGTTCCCCTTGAGCTTCGTTATATCGAGGTTCCACTGTATAATCTATTTCAGCTTACAATAATATATATTTGCGTTATGTGTAAAGTTTCTTTTCAATTCTTTTCAATCTGTACGCTTTAAGAAGAAATAAAAACAAGATTAATTCCCGGGACTGCTTGTCATTTCTCATTCGCAAAATTGCTTACTTCCCGATCAATTTATATAAATCTGAAAATTAGTGTTAACAAAACTGTTTGTCTTCCAATTATTCTTTGACGAAGCAAACGATGACCAAAATTCCAAATAAACAATACTTCGAACTGTTAATGATTTCTTTCATTATTTGATATCTAAGTATAGGAGGAAAATGTAAGTTTTCAAATTAAGAAAGATGACCAATGAGAAGGCAGGATCCTTTCTATTGTTACAGTTGAGAATAGCTCATTACCATTGGCCACTGATGCAAGACTGCCCCAATAACTGGGCTCATCACGGGTTATGTAACCCGCCTCTTCACCACTAATGAGCGAATATTCGGAACCTATTTATGCAACAGTGGTCAGCGGGGTCTTCGAGTTCTTCGTAGAGGATAATCCTTCCACCGGTCGAGCGCTATAAGGACAACGCAGCGATAAATCACTCGCACGTTTTCCTTTTGCATAATATGTGGGATATCATTACGTGCTACAATAACACCGCCAAGAGTGTTTAGGCTTCGAAGATATTTATTCGCTTCGGTAACGAGTTCGATATCAACAGTGATGAAGCTAAATCATAAGAAAACATAGCAGCCACTGAGCTTGATACGCATTACAAAATAAATAAATTACAGTGAACTCTCTTTAAAGAACACTTGATAGTTCGAACCACTTAGTAATTCGAACCCTCAGTGAAATATAAAAAAAAAATACTAATATAATGGAGAAATTAGGCCCATTCCCAGAGACCTGCTTTTACTAAAATACACTTATGGGCAATAATCAATATAAAAACGTATCAGACCATATTAATCCACAGTCAAACGTGTAAAATAGCGAGTCACATGACTGTGTTATTGGTGATGAGGAAAATCAATAAAGTTTTATAACAAACAGAAGAAAGAATTATATTTAAATGTTTAAAAACTAAATTGAAGACAACGAAGAGAATACGTTTGAAGATGAACATTGCGTGAAATAGGAAAATCAGTAGCTGGTTTTAATCCATGCATCGAATCGACAGAACAAAATAGATCCATGCATAACCAGGGATGGTTGAGGAAAATTATGATAATGGCATGTCAATAACATGTAAAGAGCTACTCACTAATATAGTCCAGTCAATAAACACATTCTAGAGTGCATGAAACATGCGATCATTTTTGATTTCATAGCTTCGTTAGGAATAGTTAAAACATACTAAAGGTTCTCGCCCCTGGGGGAGGGGGGGTGTGAGCTAACGGTGAGGGGAGGGGAGAAGTTCAATTTTTTTGGTTTTTCGAATATATCTCGAAAACGGTTGACTCTAGAAAAATATGTCACAAATAAACATTAAAGATAATTAAATTTCCTATAACATTAATTCTATATAAATGTGTCGCAATTCTAACCGTTTTCGAGATATTCGTTATTGAATGTCGGTCATTTTCGGGAAAAAACAAATGTTACCTCACCTTGGTCTAGAACTACATTAGAAGTTCTCATGACCATCTTCTTTTCAGGCTCCATGGAAGATTATCGAGAATTAAGTGTAAGGCAAGCTGGGAGACTAGTGGATTCGAGTGGGTATGCAGTATACTACGAAAGGATAGGTATCTGGCTTAGGCCAAATTAGCAACATATGGAACATGTAAGATCTTTATGGATAGGTTTGTTTGTGACATAATAAGGAGCATTGAGAAGAATTGGAAGGTTTAGTGGAGCCACAAAGCACAACTCCACATGTCCAAATGGGTCTAATTGTCATGTAAATAGGTCTCTTGTAATGTAATGTAACGAGAAGCAGTTTTTTGTCTTTTAAGTCTGGTATGTTTTAATTTTGTAACAGTTCAATGTTATGAACACAATGTTAAGTAACTAGGAGAAGACAGAATACTGATATATAGTTAAAGGGAAATAGACTATGAAGATGAAGACAATTAATACATAGTGGAGTGGTAGTTATTGAATTTAAGTTGCCAATATTTTTGGTTCATACCAAAAATTTTAATTATATTTTGAAAAAAAGTTGAGAAGCATGTAACTCTGAGTCTGTTACAAAGTAGGCAGCAATATTAAGAAAAAAATACGTCTTTAAAATACCGAAAATTAAAAATATATATTTTGAACGCTGGGCAAGAAATATAAAAGAGCATAAAGAAGAGAGCAGGATTTAAATGTTTGCATTAGAACAATATCTGTTGGTTTGTATAAGTCATATTGCTCTATTTAAGAGTTATACAGACAGCTCTGACAAATTCAGTTAAATCTTTAAAATCAGTAAGGAATTCACTGTTTTTTTCTTAATCCTATAATAAACTTTGCTTTTTTTTAAATTATGTTAATTTTTAAATTATGGTTACAAAAAACTTTGAAATCTAAATATTTACAAAAGTAAATCCAGACTTAAAAAATCACCATATATATCCGTTCAATGTTCCATTGAATTTTACTTTTGATTATAAATGAAACTTACCACTCTAAATTCGACTTCACAAAATATCATTATTTAAATCCTGAAACGAAATCCAAAAGATTATTCTACGATTGATATGATGAATTTTTTTCTCTAAGGCGCTGAATCGCCGCTTATCGAAATATCCATGCAAAACAACTGTAGCGGGACATGATTTGTGCCCACTGTTCTGGAAGAGAAATGTCTCCTGATTCTATAAGGTCCCTGTTTTTGCTGACTCCATAATTTATTGGGTTGTAGTATCAAACCTATCGAGATTGCAAGAAAAAAAAAATGTATCTGAATACCATGGAAATTTCTTGGAACTAAATAGAAAACAGCAAGCTGTACTCAATTTCTGAAAACTTAAAACTATTTTCAGCAACGAGGCAGGAAGATAAAACAGAAACCATATGGTACTAAATGGCAATCTATTCTATTATATAGAAGGACAAGCCATTTTTCGTTTGTGATCACTAGGGCTGTGAATTATATGCAATAAAAACTCAAAAATATGCACATATGTATGCAAACATATAGGGTAAAATATGCAATTAAATACCGAAATATGCAACTATTTACATTACTTGTTTTGAAAAAAAAATGTAAACATACTTATACATAAGTACAAACTCAAGTTTAAGAAACTAATTGTGTTGAAAAGGGAAACAATTCGAAGAAGACTATAAAAAAACAAAAAGACAAGGCGAATGTTAAAAAAGAAAACACGTATGGAAGGGTATTTCGGCTGGACATAAATCATAAATAAACCAGAATTTGGTGAATTCAGCGGCAGTTTGTGTAACAAAAGTTTTTTTTAAATTTTGATTTCTTGCCTTTGGTTTATAAGTACTTTGCTGTTTTATGTGCAGTAATTGACGCAACTTTATCAAAATTAACTCAATTTAAAACATCTACATCGCCCTTAAAAGTCTCAATTTTGAGAACTTACATTCTTTCCAACGAGATCTTTTGTCTTTGCTAGAGTAATTTTTCGAGAAAAAATAGAACTAATATTCCAAGTATTTGATTAAAGAAAGAACAAGAAATTAATCTGATTAAACAATTCCAAGAGAAGTAAATACAATCCAAAGGGAAGAATCAGAATCTGGATAAACACGGTCTTATTCAATAGGAAAAAAAAAAAAAAAAAGAATGGGAGTTCACGTAGCTATTAAAAAAAAAAAAAAAAAAAAAAAAAAAAAAAAAAAAAAAAAAAAAAACAAAAAAAAAAAAAAAAAAAAAAAAGTCAAATGCTGATATGCCGAATATTTAGCTCAATAGGCAATTACAGTTCAGAATATGTATTTATGACAAAATATGCACTAATATAGAAAATAAAAATGCAATATATGTAGATAAATATGCAAAACTATTTATTTATGGCAAAATATGTACAAATATGCAAAATAAAAATAACTCAAACTGATCCCAAATGCCTCAGAACATATACATAATGACGATATTAGATGTTTTAGTTGACTATGAGAAATATGCATCAACTCTCAAATCTCTCGAGAAGTCAACAGAAGGATAGCAACAGCGAGACGGTGCTACTTTGGCCTTGCGAAGCATTTTAGAAGCAGGTTCCTGTCTAACAGGACCAAGATCACCCTCTACAAAACCTTGGTCCGTCCCGTTTTAACTTATGGATCAGAAGCATGGGCCTTTAAAAAACAGGATGAAAATAGGCTTCTGATCTTTAAAAGATCAATTTTAAGGAAGATTTTTGGTCCTGTTAAAGAGGGTGGAATTTAGAGAAGAAGAAGAAATGTCGAACTGGCTGGCCTGTATGGGGATGCAGACTTGGTGAAGTTTATCAAGATAGGACGACTTCGATGGGCCGGGCACGTCGCACGCATGGATGACTCGGCGATACCCAGGAGGATACTGTCCGGAAAGTTGCATGGGCGAAGAAAAGTCGGCAGGCCAAATGTGAGATGGGAGGATTCAGTGACACTGGACGCACGGACTCTGCTGGGAGTCCGAAACTGGAGAGCTGCTGCAGCTGACTGGATTGACTGGCGAAAGCTTTTGGAGGAGGCCCAGTCTCGGTGACGGGATGTAGAGCCACCGATGTATGTATGTATGTATGAGAAATATGCAAATGCATATATTTCACAGCCCTAGTGATCACTATCCACGAAAACTAATGACCAATAACCAATCTGTACCAGATTTTAACTACATAATCTTTATAGTTCGAAGAAAGTTTAGCAATAATAAAATTTACACGTTCTCAGTTAAATTCATGTCAAAAAGCGATAAATATGTGTTGCGCAGTGAAGTTGAAAAAATGATAGATAGGTGGCGAGTACCATTCAAGAGAGGTAACAAAGATAAGGTGTTATATAAAGTAAGAAATTGATAATAAAATTTGCTTAATTCGATTAAATTGTTATAAAAATGCTAAGTTTAAAAATCAAATGATAATAGCGCTATTCTGTAACAGAGCTTGCAATGGTAAAACTATCGAATCTATCTGTCTAATTTTTTATCTTCATAGTTCCAGGAGAACTACAAGTCTGTACAATTTTAACCAAATTAAAAATGACTGCTATGCGTTATAATATCAAGAAGAAATAATAAAAATTTAAATTATCAATGTTGAGTGGCAAAAACGAGTTTTGCGATACTGTTGAGTACTTTTAGGGTTAGAAATTAAAATTCAACCTGACGATATCAATAAAATTATCTCTCTCAAATAAAAATTATTGCCAAATCAAAATTTCGATTCTTTCCTTTTTGATATGGTGTGTTAAAAAATGAATCATAGACTTTTATGTACTCTTCAACCACCTAATCTGTACAATTTTAACCAAATTAAAAATGACTGCTATGCGTTATAATATCATTGAAGAAATAATGCTTAATAGCGCACTTCAATACAAGATTTTTATCAATAAATAAAACTTCAATCATCATTTAAAATTATTTAAGTTCTTTAAGTATGAGAGCGGACTAAGCCGCGACGGGGAATGCAGGTAAATGTTTTTCATGTAAATGTTAAAATAATAGAAATATAACTGGAAAATTATTATGTAAAGAGTAAAATAATAAGGCTGATTAAAACCGAAAATTTGATGCTAATACAACAAAGTGGGATGCTCAACCTTACTTAACTCGGTAAAAAGAAAAGTTTTTTTTATTTTATATTTTTTTGAATTCTAGATTTCCATTTACATCTCTACATTTTAACAAATATTCTACCTTATAGTTCTGGAAACAATGAAACAGCCAGATATTTTCTTACTTACATTAATATGTTTTTTGTTTTTAATGATTTTTATTTCTTCATATTACAATACCGAATCTATGACATAGCCAAACAATAATCATTATAAATTTGTATTTATAGTGTTTCAATTACACTTTACGAAATTTCTGTAGTATACATGTACCTGCCTCACATTAGGGTTGGGCGATAGTCGATAATTAGCACTATTGATAGGCCAATACTATCGGTTGAGAACTATCGATTTCTGTCGATAGTTTTTCGATTGTTGCTTCTTTTTTTTTCCAAAGCTATTCAATAAAGAATTTCAACTAATTTAATTAAATTCAATTATCTACTTACTGTTTGAAATTTACAGGATTAAAAAATATGAGATTACGTTATAAGGATGAGAGAAAAAACTAATTTATTTGAATTTAAAAAAGGAATCACAATTTACATGGTTACAACAATAACGAACAAATCAAATCTTCATAAAAGAAAAATAACGAAATAGTCAAGTGTGCTCCTTGAGCCACATACCCCCCCCCCCCACAAAAAAAACTGCTTTCCTTTGGTTGAATCTTTGAGAGAACCCTTGAGCTCTAGGAATTCCAAATTCAATTTCAAAAGAACTCGACACTGGACAGAGACAGATCAGCATAATTCCGAGAGTTTCAAAACTTGAGGGTAAAAAAGATCTATCAATAGTCGACACTATCGATAGTGACCATCGATAGGCATGATCTATCGATATATCGATTGTAACTATCGAATATCGCCCAACCTTACCTCACATCCTCTTCATGGTTACAATATAGATCAACAACAAATAAGTTTTAATTTTTATTGCTGTTATATAAAACATTTGTAAAAATCAAGAAAAATCCACAAAACGAAATAGAATTAATATATAATAACTAATGTGTATAAATAACAATCAAGTGAGGTGAGATTAGTAACGAGTACATACATTTTTTTTGAATTGTAATTGTGGATTTCTTGGAAAGGAAATTTTCTGAATTAGATTTTGCAAAGTATATTTTAGTATGGTCGAAGACGTAAAGTTTGATAGGGAGATAAGGGTTTAATAAAGATATAATGGATATTTTAGTGTATCCAGAATAATCATTAATGGCCCTCATGCATATATTTTGATTAATTTCGAGTTTATTGTAGCTAAGCCCAATACAGGGGAAGCACAGTCCAAATTACTGTTTTGCATTGTATAAGTTTGTTTTGTGGATTTTTTAATTTAAGATTCTTATAAAAATATTTTTGTAGGGTATGTATATTTTATTGTTTATATATTCTGTGAAAGTTAGTGATATGTTCATTACTAAAAATGGGCATTTTACTGATTTAGGTTAACCAAACATGAGTATAACCTCGAGTTAAACCTTTAACAGAAAATGTTCTTTTTTTAAATGATGTATTCCATGACTAATTTGACTAAAATTGGGTTGAGAAATCATGATTTCAGAATTAGGAATCTGTTTCACGTTTTGTCCATTGAAATTCCAACTAAATTAACTATACCCCATTTTTCTGAAATTTTTGCTTTTTTCTTAAGTAAATGTTACACAGTGCATTTATATGATTGGATATATATAGATTTTATATTAAGCATATTTACGTTTATCTGGAAATGGAGATCTTTTTAATATAACGTATCTTTCTGGATCTTGCGGGGCCCCCCTTAAGTGGGGGACAGCCTGTCCCGGACAGGTAGGTTCGGGAATTCCCCAGGCTGAATGACAAAATATACTAGGTTCTTACAAAACAGCTCGTGCATGAACACAACCCTTAATTCATATTTTCATAATTAATCCTTTAAAAATGTTTTTGTTCCAACACTTTATGTCAATTTTTACTTTGCTTAATCTTTTAACTCCTTGCGGCTTGAGTAGGCTTTAAAGGATCATTTATATTTTTTAAACGCACGTGCAATGTCCAAGAAAAAAGACAGCCACCGAAGAAATTAGTGCCATAGAAGTAGATTCAGTTATCCATCGAAATAATGACGGGCTTTTGTTCGTTTTGATGTGTTAGGAAAAAAGTTTTGTATTTTAAACTTGTTCCTGCTAGTCGGTAAGTGTTCTCAGCTTTGCTATTTTGAGTGCAAACTATCCCACGTTGGTCATCAGGGACCAAGCCATTTGCAACACTCCATTTTTAAAATGCACTTGCAAAGCCATAAGAAAAAATAAAAGAAACAAAATCCAAGTGCTAAGCCACCCGCTGAAGAAATTTGCGTCATAGAAAGAGAGTCAGTTATCCATCAAAATACTGCTCGGACATTTGTTCTTTTTGTTCGGGTTCTACAAAAAAGTGATTATTTTTGTTTTTGGTGGAACTTCGAAAGCGTTTACCGTTTTGAGCTTGTACTTGATGTTCAAGCATTGAACTCAATTTGACTATATAATAGCATTGCATTGCCATCGTCAACACATCGTTCTCGTGTGAACTAGGAAAAATTATCGGAACTGCAAGGAGCAAAAGTTTTACTTCAATCTGCATATAACCCGGACATCGAATCTGTTTCACATTTTGTCTATTAAAATTCCAAATGAATTAACTACACCCCATTTTTCTGATGTTTTTGTTTTATTTTTCGTTTTTTCTTAAGTAAATATTAAACAGTGCATTATATGAATGGATGTTTATAATGAAACATATATATTTATTTTATTTATAATAGTTGATGAGTTTAGATTATTTATTTTTATATTTACTTTTATTTGGTAAATTGAACTTATAATATATCGTTTCTTTTTGGATCTGGCTGGGCTCCATTTAAGTGGAGGACAGGTAGGTTCGGGAATCCCCAGGCTGAATGACAGAATATACTAGGATCTTACTATAGTTCATAGACTTCGTGCATGAACAGAACCCCTTAATTCTAATTCTCATAATTAATCCTATAAGAATATTATTGTTC
Source organism: Euschistus heros (assembly GCA_003667255.2). Taxonomy (NCBI): domain Eukaryota; kingdom Metazoa; phylum Arthropoda; class Insecta; order Hemiptera; family Pentatomidae; genus Euschistus; species Euschistus heros. Next base: position 1,169,104 of record RCWM02000106.1, on the reverse strand, counting down.
CTACGATTTATGTCAATTTTTACTTTAACTAATCCTTTAACTCCTTGTGACTTGAGTAGGATTTAAATGGTCGTTTATATTTTTAAAATGCACGTGCAAAGCCAGACGAAAAAAGAAAAAATCCAAGTTCTAAGCCAACCGCCGAAGAAATTTTTGCCATAGAAAGAGAGTCAGTTATCCATCGAAATACTTCCTGGAGTTTTGTTTCTTTTGATTGTTCTGGGAAAAAATTGTTGCTTTTGTGTTTTTGGTGGATTTTCGAAAGCGTTTAGCAATTTGAGCTTGCACCTGATGTTCAAGCATTGAACTCAGTTTTGCTATTTAGTAACGCGACATTGCCACGTCAATACATCTTTCTCGCTTGACCAAGAAACATTATCGTTGCTTTAAGGAGTAAAATGTTTGCTTTATACTGCCAACAACCCAGTATAAAGCAACAAACCCAACAACAGATTATGGTTTGTTTTGAACTATAGCTCATTTTTTAAAAGGGTGGAACTTTGATAATGAAGAGGATTGGATGTGAAATGTCCTTCGCTTTAAAACCAAAGGAGTAGCACCGGCCTGAAATCCATTTACAGGCAGAAATGTGGGAGGAAGCAGTTGAAAACAAAATACTTCACTTCGAAGTGAATTCTAAAAAAAAAAAAAAAAAAAAAAAAAAAAAAAAAAAAAAAAAAATTAGAAACAATGATAATGATAATGCAATTCGAAAAACAATTGAATGCATTCATAATTTAGAATATATACAGTCTAGCTGCGGACTAACAACAAACTGCTGTAAAGCAGGACTGCAGATTTTATGAATTTTATAAAAGCAGTAATGCTTTCCACTCACACGTTACAGTTCAAAATACTAATTTCAAATTTAAAAAAAAGAGAATATTTGGATGACCATGAATGAACATGATCGATGCTGCATAAATCTACACTGATAGTTTCAATCTCTTTAAAATAACTAGATCCGGACAGCATTTAAAAATCTGTTGTTGTTTTTTTTAATTATAATAAAAAAACATTGTTTCCATTGCTGTGATAATATAGAATAGAAAATGCCATAGTAATAATTATGCAATAGTACTGTACTAGTTATCGAATAATACAGGAACTTGAATAATATTAAATAAGGAAATTATTCCTCCGGATTATATAAAGATAATCGATTGTGGGGCAGTTGACAATCTTTGCGGTTTATCAACTTGTTGGAACTATCGATTTTCAATAAGTTAAATAATTTAAAATAATTAATTCAAGAAAAATCAGTGAAAAACAAATCAACGAACTTAATAATTCTTACAGTATAACTGTCTCTATTAATAAATAATCCATATTAAGTCGTGGTATTTCCGTTTTCATACCAAATGATAATGATTTCAGTAAGAAAACAAAAAGTAAATAGAAGCATATTATTTAAAATATTCCCAACGTAAGACTTTTTTCTTTTTTTTTTAATACAATGGACCCTCGTTATAACGCGGGTTAAAGGGAAATGAAACCTCCCGCGTTATAGACGTACCCGCGGTATAACGAAGGCAGAAGCATGAATCATTGGGGGTCAAAAAATTATGAAAATGCACTATGAGCTCGGGCAACAACTAAAGGAATAATACACAGTTTTTTTTTTCCTTTAAAAAGGAAGTGATAGGGATTCTGTGTACCAAGAAGGCAGGAATAGAGACAACTTCTCGTACGTCATCTAGGTAGGTTACCGGGAAGATATTCAATCGACATTGTCTAATCAACACATTTCGGCTTATTTCCACGACGACCAAGCGATGTACACACTCTTTCCTAAAGTAATTTTTTAAATTCTAATAAAAATCAAACTTTAAAAAGTTCTAATATTGAAACAAAAACAATGAAACTTGGTTAGACAATCGTGAAGTCTTGCTTTGTCATGTAAAATATGGTACTCATTCCATTGGCAACCTGATCAGTGCAAGTTGCTTATTGCAAAGTATTCAATATATTAAGTTAATTTAATTGTATTACGATATAGAGAAGACAGTTTTTCGTTGACAATTGATACTGATCATTTTCAAACGGTACGCCTCTTACCAAAAACTCCTTTAACAACGGCAAATTGTGGGTTCATTCGCCCTTCCTTACCTGTATGCTGTGTTAATTGTTGTAACTTATACCGAAAATATAGTGTCCTCGCGTCCATCTTTGAAATTATGCAATTTTATTTCTAATGAATTAGGGAAGATAACAATACAATATCCAAATTTATGATATGCCATTGGATCAAGCCGACTCTGACTTTCGATTACCCTCGTGGAAATATGAGAAATACAAACTAGATCTAAGCTTAAAACATAAGAGCTCAGGATCAAATAACCTTCAATTTCGCAAGAAGTTACAAGAATATTCAGACCACGAAATAATATATACTGATATTTTTTTTTTTCCACGTAACGGCCTTAGAGACCACGCGATAATCATTCACTTCTTACTACTTCTCTCCTTCCTTCTCTCTTCCCATCTTTTCTTCATTCTTTCCGATTGATCCTTTCTTCTTTCTTTGGTCCACGCCATTCCTTTTCTTGCATCCTTCCTTCCCACAACAACTTTGATTACATTTAGTTTTTTCCTGTATTCATCCCTATCAAAACAGTCTTGGTCTGTTATTTTCTGTTTCTCAGTTTCTTCTTTCATCTGTTTGACATATCCCCCAGAACTCTTGTATCCACTGATTTTATAGAAGATTTCTCTATTTAATCTATCTGGGCCCATACTCACCATATACCCATAGAACTTTAATCTTCTTTTTCTTATGTCTGTTTCCAGATCATTTATATCCTTGTAAATTTCTTTATTAGGTCTCAACCTAAAGCCTTCTTTATATACGGATATATAAAAAAAAAATGAATTTGTTGGTTTTGCAATAACTATGAATGGGACACCCTACAAATATAAAGTATACCCTCTTATTCAACAGTACACACTGCAGGCGATTTCCACAGCTCTCTACTCATCCGTCAACGGTGCACATTCAAAAATTTTAACAAGTACTGATTCAATGTCAGAACTTCAAAGTATAGCTAATTTTAGCAAAACTAGCCACACAATTGACAGGATCCGTAGTCATTTAGAAATGTTAAAATGGCATAAAAAAGAGTGTAACTTTTCTCAGGAACCCAGGAATTTCAGGAAATAAAGCAGAGAATAAAGCTGCTAATGATGCTACTATGATGAATACTGCACCACTTCAAATATACACACATCAAAAAAAGTTTTGCATCACCCTAATTTTTTTTTATTTCGCTTGAATATTTATTATATTATATTATATTTATTTAGCATAAGTTAGGTTTGAATGTCCGATTCTCAACCTTTTCGTAACCACTTCTTTTCTATTACCTCTTATAGCGCTTGTCCACTGCTTCGTACTTTTTTTTATATTCCTTAGTTTGTTAGTTGGTGGAGTTTTGAACCACTTGATTCCCTAATTTTTCTTGACCCTGTTCTTCAAAAACGCCTTAACATCATTTGGTTCATACACACATCAAAAAAAGTTTTGCATCACCCTAATTTTTTTATATCGTTTGAATATTTAGAAGAAATATTTTTAGGGAGTGAAAGTGCAACTAATACTGATAAAAAGCATTATAATTAAAAACAGAAAACACCCTTGTAAAATTACAAAAATTAATAAAATACGAAAAATACAGAAAAGAGGAAAATGTGACATTGTTATAAAATTGCTTAACAAACATTTATCGTTTACCTAGAACTCTGTGTTTCCTCTCTGGGCTCTGATCAGAGCCTGGACTCGTACTGGCATCAGTAAAATAATGTGGTCTATTTCTTCTTGTCGAAGATTCCGCCATTCTTGAATCGCTGCTTCCCTCAGTTCTTGAAGAGTGATAGGGACGTTGTTAGCGTCCGGAAGTGTTGAGGACAGACCACGTACTGTCTGTACCACAAGGCAGGAGGATCGTTATATAGGGCTAACAGCCAGAAGACAGCCCTTTTCTACTGCGGGTGACTACCTTCGACAGCTTCAGCGGACAACAGGCACTACTGTTAGTGGCCAAGCCGTCCGAAATCGTCTCCACGAAATTGACCTTCGAGCAAGAAGACCCTTACACCGCCCACACTTGAGTAGGAACCATTGTCGGCTACGACTTCAGTGGGCAAGGGCTCACAAAGAATGGCTGTTGCCTCAGTGGAGGAATTTTCTGCTATCTGATAAAACCAGACTTGCCATGGTCCCTGACCGTAACCGATTAAGTGTCTGGAGGGTATCTGGGAGGCCGAGTCGCTTGAGGTACCCATCTCATAGAGCCCAGCAGCATGGGGCTCCATCATGTTTTGGCCAGGAGTAATTAACAGGTCCAGAACTGATACACATCCAAGGGACCATGACTGCTAATTCTTACTTGAAAGAGGGATTACAACGTATCGTGAGACCACAAGGAAGGAGGCACGGCGAAGGCTTCATATTAGTGGATGATAATGCTCGCCATCATCGTCACTGAGTGCCTCAGGGAACCTGAAATTCAAATAATGGACTGACCTGAATTCTCACCAGACATGAATTCCATAGAAGATGTCTGGGACATGCTTCACCGAGTGGTACAACGTCGCCAGAACGTCCCTACCACTTTGAGAACTGAGGGAAGCAGCGATTCAAGAATGGCAGTCTTCGACAAGAAAACATTGACCACATTATTTTAGGGATGCCAGTATGAGTCCAGGCTCTAATTAGAGCCCAGAGAGGAAACACAGAGTTCTAGGTAAACGATAAATGTTTGTTAAGCAATTTTATAACAATGTCACATTTTCCTCTTTTCTGTATTTTTCATATTTTATTAGTTTTTGTAATTTTACAAGGGTGTTTACTGTTTGTAATTATAATGCTTTTTATCAGTATTAGTTGCACTTTCACTCCCTGAAAATATTTCTTCTAAATATTCAAACGATATAAAAATATTAGGGTGATGCAAAACTTTTTTTGATGTGCGTATGAACCAAATGATGTTAAGGCGTTTTTGAAGAACAGGGTCAAGAAAAATTAGGGAATCAAGTGGTTCGAAACTCTACCGACTAACAAACTAAGGAATATAAAAAAAAGTACGAAGCAGTGGACAAGCGCTATAAGAGGTAATAGAAAAGAAGTGGTTACGAAAAGGTTGAGAATCGGACATTCAAACCTAACTTATGCTTATTTAATGACTAAAGAGGCCCAACCACATTGTGAAAGATGTCAACCTCTAATTACTATTACACATATAATAGAAGATTGTACATTACTGCAACAAGAGTTAGAAAAAAATAAAATACCCCGATCCACAGAACTTGTTCTAGGGGACTCCAGAAATTCTATAGACAATATTATGTATCTTTTTAAAGAACTTTTACTAAAACATAAAATATAATACGCAAATAATGTTTATACAGGACGAAGAAAAATAAATTTCCAACATTTAGAAGCAAAGGACGTAATAACCTAGATGTTGATCGCCCGAAGTAAATCCTCAATCTACAATCTAGAATTAAATAAAATGTGCCAAATTATTATTATTTTATTGTTATTCAGACATACAGAATATACCACTTGAAATACCGTAAAACTGAAACAAAGAAAAAAATTATAAAGCATACAATCAGGTCAGAAACAGGTAGAGGTGTTGGGAATCCCGCTAAACTGGAATTACCAAATTTTTGAAGTGGGGGAAGTTTAAAGCTTCCGAAGTTAAACCAAGAGATACAGTTACAAGTTAAAGGAAGATAGAGATGGTACCAAAGCTGGTGTTAGTTCTTCTGCTTATTTGGTTTCAGCCTTTAGGTAAGTTGAGTTTATATTAAAAAGCCGTTTATTGCAAAGCTATGGATTCTGTCAACATCTATATTTATTTATTTAACATGCTGTATAGGGCACCAATATGGGTTACTCAGGGTATTTATCTTAATTTGTACATAATTTGTTTTGTGATTCAGAAAATGTTATTTGGGCATGTTTTGCGTGTTCACGACGTTATAGTATATATGGTCTTAAGTAATAGTAAGATATACTCTCTCTTTTTTTTCTGTAATTAGCAACTGAAGAGGCATCTAGCAAGTTGTTAAGTTATATATTTAAAAAAACATTTTTATTTAATTTTATTTTTTTCCCCAGTTCGGTCAACTGTGGACGACGTTTAACAATTCATTCCTTGCTCTTTCGTTCTCTCCAATATCACCTCTGCCTGATGTTTTCTCCTTTCATCTGACCACCGTCTACCAATTGGTTTCCTAACCGTTTCCGAAAATTTTATTTTGTTGATTGCTGTCCGAAATTTGTCTCTGTCCAACATTGAATTCCACTGTATGTTTGCCACCATCATATCATCTTTCACCATCCGTATCTGGATTATTTTTTTGTTTTTGGAGACTGTGTTAAAAAATTTTCTTTGTCAGTCTTTTCTCATCCATTCTCATAAAATGTCAATCTACGTTTCCTTATTGCATTACTTAATTTTTCAATATTTTTATATTTAAAAAAAAATTATTAAAAGAACTTGGTTAGGAAAATAGAAATTGGTTAGAAAGACAGGTCTCGTAGCTAATAGCTTTGTGTAGGCAACAGGGTGTTAGAAAGAGATTATACTAGATTTGGGATTGGGGGTATTTTGAGAAAAAAAGTAAAATGTTTTTTATTAGTTGAAAACGAATGTTTTGATAGATAATATATTTATGCCACCGTGCAATGTTTTATTTGATAATTGTTTTGTAAAGGATATTGTATCTTATAAATGAGAACGTGTTCGTGTTCCCGATAAACCAGATTTTGTTTCGTATTTCAGACATGTTTCAGTATTACGTTTTATGAGTCTCTGTTGTAAGTTAAGTGAAGATCTGTGATGAGTTGATAATAGCTTCTAGATTGTTCTTTTCTTTTTTAGGGTTTTCCTTCCAGCAGTAATCATGTTGGAAGGGATTTCATTTATTTCTGTACACACCATACTTGGTACAAAGTATACAATGTACATGAATTATCATTGATTTGAATATTATTTTACATATACATATAGACAGTACATGTGTAGAAAGGTCAATATAATAAGTATAAGTTTTCATGTTTTATCCAATATTCCAACTATCCCTGTTGAACAGATCCGCTATCTAAGACTTCAACTGGACAAACGTTTAAATTGGAATCCTCATACAAGACTTAAACGACAGGCAACTGCTCGTCGTTTTCGACTTCTTCAACATTTACTAGACAGACGTTTAAAACTCCCGATTTTCTACAAAAGACTTATTTACATGACAGTTATCAGACCTATTTGGACATACGGAGTTGAACTCTGGGGCCCAACTAAAGCTTCTAATTCTTCTCATATCCAATCCTTACAATCCAAAATCCTTCGAAAAATCCTTAATGCTCCTTACTTTGTTACAAATAAAACTATTTATAAAGATCTTAATGTCCCATATGTTGCTGATTTAGCCCAAACCAGATGCCTATCCTTCCATAGTAAGTTTCATAACCACTCCAATCCACTAGTCTCCCAACTTGTTTCCTATCCCATTCCTGATAATCCTCCGAGGCGTCTGAAAGATGGCCTAGGGATCTTTTAGTGTAGTATTTATTAAAGTTCTACTAGTGAATAGTTCTTCACATGTTATTTACATGCCATAGTATTCACTTTCAACAAATTTACTTGTTGTATATATTTTATACAATTGTAAATTTCAATAAATTTATTAAAAAAATGTTTTATCCAGGTAAGTCTTTAGTCCAGAAACGGTCCAAGATATAGTTGGCAGTTTTTTGTTGGTACTGAACGATTTGAAATATTTACTGGGGATATGTAGCTTTCCGGAGGGAAAAACTAATATGAGATAATTTTGATTTTCTATTTCCGGATATCGTAATCTTTATTATTAATATGCTATTTAATTTATTAAGAATTCAATAAGTCTCTTATTTGTTTAGTATAATGTAAAATCATTAATGAAATTAAATTAAACCGAAAAGAACTAGATAATTGTGAAACATGATGGTAACAATATCTTTTAGCAACTCTACCCCCGTTTCTTCCCAAAAATCTTTTTATCAATTATTGCGACCGAACATAGATTTAATTAGATGTTTTATACACATATGCATATATATGTACAGAATAATAGACTTTAAGACAGTGATGTCAAGCGGGTTGTGTCAACCACATTGAAATTCTCTTAATAATTGCGGAAATGTCATCCTGGGCAGATTGACATTTACTTCGTGGAGGATCCACGGAACGGATCTCCACCTTCTCACTCTGACTGTAATAGGTTGGTAACCTATAGATCTCCATTATGATGTTATAGAATACAGATGATGTTAACCTAACAATAAACTCCAGCATATTATTATACAATAAAGTTAATTTTAATATTTATTTTCCAGATGGTTTCAACGCAAGACATTGGTACCTAGGCTGGTGCCGCGTCAACCTACAGTTCATGTGGTGGAGCTGCTCTCCAATAAATTATAAAGTAATACAGTACATCACAACAACCACCACTCCCACCCCAACCACAACAGAGCACTCCACAACAACCCCAGTTCCAACAGTGAGCATAGAATATTTACGGAAGATGTACAGCAAGATATATAAGTTTGACCCTTCAGTGACCTATGGTAAGTGAGACGTTTTTTGTATTTATTGTTATTCTAAAAAAAATTATCCAATGCATGCATACCTCAGACCTGCGGGGTAGCATAGAGTATTAAAAATAATTATTTTGAGTGATACAGTGCAATTTTCTAGAATTATGAAATGAATATAAGGAATAGTTCGAAACAGATTTAGTTCACAACGCATAAAGAACTACATAGTAATGAAAAATAATTATTTACAATCGATTAACTTAAGCAAAGGGTCGTGTTCACGAACGACAATAGTAGAATTTTGCCTACTTACCAGTCCAGTACGCATTAGGTATTATCTAACATAACGTATACAGGATCCCGATCGGGTTTGAGTCCGAGGTGTAAACAAATATATACTTCCTATGTATATAGGTTACATATATGTATATACATGTTTTTGTGTGTATAATGGTAATTCATTTTAAATAACTTAATGTTTGATACTTTATTCTTTATTATCAAAAATTAACAGATACGGTGATACTAATGCAACTAAAACATAATAAAATACATATGTAATAAATTACACAATTTAAAATAGTTTGTAACTTTCTTCTGCGTACATTTAACAATGCGAAGATCTATCACACGTTGAATTATTTCCAAACTGCTAAGACATCAGCTTCTACCCCTGGTAGCCATAATTAATAAATAAATAAAGGCTTAGCGAACCCGAAGATCCGATGCCGACACCACCAACCGTTGAACACACACTTCCCAATCTACTCCTCCAGGTCGGTCCTGACGCAATCCTCCCTCCCATCTACGCCATAGTATATCCTTCCGTCGTTTACCTGTCGGCTCAAACCTGATTTCTTTTTTCGGAATTCGATCATTACTAAAACCAACGACTTTAAATGCCCTTTTAACAGTCGCGTTGCTATTACCTGAACTATGTTTACCAGATGTACCTCGCACAGTTCCGCATTGTGAAACCATGGTAATCATAATTAATAAAAAAAATTAATACAATAAATGTCTTTTCCCCGAAATAAAACAGTAAAAGGTCAGGTGGAGGTCAATTATCATCCAAACAAAACAAATGGGAATTACAGGTCGGGGATATCAAATAGCAACTAACAGAGGCACTGAGACTACCCCCCTAGCCTCCCTTTGCAGGCTCTAGGATCGTCAAATTCATCCGTGCCAAAACAAATACACAATAGCGATGTTAAGAGCAGTGGAGGACTATTTTCATCCGCGCGACCACTCGAGGGTTAAGTCGATTTTTCTTGAGGCAGGAGGCTCAGCCCTATCCTCACTTATTCTCACAAGGGAACGTTTGGAGTTGTAACTCACAGATTTGAATGCCGATTTGTGTGTGAGTAGTAGGGACCTATAATATTGCAAAACTAGAGTTATAGCCGCCAATGGGAATTAGGAGCCGAAAAAAAAAAATATATGAAAATCACGTTTTATTTTTTTCTCACCTTTCAGTTAAGATAGTGAAATGATTTTTTCATGTTAAATTGTAGTTTTGTATTCATTTTGACATAAAAATACTTTTGTTATGCTCAAAACACGACCAGGCTTCAGGGTGCTCAAAACCTCAAAAAAAAATGACATAATTCCAATAAAATCCGCTGTTAATCAGTGGACAATTTTTTTTGTTCGAAAATTGACTTCAAATCTCGATTCAACTCTCCTTATATGTAAAATTTTATCAAAATCAAAATTTTTTTTTTTAACCCTTTCGAGGACGTTAAACCTGATATGAAAACTCATATCATTTTCAGATTCCTCATCCCAAGAAACATGTAGAAACTAAATTTGGTCGAAATAAAAAATTAATTACCGCCAAGATTTTAGATGCCAAGACTGTCAATTTGTTGAATAACGTAAGTAATTTGCGCTATATCACAGATTTCGGCACCGATTGAAACCAAATTTTAAGGGCTTCTAGAAGCCGTAATACTGCATAGTTTAGCTCAAATGCTGAGGGCGCAGGATTTATCCTTATTGAGATATCTTAAGTTATAGTGACCTCGGAATTTTTTTTCTAATTAGTTTTTATCCACTAAAATCTTAAGTAAACCCAATGCTATATGTATAAATAGAAAGCAGAATGCACGCTGATTCTAGTGATGACATTATTATTTTAATCGGTTGAACACAGCAAATGCTAAGGCCGTTAGAAGCTGCTGATAAAATCTCAACTTCAAAAATGTTAACGTGGAAGGTTTAAACCTCGAAAGGTTTAAAAAAGAAAATTTTAATTTTGATATAATTTTACTTATACGGGTTTTCTGGGGCGTTAATTCGAGATTTGAAGTCAGTTTTTCAATAAAAATATTGTCCACTGTTTTACAGAGGCTTTTATTGGAATTATGTCATTTTTTTGGAGGTTTTGAGCACCCTGAAGCCAGGTCGTGTTTTGAGCATAACAAAAGTATTTTTATGTCAAAATCCATACAAAACTAAAATTTAACATGAAAGAATAATCATTTCACTAGCTTAACTGAGAGGTGAGAAAAAAAATAAAACGTGATTTTCATATTTTTTTTTTCTCGGCTCCTAATTCCCATTGGCGGCTATAACTCTAGTTTTGCACTACTATAGGTCCCTACTACTCACACACAAATCGGCATTCAAATCTGTGAGTTACAACTCCAAACGTCCCCTTGTGAGAATAAGTGAGGATAGGGTTGAGCCTCCCGCCTCAAGAAAAATCGACTTAACCCTCGAGTGGTCGCGCGGATGACAATAGTCCTCCACTGCTCTTAACATCACTATTGTGGGTAACGGTCGGGTTAAGAGGAGGCAGCTCCTACGCGCGCTGAGAATACCTTTTATCGATTCTTACCTTCTTCCGATTTATTTCGGTGTTTTAGTCGCTACTTTTCGAGGGGAAAGGTTATTCTCATTTATTTACGGAGAAACTTCAAGTCCCTGTTCAAAGTAATATTAACTTCTGTTTACCTTATGATATTAAAATGAAATAAGAAATAAGAAAATAAAGACACTAAACACAAATTTTTTGAATTAATTTTATACTAAATGAAAATTAATATAATGCTAAACCACCAGTAATGTTAATTCTTGATAAACTTTGTGATGTGAGGGAAGTGTAAATAACAAATTATAAATATTTAAAAGACAGAATCCTTAAGTATTTATTTCACATAAATCCTATTTATTTAACATATGTAGCTACATGTTTAGGAGAAAATGCTCCATTATCAGGCTAATAAAAATGTTATTTCTATTAAAAATACATTAATCTATAACATTACACCAATAGCTTTACAATTATATAATATGTCATTTACCTCTTAATCAGTGATTATTTTCACATTGTCCATTCTCCATGTTATACGGGATTATATAATATAAGACAGAATTCTTGTTGAAAGTGATGATGTTAATTTCTGCTATGTTTTCTCAAGGGAAGTGGAAATAAGAAAATATGAAGCCTATGATATACTTTCTCATATTTATTTTTAGATCGATGTGTTATATTTAAATAATTACACAACTTAAATTAAATTGATACAACAAATAAAAATATATAAAACACCAAATCCATGTACAAATTAATGTTCTTAAATTTTGTAACACTTTTACACATTAGATAAGAGAAAATATGAAAACATTAATTGATAAAACACTTAATCCTTTATGAAACTCATTTTGTTAACTTCTGTTTTACTTATTTACATTATACAATCTGTTACACTTTAGTACAATAAGTATTATGGATGACAAAGAATCCATTCACAAAATATGCATACTGAAATTTTATCACTTCAATTGATACAACAAATAAAAATATATATAAAACACCAAATCCATGTACAAATTAATGTTCTTAACTTTTGTAACACTTTTACACATTAGATAAGAGGGAATAAGAAAACATGAATTGATAAAACACTTAATCCTTTATGAAATTCATTTTGTTAGATTCTGTTTCACTTATTTTCATTTAAGAAGTCTAAATATCAATATAACAAACTAAACAACACAACCCAAGTAGAAACTGTAGAAGTGATTGTTTACATGTGAGGTTATAGGAATGAACTATCGATAAATGTAAACATGAATTGAATCGTAAGGATCGAACTGGTCGCTGTAGCGCGGGTCAAGCCAGTTTGCTGCCTCCTCTTTACTCGACCGTTACCTCTGGTAGTTGCTATTTGATATTCTCGACCTGTAATTCCCATTCGTTTTGAAAGGTCAGTTCAATTATTTATTTTTATTTTTGTATTTTTTTGTCTACATTAGCAAAATTAATACAATGAGAGTTTGTTATAATTACATTTAATGCCTTCTACTGATATTTTTGAAGTACTGTGCTATTTGAGTGAATTATTTCGTTTGTCATCCGCGCGAACTGTAACTGAACCATACGCGACCACTCAAGGGTTAAGAGTCTCAGGAGTTGTGTCGTCAAAAATTTAACTTCGAGTTAATGATTGATGGTTCGAGTAAACGAATACAATTCATCATATAAACGTAATAGGGATATGTATTTCACTTCGACTTACCGAGGTTTTCGACTTAACAAGTATCGAGTTGTGACAGAATTTTTTTTTAAGGTTACATTACTTCCTCTGTATATGCTTTGTACACTAGAAAGTAAAACAAAAAAAGAAAGCTCCTTAAAATAAAGATTAATTTATTTAGACCTATTATGGTTTATATGAAATTTCTCATCCTGTACCATTTTAGGATGTTTGTTAGGAAATAGCAATGATAATATGCTATGTGTTGTAAAATAAAAAATAAAATATTACGCACTAAAAAAGAAAGTACGTCGAGTGTGAGTAGCAATCCCGATCTTCCCCCACAACCCAATTGACGACTGTTGGTAATATCCTGTTGTCTTTATTGGGTATTTCCTACTAGCAACTGTTTAACCCAGATCATTCAACTACTGCGTTTACACACCTAACAATATAATTTTTCAAATGGGTAATTTTGTTAAGGCTTAAAATATGTAGCAGATATGTTTTGTAGTCCTGTTGATATTTACCAATTAAAATAAGGCTCCAAAAGATCGTTTGGAAGCATATGCAGAGGAAGTAATGTAACCTTAAAAAAAAAAAAAAAAAAAAAAAAAAAAAAAAAATCCAATCACAACTCGATACATGTAAGTCGAAAACCTCGGTAAGTGGAAGTGAATAAGACCCATTTCTCTACAACGTTTATATGATGGATTGTATTCGTTTACTCAAACCATCAATCGTTAACTCGGAGTTAAATTTTTGACGACACAACTCCTGAGACTCTTTAACCCTTTAGTTAAGAAACAGCTGCCGAACTTTTATTTTCAACGGATCTTAATCTTTTTTGGGGTGCTAAATCCGAATCGGAAGTTTGCTACCACGGCAGACGTCGCACAGTGGGACAAAACTATGTTTTTTCTGGACATCGCATTTTGAGCCTCTAAACATTATTGCATCCACTTCAAATTTCATATGGGTATGTTTTCAAAGGTATAGAATTCGAATCTAAAGTCAGTTTTTTCCCCATTATTTCAGGACTTTGCGCTGTTAACCAATAGTGTGTCTAAAAAAAATCTAATTTTCGATTTTTCGTGTTTTGATTGAAGGGATATTATTTTCTATGATTTTTGATGTGCTCAATCGAATTTAAAAATTTGCAAATCAATCAGTCTACCGTAATGTGAGTTATATGTGTTTTATGCCTTTTTCGTCGATCGGATTTTCTAAAAAATTAAACAATTTGCGGGTTGTCAGAAACCTGATAGGTAATAATTATTTTAAATATTGTCCACAACCGAAAACGGAACTATTTAGTTATTTAATAGAAGTAATCAATTATAGCCCACAGGCTCCTACACTGTGGTTATCGAAATTTTATCGTTGGATCCTTTCGTTCAAATTCGTCGTGCCAGTGTCAGCATTCAGACCTATTCCGATATCAATTTTAAGCATTTTTATTGGTGAATACCTGTGGATAACATTTGGGAAGTCCATTTGTTACAGCAATTTGGACCACTTTTTTGTACAAGTTGAATTAGCAAAGTAAATCCAAATATTCTCCAAGGTCGCAAGTGGTCGCAGACCATTTCGATCTTGAGTTACTTTTTATAATTGATATTTTAAATTAAAATAGGTTTCGACTTAAGCAAGTATAAACATTTTTCAAAAATCAATTTTTTGTTGAAATTTTCAAATTTAAATACATTTATTTTTTGTAATTATTATTTTTTAAAGGAAAACGTTTTATTGCCAATTGTTTTATCATGCTAAAAACTGTCAACAACAAAAAATTTACTTCGGATGTGTAAAAAATTTCTAATGCAATTCAACAAAACGGGAAATTTGCGAGAACCTTTCAAACAAACCTGGTTTATTGTTCTTTTGTACTGTTAGTGCGTACTAAAATTATGTTTAACGTACTGTTGTTTATCGACAATGACCATAGTAAACATTTTATAAATGATTCAAGCCATAAATATACATTTTTGTTTTCAACCGATGTCCAACAAATTACGTTGGCTCGTCCCACTGTGCGTCGGCTTCATACCCAAAATAAAAAAAAAAAATTTAAAAATAAATTAAAAAACGCCCAAAAAACACCGGTTATTTAGGGTTTTTTACCTAGATTAAATCCCGTAAAACACTTAAGCACGATAAATGTGTATGTTATATTTTTTTACCTATAACACGAAAACGAAGTATTTGTCGAAGAAAGTCTTCATATATTAACTGTAGCTGAAACCAGTACCTACGAAATAAACAAAAAAAACTTCGAAATCGGTCCATTTTTCGCGAAGATATGTTCTTGGGAAAAAGTGTAGAAATTGGCCAACTTGCGTTCAGGCCCACTTCTCCGCGAAAACACGTTTGTCACATACTCTTTTGGCTATAACTCCGAAACTTATAGCCCGATCAGAAATTACTCTTTTCATCGTAAAGCCGGTTAAATTTACTATTAGACTATTATATATGAAGTTTTAATAAAGTCTCGTAATTTACACACTCCAGCACGCTAAAAACCCCGTACTGTTGTGAGATCCAAGTTTGTTGACGCATTTTTCACTATAACACCAGAACTATTCGTCCGATCCAAAATTTCGTTTTTTCAATTAAAAGCCGGTTAAATTTACTATTAGACTCTCAAATGAAACTTTGATGAAATATCCTAAATTACCAACACTAGCACGCTAAAAAACCTATATTGTCGTACAATCCAAGTTTTTTATAAAACATTTTTCTCTCTAACTCCGCAAATATTTGTCCGATCCCAAATTTATTTTTTCCTTCTCAAAGCTGATTAAATTTGCTATTGGGCTATATATGTAATTTATATTAAATCCTGTAAAACACTCACGCCAGCCCACTGAACATGTCATAATTGTCATATCTTGCCATAACATACACATTTAGCGTGCTAGCGTAGGTGTTTCACAGGATTTAATATAGTAAAAAAACCGAAAATAACCGGTGTTTTGGGCCGTTTTTTTTTTGTTATTTTGAGTATGACGCTGACGGCTCCCGTGGTAGCAAACTTCAGATTCGGATTCAGCACCCCAAAAAGACACAAAGATCCGTTGAGAATTAAAGTTAAGCAGTTTTTTCTTTACCAAACCCTTATTTTATTGGACTATAATATAGAAGACAGTAATAGAAATGTATTTAAAAAAAAATTTATATGTATAATATCGCTGGTTGTCGTGAAGAAGTCGACAAGACCAATTGGTCAAAAAATGGTTAAGTTGTACTACATAATAAGGCCTTAAAGTACGTATATTTGGTTGAGTTAAGAGTAATTAAATGATTTTTACAAAACAAAAAAACATTTGCCTGCTGAAAAGAAACCAATTCTGACTTACCAGGTATGCAAGTTTAAAATGTCGTTTATTTCTTAAAATATATACACAGTAATTTAAAAAAAAAGTATAATATATTTTATTCAAAGTACTGACCCTCGCTTTCTACACATTTTGCCCATCTCTCGGGCAATATATGGACACCATTCCAAAAGAATGCTTCATCTTTATTTGAAATCCATTCATCGAGCCATTTTCGTACGTTTTCGAAATTGTTGAAGTGTTGCTCCGCCAATGAGTGTCCCATCGATTAGAAGAGGTGATAATCAGAAGGCGCCAGGTCAGGTGAATACGGCGGGTGGGGTAGGAGTTCCCAACCAAGCGAAGAAAAATCGTTTCCTTAGTCAATCTGGCTGAATGTGCAGGAGCGTTATCATGCTAAAGAATGACTTTGGCGTGCCTGTGAGCCCATTCTGGGCGTTTTTCGATCAATGCGTGACTCAAATTGATCATTTGTTGTCGGTAGCGCTCGGTATTGACTGTTTCGCCGGGTTTGAGAAGCTCGTAGTAGACTACTCCCTTCTGATCCCACCACACACACAGCATTGTCTTCTTCCCAAAACGATCCGGTCTTGCACTCGATGTGGATGGTTGTCCTGGCGTTACCCATGATTTTTTTCGTTTGGGATTCTGAAAATAAATCCATTTTTCATCGCCAGTTACAACTCGATGCAAAAAAAACCCTTTCTTTCGTGGCGTACAAGCAGCATTTCGCACACAGTTTTTCGTTTTTCTATCTGTCGTTCGTCCAATTCATGTGGAACCCATTTTCCAACCTTTTGAATCTTTCCCATAGCTCTCAGGCGATCGGAAATGGCTTGCCTAGTGACATTCAACTGTTCTGCCATCATTTGTTGGGTTTTGGTATTGTCTTCGTCTAATAAAGATTGCAATTCGAAGTCCTCAAACTTTTTTGGTCGATTTTCTCGTTTTTGATCAGTAACATCAAAATCACCACGTTTGAAACTTTGAAACCAACGTTCACATGTCCTGACGGTTGGAGCAACATCGCCATAAGTCTCAACAAGAATTCGATGACATTCAGATGCCTTTTTCTTTTGATTAAATAAGAAAATCATGACATGCCGCAAATGCTCTTTATTTGGCTTAAAATTAGACATTTTTAACACCAAAGAAAGGTATGATACGTCCACGTAAACGACTTAAAAACAACTGACTTTTGTAAACAAATGACTAACAAACAAAATAGCGTTTAGAGATAAGCAAATCCTTCAATAGACTAAGAGCGCATTCTATTGGAATTAAAACGACATTTTAAACTTGCATACCTGGTATAAACTTCTTCACTAACAGCCAGACTTAGTTCCAGGTTTTCCAGGTAGTAGTATTCTATGTATACTATGATTGTATCTTAAATTTTTATTATTATTTTTTTTTTATCAGTATAGTTATAAAATTTATTATTTGTTTTTTATCCTATGTAGTAAGAGTTATTTATTTAATTATATAGTAAATACTGAATGTATAGTATGAATGAATCCCATATTGTCCATATTTTTATTGCCTTTGAGCAAGCAAGACTGTAATATTAATTTTTTTAAAAATTAGTATACCTAATAGAATATATTTCTTATAACAAATAATCATAATTACCAAAATATTTTTGTCACAAAATAGTGTTAAATTATTTCCATTTTAAAAATAAATAAATCTGAATAGAATGAAAAGTGGTGATTCTAATGAAGAATTATTAATGTGATTACCTAAAAATAAATATCATTTTGGTAGCACTCCTATAAAAGTTATAAATTAAAAGATAACTAGTCATCTTTTCAGATGCTTCAGATATTATAAGAAATCGGGTGGAAAGTTGAGAAATTAGTGGGTATGATAGGATATTTATTTGGTTACGGCCAAGTTAGCAACATTTAGGACATTCAGGCGATTATTAATAAGTTTATTTATGAAATAATGATGAGCATCGCGGATTTTGCAAAGATTTATCATTATAAAAAAGAAATAGAAAAATAATATAATTTAAAAGTTTGAAATAATTTATAAAGAATTTTTCAAACGATATTCATTTCTTGTTTGGAAATATATAAATAAATTGCATCAAAATTAAACTAAATAAAAATAATTATTAAAAAATATTAGTTTTAGAAGTAGATAAGAAATCAACAATATAACATATAAAAGATAATATAAGAAAAGAGTTTATGAATAATTAAACTAATTATAATCACTTTAAATAATTTGAATGAGTAAATATATAACTAAAAGTATTGTATGGATTGGTATTGAACTTATATGTTAGAGAATACAACTAACAGCATTATCAATTAAGGATATAAAATTGTTAATATTTTTTTTTTTTTAGCTCTTCAACAGAATAGCACTTTAAAAAAAAGAAAAGAGGATACTGATAAATTCAGTAAATGTATTTATTATTAATGATAGAAAAGATTTAACTAGATATTATTGCCAAAAGTAAAAACAAAACTAAAATAAAATCCAATAATTGAAGTTTCAGTGAGAAAAACAAATAAACAAACTCACCACAACATGATAACATCTTCAATTGTAAACAGTGAGAATGACCTTTGCTGAGAGTAGTTGATGGGTTGTAGGACTCAATTAGATGCAGTATGTCTGTCTTGTGTTTCATTGTAATTTGAGTAACTAAAAAAAAAAAATAATAATAATAATATTAAAATAAAATAATAATGATAAGGATGATAACCAAAATCACTCTATTTATGGCATTGTTTATACAGGTTACAGCAGATGAAGATTTTTATGGTAAAATTATTTAGAATGATAATATTTATAAACAATTTTTATTATTATCAGTGGTAATAATTTTAAAATGTTGAAATATAAATAATTTCAAAATGCATAATTTGAAAGAGTGATATTTTTTTTTTTAAATAGTCAACTGAGCAAATTTCTCCCAAAATTGTTGAACTTTTGTAGATCAAAAATCTTTATATATATATATATATATATTTTTTTTTCAGAAACCTTAAACTTAAAACAGATATTTTTCCATAAATTGAATATAATTTTATATCACTCAGAAAAGGTTTTTACATTTTTAAATTGTATTTTCTATATTATATTTATATTTTATTGTGTATTTATTTTCCTTTGTGATTAAAAAATAAGTAAATATTACACTGTAGTTAATAGGTAATATTCACTAATAAGAAATACTTTAGGAGTAGATGTCCAAAAAGAGATAAGTTCCTTATTACTACCAAAATAAGAATAGTTATATTAAAATAGTTATTCTTATTATGAAAATCATTAAAGTATGTTTATGTAATAGCAATCACATAGAATTTTTAAATAATAGAGAGTTTTAAAATAATAATAGGTGCTCAAAGTAAAAATATGTATGTATTGTAGTACTTACATAATAAATGTAAAATGTACTATAATTTCATATAGCTGCAAACGAATCAGTAATTTTATTTCGGATATTTTTTCTCCAAATCATCTTGTAACCAATCCTTAAAATCCATTAATTAGAAAATCTTCAATGCTCCTTACTTCATCACAAACAAACTTATCCACAAAGATCTTAATACACCTTACGTTTCTGACTTAGCTCAATCCAGATATCTATCCTTTCATAGCAAACTCCACAACCATTCAGATCCATTAGTATCACAGCTTGCTTTTCGTTCCATCCCAGATAACCCTCCGAGGCGGCTGAATAGATGGCCTCAGGAAATTCTAACATAGTACTTCATTATATAGAACCTTTATAAGTGCTACCAAGGAATTACACTTCTAATTTGATCTCGGAAGAAAATTCTATGGAATTAGATTAAGGAAACTCATTTCTTAGTATTTCTGTTGTTTTTTTTTAAATTACTTTATCTTCACTGAGGGTTTGGGTTAAGGAGTAGTTAGGACTATTACGCGTTCAGATCAGCATTTTTTTTTTTTGTACATGTTTCCAAACTTTTCAAAACTAACACCCATACAAATGTTTGCTAATGAACCACTATATAACTTTTCACAAGCAATTTCAATTTCTAATAAACCTTTCGTATATTATCATCTATTAATTAATTTTCAATTTCAGACTGTGTGGATGCTAAAGACAGATTGACATGCAAGGTAAAATGTCCTGAAAGCAGGCAAGTACGAGAAAAGAATTGCCCTTTCAACAGGGTATGCTGTTATGGAAAACCAAATGGCATTTACATGCCAATAAGAAGAAATGTACCATTTTATGAACGCCCGAGGCAAAATTCAGATTTTGTTTTCCCCGATTCAATTAATAAATACCTTATACAGAAACATAATTCAACGGAGCCAGTGAACAGTATAATTGTAAAAGAAACAACAACGTCCAAGCCTAGATACGATGATACCTACAATGCCGTGATCAAAATAGAAGAGACGGACAGAAAGAGTGTTAAATGTAAGTTATTCCTCTGTGCTTTCTTATAAGTTAATAGTTTTCTGATGGTTTGAATTTATAAGTTTGGTTTAATAGTCAGGTACTAGTTTCAAAGCTTTAAAATAAATTTTTATTATTAAACCTCTCAAAGTTACTAGCAAGGTGTAACAAAGTGATAAACTATACAATTTAAAAACAAATTACAGCCAGATAGTCTACAAACATATCCAGGAAAGAATATTGAGTATATTTGACCAACTTATCGAAGAAAATATTTACACTATGCATTCCTTTGGGCCTATTGCATGAGCGATAGAGATTACAAATAAATAAATCAGTGCATATAAATGCAAGATGGAATTAAACAGTTTTAATTAAAATAAAAAAAGAATAAAAATATAAACTTGAATTCAGGCCATTTTTTAATTTTTTTTAAAAAATATTATTATTACAATCTTACAGCATATTAAAATTATTCAATAATTTTTCAGACTGCAAGATATATACCAATCTTACATATGAATACTCTTATGCAAGCCCAGTACTACCTGAGATTATACCTTTTGCAATCGTCATGGACAACTGCATTCCTATCGTCAAGCCACTGGTGGTTGGCGGAAAAGCTGTGGTCAAAGGAGAATTTCCACATATGGTAAATGAATTTATTTCATTGATAATAATTTTAACATTCACAATTATTTATAAAGAATAATTTGTTTTTGATTTTTAAGGCTGCACTTGGGTACAACAAAACTGACTTCATAGACTACTTGTGCGGAGGAACATTAATCAGTGAGAAACATGTACTTACAGCTGGACATTGCACAAACACCAGATGGTAAGGAATATTTTTAATTACTCTAAAAAATCTGGGTGGCAGTCTTATTGACTGTAAGATCAATGATGGATTAATTCTTTAAGGGATCAGTCAGGTTCGATAAATATAACTGATCGTAAATAACTTTATTTATATGCCAATCTAAAACCTCACTTTCTGTTCCTCTGCCAAAAATTTAGGAATCATTATTGACCAAAATCTTTCCTGGGAGCCTCAAATTGCCCAAACAGCCCAAAAATCAATTGGAATCCTCAAATTATTCCATCGTTCCTGTCATTTCCTTCCTCAATCCATGTGAAAACTCCTACTATCCTCATTCATTTTTCCTCAGTTTGATCATGATTGTGTGGTGTATGGGGGCCTCTCGATGGGTCTCTGGGACAGATTACAACGAATCATGAACAGTTTTATCAGATTTGTTACCAGTATCCCAAGACGTTCACATGTATCGCACTTCTACAATACCTTAGACTGGCTCTATCCATCCTCCTGTAGACAATATTTCCTGTACCTTGTTATTAATAACCACTGCCCACCCTACATCTATTACCTATTGACATTCAAGTCTTCCGTCCACTTCCAACTCACAACAAGATCATGTTCCTCAGAAAAATATTCCCTTTCACCGAACAGCATTGTACCAACACTCCTTCCAAGCTCGATCCACTACCCTCTGGAACTCTATATCTCCTGAAATTAGACATGCTTCTTCCTTAAACTCCTTCAAAACTCTCCTATTCCAATATCTCCTTAAATTGCAGTTAGATACCGCCAATATTGTAATAATTCAAAATCAAATTAGTCAATCTCAACTATATCCGATACCAATGAATTATTCCAAAAGTTATATCATTATTTGTAAATTTGTCAATTTTAATCATCTGTCTGTATAAAAAATTGTTTTTTTACAGTGAGTAGATGTGTAAATATATATTTTCAGGTTTTCGTAAATATTTTGTCTTATTAACATTCAAATAGTTCTTCAATTTTCTCTCTCTCTCTCTCTCTCTCTCTCTCTCTCTATATATATATATATATATATATATATATATATATATATATATATATATATATATATATCTTTTCCTTTCTATTCACTGTATTTATTTTATTTTATTGATTTCTTTTTTATATTTCTTTATTTTACTGAACGCATTGTAATTATTATATTAGCCAGACTGTTATTCAACCTTATTATACATGTTTGTTATTCATAGGGGACAATATGTCCCAGAATAAAGATTATTTTTCATTTCAATATTTTGGCCAAAATGTTGATAGCCATCATGGGAGCTAAACAACAGATATTTAATGATTCTTTTTTGATTTGTAGTTTGTCTAGAATCATAAGAGATCCATTGACAAGAAAAAATATATATATTAACAATGGAGTACATTTAAACTTATAGGTTTAGTACTAATTATAAATATGAATTGATTTAATGAAATCAATAAATACAATCATGTTGAAAAAATGTTTGTTTATTAACAGGGGTAATCCAGTTATTGTGATGTTAGGGTCTGCTGAGCTCTATGCCACAGATAGTTTGGAGGCAGAAGTAGAAAAAGTAACAACGCATCCGGACTATAAATCATCTTCTTATTACAATGACATAGCTATTATAGAACTGCAAGAGGAAGTAATATTTTCGCAGTATCTTCGACCAGCATGCCTTCCGCAGCCTGAATCAAAGGCTCATAACCCAGGCAGTATTACGATTGCCACTGGTTGGGGGAAAACTGGACCAGGTGATGAATTTTTTATTAGTTCAGAAAAATTAATCACATCACATATAAACAATTAAATTACATTTCAGAAAGATAAACAGTTTTACCTTAATGTTTGATAACAAATAATGTGTATCATATAATAATTTCCATCAACAAGATTTAATAAATCATTTTATAATTCAGTGTTGTTTTCTGTAATTTAAATATCATACTTTTGTTATAAAATGAACATGAAACTAATTATCAATATATTAACAATTTTCTTTGTCGATTTTAGATCATGAAGCAAGTATGGACCTACTTAAAGTCCTTTTAAAAATCGTAAATAGTACAGAATGTGCAGGCTACTATACAGGCTATTCCAAGTTCACTCCTCTAAAAGAAGGAATTACTGAGAATCTGATGTGTGCAGTTGGTTACAAAAGCAAATACCATGACACATGCCAGGTAATAATAAAAATACTGTTCAATTTAGTTAAATAATTTGTTAATTGAGCTGTTAAAATGAAGAGAGCAGATTTGGTTTGGACATTTCAGGGAATAGATGTTTTTTATGTAATCCTTTAAATGAGCAGAAAAAAATTAACTAAGGAACATGTCTTACTAAAAATAACTAAGCGACTTATATTACAACTTTTATTATTGCTTCAACTTATTTCAGAAAAATTAAATTAATACTATACCGTAAGATGGGATAACTTTGGGACTGGGTGGGTAACTTTGGAACACCTGGTAAATTAAAGTTTGTGAGGATTGCGAGCTGCAAACACTGTGTTGGTTCAGTCACAAATAAGTGTTTTGTGTGGACCTGTAGTGTGCTTCTATATTGCACAATTTTGGGACACTAATTCACTACACTCGTTGTACAGCTAAATTTCATTTCTTTCCATCAGTTTTTCAAAATTTTTGTCTTTGTGAAACTTTCTCTAGTGCCTCAAGAACTACGAACATCAGATTACCTTTAGTTATAAATACACATTAATTGATACCTTCTTAAGTGTTTCATGTACAAGGAATCATGTTATTAGAAGTATTTTGTTTCATAATCTGTAAATTGTAAATTTTCTCGTCTTACCAGGTTAACTTAAGGACAATCCCAAAATTATCCATGGTCAACATATTATTATTTTATTTATTTATTTTTTTTTTTATTGATTCATTCTTTAATGATTTTATTGGAAAATAATGCCTAGGAATCCTAAAAGTGATCTTGAAACTAGGCCATAAAAAATTATACTACACTTATTAATAAAAGCAATAAAATTATATTACACATTAAATTAGTTATTATAAATTATATTACACATTATATTATATTATATTATATTATAAATTATATTAATATTATTATAATTATAAATTATATTACACTGTATCTGAAATCCCATTTCGTTTTTAATGGAAGAAAAGGAACAGATCTTAGCGCATATTATTGTCATGTCAAACTATGGATTTCCAGTCAACACCTTTGATTTCTTTCTTTTGTAAAATTTTCAAAGTGAAAGAGCTGTTCAATGTTTGTTACATTTTCTGTTAGTTCAGTAACATTTTGTTAAAAAAATTATGATTTGCAATCATTTTGTCCCATTATTACAAATTTATTGTTCTTGGATGTGCCTAAAAAAAGTATTGTTGGATAAATTTAGTACTAACTCTTATGTAAATAATAAACCTATGCAATATTATGTCATAACTTTGGTACAAAGTCATGTTTCTAATGGAATAATTCACTGTCCCAATTTTACCTCAATCAATGGGGTAAGATTGGGACAAATTAAAATTTATTTAGTAAAATATTGTTGTTTCTGGACTTACTGTTTTGTAAGGGAAAGATTGACCTTACAAATTAATGATTTTTTTTCAGTATTTTAACTTAAAAAATAAAGATTGAATCAGCTAAAAACTTTGAAAAGTGTCCCAAAGTTACCCCGTTTTACCGGCATCCTTAAAATATACAAATCATGCTAAATATATGTATTAGAAATATTCTAAATAATTAGTTATGATGTACCTACCCCCTGTAGCTGAAGGTTTCTCATAAATAAAAATTTAGATTTAGACGAAAAACTATGAATTTTCACCAAAATGTAATGAAGCTTTACGATCTAAACCAAAGAAAATATCCAGTAATATTAAACTAACTACAAACATCATAAAACGCGGTAAAAATTTCTTTACTACCAACCTTCGTCTTCTCGGAAACGAATTAAAATTAAATAACTTTATAAAAAAAAACTTTTATACACTTATGTTAGTCATGATTAGAACAGAAAATTATAATAGTTAAAAACGGGGACACCAGTTATGTAATTACATTCTCAACTAATTACTTATTCGACTCTATTATTTTTCAATAATGTTAAAAATTCTTCATTAATGAAAATTGCTTTAAAAAGTCAATAAGATAATGTTTTATTTTAGAAGACATTTTTTTTTTCCTATTTCCAATTGGTACCTTACTATGAAATTTTAATTCTTAGAGACCTGCAATCCTGATTAATTAAAAATGGCTTCCAAGAAATAGAAGGGAAAAAAAATCGATGTTTTGTGACGAGATCGCGATTTTTAAAATCGGAAATTTGTTTGTATTTTTAATTTTTAATAAGCTTTTATTAACTTCACCTGTATGTTCACCTGTAAGGAATCTTTCGTCATAATTTTCACTAATTTCCAGCAATCTGATTATCTTGAAAATTTACACACGTTTCAAGGACCAATGGCAATACAATAATTGCACAACTTTGTTCTGTTTTCATTTAATCTAGTTAAATTACCCCCAAAATGGGGGTCTACTTTGCAAAAGGTGAAGTAGTAGGTTTTACGTTTTTATATGGTCCAGATGGGTCCTTAAAATAAAATATCAAAAATGAAACCAAATTTAATAGGGGGAAAATGTTTGGAGGGCAAAAAAACCGCAAACTCTTTGAACTTTTTTCAGATTTTGGAAAGAAACATATACATAAATGCTTTCAATCGAAAAATTTCTGATCAACAAAATTAAAGTTTATTAAATTGTGCATCTGAAAACATCCCTTAAGCTGAATTTGATTAAGGCGTTTAGCCAGAATCTATTGACAAACATCGAAAAATTTTGCCTATTTTAAAAAGTCGTGTTTAAGAGTCTATAACGAAGAAATGGCTGATTCAATCTAAAAATGCTATATACTAAAAGTTGTAGATCATTACATTTAGTGCAAGATAGGATTTTTAAAGTAAAAGTTGCCCATCCCTATTCTGAGATATGTATGTCAAAAAAAAAACTGTTGGTTGATTAAACTTAAAAAGGCAAACAAATCACGAATAGTACAGGGAAATTAGCTTCGAACCTTGAACTCAAAAAATTCAAAGGTCTGACTGCTGCAAATCGTTCACCAAACTTAGCTTTTTAGTAAGGTTTGTTATAAAAGCGTGGTTTTCGAGTCATTTTTAAAAACTATAATTTAATTTTTAATGTTAATATTCATCAAAATTATAGAAGGTGACCACTTATTAAAATCCAAGTTGTTATAATTAATGAAGGAAGAAAGAAATTACGGTAGAAACTCGATAATCCTAACTAATTGGAACCGGGGGTGGTTCGGACTATCAAATCGTTCGCTTGAGGTACGCATGATGGTATAGAAGGATCAATCCTAATCAAATCGTTCGGATTACCAAACTAAGTGCTTTCCAGGCATTGTATGTAGCATGCAAAAACTGAACACTGATATACTAGTTCCCATAAAATAAGAAGCATGTTGTATTGTTAAAGGTAAATAGTTTGTTTTATGAAATACTACTGTGCTACAGTAAGGTAACTAACTATACTATATGTAATGTATTGCAGATGAATTTCGTAATATTTTACTTAGTATGTATACAATCTTATACACGCACAGAAAGTACAGCACTGCACACACAAAAAAATTATGCTGTACAGAAAGATAATAAAATTAAAGAAAACAAAAAACTAAACATTTGGAAAATAGTCTCATTTTTTTCTTAACTAGGGTTGAAGAATGTTTTTTGGCTGCTAAATCACGTATTTTCTTTAGCGTGATCAACTGAGGTAAACAGAATTCAGGTCGTTGCTGTAGCAGTTAAAGAGCGACAGAAGGCAAAAACCAACACAGGCACAATAACACTCACCCTTCCCTCTCTCAGTTTGTACTTACGATTCTAATTATTTTTACTTTTCCCAAAACGGCGTTCGGATTATCGAGGTTCTTCTGTATCTTTATAAAAATGGGTTGGTTAAACATACTACTAAAAGGGGGCAGACTCGATTCAATTAGTATATTTATTAATAAGACTTTATGACTGATGAAAAATTCAATATTATCACAACTTTATAAAAGAAATAATTATAAATCAGACAACAGAATCATACATTTGAACTGATTCCAGTAGTAAATAAATATAATATAAATATAAATAGAGTTATATTGTCATGTCCATTCTTAGATTGATAAACAGCCCAACTATGACAGTATTAATCCATATCTCTGGATTTTTCATTACCTGATTTATATTATTACTTTCAGGGTGACTCTGGAGGGCCACTTCAAACGTTTCTTCCGGGGCACAAGTGTGCTTTTGAAGTTACAGGAATTACATCTTTTGGAAAGAAGTGTGGTACAGGAATACCTGCAGTATATACTAAAGTACAACCTTATATCAAATGGATTGAAGATACTGTATGGCCTTGATTCCATTGCAGATATTTTAAGTGTACATAAATGTATATTATGTAAATTAATTTTAATAACTTGTTGCATTTTTATAAAATGTATATTTTAAATTATTATGTTATACATTAATAATGCAGTGTAAATATTATAAACAAGACAAATTGACTTGTAAAGTGAATTCAATTGTATTGTGAAATAAATTATTTATTTATTAGAAACATTGATTTTTATTAGAATAACATTCTGTATGAAAAAAAAGGATAAATATTTCTTATTCACAATAAGAAATTTGACAGGATTCTTAATTCTAGTAGAACCACAATATGCGAGAATTCAATTCCATTCTCCTCTAACTCCTATTCAATAACAATCCGTCTCTCTAAATGATTTATAGATTAAAAGATCTTCTCTTAGAAAGATGAGCCCCTCATTACTAAATACACTAATCAATAGCAAAATGAGTGACATTTTGATTATAAATTAAAATTTAATTAACAATGAAAAGATTTGTTCATTTGATTAGATGATTGATATCATGAAATTAGTTATGATTAAATGTTGCCCAACTCTGTAGGAAATATATGCTGGAATATGAAATTCTTTTAAACAAGGTTCCTTAATGGTTGACAAATGAGATATTTCGATGATTAATGAGATTAAAGGATGTTTATTTCATTTTTATGTAAAATAATAAATAAACAAAAAAAAAAAATACTTTCTATATGTACGCAATGATAAAAGTATAGTTGACTGTTATGATGAATGGAGAAGAAGATGATCAGGGATGCAGTCAAAGAGGAACACCACATCAGAAGAAATACTTTAATACGTGCCGTTTCGACATGCAGTGTAGGTCGAAACGGCACGTATTAAAGTATTTCTTCTGACGTGGTGTTCCTCTTTGACTGCGTCCCTGATCATATTCTTCTCCATCTATATGTCCACTTACAGGCAAAAAATTCTACCTAAATGATTTTATTTTTTTATTTTAGCTAAAGTTTCATTATTTTTTAGGGGTTTACTTTTCCATAAACCTTAACTATTGCTTATGCAATGCTTTAGGATTATAAAAAATTATTAAATAAAAGCAATATTATAAACAACTAAAAAATCATAATTAACCTCAAATATTAGGTCTTGTTAAAATATAAATGTTGGGTCAAGTCTCTTTCATTATAGATAGGCTAATCTACTTAAACTTTTGGGTCTTTAAGGTGGGTTCACACTATGCCGCAGTTGGTGTTGGCACTGCCAGGTTAGCAAAGCCGACTGCTGGCCTGCCGTCCACATCTGAGCTGCTAACCAGCTAAGCAGCCACAACTAAACCTGCTTGAAGCCAATGGTTGGCACATACCCACTCCCTGCTCTCATTGGCTTTCTTTGTAGTAAACCAACATATTTTTGTTGGCTCAGCGGCACATGCCATAGTATACATAGTATTGGCTTTGCCAACCTGGCAGTGCCAACGGCCAACCGCGGTATAGTTTGGATCCGCCTTTACAGACAAAACCAATCTTTCATATCCATATCCTGTCCTTATCCACTACATCAACAAGCAAGGATTACTTGTCCTCCTACCCAATTAAGTCTTGTTCTGAAGATCTTTGTATAACATTTGAATATGTATATATAAACACACAAATACAAACATTATTGATCATAAAATGACAACTCAATAAATTCAATAAATTTATTCAACACCAAAAGATATTTAACATAATTCCAAACTGTATTAGGCTTATACATTATATATAATTTACCAATTATTTACAACAAAAACAATAAAAAAAAAAAAAGTATCACAAGAGAATTTCGGAAACCTAAAAGTAATCTATACTTTACAACAAAACTTTTGTAATAAATAATAAAATAAAGGACAATAGTGATATGTAATAATTATAGATGATAAATGGCTAAGCTCCTTTGGGCAACAGTCTCATTGTGTCCAGTTCAGGTCATAGGTTTGAATCTCATTACAGAGTGATATGGGCTTAGCAACTCCCATTCCTTCAGAGGAAAAAGTTAAGTAAGTCAAACTATTTTTGTGAAAAAGTGATTAATAGTTCAACCAACCTTGTTCTCGTATCAAAGTGTTTTGGGAAAAAGTAACAGGACGACTTTTTATTCAAGATTTTGATCTTTCTTCAGAGGTTTCCAGGAGGAGAGGACGTTGTGAATGGTAATTTAACCTGTTCTACCAAGCCAGCTACTCAAAAATAATAATTGAAGAATGTGATAGTAAGAATGATTTATTTAAGATAGCTTATACAAAGGCCATGCTTATTTTATCTTCCAATGCTTGTTTTATCTTCTAACAAGTCAGAAGAAACTTTAACTAAAGTTATGCGTTTTAATCGCTCAAGAGAAATGTGGCTCGAGTCATTGCCTATTTGATGGCGCTTTGGAAGGCAGAACTTTTGATTTATGTATGCAGTTTTTCAACAACAAGCATGATCTTAAAGATATGGGTAATCACCTAAGTAAATTAAAAAATATTTGGGACTTCTTAAACAAGAAATGGGAGAGGTAGAACAAATTACTCAATTACCTGATGTTCTTTTAATATGTAAAATTTTGGATACACTTCCTACAAATTACTTTTCTTTTAAAGCTAGTTGGAGATTAAAGGGCAAAATTGATAATCTTACTAGTCAATTGTGTGCCCATGAGAGAGCATAGTGAGGTTATATATAGGTCCTACAGCTAATCTGCCTAAAGAGGAGGAAGCTCTAGCTTTATCCAAATATAGAAATGCTAACCATAAATACAAAACCAATACAACACACAGACCCTCACAAAGAAATCCGGCTTCAAATCAGTCAACTGTTGAAAAATCAATATTCGACTGAAAGGGAAGGTTTGTACTGATTGAATGACCCCCATATTAACTTTTCTTTTAAAGCTAGTTGGAGATTAATGGGAAAAATTGATAACCTTATTAGTCATTTGTGTGCCCATGAGAGAGCGTTGCGAGGTAATCCTACTGCTCGTTTGCCTAAAGAGGAGGAAGCTCTAATATTACCCAAGTCTAAAAATGCTAACCATAAATACGAAACCCCTTTTGTTTTTAACTATTGCAAAAAAGTTTGATAGGTTACACCAGGTAACCACTGGTAATAGTGATAGTATTCCCACAGAGGGTTTTGGCAATGTTGAAATCAGAGCAATGAACCTGTGCCTCTGACCCTTTCGAATGTTTGGTACGTTCCTCAGATGCACAAAAATTTGTTATAAGTATTATCTGCTCAGGATAAAAACATAAACAGTAGATTTCTTTCTAGCCCTGAACAATGTAAATTTTTGGTCGAAAATAATGATATACTGACTGGTCAGCGGCAGCCTCATGGAGGCTTATTTAAATTAACCATTTTAAATGATTCTCTAATCAGTTCTGTTTCATCTGATAGCAATGTATTGCAGTTGTACCATGAACGTTTAGCTCATCAAAATAAGAGGCATGTAAAAGCTTTTATTGAAAGGGAGCTGAATATTAAAGTTAATTTTGATTCAGAGATATGAGAGGCCTGAATGTATGGCAAGGCCCATAGATTAAAGTTTGGGACAAGAAAAAGAGCCTCTGTACCTGAAGAAATAATTCATACTGATGTATGCGGAAAAGTCATTTGAAAAGTCATTTTCAACAAATTAAACAAAAAGGAGAAGTTGCTCAAAAATGTATGGAACATTTAGGAGAGGTTTTTCGAGCTGATTACCATATTCAAAACCTCATGTTAGATAACGGAGGCAGGAAACTTTGATAATAAATAAATGGAGAAAATTCTAAGTAAGCATGGCATTGAACAACTGTTGACAATGCCATATGGTACGGAAATAAATGGGTTTGTACAAAGAGAAAATCGAACCATTGTTGAGGCTACTAGAACCATGCTTCGTTCCAGGAATGATCTTCCTCAGTCATTGTGGGCTGAATTAACTAATTCTGCAACCAACGAGTATATTTTGAATAGGTCCACTAAAACAGGTGCGGATGATAAAATACCCTTTAAATTGAGATTTAATAAGAAACTCTTTATCAAGCATCTTAAAATAATTGGATCTGACTCTTAAATCCACATCTGAAAACAAAATAAGAAAAAAATGGGTACAAAATCTACTGAAGGGATTACAAAATATACTCAGTTAGGTATAATTTTGGGGGCTATCACATTTGGAACCCGCAAAAGAAAACTATTATCAGGTCCTGGGATATTGTTTTAAACGAAATCCCTTAATTGTCTGGTGTTACTGTAACAGTACCATTGATTGAGAAAATAAAATCTCAGATTAATAAAAGAGAGGATAAAGTTGATCAAGAAGATTCAGAATGTAAAAATTCCACTGAAACTACAAGTTTCAGAATAGATAAATTAAATGTAAAGACTCTCAGCATTGGCAGAAAGCAACGGAAGCAAAATTGCACCACTCCATTAAAATGGAACATGGACCCTAGTGGATTTTATAATAACCTGATGAAAACTAGATGAGCTTATGGACGAAGTATAAATGAAATTTTGTAAACAAGGCCAAAGTCAATTGCGAATATATTAAAAGCCAATAGAATTATAATATATTTTTAATCTACACAAGCAAACAAAATAAGTTGTGTTTCCAAAATAAAAGATCATAATTGATCACTAAATTCTACAAATTATCTTACCATATAATTTTTTTTAGATTAGACTAGCTTTTAACCTTAAAGGTATAAAAAAAAAAATGTAATAAAATTGAGGATTTGGAATGGATTCCTTCTATCTATAAATATTTTTATTATAAAAAAATTTCTCATTTTGATCCACACGAGGCTCTTTTGGGAGTTACTTGTGGTCCTTAGAATCTCAGATTAATGAAAATGTTGATTAAGAAGATACGGAACCTGAAAATTCCAGTGAAACTACAAGGTTCTTCCATGCAGATGGGTTCACAAGTCTGAGTTTAAAGTGCATAGTAAGACTCTTGGATGTTACCTCGGATTGGAGATCAATCAAGAGAAAGATGGCATTACAGTTGACCAGAAAGCTTACATTTGAAGAATTCTAAAAAAATTTAATATGCAAGATTGTAGGGCTGTTTCTACTCCAATTTTGAATAGACCAGAGAATAGTGAAACAAAAGAACCTTCTATTAATTTCCCTTAGAGAGAGGCCATTGGGGCCTAATAGTTTTAACTAGGCCAGACATAGCCTATGCAGTAAGAGTTGTATCAAGATCATAAGAAAAGCCTTCAGCACAAGACGTTATTAAAGTAAAGAGAAGATTCAAATATGTTAAGGGAACTCACGGGTACTTAAGGGGACTTTTCTATAGTTATAATGGCTCGAACCAAGTCGGAGGATACAGTGGTGCAGATCTTGGTGGTGATTTAAAAACTTCGACAATCAACAACCGGAATCATCTGCATTTTTGCTGGGGTCCTATATCATGGACTAGTCAAAGACAATCTTGTGTTGCAATTTCTATGACTGAAGTAGAACTTATAGCAGCAAGTGAAGCAGAAAAAGAAATAGTTTGGTTGAAGCGGCTATTAGGAGCATTGCTTACCCAAAATAGTTTCCAAATTCCTGCTCTGTAAGCAGAAAATGAAGCAGCTATTAAGCTAGCTAAAAATACAGAATTCCATCGAAGAATGGAAAAGAGAATTTGCCTCTTTTTTGTCCGTGAGGTTGAAAAAGAAGGAGCAC
Source organism: Euschistus heros (assembly GCA_003667255.2). Classification (NCBI taxonomy): domain Eukaryota; kingdom Metazoa; phylum Arthropoda; class Insecta; order Hemiptera; family Pentatomidae; genus Euschistus; species Euschistus heros. The sequence continues at coordinate 1,135,379 of RCWM02000106.1, read as the reverse complement.
TTGAAATCAAGCCCATCAAAACTGAAAACCAGTTCCCTGACCGAACCGCTCCATTGACCAAAATTAAAAACTTTATTAGATGTTGGCCTTAAGTATTAAAAATCTTTTAATGAGGGAATGTTAAACACATCACCTTTTATTTATAATTACTTAATATTATTCATTGAAAGACATTTTTAATTTATATTAGTATATTCAACATTAATATCGATCTATGTTTCCTTGGGTAACAACTTTGGTACCTACAAGAAGTTTTTGTGTAGTTAGCTAAGCCACATTGTATTCAATGTCATTTAAGTGTTTTTATTCATGATACTCTGCTGTAATTATTGCGTTTTTTCCCAAAATAACTTCAATGGAAGTAGTTAAAGGCAGAGTTAGAGGAATAAGAGCTTGATACAACAGGTTCTAAAACAACTTTAGTGCAACGGCTTTGAGATTATTTTGAAAGTAAGGGTACAGACACTGCCTGATACAGTTGATTTTAAGGATAGTTTTTCAAAATCTGTTAGAGAATTAAACAGTAAAATTTTCGAACCTCGTCTCAGAGATGCCTTGGTGCCTCGATGTGTTCTCTGGGGAAGTGTCCGACCTAAGGAGAGATGTTGAAGGAGATATTGAACGAGTTGGAGGTAAGATTACAAATCTCCAAAATAAATTTCAGGTTATTGAGGAACGATTTGAAGAAGAAATTAAAAATATTGAGAGCAAAGTGGAAAACATTATCAAGCAGTGGTTACCCAGAAGAGAATCTTATGACGAACTATTGCAATCCAGTGTCGAGGGAGAGATGAAAATAAAAATCAAACCACCAACTTTTGATGGTAAGACTTCCTGGTCTTATTAAACAATTTAATGCGGCGGCCAGTGCCAATGGTTGGTCTTCCAAAGATAAGGCGATATCGATCACTGTAGCTCTTAGGGGAGATGCTATGGCTGCCCTTGAGACCCTCCATGCCGATGAGATCAAGAACTTCAATTTAATTGTAAAATGGTTTGATATGCGGTTTGGTCATGCCCACCTAGAACAGGTCTTCCGGTTATGATTGAAAGCAAGGAAACAAAAAGTTGGTGAGTCAACTCAGGAATTCAAAGCAGGCATTGCAAGGATGGTACATCAAGCCTACCCATCTGCCCCGGAGGAACTAATAGAATGCCTTTCTGTCCAAGCCTTTGTAGATGACCTTAAGGAAACAGAGTCACAGAGAGAGGTACGTCTAGCCCGCCTGAAGCTACTAGTAGACGTGCTGGCTACAGCATTGGAATATGAAGCGGCTTCAGAGGCGTCCCGTAGTCATGCTCGCGTGCGGAATTTCAACTGCAGACCCATAGACGAAGAACAGCAGGAGGTATCAGACCAGAGAACCATTGAAGAAGTGGTTAACTTAATTAAGTCCTTGGTTTTGAAGAAGAAAAGACCCTTACCCTTAAAGTGTTGGAACTGCAGCCAGGTTGGACATGTCAGGAATGCCTTCAAAAGTTTGGAGAAAGCACCAGAGAATTCGAAAAAGCAGGAAATCTAAGACGAGAAGAGGGCGAAAACGACCCAAAGTAACTTCCAAGACCCTCTTCTTGTTGTACTTGCTTCGCTGGGACCTCAAGTTGGCAATGTATATGTTGATCGCACAGTGGATGGTAAGAAATACGCCATGTTGGTAGATACTGGTGCAACGAAAACTATTGTCCGTACAGAAGTTGCCGAAGGAAAAGAACGATTGCCTTCCAATTGGTGATTGTGAACCACAACAGGGGAAGCAGCCATGGTCCATGGGGTAATTTACAGTATTTTCATTTGGCCTTTGCAACGCTCCTGCCACTTTTGAACGACTAACAGAAAGTATTCTCAGGGGCTTATCCTGGAGAACCTGTCTCGTTTATTTGGACGATATAATTATAATGGGACGGACATTCAAAGAGCACCTATCAAACCTTGAAGAGGTTTTCAAGAGACTACAGGGCGCTAACCTTACTCTAAATGTGAAGAAGTGTCAACTGTTCATGGCCAAGGTCAGCTATCTTGGCCATGTTATCAGTGGAGAAGGAGTAGCTGTAGACTCAGCCAAGGTTGAAGTTATTGAGAAATGGCCTATACCCTCTGACAAGCACCAATTGTCCTTGGTCTTTGTTCTTATTACCGACGTAATACGTAAAGAATTTTGGAGACATAGCTAAGCCAATGATACGAATGACTGAAGGAGGGCGATCCTTTCATTGGGACAAAGAATGTCAGTTGGCTTTCGATTGTTTGAAGAAACGATTGACGACTGCTTTGGTGAAATCTATAGAGCACTTCTACAAGTATTTGTATGGAAGGAAAATCTTGGTGAGGACAGATCACGCCAGTTTAAAGTGGCTACTGAATTTTAGAAATCCTGAAGGCCAAGTCGCTTGGTGGTTGGAAAAGCTCCAAGAATACGACTTCGAAATCGTTCATCGACCGGGTAAAAGCCACCAGAATACCGATGTCCTCTCAAGAAACTGAATTGTTCCCATTATTGCCCATTTGGAGTGCCTCTAGAATTGCATTCGGATCAGGGAAGAAACTTTGAAAGTAGGCTGTTTCAAGAAGTCGGTACAAAACCCAGAATCCGAAAAACCCGAACAACAGCACTGCATCCACAGTTACATACATGGTTGAATGTATGAACCGAACACAATTACGGTATCTATCCAAGGTTGTCTCTGGTCATCAGCGAGACTGGGATGAGCACATTCCACTCTTTCTAATGACCTACCGATCAGCTGTGAATAAGTTGTCCAGACAGACCCCAGCGAAGGTCTTCTTCGGTCAAGAGATGAGGCTACCATGTGATCTTCTGTTTGGTTGCAAAACCAGTGCGAAGACTGTGGCTGAAGAAGACTATGTGTCTGACCTTGAAAGGAGGATGGAAGATATCCACGAATTGGTTCGTATGAATTTGAAGCTGGCTAGTGATCAAATGAAAAAGTATCATGATATCCGAGCTAATAAATGCAACTATAAAGAAGGAGATCTCGTGTGGCTTTACAATCCACGGAGAAGACACGGTTTCTGTCCCAAATTACAGAATAATTGGGAGGGTCCTTATAAAAAAGGAGGGGGCAGTGTAACATAATAAGGAGAACTACCCCCGTTGCTAAGGAATAAGAAGAAGGACCCCCCGTAGTAACATGAGGGAATGTTATGAGTTGGTTATGTTTTTGGTGTTGTGTTTATTGGCGTTGTAAATAGTTGTTAAATGCCCGTTATTATTGTGCTAATGTTAAATAATATTGTTCTGTGTGTGTGTCTGTATTAATTAAATTGTTAATTGTTATTTGTTAATAAACTGTAAATTGAAAACCTCTGTATTGTGTTTGTTACAATATTTACTATACTGTGTCATTTTTTCTAAGGAGATGAATTTGTCAGGGGTGCAGTCAAGGTTGAATAAACACAGCCAGTTTTTAAATGAAAACTTATATTTTGGCGTGCCAACGTTTCGACCTGCCTTGCAGGTCTTCATCAGGGCTAAAATAACAAAAAATTGGATGTGACCAAGATGATACTAACATTAAAAAAATAAAAAAAAATAAATAATAAACATAATTTAAAAATGAAAAAGAAACAAGAAAAAAAATTTGCAGTTAACTAGATAATTGAATACAAAATAGTAGTGAAGTTTAGTCGAAGATACAGTTGTAATAGAGTAATTAAATAATTTAAATTGAATAATATAAATTTAAAATTTTGTAAACTAATACAACAATACAAACTAATGTAACAATTTTATTAACAGATGTTTTTTATTAGGAATTAAAAAAGGTATAAGGGATCTATATGAAAAGGAAAATGGTAAGATAGAAAGGTAAGCAAAATAATAAAGTTGGCATAACAATAAATGAAGGAAGAGGTTGAGAAAATATGAGAAATTAAAATAAATGGACTTACTGAAGTAGTCTAGATGAAGGCTTGACTAACAATGACTGTTAAAAAATAAAATCAGGGAAAAGGGGGGTGGGGGATAATGACTTGCAGAAAGTAATTAAGGGTGACAGTGGCTAATATAACATATGAAAAGGGGCGCATGGTGGATAAAAACCGAACTACATTTTTTTAAATTTTATTTAAAAGGCGTGGAAGATGTTAAATATGAATTTAAACATTTCGCTATCACCGTCAGCAAAAAAAAAAAAAAAAATAAATAAAAAAAAATAATAAATAAATAAAAAATAAATAAAAATAATTAATAGTGATGGAAAGGTTATAGTTTTTTAATAAGATTTAATACTTGGGAATAAGTGAGGGAAATGTATTGTTTATCAATTTTGTGGTTTACAGGATTAGGTTCTAAATTGATTCTGATAATAAACGTTTACTATGGTTGGGGACAGTGGCAAGGATAGATGCTTTTTTGAAATCAAAGGTATGATAAGGAATGTTCTGAAAGTTTGGAGGCGGAGGGATTTTTGGAAGAGATGGAAAGTTTGTGTTGGGAGATGCGGGCTTTAAGGTGATTTTTGGTTTCACCAATATATGATGAATGGCAATTAGGGGAGGAACATGGGATACGGTAAACAACATTTGATTTAAGTTGGAGAGGAATAGGATCTTTTAGGTTGGTGTAGATGTTTCGAAGTTTATTCTGTGATTTAAGGCCTAGACGTAGGTTAGGGAAGGTTGAGCGAAGAGACTTTTGAATGTTATCAGAGAGGAAGGGGATATAAGGTAGGGATCTGTATAAGAATACAGAGGGTGGAGGTGCGGGGGAATTAGAAGAAGGAAGGTTGGGGGTAGGATGATTGAGGTAATTTGAAAGTAGTTTATCGATGGTGTTAAGTGGGAAACTGTTAGATTGGAGAATTTGTTTAATATGTAATATGCTAGTCGTGTGGTATTGGGGATCAGATAGGGAGAGGCAGCGATGGATGAGGTTCTTGGCGACACTGATTTTTTGATGATATGGGTGTTGAGAATGAAAATTTAACAGTCTGCCAGAGTAGGTAGGTTTTGTGTACCAATCAGTGGATACAGTGTGGTCAGGATTTCTAGTGATTAGGAGATCAAGGAAAGGAAGGGAATTATTAACTTCACGTTCGAGAGTAAAACGGAGTTGAGGGTGGTAAGAGTTAAAGGCTGAAAGGATAGAAGGAATATTTTCGGGATTAAGGACAAGAAAAAGGTCATCGACATATTTTTTAATAAAAAGAATGTCTTTAGGAAATGATGGTAGAATGGAGTTCAGTAGATCATTAAGGACGATGTTGGATAGGTCTGGTGCAAGTGGATTGCCCATGGCAAGCCCGGAGATTTGGTGATAAAACTTATTATGAAAGGAAAGGTAACCTGATTTGCAACAGAGTTCTAGGGATTTTAGGTATGAGGAACGGTTAAGTGGTTTATAATAAGGAGAGCATTGTCAATGGGTATATTGGTAAATAAACTTTCAATGTCAAAGGATACTAGAATGAAATCATCGGGAATTTTAAAGGATAGTAGTAGTTCTCGTAGGTGGAAGGAACTGTGGATATCATATGGGTTATCATGGCTAAGGATTCGAAGAGATGGAAGGAGGAATTTGCTAAGCTTAAGGGAGGGTGAATTGATATTGGAAGTAATAGGACGAAGAGGGGTATGGTTTTGTTGTGGATTTTTGGAAGACCATAAAAACGAGGAGCTACGGAATTATAGGAGATAAGGTTTCTGTAAGTAGGATAGTTTATCTGTTTAGATTCTAAAAGGGATTTAATGTGTTGGTTGAATTTAGTGATTAGGGAAGGAGTAGGATCACGTTTGGAGGGGAGATAAGTAGTGAAGTCAGAGAGGAGTTCTAACATTTTTTCGTTGTAATCGGTTCGGTTCATGATCACAGTTTTCTTACCTTTATCTGCTCTTGTGGCAATAATCTGATCGTTAGATTTTAAAAAAGATCGGGTAAAAGATAGATCTTCGAAGAACTGAGGAGAAAGGGTGGAAGGTTGAGAGGGCGGGGTTGCAGGTGATTAGAAATAATATTGCTGACGGTGATGCGCGACAATTCTCTATCTTCATCGGTACATTTAAGTAGGTCATCTCTGTAGATGTATTCTAAATCTGTGAGTAATTGTGGAAGAATAGGGTGAATTTTTGATTGGGGAATAACAAAATTGGGACCTAAACTGAGAATATTCGAGACAGGAGGGGGGATTTCAGTTGAGGAGATGTTATGAATCCATGTTTGGTCCCCTTTAGGATAAATTTTATGGTGTACTGAATTTTGGTATAGTTGGTCGAATTTTTTTATCAATATAAACTTTTTCTGTGTTTTAACAGATAAATAAATTTTGGAGATGAAGTTATTTAAATTGATTATCCTGTCTTCATCAAAATGAGAATGTAGGATATGGGTGAGGGATGAGATGTTTTGGTTAAGGTTATGGATGTTGAGGATGATTTCACGGATTTTTAGGTTTAATAGGGATTTTTTAAATTTAAGGGATGAAAAAGCCAACTTTGAGGAGAAGGGTTTGGAAATGGTGACGGTACTTAAGGAATTTTCAATGAATTCAGGAAAGAGTGAGTGGGATCGACATTTTAGGAGAAAAATTCTCTGTTCTATAAAAATGATCAGTAAAAGGACATTATTAAAACTCAATCCATATAAAATATAAAGGTTAGTAAAAAAAAAAAATTTATATATATGTCATTTTGTACATTTTAAAATAAAGATCACTTTGTACACGATTATACTTTTCTCTCAATAATCTGAACACTCAGTGATCTGAATTTTTTCTTTGGCCCTTAAGTTTACTGTGTATTAAAAGTTGCCTGCATTAGCAACCAGTAAATTAGATATTAAATCAATGACATAAAATGCGAAGTGTAAGAGGAATTGTGAGCGTTTCTCTTGTAAGTGTATTTTTGCCATGTCTTATATAAGTATGTCAATATAATTCTTTGAGGAACTTCACAGAAGTTGATAATAAAACTATAAATAATTCCAACAAATGAACTCTGTGATAATGATTATAAAAATCAAAAGCCTGAACTGAACACAAGTCCAAATTAGTTCTCTTCTTACTTTTCCGATTGATCACTATTTTCTGAATAACTCTCTGCATCTGAAAAAAAAAAATTATATATTTTTATTAAACCAGGATTAATAACTGAAATAAAATAAGAAAAAAAAAAACATCGGAATTAATTAAAAACTGAAAACAAAAAATTATCTGAAAACCAAATTACTAACATTAAAAATGATCAGTAAAAGAACATTATTAAAACTCAACTCCATATAAAATTTAAAGGTTAGTAAAAAAAAAAATTTTTCTTCAACAAAAACTGCTTTTGTTGATAAGACATTTCATGATGTTGATCTTAAACCAAAGGCTCCAAAGTTATAATTCTGTTTTAAGAATTTCTAAATCAATGTTCCACAACATTCAACATCTTTCATTCTGTTACCTTTTTCTTTTATTTCAGAAACTTAAGGTAGAGGAAACAGAGACACAATTTCCATTAAGATTTTATTTAACGAATTTTGGGGTAGTATAAAAATATCAAAGAAATCATTTTTAAAACTTAAACGACCACAGCGGGCACATAGGCCCACTCAGCAACTTACCAAGGGGACCACAGCGGGCACATAGGACCGCTAGTGAAACCCACAAACAATTTTGTTCCAGGAATACTTACATCATTGTAAAATCAAATTACCTTATTATTATGATAGCTAAGGTTCTTGTGAACATAATTATCACCTTGGGTTGAGCTTACCTTTATTCTATTGCCATAACAATTCCTGGAAGCTAAATTGTTATTATTTAGCGTATTTTTAAGTTATTTTAATCTAATTAAAATTATTAAGGACTTGGAAAAACTGATAAATTATCTACCAATACTATTGTGGTATCGAATCAGAAGGCAATTTATTTTGCATTGCCAACTCCACGATACGCTTGGTATGGGGAGATATTCCACGAAACATTTTTAAACAAAAAATGGACCAACTTACAAAAAAGGTACTACTAAGTAAGTAATGTCTATTTGCAACAAGAGCAATAAGCACACTAAATAAAGTGGAGGGTGCGAGGTAGGAGGGTTGGAAATAGTGAAAGGGTAATAAAAGGTGTTGGAAGGGTTTCGACAGGTCAATCACCTAAAGAACAGTTTTATACCAGATCGGGCGAACAACAAATTTTTGCTGAATAATAAACTAATATTTTATTCCATCAATATTTCTGGAAATTAATTTTTTTTTTTTTTTTTTTTTTTTTACAACTAGGTATTGTTTTTTTTGTTATTCTCATATTTTATTTTATGGAAAAAGAACTAATCTTGAAGGGGTTTATACATTTTTTTTCCAACAGTGCAGTAATATTTTGTGTGAAAATGAAAAACAAATCAAAATATGTCAATAGAGAAGTAAAAAAATATCTATTAAAGGAAAAAATAGTTATTTTATGATTTAGAAAAAAATGGGCAGTGCCCCACGGACATCGGCCCGCTACATTTTTGCCCTAATCAACATAATTAAATGGTTGCTAATGATTATAAAAATAAATGACATAGTTATGTAACTGCTGAATGCAGCTTTTGAGAAAAAAAAAAAATGTTTGGTCCACAGGGAAATATTAATAGACATGGCTTGGTCGTAAAAGTGTTAAAAATATTTTTGAGTCTCAATATTTTCAGTCCCCCTTTTTTTTAAAGATATCTTGTTCTACTCTCATACTGATATTGGAGAAAGTTCAAATTTATGTAGATACTATCTCTGTCACTAGGAACATAAGTTTTAAAAAAAGATTTCCCTACGTACTGAACTCTTTATGTTATTCTTAGAGGGTAAATTATCCCAGAATAAAGTATATTTTCTTCTTCCTCAAAAAAAAAAAAAAAAAAAAAAAAAAAAAAAAAAAAAAAAAATTAGTCGGAGCAGAGGAATAGCCTGTCAAAGTAAAATAAAATGTCTAATGAAAACTTGAATAAATCAAATGTACAATCTATGAAACTTTTTATTTCATTTTAACTACAGCGGTGGCCACTTAATCCATTGTCGGAAAACCCGTTTTTTTGGATATTCCATTGAAAAATTATAGGATGGAACCAAATGGTCTTTTACAGTATATTTTTATCAGATAATCTGTTGTTGTATTCCGGTTAATCCATTATTTCTGAGGAAGAAATGGGATAACAAATGTGTAGCTATTGACAGGGCTGTTTTTTCTTACTTCCTGGAATCCAGCATTTGTTCGGTCTAGGAATACTATTGAAGAAAGAATCCTGTTTATACATTTCATCATATTCTATTAATCAATTAGGTAGCAATCCCATTCATTTTTCAATTTTTGAACATGACATTTGTGGAACTTAATTGGATTACAAGGACAGGGAACTTGTGTCTATCAGTTATCATTGCAAACAGTGAATTTTTTTTTTTGTGTGTGTTAAGTTCATAGTTTCTTGCCGTTATAGAGAGGATAAGGTCGGTAACGCGGAAGAGAGAACTTTTAGCTGAGTATGATAAATTACTAAAAATGACAAAAAAAATATGCCGTATTAAAATTAGGAATCCCGGTTTCAACACTTTCTGATTTACTCAAATCTCGATCAAATAAAGAGGAGGCTGGCACAGAAAATAGAAGATGTATGCGGCAAAGTAAAAGTCAGTCTGTTAAGAAGGCTTTGCTCATGTGGTTCAAACAGGCATGTCATGAATACTCCCATAAATCGCAGCATCTTGATCCAGAAAGCGACAGGTTTAGCGAAAAAAATGGGCAAAAATTTCACTGCTACAGGTGGGGCTAGTGATTGGATAAAAAATGAATGGCCCAAAATTATTATTATTCACCATGAATTGGATTTAATTAGAATCCTTTCTCAAAAACAAAGCTACATAAAGGACTTGAAAAAAACAACTGATTTTAACATAAATTGTATAGATGTAATAAATTTGTTTATGTATATGTATAAATATGTCTACTTGTGATTAATTAAATATGTTTTAAAAAATAAGAGAATGTTCATTTAAAAATTAACCATCAATTTCTCATCTTTTGTTTAATCCGTTGAATTTTATCCTGACCCAATTGCAACGGATTAAGTGGCAGCAACTGTAATAGTATTGGAATACCTTCTTTATTAAAACCAAGAAACAAGGTATCAGGTGGTATTATTTCTCTGGACACATTTCAACATATAAAAACCTTATAATTTTTTCATTTATATAAATTAAATTTGTTTGAATCCATTAATATAAAACCTACATAAATAAAAAGAAAGAAAACAAAACAATGCCCTCCCAAAAATCACATCCAGTAGTACAAGTATAAAAAATATTTCAAAAATTACTAGAGATTTATCATATACTTTTAATAGTATATCTTTAAAATAATTGTAAGCATTGAAAATAATTCATTTTTAAATTAAAAAAAAAAAAAAAAAAAAGAAACATTTCATTGGAATTTTATTTATTTTAATCAATCAAATCATGTAGGCACAGTCCTAGGTGGTCTTTCTCGGATCTTGCTACTTGCTTGCATTTTAACACTTGTACCAGCTTTTGGTGGTGCGGCCCTGGCAATTTTTTTGCCTTCAGACAATACATCAATAGTTGCCAACGGCCCTGGGAAAAACAAGTTAGCAATTTAATATTTTAATATATTCTAGTAGAAGTGTAAATATTATGATAGCACTATAAGTACTTTAAAAAAATTATATTTATTAATTATCTGGTTATGCACTATGGTTAATAATTAAGCGCTGTTGGTGGAAGGAGTGGAAATTACTTAATAAAACATAAAATTCATGAAAACTGGTAAAGAAATATATGGTTATTAGCAGAAATTATGATAATTTCGGTGATATAAATATAAAGGGGATTAAGTTAAGGTTTCTGGGTTCAACAATGTCTAAGCAAAACAAAATTTAAGAGGTTAGCTTCACAGTAATTCATTTTGATTGTTTGACAACTTATCCACTTTAACCACATTTATTAAAGTAATTAAAACAATTCTGATGAAAACATGTAAAGAAACAGTTCAAGAAAATAATACGGAAAAAAAAACCCAGGAGAAACAGTGATTAAGACATGGAGAATTTTCACTATTTTTTAAAAGCAAATCATAATTCAAGAGGAAAAAAGTTAGATTCTGCTTGCTGAAGATAGAAAATTTATTTTCTGTTATTTCAGCCGTGACTCGACTTTGGAGTTGGGAGACTCCTGGGGCACACCCAACACCTAAAAAGTGTATACCCTTAATGGGGAGGAAACCTGATTGTTAAGCATGATTTTGGCCAAATCACCTCATTTTAAAACCAAGAAACTGCCATTCTTACCAAACTACTGGACCCCCAAGACCCTTAATGGGTTGAAGTGATAAAGGTTTATATATTTTAAAAACCTGCTTTTTATATCATATCACAGTTAGTGAAGGGCCATTCCAACTTAAAAGCGAAATCAGGTTTTTTTTTCGTTCCACTATTGGAACCAGTTCCAGTTTTCATTAAGTTCCACTTTTTTTTCCAGTCTGTTTGACTAACTTACAAGAGAAGGGCCATTCTGACTTAAAAGCAGAATGAGATTTTACGGTCTGCTCCACTTTTTGTTCCACATCAGTTTCATTTCATCCCTTGTTGTGACTTTGGGCTGTTAATCTCCTTCTATTTTATAATTAAGAATTTTATAGCTACTTATAGCAGGGATCAAGGAACATGTTGTGAAGAACTGACAATGTCTTGCTTTGCTCAATAAAACCAAATCTGACTTAATTCATATTTGATGGTTGTAATTACGTTCTTTGTGCATAAATCAAAGTCTGCAAAATCGGGGTCCTTTAATAAAATTTTAAAAACATCGTTAGAACCATTGGCATATCTTATAAGAGCAGGCGCTGTAGGAAATTTTTTGAAAGGCTCAAGTATAGTGCACAACTGAGCGAGAATTTCCTAATTACATAGGTTCTGAAAAAAAAGGAGGAATCAATTGTTGTGACAGTTCCATTTGCTTTTGAACAAATAGCGAAAAATTTATTTAATTCCATATGCCACAAAACCTAGCATTGCTCATTTCTCTGAATCCGAAAGAAGAAGCCGAGCTCTGTTGGTAGAACTAAAAATTTCAAAGAAAGCGGTTTATTTTGAAGATGCCCATGCCCTGGGGAGTGGCTGAGCGATGGGAAGGAGGGAGGAAATCAACAGCAGAAGGATCAATGGCGATAGAGCCCTGTGGGGATGGCGAAGCAGAGAAGCAGTCGGAACGACCTTGGGTGGAACGAACCGAGATGCAATCTACACCAAGGGAACTAAATGGGAGATCTTTTGGCATTTGTTTTCATTCCAGCTGGATCGAAAAACTTGGGTAATTCATGTCGTTCTAAACTGGTTCAAAGCTGAAACCAGTTCCAAGTTCCGTTCGGTTCCACCCAGAATGACTTATCACTAAAAAAAAAAAAAGATATCTTGCAAAAATAAATATATGAACCGAATAATTTGATTGAATATTTGACCAAGTACGGAAGAACTAAACAAAAATAAATCTTGCAGTTCAGAAATTGATGTAATACCTCTAAAATAAAGAATATTTAACTTACCAATCGTTTTCGTTAGCTCTAATCGCTTTATCTTATCATCATACAGCCACCTCAGATGTTTACAAAAGCTATACAGTGGCAAACCTATGACATTATAGAAGTCACCTTCTATTTTTTCAATTAGACTTCCTCCATAACCCTGAATTCCGTATGCGCCTGCTTTGTCGCTAAAGAAAAATAAAATTTAAAAAGACAGAAATTAGTTGAGTTTGATCATGTTTTTCATGTTTAAAAATATCCATGATTTAAATATGAAATAGTATCAAAATCTTAAAATAGTGGACTGATATTGGGACTTAAACGATTCCATCACATTCATTAAACTGAACTCATTTTCAGTTAAACAGGACACAATTTTTTCTAATAATTTGTCAATCACAATAATTTTATTCTACAGTTAATACGATAAAAGTTATAGAAATCATGAAAAAATAAATAGTAAATCAAAAAATAATGTCATTGAATACTATTTAAACGTGATGGAGTATAAAATTACATAGTAATTTTTGAGTTGGGATTGTATAAACTTTAAGTTCAACGATGGTATATTTTTATGTTTGTGTCATTTATGTTCATTGTCCAAATTTACTTTTACAAAAGCTATACAGTACTTACAGAGGTTCTTTGGTCCTAATGTAACCACGAATCACATCATCTGCCAAATAAGCCATTTGTACATTCGTAGCTTCATGAAACTTAATTGTTGCTTCCTTTGTCTTAATTACAACTCCTGTATATACTGTGTGCTGCCGACCACTTAACCTGCAATTAAATTAGGAAAAAATATAAAAGAAAATCTTTCAACAAGGTTAAATGATTATTACTGGAATTGTCAATATCTTAGGATACTTAAAAGACCACTAAAATATGATATTTCAGCATAACATTGTGTTAAAATTATGACTCCTCAGTATTTCTTAATAAAGAATAATATGATCTTAAAATAATACTTATTTTTACATACATAAATTAGAAATATTTTGTTATTAAATAGATATATATATATATGTTATGTCGATTGTCCTACATTATTTTTTCTTATGTATTTCCCATACTTTTTTGGAATGTCGATTAACCGAGGATTTGGTTTATTATATCGAACCCAACCGCATCTGGTAATTGAGTCCCAAGTATATTAGATATTACAAGGCTACAATGATTTCTATTGTCCATAACAAGCACAAAACAGCTGCTTAGGGAATAAATAATGCTGTAAGGCTTAAAGTAAAAAAATGTAGAAATTTTGGCCAGTAAAATTTGACTTTACAAAATCAGATGAACAAACAATGCAAACAACATACCTGCACCTGGTAATAGCTGTAATACAGCAACATAGGATTATAATATAAAGCTTAAAAAAAGTAATCTTAGATAAAAATTTAAGACAAATTAAATGTTATACTTTATTAAAACCTATTTAGACATTAGTTACTATCTTATTGAAATAAAATTGTCGGTTGGATATAAGACATACTAACTGTTCTAGAAACTTATATGCCATTTTAGCATCATCTGGTTTTCCAAAAATTTTTCCATCGAGGGAGACAACAGTATCAGCACCTATTATTATATCCGGAGGTGTTGGATCCCTACTCAATCTTTCAGATACATCGAGCACTTTCCTATAAGCGGTTTCAACAGCGTAATCCCCATGAGATTGGAATTGACGAGGGTCTAAATCTTCTTCAAATAACGATGGCATTATTTCAAAATTAAGACCCTGAAAATCATAGGCACTGTAGTAAAAATTACATAAGATTAGTCTAATACCCACAATTATATAAAAAAAATAAAATTGTCCTACATAAAAATTTAGAAGTTAAAACGATTTTATAATACCTGATGATTTCCTAAATAAAATGAAATTTTGTAAACGATCATAATTGATCACTAAATTCTACAAATTGTCTTACCATATAAATTTTTTTAGCTTGGATAGTTCAGATTAGACTATCTTTTAACCTTAAAGGTATAAAAAAAAATAAATATAATAAAATTGAGGATTTGGAATGGATTCCTTCTATCTATAAATGTTTTGATTATAAAAAATTCTCTCATTTCGATCCCCACAAGACTCTTTTAAGAGTTACTTGGTCTTTAGAAAGAAAGAAAATTAATAGCTGTCACCTACTACATGTTACATAAAAAATTATATGTAAATTCATAAACATTATTTGCATCTTAATTCATCTATATTGAATAAATCGAATAAAAACGTCTGTTCACTCAATGGTCGAATGAGCCTATAATGGGGTCCCTTGTCAATGGAGGTAAGATACATAATATGAATTTGACATTAATAAAACTTTTCATGAAAAATTCTATAAAATTTTTTTTTAATTCAATGAAGTTATATCATAAATAGTAAAAGGAGGCCTATTCAGATTACTAAATAACCATTTCTCATACATTACAGATAATATTGGACATACACCCTAACAACCTCAGATTATTTATTATGATTATTTTGAGATTAGAGAGAATAAAAAAGATTCAAAATTTATCACACTTGAGGAGATGAAATTTTTATTCAAATTAAAAAACAAATGTTCATTACTTTCTATTAGAAAGTACTTAAAACAATAAATAATATCGATAAAATTAAAATAGAAATTACCACAGTATGTAAGATTTCGCTTCTTCTGGGAGAAACGCTTGCTAAAACTATTCTCTGAAAGTCAAGAGCATGCTTTATAGGTTCCAACATTTTGAAGCTAGTGTTAATGTAGTTTCAATGATTTGGTAAGACCGGGACACTGATCAGGTGGTTCGTCATAAACAGCAAGCGAAATCGTTCAGTAAAGTTTAGTTCAAAGATTTAAGCCAAACAACACTTTTGTAATGGTTAAATTATCCGGAAAAACGAAATTGAGGTTTTGTAAATTAATTTAATATGTATGATGTATTTTAATAATATGCAAAGAAAAAAAATTAAACCGATTTGTTAATTTGTTTAGATGAAAACCTACCAAAGTCTACATCCTTTAATCCCATTAAGAACAAAACGTTAAAACTGTTAAACTAAATAAAAAATCCTTGTTTAAGCAAAATTAGTTAGTTCGTTAGTAAACAAATGTAACTTTAGTTCTACCTAATTTTTATAAAACGAATAAAGAAAAAATCAGAGTAAAACAACCAGATGTTTCATTAAGAGCTGGAATTACAGCTGGTTTAAATCATTGAAGCCTTATAACGAAGAATAACTTGAAGTATTAAAAATTAAGTTGATTGGAAGAAAGAATATATTTTCGTAGTAATTATATAAAAAAACTCTTCAATTTCTAATTACCATCTTTATTAATACTACTACGTCAGTATTATTCTAATTAATAAAGTACTAATGAGCATGACTTTCGGTATTTGGGTATCAAACAATTTTGAGTCAAAGTATAAGTTTGTTAATGAACGAATGTGCAGTTTCTGGTACTATTATTAGATGAAGGAAATAGTTCGGGAAATGGGTCTATTGGTTCCTTTTGCCATTCCAATAGGTAGCCTAAAATAATTAATTAAAATTAGCCTATTAATGGAAATGAATAGGCTCTAACCAGGATAGGTGACAAAGATCAATTTTCTGTTACTGCAACAAAAATAGAAATCCGAGCGGTCTGCTTCTTTTTTTCTCCCATTAATAAGGAGTTTCTCCAACAATTGGAGTTGTAAAGAAACCTGTAAACCATAATAAATGAATAATGTATATCGTAATTAATCGATAGCAGGTCATAATCAATAAAAAGATATTTTTAATTAGGGAGGAAACAAGAGCGGAGTGGCCAAAGATTATCATTACCAAATATAGTTAATTTTAAATTTGTTTACAATTCGATATTTAAACAACAACGAAAATAATACTGGAAATTCTTATCTACAATTAAGTACTTGTACTTTTCCATTAGATCGATTGATTGTTGCCTATTGACATGGTAACGTTTTTTTTCACCTTTTAATGTGTAATGTTTTTTTTTACCCTCAAAATGTGTAACTTTTTTTTTCACACTCAAAAATGTAACATTTTGACACGCTCTAGCTCTGTTGGTGTTGCTCGGATCGAACATTTGACGGAAGTATCCTTATCTGAAATTTCATGGAAAATATTTTTTGTAATATAAAATTTGACGCTAGGACCTACTGTTTTATAGGAGGTATATTGGTGTGAATAAAAAAAAATACGTTTTGCATACGATGAATTATTGATAATTAAAATCGTATTCGGCTATTTATCACAAATATATTACAAAAGTGACACAGCTAAGAAAAAAACGTATTTTTGATTTATCATCATGTTTAAGTTCAATACTCTTCTATGAAATGACAAAAATGTATCGAATCAACTTTAAATCACACCTGATACATCTCCCTTGCGGTTGGGATTAAAAGATAATTTAGATGCACTTCATACAAGACTGTGACAATTTTACGATATTTTAATGGAAGTTTTTGAGTTGTGTCACCTTAGAAATACATGTACGATATATGTATATACCATTTTAATTTTATTCAGCTATTGATTGATCATGAACTTCTTTGGCAACTAACTTGTGAGGGAGGTTTTGAAATAGATTACTTGTTGATCAGCATGTACTGAATAGACCTGGTGGTCTATGTAAAAACGGCAGTGATTATAATGATGAAGATTCTATTATGTTAATTTTAAATATATTATTTAAGCGATCTAGTAGAGTTAGCCTATATCAAATTACTTCCTTTCGATATAAGTTCCAAACGATGAATGAAGTATATTTTAGACACGTTGGTAATTCAGAAAGGTTTGAAGTGACGTTTAAGGTTTCTCATAAAAATGTTAGTAGACAATTTAATTTTAGTAGATTACTTAGTGAAAACGTAGGGGACTTTTTAGCTAGAATTAAAACTAATGTTGAAAAAGTTTTAAATCCTAAAGTTAAAAAAAGGAAAATTAATTTAGAAGAAGCAGAAGAGTTAATGGAAGTGAAGTTAATACAGAATGGAGAACTTGTTGAAGATACAAAACAATGTAAAAGTGTTATATTCGAAAGTAAAGAGAATCTTTCTTTAAATATAGTAGGCGAGTCCTACAAAGTGGTTGTTAATCCTCCTTGGGTTGAGTCTCTTTCACTTCCTCAAAGTTTAATGGTTGGGTCTTATTGTTATCCCAGTAAACTTGAAATTATTTTTGGTGATCCAGATAAATCAATCTTAGAATGGTACAAATGTGAAAGAAGCAGTTCTCAGTGGATTGAAATTGATAGCTCCAGTAAACTATTGTATATATCTGAAGAATATTTACACTGTAAGTTGAAATTAAGGTGTATACCTAGTGATGGAAAACTATATGGACCTGAAGTTGAAGTTGTCACAAATGCTGTTATTAAAGAAGGTCCTACTAATTGTCCCTTTGTTGCGAGACAAGCTTTTACTAAGGAGCCTTTGTCAGATGGAAGGTTGTATAAAGCTATAACAATGGATTATATTCAGTTATTTTATTAATAAATTTTGTTAAATAGTTTTAGGGTTGTTTCTTACAATATTTTGGCAGAAGTTTATGCAGAAACAGTTACAGCCAAACAAGAACTGTTTCCTTATTGTCCTCCTTACGCTCTTAATATTGATTACCGAAAACAGTTGTACCTAAGAGAGATATTAGGTACGTATGTAATAAAACAAGTCCTATACATGGGCCCATTTTAAATGGAAATTAGATTTCATAGAAAGACAACTGTCACTATAATCAAAGTCTGTAATTTCAGGTTATAATGCAGATATACTGTGTCTACAAGAAGTGGATGCCCGAATTTTTAAGAACGACCTTTGTCCAGTTCTGGAAGGAATAGGTTTTCAAGGAGTCCTCACTAGAAAAAGTGGTACTGTGGCTGAAGGAATAGCAACATTTTTTGCCAAAAGAAAGTTCAGGTGATTGAAAATCAAAGTTTTGTTTTGGTAATAACCTTTTATATCACTTGTCTTTGATTTATTTCAGTTGCTAAATTAATCAACGGGAATCATATGTTAGTTTTAAAGCTGATTCACTTTAGTTAGGTCTGATATGCTGGTCAAGAAATACTTGTTATTGCTCTGCCCAGTTCTGAGTGTTCACATCTGGTGGGCAAGGAAGGACTGAGCATTAGCTGAAACCTTCATGAACACTTCTTTATATGATATTTTTTATACATGTTCAAAATTTTTTTAAAATATTAAGATTTGATCAACTACTTAGGTGCATTTTTATAGTTTACTGGCTTTGATTTTTTTTTTTTTTCCATGACGTGTTGCTTCCTTTTTGGTGCTTGGAACCACTAAAATAGAAAAAAAATTCAGAGAAATATATCATAATTATCATATATTATAGTTTACTTTTATTATTGTGAAATATATATGTGTATTCTGTCTATGTCTGACAGGTTAGCTGAAGTAAAAGAACTGTCATTTAGTGATGCAGTGGATAAAGATCCTATTTTTAGTAATATTTGGAATGCTATAAAGAATAATGAGGCAGTTGTAAATAATTTGAAGGAAAGGTCTACGGTTTTCCATGTACGTATTTTATTATTCATTTTCATCATATTATTCATCAGACCCTATAAATATGAATTCAGCACCTATAAAGTGTATATTGGGGGAAAAAATTGTTAGTTACGTATGTCAATATTATTTTATGTTCAAGTATTAAACCTCTTGTCCTACAGTATCTTTTAACACTATTCCATTAATCCTGGTTGAACAGATCTGCTAATGAGGACTCCACTTGGACAAACGTCGTACTTGGAATCCACATACAGGACTAAAACGAAAAAAAAACTGCCCATTGTTACATACTACTTTAACATTTACTAGACGCACGTTTAAAGCTCCCAAATATTTACAAAAGTCTTATTTACATCACTGTGATTAGACCTATTTGGATGTACGGAGTTGAGCTTTGGAGTTCCACTAAACCATCCAATTCCTCTAGTATCCAATCCTTACAATCCACAATCCTTTGATAAATGCTCCTAACTTTGTCACCAATAAACTTATTCATAAAGATTTTAAGAATAAACCCCTGCACAAATTCATTATTTATTGTCATGGTTTACTTGTATGTATCAATTTATCAACCTAAAAAATACATTTTAAATTAAATAATTATAGTTTTAAAGAACTTGGAAAACGCTTATATAGCAAACAACCAAAGGACTAAGTGGCGAATTTTCTGCAGTCCAACCTTTTAATTTTTTGAGTTCAAGATTCAAGACTAATTTCTCTGTACTATTCATGATTTGTTTGCAGTTTTAACCCTGCAGTGGGCGCGTGGCGTCTGTAAGACTCACAGTGCCATATTTTCTCTAATAAAATATAGACGGAGTGTCGGATGGCCTTGGGACTTCTGGTACCTTTCGACAAACCCTTCCCCTCTCCCCTAACCTGATCTCGGATTTCTACCCCTCTTTTTTTCACAACACAGACAGTGGTAATTGTGCTTCAACAGAGAATGGAGTCTCGTGGATGCCATGCGCCCACTCCCATTTACCTTAACCACTGACAAGAAATTGTTATTTTCTTTTTATGTTTTGGAATTTCCTGCTTATCCATTTATAGATTGGTCATAAAAATAAAAAAAATTAGTTTTCATTTGGTGATAATTAAATATGTTCCCTTCTATTGTACCTAAATAATTATTTTTTCTGAGAAGTCACGTGATGAACGTTTGATCATCGATTATTACGATGAAGCTTGGCTCCAATACGAGATCTCTTTCAACAGTTTATCACTAACTCTCAAAAGTGTTACACTATTGGAGAGTATGCTATGATTGATGAAAAATTGTAATCATTTAGAGGGCGATGTTCCTTTCGGCAATTCATTCTATCAAAACCGGCCAAATATGGGATAAACATATTTGCAATATGCGGTGCCAGAAATTTTTATACCCAAAACATGGAAGTGTATGTTAGTACCCAACCACCAGGACCTTATGATGCAAGGTCAAAGACTTTCGCCCAAAGACGTTGTCATTCGACTTAGCCGACCAATCCACGGAACTTGCAGAAATATTACGGTTGATAACTGGTTCACAAGCTATCCTCTTACAAATGAACTTCTAGAAAATATTCTGACAATGGTTGGGAGGGACTATATGAGTAAAAAAAATGAAATACCCCGTCTTTCGTTAAAACATAAAATTGATCTTAACATTCAAACTTATTTATTAAATATTATTATTGAATGTGAAAAATGTATAAACTTTTTGTACATACATAGACTTTGAATTATCATATATTCCAGGCACATCCTCCTCCAATATTAAATCAATGTATGAATTAGCTATTAATTAAAAAAATATTAGAAAACCTTCAGAGCAAATAAACAACAACAGGGGAGAAAATTTGTAATGGGAAAACAATAAAAAAATTACTTAAAAAGTCAAGATTACAATAAAAATACCCGTAATGTCTGGCAGACGCCATGCGCCCTCTCAGATCACGGCCCACTGCAGAGTTAACACAATTTATCCAAAATCAACCAACAATTTTTTTTTTACATATCTTAGGCCCGCCGCAAGTTGACTCACAGTGAGTTTCTGTGAAAACCAGAAATGATAGGAACCCCGCATGTTGGGCCGCAGTGCCACCGCAGGCGTATTCTCTGTCCGTGGCTCCGCGGATCACAGTTGGCATGCCGCATTTTTTCACTGAGTGTCACCGTGACTTTATCAATCATTTTTTATCAATTAATTGATAGAAAAATTAATTGAGTCGATGCGAAATCATCGTTGTATGATACAGGCCATGCAGATTATATGAAAAATAATTTGAAGGCTGAGAAATGGTAGGAAGTGGCCAAGGAATGCGATATGAGAAGTGCTAAGTTTATTACTTTATTATTTATTACTTAGTATTGGTAGGAAGTTAGGTACAAAATACAAAAAATCTAAAACGACTGAAATAGGCCGCTAGGTACAAAATACATAAAATTTATAACAACTAAAATATATAACTATCTACTTCATTTAGTAAATATTTAATTCCTTTAGTAATACCACCTTATTTACTTTTTAAATAAAAGTGTCAGTATTTTCCCTTAGCAATATTTTCCCCTCCCATGGAACAGACCCCACAGTGTTAAATAGGTGGTGAAATTTTATCGAATTGAGAAAGCTTTTTGTCCACTTCGGGTATTTTTGTAATCCAATGGGCATAATTGATCTTGTGGCATAGCTTCTTCAGTGCAATATTCACTTAGAACTATTGAATAATTCCTTAAATAATTGTGCAATACACAAGCTGCCTTCTCAAACTTAATTTCAAATGGTGCACTGAAAATTCGAAAACGTGAAGCAAGTATCCCGAAAGTGCATTTAACTGTTTGTCGCGCTCGGGATAATCGGTAATTAAAAACTTTATTTTCATTATTATCAGCACTTCGTTTTGGAAATATTCTCATCAAATTTTCAGATATGGGGAATGCCTCATCTCCTACAAAGACAAATGGCATTAGCTCCTCTATTGGAGCTAATATAGTAGGTGTTGGAATATGTAAAAAATGATTAAAAAAAAATTTCCATACTGTACTTGTGTATTTCACTACACCATGTTCTACCAGGAATGCTAGCCATTTTGAAACTGCGTTTCAACTTGCGGTGGACTCACCATCAGTTTCTTTCACACCGCAGAAACTCAATGTGAATCACAGTGCTTCACGTCACGAGGCTATTTTTTTCTTAAAAATCCTATCTTGCACAAAATTTAATGATCTATTACTTTTAGTATATAACATTTTTTTTTTTTTATTGAATTAGCCATTCTGCGTTATAGACTCAGAAATAACCAAAACTTATTTTTTTAAGTTGGCAAAATTCTTTGATTTTTGACAATCGATTGTGGCTAAACGCCTAAATCAAATTCAGCTTAAGGGGGATGTTTTTAGACGCATAATTTAATTAACTTTAATTTTGTAAATAAAACATTTTTCAATTGAAAGCCTTTTTATATATGTTTTTTCCAAAATCTGAAAAAAGTTCATAAGGTGTTTTTTGCTCACTCCCCTCCGAAACAATATCCCCTTATCAAAATTAGTTTCTTTTTTGATATTTTATTATCAGAACCCATCTGGACTAAATAAAAACGTATAACCCACTATTTCACCTTTTACAAGGCAGACCCCCATTTTAGGGGTAATTTAACCAGACTAAGAAAGAACATTAGAACAAAGATGTGCAACTATTATATTGTCATTAGTCCTTCAAATTTGTACAAATTTTCAAGTTAATCAGATTGCTGGAAATTGGTGAAAATTACAATGAAAGATTTCGTTACATACAGGTGAAGTTAATAAAATCGTATTAAAAAGAATAAATAGAAAATATTCTACTGTTATGTTTAAAATTCTTTTTTTAAATTTATTCTGTATTACAATAACATTTCAGGCTTTGATATTAGAGAACGGAGATAGGACTTTTATTGTTGGAAACACTCATTTGTTCTTTTTTCCATCCGCTGATCACATAAGGCTTCTTCAAGGAGGAATGGCTAGTCTGTTCTTGGAGAGTATAGCAAAGAATTTACAAAATTTGGTGAGTGTTAAAGTACTACTATAATTTATTTTAGATTATATAAATTAATTAATTATTTCATTATTATATGTCCAGTCTACCTTAAATTTCACAATTATCTCAACACGAGGTAACCAAAATATTTGTAATGTCTGTTGAGAAATACAAATAAAGTATACATTATACTTTACAAGGGGAAGTTTGGAGTTGTAACTAACAGATTTGAATGCCGATTGTTATTTGGGTAGTGGGGACCTATAATGGTGCAAAACTAGAGTTAAAAAAAAAAAAAAAATATGAAAATCACGTTTTATTTTTTTTCTCAGTTCTCAGTCAAGATAGAGAAATGTTTAATGGCAGTTATGTATGCTATTCGATATAAAAATACTTCTGTTATGTTCAAGACACCACCCGGCTTTAGGGTGCTCAAAAACTCTAAAAAAATGACAAAATCCCAAGTAAATCTGCTGTAAATCAGTGGAAATGTTTTTTCGTGAACAACTGACCTCAAATCTGGATTTAACTACCCATAAAACCCTTATATGTGAAATTTTATCAAAATCAAAAAATATTGATTTTTTGCCCCTTTCGAGGAGGTTAAAATTTTGAAGTTGAGATTTCATCAACAATTTCTAATGGCCATAACAACTGTTGCGTTCAACTGATCACATACTTCTGTTTTTTATCCATGCAAATAACATTTGGATTACTCCAGATTTTAGTGGACAAAAACTGATGTGAATGAAAAAATCCAAGGTCAGCTATAACTTAAGATATTTCAATAAGGGGAAATCCTGAGAACTCCGGATTTGGGCTAAACTATGCGTAGCTTCTCGATGACCTTAAAATTTGGTTTTAATCAGTGGCGAAATGTTTGAGATAGCGCAAATTATTTACATTTTTTTCAGAAATTTACAGCCTCGTGCCTTCTAAAATCAGACAAAATTTAGTTTCTACATGTTTTTTTGAGATGTGGAATATGAAAATAATATCAGTTTTTAGTTTAAAAATTTTCCTCTGAGAGCTGAGAAAAAAAATAAAACGTGATTTTCATATTTTATTTTTGTTCTCGACTCTTAATGCTTATTGGCGGCTAAACTCTAGTTTTGCACTATTATAGGTTCCAACTACCCACACACAAATCGGTATTCAAATCTGTGCGTTACAACTCCAAACATCCCCTTGTTATTTATCAGTTGAAAGAGCAAAATAAAGAGATAGGTAGAGCGTAATAAGCACTTCTGGAGAACTTGATTGAGGACATCAATTGTAAATGATGTCGTTATTGAGCCTTTGGTTTTGCTTAGTATTATTATTAGAATTTTATTTTATAATGTTATAATAATTATTTTTAGGGAAAGGACACGTGCATATTATTCTGTGGTGATATGAACAGCACTCCTGATTGTGGACTTTATTCTCTAATGACAAAGAAAATAGCCCCTGCCACTTTACCGGATTGGAAGTCTGGTTAGTTAAATTACTATTTAAAAAAAAAGAAGTTAGGATGAAGTTTATTGTGTGAAGAATGTTCAATAAATATATTTTGAATAAAATAAGTTACATAAATATAATCGTTAGATTTTAATATTTAAGTTTTCGTACCTAATATTTTTTATTAACATGGAACATGTTTAACCTGTGACATAGTTGGTCAAAAGCGATATATTTTGGAAACGAGAGGGCTTTATCCGTAGTTTGATAGTTTGAAATTAGGAGAATAGTAACAGTTAACAGCTCAACTCTCGTTGTAATAAATAACAGTAGCTCACTAATGAGTGAGCTCCTTTTGACTATGTTTCTCTTAGTACGAAACAAAAAATTTTAACCTGGATTTGACCGATCTTGGTCGATCCCTTTCGTTTTGTATTAAAAATTACTCTCCTTTGGAAATAAACAAAACAATCATAGAGGTAAGCAAGCAAAAATCAATAACATAAGGGCATAGATGGTCAGCAGGAATAAGATTTAATTTGAAAATTTATTTCGGAAACAGAATCACAGGTAAGCGAAAAAAAGAAAGAAAACATATTGTCTGGGAGATTGCCAATTCTGCTATGTGCATTTTAGCACCTTACATTACCTTTTAACAGGCGTTGTATCCTGGAAGATACTCATATTTAAAGCATTCTGCTCAATAATAATTGAGGAGACGTAATCTCCTATGCATTATCGTCTAATATCCTTTATTCAACCTCGAATTTCAGGATACTTGAGTGGGGGTTTAGCGTGGCTATAGCCTTTCAAAGGGTATAAAAATAAAAAAAAGTATGTATTCGAAAATCCCCGGCTTGCCCGTTAAAGGGCAAATACAAAATGTGCTTTGATGCACATGCGTTATTATTTTTTGGGCTAAAATCACAAAAGTGTTTTGTAAAAACCTGATCCATGCTGAATAAGCATATCTAAGTTTTTACATTACAAGCAGAATTTCATTTTGAAACAAAATCTGCTTAAAAAAAAAAAAAAACCGTAATCAAAAAATGTACACAACTATCATTGACGATAAAGGGGACGACCTCTAAAACATGTTCCATGTTATTCTTTAGTCGACAAGAAACTGATTGAAGAGACAAGACATTGCTCGTTGTTTCCGACTACTCCAACATTTACTAGACAAGCGTTCATAGGTCGCAATAAGTTGCATAAGACTTATTTACATGGCAGTGATTAGACCCGCTCAGACATATGGAGTTGAACTTTGGGGCTCCACTAAACTTTTGAATTCTTCTTGTACCCAATCCATACTATCCAAAATCCTTTAGTGTTTTTCTGACCTAAAAATCTTTTTAACTCAAAAAGTATTATAATATCAGCTTTCAGAGTCTTAAGACTTGTTGAAATTATAACTTTAAGGTTTGAAATCATCAGATTTTAATGTGCAAAATTTTTAAGTCTCAAAAAATAATATATACTACATGTGATTTATTTATTAATTTTCTTGGCAGATAAAACTGAAGTTGTTGAAGGATTCGATATTGTTCAACCATTCGATATGAAAAGTGCATATGGTGAGCCAAAATTCACGAATTATACAGTTGGTTTTTCTGGCTGCCTGGATTATATTTACTATCAGTCTGATAAGTTGAAACTGCTCCAGGTACATCATTTTATTTATTTCTTAAGTTTTTTAGATTGTAAATTTTAATTACAATATATCTATATATTTTTTACAGACTGTTCCTTTACCTACTGAAGAAGAAGTAAAGGTTCACACTGCACTTCCAAGTCCTTTATTCCCTTCAGACCATGTTGCTCTCATTGCGGATTTCGAGTGGATGAAAAATGAATAATTAGTACAATCTAAAAGATTTTGTTAAAGATTTGCATTTATGTTATCTGTTGTGATGTTTGGATAGCGTTTTGCTGTGGTTGTCAATCATGTGAATGCTATCCAGTAGTTAAACCAATACGTGTACTGTTCATTTCTTGGAGTGTAAGAACTTAGACGGTTTTTATAAATAAATGAATTACTTATGCTTGACAGTTTATAAAATACTTATTAAAAATGACATTAAAAGCAAAATAAGGTACTGTTAAAACTGTATAAATTGAAAAACTCGGTAAGTCCGAGAGAATCCTATTTCCCAATTATGTTCAAATGATTTATTGTGTTCACACCAACAATCATTAACCCAAAGTAAAATTTCTATCTACACAACTCTCAAGACTCTATGAATCAAATCTCCTAAGGCGGAAGGTTCTATTAGCTAAAGTTTGCTAGAACCATTAACATGTACAAACAAAGTCTATCTCGACCCTGTCCACCTTTATCCTCAGTACTGTTTCATTTTGGATTATTTTGTTTTATTATCCATGGCTACCATGAGTAGAAGCTGTTGTCTTTGCAACTTCACACAAAATTCAGTGTGTGATAAATCGTCACACCCTTACATATATGCAGAAGAAAGTCACAGACTATTTTTAATTATGTAATTTATTCATTTATTTTTATTTTGCATTAGTGTCTCTGTTTCCATTAATTTTCTTTGAATACATTATATAAATCATTGTCGTTTAAAATTAATTATATATATATGTATATATATATAATTAGTTTAAATATATATATTAAAGTAAAAACATGGTAACTCTAAAAAAAATGTTTTTTTGTGAACTTGAAAAATTCATAACTCGAAGTAAATTTGTTCTCCCTTCAACTTTTGAGTTTTGACTGTACAGCCCCAATTAGTTCTAATTTTTCAATTTATATAAAATTTAAGAGCAGAGGAGAATAAAGGGTTGAAGAAAAGTCTAGGGGGGCGCTAGACCATTTGAAAAAAAAAATTCTCAGTTAAATTTTCACTACACGATTCATTAAAGGTTATTTTATGCTGTAAATATTTTTAATCAACCATGACTAACAAAATTAACACAATTCACTTGAACGAAGAGTTTGCATTTAATAAAAAATATTTATTCGTGTGAATTTGAAATTGAGACTGACAGCTTGTAAAGAATTGTATTACAAGTTTGTCTCGAATCTTATGTTAGCCATTCAATATGGCAAGAATGCATATCTCAGGAAGCTGTTAGATATATTTGCCTTTTTCAAGCACCTACTTGTGTGAAAAAGCATTTTCAACACTTGTGGCAATTAAAACAAAGTATAGGAATAAACTTGATGTTGCTAGTGACGCATTGTACATTATATTGTAATGCATTGTAAATGCAACCAAGAACAGGCATATTATTTAAGAAAATGCAAGCTCATCCATCTCACTTATTTTTCTCTTACCATTTCTTCTTTAACTTAATTTAAATTTCTAATGTTGTATCTTGTAACAGTAAAAATAAATGTTTTGTTTTCAATGTAATTTTTTTTTTTTTTTCATATGTCCATACTATTTACACGATCTTAGTTTAGTAGAATGTGCTATGTGGAATTATGGGAAATTCGTCTTATAAATTAGTTGATACAACAGTTAAAATGAATGGGTGTATTTGGGTTTTCATATTGATGAATTCCCAAAAAGGTAACCAATGTTGGAACAGCTAGTAAACATTTGAGATGTAGATGGGTAACTGTGAACTGATCATGTTAATTTAGGTTTTTGACGATGTTTGGTGGAAAGAGGTGTATGGCCAGCGACTGCTATTTTTAACATTGATCCTTCGGGTTTTCTAAGGATTTTTATTTATTTTTCAGCTTGTATTAAAATCAAATTAAATTTTTGTATAAAAAATGTGATACTAAGGTTTAAAATCTGTATTTAATGATCATAGCCTGTTATAAAAATGATCTATTTTATGATAATACAGGCATAGAACACATGAAATCTAGTCATTCTTAATTTTTCTTAAGATGTGCCTGTTGTCTTTATAACCAAGAGGAGAAAAAGCAAATAACTAAACCATTAAATTAAAAATCGTAGTGATAAATTTTAAATTTAATTTTAGTCAGATCATTCGTTATTCAGGTGATGTAACTTGAAATGATATTTTAAAGTGGTACACTGCTGAAATTTAATAATTATTTCATATTTTTTAATTTCTTTGTAGAGGGGAGGGTTCTTCTAAGAATCAGATGAATTTCTAAAAAAATAAAGTGATGTTTGTTAAATGTAGTTTATTTTATTATTCTTTAATGATTTAAATAAAAACAATTATTTAAAGTTTGTTAATTTATTAATAATAATCAATATGGATACTGATCACACCACCTGCATGTTTTATTATTGGTTTCGAAACAATAATTCTCTAATTCAAGTACTTGAACCTAAGGCCATTCATGGGTTAACTCTCTTCTTAAAGTTTTAAAGTAATGATAAAACAAAATGTTTTATCATCATAAAATAATTAAATAACAAATTTGTTGGTTACCATCTCTATTAGCTAAATATTAACAGAATGTGAAAGATCAACAACTTGTCAACATTTAATGCTGACACAGTTGACTTTTAAGATAACACTCATCTGTATTATAATTCATGGTACAACCCTTGAGAAATAGGGTCATTTTATTTTGAAAAGCTACTCTCCGAAGACGTGATTATTACAAGCAGATTATATTTTTATTTCCACTTACAAGGGGAGGACACACTCAGTCTCTCACGGATCTTGTTGGCAATTTTTTTGGAGGTTCCTGGTCAAAAAATATTAGACACATATTTTGCCGTTCCGACCAATGGGCCCTAGAAGCCGAGAAAAAAAAATAAAATAGCATTAAAGTAATTTATTTTTTATCTCGAGTTTAAAAAATGATATCGACATGATTATTGCACCAAGATTTTCAGTTTTGATTGCGAATTAAAGGAAAAATACAGTCGCTCCATAGATTTTGGTTTAGGTTAATTAAATTCTAAAAAAATGATTAGTTTTTCAAGCAAACTACCTCTATAGATTTTTTCACACAAAAATTGAGGTCAGATTCTAATTCAGCACCCTCAAAAACATTAAAAAACGGTTATTCAACAAAATCAAAAAATATCATTTTTTTCACCCTCTTCCAGGAAAATGAAATTTTAAAACCGATTATTGGTTACATACCTTCTTTAAATCGTCATTACTTTGTCATGCAATTCACTGGTTGGTATCGCTGGAAAGAGGAGGGTCTCAGCTTTCTTTTGATGTATATAAATGTAAAATTCGATGAACAAAAACCTATTAAAAAAATTGGAAAATCCGAAAAACATTTTGATTTTTAACTTGAGTTATATAATTTTTTCACAAGAACCGATATCGGATTCGAATTCAGCATTTAAGAGCACCCTTAAATACGAAATTTCATCCAAATAGAAAAATAAAAGTTTGTAAGCTTCAAAGTTTGCCTGACCAAATGGTAGGCAACTTTTGTTTAAATTGATAAAAACGTGAATTAGGCTCAGACGGTTTTACGTATCAACTTTATTTTTTTACACAAAATATAGGGTGGTAATACGCTTGAAATGTATTTTGTTTCATCATCCTATCTGGTTTCAAACTCAAGTTAAAAATCAAAATGTTGTTCGGATTTTCCAATTTTTTTAATAGGTTTTTGTCTCCGAATTTTACATTTATATACATCAAAAGAAAGCTGAGACCCTCCTCTTTCCAGCGATACCAACCAGTGAATTGCATGACAAAGTAATGACGATTTAAAGGTATGTAACCAATAATCGGTTTTAAAATTTCATTTTCCTGGAAGAGGGTGAAAAAAAATGATATTTTTTGATTTTGTTGAATAACCGTTTTTTAATGTTTTTGAGGGTGCTGAATTAGAATCTGACCTCAATTTTTGTGTGAAAAAATCTATAGAGGTAGTTTGCTTGAAAAACTAATCATTTTTTTAGAATTTAATTAACCTAAACCAAAATCTATGGAGCGACTGTATTTTTCCTTTAATTCGCAATCAAAACTGAAAATCTTGGTGCAAGAATCATGTCGATATCATTTTTTAAACTCGAGATAAAAAATAAATTACTTTAATGCTATTTTATTTTTTTTTCTCGACTTCTAGGGCCCATTGGTCGGAACGGCAAAATACGTGTCTAATATTTTTTGACCAGGAACCTCCAAAAAAATTGCCAACAAGATCCGTGAGAGACTTGAGTGTGTCCTCCCCTTGTTAGTTAAACTTTAAAATATTGCAAACAATATTAAAAGTTACAGCAATGAGTTAGTTTAAAACTTAAAAGACTGAAATAATAGTTAAAATTAATTATACGATACCTGAAAGGCATAAGGCAAGCAAAAGAACACTAGATTCTGCATCTAACTTGTGGACATCTTGTCTCAGGTTAGAAGTTATTAAAAATGGAAAATTATGTGATTATAAAAAATTGGAACGATTATAACAAAGCAACTAAAACCAAAGCATTAATAATTGAAGTTGGCATTTCAAGAATAAAAATTTACCTTTATTTTTTTTCAGGTTTCAATTACATAATAAA
The DNA here is from genome assembly GCA_003667255.2 of Euschistus heros. Classification (NCBI taxonomy): domain Eukaryota; kingdom Metazoa; phylum Arthropoda; class Insecta; order Hemiptera; family Pentatomidae; genus Euschistus; species Euschistus heros. The sequence continues at coordinate 1,104,473 of RCWM02000106.1, read as the reverse complement.
TGACTATTTCTTGGTAGTATCTATTACTAAATGAGCTAGAGGAAAAATTGTATTTGATCCTGTCAAACATAAAATGATAATATTCTGTTATAAACAGAAAATATGTTTTGGATTTAGTAAAGCATAAAATGTTTATATTTTAATCTCTTCTGTAGCTCAGTACCAAATAATCCATATTTAGCTAGACTCTATTTTGGATAGTCAACATTCTTTTAAAGTTCTCAAGTCTTATGATTTCTGAAAAGTGGAGACATTCGGTAACAGATAATTGAGAAACTAAAGATTTTGTGTTGGAGGAATTGCCTAATTACTTGTAATTTTTCCAAGCATTGTTTTCTTATTATTTAAATCATCAAGTTTGGAGGGTAAATTTCAGTTAAGAAAGGGAAAATTTAAATAACTATTGACAAGTATGATAAAAATAAGACAAACAAGTAGGATATTTAAAACATCACAAATGACCTCCCAGCACACAACAGGAATGAAAACTAATTTAATTTCGAGCAATTTTTATAATCATAAGGATGTAGTTTATATGTCACAATAGTGATTTATTTTTAAAGAATCCCAGGTGAACTTTTAAAACTAAAAAGATTTTACATATTTGTAAAAATGAATTTTATTGTCTAAGTCAAACAAAAGTACTCTACTAACCCAGGCCATCTTACTATTGACTTTGCTTAGCTGTTAAATAATAATACACAAATGCAGTCATAGTATAAAGCTGAGATAAAATTGATAAGTTGGCAAGAAACATAAAGAATATTCGAGTTATCACAATTAAATATGTGATTATTGAAGGAGTGATCACTAACAAAATCATGACACAGACAAATATGCATTGTGTGATTTAGGTGTTATAATTAAATCTAAGCCAAAACTCAATAAAATTAAATATGTTAAAGCTGACATAAGAAAACATAACTGCATGTTTGCAAACATTTGAAGCATCTGTGTGATTCAATCATCAAAGAAATTTATGTCCAAGGAAACTAATAGATAAGCAATTTATTTTAACTAGTAAGCAAGTTAAGAGAGAGAAATGAATGCCTTGATTCTAAAGTTTTAATTCTGTACTGTAATATAAGTTTAAACCGTCTTTACTAATACATAAACAAGAAAAATCAAATTACTAATATCTCAAGTTATTTCACCCAAAAGCTTATGACGTGAATGATAGACTAAATCAATAGTATCATTTAAACGAAATAGAGTTGTCAGTAGAAAATAAAAATAACATTTAAAAAATTTAACAAGAGATACCAAATATCAACACAAAAACTAGTATCAGTCATTAATAGGAAAGAAAACATTCTGTTAATAACTTACAAGTGTTTTATTATTCAAATTAAGTATTAAAAACAGGATATATACTTGAATATAATAATGAACAGGCAGTAGAAAACAAGGGATTAAAGAAACAGTTATAGCCTTGGAACTTATCTAATGTCAACATTTAACAACTATAACCTTCCCCTCCGACACGTATATTTCTATGTATAAGATGAATATAAGAAAAATGATTTATTGCACCCAAATCGCTTCTCTGTTTTTTAGTTAAATAAGTACTGAATTGTAAAAGATGTGTCTATCAATAATCTTTATACTTCCCTCCAAGAAGTGGAAGGGATAAACAGGAAGGCTGTGGCTGGTCAGCCATTTTCAATCTAAGCGCTCAGTCGTGCTTGTGACGCCGGTGGTGGTGTATCAGTGTCGGTAGTATGATTGTGTTTGGTTTCGTACGAGATATGTGCCTGATATAAAATAAAGTGCAATGTTCTGGCTGCTTCTCCTTATAGGCCCTGCTGCTGGCTTCCAGGGCAAGGGAACCATCCGTGTTTCAGAGCGCGACAGCTTACCTCACCACAACAAATGCGAGCCTATCACTGTACCATTTTGTCAACACATGCCTTATAATGACACTATCATGCCAAATATCCTTAACCATGCCAAACAGGAGGACGCAGCTCTAGAAGTGCACCAGTTTTATCCCCTAGTGAAAATCAAGTGCAATTCCAACCTCCAGTTCTTCTTGTGCTCCGTATATGTCCCAGTGTGTACAATATTGGATCGTCCAATACCACCGTGCCGATCACTCTGTCTGTCAGCGAGACAAGGTTGTGAAGAGATAATGAACAAATTCGGTTTTTCGTGGCCGGAAAATCTAGATTGCGAAAAATTTCCAGAGCCTCCTGATATTTGCGTTGGAGAAAACAATACATCTAATAATGGGAGTACTCAAAAAAATAAGTTTGTTCAAACTCCACCCCCGAAAGAAGATATACCTGATGGAGCTGTTGATTATGGGTTTGTTTGCCCGGCGCAGTTCAAGGTACCCAAAGGTATGGACTATCAGCTCAAAGTGGGTGATAAAATAGAGAAAGACTGTGGTGCACCTTGTGATGGAATGTTTTTTTCTGAAACCCAGCGAAAATTCGCTCGGATTTGGGTAGGTGTTTGGGCGATCCTTTGCGCTGCTTCTTGCCTCTTCACTGTTCTCACCTTCATGATAGACACAGACAGGTTTCGATACCCCGAGAGACCTATAATTTTCCTTTCACTCTGTTATCTTATGGTCGCGTCTGCATACATTATTGGCTTCAGTTCTGGAGACAGTATCGCTTGTAGGAAACCGTTCACCTCACCCGTGGATATTCCTAGGTTGCCAATGGTCCCTACGATAACACAAGGTACCAAACATGAGCCTTGCACAATACTTTTTATGGTTCTCTATTTCTTTGGTATGGCATCCTCGATTTGGTGGGTGATATTGACATTGACATGGTTCCTTGCCGCTGGATTGAAATGGGGTCATGAAGCCATCGAAGCGAATTCGCAATATTTCCATTTAGCAGCTTGGGCTGTACCAGCTATCAAAACCATCACCATCCTCGCTATGGGCAAAGTTGAAGGTAATTATTTTATATTTAGTTATTTAATTTCTGTTTTATTGGTAGAAACTTATAAACACTCACTAAAAAGTAATACTCAACGTAGTATTTACACATTTAAGGTAACGCTGTATATATTTTACAAGTTCCCCAGTTATGGATTAATCTTTTAATAATCGTATGTGTGATAATTTTATATCGAAAACATACAAGCTTCTTCTGTTTCGCGGTCTACCGCGGTTTTTAAGGCTAAATATACCCCTTTCAGTCAAGCGTTGGAAACAGAAGAATTTATTGTCCGATTTTCAATCTGTAAAATTCTTTGGGTATTTGGTAAACACAGAATTCACGCTACGAAGCGTTTTTTTCTATAAATTCAATAATTAAGAAAATAGAACGTAAAAATAGGTGTTAAATATATATTTTTAAAAATATGAGGTTATAGTCAGTTGTAGAAACGTTTTTTGAAACGAATGACATATTTCAACTAATCATAGCATGCATATTGCGATCGTAATGTGAAAAATACGAATTTTGTTTACAACCGGATGGAATTGGGGTCAACGGCTGAGACGGTCTCTTCCTTACCGAAATCACTCTCACATAGGTATTCCTCGATTTGTGAGGAGCTAAGGAAATATTGTATGATTTTGTTTTCTTGTTATTATTATTTTTTATGTGTTGTTAGATTCAGTCTATTAACAATTTCTCATTTTTTGAAGTAAGAATAAGGCAATTAAAATAAATTTTTCGAATTGACAAAAGCTGAATTAAAGTTTTAATATATATTTTGATGAATTTATCAAATTTGTTATTTGTCTATTTATAACCAAATTATAAAAATTAAATTTTGTTTATGCAATCCTTATTTTATTGCGGTATCTATACCAAACACTGGCCCTTTTCAATGACTAATTATTAGGGACAAACAGGCCTAGTTACAGTAATTTGTAAACTTTTATTTTCACTTGAAGCGTTTGACGGTCCAACAGATTGAATGCCAACCATGATAATTACAATTTCAACAAAAAAAAAACTATTACTGTAATGTGTTGTACTCTAATTTGTAGATCAATCAAAAATTCGAAAAATCATGAACTGATAATAGCTGCGTAGCTGTTATAGTTGTGATAAATATGTCTTTTTATAAAGTCAACAAAGGAGTCATTGTCTATTTATTTTCAAATAGAGAAAAAGATTCGTTTACTTACTGCAGGAAATTACACTGACCCTTCTCACCTGCAAAGTATTAGGGACAAATAACATAAAATAGTCTAAATTAATTTCATATAGTTATCTAACCGATAGGTATTTAGGTAACTATAATATGTTACCTATGTATCAATATGTATAACCTATAAGTAACTATAATATGCTACCTATGTATCAATATGTATAACCTATATAGACTAAAGTAACTATAGATATAAATATAATAATTTAGTTGGCATGTCGGTATATGAAATCAAGCCCATAGTATAGAAACCAGGTAAAAGATATTCGGGAAAACCCAGTAACAATTGAAAATATTACCTGTTCAGACCAAATTGTATTTTTGTTCAATTTCTATCGTTGTAAAGATGGAGCATAACGAAGAAGAACAATTTATTGGACGTAGAAATTTACATAGAAATAGATCTAAATCCAAAAAAATTTTTCACCTATCTGCTAGACGAAGAAGAACTGCACTAAAAAGAAGAGATAATGATAATGATATAAAGTAAGTACCCACATAATATTCATTATAATGTAATCTGAATGTATAGTGTTGTCGGTTCGCTGAGTTGTGAAAATTCGACTTTGTATGAATACTTTTATACTAATTGTCCGTAAACATCGTAAATATAATCAAAAAAAAACGAAAAATAAATAAAATGAACATCATTAAAATGGCTAACCTCTTGGAAATGTTTTAGAATTATCGTACTATAAAGAGTTGGGCAAAATTAATCTAAAAAATCGACTGAAATATTTAAATTCCAAGAAGTTAGTTGTCAAATATTTAATTGTTTATTTATTTTATTCCCCCAATTCTGCTATATAGTAATTTCATTGTTCCCAAGGCTCGTGTATATGAACGGTTTCTTTTCATTCGGTACATCAACAATCCTGATTCTTTGTTGTTGTTTTTTTCAATTGAAAACGGAGAAAATGATTATATTCAAATGAAAAGAGGATGATATTCCTTGGAAATAGACTGGTCAGGCTTCAAGTACTTTTGCAATAATGTGTTCTACACTACTTTTATAAATCAAAAATATGAAAAAAGCGTTTGATAAATGCAAGAAATGAGAGGACAGTCTATTTATTTCCAAATAAATAAAAATAATTTCTTTAGCTACTGCTGGAAATCACATGCTATCTAGCCTTTTTCACCGGCTAAGTATTTGATACAAACAGTCCAAATAAAATTCATTTAGTTTCTGCGAGAAAACAAAAAAAAAAAAAAAAAAAAAAAAAAAAAAAGCAAGCAAACGCGATTAGTAAGCCAACTAACAAAGAAAAGGAAACAATCGCTCTAAATATGATCCTAAAACGATGTTCTACAATTCATGGTAATTGACAATTCCATGGAACTTCCAACTGATCTAATGCTGCAGATAACTCAATCTGCCTTTTATTTAGATTTGGTTCTTCCTTTTTTGTATGTAGACACACCTTGAATGGCATTTGTTTTTTTATTATTATTATATATACCATGATTCATTTTTTCTTGAACTTTAGTTCCTTAGTTTTGTATATACCTAAATCATATATTTTCTGTTTGAATGGCATGAAAACCACGGTTCTTATGGCTTATAAAAGAAAAAAAAAAAAATGAGAAACCAGCACATACACCTCCTTGTGGTATTTCTCGGGTTGTGATAAAAGCTGTACAACAAATTTACTGTTTTATATTTTAAAATCATAGTCAAAGCACAAGTGATTTCATAACTTTTCATCTGTGGTTAGCCTGAAATGTGGCGCAATACAATAATGAATTAATTACCGACGGTCATAAATTCTTAATTTTTTTTTTTAATTTTCTCAAACAGTTTATTTAGGGAGGCAGTTTTCGTTTTGCTGCACGCGCCTTTTTTTTTTCGATCATAAGGGTTTACAAGAACATTCATAACTAGCAGTTTAATTATCTATCATTCCGTATTGACTATGAAAATCACAGGACAAGTTGAATATAAAATCCATCGAAATTCCACAATTTGTAAAAAATTTTCAAGAAGTAAAAAAGTCAAATGCAATCTGATTATTTTTTTTTTTATTTCTTGATATATGTTGGTAGTAAAACCACAAATAATATCAATTGTACTATAAAGCTCCTAATTTTTTTATGAACTTTCAAAAAATCAGTCTTTATTTTTAGATCGTTCATTTTGTCTTTCAATTGCTGTGATAGGACTAGAGCTAAAAGCCTTAAAGTTACACTAATTGTAGTTGTTATATACATAGATATTATTCAACCAGGCTTTGAGGCATGTCATAGGAATGTTAGAAATCTAAAAACACCAAGTGTGAGAAAGAAGCGTAGAACAATTCCTATAGGACTGTTGAAGTGGAGAATCCAGCAGAATGAAAGGTATTAGATATTATTTGTATTAGATGATTCATAACAATTATTAATATAATTTTTATTTTGGCCTCCTGCTATTCAATACCTAATGAATTAATTTGAGGTACGCATGATGATATAGAAGGATCAATACAATTAGGATAGATGAATTAATTGCCCCTTCTATTGACATTATTTTATTTGAAAACTAGTTTCGAATGCTAACCATTCATCTTCAGTTCTAAAACATACAAAAATTTTTCAACACATCAGTACTATGTTACATAGATTATATATATTAAAGTTTTTGAAAAAGATAAGACAAGAAATCAAACATATGCACTCGCCTTCGAGGTAACTAAAACACTGAATTCGTGAGAAGTAAAAGGGAGGGCAGGTAGGTTTTAGATTTACAATGGGGCTTTCCTTATGAATCATTGGGTTTTTTTTTTTTTCGTTCCTATGGGAAACAAATTTAAAATGGGGCTATCATTACAAAAATCTGGATCGGTTTTAAACGATTTTATTATTTTAGGCTATTTTCAACTTGATGTAATATTAGTTAATTTTAGGTTTTTAGCAATGTAAAATATAAATATTATGTTCTCCTAATATGTATGGTGTTTTTACTTTGAAATTCTTAGTAGATACGAAAGAAACTTGATAATCAAATTTTATAAATATCAGCTGTTACATTCTGCTTCATTCTTTAGGGGTTTTATGTCTAAACAGTTTGTACATATTATGTTCGTTATAGTTATATATTGAAGATAAATGTCACTTGTATACGACTTGCATTAAAGTTGTTTTGAATGGACCCTTTGGGAATGAGTGACTTCAACGCTTCGGCCGAACGAAATATCGTCATTGAATCGACCGTCATTTTTTTATCCCTGCTTAATATTGCTATTAATTTTATAAATACATTTATATTCACATATTACAATTTAATACATTTTAAAAGTTGTTTTGAATGGACCAGTTTCATTGAATCGACCGTCATTTTTTTATCCCTGCTTAATATTGCTATTATTTTTTTTTTTTTTGTAAATTGTATTTTTAACCACATAATGCTTGTTATCTTGTTTCGTTTTTAACTTATTATATCGATACAAATAATGGTATCACCGATTAATTCTGACCTATATGAACATCATTCTAGTTAAAAACAATACTAATTGTTATTCATGTGTGCCTAAACAAAAAGTGAATAAATAAAAAATTCTGGAATAACAAAACATAAGAATGTAACCCATTGACAATTTCTGGGAAAGATGTGTTTACATTGAGTCCCATAGCTTTTGTTTTATTTCCGACTTCCCTTTCAATGCTTATTTTATGTTTTTTTAATTTCCTTTAAAATTTTAAATAAAATCAAATAGTATATTTATAATCTCAAGAATATAATGTCTTATATTCTTGATTAAAAAAAAAAAAAAAAAAAAAAAAAAAAAAAAAAAAAAAAAAAAAAAACTTTAAATAATCAATTTAATTTAGAAAAAAAATAAAAAAATATTTATTGTAATAGGTGCTTTTTAAAATATATGAAAAGAAAATATAAAATTAAAATCCCGTTGTTTGTTTTTTATTTGAGTTTTAAATCCCTTATGTAGACCATTTAATCCCAGGAAGACGAATTATCCTTTCGGGTACCAACCTATTATAGCTAGAGTTTAGGTCACTCTTTTGTAATTCTTACCGTGGGCCGCCTAAAAATAAGTCTTTCCCCCCAGGCTGCATTCGAACCAACACTGCATCTGACTTCAGAATTCTGACTTGCGGTTCTAGTGCATTATGTAGTGAATGAAATTTTGAAAATTGTAAAATATGAGTTGGAGGTTTCGGTGTTGATAAAATGTTTCGCAATTTTTCCTAAGAGAAAAAAGTTATATCGTTTATATAAATAGTATGTAATGTTATATATTTGTATTAAATTTATCAAATTTTAGTATAACATTGAAAATTAAGAACTATTTCCTATTGAAATAAAATAATTATTAGTATGTAAAAAGAACATTGCCCCTGCTGTTCAGAAACATTGAAATATATACAATTATATCCAAGTTACTAAGGAAAAAACACAACACCTTCAAAACTTCAAAGTTTTTCATAGAATGTTTGGACCAAAAAAAATGAGTACAGTTTTGAATTTATAGAATGTATAATTGCGTAATATTTGTGCCATATTATACATAGCTCAGTAAATAATGATGTTTAAGATAAGCATGCAAAGTGGTTAGCTTTAACAATGATTCAACTAAAATAAAAAAGTAATAAATGTTTGACCGGCGCACAGTGGAAAATATGACCGATTTAGGTGGACAAAATTCTGATACTTGTCCATATTTAACCTTTGGGGTCCCAGATTACGGAAAAAATAATTTTAAAAATCCAATTAATTTTTTGACAAGATTGGCGAGCGCACAGTGGTAAAAAATCAAATTTATTCGCTAAAATCTAAAACACTCCTACATTTAACGGTTGAAGTCCCAGAATGCGGTATAAATAATACAACAAATCTAATTACTGCTTTTAAAAGACTGTTTAACTGCTGCATTCGTTTTATCTTCGGGATCCCCAGAAGCGCCCATGTTTCACAATTTTACGCGGAGTTACAGTGGCTCTTTCCTTCCTACCGTCGCCAGTATTTTCTGGCATCCTTTTTCTACAAAACAGTGAAATCCCAACGTCCACTTTACATTTCTCAACTCCTTCAGCTCAAATCCTCCGTTCTTACCCGCCAAACCCGTTCCCGCCCATCAGATTTGTACAGTCCTGCTCATTGCTCCGCTGCTTTCGACAGAGCATTCTTAATCCGATCCTCGTCCTTATGGAACTCCATCCCTTACACCATTCGCCATTCAAACACCCTTTCCACTTTCAAATATCACTTATTTAACTACCTACTGTCCATCCAGATCCATGAAAACTGTCATTAGCCACATAGTTATATAAAATATAAAAGTTTTGTACACGAAATTTTATTGTTTTTACACAATTGATTCACAAAATGAATCAAAATATTTCTGTTTTCTTTAATCAATATTTTAAGTTTAATTTTGATTTGTTAACGCTATTATTTTACCATTTTATGATATTTAATAATATTTTATAACCATCTTGAGGCTCTGAGGCCCCTAATTGTACATAATTTTTTATTCTTAAGGGACTTAAGGTCCCAGAATAAATAAAGAACTTTTTATTTTATTTTTTATTTTTTAATTATCGGCTCGGAGTGGCGTAAACCTGCTAATAGATGTATTTTAAATCATTTAGGAAACTCTTCAAATTATAGGTTGAAAAACGTTTATTTATTTATTTTATTTATAATCAATGTACATTAAATAGAATTTAAATCAATTACAGAAATAAAATTAGGCATAATTTATAACAGTTAATAAACGTAATTAAGCACAGGCAGATAAATATAAAAAAATTGTGAATATGAAACAACTGATTATCTTCTTCATTTGTATCATTATATGATGATCCAGATTGATCTGATAACTCTGGCTCTGACATGTCATCATTTGGTTTCTCAAGATTTAAGTTTGATAAGGATAATTGTTCGTTCGGAGTAGTGCACTTTAGTAAATATAGCACATCTGAATCTAACGGTATTTTATTTTTTGTTGACAGATTTTTGTAGTGAAGCAACAATAGGGTCCGATGAAACTAATAGCACTGTCAACAAATCACTATTTGTCGCTATTCATGAAATTTTCTTGTAGAAGAAGATGGCTGTTAAGAGGTAGATTCCTCTTTCACAACTTTAAAAAAACCACGCTTACCAGAAACATAAAGCGCGTGCTGTGCAGCGAAAGTCCATTTTTCACAGTCAACCTTCAATAACTCGCTGATTTTTCTTTTTTTTGTTTTCTCACTTTTTTTTGAGCGTTGACAAGTAGGCTGGATAATTGAAATACTAAAATCCAAGTCATCGGAATCAAGCTAACTATAGTATTTATTGAAAAAAATCTTCCAATTTTCTGTGACATTGAAATTTTGTCGGAAAGAGGGAAATTTTAATTTTCAAAGGCCTAATCTCCACATTTTCTTGATTATTAATATGAGCGGAAGTTATAAAAAATTTCAGCAAGTGGTCTTGGGGGTTTTTTTTGGGAAACTTAACCCACTCTTCAAAAAATTTCCCCCTCGTGATTCGGAGTGTTGTGTCTGAAAAAAATTACGTATTACCCAAAACGCAAAAAAATCGCAAACATTCTTTGCATCATTTAAAGACTAGAAGAATTGATGAAACAAATCCCACAAACGAATCCTTGGGGTAACTTGGGGGTCATATAGTTTTTCATTATTGAATAGGGGCATACATTTACAAATTGCTAAATTAACTCTACAGGCAGATTCCAATGTATATTCAATAGCGAGTGTGGAAATATAATGTCTTACCTGCCTCAGCAATGTCCATTGTTAAATAAAAGCAAAAAGACTTTGCGCTACACAAAGTTATGGATATTTGTATATTGATATAAGGTTAGCCCGTTACAAATGTTTTATTTTAATATCGAAGTAAAATTGTGACTTATTTTTTTTAATACGCTTTTATTAACTTGACCTGTATGTATCGGAATCTTTCATTGTAATTTTCACCAATTACCAGCAATCTGATTATCTTGAAAATTTGCACACACTTCAATACAGCAATGGCAATACAATAATTGCACAACTTAATTCTAATCTTCTCACTTATTCTAGTTAAATTGCCCCCAAAATGGGGGTCTTCCTTGCAAAAGGTGGAGTAGTAGGTTTTATGTTTTATATGAACCAGATGGTTCCTGAGAATATAATATCAAAAATGAAACTAAATTTGATAAGGGAAAAATGTTTGGGGGGGCAAAAAACCCCAAATTTTTTGAACTTTTTTAGTTTTTTAAAAATAATGTATAAAAAATGCTTTTATTTACAAAACTAAAGTTTATTAAATTTTGCGTCTAAAGACATCCCTTAAGCTGAATTTGATTTTGGCGTTTAGCTACAATCGATTTTCAAATATCGACGAATTTTGCACACTTGCAAACAAAGAAATGGCTAATTCAATCAAAAAATCTTATGTACTAAAAGTTGTAGATCATTACATTTTGTGTAAAATAGGATTTATAAAGTAAAAATTTGCCCATTCTTACTCTGAGATATGTCAAAAAAACAAACATTGTTGGTTGATTTTGGATAAAATGAGTTAATATTGCAAAAAAATCACGAATACTACAGGGATATTAGCTTCGAACCTCCACAAATGAAAATGTCTGACTGCTGGAAATTGTATACCACGCTTAGCTTTTTAGTTAGGTTTGCTATATAGCGTGTTTTTCTAGCATTTTTAAACTATAATTTTTTAATAATATTGTTGATCCGATTCAGTATGTTGTTGTATGATTCTTATACCATGATATTTGTTTGGAAAATTCAATGTCTTTGTGTTAAGCCGTGAATTTGGCGTCCCTGTACCTATCAGTCACTGTTTCCATTGAATCTTAGGGGTCATGTGAATCTTAAACAACAAATTTTCCCGTAATGTTTGGCGCAACATGTAATTTGTTTTGCACCGGACGCCTTGCGCTTGACTTGAGATGTTTTTGGAATCAAACTGCCTTCGAAAGAGGAGGGTATATATCATATTTGGGTATTATAGGTTGTAGAACCCGCCCCGAGCCATCGTTCGCCCAACATCTCGCTGAGTACAAGATGTTCCCCCGCAGGCATTGGATGTCGATCTATCATTAAATGTGTTGTGCATGATGTCGGATTCACCTCAGTTCCTCCGAAGGCTTCGATCGTCGTGTCAGGAGGCCTCGAGAGATGAAAGAAGCCGAACTTGTTCAAGACAGTTCTACGGAGTCGAAATCGTCCCATTTTAATTTGAAGAACCCGTTGTGATTTAGGTTCGGATAATTTATTCCGCTGATTTATTTATTTTTTAGTTCTGGGCTTTTGTTTATTTTGCAATTAAAGCTGCTGTATATAACCCAACTTTCTTTAAGTCCTCGGTCACGGTCTTGTCGTTCCTCCCGTTCTTACACTCGTCACGGATTTTCGTTTCTTTAATGTTTTCTGCATGGATCGTTTTCGGATATTTCGTTTTTTTTCTTTCTCCTCCTGGATCCCCCCGTTGTCATTCACCTGCGGAAGTACTGTTTGATCCATTACTCCATGGAAATATGAAGAAATACGGAATGTGACTTAGAGAGTGTTTAGTCAGTCGGAGAAAGATACAAACCCGTTTCGGCTGCCGATCCCCTTGAAGAGATCTTTTTTCGTTCGGGAAATAGATTGTCCTGGATTTGACTGTCTGTCGGTGATCCGTTAGTCTGTCATAGGGTGGTCTTCGTGGGGCTGGAGCAGTGCCAGTCCGGATGCGTTAATTTTGGGTCTGTCTCGGGTGCTGTCACGGTTCGATGCTAAAATGGAAGAGGATTGTATTACCGTCTATTTCCAGATCGGGCTTTTGGTTTCATTTTTGCTTCTTTTTTTTCGCGAATATTGACAATAACTGTTATGGATCCGATCTATGAAAAAAAAAAATCCTAGAAATTGAGTTGTTTTCTCCACATTTATATTAATCCAGTTTAAAAAGAACTAACACTGGGTTATAAATAAGAACCGTTAAGCGAAAAGTGACTTAAAACGTGTTTCAAGTTCAGAGGTTTAGAAAGTTCTGTTAGGTCACGAAGACACTGGGACTCCATTTGTTCTTCGGCTTTGGTTTTCATCCGGTTTAATGTAGGCTATTCATTTCGTCTTTATCAACAGACGTTTCTTATTTCTATTTTTTTTTTTTTTTTTTTTGAGATTTATACATTATAGCGGTTATGAACAATTTTTATATTTAATAGCAAGGAAGTTTTATTGCCCCAATGCTAGGAAAGAAACATTAATTAACACATTGCGCATTTACTCTTCCTTCGAAGAGCCCAGCTTCGGTTATTTTAACAAGCGCCTTAAATGTGAGGTTCTGTTCGAAGAATCCCACTCATCTGGCAGACATTCCTGTCACCCGCCAAACATCTTCAGCACCAATTAATACTCTCGTGGCTAAGGCCACAGATTTGTCTCATCAGTCCGACACCAATGTGGAAGGTGTTTACATTTTCATGGTTTTAGAAATGATCTGTTTTATGTATTATTCGATCGCTTTTTATTATTATTATTATTATTATTATTATTAGAACTTGCTTTTTAAATTCAATAGTACTTTCTTGATAAAAACTTTAAAAATTTCTTATTGAAATTTTAATTATTGTTGTTTCTTACAGTAAATAAATACATTTATTCCGCATTCACAATTATTAAAATATTTAAATGGATCTAATTAACTTTAAAATTTGTAGATAGCACATTTAGTTCAGAAAACACTGAAATTGGTAAAAAATTATATATTATTATTTTAAAATAATCTGTGCTAAAGGTACTTGTTACATTTAGTAAAATTACTTGTTAATTGAAGTCAAATTAACAGTGCCTAGAAGTACCCGAAAAAGGCCCCAGCTCTTTAAACAAAACATCTCTTGTCTCTCATTAGTTATGTTGTTCCAATTTTTTTTTGTGATATATCAAAATTTCAATATTTTTCTTGTGATGGTCCAATATTTTTAATTCTTTCAAATATAAGAGATATCGATACGTACATTACGAAATGTTGTTTTCTCCTTATTATAAAAAAATATATATACATATGTTTAAGAAGTAACAAACCCTTAAACAATTAGTTTACAAAGCGGAAATTTGTTAATGTTTAATGTTTCCATGTTAATGACACTTTTCCAATTTTATGTAGATTGTCTAGAAAATATGTTGCTATTGTTTCCAATCCAGTGACAAGAGTGATTATTTTCCAAAGTAGGAAGAACCATCTCATCTACAAGCAATAAATTAAAGAAGAAAATTTTTGGGGAAGTTACTTTTCCTGCATTCTTTTGACGACGATATGTAGGAGTTGAATTTTTGTTCTCACTATATTGATATATGTTAGCTAGAAACTGTAAGAGTCCGCAATAATCGGTTTAAATATTTCATCCCCTTTGAAGAGGGTGAACAAATATATTTTGTTTTTATTTAATAAACGTTTTTCAATGTTTCTCAGGGTGCTGAGTTAGAATCTAACGTCATTTTCTAAATAATTATAAAGGTAGTTTGCTGTAAGATCTAATAATTTAATGAACCAAACCAAAATATATGGAGCGCTTGTATGTCTCTTTGAATCTGCACTCAAAATAAAAATTTCGGTACAAGAATCATGTCGATATCACTTTTTAAACTCAGGATATAAAATTAATTAATTTAATGCTATTTCATTTTTTCTCGGCTTCTAGGGCCCATTAAAATGCGAGTCTAATATTTTTTGACCAGGAATCTCGAAAAAAAATACCAACAAGATCAGTGAGAGTCTGATTGTGTCGTTTTCTTGTAATATCTGCCTACTGTTTAATTAATAATAAACTTCTTGTAAATTTTAAACATTTGAGATACAGACTACTTCAACATTTACTAGACAAACGTTCAAATCTCCCAATTCATTACAAAAGACTCATATACATGACTGTGATTATACCTATTAGGACTTACGGAGTTGAGCTTTGGGGCTCCACTAAACCATTCAATTCATCTCGTATTCAATCTTTACAATCCAAAATCCTTCGAAAAACCTCAATGCTCAATAAAGATCTTAATGTTCCATATGTTGCTGAGTTAGCCCACACCAGATACGTATCCTTTCATAGTAAGATCCATAGCCACTCAAATCCGTTAGTTTCTCAACTTGCTTCCTACTCCATTCCTGACAATCCTCCGAGGCATCTGAAACGAAGATGGCCTGGAGACCTTCTAGTATAGAATTTTTAATAAGTGCTACTGATGAGTAGTTCTTTTCAAGTTTTAACATGTTATTCTATTCGTTTTCAATACATTTACTTGATGTAAATATTCTTTTACAGTTGTAAATTTCAATAAATGTATAAAAAATAAAAAATAAAAACATTTGAGATAATTTTGTTTCTCAAATATCAAACTTTTGATAAACTTTCTCACATTTTTTTTAGATGGTTTTTTTTTTCAAGTTTTTTCTTGAATTAGCATTACAATATGCCTCACTATTCACACATTACGTACAATGAAAATTTCTTACATTACGGTTGATGAAATAAATAAATGTCTCAATATGAAACTCTAAATTCACATTTCTCTTAAGATATCATTCTTACTTTGTTGTATTTCTCTACCCGATCAATGGGATATTCTCAGACTCGAATCTTAAGTATTGGCTTAAGTTCTGTTAAGTAACGTAACTATATACTAATAGCTGCTAGGTTATCTGTACGTTATGAACTGAGGTTTTTCCTTTTTAACTGTTGTGGGTGCATTATATAATTTTTTTGTAAACGTCTGTTCTGATGGTGGCTCACATTTCCTGGTGCCCGACTGCCAATTCTGTTCACCACTTCCTATGTTACGGTTACAGGATTCCGCGGTCTTAATAGTTCCATCTATAATAGTTGTAGAGCCTATAGGTACAGTTGTTAGAGCGCCTGCTCCTGACAATCGTGCACTCTTCACTGTGCGCTGTGAAACGTGCCGTACTAAGCTAACGAGCAGCTATTGTGAGTACTTGATAAAAGAAACCGACTGTTTTTCTTTAAACAGCTGTGTATTCTTATTTTTTTTACTGCTTACAGTAAAATATTCCAGTATAAATGGTCTTCAAAGTGAAATATTATTTAATTTAATATTCGGTATACATCCATTAATGTTAGCAAATTCGTAAACAATAAACTAACAAGCAAGCAGTTCATTTTCTTCTCAAATATATTACTGAAATATTTGTACAAACATTTAAAGAACTATTCTTTCATTATATCATGGGCGGATTTCTTTATTCTTTTGTTTTTTTTTTTCTTTAATGTTGTCTAACATGAATGAATATTCACTCCTACTATAAAATAATAATTAAAAAGGTCTGTTAAACATAATATTTCAACTAATTTTCAATATATTTTTATTTTATTAATTAATAATTTAAGACAACGGCGATGAATTTAAAACTAGATCTTGCTCTGTTATCGACCCACTAAGAGTATAAAATAAAATAAATGAAGAACATTCATTTCAAAATGGCGAATGACGGATGTAACGAGTTCTTAATTATTATGGAGTGGGAGGAGTTAAGCCAGCGCCCATTAGCTTTCGGTTCTATTTTAGGATGGAAAAACTACCGTTTGATTAGTTGTATTCTACTGGCCGGTATATTTTAAAGTAATCTGTTTGATCTGGAATTGTTTGAAAAAAATCACTATAAATTTGAAAGGGAAAAATAAAGTTGGGTTCAAAATACCTTTGTAATAAATTTTGAAAATGCAGTTTATATCGTGGAAATGTAATCTATTTCTTTCTCTAAGGGCGATCTGTGACTATCGCTCCAAAAATTTCTACATTTTATTAACTTAACCTGTATGTAACGGAATCTAGCATCGGGGAACTTTCCCATTTTTTTGCAATTTCAACTTGAAAAGTTTTTGAAAAACGTGTCAAGTACCAGTGACAATAAAAAAAAATTGCAATTTACAAAATGCTTTGTTTTAATGTTCTTACTGAAGTGAATTTGATTTAGGCGTTTAGGCGCAATCGATTGTTAAAAACGACGAATTTCAACCTTTTCAAAAAGTTAGTTTTGGTCATGTATTACCAATGACAGCGTAATTTTTTTTCGTTCGGTTTTTATTAAAAACTATAGTTTTTTCATTTTAATCTCATGTAAAATGTCCGATATAGAAAAATGCATACGATCTGGAAATTAATTTTATTAACATCTATATTATTCTGATTATTATTTGTAAGTTGGGGTTTAACGACCATATGTACTCCAACTACACCAGGAAGGACGGTCTATCCTACAGGTTAGCAACCTATTCTAGCCTGAGTGGGAAGGTCAAGGTTCATTCCGTGGGTCCGCTCCTCGTTCAAATGGGATTCGAACCCACAAGCTCTGAAACAAGGGAGAATTTGACCATGAATTGTTTTATTACTTAAAAAAGAATTATTTTATTACTATCGTCTCCTTATTTTTTTTTCTTATGTTTATTATATTTACAACTGTATAGAACATAAAAATCTAATAAATGTGTGAAAAAATAATTACAGTTATTTTACTGTAATTTTTAAGCATCCACGCATCGGTGGCACTTTAATAAAAGCTGTTTGAAGCCATCTTCTTTTCAGACACATCAGAAATTTATCGGGAATAGAATGGGAATCAAGTTGAGGGATTTGAGTTGTTATGTAGTGTACTGTAAAAGGATAGATATCTGGTTTGGGCTGGATCAGCAACTTAAAAAAATCATTAAACTTAAAAAGAAAATCAATTTATTTATTTTAGGAGTGGTTTAATGCCACTATTTCTATTTGTTACTAACCATGTTATGGATTAAATTCATTATAGAATAAGGCGTGAATTTATGCTTTTCTGTAAAATAAATAATGGTAGCCTCCATTCGATATTTGATGAATTGTAATTCCTTATGAATTTTGAGTAAGAAATTATTTATATAACTTGGTGAAACATTTGGGGTTTCATACTATTTTTTCTTTGTTAATTTTTAAGCTTAAGATCTTTTAATGGATCAAATCGTTGTTTTCAGATCTGAAGGATTAAATCACCTATTTACATTGGTTCACTGAGAAAAATAATTAAGAGCCCGGGTTCAGTTTATTTATTTGTAAGAAGTCTTTTGGGGAGTTCTAACACAAGTTATTTTCACCCTTTGAAATAATAATGATCAGATAAATGTACATACATATAATGTTTACAATATACGGTTATTAATTAAATAAATAAATAAAATATTATACATTGCACTGACTAAAGACAAGTATGAGATCAATAAAAGTAAAACAAGTAATAAGTATAATAAGTAAAATAAGAATAAATTTGACAAAATGATTTAATGGTAGTATAATAAGTTTTAGAATATTGTTAGTTATCTAAGCGAGAAGTTTATTTTTTTTTCTCTTTTTATTTGAATTGTTTTATAAAAACATAATTTTTTTTTTGAATTAAAAGAGTGATGTTGATTCACTCAAACAATATTTCACCGTCAGTGAAAAAAGAATTCATGATCGTGGAATTGGGATTTGATTTAATATGAATAGTTTTTTTAACATTTGTATAAATATTATTTTTATAATATGTTTAAAAATACTTAGATACACAACCAACAAGGCTTGTTTGTGTGATTGTTTTGTATAAGTTAGTTTTGTTCCCAATGGCTGTTGTAGAATTAAGGAGTGTTTATTATTGAATTATAAAGATAAGCTGCTCAGTATTCGTCATAAACAATATATTTGGTAAAACTTCTTTCAATGCAATTTCTTCGTCTCTGTTAAAATTTAATGTTAATAATAAATCTGTTAAATGAAATATAATTGTTATTATTGCTTAGTGTAATATATTTTTGTTATATACATATTTATTTAAATTTACAACTGTTCAATAATATATATCAAGTTAATATGATGTATTATGAATATAATGACGACACAAGAAAAAAAAACAAAAAACAATCTGGTTCAATATCAAAACTAAAAATGGTTGTATTGCTTTAATACAGGAAGGGAGGTTTATAGAATCAATATATTTTCATAATTTATACAAATCCGGAGTTTTTAAAAATTATATCAGATATTATAATTATAAGAAATTGAAATTTTTATAATTCATATAAGATTATCACCAAGTATTGACTGCTTCAGTTTTACAACCAATTCTATTTAGTGTTGGAAAGTGGAAATGTGAAGCTTATGGAATTAAGGACTAAGGTAAAAAAACAACAAAGAACTGACAAAAGAGTTGATTTTCAACAGTAAACCCGATACCGTTTCTATTTCTATTGTTTCACAGCTTTCAACGCTTTCAACAAAACGATTTTCTCGTTGGATACTAACGAAATTAACGGATGGACGCATTTAAGGGAATTAAACCTTAAACTGTACAATTTTAAAATCTTTACAATCAATGATAGATTGCGAACATTTATCAATTTCACTTGAATTTGTTTAGAATAAAATATTCTTTGATAAGAAAATTTCAATGAAACTAATGTGCCTCTTCATATTTTGAAGAAAATCATCATTTAAGCTAGGCAAAAATATTTTTAAAAATGTATGGAACGAAAATGATTAATATTCATTTAAAATATTGCGAATGATTCTTCGAAAATTCGCGTATTACAATTGAATTTAGCGATATACAAAATTAGCGATATAGTAAATAAATAGATTAATAATTAATTCTTCAAGATATAAACTACTGATATACTTCGTAAAAAAATATATAACTTTTATATAGTATGTTTTTCTACTATCTTCTGTTCTTTATTTATATTTTATAATATTTGTCTTATAATTTGTTTGTTTAAAATTATTGTAAATGTATATACAGTGGAACCTCGATGTATCGAACGAGAAAACTTCGAATTATCGAGGATTTCGATATTTCGAGGTTCGATTTATTGAGGTGATTTTTGACCGACTTCGATATACAGAGGTTAGAGGTTTATAATAAAATACTCAATGTAACTATAAAAAATATGTACATATTTTATTAAAATAATAATAATGAAAAAATTATTATTAAATTTGTTAAAAATTTTAGCGGTCCTTTTGAAAAATTCTGATACAGTTAGTATTCCAAACTTTTTTGCAATATCGCACTCTCTGTGAACCCCGGCATTTATGGCTTGAATTATTTTCAATTTTTCTTCATACGGAAGGGTTTTACGCTTTACCATTTTCGAGAATAAAAGCAATATTGAGGAACAACAGAAAACGAAACGTATCGCACAAGTGATTTATCAGAAACTGAAACAAAGGTGAGGATGAGAGTTACAATTTGATCCAGTCTAAACTCTACTTATTTAACAATTCGACTTCGATTTATAGAGGTTTTCCGTTAAAAAGTTCGTTCTGTAGAGGTGCGGTGTAAGCTAAGGAATCTTTGAAAATTTGATATATCAAGGTCTTCTTGACCGATCCTTCGATATGTAGAGGTAAAGATAACATAGGAATAGTAGGCAGAGTCAAGGGGAATAGAAAAACTTCGATTTATCAAGGAATTCTCTATATCGAGGTTCCACTGTTTTTAATTTTTTACATATTCTGGTTTTTAAATAATTGCAATGTTTTAATGATTTGATTGAATCCGATGTTTTAGTTTTAGCAATGCCATGATCCTCATACATTCATCTTTTATTTATTTATTTATTTAATCTCGAACTTTGCTATCCTGTAATTGTTCTTAAACATTAAAACGGTTATTTCTATGCTATTTCTATTCAGGATTCTATGATGTAATTTTGTATTAAAAAAAGTTTATTCAAGGAAGTCTTATAAAGTGTAACTTAATGTTATAATTTTATGAAGCTGCATAGTTTTTCCATGATAAGCTACATAGTTTTTTTTTGTTTATTTCGTTTAACGTACTTTATGCTGCTATGGCTAATCGGACGATGCTACGGTGGGAGTCCTAAATTTTGCCTATCCAGGTATAATTAGGATAGGGATCTTTAACGAGTACCTGATATCGCACAGGCTCGTGATCCCCATTTTACGTCCCTTCCGAAGGACGGCATAGCTGAGGATTTTTTACTCCCTTTAAAAAATTCTAAGGTCATCTGCCGGGCTGCGAACCTGCGATCTTGGGTTTAGTAGGTTGCTACGCTAACCTATACAACACAGGTGACCCTTATATCGTACATGTTTTCACTGTTGCAGATCAGTTTATAAATTTGTGTATTTTAGATAAATGGAGTTTTCCATATGTTGTGATACTTCAATTGTTTTTTAACAATGGCATTTCGAATCGATTCTAATTTTTCAAGTATTGATTTTTTATAAATTTTGGTACATTGTTTTGTATTATAACGTTATGTTGGACTTAGAGAACGTTTAGGCATTATTAGTTTGGACTGTGTAAAAGCTGTGACTGTTGAGATAAAAAGACTGGAATCTGCTGGAGTCCAGTTCTGGCATCCATATGAGGGGAGGACAAGCTTGGGTCGGAGTTCTCCTTCTTGATAGAAAAAAATATATACATTTTTAACTCATATTTATTTATTTTAGTTATAAAATTTGTTTTATCTGTAAATATTGTTTGAACGGATATATTTGTGTCTATTACTTATTTCCCTTAAATGTGATAGGTTTACCTATTTTAGAATATTTAAAACAGGAAGTAAAGAATTTTTAAGAAGAAAATATTTAAAACCTCTGTAATTTTTGGGTAATTAAAATTTATTGATTTTTAATACGCTTTTATTAACTTCACCTGTATGTAACGGAATCTTGCATCGGAATTTTCACCAATTTCCAGCTATCTGATTATCTTTAAAGTTTGCACACGTGTCAAGGACCAATGACAATACAATAACTGCATAACTTTGCTTAAATATTCTTACTTAGTCCAGTCGAAATATCTCAAAAAGGGGGCCTGCCTTGCAAAAGGTGAAGTAGTAAGTTTTATGATTCTGTAAGGTCTAGATGGGTCCTGAGAATAAAATATCAAAAATGTAATTACATTAGATAAGGGGGTAATTTTTTTTTTTTTTTTTTTTAAGGGGGGGCAAAAACCCCCAACATTTTGGCACTTACAAAATCCTGTAAATCGAAAAATGTATTTCTTACAAAATCAGGGTTTATTAAATTGTGTGTCTAAAGACATCTTTTAAGCTGAATTTGATTTAGATGTTTAGCCACCACAATCGATTGTAAAAAAATCGACGAATTTCGGCAACTTTCTCGATAAGTTAGTTTTGGCCATCTTTAAGAATCTTAAACACAAAAATGGCTAATCCAATAAAAAAAAAAAAAAAAAAATTATATACTAGTAGTTGTAGATCATTAGATTTTGTCTATGATAGGTTTAGTTCGTTTTGCTATTAAAGTGTGTTTTTTTAGTTTTTTAAACTATAATTTTTTTGTAATGAGACCATAATATTTTTCCATTATGCATTTAACAAAATACATACATACATGTTTTTAATTCTGTTTAAATTTATTAATATGATTCAGTTTTCATTGAGTTTAACATTGTTACAATGGTCTCGCCTTTATTTTCAGAGTATCTTCATTATAATGTTTTTTTGAATGTACATTTCTCTCCTTTCTCTTTCTCATTTTGGATTTTAGATTATATTCTCATTGTCTTGCTATAGGTCAAGCCGGAGTTTAGATTATGTTGGTATGATTTTAAAAACAATGAATAATGCATCGGAGTTATTGAAGGAGCCTTAGAATTGGAAATGGTTTCTCGTCCCAACTCGAAAAGACCGAAAGGATCTTTGGAGGAGAGGCGATTTGAAAGTGGCGTCCCACACACCTCGTGATGTAAGGTCCCTTGTCTTAGTTCATTATGTCACCGTTCCACATCCTCCACTGGTTTTCTTTTTCCCGCTTTCCCTCTTCGTTAATTTGTAAATCGTCGCATTGTTCCACCATAAGTTCTCACAGACTTTCCGCTGTTTTGCCATACTGTTGTTTCCGCGTAGAATGGCATTTGGAATCTGTTTTTCGCATTATTTCAAATAGTTATATTCGATATGCTTTCGATTTCTGCAACATCAGCAGTAAGCTTGAAAGACGGAGTGTGACATGTCATCTCAAGGAAATTGGGACCTATAATGGTGCGAAACTAGAGTTATAGCCGCCAATGAGCAAAAAAAAAAAAAAAAAAAAAAAAATAAAAAAGACAAAACAAAATTCCAATCAAATTCGCTGTTAATCAGTCGGGAATTTTTTTCATGGAAAACGGACCTCAAATCTCGATTCAACGCACCAAAAAAGCCGTATATGTAAAATTCTATCAATATATTAAAAAAAGAAGAAGATTTTTTCACCCCTTTGGAGGATGTTAACATTTTTGAAGTTGAGTTTTTTTTGTTGTTTTTTTTACCAAAACCTGATATTATTTTTAGATTATTCATCTGAAGAAATATGTAAATAGCGAATTTGGCAGAAATAAAAAATTAAACTTTTTTTACTCTGGAAATTCTGAAGAAATGTTAAAAAATATGGGGGAGGAAAAATTTTAAACGAAAAACTGATATAATTTTCAGATGGGAGTTTTTGAGCACCCTGAAGTGAGAAGGTCGTGTTTTGAGCACAACGAAAGTATTTTAAGCATACAAAACTACAATTTTACGTGAAGAAATCATTTCTCTATCTTCACTGAGGGCTGAGAAAAAAAAATAAAACGTGATTTTCATATTTCCAATGCCCATTGGCGGCCATAACTCTAGTTTTGCACTATTATAGGTCCCTACTACCCACACAAAAATCGGCATTCAAATCTGTAAGCTACAAGTCAAAAGGTCTCTTTGTTAAAAAAAAAAAATTGTGATATTTTATTTTATTTATCTGACATATGCTTTTACTTTTCAAGTATGTTTCTATTCTTTAAATTTTGTCCTTATTTTTGTTGAAAATGTATCCTTATTCGGTTTTCAGAGCATATTAGCCTGGATAGAGGATAGGATAGAGCCTATCCTCTTTCCTCACTCTACATTCAGGAGTAGCTCAAGGTTCGAGCATTTCCCCTCTACTGTTTAATTCCTACATCAATGATCTTCCCCATTCAATTCACCATTGTTCCCACCATCTTTATGCCGATGACTTCCAAATTTACTTCTCCTTTCCTCCATCCGAAATGTTAGCTGCGTTTGCCAAAATTCAGGAAGACCTAGACGAAATCTGTGCCTGGGCAAATCTGAACAAATTAACGTTAAATGCAGCTAAAACTCAAGCGATTGCCATAGGATCACATTCCCTTCTCCATTCAAATGCCAACTTTCCCACATTATTCCTCCATGGTCATGCAATAACTTTCCATTCCTCTGTTAAAAATTTAGGCCTAACTATTGATCAAACCCTCTCCTGGAAATCCCATATTGCACAAATCTCCCGAAGGTCAATTGGTATCCTAAAACTATTTCACCGCTCCCGTCACCTTCCCCTACCCACACGCAAACTTCTAGTATCCTCCCTTATCTTCCCCCAATTTGACTATGGTTGCGTGATATATGGCGGGCTCTCGACGGTTCTTGAAGACAGATTAAAACGCATCATGAATTGCTTCATTAGGTTTGTCTTCGGAACTTCGAGACGTTCCCATGTTTCTCATCTCTACACTGAGTTAAATTGGCTTTTCCCCTCCTTCCGCAGAAAATACTTCCTAGGCACCTACCTATTCCAAGTTATCAACACCCGTCACCCTCCCTTTATTTACAGTAACCTGAAATTCAAGTCTGCTATCAAATCACTGCATACAAGATCTCGTCTTTCCGATCTCTATACTCCATCCCACAGAAGTACTGCATTCCAACGTTCCTTCCTTGTCCGATCCTCTACTCTTTGGAATTCCCTCCCCCCAAGTATCCGCAATGCTTCTTCCCTTGGAACATTCAAAACACTACTCTTTCACCATCTTCTTTCCCTCCAACCAGACGCTCTCCAATTATAAGGATGTATTTACTATTTATGTAATCGTCTAATTTAATTACTAAGACCTTCAGACATGAAACATTAGCAAAAATTATAGTTTGACTATGATAATGTTTTGTTTTCTTGTAATGGTAATTTTTTATTTTCTATCTTTTATTTTTCTTTAAGTTTCTCTTTGTTTGTTCTCTTCAATTTTGTTTACAATATTAACCTCTATTTTTTATATATATTTTTTCACTCTCTTTTTAATAATAGTTTTTTCTTTTTTCTAGTTTTTCTCTGTATTTTTTTTTTTCCATACATATTTGTATTTAAATTTACCTATGTTATTTTATTTTTAACAGCCTCTCGGCCAGTTATGATCTTACTTTGTATTATTTAATGTTATTCTTAAGGGACTTTGTCCCAGAATAAAGTTTTCTTTCTATTCTATTCTATTCTATTCTATTATATTGAATTTTCATTTTTTTTTTCTTTCTTTTATTCCCAATATTTTTGTTTGTGAAAAAAAGCTGTTAGAAATCTTTTTTTTTTTTTTTTTTTTCTATAGCTTTCTCGGCTACGTTATCGTCTGACATTCTTATATATATTTTTTTTTCAACGATGAATATGTAATGGTGTAATTGTAGATATCTTGGGGAAAGTTTACCATAACTCAGAATTGTATTGACCACAAGCGGCCGGTCAATGGTTTAGCAACACGCTCAATTAGCTACCGATTGCCCCCAGAGCGAAGGAAAGGGAAACCGAGTTGATTGTTCTAATCCTGGAGGTAAAACAAACATTATCTAAAGTTATTACTCACGGCTATATTTTTACAGTTACAGCCTTTTACTATTGAACGGTTGTAATATTTCTATTTTATGTTCACAATAATTGTTTTAATACTCAATTGTAGAATCATAAAAACTTTTATAGTGGCTACATAAAAATTCATTTTTGCTGCTCGGTATCTATTATTCTTCTGTTGGAGTGATTACAATAGCCGTGTAGATCGATTGATGCTACTTTTTAATTATTATTTACTTTTTAGTTGTGAATCAAAGCTTTTTTTTTTTGGCTTGGATATGTCTTTTGATTGGGAGTCTATACTTTTTTGGTGTAACGTAAGTTTAACATTAAAAAATTTAACATATTGAGAACCTCTTGCTCTGTTTTTTTATTTTTTTCTTTATTTTTTTATTGATTGCTTTAAAGTATAAACTTTATGGCAATTGAGTTAGCCAATAACAATAATAATTACATAATAGTAAATAAACAATAAATACAAATAGAGCAAGAGTTTTACATGTTATATAATTAATACTAACAGAAACAGCATTTCTTCGTATTATAATAATTTATACGAACAAAATATTTTTTTTTTTTTCCTACAAGCTATAATAATATATACAAACAAATAAAAATAAAATGAAAATAAAAATAAAAACATACATTTTTACAATTTATAATAATTGATATTGATTATAAGTCTAGGGTCACCGAAGTTGTAGTAGCAATCGCAATAGAATCCAATATTTTATTTAGTTAATTCAAAAAAAAAATAAATCAATTACTTTTTGCTTGCATTTAGAACATTTAAAATAAATAGGAAGACGTTATTTATCTTTTCAATGCTATTGTAAGATAAAATATTTTCCAAAGATAGACTTTCATCTGTTTGAACTATATAGTCTTTTAGGTATTTCTTTCGACAATTATCGTGTCTTTGGCACTCTAACAACAGATGTTTTAAGCTATTTACGACGAATAAGCTACAATCTTCACATTTTTCATTAACTTTAATTTTTAAACTATTATTTTAAAAAAATATTTTCTAGTAGTCATATTGGCTATTCTCAGTTGGCTAACGGTTCTTATTTTTGTGATATTAATGTTATATTTTAAATAATCTTCTGGCTGAGGGTTTTTAAAATTTGAAATTTTCTTAAATAATGGGTTATATCTCGTATTTAAAGGACGATCAATGTCTGGTGATAATAAATGATTAGTGACTTTTTCTATTATGTTATTTTTATTAGATAATAATTTTTGTGGATTAAAAAAATCTTGAAAGTGTTCTGGGATATTGTCGTTAATGTTTAATTGTTTAATTTGAGATACCCGGTTATATTGAAAATCTGGTTTATTGGTATGTCTTTCGAGGCAGATACGGGGTAGCCGATTTTATTATGGCATGATTTTAATTGAAAAATTTATTATTTTTGTTAGTACTGGGATGAATAGTGGATTCCGTCCTGTTTCAAATCTTACAATATATTTTGGTGTGCATTTGGGCCAGAAATATAGTGTTTTTAGAAATTTAAGTTGAATATTTTCGATAGTTTCTAGGTAGTCTAGGCTCTGTTTGTGTTGGTTGGATCAAAAATTCAACATGGATCAAGTTTCTTAGTCAGAAATTTAGTAGAGAATATTTTTGGTATGAATGAAATGATGAAAAAAATGATTTTTATTCTGGGGCATATTGTCCCCTAAGAATAACAAACCTGTATAATATGGTTGTATAATAGTCTGGCTATCTTAATTTCAAACGAAGATAATAGTATGTATAAAAGATAACATATGTGTATTCAATTGAAAATAGAACTTTTGGTGTAAATATATATATATATATATATATATATATATATATATATATATATATATATATATATATATATATATATATGTGTGTATATATATATATATATATTAGAAAAAACAGAGAGAGAAAAGAAATAGTAACAATATGATGATATATTAATTATATGCTTTTATCATAATTAGAATGTGTTCCAGAAAAATAAAGAAATATATAAAAGAAATCAATAAAATAAAATACAAATAATGTATAGAAACGGAAAATATATAGAAAAAATTTAATAACTACTTGAATTTTGATAAGGCGCAA
Source organism: Euschistus heros (assembly GCA_003667255.2). Lineage (NCBI taxonomy): Eukaryota > Metazoa > Arthropoda > Insecta > Hemiptera > Pentatomidae > Euschistus > Euschistus heros. The sequence goes on along the minus strand of RCWM02000106.1, from coordinate 1,076,647 downwards.
TATTTATAGATACATAAAAACATGAAGTCACACATCTACTTCCATTTATGTAGATATAGTTCTTCAAATATATCTGTGCACACCTATTAATCTATAAAATGCCATGTATTCATACTTATATGAGAAAAAAAAAATAGCTGTTAAGGAAACAAATGTCAAATACAAAAATGAATTTAAATTTATACAATGATATACTTATTGAAGTAATATGATATAACATAATTTATAATGTTATAAGGTAATATAGCATTTGTCGCTAGGAACTTCCGTTTAGGAGCTATATTCGTCTGAATAAAAAAAGTTACGTTTGCTTTCATTTTATAAGTTGTGGTGCTTTTTTGACTCGCTCTAACTCAGTAGGTGTTGTTTGGATGGAAAATTTAGAGACTGTTTTTTTGTCTGAAATTTAAAGGAATTTTTTTTTTTTTTTTTCACAACAGCTATATTGGTTTAAAAGGAAAAAAAAATCGAATTTGAAACGCTTATTTTCTCTATTTAAATGCAAATTGGGAAAATTAGTAGATTATAGATAGAAATATTCATGATCAATTGTTTTCCCCAGACAGAGAGAAATTGAGTTTTTTCCTACACATCCCTCGAAATTTATATTCTTTATATCCCTTTCTTAGTTGAATTATTTTTTTCTTTCTCAACTGTCAACGGTCTGTCTCCAGGTAAGATTCTAAACAAAAGGGATAAAATATATAACTGAAAATAGGTGTACCTAACCTAATGATAAAAACGAGCTATAACTTTTTTTTGGAAATTTTTTTATTTTCATTTATTTTTTTTACGAAATTACACTATCGATCATGAATTTGAACGTTATCATTCATTCGTTTATACACGATATTACCACTTTTTCGAATGAGAGGTTAACGCACTTTCCCTGACTCGCATTAAATCCTGAAGGACCGAGCTATCAGTAGTCACGCACTCTTAACTCATGAACCAAAACGTTGAATAACCTAACTAACCTTGATGTGAAAGTTCATGGAGACATTAGTGTTAACATTACACTGTTTTTCTCACTTGTATCTTGATTAATATCATATTTAATTATTCAGTTTCATTAATTTAGAGATCTTAACTTAGTTTTATCGACTAGAATTGTCTAAAACTATGTGAGGGAAGTATTTTGTTGTAATAATAAAAAAAAAAAACCTTCCTATTTACTACAAAGACTCATTTACATGAAAGTTATCAGACCTATTTGGACATTTGGAATTGAGCTTTGGGGCTCAACTAAACCTTCTATTTCTTCTCGTATCCAATCCTTACAATCCAAAATCCTTCGAAAAATCTTTAATGCTCCATTACTTTGTTACAAATAAACTTATCCATAAAGATCTTAATGTCTCATATGCTGCTAATTTAGACCAAACCAGATATCTATCTTTTCATACTTAACTCCATAACCACATTAATCCGCTAATCTCTCAACTTGCTTCTCAGTCCATTCTCGATAATCCTCCAAGGCGTCTAAAATTATATATATTTATAAAATTATTAGATATTTTCAAACTTCGCTGGTAGTATGGATTTTAATGGGGCTGTTGATTTTATTCGTGATTATAAACAATTATTTTATATGTTGTTTTTAAGGTATATTGAGTTGAAGTAAATTTGTTTTGTTTATATATTATCTTGATGACCAATAAACAAATACAGAGACGAAAAGTCATAATCCGAACCGAAGGGTTAGCATTGACAGCTCCCGCAAGCTACCCACACGGAGATAGCCATCGGGACTAGGGTAAGATATGTAAGAAGCCGAAGGAACGACAACTCTATCTGGTGGAAGAGGAAGAACAAAAGAGGACGATAAACAGAGCGAGGATGAGAAATGCCGTAGGGCCATGGTGGAGATGATAAGAAGAGCCAGGCTCTGGGCTATGGAACCGGTTTGCTCTCCCCCTACCTACCTCCCCATCCCGTACCCTGGCAGGTGGACTCCACCATATTACAGTCCTCTATATATCCGAGCGAAAATATCGATATCAGTTATATGTCTTGTCTGTTCTAGTTGTGTATCAGTCCTAGTCTGAACTTAATGAGATAATAAAACTTTATTTAAGATAGGGGAAGATGCCAAACTTTATTATTATTTTTTAAAATTTTGTTGTTTCAAACTACTTCAACATTTACTAGACAAACGTTCAGAGCTCCCAATTAATTAAAAAAGACTTATATACATGACTGTGATTAGACCTATTAGGACGTACGGAGTTGAGCTTTGGGGCTCCACTAAACCATCCGATTCATCTCGTATTCAATCCTTACAATCCAAAATCCTTCGTAAAATCCTCAATGCTCCTTACTTTGTCACCAATAAACTTATCCATAAAGATCTTAATGTTCCATATGTTGCCGATTTAGCCCACACCAGATACCTATCCTTTCATAGTAAGCTCCATAATCACTCAAATCCGTTAGTTTCTCAACTTGCTTCCCAATCCATTCCTGATAATCCTCCGAGGCGTCTGAAACGAAGATGGCCTAGAGACGTTCTAGAATATAATTTATAATAAAGTGCTGCTGATGAGTTGTTCTTTTTAACATGTTACAAGTTTTCACATGTTTTTATAATCGTTGTCAATAAATTTACTTTATTTACATATTTTGTACAGTTGTAAAATTCAATAAATGTATATATATATATATATTTTGTACAGTTGTAAAATTCAATAAATGTATATATATATATATACAAAAAAAAAAAATTGTTATGGTTGGACATTATGTCAACATATCTTATGCCAACGTGTCCAGGAAACAAAGATAACTAAGCCTAGTATTTTATTATTTTCATAAAATATCAGTTTTGTAACAACTGTATTAAATACTGCAAAAATCAAGTTTTATTTATAGTACTAGAGTCAATTCTCTATCTATTTTGCCGAACCATCCAGTGGATCAATCACTGTTTTTGCCTGTCAGGGTTAAGGCCTGATCTAAATGTATCGCTTCATATATTACAGTCTTCTTGTGTACCTTACCAATTTTTATTCTCTCAGAGTTCCGTTAGCTATAAAATAACGATATATATTTAAAGAAAACTACTTCATTCTTATACGAGTGCTTTTCTCAAGTTACCCATGATGAAATACGACCTTACCCAGAATGCCTATTTGAAGTCACAATAAACAGCTGTGAATGATAAGAATGGATTGTTATTATTAACCTGTACGGCTACATTAATATTAACTCTGATTAATATTAATTTTATTCTGAATATATAAAGAAGATCGGAATAAGGGCTTTAAATGTAGTTTGTTTTGTTACAGCTGTAGATAAGTTCATGTGGGGTAGGTATAAACTTTAAAACCACCGTTCGTTGGTTTTTTTTTTGTTGTTTTTTTCAGTATTAAGGTTCTTCTAATCTAATAGAAATAAAATTCAAGCAAGATCAAAAGCTCTGGTAAAGCTAGATGTCCTTAGCATTTATCAATCATAAAGTTGCCCATATCTTGATCACTTATTACGTTTATATAAGAAAGTTTTCAAGATGTTAATTTTTGAACTGAACATAATTATTCAAAAAAGGCTTTAAATGTTTTGGATCCCCAGACGCTCTTACACCTTTTGTTGGTATTCGGATTTAGGAGGGCTTTAACCAAGTATTCGATGACAATTCTTCCTTTGAAATAACAAAAATATCTTCTAACAGTTATGACTTCCTGCTCTTCGACATCAACTTTTTATTAATTAACTTTTTATCTCTATCTATTTATTGTAACTTCTCATCAAACTGCCTTGTTCCAAATCATTTAATTCGTGCTGCCTGTTTATGGAATTTCTTATACATCTCCATTTGCCAGGGCCTCCGCATTCAGATCTTTTAAACATTTAGTATTTCTTCAAATTCTTAATCACCCATGTTTTGAATATATATTTTATATATGATCATAAGGATCCTTAGTGTACAAATTTGAAGATCAGTTTTTAATTTTAATCTCTAATTTCTTCATTTATAAATATCTTTTTTTATAATCTGCATAAATATTTGTATGAAATGTAGGCATTCAGTCAGTTATTAAATTTTTTTGTACTTCTATGTTATATGGCACAATTTGTTCCTGATAATAATTGTTCGATGCCGATACCTATAATATTTTTCCATTGAATTGAGGTAAAATACAGATTTTTTAAGATCAGACCTAATACAATCTTCCCACCTACGTGTAGTTTTCCTTAGACATTTACCTCTCGATTCTATTTCATTTTTAGAGATTCGCTCTCTATCTATCACCATAGATTGCCATATAGTGTCATAAAAATCTGTATAGTATTGTTGTAATAAAGTTATACTAAGCTGACAAAGGCACAAGCTGTAGGCAGATCAGACGCGGCTGTAGCACAAGCCCCAAGAAGGGAGGCGGGAAATGCCAGAGGTTGCCTGGTAGCCGGTTGGCCTTGCCATTGTATTGAAATATAGGATCTGTCCCACCCCATACCTTATACCATACTCTTCATTCTTGTTCAAGAATTTTGGGTGTGGGTGTTATTTCTGAAGGAAAATTTTAGTCTGGTAACGTGAATTAGTAATTAGGTTGCGCTGGTCATGGAAGTATACCTAGCCCCGCTAACGACCGACTCGTGGCGAACTAATTGATCAAAAACAGAGGAAACTACTCAAGATTCTTTTACTTTCTCTGTTTTGCAAAAGGTGGTGATTTGTGAGGGGGTGAAACGAGATCACCCTTACACAATAACCATAGATCTTTTTTTCAGCTTCTTTTCTTTTCATTATTTTTGGATATAGGTAAAATAAAGATATAGAGCAGTTATTATACCAACAGACATCTTTTATTTCCCATTTCTTTGTCGTTTCGACAAAGTTAGGATATAACTACCTAGTTAGGTATATTTTTATATAATTTAGGTATAACTGTTACTCCCATCCTGACATTTTTTTCCGATTTGTTTCCGTTTCTGATAAAACAATTATGCGATACGTTTCGTTTTCTGTTATTCCACAATATTTTTTTTATTCTCCAAATTGGTAAAGCGTAAAACCCTTTCGTATGAAGAAAAATAGAAAATTATTCAAGCCGTAAATGCCGGGGTTGACAGATAGTGCGATATTGCAAAAATGTTTGGAATATCAACGAACACCTTATCTACTACATTGAAAAATAGGCTGGCGTATGAAAATCAAGGTTTTTATTATTAAAGAGGTTAAAAGGGCCCGAGTTCTAAGATATCGACTAAGACAAAGTATCGTTTTCAGGTAGGCAAACTACTATTTTAGATTTTTTCTGGTCCGCTTAAATTTTTCACGAATTTAATAATTATTCTTTCAATAAAATATGTGCATATTGTTTATAGTTACATTGAGTATTTTATTATAAACCTCTATATATCGAAACCCTCGATAATTCGAAGTTTTCTCGTTCACCTTGAGGTTCGTTATATTGAGGTTCCACTGTATTGTTATTTGTTAATAAACCGTGAGTTGAAAACCTCTGTTATTTGTACGTATTGTTCTAATATAACTGTAATGTACATATCCATATCTACACCTTCTTTAAAAGAAAATCAATGAAATGATAAAATAAAATAATAATATGGTGACAAAAAAAAAAGATAAATAAATAAAGGGATAAAAAAAAAAAAAAAAAAAAAAAAAAATACATTCATAAACATTTACACTTAAGCTAAAGAACCAGCTTCCTTCTCCCACTATAGCCGCATTGCTGTTTCAAATTCTAGCTATATATTGATGGTATTTTATTATGCTTGGAATGTTTTATTAAATTATCCTGAAAATCTGTCTTTGTTGAATTTTAGTACCCTTGAAAGTTTTCTTCTACGTCTTTTAAGAACCTTGTTATCTAAAAACAGCCAATACTTAAAATGTTCATCGAAACTAACAGTCGATGGTCGGGATTTAACTAAACTAATATTGGAACTCACGTCGAAAGGCTTCGGATCAAAGAATTGGTCAACATCATATCGGGAAAAATATAGTTGTATAAGTATATATATCGTCCTTGCAACAGAAAGAGCCGGAGTCAGTTAATTTTTGATAAATTAAAAAAAAAAATTATTGATATTTACAAATGTTTTCAGTATATAAAGCAATTAAATATGGGGTTAATGATGACAATAGCATGTCAATAACTTGTAAATAACTACTCATTGTAGCACTTCAATAAAGTTATTCATATGAAAAGGCATCTAGGCTGTCTTATTTTTAGATTCCTCTAGGGTTATCGGGAATGGAGTGGGAAGCAAGTTGAGACTTCAGTGGATTTGAGTGGTTATGATCCACTAAGATCCAGTAAACCATCCAATTCATCTCGTATCCAATCCTTACATTCCAAAATCCTTCGTAATATCCTCATTGCTCCTAATTATGTCACAAATATTCTTATCCATAACGATCTAAATGTCCCATATGTTGTAGATTTGCCCCAAACCAGATACCCATCCTTCCAAGCTACTAACCCACCCATATCCACTAGTCTTCCAACTTGCTTTTCACTCGATTCCTGATAATCTTCCGAAGTGTCTGAAAAGAAGTTGGTCTAGGGACTTTAGTTAGTTTAGAATTTTTATTGTAGTGCTCCTGATGACTTTTTCAAGTTTTGACATGTTATTCTAATCGTTATCAACCCATTTACTTGATGTATATATTTTGTAGAGTTGTAAATTTAAAGAAAAGAAAAAGAAAAAGAAGTACTTGTTTGTTTTTAAGTGTCGATCGGAAGTCCAGGTGGTTTCTAGAAGCCAGACCAGAAGGAAGAAGACCTAGAGGAAAGAACAGACTTATGTATTATGAGATGAGGAGGAAAGTGAAAGATGAAGACCGGCAGAAAAGATGGGTATAGGCTATTTTTCCATGCTAAATGGGAATAAGGAATTAGCAAACGAAGATGAAGTATAGGATTTCATATTGTTGCTTCGTTTTATTCATATAGCGTATTATATTATGAAGTCCTCTAAAACCTTCTAATTCAATATTAATGTATTTTTGCCATCCGGTCTCTTGAATATTCCTGTTATTTATGTATGACTTATATGTTATTACTTTGTTATTTTTTATTCTATTCCATAGAGGAAATTAAATATAAAGTCCAGCCCCCCATCACCGTACTGAGTTCTGATTGTTGCCTATGCCTCCCTGTTAACTGCCATTCGAACTCCCTCACACTACATCATTGTCATTTATCAGACGGAATTCAGTTTCATTAGCTGTGGAGCTGACAATATTCTGTTAGGGACAACTGGAGGAGGTTTCCATTTTCCTCACCCTATATTCTATTTATTTTATTATAATGCCGTAGCTATACCTGTTAATAGCCTCATCTTTCTCGAGCAACTTTATGTAAAGTATGTAGTAAAATATATAATTCTGAAATTACTATAATTATAGCTGTATAATAGTAAGAAGACAATTAAAACATTACATTCTAATAATTACTGACAACTCTATAGGTATCCTATTAGCTAGGATATTTTATGAGGCCTGTTTGATGGCTGTTAGTAACCAAGATGTTTCCTATCGCCCAGTCCGGCCGGGCTTGTTTACGGCTTACTATCTTCGGCTGGTCTGGTAATCCGATTCTTGTTACATTTTAATAGTCCTGGACCTATTAATTTTAGTCTAGTTTTATATTTCAGTTTATGTTTAATTTTTATGACTCGATTCATTAAATTATTTTTACTGCTTACAACCTTTGTTTATAAATTTCCATTTTGAAAACGATGTTTGGTAATCATGTTTTTATTGCGGCCATCATTATTATGCGAGTGTTAACGTGTAAAACGGAAATTGGTTAAGGGTTTGCTAAAAGAATTATGTTCTCCCCCTCCCATGAAGACGTAATAAAATACCATCAATATATAGCTAGAATTTGAAATAGTGATGCGGCGATAGTGGGAAAAGGAAGCTGGTTCTCTAGCTTAAGTGTAAATGTTTATGATTTTTTTTTTTTTTTTTTTTTTTTTTTTTTTTTTTTTTTTTTTTTTTTTTTCATTTATTTTATTTATTTTTTTTTTTTTTTTTTTTTTTTTTTTTGTCACAATATTATTTTATTTTATCATTTCATTGATTTTATTCTAAAGAATTGTAGATATGGATATGTACATTACAGTTATATTAGGACAATACGTACAAATAACAGGGGTTTTCAACTCACGGTTTATTAACAAATAACAATACAGTGGAAACTCAATGTAACGAACCTCAAGTGGAACGAGAAAAGTTCGAATTATCGAGGGTTTCGATTTATCGAGGTTCGATTTTTTGAGGTGATTTCTTGCTAACTTCGATATATACAGAGGTTTATAATAAAATACTCAATGTAACTATAGACAATATGTACATATTTTATTGAAAGAATAATTATTAAATTCGTGAAAAATTTAAGCGGGCCAGAAAAAATCTAAAATAGTAGTTTGCCTACCTGAAAACGATACTTTGTCTCGAATTATAGTCGATATCTTGGAACTCGGGCCCTTTTAACCTCTTTGATATTGAAAAAGCTTGATTTTCATACGTCAGCCTATTTTTCAATGTTGTAGATAAGGTGTTCATTGGTATTCGAAACCTTTTTGCGGTATCGCACTTTCTGTCAACCCTGGCATTTACGGCTTGAATAATTTTCAATTTTTCTTCATACGAAAGGGTTTTACGCTTTACCATTTTCGAGAATAAAAAAACTATTGTGGAATAACGGAAAACGAAACGTATCGCATAATTGTTTTATCAGAAACTGAAACAAACCTGAAACAAATGTCAGGAGGGAGTTACAGTTAATCCTTCGTAAAATCATTGATTAGTCTAGACTCTACTTATTTAACAAATCTACTTCGATTTATGGAGATTTTCCAATAAAAACTTCATTTTGTAGAGGTGCGGTGGTCTTCGATGTGCTAATAGAAAAACTTCGATTTATCAAGGAATTCGCTATATCGAGGTTCCACTGTGTATTTAATACAGACACACACACAGCACAATATTATTTAACATTTGCACAATAATAACGGGCATTTAACGAGTATTACACAATAAACACAACAAAAACCAACATAAACAACTAATTACATTCCATCTTGTTATTACTCTGTCTCCTAGCAACCAGTAAATATTCCTTGGCGAGTCAAGGTTACTTAGCAACTGGGGTAGTTCTCCTTATTTTGTTAAAAATAGTTTCAAAATGGCATCTTTTAAAACTTATTTTTCAAATTTCAAATTGATATCTTAGAAGTATCACTCAGTTTTTTTTTCCAGCTTAAAATAAAAAATATAAGCATCAAAAATTTAAATAAAGCTAGTGAGAAATGTGCGCATTGTCGGGATTTGTTTTTTTGGGACTAGTTCTCAGAGATTTTCGTTATGATTTATTTGGAAACTAGTTTTTATTATTTCCTTTTATTGCTTCTGATATTTAGATATAAACTGCTAGATTATAGTATTTGCCATAAGCGGAGGTTGAAGTCCATAATTTGCATAAAACACTGTGTGCCTACATTTATACTAAACAAAATATTAATTGACTCCTCTTTTTACGTGTCAAACGAAACGCTACATACAGAATTACGCGTTTCGGTAGTTAGGAACCATGTTCATAAACTTTTCATGACAAATTATGTAGACACTTTATACATATACATACACAATATTGTTATTGTTAAAACTGAATATTCCAGATGTTTAGTACGGACTTTCCTGTCTTAAGAGGAAAGAAGATGAGACGTCTTGTTTCCAGAGTAAATGCGACTGGAAACGGTTCGTCATTGTTGTGAAGAGTGGCTCCAGACCTGAAAAGACCTTTCATAATCTGCTTTTTGCTGGCAATGATTGATGTCGGACCGTCTGCCTCCGGTGGCCTCCAGCTCCAGTACCTGCTCCTACCTCGGGTGTCTGCTCCAGCAGTTCCGAGAATTAAAAGATACGGATAACATAACCTTGTTACAGGTCCTTGTGTCCGAGAAGCGTCCATTAATTAAGCAATCAGGTAGCTATGGCGCAAGGAGTCGTAATTTTGCATAATGTTCTTCTTTTTTCTTGCCTCGCGTGGATCCAGTTTTAAAGTTTTTTTTTCTTATTTTTTCTTCCCCCCTCGTTCCATTAAATAACTCCGAGATCAATTACCGCCTCCTTCTCCGGATCTGGAATGCAAAAGTGAATTTGTTTCGAGAAAGTCGAGGATTGTATATCGGATTAGCTCGACGATACCGGGCGGTGACAGGTGGTAGGACTTCTCGACAGACCCAGAAAGCGGCGATGCTCGACCTGTTCCTGGCAGGTTGGAAGCAAATAGATGGTGAAAAAACTGCGGGTGACTCCCTATAACTGTAGATTTTATGGCCGGGTATAGATTCCTACTCAGTGACCTGTCTTTCCAGTGATCTTTTTTTTTAATTTTCTTTTAAATTATTAGCTCGATTGGGTAATAGATTAATCGTTTTTTTTTTTTTTATTAGATGAGTGTAAACAGTGAATATTTATGCTATTAACTAAATTTTAATTAAGTAACGTTTTGAAAATTGGGTAGATTTTAAAAAAATCTAAAAAAACATCATTCGACGGTAAATTTAATGTTCGTTTTTAATCGTAGGATCATTTTTTTAAGAATCATTGCAATTTTCAAAAATGAATGTATTAGCGTACAAAACTGTTTTAGTTCATTAGCAATTGAACTATTGAGGGAATAAAAATACTTTAGAGTCAATATTTTAATTCATACGATTTAATGAATTTTCATTCTTAAGTTTTACCCATAATCGAGGTTAAAATACGGTATAATAACTATATACTGTACGGCTATATATTAATACACATTTTTTTTCTTTCAAATTCTTATTGACACCTGTTATTGGTGAATTTGTTATTGAACAATAAGTGAATTTGCTGATATTGTAATAATAATACAGGCCTTTTAGGCGCGTGGGAGGCTAGCACTCATCAGTACCTCCTCCTGGCATGGATTAAAAAAAAAAAGATTTATTTTAGTAGATCTCTCATCCAGTTTCTTTTAAGCCCTCTGAGAGTATTTAATATACTAAAATCTATATACCTACATGCGTATTATCAAATGTATTTGAACATTTGATGTTTAACTAACTCTTCTAATTTCTACTTAAGCCAGTTCTCACCATCCCTTTTAGTCTGCCTTACTTGACCCTCCACACAGTCTGCCTAAAAAAAAAAATAAAATAAAAAAAAAAATATCCTAAAGATATTAATATCCCAGTTTGCTGATTAGTTCAAATATTTTAATTACAATGCTCATAAACACATTAACAATAGCTCGAAATATCTCTTCCCTCTTTAACCCCAATAATCTTCTGAATAGAAGGATATGGTATAGATGCAATATTTGGAATGGTTAAAATCTTCAGAATCCGTTCCTGTATAGTATAGCAAATTTAAAAATGTTAATTTTTAAGATATATTATTCTTAAAGAAAAATAAACTTATACCATTACTACCCATTGGAATGGTCTTGGGTTCATTGTTGACATATACCGTTTCTTTCAGAATCCATGATCGATTCATTGCCGATATAAGACATAATTAGAAATATCAATGCATTTAGTAACTAATGTAATATTATATTATTATGTTCATTTATATCCCTAGTTCAGAATGTTGAAACTTTATCATCATTTCTGAGGAAGGGAGGAGGAATGATTGTTACATGGTCATTTCAGTTTTCTGAGCGAAAAGTAAACTGTATTCTAACTAAACAAAGTACAAATTCTTAAATGATTGTTTTCCTCAAGTCCCTTGCTGTCTCAGCTAACGCACCTCCCCTTTTTATTATTTAAAAATTGTTTATGACGTTTCTGCAATAATTATTATACAGAAAATACTTGATTTCTTCATATAAGCTTTCAAATGAAGGGTCGTTAAGGGTAAAAGATATGCAGGAAGAACCTCTCACTTGGAAGCTTTTATTTAGCGCTGAAGTGTGTGAAATCTTCATTGTCGATTTTTTTTAAGGGGTGTATAAAGCTGTTATAGCTGTCAAACCATTGTGGATCGTGTAGGCTCGTGTAATTGATATGCACAGCTCAGGTTCTGCCCCACTGGCTGTCAGTCTGCTCTGAATATGCATTGTTCTTCCTGGCACCTGGCTCTTCTCTATGCACTTGTTGCCTGAGGGCTTTAATAATGCAGTTAGATCGTGTTCATTTTAAGTTTTGGGGGGAAAATCTGTATGAATAATCTGTCAATATAAGTAGAGTGGCCACCGACCGGAAATTCCTGGCAAATCGGATTTTTTAGCACCGAGAAAAAAAAGAGTGGATAATGCTTGAATTTTGCTATTCACCGGAAATTTTATGGGATAATCGAATAATATAATTTATTTACTTATCTTCAATTTAAATTACTATGAAAATAATAGATCAAAATTGATAATCTGAAAGTCAATGTTTCGAAACTATCAACTACGGATGACCGTTCATAGGCATTAAACGCACCAGATGTTTTATAAATATAATTTAATTTAAAATTCACAATTTATAAAAAAAAAAAAAAGAATGACGGCCTGACGCGATAATACAGTAATAAGAAGTGTTTACTGATAAGAAGTAACAAGTAGTTTCGAAGTCCGTTATCGCCTACCGGGGTGGCATTAGTACTCCAAGCGTTTTCTGAAATATAGAAATGTAGGTGATTAAGAAAAAAAATAACAAAATAATCGACTAGAAATCAGATTTTTAGCTATTTATTGAAATTTACAACTGTATACAAAATAAAATAAATATACATCTAGTATATGTAAAGAGAATGTTCATAATAACATGTCAGCTGCTTGTAAAGCAACAGCCTTGTTGATAGCATTTCAATAAAAGTTGAAGAAGAAGGTCATCTTCTTTTCAGAGGCCTCGAAAGGTTATCTGGGATGGAATGAGAAGCAAGTTGAGAGACTACTGAAAGTGGAATGGTTATGGAGTTTACCATGAAAAGACAGACATCTGGATTGGGCTAAATCACTAAAATATTGTACATTAAGATCTTAGTGGTTGGTTTGTGAATAAGTAAGAAGCATTGAGGGTTTGGGATTGTAGCAATTGAATACGAGATGGATTTGCTGGTTGAGTGGTGCCCCAAAGCGTAACTCGGTATGTCCAGATATGTCTAATTACTGTAATGTAAATTCAAATCTTTTGTAATTATTGTGAAGGTTGGAAATAATTTATTAAAAATATAGACCTATAATTCGCAACAGTAACCCGCAATATCATATCATTTTCAATTCCTTTTTATTTTATGTTTTTTTTTAATTGTTGAAAATTTTAATTATTCAAAACTAAATCATTGATAATATCCAAAAAATTTGGGGTCACCTGCGGTATAGTGGTTAGCATAGCAACCTACTGAACCCAAGATCACGGGTTCGCAGCCCGGCAGATGACCTTAGGATGACCTTAAGGAGTAAAAAATCCTTAGCTATGCCGTCCTTCGGAAGGGACGTAAAATGGGGGTCCTGAGCCTGTGCGATGTCAGGTACTCGTTAAAGATCCCTATCCTAATTATACCTGGATAGGCAAAATTTAGGACTCCCACCGTAGCATCGTCCGATTAGCCATTGCAGCGTAAAGTGACGTTAAACGAAATAAACAAACATCCAAAAAATTGAAATAATGGAATTCATAAATTTATATTACTAAAAAATATTGTACTAATTTTGGGTTAATCACAAAAATCACAATATATTCTAAATAAAATTAACGAGAATCCGGCAAGAGAAAAAAAAATGCTACAAATTTTATTTTATAATTTGCCTTGAATTTTATGAAAATTAACCTGTAAAACCTGGGATTATACTTGAATTATTTTTGCCTGACTTAAATTGCTTCCCAAAAATTAATAAAAATTTAAATCCTCATTGTATTTTTCAGATTATCCCTCGTCTAGCGGACTCTGATGACTTTGTTTGGCTATCGGAATTGAAATGACTTATTCCGTTATATTTGTTCCGTTGATTAAAAAAAAAAAAAAAAAAATTAGCATTGATTAAAACATAACAAGAAGGGGCATGAATATTCTTATTTGACTGGTGAAAGGGCCAAGAGCAACTGTCAAGAAACTAATTTCGGGCCTGAAGAAGTGATCATTCTAAATATAAATACGACGAAAGAATAATTTGTGCTAGTCCAAGAGTTGAAGAGGTTCTAAGCGCGATGATGAAGGCATTCTGCTTGACAGTTTAAACCGTAGCGACCTCTCTGCGCTCTATACCAAAACTAGCATTATCTTATAATAAACTGCTTATTATTAGCATGCGCATTAAAATAAAAATATGATATTATTACAGAGATTTATAGCCGTACTGTAGGTGATTGGCCAATATTACTATAACCGGTTTCTCTTCTAAGATATTCTTGGCTGATATTGATACTGGATTAGCGGGCCTGTGTGGGGTATCATACCGAGAAAAAAAAAAGTTTATAAAAGAACCCACATGATTTATTTAAATATTTCATTATAATTTATATGCTTATGGTGCTAACATTAAGAAAATAAATTAAAACAACTGACTTCAGATATGGATCTGTGAAGTTGCGCTATGTCAAGACTTAATCACACTTTTTAAAAATATTGTTATCAGGAGGTTTCAGTGGCTCGCCAATTTAAAATATAATAGAAAAAGTAAAATCATATCTGGCCTAGAGATTTTAGAAATAAAAAAAGATAAGATAAATAAAAGTGAATAAAAATTTGCATTATAACAGAAAAACACTAGAAACGGACAAAAATATGGAATGAATATTATATGTTGTTTGTTAGTGCTACAACTCGTGAAAAGTCAAGCCGCCAAACTTCTCTCTTGTGCTGATGCTCTCCGGTTTCTTGTTCTTAGCATTTCCTCCGCACTCTGCAGCCACACAATTGACCCACCAAAGTACAATCCACCTACTTTTCTGCGTCCAAATATCTTTTAATCTAGGAGCCTTTTGGGGATTTCGTTATCGTTCATTCTAGCAAAATGCCCTGCCCATCACAGGCGTCTGGAATTTATCAACTGCAAAATATCCAGGTCTTTATAGAGATGCATGAGCTCGGCACCCACAGGCCCAGAAATCCTTCTAAAAATCTTCCTTTCAAATCTCACAAGGGACGATTCTGGGGCTTTAGTCATCGTCTAGCATTCTGACGAGTATGCGAGCACGGGCCTGATCAAGGTTTCATATATTTGAATATTTGTTATTCTGGAGAGAGATTTGCTCTTTAGAAGCTTCTGTAGTCCATAGTAGCACCTATTAGCAGCCATAATTCTCTGGTCGCCTATAATTGGTAGAGTTCAGTTGTGTTCCTAGGTAAATAAATTCCTCTACACAAAGCTGAAATCCTCTATTTTCACAACTTCTTCTAGATGCTCCCAATGAAAATTATATACAAGATTTTAATGGGGAACAAAAAAGACGGTAATGAAAAAACAAAGAACATTAAATCAAGAATTATCCTTACAAAAATGAAAACATTATTCTATTCTCTTAGAATGACATTCATTATGATAAGCATATGAGTGAGCGTCAGTCAGTCAGAGTTGTTGTATTGCATTGCGAATACAGAGGAAGAGAATTCCAGAGATTAGAGGATCGGGCAGAAAAAGGATATTGGAATCCAGTTATTCTGTAGGATGGAATAAATAAAGCTAAATTGGGGATCTTTTATGATCGGATTCAGGATTTGACTTGTAGGATACTGTAAGTAATCATATTTTTTAATGATAATGGTTGAGAACAGATAGACCAATGGTCTATAAAATTTTTGTAGGAAGAATAGTGGATGTCCGAATTTCGGTAGGAATGACCGCGAGAGGAAGATTGGTTGGTTGGAAAGAATTAACTGATAAACTTGGAAAGCAGTCGTTAATAGTTTATATTACTTTTACCTCATAAGCGTAAAAATAACGCAAATAGAAAGAGATATGCTTTATTAATACAAAACAAAATTGCTGCTCAACTTTATTGGGTTGATACATACAGTCATTGTTTTATTAATGTTTTTTTTTTCATTCATAACAAAGAATTTGGACAATTCTTTGTGAACAACTACCAACGGGTACCACACAACAAAAGTTCTATTTAAGAAGGTCCCGAGGCCATCTCCTTTTCAGACACCTTAGCGAGTAAATTTCAGGAATAGAATGGGAAGCAAGTTGAGAGACTAGTGGAATTGAATAGTTATGGAGCTTACTATGAAAGGATAGGTATTGGTTTGGGCTAACTCAGCAACATATGGAACATTAAGGTCTTTATGGATAGGTGGTTTATTGGTGACAAAGTAAGGGGCATTGAAGATCAACTCCGTAAGTCCAAATAGGTCTAATCACAGTCATGTAAATAAGTCTTTTGTAATGAATTGGGAGCTTTGAACGTTTTTCTAACAAATATTGAGGAACTCTGTAACGACGAGCAGTTTTTTTGTCGTTTAACCTTTCTTTTTTTTTTTTCTTTCCCATTTCTTTCATTTGTTTTCATATCATTTCCCTCATAGCATTCAAATGTCTTGCATGCTTTTTTTTTTTTTTTACCCTTCTCCTATTCTCCTTCAACAACGAAATCGAAAACTAAACGAAAGGAATCGATTTAATGTTTCGTTAATCTCCTTTCATAGAATAAACGTACTTGCACTGTCTACAGTTTCCTATGTCTAGCCTCCTAAACACGTACTTGAAAAGATATCGACTAAAAACATATCACTCTTGACTAATTGGGCCACGGGTAAAACATTTTCCTTGTTAAAAGGTCTAAGCGTAAATTCAGAATCCGAAGAACTGTGAGCAGAAAGAAAGAGTTTATGCAGTTTTGATTGCAAAATATCTCGTTTTGCTCAAAAGGAACATCGTTGAAGGTAAAATCATCGAAACTACAAGGTATAAACATTTTGCCTTATCCTGGGTGTAGTGTCCGTATTCTGTCATCAAACTATGGTTTGTTTATGTCAATGCACATTGTTTATAAGCTATTTACAAGATAATTACGAAAAAGTAAAATGGGATGTGTGTTCTTATTTACCTCAAAACGTTGTGTTACCCGCATCATGAAATCCCATTACTGGCAGAAATAGGGTGAAAGTCGTTGAAAACAATGGACTTTTTTTTGAAGAGTGGTATTCAATAATGCCCAAAATATGTAACCTGAATTGAAGCCCACTTTTAAACAAGAACTTTTGTAACAACCTATACCTTTAAGTTCAAGTGCATGCCTGTCTATCTATAAATTAATAATATTTATGTTGTGATAGCGGCACTAAAGCATATCACATTACATATGTAGCTATATGTCAGCGAACAGATCTGTGAGGAGGGTGCTACCTTAGCGCACGGTGGCGTCCGCCCTCTATAATATACTGCTGATTTAAATTGGAATAGAACTGCCTGGTTGAGTTATTGCTGCCCACAAATGGACCGCTACAACTACTCGTTGCAATTATTTACACCGGCACTTATTGATGTCAAGGATAAATTACCATTTTTTATGGACATTTTAATAAGCAATATATTACGGTGAGGAATAATTGTTCCTTAGGTAATGCTAGGTTGGGGGGGCCCTTCTGTACCAACCTGTAAATTGAAAATTCGATCTTGCCACTTTAGTAATCTTCCATTCGTTATAATCAAAGTACTTCTTAACAGAAATTATGAAGGTGAAATTAGTTCTTTCTTTTTTTCGTTTAAAAGTTCCCATTTGAATCTATTTATTGAAGTATACAACTCTGAGAAACAAAATATATTGGGTTGTCCGGAAATTGATGCAGGATTTTATTTTTAAACCAAAACCTTATTATTAAAGATATTATTTATCTCTTCACCACAACCAAATCCTGATACATTACTTTTACTCTACGTCGAAGTTCCAGCCCAAAAGTCCTATTAAATAAGACCCTGAACATCTGACCTCATAACTGCTGCATAGTTCGGTATTTCTTTTTCTTGTTTTGATTATTAGTTAATCTTTTATAATATTGCGGCAATCGACTGGATATTCATTAGTCTTATCGCTGGATTGTAATCCGTAGATTTATGCTTTTGTTATTTCTTTGATAACATCAATAAGATTGACTTTATGTTCATTTCTTCTTATTAGAAGATAGTGTGTCGGCTTCTTTGTTCTATTAAATAAAAACAGCGATGATATCATTATCATAAATAATATTTTATATCGTTATTTAAATTATATCTGTTCTTTGGACTTCCCTTCTGATAAAACAATCTCAACGATAATAAGGAGTCATATTTTATACCAGGAAACCTCGCTTAGATATCACATAAACAAGATTTTTTTTTTTTAATAATTAAATTTAATTATTTGAATAAAAAAAACTGAAAAAGACTTGATTAAAGGATCTTACAATTAGTTAAAATCTTTTTAAAATTTAAATTAGTAGTTTATAAGGATGAGTACCGCTGACTGCTTTCATTCCTAACTTGTTAGCTATGATATATTATAAACGCATCGGTTATTATGTCAGCCGTAGCGAATAAATGATGAGAGTATAAACATAAAACTAATAATTAAAATTAGTGATGTGTAGGCACATACATTTTTCAATTCTAGATACCGTTAGGCTCGTTGCACACACACCGGTTTTGGACGGCCGGTTTTTTACCGGTCGTCCAAATTTCAATAGTGAACGACATGTCAAATAGTAACCTTGCACACACACCGACGTTTTGCCGGCCGGCAAAATGCGGTGAGTTGCCGGCGCCTGCCACTGCATTATAATTACTGTTTTATGCACTATAATTACAAAAGCTACTATTTGCTTGAGTTACTGAATCGAATGGAGCAATATCAATTTGTTAATCAGAAATTGTTAAACGTTTTAGGTCGAAAAGTCAAGAATAAAATAAAATTATAATTCTTCTAATTGTTTGACCGGCAAAAAGTCGGTGTGTGTGCAAGCACTAGCACCGGCAAAATTCGGTCGGTTTTAGCCGGCCGGCAAAAAAAGTCGGTGTGTGTGCAACTGGCCTTACCGATTCCTTAAAATCGATTCTCAATTCAACAACAAATGGCATTTAGTAACTATGTATAACGTATAATATGTAAGTTTATTATAATTCTGCAAAAATATAAATAATAATCCAATTTGCAAATTCTTATTTAAGAGGATAAACATTCCAAAGGTTTTGGATTTCATTTATTTAAGGCATCACAACTGTTTTGCTAAACACTGTAAGGCTAGTTACACACACACCGACTTTTGGACGGCCGGTAAAAAACCGATATTTTTGCCTGTGAATTTTGTAAAAAACCGTGCTAGGTGCTTGCAGATTTACCGGTTTTTTACCGGTCAAACAATTAGTATTTTTTTTTTTATAATTATAATTTTATTTTATTCTTGACTTTTCGGCCTGAAACTTTTAACGAATTTCTGATTAACAAATTGATATAGTTTCATTCGATTCAGTAGCTCAAACGAGTAGTAGCTTTTGTAATTATAGTGCATAAAACAAACAGTAATTATAATGCAGTGACAGGCGCCGGCAACTCACCGGCATTTTGCCGGCAGCGGTCAGTGGTCGGCGTGTGTGCAAGGTTACTATTTGACAAGTGGTTCACTATTGAAATTTCTACGACCGGTAAAAAACCGGTACATTGTTTCCATAATGTATTAATAATCAAAAACCAGAATGATCATGCAATGAAATGAAAAATAATCTTTATTGTTATATAACAAAATTTTCCTATGAATAACAACGTGTTGCTAAATGGTGGTTTTGTCTAGTTGAATTGATTTTGTTAGCTCTTAATAAGTATCTTTATCCAATTTGATGTTGGCTTTCTGAAACAGTCCTTTAGTATTGATAAGGATTGTTTTAAATTCAGTGCCAACAAGACTAAAACGACAAGAAACTGCCCGTCGCGATCGAATACTTCAACATTTACGTGACAAACGCTCCAACCTTCCAATTAATTACAAAAGACTCATTTACATAACAATAATTAGACCAATTTGGACATACGGTGTTGAGCTTTGGGGCTCCACTAAACCTTCCAATTCATCTCGTATCCAATTCTTACAATCCAAAATCCTTAGAAAAATCCTAAATGCTCCTTACTAACCTTACGTTTCTGACTTAGCTCAAACCAGATATCAAACCT
Source organism: Euschistus heros (assembly GCA_003667255.2). Taxonomy (NCBI): domain Eukaryota; kingdom Metazoa; phylum Arthropoda; class Insecta; order Hemiptera; family Pentatomidae; genus Euschistus; species Euschistus heros. Next base: position 1,056,565 of record RCWM02000106.1, on the reverse strand, counting down.
TTCATAGAAAACTCCACAACCATTTAAATCCATTAGTATCACAACTTGCTTCTCATTCCATTCCAGATAACCCTCCGAGGCGCCTGAAAAGATGAGGGCCTCGGGACCTTCTAATATAGTGCTTCATCATATAGAACCTTTATAAGTGCTACCAATGGGTAGTTGCTTTAAAAACAAGTGACGTGTCATTTTTATATATTTCATCACATATACTTGGTGTATTATATTTTATATTGTATATACAGTTGTAAATTTCAATAAATAATTTTAAAAAAAAAAAAGTACCAAACAGTGTTGTTCTAATGAATTGTTCTAAACATTTGGAATCGACATATCCCTAATTAAAATCGATATACTAATAGCTTGTCCCGTTATCCTTGTCATCAAAATAAAACCGGTACTTGTTGAATACTAACCCACTTCTGGCAAGATGTACTTCTAATCGTAGTTAATGTATTATTTAACAGTAAAGAAATGAAGTGTACTATCTTGAAAAAAAAATCAACATTTAGAAAGGCGAGATCAAAGTTCCTAGATCCGAACTAATGACAGGGACCGCCTTCTCTAGGGTTTGATCATGGATCGGACCACGACCTAGGAGTTGATTGACCCATTTGCCTCTGGAGGGAGAGAGCCCGGACCGCTGGAGTCGATGGATATCCAGAACAAAAAGAGGACTAGGCTATGGAGAAGGCGGACAAAAAGAAGAGGAAGACCGGTCCAAGTAGTAACAGTCATCCTCAAGAGCTCGTTAGCGGTCGGAAGGGTTCTCGAGGTTGTGGTTGGTCTTCTCTCTTTGGGAAGTAGGTACCGATACCATCGAGTATCGAGTCGATAGTAGTCCTCTGGGGCTATAAATAAGGCAATTTAAAAAAGAAAACAGTCATTGATACCGCCCGTCCTAGTATTTGGCGCTCTTAAAAAAAAATGAACTCATAGCTAAATATTTTTAGAGCTGCTAGGACTGGTTGTGAACGGTAAGAGTAGTACAGAAGCTGGTTATAAAGCTTAAATTTTGTGTTATATCGATCTGTTCTTTGTATGAAGGAAGGGCTGAGTGAACCCAGACTTCATACTTTAGAACAATAAAAAAAAATAGAAAACAGGTTGTCGAATTATATTTTACGTTTTAAGAATGTCTTAGATTTGAAAACCCATATAAAAACACTTTAAGAAGCGTTTTAAATTTTATCAGATCAGCAGTTAGTAGATTCATTCTCATCAGTTTCATCTCTCTAAATTTATAATTTATAAATATGTGTTTATTTTATTATCTATTAGGTATTTAAAAAAAAAAAATTATTGATAATTACAACTGTATACTTATACACATCTATTAATGTGTGGGAAAATTGCCACAATAACATGCCAATAACTAATATTCTACCCATTAGTAGTACTTGAATAATATTTACATTAGAAGATCCTTTGTTCATCTTCTTTGTTCAGACGCGTCGGAGGATTGTCGGGAAGCAAGAGAGACGCGGGGTCACCTGTGGTGTAGGGTTAGCATAGGATCGCGGGTTCGCAGCCCGCAATGACCTTGAGGATTTTTTAAAGGGAGTAAAAAATCCTTAGCTATGCCGTCCTTCGGAAGGGACAAAATGGGGGACCCGAGCCTGTGCGATGTCAGGTACTCGTTAAAGATCCCTATCCTAATCCTGGATAGTTTAGGACTCCCACCGTAATTAGCCATAGCAATAAACGGTTAAACGAAATGTTTAGTGGGTATGAATCCTATCGTGGAAGGAATAAACGGGCTGTTTAGATAGTTTTGGATAAGTTTAATTTTGACAAAATGAATTTAAAAATACATATACAATGAAATTCTAAAAATTATTCCTTCGATGTAAAACAGTAAGATATTAAGATATGTAAAGAAGTGTTTCCTAATAGTCAGTGACTTAAAATGTTTGTTTAATTGAACTTTTGTTAATATCTGTTTAGTAGTTAAGCTGTTTAATCTGAGCAGTGAGTAGTATGAATTATGTCATTCATTATTTTCAGTAATATTCGGAACTTTGAATCATCAAGCTGCTTTGATAAATATCTTTTGACATTCTTGTTTTGCAAACAACAATATCTACGTTGTTTTTTTTTTAAAAAGCGACATTAACAATACTTTATTGTGCAATTACATGACGAAAGCAATCTTGTTAGTAAAATATAGGTATAACAAACAAGTCTTTGAGGTCTAAAAAACCACAAAGCACTAAAAACTTGTAGCGTTTGCCAGCTGTGCGATTATAACTATTTTTATAAATATCTATGAATGAGATATTTAGATCGTTATGGATAAGTTTATTTGTGACATGATAAGGGGCATTGGGGATTTGATGAAGGATTTTTGATTGTAAAGACCATGTATAAAGTGACCATGTATCTCACCACTACACAAGATTAAAATGGTTATTTCCATCCTTTCGAAGAGAATACATCCTTGGTTCGTTCCTTTACAAATCACTTTCCTCTCAGCCACCTCCCTATATTCTCAAAGCATTAACATTAAAATCATCAGTGAGTTCCCGCAAAACCAGATTCCGTTCCTCAGACCACTTAACTCTCTTCAACGCATCCTTCAAACGTTCCTTTATTTCCAGAGCTTCTAATTTCTGTCGATCATTCGCCATTCCTCCACTCATAATAGCTTTAATTCCCGACTTTTCGTTTACTTGTTAGATATTCAATCTAACAGTCATATGGATGAAGAAATTATTTTTAAAAATGCAATATGAATATTCAGAATATAATATTAATTGTATACAGTATTATTTTGGTACTATTGCTCTAAATTTGTATAAATTGTTATGGCATAATTTATATAATTTATAAGGCAAGATACATTATTTTTCAGGATAATTTATAGTTCTTAGCTTTGTTTACTGTATATTTTTCATTGATTTTTCCCCCCTTATTTTTGTTTTCGTAGCTTAAAATATAATTTGTTTTTTGTGTTATATTTTATAACATGTAATATTACTTTTATATTGTAATTTAATTTTCTTTTAAATTCCTTAATGTAATTTTAATTTTATTTTTCTTGCTTTTATTATGTTTCTTAATTATACTTACGGTAGATAGGTCGCAATTAATTGTTCATTATAATTATTCTTAAGGGGCAATGGCCCCAAAATAAAATTTATTTTTATTTCATTTCATAAAGATTGGATGCCAAAAGAATTGGAGGGTTTACTAGAGCTCCAAAGTTGAAGTCCGTATGTCAAATTGGTCTAATTACTGTCATAAAAGTGAGTCTTTTGCGATTCATTTGAAGTTTTGAAAATTTAGTTAATATTGAAATCATCGGAAACGACTAGCAGTTTCTTGTTATTTAATTCTCATACTATTGTTAGTTTCATTATTCTATATTATTAGTATTTATGTTACTTTTTGATGTCTGTTCTTCGGTCATTAATATTAATTTTATGATTAATGGGTGAGTTGTTGGTAGCCTTCATGTTTTATTTATTTTTGAATATATTGTTCATGAGGATTAATAGGAAAAAATACCAATGATAATAGGGTTCGTTGGCTGATCAATAGACAATGACCAACTGACATTATCAACTAATAAATTAGTAGAAGAATGGCCCGAAATTACAGCATTTATCCGCCATGATGTATGCGCTCCAGTCATTCAGGCCATAATTTAACTTTAAAATACCTTCCCCAGGGAGGAGAGGGATAATTGGGGTAAATGTTTAATAAAAAGCATAGAGGTAATGATAGATTTCCATCTCTTGACCTCTTAACAGCGTATAGCTTCATCTTTAGCGTGTGGAAGCAGCTCTCGCCTTCAACATCAGTAGTTCTTCATGATGGTACAAAGGGAAAGCAGGGAATTGAGGTAAGTGGCCGGATTTGAATTTCAATAGCTCGCGTGCTCATCAACTCGGGACCCGGCTGTTGTGGTTATAAATAAAGCCAACACCATGATTCGTTGACCCTGCCGAGATATATCGACCTTAGGGCACGAGCTGGAAGACGGATTGAGAATGAAACCCTATTTGTTAAATAGGGAGCTGTTGTATATTTATTTGAATTACAGATATTTTCTGGCATTCATTTTTTTTTATTTTTATTTTATTAATTAATTAACAGGACTGACTATTCAGTGCATCAAAACTTCTAAAACGCAATAAACGTCTGGTTTGTGTTATGCTATTTTTGTATTATTATCATTTTTTTTTTCCAGTAATGTCTTTATCCTTATTTTATGTTTTAATTATATCGGTCGTAACGGCCGGGTATCCACATTATAGACGTCCCACTTGTAGTCGATCCACGACTGATAAATAAAAAAATACTTAAATCCTGCTCTCTGCCGACTTTACACCTGGGCTCAGGAATCAGTACTGTGCCCTATCCACCGAATTACCGCACTCCTCTAATTGAAGCAAAACAAGAAGTAATTTATGGCATTACTGCCCTCCAAGGACAAGGGCCTTGTCACAAATTGCTTGCGAAGCTGGTCTATCGGCAGCAACGTTCCTCCATCTTCTGACTTCCAATTGTTCCAAGTCCTCTTCTATGTCAGTCAACCGTCTCATTCTTGTAGGACCTCGCCTATGAGCTCCTCCAGGCTTTTCATAAGTTAGTTTCCTTGGGAGGCGGTCACTTCCCATCCGTTTCACATGGACAAGCCACCTCAACCTTCCCTTTTTATAAAGTTCACAATATTTGGCTGCCCATATAAGGTTCTCAACTCCTCTTAAGTCCTCATTCTCCACTCTCCCCCGGAGTAGATAGGTCCCATATATTTTCCGAAGAACTTTCTTTTCCCTAGTAAGCCTTCTTTCCATTTTTTTCGTTAGGACCCAGGTCTCGCTTCCATATGTGACAAATGGTCTTATAAATGGTTATCTGGCGCTTTAAGAGAGATCTTTGAGTTTTTAAACGTTGATGATTCGAAAAGGCAACGATTTCCTGAGGCTATCCTTGCCTCAATTTCCTTAAGAGTTCATTCGTTTAGGTGACCAGTGCTCCAAGATATTTGAAGGTCTTGTAAACTGGGAAGTCATGGCCATTTATTTAAAAGATAGTAGTTATCCTATTACAAAAATAAAAATCATTATTTATAATAAGGAATATTTTCAAGAAACATAGGTTTCAAACATGTTTAAAAGGCGAGCTAAATGGTTATTTAGGGTAGTATCTCGATCGGACGAACGAAGCCTACTGGCCTTTGAAAGAAGAATTCCGCGGTGCATTTATGGACCTAAGAGAGTCGGGGAGGCATACCTCAGAAGAACTAATCAAGAAGTGTATAACCTCCTGAAAGAGTCAGACATAATGAGACACATGAGACTGGGAAGACTGAGGTGGGCCGGCCATGTTGCTCGTATGTCGGAGAATGCGATTCCTAAAAATTTATTGATGGAAGATATACACATGACCAGGAGCAGAGGAGGATGATAGGAGGATCCTGGGAGTCAGGGTTGGAAGAGAGCTGCCCAACAATGAGCAGACTGGCGGAAGTTGTTAGAGGATGCCAGGGACCTCGATGGTCTGTCGAGCAATTGGAAGAAGAAGAAGAAATGGTTATTTAAAACTATTATTTATGCTTGATAGCAGACTCACAAATCCTCTGTCTAGATTAAAAAAAGGAAACATAACAGCGAATACTGCGAGTGATATACTCCTTACTTCGAAGAAGTTTAAAACTACTCCTAAAACAGAAACATTCAACATTTACTGTTACTTACGAAAACTCATCTGGGCTTTTAAAAAAACGCATATTCGAAAAACATATACATTCCAATCTAAATTTTTGAGACTGTTATCTGTCCCCAACTTCCAACGAAACACTACATTTGGACTTACGTATTTCGACAATCACAAGCAACAGTCATAAATTGTACAGATGTTTTTTTAACGAATTAGGTGGACACACAAACCGGTACATAATATGGGAACATTATGCTCTTCTACGTGTAAAATTGAAGAACCTAACTGTTGAAATTTATATAAACATACTGCGGATCTTAATTAACTCAACATTTATTTCTATTTTGCCTTAATGTGCCTAGTTATCATATTTGTTAAATAAAGTCAGAATGTGTTAGGCTGTTATTATCATAGTTATTTTCATTAACATATTTTATAAGGTTACTTTAAATTGCTCAACTGTAAAGGAAAATATAATGTGTTATTATTTTTTATCAATATTGGAAATCTTAATCGTTATTTCCTTCAAGAATTGCTCTTTTTTTGTTGTTATTTTTAGGAGAAGGTTATGTGTTTCATTTTTAATGTACAAGATATATTTCATATTTTTTTATTTACATAAAAAAAATACAGCTACTCATTGAGTATGTGCTTCAGCTAGTTCATATAGAACCTGGAGTCCATTCCAGTGCCCTGTTCCAGAGACTATTGGAAAGGTACCAACCGAACCTGGAACTATAAATCAGCCGTAGAGCAGACCTTGGTCGGTACTTAGCTTTACAATGGCCAAAGCAATAAATCTCTGAGCTAAAAGCCCGATGGATAGTATTCCACAGCTAGCTCAAGCAGTTCTCCAGTCTTAGCTGCAGTTAGTTCCAGCTGTCTATGTTTGGAGCCACCTGTATCTCAGATCATTAATATGAATAGGTTCTTCTAACCAGGCATTGCTTCAAATGGTTTAGGATTCATTTAGTTGTTAATAAATATAATAATTATTATCACGTAAAACGTTCTTTTTCTTATTGGTTTTTCAATTTTTATTAAAATATTTTTACTCCATCTTCGTCACTACATTTGATCACCTTTTATTCCAGTATCTTTATAGTGAATAATTTCCAGGAATCTGAAGAAGGTATTTTTGAAATTCTGTTTTCCTTGTTTAGCCACTTCTTAATCGCTAAAATATCTGGGGTTCACAATTCCTAAGAGAAGAAAACTTTACAATTAGGTTTGATGAATTAGTTACCACTTCTGTTGGAATATTTTTTAACATTCCTCAACTGTCCTAAAAACATCCAAAAATTTCTTTACATCAGTACTTTGCTACATAAATTTTGTATACTATTTTTTTTTAAATTGAGTCAAGATTTCAAATTAGTCAAAATATTAATACTCAGCCTAGAAGACTAAATGAAAAGAAATTCTGAAAGATACTAGGATCCAGAGCAGAATGGATAAAAAAAAGTTTTCATGTTTTTAAAAATTTGTATGGTTTTCGAAACTAGGTCTCACATAAAAAAAAAAAAAAAAAAAAAAAAAAAAAAAAATCAACAGAAGTGGGGAATAGTTCATCAATTCTTATTGTATCGATTCTTCTAAACCATCATGCGTACTTCAACTGTATTTTTTGATCTATTTAAAAACATTTTCTTTTTTTTTTTTGGATAACAATTTATTGAAATTTACAACTGTACATCAAGTAAATGTGCTGTTAACTATTAAAATAACATGAGAAAACTTGAAAAGTACTATTCATCAGTAGCACTTTAATAAAAATTCTACACAAGAAGATTTCTGGGCCATCTTTTTTTCAGACGCCTCGGAGGATTATCAGGAATGGTGTGGGAAGCAAGTTGAGAAATTAGGGGATTTAAGTGGTTATGGAGCTTACTATGAAAGGATTGATAGCTGGTTTGGGCTAAATCTGCAACATATGGAACATTAAGATCTTTATGGATAAGTTTATTGGTGACAAAGTAAGGTGCATTGATGATTTTTCGAAGGATTTTGGATTGTAAGGATTGGATACGAGATGAATTGGATGGTTTAGTCAAGCCTCAAAGCTCAACTCCGTACGTCCAGAGAGGTCTAATCACAGTCATGTATATTAGTCTTTTGTAATTAATTGGGGGCTTTGAACGTTTGTCTAGTAAATTTTAAAGTAGTCTGTAACGACGGGCAGCTTCTTCAATTACTTATTTGTTTTTAAAATTTTCACTAATTTAAGTCCTTGTACAAGTGTTGTAAAAACTTAAATAATATCGCTCATGTATTTCAAAAGTGACACAACTCAAAAATCGGTATTTTTTGAGGGATCTTGTTCAATAGACGTCTATGAAATGTCAAAAATGTTTCTTATTAACTTCAAATCCCGCCTTTTACATCTCATTTTTGGTTTGAATTAAAAGTGAATTTATGTACATATTTGATATTTCATATAATGCTGTGCGATCTTTGAGCAAAAACGCAGATTTTTGAGTTTTCTCACTTTTGAAGTACATGTGTGATATACGGACTGCGAAATTTTGAGTTATTGGCGTTATGAAAGGTCTGTTTTTAATTTTTTTTTTAAGAGAGAAACTCTGTTTTTTTGCGGTTTGGGAACTACACTCTTTATATAAAAACAAATAATTTATCCGAAAATTACCAATGAAAATACAATGTAATGCTAATGTAATTTATTCAGTACCAGGAAACTAGTGAAGAGAGATAATAGTACTGAGAACTAGAGGCGTAGACAGTGGCGTGCCAGCCGCATGGTATATTCATAAAGTGCAACGAACGTTGGAAAGCCGGCCAGAGATCGATAGTTGCAGCGAGCTGGAGTGACTCAGTCACGAAGGACAAGATACAAGAGAGTACTCTCGATAGCTTTCACCGGCACCTCTTGTTAGAATCGATTATATAGTAATTGGTCGATAGCACTGTGAGAGTATCGTTATTGGTGACTACTTCCTCTTCAAGTGAAAACGATTTTAATTAGATTTCTCAGTTCCAATTACTCTTTGTTAAGGGTGGGTGCTGATTCGAGGCAGTGCAGCCGTGCATGTGCATGAGTTCGGTATATACAGGATATCATATCTGCTTGAAATTTTAGTCCAATACTTATACATTTTAGAGCTGCTTCTGTAAAATAATGTTTGTTTTTTTTTTTTTTTTCGATCGAATATGAATTAAATATTAAAGTTATTATTTAATGTAACACAATATAAAATAATATTTATACTGTGTTAATAATTGTTCTTTAATTACTGAAAAAGTTACTAGTAAAGTTTGGCTTCTTTTTATCAATCCCATAAAAAGGCATGTTTAGGTCACACTAAACATTAATTTAAAATTTTTTTAGCATATGTTGATGATTTTTTGTCAACATATGTTGACTTTTTTTTCTAAATTTCTGGTTTTAACTGACCTACTCCTGTCCTGTCTGGTATAACACTTCAAAATTAACCAAAAAGAGACTACAGACATTCCAAAACAGAATTCTGCGAATGGCGGTTAATGCCCCCTGGTTTTTAAGGAATTCCCAGCTTCACCGGGAACTGGGAGTTAATCGACTTGAAGAGGTCTTTAACAGCTCACAAGACGACACCATGAACTTCTCCACGTCGCATCTGGAGCTCAGGAGTATAACTTAGGAACATCAAAAATAACAATAAGATTACCTAGGGCTTACCAAGACATACTTGGCTTATAACATTTGTTTATCAAACAGTTCTGTATAACATTTATTGTTGATCCGAAATTTAAATAAATAAATATTTGTTTTTTGTGTTAAATTTCTGGTTAGAGATCATCATCTAAGTACATTTTTTTTTTTTAATTAAATATAATTTGTATGAAATGGTGGTCACCTTCATCTGATTATTGTAAATCCAGCTATTAACATGTTCATTGAAGATATACCAAATATTACTGAACAGTTGTGTTTGATGACTGGATGAATATATAAGGATTAAAAGATAAGCAATGTTGAAATTAACAGAACATATTTTTTATTTGCTAACGTTTCAGCCATATCTTTGATGCTCATTATGTATGGCAGATGTTATTTGAAGGGCAGATGCAAAAAAAAAAATACAAGATGGGCCATGTTAGCAAGACCCTGTCACAAAGAGACCTGAATTACCTGAAGATATGTTCTCTTCACTCATCTTGTAAAGTGTTTTTTTATTTATTTTATATTTTATTTTCTGTCTGCTCTTATGATGGTCATCAAAGATATGGTCGAAGCGTTGGAAAATACAACATGTTTTGTTAATTTCAAAAATAACCATTTTCGAATTCCATTGACTGATCCCTCCCAATAACCTACCGTATAATACCAAATATTCTATAATGACAGTAACAACAATGAGTTAACGATAAAATACAGTCTAGTTATGTATAAAAAAAAATATAAATTCATTAATTATTGTTATCACAGGAATCATTATTTTCCCGTTATTTCTAGATAGTCCAGTCAACAAACACAATGTAGAGCGCATGAAATATGCGATAATTTTTGACTTCATACCTTCGTTAGGAATAGTTAGAAGGTTAACATACTAAACGTCCCCGCCTCTGGGGGGTGAGCTAACAATGGGGGCTAAAGTTAAAAAAAAAGCGAGGTGACATTTTTTTTTCCGTTATTTTTTATATAATCAATTTTATAGGAAATTTAATTAGCTTTTATGTTTAATTGAAATATATGTTTCTAGAGTCAACCGTATTCAAATATTATCGAAAAACCAAAAAAATTAAACTTCTCCCCTCCCCCCCCACCGTTAGCTCACCCCCAGGGGCGGGGACTTTTAGTATGTTTACCTTCTAACTATTCCTAACGAAGCTATGAAGTCAAAAATTATCGGATATTCCATGCACTCTACGTCCCTCATTTCAGCACTCATTGACTGGACTAAGATCATTAATATTTGTCGTTTGTATTTCACTCTCTTTTTCCTTTCTTTTCTGCCTTTCACTTCTTAACTACCTCATAATAATAATAAATGTATTTATAAACAGAAAAGTAAGGGTTGTAATATTAATTCAATATTAATTTTGAATTCACAGTAAATTTTTAATTACTCTTCAACTCCTTTAAGTTATTTAAATTTAATTAATTGTTCAAAATAGAAACCTTAAACTCTCACTTAAATGGTTGTTTGATAAGTCAGTTTGTTTTTACTAAAAAAAAAAACGAATGTTTAGATTGATAAATTGTATATAAATTTTTCATAGTGCTCAAGTTCTAAAAACAAAAAAAAAAACACCTTTTCATGAGAACAGTAATGTCTTCTTCATTCTGTCAATATTTTTTCAGTTGTATTTATTTTTCACCCCAATTTATCACCTATCTGTTCTTATATATATATAAGAACACTATATATCCTAAAACACCTGTGTCAGCCCCCTTCTTTTTTTTTCTTCTTTCTTGTTTGGAAATAGGAGTGCCCCATTACAAAAAATCACTCAGTCCTCCGAAGGCTATAAAACAAACTGATCCCCCGCCCTTCTTTTTTTCCCCTAACGAAGGCCTAGGTTATGGTTAGTACCCCTTTGGTTGAACAGTAGCCCGGGTAAACGAATACTCTTCCTAGAACAATTTTAGTTTTCGCCTGGTTTTTTTTTTGGGATAGGTTTTATGGCACTCTTTCCTCCCCCTCACATTGGTGACACCCCTTGATTTATCTCTTACTCCTTTTATATTCAGTAGGAAATAATAGAAATGAAGAAGATAATTTACATGTGAATGGATAGTGGGTAATGGGGTAATTTATTGCCTGAGGCATACTCCTGCTTCCCACGCCTCCGCAGAAACAAGTTTCGATTACCGTCTTTTATGTTGATGTTCTCTATTTATGTCTGAATAGTTTGAGCTTACTGGGCTTCACAACATCAATTTTCTTACTCATATAGCTTCAAGTTACAGTAATATTACTTTATACATTTTTCAGCTTTATATGGGATTTTATTGTTGTTTTCACGGATCATCATGACAAATTTTTATTAATTAATACATTAATATTTTATTCTTCGCGCCCTGGTCAGTATAGGAAATCAATCGAAGTCTTGGGACCCCAAAATTCATATATATATATATATATATATATATATATATATATATATATATATATATATATATATATATATATATATATATATATATTAGTAAGGTTCTTGAGGTTCAGTCATAAAATAAAAAAAAAAAATCAACTATTTTGGCGACGTTTCGAGACTATATTGTTCTCATAATCATGCCCTACAGTGAAAAAACAGGTTACAATAAAATTATATAAGTTATACAAGTTATTTCAAAACATAAAGTTAGCTAAAGTACAAGTATATAACAAAATGTGTTAGATTATAACAATAATATAATTACAGAATATAGAGGAGTATGATGCTACTTACAATGTTATTAGTGGATATGAATAGACTAACAATTCTAGTACACAACTAACCTAGGGGAATTTTGAACAGACAGTTACAAAGTTATGAAATTCCGTGTGAAGATAGTTGTGGCAAGTCTTATTTTGGTACATCGGAACAATATCTTAAATGACGAATGTATCAACATAAATACAGTTGCACATCTATAAATAAAAACCCGAACAAACCTGACCAAACAGCTCTCACCACACATTACAGGCAAACAAAACATTGTTTTAAATTTGATTTCCCCAAAATTATTCACCATGAACAAAATAATTTTAAAAGAAATATTAAAGAAATGATAACCATAGAAAAATTTAAAAATCGCGCAATAAACAAAAAATCAGACGTTCTAAATCTTAACACTTGTTATTCCAACTTCATACATTCAGACCAATAATATACATTTACACTTATATACATCATACAAATCATCTTTCCATTTATTAGTATACTATACTGAAATATTTTTGTACCTGCATCTTTGGGAATACCACTCACCTTTTAACTTAATTTTTAAGAAATCCCCACAACCTTGGTAACTGTCTGTTAAAAAAATTCCCCTGGGTTTGTTGTGTACTAGAATTGTTAGTCTATTCATATCCACCAGTAGCATTGTAAGTAGCTTCATACTCCTCTATATTCTGTAATTATATTATTGCTATTATTCTAACACATGTTGTGTGTGGTAACTTTATGTTTTGGAATATCTTGTATAACTTATATAATTTTATTGTAACCTGTTTTTTCACTGTAGGGCATGATTATGAGAGCAATCTAAGTGTCGAGTTTTTTTAAAAATTGAATTCGGAATTCCTAGAGCTCAAGGGTTCTTTCAAAGATTAAGCCAAAGGAAAGCAGAAATGCTAGTTTTTCTTTCGAGAAATATGTGGCTCAAGGAGCACACTTGACTCTTCAAATTAACCATTTCTTTATTTTTCTTTTCTGAAGATTTGGTTTGTTCATTATTATTGTAACCATGTAAATTGTAAATACTTTTATGATATAATCTTATAATTTATAATCCTGCAACCTTTAAATAGTAAGTAGATAATTTAATTTAATTAAATTAGTTGAAATTCTTTATTGAATAGGTTTAGAAAAAAAAAGGAAGCAACTATCGAAAAACTATCGATAGCAATCCATAGTTCTCAACCGATAGTATCGTCCTATCGATAGTGCTAACTATCGACTATCAACCAACCCTAGATTACTGTGACAAAACACGTTTTGAAAGTTACCTCCTCATATAGATCGTCATTGTGGGAAGGTTGAGATTCATTCCATGGATATACCGCAAAATAAATAAAAAGCGCATAACCTACCACATGGTTCCTGATGAGCACCGTATCTTTTGTAATGAGGATACATACCCGTGACTCATTATGTTCTATTTTCCTTTTATTTGATATATACTAATTAGGATAATAACTTATTTTTATGCTATTAATTAACCTCAGTTTTACGATCTGTTGATTTTGCCACTCTTAAGATTTTTATGATACACATATTTTTAATTTATAGGACCCTCCCTTGACGGAGTACGCCGACACCAGACGGTGAGTGGTACAATCTTTGTCCGCTCTGGAGCAAAAAACGCATTCCTCCTCAATAGCGTGTTCGCCGGCTGCCATTAATCTTATCTGATGAGGCGGGGATGAACCCTCGGCCCCCAATTAACTCGGTACCTCTTCAATAGTAGAAGGTTACCCCTCGGTCTAGTTGAAAGAAATCAATTTCCATTTATATTTTGTAAATAAAATGAAACTGGTTAGTTTAAAATATATCCGCATCACTTTCACCCTGTAACCCAATTTTACTCTGTCACGACCCTACAGATAAAATAAAATTAACATTCCGATAAAATTTCCCATTTGCAACCTACTTTGCGATAAAGCAAGGTTCTTATTATCTTTGGGAAACATTTACGAGTTAGCCCAGGAGTTTTAAGATATTTCAAGGATTTTGTGTGACTTGTGATAGATCTGTGTGAAAGTATTATTTATCATATGTTTAATCTACCTTTTATTTGTTATCATTCTTGTTTAGTAGGTTGTTGCTAAATAAGTCATTATTTTAGTAATGCTTTTTTTTCATTCATAACAAAGAATTTGGACAATTCTTTGTGAAGCAACAACCCACTTGTACCACACAACAAAAGTTCTGTTTGAGAAGGTCCCGAGGTAATCTTTTCAGACACCTCAGAGTGTTATCAGGAATAGAATGGGAAGCAAGTTGAGAGACTAGTGGATTTGAATAGTTATGGAGTTTACTATGAAAGGATAGGTATCGGGTTTGGGCAATATATGGATCAATGAGATCTTTATAAGTTTATTTGTGACAAACTGAGAAGCATTAAGGATTTTCGAAGTATTTTGGATTGCAAGGATTGGATACGGAATGTGTTAGATGGTTTAGTGGAGCCCCAAAGCTCAATTTCATATGTCCAGATAGGTCTGATAACGGTCATGTAAATGAGTATTTTGTAGAAAATTGGTAGTTTTGAACGTTTGTCTAGTAAATACTGAAGAAGTCGAAAACGGCATATGTTAACCGAGCAGGGCGTGTAAATACGTTAATCATTAATATCGGGTGAGGATTTCGAAGACATTTTCATATGTACTATGCGTACGCAATGTTGTTTACGTTCGACGTATTTATACCTCTTGCTTGTTTAACTGGTTAAATGTTATACGTATAAACTTCTCTAGGCCATCTTCTTTTCAGTCCTAAAATTTCGAGTGAGAAGCGATTTGGGGGACTAAATGATTCGAGGAGACATTTTTTTAAAAATTATTTATTGAAATTTACAACTGTATATATACTGTAAAATATAATACATCTAGTAAATGTGATGACATAGATAAAAGTGACACTTCAATTGTTTTTGAAGCAACTACCCATTGGTAGCATTTATAAAGGTTCTATATATGAAGTACTATATTAGAAGGCCCCGAGGCCTCTCTTTTCAGGCCCCTCGGCGGGTTATCTGGAATGGAACGAGAAGCAAGTTGTGATACTAATGGATTTGGAATGATTGTGGAGTTTGCTATGAAAGGTTTGATATCTGGTTTGAGCTAAGTCAGAAACGTAAGGTATATTAAGATCTTTGTGGATAAGTTTCTTTTTGACGAAGTAAGGACCATTTAGGATTTTGGATTGTAAGGATTGTATACGAGATGAATTGGATGGTTTAGTGGAGCCCCAAAGCTCAACTCCGTACGTCCAAATTGGTCTAATTATTGTTATGTAAATGAGTCTTTTGTAATTAATTGGAAGGCTGGAACGTTTGTCAAGTAAATGTTGAAGTAGTCGATAACGACGGGCAGTTTCTTGCCGTTTTAGTCTTGTTGGAGGAGAAATTAAGTAAAAAACAAATAGTTTATCCAAATTCATTGGTAATACACTGAAATTACTACAACTATTAGTTTTCGCAACCTAATTTAAAGTTTGATATGTATGTTAACCTTGTTTACCACTCAATAAGTTACTTTTGTTTACTCATTGCCTTTCTCTCTTCGTGGGAGCGTGTATTTTCAATTTTTTTGTTAAATTAATGCAAAATTAATTGAAATGTCTTATACGGGCCTCAAATAAATATTTAAATAAGATTAACACATTTTAATTTAAATTTATTCTCTCTAGGCAAATTTCAGATCTTATCAATGCATATTTTTTTTTTTTTTTTTTTTTTTTTTAATATAAACCTCCTACATGCAGTAGTAGACAGCTATCCTTCCCCCTCAGTAGCCGGCCGGTGAGCGAAGGAAATCATACTAATGAACTCCAAGCATGGGAACCTCAGATGACATCATCACACACGCATTTAAGTTCGCAACATTTGTGTTGTAGAAGCGTCTAATCATGTCCCTATACCACGGGAGAATGTATCTATGGCGTGTTATTCGGTGTATGGAACCTGCTATTACTGTTTTTAGATGTTCCAGAGGTCTGTTATTTAGGTTCGTTAGCTATCAGTTTATTATGGATACATATATCTAGCATATCTTCCAATTATATGAAAGCCGAGTGATAGAGAATATATCTACAAGGCATAAATGACAGCGTTACCTGATACATTGAGTTGAACAAACTCTCTGATCTCATGTTTATATTCTGTAGGTCGTATTTTATTCTTGTGGTGGCTCATGGGTATTTGATACGCTTGGGGTTAAATTTCTAGTGGTTTTTGTGGCGTACTCTTTCCATCCAATTTAGCAATTAGTGCAAATGTCAATAATATCTTGAAAGTTTTGAGTTTGGGTGAATTTCAAATCGTAGTTGGATGGTGTTCCAATTCATAATATTTTGTAAAATTCTCAGTGTTCCTTATTATGTCACAAATAAACTTATCCGTAATTATCTAAATGTCCCGTATGTTGTTAAATTGGCTCGATCCAGATACCTATCCTTCCTTGAAAAGCTTCATACCGACTTTAATGTACTAGTCTCCCAACTTGCTTTCCGCTCGTTTCCCGACAATCCTTCGAGGCGTCTGAAAAGAAGATGGACTAAGGACTTTCTTAATTTTCTTAAGGACTTTAGATTTTATTGAAGTGTTACTAATGGCTAGTTTCATTGTGTGTTGTTGTTATCGTATTTACACTTATTTACCTAATGTATACATTGTATACAATTCATAATATCAATGAAAGAGAAAAATCGCAATGTTGGGTAAAGATGGGGAAGTATTTCACATCTATATTTGATTTTCCGCAGCCAATGCTGTATTTAAAAAAATATTGTTTTGCAAACCATAATAATATATTTAATTTTTTTATATCATACGATAGTAATAACAACATACCTATGTAGGAGGTGCTACCATTGTTCACCTACATACTTCCCTTTATCGAAGCTTTTTAATTCGAAATTTATAAGTATATAATACTATTCTGCTGTCTTTTGTTTTCCTCTAGAATGTTTACCCGGTGGATCAGTGCTAAGGACTTTTATAACGATTAGTTTCACTTTCTCAAAGATAATATGTCGTCGCGGTTCGTAATAATAATACTTCCATTGTATTTACTGGGTGTTAGTCACGCAATACTGTATTTTATAGACGCATACTTTTTCCGTTCGACTCGATACTTCTTGGTCGATATGTTTTGCATCAATTGTACATTGTTACAAAAGTCCTTGTACATAAAGTTATTTCAGGTTACATATTTGAAAAATTGTTGAATACTGCTCTTCAAATTATAGTCCATTGTGTTCTGCTCTGTCCGTATTGAGGCAAATAGCTTTACATATCCAATATTTATGCCATCTTATTTATCAAAGATCCGAATTTTTAAAAAATTAACCATTTATCTTACTAAACCGTAAAGCAAAACCATTACTCCTAGCAGTTGTGATAATTTTTCCTTAGTCAAATATCAACGATGTGCAGTGTCATTGTCGTTTTGCGAAATCGCTTGGTTCCTGTTGACCAAAGCGAGGTATTTGGCACTCAAAACTGAATTATTCTTTTTAGCTGTTTACTATTTAGGTTTCAGACCACTGTCTGACCATCAGGAACAATCTCAAAACGCACATTACTTCTTTCTCAATCCATCCACAACAACTGAAGTGTTGCAGATAAATGACTCTTCTATGTCACAATACTTTTGCGCTTAAAGCGTTTTTCCTTAAAAATGCGTTTTAAAAATGTAAATTTGGCTTTATGGATATATTTGCCACTTCTATTCGAAGTGTGCTAAAAACAACAGTAAGCATGTGTGCCCAAGTGAACTAAAAAAATCAGAAATCTAATATAAACACATCGTCAGAACACAAGCTTATTTTCTACAAAAATACGAAAAAATAACCTTATATTCATAAAAGTAGACAAAGGGAAAACGGCAGTAATTGTAGAAAATGATGTGTATACAGGTTCCAATAAAAGTGACAAATAATTCATCTATCATGGTTTTATCATCGATCCTTCACTACCATTTTGCGTACCTCGTGTGAAAAATATAAATGATTCCATATTGGCAACTCATGTTACATAGATAATACATTGAAATAAATTGTCGAAACAAACATACAGTAGAAACTCGATAGTTCGTCATGAATTGGGGAGAGGGGGTGACGAAATAACGGAAATGACGAATTACAGAATTTTACTGGTAAAGTAACAAAAAAGCATTTTAAACTATATAATTGTAATTTTGTTTTACATTTTATTGAATGTAAAGACGAACAGAAGAACATTATACACATTGGACTTGAGTGACCATGACAAAAACACAAAAAAAGGTAATCACTTGCCGCATCCCATCAGGTGTGAAATATCTGATTCACATTGCTGCTCAAAACCACTTAATGCACTTAGTTAACATTTCCTCTAATTCTTTGCATGGAATAGTGGAAGAATTAGAAACGTCATCGTCATTATCTTTTTCATCACTAGCTTCATTTTGTGCACTCAGCACTTATTATATAATTCCAATGTCATTCAAAATTTCATATCCGACATCCGTACTATCCATGATTAGCCAGCTGCTTACCACTTGCTTATCTTTTCTCATTTTATAGCCTGGAGCAGAAGTTGCTGAGCCAGATGCTAATGTTTTTGCAGAAAGAGCTTTCCAGTATTAACTGATTCCGGTATTCGTCAATTACACTTATACTTTCTTTCATCTCTTACTACAATCTATAGAGGGATCGACTTCGGGCTTGTTCTGTTTGTTTTTTTCTATGAAATAATTTACAAAATGTATAAATATAGACGTGTTTTTTAGTGACAAACCAAATGAGGCGGTTTAAAGATTAAATAAGTAGAAAGGTGAAAAAATGAATTACATACGTATTTATTTTTGTTATTTATAGTTGCCAATTTAAAAAAAACAACAATAAAACCCTGACGAATTACAGAATAAAACGAATTATCGAGTGACGAAATAACGAGTTTCCACTGTATTCTTATAAGATTAATTATAATAATTGGAATTAAGAGTTGTGTGGATTTAAGTGCTGTAAATTTAGACTTTTAGTGTCCCGAACGGGAGGAATGTTCTGGATATAAAGGACATTGATACAGAAAGCCGAAAGGCGAGGAGAGTATTCCCTTACGCATGTCTACATCCCGCCCAGATGCCATCACGTAGAGAACCGACATCGGTGCTTATTAGGGTCGTAATGGTGCTGTCAGTGGAGGGCCATCTTCCTCTGTGGTCAGCAGGCCAGGGTAGATTGTTTGTCTCGCTCTGTTATTACAGATCTACATACTACTTATTATGTATGTAGGATGTTTTTCAAGTGGAGGTCGTTCGAAAAACAATTGAACAGAACAAGCCGTCAGAATAAAGGCTTTGTTCCCTGGTAGTACATTCTTGTTATTTTTTTTTCATTGATTTATATACATGTAAATTCACAAGTGTTTAGCAAAATACGTTTAGTAAATTTTCTGAATCTATACAATAATATGAAAAGAACTTTTTTTTTTTTTTCATTTATTGATATTTACAACTGTACAAAATAATATAAATTAAGTAAATGTGTTGATAGTGAATACAATGGTATGTGAATAACTTGTGAAGAACTACCCACTAGTAGCACTTCAATTAAATCTACACTAAAAGGTCTCTAGGCCATCTTCTTTTCAGACGCCTCGGAGGATTATCGGGAATGGAGAGGGAAGTAATTTGGGAGACTATCGGATTGGTGGTCGGAGTGGTTATGGAGCTTACTATGGAAGGATCTGGTTTGGGCTAAATCAGAAACATATGGAACATTAGGATCTTTATGGATAAGTTTATTGGTCACAAAATAAGGAGCATTGAGGATTTTTCGAAGGATTGGATACGAGATAAATTGGATGGTTTAGTGGAGCCCCAAGGCTCCTTTTTTGAGTACTTGTTAGCGGATCTGTTCAACAGGGATTAGTGGAATATCATTAAAGGATACTGAAATACAGGGTGTCGTAGGTTTATGACGAAGGGTAAAGGTTATTTGATGGGATTTGTTTGGATTTATTTTAATTCTCCAATTTCCACACCGTTCTTGGATGTTAATAATATGAGATTGTAGTGATTGGGATGCAATGAAAGGATTATTATTTACTGATAACACACATCTGTCATCGGCATAAGTGGTGAGATAAGTCGGGATGTCAGCTGTAGACAAGAACTGAATATGAAAAAGTACATATTAGTAGTACTTCAATGAAAGATCCCGAAGCAGTCTTCTTTCCAGTCGGCCAAGAGGATCAACAGAAAACGAATGGGAAGCAATTTGAGATAAAAAATGGGTTAGGTTATTACCACTTTAGGAACGTATGGAACATTTAGGCTGTTGGAGATTAGTCTATTCGTGACATAGTAACGATCATTTACGATTTGACGAAGGCTTTTGGATTAGAGAGAGTGAATACGGAAATAATTCGATATTGTGAACTCTATAACTATACGCCTAGTCTTTAGTTGTTAATTGGGAACTTCAGAAGTTTATCAAGTGTTGGGTTGGTTCAAGAAATCCACTAGCAACTTTTTTTTGCTTCATTCCGTTTAAGAATTAAATGTGAAACTCTTCTAGATATCAAATTCAAAGAACAGGGTGCCATCAAGAATGTATAAGTTTATAACTCCATATAAGAATGATTGAAGAATGGTGTCATAACTGGAGAGTTAAGGTAAATCCCAGCAAATAACCTTTACCCTACGTCGAAAACCTACCTCATCCTGTCCTCCTGTACCCTTTAATGGAGTACCATTAAATAATGTAGAACAGATAAGATACCTTGGATTTTATCTGGACAAGAGACTTACCTGGAACCCTCATACAAGACTGAAAAGACAAGAAGCTGCACGTCGATTTTGACTACTACAACACCTACTTGAAAAACGTTCAAATCTCCCGATTCACTACAAAAAAACCATCTTTATGACGATTATCAGACCTATTTGGACTTAGGGAATAGAGTTATGGGGATCCACCAAACCATCGAATTCCTCCCGCATCCAATCACTCCAATCCAAAATCCTTCGAAAAATCCTAGATGCTCCTTACTTTTTCACAAATGAATTGATCCACAATGACCTTAATATCATATCCCATATCTTGCTGATTTGGCTCGAACCAGATACCTTTCCTTTCATAATAAACTCACTGCTCATCCAAATCCACTTGTTGCACAACTTGCTTCCCATTCCATTCCTGGCAATCCTCCGAGGCGTCTGAAAAGAAGATGGCCTTGTGATCTTCTTTTGTAAATATTCATTAGAGTATTACCAATGGGTAGTTCCTCTACAAGTTTTATTCATGTCATTATATCTCATATATACCGCATATTTACTAGATGTGTTTTCTAATACAGTTGTAAATTTCTATTAATAAAAGAAAAACAATATAAGAATGAAAAAAAATACTTAGAATAATAAATATTCTAATATTTTGTCATCGAACTTATTGATTTAGATTTTTTTTTTTTACATTGCATTTTTAATGCACATTTCTGAATTATTGTCAATCTACATGCATGCTGTTCGATTGAAGCTTTATTTCTTCCGTCTGTCCATCTTGATTTTGGTCTCTTGCCAACTACATGCAAAATTTAAGTTTTGTTTGCAGACATCCTGGTCGATTTCTTTGAAATGGCTAGGATTGAATTTCAATTGCATCAAGGCAATCTTTTTGTAGGATTTCAATGAAATGTATTTGTAATTTTTTTTCCTATGTCTATTTTTCTTTATTTGTCGTGTCATTAGTTCATTCATCAGTCTAACCAAGTTTCTTTTGTTATGTTGTTTATTTTCATGATATCTTTTATTAGATAGTTTTTATCTTTCTTCTTTCTTTATCTTGGAAGTGGAACTTTCCATGTCGTGTTGTTTTTATCAAAATCTATTCTAATATCAATTTGGACAGTTTTATTGAGATATTAGCTAACTGTATTAAAACTTTCTTTATTTTCGAATAATTCAAAACCTACTTATATCATTTGTATACGTCATCTTTCTTGTATGTTTGTATATTTGTCTTTGTGTATATGTATATAAATGGATATATGCAATGTGTATAAATATATATCGTAGTGTCTTTAAATATATTCTCCAATCAATGTACATTTTTTTTTTTTTTTTTTTTTTTTTTTTATTTATTTATATTACAATCAAGCTCTTATGAGCTTATTAGCAATTTTTTTCTAACAATAATTATAAAAATACACTATTAAAACATAGTTTTATTTTTCAAAATTAAAAATCTTCAAATATCAATGACTTTGAATGTAAAGCACAAAACCCTATATTAGGTCATGGGGCTTCCTTCTCTTTAGCCTCCTCACCAGTGCATTGGAGTCCAGGAGATGGCCGGCCTCGGCGTTGACATGGTATTGCAGGCGATCCTGATGCGACTGGGCGTATTTTGGATTACCTCCTCCACGGTTGGCATCCGAAGGTCTCTGTGAAGATCATCGTTCCTGATGTACCAAGGTGCATTTACGATGCTCCTTAGCACTTTATTTTGGAATCTTTGGATTATTTTTCTATTGGAGTCCCTCGTGCATCCCCACAGCTGGATTCCATATGTCCAGATTGGCTTGAGGACTTGGTTGTATATTAATATTTTATTGTTTACAGACAGTTTGGATTGCCTGCCTTGGAGCCAATACAACTTTTGATAACTCAAATTGAGTTGTATTAGTTTTTTTTTTTAACGTGTTCTTTCCAGCGGAGTTTTGCGTCCAGTGTCATCCCGAGATATTTAGCCTGATTTGAATATGGGATCACTTTATTATTTATAGTTATGGGTTGATAGTTGATTTTCTTGTTAGTGAAATCAACATGTACAGATTTGGTTTCATTTAGTTTAATTTTCCATTTTGAGGTCCATCTTTGTATATTGGCTATTGTCGTGATTAATTTTCTTGTGGTTTCCTGATTGTCATTTCCAATGGAAAGAACAGCTGTGTCATCAGCGAAGGTGGCCATGACGCCTTCTTCAACTTCTGGGATATCGGCGGTATAGAGCAGAAAGAGTATGGGGCCTAGTACACTTCCCTGCGGAACACCGGCACTTATTTCATAGAGCCCAGAATATGCATCTTCTTGCCTTACTCTGAAGTATCTATCAGATAGGTAGGACTTCAAGAGTAGAACATAATGTCCGAGGAGAATTTTATTAAGCTTATAGAGTAGTCCATGATGCCAAACTTT
This sequence comes from Euschistus heros, assembly GCA_003667255.2. Taxonomy (NCBI): domain Eukaryota; kingdom Metazoa; phylum Arthropoda; class Insecta; order Hemiptera; family Pentatomidae; genus Euschistus; species Euschistus heros. The sequence goes on along the minus strand of RCWM02000106.1, from coordinate 1,033,343 downwards.
GTCAAATGCCTGCGTTACGTCCAGAAAGACAGCTGAGCAGACTTTTCCTTCTTCGAGTGCTTTCTCAATTTGATTTGTAATTCTATGTACTTGATCGATAGTTGAATGTTTCTTCCGAAAGCCGAACTGATGATCAGGTATCAATTTTCTTTCTTCGATGAGAGGCATTAATCTCTTGAGGAACAATTTCTCGAATAGTTTTGACAAAACCGGTAATAACGATATGGGGCGGTACGAGGTTACCTCTTGAGGTGGCTTTCCTGGTTTTTGGATCATGATGACTTCTGCAATCTTCCACTTCTGCGGAACGTAGCTAAGTCGGAATGCCGCATTTATTATTGTCGTTATTTTAATTATAGCCTTTCGTGGAAGAGCTTTTAATATTTCTCCTGTGATGAGATCATACCCGGGCGCTTTCTTGGTAGTGATTTCTTGTTTAATAGTATTTTTTATTTCTTTGATGGTGACTGGTGGAATGTTAATATTCATTTCTGCAAATGGTGTTTCATCAATGTACATATAGGTAAGTTTTCTTTACTGTATATTTTTTATTTTGTTTAATTTATCCTTCTTATGTTTGTATATTTACTGAAAGTTCTTTACACAATTTTATTTACTATTAACCGTGTTTATATTTCTCATGTTCTTCATATATAAATAGCTTTGTATGAAATTGTATAAGCCAGACTATTGTACTACTTTATTAAACATTTTTGTTATTCTTAGGGAACAATACGTCCCAGAATAAAGATTTTTTTTTATTTCATTTCATCTTCTTAACCATATGCCAATGAAAATTTCAGCTCAATCCGTACCTATATTTTCTTACTATTATTTTTCTACATACGATTCAAAACATGAATTAAATAAACTTTGTTTAAAATTATATGTATTTTTGAAAAGTTTACTTGCATTTAAATATGTTTTGTTTATTTAAATATTCTAATTATTTGTTTTTGCTTTCAGGTATGTTGGTCTACTTCTTCCTTTCTTCTATTTGGTAATATTATTTTTTTCATTTACTTATTTTGTCACCTTTGGTGTTATTCATTTATTTATTTTTAATTACTAAATAATAATTTATTTATTGGAGATCTAAATATATTTAGTATAAGTCTTACTAATTTGACACAAAACCTAATGTTTATTGTTAAACATTTCTTTTATCAACAATTTTAATTTATATATCATTGTTTTAATAATTTTTTTAATTTAAATTATTTTCTTTTCAAAATGATTATTTTTGTTTGGAGATTTGTAGACTTAAAAATAAGCTGTACTCTTTTGTTTTATAAACGGATTCCTATGTATCTTCTATCTTTTGTTTTTGGATGGATATATTTTCAGTTAAACGACAATAGTTTATAGCCGGAATATTTGCACGTAGCAAATTCAAGAATAGCTTGGAGCTCTATTTCTTCCTGTTCATTTTGGTCAGGTTCCAAGGAATTTCTTGTCAAGTTTCCTTGTTTATGTTTTGTACCGATCAGCTGGATATTTTTATATTTTGCCGTAGAATATATTGCTTCTTGAAATAAAAAGATATATAGCTGTTTTTTTTTGTTTTTTTTTTGTATATCCCCTGTAAAAAGTTTAATCGTTGTCTGAATATCTCGTTGATATTTGAAGTTAGTATTTGAAACTCAACATGCCGACAATTTCTGATCCGGTTTGGGTATACTTTAGGATTTAGCTGGAGTCAATTGTATTTAAATTTCTCAGGGGCAACAGTTATACCATAGCACATGAAGGAACAGTGAACAAATGACTTTTGTGATAGTTAAAACCAAGCCGAATCATTTCCATACACTCATTAAAATCTATATGAATGAAGTGGATTGTATATATCTAACTAGGTAATATTTTTAATAACTTAAAGAAAGAACTCTAATATAAAAATTAAAATATTTCTGCTTATTACATTTTTGCTATTTTAGTTCATTTCATTTCATTTAATCATAATTGAAGATCACAATCTTATTAAATTATTTTACTTGATAATGTTGCATAAAAACATGTTGCGTAAATCTAACCGAAATTTTTCGGATTACTTATAAGTGGAGGTAATTCTTTCTCCATGTGAACTATGAATTTTGGCTCTTTTGGCTTATTGTTAATTCTACTTTTTTTTTTATATATATCTTTTTTTATTTAGATTATTTTTTAAATATGTTGATTGCAAAAGAGAGAAATGTTGATGACCATTAGAACTCATTTTAGCAATCTACCATATACCGTTGATATCGCACATCCAGGAAATCCCGTTTAAAGTTTGATATTCTTTTTTTGAACCCCATATTTAGTCTGCTTTGAACGTTTTTTTAAGAATTTTTTTGTTTTTATATCTTAATAGCTCTAGTTCAATATTATCCGACTCTCTCAAATTTTGTTTTAATGACAAGAAACAGAATTTAATTTTTTTTGGAGTTATGCCTTTTTACATTTTCTTACATTACTGGTGGCAAACTCTCACACTAGAAAAAGACCTGTAAGCTACAATATAAAAACCGTTCCCGTAAAAATTGGAACATTATGAATTGAGACCCTTTCATTCTCGATGTGCGATATATTATACTTGAGGTACGCATGATAGATGAATTAATTGCCACTTCTATTAGAATTTTATTATTCGGAGACTAGTTCTATGTAGCAAAGTGCTGATGTTTTGAAATTATTTTTAGAACTGATGATAAACATTCGATCCTAGTCTAATAAATTAAAAAAAAAAAATTTCAATTTTTCCATTCCATCAAGCCTGATTATATTATAATCTATCTATGTATTTCTTTTAAATAGCCTACTGTTCTTAAGCTCTCATTTCCCTGATATTTTTAGATTAAATCGCATTTTTGTTCTAGATTGTAAATATTTTCCGATATGCGATTTTTACTCCTTGACTCAGATTCGATTCCCACTGAGACAGGTAATTATTAATTAAGTTATAACTGCCTATAGATGCTGAGTTCTGAAGATACCATGGTATGATTCTAGTCTCTATAAAGTGGGATACCCTAATTTGGGGGAAACCTTGTGGTTGTGTGCCAAACTGTTAGCGAAAGAAACTGAAATCTTGTCATGTATTCACAACGTCGTTTATGGGTTTCAACTAGTCAACGTTTGTTTTAACAAATGATAATACAATGGTTTAAATTAAATATTTATTGATTAATTGTTAGTTAGTATATATGTATGTATATTTAAGGCAACTCCTAGTTTCTTAGCGCGATATAAAAAAAAATATAGTTAACTAAAAGTAAGTTGTATATGCAACATATTTTTGTTTATACTTTTCCTCTCATAAACTCGCTCTTGGCCAACTCGCTATCTCTTAAGGGAAAAGCTATTGCAAAAGAAAAAAAATGTCACTAACTGATGGGATAGTTATACGGCCATTAATTCTGAGAAGGAAAAGGGTAGGACTGGCAATAAATAGTGGATTGAATAAATTAGTTATAAACTATTAGCGGGAGGGAATAGACAACAAAAGACATTAGTAATGGCCAGCCCACGCTGTGACACCTATAGTTATAGGCTAGAGATCTGAGGTAGTCATTCTCAGGAATTAGTGATACAACTCTTATAGTGATGGCCGTCTAACTCATTGGTTGGTGGTCTGTTTGCCTTCGGTCCAGTTCAGATATTTTGGGTATTGGCTGATTTAGTGATGTTATTGTTGAAAGAACCCATGGTTCAAAGTCATAACTAAATAATACATCGTACATGTATTTCAAAAGTGAAACGACTCAGAAATCTGTATTTTTGAGTTATCATCATGGTTACGTTCTATGAAATGTCTAAAATGTATCGAAGTAACTTAAAATCCAACCTTTTACATCTGATTTGTGGTTTGAATTAAAAGTGAATTCAGGTACACTTTCGATATTTCATGCAAGACTCTGCGAACATAAAACATTTTTAATGCAGATTTTTGAGTTTTGTCACTTTTGAAATACATGTGCGATATATGGACTGCATAAGTTTGAGTTACGTGTATTACGAAAGGTCTGTTTTTAATTTGTTATTTATTTATTTTTTTAAAGGGAGAAACCCTGCTTTTTTGTGTACAACTACACTCTTTATATAAAAACAAATAATTTATCAATGAAAATACAATTTAATGCTAACCTAATTTATTTAATACCAGGAAACTAGTGGAGATAGTTAATGTCTCTTATTAATAATACCTTGTTCAATATTAATAATAACGTGTTTTTAAAAATATAACATATTAACTTAACGAAAACATTATTTCTTTTTTTATTTGTTAAAAGAAATTTACAAAAAATAAAAAAGTGTATTTTCTTTTATTAAGTATTGTTAATTATTTAGATTGTAGAACGTGTATTTACTTCTTATTCTTAGTATTTAATTCTTACTTATATGTTCGTTGTTATATTACTGAGATTATAATTTGTGTAGTATTATAATGTACATAATATCTCTATTTGTATTGTATTTCACAGTATATAATAGGTAACGGAACTCCTTTGTATAGGGCATGGCCCTGCTTACAAATAAATAAATAAATAAATAAAATGAAATAAATAGTTAATATCTCATTTGCGGTTGGGAACAAAAAATAATTCAGGTATACTTTCGATATTTCATACATAACTGTGCAGTTTTAGATTTTTTTTAATGAAGATTTTTTTTTGTACTCATTTCCTCTGTATGCCTAAATATATATTTTTAGATTAAATCATTTTTGTTCCTAAATAATATTATCCCATAGGACTATTGAACTATCAGGGAGTAGGTCCTACTTACTCCCAAATCCTGATCAGAGTCCGGCTGAGGTATTCAATTATTTTTTCTGTTTTATTAGCCTCTATGAGACCCCTTCCCACTTCTAGTTCCTAGAAAATAGTCTAAAATTACGTATTTACGAATCATTCATTTACTCATACATTGATGGGCTCTACAGCTATAGGAGAATCTTTGGAGAGCCTCTTCCACGATTGAAGAGTTTGGTTAATGAAGGTGGAACATAATATGTTCATTAATTGAATGGGTCCGCCGAAAAACTTTTTAAAATGTATAATAGTGCGTCATAATCTGATATAGTACTCCATTATGTCATTATACATGTAAATATAACAAATTAATATGTGAATATAAAATCTGACCCACACAAAATAACAAAAACTTTAAGTTATGATTTTCTTTCACTTATTACTCAAAAGACACTGTTTTACAGATCTGCCAGGATAGGCCGAGGAAGGACATCCTTGGCCACTACTCAAAAGGCCGAGGAAGGACATTTTCCATGTCCTTTTTTAAGGACACTGTTTTACAGATCTCGCTTAGAAGGAAGGACGTTTCTCTCCATCCACAATAGAATTAGCGGCGGACCAATTCAATTAAAGTTTTTCTTCAAGTTCCTTGCGCAGGAAAATGTTATATAGGTAGGCTCTTTCACCTTCTTCATTTCTCTTTTTGCTAAAAACGTTTGTTTGTCGCTTAGAACGTTTTTCGGCGGACCAATTCAATTAAAGTTTTTCTTCAAGTTCCTTGCGCAGGAAAATGTTATATAGGTCTTTCACCTTCTTCATTTCTCCTTTTTTTAGTTGTATTGAAATATTCAGATTTTTCTACCTTTTTTTCTAATTTATGCATTTAAATTCTTCATACAATGAACTAGATTGTATTTTTTTAAAAATGTAACTTAACCCCTCCATACACCAAACCCTTCATACATTTGTTTAATCCACAAACCTGTCACTTAACATTGACAACAAGTAATAATAATTAATAATAGATTCGTATAATACTGAATTATTTCATTCATAATAGATACATAAAACAGAAATAATAAATTAGTTTGGAACCAACCCAGATATGTGTTTTAATGATCATTGAGGATTTTGACGAAGGATTTTGGATTTTAAGGATTCTATTCGTGAATAATTGGAAGGCTTAATGGAGCCATAAATCTCTACTCCGTGTGTCCAAATAGGTTCAATTACTACTATCATGCAGTAAAAGTCAAAATTTATTTTTTATTTTTTTTCCTAGGCCCCATCCCATCTACGCGGTGTATACAGCTGACATTCCAACTCATCCTACCACTGTCCTCACCACTTACGCTGATGACACATGTGTGTTATCAGTAAGCAATGATCCCTTCATTGCCTCCCAAACACTCCAATCCCATATCATAACCCTTCAAGAATGGTGTCAAAATAAATCCAAAAAAAACTCACCGAATAATCTTTACCCTTCGTTGTAAACCCACGACTTCCTGTCTTACAGTATCCTTTAATGATATTCCTCTAATCCCTGTTGAACAGATCCGCTACCTAGGACTCCACTTGGACAAACGTCTTACTTGGAATCCACATACAAGACTAAAAAGACAAGAAACTGCCCGTCGTTACAGATTACTTCAACATTTATTAGACAAACGTTCAAAGCTCCCAATCAATTACAGAAGACATTAGTCCTTTGGGGCTCCACTAAACCATCCAATTCATCTCGTATCCAATCCTTACAATCTAAAATCCTTCGAAAAATCCTCAACGCTCCTTACTTTGTCTGCAATAAACTTATCCATTAAGATCTTATGTTCCATATGTTGCAGATTTAGCCTAAACCAGATATTTATCCTTTCATCATAAGCTCCATAACCACTCAAATCCCCTAATTTCTCAACTTGCTTCCCACACCATTCCCGATAATCCTCCGAGGCGTCTAAAAAGAAGATGGCCCAGAGACCTTCTAGTGTAGAATTTTTATTAATGTGCTACTGATGGGTAGTACTTTTGCATGTTTTGTCACGTTATTGTAATAGTTAACTGCACATTTACTTAATGTATAAATTTTGTACAGTTGTAAATTTCAATATATTGTTATTAAAAAAAATAAAAAAATTATATTTGTATTATCGAATGAGCCAACTATGACCTGCGTAGGTTAACCACAATGTTTTTCAGCTAAGCGAGCTGATTGAAATGTTATATTAACCATTTATAGTGATGTATGAAGTATATTATATAGAAGTGGTGAGGGATTGACAGAAGTAGCCTAAAGGGTGAGTCACTCCGAGATGACTTTTCTACCCATCCCCGCCGAATCATTCCCCCTAAGTCACTTAAAGTGGGCGGTGCATTCTTCTGCCCTTCCTGCAGCAGCACTCTATTCCAGGGTGCTGTCGGCAGTCTTTAATAACAGCCATATCTTCGTGCAATGCTTTCTATTTGGATTATCTCACCTGGATTACCATTCAGTGCTGTTTGACGTTCCGTCATGCTGTATCGCCTGGGTTAGAAAGTGCTTTATTTACCGTCTTTATTTTCACTCTCTATTCATAGGACAAAGGAAGGGAAACAGGAAACTCTCAGGGAAGAAGAGTCCCGCCTTGGATGGCATTTGAAAGGCAGAAAACCTTTATGCAATTAGAAAACGAGTAATCGGCATCATCGAAGTTGAAACAGTATTTATTGAAATTATTTGAGAATATTGGATAATTTTATAAGGTATGAAGTGGTCAAACATGACTATGTAGGTCTTAAAAAACTTTTTGCGAACACTCAAGATACGCATGATTTTATAAAAGGATCAATACAATTAGGATTGATGAATTAATTACCACTTCTATTGGAATTATTTTATTTCAAAAATAGTTTGGAATGTTAAATATACAAAATCTTCAAAAGCGCTTTGTTACATATATTATATATATATTGATATTTTTAAAAATGTGAGAAAAGAAATCAAATATATTGGTACCCACCGGAGAAGGCAAAACGGACTCCTGAAAGATATCAAGAATGGAAGGGGAAGTCGAAAAGGCCTGGTATAATAGATTTATATGTAATCTATGTAAAAAAAGTGCTGATGATTTGTAAAATTTGTATGTTTTTTATTCGAAACTAGTTTTCGATGTTTTTCGATATAATTCAATCCTAATTATCGGTGATTGTCGAGTATTAGTTTCGATACGTAGCTCCATGTAAGTTCTTGACGTTAAAGTTTAGTATTTATGTTCCAAGTTAGTCTATGGTCTATGTATTGCATATTTAACAACGTTTATATTTGGCACAGTCTAAGACTGGCAGTCGTTCCTCCTTAAGGTTATGTGGTTAGATTTACCTTTTGATAGAAAATTAATTGAAAAAATAATTCTACTGAAATAGGTTTGTTAGGTTCTTAGTATCGGTAGCAAATGATGGAAGTATTGAATGAGTATTCAGTCCTGAACCAACTGTTAACGTCTTTAGATTCGTGTATGAATGTATATTCATATAATGAATTTTATTTGACGTCGATCACAGTGTTTATATCTATTCATATATAATTTATTAATATGTAATAGTAAATAGTGGATTTTTATATTCCGTCGACTTCATTATTCCTCAACACTATTTACTTCGTTTGTTTCCTGTACCATAACTTTTATATTTAGATAGTTACTCACTTCCGATATTGGGTTTTTACTGCATTTCAGATCTTGCCTTTTAAGGCGTGGGTATATACTCCTGTCTAACTTAAGTGGAAACTGACCACCCACTCTGCGTGTTTGATGACGGTGAGCAAATCTTGGATCATGGGATGCACACTGCTGTACATGGACAGCTGCTGGAGTTATTGCTTTGCCGCTATATGATGGACAAGAGGTGCTGTAAGTTATTACCATGCTGCTACTGTTGGCTAGGGTCATCCATCTTCAGCTACAAGCTTGCCTTCCTTCGCTTTAAGGACGTTATCCTTTTGCAGAATCAGTTTCTTGTTTTGACCTTCATCCTTTTAAAAGCCGCATTGTTATAGGTCTGATCTCGTTGGGTTCGCGGTGTGAGCTCCTCACGTGAGATTCGTTGCCCTTCAAAACTAGTCACGAATGCCGATCTCAATTCTCCATTTCGCTCTCCTCAGTTCCTTCTCATCCGATTATAATGTTTCCATTTGCCCTGATATTTCTTAATGTTATGACGTTGGGCCCATTCTATTCTTGTTCTCTTATTAATTATTTAATTTCATTAAACTTTTAATCTATATTATATATATATTATTTATATATATATATATATATATATATATATATATATATATATATATATATATATATATATATATATATATATTCAAGTAAACCTTAATGATTATTTTTACATGAGGGTTTTTCATCCGGTTTGATTTAGTTTGGTATTTATATAATTTCTTAGTTTGTGAATAAGTATTACTTTATTATTTATTATATCAAAATAAGCCTACTTCAGAAAATAAGTATTATTAAATTTCACTATATATTTCATAAAACAGAATTACTATCTGTTTTTAGCATCATATGAGGCTTACGGCTGCTGTAGACTTAGATCACAACTTACAAAATCTTATAATATGAAAAGTTTAATATTAATATACATAAAAATAAAAAATAAATCATTCTTATTGTATTAACACTGATGAAAACTAAATTATCTGTTGTGGTAAATTAACTCTTTTCTTGGCTGTTAATTATATGCTACGAGTTGAAATTCTAACCAAAGCCCTTGAAATATAAAACTCTTCCTATGATACAAAGGTGCATTTGTAAAATTCCAACCTTTTACCATACTTGAGCTTCGTTTACTATTTTTTTTTTCATTTAACACAATTTTGGAGTTAAGATAAATTGAGTGATATTTCGAAAAAACGTTACAGATAAATATAATATTCAATTGATCCCTTGACTTTTTGCGAGTAGTCGTGATTTTATTTTTTATTTATTTACTGTTTATGAGTTTTATTTTTTTCTTTTTTTTTTGGTTCAAAATTAAAGTTTGTCGTTAGGTAATGGTCCTCTTATCTAAAAATTCACTTTTTCTCGAAAAATGATATATTTTTGTTAACATTCAATGTAAAATTATATTTCAATTTTCCTAAACCTTTTTTGTATGTGTTAGTTCGTAGTGCATAAGACTAATAATTTGCGTATACGTTGATATATTTTACCATTTTTATATGTTTATTTAAATTTATAAAAATTTGAGGACACTTCTCATGTATGAACTTAAACACAATGGTTGTAATTTTGCTGTTTTATTGTATTATTTTTAGTTTATTTAAGTTCCTTTGTTCGATAATTATATATTTAAAAGAATATGTAATATAAATAACAAGATAAATAAGTAAAAACTGACCTGAACCATGAATTATCTGGGGTTATTTAGTACTTCAATTCATACTTTATGGTACTGTTATTAGGGCAGCGGTTGTAAAATGACGAGATTTTGGCCAAAAAAACGCTTAACCGCCCGATTTTTTTTTTTCTCATTTAAGGGTGACTTCTAGTAGCTCTTGGAATGTCGCCCGATCTCGAAGTCAATCAAGAAAATAAATTTGATTTTAAGCATACTCACTTTAATTAGTATTTCAATTATTCATTTATGTTGGATTTCATATGATGAATTTCTCTTAACAATTTTAACAAATAGCAATATTTATTAGCAAGAAAACTTGTTCCGTGAATTTTATAATTAGCGTGAGAAGCTTTGTAAGTACTCAATTGTAAGGATTTTCGACTGAGACATTTAGAAGAATCCGTTTAAGAGAGATAGAAGGTGGAGAAACCAGTTTGAGAGTGTAAAGAACTGTAAAAGAAGAAATTGACCGCCGTTTATCCCTTAAAACAATGGAGGGGCTTGGGAAGATCCCATCCCGGCTCCCACTGACTTCTCGGCTCCCCAACCGATAGTTAATATAGTAAATGGAGCCGAACTATAGGCGGAAATAGTATTATAGCTATGTAGAGCCTCTTTATATAAATATTTATATAGTTTTAGACATATTAATTAGGTTACGGTAGGAGAGATGACAGAGATAAGGATTGATTTAAGTTAATTGATTGTAAAATAAAAGCCATAAATCGACCTTCACGGCCTGCCAGATCTGAGATAGCCGTGGCCGTGGCGAGTGGACAGATAACTAGGCTCCTTGTCGATAGGGCGATAGTGCCTCCGACTCCTTTAAACTTGTATAATTAACTATTATTGTGATCACTTATTATAATAGTTTTCTAGTCAGGGGTATAGGCATTAACAGTAATTTATGGAAAGTAAATTAAATAATCAGCGTGCTGTTAGATGTTAACTAGTGTGTAATCGAGTGTCCGTAATGCATTTTATTTATATTTACCACCTTATATAATGTATATTTTATAGCAAATGTGTGTGAGAATGATTACAATAACTTGTCAAGCAACTCCACTTTTGTAGCACTGTAACAAAAATTCTATATTAGAAGGTCCATCTTCGGGGTAGAAGTTGAGAGACTAGTGGATTTAAGTAGTTATGAAGTTTACTATGAAAGGATAAATTAGTAAGATATGGAACATTAGGATATTTTGGATTAGATTATTTGTGACAAAGTAAATAGCATTGAGCATTTTTCAAAAGATTTTGAAATGTAAGGGTTCTGTGAGAATTGAAAGTTTAGGGGGCCTAAAATGTACAAAATCCATTTTTTTTTTTCCTAGTTGTTAAAATACTTATTTATTCTGTACATCTTAGTTATTTATATTTTTAATTATTATTAAAAAAAAAACCTTAACCGATTAATCCTCATATTTTAGTGTTAATAATTTCATTGGGTTGTAGAATAAATTGAAAAATAATTAAATGAAAATCTTACGCTGATACGAAACATAAAATTATCTTGAAGAGGTAAAATTTAAATTAATATGGTATTCAACATAGATCACTCTTATAATTCATTATTTATATGGGCTAAATAATGTTTAGCCGACTAAATTTAAGGTTTGATGAAATTAATTTATAATAAGCTGAATTTTTCGAGATTAGTTTCAGTTAATATGTAGGACAAATTTTGATAAGACTCCAGATTTAACATGTGAACTTTAACCATCCAAAACGGTGGAACAAAGATGGGTGCTAAACACTTTTTGGACATTGTGTATTTCATCATATTTTCGTCAAAAATATCAATTCTATAAAATAAATTTAGCAGCGAAGGATTCAATTCAAACCTTGTTTGAATAAATTTCAAAAAATTTATTTGACGTTAAACTCTAATATTTTCTAGGTGTTTTATTATTTAATAATTTTGGCTCCCATGTTTGAAACAATTAAAAAATAATAAGAAAGTAGTTGTTATGTTTATTTTAGCCTTGAGTAGTAGTAATATTTTTAAAAAGAAATGGTTTTTGTAAATCCAACTAAAAATGGTTGAGATATTTGATTTTTACTAAAATAGTCGAGATATCAAGGTTAAATTTATAGGGTATTAATTATTGGTATCATAAGTCGCCATGATTATTTCTAATTTCAACATATAATATTTAAACTTTCTATTAAGATTGGTTTAAAAAGTATCCAAGTTTTTTTTTAATCTATTAAGTGAAGTATATGAAGTAGGGTCAAAAAACCTTATAGATTTAATAAAATTTATAAAACCATAAAATTTAATTAAGAAAGAGCAATGGATTTTAAACTTCAGATGGCTGGTGATATAATCCAATGCTGATAAAAAGTTTTTAATTTTCTGTTTCCTCTGAACCGTCTTCATATTTGTTTAGTTATTTGCTGGTTGCATGTTGGTCTTGATTACAATTGGTTCCAAACATTAATTACTCAAAATATAACGAGTTGACATCACAAGGAGAGAGAAGTAAATTGTAGAACGCCTCTAAACAAGCATAGAAATCTAATTCATTGTTTTATTCTAGAGTATAAGAAAATTAGTCATGGTTAAAGAAAGAACTAAATTGCAACGATTTTCTCGAAATTAACATTTTGAAAGAAGTACCTTGTAAAACTGACCTGCTCAATTATATTTCTAATAAACTTATAAGAAATGTCTGCGTCATCGTTCTCATCTAAATTAGACAGTGGTTTTAACAGCTTAGGGGAGTATTTAAACAATTAAATACCGTTACAAGCGATCTGCCCGACACGAAGCTTGTCCTAATCTCCTTGTACGGTTCTAAATAGGAGTCGCATTTCCTCCAAAGCCTTCAATGACCCTCTTAAGAGTATTAGCCCTGAGCGGCATTTAGTAACGGAGATTAGGAGCTGGCATCATGATCTGCGGCCTGTACACAGAGGATTATTCCCGGATAATAAAAGGACAATGAAAGAGCTTGATGAAGGGTAAACTACTGGGGGGCTGGTGTACTGGAAAGACCTCTGGAATTGCTGCTGGAGTTGGCAATTCGTGAGCAGGGTTCCAGTCAGTGTTTCTTTTATTTAGCTTCTACTATCTTACTTATTATATAAAAGGACTAGCCATTTTACGTTTGTGATCCCTAACCACGAGAACTACTGAATCAATCTGTACCAAATTTTAACCACACCATATTCATAGTTCTAGAAATGTTTACCAGTAATAAAATCTATTGGTTTCTAATTAATTTGTTATTTAAAAAAAAACAATAATATCTAGATAACAGGGAAGTTCGAAAATTGACCGATGTGTGACTAGCACCATTTTATATGAGAGGCTACAAAGGTACGGTTTTATATAGAGCTTGAAATCGATAATGAAATTTGTCTCTTAGCCATCTCCTTTTCATAGGCTTCGGAGAGAGCAGCAAGCAAATGTAAAGCAATTGAGGAAGCTAATCGGTTTGAGAGGATAAGAAGTTAACTATGAAAAGATAAGTCTTTTATTCGGGGTATATCAGCATCATATTGAACATTAAGATCTTTTTGGATAGGTTTGTTTGTGACATAATAAGGAGCATTAAATATTTTACGAAGTATTTTCATTGTAAGTTTTGGTACGAGAAAAATTAGTAGAACACTAAAGCTCAACTCTGTATGTTCAAGTAGGTATAATTACTAAATGAGTTTTTTCTAATTTGTTAAAAGTTTTGAACATTTGTCTAGTAAATGTTGGAGTCGTCTTGTATGTGGATTTCAGCAAGATGTAGGTCCAGTTGGAGCCCTAGATAAAATGATTGTGTCAGGGGTAATCACATAGGGATTTAGATGTGTGGGATGGAGGGAGATTTATATTATTATACCCATTTTAATATTTTTACAGTAATTATTGTTATAATGAAAATAGCTAATAATTATTAGAACATACCCTACATTTTTATTATTTTATCTTCATATATTTCAATATGTAACATATTTAAGTATGCTTGGATCTATATCAACAAAAAAACAAAAAATGGTTTTAAATTATATTATTAAATTATAATTCCTAGTATTGAAATACAATATCTAGCTAATTTTATCAATAATAATAAAAATAAACTGCACAATGTTTTGATAATTTTAAGATAAATAAATAAAAAAAAATAAAAATAGATATAACAGCACAGATGGTTGACGCAAGTTTATCGCGCATTGAACTCTGGTCATTGACTTCAAGGACTTGTTTCTTTTAGCAATTTTTTTAATTTATTTATTTTAATTTAATGAACAAGATTGCTGTCGGCATATTATTGCATAGCAAAGCAATAAAAAAACAAAAACAATGCGACAGATAATACAGACTACGTAAGAAGTATTTCAAAAGTTGTTTATCAAAGCAGTTCGCTAATGAAAGGTTCCAAATTCCATTGACAATTATAAATCAGATTTATGTTCACTACAAAAACAGCAAATTAACTACTAAACAATTCTTAACAAAGGTATCCTTGTTAAAAAGTATTCAACATCAATTAAAACTAATATATGATATTTCGTATTTAGGAACTCTAATAAATATTTTAAATATTTTGGTTTTTTATTTCATTTACCCTTTGTATAGGTAAAGTTTATGTTATTTGATGCGCCAAGTATTATTTAATTTTTAAAATCATAATGAAAAAAATAAAACTTATCGATAAAGAGCTTAATGTTTCATATGTCGTTTATTTAGCCCAAATCAGATACCTACCGTTTCATAGTAAACTCCGCAATTACTGAAAACCAGTGGATCTGAAAAGAAGATGGCCTAGGAACTATTTAAGTTCTACTAATGTATAGTTTCTTTACAAATTATTGTAATCTGTCCACCAATCATTCACTTGATGTATATATTCTGTACAGTTGTAAATATAAATATATAAAATTATTAAATAGCTTATTGTTAACATTATTTTGTTGTAAATGGATCGCTACTTATTACACCATATCTTTTATTCTACACAGAAATATAGTAACATATACATTACCATTCTAAAAAATTCTCAACATCCCTTATTTTGTCCCCAAGAATCTTAACCATAAACATGTTACTGTTCCATATTTTGCTGATTTAGCTCTTTAGTGTTAAATCCATAACCACTCAGATCCACTAGTCTCTCAACTTGTTCCGCATTCTATTCCCGATAACCTTCCAAAGCATCTGAAAAAAAGTTGTCATAAGGACTGTCTAATGTAGAACTTTTAATAAAGTGCTTCTAATAATAGTTTGTTTACAAGTTATTAAAATACTATTTTTATAATTTATGTCTAAATTTACTTGATGTATATTTTATTTAGTTATAAATATTAACACATAAATTAATAAAAATCGTTAGACAATTTTTATAATTATTTTTATTTTATCATCTTGGAGTGGATAACTTATGTATACTTTTTAAAGTAAACCAAGTGTTTAGAACATAACTGTCTGAGTTATCTACCGGGGTCGATCGAGTAAAGTTAAAAAGAAAAGTTCACTTGGATCTTGTTCTGCTCGGCAGGAATTCAAGAAGTCATCCGCCGCCTTGTCAATGTATTTCAGGAACTTGAAAAATTCCGAGTCACTCTAGAGTTCTTTTATTTTACAATATGTGTGTGACACTTCTCTAGTTGTCGATGCCTCCTGATTATTTTAATTACAAACCAGCAAATTCCATACAAATCAGTTTTATAGGGTTGAGGTTCTCTTGGGAACTTCATTTCCATTAAGGGATTGTCATTATGTTTTATTTACACAAGTAACTAATTTGTATGCCAAATGAGAACACCATGTTGTTTCGGTTTCAAAAGTAGATTTCTCAATGAAATCGAAACAAACTCATTACGTTTAACATATCATTCGAAAACTTATTAAATTTGATGATAAAAGTATGGTTGACTGGATGATGAATGGAGAAGAAGATAGTCAGGGATGCAGTCAAAGTAACACCACGTCAAAGAAGAATACTTTAATACGTGCCAACGTACACCACTTCTTCTCCATTCATCATCCAGTCAACCATACTTTTATCATCATGGATCGTAATCTTCTGGGCCAAGAACAAGAATCTAGAGTGACTTCTCCAAGGATCCGCCGCAGCGCCAGGCTTCAAGAGAGAAATCCTTTTCCTGCTTCTGCTGCTTCTCAGACTGCGCTTACGGTTTCAAGCTCATCTACTTATATTTCTTCTTCTTTGATTCAACCCAATATTGTAACTACCCAACCTTCTCCGCATTTTCATCCTCCTTCAGAATCCAACATATCCTTCTCCCATTTAAAATCTACATTTCCCCATCATATTCCCCATTTTAACCTCCTTTGTCGTCTTCAAAAAGCTCTTGTTGTGAAAATTGAACAAAGGATCTTTCTTCTCAAATGCCGCTCCCATTCTCTCTTTCCTAAATTTATTGATAACTCATTCCACACCTTCACTATTTCCAAACCTCTCTCCTCAAAGCTGGCGTATTCTGCCTTTAAATTAAAAAAAATCTTTATTGAACCTTAAAATACGCGAAATCATCCTTGATATACACAATATCAATAAAAAAATATCATCCCTTACTCGCATTTTAAGTTCTGATATTGATAATCATATAATGATCAGTTTAAATAAGTTTATAACCAGTATTTCCCATTCTATTAAAGCCCCAAAAAAGCTCCAACTGATCAATAAATTTAAACAACTGTATGATATTTCACTTCGCCATAAAGTTTATCCTAAAGGGGATGATAGCTGGGTTCAAAATATTTCTTTTTTTGAAATTCCCACCCCTGTGTCTAATATTCTCAGTTTAGGTGCCAACTTTGCTACTCCCCAGTCTAAAGTTAGCCACCTCAAAAAAAAAAAAAAAAAAAAAAAAAAAAAAAAAAAAAAAAAAAAAAAAAAAAAAAAAAAAAAAAAAAAAAAAAAAAAAAAAAAAAAAAAAAAAAAAAAAAAAAAAAAAAAAAAAAAAAAAAAAAAAAAACATCAGTCATCGTCCTTCTCACAAGTGTGGTTCGGTGGCCCTGAAGAAGACCTTCTTTGACGTGGTGTTACTTTGACTGCATCCCTGACTATTTTCTTCTCCACTTATTAAATTTGCAAGTTTTGGTGAGATCTGACGTTTTGTCGATATTTTTTTCGAAAAACAGTGAGCGTTGAAGTAGTATAAGATATTGTGACTTCCCAAATAAGCTGTTCTTTAGATACCAAGTTTGTAAAATTCAAGGTTACAGGTACTTACGAGTAGCTATTATAGAAAATTTAATGCTAAATCCGAAAATGTGGTCAAAATTTGAAAAGTATTTAAACGAAATGGAAATATTACAGCTTTTATGGAGAAAAACGTGGTTTCCTCAAAAAAGTCTTTGATTTATCGTATATCTGCAACGGATTGGAATAGAAAGGTGAGGTCTGCGGCATTTTGATACATTTTTGATCTAGTTTTACCCATTTTTTTTTTTTTTTTACACTAAGAGATACTCACCCTGTATACAAATTTAAATGACTACATTTCATTTTTTTTTTTTTTTTTTTTTTATTTACTATAATACGTAGTTTTTTTTTTTTTTTTTTTTTTCTTTAAGCGTTTTACTTCCAGCAGTAACCCTGTTGGAAGGGATTTTATTTATTTTTTCTGTACACACCATACTTGTACAAAGTATACAATGTACGTGTAATTATTATTTTTGATTTGATTATAATTTTCATGTGTTGAAAGGTTAATATAAAAAATAAACAAGAAAACTGAAATAAAATAAAGAACAAAAAGTTGTATAACATAAACATTAAGTCAAAATTCAATAAAATCAAGCAACAAAGTTATGTAGAGAAAAGTTTATGAATATTTAGTGGTTTAAAGATATTTCATATTTATATCCTCTATTTTAATGATTGAATTTTTAAGAAATATTTTGAGATTTTCAAATAAATTGTTCATCAAACATTGACCATCCACCGGCTTCTGTATTATACAGAATATATGTATAATATATTCTGAGTATGTATAATACATAGCCTTAACTCATTAATAATCAAAGAAAGGGCATTGCAAACCCGATAATGTTTTGCCAAATCCACTATCCTCAGACAACAGACTTCTATAATATTATATGTCTCGTTATCCAACGGATCAACACTAATAAGATTGTTTTGTAATTCGCTTATTATTAAATCCAACGACTTTACATACTTCATTTATCAGTCATGTTGCTAATAACTGAACTATGTTTATCGTATGTTCCGAAATTCGCATTGTGGACTTTTAAAATTCACTAGTTACAATTTACTAGCTGCTGCTCTACAATGCAGTTGCTAAATTTCTGTTATTGTTGTCTTTGTTTTTTTGTTTTTTTTGTGTGTGTACTCGACTTTTGTCTTAGCACAAACAAAGATTAAAAACATTAAAATGTTACGCATATGTTTAGTATCTAAATATTAAAAAATTGCGTTACTCTTAACAATTTTTTTAATTCTGACATGTCTATTCGTGATAAGAAAGTAAGTATATTTACGATTATAATTTAAATAATAAGTAGTAAACGTCTTTTACGGCCACATTTTAGTGCCGCTATCTTTCCCATATCTTAGCGAAGTAAGGCCATGAAGTAGCATGATGGTGCTTAATATAGTGATATAAAGCAGAGAGAAGAATCTTATAGTGGAATACAGCATACAGAGTAGAAACATAAAGTACAATTTTTATGCGGCAACGTGCCATAAAATGAGCCGCTGGTGAGAGGCGTACACGAGGTAGAGAGGGACTTTCACCGGGATGTGCTATCGGGATCTGTAACGGTGACATGGTCCGGTCGGGGCTGATGAAGATGAGGACAGCATTGCCACCGTCGATCTAGTGCTGCTGGTGGAGTACGCTATCTGATTTAGGATATGGCTTGCAACTGTTAAATAATAATAATAAATAAATTAAGGCTCAGTGAACCCGAAGGTTCGATGCCGACACTACCAACCGTCGACCGCACACTACCCTCCAACCCACTCCTCCAAAACCTAAACCCCCCAGGTCGGCCCTGACGCAATCCTTCCATCTTCGTCTTGGTCTACCCCTCGGCCGTTTACCCGACGGCTCAAAACTGATTACTTTTTTCGGAATTCGATCATTATTAAACCCAACGACTTTACATGCCCATTTTAAGCGTCGCACTGCTATTACTTGAACTATATTTACCGGATATAATTCGCGCAATTCCGCATTGTGAAGCCTTCTAAATTCCAAATATTCTACGAAGTACTTTATTTTCGAAAACTTTAAGGCGTTGTTCCTCCCTTAACGTTAGCGGCCATGTTTCGCATCCGTAGAGAACTGTTGGTAGTATAATAGTTTTGTATGTCCTAATTTTAAAATTTTTGGATAGTAAGCGCGAACTGAGTAATTTTGCGACCGAGAAATAACAAGCATTGCCAGCTTTTAGCCTTGCCTTTATTTCTTCTCGAATTTCATTTTTCCTCGATATAATAGATCCTAGATATTTGAATTGCTCAATGTGTTCAAACTTTATCCCGGAAATATCTACAATACTAAAATGTTCACCGTTTCTGCAACTACTAACCATATATTTCGTTTTATCGGTATTAATTATTAAAGCAGTTTAGTTACCGGTTTTCATGAGCGTAGTAGCGTTTAGTTTTATAGTTTCCTTGTTTTGACCCAAAACTAGACATTTATCACCCATCTCTAATCCTTTTCCCGTAAGCATTACCTTTCTAATGATGTATTCTAGTGCTAAGTTAAATAATACCGGAGAAAGAGAATCTCCCTGTGTTAAACCCGAACGTACCTCAAACTTTTCGGAGTAAAAAGTACCGATTCGCAGTTTGCAACTATTAGCTGTTGAAAATATCTTTATACACTGGTATAGAAACATGCATTCTTTTTAGTTCATCATCTCAAATTCCTAAGTTGAAGAACTATTTTAATCACTAAACGGATGAAATGTTAAAAAAATATATTAGGAAAACAATGCACTCTGTCCATACATCACCCTCCTACTCACTTACCCCATTAAAACCCAATTCCCCAAGATCAAACCTGACACACTTCTCCCATTTACGTCTTGGTCTATCCCTTGGACGTTTACACGCCTCCTTAAAACTGATTTTTTATTTTTATTATTAAATCCAACGATTTTTCATACCCATTATAACTGACCCACTGCTATTACTTCAACTATACTTACCGGCTAAAGCTCCTACACTTCCGCATTTTGGAGCCTTTTAAATTTCACCATATGTTCATCTTTTTTTTGGGATTAAATACTAATATAAATCAACCAAGTTTAAATAAAAATTTAGGAATTGCAGTGCGACAAAATCATTTATGACATCATAAAAATATTCTTTCAAAAATCATATGCATATGATTTAACTAGAGTGATAAAGAACTCCGTAGAATTATTTATTATACAATGATTAATAGGTCTTAGTACAAAGATAGACCAAAATAAGAACATTAACTCTTATTCCTCTTATAGCATTTGACGTCACAGTAATCGATTATTAGCGTTTGTGATGTTTATCGGGCGCAAAATAGTGACATGTTTACCCATTTGATTTAAAGGCTTGTTTAGTGTTTTAAATCCAGCGATCAATCTATTTGAAAAAATATACTTGTCAGATAGGTTTACGTGTTGATGGAATGCTTGTTAGCCGTCGGTATTATGAACTTTATGTCAAACAGTTAGTGGAATCGATAATTATTAGTTTGATTATTTTATTCTCTGGATTCATCTATGATTTTTAAAATTATTGCATCTTGTGATAGATAACCGCTTCTGGCCTCCAATAAATAAAAATCCACCTTTCGATTATATCAAGGAAGAATACTTGTCAACATTGACGGATAGTTTAAGATAAATCTGAAGGTGTCTAATTTTTTTTTATATATCGACAAAATTGACAACAGTTAGGATAGTTAATTATATATTTTTTATGCAGCAAACCCTTTACTTGATGGTTATTTTCCAGAAGAAATCGATTTTATGATGATATAAAAGCTTATAATCGATTTGAAGCCTAGAATTCTAAACCATTCTGATACATCCTAGGACACATTAAACCGTTAGTTCGCCTGAGTGGCTAAGGAAGAAAACGCTTGTTTAGAAAACGACAGCCTGACTAACCATGTACTCTATTCGTTTCCTCTGGACAACATAGATTCCACTCATACAGGTTATGCCTTCCTGTTGAGTCACTTGTGGGATCCTATTGCTATCCTAAGCGTTGCGTCATATCGGCTTATCATCTTAATGAGGAGTTATAGCACCTCGTCCATTGTCTTCATCGCCGATGGCGTTCACCCTCGAGGACAATGACAGTCGTTGTCTTGATGGGGAAGTAATTCTTCCTGTTGTAAATCAATTGGCTCAACAGGGTGTCGAGTTACCCAACTGCTCTCAGCGTTTAGTGAGAGTACTTCCCTCCTCCCCTCTGAGAAGAACTAATTCACTTTTAATATGACATCTTTACAAAGGCTGATAGGATGTAGCCATAAGATATTATGGTAAGAAAGTCGATTATATGATGTTGGGGAGAGGGGTTTACCTTATTTGTCTTCCAACTTCTATTACCTTGTCAGCCGTCGTCCTTAAAATAATTAGAGAGGACAGAAAAAATAAACAAACCAAAAGGAATATTCAAAGAAAATAATTTTTTCAGGTTATGACACAAAAAAAAAAATGTAATTATTTATTTTCCATACGTCGTAAACCTACGACTTCCTGTATCCTTTAATGATATTCCACTAATTCCTATTGAACAGATCCGCTACCTAGGACTCCACTTGGACAAACGACTAACTTGGAATCCACATCCACATACAAGACTAAAACGACAAGAAACTGCCCGTCGTTACAGACTACTTCAACATTTACTAGAAAAACGTTCAAAGCTCCCAATTAATTACAAAAGACTCATTTACATGACTGTGATTAGACCTATTTGGACGTACGGAGTTGAGCTTTGGGGCTCTACTAAACCATCCAATTCATCTCGTATCCAATCCTTACAATCCGAAATCCTTCGAAAAATCCTCAATGCTCCTTACTTTGTCACCAATAAACTTATCCATAAAGATCTTAATGTTCCACATGTTTCTGATTTAGCCCAAACCAGATACCTATCCATTCATAGTAAGCTCCATAACCACTCGAATACATCAGTTTCTTAACTCGCTTCCCACCCCATTCCCGATAATCCTCCGAGGCGTCTGAAAAGAAGATGGTCTAGAGATTTTTTAGTGTAGAATTTTTATTGAAGTGCTACTGATGAGTAGTTATTTTCAAGTTTTTACATGTCATTATAATCGTTATCAGCTCATTTACTTGATGTGTATTATTTTGTACAGTTGTAAATATCAATAAATGAAAAAAAAAAATTATTTATTTACTTTAAAAAAAAGAAAAAAAAATCAATTTCTCCCAGATTGGGAATAACAATACCTCATGAGTATGTCTATCTATAATCTACTGCTTTTTCCAAAATGAAATTTTAGAAGTAAATTGTTAAATTACTTAAATTAATAATTTAATTAATAATCAATGATAATTCGAAAAAAAACAAAAACGTTTAGACGAAATAGGAGTTCCAAATGTGACTTTTTTCATTCAAACCAATAAAGCTCCTAAATGGTTGGTCTTAGTAACAAATGTTAAATAACAAAAAGTCAGACATATGTGACTTTTTTTGAAAAAACCGTTAGAAGCTAACTTTTTCCATTCAAACCAATATAGCTTATAAACGGTAGGTACTAGCTACAAATGTTAATTAACAAAAAATATTCTTCTTTGAATTTCCGATAAGAAAACTATTGACAAAGTTTCGTTTCGAACAACATCAACAGAGCTAGAGCTTGTCAAATTGTTACATTTTTGACTATGAAAAAAAACCTTACACTAACAATGTATAGAATCCCAGCCAAAAGACATATCCATGTCAAAAAAAAGGATTGAAAATATGAAATTAAACAAGAAAATGAACAATTAAGATTAAAAAAAATAGAAAGTCAACTTTTTTTTTTTTTTTTTTATCATAATAATTTTATTCACAACTGTACACAATGGGCAACCAGTGAATGTGAAGTTACATTAAAACAACAGACATGATCAGGCATGAGGGAGTCAGCACCCAGTGGTACAATCTCCAAGCATGAAACTAAATTATTAGGGATTAGACTAGGAGATCCCTCACCCACTTCCTTTTCAGCCTCCGTTGAGTTATGTCTGGAATTTGTACTATTGCCATATTATGTATCAGTTTGTTAGGGTGTCCACGTAGTTTTTCATGAAATTGTCGATTAAGTTTATGAATTTGGGTCTTGATTGTCGGAATACGTAAGTCTGTATGTAGGGTATCGTTTGACACATAAGGAGAGGAATCTGTTATCAGTCTTAGGAATTCGGATTGAAATTTTTGTAAAGTTAACTTTTAAATTTAAAAAATGACTAAAAATAAACGAAATAATATGATACGCTATTTACTTATACATTTAATAGAATTTATAAAACTATTCTATTTTAATTTTAGTTAAAACCAATTAATTTGTTGTATGACTAAAGTTCTGGTAATTTGTACAAATATTGTAACTTGAACGATGTTACCTTTAAGTTACGATCCGATAAGATGACAAATCTGAAAATTTTTTCTATGAAATGATTAACCAATTTTCCAGTAAAATACTCCAAACAAGGGATTTTTTACACTATCCACTATTAATTTCTGCGACTAATTACCACTAATTGCACTTTACCTGTGATCTGGATCCAGGCTGACTTAATTAGCATAGCGTTATGACGTCCCCATATGTTTTGGGCTATTGTTTTTAACAGATGACAACTTTAAAATTAAACTAAATACTTCTTAAATCATAAAATTATAAATCTGCCTTTTAATTAACCTTGTACATTAAGGAAAATAATTTTTTTTTTTTTAGAAATTTTAACATGATTAGGCTCTCTGCCTCATTGTCTTGCCTATAAAGGTTCTAGAACATTTATTTAAACCTTGGATTTGAAAAGGAATGTGTGTTCCATCCTGCAAGTCCAAAGTTGGCCGTAGATCGGTTCTCGAGATAGAGCCCAGGTAGAAGTACCGCTGATCACTGGAAAGGGAATTTCAGTTCTTGGTATAGATTTATGGTTTGTCAACATTCCAACCCAGTGAAGAACAGATTGCCGAATTTTCCCAAATAGTACAGAAATAAACTTGTATTATAGTTCTTTTTTCTCCTAGAGATTATCATTAAACTATTTATCAAAATATTGAAATATATTTCATTACATAAGCATTCCAAATATTATATATATTTGTATTTCTATTTTCTGTGTAAAATTGTTTTTATTCAATTATTACAATCTGGCTTCATGATGGAAAATAAATTTGAATCTATGCATGTAATATTTACGAAAATAAACATCTCTATTAATTAAAATTACTGAAAATTATTTCGGAGGATCCAAATAAAAAAAAAAAATATTTGTAAAAAGTAAAGTTTATTTCTTCAATAAAGGAGTATTTAATGTTAATATATCTGATACACTTTATTTTAGCAATAACTCCTCTTAAAGCAATTATTCTTCACACAATGTGACATGTTTCGGAATATTCCATCCCATCACCAGACTTTCTATTTTTCTGGTGTTATCTCACCATGTCAATTTATATAAAATGTAACTGTTAAATTGACATGGTGAGATAACACATAATAATCCTACCCATAACTGTACACAATGGACAACCAGTGAATGTAAAGTTACATTAAAACAACAGACATGATCAGGCATGACGGAGTCAGCACCCAGTGGTACAATCTCCAGGCGTGAAACTAAATTATTAGGGATCAGACTAGAAGATCCCTCATCCATTCCTTTTCGGTCTCCGTTGATTTATGTCTGGAATTTGTATTGTTGCCATATTTTGTATCAATTTGTTAGTGTGTCCACGTAGTTTTTCTTGAAATTGTCGGTAAAGTTTGTGAATTTGGGTCTTGACTGTTGGAATACGTAAGTCTGTATTTAGGGTATCGTTTCACACATACGGAGAGGAGTCTGTTATCAGTCTTAGGAATTCAGATTGAAATGTCTATAAAGTGAACTTTTAAATTTGAACAAAAAAAAAAACTACAAAAAAATAGAAAGCCTGGTGATAGGATGGAATATCCCGAAACTTGTCACATTTTGTGATGATTCATTATTTTAAGAGGAGTTATTGCTAAAATAAAGTAAAAAGTAAAATAAATATCCTACATTGAGCCATCCTAATTAAACATATTCACTCACTCCGGCTGGGGAATTCCATAAGAAGCCTTCCGTCCACTTACGAAGAGCCAACCTGGTTCCAGGTGAAATTATTGTAATCAGGATTTCAATTTTTTTTATCAGACTTGTGTAGCAAACTTTCAATGCACGTTCTTTACCTCCTTTTGCATGATTAATAATTATGTTATGTACTACCTTGACTCCCGAATAGCACTTACTTGCAATTTTTCTTCGGTACTACTTCTTATTCAGCATTTTCCTAAAGAGATCAGTGATATCCAAGACTAAAATAAATTTAAATACCGTTTTGATATGACTTTAACATATTCCGTTTTTTTATATCGGGGTCAAACGTGGGGACCAGTCTTTCTGGTTTGTCGGATGCTTTCTCCATTCTATTTAAGGCTATCTAGATATTTCTTCTAGACATTCATAGACTTCATTAATCCTTTTGAATCTCCTTGTCGATAGACCGGGCTTTCTGTTTTTTTTTTCCTCTGGGAGCCATTTCTCGTTGTGGGTGGAGAAATATAATTATCCATAGGTTGGATTATTTCGTTAGTTCCATCGAGCACGGTCTGGTATGGGTTCGGCTGATGTAGCGAATTAACTGCGTGGTAATCATTAGATGCAATCGACTGATTATCCCATCGACTCCCGTTAGTGGGATATCTTCCCACCCGTTGAGGAGGATGCATCCAGGACTAAGGACCCTATCTACCTCACACTGAGTGAAGCATCACTCCCTCCTGTCAGGTCATGTTTCCTCTGTGTGTGGCTCGATAGTGAATCGCTACATTCACGATTTATGGGCTACCATCCGTTAGCCATTTTCTGTGTGCCAACACCTTCAGCCATCTGCTGGTTGTGCTCTTCAATAGAAGTTTCGTAATCCTGAGATCAGTTTTGACGTATAATATCCAATTCTGAATTATTACCAGTCCATTCATAATAATGTATCTTAACTTCAGTTTCTCCTTACGTTTGAAAAAACAAAACAAAAATCATGCTATTTTGTTAAAATTGAAAATTAGTGTTGGTACAAATTACAGTTTTATATAGCAATCACACAAAAAGAATAAGAAAGTAAAAAAAGTAATATATATTTGTCTGTATTTTATATGAATTTATACTAATTGGATTTGATTAATATCCTATTTTATTATTATTATAAAATATTGGTTTTATTCATTTTTATTAGACTTTAAAAACAACTGTAATTAATAATCCCTGTATGAAAAGAAATGAAAAACAATCTTTATTATGGGACACCTTGTCCCCTAAGAACAATCAAAAGATATTATTGTCTGTTTGCTTACATAGACACATAGACAGCAACTTAAGTAGAATATAAATTATGTACATTTTTATAAATATACAAGGTAGAATTTTAAAATTAAAAACTAATCGTCGGGTTTACCATATATATAAATAAAAAATTAAATGAGACTTACACTAATACTTATATTCTTACACTAATATATTATTACATAATTTAGGAAGAATGATAATTGAAGTGGATGAATAAATTATTTTTATATAAATGTAAAATTTAAAAAAAAAATTTCAATCAGTAATAATGATAGTAATTATTATTTAGAGAAATTATCACCACACTCACTATAATTGGCTAAAGGTACAATATTTTGCCTTTCCCCACCATCTTTATCTATTTAAACCCTTAAGTTTTCGGCAAAAGTGTCATCCTCAAATGCGAAAATAACTACATATTTGTATACATATTTTATAATAAGAATAATCTGATTTGGGGATGAAGTCCCTTATATGGTAAATAACAAACAGATTCAGAATTGTTTTCAATAACATCTCTTCACAGAGAAAATATAAAAAAAATAAAAATAAATAAAGTATAGAGAGGAAACAGAAAAAAATAATAATACACATAATACAACGCTTAATTTAGTGCAAAATATGTAAATATCTAAGAAAAGTATCTAAAACTTATATACAATGGAGGGAGTATAACTATTTAGTAAAATCTAATTTATAACAATAGTTATTGTTAAAACTATTTAGACTACAAGTCTATAAATACGTATAATAAGTATGTATGCATATTTAGGTCAATATCCTCCTTTCACAACCGTTGTCGCAGTAACAGTACATCCTTACTAAAGTACTGTACCCAAAGACTTATTTGTTTTATTTGTGTTTATAAATAAAAGGTAATTCCAGTATTATCGCTTTAGTTTATTTTATTCCCATTGATCTTAGATAAATCAGACGAACCATTAAAATGTATTTATTTTACAATTACCATGAGCGAGATTCTTTTAGTTATGATGATTAATAAAATATTTATCTTCCTGTGGGATCGACAGGAAAATTAATTTGCATTCTTTTACAAAAAAAAAAAAAAATATATTATTACATAAATCCAGATTGCAACTGATCTTGTAATTATAGCGGGCTATCTTTACGATTGCTTTGATTTATAATCTGCTAACGAGGTTTTACGATTCGGATTGGAACAGTGCCGGCATGATTTCAGGAATGTCTAAGTTTACCCAAGAGCTATGTTTACAGATTCGCGCTCTAAAAGCTATATCCTACTCGATTACTTCCTCTCTCTGGGTCTTAAGTTATTCCGTGTGAGACATTTGGAACCGACCCGAGAAGTGCGACTTGTGTTAAATCCGTCTCTAGCGGCGATGTTCTTTGATGTTAATTTAGGACTCTCGTGGAGCGTGGAAGTGAACCGGTACACGGGGATCCTTCGTACTCCCCATCTATCCAGTGGAGGTACAGTTAGTTCCTATCTCCTGTCGCTACCAAACCGGGACGTGTAATTGCTACAGCTCGCAGGAATGGCCACTAGCAATCGTCGATGGTAATGAGCCTCGTTCCTGTTAGTTCCTCTTGAATTGCTCCACCTGCGTCTTCTATTTCGGGATGAAGAAGTATCGAGGAAGGCCTGTTCTTCATCCCTTTAGCAGCTTGTAGCTATCACTCTAAGAATGTAGTGCTATATGAGATAATTTAGTGATTGGATGATGCCCTTGGTGGAATATGTTTTAAGAAGCGAATAATTATGCTGTGAAAAAATGACTTAATTTATGCAGTTCGTGACTATATGTACAGTCAAGAAAAAGTGTTTAAAGACAAACATAAATTAGCTAGATGAAGTCATTTCCTTTTTCCGAGTTCCATTGTTTATTTTTTTTACCGTTTCTTAAACATAAAAGAATAATCATCTCCAGATTGTTCTTTCGTTTCCTTAATTTATTTATGGTTAAGAAATATATATTTGTTTGTTGAGTAATATAAGAATCTGATCAGGGATGCAGGAGAAAGAATAAAAAAACCGTCCAAGTAACAAGGTTCTATGTCATTCTTTTTTTTTTTTTTTTTTATTTCTTTTTTTTTACTTTGTTATCTTTTGGTCATATTTATTTTTTCGTCAAGTTTAGCCCTGAAGAAGACCTACAAGGGCATGTCGAAACGTTAACAATCCATATAAGGTTTTGCTTATATTTTAATATCATCTTCATATATTTGATTTATTTATATTTAACCTTTTACTTTATATTTCCTCTTTTAAAATATATCGTTAGTGGTATAGAAACGTTGATAATTTTGGTGCTATAAATATTTCGATGATTTAATTTGGATAAGTAGAAAAAAAAAGTAGAATTTTAGTATCTGGGGTCTACAATATCTAGGGAGACGAATTCAAGATGAAACGAAGGCAAGATTATAAAGACTCGAAACGCTTGTTATTTCAAGGTGGCAAAACTCTTACTGTCCTGAAACAATTTAAAAAATCAATAAAAATGGATTAGGGAAGCCAAAGGATATATGCAGACTCCACTTCTTATCACGCCCTCTCTTCCCCCCAATCCATTCCATTAATACCCAAATCTCCACGATTATCCTTGACGTAATCATCCCATATACGTCTTGGTAACTCCTCGGACGGTTACCCGAAGGCTTTGATGATGAAATAGGCAATTCAATAAATATATTAACCTAGAATAAAGTCTATTGAAAAATTTTCCTAGCTGTTTTAGTATGAGAGTTTTTGACCGAAATTCAATGACATTTTTTAAAATGCAAAGTATTATAAAAGCCGAATTAGAAGATAGAATTAAGAATGAATTGTATTTGAATAGTCAATAATAGACATAATAGTAAAAGTA
The DNA here is from genome assembly GCA_003667255.2 of Euschistus heros. Lineage (NCBI taxonomy): Eukaryota > Metazoa > Arthropoda > Insecta > Hemiptera > Pentatomidae > Euschistus > Euschistus heros. The sequence goes on along the minus strand of RCWM02000106.1, from coordinate 1,003,839 downwards.
CATCCATTTTACCAGTATGTCTATTCTTTTTACGTGACTCAGCGCCGCACAGTGGTCCAAAACAGCCTGTTTTGCGAAAAAACCCTTTAACTTTTTATCTAAATGCGATAGAGACTTGAAATTTGGTATTTTAAAGCAATATTATTTCCCAGTCATAAATCAAATATAGTGAGCTGAACATTTTGTGTTATTCAAAAAATAATCGCCATTTTGATATTTTAAAAACAAAAATATTTTTTTAAATATCGAGCAACACATCAAATTAAATCTATTGCAGAGCAGATCAAATATAAATATTGAATGTTTATTGATTATTTTCAGAAAAATACCTCTAAAATTTAAAATTTAAAAACTTAAAAACGAATAATATTCATTAATTTTAAGTATGCATTTATTGATATTTAAATTACCACTTATGAAAGTATTCTTTTAATTTCTGAAATAACAATGTTTTTACATCTTCATGTAAATCGAGAATTTTTTTCTTCGGTTGAACTCGGTAAGTATTGATATATGGATCTGAAGTTACTAGGAGCATATTCATCACGTCTTCATTTGTTGATGTTCTTGAGCACTTTCGAGAATGGTCTAACCGAAAGTGTCGTAAGTCTTTATTTCGCGCTTCTTGCGCTTCCTCGGATAAAGCACCTATTGGCAAAATAGCGGCTGATATTATTTTCGCACCATGAAGAAGGACTTTATGGACAGTAATAGGCATGTAGTACCATTTGTATAGTTGCACGAATATTTTTGCTGTATCTAAAGCATATTCCCCGAACTTCTGAGGATCTACAGCTTGCCCACAGTTGATAGTGTCCAAAATAATGCGGAATCGGTGTATAACATCTTGATTTATTCCAGTTATTTCAGCTGTCAAGGCAGGATTTTCAAAAAATCTGCGCGCAGAATTTCCATCATTTGTAGTTCCCACTCCCTGCTTGATTACATCGATGTTGAGGCCCAAAATCTGTTTGAATTTCTTTTGTATTTCTGATTTAGTTTCGTCTTTCAACTGTCTTGTTTCGGCATTAGATCTCCAAGATGCAAAATGCTTATTATAGGCTACGTGTAGGATGCATTCCATGAATTTTATACGAGCATGAAGGGGTGACAACCCCATGTAAAGCGCCTCTTCTTGTTCAGATTTAAGTTTTATTTTATCTAAATCGTTCATTTCGGATGGTTTAGCTTTGCAGATAAAACACACGGCCATTGCTGACGTTTCTGTGACTGTTTGCGCAATTTTACCATCAATCATAGAAAATATTAGTTTATGTTTCACGCTGATTAACCTGCCATCGACATTGATGGCCGATTTAGTGAGCTGTATAATTTCATTTCTGATTCTGTCCACTTCATTCTTAATAGTAAGCGGATTTTCTCTAAGGAACTGAAATTGAAGAGGACGACAATATCTTGTAGAAGATGGTCTAGTTTTTTTCCCACATGATTAGAGAAGAATTAGTACTTTCACTTAAATGAAGAGGTACGAGAGATGACAAAAAAATATTTGCATCAGAGGTGTTTTCTCCTAAAAATGTCTGTTTAAATTCATTATGACCAGCAGAGCCGTCGCAACCCCATTTCGATACTAGAGTAAGATTGTGACTAATCTTATCAAAATCTGTTCCTGATTTGGTCTTTAAAATCCTAGAAGCTGTGTGGTCAAGTAACTCCTGTAAACCCACTTTACTGTAACTCTCCGTTGTTTCGACATTAGACGGGTAACATTCTTTTTTCGATGCAAGAACTTGATTGTAGGAAGGAAAAATGTTACATCCTATTTCTTTAGCTGATTTCCTCAGAATTTCGTATTGATATTTTGAGAGGGACGCGTCTAGGATTAGTGCTAAAGCTTTATCAGGACTGAAACATTTAACTGATTCTCCAGAAATTTTCTTGGCTGCTGCTAGGATTATATCATCGGAAAAACTATTACGGAGACTTTTAATTTTATATTGTTGGGATCGAGCACAAAATTCGTTGAAAGCCTTTTCAGGGCGTCCACCCAAGTCATGGGTAGTCCATGCACCTGTATTTATTTGTGGAATGCTAATATTTAGAATAGAATAGAATAGAAAGAAAACTTTATTCTGGGACAAAGTCCCTTAAGAATAACATTGAATATCACAAAGTAAGATCATAAACTGGCCGAGAGGCTTTTAAAAATAAAACAACTTATGTAAAATTAAATACAAATTGGTATGAAAAAAAAATACAGAGAAAAACTAGAGAAAGAAAAAACTATTAATAAAAAGAGAGTGAAAAGATAAATATACAAAAAAGAGGTTAATATTGTAAACAAAATTGCAGAAGAGAGGAAAAAAAAAACAGAAACTTAAAGGAAAATAAAAGATAGAAAATCCAAAATTAGCATTACAAGAAATCAAAACATTATCATAGTTAAACTATAATTTTTGCTAATGTTTTATGTCTGACGGTCTTAATAAATAAATTAGCCAATTACATACATAGTACATATATCCTTATAATTAGAGAGCGTCGGGTTGGAGGGAAAGAAGATGGTGAAAGAGTAGTGTTTTGAATGTTCCAAGGGAGGAAGCATTGCGGATACAGGGGGGGAGGGAATTCCAAAGATTAGAGGATCGGACAAGGAAGGAACGTTGGAATGCAGTACTTCTGTGGGATGGAGTATAGAGATCGGAAAGACGAGATCTTGTATGCAGTGATTTGATAGCAGACTTGAATTTCAGGTTACTGTAAATAAAGGGAGGGTGACGGGTGTTGATAACTTGGAATAGGTAGGAGCCAAGAAAGTATTTTCTGCGGGAAGGAGGGGAAAAGCCAATTTAACTCAGTATAGAGATGCCAAACATGGGAACGTCTCGATGTTCCGAAGACAAACCTAATGAAGCAATTCATGATGCGTTTTAATCTGTCCTCAAGAACCATCGAGAGCCCGTCATATATCACGCAACCATAGTCAAATTGGGGGAAGATAAGGGAGGATACTAGAAGTTTGCGTGTGGGTAAGGGAAGGAGGTGACGGGAGCGGTGAAATAGTTTTAGGATATCGATTGACCTTCGGGAGATTTGTGCAATATGGGATTTCCAGGAGAGGGTTTGATCAATGGTTAAGCCTAAATTTTTAACAGAGGAATGGAAAGTTATTGGATGACCATTAACGAATAATGTGGGAAAGTTGGCATTTGAATGGAGAAGGGAGTGTGATCCTATGGCAATTGCTTGAGTTTTAGCTGTGTTTAACGTTAATTTGTTCAGATTTGCCCAGGCACAGATTTCGTCTAGGTCTTTCTGAATTATGGCAAACGCAGCTAACATTTCGGATGGAGGAAAGGAGAAGTAAATTTGGAAGTCATCGGCATAAAGATGGTGGGAACAATGGTGAATTGAATGGGGAAGATCATTGATGTAAGAATTAAACAGTAGAGGGGAAATGCTCGAACCTTGAGCTACTCCTGACTGTAGAGTGAGGAAAGAGGATAGGCCTTGGTTAGCAGTGGCAACTGCTTGGGTGCGGTCGGAAAGGAAAGATTGAAACCAAAGGAGGGAGCTGTAGGAAAAGTTCAATGATTTCAATTTGGAAAAAAGGATATTATGGTCTAAGGAATCGAATGCTTTAGAGAAATCAAGGAGGATCAGGATGGTCAGTTCTTTTTTGTCCATCGCTGTTTGGATGTCAGTGATAATTTTAATGAGTGCGGATTGTGTTGAGAAGCCGGGACGGAAACCACATTGGAAGGGATCGAGTAACTTGGAATGTTCTAGGAAATTGGAAATTTGGGATTGCACCAATCTTTCTAGGGGCTTAGAAAGGTTGGAAAGTATGGATATAGGGCGGTAGTCCTTTGGGGATGTAGGGTTTGGGTTCTTGTTGATGGGATGAATTAAGGCCTTTTTCCAGGAAGTGGGAAATACTGAGTTTTGAAGGGAAAAAAATTGTATATAAAGAGGAGAACCGGAAGGATTTCAGGAAGGCATAAGTTCAATAATTTAACAGAAATGTTGTCTATACCAGATGAGTTGGATTGAGACTTCATAATGGAGGTAATTAGATCAGAGGGGGGGGGTGATATAAGAAAAGTAAAAATTATTGTCGTTAAATGCTGGCGGAGGTAAGGACTGGGAGGGTCTAGAAGGGGCAGATGAAGTGGAAGAAACGAAATAGGAGTTTAACTCATCCGGAGTGACAGGAAGGTCTCCCGAGGGAGAGGAACTAGGAGGATCACACAAGGAAAGTTTGCGGAGGAGCAGCCATTTGGATTTAGGATCGGGTGCAGATGAAAGGGCTTCGTGGAAGAAATTGGATTTAGTTCGCCGGATCGTGGATTGAGTTAAATTTCTAAGAAACTTAAACGCTTGATAGTCATCTTCAATCCTTGTTCGCCTGAAGCGTCTCCGGGCAGCCTCGCGTCTTCTTTGTAAATCTTTAATGTGTTGGTTCATCCAAGGAGCAGGGCGACGCCGGCGAAATGTTGAGGTTTTAAGAGGAGCATGGGTATCAAGGATAGATAGGAGATTGGTGGTGAGTAATTCAACCATGGTATCAATTGAGGAGCAGGAGTAAATTGGATTCCAATCTATGGCTTCGAGATCGGATAAAATCATATCTCGGGAGAGGGAGTCTATGTTTATGGATTTATTCTCAAGCCATGTTTCATTTTTTTGTTTAAAGTACCGTTTGATTCTACGAGCCTCTCGCCATTTAATGTTAAAACGTGGTAAAAAAGTTTGACATAAATACCCTTGTATTGTTTGAAGAAGGTCCGGTGTTAAATATCGATGATCCTTCTTAATCTGCTCAATGGATTTTTCTATATCACGACCACTATTCAACCAAATATCAACTAATTCACGATTTGACAATTGAAAATTCATTTTATCGGTGTCACTAGAGCAAGTAACAAATGGAAACTATTTGGAATTGAATACACAATAATAATATCAGCTAAGGTTAGGAGAATTAAAATAATCCTCACGTTCTCTCTTCTCGGGGTAAACAACAGTGTTTTGTGTTTGAACGACTCTAACAAGAAATATTGCAGTTTATAGCGGCTGAAAATGATTTTATCTTTTAATTAGGACTCTTGTGCAATTTTATATGCAAACATCTCATCGCCGGAATGCCGCGGAGAAAACAAATTCCTAACGAAATTTTTCAAAATGCATTTTTTTCACCTAATAAGGTATATCACTATTGTGGTGAATAGCTAACCATACATTTCCTTTATCTGATATATTATTTTACTAAGGGAACTGAGAAGGACTGATTTTAAACAATATGTTCCAATTTTGTCGAGTTTTGGAACAACAGTACACAAAAGAATAAATATCATGTTACACAAAAAATTTGCTTTTGAGATGTGCAGCGACTTTGAAGGCTACAAATATGAAACAGAAATTAATTTATCATCATGATTCTTATCGATGCTTGTTTCTTGATCGTTTACTAATTCTTTATCAGTAATTTTAATATGTTTTGAACATAATAAAAAAAAGGGTTTTTTCGCTATTTGAACCACTGTGCGCCGTACCATGATTTTTTATGGTAAATATCTAACATTTGTGATTAGAAAGATTAGGCCACTTCTCAAACACAAACAATTCTTCCTTTGATTGTTAATGATAAGTACATTAACTATTAGATTTATGTATTTTTAAATATCTTAATCATTCAATTCTTTAATGTCATATAAATTAGTTCTTAGCGTTTATTTTTCTCAGTAAACGTATATTCGATCGCATAGTGTCGTTCCCAAACCAATGCATGGAGTCGCATGTTCCATGCTACTAACGAATGCGTGGCAATAAAATCTTTTAATTACCCAATTAAGTAATTAACTTTTATACAATAGCCTTGGATGAAGAATAATCTAGGGGTATTAAATAGCGCCCTTATCAAACTCGAGAAGTTGACTCTACTTATGTTAGAAGATAGAACCTAATCGTTGTTTGTTCCGTTTATTATTAGTTTACAAAATAATGAATAATTTTTTAAACATACTTGACTTAATTGTCGATTGAATCATGCAAAGAGAAAACTTAATACTTATTTTCTCTCTCATTTAATGACTGTTAACACGTTCACTTGGATCACACAGCGGTCAGTGTCGATCGTTTTCCAATCCTCTCTCAGTGATATCGTACACGAACACAAATTAAACTCAGCGTTAATTTGCGTGTTTTTGTTCTTGGGGAGCGCTATGCCCATACTAATGTTCCCTACACTAGTATTAAACCCTTGATAAATCACTATTTAAAACGCTAGAGCTTCTTAGAACGTGCGTGTAGTTAGTTTGAGTATAATTTTATATGAATCAGTTTTTAGAAAATTTCTTTTTATTAATTTATTAACTTAATATATTTAAGGTATTCTTATGCTGACTAAGTGAAGTATATTAGGATTGATGAATTAATTGCCACTTCTATTGAAATTATTATATGAGAAAACCAGTTTTCAATGCTAAACATGCATCCTTAGTATTTGTGCTCACCACCTCAGCGCTCACATAGTGCTGATGTGTTGAAAATTTTGTATGTTTTAGAACTGAAAATAAATGTTTAGCATTCGAAACTGGTTTTCTAATAAAATAATCCCAATGGAAGTGGCAATTAATTCATCAATCCTAATTGTATTGACCCTTCTATACCATCATGCGTACCTGAATTACGTAAATTCCATTTCCACTCTTGTTAAAGTGAAGTATGAATTTTCAACAAGTGAATCATTCAGAACTGGTCCGTGTATACATCAGCTTTTCCCACCTTAGATAAGATATCAACACTAAATGTTGCATACCGCGTTTTCATATTTCTATTTTGTATGATCTAATATAATGCTACTCCTCACAGAAGAATCAAGAAAAACACGTTTATCGCACCATGAGCTGTGCCATTTTCTTGAACTGAAAAAGAATTTTTATTTGCTTTGTTATATATTTATCTAGTTTTGCTACTAATCCCAGTATAAGATACCCGTGCTTGGCTAGGCTGATGATTTGCTACTGTGGTGTGTTTGCTAAAACGCTAAAATACAAGATTCGTAAAAGCCGGCAAAGAATTTGCTCTAGTAAATAATACTGATAATATAAGACATACGGTTAGTTGTAGGAACGGTTATAATTTCGGAGGTATAGATACATCAGGGATTAGGTTTCATAACGTTGATCTGTTTATGTTTTTGGGGCTCACATTATCTAGGAAAAATAAAATTAAACTGTAAACGAAGGTGTGATTAAATGTGTGGAACACTTTTCATTCCCTAATTGCAGTACTACTCAGTTCGTGCCTACCGTCTAATAACATAGAAAGTATATTTCTTAAGATTATTATTTTATCTATGGTTCAAGTTTTTTGAAAATAAAGTATTGAGTGGAATGTTTGTCCCAAAAAATATGAGAAAAGTAGAGAATTTAGATGACTTCACAATGCTGAATTGCTGCAGGTACATTTATCTGGTTAATATTTTCAGGTAATAGCGCGTTAAAATCGGCATGTGACGTCATTGGTTCTAATAATGAACTAATTAAAAAATATGACTGAGAAGCAAAATACACGGGAAAAACTGGTCGATCGGTAAATCAAAGAGTAAAAGAACATATAAGAGCATACACTAATAAGACCCAAAACTCCAGTTTCGCTATCCATCTAAATGAAATTAACCATAAATTTAATAAAGACTCGGGAGTAAAAATACTACATTCAGTAGTAAATAGCCTAAAATTAAATATTTATGAATCATTAGAAATAATAAAATCGTTAAAAACCGATCCAGATTTTTTGTTTAAACGACCAGATAAACATTTCTAATAGCCCCATAGTAAATCACAAATCTTTAACCTACCCGTCCCCTTCCCTTTCTCACGATGAATATATTTCAGTTATCTCTTAGACCTCTTGAGGTGAGTACTCCTGTTTGATTTCTTGTCTTACACTTTCGAAAACTTTTGTGTATATTATCCATGTAACACAGTACTGATGTGTTGAAAATTTTGTATGTTTTAGAACTAAAGATGAATGTTTAGCATTCGATACTAGTTTTCTAATAAAATAATCTCAATAGAAGTGGCAATTAATTCATCATCGATCCTAATTAAAAATTAATCAGTGGTGAACTTTTTGGGTAAACGTACGAGGGGTAGACCGAGAAATACTCGTAGAGGAAGGATTTTGTTTTTGAACTGATCTTATGAGTTGTGTTTTGGTGATGTGGAATGGATTAAGTAGATATACTTTCAAAGATAGGTAAAGTCGGCATTAAACCTTCGGATTCTCTTTTATTTTTCGGAGCCATTTTATTTTTCTATGCTTCAGAACCTTTCTCGGTTCTTATCATTCATAAATATGATTTCAATAATTTGAATAAACTCTACAATTAAATTTTCTACATTGCTGTTATTACAATATTGGCAATGCATATGCATTTTTTACGACGTTAGATTTAAATATGTAGGTCATATTACGCAAATTGCATAAGTGGGAGCAATAGGTAGGTAATTATAGCGAAGGGACTCATTATGAAATAGTTCTACTTTCTAAATGCTCCCCTAAAGATTATATACCCCAGCCCCCATCAAGGGCCCAATTAAATTCTAAACCACTAAAGGCCAACGATAATTTTTAGTTCTTGTAATACAAACGTGTCTATGGTAATCGAATATTGCGTAATTAATAAAAGGGTACTATTTCTTGTCCGGTTTATCTTTCTGGTAAATCCAATTAGTTCTTGGGGCGTTAACTTTGAGGCTGATTTAAAATTTAATTTAGAGCTGCCCCCTATCAATCCCTGTGAGTTAAGTCATCGCATCGACTAGTTGCTTAATACTTGCGATGTTATGTTCCAATTCGCAGGATTGATTTAGATAGTAGGTACACTGTGCGAATGGAATCTGACCTGTCTTACGAATTTTTTAACTTAGCCCTTGAAAAAATGATTTGTAACACGGAAATCCAGACTACCTATACAATTTTTGTTGACGCAGACCTGAAACTGGTTGCTCGTTCCTTCGAGTCAATTTGTAGGCATTTTTAGAGTTGGCTGGGGCAGCAGAAACCATGTTCATTGAAGGGTTAAATGGTTTAGAATGAAGACCACTCACGTATCTGGTAGCAGTTATGGTGATAAGTTTATCCCTCGTTGTTAGCGAGCGATTAGTGAAGGCTAATAAATAGATGTTATTTAGGGCTTAGTAAACATCTTAGAAGCTCTGTAATCTCCCGCCGTACGAAATGTCTTCCCTTAAAGAATATCATCAGAAGTGTCCTCACATACTCATCTGAGACCCTAGCATCAATGACTACTTACTTAAAGGTCTTTTACTTATTTTTGAAAAGGAAAATTCTGCATCGTATTTTCGGACCTGTTAAGGAGAAAAACAGCTCTACATGATCTGTATGAGGAAGTGGATTTGATGAGATGCATCACGCTTACCAATTTCTGAAATGAAGGTTCTTTAAAATAGTATAGAAATAGAAATATAATTTATATTAGGGCGAAAGTTCGCTAAGTATAAAAACAAACACAAATACAATTTGGCCAATGTATGACAATTCATCTGTTAGGTAGATAGTTAGCAACTTTCTGAGGTACCGGTCAGAAATGCAATCTAACCAAAATATATCTGTTACCATAAAACGGCCTAACTTTTTGCACCAAGTTCACTAAAAAGTTTCAGTCGAAGAAAAAGTGTTGTATTTCTTAATTCCTAACGTAAGGAAGTAAAAAATATAAAGTATGTCTTATGAAGACAACAAAACACTTTTTCTTTGACTGAAATTTTTTACTGAAATTGGTGCAAAGTTAACTCACTGATGCAAAGTCAGGCCATTTTACGGTACCTTCTTTGTACTTGCATGGGATTCCTCTGTATTTTTATTATTATTATAAATCAATTTCTCTGTATTATTTTTTTCCTGTGGAATTTTGGCTAACGAAAATTCCACAACGAATGGGTGGATAGTTTATTGTCAAGAAATAAAAATGTATTAGTTTATTGTGCCGACGATTCGGCTTTTATTTGCAAGCCTTCATCAGGGCTATAAGAAAAAAAAAAGAAGGATATAACAGAAAATGGATTTAAAAGAGATGATAAATATAGGCAAACTGTAGTTTCGTACAAGAATGTTTAGCTGTTTAGTTCGAGAATAAAGTGGAACGGTTTTATTATGGTTTAGTTTATACAGTACAGTTTGTCTTTACTTTTCATTCACTTTTAATTAATTTTCTGTCATATCACTTGAGATACGCATGGTGGTATAGGAGGATCCAGATTAAAAAATACCGATCCAGATTTTCGTTTAAATGATCAGATGAACACATCCAATAGCCCAATTTTAAATTTGTTTCCCATAGGAACGGAAAAACCCTATGAGTCATAGGGGAAATCCCATGGTAAATCACAAAAAGTTAACCTACACCTGCCCCCTTCCACTTCTCACGAATTGAGTGAGAAGTACATTTCTATTTCAGTTATCTTTTAGACCTGAGGTGCATACCGATGCTTTATTTCTTGTCTTACATTTTTAGAAACTAGAGTGTATATAATCTATGTAACATAGTACTGATGTGTTGAAAAATTTTGTATGTTTTAGAACTGAAGATGAATGTTTAGCATTCGAAACTAGTTTTCAAATAAAATAATCCCAATAGAAGTGTCAAATAATTCATCAGTCCTAATTTCTGTCATATACTTTTGTTTTTAATTTTCTTGGAATGCAAGCCATAAAGTCGAATAAATAAATTGATTCAATTTTATTGTGATTTCTTAACAGAAACTATCTACTTCCTTGTATATTTTTACAGTCAGATTTGCACACATCAACAAAAAATATCGATAGTTTTTAGCATTCGTTTCTCGATTTCTTTCTTTATTCTTTTATTAATAGAAATTTACAACTGTATTAGAAAAGACATCTAGTAAATAGGCGGTATATGTGAGATATAATGACATGAATAAAAAAACTTGTAGAGAAACTACCCATTGGTAGTACTCTAATTCCTCGATCTAATGTTGTAGTTTATCTAAAATGTGTCACTAGATTAATTTTCGTAGTGTAGTATTTTTATTGCTAACACCATTAGAGTTAAAAAACAAATAGCTGCTTATTATAAAGGTATTAATTTTTCTGTGAGAAGTGATTTAGTAAGAACACGTTTAACTCGGAATCGATAGGAGCCCAGTGGGCCTAAGTGGTTGGGGACACGCGAGGTCATGCACCTTATCGTGCGCTTGGAGATCTGCCCTTGCCAAGGGTTGAGGGCCCCCTTGGTTCTTGGGAGGTTCTTCAATGGATGGAACGATGAATGATCTGAGGGTTCGCACCTCTTAGCAGAAGTACGCCAAACCGCCGAGTCGTTTCTTGTTTGTAGGTCGCTTCGATTCAGAAAACTATTCATTGCGGTTAGGCACGCAACCGTTTGAGGGGTTTACTTTCTAATGATCGTTTTATCCGCTGTTACTTTCTTTATTTCAAAAGAGGTACAAGTATCCTGCACGATATCGTTAAATATATAATAACTAAGATATACATCTGTATCTGTTTCTTCCAGTTACAAATCGTAGCAAAACCAAATTTCTAAATTTTTCACCACAAGCCAAAAACCATAGCAATATGATGTCCAGTTGATATGAATGTAATTTTTCTTGTATAATTAGCAGAAAAATAGATGGTTTTAGATGAGCAAGCGTAATACGGGCCCCTGTTGACCATTTTTTTTACAAATTGGTTTTTCTTCCGAACTTACTCCGTTTTGCAACAGTTTTGGGGACTTACTCCGTTTTGCAATAGGTTGAGACTTACTTCTTTTTGATAATGAAATAAATACATGTCCTGAGATGATTTATAGAATTGAAATGATGGATTAAAAAATGATTTTACGTTCAAAAATGTTACTCATTAGCTTGATGAACAAAAAAAACGGATAGTAAAGTAATAAACTATATATGTACATACACGGACTAGTCTATGTAATCACAATACACATTTTCCTATTCTTGTATTGTAATCACAATACACAAATTATTATTCTTCCTCATCTTAATTCTAGACAAACTTTTAGTAAAACCTGTTTGAAAATGTTTGAAAACAATTTATCATTAAAAATATTTGTACATATAAATGCGATTATTTTTTAGAATATTGAGGAATAAAAAAAAAACAATAAAGTATTAAACTACGTAGTAGTATCAAAATATTATTGACTCTGTTTTTTAGTAGGTAACTTTAAAATTCAAAACAAATATCTATCTAAAAACTTTTTTTATGTCTCCTATGGCAGCCATATTGTGAGATATTCCCCTTTTATACTGTGATAGGCATGGTTTTACTCTCTTTTGCAACAGTACGTGATTTTTTATTATAAATTTGAACAGCTTTTCCTTCGTTTTTAAACCTAAAACCTCGTCAGTCACTTGCTTGGCCAAGAGCTGGATCGAACGGTATATAAAACTCAATTTCGATTTTCGGTGGATTTGCTACGTTTTGCTATTAGGCGCATCTATACTATTATATAAAAGGACAAGCCATTTTTCGTTTGTGATCACTAACCGCGAAAACTACTCAACTAATAGTTAATAACTAAGATATGAGACTTGGTAAATACTAAAGAATTTAAGAAAAAATTCAAGAATCGTTTCAAAGAAAATAGGAATTTGACATTATGAAATTAAAGTTTCATCGTTCATAGCGGTTTTGCTAATAGGAGGATTCATAATTATCATCAGCTTTATGCGTTCAAAAATATTTGTTTTTATAATATAATATAACATTAATAAAACATTGAATAACGGTAAAGAAATAAGTTTGGGAGTCAAATTCAGATGATAGATGACGCTTTTCTTTTGCAGTATTTGTTGTTGTTTATAAATAGTTGTTGAAACAAGTAAATTTCTGTTTCTTCTTTATTTGTTGACATCTCCAACGGTATAATAATGTACTTATAGTAAATCTACTTTATTGTGAATATGTCATCACAAATGCTTATAGACTTGTGGATTTGAGTGGTTATGGATTTTACTATAAAAGGATAGGTATCTGGTATGAGCTAAATCAACAATATATGGAACATTAAGATCTTTATGGATAAGTTTATCTGTGACAAAGTAAGGCGCGTTAAGGGTTTTAAAAGGATTTTAGATGGAAGGCTCACTTCTATTAGTCCAAATTGTAGAGTCTTCTGTAAATAAATCGCAAGGTTTGAACGTTTTCTACTATTGTCTTGAAGAACTCTAAAGCGGCGAGCAATTCCCTGTCGGTTTAGTCTTGTGTGTAGAAACATTCTGTCTAAGGTATGATTTTCGGAGAGTATTTTAGTGAAAATCAGAACATTAAGTAGACCGCTCTAATTTTGATTCTTCCTCTCTGCTATTGTTACAACAGGGCAAATAAAAGAGCCTATGAAGAAAGTTTAATTAGCCTTTGAGAGGTAATTAAGTCGATTGTTGTTGAATAATCCATTGTTGTTGGTGCATACAAAGGCTTTGTTGATTGGCTCCTGTCAGCGCTCCCGTGATTTGTTGTAGTTGTTAGTCCTTTGTTAATAGCTCTATTGGCTGCCTAACGGTGCGGAATATTTCAGAATAAAAATCTATTATGCATAAAATATCGAGGGCGGAGCAATTTTATTTTCAAATCGATGTCCTTTGTGTATGCAAATTCTAAAGTCATTTGAGGTCGCCCGCTGGATTGCTGTATCTTTTTATGTAGGCACTTGAATTTTTTTTCTTATAAATATTTAGCCGGTTTATTATCTGGGTTATAATCGGTCTCAATTCCAAAGATTTTTGAGAAAAAAGAAACCAGTTGATACTATTACCATTGGTGATAATTTTCGACACTTAATAATGTAATTATAAATAGATTTTCCTCCTTGAATATATATATATATATATATATATATATATATATATATATATATATATATATATATATATATATATATATATATATATATATATATATATATATATATATATATATATATATATATATATATATATATATATATATATATATATATATATATATATATATATATATATATATATATATATGTATATATGTATTATGTATTTATTTTCGTTAATTACGGAGCAATTTAAATGTATAGAATTTAAAAGAATGATGAAAAATGAAGCATTGTTAATGCTCGCTAAACCTCAAAGTGTTGAAGAAATGTATTTCCTGTTGGAATTTTTTTTTTTTTTTTTAAACTATTTATTAAAATTTATAACTGTACAATATATACGAGGTGTGATCAAAAAGTTCCAGGACTGAATTTTTATACATTTATTCATACAACATACAGGTTATTCAAATTTGTCTCCTTCGAAGTACTCCCCTTGGGAAGCTACACACTTTTCCCACCGGTGTTTCCACTGATCAAACGCCCCAGAAAAATCTTCTTTTGTAAAGGTGTTTAGCAGCTCCGTTGTTTTTTTTTTTAATTTCGTCAACTGTTTGAAATCTTCGTCCTTTCAGGTGTCTCTTGAGCTTCGGGAAAAGAAAAAAGTAGGCTGGAGCCAGGTCAGGTGAGTAGGGGGGCTGAGGAATGACAGTCATTGCATTTTTTACACAAAAAGGCCATCTTTAAACCTCTTGAACCACTGATGGCAGCATGATCGGCTTAGACATTCTTCACCAAAAGCCTCTTGTAACATCAAAAAGCTTTCAGAAAACGTTTTGTTCAGTTTCACACAACACTTCACACAAACACGTTGCTCTTCTTTCACATTCATTTTCATAAAATAGCCAAACTCTATAAAACTAACCTCAAACAAACTGTGCTAATGTTACTTTCAGTGATGTTATGATTGATCTACAAACACAGCTGTGTTCCTGTTGAGTCAGGCAATACATTGCTGCCAACCGTATCGCTGTGAGACATTGCATTCCCATGGTATATAAAAAGTCCTGGAACTTTTTGATCACACCTCGTACATCAAGTAAATGTATCGACAACGGTTACAATAATATGTCAAAACTTCAAAAGTCATCAGTAGCACTTCATAAAAAATTCTACACTAGAAGCTCTTTATGCCATCTTCGTTTCAGACGCTTCGGAGGATTATCAGGAATGGAGTGGGAAATTGAGAAACTAACGGAATTGAGTGGTTATGGAGCTTATTATGAAAGGATAGGTATCTGGTTTGGGCTAAATCAGCAACATTAGGGGCATTAAGATATTTATGGATAAGTTTATTTGTAACTAAGTAAGGACCATTAAGGATTTTGGATTGCAAGGATTGGATACGGGAAGAATTAGAAGGTTTAGTTGAGCCCCAAAGCTCAACACCATATGTCCAAATAGGTCTAAACACAGTCATGTATATGAGTCTCTTGTAATTTATTGGAAGCTTAGAACGTTTGTCTAGTAAATGTTGGAGTAGTCTATAACGATAGGCCGTTTCTTGTCGTTTTGGTCTTGAATGTGGATTTGGTAAATTTAAAATAGAGTTACAATTTTAAACTGTGTAAACTGAAGCACTAAGAAAATAAAAGCAGTCAAACCATAGTACCATTTTATCATATATTTTTGTTATTCCTGAATTAATATTATTTTTATTTTATGTATAGTGTACGTTATTAAAACAACAGCATCCTCCCTTCTTCAGTGGTAAGGAAAAAAGGTTTAGTAACCTTTGCTATTCCTTAAGTAATAAATAAAACCTGGAACCTTTGGAATATTTATCTTCCGAAATAAGAATTTGTGAAGTAAATTATTTTTCGTACATTGTATGAATAGTAATTAACTTTAATATTATAATAGTGGCTGTCGTGAAGAAATCAAATTACCCTCAAAGCAGGATTTTTAATATCAGCTTTATGAATAAGCTGTATAAGTTGTGCATCTTAATAAGGCCTTAAAGTAGCTATTTTGGTGCCAGTTGTATTTTTAGAGTTACCGTATTATAGGATTCAGAATAACGATATAAATATCTAACTGAAAAGTGCACAACTTTTAACTTATACACTTCCTCACGACAGCCAGGGGATATGTTTTGTAAATATATTTGGTTGTCGTTTGTGGCTCTAATATGGATTATTTTTTGTAATATCAATTTATTTTTATCGGTACCAGTATAGAAAATTTGAAAACATTGGTACCAACACCTCGCTGTTTACTATTATAAATTTACAAAGAAATGCTGTGTCTTATTTTACTTACTAGCTAATTCGGAAGCTATGATTATATAAACATGTATTTTTTAAATATTGTTAAATAAGTAGTTTTATGTTATTTTTTCACTTCTCATTCTTGCTAGAGTTATTTATTGGCTATTATTTTATGCTGGGCTCTGCATACCTTTTCATTCATTAGCCTTCATGGATTGATGGATAAACGATTGATTTTCTGTGAAATGACACGTGTTGGTGTATTATACTACGTGACTTTGCTACGTGAGTAGAAATTAGTACGGTATCCGCTATTTTGCTGGAATCGGCTTTCACCTTGATTGCTATGCAAAGTACAGGATGCCGTCTTCGGTCTTTTAAGGGTACCGTACGGTTTTCCGGAAAAGAACTGTGGGTTTAAAGTTTTCTAAATAATATTATAAAACGACCAATAAAATATTTCTTACTTTTGGGTTGTCCGGAAATTAATGCAGGTTTATTATTTTTTTTTAAAGAATTTTTAAATGAATTAGTAGAAAAATGTTTTATTAATCATGATAGGCTTTGTTTCTCTCTATACATGTCTGCCAACGTGTATATAATGTGTATAGTGTATTGGTTCCCTAAATGTAAATTTGAATACTTATTACGTACTGTTTCTGATTTCAACTTTTTTATCTAAGACTAAAGCGACAAGAAACTGCTCGTCGTTACAGACTACTTCAATATTTACTAGACAAACGATCAAACCTCCCAGTTCATTACAAAAGGCTTATTGACATGGCTGTTATTAACCTTTTGGACGTACGGAGTTGAGCTTTGGGGCTCTACTAAACCATCCAATTTATCTCGTTTCCAATCCTTACAATCCAAAATCCTTCGAAAAATCCTAAATGCCCTTACTTTGTCACCAATAAGCTTATCCATAAAGACCTAAATGTTCCATATGTTGCTGATTTAGCCCAAACCAGATATCTATCCTTTCATATGAAGCTCCATCACCATTCAAATCCATTAGTTTCTCAACTTGCTTTCACTCCCGATAATCCTCCGAGGCGTCTAAAAAGAAGATGGCCCAGAGACCTTCTAGTGTAGAATTTTTATTAGTGTAGTACTGATGAGTAGTACTTTTGCATGTCTTGTCACGTTATTGTAATCGTATAGTTAACAGCACATTTACTTAATGTATAAATTTTGTACAGTTGTAAATTTCAATAAATGTGTTAAAATGGGGCACTTTTTAAAAAAAAAAAAAAAACACTTTTCATTATTTGTTTACTATCGAATGAGCCAACTATGAACTGCGTAGGTTAACCACAAAATTTTTCAATTCTCGATACCTGTACCTAGGCTTGAAAATAAATTTCTATCGCAAATAATAATCCTGATGAGGTCTACAAAAATCAAACCAAATCTATTTAAAAAATACTTAATCATCCAAGCAACAAGTAAACAGCAAAAAGCATTTTTTATCTATTACATATACCATGTAAGTTAATTATAATTTTGCCAAAATATGGAAAAATAATTCGTTTTACAAGTTTTTTTGTTTTTTTTTTTCGATTTCGGCCGTCTATGGACCGCGTTAAACAACTACTGTACAATGTACATCTTTTCTATTGCGTACATCCTCTTTCCTCCTCTGCCAGTATGTCTTCATCCTCTGCCTATGCTGCTCCCTTCGGTCCTCTGTCCACCACACTGCTCCTCCAATTCTTCTCTTCTTCATTTCAAATCTCTCAAAGCGTTGAACTTTGTCTCTCATCAGGTCTCTGTTTTTGACATCTTCTTCTCCAATACCAATCTCTAATAAGTCTGCTTTGACTTTTTTGAACCATGTAATTTGGGTTTTGGGTTTTTTGTCAAAAAACTTGAATATTTTCTTTGCCAGCCTTTCATCGTTCATTCTTTTCAAATGGGCATAGAAAAGCTTAAGCATTCCCATTTTCGAAATTACATTCAAATATACAAAGGCTTAATAATGTCTGATTTTAGCGTTGATGGATATTGTCTTTTTGTTGTACACATTCTTTGTTTGCTGGAATGCCATTTCCATTTTACAAGTTCTTATTTAAGAGGATAAATACTTCCATGGTTCTAGATTTCATTTATTACTTAAGACATTGCTAATGTTTTACTACACGCTGTAAATTTCGTTCCAATGATGTATGAGCAATCGAAAAACAGTATGATCATGTAATAAAATGAAAAATAATCTTTATTCTGGGATACCACAAATCTAAAAATAACAATGTAGAATTAAATGGTGCTGTCATCTGGCAGCATTGACTTTGAGAGTGTTTCAACTTCCGCAGTTTAAAAATGCACTTCCTATTTTCTAGTTTTCCAATAGTAAATAATTATCTTCAACCAATTGATGTTGGATTTTCTGAAGCGATCCTTTAGTAGTGATGAGGATTGCTTTAAACTCTGTAGCAAGCAGTGTTGATCTAGTATTTGTATAATTTTTCTCTTATATATGATGAAAAAAATAACGTTGTTTTAAACAGAGACGATGTATAATAATTTATAATTAAATATCACAAAACTATCTTCAACGTAAGCAGTATCGATCGGTTCCTAGGAATCGACTTTAGGACATCGATCTCAATACTGACTCCTTTCTCAAGAATTTCTAATTGACATATCCCTAACATTAACACAGGTACAGGAAATATAATGAACAGTTTATACTTAGATGGGTAATTTAAAGAGAATTAGAAAGCCTGCATAATTTTTCGACTAGCCGGCACTTTTTATTGTTTTATGAATATTAAATGTTTGTTCTTTACTACTGACAGATACTAGGGAAACAGTGGCGTCTATAAAATTTATTTGAATCGTTTATTTATTCAGTAGTTTAATGATGATAATTTAAATTCAAAAAAATCGATTTCAAAGTCTAAGTGAACATTGAAAGACGTAAGTCTAACGGCACCAAAGGTGTGACTGAAGGCTGTTTAATTCAAACTATTCGCATCCCCAGCGTGGAGATGTTGCCTATGCATTATGTATTTATTGCCACGGGCGTAGCGACAATTACAACAGGGTTTCTACTCGTGTTGCCTTTAATAGTCGGAATAAATTTTATATAATTAGGAATTTTTAAAAAAAAAAAGAAGAAGATTATTCTGAGGTACATTAGAATCCTTTTAGTACTTATTAGGAACTTTTAGTACTTATTATTGTTGTAAATCGATTTAAGTTTGATTTTGATGGACTCTGTTAAACTGAAAAATATGCATAAATAAGCTGAGGTACTTGTTACGATATAGAGAATTAGTAATGATAAATTGAATGGGTCCGCCGAAAAACTTTCTAAGCGACAAACACAAAATTTTGAGCAATCAGTGAAAGAAAATCATAATCTAAAGTTTTTGTTAGTTTTGCAGATTAGATTTTATATTTACATATTAATTTGTTATATTTACATGTATAATAACATAATGCAGTACTAAATCAGATTATGACGTACTATTTATTATACATTTAAAAACCTTTAAAATCGCCACTTCGAAAATTTTGTCGCTTAGAACGTTCTTCGGCGGACTCATTCAATTATTTGCTACTTATACTGTAATCTGTTATTCGAATACAAGTTCTCTCTAGATTTAACAGTCCACTCTCCGAACTATAGGCTTTAAGAAGCCCTTCCACTTATTCTCTTAGAACTGATGATGATTGTCATTTGAATAAACAGATCAAGTAATTGATGAATCCTGATAGTTAATAATTAAATTATGCTAGAACCTTTACCACTAAATCCCAAGAAGAACCTTTACCACTAAATCCTGTACAAACCAACGTTTCTGCATGGAGTAGACTTGGACGGAATCTACCGCTTAGTTTACTCCCAATCAAGGTTACCCTCTTTATAGAGCCTGGGTGTGCCCTAGGAGGATCTCCCAACCGCAGGGTCGATCCTCGGTTGGTATAACAGAATATATAATTGCATCTTGCATTTAAGTACGCATGATGATATAGAAGGATCAATACAATTCGAATTGATGAATTAATTGCCACCTCTATTGGATTTTTTTTTGTTTTTTTAAACTAGTTTTGATTGTCAAACTTTCATCATCAGTTCTAAAACGTACAAAATTTTCAGTGGTGTATATGAACTAAAATGTAATGAATCTGAAGCTAAATACCCGGAAAAACTGGACTATCAGTAAATCGAAGATTAAAAGAATTTCAAAGGCATGCAAAAAATACAACACAAATTTTTAACTTAGATATAAATTTAAATGAAAATAACCATAAATTCAATAATTATTTGGCAGTGAAACTAATACATCAAGTAGAAAATTTCCCAAAATTAAATATTTATGAATCATTAAGAAAATAAAATACAGATTTTTGTTTAAATGACATATTTTCCTTTTAAATTTGTTTCCAATAGGAACGGAAATAAACCAATAAGTCATAGGAAAAGCCTTAGGTTTAACCCTTCTCTCCCCTCTTCCACTCTTGATATCTTTCTAAAAGTCTGTTTTGCCTCTGCAGGTGAGTACCAACATATGATTTCTTGTCGTACATTTTTTGTATGTTTATCATTCGAAACTAGTTTTCAAATAAAACAATTCCAATAAAGGTAGCAATTTATTCAGCAATCCTAATTGTTTAATTATCTGTCTAAGCTGGGCTCAAACCTACTGAACCCACCAACATCTATCTCTTAATAATATTATGCTAAATATGTATAAAATTAATTATTGTCTAAAAAAGAGTTTTGGGTGTGGGTTCCCCTAAAATGAAACGAGATCTCTCTGAAATGAAGTCTGGAGGGTGTACCTTGATTACGGTGCTGGTCATTGTTCAATACGTTATCGTGCAGTCGCTCAGGGCATGAGTAGAGAAGCTGGCCATTGCACAACTCTAACTTAAATGTATATATACGCAAGCCGTTTTAATCTGCGAGGGGTTTGTAAGACATAATATTACAGTTTTTAATTTACTGGTATGGTTCTTTATATTACATGGATACCTGGAATGTGGTTGTTATTAACCTCATACTGTAAGCTGTTAGATTGGGATTCAATCAAACAGATGAATACATTAGCACAATGATGAGGCCTTCCATTTGTAGGATTTAAGGTAATCGCAGGCACTTTCCAAATTTCGAAACAAACATTAGAAAGAGGTGTGTGGTCCCGCCATCTCCCAGGACGAGGTGAATCCTCTCCCAGTCAGGTAATGAGGCTGCTCACCTGCTGTGGCCGGCCAATGAGAACCCGGGTTGTCGGTCCGCTGTGCATCTGGGTCAGAGAGTCTTACCATATCAAGTCATCTTAGTAATTTGGATGTCGATGATTAATATATATTTAAGTTATTTTTAATCCATTATTTAGAAAATTGCCAAAAGACGTATATCGGCACCTGGCGGGGACTACACTGACTACAGCTTTCCTCTCCCACGGCGGTGTTTGCCAAGGGTACCGTTACGTTATCAGCTTTTAATTTGCATTTAGTGATTATAGAGCATCAGTTGGGGCTTGTCATTAGTTGGGCGAAAGCAGATTAAGAATGTTATCGTTTTGATATAAATCCTCTTGATTACTTTTTATTAGTTACTGTTATAATTAACTTTTATTACATCAATCAATGCGTTTAGGTGGTATTAGTTTAAAGAATCGTTTAATTCTGTGTATAATAATTATTCCTTTAGATTTAGTCTTTAACATCTGTTATGAGGTATATCGATTTCTGTTCGTCTCAATCAATGGGTGTTTAGGATACAGATTCGACAGAATTCGATTGATTTTTTTTTTCATATTTTTCAAGGACCTACATAAAATTTGTGCCACATTCATTTATATATTTTTGTAAATTCATTAAAAGAGAGTCAAGTACGTAATTCTTATATCTTTAAATTACATTCATTGTTTGTTAAACAATTTTATTTATTTGAATTAATTTGATTTTGATCTTATGGATTATATGCCATATTTTATAAAATGTGGATTCTATCTTCCAACCTATATATAAAATACATAAATGTGTTAAATATATTTATTAATTTTTTCTCTTTTGGAGGAATATTGGAAACAATGATTAGGAAGGTTAGGAACTAATGTATCTCTATTTTGAATCATTTACAATACTATTGAATTATTATTTGTATATTGTACGGTTATGAATACATTCATACAATATGTACAATAGGACAAAATGAATGAAAAATAAATAATAATTAAAAAAGAAAAGAAAAATAACCTTTAACAGTACAGTAAAATTAAAAATTTAAAATACAATCATACTCTATATATACAAAATATACTCCGCTTATGGAGGGGAGGCCAGATCCAAAGAGATCCCAGCGCTGCTGTCTCATCAACCCAGACTCTAGTATGAAAAACTTAGTGCCGGCTAAGTGAGAGCACTATAATAAAATCACTTAGTACTCGAGTAGTAAAGCTGGCCATTGCCACGACGCCATTGTCTATTTTTACTATAGATCTCCGGATGGGTTATGTTATAGGTTACCCATATATTTGAGGTCAGTGAGAACGTCAAAGGTTCATTCAACGGATTCACATAAAAATAAGTAAACCCACCTTAATTAAGTAAAGACCTTCCTTTATTCTTGACCTATTAACTCTGCGTTCTTCTATCCACCTTCTTAACACTAGATCACTAATATTTAACCTTTATATCCCCTCACATAAAACTGCTTCCTTTGACAAATCTTTCATCATTTGTGCTACCTCCTTCTGGAATTCCCTTCCCACTCCTATTCGTAAAGCTGCTTCCCCTACTTCCGTTATATAAAATAATTTATTTTTACACCTTTTACATAATCAATCTTCCGAAAATATGTAAATATTTAGAATTATTTCATCTTTATATATACGATTGTATTTTATGTTATTATGATCATTATTTTTTATTTATTTATTTTTCTATCGCCAATATATGTCATGATTACTGATCCATTTAACTTGTAAACAATAACAGCCAGACAATTGTACCTGTAATTTTGCATTATTGTTATTCTTAGGTATGTCCCTGTAAGTCCTGTAAGACCTGTAAGTCCCAGAATAAAGTTTATTTTTCATTTCAATTTTCACCTTTTCCGGATTCGAAACGAAGGCGCTTCCCTCTCAGGAATGCTTGGATGCTTAAAATCTTAACATTCTCAGCCCCACGGTTTCATAAGAAAGTATTTATCAGTAATTTTTCCAACATTTTCGAAAACATCATTGATTAGAACTTTAAATAATAGCCACGAGTACTGCCGAATTTCTGAATACTGTGTATATTTTAGTAATTTGGTTCTATTCGTTTTTGACTTCACAATGTGCCACAGTTATGTTCATTGCAGCTACACCTAATCTGATTTCTTCTTTACCTTTCTTCTTTTTTTTAAATAAAGTTCCTAATTGATCTTTAAAGTCATTAGTGAACTCGATAACTCGTGCCTCTTGATTGATTCCTGTTGAAGATTTCTCGAAGTCATCAAGAGGCCAGACATCTCACCATCAGAGGAGGAGGACCGATCCTTCGAGGAGATACGACCAGAACAGAAGAGGCCTTTGGCAATGCGCAGGAGACAGCACTTTATCAATCATCGGACAAATAGCTCGGCGTGGGCTGGAGTCGTGACCTCGCCCTGGGACTGGATTTGGGGCCCGCCTTCTTCTCCTGGGTCCAGGACCTATCGATATCAGATCTCAGAGCTGCATCGATTATTCTCCTGAAGAAGGAGGTTGCTCTCGACGAAAAATTTCTTACTTGAATCCGTAATTTATAATTAAGGGTAGCCTTCATGCTCGCTGTCCGGCATGTTTCATAAATTACTTTGACCCAGAATTCCGGCTGAGCACAATTTTGTAATATTCACAGAAAATGCTGCACTGCTCAATCGTATTGCCTCTAGAAAATCTTATCGGGACTATCAAATTAATGTCGCAAGCTAATTACCAACAACTTCAGGTTTAATGAATCTATAATATCTGTGTCACTTGCTGATAGTCGTTTGAGTGCGAAATTTATATTTTAGGAAAAACTCATTTATTCACTATGATTCACAAATTAACATTCATCTCTGTAATAACCTCATAACTAGATCCGTTTGACTTAAATAAAAAGAAAAAAAAAATAGCTTTCTGGTGATAACCATAACCCAAAATTCTCATAATTCACTTATGGTTAAAAAGAAAAAGAAAAGAACAGCGGTAGATTCAAAAGAAATTGAAGAATTCCGAATTACCACTATTCAGTAATTTATATACATTAAAGTTTTTGGCTTGGTCAGATAAAAATTAGGCTAGGTTTAATAGGCCTTTCAGTTGTATAATAATATATTTTAGTAGTACATGGATTTTATTTTATTTTTAAAATTCTATATCTTAGCTATATCTACACTATATAAAACTAGATTTTTTTTCTCGATTTTCCTACTGTTTCGGTATTATTTAACTTAGCACTAGAATACATCATTAGGCAGGTAATGCTTACGGGAAAAGGATTAGAGATAGGTGATAAATTTCTGGTTCTTGGTTATGCTGATGATTTGGTACTTTTAGGTGAAAACGAGGAAACTATTAAATTAAACGCAACTACGCTTATGAAAACCGGTAACGAAATTGGTCTAGTAATTAATACCGATAAAACGAAATATATGATTAGTAGTAGAATCAGTGAACATTTTAGTAATGTAGATATTTCCGGGATAAAGTTTGAACACGTTGAGCAATTCAAATATCTAGGGTCTATTATATTAAGAAATAATGAAATTCAAGAGGAAATAAGGGCTAGGTTTAAAGCTGGTAATGCTTGTTACTTCTCGGTCGCAAAACTACTCAGAGTGGATTGGAGAGAAGTTTGTGGTCAACAGTTGGTGGTGTCGGCATCGAACCTTCGGGTTCCCTAAGCCTTTATTTATTTCCTACTGTCTAATAACGTTATCATTTTTTACCATTATAAAGAATAAAGAACTCTTCATTTTATTTTTTATATAATTTTAAATGTTTAAAAAAATAAATTAATAAATTATTTTTTTTTTTATGGATTGTACCTTTTTTAATGCATTAAAGTTGTGTGTTCTTGTGGTTCTGGGCTCCTGGGGAAAGTAGTGGTTTGGAAAAAAAAAAATATCATTATGAATCACCATTTAGTAATTGGTGGGACTCACTACGGTTTTGGGATGAAGATAAAATAAAAGTTTTAACTTTAGTTAGAATAAGTTAGTGAAAATTTGTTTGCCACCTCTGTTATCTTCCTGTTGGTGTTAGTCTGTTAAATATGGGATTTATCGAGTGTTAGGAATGTCAAAGAATTTGACAAGCACCCGTGAGATCAAGTCTCAGTTTTGGTAAAGCTAGGATTGTGTGCAGTACGTCAGCTCTTCCCCTCTGTAATTTAGTACGCTGAACTATCCTTCTCAGTGTTCCGTTCTAAAACTGAGTCTTTTTGCTGTTTCGTGTGGGATATTTACTCACATTAGAGCTGCATACAGGAAAGCTGGTCTTAGTACACACTTAGATATTACTAATTTGAGGCGGTATGATAGGTTCGGCGACTCCATTAGGTGATTTTATCTTCAAGACTTCTTTCCTCATCGTCTTGACTTTCGATGGCAGTGACCGGATAGTAGGTGTATACTGCCAGCTGGCATATTAATATTTCCAACTATCGTGTATAGGTTTTAGGGAGTGAACGTTGATTCTTCCGGGAAGAAAAAAATAATGCATTTGATCTGTAATATTCAGCACTTCCAATATTTTGGTAATGCCATATTGTCTCACGCTGCTTCGGTCTGGCATAGGGCCCAGAGGTTGTTTAAAGAGCGACTTGTAATCAATTACCTTAAACATTTATATTAAGAAACGTCCGTTGCTCTTCTTGATTTTTTTTTCTTTTCATATTTTCTTAACTATCAAGATGTTTTTTCGTGTTTTTATCTTTATAATAGCGAGTCCTACAGCGATTGTTACAACATTCTCACCGCGAGATATCTGAGTGTTATCTTTAGGAGAAGATGACTGTTTAGCGACTCAGATAACTCCTAATTTAGGTTGGAGCCGAGCTAGGACAGACAATCTCTGCCCCATCTCGCCTACTTTACTCAAATTCCTGGCAGTTGCTCTGTTCCAGATCTCGCACAGATAACGTCATACCCCTATTTTAGTTATGCCGCTCGGGTATCTGATTCTAACGGGACGACTTCTGCAGGAGTTGGATGGGGAGGTTTTTAGTGCACTTTTGGCTTAGGAATTGTTATACTTTTAGGAAATGAAATTACATTTTTACATAAAATGTTGTGTATTGTTCACCTGTTGTATTCCTCTTATGTAGGAAAAAAAAATTGTTAAGGTTAAATTAAAGAACTTTCTATTTTATATTTTAATCATAGTCAGATCTTTATAGCTTAATTTAAATATTTTAAAATAACCATATATACTGTTATTTTTAAAATGTACAGTCGTTGCGTATTTAAGGACAGCTCAGGTATTTATTAATAGAGAACAAAAAAAAAAAAAAAAAAAAGTAAGAAACTTTCGGATTATTTACATTGTATTTAAAAGTTTTTTGAAACACAACAATTGATTTCCGTAATAATTCTTGTATAGGAGCTCAAAACAATATTTCTATAGATTTAGCTAAAACGATTTACAGTGCAATACATGTATATATTTGAAAACGAAGAAAAACCTTGTAAAGTAAAGCCTAAAATGTTAAAATTTGATAAAAAAATAAAACAAGTATTGCTAATGATTTGTATAAAAAATATAATTAATGAGGTTTTTCTTAAATGATTGACCCATACTGTGGGTTTGGCTTATAGTCCAAATCAATAAACATATTCTGGAGTGCATAATATCTGCGAGAATTTTTGACTTAGCTTTGTTAGTAGTTAGAAGGTAAACATACTAAAAGTCCCCGCCTCTGGGAGGTGAGTTACGGCGGGAGGAAGAGGAGAAAGTCCCATTTTTTTTTTTTTTTTTTTTATTATCTCGAAAACGGTGGACTCTAGAAAAATATATTTTAAATAAAAATTAAAGCTAATTAAATTTCCTATAAAATTGTTTCTATACATATTTGTCGAACTTCCAACGGTTTTCGAGATATACGTTATTAAAAATCGATAATTTTCGAAAACAAAATAATTATAACCTCACTGGATTATTATGGAACGGTTCGGTTTTAGAAAACATTTTTTTAAAATAAATAAAAGTTCCCGTGAGCATCTAGATAGGACCTTTCAGCATTTTTTGAGTAAAATAATTTTTTTTTTTTTAATTGGGGCAGGGACAAGATGTTATTATTTATTGTTATGATTAAACAATAAAAATTTAATATTAATAATGAAAACTAATCAAAATATAAAAGTTTATGGAAAAATTCGTTGTTCACTACAATACTGATCTCTTATGTATATTAACAACTATCATTGCGACATTAATTTCGTTTGGTTTAAATTTAGTTTAATATTTTTATTTTTTATGGACTTCATAATATGATTTCACTTCGTCCATTTATTTTTTTATTTTACGTTTCGATCCAAATTGGAAAAAAAGTAACAGGTGTTGCACTAATTGTCGTGTTTTTATTTAAATAAAAAGTAATATCCTCTTAATAATTTATTCCTTTTTTACATAGTTATGGAGAGGTTTAGCAAAAATATCTGAATCATGTCCTGTTTAAGTAATCTAGTAAAAAAAGTCGACCTACTAGTATTAAGTACATTTATTTGTGTCAGTACAGCAATGTTTGGTCTACATCACTGACCTCAGGATTCCCACGATTGATCGGAAAACGTTTGTATGTTATCTTAATTTTTTAATTTCCTGTTATCGAAAACAATTTCCTGATATTGTTTTTAATTTAAACTTTTAGAAAGTAGGTAAGACTGTTTCGTTTTTCTCAGTTCGGCGTCTCGATATCTCGGCCGTTTTTTTCTAATGCGGTTTTTCTCTTAGCCTTTATCGGCGTGCGTGAGTGACGCATATGAGAAAGGAACAGGCCGAGCTATTGATAAAAAATTTGGAGCGTATAATCCCATCCAAAAAATGGAAAGATGTGAATTTTGATCTGGCGGCGGCCTATTTATGCCTATTAGCCATCAGTATTTTCTTTCGATTGTTAGAAAAATGTTTTTGAAACGGTAGAGGGTACAGGCTGGCCAGTTGGTACGTGTTGGCTCTTGGTTTATTGCATTTGGAGGCAACTTTCTATTGGTTTTTTTAAATTTTATATGAAGAAGCGGGCCCAGTGAAAATATTAAACTATTTATTAAAATTTATAAAACATTGAAGAATATTAATAATTTTTTATTTTTTAAATAAACCTGACACAATCCTACAGTTTATAGTGTTCAGTATCTAGTGTCTATCATTTAATGTTTGAGGTAAATTTTATTTTTAATTGTAATAATAAACAATAAACTTATAGAATTAAAAATTCCTAATTATTGTACTTTTAATTTAAAACTCGTTTAAACAAAATATTCTTTTAAAATAGTAATCAGTTGTTAGCCGTCGGGTAAACGACCGAGGGGTAGACCGAGATGTATATGGAAGGATTGCATCAGGGCTGATCTTGGGGATTTGGGTTGGTGGTTTCGGTATCGAACCATCAGGTTCATTAAGCATTTTAATTATTATTAAACAAAATACAGGGTTGGTAGTTGGAAGGTGATAATTTTAGCGATATTGATATATCAGGAATTAAATTTGAGTACGTTGAGAAGTTTAAGTATCTGGGGTGTATAACTCACTCATTCACTCACTCATTGTTGGGCGCTACAGTACTTGTAGGACCTGGGCCTCTGCCACCGTTCTTCCCCATGGCTCGCGGTCTCCAGCGAGACTCCTGCAGTTTCCAATTCCCATCTTTCTTATATCTTCTTCCAAGTCCTCAATCCACCGCCGCCTGGGTCTGCCCCTTTTCCTTTTTCTCCTCTCTTTTCCGCTCCATCCTTTCCACATGCCCTAACCATCTAAGCCTGCTCTTCTTAATAACACAGAGGATATCAGGCTCTCCGTACAATTCAGTTAGTTCGGCATTGCTTCTGATTCTCCATCTGTGTTCTTCCTAAACGGCTCCAAAGATCTTTCTCAGGACTCTACTTTCCCAAACCAGTAGAGCTCTTCTGTTTTCCTTGGTTAGAGTCCACGTTTCACTGTCATACATTGCTACTGGCCTAATTATTGTTTTGTATAACAAAAGCTTTGCCTTTCTAGAAAGACTTTTGTATCGGAGAGGTTTTTGCAGAGGGTAGAAACATCTGGTTCCTACTACCATTCTGCCCTGAATAATAAGGGTGTATAACATGAAGTAAAAATGAAATTCATCAGGAAGTAAAGGCAAGTGTGAAGTCTGGAAATGGTTGATATATCTCTGTGCATAACTACTCAGTTCATAATTACGTTTCAGAAACGTAAATAGAAAAATTAGGATTTTAAAGATCTACAGTTCTGTTCTGGTGTGAAACGTGCCCACTTACATTAAGGAAAAACAATGCCTTAAAGTTTTCGTAAATAAAATACGCATAGAATATTCGAGCCAAAAAACGATGAGCCCGTGGAGAATTTAGAAGGTTCAACAATGCAGATTTGCGGAACATTTATTCAATATAGTTCAGGTAATAACAGCGCGACTGTTAAAAAAGTCATGTGATTCATAATCAAATTCCAAATATTGCTATCGGTGTTAAACTAACAGTTAAAGGTCCGAGGGGTAGGACCGAGAAATTGATGGAAAGATGGCGGCATGGCTGATCTTGTGGTTATGGCTTCTGATGCAGTAGGATTGTGTTGGAATGTGGTCAGAGATTGGTTGTGTCGGCATCGATATGGTTGTTCGCTAAGTCATTGTATTTATTTAATAAATTCCTCATGAGCCTACCATTTCACGAGGCAGTTAAAAAGTATTGATTTCGCATTCACAGAAAAATTACGACTCGTCACGTGAGTAGTACGTCAGCAATATAAGGTTATTTATAGACAATATATAAAATATTTCACAGACACACTGGCAAACTCATACAAAACAGAGCTCAATGATACATGCCAGAAAAATCCTATAACTACTGAATAGAAGGTCGAGGGATCTATGTGGATAAAATCAAGCTCAGTTCAGTCCACATTCCTAACATCCATCCACTTACAATGTGACACCTAATCTGCTTATTCATTATAGGACGAACGAAATATTCAAATTCAGGTATATGTCACAAATATAATTAATTAATATTAAACAGGTTTTTGTTTGCATATTGAATTATCTCTTTTTTGACTGTTCAAAAAAAAAAAAAAAAGTTATCAAATGAATCCAGATGTCTTATTTTTCATACACGAATTTGCATCTGTGGAATAACCGGATCTTTTCCTGAACAAACATGGCAACACCTGTTGCCTCTGTTTTCTGCATTTGGCCTCTTGTTTGTGCAGTCATTCAAATCTATTTATCTTGCTCACCTGAATAAACAGTTCCTCTTTAAGGTATTACATTTGTTATATATTTTTAGAAATTTTACTGTTTTTAATATAAAACAATATTCCCCATGTATTTAATTTTATAATTCTCTATCTTCTTCTGAAAAATATTTAAGTACAACCAAATTTAACTTTAGCTCCAAAAGAAGGTTGATAAAAGAATCAACAGCGTTATTTGCATCCTGTACAAATAGCTCTACTAGAGCATTTAAATGAATCTCCTGCTCTAAATGGTTAGTTAAATATTGAATTTGTAGTTACCAATGGATTATTTCTATCAAATATATTTACTTTCTAAGACTTAAACGGCAAAGAACTGCTCTTCGTTTTCGACTTCTCCAACATTTTCTAGACCAGCCTTAAAAGCTTCCAGTTACTTATAAAAGACTTATTTACAGGACAATAATTAGACCGATTTGGACTTGTGGTATTGAGTTTTGGAACTCCACTGTACCTTCTCGTATTTAATCCCTCTTGTCCATCGTCTATAAGTCCCATATGCCGCTGAATTAGACCGAACTTATGTTCGGTTCCATGGCAAGCTTTGAAATCACTTGAATCCACTATTTTCCCAATTTGCTTTACTTTCTATTCTCGAACAAACCTCTGAGGCGTTTGAAAATAAGAAAGGGGAAAAAAGCTCAATTTATTCCTGCATTAAATAACAAACTGTTAAGTTAAATCTAAAAATCGTTAAATTATGGAATATTTCATAATAGTATCCTTAAGGACGAAAACTAATATATATGTGGCAGAAAGATGTCCTTCCGCTATCTTAAAATAGTATCTTTAAGGAAGAGAACTTAAAAAAAAACAACAATGAAGGAATATCCTTCGGCTGACTTAAAAACTGTTAAATCCTGGAATATTTCAACATTTTGTCCTTAAGGACGAAAGCTAACATATATTTGGCCCAGAGATGTTAAATTAGAATCCTTCCGCCTTCTTAAATTAGTATCCTCAAGGACGAAAACTAATAAATCGCAAAAAAGAAAAAAAAAATAGTATCCTTAAGGACGAAAATTAATGCTAAGAAAACTAAGCGGGGAAGGAGAGCTTCCAAGGAGAGTAGTTTCCTTACAGGTTATTCTAATCATATTTACATGATGTATAGATTGTAAACAGTTGTAGGTATCATAAATATAAATTCAAAAATATTTTGTCTTTTTTTTTTTATATTGCTTCCTTTTAATATTTCCTTAAAATATTAGCAATTAACCTTAATTTATAAACCTTAAACTGTCCTTTCGATTTATGTTTTTAGTTATAAAGCGAAACTCATTAGCTTCCTTATACTATGGTTACCCCAAGCTCCCTATTTAGCTTCTAACCTTTCTAGGTATTTAGTAGAATTCTCTTCTCATTATAGGCGGTGATTGACTTAGTTCAGTGAAGAACTTAATGCCAAGTAAACCATTTTATGTTAAGGAACATAAATTAGAAATCTTATTAAATTTAAAAGTTATTAAAATATATTTAATTCTAAACGGGGTAGGACCTTGCTTTTACTTTCTGTGAACCATTTAGTTTAGAATTGAACGATAAAGATGACGGGGTCTGTTTACGCAAAAGCTGATTGGATATACCTGGCTTCGGTTAGGTGCCGCTTTAAATGCAAATTCCCCGGACAATTTTCTTCTTTTTTTGATTGTTTTTTTATTGGGTTATTGCCTTTGCATGAGTCATCATTTTTTTTTTTTTTAATTTCACTTCGTTCACTGCAATTATCCGGATTTCTTTAATACAGTTTGAGTTATTAGTACCATGTAATATATAATTACTGAAGTAATTCTAGTGTAACGAAAGTGTTTATACTTTTTTTTTTTCTTCTCGGTTTATTATATACATGATAAATTACTTTACTTTTGCATATTTCCAGTGGTATTATTTGTGATACCCAGTATTAAGATGGATCTAATGAAAACTTAGCTCTGACCCTTTGAAACCACTAAAAAAAAGAAAAACATATCATGTTTTAATTCAAGACAGAAGCGACATAACTGCTCGTCGTTACAGACTTCTTCAACATTTACTAGACAAACGATCAAAACTCCCAATTCATTACAAAAGACTGATTTGCATGACTTAATTAGACCTATTTGGATGTACGGAGTTCAGCTTTGGGGCTATACTAAACCATCCAATTCATCTCGTATCCAATCCTTACAATCGAAAATCCGAAAAATCCTAAATGCCCCTTACTTTGTCACCAATAAACTTATCCATAAAAATCTTAATATTCCATATGTTGCTGATTTAGACCAACCAGATACCTATCCTCTCATAGTAAGCTCCATAACCACTCAAATACATTAGTTTCTCAACTTGCTTCCCACTCCATTCCCATAATCCTCCGAGGCGCCTGAAAAGAAGATGGCCTAGAGATCTTCTAGTGTAGAATTTTTATTGAAGTCTACTGATGAGTAGTACTTTTCAAGTTTTGAAATGTTATTGTAATCGTTATAAGCTCATTTACTTGATGTATATAGTTGTACTGTTGTAAATTTTATATAAATGATGTATATATATATAAAAAAAAATGTTTTAATTCAGCGTATGCTTATTTTTTTAACTTTCATTAATTAGAATTAACTGCACAACTATAGACATTTTGTAAATCTTCGTTATTTCGAATATAATAACATGACGGAGAATTGTAGAGAAAGTTCCATTGGCATGACTTATATAAAATTTCTACAGATCCCGAGGCTATCTTCTTTTAGTGAAGTCAATGAATCTTTGAATACATTTTAAATGATTCGTACCTTGCCAAGTCCAACAACTTTCATTACAATCTGATTAGTTGATAATTATCATTACATGAAACAAAAGTACCTTCTATAACCCTGGGCAATAATAGTTAATACAGCATATGTACAGTACTGTCAGAGCCCTGTTGCTTGCAAGTCTCTAAAGAAGTCTTCTGGAAATATATTTGATTGAAATATTTCCGTGAATAAAAATAAAATAATAATCTCAGCGATATTTACCACATTTGTTGTTTACTTCAACTGAGGTACACTATAATGGTATTGGAGGAACTATAAAATTAAAATTGATGAATTATTTGTCAGTTCCATAGTTTTTATTTTTTATTTCAAACTAGCGCATGATAAAATACAAAATACAAAATAAAAAGGATCAATACAATCAGGATTCGTAAGTTTTAATTATATGAAAAACCTAAGGGGCTATCCATTTACCTGAATAATAAATTTAGAGATCATATTGTAGGTCCTGATATATTTTAGAAGCTCTTCTATTTTGTCTCTTTAGGTGAGTGACAACTTCTTTTCTTTTTTTAAATAATAAAAATCACTTATCACACCTGTCAATCAAAGTGATTAACAATCAGTGAACTTAGTGAAATACTGAATTACCTGGCGTGGAAGAGAGAGAACTCTGTGGCGGCACCTTCTAAGTTGATTTTTTTTTCTTCTAACTTAGCTCAGGAGATCCCTTTTCCAGTTCGTCTTCAGCCTTGTATTGTCTGAAATAAGATTTGTGGCCGCTTCGTTTAAGAGTGTGTTAAGATGTCCATGTAAGTTTTAATGAAATCATTTGTAGAGAGACATTATTTGCTTGCGAAGGTCAGTATGTGTAATTATGTTGCTTGCGTATCAAGCTGCTTTCGTGATAGTCTTGAATGTTTATATGTATTATATATGTTTATATGGCGTTTTTGCTATTCCGTTTATCTGTGATGCGTCCAAAAGGTTTCATAAGGTATTCATGATAGGTCACTTTTATTCATGATAAGTGTTTATTTTGTGTCTGTTTTTTTGAATTTTTTTTGTGTTTTTATAACTGATGATGAATCCCAATTCATCAATAGTTAATTGTGTATAAATACACGCTGGTTAGAGGCTAATAAACGTATTTGGGATCTCATCGTATAAATTGTCTACAAATTAACATTTTCATGTCCATCATGTGAGGTTAATTATTTTATATTTATTGGATGCATACTTCCGCTATTTTTTTCGAATTAAATATTTATATGTTTACTGTTATTCCTGTCAAGAACCGTCCAGTGCTCGCCTGACAGTCCGATTCATTATACTATTAAATACAGGCTAATAGTGTAGCTATTTTCTCCTAGCTGTTTTGCCTAGCGCCTCTTGGCAAATTGTCCTGTAATTATAACTCGGCCTCAGGCTATTATAATGTCATTACCTCATTCCCGAATAACGTGGATTGTTGACGCGTAGAATCCTTGGAATGAGATCAACAATCCCTGGTCTGAAGCTAATAATATGAGGACCTGTTGAGGTTTCTTAACTCCCCGGACGACACCCGGATGTCCTGTCCCCCACTAACTATCCCAATTAGCCAGGATACCCTGGATGTCGCCGAAGAGGAAATCCAAACTACGGACCGCCCGCTGTTGGCCACTATCGGCTGACATATTGCTTTCCTTCGGTGTACATCAGAAGCCGACCGGTGGCAGAGGAATGCAGAGGTGATGTTTCAATCTCATTATCTGTTCAGGGGACAGACATGTTGATTTTATGCCACATCAGTTTAGCGGTCCGCCCAATTTTCTCAAAACCTGCCTCGACCGGTTTTTTTTTTCTCTTAAAGATTTTGTAATTTATGCCGGATCGGCTATATTTTATCTGTTGAAGCTGTAGCTCGGGTTGTAAGTTGACTCCCTTGGAGTTATCGCGGCCGGGGAGTAGTAATTAATTAACGTGATTGTATTATTAACTGGTAAATTAACTTGCGTCCTGAAATTGATTTTTGTGCTCTTTATCTCACAGGCTAGGACGGTGTAGTCACAAGTTGGGTGAATTTTTATAAGATATTTTAAATATTGTCCAAAATAAATCTTTAAAAAAACATTAAGTGATTACGATCAAAATGATTATATATTATAAAGATAAATAAAGTAGGAGGAGAACAACGTTTTAATTTTTTTGTAAATAAGTATAGCGCAGAATATATAGAAGGGTATGAAATGCAGAATTGCGGTATATTTTTCCCGTGGGTATAATTCAGTTATTATCAGCGCAACGGTTAAAATGGGCTTGTTAAGTCGTTGGATTTAATAACGACCGAATGCCAAAAAAGGTAATCTGTTAACGTCCGATGGTTCGACCGCATTGTGGATGAAAGGGTTGTGTCATGGCTGTTTTTCGGGATTTAGGTTTTGTTGTCACATACCAGACTATTCTAATATTTACTAGAAAAGCGCTCAAAGCTCCGAATACAATTATAAAAGACATTTAAATGGCAGCAATTACATCTGTTTGGACATACGAGGTTATATACTCTAAACCTTCCAATCCTTCTCGTATCCAATTGCCAACCATTATAAGTACAACAAACCAAAATCCTTTGTAAAGTTCTCAATGCTCAACAACAACAAACAAACGTATCCATAAAGATCTCAATGTTCTATTAGTTTTAGATTTGACCAGATCCTGTCATTGTAAACTCCATATCCACTCGAATCCACAAGTCTGTCAACTTGCTTTGAACTCCAAAACAGAAAATCCTCCGAGGTTTCTGAAAACAAGATGGCTAAGAGAACTTCTAATGTAGAACTAGTGAAGTGCTACTAGTGAGTGGTTCTTTCCATGTTATTGACATGTCATTGTAATCATTTTCCTTAAATTTATTTGTATATAATGTATACAGTTGTAAATATCAATATATAGTAAAAAAAAAAAAAAAAAAAAAAAAAAAAAAAAAAAAGTTTGATGGTATCAGATGGTGTATGGTCATAGAATTAGTGGCGTCGGTATTGCACCTTCGTGTTTTTTTTTTGTTTTGTTTTTTTGCGAACTGGTCAACGGAGCACCGCGCATATGGTATATTTCCTATCTCAACTTTATTCTTTCTTCTCCTCCAAAAGTTAATTATTCTCTCTGACTGTCGCTGTCTTCTCGCTTCCGCCCATCTCCCACGCTCATGCCTTGTTCTTTCCTTTACAAGAACCATGATATTTTTAAGTCAGTTTCTGAATCTCTCTCTGTCCAGCCAGTCCACATCAGTGATTCCAAATCTCCTAAGTTCTTCATTTATTTGCTTATTCAACCTTTTAGGATCCATCCTAACCATGTGCCCGTAGAAATATAATCTTATTTTTCTTTCATTGTTTCAAAGTCCTCTGTCTTATTGTATATATCATAATTCGTTCTTAGACTGTATGTAGCTGAGATGCTATCACCGGTCGTGTAAGAAGGATCCTTAGTCGAATGTAGTACCTTCGTTCCAAGGATTACCAGCAATAACACGTCTGTAGAAGGATAAGCCACAGTAATTTACGGTGCACTTGTTTTGTTGCGTTCCTCTTGTGGCCGAATTAGCATCGAGTCGAATGTATGGAAATGAGAGGTCATTTGGTTATGATGGAACACCGAAGGGAATAATGTTGGCCAATTGTCATGCTAAACGCATCCTTGGCCAATGAGGTCATAGGCGTTCTAAAATCCCTTCTCATTGGCTCTTCAGTACATCTCAACATGCCTCTGTAATCCAACCCCATTACCTTATACCTTATACCTGCAATTTATGTTGTACTACAAATTATTTTTTTTTGTTAATGTACTTCTTATGTATAATGATAGAAATTGTTTTGTTTTATTCCTCATGCGAATGACGAGTAATGAGGTTAGTTAGAGTAATTCAGATTCCAGAATTCGCTACAACTTGAATCAGTTCTAAAGCAATCTCAAAAGATCAAGAACATCAAAACCGTTTCTTCACTTTTCATACTTAGCATTTCTATCGTCGATCTGTCTGCATCAGGCCTCAAATGTTGAAATACAATTACTTTGAATTCAAATATAAAAATTACAATTGGGTTGTAGCTAGTTTCATAGTAAGTTCCTTGCCCAATTAATTTTACACCTATCACCCTGTTGGGCAAGAAAACTTTAGCTGCTGTCTCGGCAGGTAAAGCAGAAGTTCTATATGGAAATACTTGTTTCAGGAGATAAAAAAAGTTGGATACTTCTATAGTAGAAAGTGGTTTTTGGTGTTTCTAACTTTTGTTTTTATTGAATTTTCTTTCTAAACAGTTGCATTGTAGTTTTAACAAGAATTTGCAATGGTTATGTTGATTGACGTTTGCGTAGTTTCTATAATTAATTCATAAATAATAAAACAGATGAACATTTCATTCAGTGCTTTCTTCCGCAAATTATTTGTTTACCAAAAAAATTATTTTTTTTTATTTATAGCAATTTATTGAAATTTACAATTGTACAATTATATACATTAAGTAAATGAGCTGATAACGATTACAATAACATGTCAAATCTTGAAAAGAACTACTCATCAGTAGCACTTTAATAAAAGTTCTATACTAGAAGATCTCTGGGCCATCTTCTTTTGAAGTTGAGAAACTAATGGATTTGAGTGGTTATGGAGCTTACGATGAAAGGATAGGTATCTGGTTTGGGCTAACTCAGCAATATAGGGAACATTAAGGTCTTTCTGAAAAAGTTTATTGGTGAAAAAGTAGTGGGTGGTGGCATTTAGGATTTTTCAGATTTTCGATTGTAAGGATTGGATACGAGATGAATTGGATGGTTTAGTAGAGCCCCAAAGCTCAACTCCGTACATCCAAATAGGTCTAATTACAGTCATTTAAATAAATCTTTTGGAATTAATTGGAAGCTTTGAACGTTTGTCTAGTAGAAGTAGTCTGTAACTTACCAAAAAATGAATTTCAAAAGAGTACAAAACATTAAAAAAATTAATATCAGGATTGTTTTTAAAATAAATAACCCAATATCGTATATATGATAATGCTTTGTAATTTCTAAGAGAAAACGATAGGATCTCATGAATTTAAATTGTTCCTCAGAAAAATTAAATCAGATAAAGCTAATCTTTTTTTCCTCAAACAAAATTCTATTCAATTTCTTTATAATAGCTTTTTTTGGAGATTTTTATCTTGTTCTAGAGTTTTAACTTTAATCATTTAGTGGATATTATCTGAGGACCAAACTGTCAAATGTATGTAATCATGAAAATTGCTTATCCTGCAATTTGTCCAAGCCTCTGTTGTCATATTTGCACATCTGGCCGACCTAATTCACTCACTATTTGTTTTTTTCTTCTATCTCTTACATACTTGAATTTCAATTTTTAATATAGTGATTTCCATTACTGTTTCTTAGCTTATGAAGAAGGCAGTGCTTCCAGACAACTGCCATATCATTTCCGCTACCTCTAATTATAACTCACAATTATCTCTACTGGAATAGAGCCAATATTCTGAATAAGTTCCTCAAATATGTTATTTTTTCCCAGAAGCTTGATTTGATTGACTTTTAAATAGTCTGTTATGAAATAGTTTTATTCTGTGCATAAAATCACTGTTATTTTGTTACCGCACCATCACTCTTTCACCGTCCATTTCTTCTGTATTCTATTCGTCCTCCCTTCTACAAGAAGCAGTGCTTTTCAGGTTGTATATTTTACCAAATATTTATATGGTTGGTTTTTGTCGTATTCATTATGGTTAATTATCCAGCGCTTCTTCTCTTTAATATAATCCTCTCTCTCTCTCTCTCTCTCTCTCTCTCTATATATATATATATATATATATATATATATATATATATATATATATTATTTTTTTTTGAAGAGAAAAGATTTGACCCGGTCGGGATTCGAACCCGAGTTTCCACCTCTCTAGCGTGGCGCCTTATCCAACTAGGCCACCGGGGTCGTATTTTGCCTGGTTCGGATACGACCCCGGTGGCCTAGTTGGATAAGGCGCCACGCTAGAGAGGTGGAAACTCGGGTTCGAATCCCGACCGGGTCAAATCTTTTCTCTTCAAAAATAAAGTAATATATTTAATAATATTGATTTATATCAAGAAAAATTACATATATATATATATATATATATATATATATATATATATATATATATATATATATATATATATATATATTAATATTATCGGTATTCTTCTTTCGAAAATAGTTTATGAATCTTGTTAGTGATGCTTATTTTAATCATGATTTTTGTTTTGTTTTTTAATTTACTTTTTATTCAAGTTTTCTCAAGCACTTATCAACTTTTTCGGTTGATTTGCGAATAGTTTCTAAATATTGAAGGGTTCTTTACTTATTAAAAACCTTTGAAACAACCTTTGTAAAAATATAAGGTTCTTCACATTTTTATTTTATTATTATTAGCTTCAAAATTGTTAATTTGCTCATGTAATGTAATTAACATTTGCAAATGATTTTTTAGATACAGCCACATCAGAAAATTATTCAATATCCAATTTTAGAAGTAATACGACGAGATAAGAAAGTAGAGATTTATGCGACTAGTACACTCCCTTTATTAGTATATTTCATTTATAGTTATGTTTTCCTGAATTTATTTTATCTTATTGCAGGTAACAAAGTAATGATTTTTTTTTTTTTTTAAATCCTTCAATAACTGCTGTATATTGTTGCGTCTTAGCTATTTTCTAATGTATTACTGTTTGTTTATTATTATTACTTTTCTTATTTGCAGATTATAAATTAATTGCCAAGCAAAATGATAGATACTTTCAATTATTTTTAATCTTCGCGAGTCTATTAAACTCAGTCAGCCTTTGATTAAATTGTTACCTCTGTTGATGAATGATTGTTTTATCAGCCCACTCCTTATTGCCATATGTATATCTGATTCTCTTCGATAGATTGAATAATGTAATTAATTATTTAATGTGGATGTGGACGCCCAATTTATTAATTTAAACTCATATATCTATTTATTTTATATTCTATTTTGCGGTAGTTAATTAGATTTGTAATAATTATTATTAGCTAGTTAAATAATTAATGAAAACGAACTAATTTTTGATGTAATTAATTAACAACTAATGTTTCAGATAAATTTGAATAGATAATGTTTAATCGCAGATACTGACATTTATGAGAGGAGTTAATGATTTTATTGCCCGTTTGTCGTGAACCCTTCCGCTATTATCGTTAAGGATTATCTAATGCAATAAAGTTTATCGTTTGATTGCTTTACGAGGTTGTTAATTGGTATATTTTCGTATGAGCTTATAATTAATGCTAATGGTCTACACAATTAATTGACAATAAGTCTGGTACATTTCTTTACTTATATGTGTATATATATATATATATATATATACACACATACATACATACACACACACACACACATATATACATGGATACGTTCCTTGACTTACTATTAAATGTTTAGTATGGTTCTAGGTCAATAAATAAAAACACAACTCCTTCTCAGAATTATGCCCTACAGTGAAAAAAAGAGGTTACAATTAGAATTTATTCTGGGACAAAGTCCCTTAAGAATAACATTGAATATCACAAAGTAAGATCATAAACTGGCCGAGAGGCTTTTAAAAATAAAACAACTTAGGTAAAATTAAATACAAATGGTATCTAAAAAAATACAATAAAAACTAAAAAGAAAAAACTATTAATAAAAAGAGAGTGACGATTATCGAAAAAGAGGTACATATTGTAAACAAAATTGCAGAAGAGGATGCCCAGACACTTAAAGAAAAATAAAAGATAGAAAATCCAAATAAAGGGAGGGTGACGGGTGTTGATAACTTGGAATAGGTAGGAGCCTAGAAAGTATTTTCTGCGGAAGGAGGGGAAAAGCCAATTTAACTCAGTATAGAGATGCGAAACATGGGAACGTCTCGATGTTCCGAAGACAAACCTAACGAAGCAATTCATGATGCGTTTTAATCTGTCCTCAAGAACCATCGAGAGCCCGTCATATATCACGCAACCATAGTCAAATTGGGGGAAGATAAGGGAGGATACTAGAAGTTTGCGTGTGGGTAGGGGAAGGAGGTGACGGGAGCGGTGAAATAGTTTTAGGATACCGATTGACCTTCGGGAGATTTGTGCAATATGGGATTTCCAGGAGAGGGTTTGATCAATGGTTAAGCCTAAATTTTTAACAGAGGAATGGAAAGTTATTGGATGACCATTAAGGAATAATGTGGGAAAGTTGGCATTTGAATGGAGAAGGGAGTGTGATCCTATGGCAATTGCTTGAGTTTTAGCTGCGTTTAACGTTAATTTGTTCAGATTTGCCCAGGCACAGGTTTCGTCTAGGTCTTCCTGAATTTTGGCAAACGCAGCTAACTTTCGGATGTAGGAAAGGAGAAGTAAATTTGGAAGTCATCGGCATAAAGATGGTGGGAACAATGGTGAATTGAATGGGGAAGATCATTGATGTAGGAATTAAACAGTAGAGGGGAAATGCTCGAACCTTGAGCTACTCCTGACTGTAGAGTGAGGAAAGAGGATAGGCCTTGGTTAGCAGTGGCAACTGCTTGGGTGCGGTCGGAAAGGAAAGATTGAAACCAAAGGAGGGAGCTGTAGGAAAAGTTCAATGATTTCAATTTGGAAAAAAGGATATTATGGTCTAAGGAATCGAATGCTTTAGAGAAATCAAGGAGGATCAGGATGGTCAGTTCTTTTTTGTCCATCGCTGTTTGGATGTCAGTGATAATTTTAATGAGTGCGGATTGTGTTGAGAAGCCGGGACGGAAACCAGATTGGAAGGGAGATAAGTTCCTTGACTTACTATTAAATGTTTAGTATGGTTCTAGGTCAATAAATAAAAACAACTATTTTGGTGACGTTTCGAGACTACATTGTTCTCAGAATTATGCCCTACAGTGAAAAAACAGGTTACAATATAAGTATATAACAACATGTGTTAGAATAATAAAAAATATATATAATTACAGAATATAGAGGAGTATGAAACTACTTACAATGTTACTGGTGAATATGGTATCGACTAACTAAATTAGAATAATTGTTGTTAGAATTTATTGAGTCGATACCATATCCATCAGTAACATTGTAAGTTGTTTCGTACTCCTCTTTATTCTGTAATAATATATATTTTTATTATTCTAACACATGTTGTTGTATACTTATATTGTAGCTAACTTTATGTTTTGAAATAACTTGTATAACTTACATAATTTCATTATAACCTTTTTTTTTTCCACTTTAGGGCATGACTATGAGAATAATATAGTCTCGAAACGTCGCTAAAATAGTTTTTTTATTTATTGACTGAACCTCAAGAACCTTACTAAACATGTATATAATATTTTTAAATTTTTTATTGATCTTTACAATTGTACACATTATATAAGTAAATTTGAAGAAAATGATAAAATACCATGTCAATAACTACTCAATAGTAACACTTCAATAGAAGTTATACTATAGAAGATCTCTTGACCATCTTCTTTTCAGACGTCTCTAAGGATTATCGGGATTGGGAGTGAGGCAAGTTGGGAGATTAGTGGAT
Source organism: Euschistus heros (assembly GCA_003667255.2). Lineage (NCBI taxonomy): Eukaryota > Metazoa > Arthropoda > Insecta > Hemiptera > Pentatomidae > Euschistus > Euschistus heros. Next base: position 960,990 of record RCWM02000106.1, on the reverse strand, counting down.
TCGAGTCGGTATGGAGTTTTCTATGAAGAGAGCGGTTGCTAGCATTCGGCCAAATTAGCAATTTATGGAAAATTAAGATTTTTATGAATAAGTTTATTTTTGAAATTCGGGTTTTTGGACTGTTGGGATGTTTAGTGGAGCCCCAAAGAAAAACTCTGTTCTAATTACTGTCATTTAAATTAGTATTTTGTAATTTGCTTTTTAAGCATGTTTATTAAATGTTAGAATGGTCAATTTATTATATTAAAATAATATTTAATTATTATTTTAAAGCAGTGAATTTTATCTGTTGAATAATTTGTACAGTTACGAGTGATTAAATATAACTGATCGTTTTATTACATACTAGAATAGCTAAACAGTAATACGATATTTTATTACTTATGTCCTGAACAATATCTTAACAATTATTAATAATTTACTATGATTAAATAATTAATTAATTATTAATTTCCCGTTTTCCGTTATCCGGCGTTGTTTTTTTTATTCTATGTGGTGTCGACCCCGCTAAAGCCGTAAAATAGGGAGTCTACTGTATTTAGTCCTTATTGGTTTAGCAAAAAAAACGAACAAAAAAAAACCTTAGTTTGAGCGTTGGTTCTGACTTCACATGATCTTTTTTCCAGAGTTTTTCCTGAATACTTCCTAGCAAAGTACTGAATTCTTCATTGGTTTTACTTGTAAGGATTATTTTTATGTATAAAAAAAAGTAATATTGAATGTTACAATAATTAGAAAAACAAATAGTAATTAATTAAAACATAAAAAAATCATATAATTATCTATAATTAAATTATTGTATATTTCTTTTATTTTATTTTAATTTTTTTTTTTTTGTTTCAGGTAAGCATTAAGACTCCTTTTAAAGAATAAAATGCGTTGTCATGAACAGTGAGTGATTTTCAAGTATACATTAATGATATATGTAATATTATTCATTATTATTATTATTACTGTTATTTTGATTATTCCCCTTCAGGAGACCGATTGAACTTAAACTCTTGATTACACTTTCCTTATGATCATTCTCTTCATCTCCCAATGACTCTTCATCCTCTCGGAATGCTTCTTCTTCCGTTCGTCTGTCCACTTTTTTCCAGGTTGTCGCCATATTTGTAGTTTCAAACTTTTATTTTGTTACGGCACTAGGTGCGGTCTTCGATATTTTCTATGTTGATATGTTGTAGATCCCTTAGCACCTCTTTCAGCCATTCTGTGCCGCATTTACTCGTAATAATGTAGAGTATTTTCTTTGGTAACAATAGTTTTATTTATAGTTAAATATATTAAAGATTCATGATTATCATGTTATACTGATGTTATAAGAAAATATTCTAAACCGAAGGTTTAATACCGATAATATGGTTCGTTGTTACAACCTCTGAATACTGCCACAACACCATCAGTACTCACATCTATTTCTTAACCTATTGGACTGAGAATCATATCTTACTTATTTAGTAATATTTTTTTCTACCCATCTCTAAAACTTCAGGCATCTTGCAAAAATTACAAAAATGACATTTTCTACCGGCTGTTATTCTGATATTAAACTCTGCTTTTATATAATTTTTCTCATTGATTAGGTATATATTTACTGTGGTAATAACGGAGATGTTGGTAGTAAGAGTGTGAAAAAAAAAAAAAAAATTAAAATTGAAATATATACCTAAATGTAATGCTTTTTTTATTTTATTAATATTTTTTTTTATTTATGAAAATTAATACAGCTTATTGTAATATCTTTTTTATTTTTACTAAAACAAAATATTTAATAGATTTATTTTTTTATAATTATTTTGTTATTTTGTGCGAATGAGCCCATTCGGGACTACGCAAAGCACTACATGCGTTCCCTTGCCTTCCTCTGTGCCCATATTTCCTTCATTCTCTTGCTATAGGCCTCCTTTCTTTCATCTTGCAGTCTTTTGTTTTAGTGCTTCTTCTCGGTCAGCTTTCCAACTTTGTATTTTGGATCTAAAAATTTCTCTGTCCAGGATATCTTTCTGAATATTATTTCAGTTTTATTTTATTTCTATTTTTCTAAAAACTTACTATTCTTTATTTCCGTAATATTTTTCTTTTCTTATTTTTTTTTTTAACATTCACTCCCTTTTTCGTCACATCTTTTTGTTTGTTTTTCTCTTGGCGCCCTGATTTAGGCATGCATTGAAAGCCGAAACTTTGGCAAAATAAATTAAAATTCATATTTTATTTGTGTTCAATTATATGACTGCACACCCTAACTATCAACATCTTTATAATTTTTCTCTGTTATTAAATATCCTAATAGCTTTCTACCTGCTTCTGTTCTTGACGTTCTCATTAGTTTCAACTTCCTGTTTATAGTTTATCTCTGATTCATTGCCCCCACTTCAAAATATAACATTCTTTAAAAAGGTCTTGTTATCTGTGATAGCTAAATCACCCGCATCGGCCTTCTGGTCTGAAAGAAAATTAATTTGACCGTACATAACGAATAGATGTACAATTAGTCCATTCAATAAACATTGTAGAGTCCATGGAATATGGAATATGCGATAGCTTTTTACTTCGTGGCTTCATTAGGATTAATTAGAAGGTAAACATACTAAAAGTCCCCGCTCTTGGGGGGGGGAGGGGTGAGATAAAGGTGGGGGAGGGGATAAGGTCCCATTTTTGAGTTTTTTGGTTATATCTCGAAAACGGTAAACTCTAGAAAATTATGTTTCATATCAGAATTAAATTTCCTATAAAATTGATTCTATACATATTTCTCGAGCTTCCAACGTTTCTCGGGATAGACGCCTAAAGTTTATTGAAAATCGAAAATATTCGAAAAAAACCTTCTTCCCCCACGGCTAGCTCATCGAGGACATTTAGTATGTCTACCTTCTAACTACTCCTAACTAAGTTATGAAGTCAAAAATAATTGGATATTTCATGCCATTAGATATTTCATAACGGAATTATTATTTTGTTAATATTTCAATTTTCGACGCCAAGATTTTTTTAAAATTTATTTTTGTTTGTGTTTTACAATTTAAAACAAATACTAGGCTTCCAGTTTTCTTTCTCTTATTTCGAAAGTTTTAAATTCAGCTGGTGTAGAGATGATGCAACCTGTTGATTCCCAAGGAGCTCCCCCACCTGTGGTTGTGTTGTGGGGTTAATCTGTGATAGCCCTGTTGAGGCTTTGCTCTTTTGACATGTGGTTTGTCCTTCAACCTTTTGTGCTGTTGATACAATCATATTGTAATATTCTTTTCTTAACGTTCCTCCAATATGTGGCTTACATAATAATCGTTCGTATAAATATTAGAATAGAATCGTATCGAATTAATATATGAAGATTTTATTGATGATATATAGGAATAGGTTTTCTGTGGTCTAGTCTCTATGCAAATATCCTAGCATGCTTTTGTTTTGTTTTGTTTCTTTTGTTAATGTGCCGCTGGTATTACGTTATAAACCGCTAATTATTTTAAGGTAAATGACAATTGAATCACGAAAATATTAGTCAACATTTAACCGGCAGCATAGCCGTTAAGTAAGTGGCCGTGCAGTAGACCTTGACATGGACATAGATTTTGAATTCGGTTTTCGATGGATTAAAGTGGACTGAGTTCTGCAATTGTTTTTAGTTTCTATGAAGGTATGTATGTATATACCCACGGTTCAACACTGATACCTTTTTTTTGTTCGTTATTGTTAAATCTCATGACTACACGTTCTTATTGTAACTACTGCGTTGTCGTTTTCTGAACTCTGTTGTACGGACATATTTTCGACACAATGTAAAACTAAGAAATGTGAAAAATCGCTTTTTTTAATTTTGTTCGTTTACCGTTGTATTCTATAAGGAGGCCTTGTGGTAAAATTTCGAATCTGATCAGCAATTAGGAAGATCGAAAACAATAGTGTCATTTTTACGAATTTTTAACACGAGGTAGGCTTTGTAGAATGCAACGGTAAACGAACGAAATACAGATGTTTTCACAGTCGTTATTTTTACATAATGGCGACGATATGTCCTGCAATACCGTGAATGTTTAATCTTCTAAGTTATCCAGTGTGCTCATCTTTTATTGGGTAAAATCTCCCCTCTTCCAGACAAAGACTTAATAGAAGTAAATCTAATTTATCACGTAGAAAATAATCCAATATTAAATATTTATATAGATTAGATAAATAATAAAATCGTTCAAAACCAATTCAAATATCTGTTTAAATAATCAAACAGATGTTTCCAATAATCCCATTTTATGTTTGCTGCCAATAGGAACAGAAAAACGAACTAGTCATAGGGAAAACTGAAGGAATTGTCTATTTACTTGATTATTTAGCTTACAACCCCTCCCCCTTCTTTACTCTATGAATTCCTTCACGGTTTATGAATCAATAGCTTCAAGAAGAAATTGATACCTTCCTCTTTGCGTCCTTATCAGTATGTCAGGTATCAGCATGTTTGGTTTCTTGTTTCACATTTTTTTAAATTGATATATGTAATCTATATATTCAATTCTCGATGTTTTGAATTATTTGTATGTTTTTAGAACTGTAGATCACTGTTTAAAATTCAAAACTTCTTTTTGAATATAAAATACCCTTAGAAATGATGATTGATTCATTTATTCTAGTTGCATTTATTGATGTGTTTGGCGTACACTTGATATTCGATGATATTAGTTCCGATTTCAAAGAACGAAATAAATGCTTGAATATCCAACAAATTCACTTTTTAATATTATATTTAACGTAATAAATAAAAATAGCTGATAATTTATCTGAAATTTGATCTAAACTTTGATGGCGTGATAGCCTGCTATTTCAAACTGTTGCTTGCTTTTGATCTCCACCCGAGGAGTATTAGCTCTTTGAAGTTGACTATTTTTACTTGATCAGGGTTGTAAAACTATTCCTGTGCCAGAACCGATCTTGTGGTAAACATGTTTTCATAATAATTGTAGACAGAAATATGTTCCTTTGATGTGGATATTAATGCTATCAATTTATAATGCACCAGGAATTTAGTAAGGTTGTTGAATTCAGCTTCTATTTAGTTTGTATCTATTATCGTTATAATGCTTGGTTCAACCGATGGCTCTTTGTAGATATGTAATCCGCCGATATCTAACGTCATATCACTTGAGCTACGTATGATGGGGAAGAAGGATCAAAACAATTATACTTTATGAATTATTGGCCACTTCTATTGGGATTATTTTCATTTGAAAACTAATTTCGAATTTTAAACAGCCATCTTCATTTCTATAAACTTACAAAAAAAATTTTAACCGTTAGCTCTGTTTAACATAAATTATATACATTAATCTTTTTTTTTTTAATTTGAAATAAGAAATCAAATATGCTGGTACTAATCTAAGGAGGCAAAATGAACAGGACTTCTGAAAGATATCAGGGCCTGATATATCTGACTACATTAGAACTGTCGAAAGGGGGCAGCATGTAGATTCGTAAATTTTTCCCGGCTTTCTCTATGACTTGTTTTTTCTGTTCCTATCTGAAACAAAAACATAGGACTATTGGAAAAGTTTATCTGGTCATTTAAACAATAATCTGGATTGGTTATGGACGATTTTATTTTCTTCTATTTTTATTGTCTGCCTGGCTTATTCCTCCACAAGTGGAGGAACGGATCTGGTCGGGTGATCTCCTAGATGGATGTATATTGTAAATAAAGTACGATTGTATTTTTAACCTCTGTAATTTAATTTGGTATTATTTTTTAATATTACTATTATTAATTTTTGTTTTCATATGTATTGTTTTAAATTTATATATTTCAATTATATTTACGTTGTATATTTTACATTAATTATGTATAGCATAGTTCTTTTCTGTTCTCTCTTTTATTTTTTTTTTGACTGTACATAATGTGTGAATGTAATCATTAAGCCATATATAGTACTTATTGCCCGCACTTGTAGTAGATTGTAATAATTATTCAATAAAATGTTTAATTTGCATTATTTATTTATTAGATTATTTTCTGCTCGATTTATTATTTCCACTCCCGAATCATTGTCGAATGTATCTTTTTTTCATTCATATGGATGAAAACATGAGTATTCCTTATTTTAATATATCCCTTTATACCATTATTATTTTCTAACATGTTCGTAACTGTTTTATATTGATTATGAGGAACGAAATATCGGCTAGATATAATTTTTTTTATTTTAATTTTTTATAAATTCACACACGTATACAATTTTAGTTACTGAACCAAATTAGGGCAATACAGGGTATTAGGTTTCTCTGTAAGTGTAGAAAACAGTTGCTGTGAGGTGAATCACTGCATTCCAATTGGTGGTCTTTTCCCGTCTGAATCTCTCGCTGTTTGTTAACGGCCACGCTTGGTTGTGTCTCTTTAATTCTATTACCAGCATTAAACTTTTTAATACATTTTATTTTTTTTTTTTTCCTTTCGAAAGTTCTGTTATATTTATTGTTATTGCTCGGCAGACTAATAGTCCGACTGATTTGTTGAATTAACCATTCAAGGTGCGAAGCACGTATTCCTTGTTGGATATTAGGATATACACATAAGTAGATTCAGGTAGAATATTTTATCCGAAACGAAAACAGAAAAAAAGAAAAAGAAAAACTTAACAATTGAAACAAATGTTAGTTATTTCTTAAAGGTTATTCGTATTTATAGGAATTTTAAAATCAAAATAATTTTTATACATATTTGTTTGGTAAAAATAATAAATACTTGACAATTATAAATAATTAAAATTAAGCAAGTTTAATTTTTTTTCTCTCTCTCTTTAGCTATTAGGAATTATTAATTTATTGTTTATTTATACTTTTGGGAAGTTATTACTTTAAATAGGGATGTGTCGATTCCAATCGGTGAAATTTCATACAACCGATTCTAGTGAAATAATTGGATTCGGAGAATCGATCAGACGTGTATTACTAGGAATCCATCTATCTTAATGGGTAGTTCGAGGTTGGCAGATAATTTTTTTAGTCTTTACGATATACAATAATTTTATAATATCTAATTATGTGATTATTTTATATATATAAACTATTTTGGTGACGTTTCGAGACTATATTGTTTTCATAATCATGCCTTACAGTGAAAAAACAGGTTACTATAAAATTACTTAGTTGTACAAGCTATATCAAAACATAAAGTTAGCTTCAATACAAGTATATAACAACATGTGTTTGAATAATTAAATATATATAATTACAGAATACAAAGGAGTATGAAACTACTTTCAATGTTACTGGTGGATATGGTATCGACCAACTAAATTCTAACAATTCTAGTACACAACTGACCTGCGGAATTTTTGAAAATTTGATTTTCTGATAGTGTTCGTATATATGGAATAATTTAATATCTTTTGTTATTTTCATGTTGTTTCTGTTGAGTGTTTGTTTGTTTCAGTAGATAATCTATGTTAATGAAATCTACTAAAACAAAAAATACTCAACAGAAATAACATGAAATCAGCGAAAGATATTACACTATTCCATATACACGAACACTATCAGAAAGACTCAGAAAAACACTCACAAATAACAGTTTATTGTAGAAGTTCTTTCTTTATTTATTTTTTTCTTCTTTTAATTTATTTCTTATTTTACGTAATGTGTGAATAGACCCATAAAATCATTCATATTACGCTTGGGCAGTCTAAAATAAAAGATAAGTGCATATGTTGAAAGTAGCTCCTGATGAAGGTGCTAGCGACAAATTCAATGACAAAAAATTCTTCATTAAATTTATGATGTGGGTTTTAAAGCGAATGTGAAAAAATGTCAGAGTAGTGAGACCACAGCCAAAATACATATCCATGTAAAAAAAAAAATTATATCGTAGGTAATATTTTAACAATTATTTTTGAAGTTTTGAGTCATATATATATATTTTTTTTTTTTTTATTTATATTTTTTTTTTTTTTTTTTTTTTTTTTTTTTTTTTTAAATTCAATATATTTTGTTGTTGAAAAAACAGCTTTAAATGTTATCTTCATTCTTATGTTTTATCGGTTTGTATTTTTGGTTGTATATTTCTTATGTAAACATCCCGTGTCCGATAAAGTTGTTTGTAAACTCTTCCTTTCGTTTAATAATTACTTGGTTAATTAGTTATTTTCCTTAGAAGTGAAATCAAAGTTGAAATTTACTGATCTTATTATAAAGGCTAGGTTAAAAGCTGGGAATTTCGGTCGCGAAACTCAGCAGAAATTAAAAATTAGTCAAAACTTATAGAAAATGACCGTCAAAATAAAGTACTGCGTAGAATATTTGGCCCAAAAAAAGGATTTTAAAGGCTTCACATGAGGAACTGCGGGAGTTTACCGGTAAATATAGTTCAAGTAGCAGCGCGACACTTAAAATGGGCATGAAAGTACAAAAAAAGTAATTTATTGAGCCGTCGGGTAAACGACCGAGGGGTAGACCTGGAAGTTGTGTCAGGGCCGACCTGTGGGATTTGGGTTTTGGAGGAAGGGAAGTGTCTGTTTCGACGGTTGGTGGTGTCGGCAACGAACCTCGGGTTCGCTAATTGCTGAATGAGTTAAAGTGCTTCAGATTCACGGGACTAAGCTTTTGTCTAGGGGAACAGTAACGAATGAGTAAACGTTTTCCAATAATTTTCCTTAACTAGCCATAAATATTGTGTAATTACTGCTACCGTAAAGGCAAATATTACCGTGTTTTCTCAAGCCGCTTGTCTTTTATTCTTTTATGTTTTTAGTTTATCATCAGTTTATTTATTTATTGTTTTTTTTTTATAAGTTACTGTAAATAAAAATAGATATGGTGTTAATTTATTAGTTTCGGTTATCATTGTATATATGTGCAATTAATTTCGTTTTAGGTGTTATTAGTATTTTGTTCATTTTTTTTTTTTAATTTTAAAGTTCAGATCGGAAGTTTTACAAAACAGTTCCCTAATAAAGTTATAAAATGCTATCTATAATATAAATATTTTTCCTATCACGCTAAAAATTTCTTTAGAAATATTTTCATGTCTGAATTTTTTATTTTTATTTTTAAAGAAGAAGAAGCCCTAAAAAACTTGAATTGGTGCCGCTGATACTTTTGTTGTCAAAAGAATCTGATCTGACGGAGATAGACTCCAGCTGGAAAGAAAGCAAAGCCATAAAGTCGGCTGGAGAAACCCGAGTATCAAAGGCTTCCGTAGCTGTGGCTGGAGACCAGCTGTTTCCTCCATTCCTTATCCAGTTTGTTTCCAGATGTGGTGTTTACTGTTTCAAGTTGTATTTGTACCGGGTTTCTCAGTTCTCTGTGGTTTAAACCTAAATGTATCGTTAAATTTAATTTAAACAGTATTTTATTTGTAATGATAATACATAACTAGCAATTGTTGATATATCTATTTTAATTTGCTGATTAAAATTTGCTACTATACAGCAATAATTTTGTAATTTAATTCTTGCAAATTTGCTGTATTACGGACCAAAACCTATTGAGAAACTGGTCAATCATAGTTCACAAAAAATCATTCGTTATTCATGACCAAATATTTTTACTGTAGACTTAGCATAATCTATTTCTGTATAAATAATTATAGGGTTCTTCAATGATAAGAGAGAAGCATTTTTGATTTAGTTTATCAGGACGGTTGGTTGGTATACGATTTAAAGAATACTAACTGAATCTTTTAAAAATATTTTTCAATAATATTAAGCATACTTTGCGTGTTTCTAATTATAGTGGGATAGTACAAAACTAGTAACTTTTCGAAGAAAATACAACTTAACATGCGTGACAATTTATCATAGCTTTTATAGATATTTTTTTAATGATTAAGGGTTTTAGGTGTGTATCCATTTATTTTTCCTATATTTTTCTGTATTACATAAAATAAAAAATAGTATTTATATTCTGTTTATTTTAGCTATTTCGACCGTGTTCGTTTTCTTGCATATTGCTGTAAAAATGTCTTAATTGCATATATTTTACAAAATATAATAACAATGAATAAATAAACATACTCAGTACTTTGGTATGGATTTTTTATTTCTGAAAAGGGTTGTCGAAGTATCTGATTCGGCCAAATTCATGGTTACTACAATGTGTTGATTCCTAAGGTCGATTAACGAATCTTGAGGGACGAATCAGTAGAGAGTAGTCGATTCTAAGGAACGGTTCGATAAAATTGACGTTGGCGAGAGTTTTGTGTTACATAATTTTGTTTTCATTATCGATAATAATAAGGCATTGGTTCTTATCCTAATGATTAAAAAATATATTTTTTTTTTTTTCATTTTTAATGTACAAGATCAACACTGCTTGGTACAGATTTAAAACAATTCTCTTAAAAAAAACAAACATTGCTTCTACAAGCCAACCATCCAGTTGCTAAGATATTTACTCGCTATTGGGAAATATGCAGATTAGATTACTATTTTATTTTATTATGAATAAATACAACCATTTTATTATACTTTTTTTTAAATATTATTTTTAAGGGATTTTCCTTTTTTTTCTTTGTCTTCCTCTTTTACCATTTCTTGCGTCGAGGAGGATTTTCCTTGTACCTACCCTAATGAAGATTATTTTAGTATATATCACTGCTAATCTTAAAGTAGGTATATAGTTTATTTACTCATTTTCGTATATCTAGTTTTCAAATTATGTTTAAAACATACATCACTTTATTTCTTCGATAATCTTTGTTGTCCTTTTATAGATCTTCTTTTTTAACTTTTATTACATCGAGGTGCGCCTGAATACAAAAAATTAAATTAAGTATAAGGCTTCTAGTATTGTTTAGTTCTCTTTTATTATTCCTCCTTGGTATGCTTCTCGGTATACAGTACGCTTACTGGTTGTTGCCTTTATAATAACCAAGTACCATTGTATGTTTACAGTAACATCCATTGTATATTTTTAAAGCTTATTTTCCGACTGATTTCTTCCGAAGAATTAAAGTCAAACCGCAGGGTAGACTTGACTTCCTTTCAACGACCGCATGGTTTGTCCACTGCCCCCTAACAAGGGGGTTCCGTTTGTTTAGGCAGCCCGCTAACAAAGCAGAACGAAACCTGCCTTCTCGGAAGGAGATAGAAATCTATTTTCTAGGCGATGGCCCAGAACAGGTAGGTACCTCGAGGGGTTGCAGAAGTGGCGTACCCCAGGTCACCCTCCCCCTGACCCTTGTCACATATAATGGACGTGCCTCGGTTTTAATTGCACCTAACCTCAGGCCCCTACCCTCAGTCAGCTGTAGCGGATGATGGATTCCGTGGGATTAATGTTTCCCTTAAACCAAACTGAGGAAACAAGCTTTTGGAATTTTTTGAACTAAGCTCCTAATAACGAACATACTGATCATTACTTTCTATTTTGGGTGCTACTAGTTTTCTTGTAGATCTCTAGCCCCTGCTCGCCCATAGAATACCTTACTACCCTGGTTATAACTTGCCATCAGTATTTTTCAGGGAAGAACCTATTCTATTTTTTAAATAAATATATAATTACTTCGAGTTCATTTTTAATAAATAAAAAATTATGATGGGGAGCGGAGTTGTTGAGTGGGTAAAGGCTCATTTACACTTATCACTTGTAAAATATGTTCATATTGGAGGAATCATCGTAACTGACAAGTCTATATTGGCTCTTCATTTTTGTTTCATCCAAATTATACACTGAAAATGAACAAGTTGACACCTTACCAACGTTTGAGGAACCAATGATTCATCCAGAGCGAAGGCTCAGTGAAAAATGTAAACGAACGATCTGTTAATTTCCCCACCGGCTCCATTCATTAGTTCATCATCGCTTAGTCGACTCTCTCCCGTAGTGCATGTTTTTAGTATCTATTGTTTTAAATTCAAATTTTCTAAAATGTCATTCAAGTGGCAAGACCAGCATATGCTATTGTTTATTAGCCAGAATAACCTATTACTAAGAAGTTGGGCGGAAACTTCTATTATGATCCCAAAAACAGTATAAGTCCAGATGTAATTATATAACTCTTGAATTTCTCCTCAAACGAGTCGTCCTGCTTCCTGGTATCACTGTTGTCCTTGCTCCTGCTGACACAAAGTTGATGAACAGTGAAGATGAAAACACTGAAATAGAAGAAAATATATAAACAAGGATGAACACTCTGGATGAATTCACTCTGAGTGATTCACTTAGGGTGTACATCAAAAGTGAAGCAGTGTAAATTCCACTTTAGACGCAGAACCCCTTGCTCTCAGCCCCGAGTTCGAATCCGGCTGCAGACTAAAAAGGCCTGGGTCATACACTGATTATAAAGTTATGATAATTATGCAACATTCTTAACAAAGTACATGAATATGACATGACTCATAACAACATAAGGTTACAGTATCCAGAGGTAACATTCTATATATAATTGTAACGATGAGTATTTTCAATCGTCATACATCGAGTTAATTTAATGTGTATTCTTAATTGGTCGAAAAAACCTGATGACTTTGGGAAAATCTATAGGTTACTTCTTTTACTTGTGTATCCACAATTTCTATCACTCGCCTTTCACTCCTGCACCATCTACTGCAACACGTTGGATTGTATTTTGTTAACCTTTGTTGAGTGCCAAAATTCATTTGATTTTTTGTCTTATATTTTTACATCCATCCCTAAACCAACTTGCTGATGATTTAAATTTCTGTATGTTTTTAGAACTGGAGATAAATGTTTAACAGTCGTAACTAGTATCCCAATATACTAAATACCTGTCGGTAACAATTATTTTTCGAAATACGCGTAGCGATAACAAGATATCAGTTCTCGATTCCGATACCGCTGTTGCTATTTTAAAAAATAATTCTGATAAAAGCAAAAAAAAGCAGTTCAAATCAAATACAAAAATAATAGTAATAATCTACGAAAGTAATTAGTAAACTGAATCTAACACTAATTATATACTATATATAATATGTATAGTTAATAAAACTAATGAGACTAAGTAATAAAATTGAAAAATATTTTGAGATATAATGTAATCTAAAAATAACAAATAATAAAATGTTACTATTGTCTGCCGTTATTTATTTCTTTAGGTTGAAATTTTGATCTTATTACTTTTTTTCCAATAGCGGATATATATCTCATCAACAAACTGAAATTTGGCTTGCAGTTGCAAATGCGTTCTTTTAAAGAATGTTTGTCCAGTTAATATTACATATCTCTTATCGAAGATGAAAAATATAGATTTTTTTTTTTTTCTTCAGGGAAAAGAATAGATTTGTAATCTATACTATTACGAGTATATAAAAGGACAAGCCATTTGTCGTTTGTGATCACTAACCGCGAAAACTACTGAACCAATCTGCACCAAATTTTAACCACACCATCTTCTTAGTTCAAGGAATAATAATATTGCCATAGAAAAGCGATAAATATATGGTGTGCAGTGAAGTTTTGAAGATAATCGGCCGATATGTGGCGAGCACCATTCGAGAGTGGTTACAAAGGTACGGTGTTCAACTGTTATTATAAAAGTTATAAATACGAGGTATGATCAAAAAGTTCCAGGACTGAATTTTTATACATTTATTCTTACAACATACAGGTTATTCAAATTTGTCTCCTTCGAAGTACTCCCCTTGGGAAGCTACACACTTTTCCCACCGGTGTTTCCACTGATCAAAGGCCCAGAAAACTCTTCTTTTGTAAAGGTGTTTAGCAGCTCCGTTGTTTGTTTTTTTCTTTAATTCCGTCAACTGTTTGAAATCTTCGTCCTTTCAGGTGTCTCTTGAGCTTCGGGAAAAGAAAAAAGTCGGCTGGAGCCAGGTCAGGTGGGTGAGTAGGGGGGCTGAGGAATGACAGTCATTGCGTTTTTTACACAAAAAGGCCATCTTTAAACCTCTTGAACCACTGATGGCAGCATGATCGGCTTAGACATTCTTCACCAAAAGCCTCTTGTAACATCAAAAAGGTTTCAGAAAACGTTTTGTTCAGTTTCACACAAAACTTCACACAAACACGTTGCTCTTCTTTCACATTCATTTTCATAAAATAGCCAAACTCTATAAAAACTAACCTCAAACAAACTGTGCTAATGTTACTTTCAGTGATGTTATGATTGATCTGCAAACACAGCTGTGTTCCTGTTGAGTCAGGCAATACAATGCTGCCAACCGCATCGCTGTGAGACATTGCATTCCCATAGTATATAAAAAGTCCTGGAACTTTTTGATCACACCTCGTATATAGAGCGATATGTGGATCCCAGTGCAGTTTAAAAATCGACCAATATGTGGCCATTCTGCTACAGAGTTTGCTATGGTAAAACTATTAAACCCAACTGTATAACCCCCAAATTTTAACTATAACATCTTATATTACAGTTTTAGGAAGGTTTATAATAATTCTAATTAAAATGTATAGTCTTGAGTGCAGAAACGAGGTTTGCCAAACTGCTATTTCCTTAGGATCGATAAAATTATTTCTACCAAATTGGATGACTAATTATGATTTTAGGTACTCTTCAAACACTTTACCAATGAAGTTTAACTAGGTTTAAAATTATATACTGCCATTCTTAAAAATATCATTGAAGAAATAGTGCTAAATTTCACACTTTAATTCAAGATTTTTATGGATAAACAATTGAAATTCAATTATTAGTTAAAATGAGTACTTTATTTATAGAGCGGGCGAAGCCGCTACAGGGTATGCTAGTAATTACATAACTAGGTATTGATCGGTTCCTAGGAATCCGCTTTGGATTATCGATACTTTTACTAAGAATCGATGGAATCGAGAATTGGCATATTCCTACCAAATACCAAGTGTCCAATAATATACCAATTCTTAAAATTTTAAATGTTGTTGCAATTTTTAATAATCAGTTTGTAACTAAATTATTATAAATAATCTTCGAAGAATATTTTGAGGGTCTCTCAATCTCATAACTAGAGACCAGATTTTTGTGCAGTAAAAAATCAAAAAATGTGCAGTAAATAACTCAAAAGGTGCATTAAAAAACTTAATACATGCAGCAATCCATTTATTTACACAAACATGCAAAACTTTACCGACCTTAAATAAATTGAAGCACATTAATTCATCTGAAATACTTTTTTGGAATTTAAAATTGGGAACCAAAAAAAAACAAAAAAAAAAAACGATAAACTTTTTTCATTAAAAAAAAAATATATATTTATTAAAATTTCCTTTTGCATGGAAACAAAATATAATAACATGTTTTTGAAAAATAAATACATTTTTAAAACTTTCGTGAAAATGTACGACATTTCAAAATTCTTGGGTTCATCAAAATTGAATGATCTTGCCGAAATCATTTTTTATAAATTGATAAAAAAAAAAAACTGATTTGCAATGTGCGTCTATTTGCGATTTCTTGTCGTGGCAAGAAAAAAACACCACCTTCCCATCAATTTTCAGCTCTGGGTATTTATTTGTCCGTTGTTTCAATTTTGTAAAAACACTCACGGCCGTTTTTGGGATTCTCAAAATTGATAGTTTGAAATATAATCAACAACTGACCCTTTGTGCTTAATCAAAAGTGGGGAGTAAAATTTTCTGAGGAAACGTTTTAGTGCTAGGAAGTAAGTCGATCCTCAATGTTTACCTAAATCCTCAAAGCTCCTAATTCAATGCCATCATTTAAAAGTAGTATGCTACAAATACATTTGTTTGAGGCAACTTTTTACTTTCAATTTAAAACTAATTAACCTATTTAATATCTTGCCTTATAATCGTAAGTAAAATTTAAAAATATAAATGATTAAATATATACAATTAGATGAATTTGGTTCAATTGTGCAATTTCGTGCAGTAAAACCCGAATTCGTGCTCTTAAGCTCAAAAAGGCAAAATTGTGCAGTTTCGTGCAAAATAAAATTTAAGAATAAGAATCCTTATTATATAAATGAGATAACTACTTGGGTTAGAGAACGCTAAATCAAAGCGAACTAAATGTGCAATAACACAGATATCCGGTCTCTACTCTTAAATTAAAAAAAACTACTGATTTCGTCACTCTTCTTGGTGTAGGCCTTTCGGTCGTTAGTATGGGGTCCTATTTTGAGGATAACGTGTAGCCCGGATATTATTTTAAAAAGGGAAACGCAATAAACTTTAAATATAAACATAAATGTTTTTAATAAATTATGATTAATATTATTTTTCATTGGCTCGTAAAAAGTCGTCCAGGTGAAACTGAAGTATGGCCGGAGGAGGCACTAAACTGAATTGTTATATCTTTATGGGGCGAGTGGAGCGGGCCACGGCTGGTTCTGGGGAGTTGAGCCTCTTCCTCCCAACGACAGGGCCATAAATTTGGAAGGAAATATTTTTATGGTTTAACACCTTTATTGGCACCATTCAGCTCCCAAACAGCCAACTGATTTGCATAGAAATAATATTAAAAAGTATACGATTATATCTGCCGAATGGACGAACTGTCCTCTTGGTTAGTTGGTTATAATGTCCTGACTATCTCCTTCCTGCTAAGGACGAAATTTCTGTCCCGAGGAATTATCAGCCACGGGGGGGATGGGGGGGGGATGTTCTTCTTGTGTAACTCTCAGATCTTTCCGTTTCTAGAACTAGTTATTCTGGTCTTGGCATTTAAAATTAATTAGCCCGTGTTTATGTTTTCGGTTTTATTTCGGAATATTTTTTTTAAAGGAATTTTTATTATGTTGACAGCGGCTGCTGGTATAAAGCAATAAAATTAATTAAACCAAGAAATCTCAACGACAGTTTTAATGCTATTTTTAAAAAAAATTATTTATATATTCATATTACAATCAAGCTCTTTACGAGCTTACGAGCAATTTTTTCTAATAATAATAATAATAATACACATAATAAAACATATATTCATAAAATATAGTTTTTTTTTTTTTTTTCAAAATTAAAAAGCTTCAAATGTCAATAGCTTTGAGCGTGAAACGCTAGACCCTATATAGTTAGTTCATGGGGCTTCCTTCTCTTTAGCCTCCTCACCAGTGCATTAAAGTCCAGGAGATGGGTGTATTTTTGGATTACCTCCTCCACGGAATTTTTTTTTCCTATTTAATTATAGAAATTTATAACTGTCCAAAAATATACATCAAGTAAATCTGTGGTATTGTGATTATGACATGGAAAAAAACTTGTTGAGACACTAACCATCCATTGGTAACACTCAGATAAAAGTTCTACATTGAAAGATCTTCTTTTCTGATACCCCGAAGTATTGCCAGGCATATAGTGGGGAGAAAGTTGAAAAAAGTATATTTCTGTTAGCATTTAATTTATTATGATAGGAAAGGTATCTGGTTCATGCCGAATCGCGAATATTTGAGACATTAAGGTCATTGTGGATCAGCTTATTTGTGACAATATAAGGAGCATTAAGGATTTTACAAAGGCTTTCAGAATGGAGATATTGAATACGGGAAGAACTCAATAGTTTGGTGGAACCCCTTCATTTTTTGAAGTCGCAAATTTGAAGTTCCGATTCAGCACCCAGATAACAAAAATAAAAATCATTTAAGCAAACAAATTCTATTTATTTTTCTTATGGATTCTCACATTCCCTCCCCTTGTCATTGGACAGTGAGATGTGTGACATCAAAATTCTCTAACCTTTTGAACTAAAAGATTAGTAGAAAACACCTATCTCCTATCTTTAAAATTTTTAAAGAAATTCAGAAATTAATAATTATGATTAAATTTTATTCAGTTTATTAATGTATTAAATATAGGATGACATCGATAGAGAAAATATTCATTTGTCTGGGAGTTATGTTTTAGTCGTAGTAAGAGATGAGAGCCTTTTAAAAATTTTATTTTAGAACTTTCGTAATGAGAGTTTATGTTAGCCTTAGCGATGCTCTGGTAAGAGTTCCGATATTCATGAGGCTTTTTGGGGTTGGGTAACATTTGGAATGTGAGCTAATGAACTGTGTTCAGGTAGTTTGAAATATTCATTATACGGGTTTCTAGTTCTTGAATAATTTATTTTAGTTTTTTTTATTTATTATTTTTATTCAATAGATTCTGCTAGTTCTGTTAACCGATAAAAATGATAAAATCTAAATGATAAACTATAGTAATTTTTTATGTTAAATTCTTTCTGTTGGCTTCAAACAATCTTTAAAACTATTAAAAAGTCTATGTTAGTAATGTGGGTATATTTATTTATGAGATACTACTAATATAGTCGCACTTTCTTAAAAAATAAATTATGTTGCAATAAACTGTATATCCCGTTAATCCATTGGACTGTAGGCTTAGTCCTAGGAGGCGTCTGAAAATAAAACGGCATCATGGCCTACTTGCTCAGAACATTCAGTTGAGTGCTGCACCTCTTGGAAGCTTTGTGATAAATACTGCCTCTACCAAAGGGGCCTCTGAATTTTTGAAGTTAGGATTTATACTACCGACTTAAATATACGTATATAGGTAGAATATATCGATTATAAACGTAAACTTTCTTACTGAAAGAATATAGGTAATTATACAAGTATAAACGCTTAGGTATTTTGTTTTATGTAGCAAAATATATCAAAGTAAATTAATTATGTTACAACTGTCAACTAAATCTTATGTGTGAGGGAGGAGGTTTCTCACCACACTATACCCCATCTCACGAAATGGGGGAGGGGTTCCTAATTTAAAGAAAATTATGTAATTAATGGATGTCGCCTTACAACACGCTCGGCCATTACCGACTAAAAAAATGGAGTTTCAATTTAATGCATCAGAAGAAAAGTATGATAACTATTGTGTTAAGAGGTACACTATGTTATAATGACTTGAGTTATTTTATCGCAAACTTGGGACATGCAATATTATCATTCATCCATAGTATTTGGCCGCCATAGACCATATTTTTTACACAAATTCATCATCACTGACTAGTATTTGAAATTTAAAAAAATAGGTGGCTGAAACCATACCTAATTCCTAAGTTACAGAATAGTTTAACAAAGATTTTTTTACTGTGACTGTATATCGACGCCTAAGCAACAACATGCTGCAAATAACGTTTTGACCAAAATTAGTTAGATTTTATGCAACACATAAAATTTCGTTCTGAATTGGTTTCTGAGGGCAGATTTTTTAAAATTTATTTTATTATTTTTTTTTATTGAGTAATTATTACAATCTGCCACAAATATGGGCAATATGTAATATAGATGGCGTATGATTACATTCACACATTATGTACAATGAGAAAAAATAGATAAATAATAATTAGAATATATATATATATATATATATATATATATATATATATATATATATATATATATATATATATATATACAAAATAACCGGAATAAAAAGATAACAGAAGATAACTTGCTATACACAAACAATATAGAGTATACAATGTGCTTATAAATAAAATAAGATAGTGAAATTAGAAAAAAAAAGAAATAATAAAACAAAAAGTAAAAAAGTAAATAAAATAAATAAATAGTAATAATAAAAAAATAAAACAAAATTAAATTATAAGTTAAAAACACAATCGTACTTTATTTACAATACACACTCATCCTATGGACCCCCATCCAGACCTGTTCCTCAACTTGTAGAGGGACAAGCCAGGAACAGAGAGGTCCCAGCTCTTCTCTCTCAGGTGCGTCACTAGTGTGAGGGCAGATTTAAAAGAAAAAAAAAATTCGAATACAGCACTGCTGCAGCTAGTTTTTGCTATATGCCACAAACACAACCGTTTATCGACATGCTACAACTAGGCTCTTTTTCATTTGTTCACCGGATAAATGGAGGCAAACGTTAGTTTCTCATTTTTTTTCTCGTATAAATTAATCCCAATTTCTTTTTTTTTTTTTGGTTTATGTGGATGATTATAATAATAATATGAATAGATCAGTTTTACGTTTATCCTGTTAAATTGCAAGAATTGATTTATGGCATGTGATTGAGCGACAGTATATTGATTGTGAAAAATGATTAATCTGGCTGAGTCATTGATAACCATTAGGAAAAAAGTATTGATTTTTAATTGAGAATTCACTTGTCTTAGAGAATTATGTATTACCAAATTCCGAAACTATGAAATGTTAATAACCTATAACTTGATTCCGAGAAAATGAGCCGATTGAGCATACATCCGCTAAAATATATACGGAATTGTCGTGGAATTGCTTGGGTTTTAATGATCACGTAATATCGACCAGTTGACTAGAATAGAAAGAGGATTGGGATCATTCAGATTGAGGATTTAATGGGGCTCAGAGGAGTTAGGTATTTGGGAAAGATTTCTGTTAATGTCGGCAACGAACCTTCGGGCTAGCTTAATCTCCTCTTCACCCCTCATCATCGTTGAATAAGATGTCCTGCTCTATCCTAGGATGAGTACTTGAGGAGCCTGACTAAGGGCCGAAGAAGAGGATAAGAAGTGGTTATTATATTAAGCAGTAGCCGGGGGTAGAATGGCGGTACAAAAAAGCTATTATACTGGGCCTTAGTATTATAGCTTACTAATTACAAAGGGACCGCCACCAGGGCAGGCTCAAATTACACTTAATATCTCCCCATCTCCTGCAGTCATCGCTGGCACTGTCGATCGCCTCGATGCTGTCGATGCCTTAGCTCATCTTTTTTAGAAAATATTACAGATTTCTGCACATCTATGAATATGTGCGATTTCATTGCAACTTAGAATGACAGTTAATAATTAGCTCGATAAGCATTTAGTTATTAGAAAAGTTCGGAACGAGGTGTGAAAGTAGACTAGCGTGTTCGAAGTGGAGTACTTTCAGAACTTGTTTTTTTTTTAATATCATTTTTATTGAATAAATATTACAAGCTTCGTAAGAGGGCAATAAATTATATGGATTACATGAGTCCCTTCATAAAATCCGATCCTCTTCTCTATGGAACTCCATCCCTCTCAACATTCGTCATTCAATTACCCTTTCCACTTTCAAATACCACTTCCTTAACCACCTTCTATGCACCCAGATCCACGAAAACTGTAAATAGCCACTTTTTAGTTGTATGATCCTCTTAAATACTAGAACCCAACCCATCAACCTGTACACTCCTACACATCGAATTGCATCCTTCGAAAAATCCTATATTATCCGCGCTTCCTCTGTATAGAATTCATTGCCTATATCAATGCGAAAAAGCACCACTCTTACTCCCTTTAAACATCATCTATTTCTTTACCTCCTGGATCTTTAATCTTCCGAGCAAATGTAAAACATGAATATTTATAATTGTACACATAAGAGGTATCATTTTACAAGATTTCTTCATTTATTATAATTATCATAGCCAGGCGATTGTTCTATGTATTGTGCTGATTTGTTATTCTTAGGGGCAAGTTGTCCCAGATTAAAGTTCATTTTTCTTCTTCTTTTTTTATAAAATATGAACAATTTATATTCATGAAATCTTATTGTTTTTGTAAAAAAACTTATTTTAAATTTTCTTTTACTTTTTATTAATATATTTTTTAAAATTTTATTATTATTATTATCTGTTATTTCATTTTAAGGCTCTGAAGGCCCTTGGCTGCATACCATTTTTTATTCTTAAGGGACTTAATGTTTCAGGATAAATAAAGAACTTTTATTGTTATTATTTATATAAATTACCCTCTGCCTGCACGAGATACATAATATAATAAATAATAGTATAATATAAATCCGAATAATATTATTATAGAGTAAACTGAAATATAAAAGCAAATAAAATATAATCACGCTATTTGTTCAATATATGCAAGCATCCAAGGAGAACCCCGAATCTAGCTTGTCCCATTTTGATTTGAGGACAAGTTAGGTTTTAATTGATCCCAAAGCTGCTCTCTGAACTGCGCCACTATTGTCAAAATCCAGTGGAGGCTGAAAAAGAGCGCAATGTCACTCCAACAAAATAAATATTTATGATAGGTCGTGGAACTGGATAATAAATGAAACAGAATGTCTCGAAGGTTGGAAATATTAAATTTAAGGGATATGCAAGAGCTAGGACATAAGATATATTGATATTATTATGTAGGGTTTTGTGGGAGACATAATATGGAACATTTATAAAAGTAAGAATGACTGGAGATTTGAAGCATTAAATGCGTTTGACATTCGGTTATTTTCCCGTCCATAGGTCCAATATTTTTATATTCGATGTTTGTTTTTAGCTGAATAATGAGATGTCCTATTTAATTGGCTATACAATCGGTTGAAGCGTCTGTTTGGTTCTTGGCATTTAGGTTTACTGTGAGGATTCCACTGCCGCTATTAACTGTGGTTATTGTTCACTAAGTATGTGAGGCTACTTAGACAATTTGATTCATCTCACAATGTCTAGCGTTTGAATCTAGGTTCTATCTTATAGAAGTTGAAATCCCTGTTGGATATGGTTCTGTCAATTCGAGGTAAAAAAAAAAATTTGTTCTAATAGCTCCGTTAAACTTCATCGGCCATCATCCATAGATCCGGTCCAATTAATTCCTCAAGTCCTTGAACCCTGTTCTTGATGCTGTATATACTTTCCGTTCAACATATTCGTTGGCAGCATCGTATCGCTGGATTGTAAATTTTTGGATCTGGTATTTTAAATCTCGCATCCTTACAGATGCTATGCAAAAGTAACAACTGCTTATAGGAAGTATAAGTTCAAAAATAGCTGTTCTTTTATTAACGCGTAATCCCTAGACATTAGTCATATATAAGATGATATAAGGAATTACGAATAAACTTTGTAATCTCCTAATAAATATTTATTGTTATCGGATATTTCTGTAATGGAAAAGCCACTTTTTTTTTAATTTTATAATAAATGTGTAATCGGGCCATTAATAAGTTGGCGGTAATTATCAAAGGAGAACACTCGCTAACCAGTAGCTGAGAAGTATTTTACTCGGAACATGAATTATTTTTTCTCGATTCTATGTTGATAGTATCTGTACTTATATGTGGAACCTTTTAAGAACATTTTTCCAGTAATGAAACGGGCTATTTATGGTACGTTTATTTAATATACTTAGCAGTTTTATATAGTTGGTTAGTTTTGAGAAATTAATATTGTCTTTTACTTCTGATCATAGTATTTTTACACTTATTTATTGCTTACTTAACTGGGTAATATGATTTTCAATTAAATATGATTATTGAGCTTTTTTTCAACCTATTAGTTGAAAACTACAGAAACACGTCTCTGTGGGATTTATGAACAATTATGAAATTTTCTAGCAATTTTTCCCATTTATGTGGATAGGAATTGTACATTTCATCGTGACACGACAGTTTATACGGTTTTAGCGCCGCGGTTGGTACATAGAGGCTAATGGAATAATATCATGTTAGCTTCTTTTTACTCGTCACAGTATTTCTGTTTTGAACAATTTAATTTTTTTAACCAACTTCACGATTTTATTTGTATTTAATACCATAATATCTGTAATATCAATACCTAATTCTAGATTGTTTCTTAAATCCTTGTGCATAAGTATAGCTTTATTTTAAATTACTCATTTTAAACAATATTTTATATTACAGTGCTAAACAATGATTCTAGAGTTTTCCATTATTTACTTTCACTCATCTTTATGCCAGTAATTGGATCTGTTGCCAGTACTACTTAGTTTTTTAATCTGTCCTAGTTGGGGTACATAAGGACGTTAAACTCTAATAAATGTATGTAGGAATGTTGTTGTTTTTTTTTTGTTTTTTTGCTATAAAAGTGATTTTCAGCACATTTTTAAAAATTCTTATCTGCCATATTTAGTCAATCAATTTTTTTTAAAAAACTATTTATTGATATTTACAACTGTACACTATATAGAACCACTAAATTTGATCATAATGTTAACAATGACATGTTAATAACTTGTGAAGAACTTCTCACTGGTTACACTTCAATTAAGGTTTTATATTAGAAGGTTTCTTGGCCATCTCCTTTTCAGACGCCTCGGAGGATTATCAGGCAAATTGGGAGATTCGACTGGCTATGGATCTTACTATGAAACGGTAGTTATCTTGGTTTGGGCTAAATCCGCAACATATGGAACATTAAGCTCTTTATGGATAAGTTTGTTTGTAACAAAATAAGGAGCGGTAAGTATTTTTCAAAGGATTTTGGATTGTAAGGATTGGATACGAGATCAATAAGATGGTTTGGTGGAGCCCCAAAGCTTAACTCCATACGTACAAATAGGTCTGATAACTGTCATGTAAATGAATGGGTCTTTTGTAATAAATCGGGAGCTTTGAACGTTTGTCTAGTAACTGCTGAAGAAGTCGAAAACGACTAGCAGTTTCCCAAAAAGATGTTATTTTATAATCCTTGAACCTCCTTAACCAGCATTATCCCGAAAAACAGGGGTTCTACTGTATTTGTATATTTATTTTTTCTTCTAAAATTAGATTTTTTAACGTATTCAAAGAATACAGAAGGAATCTTTTGGGAGGTCTCATTAGCTCGTATTAAGAGTCTATCTTCTAATTGGGATGGCGCTCGCCGGTTAAACGAGAAACGCATAGATTTGTGCGCGGATGATTAAGCAATTACAGAGCATTATATCCATTAGTGATTACTCCTCATCGGCTAATACTTTGTTCCAGCCTTGATAGAGCAATTTAACCAATCTCAATGAAAAATTTCCCCCTGCGGCTGGAAATTACTTTCGGTTGCAGAAAGTAATTTCTGGCCTGTTTGAAGTAGAGCATTAAACCATTATCTCCTTCACTTGCTCCTCGAGAGTTTCATTGAACTCAATGTTTATTAATAAAATATATTACGCTAGAAGCCAACATCGTTTTTTAAAATTTATTTATTTGTTTTTCCTCATGAAATTTGCTCTTAAATTAGTCAAATTTTGATGTTTCGTTTTACTTAAAATTAACACATGCGCCGCATCGACTGAAATGGTCATAATCGAAATTTTTTATTTTATTCGATTCCAATACATTATGAAATTGATTTAAAATTTTAAAATTGCCGGAAAACTCTTTCATTCATAAAACACATGGTAATTTGAATGTTTCCCAGTCATAAGTTTTAAATATAATGCTAAACTTAAAAGTCGTAGTACTATTAGTCCAGTCAATTAACACATTGTAGAGTGCATGGAATATGGGATAATTTTTGACTTCATAGCTTCGTTAGGAATAGTTGGAAGGTAAACATACTAAAAGTTCCCGCCCCTGGGGGGTGAGCTAATGGTGGGGGGAGGGGAGAAGTTTCTATTTTTTGGTCTTTCAATAATATCTCGAAAACTGTTGACTCTAGAAAAATATATTACGAATAAAATTAAATGCTAATTAAATTTACTATAAAGTTGACTATACATAAATTTGTTGTAATTCTAACCGCTTACGAGATATACGTTATTGAAAATCTGTGATTTTCGGGAAAAAACAAATGTCACCTCACTTTTTGTCAAACGTTTGCTTCTATTACGTTCCACAATCGTTTCTCAGAAGAAACGTCAGTATCAAAATTGTAGAGCATTAAATTTACTTCAATTTCATATATATGTTCCTGGTATTTGCTTCAAATGTTTAACAAAAAGTGAGGTAAACATTTTTTTTATTTCTAAAATTGTCGATTTTTGATAACGTATATCTCGAAAACCGTTGGAATTTCTACGATTACGTATATAATTAATATTATAGGAAATTTAATGAGCTTTAATTTTGATTTACTACATATTTTTCTTGAGTCCACTGTTTTCGAGATATAATCGAAAAACATAATTGGGACCTTCTCCCCTCCCCCGCTTTTAGCTCACACCCCAGTGGCGGGGACTTTTAATATGTTTACCTTCTAACTATTCCTAACGAAGCCATGAAGCCAAAAATTATCGCATATTCCATCCACTCTACACCCCTCATTTCAGCACTCATTGACTGGACTAAATCTTTTTAATTAAAAACTGAGTTTTACTTATTTTTCATTGGAAAACTGATATGTAAACAGTAAAAAGAAAAATCGATTTTACTTTATAAGATTTGACAGAAATCGCAAAAAAAGATATCAAAACTTTTCTGCCGTTTTTCTATTTACGATAATTTTGTTTTATACGGTCTTCTTTGTTAGCACGGCAGCAATCATAATAAGTTTTGTTCCTTTTTAATAGGCTTTTATTAACTTCACCTGTATGTAATGGAATGTTTCATCGTAATTTTCACCAATTTCCAGAAATCTGATCAACTTGAAAATTTGCACACTTGTCCAGGACCAATGACAATACAATAATTGCACAACATTGCTCTAATGTTCTCACTTAGTCTAGTTAAATTAACCCCAAAAGGTAATTGGGGGTCTGCCTTGCAAAAGATGGTAGGTAGGTTTTATGTTTTTATATGGTTCAGATAGGTCTGAGAAAAAATAATTTGATAAGGGAAAAATATTTGGGGGGGAAAACCCAAACTTTTTGAACTTTTTTCAGATTTTTGAACAAAACATTAGAAAAATATATTCAATTGAAAAATGTTATTTTTACAAAATTTAAATTTATTGAATTCCTTAAGCTGAATTTGATTAAGGCGTTTAGCCACAATTGATTTTCAAACATCGAAAAAATTTACCAACTTTCACAAAAAGTTAGTTATGGTCATGTTCAAGTGTCTATAACACTGAAATGGCTAATCCAAATGTTATATAATGTAATATACTAAAAGTTGTAGATTATTACATTTTGTTTATGATGGGATTTTTAAAGTGAAAATTTGACTATCCTTACTCTGAAATATGTCAAAAAAATCAAAAATTGTTATTTGATTTTGGATAAACTGTATTAAAATCGCAAACAAATCACGAACAACACAGGGAAATTAGCTTCGAACCTGGAACTCTGAAAAGTAAAAGGTCTGACTGTTGCAAATTGTTCATTACATTTAGCTTTTTAGTTAGGTTTGCTGTAAAAGCGTGGTTTTCTAGTTTGTTTTAACTATATTTTTTGCATTTTGTTGTACATTTCTTTGTTTAAATTATCAAGCCATACTTAATTCTCGTTTATTTTAGAATCAGCTAAACCAATTATTGTACTTATTCCTAAAATACTCTTTCTTGGGCTTGTGAATATCAGTTTATTGAAATACTGATACTGATAGTGGCGGCACCTCCGTGTGAACTTTTTTTTGGTCCGGTAGTAGACATCCTAGAAGAGACAGAAATTAATTCAGGAGATGCGCTCGCTCTGGCTGGCTTTGTATTCGCGGAAGGATACGACTGGGGAATGACAATTATTTCTCTTTGTCGAGCGTGATTCCACTGGTTGGTCTGCTGTGCTATCCGCTGCGGGGGAATATCGTTCTGCCTGTTACCTGCCTCATCTATCATAGTTATTTTTATATTTTATATTTGGATTTTAGTTGTTCTTTTCACCTTTTCAGGTTCTCGATGACATGTAATTGTGGAAATGTTGATTTTTCGTTAATTTAAACGTGTTATCAAATATTTTCAGTTAAAAATAAAAACAAAAAACATTTGTTCCTTTTATAATAATTATAAATATTAAATATGAACAAAGGATTATCTTCTAATAATGTTAATTTGTAGTTGGCTATTTCTAGAACAGTAAAGTGTGTTTAATTTTAAGCTCTGTTTATTGTTTTCATTTACTTTTATCTAAAACACATGTTTAATTTTAAACAACTTATAACGAGGTCATAATTTTTTTTTCTTTCTTTGATTAGCTATAAATGAGCTCATAGCTACATATATATATATGTTTAATATGGTTCTTGAGGTTCAGTCATAAACTGATTATGACTGAACCTCAAGAACCTTTCTAAACATTTAATAGTAACAGTCAAGAAATTTATCCATATATATATATATATATATATACACACACACACACACACACACACACACACACACACACACACACACACAAACACACACACAACCCTCGTTCTCGCGTAATATCCTCTTTATTTACCTCTGATTAACTTAGGAACTAAGATCTTTCTTGTCTAAATGGAATCATTTAGACAATCTGTCAGCCAAAAGTTATCTTTTGGGTTCTCTAGTCTACTTTTATTATATACGTAATATGAACCTATCGTTCTTTGTTTGTTTTTTTCAAATATATTTTCATCGCAATTTATTATATTTATTGTATAGTTTGAGATTACTTGAAGGATGTTGAGCTAAAAGGGAAGATGCCCGGTAACCATAGTTCTGAGTCGCATAAGTAAATTATAAATTATTTTTTCTTTCTCATTGGAAGCTTTTTCTTATATTCCAAAATATGTGAAAATCCTCTTTCTAGCTCCTCCTAAAATCCTCTATGAGACCAAATTAACTGATAGTACAATGGGACAAGCTTACAGGTGGCGATGAAATCTCAGTTTTGATTTTTTTTTGGACATTCCTCCCCTCTAGCCTAACACCCTTTATTTATTTATTTTTATTGTGTTTATTATATTATTATGAGTTCATCACATCTCACTTCTAATACTGAGCAAACCATCAAATTCTTACCATTCCAAATAATCTTCAATGTCTGAAAAGAAGATGGCTTCGGGGCCTTCTGATATAGAGCGTACGTTGGACTACTACCTACGGGTAGTTTTCGTTATATAATTATATTCTTAATGCAGCAAATTTACTAAATTTATTTTGTTATAAATTTTTAAATTTCAATGAACAAATGAAAACAAAAAAAGGTGTACTACTCTTTCTGCTTTGATTTTTCTCAATTAATTTTAAACTATCATTTTATTAATCATAGTAATTTTATTACTTTTATGAGGCCTTCAAGTATTTAATAAAGATTGACTAGAGTAGAAGTGGTAGGATTACGGTGGCGTGACAGGCTTATTGGCTCCTCTATAACGAAATGAACTAGCTCGGCACGAACTCGGAGAAAAAAGCTTACGTCACGTGGAGATCCCATTCACGACAGAATTCAGAGCCTGAAAATTGGTAATGCTCAACAATAAACTGGAATTGAAAAGGATTTTTCTTTCCCTTAAAAAAGAAATGTGTTTGCACCATGTATTATTTGTATTGCATTATCTGTAATTTGAACCTTAGTATTTTATTTACTTCATCCGAGTCAGAGAAAGTATGAAGTTGGTAATTTTTTTTTTAGGCATAGCTTATTTTTTTCTTTTTAAAGTTGAATTCATGATCTTTCAAGAATATTCTCTTTGTATCTTATTTCTAAAATCCTCAAAATCTTCTTTGCTACTAAATTAAAGTACATGACTGATATTTACTAGTTGGTAAAACCTCCCCAAAAATTGAAATATAAATACTTTAAAAAACAGTGGACTCAATAATTTTTCACTAATTATCAATTATTAATTTTGGCATAGTATTGTTATTATGTTTGGTGAGTATATAACTTATTTTGGGAAAAAAAAAAAAATTCTTGCATGGAAATATTGAATACAAAGATCAGTGTATTTATATATTACAAATAAAATAATTATTCAAGAATTGAATAAGTTAACAGTAAATGTCATTTATTATCACAACATGTAATTATATATATGTTCTATCATACAATACATAAAAATCAAAAAACAAAATTAATCGTAGGAATTCTTGTTTAATCAGATAAAAATTCTCAACATTTACCATTTTTTCCTTTATATATAATGCGATCATTACTAGTAAGAGTAATACCTTTCATAAAACCCTGAAGATTGGAGGATTTTTTTTCCTCTTTATTTCTTAAACAACTTCCACATTACATTACATGCTGTACCAAGAATACCAGACTCAACTTTAAATAATAATACTGTTGGACGATTTAAATATAAAATTTTATCATAATTTATAATGAAGGACAAATATATACAAAAAACTTTCAAAGAATAAATAAGAAAAAATATATATAACATCCTAGTACTTGAATAAACAAAAATTGTTACTTTACATTATTAAATATCTAGATATTTTTAAATACTTACCTAAATATTACTATTACATATTAAATACATATGTAAATATATATACATATTCATACATATACAAGTATATTTAAAATAACAATAATTAAAATAGATTGGTATACTACAATAATAAACGCTTCAAATGAGGAATGCACTGATATTTCTCTGTATGTTGTCTAATTTGGTTATTAGTGTTCGAAAACTTTTAGGTACATAAGATAAAACCCTAAATATTTAAATGTTATGTTATGATTGCGTTTATAATGTCTCATCCTCAGCAATTGGAAATTGTAATCCTATATAAAATATAAAGGATCTTCAGTGTTGTTTTTTAAAAATTGTTCTTTTATTGAAGGAGAAAATCTATGTATAATAATCACATAACAATCAACGTCAAGGCTATCAATCAGTTCTTGAGAATCGACGTTGGATCATCGATTCTCTACAGATTCCTAATATACATGGATGTCGGGTAGGGAGGTTCATTTTGAACCTATTTAAGGTCACTTACCTACATACAAAGTCTTACGGGTTTTTTTTTTTTTTAATAATGGCCAAAACCAAACATTTATGATTTATCAACGCCATTTTTTTTTGCTGTAATTACTAGTACATTGTCCATGTTAAATAATAATAAAAAAAAAAATGGCGTTGATATATCAGTAAACAACCAAGTTATAAAGTTTTGGCCTTTTTTTTTTTTTTTTTTTAAAAGGCCAAAACTTTAAACTTGGTTGTTTACTGATATATCAACGCCATTTTACAAATTTTACAAAATACAAAGTCTTACGTGTTTTTATGATTTTTTTTTTTTTTTAAATCATAAAAACACGTAAGACTTTGTATATAGGTAAGTGATCATAAATAGGTTCAAAATGATCCTCCCAACTCAAGAAACCTCTTTGGCCAACGATCTTCTAAACACCCTGTATATAAATATATATGTATGTGAAAAAAAAAATTATTATCTCAATTTTTTTACTGTGTATTATTAGATCATTGTTGTATTTCTTTGTTGATAATTCGCGAGTCTTGTCAGTTACACTTCTCTCTCAGATGAAATTTTCTCGGTTGTTTATTTATTTCACTTATGATGAACATGAAGGAAATGACGTGGAGAAATTATTAATAATATATATATTTTTTATTATGACCAGTTCTGTTATAGTTACAATTTTAAAAATACCTCTTTATCATGTAGACTGAATAAGTATTGTATATTGAACCCGTTTGGATCATCAACAGGTGAAGTTGAGCCACGATGTGGGTACGGGACTAGAGCACACAAAACACCTGGTACTTGCCGCGGTTCGTTGAACCCGCCTCAGTTGTGTACCTGGGCCACTTCACGCCTTTAGGCATTTTGTCTTGTCCACTGGTCCGAGAAGATAATATTGTCTAGGGTGTATCCAATAGCCTCTAGTTATAAGTTATTTTCTGGATAGATTTGAATGGTTTCATCATCCTTTGTGAGGTATAATTCACGATGTTAGGGTGTATATATATTTATTTATATGTTTCATATGCCCTATTTAAAGAATATTGTAACGTAAACACCTAAAGAAAAATTAAACTTTTTGCTGAGATAATACAATTCATTCAGGATAGAATTTTCGCCTGTCAATATCCGATTGATTCATATATATTTTTAAATTATAATATGGTTATTTTAAAGGTTGTAAAGAAGGTATTTTCTAATCTATGATGTTTAATTATTATTATTATGATTTAATACTTCTAATATTTTCTTTTTAGTATTTTAATTTAAAAAAATAACTTTTATAGAGGGCGTATTATAACACATTACCTATAATTATGTCTAATGTGCCCTTCAGTTTCATAGAACAGTCCAAAAGCGTATGCTTCTTGTTATTGCCTTTACTGTTATGCTATCTTTTGGAAGCTATATGAACTAATCGATAAATGAAATAATGCATTTTTTTTTTTTTTTTTTTTTTTTTTTTTTTTAATACGCTTTTATTAACATCAGCTATATGTAACGGAATCTTGCATCGAAATTTTCACCAATTTCCAGCTAATTTACCCCCAAAATGGGAGTCTACCTTGCAAAAGATGAAGTAGTTGGTTTTACGTGTTTATATAGTCCAGATGGGTCCTGAGAATACAAAATCAAAAATGAAACTAAATTTTAGAAGGGGAATATGTTTCTGGTTCTAAAAAAACCAAAACTTTTTCCAAATTTTGTAAACAAAACATACAACAAAATGCTGTAAATCGAAAAATGTTCTATTTACAAAATTAAAGGTTATTAAATTGTGCGTCTAAAGACATCCCTTAAGCTAAATTTGATTTAGTCATTTTGCCAAAATCGATTCTCAAACATCGAAGAATTTTGCCAACCTTTAAATGTTAGTATTTGTCGTGTGTAAGAGTTTAACGCAGAAATGGCTAATTCAATAAAAAAATGTTCTATAATAAAAGTTGTAGATCATTACATTTTGTGCAAGACAGGATTTTTACAGTAAAAAATTGCTCATTTTCACTCTGATATATTGTTGGTTCATTTAGGATTAACTGTGTTAAAAATGCAAAAACATCACGAATTGTACAGAGAAATTAGCTTCGAACCTTGAACTAAAAAAATTAAAAGATCTGACTGCTGCAAATTGTTCACTACACTTAGCTTTTTGGTTAAGTTTGCTATAAAAGCGTGTTTTTCTACTATTTTAAAAACTATAAATGTTTTTTTTTTATTTTAAAAAGTTTTTTTAAGTCCGCATCATGTTGTGCATTAAATAATAATTTATTAAATTTATATTTCCTACGAATAACGAATACCTAAATCTTATAAAACTATTTTTAAAAACCGCGCGCGTGTGTGTGCGTTTGTGTTATAGAGAAACAGGAACGGAAAGCTTGATATTTGTCCTTATTCTTAAATTATAAACATATATGATTGATGATAAAATAAGTGAATATTTGATCAAGTATATCCGTTGTGTTATCTAGCGGCTAGGCACACCAGGGGTCAGCATGTTCAGGGGACACGCCATCTGATCATTCCCTGTGGGCAGTGGTAGGAGGGGGAGTGTTTGGGGTCCCCCAGTTCTAAAATAATTTGTTACATCTCACTCAGTAAGAGCCCTGTATACTCTTCAAATATCTAAAAACTTATCTATACAATGAGAGTAGGATTCCTAAAGAACCACGGTGTCGATTATCAATGATATTAATTAAATATTTAGTTCCTATTAACATCTGATTGAAGTGAGAAAATGTGGGATAATTTTAGTAACAAATACACCTCTGACAACATAACTTTAACTCACCTGTAAGCTGATATTAAGTTGAGTTGAGGCTTTTGATCATTTTTAGGGTACACTTTGTTGTGAATGTTTGGTGAAGATTAAATACATCTGAATCTAATTTATGCCTGACACTGTGGCTATCAATGTCTTCTCGAGCCAATCCTCTGCTTCGAGTAAAAATCCTTTCTCACCGAAGAATGTTAATACTTATGAAACTCTTCTCGTATTTTAAGGATAGGCAAATTAACAGTAAATAACTTCCACGTAAAGTTTGTAGTGGTCATGGGATCCTAAAAGGAGACGAAGGTCTTGGAATATCTGAAAAATACGGATATTAGTAGACTTTCGAAAATGAACCCTGAGATTAGTGCCAGTGACATATCTGCTGGATTAAGGCGTGAAAACATCGCTAATCTTTGCCGAGTAACTGTCACAGGATTACAGCCCGAACTGCTGTGAAGAAACCATACATCAGCAAGAAGAAAAAATAAATCACCCTTCTGAGGTTTTTGAGGCAACTCGTAAGATTCAAGATGACATTTATAGCATTAACCAACGGGCAGTGGAGAATACGTTACGACTTAACCCAGACAAAACTAAGGCAATGCTAATTGGATCGAAACCTTCCCTTAATTCCCCTTCCTGTTATCCTCTTCTTTATCTCAATAACGTTGCTATCCAGTTCACAAACTCTGTCAAAAACTTCTGAGTACTACTCGATCAACATCTGTATACCATGTATCCCACATTCCCCGAAAAACCATCTCCATCGTAAAACAGCTCCTAAGATTCCGTGAATCTTTCCCTCGCAATACCCGTCAATTGTTAGTATCCTCCCTCATCCTTCCCCACCTCGATTATGGATGCTTAGTATACGGAGGACTGTCTGGCGAGCTTGAAATGAAGCTGAAAAGATTAGTGAATTCGTTTATAAGATTCATTTTTGGGATCCCCAGGCGTTCTTTCATCACTTGCTGGTATTCTGAGTTGAGGTGGCTTTATCCAAGTTTTCGACGACAATGCTTCCTTGGTTCCTTTCTATTCCAATCCTTAAAGTCCAAAAAACCTTTGTACATTTACGACATCCTTGCCCTTCGTTCTTCCATTCATCTTTTGAACACCAGATCTCAGCCTATAGATTTGTGTATCCCTTCTCATCGAACTGCTTCCTTTGAAAAATCCTTTATTATTTGAACAGCTTTATTTTGGAATTCCATACTCATTTCGATCCACAATGCTCCTTCTCTCACTTCCTTTAAACATAATTTATTCATCTACCTCCTTAATTATCAATCTTCCGATTTATGTAATAATATATAAGTGTTAGAATATTTCTTTATATTTTATTTTTATTGTATTTTATTTTTATTTTGTTATTTATTTATTTTGTCTTTCTCATACAAACCCGAAGATTTGTTTTAAATCTAAAATTTCACCTTATATATTTATATGTATATAATTTATATTCTATATAAGTTGCTGCCTGATATGTACGCACCCAGACAATAATACCTTTTTATTGTACGTTTATGTTATCCTTTGGGGACAAGGTGTCCAAGAATAAAGATTATTTTTCATTTCAAATCAAACTAGAACTTGCTCGCGAGTGTTAGCATCAAACTTCTGATGAGTGGAATAATGTACTCTTTTCGGACGAAACCAAGTTCGATTTGGTGGCTTGTGGTGAGAGTATGTAAGACGACCTACAGGTCCCGGGAACACTGCTCAATACCAAATACTTACTGTCAAGTTTGGTTTTAGGAATGCGTGTGGTATGTTATCAGTTTGTGTTGTTGGACTCTTAGTGCTTATAAAAGAACTTATGACCGTCATTATGTACAGGGATATTCTTTAAACAATTTAATGCAGTATATGTGAGAAAAATTGGGCCCAGTTTGATTCATCACTACAGAGGTCCTAAACACAAATCACCTAAAGTAACCTGGTGACTCCAGCCATAAAAAGTAAACGTGTTGAAGTAGGCGGCTTAAAGTTCGGACCTGAATTCGATTGAATATATATAACAGAAGAGAAAACGATGTTTGAAAACAGAAAAAATCCAAAATCAAAATGTACTTAATCAAAAAGTTACCGAACATTGGCAGTCCATTCCACAATACAGAATTTTGATCTAAAATCAATTATTTGCCCCGATGGTGTTCAGCTGTCGGTTGAAAACCGTCCATTTATCTCATAATCATTGGTTTATATGGTTTGTTTTTGTTATTCTCCTTTAAATTAATGTATTTATTTTGTAGAAAACTTTTTCATTCCTAATAATATACTAAATTAAACCAAAATTTAAATAAAAAATATATGCAGCTGAGGTAGTGGTGAAGTTTTACGGTAGCCGGAAAGTTTTGAACACCACTGTTTATATATAAACTATAAATGCATTTCCAATACAAGGAGAAATGGAAAGTCCCACCTTCGGGAGAAGACTTTGGCCCTTAATCTCCACGGCAGAAGTGGTAATTTTGCAGCATGTTCCTCCAATCCTCAATAAACCCTACCTATGATGCTGTTTATGCATCGGAGCGGACAGATTTATATAACGAAGAACCGCTATAAGTACCAGGCGGATGCTTAGCATAAAACAGGACGCGGCAGAATTCCTTGCAGTACGCCGTACTAAGATAGTAAATGGGTCCCTCTTAAAAGGAGAAATTATCTTTCATCAAAGTTATTAATAGCACGCTATTAAATAATATTACCTGGTCGACTTTCGTTAAATCTTTAATCCATTTAATAGTCTTCAATTGCATATTAACTTACCTTAGTCTCTTAAGGCCAATTTCGTTAATGACCTATAGTTTCTCAATTTTTGGAATTGATTAATTGTAGTAACCATAGTTATTGGGTACAGAGTTATTATATTTACCTCATATTTGTTGTTATTATCCACGACTGATAAGGTATACTATAAAATATGATTGTAGCTTTTCCCTATGGTAAGTGATGCTTTATATGTAAAATGTGGAAATAATGTTTAATAGACTTTTAATAGAGGATTGTATCAGAACTGATCTCTGTGGAGTCTGTCATTTAGGTTTAAAGACGGAAATTTTTGTTGTATAGCTGTTTTATAAAAATATATTTAATAACCACCACTAAGTGAGGTTATGCATTAGTTTTAATGACATTTCAATTACTTGTAAAGAACTACCCATTAGTAGCACTTCAGTAAATGTTCTACATTAGAAAGTCCCAAGGCCATTTTCTGTTCAGACGCCTTGGAGGGTTATCGGAAATCGAGTGTGAAGCAAGTTGGAGACTAGTGGGCTTGCAGCTTGTCATGGAAGTATAGGTGTCTTGTTTGGGACAAATCTGCAGCATGTAGAACATATAGATCGTTATGATCCGTGCGATTTTTCGAAGGATTTTTTTTAACACTATAATTTTATTCGCTACTGTTAAATTACATAAAACCAGTAAAATATTAATGTTATGCAACATAAATGAAAAATAGAAGACTAAAGAATTAGACAGGCATTTACTGCCTGCTTTAAATTACATAAGGACTTCTTAATTTCACCCTATTTTATTCATATATGTTAGGTACCCTCCCTAATTCGTTTTTAGAATGTAAATTTTATGAATGTGCCCTGTAACTGTCGGATTATTGAAGTCGTATGTTTTATTTCGTTTGCATTGTAGGGAGGTGATTATGTTATCGATCTTAATAATTTGTATTAAATGTTTGTGTTTAATTACAAAAAAAAAAAAAATGTTAATTTTCAGATTTAATAGAGAAAAAATGAAACTCCTAACAATGGATGTGTTGATTATCAATTGCACTGTTTCTTGAGAAAGAAATTGGATTCGAAAATCAATGATCCTAAGTCGATTTCTAGGAGTAGATCGATACCTCAGACGTTACCGATATTTTTGTGATATCTAATTATTTAATTAAAATAATCGATTCTTCTCTCTAATGAAAAAAAAAAAAAGTTGTTACTAATGATATTTTTTGAACAGTAACTAGAGACCAATTTTTTTTATAATAAATTCATATTTCTTGGTACAGAATTCAAAACAAATTCTTCAAAAAACAAGAAAGCATTGCTGCTTTTAGCCAAGTAATTAAATTACTGCTAGTGTTTATTTGCCGTCTTTTGGGAAAAAAAAGAAAAATTATAGCAATTTTTTGATCCGCTGAAGCTTTTGGGGAAGTTTGTGGTCCTGGAAGAAATATTATTTTGAAATTTTAAATAAGGGTTCGTGAAATGAATTATTTTTTTATATTGTCTGAATTGTAATTAACTGTTGAATACCTTTGTTAAACATAATAACTGTTATTTGCTAATTACTATTTCATTCGTTGTATCATTTTTGTGGGGTTTTTTTTTTTAGGTTTCTTATGAGGTATTTTATTTTAATAGCAAGTTATGTTAAACTGGGTATGGGTATAAAGAGATTTTTTCAGCCCATCACTACAATAACTTTTAAATTTGGTTTTATGTTATTTTGTAGTAATATTTCTTTGTCTGGTTATAAGTAAGTTTTAAGACATTTTAGTTTCGAGGCCTATCTATATTGACAGGATCGAAGTGTATCTGCCTGTGGTAGCATTGATTTTTCCCCTAGGTGTGGGGACTCGAGGTAAACAAGAGGAAACCCTAAGATAAGTTTTATCTCGCTTACTCTTTTCAGAAGATGAGAAGGCTGAATTTCATTTATAAAAATATCTCTTATTCATAAAAAAATAAAAACAAAATGACAAAGAAAACAAAAACAGTTATATGATAATTTTCTTGATTACCATTAGCTACTTGGCTAGGTTTATTAGCGCAGAAGTTGAATCTATTTTGTCTAGCCTGTCATTACCTAGGCTATCTCCATCTAATAGGAGGTTCGCTAATGTTCTTCTTAAAATTTTAGTCCCAATTAAGTCTTCTACAGTTGAGCAGGCAGGTACTAGAGTTGAAAAACAGGTTTTTCATGTTTTGCCATTTCCTAAGCCAAAAACCTGAAATAATCTATTCTATAAATTTAGACAAAGCCATAAATTTATATATAAAACAAATTGATATCTTCGATAAGATTTAAGCTGTATCTTGTTTTATATGAAGATTGAGTTGTTATCAGGAATGGAATTTCAGATTTAAAAAAAAAAAAAAAATTTAAATATCCCGATCCTTCTATTTATCGTAATTGATTATATATTTTTGGTTGGAATTATTTTAATCCTTGAAATGTAAAGGAAATGTATTAGATAAGAAGAAATTGAGAGGGAATTAAAATTATAAAAAATAAAATAATAATTACTAAGTTATTGGTTTATGTTTAATTATCTTGGAATTATACTGTTATAAATATGTTGACTTATTGTTATTGTATTTGATATTATAATGTTGTTGGAGTTAATTGGATTGAGTAATATGATGTGTCTGTAGCAACACAATTAAGTTGGGGAGCAATATGTTTTTTATATTAATAAAACATATCTCTTTCTTTACTTTTTTATGGACTGAAGCAATATATAATATAATTTACTATTCAAATTGAAAAAAAAAATTATTATCAAACAAAAAAAAATATGCGATTAAAAAATACATTTAAGAAAAATCAAGGTAACCTTTATTATACATACAAATCTAATTATTGTACCAAAAGATTTTACTTTTATTTTTTGTAGAATGTTCATTTATTTTCCTTTCTATATATTTAATATGGTTAGTAGCAGAAACGGTGAACATTTTAGTAATGTAGATATTTCCGGGATAAAGTTGGAACACGTTGAGCAATTCAAATATCTATGGTCTATAATATCGAGGAAAAATGAAATTTAAGAAGAAATAAAGGCTAGGTTAAAAGCCGGTAATGCTTGTTATTTCTCGGTCGCAAAATTACTCAGTTCGCGCTTATTCTCCAAAAATTTAAAAATTAGGATATACAGAACTATTATACTACCAAAAGTTCTGAAACATGGCCGCTGACCTTAAGGGAGGAACAACGCCTTAAAGTTTTAGAAAATAAAGTACTGCGTAGAATATTTGGCCCAAAAAAGGATGAAGAAACAGGAGAATTTAGAAGACTTCACAAAGCGGAACTGCGCGAATTATATCCGGTAAATATAGTTCAAGTAATAGCAGCGCGATGCTTAAAATGGGCATGTAAAGTCGTTGGGTTTAGTAATGATCGAATTTCGAAAAAAGTAATCAGTTATGAGCCGTCGGGTAAACGACCGAGGGGTAGACCGAGACGAAAATGGGAGGATTGCATCAGGGCCGACCTAGGGGATTGGATCCAAACCTAGTTTTGGAGGAGTGGATTGGAGAGAAGTGTGCGGTCGACGGTTGGTGGTGTTGGCATCGAACCTTTAAGCCTTAATTTATTTATTTATTATTTATCTATATATTTAACTATTTCCTATGTATATATTATCACTGTTTTGTTATTATTTTTACTTATTTCTTTTTCATTTCATAAAGTATCTGACCAGATGTAACTGCTTTTATTTCTGCACTTATTTGTTATTCTTAAAGGACTTTGTCCCAGAATAAAATTATTTTTCTATTCTATTCTCATGGGAAGTATTTAGGCTGGGACCTTCTGTGGTGACATCCAGCCTCTGTGTTTTATTATTAATTTTATAATTTGAAACTTGTTTAGATGTTGATAAGCAGATTATTGTTATCCCATTGTTTCGATTGCAATAGAATAATTTTGATTGCTCATCACTCATTTGTCAATACCGATAGAATAGGTGTTAAGGAGCTCTGGTGTAATAGAGAACAATAGATGCTGTTATGAAATGGCAAAATTTACAATATCGTTTCGCCAAGTCAATATTTAAACTAGAGTAGGTTATTCCTTAGAAACTGGATCTGATTCTCCTTCAGAAAATTCGGGTCGGGGCCGTTGCCTACGTGCTTTTGTAATTAGTGGAGCATCTTCTTCAATTAATCCAACTCATCCATTGCATCATTTTGAGAAAATTAAGGACCTAAACTACCTATATTTATATAATTATAAATTTGTATTTATACTAATGATAATACAACGTTTCCTAAGTATTATTCTTTATGCTAATAATTGTTGAAATATCGTTGGATATATTTCTGGTTCTATATCTGTTACATTCTATTAACCCTTCCATTAATATTCATTAGAAAGTGTATAACATGAACTAGATACTGGCTGACATGCTTTGAGAATTGATAATTAATATCCAGCTAGTAAATTATACAA
This sequence comes from Euschistus heros, assembly GCA_003667255.2. Lineage (NCBI taxonomy): Eukaryota > Metazoa > Arthropoda > Insecta > Hemiptera > Pentatomidae > Euschistus > Euschistus heros. The sequence goes on along the minus strand of RCWM02000106.1, from coordinate 920,702 downwards.
CCTTGGATAGACTTGTAATTTGCTTAGAACTGCCGTGTAACAGTTCCCACTAATTAAATTAATAGTTCAAAGTATAAGTGACAAATATATAAAATATGTAATTTTTCTATAAATAAACTCATAACCTTATGTTTAAAATTCAGACTACTTCAACATTTACTATACAATACGTTCAAAGCTTCCAATTAATTACAAAAGACTCATATATATGACTGCGAAATAGACCTATTTGGACGTACGGAGTTGAGCTTCGGGGTTGCACTAAACCTTATAAATAACCTTATAAATTATCTCGTAATCAGTCTTTACAATCCAAAATCCTTCGAAAAATCCTCAATGCTCCTTACTTTGTCACCAATAAACTTACCTATAAAGACCTTAATGTTCCATATGTTGCTGATTTAGCCCACACCAGATACCTATCCTTTCAAGGTAAGCTCATAACGACTCAAATCCATTAGTTTCTCAACTTGCTTCCCACTATATTCCTGATAATCCTCCGAGGCGTCTGACAAGAAGATGGCCTAGAGACCTTCTAGGGTAGAATTTTTAATAAAGTGCTACTGATGAGTAGTTCTTTTCTAACATGTTATTGTTATCGTCAATACATTTACTTCATGTATATATTTTACAGTTGTAAATTTCAATAAATGTATATTAAAAAAAAGAAAGTTCAATATTCGGTTTATCTACCTCTGCAGCTCTTCATCTACACCTTTCAGGCTGATTCTACAAGCGTTGTTTCGTTTTCTTTTTTATAACTTCCCGTGTCTGAAATATTGGCTTTCCGAATATTTGTGGAGGTTTATGGTTTCGAAATTAAATTATAAAATAAACTATCAGAAAACATTATTACTTATTAAAATACGCTTCATTCCTTCCAATACATTCTAAAGTTTTGGCTCCTTAGAATAGGATTTTGAATTTTATTATGAACCATTTCTGATTTCTATCAACTTTTTATTAATGAATTCATTTATTACTTGCTGCTTTTAACGGTAACTTTTCGGTAACCACTTACTGCGTTATCGGTGGACATTCTAGCGGTAGACATTCGAAATTAGAACTCAATTTTCCCTTATCATTATCATATTATAATCTAGCCCCGATGTTTTTCAGCCTCTAAATTTCCCTCACCGCTCTTCACTACGATCCGCGTTTTTAGCAAAAGTATTATCGACATAATATAATTTTTTTCAATTAAATCATTCTCACACCTGGCGATTTGTTTATTGCTTCTCAGGTTTTTACCACTGTCATTTTATTAAAAATTGATGTTGTTTTATTTAGGGACTGTTTATAGAAATAATAAATTTAAACATTTTTATGCATTTCTTTTCTGCATATTTATTTATCTACACTTTTACAATACCATGTCTATTTAATATCACAATTTCATATATATTGGATCAAAGAAAATTTTAAACGTTGAAGTATAATTTACGAAAGCACAAAGTGTGATTCCTACCTGCATCTAGAATAGAATCTGAGGATCTCGTGCTTAAAAGAGGGAAATTTTAAAGTTTTCATTTCGAATGGTTACCGCTTGAATGCGGCCGGTAAAACCGTTACTGGTTACCGAAAAGTAACTGTTAAAATGAGCAAGCCACCTCTTCGCAAGTAATATAATAATTTTGTATCGTTATAAAAGTGGTCAAGGTCCTTAAAATTATATTAGTTCGTTGGTTAGGGAGGTCAGGAGAAATGGGTGGTTTAAGCAGATATAGCTAAGCTCATAACGACAAAACCTTCCGTATTTTGTTGGATTTAGTAACTATTATTTTATCTCCAAGTTTTTTAATAGTTTTCAGATTTTCACCTACTATCTATTGATTTTTATTTTATAGGACATCTAACTTAAAGATTTTATTAGTGGAGATTTCCCGGCGTTTCCGGTTGTGCAGCGATTGGTGCTGGCGAATAGAAGTGAAACGCTCTTTAGAAGTGGAAGTAAAAGCAGATGAAAGTGGCTTGACCATTTAAAACGGAAAGATACTAATTAATTATTATGATGAGTTATAGAATGAGAAACTGAAGTTGAAAGAAAGGAACTGCATATAGTGGTAAAAGGGGTTGAATAAGGACGGGTTGACCGAAGAGAATGCGGACGACAGTGGTGATGGATAACAATTCTTAAGAAGTACTCTAGTGGAAGAAAGCTTTCTATGTTAAGAACTATGAATAAAATAAAAATAAATCAAATAGATTAATTATTATTTATATACAAAGTATTTTATTAAATACTTTCCTGTTTATATCTTCGATGACCTACATTAGTGCCATAATTCTCAGCTAGAGAGCTCCACCTTGCTGATCCGACTAGAGTAGGTTAAGAGTCAGCCTAGAGAATATATTGTCTAAGCTATTTAATATATGTGGAGCCCCTGGCGGCCGTAATGGAAGTTATCTTTCTCCTAGACCAGTTTTGCCACTTCCTCCTAGCTCTATGTCTTGCGCTGGTCCGTTAGCTGTTTGGTTAATTGTGCATAATTGTTTCTATTAGTTCAGGTCTCTCAATCATTCGATTCTTCTTGTCCCAGTAAAATACTTATTATCTCAACTTAACGTTACAAAACTCGATTTATATACCTCATCGGTACTACATGTCTGTTATATGTAAATGTTCCGTTTACTATATTTCAGGCTTCTTCGTTTTCCCTGATTTTTCTTTACACCCCATTGAGTTAAGTTGTCTCTCCCTCTTCTTCCGCAGAAAATACCTCCTTGGTAGATACCTCTTGCAAGTCATCAACTACTGTCACACTCAATTTATTTACAGTATCCTACAATTGTCCGCAATCCCATCATTACAAACAAAATCCCGTATTTTCGATCTATATCCTCAATTCTGCAGAACTACTGTATTACAACGATCCTTTCTTGCCCGCTTCTCTACTCTCTGGGATTCTCTCCCACCTCACATTCGCAATGCACCTTCCCTCGGAACATGCAAAGTACTCAATGCAAAATTCTCTCCAAACTGACGCTCGCTAATTTTATGGAAACTTCATTGTGAATGTTATTCTAATACATCAGACTTAAAACTTTTGCCTGAAACAATATTCTTAAAATAATATTTTCATTTTTATAGATAATTTTTGATTTTCTTTATTGTTATTTTTTTTTTTTTTTATTTTTTTTTTTTTATCTGTATCTAATTTTCTTTCTGCTACCTTATTATGTAAATTAATATTTATTTTTATCTTGCCTTATTTCGAAAATATCTAGGCCAGATATTATGTGATATTAATTTCTGTTTTGTAAAGTTATACTTAAGGGGCATTGTCCCAGAATAAAATTTTCTTTCTATTATATTTAAAACATTGATAATCACTGCCTAAACTTAAAGTAATCCCATAAAATCGCTTTTACCATCGTCTAAACCTAAAGACAACCATAACCTAAAAATACTTGACCTACATTATAGCGGAATAATGTTCCGCTTGACTTCATGGGCCGTTTCCTCAAATCACTTTAACCTTACAAGAGACTAACTTGGAGCCCTCCTACATGACTGAAATGATATATAAAAGGCCTTTTGATTGCTACTGCTTCAACATTCACCTTGTAATCTGGCGAGCTGAAGTTAGAAGCGGATACTGATTTGATTGAGTTTGTGAGGGTTGCTTTCAGTTTGATATTTTAGAAAAAGCTCAACCGCCCTATGTTCTTTATAGGGGTTCAATACCGGTGTCTGAGAAATAGTTTTATGAATATAAATTCCGTTCTACGCGTTTTTTTTTTAAGAGGAAAATTTTATTTGTTATATTTCGTTCGTTTATGAACTGGTTTTTGGACATGTTATATTTTATTTATTTTTTATTAAGAGGATATGTATATAGTTTGCTGCTTATATGCTTGTTTTTAATTTTCTCTTCTTTAAATTTTAGACTCAGACCAGATACCTATCCTTCCATAGTAAGCTCCATAACCACTCCAATCCACTAGTCTCCCAACTTAGACTTAGCTTCCTATTCCATTCCCGATAATCCTCCGAGGCGTCTGAAAAAAAGATGGCCTAGAGACCTTTTAGTGTAGATTTTTATTGAAGTGCTACTATTGAGTAGTTCTTCACAAGTTACTTACATGCCATTGTATTCACTATCAACACATTTACTTGATGTATATGTTTTTGTACAGTTGTAAATATCAATAAATGAAAAAAAAAAATTTCGATAAAGTTTACATTGAAAAAAAAAAATTAAATTATATGTTTGTCTATAATCTACTGCATTTCCCAATTTATATTTTAGAACTAATAGGATCAAATTAATTTAAATAAATAATCAAATTAAATTAAAGACTAATGGTTATTCGAAATTAACAAAGTTAAGAGACAATATCGGTTTCAAACGTGACTTTTTTAATTCAAACTAACATAGATCCTAAACGATAGGTAATTGCAACAAGTGCTATAAGACAAAAAATATTCTCCATCAATTTTTTTTTTGAAGGAACTGTCAGAAAATATTTCACAAAGATTGAGCATGTAAAATAAAAACCCAACTAGAATGTCAAAACGAGACTTTTTTCATTCAGACCAATATAGCTCTTAAAGGATAGGTCCTTGCGACAAATTTAACAAAATAAAAAATATTCACCATTAAATTTCTCACAGGGAGCTGCCGTCAAATTTTCGACCGTAGCAAAACCTACAGAGCTAGATTTAATAATCGGAGGAAAAAATGACTTCTTTCATTAAAACCAATATAGCTCCTAAATGGTAGGTCCTATCGACAAATGTTGAATAACAAAATATGTTCTCTTTAAACTTTATGACAAGAAAACTGTTCGCAAATTTTCGATCCGAGCAACATCAACTGAGCTAAAACATGTAAAAGTTTTACATTGTTTGACTGAAAAAAACAGTACACCAAAAAAAGTTTACACTCCTAGCCAAAAAAACGTATCCATGTCTAAACTTTTACAGTATTCAGTGCTATAATTCATTTTGGTCGCTTTATATGATAAATTTGAGTTGATATTATCACATAACGAAGATGATTGTTACCAGTGAACTATCTGACCAGAGGTTATATGACACACTCATGGCCAAATATTTTCGATGAAATGAGGACCTCTAGCTGTGTAACAGAGGTTCTTTATCTGGAATGAGGTTATGAGGTTTGTGGGAGGAAGAGGGGGGGTGGAACGAGATAAGTGTGTGTATCGGAGTGAATTACCTCATCTTCAGGAGCTTCGTTCTTACGTATGCAGCATCACTGTGTACTAGGTAGTTTATGAATACACTATTGTAACATATATTTTTCTTTTTAATATGACTTCTCCTAAAATAAATTAAATATTTTATTTTTTCTATATATCAATTTATTGAAATTTACAACTATATAAATATATACATCAAGTAAATGAGCTGATAACGATTACAATAATATGTCAAAACTTGAAAAGAACTACTCATCGGTAGCACTTCAATAAAAATTCTACACTGGAAGATCTCTAGGCCATCTTCTTTTAGGAGGAACTTATGGATTTGAGTGATTGTGGAGCTTACTATGAAAGGATAGGTATTTAGGTTTGGGGAATATAAAGGTCTTTATAGATAAGCTTATTTGTGATAAAGTAAGGGGCATTGAGGATTTTTCGAAGGATTTTGGATTGTTAGGATTGGATACGAGATGAATTAGATAGTTTAGTAGAGTCCCAAAGTTGAACTCCGTACGTCCAAATAGGTCTAATCACAGTTATGTAAATAAGTCTTTTGTAATGAATTGGGGAGCTTTGATCGTTTGTCTAGTAAATGTTGAAGTAGTCTGTAACGATGAGCAGTTTCTTGTCGCTTTAGTCAATATTTTATTTAAAATCGAATAGTTACTTTAACAGGATATTTGTGGATACATTTCTAAGATCTTGCTGTTGACTTACCTACAACGCAGACAGCATAACTTTGCAGATTATAACATAGCTATGAGGTAGCAACAAAGTGGCTGTTAGTGATGCGCAGGCAAGCCGGATGCGCGGCGCATTATTGTCCCCGTGGGCCGACGCCCACCGCACTCCCCACACAATGGGGCATTTGCATTTAAATCCGCACTTGAGAAATTTCTGTCATCCCTAGAACAATAGGATTACCTGGGCCTCCAAAAAAAAGTAATAAAAGAAAAGTCTTGTCCTTTTCTACAAAAAGAGCCGACAGTGTTCTGTATAGGTTGTGATTAATGGAGTAGGTTTTCTTTCTTACTCGTGACTAACCTACCATATTTTATCAGCTGCATTCTTTTTCATTAAATGAACTTAGTTCTTTTTGTTCCAAGTGAAATAGTAAAATTTTACTTTAAAAAGTATTGTACAGTGGAACCTCGATATAACGAACCTCAAGGGGAACTAGAAAACTTCGAATTATCGAGGATTTGGATATATCGAGATTCGATTTACTGAGGTGATTTTTTACTGACTTCGATATATAGAGGTTAGAGGTCTATAATAAATTACTCAGTGTAATTATAGAAAATTTGTACATATTTTATTTAAATAATAATAATGAAAGAATAATTATTTTATTTGTGATAAATTTAAGTGGACCTTTGGAAAAATCTGAAATAGTAGTACGCCTACCTGAAAACGACACTTTGTCCAAGTCGATATTTTGGAACTCGGGCCCTTTTAACCTCTTTGATAATGAAATAACTTGATTTTCATAGTTCAGCCTATTTTTTTTTTTTTTTTTTTTTTTTTTTTTTTTCAAAATTGTGGAACTTTGTTGCAATATCGCACTTTCTTTCAACCCCGGCATTTACGGCTTGAATAATTTTCAATTTTTTTCCATGAGAGGGTTTTACGCTTTACCATTTTCGAGAATAAAAAAAATATTGCGGAACAACAGAAAACGAAACGTATCGCATAATTGTTTTATCAGAAACAGAAACAAACCGAAAACAAATGTCAGGATAAGAGTTGCAGGTAATCCTTCGTAGAACCTTCGATCAGCCTTAACTTTACTTATTTAACAAATCGACTTGGATTTATAGAGGTTTTCCGATAAAAACTTCGTTTTGTAGAGGTGCGATGTAAGCTAAGGAATCTTCGAAAATTCGATATATCAATGTCTTCTTAACCAATTCTTCGATATGTAGAGGTAAAAATAACATAGGAATGGTAGGCAGGTTCAAGGGGAATAGAAAAACTTCGATTTATCAAGGAATTCGCTATATTGAGGTTCCACTGTATATCTACGTTTTTTTATTGAAATGATCAGACAAAATAGTATGTTAACTATGTTGAGTAATTTTTCTACTGACGCATATGATTACAAAATAATTTTAATGAATTCATTAAAAAAAAATTAATATAAATAAAATAATAATATAAAAAAGTATTTATAATACAAAGTTTACAGACAATTATTTTCGTAATTGGAAAAGCTCAAACCATAATATTTCCTATCACTAACAAAACGGGTGGGCTATTGGGTTGTCCGAGAATTAATGTAAATTAATAAATTTAACATATAAAAAATAAAATAATGATATAAAACATTTTTGATTGATCAAAGTACTCTCCATTACTTTCGATACATCTCTACGCTAGTTAACAAACTATTTGTTTTAGGCGGGTTTTTTTCGTCGGTGTGCCGCAACTAGCCTCATACAAATGTGTAAAATTATTTCTAATATCTATATAAAATTAATAGGAATGCAGATTTACTAACAAGTTTATTTATATATTTTATGCATGTGCTCAAAATTAACAGATACATTTATAATGCTATATTTAGACGAAAAGAAAATGGTTCTTAATTGCGAAGTAATCATTTATGCGAATTGGAAATGCTCAACACCCCCCATTGGTAGAATTCCTCAATATTATTAGCAACTTAAAAGCATGTTAAGGATATGGAGAATATCCATAAAATAGGAAAAAACAAAATGTTTAATTTTTTTTCTATAATTATAACCATGTATTTATTATTTTATGGATAAATTCATTAATATAATTTTATCATTATTTTATCATTAATAGATGTAATCATTTAGTTGTATTTTCTTAAATGATTAGCTTGACACCCTAGCTTAAAAATTACAGAAAAAAAAAAAAAATTAAAAAAAAAAAAAAAAATGAATAAAATACAAAAATCCTATAACTGAACTGTATAAAAATGCTATCCGTATTTTAAAAGATATCCATAGGGTGTCAATAACAATTTTTACATTATTATTGTCACTATCTTGTACAACACATTCCAGGATTTATGTTTGTTGTGAACTTTCTTGTTTAGCTTAAAGAATAGTAATCAAGGGAAAATAACTGTAAATATAAACTTTATTTAACTATTCTTTCTATAATTATAGTTTGAATATTTCCTTAAGGGTATCAATAACTGTCTTGTTTACCCTATATACATAATTTAAAAATTTTTATAAATGACCGAATAGGATGCTAAATAATTTTGTCATTGCTTTGTATGTAAAGATTAAAAAATTAAATTAGGATCTTACTGGAACTTCTTGGTTTAAAATTAGCTTTTTTAAAAATCAAGTTAACGAGAGTGGGGAAGCTATCTAACAGTTTTCTAAAATCCAGCTCGTATATTAATTGAAAAAGGTTATACCATCGTCTGTCTTTTTTTTAATTTTTTTTTTTTAATGATTAATAGAAATGCTTTTATTTTATTCTTATTAAAAAAATTATTATTTGTATTTCCTTGTCCAAATCCATTGCATTAGTTTTATGCCCTAGATCTCATAATTCTTCCCATTTGTCTTCCTAACAGTGAAGCCCCTTGTCCTAGATTGCTTCATCGGTCAAAATCAACAGGCGTCTGTTGCCCGGTAGGCGGAAGAGGCCGAAGATGGTATCTTTCTCAAGATGAAGCGTTCCTCACTGTCCCGGAAGTACATAATGGTCTGGTTCAAGTGTCCCCTCCTACGCCGCCCACAGCCTTCTCTTCTATTCATGTGGCAGTGGCAATATTTTGAACTTGCGACATGAACATATTTTCGGCAGAGTTATAAATTAGATTCCGTGAGCCTGACGTGGGGTAATATTTCCCTTCAGCGCTCTCTCTCAACTCTTTTAGCAAACAAACGTCGGGTGAAAATACCTTCATTGTGTTCTTGACAGGAATTTATGAGTTGGTATTATTAATTTGTGAAATCTTTGTGCATTGCGTGCCAGGTAAAATATTGGATTTTTATAAGTACTCTGAAGTATCTGAACTCTGGTTCATTTTAGATCTTGCCTTACATTAGACGTCAGGCGCATTCTCCTGACCATAATTTCATCGTAATTTATCTTCTGTGTTCTTCTAAACTTTGAAAAATAACTGAGGATGGCCATTAAAGTTATGGCCGGAACGATGACAAATTAAGTTGAGACTTATTAACTTTGTTTTTATTCCCAATATTGACTGATCCCTCTTCAATTCCCTCATTTTATTTAAATATTTCCACTCTTAAAAAATATTCACTTTTTTTTCTTGTCATTTGTTAGATAAAATAAAATTTAAAATATATATTATCTGATTGAGATTATTTATTTTGCAATTTAGTTATTCACTTTCAGGAAGTTTTTTTTTTTAAGGAGTGGGAAACAAGTTGGGAGACTAGTGGATTGGAGTGGTTATGGAGCTTACTATGGAAAGATAGGTATGTGGTTTGGGCTAAACATAAGGAACATTAAGGTCTTTATAGATAAGTTTATCGGTCACAAAATAATGAGCATTGAGGATTTTTCGAAGGATTTTGGATTGCAAGGATTGGATACGAGATGAATTGGATGGTTTAGTGGAGCCCCAAAGCTCAACTCCGTACGTCCAAATAGGTCTAATCACAGTCATGTAAATGATTCTTTTGTAATTAATCGGGAGCTTTGATCGTTTATCTAGTAAATGTTGAAGTAGTCTCTAACGACGAGCAGCTTCTTGTCGTTTTAGTCTTGTATGTGGATTCCAAGTAAGGTCTTAAATCCAAATCAGGAATTGATAAATGAATAGCCACTCCTGTGTTATTTAAATTTTAAGTTTTTGGTTGATTCGATTGATCCCTGTTGAACAGATTCGCCGCTACTAAGGAATCCATGTGGACGAATGTCGTAAGTGGACTCAACATACGAGGCTAAAAATGGTTGTCGTTTTCGACTACGCCAAATTTACTAGTTTACAAGAGACCAGTTACATAACAATTGTACCTATTTGTACGTACGGAGTTGAGCTTTGATGCTATAGAATACCATCCAATTCTTCTCTTATCCCATCCTTACAATCCAAAATCCTTGAAAATAGTCTGAATGTTCCTTTTTATGTTGGAAATAGACGTCTTCATTATGATCTCAATGTTTATGATTTGTCCTAAACCCGAAACCTATCTTTCTATATTTAGCTCTATAACCCCTTGAACCGCATGTCTCCCAATTTGTCTCACACTCGATTCCCGTGACCCTCCGTGGTGTCTGATAAGAACATGGTCCAGGGACCTTTCTAATTTAGATTTTATTGAAGTACTTCTGATGTGTAATTTTTAAAAAAATCATTAAAATGTTATTGTAATCATATTTTCTGACGTTTACTTTATGGATACATTGTATGCATATGTAAATAACAATAAATAATTTTTTTCTAAATAGTTTTAAATTGGTATACATCGCCGATTACTTTACTAATGATTTATATATTTCTTTTCTGTTTCAGGTAAATATGGTTTGAAGTGCTCAATACCCTTGTGTATAAAATCTGTCTATCTGAGTAACTAGATTGTAGGAAATAATTTACTTTTTAAATCCCTTATAAAGATTTATTCTAAACTAAACTGATCCGAAACCATAATATTTTTCATCAACGAACTTTTGATTAAGTATCAAAATTGCCTCCAACTCTAAAAATAACGTTTCATACTTACCTTATAAATTAGTTAACCTTTAGTAGTTCTTGAAGAAGTGTTGAAAGTTACTACTAGGTCTCTGCTTCTCTGCTGGAGAAGAGCGTGCAGAGTCACACACGACCTGCCCCAGCTGCCGGCAACACATGGCCTAGGATAACGGTTTGCCCAACAGAAGCCTAATTGTCCTGGTCTGCTTCCAGAAACAACACGTGCCTGGAGATACTTGAAGGCTGGAATACTTTTTCGCTTCGCTGGACTAACAATAACGGCGATATCAATTTGTCAGGTGGAAGCAAAATAAGCCAACGGACAACAGACTGCTAGATGCCGTCTGAGGCGTTCTTATTTTTATAAGAAAAAAAAAATCACGCTTTTTAATTTTTGTTTTCAATCAACTCCACTTATAATAGATCTAATATTTTTTTGCGTGAAAGCAACCTTCATGTGTTGTTATTATCGGGAAAACCCGGAAATGATTTTATTTCTTGGTCTTAAAACTACCAGTTCGCTCCTACTGCCCAGAAATTTAAAATGTATGATTTACAAGACTATTCTCCTGCCTATATTTCTTTACGAAATGTGGCCGTATTCGTTAAAAAAAAAACAAAAACAACGTCATAAAGCTTTCGACCTAATAAAGTATTAGGTAGAATATTTGGCCCAAAAAAGGATGGACACAGCAGAATTTAAAAGACTCTACAATGCGTCATTAAAGAACGTTTATCTATTGGTTTTAGGGTATGTTAAGTCGTTGGTTGTGTCGGCATCGCACCTTCGGGTTCGCTTAACTTTTTTAGTTTATCTTGAAAATTATGATTCAGAATTACTCTTTAACTTAAATCGTTGAAACCTGTAGTAAGCCAGGCTTCCACCATCACAGTAAGTCAAAGTATAAAAAATCATCTTGGATATATCCCGCAATTAAATTACGTTTTGAATTATAGGTATTTTAAAAAATAATAAGGATTTTAAAATTTTCAAAGGTTCAAATATTATTTTATCCTTAGTTGTAGTATTTAAGTAGTTCAAACAGACTTTCAAGATGAGTAACAGTAGAAACCCTTATGATTGTTACCGCGAGGTTCAGTACCCAATATCATCTGTAACTCTACGATTTAGAATTAAACGTTCGGTTTATCGAAAGTTATCATTTTTTAGTCATTATTATTTTTAATTTTTAATAATACAGCTTTGTACACCTGTTTTAATTGCCCTGAACCAGTTACTACAGGTATATATTTCCATACATTTCATACAATGTCGTCTTCTGTGCCTTCTTTTATGTTCTTCAATTCAAATATTTTCATAATATTAGACTTTTCATCTTATAAAAAGAGTAAAAATTACAATCATTGGTTTGTTAAAATTAATTGTATACTACGTATTTTCATATTGACCAGCATTAGTCAACATTGTGGTGGATTTAGTAATAAACAGTATCTTAATGATTGTGGAAAATTTTTTTGAGATGAATAGTTTAGTGATCATAAGGCGTGTGTCAGAAATAATCGTTCTTTTTCTTTTCAATCTAAGACGTATTACGACCAGAAAAAAAAAAGGTAATTCATCATCTATCTAGTGAAAGGGTCGATAAATTTATAAGAACCTAGTTCCTTATAAATGGAATAGCCACGATATGTCGACTAACGTGCGTCGCTTTCAAATCGGATCCAAGTGTTTTCACACTTCTGCAATGAACTACCCCGGATTATTTATGTTGTTTGTTAAATAATATTAAGAATGTTTGTATTTGTATAAGTTCATTCGTATTTTTTATTAGGGTACATTTAATCAGAAATGTATTGAAGATCGAGATGGCCAAGCGGGTTAAGGTTCGAGCAAATGTTAGCACTCTCGAATGTGCTAAATGCTGGTGTCGAAGGACGTATGTAGCTCAGTGGGCAAGTCTTTGAACTCCTTACTCCGTACCTGGTGGGTAACCTCAATTGAGGGTAAACCTCGTACTTTTCTCAACTATTGGCCTAGAAACTTCCTTTAAGTACTTCCTTAAAGTACTGTATCCAATACTCTCTTCATGTGAGACCCATCAGTCTATTGAAGGCATCTCACACCAACCGAGAGTTATTGACCCTAACCCTTGTATTATTTTAATTGTGAATTGTGTTGAAAAACTATCTCTAACGAATATTAAGGGGCCTTTTAACGCGCAAAATACAAAACATTTATTAAAACTTAAATTTTAATATTTTTTGAAAATTCCTCACTCCTCACTGGAGAATCCTAGAAGCCGTCAAATTTCTCAAAAACTGCAGAATTTAGTTAGCTTTTTATTGGTGTAACTCATGATACAATTGCACTTCACCTTTTGAGTCTAACAGACGTTTTTCTAATGAAAAACACGCTAGAGAATAAATACTTGATTGCTCCACATACCTACTAGATTGAATAAATGTATTAGTTTTTTATCACTTGTCCATATGCATGATGGATAAAGAGTTGTGAAGGTGGCAAGCCCTCCCTCCCCCCCCCCCCTCAAAAAAAAAAAAAACTTATTTATAGGGAGTTAAGGGGGGGGGGGACCAAAATTCTTGCTGATTACTAATGTTGCAAGTCAGTGGCAATTGATGCAGTCATGAAATGAGAGGACAACTTCTTATGACCTTTGTAAACAGTGGGATTATATTTGTTTACATAGCTTAACTAAATAAATCCACTAATTCCAATCAGAACGTGATATCATTGTCTGGGCTAATGAGTAGCAGGCACATTATGAAATGTCATTTTTCTGTTGGTGTATTGAATTTCTTCGAATAATCCTAAATTGTTATTTTTTATATTTAAAAAAAAAATAAAGAAAAAAGTACGTTTAGTAACATTAGGTAATCAGCAAGAATTTGGGCCCCCCCCCCCTAACTCCCTATAAAAGATTTTTTTTTTTTGAGGGGGGGGGGGGGGGGAGGGCTTGCCACCTTCACAACTCTTTATCCATCATGCATATGGACAAGTGATAAAAAACTAATACATTTATTCAATCTAGTAGGTATGTGGAGCAATCAAGTATTTATTCTCTAGCGTGTTTTTCATCAGAAAAACGTCTGTTAGACTCAAAAGGTGAAGTGCAATTGTATCATGAGTTACACCAATAAAAAGCTAACTAAATTCTGCAGTTTTTGAGAAATTTGACGGCTTCTAGGGTTCTCCAGTGGAGAGTGAGGAATTTTCAAAAAATATTAAAAATTTAAGTTTTAATAAATGTTTTGTGTTTTTCGCGTTAAAAGGCCCCTTAAAAGTGAATTTAAATTAACTAGACCTATTTCATCTTTTAGAAAATTTAATGCTGATTAAGAAAATATCATCGTTTTAGTTTCTACGCTAAAACAAAGTAAAGGAAACTGTAATTTTTCAGAAAAAGTAAGATTTTAAAAATAAAAACGAAAAAAAATTCTATCTCCTCAAAAAATTGAGATAGGACACTCGTTTTTTTTTTTTTTGCGCCAGTCTACCCCGTTTAGTTTGCAGTATTACCCATTTTTTTTTTTTTACACTATGTCTGGGACACCCTGTATATGTACAGATATTTAAGTATTTCTATGTATATGTTGGTCTCATGGCTGAAGTTAAATTTACATAAAACCTACCTCCCTATCGTTTATGTAAAATATTTCAAATGACAATTTATTGAATAAAATGCAACTGCAATAAAATGTAATTTATTTGCTAAGGTAAATACAACTGACAGCAATCACGGTGCTTTAGGACTGGCTATAGCTATTAGCCATGTTTACTATTGCTGCCTATCTGCTGTTAGGCTTCGAGACCTGACAGTACTGTTCTGGTCGTTATTAGTGTCCTAAACCTATCAACTTGTCACAAGTTCTCTAGCTATCGATGCTGTTGCTGGTTCTTTTATTGATCATAAAATTTGCATGTATATCACCATATTGTAGATATAATTTCTTATAAATCGAATTCAATGAACATAAACCTTGCTCGCTACTTCTAGCTGATATACAGAGGACTGATGTAAGTAAACATTTTAATAATGAATGATAATTTATTGGTGACGTCCCCTTTCATATTATTATTTACCACTTATTCTGAATAAATTCTTTTTTTCCGTGATATGTCGGTACCCAAATTTTTCGATTCTTGATATCAGAACCGATACCTAAGTAAAGTAAATTGCTATTTCAAAATATAATTTAAAATTAGACAAAGGAATCAATTTAAAAAAAAGGATATTAATTAAAAAAATAAATTAGTCAATTGCAAGTAGCATTTATTATCCATTGCTTATATGTTAATAATTAAATATAAATATATGGTATTAATTATGATTTAGACAATTTATGATAATATAATTCAATTTACAAATTCTTATTGATTCAAGGAATTGAAAATGTTACTGAACTCTTTCTTAAAGCTTTGCAGATGCACTGGATTTGTCTTAATTGAGTATTAGTATAAAATACGACGGTGAGATGAGTGGCATTCAGCCCTGTTCTATACAGTCTGTATCACTGTCAAGATAAAAGATCCTATAGCTGTTGAGTAAGAAAGATTATAATATTAAAAAAAAAAAATTATTATTTATTTAGTATCATATTATGTGGATTCCCAAAAGAAGTATAGGTATCGAGAGTTGTCAAAGTTGATTCCTTGGTATCGATAGCAGTGCCGCTGTGTTTCAGTTCAACTATTCTTGGTGATAATAAAATAGATGAAATTCTCGAATTCCTCAAAAAAATATAACCTTTTCAATAAAATCAAATAAATAAATAAAAAAACGATAAAAAAAAAATATAAAGAAAATAATTGAAGAACGAAACAGAAGAATGTAAACTAGATTGAAGGATGGGCAATGAAGATCCTCGACGTTGAGCTTCCATTAGAAATGTAACCTAAACAAACATTTAAAGAAAACACTAGAACAATATAACATTTATTTTTTATTTTCATTAAAACACGAGCTTCACTTTCGCTTTTTTAATTTTATCTGACGAGCCGGTTCAATGAATGAATATCGTATTCAGTTATTCGCCAATTACAAAAGCTCAGTTTGTAAAGCTAACACCGAAACGGATTTTTCAGTAATTGAATGGATTCCATGTTGAATAGTGATGAGATGGTAATGGGTTCCCCTCCCCAGGTGGGCTGAATAAAATTGATCCCTTAATGACGCTTCGGCTTTGTTTCTGCCGTCACCAGGGCCTTGGAGCGAATAACGACCGGTTCGCTTTTAGTCTTCACATAGCATAGGAGTGCACGGTCATTTGAATTAGTTAATTACGACGAGGATACCTGGATGTGAGGGGCATCAGGTCGGCTGGAAGTGAGCGTGCAGTTTATACTAGGTCGTTAAGTTGTTCGTTCGACGGCTACATTCCGACACTTAACTACCTCAGTGCTTAAATACTATCCCCCTCTATGATGACTGACAAAATATTTATATTAAAGTAATATGCACTAAAATAAAATTTAAGGCTGATAAAAGAAGAAAAGAACCTCCCTCTATCCCTTGCGTGGCGTTTGCAAGAAGATAATTTTTTTATGTGTTTGGTTAGAATTTGATCATGAGATGTTCTTGTATTTAACCTGAAAAACACAAGGAATGAATAATGAAACCGTTTTCTCATTTAAGTTTTACGTGTATTTAGTTTGCCGATTTGGGAAAACATAAGTTACAGAATGAAAAAGGCGAATCTCAACGCGTCAGTAGTTAGTTTCTAAAGTACTTAGACCATTGAAGCTAACATCCCTAAATAAATAAATTATTTTTTTGTTGTGTAGTCAAGAATAGGTTAGTAATCTGTTGAATAAACCTGCTCACTTTAAGTACAGAATTTAAACTGCGATAAATGAATAAAATGTCTCTAGCTGCCGCCAATCTCTGACCACTCACCCCCCCTCTATTCACCCCCATTAAAACTTTAATCTGCAAAATCAGCGCCTACACACTCCTCTCATCTATGTCTCAAGGAGCATTCACATTACGCTGACGTTACATGTTGACACGACAGCTTCAGCCAGTTTGTGCACACTGTTCTTACGTGTCGTGACGAATTCCTGCCAGTTTTTATTTGGTTCTCACAAGGTGCTCATCGTTGAGGGATGCAATTTAGAGAATTTTAGACGCTTTCGATGAAGAAGAAGAATATATTGCTGTGATAGCAGCTTTTATAGCCGCTCACCTCTCAAGGAGAATATGGGTGCACCCTATAAGTAGTCGAAGACCGATTTATGGGGAGTTTCAGTATCTGATGACTCAGCTATTAGAAGACAAGTTTTTTTTTAATTTACTTAAAAAAAACAAAACTGGATATCGCTTCACATGTTCGATGAGCTACTCCTCAATATTCATTGCTGACGGTCTGATGCCTATTAACGAGATCTGGGAATTTATATTTAGAGCTGACGCGTCAGGGAGCCTGTAACGACATGTCATGACACGACACAATACATCAGAGTAGTGTGAACACTATTTAAAATAATGGCTTATATTGTTTTCGTAACACATCAGCTGACGAGTCAACCCGTCACGTCAGCGTAGTGTGAATGCACCTTCAGTCTTCGACTCAGTTTTTGACGGGACGGTTTTTTTTTTCATTCCCTTATTATTAAATCCAGCATCTTTACATAGCGATTTTTAGCGTTGTCCTGCTATTAATTGAGGTAAATTCGCTGAATAAATGTCTCGCGATTCTACTTTCTTTAAATGTTGGGTTAAAGAGGCTGTTGTGATAGGAAAAACCCTATAGGCTTACTTTTTTCTTTTATTTCATCTCTAAAATTACATCTTAAAACTAAAACAATTTTTTTTTTTGTTTTTCCTCTTTCATTCTTAGTGTGAGATTTTTCTAGTTTGGCTCCGATAAGTTTCAAATGTTACCTTAGCTCTTGACTAATAAATGGCTTATTTTAAAGTAGAAAATTAATGCGTTAGAGTTTATAATAATATGTTGCAATACTGATTTGCTTGCTTAAAAATGTATTCAGTAACGAACAAATTAATTTATTATTTAAGTGAAGAATTGGTCAGGGGTGCAGTCAAGTAAATAAACACGTCCAAGTTTTTAAATAAAAAACTTGATATTTGGCGTGCCGACGTTTCGACCTGCCTTGCAGGTCTTCATCTGGGTGATTATTGTCCGGTTGAAGACTTGACTAACAATGTACAATCAACTATAGAATCATCATCATAATTTATTCTTTAATTAATAATAATTTATACTTATACTAGAAGGCTCCAAAGCCGACACCACCAATCTTAATCTTCACACCTGTTTCTATCCTTTCTTATGAAACTCAAATCCAAAAGATCAGAAATGACACAATGCTCTCATGCACCCCTGAAACCTTTTCAGCACTTATTTATTTTTTTGGAAATCGTTTATTATGAAATCCAACGATTACTTGTCCATTTTAACTGTTTGATAAATAAAACTGCAATAAAACACTATATATATATATATATATATATATATATATATATATATATATATATATATGTAATTTTTCTTGATCTAAATCAATATTATTAAATATATTATTTTATTTTTTGAAAGAGAAAAGATTTGACCCGGTCGGGATTCGAACCCGAGTCTCCACCTCTCTAGCGTGGCGCCTTATCCAACTAGGCCACCGGGGTCGTATCCGAACCAGGCAAATCTTCTCTCTTCATGAGAGAAGATTCGTTATGGATCACTGAAGAGAGAAGATTTGCCTGGTTCGGATACGACCCCGGTGGCCTAGTTGGATAAGGCGCCACGCTAGAGAGGTGGAGACTCGGGTTCGAATCCCGACCGGGTCAAATCTTTTCTCTTTCAAAAATAAAATAATATATATATATATATATATATATATATATATATATATATATATTTATTTTTTTTTTTTTTTTTTACTAACCGTTTCTTTACTTTTAATTTTTAATGGATATAATATTGAGCTTCTGATAGGAGGAAACAAAAAAACAAAAGCATGATGAACGAGTGACTAATAAAATACAATTTCTTTGAATCTATATCAGCTCTATATCCGGGTTAGTTCGTTATATATGCAGGTCTTTAATTAAGCTATTGTTTTTCTACCGCGGCATAGTCCCGTAGTAGCGTAGTACAGTAGCGACAAGGTTCTTCTGGCTTCCCGTTAGCTGCTAGATAAAGTTCTTGTAGTGGAGATGGATACTCAGATAGTGGATTGTGGATGTTGGCAAGGACGACTGGGGTCTATAGAAGGGTCTGCTCCAGCAGGAAGGCTATGTTGGACCAGCCCTGGCGGCAGTAATGGGCCTCTTATAGTTAGTTCGAAGGCTAATAGGTTGCTCTTAATTGTCAATAAAAGTCAGGGTAGTGTCGTGTGGAACTGGTTGATACGTGGATCGACATTCCTATCAAAGGTATTTCTTTCTCCATATTTAGCAGCGAGGTTTGTTATAGATAAGATATTTAAAAAAAATCTATTTATTCTGATTGAAACTTCGATACTGACTGCGTACTCTTATTGCAACCTTGTTTCTAAAACTCATATGTAAACACTTCTCAAATTGCGGTACTGAAGGACATGGGTTCGAATCCCATCTAAGTGGATTAAAATTATTTCCTGGTGGAGATATGTTCAAGTACCCAACCTGGCTATAATAAGTTGGTAACCTGTAGGAGAACCCGTCCTTCCTGCCCTAGTTAGAGTACACAAAGACGTTAAGCCCCCGTAAACAAACTTCTCAAATTTTATGGAACAATTTTAAACTCTTCACATATATTACAAAACTTCCTGTGGGCTAAGAACTATTACCAAACCAATCACACAAGTTATCAAATATATATGGACAAATTAAATCGATATTTTTTAAAAGGGTAGTGGTAACTGTTTTGGTCATTATGAATACGCTTTTATCAACTTCACCTGTATCTAACGGGATCTTTCATAGTAATTTTCACCAATTTCCAGCAATCTGATTATCAAGGTCAAGAACCAATGGCAATACACTAATTGCACAATGTTGTTTTAATATTCTTACTTAGTCGAGTCGAAATACCCATGACTTGCAAATGGTGGAGTAGTAGGTTTTATGATACAGTATGATCCAGATGGACCCTGAGAATAAAATATCGAAAAAGTGACTACATTTGATAAGGGGGAAATTTCGGGGGTAAACCCCCCAACACTTTTTGCACTTTTTCAAAAACATATACAAAAATGTGTTATTTACATAATTAAATTTTATTAAATTGTGCGTCGAAAGACATCTGTTAAGCTGAATTTGATTTAGGCGTTTAGCCACAATCGATTGTCAAAATCGACGAATTTTGCCAACTCTCTCAAAAAGTTTTTGGTCAAGTTTAAGAGTCTATAACACAAAAATGGCTAATCCAATCAGAAAATGTTATATATTAATAGTTGTAGATCATCAGATTTTGTCTAAGATAGGTTTAGTTCGGTTTGCTATTAAAGCGTGTCTTTTTAGTTTTTTAAACTATAATTTTTTTTTAAAAGTAAATAAGTGCTCATTCTGTTTTATATAATAAATATTTACGCTAATTAATATATGTGCACTACAGCCCATTCGAGAAGAAACAATTTTACAATTAAAAACCAAAAAAAAAAAAAACTTAAGAAAATTAAATATATGAATTCTAAAACATTAGAATAGAAAAGATGTAAGGGGTATTAATTATTCGAAACTAGGAAAAATAATATCAGAATATGTACGATCATTAAAAATGTATGTGTGAAATTTGGAAATATAAAAAGTGATGCTATACTTTCTTTAAATTGGCCATTGACTGATATTAATTTTCTTTTTATGATATTTTGAATAATATAAACATAAATACAAGATGGTAAATAATGAGAGTTCGCAATACATGAAGAGATTAATTCTTAAGTTTACAAAAAATAATATTGATTAATGCCGAAGTGTTCACTTAAAATTTATTATATTGTAATTTTTTATATCTATGCGTTCAGTTAAAGTTTTGAAACCTTTTTCTAGCAAAGAATGATGGCTTCTTTAGTTCTGCCAAAATTGGGAGAAACTAATTGATCCCAAATTTCTCATGCCGTCCCTGACTATCTGACTTCAGCCTGATTCAATCTCCGAGAGTCTCGTTGAGCTAAAAATCACCGGGAATTTTTCCGGACTAAAAGAAAGATAAGATACCCCAAGCCGAGGGGAATCACGTTCGACTTTGTGCGTGTCACGACTGATCGTGGCGGTGGAGAACGGCACAGTCTTCAGATTGCTGGCTTCTAACTGCCGCTCTTCGAATATCTGCGAATCAATGGAATCTGTCTTCGTCTAATTTCAAATCTATTCTATAAGGATATTGTAGATATTTCAAATTAATCGAATCTTTTCTAATTTACCACCAAATAAAAGCCGAACAAGCAGCTCAGGTATACTCATGAGATGTGCTAGAGAATATAGACTTTTCAAGATGTATTGAAGAAGATTGTTAAATTTTGTTGCTGATAATAATTTTGTAGTTTCTCCTACAAATAATAAAGGAAAACTTTCAACAATATCTTGAATATTTACTTACAAAAAAAAATGTATGAGATTATAGATATCAGTTATAGAGTGATGAAAAATATATTTATTTTAATTTATCGACCACATACTCATATGACATCAGGTCTGTATTATTTCATATCCGAGCGAAATAAAGAAATGATTTTCACGGCCGAATAATAATTTGTTCTCCGCTTTTATTTTCTAAAAAAAATAATTATAATCCTATCGTTAATTGATTACTTCGTTTTGTTAAAGGACACACACGCTCTCTCTCTTCCTGTTTAATCTTTTTTTTTCAGGAAGCTCTCTCATTTCCCCTTTAATATTTCAGTTTTTGGCTCTGGAAAATTTCATTTTCCAACTCAACTCAAAAATCATACGATTGAAACAATTATTTGTTCTAAACTATAAATCTATCTTATTGGCGTGGTTTGAATAGAAGTCTTAAGCCTCAAAAAGGAAGATAACTCATGGATTCCGAATGGTAGTACAATATCTCCACAAACACTTTGGTCTCTGAATTCTGTTTTAAAATTCTAAAATTTAAATTAAAATTGTAAATTTTAAAAATTCTGTTTCAAAACGTAGTCTAAGCACATAATCCTCGAGCGGCTTGGGGCAAGGGTCTCAAGAAGGGGGTCCTAGCTACGAAAGTTAGGTTCGATTCTAGCATAGGTCGATTAATATCAATTTCATGGCGACCATACAAAATCTCTGCCTCCCCACTGATGCTAGAATAGGTTAGTTAGTAACTTGTTGTTTAAACCGTCCTATTTCCTCTAGTTACATTCAATAAGACGTTATGCCCCAACAAATATAGACATAGTCTACATGAATATTACCAAACCTTCTAAAACGTAAGGAGATATCAGCACTAAAATATCTCTTTAATTTGAGTTTTGAATTTGTTTTCAAATTGCGATTATTTTTTTTATTTTTTTAAATTCTCACCTACTGATTATTCGCGGAGGCCAATTATGGAAAATCGCTCCGGCTAGTGAGGACATTTAGCCCCAGAAGCATGAGAGCGGAAGGCCAATTTACATTCTTGGATCCAACTTGCGCGACACATGTGCCGGTTCGAGTTCGCAGAAGGTAGGGCTAAGGGGTACTTAGAGGGTTCGCGGCTCCCTTGCCTTTTTTATCAATTATCTCGGCTGGGTTTTCTTCATCCTCGGATTCTATCCTCAGGAGTTATCGTCCTTGCCAGTTCCTCTTCTCCCAACGCATAAGTCTCTCTCTTTTTTTTCTTCCACAACTGTAAATAAGAAAGACCTCTCGGGGCTCATTGCTTTATTGGAATGCGTTCTTCGTTAACCCTTAGCCGGGTCGGATTTACGACAGGAGTTTTATATTGTCATTACGGTAGATCATGGACCGAATGGCTAAGCTCTAATTAGACAGCTTGCCATAAAGCAGGTTTTCTAATCGTGTTCCGATTCGATCGGATCGAGACATTCACAAATCATTGGCAGTTGATATCCAAGTTTCCCAGGTTATTTATATCCGGTTTTCATTTTTTTTTCTCTCGATGAGATCGGATTAATGTAATCTGTTTAGTGAAGCAAAAAAAAAAAAAAAAAAAAAAAAAAAAAAAAATTAAGTGCAGCCCGATATAATCTAGCGGTATCTTTTATTAATTATTCATTATTAAATAGCCTGAAAAATGGAATGTCGGCTAAGTTTGAACATTAATAAAAAATATTTTATTTTTTTGAAGTATTTAAATGTCATCTTTCCACTTTTTTAAAGTTTAAGTCCATTTTTTTAAAATTTTATTTATGATAGTTATGTAAAGAAAACAAGCCTGACCACGACTTAGCGGAAGTAGTTAACGTTTATTGAGTAAAAATTATAATTTACGTCAACTGAGGACAATAAGTAATATGGATGGTTTTGAATCCATTCATGTATAAAAAATAAGAAACAAATAAAAAATAAAAATAAAAGAACGTCTATCTATACAACTTATAAAATGAAATAAGTAATTTAAAGACTATGATAATAATAAAAAGAAAGATAAAATTAAATTGAAAGTTAAAAATACTGTTGTACTCTATATACTATTAGATTGATGCAAAAATAATGCAGGTTTATACCTCACAATAAAAAAAAATCATTATAATTTTTCTTGGTTTATAGTGATGAGTGGTCAACACTAACTTCCCTCACAATGTCCCGAGTAGTTTTTCGAGGTTTTTCTTCGACCAAAGCCCTCAGTTGGTCGTGATCAGAAACAGGAGGCCTGCCACAACCTACCTTGTCTAAAACGAAATTTTTGTAACCATCGCTGCACTGTGCATTCACTGATGCTTCTGCCATTTCAAACAACATTAACATGTGGTTAGGGCCACACTTCGACCAAGTTTGAACTCATAAAAATGAATTTCACCAAAATCTTGTTTTGACACAGAGAATTTCAGAGGTCCTTACTCATAGAAAATGTAGCACAAGCTAAATTAAACTTTGAGGATAAACAACATTAATAACCATTGTTTATAATCAATTAACTAGACTGGAAGATTATCTTGGTTTACTTGCTAATCACTTGCCTGAACAAAATGAATATTCAAAACCTGCATTATTTTTGCAGCAACCTAATAAATATACATACACTCAGCCTGGATATCATCGAAACAAGCCAGATCCAAAAAGATCCCAGCGCTGTTCTTTTAACTGCGGCACTGATATCGAAACTGAGTGGAAGCTTATATAGCGCTATATTACAGTTACATTTAGGCATAAGTAGAGAAGTTGGCTATTTCCAGGACTCCATTGTCTAATTTTACAATAGATCTCGTGCCCACTGCCTTTTTAACCTGCGAGGAGGATTGTACGGATGTGTGGGTTGAGCTAGAGGATTTAGATTATTAGAGAGGTTTTGATGAAATTCTTGTTTAGTTTCAAAACCACAAGGATTTTATATTATATCTGGAAGCTTAAGTTAAAATAATGCATTTAATTATAGTAGATGTTGGTCTAGAATGTCCTTTGTCTCTTAAGTCCTAAAGGTTGGGGAGTGCTCTGGAGGGTACTGAAAAAAATGGGTTTGAAGCTGATTGAAGATCGGTGGATTCGATAATGGACGTTTGAATATAAATTAAAATATAGAATTATTGGTATCGTTCTGTATCGACAAAATATAATAAGCATATAGAAAACATGTAAGAATGTGGTCTTGCCATCTGCCCATTTCTCTCTCTGATAGAAGGGAGATCCTCTAACCGATGGCAAATACTGGGGGTGGGGAAACCGCAGGTCCAAGCGTGACTAACGATGACCGACCCAGCTAGTTAGGGCCGGGCAGTCAGGAGTTGGATAGTGTCTGGATCCGAGACCGGCAAAAAAAATTAAAAATGGACAAGTATTTTTTAAATTGGATTTGGACTGCGTGCCCAGAGGTATCCGGTCACAGTTGTTCCTAATTATACCAGCAATTAGACACTTAATTTTTAAAACTATTAGTTTAATTGCACTCTGAGTGTTCTGGGCTTTATTTTTAGTAGCGTCATAACTTTAATTGTTTTAATTATTATTTTGTACCAATTATAATCATAATCATCCAGTTAAATGAATTTGTCACGCTTCAGCTACAAATCCTTAATTTTCCACTTGCGCTTTGAATCCTAAGAATCAGTTGTCGCACGCAGACACTAACTAGGTACTTTATTTAAAATTATTTTTATTAATAATTTGGATTTTTTAATCAGAAATAAAAATTAAGAGGTTTTGTTAAGGTTGTTACAAAAATTATTATGAATGATCCTTAATTATTCATGGCTAAGCCTTAATGTCATTCTTCATAACTAATCCATAAAAAATGTTATATCTAATAAATATAATACATGTAAGATTTAGCTAACCCGAAGGCTCGATGCCGACATCAACTAAACGTTGACCACACTCCTCCCTCCAACCCTCTCCCTCAAAACCCGAATCCTTGACGCAATCCTCCCATCTTCGTCTCAGACGTTTACCTGACGGCTCAAAATTGATAACCCTTTTTGGAATTCGATCATTTCCAAAACCAACGACTTTACATGCACATCATAACCGTCGTGCTGCTATTACTTGAAAAATAATTACCCGATATAACTCCTACAGATCCGCATTGTGGGGAGATTGAATTCTCCCATATGTTCTTTTTTTTTCTGGGCCAAAAATTCTACGCAGGACTTTATTTGAAAAACTTAAAATTTTATTGTTCCTACTATAATAACATTGTTTACTTTTGATAATCCTTTAATTCCCTGTGACTTAAGTTGGTTTTATGTGGTCTTTTACACTTTTGAAACGGCCTTATAATGCCAGAAGAAAAAATTTAGTAGCCGCAGAAGAAATTTGTGCCATATATGGTGAGCTCGTTATCCTTGAAACTGCCTAATTTTGGTTATTTTGCATCGGATCGGGAAAAAAGTGGTGATTGGTGTTCGGTGGAATTTTTAATGTTGCTTGAATTTTGAGTTTGTTCGTGATGGTCGGAAAGTGGGCTCAAATCTCAACTGTTAACAGCTTGGCAGAGTTAATGTAGTATTGGGAGAAAAGTACCTCGCTTTGGCTTGAAGAACCAAGCCTTTTTGCATCACAACAAAGCCCTGCATATCATACTCTTTTGACGAAAGAAAAATGACCTAAACTGCAAGAAGTAGACGTTTTGCCTTATCCTACTTATATCCCAGATATTTCACTATTTGTGATAATTACTAGAACGTAAAAAATAAATGTGAAGAGCTCTTTACCTAAAAACCAAAGCCGAGGTACCGAAAGCAGAAATATAGTTGAAAGTATTTGAAAGCGATGGACTTTAATTTGAACTTTAGAATTTAATAATGCTGAAAATATGTAATATGGAATGGAGTTATACTTTAGCACTGGGGCATTTGTATCAACCTAGTATATACCATTAGACATTAGACATTTTTTTGGTAAATAATTTCTGTTAACTGCATTACAGCTATCAAATTCAGCAAAAAGGTGTTGGACTTGATAGGGACCGAATCTCAAAAAATTGTAATGAACGGAGAACTGTTGGTTAAACTTCCGACTGGTTGACATAGTCGTAGATCGAAAGATAGTGTTGGACCTGATCTTGGTTGTGGTTGGCTTGGATAGAGATGTGTGGTCAATGTTAGCATCGTCATCGGGTTTGCTGAAGTTATGGTTTTAAGTATATTCATTTCTGGGTTTTAGTTACCCATTGGTGCTTTAGGCACATGCCCAGAAATTTGATTCATGTTTTAAATGATAAATTTGGCAAAATTTTAATTAAAGAATTGTATTTTATATTAAATTAAAATTAATATTTAAGAAAATTAAGTCTTGTTGATATTATAATCTATGAGACTTATATTTTCTCTAAAAACCTCAGTTTATAATTACTGGTCTTTCTTTTTTTCATAGTAGTCGATAGCTCACGGAAATTGAAGTTGTGAGGAATGAGCATTAGGATATGACAGAGCGAACGGAGGGTGAGGTGTTGATGAGAAGATAACATATAATCTGATCTCGCAGAGGAGTTGGTTGGGGATGGGGGGGGGGGTGCTATGACGCAGCTAATTGGAGGGAAATGTGAAAGGAAGGGTCTTACATTTCGATTACTTCTTCAAGATATCCGTTAACCACGGCCTGCCATATCTCAATCACGTAATAGGCGAATGATTTGGATTTTAAGAAATCTATTTAGAAAGATTTAATTGGTTTCTTAGTTATCATGGTTAACGATTTTTAATTAAAAAAAATATATTGCATTCTTGTGTGAACTATAAACATTTAAAAAAAAAAAAAATAATAATAATTACTAAGTTTCTCATCCAGAGAATTCATACCAATCTGTTATGTACTACCAATCGAAATATTGTAAATTGGAAAATATAGTTCTGAGTTGTATTTAGTTAATAGAATCACAATTTCCCATTTATTTTTTCCCAAATAAAGCATATTTTTTAGCTGGTATTCCAAGTGTGGGATAGCCGTATCAAAGTGAAGACAATAATTATTATGTATCTATCTTGTCCAAACTATATTTATGATAGCCTAGCCCTGCTTTTCCTTGTCCACCTCATGAATACCATACCTCAAGCTATATTTTAGCGTGACGACAGATGTTGGCACAACGGTGTGAAATATATCCTGACAACAGGGCAATAGATAATGTCTATTCTGAACCCTTGTTGTAAATTACAGAATAGTCCTTGAACTATTATTATGTCCCTTACAATAATCATAGAAGAGTAACCCCATCACCAATATTAACTGATCATTTTTTAATATGACTAAGATAGAATGAGACTGTTCGCGACTAAACACAGAGTAATGATTGAACGTTGACGGCTCAGGCTAAAGGGATTTAGAGCTCGAAGGTTTTTATTTGTGTCTAATGCGTATGTTAGGAGCTGGTAATACATAAACATGGAAAAGATGCACTAGATGCTAACTTAAGCGAGGATAAGAATGCAGCTAGCTACACTTGTAAATTGTCACATGCTGTAAGGACAATATGGTGTAATAAGTAATATACTAGAGTGGATAAGAAAATCTCTTCTCTTCGAACTCTTAAAGATTCCTTTATTATTCGTGTGGTTTTATTCTAGAATATCTTACTCATCTCCACTTCAAATGCTTCTTCACTCAGTTCTTTTAAATACCATTGTGTTCTTCGTTTGGGAAGTTTTGCGTTTTGCATTATTTTCTTTGTCATCACATGAATACAAGAAACTACTTACTCCATTCGGTCAAGCATCACCGTCTTGAGTGGTAATTTTATTTTAATGGGCGGGTCGTATCGCCGCCTATTAACTTCTTCTCAGGTCTGTAGTTCAGCTTCATAATGACAGTACATGGAACCAGCTGATCCCAACCTTCTTCTGTAGTACTGGTAGCACTGTTGCCAGCCACCGAATCTAGATCCTCCATATTCCGTTGAAAGCAGACCACGTCGGGTAAGATGTGGTTCTTCACTGCACATGGACGGTCCTGACGTTAGCGTCCTCGCTTCGAACTTTTCAGGCCTCTTAATTACCTCTTTTCCAGTACCTTGACCCCTTATACCTTGTACAGTACCTTCACTATTACTGAGCCAACAGTTGAGAAAGGAAGAGATCGAGCTGAAAATGTGCTGAACTGCCAGGTTTTTTCCCTATTAATGATGTATACTTAATTGAGGCTGAGTGTGTGTGTGTGTGTTTAATATATATTCTCCAGGATAAGTTTTAAATTCTGCTTTATACAATTATAATTTTCTTATACTACAATCTACTGATGTATTATTGAAAAAATACAAACTTACTGTTATATACCGTCTTGTTATTATTAAGTAACAATGTTTCGCAGAATAAGAATTGCTATTCATTTTATGTAATAACGTTTAATCGTTATGAGATAATAACTCTTCAGAAACGGCTGATTACTGTACTGAAGTAATATGAAAACAACTTCATGATCTGTTTATTTCAGAAAGGAATTTTTATCTATAAAAAATATACACTAATTCAATATTTACTCAAGAATTGTAATGTAAACAAAAAAAAACGGAAGGAAGAATGATTTCAATTTCATTGGGAAAGATATGAATAAATATTACATCTTGATATTTTTTTAAACTCTATACTGCATGGATTTGGAAACATTTCAGAAATTTCTTTTGTGATTTCTCTTTTTTTTTTTTTTTTTTTAGTTTTTATTCTAAAAAAAGCAAGAATGGAACGTTAGTGGCCGAAAGGTTATCTATTATTCAGGAATTGGTTGCGGCTTTGTCGGAATCCTGGGCGATACATTATGTCACGGCCCTTTGTTTTGCTTCCTCGGCGGTCTTTGGTTTCGAAATGTTTTCAGAATAAATTTGAATCCAGACCCCTCCTTTATCCTGGACCTGGATAATTTATTCCTTTATCAAGTAACGACGAATAGCGATTTTTCTTAGATATTACAAATATTCCACGTGGGTTCTTTTCTGATTGTTATCAAGATTTTTTCTTGTCTAGGGATATTATTTATATACATATTACTGATACATATGTATGTATAATTCTCAATAACTTATATATTGTTTAAAAAACAGTATTTAATTTTTACGTTTGAGGATATTCTAGTCGAAGTAGAATTATTTTGATAATTCTTGTGGACTTTGCTATCCTCCTATTTACACCTCGGGCTGTCCATATTTTTATCAATATGTTAGTGTTTTGTTGGCTTTTTTAATTTTTATAACAGCTGTTTGCAGTTTAATGAAAATTCGTTCGTTGTACTCTTCTGGCTATAACTTCGAAACTATTCGTTCGATCCAAAATTACTTTTTTTCATATTTACTGTATTCAAGTAAAATAAAATAAAAGAAAGAAAAATACCACAAGAAAAATAGCTTTCATCTAAAAGCTAGTTAAATTTACTGTTAGATTTTATACATGAGATTTATATGAAATCCCTTAAAATACCCACAATACTGTACATGTCATAATTGTAATATTTTGCCAAAACATGCACATTTAGCGTGCTAACCTGGGTGTTTCACGGCATTTAATATAAATTACATATATATGATCTAATAATACGTTTAACCAGCTTTTTTTTTTATGAAAAAACGAAAGTGTAGATTGATCAAATAGTTTCGGAGCTATAGCGAAAAACGTGTAAAAAAAACAAACATGGATTTCACAAACATATAAGATTTTTAGCGTTCTGGCATGATTATTTCAAGGTACCTGATTAAAACTTCATGTATGGAGTCTAATCGCAAATTTAACCAGCTTTTAAATAGAAATAGGAAATTTGGGATCGAACAAATAGGTTCGGAGTTATAGTGAAAAATGTAGCAAAAAACTTGGATTTCAAAACAGTTCAGGATTTGTAGCGTCATAGCATTGGTATTTTAAGGGATTTGATCATATGGATTATAATGGTAAATTTAACCAGATTTAAGATGAAAACAAAGTAATCTTGGATCGGACTAATAGTTTCGGAGTTTTAGTCAAAAGAGTACGACAAATGTGTTTTCGCGGAGTAGTGAGACTGACCACAAGTTGGCTGATTTCTACAATTTTTCCTAAGACAATAACTTCTCTAAAAATGGTCCGATTTAAGAGTTGTATTTAAAGACTTTCTTCTATAAACGCTTTGTTGTCGTGTTGTATGTAAAAACAAAACAAAAATAATCATTATTTTGGCCGGTATTTTTGCGATTTTGGGAATGAAGTCGACGGCTGCCGTGGTAGCAAGATTCGGATTCAGCACCCTAAAAATCATAAAGATCCGTAGAGATTAAAAGTTCGGCAGGTTTTTCTTCACTAAACCCTCATTTTACTTGACTAATAGTGGAGTTCGGAGTCTTGTATGTAAATTTTATACAATTAAAATATTCTTACTGATAAAAGCATCACATTCAACATTAAAATGATGAACAGTTCCAATCTGCTATAGGATATTTAAATTATTGTGCGTTATGGTAATAATGATTAAGTCTTGTAAAGTAATCCATAATTATGGTAAAATACCCTTAGGAGCTAACAGTTTATTCTTTAACTAGGTATACGTCAAGCCTGTCTGTAATTAGCTTATGATTTTATTTAAATAAAACTTATAACTTATAAAACTCTCCAACACATGTTACCTGACTCCTTCACATCGTTTCCTGGTTGGGACTCCACAATGCGGCGGCTCCCAGGCTACGTCGATCAAGATGTCGAGGGAATATTTGTCTTGATGATTTATCGCATTCTGCTCCTTCCCCTCTGAGGATAATCGCTCTATGCTCATCCGTCCTGCTTGAATCGAGAATTTACAGCGGAGAGATTTATTTACGAATTATTCTTTTAGAAAGCTGCTTTAATCTTCTCATCCTTTTCAAATCTGTGAGAAATGACAGTATTAACCTGTAGGATATTCACATGGCGTATTATTATTAATGTACTGAATGCATAATCGCGATTAGAAAGTACAAATTTATAATATTTTCATAGAAGCGGTAAAACTATGAAAAGAATGGAGATTTTTATGCACAGAGGATATAAGTTAGTACTAGCTTCTCCCCGTGGCGGCTTCGTACTCTCTTATAAATAAATAACTAATAATTTAAGTTTTATTTGTTCATCAATAAAAATATTGTATGAGGTATGGAATTGAGCATTATTTCTGCTATGATATTTTCTCACATAGCAGTAAATTTTAATCTGGTTAAAAGCATAAGTAGACATTCATTTTTTAAAGATTTTATATATGAGTTGGTAATCCATACGGCTAGAGACGATTAAGAAACGTTTGCGAATAATAGACTTCATTATGCTTTTCAACGAAAGGCCAATGAATCATAGTTTTACATTAAAAAAAAAAGGAACGAAATTTCCTTTTCGAGATGTTTTTCCTGCAGAAATAATTTTATTGATTTTATCTGGTTGGATATCAATTTCTAACCATAAAAGTATTTGCATACCTTGTTCCTGCCACTCAACACTGTACATTTAAATTTAGCCTATTGTAATTGTTATTATTGCTAAACCGTCATAGAAATATGAAAATGGTGTGGTTAAAATTTGGTACAGATGGGTCATATAGTTTTACCATTAGTCCAGTAAAAAAAGGGCTCCAAAAGGCCATTTCCTAGAAACAAAATGCCGAAAAACCAGAAATTTGGATTGGTTTTTTTTGCGATTTTGGATATAAAGCCGACAGCTGTCGTGATATCAAACTTTAGATTCGGATTTAACACCCCAAAAAACATAATGTTCCGGATTAATATTTTATTGAGAATAAAAGTTCGGCAGGTTTTTCTTCGCCGCACCCCTTTTTTTTACTGAACTAAATTGTAAACTATTGTGGAATGGTGCTAACCACATATCCGTCGATTTTCAAACTTCATCAAGATTCTCCTGCAAGCACCAAATATTTAATTTTTTTTTTTTTTTTGTTGAATCAATTGAAAATAAGTAAATTATAATATCATTTTCAAGCTCTATATAACACCGTAGCTTTGTAACCTCTCATATAGAATGGCCCTCGCTACCTACGGTCAATTTTCAAACTTCACTATTACACTCATATCGTTTTTAATTACAGACTAATTTAAAATCAGGAGTTTTTATTATTGGTATACCTTCCTGGAACTTAAAGATGGTGTGGTTAAAGTTTAGCACTGATTGGTTATGTAGTTTTCGTAGTTAGTGACTACAAAGGCTTAAGTAGTTTACCCTTTTTACCTCACTGTTTTTTTAAATAAGGTTTTCTTGACTCCATTTTTTTTTAATTTATTTTTTTTTTTTTTTTTTACGCGATATTATTGTTCATTTAGGAATCGAATAAGATGATTCTTTTTTGATCGGTAGATCATGCTATAGAGGTGGTCACATAATTTTTTTTTTAAACTATCAGCGCTTTTTAAGCAATATCAAAAAAATGCAATGAATAATAAATTACTGTTATTTAACCTTCCACTGTAAATATATTACTCCATGGTGACTAAATCTAAATTAATACTGTTAATTTACAGAAATGAACAAAAATACTGTCACTAACCACTCAAAACAAAAACTGAATTTGAAATTAAACCTACATATACATATGTATGTACTTGGATTAAAAATTAAAAAAAAAAAGTTAATTAATTCAAAACAAAGAGCATTAAAAGACAATCTACCAAATTATCGATACTTATATAGGTACCTATTCACAATATATGACGAGTTATTTTTGGAGTGGTGCCAACCAAAACTAACAGAACTGAAAAAAAAAAAAGAAAAAGGTAATTGTTATGATTCTTCCCACTATTCTATTACCGCCACACCGCTGTCTCGTGCCATGCAAAGTTAGTTCTTGGCTTGCACCGAAACCAAACATAATTGAGTGTAAATTGTGAATAGGTATATAAGTATTAATAATTTCGTTGATAGCTCTTTAATGCTCTTTGTTTCGTAGTAATTAAAATATTAGTTCTTACTTTATAGTTAAAGTTTGTATATGTAGGTACAATGTTGAAGTCGGTTTTTGTTCTTTCCTAAAAATTAACAATATATTTTATGGTATAAGTAAGAAGAACGTGTGAAGAATTTGTGTTTTATATAGGAGATTGACTTTGAAGATGATAAATTGCAAATAAAATATAATAAAAAGTGCCGAGCGGAAAAGTAGGCGGATTTAATTTGGAATAACCTGACTGTGAAAGGTGGAAGGCGTGAAATAGGATTGACAGGAGGAAGGGAGGAACAGGGCACGTGCGAGGAGGGTGAGGGAGGGGCGAGGGGAATCGGGGGAGGGATGTTAATATCTGTGGGGAGGGTGTAGGTTACCGTGTCAGCTATTGATCATAGGGTTGTACTAAATCATTGCTGTAGTGCTGTAGATATGTCTACTGGGAGGGGTGTAGAGGGTATAGGGTAGTATAGTCTGTGGAATGGCTGGGGGATAGTTGGCTGGAGTCCAACAGAATGCAGGGCTTTTCTATGGCAGCGTTGCAACTTGATTTATTGATTGGGTTGATTCAAGGATTAATTCTTGAAAGAAAGAATGAAAAGAATTCTTTATTCTGGGAACATCTTGTCCCCTAAGAATAACATGAAAGTACTATAAAAAGGTATTATTGTCTGGCTGCGTACTTAGCAGACAGCAACTTCTGTAAGTTATAAGTACCCAATGTTATATTCATAGAAACTGAAATTTGTATTAAATGGAATCTTAATCATGCAAGAACTGAATGTGAGTCTGAATCCAGCAATGCAATAACAATATTTGAATAAGTAGGTAGATAGTTAGTAAGCGTCAGCTTGGATGAGAATGAGGTATTTGAATCTTTTCAGGGATTTAGCTTGTCTGATATGAGGAGGAATAGAGTTCCAGAGGATTGGTGAGCGGAAGAGGAAGGAGCGTTGGAATGTTCAAGTTCTATGGGATAGGGTATACTTTTATACTAGTTTATTATTATATAATTTCGGAAGATTGATAATTGAGGAGATGAAAGAGAATAAATGACGTCTAAAGGAATTGAGGGAGGAAGAACTGCGAATTGCAATGGGAAAGAAATTCCCAAATAAGACTGCACGAATGATAAAGGGTTTGTCAAAGGAGGCTGTTAAATGAGAACGGCTGAGGTCTGATGTTCAAAAAATAAATGTAAGAATGGAGGGTAAGGATGACCTAAATATAAGCAAATATTTGGTCTTAAAAGATTGAAATAGAAGGGTTCCAAGGAAATATTGTTGAAAACTTGGATAAAGCCACCTGTGAGAGCTTCTTGAATCAAAAATGAATCTTATAAAGGAATTCATTAATCTCTTCAGTCCCATATCCATTTATTATTATTATTATTAGCAATAAAGAATTATTACTTTAGAGATTTTCTGTCCTACAGTATCGTTTAATAATATTCCACTTATCCCCATCTGAACAAACATTCTACTTGGGATCCACATACAAGACTAAAAAACATGGGAAACTGCTCTTCGTTATAGACTGTTTCTACATTTACTTGACAAACGTTCTGAGCTTACAAATAATTATTAATGTCTCAATAGGTATAAATGCAAGAAATTAAATTAATTAGACCGACTACGACATTCTGAGTTGAATTCCTAAATCCGCTAATCATCTTATTCATCTCGTAAAACCCTTCGAAAAATTCTCAATGATCGTTACTTTTGTCACAAACAAACCTAACCTATAAAGATCGTGATGTGCCAAAAGATGCTGATTTAGCGCTAACTTATATTACTTCTTTCATAGCAAACTCTATGACCATTCAAATCCAATAGCATCTGAACTTGTTTCTTATTCTATTCCAGATATCCTGGAACAATTCTATCAGAGGCGTCTGACAATATGTCTTCATGAGCTTCTAATATGGAACTTTCATTGAATTGCTAACAGTAGGTAGAACCTTAGTAGAACAAGCAGTTGAGATGTCATTATAAGCATTATCTTCACATTTATTTAATCTATTTTTATTTTATTTTGTATACAGTTGTAAATTTAAATAAATAGCCCATTTCGATCGCAAAGATGACATTATTGCGATTATATTTACTGGTCCCTTGCAATTCCCTATTGTGTCTATAATACTCAGTTCTCCAGTTACCTCATCTCTGTTCGCCTTTAATATTATAAAATCAGTAATTATTAAAAAGTATTAAAATATTAATGATTTCCTGTTGAAAATTGCATCAAAACTGTTTTTGTTTTTTTAGTAAGTAAAAAAAAAAAAAGCCGTAACCGTAACGAATGCTTTTATATTCATCAGACCTAGGGCTCCCTTCTCTCTTCCACTGCCACCTAAAGCAGGAAGCTGACGTATGGAAATGTGACGGGTCAATTTCCCAAGTTTACCGAGACAAAGCCCCTTTTTTTTTCGCCACCCTTTATTGAATGTCATAGCAATTTGTTTTGATTTATTACCTTGACGAATATGTGTTGAAAAAATGCCTCTAAACTCTTCATTCTTTTACTATTGTACTTTACTATATTCTGGTAAGATTTAGTAGAAATATATCTTCTTTATATATCTGTGGCACCTGTGCATAGTGGGATAAGTACATAAATTGCGATTTTAGGAAAACTGAATTGAATGTTTGAGATTTTTTCCAAAATCGTCCCGTTAAAAAAATTCAAATTTGTGGGATCTAAAGTCTTGATAGTACATTTCTAGGTAATTGTTCGGATCGGCGACACCAACCCCTACACGCGCTCAGAATACCTTTTATCGATTCTAACCTTGTTCCGATTTATTTCGATGTTCTAGTCGCTGCTTTTAGAGGGGAAAGGTTATTCTCCTACATTTACTGAGAAACTCAAAATCCCTGTTCAAAGTAATATTAACTTCTGTTTACCTTCTAATATTAAAATGAGAAATAAGGAAATAATGAAGTGATAATAAGAAAATATTGAAATATAAGACACTAAATCAATTTTGAATTAATATTAATTTAATCAACAACTAATATACTACTGAATCACCAGTAAATTCCTGATGAACTTTCTGTTAGAGAAGTGAAAATAACAAATTATAAACATAAAAAACACAGAATCCCTAAGTATTTATTTGGCATAACTCCTATTTATTTAACATTTGGAGCTACATGTTTGGGAGACAATGTTCCATCATTAGGCTTCTAATTTTTTTTTAAAAACACATTAATCTATAACATTATACCAATAGTTCTACAATTATATAATAATGTCATTTACCTCTTAATCTGTGATTATTTTCACATTGTCTATTCTCCATGTTATAAGCCATTATATAATATAAGACAGAATCCTAGTTGAAAGTGATGATGTTAATTTCTGCTATATTTTCTATATGGAAGTGGAAATAAGAAAACATGAAACCTGTGATATACTTTCTCACATTTATTTATAAACTGATATGTTTTATTTAATTAATTATACAATCTGTCTCACTTTAGGACAAAACCTAATATGGATGACAAAAAATCCATTCACAAAACATATATACTGAAATTTTATCACTGAAATTGAAACAACAAGTAAAAATATATAAAACACCAAATCCATGTACAAATTAATCTTCTTAAGTTCTGTAACACTTTTACAAGTTTTAAATTTTATCACTTAAATTGATAGAACAAATATTAATATGTAAAACACCAAATCCATGTACAAAATTAATCTTCTTTACTTTTGTAGCACTTTTACACATAAGATAAGATGAAATAAGAAAACATGAATTGATAAAACACTTAATCCTCGTGTTGTTAACTTCTGTTTCACCTATTTACATTTAAGAAGACTAAATATCAATATAACAAACTAAACAACACAATCCAAGTTGAAACTTTAGAAGTGATTGTTTACATGTGAGGTTATAGGAATGAACTATCGAAAAATGTAAACATGAAGTGAAGCGTAAGGATCGAACTGGTCGGTGTAGCGCGGGTCATGGCAGTTTGGTGGTGTCGCCGATCCGAACAATTACCCATTTATATTTATGTTGGTGAGGTATGTTTCAATTCTCGCCAGTATTCTAATATTTAATACTGATCGTTCCAAAAAAATCGAACCATTAGCCCGCATTACACTAATCGATTTTGTGTGAAATGCGCTAAGTGAATAATGCTAACGTGTTGGACCTCTGAAAGCCAACTGCTTAACTGATTTTGAGAGTTGAGAAAAATTAGGTATGCTTTAAATAATATTTTACTTTTTTCAAAAATTTATTTTTGACATTTTTTTTTTTTTTTACATAAGATAAAATAAAATAACATTCACAGCATGCTTAAAGAGAAAATGATTATTTAATCTGTTGTTTTTCAAATATTGAAAAAAAAAAAAAACCTTATAATTTTCTTTCATTCGTCTTCTTCACCTAAATCTGGGTACACATCCTGCTTACCAGGTATGCAAGTTTAAAATGTCGTTTTAATTCCAATAGAATGCGCTCTTAGCCTATTGAAGGATTTGCTTATCTCTAAACGCTATTTTGTTTGTTAGTCATTTGTTTACAAAAGTCAGTTGTTTTTAAGTCGTTTACGTGGACGTATCATACCTTTCTTTGGTGTTAAAAATGTCTAATTTTAAGCCAAATAAAGAGCATTTGCGGCATGTCATGATTTTCTTATTTAATCAAAAGAAAAAGGCATCTGAATGTCATCGAATTCTTGTTGAGACTTATGGCGATGTTGCTCCAACCGTCAGGACATGTGAACGTTGGTTTCAAAGTTTCAAACGTGGTGATTTTGATGTTACTGATCAAAAACGAGAAAATCGGGATCAGAAGGGAGTAGTCTACTACGAGCTTCTCAAACCCGGCGAAACAGTCAATACCGAGCGCTACCGACAACAAATGATCAATTTGAGTCACGCATTGATCGAAAAACGCCCAGAATGGGCTCACAGGCACGCCAAAGTCATTCTTCAGCATGATAACGCTCCTGCACATTCAGCCAGATTGACTAAGGAAACGATTTCTTCGCTTGGTTGGGGAACTCCTACCCCACCCGCCGTATTCATCTGACCTGGCGCCTTCTGATTATCACCTCTTCTCATCGATGGGACACTCATTGGCGGAGCAACACTTCAACAATTTCGAAAACGTACGAAAATGGCTCGATGAATGGATTTCAAATAAAGATGAAGCATTCTTTTGGAATGGTATCCATATATTGCTCGAGAGATGGACAAAATGTGTAGAAAGCGAGGGTCAGTACTTTGAATAAAATATATTATACTTTTTTTTAAATTACTGTGTATATATTTTAAGAAATAAACGACATTTTAAACTTGCATACCTGGTAGATGTAGATTTCAGCTCCTTAATGAATCGTCTAAATGTTGAACTTATGTAGGGAAGAAGATCTAACAGATCTGTCTTCTTTTCTGCCGCTATCGAAAGGGATTCAACATATCTGATTGGTGGGTCTAATTTTTGTAGCCTGCCCTTTTTCAAAAAAACTTTTGTTTTAAAATTAAAGCAAAATTTAAAATTTATATCGAGAGTCAACTTGTAGTAGAGAACACCGCAGCTATCTTTGTTATAGTTTATCAAATGCATTACACTATCCTCAGCCTTCCGTTGGAAAGTTTACCCAACGGCTCAAAAATTATTACCCTTTTTGGAATTCGATCCTTATTAAATCAAGCTACTTTAAATGACCACTTAATACATTCTACTGATATTACCTGAGCTATATTTACCGACCAAAGCTGTCGCAGTTCGGCATTGTGGAACCTTTCTAGATTTTCCCGTAAATTCATCCTTTTTCGGACCAAATATTCTACGCTGACCTTTATTTTTGAAAGCTTTAAGGCGTCACTCCGCGTCGTTCTTCCCTTATTATTTTTTTTTTTTAGAGAGAGTAAGCACGAACTGATTAATTTGGCAACTGAGAAATAACTAACAAAAGTTGCAAAAATAATGCAGGTTTTGAATATTCATTTTGTTTAGACAAGTGCTTGCCAAGTAAACAAAGGTAATCTAGTCTACTAAATGGATTATGAACGTTTATAATATTGTTTTACCTCCAATATTAGTTTATTTGTGTAGCATTTTCTGTGAAATTCTCTATTTCAAAACAAGATTTTCGTCAAATTTATTTTCACGAGCTCAAACTTGATCATAGTACGGTCCAAACCGTTCGTAACACCAAAACAACATTTTCACTTGAGGTGCGCATGATGGTATCATCATGGATCAATACAATTAGAAAACTAGTTTTCTAATAAAATAATTCCGATAGAAGTGCCAATTAATTCATCAATCCTAAACAAAATTTGTTTGTCTCATATAAAAACATGAATTGTTTTTGCACTAACCCAATGCTTACCATATATTTCGCTTTGTAGATGTTAATTACTAGAGCAGTTTCTCAACAGACTGTTATGAGCGTTGTTGCGTTTAATTTAACAGTTTCCTCTTTTTCACCCAACAGTACCTAATTATCAGTATATACAAGAATCGGAAATTAATTATTTTAATCCCATTAATGTCTAGTAATGTATCTACACAAAACATGCGTTTCACCTAGACCTGATTTTAATTACTCGACTATCTGCGCCCTATTTTTCGTGGACAAAAGAAGAGACTGTACAGGCTTATAACTGAAGAAGTTGCCTAGTGGTTGAGGGTGCTTTAGTGTTGGGCCGGAGGGGTTAGGCGGGGTTAATGCACCATAAATGTGGAAGTACCTTCCTCTGCTCGGCTTGGCTCATCCTTTCATTGAGGGCCAAACTTTAATACTTTGAGAGGGAAGAGGGAGGGAATTCATCGATTGTCAGGGAAACCTTGTACCTTCTGTAAAATCAGGTGTCCTGAATCTTTAAAGTAAGGAATGGAAACGACATCGAGAGGTTTCACGAATCCACTGCTCCTCCGAATTCGTGAAGCCCACAAAAGTTTTGCTAATCGATTACGATGCTTCTCTTTAATCCACATTTCTCTGGAACTTGTGAGAAGTTACGTGCATTTTGTGCGTTAAGTTTGTTCGTGAATTTTGGGTTATGGGTATCACCAGAAAGCTAACTTGTTTTCCTTTTTATTTGTTTCTCATGGACTTATTTATGTGCCTAATGCAGAGATAAATATTCGATTTTGATTCTTCGTAGAAAAACGTGCATTTTCCTATTAAGATTTTTTGCACTTAACACACAGGTGCCATTGATTTATCACTAACTCTTTCCAACAAACTTACCTGAAAACTACTATTACTATAGTTTTAACTTGGATTGTTTTATTTAGTCTGTTGTATTCAGAGTTGGGACACAGAAGAAAAACACAGATTAAAGGACACTAATGACCCTCGACGTTGAGCGTCCATACGAATTTCAACCTAACCTAACCAACCTCCGGAGTTGGGCAAAATATAATCATTGCTAAATATATTAGAACTATTTTCCTGGAATCAGTCGTCAAATATTTAGCTATGACTAAATTTTTCCCAACTCTGGTTATATTTATATTTTATAATTTTCTCTTCCCTAAAGTGGGTTACATGTTACATGTTTACAACATTACTTTCTACCTTGATTTAGTGTTTTATATATTGATATATTTTTATTTCTATATCCCTAATGTGAGAAATTTTCATTGTACACATTGTGTGAGTGGATTCTTTATCATGCATAGTATATATTGCCCTGTTACAGACTACTTCAACATTTACTAGACAAACGATCAAAGCTCCCAATTCATTTTCAAAAGACTTATTTACATGACTCTGATTAGGCCTATTTGGGCGTACGTAGTTGAGCTTTGGGGCTCTACTAAACCATCCAATTCATCTCGTATCCAATCCTTACTATCCAAAATCCTTCGAAAAATCCTAAATGCCCCTTACTTTGTCACCAATAAACTTATCCATAAAGACCTTAATGATCCATATGTTGCTGAAATAGTCCAAACCAAATACCTATCCTTTCATAGTAAGTTCCATAACCATTCAAATCCACTAGTCTCCCAACTTGCTTCCCACTCCATTCCCGATAATCCTCCGAGGCGTCTGAAAAGAAGATGGCCTAGAGATCTTCTAGTTTAGAATTTTTATTGAAGTGCTACTGATGATTAGTTCTTTTCAAGATTTTATCATTGTAATCGTTATCAGCTCATTTACATTTATATTTGTATAGTTGTAAATTTCAATGAATTGATATATATATAAAAAAAAAAAAATATATATTGCCCTAAGGTGTGGCAGATTGTTACATCAATTCAGTAAAACACTTGTATGTTAAAAAAAAAAAAAAAAAAATGATATTTTCTTAATACTTCACTAACATCAGAAAAGTTTTCAAGAACTTAACATTACTTTCAACATTGAAGTAATTTTTTCCTATTTTGAAATTTTCATACTTCCACATAATGAATAATATATAAAGGCTTAGCGAAACGGAAGGTTTGATGCCGACACTTTCATTCTTCGACCACAGAACCTCCCTTCTACCCCATCAAAGAGCAAATCCACAAGATTTGCCTTGACGCAATCCTCCCTTATACGTCTCGGCCTATCTCTAGGACGTTTACCCGACGGCTGGAAACTGATTACCCTTTTTGATATACGTTTATTATTAAATCCAATAACTTTACAGCCCCATTTTACTTGAACAATATTTACGCAATAAATCTCCCGAAATTCCACATTGTGGAGCTTTCTGAATTCTCCCGTATGTTTATAATTCTTCGAGACAAAGATTCTATGCAGTACTTTATTTTCAGAAAATTTAAAGCGTTGATTTTCTCTTATCGCCATTTTCTAATATATTTCGCATCTATAGAAAATTGTTGCTAGTATTATTGTGTTATAAATCCTATTTTTTACATTTCTTGAGAGTAAGCTAATTTCACATAATTATTTCTCATTTGTAACAGAAATTAACATTATTCGGAATATGGATTTAGTGTTTATGTTAAAATGAAGGATTCTCCTCTAAAATAAGCGACGGAAACATCGAAATAAATCGAAAGAAGGTAACACTCGATAAAAAGGTATTTTTGTTGGGAGCAGGGGTTAAGCAATGGTTTGATGTAGTTACCCAAAGCATTATCAGTTAAATGTTTATTCATAATCGAAATAATTAAATTGGTTTATTGATTCGATTTTATTATTTGCAACTACGTTCTACCTTTTTTTTTATTATGATTTTTATTTTTTATGACACTGCTTGGAACCGATATTGAAGCCTGTAAAAAAAGACGAACCTCCTGAACCCGAACACAAAAGCAGTTGGTAATGTTTTAAGGTTTGATTAATGGATCTGCCATTCTGAGCGCCGCTGGACGTGGGCGTCATCTGTCGAGAATAAGGGATTGACCATGACAAAGGCCGCTCGAGTCCATTACTTCTATCTCCACTATTGTTCCTATTGTTATTGTTTTTGTTGTTTTTTAAGGGAATATTGTAACGTAAGGTGAAAAAAATGTCCATTCAACCACTTAGCGTCATGTTCATGCGCTTCCTGTAGTTCTTTCAAACAATAAATATTTATTAAAAGGAGTGATGTCTCTCTTCCAAATTCTTCTTCGGTTCTCAATACCAATACATCGGTTTCTAATTGATAAAATAATCCAAAAAAGAAGCTAAAAAAGCAAAAATAATTAATTAACATTGTAGATCCACTGTTTTTCACTGCTGTTTCTTTTGATTTGTTTTGATTGAGTTTGGTGATTTAAAAACCACTAAGTACGCGTAATAAAATGCAAACATTTATGATGAGATATATAGCTTCCTAAAAGAATAACAAAAATGTACAAAGAATGCCATTTCTTCAACAAACTCTCGTTTGGATTGCTATGGCAAGGGAGTTAGTTGTCTTGCGTGCTATGCCAAACCTCCTTTGGTTTGGTGTAATACGCATTACATTTCTCTCTAGTAAAAGATGATTTTTTTAATTATTTTTTTTTTTTTTTTTTTTTTTTTTTTTTTTACAAGCGCGAAGAATTGGTTTATGATTATTAATAGTTATGCAATCGCTAAACTAATCCTAATGTCATAGGTCAATAGATTCCTAGGAATCGATTTGGATAATCAATTCTATTATTAGATTATTTTTTCAAGAATCGATGGAATCTTCACACGTCACACGTCTCTAATTAAAAAATAAGAATTTTTTTTTTTATGTGTTATTACAGTTATCGTAAACGATTTCAAATGCTTTATACCTTTTTTTTATTTTTATATTTATTATCATCCAATCACTCTAATCTTAATGATCCTAACTTTCTCACTAATTAACTGATTCATAATGACCTTAATATCTCATACGTCACTGATTTGGAACGAACCAGATACCTTTTCTTTCATAATAAACTTAATGCTCATCTGAATCAGCTTGATTTTTAAGAAGTTTCTCTTCCTTTTTTTATCATGTCATTATTTCGCATTTTATGACGCACATACAATATTCATCTATTAATAAATCGTTTATTTTAAGAACTTTTAATACGTCTGCTTCTGCAGTGAATGACATATCATGTTCCTCTAAGTAATTTTTTGTTTTTCTGTTCACAGGTGACGTCCTGACAGGGGTTTGCTACGTTGGCCTTTGGGACGTGGAGACTTTGCGGTCGTTCGTGCTGGCACCGCTCTTCGTCTACCTGGTCCTCGGCACCATCTTCCTCTTGGCCGGCTTCGTGTCCCTCTTCAGGATCAGGACTGTTATGAAGCACGACGGTACCAAGACGGACAAGCTGGAGAAGCTGATGATCCGGATCGGGGTGTTCTCCGTGATGTACACCGTCCCTGCCCTGGTCGTCTTGGCCTGCCTCGCCTACGAGCAGGCTTACATGGACCACTGGATGCTCACCTGGAACATGGAGATGTGCGCCAAGCCTGGACAACATACCGCTTACTCCATACCTTGCCCCGTCGGAGAGCGCGCCAAGGGTCTCGGTCGGAAGCCGGAGTTCGAGCTGTTCATGATCAAGTACCTCGGAGCCATGGTCGTCG
Source organism: Euschistus heros (assembly GCA_003667255.2). NCBI lineage: Eukaryota > Metazoa > Arthropoda > Insecta > Hemiptera > Pentatomidae > Euschistus > Euschistus heros. The sequence goes on along the minus strand of RCWM02000106.1, from coordinate 876,522 downwards.
GGATCACTTCCTCCTTCTGGATATGGTCGGGGAAAACCCTCGCCTCCTGGAGGAACTTCTTCGACAGGGTCCGGGGACGGCGCTCGGAGGCATACGTATGAGACAAGCCTTCGGCCGCTATACCGATGACAGCGGTCGAAGAAAAGGATGCGTGAAGCTGCAAGTTTGTTCACGATGGACTGCTTCTGTTAAATATTCTCAAAGCTTCGTTGACTAACTTGCCTTTAACGCGATGTTTTATTGTTGCTGATTTACTGCCATAGATTTGGCCATCGGTGTGTTTTATCTAACAAGCCTTGTGTATAGAATTAGAGAACTGGTGTTATAATGGACCGATGTCCTCATAACCTGTGATAATTATAGAACTGTTGTAGGTTTCATTGGGGTTCCCATGAAACCATAAGTTACCTCAAAGAAGTGATTAAAATTGAAATCTCAATGATTAAAGGTAATCACTACCTTTTTTTTGTATCATTTTAGTGTCATTCAGTTGTGAAATATTTTGGTTGATCTTTTACCAAGTGAATTATTTGTATTGAACATAAATATTCTTTTGACCAGGCAACACAATTCTGGTTTCTTTTTCTTAGTTATGAGTCTTAAACTTGTCAAAATGTTATATTTTTTAAAAGATGCTTATATGAGACCTGTATTTTGATATATTACATAACGCTCATTGATTGATATTGTTAAGTAAATTGTTAATTGTGTTGATCTAATCTCATTATTAAAAATATTTTATAGATATTTTCATTGTTAGTTATTTTTTAACTTTTGTTTTTTAAGTATTCAGCTAATCTAAAACAAAATTCAACTCAACAATTTGACACCTTTAGCAGATTCGTTAAATAGTTGACTTAGTTCTATATTGAATATTCAAGAAATGTGCAAAGTATATATTTATTACATAAAATTATTTTTGAATAGATTGAAAAATTAGTTTTAATACTTTTTAATGTATTTAAAAAAAGAAAGATGTTATTTTTTCATGACTTACTTTTGTTGGAGTGTTCAGATTTTTTGAGTTTTACGCTTAATATTTTCATGTTGTGTTTTTATTTTAATTTTTTGATTACTAAGTGTTTTATACGGTTTATTACTTTTTAAAAAATATTGTTAACATTTAAATTCATGTCCGTGACATTGATCTTTTATCTTATGTTGATGTATTGCTACTAACAACAAAGTGCATTACGTAGCAAGGTTACGTATCTTTAAGGACCCCCCATTTTTTTGTATTAAAGTTTACTATATCTGTGCTTTTTGTAAATATTGTAAATTATACTATTGTCATATATCGTATTCAAACAAAAGTTAGTACAAAAAAAAAAAAAGAAAATAAAATTATGTAAAATCAGAATCGGATTCACAACGTCCTCTGACGAACGACTGATGTATATAGTTCAGTAGTTGTAAATATTTAGTTTTTTTTTTTTTCATTTCAACATTTTGTAAATATAAATTATTTCAAACTGATTGTCAATGGTGCCCTCTTGTAAACATTAAATATCGAAAGTCAAATATCTTAAGCACTTTGTCAAATTTAAAAGTGTGTTAGGTGTTGTACATCTGTTTAATCCTGCACTGCCTTAATTTTAATTGATAAGAATAAATTAATATAATTAAAATTGTAATTCATTTAATTCTATCAGTACATGTTACCAATTGTTTTTTTTATATTACTTTTTAACAAAAGAGTGTTTTTGTAATTTCATTTAAAATTAATGTAATATAGTGATCGGAGCATTTTGAAATAAAAATTAAAAAAAAAATATTTCTTATCAAATTATCCATTTTTTAATTTTTTAATTATTAGTAGTTCTTGACGAACTTCTTTGACTTTTAACTTGTGACTTTTATTGTTTATTACCTATTGATCTTTCATCAATATGGCATTGTGCTCTGATTACAATATTTCAATAGATTTTATTTTTTAATTGCATATTTTTGACAGGGGGTATTGTTTTAAATTATTAATGCTTAATGAGTTTATTGTTAATCGGTTTTCTGTATATAATAATACAACAAAAATGTATAATTTGTAATTAGAATCATGAGCTGTATAAAAAAAAAATATATAATAAAATTTATTAATATTTTTATATGCCTGGTTGAGCCAGTGTAAAGGTGGATATAATATGTCAATCAAAAGATGGTGCTCCATTTATTTTGTATATTTTAAACAAAAAAAAGAAATTATTTTTGAATCCAAGAATTTCATGTATCGATATCAACTGTTTTTAGATTATTGAATACAATAAATTATTGTGCAAAGATATGTTTATTTACTCGATACCCAATTTTCCTAACGATTCAAAAAATTGACTAAAGAAATAAATGTTGAAAAGGTAAGACCATAATTACAGAACTAATTAATTAATCACTTAAGGTTGGCATGATGGTATGGAAGGATCACTCTTGATTTGAAAACTAGTTTCGAATGTTAAACATTCTACATCATATTTGATTTCTTGTCATACATTTTTAAAAATATATCATATGTACGTATAATTTAAGTAACAAAGTGCTGATATTTTAAAATTTTTGTATGTTTATATTACTGACTGTGAATGTTTGACATTCGAAAAAAGTTTTTAAATAAAAAGAATTCCGATAGAAGCGGCAAATAATTAATCAATCCCAATTTAATTAATCAATTATTTTCTAAAAGGTAAGTTTTTTCTTTTTTTTTTTTTCAAATTGTAGGTAAAATTTATATAATTAAATTAGTTAGTGTTATAGGAAAAAAATATACTAGAACATTGTCACAAGTTTCCAGGTATTCAAATTCTTAAAATCAAATTAGTTGATTGCAGAACTAACAAGGGGAGGACAAGCACTCCCAAGGATCTTGTTGGCAATTTTTTTGGAGGTTCCTAGTCAAAAAATATGTGACACGTACTTTGCTGTTCCGACTAATGGGCCTTAGAAGCGGAGAAAAAAAATGAAATAGCATTAATTTATTTTATATCTCCAGTTTAAAAATGATACCTACATGAATAATCTACCAAAATTTTTATTTTTGAGTGAAAATTCAAAGAAAAATACAACCGCTTCATAGATATTGGTTTAGGTTAATTAAACTCTAAATAAATGATTTATGATTTTCTAGAAAACTACCTTTATAGATTTCTTTACAAAAAAAAAAAAAAAAAAAAAAAAAAATGACGTCAAATTCTAATTCAGCACCCTCAAAACATAGAAAAATCTATATTCAATAAAAACACAAAAAATATCATTTTGCACCCTTTTTAAGAGGGATGGCATTTTTAAACCGATTCTTAGTAATTTTTCTTTAAATCTTCATTTCTTTGTTACGCTATCCAACTTGATTGGTATCGCTGGAAAGAGGAGAGCCTCAGTTTTTTTTTTTTTTTTTAAGGTATGTAAATATGATGAACAAAAACCTGTTTGAAAAGTTGGAAAATACGGAATGCATTTTGATTTTTAATTTGAGTTTGAAACCAGATAGGAGGATGAAACTAAAGACATTTCAAGCTTATTACTACCCTATATTCCTGGTAAAAATATGAAACTGATTTAACCGTCTAACCGTAATTCAAATTTTTGTTTATTTAATTTTTTGTCTAAATTACTTACCTTTTAGTCAGGAAAATTTTGAATTTTTTTTTTTTTTTTTTTTTTTTATTTGGATAAAATGTCGTCTTTACAGTTTTTTTTTTTTTTTTTTTTTTTTTTTATTTAATTCTGAATGAGAATCTGGCGTAAATTTTTGTGTAAATCTAATCATTTTTTTAAGAACATTAATAACCTAGATCATTATGAAGCTGTTGCATTTTTCATTAAATTTTCATTTAAAAAAAAATAAAAAAATATATTGCAAGAATCCTCAGTGTGTCCGCCCCTTGTAAGACATAAAATATTCATAGGTATAAAAAAAAAAAAAATTGTCAAATAAAAAAAAGAAATAAGAATAAATAAATAAAAAATATTGACAAATATACATACAAATATAAAAATGGACAATTATCGTTGGTAAGCGTAACAGTTGTACGCTAGTAAACAAAAACAAACAAATAAATCGTTGGATTTTAATAATAACCGTAAATAAAGTACTGCGTAGAATATTTTGCCCACAAATAGATGAGCACACGTATTTTAAATTTAATATAAGTAAATTTTATTATCAATTTTAGATGTAACTCTGTACCTTTGTAACCTCTCATATAGAATGGTGCTCGCCGCCCATCGGTCAATTTTTAAACTTCGCTATTATCGTGTATTTTATTACATATTATAGCTTTTTAAATAAAAATTTAATTGCAAAGCAGTAGATTTTATTATTTCTAAACCTTCCTCGAACTAATGGGGCGAGTCAGAAAAAATTACCGTTTTATAGGTAAAAATCAAAATTTGTTTTTCTTCTACTTACAAGGTTTTTAATAATCAAAATATAAACCATTGTGCTCTGTGGTTTGACGCCATCTCTGCATCAGAGCTCTGAAGCGCAGAACGTCCTGGTTGACTACTGAAACACGCCCTGATCCTGATTTCCTTTCAAGGCTTAAATCACCTTCATTAAATTTTTGGAACCACCTCCTCACCGTCCTTTTATTCAAAGAGTCTTCATCCTCATTCAACCACTAAACCAGTGGCTTCAGCTGCTGAAATCTCCCGTTCCCAATAATGAAACAAAATAACGCGAATTTCTTACTTTACTGTCATGGTGAACAAAGGGAAGCTAAAGAAGTACTGAGCCCGGATAGAGGGCATGCTGTTTACCAAATGGTTTTTACGGAATCAAACATGAACTTATCACAATTCTTAGCTCCCGAATGTATATAAGACAGGAATTACGATGCGAAGTTTAAACACGAAGGAAACAGTCATTTTTTCTGACTCATCCTATTATAAAGATGATGTGTTCAAAATTTTGTACAGTATGGAAAACTACTTCACGTTTAGTGATATCAAACGAAAAATGGCTTGTCCTTTTATATAACAGAATAGATATAAATACAGGAGTATGCTTCGATTCTAGTATTTCTAATTAAATAAATTGTTTTTGCCAGGGAATTCACAGTTCCTATTTCCATGACCCATTTCGCTATCTCGTGCTACCAACTGTTTGTGGATTCCCCCCACACAAAGGCACTGCATATTGGAGGAGGCGAAGGGCCCCCTGAGGACTACGACCGTAGGAGATAAGGCTAATCCTGGGGAGGGAGGCGCGAGCTGCCAGGATGTGATCCTCGTTAGAGCCTTAAATGTCCCCAGACCCAGGACCTCCTTGGGGGGGACTTCGCCCATTAGCCCCCTACAAATTGACTCCTCCGACACGGCCCTGCTATTCCTTCCGCTGTACAAATTGGATGGTGCTGTTTCCTTACCCTCTCATTGCCGAGCTTACTCGTTAGCTGTATATTTTGCGGAATGCTTGTCTTGGTAAGAATGGATCGGCATCAGTTATCCAATCAGCTCGGGGGTAGTTTACATTCCTTCGTGACAGGCATCGGTGCGGTGTACTCTGTTAGCTATGTGGCATAATACCCGTCTGGGCGGATGAGCACCTCTGGGGGGCATGGGAAATCTTTGCCTGCTAACAATCAGTGGTTTTTGATATCATATTACTATCAATAATTCTTCTTTCATGAAAATTTCTTTTTGGTTATCTGGAAATTGATACAGGCTCTCTTGTTTCATTTAAATTACCCCTCTGTATAATAAACTGTTTATATTTAATATTTTATTTTTGTATTTCAATACTTGAAAATAACGCAATCTTTACTCGCAAGTTTAGTTTCAAATAATTTCGTGTACAAGTTCAAACTCGGTCAGGCAGGGCATCCTCAATGTGATTGAAAAGACTCGAGCATAGAGCGGCCACAAAAAAAATTATGAATTTGTTAGAGCTTAGTTTTGAGTATCTGCCTCAACCACCCTTCTTTCAAGACCTCTTCCCTACCAACTATCATTTTATATCATATCACTAAACAACTTTTTAAACAATAAAATATATATTTTAAAAAATTCATTTTAAATCAGAAATGGCTAATAACAAGGATTTAAAATTCTATCCGAAGAAGCCTATTGATTTTTTTTTTTTTTAGAAATTTAAAAAAAAATTTTTTTTTAGAACATTTATTGAGTAAATATTACAATCTGCCACAAATGTGGGCAATAAGTAATATAGATGGCATATGATTACATTCACACATTATGTACAAAAAGAGAGAAAAAAAAAATTAATAGAAAAAAAATTATATATACAAAATAAAATAAATAAAAAGATAACAGAAAGAACTTCCTATGCATGAACAATATACAAATAAATAAAATGAAATACTAAAATAAGAAAAAATAAAACATTGAGTAAGTAAAAATAAATAAATAGTAGTAATAAAAAATAAAACAAAATTAAATTATAAGTTAAAAACACAATCGTACTTTATTTACAATACACACTCATCCTAGGGACCCCCCAACCAGACCCTCCCCTCCAATTATGGAGGGACAAGCCAGGCATAGAGAGGTCCCAGCTCTTCTCTCTCAGCTGCGTCACTGGTGTAAAAAACCCAGTGGAGGCTGAGTGAAAGCGCTATAGTACATACACGCCGGACATGAGTAGAGAAGCTGGCCATTGCCAGAACTCCACAATAAATATATTTTACTTATATTTTAGTCTGCGAGATGGGTTATCAGGATGGGTGGAGCTGGATAAAGATTGAGCCAGAGGGTTAGTATGAAAGGAAAGGTTGCGATTGAATTTCGAAATTAAAAGAAATTAAGCATATTTCATAGTTTTATTTCAAATATATAAATAAACCTATATGGATTGCCAGACATCAAAAGTGACAAATTATTCATCAATTCTAAATTAGATTCTTTCTTCTTTGTTGTTCTGTTTCTATATCTTTATGTCAACTTCCGGTTCATTTTCGCGGCTCTGGATCAAGTGGTTTGGTGGATGGAGGGGTTAATATAGCAAAACACAATTTTGAATAATTTAAGTTTTTTTTATAACATTTTCCTTTAGCAGGAAAAAATTACATAGCCCCTTCATCTTCTTCATATTTATTTCCTTTTCTAGTTGTTTTGAAATATTCAGATTTTGCTACCTAACACTTCTGCACATAAATCTGTCATCTTCTTCATCCTTCAACTAAATTGTATTTAAATAGCAAAAAGAAATGTTACATAACATCCACATCCCTTCATCCGCCAAACCTTGCAATCTTGACTTTGTTTAAATCTAAAAAAAAGTTTTATGCTTATAATTAAAATTGTTCTTTTACATCTTAAATAATCCTCATTGGTTGATATTGTCATATGTTAACTATGTAACTTTATCTATTTTTAGCTTGGAACCTGCTTTACCCGGGGCCTAGTTGGTCGAAACTGATACGTTTTTGGGGAACGCGAGGGCATTACGCGTATTTTGACACGCTCTAGCTCTGTTTGTGTTGCTCGGGTCGAAAATTTGCTCAGTGTTAACTTTTAAGAAATTAAATGGAAAATATTATTTGTTATATAACATTTTTCGCTAGGACCTAACGTTTACTAGCTATGTTGGTTTGAATGAAATAAGTTATGACTTATTTTATGAATAAGTTATGATATATGTATGAAACCCCTATTTTAAGGATTCTAAAAATTGTATCAGTTATTTCAGTTACCATAAACCAATTTTGTCCATTACAGCTGATGATTAAATAAAATTGTTTGTTTTATTTATTTTCTTTACTGATCCCAAATTCCTATCCATTGGAAAATGAATACTATAATAAGACAGATAAGGTAAGAAAATAAAAAATGAACATTGAAGATCATTAGGTATTTTTTTATTTTGTTTTATCGCATTTATGTAAAAAAAAATTACTTTTTCTTTGGAAATAAACAATACAATCATAAAGATAAGTGGAAAAAAATAAAGAACATGTAGGCATAAACGGTCCGCAGGATAAAGCTGTTTAATTAGATAAGTTATCTCCTACAGACAAATGAATCACATGTTAGCGAAAAAAAAAATATGAGCATCGACGGTGAAGGGTGCAAACCCTAAAACATGTTCCATCTTATTCTTTATTTAACCAATACACTCAAGTGAGCCTTTCATTAAAAAAAAAAAAATATATTTATTAATATTTACGATTGCAGAATAATACAGTAAGTAAATTGGGGGAACTATAACCACTGAAGTATTATAAAACAATACCTTCGTAAGTAATTATGTTGTGTATTTCCATCTCTAACTTACTTGATAAAATAGTCTTCGAATTGATTGGATCTAAAATAAATATGTCAATGAATTAGAAAAGCAATTCTAATCGGTAAGTCCGATGACAGCATTCAATAATTGCTGGAAAATATTAATTTAGCTATTGTAGTAAAACTCGATAAGTCGAAAAAGTCGGTAAGTCGACGTGAACCCATTTCCCAATACCGTTGGATGAATTGAATAATAATGATGATGTATGATGAATTATATTCGTTTATTCGAACCAAAAATCGTTAACTCGAAGTAAAATTTTTGAACAATGTACAAACCAGTCTTTCTTAACTGTATCCTCCCTTATCCTCAGTACTGTTTCATTTAGGAGACAAGACAGACATGTATTGTGTTAATTGTTTTTTTTATTAGCTACGGCTACCTGGGGTAGAATCTGATTTCTCAACAGCTTAGGAAACAATTCAACGAGTGATAGACCGTCGCACTCCTTAATGTATACATAGTTACAGACTATTTTAATATATATTACATAAGTATTTTGTTATGTTTCATAGTATCTCCGTTTCTGTTAATTTTTCTTAGAAGAAATTATTAAACATCTAAACATTAAGTTGTTTAAAATTAATTACCGTTATACACACACACATATTCATAGGAAACACTCCATAACTCGAATACATATTTCTTTTTGAACTCTGAAAATTTGATAACTCAAAAAATAGATAACCACCCATCAACTTCGACTTATCGAGTTTTGACTGTAGTTTTATTTATTTATTTTTTTGTATATTTTAAGTTGAAAATTTACAGACTACTTCAACATTTACTAGACACGCGATCAAAGCTCCCCATTAATTACAAAAGACTCATTTACATGACTGTGATTAGACCTATTTGGACGTACGGAGTTGAGCTTTGGGGCTGAGCTTTGGGGCTCAACTAAACCATCCAATTCATCTCGTATCCAATCCTTACAATCCAAAATTTTTCGAAAAATCCTCAATGCTCCTTATTTTGTGACCAATAAACTTATCCATAAAGATTTTAAAGTTCCTTATGTTGCTGATATACCCCAGAGGAGATACCTATCCTTCCATAGTAAGCTCCATAACCACTCCAATCCACTAGAGTTCCAACTTGCTTCCCACTCCATTACCGATAATCCTCCGAGGCGTCTGAAAAGAAGATGGCCTAGAGACCTTTTAGTGTAGATTTTTATTGAAGTGCTACTACTGAGTAGTTCTTCACAAGTTATTTACATGCCATTGTATTCACTATCAACACATTTACTTGATGTATATGTTTTTGTACAGTTGTAAATATCAATAAATGAAAAAAAAAAAAAAAAAGTTGATATGCCTGCGAATAGACATCTGTGAGCCATTATTTCTCCAAACCATTTGGACTCCACAGTGCCTGGAAAGGCGGATTTCATTTAAATGCGTTGGGGATGTCATAAATTTCTTGGATCGCATGGAGCAGCCATCGCTAATATAAAATGGCTGCTATAACCGAGGTGTGGAACGGATGTCAATGTGTTCCCCTGCTCCGTCCAGCCTTTGTTCCGCTCAGCTCTGGCCAGGTGTTTCCTCTAGAGCCGTATAAAATTATTTATTATTTACGCTGTTAATTATTTTGTAGTAGGGAAATGCATGTGAAGAATTTTAAAAAGATTTATAACCATAAGTTTAAATTAAACATTCGCTTGTTAATTTTAGAACATACTTCGCTAAGCCTTTTATTAATTTTATGATAGATCCATAGATTTGCTTAAAAAAAAAAAATAAATAAGACTGAAGTGAACTATTATTACAACCACTGAAAATAAGCTGATTCGGTACGCTTTTGACACTTCATTGAAGAATAGTATAGTATATTTTACAATTATTAATGTTAAAATCCACATTTCTTTATCGTGTCACCATATTACCTTATTCATGTTCGTTGCGTTCAAATTTCTTCTCCAGTGTTCTCCAGTACTTTCAGTGTTCAAATCTTAGCGATCCTTTATTTTCTTGGCATTGTTCTTCCCTTAACTTGTTTTGCACACTTAAAGGTGTTGAATCTGTAGGTGATGTAGATGATCGGTTTTGAAAAATGATAAAAAATTAAATAATTGGGTATTTAGAAAATATGATAAATGTTCTGTTGTTAAATAAAATTTAACTTTTAACACTTAACATAACATTATATTCAAATAGAATGTTTTCTTTTGATAATACATTTTTTTTCAAACCATCCACTAACTGTTAAGTTTTATGCAGTATAAATTTTTAAGTTTCTACTTTTAAAAAACAAAAAAAAAAAATACCACCTTCTTTTTATTGTTTTCTTTGAGAAATTATTAAAATGCCAGTCTTCTATAAATTAAATTTTACCATATTCAATTACTCAAACTTTATTTCTTCTGCATTCTGTACTATACATTTTTTTAAATTTAATAATAACTTAAAAAAATAAGTTATTAAATATAAAGGTATGGATCTACTATGGACCATCCCAGTTATGCTCTCATTACCAAGTGAAACTTCTTTTTCGAGAATTCCTTTGTTTCTCTTCCCACTGCCTTCTTGATCACCACCACTATGCTTCTTCTATTGTCTGATTTATACTTATATTAAGGAAATAAAAAATAGTTAGTATAAAGTGTTGGGTTTATTTTGAACTTCTGGTTTTATGTTAGCATTGTTTCTTTTAAAGAATTGCACTTTCTTAATTTAGCTGTTTGCTTTCCGGTCATGCATTTTGTTGTACAGCATTAATATATGCATGTGTCGAATACGAAATCCACTTTGAAAAATGACTACATCGAAATACATTTAAGAATGGAATAAATTTGCTGAAACAAAATGTTTCCCCAGATCCCTTACTCAATCTTGGCGATAGGGAACACATTTTTTTGGCAATATTCTCTTTTATCTCGAAACTGGACAGCTTTGGCTAAAAAATCTGGCCTTTTTTTCTAATTAGCGTTCCCTCGGTTATGCTAATTAATTTTGCGATTTTTTTTTGTTTTATTGCCACGCTGTTCTTGGATTCGTTTACTAATAAATAAATAAAAAGAAATCTCTTCGTTACCCAATAGCTGAGTCTGTATTTCTGTATACGGGTAATCCTCCCATTTCATACGAATTTGTGTCCCGAAGCGATTGTGGTTTATAAATGAAATTTTTTGCAACCCAACTGTGACAAGTAGGTGCAAGGTACTATCCTCTTAAACGTAAAGTAGTTTTTCCATGGTTATTGATTTGTTTTCATGGTTAAATTTGAATTCAAAACTTCAAATTCTATTTCCCTCACATGTCCCATAACATGAGTTGGTAACGTTAAATGCGATTAAGTTCTCCATTTTTGCAATTATTAACTTTTTTTTTTCTTGTACCTCAGGTAATTTGCAATATATTGAATTTTATAATTGAAACTAAGGCTAATTGCTTACAAAAAGAAGAATGACTTGTAATACCTGTGTTTTATAGGGTCAATCTATTTCCCTCAGATTTTTTTGAAAAAGCCCGCCAAAGCATAACCAAGATTCATCCCATCATATTTCAGGCTGGCAACATTGCAGGAGCTTCCCTCCAAACTGAGGGTAACCTAACTTACAAAAAATTGTCTTTGTTTTTTGTCCCAAGTTTGTGTCGAATCAAGTGTTCGAATCATGTCATTCATAATTCTATTTCCCTCACATATTAGTTTTTCAAAGAGAGTAACTTTGATTCTTGTTTTCTTTCATTTAACTATATGTTTCCCATGTAGTTCAGAGTTCCAGTTGTTTTTTTTGTTTTTTTTTAAATGCGTGTGTTGTTAATCTTAAATCAAACTCAAAATTCTATTTCCCTTACACCTAAGGTGAGGGAAAAAGATTACAATAGGAAAAACTGTAAGTGAAATAAGACTTTTTATATATATTTTCACTATATATATTAATGTGATATAATATTAATTATATAATGTATTACCATTTTATTTTGTTTCTTTCAAGTTTTATGTTTAAATTGTTTAACTAATGTTAACTAATATATCTTAATCGATTAGTTGATATCATACTCATTAACAATTCTTTGGTACTATAAGCATTTTATTATTTGAATTGCGAATGCTTTCTATTTCCGTCACACCCTATCAGTTTCTCTTACTCTCATAATTTCCATCATGATCGTAAATGTGTTGATAGACTATATTCTATGAACGAATTTTTCGCTAGTAACATTAGTAGACTTTTTAAACATGTTTATGAAGAAAAAAAACCTGATTTTTATTCTGACCTGAGCTTTATTCAAAACGTGGTACTAGAATCAATGCCGATACCACCATATCTGACCCTCTAACTCTACCTATAGGATTAGCCCAGTCACAATGCCTCCATCTACGTCTACGTTATCTCTTGGATAAGTCAACGGTGATTAGCAATTTATGTTGCTGTTGTTGAAGTTGTTATAAAATCCAAGAACTTTATATGTCATCGGCCTTCTGCTATAACCTGAACTATATTTACCGGATAAAAGACTCACGATTTGGTATAGCTTAGCCTTCTACAGTTTCCATTTGAGTTTGATATTTGAAATTATACTTTATTTTCGAACCACTTAAAGCGATTTTTTCACCATAACAAAAGGCACCAGTTTTGCATCACAAAGGACAGTTAGTAGAATAATTATATTGTAAATTCCAATTTCTATGTTTCTTGACATTAGCCTCAAACTGAGTCATATTTTGTGCGATTATTGCTTTGAAGAGTGAGTAGTGTTTTTTGTATGCATTCTGTCAGGTGAGTAGTTATAGATAATATGAATTCCAATAAATGAAGCAAGACATCGAACCCGATAACAATCACGCTGAGGATTCCAAAACAGGCGTGTTCAGAATTTGTATTGACTTCAGGCGCGTACAGGTATGTAACTTGTGATCTGACGGAACAATGACAGCCAATAATATTCTGTGCAAATAACAAGAAGGCCTGTTACTATATTAAGTTTTCGAATATTTACAACGTAATTACGGTTTGCTGTCTTTGTTTGAAATTTTCTCAAGAGCTGAATGCAGAATTGAATCAAATTATTGCAGAATATAATCGTTTTATTAGATAAATATAGGTATATTCTTGATTTTAGGAATCAACACATCTTTGATTAATAGTTTTTACATTCCAGTATTGTTACGTAAACTCCACTAACTGTCTTTGTATAGTCAATACGACTCATTGTGTAGGGTAAAAAAAAAAAAAAAAAAAAAAAAAAAAAAAAAAATGATTCTCGGTTTCTAATTACGTTTCTAGTTATTTTCTTTTGGTGGAGTTAATGAAAAATAATATATTTTCAGTTTATTTGTTATCAGTAAAAGCTTAAAAATTAATATCCTACCTTAATTTGATATTTAACTGGCGTTATTCAACTAATGATTGTTATCAAGAAGATTGTATTCATGATGCCAATATTTTCTCCATTATTCCTGAATTTACTCCACATTCTATTAACTCGTATTTTTGGAAAAAATGAACTTAAGGCTAGCGCACTTCGGATCAAAGCGCAGGGCAGCGAAGCGAATTTCCCGATACGATAGGTTAAATTAGTCAGGTAGGGGCAAATCAGACTATGTAGCGGAGCGCATTTACCTTTATAACCAACTTAGTTGAAAAATCCTATGCGCTCTGATCTGGCATTAGAGTGCCCTGGACTTTAACTGTGCGCTGTCGGTAGAGATAGATTTATCTTCGTTGTCGGCAGTTTTAGTTTTTACCATTGTTAGGAATTTTCGGGATATAATAAATTAAAAATAAAAAAAAAAAAAAAAATTATATTGAAAATAATAAAACCCTAGTTTTACCTTACATAATAATAATATATTTTTGGATTACTAATTTCTCGGGTATTAAGAAATAGAATTCCAATAAAACAAATTTAAAAGAGAAAACGAAAGAGAAAAGTCCAATTAATATGTTTAAGAAAACTGAATAACAGTTTATACCAGTTTTGAAATAAATCTATATATGTTTTAGGAAATAGCAATATCCAAGGATGCATAGATTATTTTGTATATGACCAATCGATAATAATCTCAGGTGTAGTCAAAAAAGCAGATGGGAGGATTGTATTAGGGCTAATCTTCTGGATTTGGGTTTTGTTGTGCTATGATGGAGGGAGCGGTGTTGGTACCTACATACCTGCGATTGTAGGTGGTGTAGGATTAGGGCTGTGTAAAACATTTTATTTATTAGTATGTATATTTCTGTTAATTTAAAAATATCATCCTAATCCTAATAAGAGGAAATGTGGGCAAAGTTAAAAGCCAATAATGCTTGTTATTTCTCGGTTGCAAAACTACTCAGTTCGCGCTTACTCTCCAGAAATTAAGGTTAAATGTTAAGTGAGGAAAATAGCCTTAAAGTTTTAGAAAATATAGTTCAGCGTAGAATATTTGGCCTGAAAAAAAAAGAAAAAACGGCTGAATTAAGAAGGCTTCCCAATACAAAACTGCGGGAGTTATATCCGCTAAATATAGTTCAGGTAATACCAGATTAAAATGGGCATCTAAAGTTGTTGGGTTTATTAATTATCGAATTCCGAAAAAATTAATCAGTTTTGAGCCGTCGGGTAAACGACTGAGGGGTAGGCCGAGACGTAGATGGGAGGATTGCATCAGGGCCGACCTGGGGGGTTAGAATATTTACTAGTCAAATGCTCAAAACTCTCAAAAGACTTATTTACATGTCGGTAACTAAACACATTTGGACTTTCGGAGTTAAAAGGTTTGGGGCTCTTCTAAACCTTCCAATTCTTCTCGAATTCGCTACTTACAATCCAAAATCCTTCGTAAAATCCTTTAATGCTCCCTATTATATAATATCTAAATGTCCCATACACAAGTTACCTCTCCTTCCTTGACAAGCTACGTACACACTGGAATTCAATATTCTCCCAATTTCCCAATAACCCTCCGAGGTGTCTGAAAAGAAGATGGCCTAGGGACTTTCTAATGTAGAACATGGCTGGTTTTCCTTTTTTGTTATTTGTGAAGTGTTTATTCAACGTCAATATAAAATAAATTTCTTAAATATTTGTACATGTAAATAATTAAGTCTACATATTTCAACTTTTGATCCATTTAATAAAAAGTAATAAACGTGTATATATAAAATTAAAGTCTATTTAATGCTTTGCAACTTTGTGCCGGACTATTATTCAGAGAAACGGCCGAAGGAGGTACTAAAAGCAAATGTTTGTCAAAAAGTGAGGTAAAAATGTTTTTTCAAAAGTAATCGTGCATACTGAAAAGCTTTGGGAAGTTTTCTATACGGCGAATATGTATAGAAACAAATCATTCATAGAACTTTAATTTTTATTAAAACATATTTTGTTAGAGTGTACTGCTATCGAGATATAATCGAAAACACCAAAACTTTGACCTCTCCTCTTCCTCCACCGTCAGCTCAGCCTCTAGGGGCGAAGAATTTTAGTAATTTACCTTCCTAACAAAACACTGAAGTAAAAAATTATCACTTGAGGTACGCAATTCATCAATCCTAAAAAATTATCGCATATAATTTTTTTCTGCTATATGTTTACTGACTGGACTATAATGGGAAGTTTTTTACATGTTGTTGGCTTATTTAATTGAGATTGGAATAGAGGTTTATTTGCATTTATTCTTTAGTATATCCAACATTTTCTGTTTAGTTAGTTCAGTAGCCGTATCTTTTCTATTGTGTATCAATCTATACTATCTCTTTGGAAATATTTTCCAATTAAGGTTACAGGTAGAATTGATCGATCCTTCATTTTACGACATTGCATTCTTCCTAGGTGAGATATTGGATGGACAGGAGCTCCGCCATTACGATCGTTTGGGGCGGGTAGAGATTATCATTTTAATACTAAGGAGAAGCCGAATATGGGAGGTGAGTGCGCTAGATAGTCGGGAATAATGCATATTAAGTAGCGGACCGGTCCGGCCTGCCCCCTCGAATCTAATAGTCAATCTCCTCGCTCGGTGAAGAATATATGTAGGAGTGGGGGGTAACAATGCAGATCCACGTGCCAAAGAGTTTTTATAATCGGATTAGCTTATATTCATTATTCAGACCAATTAGCAACCACTATTACTTCAGCTAGTTTAGTGGAACCCCAAAGATCGACTCAATATCTAAATAAGCATAATTACTATCATGTAAATAAGTCTTCTGTAATTATTCGGAAGCTTAGAACATGAGTCTAGTGAATGTTGAGATTAAAACGACCAGTAGTTGCTTGTCATTAGGTCTTGTATGTCCATTGGCAACTAAATTCAATAGATAAACCTTTAGTCTAGTCAATGAGTGCTGGAATGAGGGTTGTAGAGAGCATGTATATGCGATTATTTTTGACTTCACAGCTTCGTAAGGAATACGAGCTATATACTATAAGTCTCCGCCACTGGGGGTGAGCTAACAGTGGGGGAGGAAGGGAAGAAAGTCCCATTTTTGGGTTTTTCAATTATATTTCGAATACGATAGACTCTAGAATATTATGTTTCAAATAAAACTTGAATAAAAAAATAAAGTCTTAGCGAACCCGAAGGTTTGATGCCGACACCACCAACCGTCGACCACACACTTCCCTCCAACCCACTCCAAAACCCAAATCCCCCAGGTCGGCCCTTCCATCTTCGTCTCTGTCTATCCCTCGGTCGTTTTCCTGAGAGCTCAAAACTGATTACTTTTTTCGGAATTCGATCATTATTAAACCCAACGACTTTACATGCCCATTTTAAGCGTCGCGCTGTTATTACTTGAACTATTTTTACCGGATATAACTCGCGCAGTTCCGCATTGTGAAGTCTTCTAAATTCTTCTGTTTCTTCATCCTTTTTTTGGCCAAATATTCTACGCAGTACTTTATTTTCGAAAACTTTAAGGCGTTGTTCCTCCCTCTATGTAAGCGGCCATGTTTCGCATCCGTAGAGAACTGTTGGCAGTATAATAGTTTTGTATATCCTAATTTTTCTAATTTTTGGAGAGTAAGCGCGAATTGAGTAATTCTGCGACCGAGAAACAACAAGCATAACCTAGCCCTTATTTCCTCTTGAATTTCATTTTCCTTGATATAATAGACCCTAGATATTTGAATTGCTCAACGTGTTCAAACTTTATCCCGGAAATATCTACATTACTAAAATTTTCCTAATAATGTATTCTAAAGCTAAGTTAAATCATACCGGAGAAAGAAATAAAACTTATAGATAATTAAATTTCCTATAATATTGGTTTTATGCATATTTGTTGAACTTCCAACGGTTTTCGAGGTAAACTTTATTGAAAATTAATTATTTTCGAATAAAAATAAAATAATTTTGACCTCAATTTTTGTCAAATATTTGCTTCTAGTGCCTTCCACGATCGTTTCTCAGACAAAACGTCAAGATTAAAGTTGTGGAAATTTACAGGAATTTTACTTTAATTTCATATATATGTTTCTGGCATTTGAAGCAAATGTTTGACAAACGATTATTTTCGAACATAATCGATTTTTAATAACGTACATCTCGAAAACCGTTGGAAGTTCTACAAATATGCGTATAATCAATTTGATAGGAAATTTAATTAACTTTAATTTTTACCAAAACCATCATTTTCTACAGTCTACTGTTTTAGAGATATAATCGAAAAACTGAAAAATGGGACCTTCTCCTCTCCCCCACCATAAGCTCACTCCCCAGGGGCGGGGACTTTTAGTATGTTTATCTTCTAACTATTCCTAACGAAACTATGAAGTCAAAATAATCGCATATTTCATGTATTCTACAATGTGTTTATTGACTGTAACACTTAGCGCAATTCTCGATTCTAAGTCACGCTTCGGTCGATAAATTCAAAAGTCTTACACAATGTTTTTTATTTTATTTTTTATGTTTTTATTTTGTCTTCGTATATTTTCTATGATCAAAGAGGCGAAATTGCCGTTGATTGGCAACTAGGAATGGATGCCAAATGGTAAATTACAAAAAAAGATGATTTATGGGAGACGAGATAGAGAGGGAAACCAAGGCTGAGGTGGCTGCACTACATCTAAGACGACCTAAGACGACTGAGAGTAAGAGGTTGGAAAAGGAAGGCTGAAGATAGACAGGGATGGCCAAGGTCCGAATAGAGCTTTAAGAAATAAATAATGATAACTAACTAACTCTTCCGGCGCTTTGACCCATGAAGAACATTGGCTCCCTCAGTAATCTTCCTCCACCCAGACCGATCCACCACGGCTCTCCTCTATGTAACCACACCCAGGAATCGGAGGTCGGTCTCAGATCGTCCATCCGTCGCAGTTTTGGCCTGCCTATTCCCCTTTCTATCAGGACGTCTTTGCAGTAATTGTTGTGGGAGTTTTTTAGGATTCATACGATATACATTACCGAACCATTTTATTCTTTCCTTTTTTATACAAGTTACTATAACAGGTTCTCCAAATAGATTCTGTAGTTGTATGTACTGAGTCGTATCTCTTGCTGCTTGGTTAGTGTTCATATCTCACTACCATAAATTACAACTAGACGAAGGATCATCTTTTATACCCTTATTTTTAGTTTAATTGGTATCTCTCGAGTTTGAAAACTTTTCCTGATCGACCATCATCACTTGTTGCCACTCTCGATTCTCGCTTTTATCTCATATCTCATTTTGTTAACTTCGGTTACAATTGCAAAGAGATAGTTACTTATTATTATTATGGATAATAATACTGACTACAAAATCCTCATAACTCTATATTTGTTATTACTTTCATATTTTTCAGCTGAAAATATAATATGAACCTTTATTTAGCTATGAACCTTTATCTATTTAGCTATACTACTAGTTAGGTGTTTACAAACTTCTTTCTTTATACATGAGCACTATCCTTATTTCCAAATCTTATAATTAATCCCATTAGAATTTTTTCGTTCATTCAATATTCATGTCAATGTTAACTTTAAATAATCCTTTAATTACTTGACTTGGTTTGTGGGTTTATTAATATTTTTAAAACGCTCGCGAAAATTCAGAAGAAAGACCAACTGAAAAGGCAGCCGCCGAAGAAATTTGTGCCATAGAAGGTATCTGTTATCTATCGAAATATAGCCGTAATTTGGTGGGTTTTTTTTTTGGAACCTTTTATTAGAATTTACTTGAAATAGAAGTTAGGTTAATATTAATCCGCCTGGTAGTTCCAGTAAAGGGTTTTTATAATAAATTTTATGTTCACATCGGTACATTGATCAAATGTTTGTCTATTATACGCTGAGGTCTAGGTTTTTAATTACCTTTTCTTATTTTTTTGTTTGATTTTCCCATTTGACGTAAAGCTAAATAAGTAGCAATTTAATAGCTATGAACTATTAAATCCAGGATGCGGAAACTATTAACTCAAACATAACTCTCATAAAAGCCGGCTAAGAAATTGGCAATCAATCCAGTAATTGTTACCGATTATAGAAAACACACTTATGACGGACAAAAAATTCCATTTAATTGATTTTTTCATTTTATCGGCTAAAAGTTTCATTATTTTTTAAGGGATCACGTCCTCATATACTTTATCCAGAGGCGTATTAGAACCCTTAAAACGTTAATTAAATAAAATAATGGTGTATTAAATAAATAAATACCAAACAATTTTAAATTTACGAACATTTTGGTTAATAAGGTTCCATGGCATTAGATGGGGGTATTAGTCTACTGGGATTTTGAATAATTTCTCGAGGAATATGCCCCATCTAATGCAAAACTTTAATAAATCATATAATTAAATAATTTGTGATTTTATTTTATTTTACTCGGTAACCCGGAGAATTTCGTACAATCTGACTGTTAATGAATGTCACGTTAACTTTAACTAAACTTAATATAGCGTTTACTAACATAAGTAGCTGACCCGACAGACTTTTCCCTGTCTTACCTATAAATATTCACTTCGAACAGGAATAAAAATTGAAATGAAAAACATTATTTCCATAATTTATAATATATTACAATTATAATTAATAAATCCAGAATGCGGGAAATATTAAATCAAACACAACTCTCATAAAATAAATTATAAAACTATACAGACTCATGTACTGACTTCTAGATTACACAAGGAATCACAAGACATGCCGCGGTGAACAGTCACTTGTGATTCCACACAAGAACAAAATATACACCACCTCATATATGAATGCAGACTACTCGCTGACTACAGAACTATACTACAGAAAAAACTTTGGAAAAAACTAATACTAAAGAAATTAGGACATTGGCCGGTGGATGGTCAATGTTTGATGAACAATATATTTGAAGACTTCAAAATTTTTTTTTTACAAATTCCATAGTAAAAATAGAGGATATCAATATGAAATACCTCTAAAACATTAATATTTAATATTTTTTTAAAGGATTCCTGATGATAAAATAACTTTGTTGCTTGGTTTTGTTGAATTTTTATATTATATAACTTCTTGTTTTTTATTTTATTTTATTTTTTCTGTATTTTCTTTATATTTAACTTTCGACACATGTACAATGCACATGTAAAATAATAATCAAAACAAAAATTAAATATTACATGTACATTGTGTACTTTTAGGTATTGTGTGTACAGAAATAAATAAAATCCCTCTCATCAGGGTTACTGCTGGAAGGAAAACACTAATATATTACAATTATCAACAATTAAATTAATATTATAATAATTTAATTATTATAAAATTATTCAATTAATTTTGGATCATTATGTATCTTTAGTCGATTTATCGAAAATAGTCATTTTCAAGTTTTCGATCCATTGAAGTGCATTTGAATATGCAATATTTTTTGTTTTTCCTTCTGGTACGTACCTAAATCAATCAGAAGTTTTCCTATGCATGAGCAGGCCACAGTTGTTTATGTGAAAAGCATGAAATTTCCAAATTCAATCCACACACTTGTAGCAATTGTGCTTTGTTTATCACGAGTTTACTCCTGAAAACAATCGAATTTCCATGGCACGGCAATGGCCAGAGGTGTTTACACGGAAGCCAATACTTTTATGTCAGTTAGTTGCCCTCTGACAATTGTCTCCTCAATTGGCATCGTGCAATCTGTTTTAATAATTAAATTGAATATAAGTAAATTTTATAATCAATCTCAAGCTCTATATAACACCGCACCTTTTTAACCTCTCATTTCGAAAGGTGCTCTCTACCTATCGGTTAATTTTCAAACCTCACTATAATCATCATATTATCGCTTTTTTAAATAACAAATTAGTTACAAATCAGTAAATTTTATTACTGCTAAACTTTCTTGGAAGTATAAAGATGGCATGTTTGGAATTTAGTACAGATTGGTTCAGTAGTTTTCGCGGTTAGTGATCACAAACGAAAAATGGCTTATCCTTTTATATAATTGTATAGATATTGTTAGGATTGATGAACTAATTGCTACTTATATTGAGATTATTTTATTAGAAAACTAGTTTCGAATGCTAAACATTCATCTTCGGTCCTAAAACATACACATTTTTTTTTAACACATCAGTACTATGTTACATAAATTATATATAGGGTGAGTATCTCTTAGTGTAAAAAAAAAAAAAAAAAAAAAAAAAAAAAAAAAAAAAAAAAAAAAAAAAAAAAAAAAAAAAAAAAAAAAAAAAAAAAAAAAAAAAAAAAAAAAAAAAAAATTGGTTGAAACTAGATTAAAAATGTAGCAAAATGCCGCAAACCTCACCTTTTTATTCCAATCTGTTTTTGTTTTTTTCATAAAAGCTGTAATATCTCCATTTTGTTTAAATATTTTTTAAATGTTGACTACATTTTCGGATTTAGCATTAAATTTTCTATAATAGCTGAGTACCATATCGAATGATATGTTAAACGTAATGATTTTGTTTCAATTTCATGGATAAATTTACTTTTGAAACCGAAAGAACATGGTGTTCTCATTTGGCATACAAATCAGTTACTTGTGTAAATAAAACATTATCACAATCCCTTAATAAAATGTGCATTATAAAACAGACTCATCTGCCCATAAAATAACATATCATTCGAAAGCTGATTGTGAGATTTGACGTTTTGTGGATAGTTTTTTTTGAAAATCGGTGAGCGTTGAAGTAATATAAGACATTGTGACTTCCCCAAAGAAGGTGAAGATCAAGCCGTTCTTTAGATACCAAGTTTGTAAAATTCAAGATTAAATGTACTCAGCTATTATAGAAAATTTAATGCTAAATCCGAAAATGTAGTAAAAATTTGAAAAATATTTAAACAAAATGGAGATATTACAGCTTTCGAGGAAAAAAAACGTGGTTTCCTCAAAAAAGTCTTTGATTTATCGTATATCGGAAACGGATTGGATTAAGAAGGTGAGGTCTGCGGCATTTTGCTACATTTTTGATCTAGTTTCACCCATTTTTTTGTTTACACTAAGACGATATTCACCCTGTATATAAATATATACACACATGATGTCCATACATTCAATCATACTCACGAAAAACTTACAGAAGTTTTGAAAAGTAAACACAAGGCTGCCACAATGGGATAATAGCAGACTATAAGGGACAGCCCAAGGATGGAGGACTGTGGCCTGCGGTCTACAGAGGTCTACAGCTCTACAGTCCTAGCTAGGCTAGCCCTCAATTAGATGTGATTCCTTGGAGCTCGGCCTTCTCCACGGTCATTCACATCCATCTCCAGCTAATCGCCTTCTCAATCTCCTTCTCATTTTCCATTAATCTATCTTTCGAAATTAGGTAAAAGGAATAGCCTTGGATAGAACATGTGAGGTAATGATACAGTAGCTTGGTCATTTGGATCTAAAACCATGTATAATCGTATCTACTTTCATTCTATTTCTATATATCGTTTATTTTTAATGATGTTTTACAAATGCTTTATTTAATATTTTTGAAGAGGGACACCGAAGAACAACCTACTTCTCAATTACCTCAAGTTAATATTGAAGCAATATAGCTGGTTAGAGTTTTCAACCACGCTTCTGTATGTATCCAAATTATGCTTTCATTTATAATTCATTGTAATTTTCATTTTTAAATATTTTATTAAAAAAAATAAGGAGACTTTTTAGTTTTCTCGAAAAATATTCATAAATCCATCAATATCTATTATGTACCGTTCATAATAATTCTCCCTTGTGCCAGCGCTTTTTTAAATCTTCTAAGCACTTCTGATGTGCATTTCTTGGTATGGACTCGAGCTCTTACAGTGATGCAGTCTTAATTTTCTCAATCATGGCAAATCTCCGTTTTTTCATAGGTCTTTTCAAATTTGGATTCAGGAAAAAGGAAAGAAGCTTTAAGGATTTTAGATTGTAAAGATTGGATACGAGAGGAATTTAATGGTTTAGTTGAGCTATAAAATCAACTCTTTATGTCATAATAAGTCTAATAACTGTTATGTAAATTAATTTTTGGAAGCTTTGAACGTTTGTCCGTAAATAATGGAGTAGTTTAAACCGACGAACTCTTCTTTCAGATATAAAATACTGATAAAGTTGTGAGCTTCCTGTACGAAATATGAACTTACTTTCATAACATTTAAATAAATCTTCAAACTTTATCTTATTTTGATAAGGAACTTTATTAATTTATTATTAGGATCAAACAAGCGTTAATGAGAAATGTTTTTATTGCACGTAATACAAAAACAATTAAACCAGCAGTTTCGTGAAGTTTTAGCCTTGCATATAATTAAAAAACAAAAATGAATTAATATTTTAAAATATGTAACATACGGTAAGACATCCTTTTTATTTAGGCATAACATTATATAAATAATGGAGGCGTGGAATTCCAAAACAAACTAAGCCCAATTTTTTGTTATTTATTTTATTTTTATATTGATTGGTTTTTCTACTCGATTATCTTTAGGTGAAAGGTTTTCTTAAGAAAGTATTCACATAGAAAACAGCCAACATAGAAACAATAATTCCTCTTCCTAATCCAGTGTCACTCTAATCTTCATCGACCAGCTGTGAAAATTTAAAAAAAATGGTTGTCTGGTTTTGGAATTCTACGCTTCAATTTATTGTTTATTTCGTTTAACGTCACTTTATGCTGCTATGGCTAATCGGACGATGCTACGGTGGGAGTTCTAAATTTTGCCTATCCAGGTATAATTAGGATAGGGATCTTTAACGAGTACCTGACATCGCACAGGCTCGGGACCCCCATTTTACGTCCCTTCCGAAGGACGGCATAGCTAAGGATTTTTTTACTCCCTTAAAAAAATTGAGAAGGCTGTGGATTTTCGTGCTGCTGTCTTTTGTGCTACTGCATCCAGTTTTTAGTGTTTTTATTTGTTTCTTTTCTTTTCTTTTATGTTAATTCATTGTTTATTGTTATTGTTTAAAGTTTCAATAACATTAAGACATATTTTTGTCGTTTTAAACGAATTTTAGTGAAACTAGGTCAAACCGTTAAGGTTAGGTTACATAAGATCAGAGGTTAGCAGAGATTAACCTTTCAGAAAATGGAGGAGGATCCTCCTAGAGGAGCAATTGTTAAGGACCCAGGCCCATCTGCTAAAAGACCTAGAAACGAGTCTGATGTTGAAGAAGAAAATAGAGAAATCTTTAGTGATAGCTGTTTGCATGAAGCAAAGGTAATTCAAGAAAACCTACGTATATTCATTCAAACTTTTGACAAAAAGATGAATAACGTAACGAGGAAACATATCAATGAAAACATTGATCGTTTAATAGGCATATTGGAAACCTTAAACTTCAAGGTCAAACAATGTGAATACATGAACAAAGGAGATTCAGTCTCGACGCTTGTTCAAAGAGTGGTGAAGGAAACATTGGAGTCTCCTATGGTAGTTAACACAATAATAAATAAAATCATGGAGAGGTCCGATCCAAGTGTCATTCAAAGCCATTCAAGAATAAACATGGAAACATCCTGCCCCCTACATACCAAGATCGAATCTTCAGTACAGAAGCAACTGCCAACTAATGAAGACAATAATTTAAATGAAGATGAAACTTTTGAGATTTACAAAACCAAAAGAAATAGGAGAAAGGCAAAATCGCAGGAAAAGAAAATAAGGGAAGACGGGAAAGAAATTGAGGAAAATATAGTCGAGATTTCTCCACTTGATAAATCTCTGCCAAAGAGTAAACCTAAGACATTGGCAAATATTGTTAAATCGCTGCCATTGAAGCCGTCTATGACGTCAAGACCTGCTTATTTGACAATCAGCGGCTCGGGGAAAAGCCCTGTGGATATCATAAATGGGCTGCCATCGCCCACAAATTTAGGTGTAAACGCTTCCATTGTTAGAACGACCAAGGCGGGATCGATTCTAGTTCGTTTAGAAGACGAATCCCATGCAACTAAAGTCATTGGATGGCAGGAGCTACGCCAAAACGGGCTACAAGCTAAACTAGCACTGAGGAAAAAACCTAAACTTGAGGTGAGGGGTGTGCCTCACGCATGGGGCTCAGCCGATCTAGTTAGGTTTCTGTGGCAAAAAATACCTGAAAAATCGATTCCAACTCTCCTGGTTATTGAAGATCTCCGCCCACTATTTTCTTCAGTCGCAAGGAATGGCTTAACTAAGAATTGGGTAATAGAAGTTCACCCAATGATCCGTTTTCAGCTGTTGGAAATAGGAAATCTAGATGGAGGATGGTGGTCTATGACATTTAAAGACTACCTGGACGCCCCTCGCTGCACTAAGTGTCAAGGCTATGAACACACTAAGGCCACTTGCACTGCCGACTCTGTGGTCTGCATTTGGTGCGCAGCGAGTGGTCATCTAATGAAAGAGTGTCCGAAGAAGAAAGCAATGGCAGACCCAACCTGTATCAATTGTAAACGGACGAATGCTGATCCCACCAGGACAAAGCACAAGGCTGGAAGTCGGGAGTGCCCTGTGCACTTAACGTGGTGCAAAGAAATGGCGAAAAGAACCTATTATGAATAAGATTACCATCTTCAGCTCAACATGGGTCGTCGAAGAGTAGTGGCCGACGAGTTGCGAGTTCTTTCTCGACGCTACGACATCATGGCAATTCAGGAACCGACCAGCCGTCGGAACTTGGTCACGGGGTTTGGCCTCACGTCAGGAGTTATAGCCCTGAGCAGTGGAGAGAGGAGGCCTAGGGCTGCTATAGTGGTTAACAACCCAAATCTTGACGTTATGTATCTGAGGCAATATTCTACAGCTGATTGTGTAGCATGCTATATAAAGTGGGGCAGGGTATATTTTACGTTGATTTCGGCTTACCTGCCTAACGGAAGTAAAACATTGAAGAAGATATCTCAGTCATGGAGACGATCACATCCAATAGTAGGAATGTGATCTTGTGCTCGGATACCAACGCTTGGAACACAGTTTGGGGCTCCAGCCGGACAGATAGACGAGGGGCTAAGCTAGGTGAGTATATAGCAAGAAGTCAGCTAGTAGTAGTCAACAACGTCTCTTCCACTCCTACTTTCTCAGGGGCGATGGGTGAAAGTTCGATTGACGTGACGTTGTCATCACCGACATTAGTAGGGCACATTATTGATTGGACTCTTAGACCTGAGACTAGTTCTGACCACAAAGTCTTGAAATTTGGTTTAGTACAGAATATGGCAGGTCATCAAGTTATTGACAAGGGTTACATAACCCGAAGGTACGACTGGAGTGTCTTTCGATGTATGCTGGAGGGAGAAATTGCCGACGAAGATTGGGAAAAGGCGGAATCGGAAAGTGCCGATGACTTGGACTATAGAGTCTCAAAAATAACTAATGCTATTCTTGACGCAGCTGAAAATTCTCTACAACGGCGAAAGACCAGAGCTCGACTAGTTCCATGGTGGACACCGGCCTTAACAACAATGAAGAGAGAACGCGGCGGTTGTACCAGAGATGCAGAGAAGACGAGAGGCGCATTGCACTTCGTAATGAGTACAAGGCCAAAGCTAAGGCATACAGAAACGAAGTGCGCTTACGGAAGCGGAGGTCCTGGGATGAATTCATTGTCGAAGAGTCAAAGAAGAATCCATGGGGTATTCCGTACAGAGTTGCTCTGGGAAAGCTGACTCCTATGCAAACGCTGGCAGCCCTCAAGCATGTAGATGTTCAAGCCACTACCCTCGAAGAAGCAGCGACCATTTACATTGAAGTGACATATCCTAGAGATGATCCGTCTGAAGATAATGAAGAGGAAGAATTCGTAAGACGCACAACGGCATACCCACCTGGCACAGACATATGCCCTCCATGGGACATCCACGACCTACGTATTGCTGTTGATAGACAGAAAACCGGACGTGCTCCAGGGCTAGATTCTATAGACGCCGCTATCTTAAAGAATAGTATCCCCTATATTGAAGATATATTATTGGGTATTTTCAATGACTGCCTAGATAGGGGGTATTTTCCGAGAAGCTGGAAGGTGGCAGATTTGAGACTGCTCTACAAGGGAGGGAATAAGGATAAGGAGCTTCCTAAGTCGTATAGGCCCATATGTCTTCTTCCGGTGATGAGCAAGATTTTGGAAAATCTCATCATAATAAGACTGCAGCCAATATTTACAAAAGCAAGCCATCCACGGCAATTTGGCTGTACAAAAGGCAAGGGATCTACTGATGCGATACTGAGAATTCGCACAGACGCCGAACAAAGAACTGAGCGGTATGTCATGTTGTTGCTTTTTGATATATCCTCTGCCTTTGACAGCGTCTGGTGGCCACGTGTACTTCAACAGCTGCAGAAATTCGAAGCCCCCAGCAACTTATTCACCCTCGTAAGTAGCTACCTTCAGAACAGGATTGTAAAGGTTCGAGGAAGCTCTTACGAGAAAGAGAGGGGATGCCCGCAAGGATCATTCTGAAGATATCAGAATCCGCCCAAGTGAGGATGTCACCTATCTTGGAATAAGAATCGGAAGAGGATTTAATGTGACCCCTCATTTGGATTACCTTAGAAATAGGGTAGCAATAGTCTTAAACGGTCTTAGCCGCGTCGGGGGTGCATTTTGGGGCCTAAGATACCCGGCTACTATGACGATTTATAATGGAGTGATTCTGGGTATTCTGCGATATGCAACTACCGCCTGGTACCAGAACCTCTCACAGCGGCAGAAGAACAGATTGGCGACCATCCAGCGAACCACTCTGCTAACGGTAACTAAATCATATAGGAGTGTGTCTCATGAGGCTGTCCAAGTTTTAGCGGGAGGAATACCTATCGACCTTTTCTTACGAGAGGAAGTATTAAAGGATAAATTAAAGAGAGGGGACTCAGTCGATCTTCCCGATAACATACGTGTAAGGATTATGAATGAACCCAGAAAATGGAAAAAAGCTATCCGGGATCATTTTATAGAAATGTGGAACCAGCGGTGGGTTACAACTTCGAAAGGTGCTACCTTGAGAAAATACTTTCCCACCGTTCAGGCACGTTTGTATGCGAAATGGATCCTCCCAGATTACTGGATATCGCAATTCCTCACAGGACATGGTGGTTTCCGGGCTAAACTCCATAGTTTAGGAGTAGACATTGATCCCTTATGCCCCAAATGTGGAATTCCAGAAACGGCTGAGCACATCATTATGAGTTGCACCGCCTTTGAAGCACTGAGGGCCAAACTACTGAGAGAAACTGGACTCTACGCTCTTTCGGAGAATGATTTCCCTCAGCTAATGACTGAAGAAAACTTCCCGCACTACAAAGTTTTTGTATACGGGTGGAAGACTGCTATTGGCTCATACCATTTCAACCTTAATAGAAGAGGACCTACTCCTGGAAGGCCGCCGGACAACGAAAGCACTGAAGAAGACGGTGACAACCTTGGAGCTGCCTAACATTGGATTTCTCATTCATATTGTAATTGTAGTTATTGTTATTTTAGTTATTGTGGATGTAATTATATTTATTGTTATTTTTTTTAATAATTTATATTGTAATCATATATTGTTATTGTGTATAATGTTATATATTTTGTACTATAACATTTTATAAGTTTTATATTGTAATTATATATAAATCATTTTTGACATTATGGCAATATTAAAAGTTAATATTGCCTAAACCTGTATTGCCTGAAGGCAAGGTAGGGTGAACAATAAATAAATAAATAAATACTCCCTTAAAAAAATCCTAAGGTCATCTGCCAGGCTGCGAACCCGCGATCTTGGGTTTAGTAGGTTGCTATGCTAACCACTACACCACAGGTGACCCCACGCTTCAATTTAAATTTTTGACTTGTAGGTCTATCAAAACCTAAATCTAAATTAGCCTTAGCACAATCTTTCCTTTGACGTCACGATCTACCCATCGTCTGTTTACAGACCGATTCAACACAAGCAAATACCCATCTTTCTATGATAGGTTCCATATTTACTCAAATCTACTAGTTTCCAATATTGCTCTCCATTCTATTCCTTATAACTATGAGAAGCCTGAAAAGAAGATGGACCTTGTAATCACGCACGGCCATTATTTCCCAACTAATTTTTTAATTTATTTAATATTACCTTTTCACCGAAATATTTTAATAGATAACAGCATGGAGGTCTATTCTGTCGACATCCTTCTGAAACAGATTGAGCAATGTTAGGTGCATTCTATAGCATTAATTAATTATCTACATTCTTTCTAAATGATACTAAGGTGAAAGAATGCACCAACCGAAATAGACCATTAGAAGGATTAACACTACGCTCTATCCAAGAAATGTAAATTCCTATATTAAATCAAATTCCGCTGGGGAAAAAAGAAGAAAACTTTAGACTGGGTATCGAAGCTAATGGGTTTTAAATTTTATGAACTGTCAAATATCGAATATTTACATTGGAATCTCATAAATGAAGTAAAAACATTTTCGTTTCAGTATTAATGAATGACTGTCTACTATTCGGGAGGCATTATACTTAGTAATCATTAAAATGTTTTAGTTAGTTAATAACGCCATTATTTAAAAAAATATATGAAATCAGAATCAAAATATCGTAATACATCCGCCTAGGTCGTACTAACAATGAAAGATGAGATATGATCCTCAAGCAATCAATCAAATAAACAATTAATCTTAAAATAAGAACATGGAGGGACCGTTACATGGCTCCGATTTAGGATTGAAAAATATTGTGCTTTTAATCATGGCGGTATTTACTGTGATAGATAGCACGTTCCAATTAAAACTGCAAGTATCTAAAGAACGTTAAATCGTTCTCCGGATATATCAATATTAATAGATTTATATGTCTTATAAAATGTTTCATATGCGTATGAAAGTACTCTTAATAATTAATTCAAGATTTACAGCTGCAAGCAGCCTAGACTATTTTACCAAAGATATATGAGACGACTGGATAATTTAGATGTCAAATACACTATAAAGTAGTTTTGCGACAGGTAAATTGCATGCAGTTCCGGCTTTTCATCTTATCTTTATTTCCTCAATATATATATTTTTTTAAATGTATTTTAAACATAATAAACTCTTCATTGAAATAAAAAGCAAAAAAAAAAAAAATATATTGTTTAATAGAAAATAAAGCAAAACTGTCAGTAAAGCGACACCAGATCAAATGATTTTATGTTATTACATTTATTTATTTATTTATTATTATTATTATTATTAAGGATTTATTTTCAGTGTAAAGTTTATAACCCAATGGTAATGAACATAGACCTCAATTTTGCCGTTGGCTTCTGAATGCAGATGATATTGAAGAATACCGCTTTTTGAGGTGAATTTTATGAACAGCTGAATTTGTTTTTACAGAGGAAGGGATTTTCACCTATCATATGGGTTATCGTTGGTTTATTAATGTTAGTAACACTTTCGAATAATGTGGAGGAGCATAATAAACCCGTACCACTTACAACCCATGAAGGTGGGTTCAGTACTTAGGTAGGCTGTACTGTTTCTGAGCCAACGGTTTTGGAGCATAATCGTGTTGGAAAATCATATTTAGCCCAAATTCAGGTGGAATATTTGATTAAGTAGTGGTAGGATATTTTTTAAAAATTCCTAGTAATTCTCACCATTCAATCTGTTGGGCAAAGTATTTGCCAACACTATTCGACAGCAGTACAAAAATGAATACACCAACGATACCCCACATGGATAGGTAGAAATGCCTTCACTTTTAAAACCAGACTCGTGAGATTTGCAGTTTTGTGGATAGTTTTTTCGAAAAACAGCGAGAGTTGAAGTAATATAAAGACATTGTGAATTCCCTAAATAAGGTGAAGATGAAGCTGCTCTTTGGGTCCCAATTTGTAAAATTCAAGGTTACATGTACTCTGCTCTTATAGGAAATTTAATGCTAAATCCGAAAATGTGGCAAAAATTTTAAAAAATGTTTAACCAAGTGGAGATATCACAGCTTTTATGAAAAAAAAAACCTTGTATCCTCAAAAAAGTCTTTCAATTATCGTTTATTTCAATGGAATAGAAAGATAAGATCAGCGGCATTTTTCTTCATTTTTATAATCTAGTTTCACCCAATTTTTTTTTTTTTTTTTTTTGACAGTAAGAGGGACTTACCATGTATAAAACCATTTTTTTATATTTATATATCATATATATATATATATATATATATATATATATATATATATATAATTGGACATCCATACAACCTCACACCCCACTATATAGAACTATAGTCTCTTTCTTTTGTAAAATATAATACGTTTATTTTTAGTCCTTTGACGCAGGATTAGTGCTCTTAAAACCGTTGCTTTCATTAGTAACGTATTATGGTTTAGGTAAGTATAACGGTTATCTAAATATTTTTATTTTCGGTTTTTTAAACATTATGTTCTTTTTAACATGGTTTAATTGGTGATATTCTTACAATAGTCAATTTCTTCTACTTTCTCTAACGGTTACTGGATCGAACCAGTCGTCTAATGCATCATAAATCACTTGAAGACTTCACAAATCTCGTGAGGCGCCCAGTAAACCAGTTCAACGCCAGTTCTAACAACAAATCATCTTTTTGGAAAGTTACTCCAACAGCTCCAGAAAAAATAAATTCAGCCTGATAGCACATTTGTTACCATATTCAGTTGTGTCAGGTTTTCTGCTTTACATTTTTTTTCTTATTAGTAGGAAAATGCTGTAAATGATATTAGTATAAATGATTACAGCAATATTTTATTATGGTCAGGGGTGCAGTCAGGATGAATAAACACGTCAAGTTTTTAAATGAAAAACTTATATTTTTTTTTGCCGACGTTTCGACCTGCAAGGTCATTAACTTTCTATTAATTTATTTACAACTGTACACAATAAAATAAAAATACATCTAGTAAATGTGAAGATTATGATGCTCATAATGACATGTCAATTTCTTGCAAACTAATTAGTAGGCTTGAATAATGTTCTATATCAGAAGGTTCCGAGGCCATCTTTCCTTCAGACGCCTTTGAGGGTTATCATTAATATAAAAAGAAGAAAGTGATTTGTGGATTTGAATAGTTATGGAGTTTACTATGAAAGGATAGGTATCTCGTTTTGGGCTAAATCAGCAGCATTTGGTATAAAGAGATCTTTATGGTTAAGCTTGTGGCAAAGTAAGGAGCATTGAGGATTTTTCGAAAGATTTGGATTTTAAGAAAAACAAATAGGGGACGAATTGGTGGTTTAATGGAGTCTCAAATCTCAACACCGTATGTGTTGTTATTGTAATTATTGTCATGTGAATAAGTATTTGTTATTTATTGTGAGCTGTGAACGCTTGTCTAGTAAATGTTATAATAGTCGAAAACGACTAGCAGTTCGGGTGAGCTAAATTAACATTTTATATCTGGACTTCGCTA
Source organism: Euschistus heros (assembly GCA_003667255.2). Classification (NCBI taxonomy): domain Eukaryota; kingdom Metazoa; phylum Arthropoda; class Insecta; order Hemiptera; family Pentatomidae; genus Euschistus; species Euschistus heros. The sequence continues at coordinate 843,569 of RCWM02000106.1, read as the reverse complement.
ATCAGAAGACAAGTTTTGAAATATAAATGAAAAAAATGAAAGAATATTGCAAAATTATTATAGTAACTTCTTCAGAGGAAAATTAGGTCCCGAAGCTCAACTCCTTTGTTAATGTTCAAGCTATCTAAATAGTTGTAATCGTAATATAAATGAGTCTCTTGTAAATAATCGAAATATTTAAACATTTGCCTAGTAAATGTTGAAGAAATCGAATTATTAATAATAAAAATTAAATATCACGTAGAGAAGTAGTTGGCTGTACATCTTATAAACGTAAATACAAAAATTATTGTAAGCGTTTTAGTAACCATTTAAAATCCGATTACACTGTTCCAACAGATATTACATTAGGTAGGTCTTAAAGACACATCTGGTTAATTTCGTTAGTTTTGCATGCGTTTGTTATTTTAGCATATCATAACTGTACCTCCAATTGAATAAGAATGCGTTTAAAATTTTTATAATTTCCTGACCATGATGTGTAATATATTTGAAGAAAGTGCCTATTAGAATGGGATAGAATAGAAAGAGAATTTTACTCTGGGACAATATCCTTTTAGAATATAATTTTTAGAATCGAAAAAAGTAAAAACAAATTTACGTAATGAGGTAACAGGATGAAAACTAAAAACAGAGTAGAAAAATACTTAATTCTCCCAGACTTAGAAAAATAGTAGATCCATAAATAAATACAATTTTCATCCTAGCAAAGCAACAGAGGTGTGCGTGTCATAAAATCCCTAGGATAAAAAAAATTAGGGCACGTGCCTTTTTTTCACTCAAACCAATATAGCCCCTACGGTCGCCCTAGCGATATATTTTTTGTTATCAAAATATTCTCCATTGTATTTCTGATTAAGATGTTATCATCAAATTTTATATTCGAGCAATACCAGCATAGCTAGGGCCTTTCAATCTTGTTACTACATTTTTGAGGGTGAACATAACGTTAAGCATTTTGAGGGTAAATAACACGTTACAAAAGAAAACTTTAGACCCAAAGTAAAAGACATACCCATGGGCCATTCCATGTCAAATCAACCAATTCTACGTTAGATTTGGACCTTGATCCCTCCGATTTCTATCAATTTTGGTACAGAAGTTGTATTTACCAAGACTAGTAAAAATGTTAAATATTACATTTTTCTGTCTTCTAGTTTTTGGGTTATAAGCTTTTAAAAATTCAAAAAAAAAAAACGACTGTTTTCGGTCCTCACTCTGTAAATTCAAAATTATGCTATTAAAAAACTACCGTAAAACGGGGTCACAATAGTACGGTGGGGTCAAATTGGTACACACTTTTTTCTGTGGTGATTTCCTTCTGGCAGTTTGTTGTGTCGACATTTACCAAATGAGAGCCCACGAAACGGCTCATTTGGTAAAAGTCCACACAACAACCTATCAGCGGGAAATCACCACAGAAAAACAATTGTGTACCAATTTCACCCCACCGTACTAATGTGACCTCATTTTACGGGATTGATCCTAGACAGCTCAAATTTGCGGCATTCTTTTCCATTTAAAATGCAATTTAATTTGATATATCTACTTGATATATTTTCGGTTTTTCCAAAACGTACAAAAACGGTTTTCGTAATTCCCATAATACATACCTACCCTTCAATATTTTGGAAACAATTATATGTGATTTATACTATTACTGACTACATGTCTGGCCAAGAGTATATTTTATTCTAGGGTTTCATATTTGATAATAAACTGAATTGGGAAGCACATATAAAAAAAAAAAAAAACTAAATATACTTAAATTTCTTCTGTTTCAAAGTGAAACTTCCTGGGGTGCAGAGATAGGCAGACGGACGCTGTTAAATTATATAGTTAGCTCTTTGGTATGCTCCAAGCTCGATTATAGCTCTTTCATTTATGGCTCTGCCCAGTGTCGAGTCCTCACCTAGCTACATTCTGTCCATCATACAGGAATCCGGATCGCAACCGGCGTTATTAGAACCAGCCCTATCCTCAGCTGGTTTTCCTCCGCTCTTTTTTTCAGGAGACAAAAACTAACGATAAATTACATTTCGTAACTATCCCCCCTGACAGAATACCATACATACGACTATACTGGGTGAGTACCTCTTAGTGTAAAAAAAAAATATTGGGTGAAACTAGATCAGAAATTAAGAAAAATGCCGCAGATCTTACCTTTTTATTCCAATCCATTGCAGATGTACGATAATTCAAAGACGTTTTTGAGGAAAGTACGTTATTTTATCATAAAAACTGTAATATCTCCACTTTAAATTTGCATGTTTATGTCTTGGGCCAAATAAGTTGGTTCCTCCGTAGAGAACAGGTAACTTTGTGCAGATAGAGAATATACCACACTATGGGGCACCAAGCTCACTCACTCACTCATATGTAATAAGAAAGCAGCCACTACTATTTTTTTTTCTTTTATAATCTTAAATAAAGTTTTTCACATTCTCATCTTATTGCTTTCTAGCATTTTAAGGAGTCATCGATTGTTTATCTATGTGTATTATATATCTATAATTCCAAATTTAAAATAATTTTTGCCATCGCTTTGGTTCTCCTGGGGTGAAATTTTGTTTTAGAGAGGATTTGAAATATTTTTTAAGGTATCGAAAAATTTTTCTTTTTCTATCGGCCAAAAACTCCTTTATTTTTTTTTTTTTTTACTTTTAATTCCTCATATATCTTCGTAGTTTTGACTCTTTGCATTATAGTACATTTTGCAATTTTTTTCATTATACCATTTTGGAATGATTGAAGTTCTTTGTTTGTACTTTTCCCAATGGATGAAAATAATGGTGCCCCATACAGCTAAATTTGTTGGATTACACATGTATATGTAATTAATTTTAAACGTAATGCTAAATTTATAGCAGATAATAAGTGGCTCAGTTTGTATCGCTCTCGATTTTCTTATTTTATTAAGTAAGTGGGCCGAAAACTTAAGGAGTCTGTCATACTTAATACCCAAGTAAACAATAGTTTTCGAAAGTTTGTTGAGAGAATTATTAATTTTGAAATTTATTGTTAGTTTTCTTTTGCCTTTATGAAAAAGAAATATTCTACCTTTTTGAGGCCTTGGTTGCGTTTAAGCTGCTACTTCTGACAGCCACCACTAAAATGTCAACTTTAATGTATAAATAAAAGCTGTGATGGTAAAGTGAACCTGAAAGTTTGATGCTGACACCGCCATCCTTTGACCACAGATTTCCCTCCAATCCATCTCTTCAAGATCCAAATCTACCAGATCGCTCCTGACGTAATCCTCCCATCTACGTTTCGGCCTACCTCTCGGACTTTTACTCGACTGTTCGAAATTGATTTATCTTTTTGGAATTAGATCATGATTAAATCGAACGATTTTACATGTCCATACTAATCGCAGCGCGGCTATAACCCGAATTACATTTACCGGATAAATTTGTCGCTATTTGGGTTATATGTCTCTAAGCATAAAGAAACTATCTTTTTTTGATGAAAAAATGTCCTCTTGAATAATGAAAATGCATTTCTACATTACGTGCATCGTGTAGAAACAATAAACAAATATGTGCAATATAAAATGATCAATAAAATATTAAATTTAAATAAAATTATGAATAAAATAAACTGGTACCAAAATTATTCATCGAGCTCCTTTTCAGGGTTCTATATAAATATGGTTAAATTTATTTAGTACTATTGTTACCTGTGTATATAACAGGCAATTGTCCTAATAATTCTTCCCCAACACTTCTAATTGAAATGGACTCTCACTTCTTCTGTTACGATCAACTTTCTTTTACATATTGAAAAAAAAAAAAAAAAAAAAAAATATAGACGATCAGAGGGAAATATTTGACAGATTCCAAAATGCTTCATTAGTCTCCACGTATCGAACAGACATCTCAAGCCATTACGCTGTCAGGTGTATAAGTCCTAATTTAGTCTTTATTTGGCATTTTTATCAATGTCTCAATTTATATTTTTTTTCTTTGAATTAAATCTGATTTTAATTTAATTAGGAGATTAGAAACCAACCAGGATTCAAAACAAACCAGTTTAGCAATGAGCTTTTTTAAAATGGCCTTAAATCATTTTTAATCCCGAAATTTCTTTTAAGAGGCCTCCTTCTTCACTTTGTTGACCTGTCAATCGCTGCTCAAAACAGGTGGTTTAGGAAAGTAATTGCAGAGGTTTTTTCTCAATTGTTTTATAATTGTTTTTGGCACTGAATCCGATTTTTATATTTGCTGCCTTATGAGAAAAACACTCCACAATCAAAAAATTAAACTATCGTTCAGTTTTTTTTTTTACAAAAAGCAACAGACGATTTTGATTTTCAAAGGATCTTATTAATTTATATATTAGAATACTGGTTTTATTTTTGATATTTGTTTCTCTCAACCAACTCATCCTACCACAGTCCAAAATACCGGTTGGCATTGTATAATTATGGTAATTTTCAGAAAGTAATAAAATTTATGGAACTGTTTATGTTAAATAATAACCAGTGGTTTTCAAAATATCGCTCATTAGAAATTATTAATATTTTGTTGAAAATATAATTTTATGTATTCAACAATTAATTTCTTAATAATTACGAACAACAAACAAAATGATTTATAATAACAAAGAATGGTTCTGTAAATTTTAAGTGTGCATATGTATTTAAAATACTGAGTCAGCGAAGTTTTAAAGGAAGAATTGTACCTTTGGTATGCTGTAAACTGAAAATTGAATTATCGGCAGCCAATCAGAAGGCAGCTTTTGCAAATCAAATTATCTCTCTTTCACCAGCTGCCACAATTATATTATTATTTTCAGTCTAGTTCGTGCCTTTGTTCTGTTCGGTGTGTATTAAATAATTTTTGGTGTTAAATATATGTGAAGTGTTTCTTAATAATTACTAGTTTTGTTTAATTATAATTATAAAATAGTGTTTATATAATGTGTTGTTAAAACGAAGCTATTCAAGTCTTACAAAGGTATTGTTAAAATTTTATTTATGCTCGAGGGATTGAACCTTAGTGCTTTACATTCTAATTATGTAGAATTAGTGCTTTACATTCTAATTAGTATATACATATATACTTCTATCCATATAAACCCAGAACAGCATAAACCCAAGAAAAAGAATAAAACTTTTTACCACAGGAAATGAAAAAAAAATGAATTGGGTTGAATTCATTCCCTGTTAGTTTTTATGTATATAAACAATATATTGCATAATTATTACTTTCCACTTTTATGTGTTTATAGGTTGATTTTTTTAAAAAATAATTTGGTAACAGTTCAGATCGGCGACACCACCAAACTAGGTTGACCCGCGCTACACCGACCAGTTCGATCCTTACGCTTCACTTCATGTTTACATTTTTCGATAGTTCATTCCTATAACCTCACATGTAAACAAGCACTTCTACAGTTTCAACTTGGATTGTGTTGTTTAGTTTGTTATATTGATATTTAGACTTCTTAAATCTAAATAAGTGAAACAGAAGTTCACAAAATGAGTTTCATAAAGGATTAAGTGTTTTATAAATTCATGTTTTCTTATTTCATCTAATCTTATGTGTAAAAGTGTTATAAAACTTAAGAAGATTAATTTGTACATGGATTTCGTGTTTTACATATTTATATTTGTTCTATCAATTTAAGTGATAAAATTTACAACTTGTAAAAGTGTTATGAAACTTAACAAGATTGATTTGTACATGGATTTGGTGTTTTATATATTTGTATTTCTTGTTTTAATTTCAGTGATAAAATTTCAGTATACATATTTTGTGAATGGATTCTTTGTCATCCATATTACTTTTTGTGCTAAAGTGAGACAGATTGTATAATTAATTCAATAAAACATATCAGTTTATAAATAAATGTGAGAAAGTATATCACAGGTTTTTTATGTTTTCTTATTTCCACTTCCCATGAGAAAATATAGCAGAAATTAACATCTTCACTTTCAACCAGGATTCTGTCTTATATTATATAATGGCTTATAACATGGAGAATTGACAATGTGAAAATAATCACAGATTAAGAGGTAAATGACGCATTACTATATAATTGTAGAACTATTGGTATAATGTTATAGATTAATGTGTTTTTAAAAAAAATTAGAAGTCTGATGATGGAACATTGTCTCCAAAACATGTAGCTACAAATGTTAAATAAATAGGAGTTATGCCAAATAAATACTTAAGGATTCTGTCTTTTTTATATTTATAATTTGTTATTTTCACTTCTGTGAGAGAAAGTTCGTCAGGAATTAACTTTACTGGTGGTTCAGTAGTATATTAATTGTTGATTAAATTAATTCAAAATTGATTTAGTGTTTTATATTTCGATATTTCCTTATTTCCACTTTAATATTTTCTTATTTCTCATTTTAATATTAGAAGGTAAACAGAAGTTAATATTACTTTGAACAGGGATTTAGAGTTTCTCAGTATATGTAGGAGAGTAACCTTTCTGCTCTGAAAGCAGCGACTAGAACATCGAAATATATCGGAACAAGGTTAGAATCGATAAAAGGTATTCTGGGCGGGTTTAGGGGTTGGTGTCGCCGATCCGAACCGTTACCAATAATTTTTTTTCTTAGTAATAAACCATCTCTATACGTATTTTTTTTTTTTTACATTTTTTTTTTTTTTTAAATCTTTATGATACAATTTTAAAACTTTAATTTTTTTAAAGGTAATTATTTAAAATATATCTAAGGGGACGTTTGCAGTTGTAACTCACAGATTTTAATGCCGATTTTTGTGTGGGGTAGTAGGGACCTATAATAGAGCAAAACTAGAGTTATAGCCGCCAATGAGCATTAGGAGCCGAGAAAAAAAATAAATAAATAAAAATCACGTTTTATTTCTTTTCTCATCTCTCAGTCAAGATAGAGAAATCATTCTTTCACGTATAATTGTAGTTATGTATGCTATTTTAAATAAAAATACTTTTGTTATGCTCAAAACACTACCCGGCTTTAGAGTGCACAAAAAAATTCCAAAAAAATGACAAAATTCCCAGGAAATCCGCTGTAAATCAGTGGAAACTTTTTTTCACGAACAACTGACCTCAAATCTGGATTTAACGCACCATGTGAAATTTTATCAAAATAAAAAAATATCAAAAATATCAAAATCAAAAACAAACTGTTGTGTTCAACCGATTACAACAGTAATAGCATCACTATAATCAGCATACATTATAGTATGCTTTTTATCTATGCGTATAACATTGGATTTACTCCAGATTTTTAAGATTGATGAATAATCTAAAATTAATATCAGATTTTGGTTAGAAAATATGTATATTGTTTTTAAATGGTCTTATTTCAAATTTATAGTGTAAAAACTAAAATAATAATAGAAATAGTCTTATTTATATAATATTTGGTAGGTGAGAAAAACTTTTAAACTAAAAACTGATATTATTTCCAGATTTCTCATCTCAAAAAACATGTTGAAACTTATTTACTTTAATTTTGTCAAAAAAGACTTACATGGAACCCTCATACACGGCTCAAAAGACAAGAACTTAACAGACGCTTCAGCCAATTGTATAAACTGCTAAATAGGATATCTCATCTTTCCATTGAAAACAAACTTCTAATATACAAAACCATCATCAAACCTATTTGGACTTACGGACTGTGGGGGACAGCAAAAAAGTCGAATATCAAACGCATTCAATCCTTCCAATCCAAAATCCTCCGAACTATAGTAAATGCTCCATTATGTTTCCACCAAAACCCTACATAATGATCTCAATATACCATACGTTCTCGACCTTATACCCCTTAAATTTTCAAAATTCCATCGCAACCTTTCCTCTCACCCTAACCCACTAGCTCAATCATTATCCGTCTCCACCCATCCTGATAACCCCCCTCGCAGACTAAAACGGCAGTGGCCCCGAGATCTTTTGTAAAATTACTTATATTGGAGTTCTGGCAATGGCCAGCTTCTCCACTCATGCCCGGAGTGTTTGTTATAGCGCTCTCACTTAGCCTCCACTGGGTTTTCTTTACACCAGTGACGCAGCTGAAAGAGAAGAGCTGGGATCTCTCTGTACCTGGCTTGTCTCTTCACATGTGGGGGGACGGGTCTGGTGGAGGGATCTCAAGGATGAGTGTAAATTGTAAATAGAGTATAATTGTATTTTTTACCTTTGTTTTGTCTTTTACTTTTTTTTTTTTCTTTTTTTTTAATTTTTAGTATTTCATTTTGTATATAGTATATTTTATATTGTTTATGTATAGGCTAGTTCTTTTCTTTTCTATTTTTCTTTTTCTTACATTCATTATTTACTTCATTTCACTATTATTGTTTTTTTTTTTCATTGTATATAATGTGTGAATGTGATCATACGCCATCTATATTACTTATTGCCCACAGTTGTGGCAGATTGTATAAATTTCTCAATAAAAGGTTAAAAAAAAAAAAAAAAAAAAAATTGTGTCGAAATAAAATGTTTTTATTTTTTACCTTTAAAATTGTGTAGGATTTTAGTAGGCAAGGTGACTGTTCATTTCTGAAAAAATGTAAATAATTTGTGCTATCTCACACATTTCGCAACCGATTAAGACAAAATTTTAAGGTCACCTAGAAGCCGTAAAACTGCATAGTTTAACCCCAACCCGGAGGTCGCAGGATTTCCCCTTATTGAAATATCTCATGTTATAGCTGACCTTGGATTTTTTCATTCACATCAGTTTTTGTCCACTAAAATCGGGAGTAAATCCAATGTTATACGCATGGATAAAAAGCAGAATGTATGCTGATTATAGTGATGCTATTACTGTTGTAATCGGTTGAACACAGCAGTTGTTATGGCCGGTAGAAAATGTTGATGAAATCTCAACTTCATAATTTTAAACTCCTCGAAAGGGGTAAAAAAATCAATATTTTTTGGTTTTTTATAAAATTTCAAACATAAGGGTTTTTTATGGTGTGTTAAATCGAGATTTGAGGTCAGTTGTTCGTGAAAAAAATTTTCCACTGATTTACAGCGGATTTCCTTGAAATTTTGCCATTTTTGAGCATCCTAGAGTGAAAGAACCATTTCTCTATCTTGACTGTAAGCTGAGAAAAAAAATAAAACCTGATTTTCATATTTTAATTTTTTTCTCGGCTCCTAATTTTTATACATACATATAAAATTATAATACATAATGCCCATTGGCGGCTATAACTCTAGTTTTGCACTATTTTAAGTCCCTACTACCCACACAAAAATCGGCTTTCAAATCTGTGAGTTACAACTGCAAACGTCCCCTTGTTAGTAATAAACCATCTCTATTCGTATTTTTTTTTTTTACAATTTTTTTTTTAAATTCTTTATGATACAATTTTAAAACCTTAGTTTTTTAAAAGGTAATTATTTAAAATATATTTAAGTCCTAGTCCAGACTGTAAACAAATGTTTCGGAACATATTTGAACATGTTCCCAAATTGTTTATGAACAGTTCAGAAACTTTGTTCCGAAACAATGTTTCGCGTCCAGACCTGAGTCAGTGTTTTTGAACATGTCGAGTGAGGCTATTGCAGGAATTTCTGCTGCCAATTTATTTCTTTTACTAAACAGGCAAAGGAATAGAATAAGGAAAATAAGGTGGTGGATAAAGCCAAGTCCAGACTGTAAATAATTGTTTCGGAACATTTTTGAACATGTTCCCGAATTGTTTATAAACAGTTCAGAAACTTTGTTCTGAAACAATATTTCCCGTCCAGACCTGAGCCAGTGCTCTTGAACATGTCGAGTGAGGCTGTTGCAGGATTTTTTTTAATGTATGTTTCCTTATAATGAATATGCATTATATTGTTGTTAAAATAGGCAGAATTAATAATCATTTTATTGGTTAACTTTATTTGTAAAAACATTTGCTGCAAAAACAATCAGTTCTATTTTAATATATGCCTTCACAGAATGGAAAAATGTAAAGTATATTTAAGTAATTAAATATATTTAAATATTTAATTTTAATATATTTAAATACTAGCATCCCGATCGCGGCTTCGCCCGCCCTCCAATATTTCTTCAATGATTTTTTCACCCATAGCTTTTTTCGTCCTTCCTCGGCCTCAAAAAATCGTCAGATCCTGGCAGATCTGTAAAACAGTGTCCTTAAAAACCGTTAAAACAGCAATCCTTAAGGACGAAAAAGCTAATTCTAATTGTGGATGGAGAGAGTGGCCAAGGATGTCCTTCGGCCTCGAAAAATCGTCAGATCCTGGCAGATCTGTAAAACAGTGTTTTACCGTTTATGCTGTTTTAACGTTTTTTTTAAAGCTATCCGAAGGATAACTTCTGCCATTGTTGTCCTCCAGGATATTGTTTTAAAATATTTAACGGTTTTAAGATGGCGGACCTTAAAAGGATCTTACATGACATACATAAATACGTAAAAAAATCTTACGGTCCATGACCAAACCTTGGCCTTTTCCACGATTCCTCCCCATTTGTTCCAGTCACCAACTACCTCATCTCCATTACCTCACACCAAGTGTCTTTAGGTCTGCCTCAACGTCTTCCCTCCAGCGCAATCTAGGCCTTCCCCTTTCTCTCTTCCCTCCTTCGGGGCGCCCATTCAGCATGATTTTTGGCATTCTGTTGGGGCTCATTCTCTGAACATGGCCCAGCCATCTTAATCTCCTTTGCTTTATTGTAGCAACCGAATCTGGAGCTTTGTACATTTCTCTTAGTTCCTAGTTGCTTTTTATTCTTCATATATTTCCATCTTTAATAGGGCCATATATCCTCCTCAAAATTTTTCTCTCCCATCTATTTATAATGCCTTCATTCTTCGCAGTGAGCGTCCAGGTTTCACTTTCATTCAATACGACTGGTTTAGGAATGGTTTGGTAAACCCTTATTTTCAAATTTTTAGGGAGCATTTTTTTTCCTATTATTTTGCTGAGGGCCCAATAACACCTATTACCAGCCTTTATTCTTTCTTTTATTTCTTCATCTACTTCATTTCTTGAAATAATGACGCTACCCAGGTACTTGAATTTTTCGACGCTTTCGAAGTGGTATCCTGCCCCTTCTAGGTTTTCCACCATATTTTGTTCCTTCAACGTCTCTAGGTATTTCGTCTTTTCTTCGTTTATCTGGAGGCCCACTTCTCTTGCTTTTCAGCTACACTCTTCAAATGCTCCTAGTAGGGAGTTTTCTTTTCTGCCAGTGATTACGACGTCGTCCGCAAATGCTAGATGCTGAGTCACATGGGTATAAAAGCTTCCAGGGTTTGTCCTTATTGCCCTAATCACTGTTTCTAGTACTAAATTAAACAGTACCGGTGACAGTGGGTCTCCCTGCCTCACTCCCTTATGGATATCAAGCGGTTCAGTCACCCCTCCTTGCACTTGGACAGCTCCTTTGCTATGGTTTAGAGTCATTTGGACTAGTCTTATTAACTTTGAGGGAAAACCTATTATTTGTTTTATATATTATTTTTATTTATTTTTTTTGAAAATTTATTTCATTTTTATTTTTTTTTTTTTTTAATTCATTTATTAACTTTTTTTTTTTTTGCTCCATTTTTCCCCTTTTAATTAAAAAATTTGTATTTATTAATAAACTTCGAATTCCAATAACTAATTATTGTTTATATTTCATATACACTCAACAATAATTTCTATATAATTTTAAGATATTTTTGCATTATATATTAATAAACATGTTTGTACAAATATTAATGATAATATGCGTTATGTCGAGAGATCGTACGCGTGGAAATACATGCTCCCATTGCAGGGTTACTGAAATGTGGAAAACTAGAAAAAAAAAAACTAGGAATCAATATTATTATCACAACACTAGAGAGTTGTAAGGAAATGAAGTAAGTTAAAAAATGATCTGTCCTCAGGAACACGTCCAGACTTGTCGCAACTTGTTCAATGTTCCCGTGTTTTCCATCTCGAATGGGAAACAAGGAACAGGGTTGATTTTGTTTCGCAACATTTTTGAACAGTTCCGAAACAAGTCATAAACAATTTTGAGCTGTTCAGAAACATCGGGAACAAGGTTTCTGAACATTGTTCCGAAACATTTTTTTTCAGTCTGGACTAGGCTGTAGAAATACAAAGCACCCAATAATAAATAGAAATACAAGCACCCATTTAGGGTTACTGCAATGTGGAAACCTAGAAAAAACATTAAGAATCAATATTATTATCACAACACTACAGAGTTGTAAAGAAATAAAGTAAGTTAACAAATGATCTTTCCTCAGGAACATGTCCAGAATTGTCGCAACTTGTACAGTGTCCCCGTGTTTTCCATCTCCAACGGGAAACAAGGAACAGCGCTGATATTGTTTCGCAATATTTTTAAACAGTTCCGAAACAAGTCATAAACAAATTTGAACTGTTCAGAAACATCGGGAACAATGTTTCTGAACATTGTTCCGAAACATTTGTTTACAGTCTGGACTAGGCTTAAGAAGCACATGTTACTTCAGTATATTATTATTGTATCATCAGTAATTTTCTTTATATCTTGTGATTTTAGACAAAAAATTTTCAATTAGACCAGGTTTGTCTTATTTATTAATTAATTAAAGATTTTTTTTTTCCAACATATTTTTGTTAAGTTACCTTGAATTAAGATTCACTTTATAATATTTCAGTTTTTTTCTAATATAAATAATATTATGAATATATCCCATATGTCCTCTCGGTAGTTTTTTCTACGTATACGTATTATGAATCAATTTAATAATTAAACTGCTGATTAGTTAGCTTTTAATTATTAATTTAATATTTAAATTTTCAATTTAATAGTTAGCTGATGTAGTTCACTAAAAAATGTATTTTTAATTATTTTTCCCTGTAACCAAGATTGCCTCACATAAAAAAGTTGTGATGGTGACATGTCCTACGTTAATATTTAATTTTATTTGCAACTTATTTAAAACTTATAATTTGTTGAAACCATATTAATTTAATAATAAATAATCTCAGTGAACCAGAAGTACAGTGTGGTCTCTATACCAAACCCAATTAGCTCTGGCCACAAACCTAACGAACCTCATCAAACCCAAACCCATCTTCAGCCCAACAAATCCTTCCATCTAATCCTAAGGCTGTCCCTCGAACCTTAATCTTTCAATCTAGTATTGATTAATTGTTTTATGTTTTTCTCATTAGCAAGCCTAACAACTGTACGGTCATTGTAACTATTATTGCTTTAACTACATTTACCGTAAGAATGTTTCCTAATTTTGCATTGTAAAATTTCTAGTGTACTCATTTTTCTACAGACCTTATTATTCTTCCTTTAGCTAAAGCGGTCAGGTTTGTACCTATTAAGAATAGTAACACTTATAATAAAAATAATTAAAAAATAATTTTGGAAGTCTGGAAAAATCCGACAATTTTAGAGGAAAGCAGTTTGGTTCGGGAAATATTTTATTCATATTACATTTATTATAATTTTCAAAACATTAATATTTAATTTAAGGCATCAAACTATTGGGTTGTCACACATGAAATGTCTGATTTTTCTTTACAGAGGATTATAGCGTTATCTGTTCATTCCTAGCAAAATATTTACTGTCTATAATAAGCAATTGTTAATCTTCTGTTTGCAAACTGTGTTTTTTTTCACTGTTTTTTCCTTAAGTAGGCATACAGTTTTCAGTATAATTTTAACCGTGGCTATAGAAACACGCAATTTCCGAACGATTTTTTTTATGAATACAAACTCGGTCATTCCGCTGCCCAGGCTGCAAGAAATATTAATCATGCGTTTGGTGAAGGAAGTGCTAATGAAAGATCCATCCATCGTTGGTTTACAAAATTTTCCTCAGGAGATACGACATTAGAAACCCTGCCCCGTGGACGGAAAAAACAATTGATTTAATATCATACTGCCAAGATATTGACCTAATGCATCAAAATTTGATCAAGCAACAGCCATTACGGTTAAACAGGAAAGAACCTATCCTTTTTTATTATTTCCTTATGTTTCAATACAGACAGTGAATAAATTAAAGGGGTTGGGCTATGAAGTCTTACCACACCCCCCACATTCCCAAGATCTATCCCCTACAGACTTCCAGCTTTTTCGGAGTTTGAACAACTCTTTGCGAGGAAAATTGCTTACCAATGATTTAGACCAGTGATTCCTAAAGTGGTCTATATCGACCCCTAGGGGTCTATGACAACCTGCAAGGGGTCTACGTCAGCGAAAAAAAAAATTGGGGGTCCAAGAAATGAAAATGGGGGTCCACGATAGTGGATCTCAACACACACTGATAGTACCTATTTACTTATGGTACATCATACTATCTTATAATATCAAAACATATACATTAGGACAAGAGGAACTGACTGAAGTAAGTACAAACGAAGAACTTAAGGTTCAATTTATCCCGTATTATGGAATATAGCGAGGAAATTTTTAATTTCCTTTCCATCGTCATACCTAGTGGAAAGGGGGTTCAGCGCTGTTACCAATCTCCTAACGAAAGAAGAAACAGACTGGACATCATTAGCCGAGGAGATTTAAGATTAACCCTCACAAAATTGACGCCAAATGTTGATAATTTATTATTAAAGCATCAGGTTCATCCTTCTCACTAAAAATATTGACTTATTGCCTATGTTATTTTATTTATAGTTTTTTTATGTTTATTTAGTGTTACGTATATTTTACATAACAGATACGAAATTTTATTTTGAGTAGTTTTAATTTAAATTCAATTAATAAATGTATAAATTAACATGTGTTTTTACTTTAAGTTTTTAACACTAAACTTCACTACAATTAGAAATTTACAGGAAATCAATATCAGGTAAGTAGGGGGTCTACCCAACACGGAAAAACATGGCAAGGGGTCTACGACACAAAAAAGTTTGGGGAACTCTGATTTAGGCATTAAAAATGCATTTCTGAATTCCTGACTCAACGTTTATCAAATCTGGGATAGAAAACTTGGTAAGCCGTTGGCAGAAGCGCATAGAAAATTTTTATTTTCTTCCTGGTTCTAAAAACAGCCATTTCATATGTGACAACCCAATAGTTTACTTTTATTCTCACTTAATAGGATAAGCTTTTAAATTTCGGAAGGTCGCCATAAACCAGCGACCACCTATCCTACGGTATCCTTTAATAAAGTTCTCCTAAATTCTGTGCAACAGATCCACTACCTAGTCCTCTTCTGGACAAGCGTCTTATTTTGAATCCACGTACAAGACTAAAACGACAAGGAACTGCTCATCGTTATAGACTGATTGAAAATTTACTAACAAATGTTATAAACTCGTAATTAATTTTAAAAGAATCATTTTTATGACAGTAATTAGACCTATTTGGATAGCTTTGGGGCTCCACTAAACTTTCAAATTCTTCCCGTATGCATTTCCTATAATTCAAAATGCTTAGTGCTTCTTATTATGTCATAAATCAAGTTATCCTTAATGATCTCAATGTCTCATATGTTGAATTCATTAGCCTCCCAACTTGCTTCCCACTTTATTCCCAAAGCGTCTGAACAAAAGATATCTTTACGATTTATTGACCTTTCATTGTGATCATGTTTCTTCACTTTTTCTTGATGTGTATATTGTATACAGTTGTGAATATCATCAGGATTATATCAGGATATGTGATTTTTTTTTTTTTTAAACTAATACAACATTCTTTTTTTTTCGAACATCAGCTGTTTAACATAAGATAAATTTAATTTTTTTTCAAGACTTTTCCTTCACTTAAGATAGACTCAGCCTTCAACTACCACTACAGCAAGAACTAAGATAAGAGCTACTTCCCACTCACGAACCATGTGGTACGTCCAATGAATTATTCAAATAACTTCCCCAGTAGACATCAAAAGGTACCCTGTAACTCCCACCTTCACTCAAAATACTCATCGAATAACCCATTCAGCTCCTCTCATCTGTCAGTCAAATGACTATGTTCATCTTGTAGTAAACCTTCAATACTGGTTTATTGAGATTAATTTTATGTCATATTGCTAAAATTTCTATTTTTTGAAAAAAAAAAAAAAAAATTGTGATCTAACGAAACAATAATCGGTAGCGTTTTGTTTATTTATAACTTCATTAAAAAAATACTTGTATAATGACGTAATTTTTATTCATATTGATAAATAAAATATCGTTAATCATAACCATTTTAAAATTAGCTGTTTTATTTTAGATTTATTTCATTCTATCATTCATTAATAGTAACATTGACTATTAAATGTTTCATAGCTATCCTGCCTACTTTATTTTTCACAAATAATTTCTATTATTTCGTAGAAATTACATTTATAGGTATAATAATAGTGCCTTCAAATTTAATTGTAACTTGTAAATTATAATCAAATAGTAAATTAGGATTACTAAGTTCAACATCTACTATTTCAAAGCATGTGGCTTATTAATTAGTGTTTTTACATCTATGAGTCACTTGTTACCTTTCTTAACTATGTCTTTTTTTTTTTTTAATGTACTTTAATGTACAAACCTTATGGAAATTGAGGTAGCTGGTTATAATGTAAATTACAATAAAAATAATAAAGAAAGAAACAAAATCACTTTCTTTACTTGCATCAGCAACGACAATGAAAACTAACTAACATCTTGTTGTGATTATTTGTTAGTCTATTTATATAATCAATTTTTCATATACTATTCAAAATTTTTCCTTTATACAGAACTTTCTAAAAGTGTTCCCTGTGTAGACAATGGTGTAGACTCAATTTTTGCATTTGTTTCTTAAGTCAATATAAGAAAAAACGGATTAGAAAAATTTAATTTTTTATTTTACTTTTATAATCTAAAATGTTTTCTAGTGATATATATCCGTCTATAAATGTTTAATTTTTTTCATGGTATTGACACTCCAACAGCAAATGTTTTAAACTGTTTAATATGATTAGGTTACAAGTTTTACGTGTATGATAGAATTCAGACGTGAAATAATCGGTTTTCCGTTAGCTGGAATGAATTGAACATTTTTACATAATACATTCAGAAAAAAAAAAATATTGATTTCAGAAATTTTACTTGAATATTTTCAATGGTTTCTAAATAGTTTAAACTGTAAACCTGAACTGAATATAGAAGAAGAAGAGGAAGAAAAATGAACTTTATTCTGGGACAACTTGTCCCATAAGAATAACAAATGAGTACAATTCCTAAAACAATTGTGTGGCTATGATAATTAATAATAATAAATAATAATAATAAAAATTAATAAATAATACAATTATGAGTTACAAAATAAATAAATAAATCTTGAAAAAGGATACATCTTATACTGCACTATTATAATGTATATAACATAAATATTCATGTTTTAAATTTGCTCGGAAGATTGAAGATCCAGGAGGTAAAGAAATAGATGATTTTTAAAGGAAGTAAGAGTGAAGCTTTTTTAATTTGATATGGGCAATGAATTCCATAAAGAGGAAGCACGGATAATTATGGATTTTTCGAAGGATGCAGTTCGATGCGTAGGAGTGTACAGGTTGATGGGTTGGGTTCTAGTATTTAAGAGGTGGATGGAGGAGCGCAGGGTAAGGAGGTTATGAATATAGGTGGGTTTTTTGGTTTTCAAGGATTGAAATATGATTGCAC
This sequence comes from Euschistus heros, assembly GCA_003667255.2. Taxonomy (NCBI): domain Eukaryota; kingdom Metazoa; phylum Arthropoda; class Insecta; order Hemiptera; family Pentatomidae; genus Euschistus; species Euschistus heros. Next base: position 825,995 of record RCWM02000106.1, on the reverse strand, counting down.
CTTGGAAGTATTGACGACGGAAACTGGGTAAGGCCAACCAATTTCCGAATACCTGTGAGATATGTGAGAACGTCTAGAAATCCCAAAAATAAATCTATTAAAGCAGTTCATTACTCTTTTACATTTCATTTCAACCTCACTAGACAGTCCTTCATATACTATGCATCTGTAGTCAAAGTTGGGAAAAGCAAGAGATGATACCAAAAGTTGACGAGTACTTAGTGGTAATGAATCGCGGTGATGGAAAAGTAGTTTAAGTATAGAAATAGATTTCCTCGTGATTTGAGAAATATGATTATTCCAAGAAAGATTTTGATCAAACATTACCTCCAGATTTTTAATCGAATTTTGGAAATTAATTGGTCTATTAACAATATATTGTTGAGTATACGATAATGTCAAAAAGAATCATTTTTGTTTTCCACGAATTGTTATTACCCTTTAGAAGTATATCTTTTACCTTAGGGCTCGCATTTGTTTCTGTTCGTGGAAGTAATCGGCTGCTTTTACGAAATTTTCTGATTAATTAAATAGTTCTCTCAGGTAATTATAAACCTTTTTTCTTTGCAATGACTTTTCGTATCAATAGAGAGGGTACTTATATGGGCTTAGAAATGACTTATTTGTTAATGTTTTATATTAATTGTTTCATTTTATATATATAGAAAACCTTGTGCTCAATGTAAATTAACTTTTTCCTATGATTATTACTCAATTATATCTAACCCGTTATTTATATAGAAAAAAAACAAAAAGAATGAAATCCTTGAGTAAACGGTGAAACCTTCCCTTGCACATAACATAAGTGGATATCCTTAACAAGTAAGAAAAAAATAACCAGTTATCAAAGCTGCGATTAGTTGGCTGGCCTGGTTCTTGACAGCTCTTTGATTTATAGTTTTGCTGATTTATTGAATCAAATGATTTATCGACGGGTCTTAGGCACTGCATAGATGATACCCATTCGGAGAGGGAAAGTGATCGGAGGAACCCCAGGTTACCTTGTGGTCACAGTTATCTAGATGTGTAAATTAATTAACAATCATCAGGTTGGTATTTTCTACAATTATCATAGAGATACGACTGGAGTTAATTGTGATTGGGAGCCCGCATATCATAGCAGGTAGTTCTGCTCCGAGCAATAATGACAGACTCCGGATATGGGCGGAGGTTTGTGTTATCTTCGAGTGTAACCCGCATCCTTCGTTGTATCTCGTTCGGGATCTAACGAGTAGAGATGTCCTCTTGGTCTGGTGGTATGGTAGTAAAATAGAAATAGTTACATTCACGTATTTATTAAATTTGATGTATGACTTAATAAGAAAAGTATTTACTTTCATTCCAACAGTTGTACTCTCTACAAAATTAACCGATTGTAGAAAAACCATTATTTCCGTGGCATTGGTAAAAACGAGAAACACATTCCAATATTCTGATAGATTTAATTAGTTGGAATAGTACTATTCTTTCTTTTTTGAAAGTATTATCTTTGCTTTTCGAATTTTCCTTCAGCCAAACTCCTCCCTCAGACGGTTCCTTCACTTCTCTCTGTCCATCGCTTCTTGTTCCGTTAGTCCCCAGCCAGCCATACTTTCAGCCACACCTCTCCACCTGATGCGAGACCTACCTCTCTCTTCCTAGCCTCTGCTTACTATTCACAAGCTATTTTGGGGGTTCTTTTATTATCCATTCTTATAATATGGCCGAGCCATCTCAGTCTCCTCCAGGATATTCCTCTTAACTTCCATTCTTCCATTCTTAAAATCTCATTTCGGATTCGTTGAATCCCTGAGATTCTAGCTGATGTCCTCCAAAAATCCACCTATACAGCCAGGAATCTTTGGCCTTGCAATTTTCCTAGAGGCCATGTTTCTGAACTGTATAGCATTATGCTTTCTACCAGGGCTTTATATATTATTTTTTTTTTAAATATTGGTACATATGTTGGCACCCCAGAGGACTGAATTTAACATTCCAATAGCTTTCCGTCCATCGGTTATACTTTTCTTCACTTCCTCTGTCGCTCTCCATTGCTTTTGAGAATAGTGCCTAGTTAGCAGAATTGGTTGACCCTACTCAACTTTGCAAAAACTAGGTCGCTAACATCATCGTTTTCCGTTGACATATATTTTTTTTGTCGTAATTAATCTTTAGGCACCAACTCTCATACTGTTTGGCTAATTTTCTAAACATGTATGCAATATTAAATTCATCTTCTGCAAAAATTACCTGCTCATCTGCAAATAGTAGCTGAAATATATGTGTATTTTTGTTTGGGATTCCCATTTTGCAGCATCTTTCCGACCAATTTTCTAGACATCTGTCAACATATATCTTAAACAAAGTCGGGGACATACAACATCCTTGAAGTTCTATCACAATACCTAAATAAAGGGAATTTAAGGAAAATATCAATAATAGGGAAATAAATGTTATTTTTTTAAAAGTAAAATAATGAAGTTCTTTTATACTTATCTGAAACTTGTTTTTGCTTGTAGTTAACAATAAAAAAAAAAATAACAACTTCTAGCTGTCGTTGTTAACTGGGTCATTGTATTGTCCACTCACGTATAGTTTGGTGGAGAAAAGTATAAATCTTTTTCTCAATCGATTTTTATGTTTTTTGAATGGACATATGCACTAGCGCATAAATAATTCGTTGCAGAGATAAAAACAAAACCTTGTTAAACATTTAATGTAAATAAGAAATATGAGCATTTTTTGAAAATTGAAAACAACATTGCCTCTAGTATTACAGTTGAGACTAAAGCTTTTTGTGAGAATGTCAAGAGAAATATCCCAAACACTTTAGGAAGGCTTAAGAAAATACTTCACAACGCATCACTGCATCACAATGACTGGGTTAAGACAAGATAAAAGATACTGTTAAAGTCTAATAGCTTGGTCCAAGCTCGACGTGATGGTAGCTCACTCTGTAGGACTATACGAGGTGTGATAATGGTGCTAATATTTTATTAGATAAAGGTTCGGATGGCTGACACCACCAAACTGGCTTGACCCGCGCTACACCCACCAGTTCGAACCTTACTCTTCACTTCGAGTTATCGATTTTCATTTATCAGATGCAGATCTGTAAAACAGTGTCCTTAAAAACCGTTAAAACAGCAATCCTTAAGGACGAAAAGGCTAATTCTAATTGTGGATGGAGAGAGTGGCCAAGGATGTCCTTCGGCCTCGAAAAATCGTCAGATCCTGGCAGATCTGTAAAACAGTGTCCTTAAAAACCGTTAAAACAGAATCCTTAAGGACGAAAAGGCTAATTCTAATTGTGGATGGAGAGAGTGGCCAAGGATGTCCTTCGGCCTCGAAAAATCGTCAGATCCTGGCAGATCTGTATAACAGTGTCCTTAAAAACAGACATTTATCGATAGTTCTTTCGTATAACTATACATGTAAACAATCACTTCTACAGTTTCAACTTGGATTGTGTTGTTCAGTGTTTTATATTGATATTTAGTTTTCATAAATGTAAATAGGTGAAACAGAAGTTAACAACACGAGGATTAAGTGTTTTATCAATTCATGTTTTCTTATTTCATCTTATCTTATGTGTAAAAGTGTTACAAAACTTAAGAAGATTTATTTGTACATGGATTTGGTGTTTTATATATTTTTATTTGTTGTTTCAATTTCAGTATACATATTTTGTGAATGGATTCTTTGTCATCCATATTACTTATTGCCCTAAAGTGAGACAGATTGTATAATTAATTCAATAAAACATATCCATCTATAAATAAATGTGAGAAAGTATATCACAGGTTTCATGTTTACTTATTTCCAATTCCCTTGAGAAATATAGCAGATATTAACATCATAACTTTCAACTAGGATTCTGGCTTATAACATGGAGAATAGACAATGTGAAAATAATCACAAATTAAGAGGTAAATGACACATTATTAAATAATTGTAAAACTATTGGTACAATGTAGATTAATGTGTTTTAAAAAACTTTTAGAAGCCTAATGATGGAACATTGTCTCCCAAACATGTAGCTACAAATGTTAAATAAGTAGGAGTTATGCCAAATAAATACTTAACGATTCTGTCTTTTATAAATTTATAATTTGTTATTTTCACTTCTCTGACAGAAAGTTTATAAGGAATTAATTTTACTGGTGGTTTGGTATTATATTAATTCTTAATTTAATTAATAGTAATTCAAAATTGATTTAGTGTCTTGTATTTTATTTCCACTTCATTATTTCCTTATTTCTGATTTTAATATTAGAAAGTAAACAGATTTAATATTACTTTGAACAGAGATTTAGAGTTCCTCCGTAAATGAAGGAGAATAACCTTTCCACTCTAAAAGTAGCGACTAGAACATCGAAATAAATCGGAACAAGGTTAGGATCAATAAAAGGTATTCTGGGCGCGCGTAGGGGCTGATGTCAGCCATCCGAACCTTTACCTTTTATTATTTGAGCTAGAGATAGTCATTGATAAAAAAAATTAAAACATGGTTACGGCTTACTGCGAGAATGTTTCAAATGGAGACAAAATCTTGCAGAGATGTTGAAATTTTTTTTTACTTACATTTGACCTATTTAACCACTAGTTGTAGAGGTATCACAAACGCAGTTCCATGAATCAAGAGCTGCTCTTTTCGCTTTTGGCTTCTTTCCAAGTCAGACCTAGCTCATACATAATTGGATCAATGCCTTTCAATGATGTATTTAGACAGTTCCCCCTCTTGACACCACTCTCTAGGGTTTCTGCTTTACTTCATTCATCTCAAGGACAAGCCAATGCATTCGCTGTGAAATGTTTTATTTTTTTGTGGTTCATGGTTTTGAATAAAGCATTGCTGAGGAATGAACTCAACATAGCTCTCATTCAATTTCTGGTGCTATCTACTTCGGACCCTAGGCTGAATCTTATAATTTTCCAATTAATCTAAGATATAAAGTGATATAAGCTATCTCATGATTCATAAGAATGTAATTAAAAAAAAGAAAGAAATTCTTACCACTTACGCTGATGACACACATGTGTTATCAGTAAACAATAGTCCATTTCTTGCCACCCAAACACTCCAATCCCATATCCTAAACCTTCAAGAACGGTGTCAAAAATGGAGAATCAAAATAAATATAAACGAATCCTATCAAATAATCTTTACCCTACGACTTTCTGTCCTACAGTATCCTTTAATGATATTCCATTAATCCCTGTTGACAGATCCGCTACCTAGGACTCCACTTGGATAAACGTCTAACTTGGAATCCAGATACAAGACTAAAACGACAAGAAAACTACCCGTCTTTACAGATTAATTCAACATTTTCTAGACAAACGTTCAAAGCTCACAATTAATTACAAAATACTAGTATGCAGGACTGTGAGTATACCTATTAAGTGTACGGAGTTGATCTTTGGGGCTCCACTAAACCATCCGATTCATCTCGTATCCAATCCTTACTATAAAAAATCGTTCGAAAAATCATCAATGCTCTTTACTTTGTCACCAATAAACTTATCTATAAAGATCTTAATGTTCCATATGTTGTTGATTTAGCCTCCCATCCTACGAGGATAGTGTGGAATTAATGACACTCAATTGTTTTAGAAAAAACTGACTAGACGTTAGTCGAAAGAAATAGAGTTTACTAATTTATTAATAGCATTTAATACTAACACTTAAACAACAAAAATAAAATACCTTACTGTGAGTCTTAAGATATACCATTAGACGACCTAATTGACCAAAACAGTGGGTCGCAAAGGTTGCATATAATAACTTCTAATTATATAATTGGTGTATTTCTTCTTTCTCCACTCTATATTATATATTAGAATTCGAAGATATATAAACCATTAATATATTATTAAACAACAAATTATACTAGATCCCTTGACCAACCCGAAGTAGCAGGTCTAAGAGTCGTAAACCAATCAAGAGGACAATAAGAAGTCCACATTAGTAAACAATGTTCCATATGTTGATCATTTGCCCCAAACCAGATACCTATCCTTTCATAGTAAGCTCCATAACTACTCAAACCACTAATTTCTCAACTTGCTTTCTACTCCATTCCCGATAATCCTCCGAGGTGTCTGATAAGGAGATGGCCTTGGTACCTTCTTGTGAAGAATTTTTATTGAAGTGCTACTGATGAGTACTTCATTTCAGAAGTTTTCTACTCAGAGATTTTGAGAGATATTGTATTCGTTATCAACAAATTTACTTGATGTATATATTTTGTACAGTTGTAAATTTCAATAAATGGATACAAAAAAAAAAATTAGTTGCTAGTTGAGTTACTGTTCATTATTTGGGTTGTTATCTAAGAAAAAATAACCACAGATTTGACACCCGGTCTGTGGATATTTAAATTTCTATCGAACGACTCCCATATAATTTTCGAAAGCTTTTAAAACGTTTTGGCTTATAATTTTTCAAAAATAGTCAAAGTTACTACCTTATCATAAAAGTACTTAAATGACGGAAACACCACATTAAGAACTAATTTCGAATCTGTCAGAAAATTGATGTATTTATGCAAATAGGATTTTGTAATACGAAGAGGGAAGGCACCATTTGTCTGTAGATCTAACGGTGTGCCCGAACCGGCTTGGGAAGAACTGAAGAGGACCGTTGGGGAAGTTTCAAGAGGGTCTTTGCTATGAAATGAAAGCTTCTCAAATAGGTGCATGCGCAGAAAGTGAATTAGTAACTTTGAGTTAATACGATTAATATAATACTATTATCTCTAAGGTACGATGAAACTATTAGCCTCCTTAACTTGAGCTAAAATTAGTTGGATAAACTAGTTTTCGCATTTTTGTTTGCACCTGGACATTGAAGAACTCATTTAAATGTGGTTTTCAATAAAATGAATTGATATTTTTTTCACAATATCTTAATGTTTTCGAAAATAAAGTACTTCTCAGAATATTCGACCCAAAAAATGATTGACATATTAAAAAATTTTGAAGGCTCTCCAATGTGGAATTCGCGAGGTATTCTCACGGTGGGTATGGTTCAGGTATTAGCAGTACTTAGTTCAAATACGCTAGTGAAGTCGTTGGATTTAATGATAACCGAATTTCATAAAGGATAATAAGTTTTGAGTCGTCGGAGGAAAGCACAATGGTTAGAACGAGGCGTAGATGAGAGGATTGCGTTGATTTTGGAGTTGGAGGTTGGTAGTGTTCGCATCGCTCCTTCAAATTTGTTAAGACTTTTATTTATTTATTTATTATTCGTAATATTTAGTACTATTTTGTATATCACTAGAATAATTATGATTATTAATATAATCAGTATTAAATATTATTATTTTATATAACACAGTTTTTCCCAAAAAAGTTCTATAACAAAATATGAAAAAAAGTGCTATTTCAGTTTCTTTTTTTTTAGACAACCTCCAATCTCTAAAAACTGGTGCTTGATAGATTTTTAAAATTCGAATTTAGGTCACTTTTAAACATAAAAGTCTCAAAAAATGTTCATGGTAGTAAGAAAAATAAATAAAAAATACGCTATTTTTGGTTTGTTAAAAAAAAAAAAAAATTTAATATCTCAAGAATGGTGCTAGAAAGAATTTAATCGCCTTCAGATTCGAATTCAGCACCCATAAAAATATAAATTTCAGGAACAATTTCTCAAGGGAGCGAATTCTTTTTATTTTATTGTTTTGTAGAACTGTGTTATAGCAAAAAAAAAAAGCCTCTGATAATTAATTAGCTATAATAGTGCACTTTCAACTATATCATCACTATCATGGGTACAATTTTATTTATTTTTTTTAAATTCTCTTAAAAAAGTAATTATTTATTTCTAATTTAAATTTAATAATTTAATATTACGGGAAGCGCGGTAGCTCAGTGGTTAAGGCACTTGACTAACAAGCTCTCGGGCCGGAATTCGAGTCCGACTAAAGGCATTTATTTCCTGTTATTTCGGTTTTGGCTCAACTTCGAGTTTGGGAGACCTTCCTGGGGTAAACCCAGCCTCTACAAACCTTAATTAGAGAAAAACCTGGCGGTTGAGTGTGATTTACGCCAAATCTCCTCCTTTCAAAACCGTTGGCCTAGTAACAGAACAACCTTACCTATGTACTCAACCCAAGACCCTTCATGGGTTGTAAGTGGTACAGGTTTTATTTATTTATTTTTTTAATTTAATATTACTTTAAATCAAATAACAGGCACCAAATAAATATAATTGAACGAACCATATGAGTGATTGAAGTTGTCAAAACATTAATTAATTAAGCACTAAAAAAATCTGAATTTTTTGATTTGGGTTTGGGATGAGTTTAGCACTAAGCAAAGGTTACTGTTATTGTTATCCAACATCTGTGTTGTCAGGCCTCATTATATAAATATATATATATATATATATATATATATATATATATATATATATATAATTTTTTTTTTTTTTGGGTGGGGGCTTAATGTTCTTTTGTACTCCAACTAATGTAGGAAGTTCGGGTTATCCTAAAGGTTACCAACCTATTTCAGCCAGGGTGGAAAGGTCGATTCATTTCATGGGGGGGATCCATTATTGACTAAATATAAAGGTATTGCGAATTCAAAGGCTCGATGTGGACACTACAAATCTATGACGACACACCTCCCTCCATTCCACCCCTGTCAAACACAAACCCTTAGGATTGGTCCAGTCATTTATCAAAGGTAAGAGATGTGCGGCTAATGCCTTCAAATCTTGCACCCATCGTTGGCGTGCTCGGTCAATGTCACTTTATGGAAGGTAGAGCAATGCAGACGCTTGCTTGACGTTCCGCAAATTTGTTTACAATTTTCTTGGGTATGGTGCCTAATGAGCACTTTGAAATTCGCATTATCTACGCCTGGGACTAAATCGTTTCTCTATAACGGGACATATCACCCTGAAAGACATAACTTGCTGACTAGTGGATATTCACTGAATCCTAGACGGTCAGCTATTCAAGTAGTCATCTAAATCTGGGTTTAACTACAGTGTTCGTAGCAACTGAAATTTTAATTATATTTAATAATTTCTTACTGATATGTTGTAACATCATGAAAAGTACAGGTTTTGAAACCAACAATCAACTTGTCTAACCGTCTTAAAAAAAACAAAACAAGCTACGCTAATTTTAGTGCGTAACCACCATGAAGGTACCCGCATTCGGGAAAAACACCTGGCGAGAAGAAAAATATAAGAAAACAAGACGAAATAAAAACTGGAATTCGTTACCTACAGGAGCTTATTTGACCCTCTTGTATACAGTTTATGTGGCCTTAGAATTTTCAAATTAGTTTTTGCATATATTCTTTAATAAGACGCCCTGCTATTATTTCTGTTCATTTTCTTAACCTCAAAACGTCTACTAAATTAACTTTTATTATTGTATATTGAATCTTCTTTATTTTATGTTTTCGTTTTGGTATTCCGTAACCACAGTCTTATATTGTTTTTCTTGATATAGCATTTTCCATGTAAATAAGGAAAACAATTCATTAATATCAATAAAAATAATAAATAATATGAGGTACTCAGGATATTTGGGAAAATTAAAATCCTCGAAAGTTGGGTTCCGAAAAAAATGTTTGTTAATAAGGTTGTTCTGTACTTCTTGACTGATTAATTATATAAAACAATTATTTAAAAAATTGTTGTCAAAATCTTTTCTACACAGCACAATGTTGGTGTATAATAGTTCACTCCATTATATAAAATATATACATAATTTGGTTTCTTATGGAGAGAAAATTCAACACACAAACTTTGGTAAATAATAAAAAAAATGTAAATAATAAATCTATTTTGTACTATTTAAATTAAATATTACAAAAAAAGTTATCATGATATTGTAATGTATATTAGTTAGATAGTTTTTTTGCTGTTTTTTTTTTTTTTTGTTACCTCCATGTTTTTTTTAGTTGTCGGGAAAAAACGGAATTTCGCATATTCACAATTAGAACTATTTAAATATTTTATATATTAGCTTCTCAACCGAGAATCCATGGTTCTCTATCTCAATGATAGTTCATCTTGTATTCAGATTCTGCCCAAAAATAAAAGTTGGATAGATATGTATTATGCAAATAGATCGATAAATACATTTTTTTATTACAAAATACAATTTTTCGGTTCTGAAAAAATCATTTTTTATTGGGGCTTAACTTCATCTTTGGCAGAAAGGGTTGTCAGCCTATTCTAGCCAATTTAGGAAGATAAAGATTCCCAAAAAAATAATTTTGACCCTCACTGGCTGGATTCGAAACCACGACCTTTTGTGTCAAGTACGCAGAGATTCTCACACCAACGCTCTTGACAATATTTATTGTGAAGGATGTCCTGCACTTCATTGATTAGAGCTCGAATATATTGATTGATTTTTTATATTTTATGTGTTTTTCCCTCAACTCCAGCGGACACGTTTTGCACTTATTTAATAAAGCTAATATTAGAGTTATTAATATTAATATATTAATATTAGTTATTAATAAGAACTAGAGTTATAGATAATCCTTCGTTTTATTATCCAAGTTTTCGACGAGAATACTTACTTGGTACCATAGGAGTCACCTGTGGTGTAGTGGTTAGCATAGCAACCTACTAAACCCAAGATCGCGGGTTCGCAGCCCGGCAGATGACCTTAGGATTTTTTAAAGGGAGTAAAAAATCCTTAGCTATGCCGTCCTTCGGAAGGGACGTAAAATGGGGTCCCAAACCTGTGCGATGTCAGGTACTCGTTAAAGATCCCTATCCTAATTATACCTGGTTAGGCAAAATTTAGGAATTCCCACTCGTCCGATTAGCCATAGCAGCATAAAAGTGACATTAAACGAAATAAACAAACAAACTTGTTTGGTACCGTTATATTCCAAGCTTTAAAGTCCAAAAAACCTTCGTATATTTACGACATCCTGGCCCTTTGTTCTTCCATTCATCTTTTGATACCAGATATCAGCCCATACATCCCTATACATCGAACAGCTTCCTTTAAAATATTATTAGTGCAGCCATATTAAAATTAGTGAAATTCCATACCCATTTCAATTCGCAATGCTCCTTGCCTCACATCCTTTAAAAACAGTTTATTCATCCACCTCCTCAATTATCAATCTTCGGAAATTGTGTAATGATACATTTCTGTAAGAGTGTTTCTTATACCTCGATATATCTCGAAGTGTTTCTCATGTTTCTTATATATCTCGAAGATTAATTCTTAATTTTAAATTTCTATCTTATATGTTTGTAAGTATCTTATTTATTATTTATTTCATAATTATCTAATTTATAATCTAAAGAAGTTGCTGCCTGATATGTTCGCAGCCAGACAATGACACCTTTCTATTGTACTGTTATGTTATCTAAGGGGACAATATGTCCCAGAATAAAGATTATTTTTTATTTCTTTTCTTTAATAAATGTTAATTTAGTTTCTGGATAGTCGGAGCGAACTGAATAGTTTTGGGAAATAGAAACAAAAAGCATTTCCGACCTTTAATCTTGCATTATTTTCTCTTTTATTCATTTCATTTCATCCCTAAGATATTGTACACCCTTGATACATTCACACTGTAGGTAGGAAAGACACAAAATTCAATTCAGAGAAATTCTTAATTTCCAAACAATGCGATAATGTTTTATTAGTAGCAATCTTTATTCTCAGTATTGTAAATTTTATTAAGAATAAATGCTATGAATTTTCGCTGAAATGTTCATAACGACCGTCCTTTATGTTAGACACAAGAAGGCGAAGTGACCTCCGATCAGCGGACAGTCCTGACGGATCGGCCAATAATCTATTCGCAAGAACCATCCATCAGGCGGCTGCAGCACTTGTTACGAGCCCCCTCATTGGTTCCGAACAAGCCGCTTTGTCATCTCATAACTGATTAGCTGTATAAATAGGGGGAGCGGCCCAATTAGCACCCTGGATTCCTTCTCTTCTGTCGTAATGGCGTCGTTCGATTTCAATTCTGCCTCCGACTCGAAGGTCGACTAGGAGAGGAGAACATAAAAGCTGTTAGTTTTCCACTTAAAGGGATTATTGCAAGGACTATGGGAACCTTGGAAAACCCCTCATAAAAAGTAATTACTCAAAAGGTTAATGAATGTTGTGATGGAGTTGATGTTAATGCTAGCTTTACTGCCGAGACAGAAGGATCATTAAAACATCTAATACGTGCACAAATGTCAGAATAGTTCTAAATATTATTTTAAAAATGAAATTTACAGTTATAAAATATTATAATTCAATTATATAATGTTAACCATAATTATATTCCTATAATTATTTTATAGCTTTTCCTTGAGGTGAAAAGCTTTTGTTCAGAGTGCCCTAAATCGCAGAATTGGAGAGATGAATCGAATGATAGGTTCAGAAAAGGGCTTCAATTTAAGAGGATATGAATGTGAAGAGAAATCGTATTTCGACCATCTTTAGAACTCGAAGATTTTAAGCCAGAATTATTACTGACATTACCTCTTTTAGAAGAAGATTTTAGAAAAGAAGCGATATTGAGGATAAATGATCCAAAGTCGATGCCACCGACCTGACTGTACAATTATAAACATCGATTTTGTTCCCTAATAATTTTTTTTTTTTTTTGATATTTTACACTGCTTGGTGTACAATTTAAAAAAAAATTCTATTTAAAATTAAGAAACATTACTGCTACCTAATGATAAATTGACTTTAAGTTCTTCCTACGAAAGTGTTTAATGAAAGGTCTTAGTGACACTTGCGATTTCTTAAGTAATAAATGAAACCCAGGTCGTTTGGTTTTTTATCATTTAAAAGAAGAAATAAATTCTCTTTTTTTTTTAATTGTCTGAAGTGTTGTTTTTGTAATTGTAGTAATTGTTGTTGATGATGAATGCTAATTGCTGTCATATTTCTTGAAAAATAATTTATTTAATTTTTGAACAGGTTAGATTTACTTTATTAGCTTTCATCTGGATCAAATTAATTAATAATTCGAATTTATTGATTATTATTTTAAAGATTTTCCTTGGACAAACGTTTTTCCGGGATTTACCGTTGAAGTTTTTGTTACACCACCAAGACATACTATTTGTACCTTACACGTTATGAGCTGGTCTTATTAACAAATGTTGTTATAAAGATTGTTCTATATTTAGAATCAAATTTGAATCATATCCGATTCTTATAATTTTATATAAAATGTAAGATTTTTATTCACATTAAAACTCATATAAACCTAAAGGTGTAGTTTTTCAACATTATAGCGATTTTCAAAAGACTTACGATCAAATAACTTGGTTGATATTTTTTTTTTTTGATCTGAGAATACTAAATAAATTAGGTGTTATAAAGTGCCAAGACTAAAACGACAAGAAATTTCCTGTCGTTTTCGATTACTTCAAAATTTACTTGGCAAACGTTCAAACCTTCCAATTAATTACAAAAGACTCATTTGCTTAATAGTAATAAGACCAATTCAGACATATGGAGTTGAACTGTGGGGCTCCTCTAAGCCATCTAAATTATCTCGTATCCAATCTTTAAAATACAAAATCCCTAATGCTTCTTAGTTAGTCACAAACAAACTTATCCACAAAGATCTTAATATGCCTTTCTGACTTGGGCTCAAACCAGATATCTATTTTTTCATAGCAAATTCCACAACTATTCAAATCCATTAGTATCACAACTTGCTTCTCATTTCATTGCAGATAACCCTCCGAGGCGCCTTCATTATATAGAACCTTTATAAGCGCTACCAATGGGTATTTGCTTTAAAAACAAGTGCTGTGTTATTATTAGCATTATTATCACATTTACTTGATATATTATATTTTTATATTGTATACAGTTATAAATTTCACATAATAACTAAAAATAAATATCAAAATATATGCATGTTCGAGACCTTTAATAGAGTCTAATAGGTACTTTTTATTACGGGTAGTTTGAAGTACATCCTGGTTTAAAACAGAGAGATTCCCTTTCTCCAGTATTATGTAATTGAGTACTAGAATACGTCATTAGGAAGGTAATGAGTACGGTAAATGGTCTGAAACTAGATGATACTTGTTATGGACACCATTAGCTTGTACATAACATTGCTTCTAAACGTCGGGATATAGTAATAAATATAAATATATATTGTAAGTATAAAATGAAATTGAAATTGCAACATATTTTATCTTTTACATCATAATTTGTAACTTCGGTAGCTGTAGTAACGTATTCCATAAGAATTACAACTCACTCGGTCATCTTGTCCCCTACGTGTATAGTAAATTACCATTTAACACGATTTACACATATGAACTAAGTGTAATTTTTCAAAGCAATCGTTAAAAAAAAAGAAGTAAAAATTACATAAATTGTATTAAACTTATATTTTTTTCGTTCAATTCATTTTTATTTAATTTAATAATATATTCAATAATAGAAAATAGGTTAATAAGAGAAAAATAAAACTATAAAAAAAAATTAGCAAAAGAGCGAATAGAATAATTTTTTCCAGTATTTCCGTCATTCTGACCCTCTGTGCATCGTTCTATGGCTACACCATATTTTATGATTTGGAACGAACAAAAATTATAATTTATGATAGAATATATGTATTGAGTGATATTGAAAAAAAAGCTAATAAAGAACAAATACTTCATGAGCTTCACAATTTCAATTATTTTTTTATTTTTATTAATTTTTTTTTAAATAAATTTTTTATTGAATAATTAAAAGTAGAGCAGTAAATAATATAAATGGCTTAATGATTACATCCACACATTATGTACAGCAAACAAATTTAAAAAATAAAAAAGAAGATAGAAAAGAGAAAGAACTATGTATGCTATACATAAATAATATAAAATGTACAACATACATCTGGGTGAAATATATAAATTGAAAAAAATACATATGTATAAAAAAAGTAAAATAATAATAACAATAAAAAATATCCATAGATCTAAAAAAAAAAAAAAAAATATTTTAAAAATTATTTCTTCTGAAAAAATGAAGTATGGTTGCAAAACTATGAATGGTGTATTAATTAAATTTATAAGTACTTTATTATGTTATGGGCATTAGATTTGAATGAAATCAGTTCAAATAAATATATTTTCTAAACTGATCAAAAAATTGGAGCATAGGTGCAATGGTTGGTTAATTAAATGTTGTTATTATATTTAATAGTTGAAGTAATAGTAGCGCGACGCTTAAAATGAGCATGCAAAGTCGTTGGGTTTAATAATGATTGAATTCCGAAAAAAGTAATCAGTTTTGAGCCCTTGGGTATCGACCAAGGGGTAGATCGAGACAAAGATGGGAGGATTGCGTCAGGGCCGACTTGAGGGATTTGGGTTTTGGAGGAGTTGGTTGGAGGGAAGTGTGCGGTCGACGGTTGGAGGGTTCGGCATCGAACCTTCGGGTTCGCTAATCCTTTATCTATTTATTATATTTATGTTATAATAAAGAAATTTGGGGAGAAATTTGTATATTTCAAGACCGCTGAACTTTATAAGCTCAGCTATCTATTTTTTGAATATTGAATTGAAATATTAAGAATCTCTAAAATGAGTGTAATTTGAGTCTATTTTTTCATTAAAATAAAAATTACAAAAGCAGAAATATAATTAAAAAATAACTGGATCTTTAGAAGCCGAAAACTCCCCTTCCTTGCCTTAGAGCCAGACAGAAGCGGGCAGACTGATGACCTTGAGATCCCGCTACATCTTAGCATGCAATTATAGCGCTATTATAGGTATTTATAGTCGGCCCAGGAGCTGTCATTAGTTGTGTACCCGGGTTCCTCAAAAAGAACAAAACCATGGTCTTGGGGTCTCTTCGTCAGCTCTCTACGGGAGCCGATTCTTCTAGCTCATCTCCGAGGGAAAAAAATATGTTAGTTTCTTTTATTTTTGAATAATAACTCCAATTAATTCGTCGTAAATAACTGACATTAGTCCTGTCAGTAGTTCTCAGATTTATTATTGTAATTTTTTTACTTCATTTTTTTTTTTATTATGTTTTGAAGTGAAAATTCTTGGGTTTTCATGCCTATCCTAATGGCTCCTATTGAATATTAAACGCGTGAGAGGTTATTTAAGAACAACCTCACTTATAATAGGAGTCTTATTTTTTAATTGATCATTCCAAATAACTGTATTAAAAAAGATGAAACGTTAATATTAATTTAGTTCGATGCCGATGTCACCATTTTTACCTGCTTACAACAAACCAGTGATGTGTAGGTACCAATACCAAGAAATCTATTCTCAATTCTCGGAACCAATCTCCAAAGTTTCATTTATTGATTAGGTAATGGAAAATGTACTAAGCCCTTTCACTAAACATTGTGATTCACTGGATTTGTTTTAAATAAGTTCGAAAACTCTTTATTCTTGGACAAATCTACCCTTAAGAATAATTAAAATTTATAATATAATGGTACTATTGTCTGAGTCACATAAATTCGTTGCTTAGAGATAGTATACAGGATGAGTATCTCTTAGTGTAAAAAAATAAACTGGGTGAAACTAGATCAAAAATGTAGCAAAATGCCGCAAAACCTCACCTTTCTATTCCAATCCGTTGCAGATATACGATAAATCAGAATTTTTGAGGAATCCACGTTTTTTTTTCCATAAAAGCTGTAATATCTCTATTTTGTTTAAATATTTTTCAAACTTTGACCACATTTTCGGATTTAACATTAAATTTTCTATAATAGTTGAGTACTTATAACCTTAAATTTTACAAACTTGGCATCTAAAGAACAGCTTGATCTGCACCTTATTTAGGAAAGTCACAATGTCTTATATTACTCCAACGCTCACCGTTTTTGGAAAAACTATTCACAAAACTGCAAATCCTACAAAAACTTGCAAATTTAATTAGCTTTCGAATGATATGTTAAACGTAATGATTTTGTTTCGATTTCATAGACAAATTTACTTTTGAAACCGAAAAAACATGGTGTACTCATTTGGCATACAAATTAGAGAGATACTGACCCTGTATAATCATATTTCTTATTTTTTCCAATAGTAAATACACATTTTCATCAAACTGAAGTTTAGTTAGCAGTTGCGTCTGATTTGTTTTTAATTTTGTTCAAAGAAAGTTTGGTCATCAGGAAATCTTTTGAGCAACATAGAGCTAAAAAAAACACTAAGTGGATACAAATAAAAATAAGCTGTAAATCTGTGATAAAATTGTATACAAATTTTTAACAACATAATGAGCATGGAGGAGTAATTTTGTTAGGTGTTTTATTTAAATTTAGATCTGGGTTTGGTAGAAGTAACTAACAACAAACTCAGTCGATTTTTACAGAAAATAATTCAGGTTTGTGTTTTTAAATATAACTATGAATTTAATCATTAGAAAATAATTTTATTCATCATAGTACACTTTATTCCTCTCAATATATTTCGACCAATATATGGGCTCACATGAATAGAATTTTGAATAGTTATTGTTAACCATTTCTGATTTTTACCGACTTTTAAATTAAAAAAAACTCACTACTTACGTTGATGACACATGTGTGTTATCAGTAAACAATGATCCCTTCATTGCCTCCCAAACACTCCAATCCCATATCCTAACCCTTCAAGAATGGTGTCAAAAATGGAGAATCAAAATAAATCCAAAAAAATCTCACCAAATAACCTTTACCCTTCGTCGTAAACCCACGACCTCCTGTCCTACAGTATCCTTTAATGATATTCCACTAACCCCTGTTGAACAGATCCGCTACCTAGAATTCCACTTGGACAAACGTCTTACTTGGAATCCACATACAAGACTAAAAAGACAAGAAACTGCCCTTCCTAACAGATTACTTCAACATTTATTAGACAAACGTTCAAAGCTCCCAATTAATTACAAAAGACTAATATACATGACTGTGATTAGACCTATCTGGACGTATGGAGTAGAGCTTTGGGGCTCTACTAAACCATCCAATTCATCTAGTATCCAATCCTTACAATCCAAAATCCTTCGAAAAATCCTAAATGCCCCTTACTTTGTCACCAATAACCTTATCCATAAAGACCTTAATGTTCCTTATGTTGCTGAGTTAGCCCAAACCAGATACCTATCCTTTCATAGTAAACTCCAAAACCACTCAAATCCATTAGTTTCTCAACTTGCTTCCCACACCATTCCTGATAATCCTCCGAGGCATCTGAAAAGAAGATGGCCCAGAGACCTTCTAGATAGAGTTTTTATTAAAGTTACTTTAGTCTTTTCAGTTTTGTCACGTTATTCCAATAATTAACAGCACATTTACTCGATGTATAAATTTTGTACAGCTTTAAATATCAATAAATTGTTATTTGAAAAAAAAAAAAAAATTATTGTTTAAAATGGTCCAGGACTTTTAAAAAATCGTTGTTGGTAGGTTAGACATTTGGTGAGGAGGGCGGTTGAAGCAGATGAATCTCTCCTCCAATAATTCCGTTTACGACAAATCTTTCATTACGATGATTTTTTTTTTTTTTTTTTGTGGCCTTTCTGTGTACAAGCTCTTGCCATACAAACTTTAGATGGTCAGCTTCATTCGATTTGCTTACTTGTATTTTCTATGCATGTTTTCAAACAGTCCTTGTACTTTCATCCACCAAAGTAATCTTCATACAGAGAAGAAATCCTGCCACTAACCTCCTTGTATTCAAGGGTGAACGGTGCACATACTCACGAAATCGTTGCCCTAAACTTTATAAAAGTTCTTCTATGAAAGTTTTGGCTATTTGCTCTCAGTTCCGACCGAGTTTAACTCGTAGAACGAAATGATACGAAATTCACGTGTGCAACAGTTTATCGCACTGAGGGTTAAATTAAAGAAAACAGGGAAGCCCGAATTGTTTTCCGGACAACCCAATAATTACATATTTCATTGCCTTCTTTTGAATAATTGCAGTTCAATTCGAGCGATCAACTTGAGCAATTGGGGCAACGTAAATTGTATCCTGTTTTCTCTCGTTGCAAGAGATATGATATTAATGAGAGGAAACGGCGTGCACTACCTGGACCGATCTGGCGATTGGAAAGCCGACTTCCAAAAGGAAAAGTGAAACTCCCCCAGTCACAATCACAGCTAATGGAAGCAAAGACAGGGTGACAGGTCGCATGCCACATCACGCCTTACCGGGGCTCCCTGACATTAGTATCTTGACGTCCTCCAGGCTAGTCTGTATGCGGGATGTCGCGTGGCAAGTGCGTTTTCCAAATCGGCTCTATCGCCGGGAAGCACGTCGACTTTCCCTTGCCTAAGTGCGCTATGTAGAACGCCGCCGCTAATGACGTTGCGCAACACGATTGCTCTGCGCTCGGTTGCTAGCCCTCTCTAATTCTCTGATAATTGCGCTCCGTGATCCGAGGTCTTATCTCTCTATTTCTATTTTGTTGATCTATTGGGTGGTGGATATCCGGGAGTATACTCCTTTCTACGAACATGAGCATTTAAGATAAACTTATGTTATTAAGACGAAGTTAGCCTTACTTCGAATTCTTATAAACTATTATTAACAACAAGAACTCGCTTCCAACTATCGGAACATTTACCGGACAAAAGATTTAAGCTTCCCATCTAAAAAAAAATCACTAATTTACATGACTATAATTCAACTTTTTTAGACATACGAAAGTAACTATTTATTATTAATGCATACCTAAATCCCAAGAGAACAGAGCTACTTCGAAGAAATTTTGATCCCACCTTATGGCACGATATCCACAAAAGTTGGAAAGGAATTTTGAAAATTAAGATTTAATCACGATATTAAAATAAAAAATTAAAAAATCCATCTCATTTATCTTTTAGAGGTGAATTTTAGGTCAAACTGTTAACAACGCAACCT
Organism: Euschistus heros; assembly: GCA_003667255.2. Lineage (NCBI taxonomy): Eukaryota > Metazoa > Arthropoda > Insecta > Hemiptera > Pentatomidae > Euschistus > Euschistus heros. The sequence continues at coordinate 806,170 of RCWM02000106.1, read as the reverse complement.
TGGATTAATTTAAGCATTCAAAGTGATTAACTATGCAGTTTAGATTATTATGTTGGGATAGGGAGGTCAAAGATATCCTTCGGCCGACAAAAATCGTCAGATCCTGGCAGATCTGAAGCCACTGAAGAAAATATTTTGAGATCTGCCAAGGTCTAACGATTTTTGATGGCAGAAGGGTATTCGTTCATTGTTTTTCTTTTGAAAATGGATTAAATCTTCTTTCTTTTTTTTAAAAAGACACTTTTCCTTTCCGTTTAATCCTTTGGATTTTTTTTCTGGTCAGTGTCTAATATAAACTGCCAAAAATGAGTAGGGATATTGCTAATTTTGTATTATTTACTTTGCCTACCATTTTTGTATTGTTTTTATTATAAACTGCATTAATATTCATTAGAAATTATAATGTTTTTTGCTGAAATAAAATACAATTAATGGGTTTTAAAAAATAACAAAAATAAAACGTTTTAGTTGCATATTTTTTTTATTGAACAATACGACCAGTTTTTGGAAACAATTAATACCTTGTATAATGTCCTCTGTTAGTCAAAAAAGTACCTGTGTGCACCCCTATTAGGATTGGCATACTATTAATAATGTTTCATTTTTGCGCACTGGTTTTTCGAATGTATAAATATAAGAATTTCACCCCAGAGATGTTGCAAGTTATTTACATGCCATTGTATTCACTGTCAACACATTTACTGCTTGTATATTATTTTGTACCGTTGTAAATATCAATAAATGAAAAAAAAAAAAAAAAATTATTTTAAGGTGCCGTGCACTAATACATGGCTAGAGGTATAAATTGCCTGCTAGAATCCAGAATTTGCAAATGGTGCAAATTCTGGATTCTAGTTTACTTAAATGCTATTGAAGATCCTGCAATCCCTGAGGAATTTTTAAACATATGGTTGATTATTCTGGAGGATTGTGGCTAGGTTCTTGTTTTAGAATACTTTCTACACTATGAATTAGTTTCTGAAATTACATATTCCTTTAACTATAAGAATATGAATAAATAAATGATTATAAACTGAAAATTTTAAAAAAAAATCCCATAATGTTTGTTGAAAGTTTTAGTTTTCTGGCTTGTTTGAGTATTAGTTTGAGTAAATTTTACATAAATTGTTCAGCCAGAGATCGTTATATGTATTTATATATTAATAGCTGATAATTTCAAAGTACAATACACATACACATATAAATGTTTGTACTTTGAAATTGACTGTTTAGAGTTTCGGTCCTAAAATAGATATATAGATACGGTGTATGTGCTTTGATATAAATCTTGTTAAAATTATTCTTATGTAATGAGATTCAATTTGGACCTAAGATGACCGATTTAAACACACGAGAAAATTGGCTAATAAAGAATTTGATGCTTACTAAGGTTGATGAGAGACGGGGTAATTGTTGAATAATAACAGCTATCACTTCACGCAGATTGATTTTAATTATAGATGGAACAGCTTCCGCTGGAATTTTAAGTTTTTATCTTCTTATTTATTTTTATTTTATTGTAACCAGGTGTTCTTTAACGTGTTTTCATATAATAAGGAAAACTTTTTGTTTTTTCAATCACTTGGCTAAATACTGTTATTATCGAACATTTCAGAAAAGAGCAATAGTTAAAATGGTTTAACTTAAAGTAGAAAAAATAAAAAATGTGTTATATATGTAGGTATTGATGGATAAGATATACTTGTAGGTTTTGCATAAATAACGTTTAGTGTAATGTTAATTAAATGGATTTTCTCTTAGAAATTAACTAGAAACTTTTTTAGATTCCAAGATTCAATCAAGTCAAGCTTTTTATATATCACAGCTTTTGATCTACATTCGCAACACTTCAAGAGACGAACCCCCTAGGGCCTTTTGACGTGAATACGTCGTTAAATTTGCTACCATATGGGGGCAATCCAAAAAACTAATGTGTTATAAAAAACGTCAGCTGTCTTTAGAATCTATCGATTGTATATAAAACATTAGTTTAAAGTAGTAACAGTGAATATAATAAGGTGTTAGAATAAAAAATATCATCAAGTCAAAAAAATATATATAAAAACCTGAACCAAATACAGAGATTGTTTACGGTTGGAAAGAGCTGCTCAAGAGCAATCGAATCGTAATAATAAAACACCATATGACCGAGTCAAACAGTACTGTGAACGTACATTTTGAGGTATTTTGCTGCGTATCGAGATTTGCAATTAGTATAACTTTTGACTCGGAGAAGCTACGATGTTAATAATTTTAATCGTCAGCTGTCAATAAAAGTTATCGATTGTATATAAGACATTAGTTTAAAGTAGTGACAGTGAATATAATAATAAGGCGTTAGAATACAAAAAAATACTATTAACAATTTTGTGATAGTTCTCCTGATCAGCAATTGTTTTGTACTTATTACCGCAATTAATTCACAAAGCTTGGCCACGCACTCAGAAAACATCTCTACCGATACAATCATCAAACGATCTGATTATTTGGCAATCAGCGATTGTAATAGAGTTAACATTGACTTTTTGGAAATTTATTTGGAAATGAAATACGCAACGCCTTGTGTTGCCTGTCTTGTAAACGTAACGGCCAATGGCATCTTTGAATTCGTACTCGGATAGGTGTATATCTACCCTGGCACAGTGTTAGCAGAAATTAAACTCTTTTTGTTACGATCGTTGTTTAAATATTCCAAAAACATCGCTGAAATTATAACTAATTACGTGCCTGATAGTTATAATTTAGTTATAATTAGTTATGATAGTTGGAGACTTTAATGTTGATGTCTCACAAAACCTTGCCCGACTTCATGCTCAGTGAGTTTAATTTGTCTTATATTGAAACTTCTCCATCAACGTTAGGCAATACCTATATTGATTTAACGTTTACTAGAGATCTCGATGTATCTTATTTGCCATTTGTGTCGTACTTTTCGTACTTTACCTATAACTAATAAAGTTATATTGTAACACAATAATTAGTAGTTTCCTTGTTTTTATTCTAAATACATAAATACAAATAATTAAATAAAAAAATATAACCCGTTACATAAACGTATTCACGTAAAACACACGGCCGTGTCCATGATTTTTACATTGGTTATTGGTCCCTTTTCATCAAATATTAGTAATTTATACTTTAAACTGAATTGCCTAAATTATAATTATAATTATAATTATTAACATTTCAGCTTATTTAAATGAATTCGTAATAACAACAGCACTTATATTTAATTAAATAAAGTTCAAGCTGATCATGCTTCGGTCGTGCTAATTAATAATTCAAATAAAATTAGTAAAGTTATGGGAGGAAATTATCGCTACAGTCAAGCCAACAAAGTCAAGAAGTTGCTGTTTTTTGAAACTGGATTGCAGGTCTCGTCTAGAGTACCTATTGTTAGTATGACAGAATTATCAGTATTTTAATTTGAAATGTGTTAGTTGGAATTAAAAATAAATCGCTCTTAACAACATACTCGTATGCAGAAAACTTGTCTAAGCCAGCTGGCAGATGACACCTGCTTTATAGCACTGCCCATCAATATGCGTCGTTTCCTAAAAGGACGTTTCGTAATGCTTGTAGGCGTTCGGTTTTGGAAGTCCTTAAACTGCTGTATCGACTCTGGGTAACCCTATCCTTAAAAACCCTATCCCTCCCCCAAAAGCTAACAGCCTTAGCGGAAAGGTTAAACCTCTATGCAAAGTAGTTTCCGATGTCAACGAGCTGATACCTCGCTGCTATTGAGGTTGCTATTAGCTTAGTTTGCTGTCGTATCTTATCGGATCAGGTAAATAGTCAAAAATGCTGTTTATGGTCATTACTCTTCTGATGTTATTTTATCAGCGGCCAAATCAAAACAAAGAAAAATCTATCTATAGAGGAGAGAGACAAAGTGTCTGATTAATCTAATAAAGAGTAGTGCCTTTTAAATGGACGTTCTACTTATATTTAAACAGCAATATTTAAATAAAACATAACTGACTAACTCTTCTTGCCATTTGGTCCATTAAGGACCTTGGCCTCCTCAGCAATCTTCCTCCAATAGGATCAATCCTCCATGGCTGTCCTCTACGAGCACGAACCCAGGAATCGAAGATCAACCTCCAAAACATCCTACCATCTTCTGGGCCTGCTCCTTCCTCTTTCTCTATCTGGACTTCCTTCCATTATTTCTTTATGACACTTTTTCAATTCATATGATGTGACCATTTTATTTTTTATTTTTTGATACAAGAAACTGTATCAGGTTACCCGAATATGTTCCTCAGTTCATTATTTGTTTTTTATGCGGAAACTATTTTCATCTTTATTTGGGTCATATATTCTCTTTTGAATCTTTCTCTCACTTAGTCGTCTCTCTTGCTGCTTGGTTAGTGTCCATGGCTCACTACCGTAAATTAAAACGGGCGGAGGATCATCTTATAATGGTACCTCTCGAGTTCCAAATACTTTCCTAAGCTTGTAGTCCAATCAATGAGTGCTGAAATGAGGGGTGTAGAATGCGTAAAAGTAAATTAAATGTCCTATAAAATTGATTTTATACATATTTGTCGAATTTCCAACGGTTTTCGAAATATACGTTACAGACAATCGATAATTTTCGCAAAAAAATAATGTTACCTCACCATTTGTCAAACATTTTCTTCTATTGCCTCCCACGATCGTTTCTCCGCAAAAATGCCTGAATTAAAGTTGTAGAGCATTTAAATTTACTTAATTACAAGTTACACTATATATTTTTCCTTAGATATTTTAATTTTACGCTTTGACTCCTAACCATTGTAATCTATTTTCTTAGAAACCTCCTCGTGGGAACTTGCTTCCTGTGAACTGTAATGTTAGCATGTTACCTCACCATTTGTCAAACATTTTCTTCTATTGCCTCCCACGATCGTTTCTCCGCAAAAATGCCTGAATTAAAGTTGTAGAGCATTAAATTTACTTTAATTACATATATACGTTTCTGGCACTTGAAGCAAATGTTTGACAAAAGGTTTTCGAGATATAATCTGAAAACCAAAAATTGGACCTTCTACGGTTAGCTCAGTTCCCTTTGGTCGGTGACTTTTAGTATGTTTATCTTCTAACAACTCTTAAGGAAGCCTTGCGGTAAAAAATACTTCTTGCAATCTACAATATGTTTATTAACTGGACTATAGAAGCACTTATCTCGTCATCCATTTCGTTATCTTCAGTCACTATTGTGTCGAGATACATAAAATATACGGGATAAATTAAATATAAGTAGGTAAGTATAAATTAACGATCATATTCTTTATTAGATGTATTCTTATAGATCTTTCTACTCACATTTAAGAATACTGAAATCCTGCAAAATCTCCAGAAATGTTTTGATATAAAGGGAATTTTGATGTATGGTTGGGTTCTAATAGATAAAGCACTCGCACGGACAGTATAATTAAATGATTAGACTTAATTTTTATAATTAATTTTAGGTAGTATCAACTCTCACTGCAAGGATGATAGAAATACTGTTTTGATATAAAGGGAATTTTGATGTATGGTTGGGTTCTAATAGACAGCACAGAAAGTAGGCTCGAGAGATTTGAAAGACAAATCCTCCGTAAGATAGCCGGAGTGATCTGGGATCATGGCATTAATACATGAAGAAGAAGGACTAAGGAGCAATTAATTGCTGAGACTGGTCAGTCTATGTATCAAGATATTAAAGGAAGGAGGTTATGAAGAACAGGACATCCCATCAGGACGCCTCTTCATAACTATGAATTACACAGTAGCTGGCAAGAGACCACTTGGGAGGCCAAAAATCAGATGGATAGATAAAATTAATAAAGATGCCAAAGAACTACATGCAACAAATAGAAAAGAGACAGACCAGGTGGAGCAGGCTGGTAAAGGCAGCCAAAGACCTACCAGGTCTGCAGAGCCAACTGAAATAAATAAATAAATAAGAATTTAGAATGAGCTGCACATTTCCCAATAATTGTGGAAGTTTTATTTGTTAACGATGTTATATATTTTTGACGATACGCCGAATTTAAGGAATTCACCGGCAAGGAAGTACACTTCACAACAATAAAACGCGAGAACCCCTTAATGTTTCAACATTTTTGCTAATGTTTAAAAACTATGATTTTTCGATATGAAGGGTTTTTCAGATTAAATGAATTCAAAATAAGTTTCAAAAATGCGTACGATGATATTTCAACGACCATTTTAGAGAAAAAAAACCCTGGTAAAAGGTGATTTTTGGCCTTCTGAAAAGTCCTACAACTTGATCTATTGTTCTTTTTATTCTCTCTTTATTAATTTTATTTCGAACACATGAAAGATTTTTATGTTGGTTTAACACAGCGATGAAGTTACTATGATACATTTGGCAAAGGAGACATCAGGATTATCTGTGGTCCCTAAGCCGACCTCAACGTAGGTTCCCCCAATAAGAAGCTTATGTCCTATTGATTAACTTGACTAGGGCTTATCATTATCTAACTATAATTAATATTAGTTATTTATTATTAGATTTTATGAGGATTATTTTTCCCGAATCTTGTACATAAGGTGTGAATGAAACCTGACACCTCTATTATTTATTGACCATAGTTACAGATTGTAATATTTATCAATAAATAAAAAAATTTAGTGAAGCCTAGGCTTGATGCTGATACTACCAACCTTCGACTGCACATTTCCTTCCAACTCACCCCATCGCCATTTTAGCTAACATATAAAGTTAAGGATTAGATATGTATAGACAGATGTATTTTTTTCTTTACCCTTTAAACACTTTTCAGGACAAACATTCCAGCAAGATCACATCAGCTGAAATGAGGTTAGGAAGGTGGTGAGGAAATTTAGGCAAGATTGTGTACGTAAAAAAGAGGATCCGAGAAACCCTGGGAGATGGTCCTGTGTGGTATTTGAGGAGCGTCATCTGAAATGGTACAAGCATGTTTTTATGGAATGGAGGACCGAAGAGGCAGGTAGCTGATGTCAGCAAGCCGGCCGTCGATGAACTAAGACAACTATGATGGTTGTATTGAAAGACTGGTAAACAATCGTGGTTCCTCTTTGAAAGAAATAAGAGGAATGGCCCAGAGTATTCAGAGAAGAATACTAAAAATGGGTTGAGGCCTCTTCACACTTAGCGGCACGAAGGAGCTAGCGGAATACAAAGAAGTTATACTTATAGATTAATAATTATGAAGTGATACTTAATATGTGGATGTAAATAAGTTAGAAAAAATATGTAAATAAACATAGAAAAAATAATCTATACTACATAGATCTCTTAGGTAATATTTTTTTGAGAATCTAAAGAGAAAATATCTACTTAGCTCATCCCTATTCTATGCCCCCATGAAAAACAATCAATGCCTCCTTCGACTTCTCACTTTTCTCATACAATAAAGTTACTTATCCGCAAGATTCCATAGAAAAACTTTTTCATGAGTCTAAATCAAAATATAAAAATTTCCTTTTTGTTTATACTGATGCCTCCAAGGAAAAAAAAGACACAGGTTGCGCGGTAACATTTTCCGGAACGACAGTTAGGTATTGCCTTCCTAAACTATACTCAGTTTTCTCGAGTGAATTATTCGGTATCCAATTAACGCTTGATATAGTTAAATTTTTAGATAGCAACAAAATAGTAACTTGTACAGACTCTTTTTCGGCTTTAAAAAACTTACAAAACTCACACCATTCTAACAATCCAATTTCACACACAATAATAACACAGCTACTCACAATTAATAAACTAATACACTTTCTTTGGGTACCCAGTCATGTTGGAATACCTGGAAATGAATTGGCTGATGCAGTTGCTAAAGAGGCGAGAAATATGTTTCCCGTACCCAACTTACCAATTGTCCTCAGCGACTATCAAATATATATTAAACAGAAGTGCAAGGCTGCGTGGATTTATTATTGGAACAGGATTCCGGATAGTAACAAACTTAAAATGATTTGCCCTAATGTTCAACCATGGCCACTGCTAAACGGCTCTAGGAGGGAACAAGTGGTAATGACTAGGCTGCGCATCGGGCACACAAGACTCACACACCAACACCTACTTCACAGCCTATGTGCTCAAGGTGCCATGTTCCTCTATCAGTAGAGCACATATTTAGTAATTACAGTCTACACCCTACAGCTGGAACGGGTACAATAGAGGAAGTTAAACAGCAATCCTTAAGGAAGAAAAAGCCAATTCTAATTGTGGATGGAGAGAGTGGCCAAGGATCTCCTTCGGCCTCAAAAAATCGTCAGATCCTGGCAGATCTGTAAAACAGTGCCCCGAACCCCTACCGCCACTCTTTTATATCGTACCATCTTCAACAAAGACCTGGGTACAATGTTCAAAAACTATCAACCAGATGTTCTGAAGTTCCTCAGGAATTGCAAAATCTTTAATACCATTTAGATAAACAAGAAATCAGAATTTGGTGCCTCTGGCCATGTTGCAGTACACGGCACCTTAAAATAAAATAAATAAATAAAGAGAAAATGGGCTGAATTTAATTTTTTTAAGATTATGAATAATTATAATTATTCGTCGTATAAATCAATTTTACATATTTTTTGAAGTTTATAATTACAAAAAATAACTTAGCTGCTTTATTCAGAATTGCTAATGTTTTAATTAATTTTTTGTTAATTTGATATATTTAGATCAAATAACCATCGCGAGAATAAACATTTTTTTCATTCATTTTTATGAGAATAATACTGTAGGTTTTCTAATAAGTATCTGTTTTATTTATTTAATGACACCTGTGCAACTGTAATAGGTTAGATACGCTATTTTCATATTGATTGGAATGATTTGTAAAAATTATACATATAAGATTGGCTAAAAAATATTAGAAAGTTTTAACCACAAAATGTTTACCGTTATATCACCTAAATTATTCATATTTTGATTTCATAAAGCGTTTTCACCAATGTTTCAAACGTCTTGTTTTTCGATGTCATCACATCTTTTTATTTATATAAGTTTTTTTTTGCTGTAATTTTTACACTCCACTAGGATATGTTTAGATGTAAAACTAAATAACCCCTATGAACTATTAAGTCCTACATGTGGAAACTACTAAATCAAACACAACACTCCTTCATAAAAACCGGTAAAGAACTTTGCTATTGGTTTAGTAATTATTACGGATTATAGAAAACACACTGAGGGCCAATGGATTCTACTCCGATACTAACCCATATACTTCAGGTAGGGAATCAAAAACATATTTAAATAAAAAAATTTAATTAAAAAAAATTAAATAAAAAAAGCATTTTTAAATTTGTAATTTTCTTAATTACTAAGATTGCGTTTATTATGTCTTGCATTTTACGGAGTATAAGTCTAATGTGATTTTGAATTATTCTCGATGGACCCCATCAAATGTGAAACAGTAATAAATCGTATTTATATAAAATTTCTCAATTTTATGTATTTTGAAATTGCCATCTTATATTTGATTAGTGTTTGTAATCATCTTAATATGTTTCACAAGTCCTGGTTATATGAACAGAACTTGTGAACCTACAGAAATATGAACCTTATAGCCAAAAAAACATCGGGTGGAATTTTTCACCAGCCAGTATATACTGTTACCTATGCTGTTCTATGTATTCAAATTTAATCCCTGACATTTATTAAAAATAATAATTAAACTAAAGCTATTAGTATTAATAAACAAAATTCTACCTACAGTTTTTTTGCGGATTCTGAACGAGGCCGCTTACGCTAAGGGAAGAAAGTTTTCAATTTTACCGAATAATATTTAACCCAGAAAAATATTGGCGAAAAGTATAATTTAAATGGGTCCAATGCGAAATTGTGGGGCTATCAACTAGCTAGGATAGTTCAGATAATAATGGGGTGTATAAAAAAAAAATGACCGTTTCTTAAACAAATATTTGTATTATTATTTCTTTGATATAACATACAATTAATACTCAAAGTATAGTCCATTGCTATCTACCGTCATTACCCATCTGCTAGCCAATTGCTCGATGCCACGCTGACGCCATTCCCTGGGATGGCTGTCTAAGAACACTTGGACAGCATTTTCAACTTCTGCAAAATTATCAAATTTTTTCCTTTGAAAAAAATGGGCCATGTATAAGTAGTAATCCGAAGGTGCGAGGTCTGGACTATATGTTGTATGAGCCAGGAGTTCAAACCCATGAAGTTCGTTAAACTTTTTTGCTGATTGTTGAGGAGTAAGTTCGTGCTGCCCGGAGCCCTTCTTCCTTTCCAAGGTCGTATCTCCAATTCTAAATTTTTCAAACCAACAGCCGCTTCATTGAATTATAAGCGAACTCGACAAAAATATAATAAGTGTAGTACAAATACAATAAACAAAAAAAAAATAAATAAAAAAAAACATCCGACGCTGTTCATCCATTGGGTCAACTTCTGTGGGGTAGACCGGTACGTACATGGGAGGATTGGGGTCTTTATTACTTCGCTACCGCAAATCACTTAGTAACTAAATCATATGATTTCTTGTTCACTCCTGATATATTTGTTAATAACTATTATTACTTAGTTATGCCCGTCTGGGGTGTCCATAACTGTCTGGTTTGCCCTGATTGCAAAAGATTAATTTTCTTTTAACTTTCTAAACACGAAATAACGCAAAAAATAAACATCTAATCGGCAACAGTTACTTCATTGCCTCAGTCAAAACCCTATGTTTTATTAAAAAGTGATTTCCGGTAGCGAGTTAAAAAAGGACCCGAGGATTGCATCAGAATTGTAATTATAATCGGAAGCTTTGAACTTTTGGCTGGTAAATGTTTAAGTAGTCATAAAATTAGTATTAATTATGAAATTATTTCAAATTTGTAGATAAGATGTTTATTATTTATTTTTTATTTATTTAACATCAAATGTTTCAGCTTATCATATTTAATGCAAAGTGAATATGTAATTCAGAATCTTCAGAACTGTAGCTGCTCGAATAGATTTGTGTATTTTATTGAAGCTTTTTGGGGACTGGATGCTATCAAAGGTGGACGTTGTCATAAAATAAGGCGCTATCTCACTGATTCGGGTTTGACAAGTTGGTCCCGGCAATAAAAATTTATGTCTTATTACTAATCTGTATTTGTGACTTTATTTTAGCGGGAAACGTGTGACTTTTGTCTCGTTTTTTATCGCCCAGATCTCTGGCTTTATATATCTGAATACATAAAAGGACCACACGGCAGATACATAAAACTGGGATGTGACTCAGCTATAGCGGAGATAAACGTCTGGTTTGTATCTAAAATATTTTGTTTTGAAAGTCGTAAACTGGAAAATTTGGCTGTAAAATCTGCTAGAATAGAATAAAAATATTATTTTAAAAGTCCTTATGATTTAAAAAATATCTTATCTTTTGTTTTATGTGTGTTTCTTAAATTTTTTATTATAAAAGTTATTACAGTCGAGGTAAATTTTTTATTATTTTTTTTCGCCTATGATAAGTTGTTTAGTACCAAAGTTTTATTTATAAAACTTGAAGAGCAAAACGTTATTTATCTTTTAATGTCTTCCAGCTGTGCCCAACATCTAATCTTATATAAATAAATAATATTCAATTATTAAAAATGCTTGCTTTTACACATTGAATATACACAGGTTGTCCAGAATTTAAATGGCAAAACTTCAGGAACTTATATAGGACCGAAAAACTAAGACAAAAAGTCCTTTAGAGATTTGCTCGTTTTTTCTTAGTTTTAGAGAAAATCGCAAAAAAGAAACAAAACAAGTTTTCATTTTAATACTTATTAATTTACATTTATATTTATGTTATGTTCTTTTTAATGTAAATATTGCTCAAAATGTTGTCTTCTTCATCTAGCACTCACTTGATAAATTGCAGCTAAACATTGTCCTGATGATATTTGGTGCACTGCATCTATGATTCGGTCTCTTAATTGCTCTCTTGAGTTGATTGACACCGAATAAACTTTCTGCTTCAAGGTTCCCCATACGAAGAAATCCATGGGTGTCATATCAGGTGATCTGGGTGGCCAAGGTACTACTCCTCCACGTCCAATCCATCGTTGTGGATAATTTATATCCAGCCAAACTCGAGCAACTCTGCTATAATTAGCTGGACATCCATCGAGTTGGAACCACATTTCAATCCGCTGCTATAAGGGAATGTCATCTAAATAATTAGAAAAGTCGTTCTCCAAAAAATGTGTAAATGTGATACCATTCAATCTTCCAGGTAAAAAATATGGTCCCACCAGTAATCCGTTCCAAATTCCAAGCCAAACGTTAATAGCAAATTCATGCTGAAACCTATTCTCTCTAATAGCTCTGGGATTTTCAAGAGCCCATACATGATAATTTCTTTGATTAACAATTCCTCCTCTTGTTAAGGTAGCTTCATCGGTCCATATAATTTTTAATGGAAATAAATTATCATCGGGAATTTTTTCAAGAAACCAGTCACTAAAATTCAATCTCTTGACATAATCTTGAGGTAATAAATTCTGAACTTTTTGAAGATGGTATGGGTAGCGATTATCACCTTTCAAAGTTCGCCATATAGCCTGCCGCGATATTGCTAATGCAGCAGATGCTCTTCGGATGCTAGTCTCAGGATTGTTATCGAAGTGGCTTTGGACACAATTTCTTCTCCGATAATCTGCTCTTATTGCTACCTGGAATTGGTCGCCTTCCTTACGTATTAAGAATGACCCAGTCTCTCGTAGTCTATTAAAAGTTAACGAAAAGACTCGTCGATTAGGCACTCTTCTATTTGGAAATCGGCGCGCATACTCCCGCACCGCTTCTAAAGTATTACCGTTACAGAAACCATACACAAAAATCATATCAGCGTATTAAACATTAGAATATGTATGCGGCATTGTTCCTGATGCTATTCACACAAAAATATCTGAGTAACTGACTGAAGACTGATTTAGGAATTATAATCCTAGAAGGAAGCCAAAATGTAAACAAATAAAATGTAAAGGATAACATTAAGTGTTTACATATCTCACTGCCTAGCCTGACGAACTTTGAAAGGTGATAATCGCTACCTGTAACATTTTTGTTTTGTTTCTTTTTTTTTTTGCGATTTTTTCTAAAACTAAGCAAAAACGAGCAAATCTCTAAAGGACTTTTTGCCTTAGTTTTTCGGTCCCCTATAAGTTCCTGAAGTTTTGCCATTTAAATTCGGGACACACTGTAGAGAGATGTTATTTGTGTCTTGTTTTAATATATTGTTGACTTATTAAGATGCGCAAGAGAGCATTATGGAAACCATGGTTTGACAGACTGTACTTGTTGCTTACATTTGCTAGAACATATATCAAATGTTTTGACTGAAGGGAGGATCCAAAGTCTTCTCAGAGAAATTGCTATTCTTAAAATCTCATGAACTCTCCTATGTATCTCTAGTCCCTTGTCACTTCCTTTACATGACATTGGGTACATTATTCCTATAGTATACTGGAAATATTTAATATAAAGTTGAAAACTTCAGTGAATACATATTTAAAAAAAAATAGATGATAATTGACTTACTAGAGACTTTTCGGACTGTCCAATGTCAAATTTAATATTACATTTTTATGGTATTTACTGATAGAAACAGAATTCATATTTTTTTTTTTTTTTTTTTAATGTTCAAAATGAAGTAAGAAAAAATAAAAGCTTAGAGAAACTTTTCTCTTATATTTGGAGAAAGAAAAATGAATTTATCTAGTTTTTCGTTTTTATTTTTGAGCGAATTCAGTAAAAATTGTAAACGCTAAAAAATCATTATTTTTCATTTTTAATATATATTTTTTAAAACTATTTATTGATCCATAATAATTAAAGTATAGTTGACTAATATGATGAATGGAGAAGAAGATGATCAGGGACGCAGTCAAAGAGGAACACCGCTTCTAAGTAGAAATATTTTAACACTTGCCAAAGTTTCGAGTGTGGTTCGGTGGCCCTGAAGAAGACCTGTAAGGCAGGTCGAAACGTTGGCACGTATTAAAGTATTTATACTTAGACGTGGTGTTCCTCTTTGACTGCATCCCTGATTATATTCTTCTCCACTATTTATTGATATTTACAACTATATACATATATCTACAATAAGTATATTTGAGGAAATTACAATGACTTATCAATGACATGTGAAGAACCACTTACTAGTAGCACTTCTATAAAAAGAAAAAAAAAATGTTTAAGAAGATCTCTCGGCCATATTCTTTTCAGACGGCTCGGTGAATTATCGTGAATATAATTGGAAGCAAGTTAAGAGACTAGTGGATTAGAATAGTTATGGAGTTTACTATGAAAGGATAGGTATCTGGTTTGGTCTAAATCAGCAACTTATGGAAGATTAATGTCTTTATAGATAAGGTCATTTTGGATTACAAGGAGCTCAACTCCATATGTCCAAATAGGTCTAATAACTGTCATGTAAATAAGCCTTTTGTAATTAATCGGTAGGTTTAAACGTCTGTCTAGTAAATGTTGAAGAAGTCGAAAATGACGAGCACATTCTTAATATTAAAAATTAAAAAAAAAATTAAGTCATTAAGCTAACTATCCTTGTAGTTTTTTTTTCTATTATAAATGATATGGAGAGTGTTGATTTAAAACACACACACAAAACAATTTTAATTACCATAAAAGAAGCAACATTTTTGGCTGTATGGGACAATCTTGTTGTAGGTCCGGTTTTATAGTATCTATACTGACAATTTCAGTTCTTTAACTAATTTGATAAAATAATGGCAGTGTCAAAGTAGACATAAAAAAAAAAAAAAAAAAAAAAAAAAAAAAAAAAAAAAAAAAAAAAAAAAAAAAAAAAAAAAAAAAAAAAAAAAAAAAAAAAAAATTATCACATACTTAAAACCGTGGTTTTTGACTGATTGTCTTTTACTTGTAACCCACGATATTTTAATTAATCTTCTCTGAACTTTATATTGTGTGAAAATTGTTTTGGGGGATAAACGATGTACACATGGTTTTTAAAGACCACTGTAACCGTCATAAATGTAAAAATGAGCTATTATGGAGAATATATTTATCAGATAAATCTCCCACAGTTTGAAATTATGAAACACCCTAAAATCTAAATTGCATTAAGTTTAATTTGGGCTAAATATTTTTATTTACAGTGGTCCGTAGACTACCTAGGGATTAATTAATAATTCTCTGATCGTTAATTATTTTTTTCATAGTGGATATGAATAAATATTCGCTTTGAAAATTTTTATATTTTTTATGAAAATCCTGAGGGTGAAAGGAAAGAGGTTTTCTAACGAAGAGGGGGAAGCACTCTTGACCTAGCAGATTGAAAAAACGTTGAGTTGACTCATTATACTAACAACCTTCTCTGAATTTAAAAACTGATTAGAAGCCGGGCTCTTTTTTATTTGTGTATTTAATTTTTTTTAAATTTCTCGAATTTTGTGTAGATATGCAAGCTTCATTTGTACATTTTATTACAAATATTTTATAAATAACTATAATTAATTAACATATAATGAGACTAGCGTCACCCCTCGTGGCTTCACCGGCTATCATAAGTAAACAACGTACATATTTTAAACTAATAATTGGAGTTCTATACTACCGAAAAAAATCTTGTATTGAAGTAAGTAATATGGCATTATTTCTTCAATGATATTTTCACGCACTGCAATAATTTTTAATCTGGTTAAAATTGCACAGATTAGGAGTTTGAAGAATAGGTACAAGCATTATTCAGCGTCCTTTTATCTTAATTTTAATGTATGTGTTGGTAATCTATATGGACAGAGACTATCGTGGACAGTGGATTGCATTATCAGTGCATACAATTAAAGCCCTTTAATTAAATTAAATTAATTAAACACAATACTAAAAAGCTAATGATCGCCATTTGGATTTGGTAATAATGTTTATTCGGCAGAAATGATTTTATTATTGGACTAGTTGAACTTTAATTTCTACCCATAAAAGTATATGAGATCGTGGGATACCTCGTTTCTGTCACTCAAAATTGTATATTTCAATTTTTATTTTTGTAAATTTTACTATTGCTAAATCTTCTACTTACCATAGATAATTTAAGTTATCCATAAATATCTATAATTTATTTTAGAGTTGAGCGTGGTAAGAACATGCGGCACGGAACATGGTAAGAACATCCTCCAAGTTGGCACGGGTGTCCAGGCTACTACTACCATCCCTCGGGGTAAACGACATCTATCGGTCTACTAGAAGCAACTCTCACCGACCGAATGAAAGTTTTTTTTTTTCTTTTCCATGCCCCTATTGGATGTTTCTTGAATTTTGGAAATGTCTAAGGATGTTTAGTCTTTTTCTGTACTGATTACACTGTAAGGCCAACAGAAAGTTTGTGAAGTCTTGAGGTATGGGTTTTAGAAAGGTTATATTTAGGTGATGGGGCTCACCTAAATCTTATGGTGATAAACTTAGACAATGGAGTTGGAGGGGGCAATGGTGGTGTTTGCCACTGGTCTTTTTTCACTTATGTGTACTAATTTTACTATATTTATATTTATAGTCCAAGTGGACAGTGGATCTGATGGCCCATTTGCGTTTGCAACCCTGCAGTCGCCGGAAGATCGAAGATCTAGATCATCCGAATGAAGGACTTCAGACCCTAGTCTTAAATCGGTATGGTGATAGTGATTTTTTTTACGATGTGAGTTTTTGATAGTTGGGATTAAAAATTTGTTAGTTTCAAGTAGAGAAATAACATTGAACTATTTTAATGGCAGCTGCAGTATAACTAATTATATATTTTTTTATTTGTTTAAATCGTTAATAATAACAAATAAAGAAATATCTCAGAGTTTGCGTGCAGTTCATTCGTGCCAAATAGAGTAAAAGAAAGAAGTAACAGCAACAGAAGATAAAGAAGGAATACAATTTATTCGTTTTATAGTCCCTTCAAGGAATAATCTGAAGGATGACGGGATATGACGGTCAAAGGAATAAAAAAAAATTTCCTCCAAAGCAGGATGTACGGGGAGGCGCGGCCATAGATGAGGTGTTTAATAAATGTATCAGATAAAGTAGATAATAAAAAGGAATGGCCGACCGGATAAGGAGAGAGTCTTGTAGAGACGGGATAATACGGCCGCACTATTCAGCCAACAGCACGGACACCTACGGCTATAGACCACACAGGATCTCTGGAGCCTTGCACTGGAGGGGCGAGGCGAGAATCGAGTCGTAAATCGAGTTTAATTAGTAGTCGATATTGTCTGTCGTGATAAATACAGTCGACTCCGAGGAACAGGCAATCTGTTCCTAATCTGGAACCAAGCCAACCTCCAGTACTCCCTGTACAGGCTGGAACCGAACATCTCTGCAATGTTCCGAATAATGAACATTTTGAAGTCGATTTCGTCTTAAATAATCGAAATATCTATGGAAGGCACATTTTAACCCTTACCCACTTAATGCTTTAATAGATACTGACAAGTGTGTTTATCTTAATGCATTTAGAAATATTATTTGTTTTGATTCTAAATCGTCTCACTTTAACAGTAGAATAATATAAAGGGCAAGGGTATAAAAACATGGTGGTCAAACCTTATAAATTTTAAGAAACAAATAAATGTGTTGGTAATGATTACAATAAAATATCAAAACTTGAAAAGAACTACGCATCAGTAGCACTTCAATAAACATTCTACACTAGAAGGTCTCTAGGACATCATTTTTTCAGGCGCCTCTGAGGGTTATCGGGTTATTCTATGTATTAAAGAATGGGAAGCAAGTTGAGAGTTTAGTGGATTTGTGTGGTTATGGAGTTTACTAGGTACCTGGTTTGGGCTAAATTAGCAACACATGGTACATTAAGATTTTTATAGATAGGGCACAAAATTTCAAAACTAAAAACATAATTCTTAAGGTCGCAAAAATAACGAGGGTTCACCGAACTGCTTACTTTGATGGAGAAAAATTATATATAGACTATCTTCAACCCAAGATAATACTCTAGCTTTGACAAATTGGACTACAACGCTTAGTTTCAGAAAATTACTAATCCTCTAAAACAATATAAAATATATTGTTTATATATTTATCTTATCTTTGATTATCGCCCCGCCGATAAAGAATAATAGATATTTTTCTAGTATCAATTCCTCAGTATCATACAGCTCGAGTCGAATATATTTAACAAGCTGATATAAAGGTAAAAAAGATTAGTTCACGATATAAACGATTAATAAAAACAAAATAAATAAAATAAACTGTACCACTAAATATGAATGTAATGTACTTTTCATAGTCTGCTGGGTGTGCCACTGGAGGATCTTCTTACTTCAGCGTCGATCCTTGAACAATATTTCAGGATAAATATTCATTTGCCACTGCTGAACTAGAATTTGGGTCCAGAATATATTAGAATTCTAGAACCCAGCCTAGTGAGCTACTTTACCTCCTTAGACATTTGAAACTACAACTGTATTAAATGGTTTAAGATTTAAACCAGCTAAGAATTACTATGTTTGATGACAATTCTACCGTTATTTATATTTTACATATCAATACCTCTTCCACCTTATGCATAAAATACTTTGTAATTGACAACGTTGCTTCACGGGGCTTCGATGGCCGAGTGGCTTGGGGTGAGGGTCTCAGTGTGCGTGCTACTGAAGGTCATGGGTTCGAATCCCACCTGGGCGGGTTATAAGTTATTTCAGTGTGGACCCACGAAATGTCTCTTGACCTTCCCCCCATTGATAGAATAGGTTGGTAACATGTAGGATAACTCGCCCTTCTAGCCCTAGTTGGAGTACATAAGGATGTTAAGCCCAAATAAATAAACAAACAAGGGTTGGTTCACAAAAATGCATGTAATGTAATGTACACCATTGCAATCTCAAAATGAGTTTTACATTGATGTCAGAGAATTCATAAGCATTATGTATAATCCTTGTGATGTTTTTGAATGAAAAAATAAAAATGAATGTAACTATCTCCTTTGAAATTATTAGTTACTATTAGGTTAGGTTAGGTTTTATTTCACATGGACACTTAATATCGAGAGGCTTTAGTGTCCTTTCTTTCAATCTAAATTCCTCTTTTTCTAGTTTTAGGCATTTTTTAAAAATGTTATTTAATAAGTTATATTTTTTAAGGAACTTTATAATTTTTTCTATATTATTGGTATTATTACCAAGAATAGTAGAGAGGATTCTTTGTAAACGTACTTCCTGAAAATAACTAACCCATAGGGGCAATCCTCTATGTCTAATCGTTAGTTGTATATTACTATATATTTCGCACTTTTGTGTATTGTCCTTCGTTTTAATATAACCATGGTAATTAACTTTCTCTTTTTTATCCATTTTAATTATACTTATTTTTGATTTGTACCTGTTACAAAAATAAAATAACTGTCAGGGCTTTGCCTTTAAGTTCAGCTGCGGAAAATCCTGCAGCCATTGAAGGCGAAAACAAAAGAAAAATGAAATCAGTGACAAGAATAAAAAAAAGAAGCTCTGTAAAGGAAAACGAGGGAAGGAGGGGGGATGTAATAGTAAATAAAAACCGAGGCAGTGGAGCCATCAAGAGCGGCGGTCGGTTCGGGAACGGCCTGTAAAAGTTTCTTTCGGGTCTTGGGGAAGAGATTTAGTTCCGCCGCTGTTTTGTATCCAGAGATTCTTGCCATCTTCTCTTTGCGGCATGTTCTGCTGATCTTGTATATTCCAGCAACGACAACCTACCTGAATACGGATAATGACACAGGGAATTTTAGTTGTTTGATAATTTATATATAAAAAAAAGACAAAGTTCACGAGAGAGTAGTAAGCTGTTTTCAGTTGTTAACGTTTATTTACTTCGTTCTTTGAAATTATATGTATTTTTAGATAATATAGATTCCTTAAACGTTTAGTAGAATAACCCTCTAAATACGATTTTTCGATTTCTTCCTATTTATGAGAAACATATTTGGCCTACAGGCACCGTTCTGGTCTAAAATTAGGGATGGTTAAATTTTCTTCCAATTCTTTTCGTTTTAAACATACATAATGGCGTGAATAATATGTGACCGAGAATTTCAACATCTTATTTTTTCTAGGTTGTTACAAAAGTCCCTTAGTTCGAATTATCATAATTAATCCTTTATGAATGTTCATGTTCCTTCTATTTTTGTCAATATTTACTTTGACCAATCCTTTAATTCCTTGTGCGTTGAGCTGGTTTTTTTTGGGATATTTATATTTTATAACACTCGTACAATATTCGAATAATCAATAAAATAAGAAGTTCTAATCAAAAAGGCTTCGCCCAAAAAAAATTGTGTCACGGATCGGTTTAAAAAAAAAAAAAAAAAAAGGAATGATTTTTCGTGTTTGCTGATACTTCGAAGGCGTTTTGCATTTTTTATTCCAACTATTAGGTTAGTTTATGAAGTTCAAGCGGTTTTCAGTACAACGAAAACTGTTTTATTATTAACTTATTTCTTTATTTCCCTAACTTGCCTCTCTCTGGCTGCACGGGTTTTGCAGTATCTTGGACAGAAGGCCCTACAGCCCTGTTCCCTCTGTAGTTTGGCTCACGGTGTCTCAAAGGAAGCTGAGATATAGCGGGTTCGCTCTTTTCATTATGTTTCTGGAGCTTACCCCCGGAGCCTCCAGTGGAGCCAGAGAGGCAGTGCCACAGTCTGAAATAAAGCTGCACTTAAGGATAAGGAATGTTGTTAAAACCTAGTATTTCTATTTCCATTTTTTCCCAAAACTACTCTTAGTATGCTAACAGTTTTAATTTGTTTAGTTTTCTGTAGTTTAGGAGTTTAATTTATAAGTAGGTACATAATTTTATTTTGTAAGATTTAAAGGTATGTTTGATTTTACTGCATTATTTGGCGTATTATAGTTTTATTTTGACTGTTGTCGAGTTGGTTAAATATCAAATGTACCACTTAAGTCATTATGTGTCAAATTTTTTCCAGTAGGGACTGCTTCATCTAGTTTAACTATTGTTTACCTTCGAATACATGGAAGGAATTTGTTTATTCCAATTCATATTTGACCTTTCGCATTTTTAAAATTAATTATTCCCTTATATTTTTTTCTTTCATACCAATTATTTAATTGATTGTAATTATGCAGTTCTAGCTATCGAACGAACTTTTCAGTTTAACCTAAAGACCCAATTCCCAACAGGGTTCTATGGTTCTTACAACTTCAAAACTTAATTAATGTATAGTTACAACACTCGACTACGTATCAGCTAAATACTAAACTCGCCTGACTCAAGGACCAGATATATAATCAACCACAGAGAATTAACTTTCTGTTATTGCGACTAAAGACTGAATCCTGACCCTGAATGGATACAATTAACCAAGCCCCAACTGACGGCGACTAAATGAGTTTCTGCGTAAACTGTAGCTGTGTAATTACAAGGGTCGGCGGTACGTGCTAACGTAAATAGCTTGCACCTCAATCCCCCATTGCAATATCTTCACAGAACCTACGGAAACCTAAGTGTTCCTTAACAAGATGTCTCATCAAGGCTGATGCTTTACGCTGTTAACAATAGGACTGAAACTAAAACAACGTAATTACCTCTCGTGTATTATTCAAAAGAGTGAGATTTCTAAAGAAACAAA
This sequence comes from Euschistus heros, assembly GCA_003667255.2. Taxonomy (NCBI): domain Eukaryota; kingdom Metazoa; phylum Arthropoda; class Insecta; order Hemiptera; family Pentatomidae; genus Euschistus; species Euschistus heros. The sequence goes on along the minus strand of RCWM02000106.1, from coordinate 784,589 downwards.
CTGAGGACTGTTTACGCAATGATAATGAATCGCAAATTTTTTGTTTATGTTTATTGGCGTAAAACTGCTTTCTCATCAAAGTCAATTGTTCATTTTTATTTTTATGTCTTCATTTGTCAATAATTTTTATTTATTTATTTTTATTTGGACATTTGTTATTTGTCAATCAGTATTTCATGTCATATTTATGCAATAGAATTTGAACACTGATTTTATCGCTGAACTGTTATCTATTAGGGCTATTGAAGGATTAAGATTTAATAAAAAACTATTGAGCTGTGGAGTAAAAAATGGACATTTCTAAAAACTATGGCTTATTGTCATGATCTTACTGCAATATTGGCGTTTTTTTGCACTTTTGCGTATGAAACCGACGGCTGCTGTGATTCGGATTCTGCGCTCCAAAAAACATAAAGATCCGTTGAGAATGAAAGTTTCGAATTTCCTTTATCGCCAAATCACTTATTTTACTGGACTATTATAAATATATATATATATATATATATATATATATATATATATATATATATATATATATATATATATATATATATGCCTCTAAATATTACTGATATCCTATTAAATTATTATAATTTGGATAAGTAAGAGAGAATATATGATATTTTGGAGTGTACATGGTGCTTGCAATCTACGCCGTAGATTATAGTGTATAGTACTTAATTAGCTTATAACTATAATTATATTGTGGTGAGTGGGGGTCATGTAAAAGTAAAGTGCTACTGCAAGTGAACCGTAAATTTTACATGGTGTCTATAACTGTAGTATTTATTATAATGCCAATAGTTGTTAGTGGTTTAATGAAAGTAATGTCGATGATCCTTGAACACGGAGTAGGTACTTGATATTTTCAAGTTTTTTATATGTGAGGATAGCAGAGAACTGGAAAATCATCATTGGAACCTGGAGTTAAAAAAACCTGGAGTCGACAAAAGTTCTCCTTCAACCTCTACATATCAAATTAGGCTCTAGGTATAAAGTAATCTGTGAAATCCTTTTCAAAATATGGTAATTTTTTCCAAAATAATGTTATAAATTATAATGTTAAGAATTTATTAAATTTAAATATAATTCATTAATGAAAGTAATTTTGAGGAATAAATAAAACTGAAGATATGAATATTTGAGTCGTCTAATAGGCTAATCTTCATAATGTTTTCCTAAATCGTCTTTTACAGTGCGGGTGGGAAGAGACTGCCAGAAACCAACACAAATAGCTTTGCGGTGAGGCAGTTAAATAGATTACTATCCAGTCTATCTTTGTAAAACGGGAAACTCATCTGTCTTCACATTAAAGATTTATTGAGTATAATTCATGCTTTTATTTCTTAGACTTTAATGATATGTAATTATAGCAACAGTAATTATATTTAATTATTTATTTGCTATAATTAGTAAAAGAAAAATTACTAAAAAATTATTTTTTTTTTACTCTATGTTGAATGATATTACAGAACAAGTATTTGTAGGATGTTGAAATAATAATAATTTAATCTTTAGTTATTAGGGAAAATGTTATCAGGAAAGGTTTCAATATTTGGAATTCATTTTGATGTACTGAAGCTCTTCAATAATCTGTACATTAACTTGAAGTGCCTTATGCAAACACGTCGTTTTTTACAAAATCAGTTTATAATTGCTTTGTATTGTATTCTACAAAACACTTTGTATTTATTTGTATTAATGTTACCATACAGTATAGCACATGTATATATTATACAATTAACATTCCTTCTGTTTAGTTATTGATAGGAAAATGGAAAATTTTGCGAGGAAACTTATTTATATATTTAAAGGGCATATACGTAATGCATACCAATTGGGAATGAATTAAATTGCCTGTCTAGTTGGCTTTCGATTGACCATGGTTTTGGAAGCAGACCTGTTTTCATGTTTTTGAATTTTCATATATATATATTTTACTTCATTTTTTCATATTCAACTACGCACCATCAACTAAATAATATATATAATATATATATATATATATATATATATATATATATATATATATATATATATGTAACATTTTCCAGCTAAAGAAAAATTAAAAAAAAACAAAAAAACTTTAAACATAAATTACTAAAAATTGTGTTTAGTTAAATAATCTATATATTACATTTACAATACAACGCAACGCCTCTCCGCCATTTTACATTGATAACCAACATTTGCATTAAACTACATTGACATACTTAAGACTTATGCTTAATAGAACACTGACTTTGGACCCGAAGACGAAAAAGTAGAAATTACAGCTAAAACTGCGACTGTTATACTCATTATTTCAGCGGCTTTAAAAATTTTCTGTTTCTTGTTAAAGCCGGTCATAAAAACACATTTACGAAAAATACAAACAATACAATATAAACTTTAAGATTGATGACAGATATCTCTCCTTACGTGTCAAAAGAAACACTACATACAGCCTTACGTATTCCGACCATTAAAAGCAGTATTTTGACAATATACGGACATTCTCATGACAAATTACGCGGGCACTATAACAAAGAGGTACAGTGTACCACATTTCAAATAGCAGATGTAAGGGTGGAAAAAAAAAAAACTGGACGAGGGATCAAATTTTCTAATCCCTTAAAGCGAGTACTCCCTTATGCCTGATGTTTTGAATGCAATGTTATATTCACTGGTTTTATTTATGTATTACAGTTGTAATTATGGCCATTTACGTAAAGGGAGGAACAACGCCTTAAAGTTTACGAAAATAAAGTACTGCGTTGAATATTTGGCCCAAAAAAGGATGAAGAAACAGGAGAATTTAGAAGGCTTCACAATGCAGAACTGCGCGAGTTATATCCGGTAAATATAGTTCAAGTAATAGCAGCGCGACGCTTAAAATGGGCATGTAAAGTCGTTGGGTTTAGTAATGATCGAATTCCGAAAAAAGTGATCAGTTGAGGCGTCGGGTAAATCGAACCTTCGGGTCTAAGATTTATTTATTTATTACAGTTGTAATTAAAATAAAACTTGTGAATTATAAAATTTCTATACCTTTAATATTTTTTTATTTTTGATACATTATTTATTCTTCTTCTTGTTCGTTCTTCCCTTAGATGGGCAGGCCAGGTGTTTGAATAAGACATTCTTCGCACCTCAGTTGTTGCGGGTCAGATCAGCTTCGTTAGCTCAGAACAGGTATGTATAATACATTCTTTATTAACTTATATTTAATCTTTGTTTTATAATTACAACGTCGTGATAGTTTGAAGTGAAGGTGGCCGCCACTACTGTAGTTATGTAGCAGCGAGGACAAACATTAAACTCAAAATGGCACAACTAATTTGGCTTGATAGTTGTGATGTTTTATAGTGTACAATTTGAGAATTATACTCTACAGTACAAAAACGTTGTTATTAATTTGGTTCATTATTACTAGCACAGCATCCATACAGGATGTGAAAACCATTTTTTTCTCCACAATCGAAAAGCACTCGATTTTAAAAAAGCTTTTTATAATTCAAGAAATAAAGAGGTGGCTTGCAATGAATATGCAATTCAAAATATTGAGGCTCAAGTGTATTTAAGAACACGGCTTCGTAAATAAAAATTATAATTGTTATTTTAAATTTTTTCTCTTTTCTTCATATTGATAAGGTATGGTTGACTGTTAAGTATTTATAGAAGTAGATTGTTGGAGTATGCAGTCATAAAGATACAAAGCAATTAAAAAATGAGTTTTTTAATTTGTATTGCCAACGTTTCAACTTGCATTTCAAGCCTTCATTAGGGTTTCAGAGACAGATGTAAACAGAAACTGTTTAAATTGTTGGATTTTATGTTTACATCTGTCTCTTACAGTTTCTGTTTACATCTGTCCCTGAAACCCTGATGAAGGCTTGCAATGCAAGTTGAAACGTTGGCGTTACAAATTAAAAAATTATTTTTTAATTGCTGTGTATCTTTATGACTGCATTCATCAACAATCTACTTCTCTATATTATCTTTTAAATTATGTTATTTATTTATTATCGTTGATAATATGAATGTACTCATATCCATCGTTTATTGTCCTTATGTTACTTAAGCTTGATCACTTCGGGTCTAGCCTTCACTTCCAATAAGTGGGGAATAGGCTCGATTTGGGGTTCCCCAGACTGAGTGTGTCTGCATTATATATATATATATATATATATATATATATATATATATATATATATATATATATATATATATATATTCATATAGGGGAAGGTGCTGTACCTGTGTACAATTTTCACTTATAAATTTTTCGGTGCTCTATTTATCTGAGTGGCTATTGTACTATTAGATAAGAAATTTAAGGGGCTATCGAACCCTGGTTTCTTTTTTTTGAAAAGTAATTTTATTTTTACAGAAAATAATGTTTTGTAACTAACTGATTAGTGTCCATAGGTACCTTCCCCTTTTGGACCTGTGGACACCAGTGGTTGTACCAATGGACATTCACTTCTTCACAGGTTTATAGGGATAATTGAAATGATATTTAGAGAAATACATCAGCAATAATTTTTTATAAAATGTACTAAACAAAACAGAATATTTAAACAAGAAAAGTCGATTTGATTATTGAACTAGAAGGACGGCTAGAAAGTAAATAGAAACTTAATTTATTGTTAAACCTTTTAACAAAAATAAATCTTTTATGTATCTATAATTATTATTAACGATTGTTACACAGACTTTTTTTTATTGAAAAATCGAATCATTAGACATTGTATCCATGAAACGATGTAGGAAAATTTAATTGTTTACATAATTTCCCAATGCCAGTTATCAAAGATGGCGGTTGTACTTTTCTTTTACTATCTCTTATTTCAATTTCATAATCAGTAGCGATGTCCAGAAGAATAAATTTTGGGATTCTATCATTTGATGAAATTTTCTTCAAATATCAAATGCTGGACGTGAACGAGTCTACTTTTTCTTTGATCAAAGCTATAAAATGCTTGACAACACAAAACATACCTACCAAAATTTCTTTACTTTGTTCATAATCATTCATCTATTCATCCAAAAAATTACAATATTCGCTTGATGAATCAGCCAAGATCAAATTTGTGAAATCACTAGTTGAATCGTTTCTTATAAATAGCGAGTGACGAGTTTTCTCCTCTTAAAAAAAATGTTATATGGATAGTAGGTATTCAAATTTAGGCATTTTATATCACGCGGAATGCCTACAAACTTTTCCACAATATTTATAATTGAAATGGTATATTTATAAAATCTGTCCACAGGTACAGCTGGCAATGGTGTCCACAGGTACAACTGAACGCCATGTTGTGCGGAAAGCTCTGTTTCACTAAACTGATAAGTGATAACTGATATGAAAACATATGAAGTTATGGTATACGTATAGGACAACCCAATGAAATATTACTGCCTAGAAAATTCCTAATTGTAGGCCTTAAAAGATTTAAAATCACTGATTGGATTGGTCAGGATTTGGAAGAAAAAAACTTAAAAATAATAATTTCTACTAAACTGTTGATCTGACAGACTTGAAAACAAACGTGCAACTGCAGAGAGATGCTTGCAGTACTACCAATCTAACAAATTCAATTTCCCTCCTCCCACTCTCTCTTAATTAAAAATGTCCACTGGTACAACTGTGCTTTAGGTACAGCATCTTCCCCTTTTATGAATTTATCTTAATTTTTTTTTTGTATTTTGATTTTTATTATTTCATTTTATTTTTGATGATGGTAATTAAAAATGGTCTTTATTTTTATTGTGATTATTTGTTTTATTTTTATCTCTTATTATTATGTATGAGAACTTGTATGATTGGTACGAATAAATTCATCATTAGCACTCTTACTTATTGCCCTTAACTGAGGCAGATTGTAGATTGTATTTTTATAAAAGTTAAAGAAAAAAAAATGTTACTTATGCAATATTCGTCATTCGATAGATCTTACGAATAAATTTCACACTATTGCAAATATGACATGTGGTTTGCACCGTTGCAAACAATTTATCGCCTTATGTCGGATTAAATCCCACATAACTGAAGAATAGCTGGTATCCAATATAACACCTTTATCGATTTTTCAACAATATTCTGTTGTTTAGGATAAATAAAAGAGATGCTAAACTATAGTTTATTAATTAAGAAGTACAAAACATTATTTTAAATAAAAAAATAAAATAAATTGAAAACAAAATTTTTGAAATGAATTTTTTTTCTCATAAAATTTCAAGCTTAAAATTATTTCTTTTTTGCACAGCAACCATCTCCTTGTTTGCTCGGTGGGCAGCAGGCCTGCTGTTTTGATTTGCAGCACTCGCAATTCTTACACGAGTCCTTACAGCAACCATCGGTTTTTTCACCTGGCAAAAAGAAAAAAAATACATATTTTTTAAAACTATTCCTTGATATTTACAACTGTAAAATTTAGGAAAATGATTACTATGACATATCAATAACATTTAAAGAACTGCTCTCTAGTAGAACCTCAATAAACGCTCGATTAGAAGATCTCTTGGCCATCTTATTTTCAGATACCTCAGATGATTAACGGAAATCGATTGTGAGATGAGTTGGGAGACTAGTGGTGTATGGAATTCATTAGGAAAGGATAGGTGTCTGGTTTTGGGCCAAATCAGCAACTTATGGAACATTAAGATGTTTATGGATAAGTTTGTTCGGGACCTAATAAGCAGTATTGAGGATTTTACGAAGAATTTTGGATAGGAAGGATTGGAAGGTTTAGTGGAGTGCCAAAGCTCAATTCCGTAGCTCCAAATGGGTCTGTTTACTGCCTTGTCTATAAGTCTTTTGTAAATTATTGGGAGCTTTGATCGCTTGTCTAGTAAATATTGGAGTAGTCGGAAACATTTAGGAAACGAGCATTTTCTTGTGTTATATAAGAAAAATATAAAAATAAATAAGAAGAAATAGAAAGTAAAAAACAAAACAAAACAGGAATATAAAATTTAATTCATGTAAAAAAATCAACTTTAATCGGAGTAGCAGGTTGTAATTTTTAATTAAGTATTTTTGGTTACTGTAATTCATTTTTATATTCTATAATGTGAACATAAATTTTAGCCGTTCTCAACAAAAAGTAAACGTCTGTTTATATGAAACAATTTTTTTTATGAAACTCATTAAACTCATAAAATGAAACTCATTAAACAATTCATTCTGAAACTCATAAAAGAACTGATTAGTGTTAAAGTTAATTGTTTTTTTTTATTAGAATCGTTTTACTTATTCCAGCTATTGAAGAAGTATTTTTTTTTCTATTCCTCTTTTCACCTTCACCTAGAAGTTCATGGCCGTCTAAAAAAATGTTTTGACATACGTTCTGTTTTAGTATTTAACGGCCTTTAAAAGTTTAGACAATTTTTTTATTTTACTTCCTTTATTTTAAAGATTTCTTACAATAATTTATGATACAACAGCGGTGTTCCTACATGACTCTGGCAAAGAGCAGTCTTGTAAATGTTGTACTTATTGGTACCTATAATCTTGAGGCATGTAGTAGGGTTGGGCGATATATCGATAGGTCATGCCTATCGATGGTCATTATCGATAGTGTCGACTATCGATAGATCTTTTTTACTAATTTCAAGTTTTGAAACTGTGGTGGTCATATCATGACACCACAAAGAATCGTGAAGAAAAAGATAGAAGTGACGTTACCTTCCTAGACACATGTGTTATTAAAATATTAACCAATTTATTCTGAGTTTAATAATTGTATTCGTTTATTAAATATAACCAGTCAGTTTCGTTAGAGTTATTCTGAGTATACTAAATTGGTGACCCCGAAATGGATGCGATAAAAAAACAAATCACTGCTTTAGAAAATGAAATCTCTCAGCTTAAAAGCGACTCACAACCAGAGCATCAGCAAACACCCACTGCAAGTCATGTTTCTATTAAATTACCACCCTTTGGAAAGCTGAAGCAGATCTGTGGTTCGCACAAATAGAAGCACAGTTCGTTTCTCAAGCCCCCTCGTCACCAAGACACAATAGCATCTTCAGGCCGAAGATTTAGATTGCCTTGCCAATCTAGTAAGTGTTACACTGAGGGGGGAATGGGTGGTTAATCATGACACCACAAAGAATCGTGAAGAAAAAGATAGAAGTGACGTTACCTTCCTAGTTTATATAAAATATTAACCAATTTATTCTGAGTTTAAAATTGTATTCGTTTATTAAATATAAACCAGTCTCAAGAGTTATTCTGAGTATACACTCGGAATTATGCTGATCTGTCTCTGTCCAGTGTCGAGTTCTTTTGAACTTGAATTTGGAACTCCTAGAGCTCAAGGGTTCTCTCAAAGATTAAGCCAAAGGAAAGCAGAAATACTAGTTTTTCTTTCGAAAAAGATGTGGCTCAAGGAGCACACTTGAGTCTTAAAATTAACTATTTCGTTATTTTTCTTTTCTGAAGATTTGATTTGCTCATTATTATTGTAACCATGTAAATTGTAAATACCTTTTTTAAAATTCAAATAAATTATTTTTTTTCTCTCATCTTTATGATGCAATCTTATAATTTATAATCCTGCAAATTTCAAATAGTTGGTAGATAATTGAATTTAATTAAACTAGTTGAAATTCTTTATTGAACAGCTTTGGAAAAAAAAAAGAAGAAACTATCGATAGCAATCGATAGTTCTCAACCGATAGCATTGGCCTATCAATAGTGCTCTAACTATCGACTATCGCCCAACCCTAGCATTTAGGTACTTAGAGACCTCTATGTGACCACAAAGTTTTATGTTCTTCAATTATGACTGTTGTTCGTTGTCAACTTTGTGCAATAGGTTTTGATTCATGCTAGTTTGGAACTATTCGCGTATTTAAAATATTTAAATTTAGTCTTTTTTGTTATTAATGTTTTATCGATTATATATATTTTAATAATAATTTTATTTCAAAAATGTCATTACTTAAATACATTTTTGATCAAAAGCCAAATTTTTATTGTAATATGACTAAGAAAACTGGGCATAGATAGGTAGATATCTACTGCTTCGCAGCGCGATTTTCATTAGCTCTTGATTTCAGTTTTCAAAACATGGATATTTCATTTTGTTATATAATTTTTTAAACTCTCAAAAATGAACATTTTGACAATCTATAGCCGTTTAGGGGCTTTAGTGATTCGAATGAAAAAAGTCATTTTATCTCCTATTTATTTAATTTAAGTAATCTGATCCTTCTAAAATGTAAATTGAGAAAAGCAGTAAATTGTAGATTGACATATCCATAATCCATAATTTTTCCCAGTCAGGGAAAGATTGAGTTTTTTTATTTAGGTATTCTATGTATTTAAGCTTTTTAAAATTTGTAGAATAAATAAGCAAATAAATAAGAATAATTGTTAAAAATATCAAATCATTTAAATGCACCAACGTTTCGGCCATAGTATTGATAGCCATTGTCAGGGATACAAAAAGAAAATGTCACCTACATATTCAGGAAATCGAGAGAGATATAATGGATAAAAATAAAAAAATAAAATAAAATAACAAGTTAATAGTAATTGAGGTTTAATCTAAGCGGGAATACAAAGTTAATAAAAATATAAGTGACTGGTAATGAAGCAGGTACATAAAAATGATTATTCTGAAATTAGAAGAATAAATTAGCATAATCAACTAATACATTGTTATTTTTAGCATTCGTTTTTCAATACGCTTTTATTAACTTCACCTGTTTGTAACTAAATCATTTATCGTAATTTTCACCAATTTCCAGCGATCTGATTAACTTGAAAATTTGCACACACTTCAATACACCAATGACAATACAGTAATTGCACAACTTTGTTCTAATGTTCTCACTTAGTCTAGTTGAATTACCCCCAAAAGGTGGGGTCTGCCTTGCAAAAGGTGGGTAGTAGGTTTTATGTTTTTATATGGTCAAGATGAGGCCTGAGAACGAAATATAAAATATAAGCGGAAAATGTTTGGGGGGCAAAAAACGTTTTGAATTTTTTCAGAACTTGGGAAAAAACATATAGAAAAATCCTTTCGAACGAAAAATGTTATATTTACAAAACTAAATTTTATTAAATTGTGCGTCTTAAGACATCATTGAAGTTGAATTCGATTATGGCATTTAGCCGCAATCGTTTGTCAAACATCGTCTAATTTTGCCAACTTTAAGAAAAAGTTAGTTTTTCTATTAGCCATGTTTGAGGGTCCGTAACACAGAAATGGCTTATCCAATCAAAAAATGTTATACACTATGAGTTGTTGATCATTACATTTTGTGCAAGATTGGGTTTTTAAAGTAAAAATTTGCCCATTCCTACTCTGAGATATGTCAATAAAACAAAAATTGTTGCTTGGTTTTGGATAAACTGTGTTAAAATTGTAAACAAATCATGAATAGTACAGGGATATTAGATTCGAACCTTGAACTCTAAACATTAAAAGGTCTGACTACTACAAATTGTTCACCACACTTAGCTTTTTAGTTAGGTTTACTATAAAAGCGTGATTTTCTAGTTTTTTAAACTGTAATTTTTTTAATTTTTTTTTCATTTATTGTTTCTTTGACTCACCCCTTTAAATAAATCTGAAAAATATACATTCATTAATTCAACAAAAACATTACTTAGGGTTTTTTTATAGATGCGAAACGTGGTGACTTACGTTAAGTGAAGAATGCCATAAAATACACCGTAGAATTCAGTAGTCTAAATAGGATATAAAGTTATAATTAAAATGTTAATATATTTATATTTAATAATAACCGAATCCCTACAAAGATAATCAGGGTTAAACCGAAGGGTTTACGACAAAGAGCTGATCCTATGGGTTTGTATTTCGATGGCGGTATCTGCTTGGAGTATTAGGATTCAGTAAGCTTTTTATTTATTTATTTTATTTATGAAATTAATAAAAATTATTTTTAATATTTTTAATAAATCTCTTTAGAAAATATTCCATTCTAATCAAACCAAATAATTAACATTTATTACTTACAACAGCCTGTTGGGCAGGGCATCTTGTAATCAGCTATAGAACGAACTGTGCGCAGTTAACACGTCGGGTCTATTTATCGGAGGGATATGACGTCATATCAGCGATACTTGAAAATACATGTAAATATTTGTATACTTGATAAAGGAAACAAGATTTTATTTATTAAATATCTAATAAATAATCTAAAATTAGAATTTAAACAACTCAGACGTGTTGATAATAAATTTTAAAAAAAAATTAAAAATCCTTATCAATTACGCGCATATAGAAAGAAGTAACTTATTAGAGAGGTAATAAGAAACGGAAAGGTTTGGAAGTTATCGATACATCGAAAGGTCGTTGCTGTGTGTAACCGAGTCTTCGACGCTCGGATTACCCCGGCATTGATATTCAATCCGATAGATGTTGTCATTGCCTTGCCTTCGCTCCTATCAAACATTCCCCGCCAAGAACTCTGTTATTCCAATCTTCTCTGGATATTCCCACGAACAGTTTTGCTACTTATCAGAAACCGCTACTTATGCTGTGGTTTGGCGGATCAGTGAAATCCGTATTATGGTGTCAGGATGCGGCATCTATATATTACAGAGACCGAAAAAAAAATCTCCATTGTTTGTCTCTTACAAGGGGACGTTTTGACTTGTAACTCACAGATTGGAATGTCTATATTAGTGCAAAACTAGAGTCTTAGCCGCCAAAGCATTGGGAACAAGAAAACAAAAATACGAAATTCATGTTTTAATTTTTTTTCTCAGTTCTTAGTCAAGATAGAGAAATACTTTTTATTATGAAATATTTTTTCACGTAAAATTGTAGTATTGTATGCTATTTGAAATAAAAATACTTTGGTTATTCTTAAAACCCGACCCGGCTTTATGGTGCTCAAAAACTAAAAAAAATAAATAACAGCGGATTTCTCACCATTCAACTTCATGAAAATTGTTTAAACTTCGTTAAGGGACCCTACTCTACAGACCTCTTGCCAACCGACTACTATTGTCTTAGACACCTGAACAAGTTTTTCAAAGATAAAATATTTCATAATAAAAAAATCGATAGGATATGCGTTTTTAGAATTTTTAAATATATTATAATCATACTTCTATTCAAAGGACATAGTGAAGTTATTAATTCGTTGTTATAAAGGTATTGAGAGCAATGGATGGTATTTTGGTTACTAAAAAATATTTTCGACCATTTTTTCAAAACCATAAACCTGGATTAATTCCCGATAATTGGATAACTTGCTGATTCGATATTGGTCTTATTATCAAGTTTGTACTGAATATCTATCCACAAATTAATGTAGATTGAGAGATGTGTCTACAGCACTCACATAACGTAGATGTCAATAAGGGGATTCACAAATCCATCGAATTCTTCCCTCATCCAATCACTCCAATCCAAAATCCTTCGGAAAATCCTTTAATGCTCCTTACTTTGTCACAAATGAACTGATCCACAATGACCTTAATATCTCATGTCGCTGATTTGGCACGAACCAGATACCTTTCCTTTCATAAAAAATTTACTCCTCATTCAAATACACTTGAATGATTAGGTACCATTCCTGGCAATCCTACAAGGCGTCTGAAAAGAAAATGGCCTCGAGATCTACAAGTTTTAACTATGTAAACAGTAATTTACTAGTTTCATTTTAAACCGCTTATTTACTAGATATGTTTGTAATGCAGTTGTAAATTTCAATTAATAATAGAATAAAAAAAAATGTCAATAATCATGTATTGATGGATGTCACTTCTAGGAGCTACTATATTAGATACATATGGTGATTTCAAGAAAATATTCATGTATATGTAGAAAAGATAGAGGTCAGAAAAAATTGACAAATTGATGCACATTTTGGCTTATCAAAGCATAAACAAATTCTTAATGCATTTTAAAAAATCTATTGCGATTTAAAACGGTTTCAAGGACAGAAACTCAAGTTTGTATTATTAAATGTATATTAAATAATATTGATTGTTAAAGAAAACAATATTTGTTCCTAGTATTCCTTGTTTAGAAACATGGATCTAAACTTGAATTTTGTTATTTATAAACCTGAAATAGCTAATTCTTACTAACGGCGCAGTATACGTTGCCAATTGTTTGACGTTGGTAATGGTATTATTTTATATCTGTAATCTATTGTGCTATGATCGATAAACTTTTGGGATTTTATCTTCTGTTGGCACTGAATAAAAAAAAAAATATACATTACGCACCCAAGTTGAGAACTATATTGGATGATATGCGGAAGATTAGCTTCACTAAATAGAATGATTTATTGGTCGTAGCTTTGTTGAGGAATTTGCTTGTAGTTGATTTGATAATTATTCTAAAAATTAGTTCATTGACTCAATGACGCACGCAGTTGGCTAGTATTAGTCTAAATGATGAGTGATTGTTATAAAGGCTAATTGAACTTGTTAGTTAAATTGTAGATTGGTTAACAGCCCAAGGGTTCCAATTCTATTGAAATTAATTAATTATATTTTATTTTAGTATACGATTTCTTTTTTTGAACCTTTTATACTCTATCTAACTTGTATTGTAAAGTAGCGATATTTTTATGTTTAGCGATTTTTAATTTTGTACCATTTGGGAAAAACTTGATAAATTGATTTTTTTCCACAATAAGATAAATATTTTGAGCAACAAATATTGGAATCCTGCTCATGTATAATTAGGCAAGTTGTAATGTCCATGATATAAAAGAATACAATTGAGATTATAACTTGCCTACTTTCACAAGATGTATAGGACTCCAATATAGGTTGCCCAAAATATTTATCTTATTGTGGAGAAAAAGGACAAAAATGAACTTATTTAGTTTTCCCCAAATGGTGCAGCATTGTCATCACTATATATCCGACATTAGAACCCTCTCCCCCTACCCTATAAGGCATAATCGTTTGTTCTTGATAAAATATCATATATATAAAGTTGTGCATACATAATATCAAATTTTTGAAGTATCAATAACTATCATCAAATTTAATAAAAATTAAATGAAAAAGAAAAATTTTCAGTGTAAATTAGTTAATTAGTTTAGTGTCATTTTCAGATACACAATTAGTTCTTCAAAGTTCTTCAATTAGTGTTAATGCAGTTTTAAATTATTGCTGTATTCCAGTAGTTCCATTTTATACTTATAGTTTCCTATTGGAGAGGCCATGTACCCCCTTCCATTAGAGAAGTCTTAACTAATTTGTTTCTCTCGTCTTCGTACAAGTGGCAGTCATTTAAAATGTGTAAGAATATGTGCATATATATATATATATATATATATATATATATATATATATATATATATATATATATATATCTATATAATAGAAAGAAAACTTTATTCTGGGACCAAGTCCCTTAAGAATAACTTTTAATAACACAAAGTAAGATCATAACTTTAATAAAAAGAGAGTGAAAAAATAAGTATACATGATAGAGGTTAATATTGTAAACAAAATTGCATAACATAAAAAAACCAATCAGAAACTTAAAGAAAAATAAATGATAGGAAATCAAAAATTATCATTACAAGAAATTAGAATATTATCATAATCAAACAATAATTTATGCTAATGTTTTATGTTTGATGGTCTTAGTAATTAATAGACGATTACTTACATAGAACATACATCCTTATGATTAGAGAGCGTCGGGTTGGAGGGAAAGAAGATGGTTAAAGAAAAGTATTTTGAATGTTGCAAGGGAAGAAGTATTGCGGATACAGGAGGGAAGGAAATTCCAAAGAGTAGAGGGTCGGACAAGGAAGGAACGTTGGAATGCAGTACTTCTGTGGGATGGAGTATAGAGATCGGAAAGACGAGATATTGTATGCAGTGATTTGATAGCAGACTTGAATTTCAGGTTACTGTAAATAAAGGGAGGGTGACGGGTGTTGATAACTTGGAATAGGTAGGTGCCTAAGAAGTATTTCGGTCCCGTTTTTTAAGGTCTTTCTTAGGACCAAAGTATCTTCTTCTTCCTCTTAATCCCCTCCAGGGATTAAGGTGAGATTTTTTTGATTTTCTTCATAATGTGTTGAATACCAACAGAGCCCTAATGAATTAATCATGAAGCCATATACAGTAAGCCGAAACATTGGCGCAATAAGTTAAAACAATTTAATTTGAAGGTAAGTTTCATTTACCTGCCTTCCTTCATTCTTTATACATCATTATGCAAGATCTATTTTTTATTTTCCATTTTTGTTATCATATAATATTTAGAAAATATTCTATTTATTAAACTAACTAAATATCATCTTTGAATAATGAGGGTATGAAGTGATTTTATTTGTAAATGGATCATTTTATTTTCAAATCTATCACCTGTCGCTTTAAAATGTGACTCAAACAAATTGTGATAGTCAATGAGTGTTTTACTATAGGCTACAATAGACCTAATAGAAAATGTTTGTTGACGATGAGGTAAAATGAAGATATGTGAGTCATTAATTAATAGTATACCCAAAGAAACCTTGTTTGTATAAAAAAATCTACCTCCACAGGTAGAGAAGTTAGGGACTATTGCAGCTGTAGACTTCTCAATGCACCTGTCTCTAATTGTGTGTTTATTAAAAAGGGTCGGGAAGTGTTTCAAGAGTTGAAATAATGGGCCACTTAAAAGAAACTAAAGAAAAACAAGAAATAGATGTTGTCGTTAATCTCAGTTAAATTTTTTTTGTTTCAGAACCCTTTTTTCTTGTTAAGTTAGGTTCCATAATTCAACTTTTTTTCTCCTTGTGCAGTAATATTCCTTATTAGGAATATGTGTGTAGAAGTTTGATTATTAAATAAATAAATAGTAATAATCGGATGATTTATTTCCTGTTTGAAATAAAGAAAAGAACCTAAATAAAGAAAACTAAAAAATCTGTAATCTTTATAATTCGTCTACTATTCTTTTTCCAACGTGGAGTACTAAACAATAATTTTATTGAAGAGGTTATTCCCTGAAAGCGGTGATTTGGAATGAAATGTATTATTATCACTTATTTAAAACCCATTATTACTCGTTTCGTAAAATGCTTTGTTTATTTTTTGCAACTGTAGCCCGTTATAAAGTTTGTTTCTTTGCGATGAATTTTTATAATTATTCCATTTGTATATGGTTCTAATCATTAAAGCGCTGACTTTGTTTAGGTTCAAGGTGATCGGTGCTTCACAAAGCACTGTAGGTTTGACACATTTGTAAATCATTAATTTGATATGTAGTGAAAGGCTAAACTAACAGAAATACTGTGTAATTTAGTTCAGTCTCTTGATTTATTTTATAAATGGACTGAAAAAGTTATATGTCTTCCAATGAGAATACCATGATATAATAACATTTGAAATATACAGTAAACCCTCTTTCATCCGAGAGAGACTGCTACAGATAACGGAAATCATATCAATTATCAATAGAATAACAAGATCGGGGGGGGGGGGGGGGGGGGGGGGGAAACCTCTTCAAAAAAGTTTCAAGAAATTCAAGAAAAATATATCGATAATAAAAAAATTGTTTTGAGATTAGCAGTTTTTTTAAATAAAAAATATGACAAAATTGAACATAACCATCGTAGCTTTGTTTTCCTTTGAAGTAAAAGGACATTTATAGTAAGACAAACTATAGTGAATTATAAATTATTTATTGGATATTATTAAGCAAAATTTGTATATATGTAATCAAATATTGTATTACTGTTTTATTTATTGTAGTATGTATCACAAAACGATCAGTTGTAAATATACTGACCAAAAACCAATATTTTTTTTTTTTTTTTTAACTTCATTTGTTTATTCACACCTGTCAAATAAAGCATTGACAATCAGTGAATCTGTTGAGTGTGGGTCTACGTGTCGTTAAAGGCATAAGAGGGAACTAATAATTAAACAATATTTTAAAGGGGAAAATATCATTTTAATTGGTATGGATACGGAAAATATTAATTATTTTTATAAATTTTAAACATGTATGGTAAGTATTTTCCTATGCCTGGTTAAGAGAACACCTGGAAAAGATAGGTTTATTGTATATCAGTTTACTCCAAAATTTACAGAATATTTTTTCTATCCCTTTTTTTTCCTATCATTATTTTTTAATTTTTTTAAATTATTATTTTGTTTTTCTACTTATTGATATTTAGAACTGTATACATATATATAGACTAAGTAAATTTTAGGAGATTATTACAATCATTTGTCTATAACATGTAAATAACTACTAATTAGTAGCAATTCAGGCGCCTCGGAGGATTATCGGGTATTGAGTGTGAATGCAAGTTGGGAGACTTGAGGATTGGAGCGGGTATGGAGCATAATATTATCTGGTTTGGGGCAAATCAACAACATATCGAACATTGTTTACTAACGTGGGCGTCATACTGTCCTCTTGATTGGTTTACGACTCTTTGACCTGATACTTCGGCTTGGTTAAGGGATCTAGTATAATTTGTTATTTAATAATATATTAATGGGCCATTCTGCCATTTTGTCGGAATTTGGCATTGTGATTCCATTAGAAAAATGTCATGTAAAAAAAGGTTTTTCTTCATAAACATCTTTATAACAGCCTACTAATATTACTAGCGAAAAATTCCTACATAGAATATAGTCTATCTGCATATTTATGATCATGATGGAAATTATGAGAGTAAGAGAAACTGATAGGGTGTGAGGGAAATAGAAAACATTCGTAATTCAAATAATAAAATGTTTATAGTACAAAAGAATTGTTAATGAGTATGATATCAACAAGTCGATCAAAATATATTAGTTAACATTAATAAAGCATTTAAACATAAAACTTGAATGGAAAAAATTAAGATGGTAAGATATTATATTATACATTTAAACTTTGAAATCGAACACTAGATTAACATAATTAATTAATAATTAATATTATATCACATTAATATAAATAGTGAAAATATATATAAAAAGTCTTATTTAACTTACATTGTTTCCTATTGAAATCTATTTCCCTCAATTTAACTGTGAGGGAAATAGAATTTTGAGTTTGATTTAAGATTAACACCACCACACGCATTTTAGAAAAACAAAAAAACAAATGGAACCCTGAACTACATGGGAAAAATATAGTTCAATGAAAAGAAAACAAGAATCAATGCTACCCTCTTTGAAAAATCACTATGTGAGGGAAATAGAATTATGAATGGCACGATTCGAACACTTGATTCGACATAAACGTGGGACAATCAACAAAGAAACTTGTTGTAAGTTAGGTTACCCTCAGTTTGGCGGAAACCTTCTGCAATGTATCCATCCTGAAATATGATGGGATGAATCTTGGTTAAACTTTTGGCGGGCTTTTTCAAAAAATGTGAGGGAAATAGATTGACCCTGTGGGACACAGGCGTTAGAAGTCATTCTTCTTTTTGTAAGCAATTAGCCTCAGTTTCAATTATAAAATTCAATATATTGCAACTTATCTGAGGTACAAAAAAAAAGTAAGTTAATTATTGCAAAAATTGAGAACTTATTCGATTTTAACGTTACCAACTCATGTTATGGGACATGTGAGGGAAATAGAATTTGACGTTTTAAATTGAAATTTAACCATGAAAACAAATCAATAACATGGAAAAATTGCTTTACGTTAATGAGGTAAGTACATTGCACCTACTTGTTACAGTTGGGTTGCAAAAAATTTCATGTAGAACCACAATCGCTTCGGGGCACGAATTCGTATGAAATGGGAGAATGACCCATATCTTAGAATTTTAATATATTATATAGAGTGGAGAAAGAAGGAACACACTCTTGATATAATTAGAAGTTATTATATGCAACCTTTACGACCCACCATTTTGGTTAATTAGGTCGTTCAATAGAATATCTAAAGACTTACAATAAGATATTTTATTTTTTGTTGTTTAAGCGTTAGTATTAAATGCTATTAATAAATTAGTAAACTCTATTTTTGGGACTAACGCCTAGTCAGCTGTTGCTAAAACAATTGAGTGCCATTAATTCCATACTATCCTACCTGGGAGGCTAATTAATGGAGCTCGCCCGGAGGAGCAGCCAATGGGATCGAGGAATTCCAATTATTCAAAGGTGTTTTTTCTGCCGTTTTTCTTCTCTTTGGAATGCCCCGGCCTCTTGGATCGACACCTAAGAGATACAAAAAGAGACATAAAGCCGATGAGATGTACCCTGAAACTCTATCCCTATCCTATAAAGTGTTGGGGATAACTTAATCCAGCCTGGACCTTATGGTCCTCTGTTATCTGCTTATTGCCTTATTGGACTGTAAATCCTGGACTTTATTGGACCGGGGGTGCGGTCAACTCCTACACTCTTGTTGTGGATCGTACCCAGTGGAGGAGATAGGACATAACAGGAAAACACAGAAATGCGGACCAGTCCGGTGAGCAGGGTCGTTAGGTTGATATCTCACTTTACATGCGGGGTGTTCGACCTCTCTTTCCTGGCTCCTAATGTTAAGAAGTAATCTTCTTTAAAATTCCAAAATGGATTTTACCTATTGGTTTGTCTGGAAATTAATATTAATTTATCATTTATAGATTTATATTAATCATGATACTCTTCATTTCTTTCAATGCATTCCTACAAACTTATCGCTTCCTCTGAATATGATTTCGAATCAATATTATTTACTATTTCTGAGTTCCATCTTCTTTAGATCACTAAATGTATTATCGTTAAAAATTGGTGCAAGTCCATTAAAAATAATAATAATAAAAAAAATAAAAAAAATATGACATTTGGTTGAATAGAGATCTAGAGAAGACAGTTAAGCCAGAGACTCACAACTAAGCCAAAGCCTTTTTAACATTTTTTTTTTTCTGTTACTGTTCTTTGATTGACCTCTTTCAATCGCCTTTAAGTGGTGATCGTAGTTCGATTTGCTTACTAATATGTTTTCGAACAGTTATGGGACTTTTGTCCATCAAAGCTCGCCGAATATCTCCATCCAGGGAAGAATTATCCTTCGAGATAAGAACCTCCTTCGAAGATATATCGGAAATTTTTAAACCTTTGTGAAATAGTCCATACACTTTCACTATCGGCTTCCCGCACTTTATTAATATTTCTACCTCTTTAAGCTTTGTACTACTGAATTGATTCCAATTAGCGAAATACTAAAGAGGTAAAGAAAAATGTTTTTAAGAGGATATGAGTCTGTAGAAATAAACAAGAAGCTTAATAGTTGGGGTGTGTAATCAAAAAATCACAGTAAAATTTTATTAATTTGTTGTGCCACGTTTCTTATATTGTAAGCTTTCAGTATTACTAGGAAAAAATAAAAGCTGCGACAGAAACTGAGAAAAGTCAAAGAGTATGAAAAAATACAAAGGTAAAAATAAAAATGATTACTCCAAAAGATGATAGGTTTATCCATATATTGTCCTAGTGTTGTAGTTTTTTTATCTCATTAATTATTGTATTTTTCAAATTTTCATACCATTTTCTTTATTTCTTTTTATGTTTTAAAGAAATTTTCTGTCATCAAAATGTCGGAACAATAAATTAACACAACTTTATAATGATTTCTTGACTGCACACCAAAACTATATACTTTTATTAAATTTTTTTTTTTTTAAATGATATGTCACTAGTTTTTAAAGCAACTACCCATTGGTAGCACTTATAAATGTTCTATACAATGAAGTACTATATTAGAAAGTCCCGAGGCCACCTCCTTTTAAAGCGCCTCGGAGGGCTACTGGAATGGAATGAAAAGCAAGTTGTGATACTAATGGATTTGAATGGTTGTGTAGTTTGCTCTAAAAGGATAGATATCTGGTGTAAGCTAAGTCAGAAACGTAAGGTTTATTAAGATCTTTGTGGATAAGTTTATTTCCGGATAAGGAGCATTTCGGATTTTTCTTAGGAATTTGGATTGTAAGGATTGGATACGAAATGAATCAGATGGATTAGTGGAGGCCCAAAGCTCAACTCCGGATGTCCAAATTGGTCTAATTACTGTTATGTAAATGAGTCTTTTGTCTTGTATATGGTTTCTAAGTTTCCAGATGGATTCCTACCTTAGATCGATCTCTCATAATTCTACAAGATATTTTCATTCACAGTCAACACACATAGTCTTTAAAATGTATAATATTTGAGTATTTTTCTTTTAAATGTATTAGAACATTATAGTGATTATATTTATTTTATCCGTTGTTCACTTGGACCTCTGATAAACAATTGATCATCAGATTAGAGAGGCATTGTATATGTTGTTAAGTTTAGAAATGGTAATGGATTTAAATGAAATGAACTTTAAAAATCTGAACGACAGCTGCGGTATTAGATAATTAGGCCTGCTCAACTCCGCGCCGCTGTTCGTGACTCAAGGCTTAAATATCTCCAGTGGCTCCATCTGCCTTTAAGGATTCGCTCTTCTATTTATTTAGTTTTCTTTTATATTCGAGAGTGGTTGATATTCAACGGCAGAAATTAATGGTTTCAAGCCTGTCTCGATCATTCAATTAGATACGATTCCACTCACGAGTGTTCTCTTCATAAAAAGAACTGCTAATGGTGTACTATTTATATCGTTATAATTTAGATTATGTTATTAAAATTGTATAAAAAACAGATGTATTATAATTATTTTTTACACGCTCTCTTCACTTTCGATAACAGTGACGCGACTGATAAAAAAGCCAATCGTGGACAATTAATCAGAAGTTCACTTAAGAATTATTGATTATTTATTTTGAATTGTGGAATATTGTGGAAATATGACTTCGCCCTTTTTGTGAAATTAAAACACCTTTGCTTCTTAACAAAACAAAAGAATTATTTCGCTTGAGGTCCGCATGATGGTATAGAAGAATAATTACAATGAGGATTGCCACTTCAATAGGATTTATTTTTATTCGAAGACTTTTTTTTAATGTTAAACTTTCATCCTTAATTTTAAAAACATACAAAGCATTCATATCACCTTATCTCCCTCCAGACCGATGCTATCTAATTATATAGATGCTTCATAACGAATAAGCATCATGCTAGCATACAAGATATAAAACTTTAGCTGTTTTAACAATCTTCTTTTGATCATGTTTCGCGGTTTTTTGTTGTTGTTTTTTTTTTTTTCACGAAAACGCCATAGAGACCACGCGAATATTACGAAGATGGATTTTTAATTCTGTTCCTTCTCATCACCCATATCTCCTTTATTCTTTCTGCTTGCCTCTGTCTCCTCTCCTCTGTCCAGGCCATACCCTCCTTCGGCTCCTTCCTGTCCACAAGAACCGCTATTCCTTGTAGTTTCCTCCTATATTCTTCTCTATCAAGGCAGTCACGTTCCTCAATCCTCAGTTTGCTGGTCTTCTCTTTTAGCTGTTTTATGTATCCCTGTGCACTCTTGTAATCCCAAATTTTCCGAAAAATAGCCTTATTAAGTCTTTCCTCAGGCATTCTTACCATATGTCCATAGAACTTCAGTCTCTTAATTCTTATATCCGTCTCTATGTTCGTTGTTTCTTTGTAGATCTCCTCGTTTGATCTTAACCTGTATCCATCCTGGGTTTTCCAAGGGCCGTAAATTCTCCTTAGGATCTTTCTTTCTACTTTCAGCATTCTTTCCAGGTTAGGGAGGTTCATGGTCTCTGTCCCATATAGTATAACTGGCTTTACTACAGTATTGTAGTGCCTGATCTTTGCTTTTATGGACAGGCTCTTTTTATTGTAAATGTTACTGGTTGCAAAGCTCAATCTCTCCAGTCTAGCGATCTTTTCCTTCATGCTCTCCCTTTCCAATCCTCTACTGCAGATGATCTCCCCTAGGTATTTAAATTTCTGTGTTACTTTGATTGGCCCGTATTTAGTTTCCACTATTTTCTTTCTGAAGTTTGTATCTGTGGTCATCAGTTCTGTTTTTTCGAAAGATATTTGTAGTCCTGTTTTTTCAGCTATTTCTTTGAGTGTGTTAATTTGGCCTACTGCCTGTTCCTGTGATTCTGCTAGCAGAGCCAGATTATCTGCATATGCGAGACACTTAACCTTGATGTGGTTGTATTTCGTACCTATTTTGCCCCTGCATTGTTGGACTTCCAAAGTTCTTTCATAATTTTGTCCAAAACCACATTGAAGAGCATTGGTGACAATCCATCCCCCTGTCTTAGTCCTGTATTAATCTGAAAGGGTTTGCTTACCGCTCCTTGGAATTTTACTTTGGATACCGTGTTAGTTAGGGTTAGTTCTATCAATTTTCTGGTCTTTCGGTCTAACCCATACTCCTTCAGGATTTCTATAAGTGTTACTCTGTCAACAGAGTCATATGCTTTTTTGAAGTCGACAAAGGAGATGTACAGGCTCTTTCTTGGGTCCTTTCTGTAATGTTTTATTAGTAACTTGAGACTAAGTATTTGTTCTGGGAACGATCTTTCCTTCCTGAACCCTACCTGATATTCTCCAATTTTCGAGTCTAATTGTGGAGTTAGTCTATTAAGCAGTGCTTTTGAAAAAAATTTGTAGTCAACCGGCAGTAAAGAGATTCCTCTGTAGTTGTTAGCATCTGTTAATGTTCCTTTTTTATGTAAGGGATGTATCAGAGCTGTTTTCCAGTCCTCAGGGATCCTTTCCTCAGTCCAAATTTCCATCATTAGTTCTGTGATTCTTTTCCTGAACTCATCCCCTGTCAGTTTCCACATTTCTGCTACAATTCTCATTTCGCGTTTATTCAGATAATTTTCATTTTTATTTTTCATTATTATTTTTTTCTGATCCCTCTCAACAAATATTATTTATCTTCATATTTTACTAATCTTGTTTTATTATTTTATTTAAAACATCTAGGCCAAATATAATTTATTTTCTGTCATGTAAATGTTATTCTTAAGGGACTTTGTCCCAGAATAAATTTTTATTCTATTCTATTCTATTTTATCGTATTTACCACACAGTTTGGATATATTATTATCTCTCCTATTCTCGGTTTTTTTCCGGAAAAATAGCACCTACCTGGATCAAAGTCAAGGGTTAGGCACGGAATTTATTTATTTTTTGATGTTTAAAAATTTAACTGGCTGTTCCCAGAAGGACTGCCTTCTGCGAATCTTGTAGAACTTTATTCGTGAGATCCAGTTCTTTAATTGAGTTGACTGTAATCTCCGGGATCAACCCATTACTAGAAATGATCAATGGAAACACCCTCACATTTTCAAGACGGTACAGATGTTTCAGCTCTTCGCCAATATCCAAATATTTCCTCATTTTCTCAGCAGCCGTGCGATGAACATTATCATCCGTTGGCACTCCTATTTCGATTATAGCTGCTGATTTATTATCTTTGTTAACAAGTAAAATATCGGGTCTGTTGTGAGGGATAGTGTGATCTGTCAAAATAGCTTGGTCCCAATATAGTTTTATATGCTTTGTTTCAATTATAGGCTTTGGGTTAAACTTGTAATAAGGTACTTCCGCCTTTTCCAAAATCCCGTATTTATTGGTCACAGCTTGGTGAACTATTTTGGCAAAGCAGTTATGCCTCAGCAAATATTCTTTACCTGCCAGAGCCTGACAGTCAGAGGATATATGCTGGATCGATTCCGCTGCAGCTTTGCACAACCGGCATAGTTCATTAATTTGTTCGCCACATATTCGACAAACGTCTATCAACGTTTGTAGCAATCACCTGGTCCTGGATCGCTAATAGGAATCCTTCAGTCTCTGGGTTCCCTTACGCAGCCACGTAAGAGAGGCATCAACGTCAGTTCCAGTGGTTGTAATGGAGTGGTAGAACCTTCCATGTAATTCTTTAGTTTTCCATGAATCTAGAAGATTTTCTTGGGTTGGTGCAAGAGGGTTTTCTGTTGATGCCAAATTCAAAGCAGTAAATGTTTTATCTAATTCTACAAGGATGGAGGCAACTCTGGAAACCTTAGATTTGAAGTAACCGCGGAGATTTTCTTCTTGCTCACGGCATGCCTTAAAAATGCTGGTTAGACCTCGACCTCCAATTTTTCTGGGAAGATACAATCTCGCCACGGAGGATTTAGGATGGCGTTTTCGGGCATTTACCATCTGAACTCGAAGGTATCGGTCCATTGATTCTAACTCCGTAGTAGACCAATTGACAATCCCAAAAGAGTAAGCCAACGAAGGGATAACCCAAGTGTTCAAACTTTTTATCAAATTCTTTCCTGAAAGAAGTGTCTTTAGGATGAGTTTTGAACGCTTTTTAAACACATCTTCGAATTGTCTCTTCACATCCTTCTTAAACTCCAGAAGTTGATAAATCCCCAGGTACTTATATGAGTCCCGTTCATCAAGATGATTAAGTACAATACTGTTTGACAGTTCCATATTTCTTATTTCTATAAGCGTCCCTCTTTTTAAATGAAGCACTGCACACTTATCAATGCCCAGGCTCATGTGTATATCGCTACTGAAGGCTCTCACTAATTCAAGGAGGCTTCTAAGGTCTTGTTCATTCCTGGCATACAACTTAATGTCATCCATGTACATTGAGTGGGACAGCACTGTTTCCGTGTTGAGGTGATAGCCTTTACCTGAACTATTGAGCATTGTACTAAGAGGGTTGATAGCCATGCAAAACCATAAAGGGCACAAGGAGTAGCCTTGAAATATTCCTCTTTTAATTGATATTGCTTCCTCGGAATGTTATCTTTTATCGTCGGGAACACTTTCCACAGCTTCATAAGACGTTCCAGTAAATTTATTATGTTCTGGTCCACTTTATAGATCTTCATTACTTGAAGGAGCCAGTCTTGCGGTACTGAATCAAACGCTTTTTGATAATCAATCCATGATATTGATGTATATGTTATTATTATTATAATAATTTTTATAATTTTTGTATAGAATTAATTTTAAAGCCCATGTTATGCACTGAATAAAAAGAAATTAAAAAATTATGTTTTCTTCTGGCACATATTGTTTTTTAAGAAAATGTATAAAAGTGTAAATGTGTTGTAAGATGGTATGATAGTCTAGCTACCAAAATTGAAGGAAATAAAACTTGAGGCATGTAATTTTAGAAAATAGTGATTAAAATTGAAAAAAAAAATCTTTGAACAAATATAATAAAATAATAATGATTAGGTTAGAAAATATAAAGATGGAAAAGAAACTTTAGGTAGTTTTCATTTAGGTGAAGACACGAAATTATTCATATTTGTGAGTATATATATATTATAAATAACTTATTTATATCAAAGCCAATTATAAATTGTATATTACTTCTGAGTAGTTATTATAATGAAGGCAATGTATTCGGTTATGCAGATTACCTCAGGGCCTCCGGAAGTGGCCATCTTGGAAGAATCTACTTCCAGTTATGGTGGATCCTTCGATTAACATACCATACTTCTATTGTATTCATATTTCTTTTGTCCTCTGCCATATTTCTTTTCATCATAAATAATTGCAAATGCCATTGCAATGTAAGCATCAAAATATTGATATTCTTAAGATCATTCAACAATAAAAAAACTAGACCAGTTTATTGCTCAGCTTGTTATAATTTATTTTAGTCTTAATGTTATCATTATAAGTTATTTTTCTCAAATATCTGGTATGAATTCTTCTTATAAATCATTATTTCATACTTCATCCTAATAAATGGATGTGGTGGTTATTTGTTATCTATTGTTTTCAATTAATTAAAGTTTTCTTGAAAAAATTACAATTAGCCACTTTGAATATTAATTAAATAATTCATACTATATAAATAGATAATGCAAAAAAAAAAAAAATTATATATAATAGATAAATAGTATGTTATGATCAAAAAAAAAATAATTTCATTAAGATGCCAGTTGCTTTCCTCATAAGTTCAGTATTGTACAAGATATGTAAATGTATGACATGTTGTGATCAATGTAATTAAATAAATCTCATTATAGGTTAAGGTTCAAGTAAACCATAAATTTTACAAGATTTTTATCGATAAACAAATAAAACTTCATGTTATTAGAAGTTGACTGAATAGTCAAGTTCATGTCAAGGACATTCTAACTATATTTTATTTTACAAGAAGAATTTTATGTTGTTATTTCAATATCTAAATGTTTAGAGATTTATTTTGGGAAATAATAATCACTTAAAAAGGGTTTGGTAGATAAGAAGTTGCTGGGAAGTGGCTATAAGCGAGTGGTCCCCCGAGAACAGCGCTCTGGAGTGTTGTTGCCTTTATAGGGCCATTACCTGGAACCGTATCAAATATTACTGCCCCTAATATCCACCCTCTTCCACAAAATTATTAACACTTTTCCTTATTGTAGCCTCGTGCTCCTTCCCAATATGCTATAATCACAGATCACAAGGATTAAACTCTTTTTCAAATTATTAACTCGTAATTATTTCTGTGAACACGTAGTTCCTCCTATGATCCCCTTTTAACAACAGTCTTTAATATATTTTTCTTTGAAGTATCAACATTCGTTCGTTATCAACCTCTTTATTTGCCCTTTTTACTTGAGGTACGCTTGATAATAAAGAAAGATCAATCAGTAATGCTGGCTTTCTCTAAAGTACCCCTTTGTGTAATGAACTGTTTATAATTAGTAAATTATTTGGTACCCTTACATAAGCATTGCTCCACCAGACCGGCCTGACGCTTTACTTCTAGTTTCCATCTATCGATAGCTTTTTCCTATAACCTCACATGTAAATATTCACTTCTACGGTTTCAACTTGGATTGTGTGGATTAGTGTTTTATATTGATATTTGTTCTTCTTAAATGTATAAAAGTGAAACAGAAGTTAAAATCCTGAGTTTCATAATGGGTTTACTGTTTTAGATATTGATGTCTTCTTATTTTCTCTTCACTATTGTCTTAAAGTGTTACAAAAGTTAGGAAAATTAATTTCTACATGGATTTGGTGTAATATGTATTTATATTTGTTATATCGTTTTAAGTGAGAAAATTTTCAGTTTACATGCTCGTGGACTGTAATAGTGGCACAACTCAAAAAATCATTTTTTGAGATAAGTTGGTTTAAGATTTTTTTTTTTTATCTAATCCCCTTTTATTTTATTGATTTATAATATAATCACAAACATTTAAATCCATCCCTTTTTCTGCACTTGGTGCATTTTAAGGGAGTTTTGTTTAAAGTACAAAAATTATGATTATATTAAGTACAGCAATACAATAGATCTTGATCTAGTGATGGGGCTCACTAGATGTTTGGGAAAGAGGGTCTGTGAGTCATCTTAGTCAAGTCTAAGTGTTTTGACGTAATTTTGCCACCTCTGTGGTTTTTCAGTTGGCGTTAATGTGTTGAATAGTGGGTTAGTCGAGTATTTGAGGCTATCAAAGAATTTGATATGCCTCCTTGTAATGTATTCTGTCACCTTTGGTAAGTCTAGTGTTTTGTGTATTATGTCGGTTTTAGTCCTTTGTAACGTTGTATGTCGAACGATTCGTCTCAATACCCCGTTCTGAAACTGTTGGAGTCTTTTTGATGTCGATTTTGATATGTTTGCCAACATCGGAGCTCCATAAAGCAGAGCCGGTCTCAGCAAACATTTATAAATCATTAGTTTGAGGCGGAGTGAGAGATTTGGTGTACTTAGCAGGTGATTTAGCCTGTATGATTTTGTTCTCACCAACTTATGTTTTTGGTTGCAGTGGCTTGAAAGTGTAAGGTGCCTGTCTAGAGTGACTCCCAGATACACTATACTGCCCGCTGGCCTCTTAGCGATTCCTGCTACCTTATAGGTTTTAGGAAGAGGACGCTTATTTTTTCTGAAAGGAGCAGATAATGCAGTTAGTCTTCTTGGGTTAATTGCGATATTTAACCCTTCTAATTTTGGCGTGATTTCATTATAAACCTCCTCCGCCTGCCGTAGATCCTTCGTGGCGTTTAATGAACTACTATATATAGCAATGTCATCGGCGTAGGCCGCCACAGTCGCTTTTTTGTACCTAGCACCAACAGTTTCAGCCGTGTATATTGAGAACAATACTGGAGAAAGCACAGACACTTGAGGGACGCCCCATGTGAGAGGGACTTCTTTGGATAATGCCTGGCCGACTCGCACCCTGATTTTACGCTGATCAAGAAATGACCACAATAAAGTTGAAAGTTGCTCCGGGAATTCGTGGTCCTGCAGTATCTTACATAGGAACCCATGTGACACTGAGTCGAACGCCTCCGTGCAGTCAATTGATATTGCAGTCACTTCATTTTTAGCAATGTGTTGGCTTACTTCCGCCTGTAGTTTCGCCAGATGGAGTTCCGGGCTGAAGTCGGCCTGGAATCCGGTCTGCTCGGGTGGAATAATTGCGATTTCTGAACAGAAAGTTTTTAAATAAATAAAGTTCAAAGTTTTAATTGCTAAGGAAAATTCATAGGAAATGCTTTAGTTTGCTTTAATGAGAGAAGGTAAAACTTGAGGGCAATTTCGTATAAGCAAGCTAAAGCATTTCCTATGAATTTTCCTTATGAAATCGTTAATAGCATAATCTTTAAACTGATTTTTTGAGTTGTGGCACTATTGCTGCTCATGAGCGATATTTTGTGAATGAATTCTTTGTCGTCCATATTACTTATTGCCCTAAAGTGAGACATATTGTATTATTAATTTAATAAAACATCGATCTAAAAATGAGAGAAAGTATATCGTAAGTTTCATAGTTCCTTATTTCCACTTCCCTTGAGAAAATATATCAGAAATTAACATCATAACTTTCAAAATGGATTCTACGTTTTATATATTTATAATTTGTTATTTCTACCTCCCTAACACCAGAAAATTTATCAGAAGTTAACATTATTTGACATTAATTCTGATTTCACATAATATTAATTCAACATTAATTTAGTGTCTCATATTTTGATGTTTTCTTATTTCTCATTTTAATATCAGAAGGTAAACAGAAGTAAATATTACTTAAGAACATAAGAGCATAGACGATGATCTGGATTAAGCCATTTAAACTGAAACTTTATCTCCTACTGACAACTGTTTAACAACTAAGCGACAAAAAGATAAAAAACACATGAGCATCAACGGTCAGCCTCTAAAACTTTTATTTATCCAATTATTACTTTATCCAACAGGCTCAAGGAGACCAGTTTAATTATTCAAAGAACATTGTCATTTAATTTTTTTTTTTCTAATTTACAATAATTTTTTTTTAATATCTAATTCGTTAATTTAATTACTGAACTAAATTAATATAAAGTAGTATACCGAACCACAAAGAACTTCAAACCAAGTATATTGTACAAACTCATTTTCAGTATAGAAATTCGAATTGGAAAGTGTCAAAATCCACCCCTGCGTTTCCTGCACTTGACATGAGCACAAAACGTCTTTGGTATTCCACCACCCCCGAGGCGGCAGATTGGGAATTCTGCTGTGTTTATTAACGCATTCAGCATTTTATCAAGAAATTAAGACATTAATTCTTTGAAAGGACCAGACTATTGAATAAAATTTAATCAACTGCTTTTGTATGTTGTCAAGTTTTTTGTCTGTCTCCTAAAGAAGGAGCAAGCCGAGTACTAAACAAGCGAAGAGTTGTTAACTCTTCTCAGAAATGAAACAAAAAAAGAAGGGAATGACGAAAAAAAAAGTGTGAGAGCAGATTTGGACTGATGGTATGGAAGGGGATGCTAAATCAAATGGCCTTTTTTTTTTTATTTACTCCGGGCCTCTCTAATAGGGTCAGACTAATTAAAGGAATCAAGGAGGCAGTGAGTAATGGCGGATGACGGAAGTGAGGCTGAACACGAATGGAGGAAAGAGCGGCGATAAGAGAGAAAAAGAAGGCAAAATGTGTCGGACATTCCGTGCGGCTCTCCGATACACCGGTTATCTTACGGCTTGCTTGTTTTGCATCCGAATATTTGACAGCTTGTTTTAAATACTCTTGATAACATAAATTCCTGCAAACAGATAAAAAATATGTGCCCTGTGATATGATTTTTCTTTTATTATATAATACAATTGTTTATTATTTGAATTCTATAAATTTTGTTTTTCATATTTCTTTGTAGAATTTACTATATGTTATGCAAACTATTTTTAGGATATATATATATAATAATACATAGATCATTTTTTTGCTGTATCATATTTCATTATAAGCGCCCATCATTCACTGGTGAACCCTTGTCTCTCTTTCGCCGCTACTCTCTAATTAATATAAAAAGTGTTCAAATATTAATTTAAATGGACATTAATTTCAGTTGGCTTTCAGTTCCTCAAGTATTCCAGCTAGGCTATGATGGGCGGTTTACTAGCTTTACCTAGCCAGAATAAAAGGCTGACATTTTTTAAGATTATCACAAAATAAACATTTACAAACCCTGGTCGAATGGAACCCACACCTTCCATACTGGGCGCTCTGAGGTCTAATGTGTACTGTTATCCTTGTCCTCTAAATTACTTTTAATAACTATTTAGGAGTCGAATAAATAAGAAATCAGTCGTTGTATGTAAGTAGTGTCGATACTTAACTAAATTAATTAAAGCAAAACCTCTTTTTTCAAATTTATGATGGAATATAATAGAATTAAAAAAAAATTTTATTCTGGGCCAAGTCTTAAGAATAATATACATAATACAAAGTAAAATTATAACTGGCCGAGAGATTTTAAAAATAAAACAACATAGAAAAAAGAAAATAAAAATTTGTATGAGATCAAGTAAAAATAAACGAAACTTCAATAAAATCTCTTTACAGACACCTAGGAGAGTTACTAGAATTAAGTGGTGTGAAAGTTGGAAGACTAGTGGATTTGCTTGGGTATGATGCTCATCATGGAAAGATAGCTATCTTTTTTTGGGCCAATTAAGCGACTTATGGGACATTTAGATCATTATGGATAAGTTTATTTGTGACATAATGAATAAATTAGATGTAGGTATTTAGAAATTAATGAAGCCCCAAAGCTCAACTAGGTATGTCCAGATAGGTCTAATGATTGTTATGTAAGCGAGTCTTATGTTAAGATTTTAAAGTTTGACTTGTCTTGGCGTACCCATAACGACGAGGTGTTTCTTTTCGTTTTCTCTTGTTTAAAGATTTAAAGTAAGACGTACCTATGTCTGGATGGAGTTCAGATCTGTTAATATGGATTAGTGAAATATTAACAAAAGATACTGTAGGATGGGAAATCATAGGATTACGAGGGAAAATAAAGATTAATTAATGAATAAATCACGTCTGAATCTAATGAAATTGGTCGGCAATACATCCTCGGTACTTTTCTATTGCAATTACTAAAAACCAAAGAAGCTAATTCTAGACTTCTATGTGTTCTATGTGTGTAATAATTCTATGTGTTTCTATCCTCGCCCTAAATTCAAGGTTCTATCCTTTTAACCCGTATATCCCCCTCCTATAGGACTATTTCCTTTGAATTAATCTTCTGATCATTCCTACTCGTCCATTCTCTACATATTTCCAATCTTTTTTTTTTTTTTTTTGCTTTATAAACATTTATTGAAATTTACGACTGTACAAAATATATACATCAAGTAAATGTATTGGCACCGATTGTAATAACATGTTAAAACTTGAAAAGAACTACTCATCAGTAGTACTTTATTAAAAATTCTACACTAGGTCTCTAGGCCATCTTCGTTTCAGACACCTAGGAGGATTATCGGGAATGCAGTGGGAATCAGATTAAAAAACTAACGGATTTGAGTGATTATGGTGTTTACTATGAAAGGATAGATATGTGGTGTGGGGTAATCAGCAACATATGGAACATTAAGGTCTTTATGGATAAGCTTATTGGTGACAAAGTAAGGAGCATTAAGGATTTTTCGAAGGATTTTGGATTGTGAGGTATGAATACGACATCAATTGGATGGTTTAGTGGAGCCCCAAAGCTCAACTCCGTACGTCCAAATAGTTCTAATCACAGTCATGTATATTAGTCTTTTGAAATTAATTGGGAGCTTTGAACGTGTGTCTAGTAAATGTTGAAGTAGTCTGTAACGACGGGGAGTTTCTTGTCGTTTTAGTCTTGTATGTGGATTCCAAGTTAGACGTTTGTCCAAATGGAGTCCTAGGTAGCGGATCTGTTCAACAGGGATTAGTGAAATATCATTAAAGGATACTGTAGGACAGGAAGTCGTAGGTTTACGACGTAGAGTAAACGTTATTTGGTGGAATTTGTTTGGATTTATTTTGATTCTCCATTTTTGACACCATTCTTGAAGGTTTAGGATGTGGGATTGGAGTGTTTGAGAGGCGATGTAGGGATCATTGCTTACTGATAATACACATGTGTCATCAGCGTAAGTGGTGAGGACAGTGGTAGGATGAGTTGGGATGTCAGCTGCATTTCTAATCTTAAAACTGATTTCTTAACTCCTTTTTAACATATTCTATTTTTCTACCCCCTAGATAACCAATCTTCCGTAAATAAATGAAGCGTGAAGTTTTATTATTTGCATCAGTATCACTAAATGCGTATCATTCTTATTCACAGAGGACAGAATGACCAAGTATAACACACGTGCCGTTAGTGTACGTAGTGAACTTTAAGTTAAATGAATTTTACTTCATTTGTTCAAACGGCACATGAAGACAGGTGGACCGATTGTAAGTATTTAATGAACATAAGAACTTTACTAATTACCCTTTGGTTTATCGCGAGCTTGCCCTGGAACATGTTCGCTGCATGTTGGTTCCCAGCGAGCGATCCTAATGAATGACCTCCGTAGATGTTGCTCTCCCAGGAGGTGCTAAATCTCCACCACTTAGTGCAAGAACAAATGGTCAGGTGTACTTAGTGCCTGCGCAGCCGTTCATAACCTCACAGAAATACTTTCCAGAGATTAGCCACTCTCTTGAAGTTATGCCGATTCGAACTTTCATCCGGCTAAAGGTCTGCTTGATGTGCCGTTGAATGAACGGTTATTATCGCTTTCGAGTGCTTTCTCGAAAACTGATCGTCATGCTAGAATAAAACTCTGCCAGCCTAATGAACTTGTAGTCTTGTGCAGTATGTAAATGTATTCAAGGTTTGAACTCTATAGCTTTTTTATCATTGAATACGACAAATAGTCCAGTCAACGAACACATTATAGAGTGCATGGAATATGCGATAATTTTTGACTTCATAGCTTCGTTAGGAATAGTTGGAAGGTAAACATACTAAAAGTCCCCGCCCCTGGGGGGTGAGCTAACGGTGGGGTAGGGGAGAAGTTCCATTTTTTTGTTTTTTCGATAATATCTCGAAAACGGTTGACTCTAGAAAAATATGTTCCAAATAAACATAAAAGCTAATTAAATTTACTATACAATTTATTATATATATACATTTGTTGTAATTCTAACCGTTTACGAGACATACGTTATTGAATGTCGCTTATTTTCGGGAAAAAACAAATGTCACCTCAGTTTTGTCAAACTTTTGCTTCTGTTATGTTCCACAATCGTTTCTCAGAAAAAACATCAGAATTAAAATTATAGAGCATTAAATTTACTTTAATTTCACATATATGTTTCTGGTATTTGCTTCAAATATTTAACATAAAGTGAGGTAAACATTTTTTTATTTCTAAAATTGTTGATTTTTAATAGCGTATATAAAACCGTTGGAATTTCTACGAATACGTATATAATTGAATTTAATGAGCTTCTATTTTGATCCGCTGCATATTTTTCTAGAGTCCACCGTTTTCGAGGTATTAACGAAAAACAAACATTTACTTCTAGTGCCTTCCACGACCGTTTCTCAGAAAAAATGAAGGAATCAAAGTTGTAGAGCATTAAATTTTCTTTTGTTTTATATATACATTTCTGGCAAATGTTTGATAAAAAGTGAGGTAAACATTATTTTTTTTTTATGGAAAATTATCGATTTTTAATATCGTATATCTCAAAACCGTTGAAAGTTCGACAAATTTGTATTTTAAAAATTTCATACAATATTTAATTAGCTTTAATTTTTATTCGGAACATATTTTTCTAGAGTACACCGTTTTCGAGATATAATCGAAAAATCCAAAAATTGGACCTTCTCTATCGATTCTATTCCTAACGAAGCTGTGAATTCATAAATTGGACCTTCCTATTTCATACACTCTATAATATATTTATTGACTGGACTATGATGGACTATGGAAGGAAATTCTGCTGGCAACTGTCCTTCCTAATGTCTGTAAGGTCGAGGTATGTTAGTTGAATTACTGTTTCCTGATTACCACTTTCTTTTCTAATAGGTGTGGATAAATACATAGGTACAAAAAAATTAAGTAATACTTATTACGTTATCCGATAAATTATATCCTAGTTTTGGAAATGGAAATATGTATTAAATAAATGATAATATATATATTTTATTAAGAATACATAATTTTTTTTAAAAATGCTTTGTAAGGATCAACATTGCCTTAATTTGCCACTGTTCTAAAAAATAGACAATAAATATTCAAATAGAAATTTTTTTTCTAATATACAGAGTGGTAGTACTTCTGCCGTCATCAAATTATGGACATGTTCTTGGCAGGAAATCTTCCCTGGATGACAATATTCTGTATGCTTTGATAATGGAAATCCCGGCTTCCATTTTCGAAAACCTGCAGAAAAAATTATAGCGAATTGAATGACTGTCTCAAAGTAATTGAAAGAACTCAAGTTTCTTTTTCCAAAGTTTTCAAGTTTCCAATAGATCCTTCTAAAACGTTTTGTCGTTATGTGATTGTTCGAGTTTATGACTTGGTAATGATTACTTTAACCGCCCTTCTCCCTAGACCTTTAGCCTACCAACAATGTTTTCCCTCACAAAGACTTGGACCACTTTATAAACGATAATAATTTTTATTTATTAAAAGTCGATAAAAATCAGAAATGTTTAGTAATAAGGATTAAGAATTCTATGTAGAGGAATGAAGCATATTTTTATTATTAAAAGCTGTTTATAATAATTTATGTTATTGCTTTATTTGTAAAATCTAAACCTTCATTAATTTATAGACAACCCAATATTTTTAAATGAGAAACGCTGCTGCATGGTGACATATAATTCCAGTCCAAATGACTAATAATGGAAATAAAATAGAAGACATTTGTAATGGGATCAGGGTAAGTAAGGCTGACTTGTCGAGCATTTAATTGCGGCAATTTATGTTCCATTCCTACCAACATTTCCCTTGCCGCCGTCATGCGAATTCCTTGTTCTGTTCGACTATTTTTTTCTGTAACGAAGGAGAAACCGATTTACAACAGAAAGGAGAAGAATGATAAATATTGTTAAGTAGTCAAGACATTATAAAGAAAGAGAACACGAAGGACAGAAACCTCTTCCGTACTTCACAGCTTCCAGACCCTTATTATCCCTGTACTATATTCCGAATACTTCGTATGTTAATGTCTTCTCTGGATCGGTACAAGGCACATGGATTCCAAATGGTACCTGTGCCTCTATCTAACGTCTATGTGAGCTGTCTAGTTATCTTTAGTGTATAGCTACATATATTTACCCAAATATGTGGAGAATTGTGAATGTAAAGTGTTGTCACAAATACCCGTATCTGGAAACGAGTCTTGTTATCTTTATTATTACAATGTTCCTGAAACTAATAATCTTGTTTGCCTTTTAATACACATTTCTTAACTGTCAGAAGGCTTTTGGAAAGGAGAATTATAAGAAAAATAATACTCGTATATGACTGATAAGAAATCTATGCATAACGGATGAAAATCATATACTATGCAGAAAATAATTAATACAGAGGAATATATTACTAAAATTTAATTAATTTTTTTTTTAAAATTAGATTTAATTTATAGGGGGGGGGGAGATGCTGATTGCAAATTCTAACTATGCTCCTTTGAAAAAATTCAGTATTTTGGATATAATGCATTTTACTTTTTAAAATATAACCCCCAATGGAAAAGTGATGGTTAATTTTTTTTTTTTTTTTTTTTTTTTTTTTTTTTTTTTTTTTTTTTTTTTTTTTATTGATATTTACAACTGTATACAATATACATAATGTAAAATTGAGGAAAATAATTATAACGGCAAGTAAATAACTCGTGATGAAATACTCACTTGTAGCACAAAAAAAGGTTCTATATATTGTTTTTCTGGGATCAATGTTTAAGAAGGTATAGTGGGAGAATATGGAGAATGTAAAAAAAAACACGTTTTTATTGATAAAATTTATATATTTATTGTTAAAATTCCAATGTTTATTGTTACAAATTAAAAGTTTATTATTATTAATTTAATGCTTATTGCTAAAAAAAAAGATATTGTCGTTAAGCCAAATATGCTTATTATAGTACTTGCGGTAAGTCGCACTTTTCCTCGAAAACACGTTAGTCGATACTCTTTTGGCTATAACTCCGAAACTATTTGTCTAATCTCAAATTTCGTTTTTTCATCTCAAAGCTGGTTAAATTTATTATCAGATGCCATATATTTAATTTTAATTACGTTCCGTGAATATCCATTCCACATCGCTGAATTCCGCGTACCGTTGTGAAATCCTTTTCGTTGCCTGGACTATAAGTTTATTTGTAACAAAGGAAGGAGCATTAAGGATTTTTCGAAGGATTTTGGATTAAAAGGAGTAAATACCAGAAAAAATAATATAAAAATAAAATTTTCTCTAGTCTAGTTAATTATCATTAATCTTGAAAGAAAAATTTTGTTCTATGGAAAGGCTTGTTTTCAACAGAAATAAAATAAAGTACTGCATAGGCTCAAAAAAACAATGAATTTAGAAAATTTCATGTGGAAGAATTCAGCATATTCCAAAATCTGGTAAATGTAGCCTAAGTAATATCAGTGCGAAGGTTAAAATGGGCGTTTAAATAAATTGGATTTATTAATTATCGATTCCCAAAAATTGTAATCAGTTTTGAGTTGTATACCGAGACGTAGTGGAGACTAGACTCCCGAGCCCGAGTTCGAATACTACTGAAAGCAGAATATTTATTTTCTATTATTTCCGCCGTAGCTCAACTTCAAGGTTGGGAGACCCTCCTGGGGTTCTTCTTGCTTCAACAAAGTGGTTACCCTTAATTGGGGGAATACCCGGAGGTTAAGACTAATTTCGGTTAAACCTTATTTCATAACCATTGGCCCCGTAGCAGTACATTACCTAAATACTGAACCTAAGACCTTTCATGGTTGTAGTGTTATTAATGTCTTAGGGATTTGGGTTTTGATGGGTCTTGTGAAGTATTGGGATTTCAGTATCGGCATAAAGATAGGGATCATCTTTGTTGTACAGATGGGCTTGGTGCCGTAAAATGTATTCAATAGAAAGAAATTATTCTTGAAAAACTGCTTCGTGTTAAAGTGATTTATAACTTCCTTAATGGTCCGCAGTTCAAATTAAAAATACATTAAGAGTGGCTTAAGAAAAAAAATTACGAACATTTATATAATTGATATTTCCGACGCGCTAACGTGTCAAGGAACTATCTAGAACTGGTAACCTAAGATCTAGGCTTAGATTGCCACTGAGGTCGGGCGGTCAATTAAAATACTGGAGCCTCAGGTCTGCTAACAGATAGCTTAGGTCTTCAACATAATTAATGTTAATTATATTTTTGGAGAGAATTTTTTATATAGTAGTAACTTTAATGGCATATTAATTCTATTTACTAAAACCTTTATTTTAATAAATAATGGACGAATAAATTCTCATATTTACTAATCCAGACTTAGAAACCAATGGCACCTACTGCTGTTCTGTTTTTTTTTTCATCTTACTTAGTCCATATGGTCCCTCATCCATCTCTTTTTCGTTAGCGCAGTCACTATATCGTTTATAATAAGGGTGTTGGGATGTCCATATAATTTTTGAAATATAATGGTTTATATTGGATCGTTATTTGTTTAATAAAAGTTGGCTGGTGAATATATCTGTATTTAGAGTTACGTTTCCAACTAGGGTGATTAGATAATGCGTCATGTGATTTTGACAAGTAATCAGAAGTCAGTGAGCCGTCTTTTTCTTCTCGTATACAATCCTTACAATCCAAAATCATTCGTAAAATCCTAAAAGCTCTTTATTATGTCACAAATAAACTTATCCACAAAGATCTTAATGTTCCATATGTTGCTGATTTGTCCCAAACTAAATACTTGTCCTTTCATACTAAACCCAATAACTACTCGAATTCGCTTGTTTCCCAACTAGCTTCACTCTCAATATCCGATAATCCTCTGAGGTGTCCGAAAAGAACATGGGCAAGAGATAACGCATTATAATGCAGAAGTTTTTATTGAAGTGAGTGAGTGGTTCTTTACATGATATTGACACGTCATTGTAACAATTTCCACAAATTTACTTATTGTAAATATCCATTAATAGATATTAAAAAAAATAAAATAAAAAATAAATAAATAAATTTTGGACTACATGAGCTACACACACAAATAGGCGGTATTGTCTATTGAATTTTATTTTCGTCCAAAATCTTACGGAGCCTCGAAAGTTCAGTGTCTCGATGTGAGTGTAATTTAAAAAAGTTGACACCAAGTCAGATTCCTCCTTTTGATATTTAATTCTGTGACAAATATTTATTTGAAAATTACGAAACTTACAACTTTCTATGTTATAAATTATGATCACTAAGATTTGTACATTGTGATTGGGTTTTGATACTAGCAATATGCAACATAATTTCTACACGGTCATTCACACGGTTACCTGAGCGTTATGATTTTGAATAAATTCAAAAAAAGTAAAATAAATATATAAAGGAGGTTAAAGGGAAATAAAAGACCTGGAAACCGAAATGAGAATCAAAAGATTAAAGTCTTTGACAAAATCCGTGAATAAAAACTGCCTAGCTAGAGAACAATACGGAAATGAATTAAAAGAAATCAAGGTTCTTTGGAAAAAAAAAGCAAAAAAAAAAAAAAAAAACGAAAAGCACTGGATGGTCGAAAGGAAAAGATTCAAAGGCAAGTAGAAATAATGATAAAATCCTGGAAGAAAAGAAGGGCGAAAATGAAAAGGGAAAAGTTATGATATTCACGTGAACTTAAAAGGCCGTTTCGTGAAAAAAAAGGTTGTTAAAAACATTTACGTATGTTTTTAATATTGTTATGTTAATAAATAAAAAAAAAGTGAATATTCATAAATTAGGATTTTGTCTGAAACGTAAGATGGAACGTCAGCAATTGTTTAAATAAGTTAGGATTGAAAGTCATTTGGGATACTTTCGTTACATCAGTGTTTTACTGTTCTCTACAGTCCTAATACATTCGCATCGTATGGTTTCGTTATGACATTATTAGACATAAGTTGAAATTAAGTATTAAAACATAATATATTAGGTTCAATTTTTATTTTCTGTACATTCTTCAGATAATGGTAAAACACAGATCATCTTCATGTATCATGAAAATCAGTTTCTTAAAATATTTTCAGGGAATAACAAATTACATTTGTTAGTAATAAAATTATATTTTGTTAATTACTTCAGCCAAACTTTTATAGGATAAGAGAAAGTGTGACCCGTAATAAAGGAAAGAATTTAATCACTTTTCAAACGAGCAACAATTAGTTTCCCAAGTTGTGAGAGAGAGATAGTTTCAATCTCTGGATAGAACTATAAAGGATCTGGTTGAAAATCATATTTTTTATTTATAATGTAATATATGTTTTTCTTTTTACATGGATATGTCTTTTGGTGGGGACCTATAATTTTTTTTTTTTAAGTTTATTTCACCTCAAAAATTACTTTGACAAGCTCTGTTAGGGTTGCTCGAATCGAAAATTTAAGACAGTTTCCTTATCAGAAATTCTATGGAAAATGTTATATAACATTTGTCGCTAGGACCTACCGTTCAAGAGCAATGTTGGTTTGAATGAAAAAGAAAATCACGTTTGGAGCCACTATTTTCTCTCAACGTTTATTTCGAATAATCATGAATCGTTAATTTAATTTAATTATTAATTTATGTAATTTGATCCTTTTAATCCGAAAATGTGAATTAAGAAAAACTGTAGATTATAGATAGGTATATCCCATGATCAATTGTTTTCCTAGGAAGGGAGATATTAATTTTTTTTTTCCAATTTTATCTTTATTTATCTTTTTTTGGAATTTCATGTTGATAATTTTTAGGAAAATCCTGGAAGGAAAAGTAATTGAAAAGATATGATGGTTTAGTTATGTTCAGTTGTAAATATTTATTTTTTAATTATAAATTGTTTTATTGAATAAATATTACAAGCTGCCTCTTAAAGGGCAATGAATAATATGGATGACAAGAAATCCATTCATACACCATGCACAATTAAATTAAATTAAAATTAAAATTAAAATCCTCTAACTATACAGGATATTAATATTTAAAAAAAAAAAACTCATGAAATACAAATATAAACAATAGAAATAATGAAGGAGCAGAAAAAAAATTAAATAAATTAAAAAGCACAATCACACACTATATATACAATGTACACAATATATATATATATATATAGACCAACCTTGTCCCCCAACCATTGTGAGGGCAAGCCAGGACCCCCAACTTAGTAATCCCCCCCAGTAATCCCAACGCTCTTTTCTCAGCCGCATCACCAGAGTAAATAATCTAGTCGAAGCTGAGATATAGCGCCACATCGCTTAGGACTTGAGTTGAGATGCTGGCCCTTGCCAGAACTATATAACCAGTAATATATATTTATTACAATATATACTCGGGACCATTGCCGTTTTAATCAGCGAGGAGGGTTCTAAGGATGTGTTGAGCTGGATATTGAAAGTGCCAGAGGTTTGGGAGAAAGGTTTTGATGGAATTTGGAGGATTTAATGGGTATAAGGTCAAGAACTAAACGTATATTGAGATCATTATTTAGGGTTTTATAGGATACAAAATCGGGAGCTTAGTTGTAAATATTAATAAAAAATAATATTTTATCATGAATTTATGTTTTTCAAAATAAAAAAGATTATTTTACGTAGTTTTATGAATACTTCTTTTTTAATGGTTATCGGTAAATAAAAACATTTTTTTAATGTCTTTATATACACATACTTTCTAATGAATTAAAATATTATTGAAGGTTATTAAAAAAAAAACCTAGTTTTAGAAGTTGCCGTTAAGTAGAAAGGTTAGGAGGTTGCAGGAAGAACAAATGACAGACAGACCTTGTAGGCAGCCCATCACCAATAAAGAGAAGTGTTACTGTTGCACCAAACCCGTAATCACCATAAACAGCTGCAACGGACCTCCACTTTTCGAGAAATTTCACAGCAACCGGTTTTCGATTTTCTATTCTCGCTCAGTGTATCCCAATCCCAAGGATTTCAGGATACCAATTTCGCAATTAAATATGTTGATTGGATCGGATACGGTTATCTGATCTTTTACTGGTAGATCTTACTGATTACTTTTTCAATAAAAATTTGATAAAATCATTTCAAAATATAAATAAATAAAAAGCTTTATATAACCCGTTTGATGACGACAACACTAACTAATCTACCTTCACTTCTTAACCTACTGCTAGTTGTATCTATGTTTAGTTGTTTTGTTTATTTTTTGTAAAATTATATTTTTTTAAACTTAAAAAAAGATTCAAAATGTTTCGTGGAATAAAATTTATTACTTGGTAAGTAGAGTTAAGGTGGTTGTATGATAATACGATGTTAAGACATTGATATCGAAAAACATCAAAAGTAAACCAAATCAATCAGCATTAAATAAACATAAATGTTTATGCAAGACTAAAGCGACAAGAAGCTGCTTGTCGTAACAGTCTACTTCAACATTTACTTGACAAACGATCAAAGCTCCCAGTTCATTACAAAAGACTTATTTACATTGACCGTGATTAGACCTATTTGGACGCACCGAGTTGAGCTTTGGGGCTCTACTAAAACATCTAATTCATCTCGTATCCAATCCTTACAATCCAAAATCCTAAATGCTACTTTGTCACCAATAAACTTATCCATAAAGACTTTAATGTTCCATATGTTGCTGAGTTTGCCCAAAGTTTGGATTTTTTGAGGCCGAAGGACATCCTTGGCCACTCTCTCCATCCACAATTAGAATTAGCTTTTTCGTCCTTAAGGATAATATGTTTTTAACGGTTTTTAAGGACACTGTTTTACAGATTGCCAGGATTTTTTTTTTTTTTTTTTCATA
Organism: Euschistus heros; assembly: GCA_003667255.2. NCBI lineage: Eukaryota > Metazoa > Arthropoda > Insecta > Hemiptera > Pentatomidae > Euschistus > Euschistus heros. Next base: position 741,547 of record RCWM02000106.1, on the reverse strand, counting down.
TTCTGTACCGTTCCCGAGATATACGCTTGGCAAATGTGAACATTTTTGAATTAAAAAAATGTTCACCTCACGTTTTCTGTTAAACATCCATCTATATTATTTAAAACATCCATCCTACGACAAACGTTTTTATAAATAATATTGTACAACTTTTAATTTCCTTCAAAATACACATATATATGCTAATTTATCTTCAACTTATGTCAAAAGTTACATAGATTTTACTTTTCTTAGTAAAATAAACATACTAAAACTCCTTCGCATTTTCCAAGTGTATATCTCGGGAACGGTACAGAATATGAAAAATGTGCAAAAAATAAAGGTTGTAGAGAATTTAGTTAACTTTAATTTAGTAAATAGTCATGTTTTTCATATGATGCACTGTTTTCGAGATATGAGCCCAAAACCAAAAAAAGAGACCTTCAGCGCCTCCTCTCTTGTTCTCAGAAACGAAACTCCAGGGTTTATAGTATGTTTACTTTCTAATTACCCTGAGCAAGTTTCTAAAGAAAAACCTTGGATTACAGAAAACGCATTCTATAATACTTCATTGATTGGACTAACTGTTCATTAAAAAAAAAGACAAAATATTTTTTTTATCAAGAACCCATTTCCCTCCCATCCTAAAATTGTGTCCACATGTAGTCAGTAATACTATAAATCACATATATTTTTTTCGAAAAAATCGATGAGTACGTATTTTGGGAATTACGAAAACCGTTTTTGGAAGTTTCGAAAAATTTCAAAATGAACTGAAAATATATCAAGTGATATATCATATTAAAGGGCATTTCAAATAGAAAAGAATGCCGCGAATTAGAGCTCTCTGGGAGCAATAGTTTTTTAATGGCCTAATTTTGAATATACTGAGTGAAAACCGTAAACAGCAGTTTTTTGAGTTTTTAAAAGCTAATAACTCAAAAACCAAAAGTCAAAAAAACGTAATATTTTAAATTTCTACTAGTCTTGGTAAGTACAGCTGCTATACCAAAAATCATAGAAATCGGAGAGGTCAAGGTCCAAATCTAATGTAGAATTGGTTGATTTGGCATGGAATGACCCATGATGAGTGGTTTTCAAAACGACAAATCAATACTCCAAATGAGATGTTTCTAATATTGAAATCCGATATAGATATCAGCGTTGAAATACCTATTTAAGGTCCAAATTCAGACTGTTTTTTATTAATATAGCGGTCTGAAGTTACTTTAACATATGTTTTGGGTTATTATTTTTAACAACTGACGACGGTATCTGAAGTAAACATTTTGACAATTAAACTAAATACTATTTTAAAGCATAGAATTATAAATCTCCTTTTAAATTTCTAAAATAATAAAATAATTAAAGCTAACTTTCGAATAATTTTTAAATAATTTACAAATAAATGTTTAAAATTGAACGTAATTAGACGTTCTTTTGTTGTTTTTTTAACTGGGAAGGTAAAAATGGTTTATTGAAATGAAATATGTTTAAAATATTAAACTATTTCCTAATCCGGGCTTAAACAATATTTGTGTTAGTAAAAATATTTATTATTTATTAGTAATTATTGTCATTGTCTATATTTTCAGGTTTGTTGATATTTTTCCCTTTGTCTCTAGAGAGGGAAGATTTTCGTGACATTTAATTTAAATTATCACCATTCGCCTAAATTAATGAAATGAAATTATTATTATTATTATTTTTTTTTATAAAAGCGAATAGACAATAGTCTTGTAATGCATGTTTTCGTTTGTTTAATAAGATATAAAAATACTTTTTTCCTGATATAAACTTCCTGTTGACAAGCTGAAAATTTGCAGTTCCTTCACCCCACCTGTTCTCCTGAACCCGGGCCAATATTTATATTTCAAGTGATTAATTCTGTTAAACCTATTAGTGCCAGATGGGTCCGTTCCCGCTGCCAGCGAGATCAAAGACTCCTAAAATGTTGAGGTTCCAAATTTAAATTCTGCTTCAAACTCATTAGTGAAATAACAAATAGCCAGGTTTCAACTTCCCGTCCTCTTTCATCATAGGGCAGGAAAGAAGACGCACCTGTGATTTATCTCGCCTTGTTAATTAGTTGCTCTTAGAATAGTTTAAATAAATAATAAATAACCTTTTAGTTAATATTGCCAATGCCCTCTCAATTTAATTTTAGCTGGCTTGTTATATAAACTAAAGAGAACTTTGATCTGCCCATCCCTCCTTAGCTTGTAGTATTTTTAGAGCTGAATATTTTCTTTTCATATAATCACATTTAGTTATATTATTTATTATTTTTAATTGAACTTCTAATTTTCTTTAATTAGGCCCAAAAATTATGCTTATTCTTTCATAATAAAATCGGTACCTATTTGAATCAACTAGCCTCAAAAATTGGGTCAAGCACCCATATTTCTTACTCTATCACATTATATTAAGAGAGTAACATTTTTAAAACAGATACATGGTTTATTCACTGATTTCATACTAATTTTTGCCCCAAAGCGATTATGGTCCCTACATGAGTTTCTTGCAACCCAACTGTAACAAGTAGCTGCAAGGTACTTACCTCTTAAACGTAAATTAGTTTTTCCATGGTTATTGATTAGTTTCCATGGTTAAATTTGAATTCAAAAAGTCAAATTCTATTTCCCTCACATGTCCCATAGCATGAGTTGGTAACGTTAAATGCGAATAAGTTCTCCATTTTTACAAATATTAACTTACTTTTTTTTTTAGTACCTCAGGTAAGTTGCAATATATTGAACTTTAAAATTGAAACTGAGGAAATTATAATTGCTTACAAAAAGAAAAATGACTTCTAATGCCTGTGTCCCATTGGGTCAGTCCATTTCCCTTAACATTTTTAGAAAAAGCCCGCCAAAACATAACCAAGATTCATTCCATCATATTTCAGGCTGGCAACATTGCAGAAGGTTCCCGCCAAACTGAGGGTAACATAACTTACAACAAATTTCCTTTGTTAGTTGTTCCAAGTTTGTGTCGAATCAAATGTTCGAATCGTGTCATTCATAATTCTATTTCCCTCACATAGTATTTTTTCAAAGAGGGTAACTTTGATTCTTGTTTACTTTGCATTGAACTATATATTTCCCATGTAGTTCAGAGTTCCATTTGTTTTTTGTTTTTTTAAAATGCATGTGTTGGTGCTAATCTTAAATCAAACACAAAATTCTATTTCCCTCATTCCTATTCTCCTCACACCTGAAGTGAGTAGGAAGGGAATAGGAAAAACAGTAAGTGAAATAAGACTTTTTATATATATTTTCACTATTTATATTAATATGGTATAATATTTATTATATTAATCCAATGTTCGTTTTTAAAGTTTAATTGTGTAATATAATGTCTCACCATTTTAATTTTTTTCTTTCAAGTTTTATGTTTAAATGTTTAATTAATGTTAACTAATATATCTTAATCAATTAGTTGATATCACACTTATTAACAATTCTTTTGTACTATTTGCGAATTTCTTTTTATTTCCCTCACACCCTATCAGTTTCTCTTACACTAATAATTTTTATCATGATCATAAATGTGCTGATAGACTTTATTCTATGAAGGGATTTTTCGCTAGTAATATTATTAGATTTTTATAAAGATGCTTATGAAGAAAATTTTTTTCTAATGGAACCACAATATCGAAATTCCGACGAAATGAAAGAATGACCCAATGTCACACATGTATGCCTAACAAATTTTTATATTGATATTTTTTAAAATCAATTTGTTTAATTAGCTGTATTCACAAAATAAATAATTATCATTTCTTAATTGTGGACGAACGTTGACAAAACTCCACTGAACAATATAGAAAAAGCAATTTTCGATTTTCAAAATTTGTATGAATACATACTTATATAAATGAGTGTTAAAATGAATATCACACATATGAGAAAATATTTTGAAGCCAACATTATCTGATGGCCTCCTTTATTTAAAAATAGAAGACCCCGTATGGTTGAAATGTTAATGGTGGCGTGCCTTGTCGCAGTGAGATGTGTCCCATTGAATTTACAATGTTTGCCTCGATGTTAGGTATTAATAGAAACTATTCCTGCAGCATTTTCAATAATAAAAATCTAGCCGTGTGTCATAAAATCTATTCTGGTCTGTGATATAAAGTAAACATTATTGTTTATTTGAGGTAACTAAAACACTTTTGAGAAGTAAAAGGGGGAGGCAGGTAGGTTAAGTTTTAGATTTTTCCCTTATGACTCATTGGGTTTTTTCGTTCCTATGGGAAATAAATTTAAAATGGGGCTATGTATATATTAAATTCGTGTTGTTTATTGTTTATGGAGATTTCTATGTCTAAAAAATTTAAAGTTTTATTGTTCTCTAACTCCAGTGTGAATTTAATTGAAGGGTGGATTTCGTTTATTTCGTTTAAGAAAACATTAGAAAATAAAATTAATAACTTGCTGTCTAGCAAGAATAACCCCGTTAATCGCCCATCTAACAGTCCAAAAAACCCCATATCCGATAACCAATTTTCCCCACGTATCCTCAACCTCAGCAACATAACATTAACTAAAAATGAAAATAATTTGCTCAACAAAGGTTTAAAACATTCTATAAATTCACCGGTGACTATACAAACATTCGAAAATCTTGCTGTCCACATTGAATCCGGTTTAGAAAAATACGACAAAAACCCACTTTCGAAATCAATATGCGCAAACATACTAAAAACAGAAATAGAAAAAGCCCAGAACTATAAGATAAAGACATCATCCGAATACAAGATAGCACGCGCTTTATCAACTAAAATAGGGAACACCGCAGTAATTATAGAAAAAGAGTTATACAAAAATAAAATCTATGACTTCATAAAAAAAAACAGCTTCCCCACCATAAAAAACCCCGCTAAAAAATTAACAGTCAAGTTAAGGAGTTAATAAATAATAGTATTTTAATACCTGATAATATAAAATACAACTTGATTGAAATGAATCCCTTGCCGCCCCGTCTCTACGGCCTACCCAAAATACATAAAGCAGACATTCCAATAAGACCAGTAGTTACCTACATTAATAGCTCCATATACAAACTTGCTCATTATTTAAACAACATGTTCAAAACGAAAATTTCTTTTTCCCCACGAAATACAATAAAAAACTCAATAGAATTAGTCAACAAAATTAAAAAACGTAAATGTTCCAGACAATGCAAAGTTAATATCATTCGATGTCACAAATCTGTTTACCAGTATCCCCCTTCAGAAACAACAGAAATTTTAGAAAAACTAATCTTCCGGTCTAATCTTCAACCACTAGAAAAATTAGACTTTTACAATTTAATGTCAGTCTGCATAAAACATAATTATTTTCAATTTAAAAATACATTCTATAAACAGGAAGAAGGATTTACAACCAATGGGGTCCCCTCTTTCACCCCTTCTGGCAGTTCTTTTTATGGATAAATTAGAACGGAAAATCCTTCATTCAAAATTAGCTCAACACATCATATACTGGTATCGGTATGTTGATGACATAATTTGCCTATGGTCTGGGACGACCAGACAAATCAATAGTTTCTTAAACGAAATAAACGAAATCCACCCTTCAATTAAATTCACACTGGAGTTAGAGAACAATAAAACTTTAAATTTTTAGATAGCATGATATACCGGCTTTTAAATATACCGCTAAATGAACGAAATTTTAACAAAGAAATACAAACGATTCACACTATAGCTAACAACAACGGATACAGTAAAACCACAATCGATAATATTTTAAGAAAACAAATACATAAAAAAACTATGAATAATATATACAAAACACCCCCAGAGGATATAGCTACCCCTAAAAAATATATTTTGATACCATACTATGGCCCAATATCCACTAAAGTCGGGAAAGAATTAAAAAAATTAGGTTTAAACCCTGCATTTAAAATAGATAAGCCATTGTCATCATACTTCCCTTCACCGAAGGACAAAATAGACCCTTTCCAAAAAAGCGGCGTATACGAATTAAAATGTAATGACTGTGAAGCAAAATACACGGGAAAAAACCGGACGATCAGTAAATCAAAGAGTAAATGAACATATAAGAGCATACACTAATAAGACCCAAAATTCCAATTTCGCTATCCATTTAAATGAAATAACCGAATCACTAGAAATAATAAAATCGTTTAAAACCGATCCAGATTTTTGTTTAAATGATCAAATTAACATATCCAATAGCCCCATTTTAAATTTATTTCCCATAGGAACGAAAAAACCCAATGAGTCATAAGGGAAACCCCGTTGTAAATCTAAAACTTAACCTACCTGCCTCCCCCTTTTACTTCTCACAAATTCAGTGTTTTAGTTACCTCGAAGGTGAGTGCCTATGCTTGATTTCTTGTCTTATCTTTTTAAAAACCTTAGTATATTTAATCTATGTAACGTAGTACTGATGTGTTGAAAATTTTATTGTATGTTTTAGAACTGAAGATGAATGTTTAGCATTCGAAACTAGTTTTCAAATAAAATAATCTCAATAGAAGTGGCATTTAATTCATCAATCCTAATTGTATTGATCCTTCTATATCATCATGCCTCAATAACTACATTTTATTTTTTTAAAAAATACAACATTACCCCTTTCTCCATGAAATCCTTCAATTGATTGTACATGTTGCAAATGTATGGCATATTAAATCCACTTTGAATGATATTGATTCCCTGGCTGTTGTAAAGCAATCGATAAGTCAAGATTGTGCAGTTTTCAGTAAGCCGTGATCGTTTTTTTTAATTCTTTTATGATTCCAAAAAATACTATTTGCACCGAAATAGATGTTTTAAGGCCTTACTAAGAAGCAAAACTTTACTAATTTTTCACAGCGCTATAATTAAAAATCCAAGTTAACTTTTTTGTATGATAATTTGACCACTTCTTCACGACAACAAACGAATTAATCAAAAAATTTATATCTTCGTGAAAACCAATGTTTTTTTTTTTTTTTGTAATACAGCGTAGTTTCTAATTTTATAAAAAGACTATTCATTTCTTACCAGCGGTGAATGAGTTGTATTTAATTGAATTTTTTATCTCTGTTGTTTGCCCACAGAAAAGTGGCTTGGGGATTAATTAGCAACGATGGTAACTAAAAAGTTAAAAAATACTATCTTAATATATATAAAATATATACACTCATGCTTGAGAATACCAAGCCAACATGCATTCCCTTATATTTATGAAGGTACAAGCCAAATCAAATAAATTCCAGCACTCCTCAAAGCTGCGTCATTGGTGTTAAGACCCAGTGTAGTGCGCTCAGGGCCTGAGTAAAGAAGCTGGCCATTGCTAGAATTACAACATAAATATATATTTACATAAGGACTCTGGACCACTGCTGATTTAATCTGCCAGGTGAGTTATTAAAATATGTGAAGCTGAATAATGATTGACCTCTAGGATTGGGAAGATTGAAAAGGTTTTGATGTCATTTCAAAACTGTAGTGGGTATGCTGTCGAGGACGCAAGTTATCATGAGCCCATTTCATATAAAACATTTGAACTAAACTCAGAAATATTTATAACATAGAGGTATCTGTAATAATGCGATTTAAGCTGAAATGAGATCAGAAGCAGGTACTAGCTGTTATTAGTCTGATTCATGCATTTGATCCTATTGTTGTAGTTCTATGTAATTAGATCTTTCGCTGTTTTTTTTAAAATATCCATTTATAGAAATTTACAACTGTAAAAAATATATACACCAAGTAAATGTGTTGTCAACTATTACAATAACATGGCAAAACTTGAAAAGAACTACTCATCGGAAGCACTTCAATAAAAATTCTACATTAGAAGGTCTCTAGGCCGTCTTCTTTTCAGACGCCTCGGAAAATTATCGGGGATGGAATGGGAAGCAAGTTGAGAAACTAATGGATTTGAGTGGTTATGGAGCTTATTATGAAATGATAGGCTTCTGGTTTGGGCTAAATCAGCAACATATGGGACATTATCATCATGAATAAGCTTGTTGGTGACAAAGTAAGGAGCATCGAGGATTTTTCGAAGAATTTTGGATTGTAAGGATTGGATATGAGATTAATTTGATGGTTCAGGGAAGCCTCAAAGTTCAACTCTATATGTTCAAATAAACACAGTAACATATATGAGTCTTGTAATTAATTGAGAGCTTTGAACGTGTGTCTAGAAAATATGAAGTAGTCTACAACGACGTGTAGTTTCTTTTCATTTTAGTCTTTCACGGGGTTTTAAAAATCTGAATATATATTTGAATTCAAATATATAATTATAAACATAATTGTATTATAAAAACATTTCTGTAATGGAAATTCTTATTTACCAGTGAAATAAATCCTTGCTTCATGAAACTGTTATTTGTTCTTAAATTCTTTTTACAAATTAGCAAGGAGCCAAATCGACCTCTTTTCATGGTTTCTTGGGTGCCCTCAGTACACGGCAATTATCTTATTTTATGCTCGCAGCTTAAGTTCAATCAGCTCATTATACATTCACATTAAACCGTAACTTTGCATTGGTTATGGATAGTTACTAAAGTAAACCAGGACGCAGTTTCCTTAACATGTGGCCAGCGGACCGTTAAAGAAACTGGACATTGGCTGCCTCGGATTGAGGGCGGACAAAGCCTAATCGAAGGCAAACGGTGGCTGGACAAAGGAAGAGGCTATCGGGAAGGGTAATGTATTAGCCCAGTTCTGTGGAGTAACGGGGAACGGCGGGCATCCCGACGATCGGGAAACGGTCCACTATTGTGTCTAGCCGGCGATTGAGATAACAGCTAAGAACAATCTACTGTATGTTAAGTGCCACTGTCCCGTCCTTTCTGTCTGTATTCTCTTGCTCTAGGTTATATGCCAGGAAGCTGGTTCTGAAAAAAAAAAAAAAATATACATTAGGTATTGCATAAGTTATTTTTGTTTGAAAAACACAGATCTATTATAGTAGAGTATAAACTAATCATAATTGTAAAACATAATTATTTTCAAATCATAATTTCCAAATAAAAAAAATAGATTGAAAAAAAAACAACAAAAAAGTTAATAAAATAATAAAATAAAAATAAAAATATATAATATAAATAAGAATGAGGCAGATAATCTTAACTATATAAACATCTATATTCCCGTAGAATGCGTTAACAACGGTGGAATATTTTAATATCCTTCCGCCTTCTTAAAAGCCGTAAAATCATCGAATCTTTCGAAACAGTATCCTGTATAAGGACAATGGTGAAAAACCCTTCCACCATCTTAAAGTCGTTAAATATTCTAAAATTTCAAAACAGTATCCTCAAGGACAACAGTGGCATGGAACATCCTTAAATACCGTAAAATCTTGGAATATTTCAACATATTATTCTTAAGGACAAAAACTAAAAAATATGTCACCCAAAGATGTCGTCTTCCTCCGCCATCTTAAAAAACAGCATCCTTAAGGACGAAAACAAATTCTAATTGTGTAACGAGAGTGACCAAGGATGTCAGCATTCGGCCTTTACCACTGTCCTTCGGCCTCAAAAAATAATTTTATAGAAAAATAAAGAAATGATAACCATAGAAAAATTTAAAAAATCGCGCAATAAACAAAAAATCGGACTTTCTAAATCTTAACAACCTTGTTATTCCAATTTAATACATTCAGACCAAAATCAAATCATATATATCCATTACATTAATATTCCACCTATGTCTCATCACATAAAACATAAAATGGAAACTATTCCATCCATTTATTGTAAATGAATTATAATTTATTTTAGGCTATTTAAGATCTTTATTAAATTTATAGTTGTTTTCATCTTTGGAATTTTGGTCATATTATTGTATTTATAATTGTCTTTGATTTACTGATCGTTCAGTTTTTCCCGTGTATTTAGCTTCATAGTCATTACATTTTAGTTCTAAAATTAATTCATCCATCCTAGTTGTATTGATCCTTCTACACCATTATGTGTACCTCAAGTAAGTTCTATTATGGTGAATTAAAAAAAACAAAATATACATACAAATATCTTGTAAGAAATTTAATTTTTTTTTCATATATATTTTTTAATATTTTAATGCAAAATTTTTTTGTAAAAAAGTAATAAAAAATTAGTATAGTTATTCAATTTTTTTTTTATTTTTTCATTTATTTGTTTTTTGTTTTTTTTTTGTAGAAAAGGGGAAATTCAGAATGAACTCCCCAGATCAATATATAATACTTCTTCAGTTCCCCCCTAATGACTGGACAGTTTCCCCAGTGGTTTTATAAATTACAAAATTTATTTTACAGGATTATGTAATGGAATTACAGAATTATAGAATTCAGAATTATTTAAATTATTATTCATCAGAAAATCCTCGTCAGGTCATTGGTGCTTCACTGCAGATGCTTTTGTTTTATTAAATTCATTTATTTATCTTTCCTTAATTTTTTTACCCATATCTCTGTTAAATTTGACAATATCTACTTTCATGAGTACTTTCTCCCTACAGAAGTCACTGCTTATTTTTCTTAAAAGTATTAGTGCTACAAAAAGGTTTTTACAAGTTCAATATCCATTCCAAGGGGAGTTCAGGGTTCTGATATTGTGACATTAACAATTAAATTGTTTCATTAATTCATAAAAATAATTCAGTGAATTAATTGAATGAATGCTCCCTTGAATGGAATAACCCCGTTATTTAAGTACCTCAAACAGACAAAGGTAGTAAACCTGAGATAGTTCTTCCATTCCGTCTTCAGGTAATTGCATCGCATAATCCTCCGGCTTGGATATATCGTAAAATCTTCTCTCTATTTATTGTTCCAGGCTATAAATCGGAATTGCAGTTCAAAAGAAAAGCGGTACTATGTGCTTTAGTGTCATGAAAAACATTAAACTCTGCATGTATAAGAGGTTTTCAATTAAAATTTTAAGAGCTACAATAAGAACGGAGATAAAAGATAGGATAGGATTCTAAATTGAAAAAGAAAACAGTAAGTTAATTATTTTATTTGTATCATGTTTTATGGTTCATTCAGCCTTGTAATGGCCTCCGATCGGATACTTCATTAAAGAAAACGTGGGGTTTAAAAATAAAGATTGCATCTGAAATTTTTTTTAATCTTTTGTGTTGAATAAATATTACAATCTGCTTCGCTTAGTGGCAATAAATAATATGGATGGTAATGAATATTAATAAATAGGTACAATGTAAATGAAAAATAAAAGAGAAACAAATACACAACCTCCATCCAAATATTAAAAAAAACACTTTTTTTCAAGCGGAATGTATGAATACATTTTGTAAATATACTCTTGAATAATTACGCTTTGAATATAAAAAGGAATTTTCCATTCCCAATCACTCTATTCACTTTTATAATGTTTTTTCTTGCTATAAAAGACATTTTTGAAATTGCATAATGAAATAATAAATCAATACTTACGAATAAATTGTAATAAAGTAACGTTGAAAAATATGTTCAAATATAATTTTCAATATTAACGCATGTCTTGTTGTTAAACAAATTTATCAGTTTATTTTTATTTTAGTTTGATTTATTATTTAGCTCAGTGGGCAAGTTGCTTGGCTCCTGGGCCCGAGTTAAGAGTCCGAGAGAAAATTTATATTCTGTCATTTCAGCGTCGGATCGACTTCGAGTTCGGGAGACTTGGGGCACACCCAGCCTCTAAAAAAGTGGGCACTCTTAATAGGGGAAAACCTGGCGATTAAGTGTGAATTCTGACAAAATTTCCACCTTTCACAATCGTTGGCCCAGTAAAAATACATCCTTACCTAAGTACTGAATCCAAGACCCTTCATGGGTTATAGTGTTACAGGTTTTTCTTTAGAATATAGTTAATGAAACCAAAGTACAGAGTCCTAAAACTGCAGTACGGCTTGATTTGTTTAAATAAAAAATTTGTTTGATTTTTACTTATTTTAATGTTGCCTTTTAGTGCAGTCACAAACTTCAGGATCGAATTTGCTCATTGCTTGCTTCAAAGTTTTGAACAAATATTTCAAAATAATAAAACTATCACCCGTGGCCAGAAATCGTTATGTTATTATGGCAAGCTTATCCTGGGCCGATTTAGCCTTTCGGGAGTGTTTTTTCTTTGAATAGACGGTGCTACGATGTTTAAAATATTTTTGAAGTTTGAGGAAGACAATATTTTTTATTTCTATAATTTTATACACCAGAGTGTTAAAAATAAAATCTATCTGAATATCTTGCTTGTAATAAATTAATTCATGCACGTTTTTTCATATTGAAGTAAAAAAAAAAAAAAAAAAAATGAAAAATTAATATACTGCTATAAAGATTTTTTTTTTTTTAATAGTGAAAATTCAGATTGATCACCTCAAAATCAAAAATCAGTTTCTCTCTGACTTAGTGAAACAATATATCATGGATTATAATTATCAAATTACAACTACAATTTATAACCAAATCAAGCTAAAATTGATCATTATTCGAAATAAACAAAGTTGACAGAAAGTACAGGTTTCAAATGTGACATTTTTCATTCAAACCAATATAGCCCCCAAACTGTAAATCCTAGTAACAGATGTTATAAAACAAAAATTATTCCCCATTAAATTTCTCATCAGGAAACTGCCGTCAAATTTTCGATTCGAGAAAAAACAATAGAATGTCAAAATGTTACATTTTCGATTGTGAAAAAAACATGACACACTTTGAGGGTGAAAAAAAAAGTTACACAGGAAACCTATAGAGCCCCAGCCAACTATAGTCAACTATTACTTTTCAACTTGTGTAATGTTCCTTTAACCACATGGTACATAGCACCATAAAATATGTAAACAAAATAAAATTGCGACCATTTTTTACTTAAAATCAGATTATTCATTCTCGAGATTAAAATATTCTTTAAAATAGATAAATTTATGTAGAATATCCTACTTTTCTATTATGTATTTAAAGTAATAAAAATCCTTTATTTTTTTTTTTGGATATTAGAATAATATCAAAAATTCTTATGAAATCTTTAATAGGAATATTTTATATTTGATGTATAAACGGAAACGGGACTGAAGACACGAATTAAGGATGTTTCTAGAATTATGAAGGGCCTTGCAATTTATTGTCATAGTTGAGGAAAGATACCACGAAATCTGTGACGGGCTAATTTTATGGTTCGCGTTTCGGTATGTCCACCAGTTGGCCTACGATTATCGAATTAATCTTATTATAGCATTATCTATATAATTTCATTCCAGACTTACGGACTTAAATCAGACTCACGGACTGACTTTTACGTTACACAATCAATCATAGGACATGCGGTGAGATTGTGATTTCACTCAAGAACAAAATATACACCACCTCATATATGAATGCAGACTGCTCATTGACTACAGAACTATACTACAGGCAAAAGCAGTACAGAAACTAGGACATCGTCCGGTGGATAGTCAATGTTTGATGAACAATATGTTGAAAGACTTCAAAATATTTTTTAAAAATCCTTATCAAAAATGGAGGATATCAATATTAAATACCGTTAAAACATTAAAAATTCATAAATTTTCTCTATTAAATACTTTTTTAAGTATTTCTGATGATAAAATAACTTTGTTGCTTAGTTTTATTGAATTTTAATATTGTATAATTTCTTTTTCACTATTATATTTCATTTTTCTTGTTCTGTTGTTTATATTTAACTTTCGACACATGTGCTATGTATTAGTATATATAAAATAATAATCAAAACAAAATTTAAAAATAACACGTACATTGTATACTTTTAAGTATGGTGTATACAGAAATAAATAAAATCCCTTCTAACAGGGTTACTGCTGGAAGGAAAACTCTAAAAAAAAAAATAAAAAATAATTATTATAGAGCATGTGAAATCATGGTAATTTCTCAATGCAGTACAAAGTATATTTGAGAACTAAAAGTGCCGTATTGTATTGTCAGAATGGATATAGACTAAGTAGCTTACTAAATAAAGAGAACTAAAAATTTAAGTAAATGAAAATCAATCTTCTTGAAAATCGATTCTTCCTTATTCTCTCTCTTTCTTATATTCTTTTTATAAGCTTACCTACACATAAGATGTTTAGCGTAACAGACAATGAAGTTTTAAATAAGCAAGCCAATATCACTGATTTCCCCATTTGGTAGTGGCAATAAATTTAATATTAACTTCGATCTTATCTTGCCGAATCTCGAACAGCTGACCGGTTTCATATCGCTCCTGTCACACACGACATGTAATTTTAATTCTTTGACTGATGGCAACAGTAAACCATCTATCATATTATTCATAAGCATAAACAGATCAAGTAGGCCATATGACGTGTATGTATGGCTATCTTTATTTTTATTCGGAGCTTTACTACAATTTGCAGTTCATATATAGTAAGATTTATTTTAAATAAAAGTATTATAAGATGGACAACATTCCATTCCTTGACATAATTTTAAGTCATGAAGCCTATATTCAATGAATATTGAGCCAACATTATCATACAATCAATTTTTATTATTATTCGAAATCCGATTTTACATACCTATTTTGTTCCATATACTACGTACGCCTTATAAATCTATGTTTCAGAAGAAGAAAAGAAATAGATTCAGTCTCTGTTATAATAATTTTTTTTCAAACAAAATATGTTAAGTAAACGAAAGCACTCCTTGACACGTAAAAAAAAAAATTAATGACATACATTAACTAACTATCGAACATCGAACATCTTTTAATAAAAAAAAAACAAAAAACTTTCCTACTACAATCCATGAAGTGTTTCATCATGATTGGTAAGGATATACTGTTACAATGTCAGCGGCGTAAAGGAAGATTTGGTAGAAATCAACTGAAAGATTTTTTCCCTATTAGGGTACCCATTTTATAGAGGCTGAGTGTGCCTCTCCCGACCTCGAAGTTGATCCATGGCTGAAACAAAAGAAAATAATTACCTTTTGCCGAGCTAAAGCTCATCCAGACATGGCTATAGTCGACATGCCATTACTAAGAGAAGATTACATATAATATGGATGTGGAATCTTCTACGTATTATGAGAACTGATTCAAGGCGAGAAATACGTAGGTGCTGCTGGACGCTGCATATCACACCGTAGTGTGTTAGTCGTACGAAAATTAACTGATCGTCACTTTTTATTGTTGGCAGTTGTAAATAAATAAATAGAGGAAATCAAAAACTATTTCTTTATAATTTATACTAATTGTAATAAGAGTTCTCGTTAGTAATGTCTACATTTTTGTAATTGTGACCGCGTAATTTTTTCACCCAAAGACTATGCCTGTCAGTATTTTATCAATCTAAAAAACTTACATTATAGCCAAGTTACGAACATAATTATTAAACTGTTGCCTTTCCGTGAGCTTTGACTGATGGGTAGGAAGAAAAAAATGGTTATAGAATTTAAAATTCAAATAAAAGCATTTCCATTTGGAACTAGACAGAAATTTAAATAATTTTCTGTAGCTATAATTTGTACTAATCTTTAAATAATACCCTTATCTCCAATTTTGACTCTATATTCTTAGGTAAGATGAATCGTTCTGGTATATATTTATCATTATACAACTATAACTAGGATATCGATATTATCTAAGCGATTTATAATTATATAATAGGCATCAATCCAAGCTTCAAATAATCTCAATTAATCAGTGAGAATTATTTTTAAAATTTCATTATATTCGAAAAATTAAAGTATATACCTAGGTGGGCTTTCAGATATTAAAACAAAACAAGGGTCAACCGTCAAAAAAGTAAAATTTATTTTATTTCCCTTTTTTATTTGTTAACATAATTCAGCCATTTCTGCTGAATGGCTACTGAACTGAACTAAATTGCATTTTGATATTTGTATTTTTTTTAAAATATTTAATTGTTTTTAGAAGTTCCCATATATTATTGAATACTTCTCTTCAAATTATTCTCAGATCCCATGTATCATTCAAACACTTGTCTTCCATTGTTTTTACTTGCTTTCAACCATCTTTCTACCAGCACTTAGGATTTGATGCTGGTACAACTCCTTAGGTTTTGTGGCAAAGAACTCTTCGCACGAATCATCTAATATACGCATTTTTCTTCTTCTTTTTTTTAAGACAATATAAACAAACCATAATCTGAAAGTGCGATATTTATTACTATAATTACAATGTGAAATCTTCAATGCTGGATTGGCTTAAATCTGATGTCTATTCTTCCATACTCAATGAAATCTACAAGTATCCC
The DNA here is from genome assembly GCA_003667255.2 of Euschistus heros. Lineage (NCBI taxonomy): Eukaryota > Metazoa > Arthropoda > Insecta > Hemiptera > Pentatomidae > Euschistus > Euschistus heros. Next base: position 725,349 of record RCWM02000106.1, on the reverse strand, counting down.
AACTTACCAGTCTATTCCCTATAAGCCTTCGAGGCGTATGAAAAGAAAATGGTCTAGAGACCTACTAATGAAGAACTTTTATAGTGCTCTCAATCGATAGTTTACAAGACATTGGCATTTTGCAAATTCACAGTTCCACTAATTTATTTTTGCATTATTGTACTGGAAATCGTAAAGGGATTTGAGTTTATTGTAACTTCAGGACGGACAAAAGTGGTAAAAAATGGAAGTAAATTTTCACCTTTGAATAAATACGGTTCAATTACGAACCTGTTTTCTGCACATATAGATAGAAGAATATTTGAAAATGAATTCCCTTTAGAATAGAATAGAATAGAAAAAAAAAAATTATTCGGGGCCAAGTCCCTTAAGAATAATAGTTACATGACAGACCATAAGTTATATCTGGCCTAGAGATTATAAATTAGATAACGAAATATGACAATTAAAAGTAAATACAATTTTACAATAAAATAAGTAATAAAATGAAAAAAAAAATCTATACGCATATATAAACATATACACACTACATACACACAAAAACTATATTTACAATCATTAAAACTAAAAAAATTATATAAGAAATTGATTAAAAAATATTTTTCTGATGTTAAATCTACTAAAGGATGAAGAAAAAGAAAAATGAAATTTATTTCAATGGTAGAGAAAACATTATCAAATGAAGATTGTTTAAACAGGCTGAACTTTCATATCTGATATGCTTGGATGAAATTCATTATAGCATCTATATAATTAGATAGCATCCGACTGGAGGGAGGAAAGGTGGTGGAAGAGGAATGTTTTAAAAGTTCCCAGGGAGGATGCATTACGAATAGAAGGAGGAAGAGAATTCCAAAGAATAGCTTGTAGATTAATACGAATATTCTTTTAAAAAATTTGTTTTCTTAACTGCTTATGTTATATAAGTTGATTTTGATCAAATTACAATACATCGAATCATAAAACGTCTTTTAATAGTAATAAGATAATTCTGTAGCCGTCCCAGTTCTGTTACTATCTATTTTTTTTCCCCTCTTTATTTCTTAAATAACTTCCAGATTACATTACATGCTGTACCAAGAAGACCAAACTTAACTTAAAATAATAATACTGTTGAACAACTTTAATATAAGATTTGATCATAATTTATAATGAAAGAAAAATATATACACAAAACTTGTTGCTATCTTAATTCGAAAAATCCTCGACCTGTTTACTATAACAGATATAAAGGTATCCATAAGGATCTTAATTTGACCTCAACGTATTCATTTTTTTTAATATAATAAGCTGCATACCCACTCGAATCCACTAGTTTCCCAACTTGCTTCCCTATAACTTTTTTCGCCCTGTGAAAAGATATTGAAATTTTATTAAAGTGTTGCTAAAGTTGCTTTACTAGTAATTAACTTGCCAGTTATTCACAGTTTCGCTATTTTACTCTTTGTATTATTGTATAGTTGTAAATATCAATAAAAAATAAAGAATTATTAATAATAGTTTTATATATGCGTATAACTGATATAAAAAAAAAAATAACGAACAAAAAAACACTTTATAGTGTCGATAAGTGTTTGTCATTTTCTCATCCCCAATCGTCTTGAAAAATATGATCTCGTCACCCTGACGAATTGTCAAAAAGTTGTAATTGACAAATTATTCTGTTATATTGCCGTTTACTTTAGAAAGTCGCACTTTCTTCCCATTTCCCCTCATTACTAGCCATTTTTGCCACGATACTTTCCACTATTACCGGATGTCATCGGGTTCTTCCTATAATTTTTTCATAATATTATTTTTCTTCAGCGGTGATGCTACGCATCGAGACTGTCGAAAGATTATCGCCACCGTAAATGGATAATATTCTCATCTTCACGTAACCACGAGGTTTCACAAAACGATTGTGACAACGATAAGCCGTCGAATTGAAAATCACTACGAACGATTATCACGTGTTGCTACAATCGATGTTATTACAGCTCGATTAGGGAGTGAATGATCATTATTTCCGCAAATTATAACTCTGCCTGAATATTGATATTTATTCAAGATTACTACGCCTCTTATAATATTTTTTTTCTCTATAATACCCAAGTTTATTTTTTTTTTTTTTAAATTAAAATCGACCAAAGAGTTATTAGTCCAAGAGCCCGATAGGAAAAAAAAAAACATCTTCTTAGTAGGAATACATGACTGTTATCTATCCATTGTTTTGAATGAAAATTTATGACTGCTAATCAGTATCACTGCCGAAACAAAATGGTTGTCATTAAAAGTCGTTAACAAAATGCAATAATCGAGTTATCTTACACCGTATGAAACTAGTTTTAGCAAAAAAAAAAAAAAAAAATCCGTTTGTGTAAATTCGAAATTCGAGTTATTTCATTCCTGTACGTTTTCCCCCTCCTTACTTTATTATTGTTCATTGGTTACTTAACGAGATACCTAATCCAATTCCTTTTTAGCCTCCAATTCCTTTTTAGCCGTCGGTTTGTTTTAAGTATTGGTTGACATACATCAAATACACTTTATTTTAGCAATAACTCCTCTTAAAACAATTAATCTTCACACAATGTTATACGTTTCAGGATATTCCATCCCATCATCAGACTTCTATTTTTCTGGTGTTATCCCACAATGTTTGTTGATATGTTTTGCATTAGTCAGTTGAGATAGTCACAAGGTTTCTTTTGTGAAATATTCTGTAAATTGTTTTTATATGTTCTGATGCAATAGCTATGCTTTCGTCTGAATGTTTTTTAACTTATATACTATAGAGATCGTGCAGTAGTCGCAGTGTTTTTGATTGAAAAGTGTGTAGTTTGTTTATGTATATAGGGCAAGGCATATTAGCATTTTCATGGGATGGTTTTAATCCAGCTTTGATTTTTTTCACCCTGAATGTTTTTTGGATCACTGAACACGAATCTGAAGTTTGTGGGCAAATATTTTCTTTGTTTCATCGCTAGAACACCTTAAAAAAAAAAAAAAATGAGCGAAATTGCTATTAGAAAACCCTCGATTTTCTAAATTGTTGGTCGGCAATGATGTTGAACACACTCAAATAAATTTAGAAATTCTAGAAATACAAAATTACTATGTATATATAGCTCATGTGTATATTCAGTCTGCCGATTTAGCCCAAACCCGCTCTTGCGGGAAAACGGTTAATCCTCTAAAAAAGGTTATGAACAAAAAATGTCGAAAATTTTTTCTACTTTAATTGTGTATACAGTAAATTCTGCTAAAAGCAGGCTTAGCTTTTGAGTTATAAAGGAAAAATACAGAGTATGTGCCAACATTTTGGCCAAAATAAAAGTTTTGCCCGTAAACTTCAGGTTCGTATTCAGCTACCCAAAACATAGATGGGAAAAAAAAAAAAAAATCAAAAATAGATCATTACTTTCGAATAATCTATTATGCATGAGTCCAAAAGGATTTCATGAAGTGAGTGTAAATAGATTAAATTATGCCCATTTGTTTAAATACAGTTACATACTTCCCTTTGTAAGTAATGTTTATTTTGTTTTCAGTAGGTAAAAACATATGAATACTTGGATATTTTTATAGAAAAGCACTTAATTTGTAAGTTACAGATTATAACCACAGATTCGACTTATTTGAGTGAAAGATGTTTTGTCAAAATTAGGAATTTCTCTTGGTAATTGGGTAAGTTGAATATAGGATCGGGGGCTGTGATTTGAGGATCATTTCCAGAAATATGCCTCCCTTCAGCCAATGGTTCGGCTCCGAGCCCTGTTAGTCGGCTTGTTATTAACGGACAGACAATCGGCGGCTATTGGGAGGTTCGGAAGCCGTAAAGTGGAGGTGAGTGCTTGCTCAGCTGTTAAACGGTGATTGGGAGAAGTGCTATTATTCCGGCACTTTTCGACGAGGCCGGTAATGGATTCGGCTTTTTGATTTCGGTTTTAGTGTTGATAATAAGAGCCCTGGAAATTTCGAACGGCTACCATATCCGAACCTTTTTTAGGTTATCTCCTGGGAATTTTCGTTCGGGAACGACCTTGTTTAAACTTAATGTATACTTGATTTTCAACTGTTGTAAATTTTTTTAATTACATTAATTTATGTATAGTAATGGTGGTGTTATTGATCTCTGGGGTTTAATAATCAATATATTCAACTTTGGAAAATGACTTGGGGTCAACATATTAGGAAGAAACGGACTGAAACTATACTCACTTTTCAGAAAAAATTTAAAATTAAAACTAAGACAAACATTATTGGCCTAAAACACCAGATAAAACCTTCGAAGATTTAAGCATAACAAATTTACGGCACTGCTAAACAGGCATATAAAAAGATAACAAACGCTTTATTCCAAGATATTAAGACTAATAACACAAGCAGCATGACAGGTTAACGACACAACTATACACTCCGACCAACGCATAGCAACAATCAATTACCACATAACATTATAAATACACTACAAAATGTTTTATGATAAATTAAGTGGACACAAAAATAAACTCAATGATAGAATAGCCACATCTCTCATTCAGGAAAATACCAGGGGACTGAAAAGTTACTGGATGAGATACTGACCTAATATTTTTATTTTATTTTCATTTTTTAGTTTACGTCCACATTGGAGCACTTAAATCAATCCATATACACTACAGTTTTTACAATATTATTAGAGATGTTCTCTCAACCTCCTCTTATCTTCCCAGAACCTCCTCAATCTTTCCTCATCCGTAATGGTGTATTTTTTTCGTTTGACTGTTTTTAATTTCAGTCTTGTATTTCTACTTCTCAGAAACCTCATCTCTTTTTTCTCTGCAATTTGTTTCATATTTATATTCGGCTCTTTTCAATCATTCAATCAGTTGTTCTTGATTTTACTTCTCCAAAAAAAATTGAATAATTGTTTAAGTAGTCTGGTCTCTTGGTAGTCTTGATATGTGGCCGAAAAGAGGCACATCCTTTTTTGCATTGTATCTGTAATTGATTCCTGTTCCCGATAGACTATTTCATTAGGTAGCAGCCTCCATTGTCCATCTACTTGACATTTTTTAATTTATAGTTGTCCTGATGATACTTCTGTCTATTTTTTGCATTTCATCCGTTGTTGCTTTGGTATTCAACTTAAATAGATCTTCACTTGCATAGGTTGCTTCAAGTTTAACTACTGAACCATTATGTTTGAATTTAGCGTTCATCGAGAGAGATTTCTTCTTATATGTTGGCCATGGAATTCACTGTGCTTGTCTTAGTTTTTACTGACCTATTTACTTAAAAGTGATTCAAAGATAAGCAAGTGTTGGGTACTATCTCTCCTCATGCCTAAATTACAATTTGTTATATATTTATATTTCAGTACAAGGCACAGCTGGTATAAAACACAAGAGAGGAAATAAAAAAAAATATTAACAATTACATAAAACGATATGATACCTTGCCATCAGAGTTTAACTTTAATCATAGCTAAATACTTGAGAACTAATTTTCTGGAAACATTTACCTAATTTAATCATGATTAAATTAGGTAAATGATGCGAGAAAAAAAAAAATTGTCAAGTATTTAGCTATGATTAAATTTTGCTCAACTCTGATGATCATTCTGATATTTTATTGAAATTAAATTTTATACATATAATTGGACTCTAACTCGAGTCCAGAAATTAGTTCATTGCTGTACACATTGAGATTCCCCGCTCTCACATTTAGCTAGTAAAGATTATTTATATTAAACAAAAATGTAAATCTTAAATTTCATGGACTATTTTTTAATCATTAAAAGGAGAGAAATCGATGTATATTTACGTAATTATATATTACAAAACTATAATGTATCGTATAGACAAAATAATAATCATAATATCTGCCTACCATGAACTGAACTTCATCGCTACCAAGGAATCGATTCTGCATCATCAATTTTCGATACAGATAGAAAGTATCTAAAATTCAATTTTTTTTTTTACTTTAAGTAAGATAATGGACTCTTGAAGTTCATACTACTATAACTTCGATGACAGTATATAGGTATCGCTCTTGAATAGTAAAATTTTATTTAAAGACACATACAAATCTATAAGTGTATATTATTTATAGCTGTGTAAGGGTTCATGATGTTGTTTACCAAATGCTCCTAATATCTGTATGATAGTATAGTCTGCACTGATCAGCAGATGACACAGCAGCTTGAAAATCTGTGGTATCAAGATGATAAAATCCTGTCGGTCAGCTTGCTACGAAAAGTAGATGAGATCAAAGCTTGGTTTCGAATGGCATGTGTAATCGTATTTACTGCCAGCTTGAAACACATCAACATACTCAATTATTATTTTTCATGTAATTAAAAAAATAATATAGTGCTCGTCTGATATATTTACCGCTGAAAAACTATGGGACTCCCCTTGCCGATTGATATCTCCATGTTTTAAGTTGTATTTTAAAAATGTATTAGGTTGTTGATAGTTATCAGGATCATTTTAACCGTTACGCTGATATTACTTAACTATATCCACCGGATAAATATCCAGCGATTCGGCATTGTTGAGCCTTCTAATTCCTCTCGTATGGTAATCCTTTTCTTGGCTCAATATATATCAATATTTTATTTTCGAAAACATTGACCTGTTAGTCATCCCATAACATTTTCGTATGTTTTTCGCATACCCAAAGAACCGCAGTCGCAAACTGATTAGTTCTGCTACCATAAATTAACAAGCGTTTTCGGTTTTTATTTTTTAGAAATAGTCGACTATTGTTATTTAAACTACTCTAAATTTTCAAATTACATTCTGATATATCTTAGTCAGCGATTTTACAAAAGTTTATACCGCTGACCGTATATATTGTTTTATCGATATTAATTACTAGACCTATCTCATTAACATATTTTACGAGCGTTGTTGTATTTAATTTAATGGCCTGGGTTTCACACCTACCAGAACCAAACCATTATGGGAACCGAGACAGAGTATTTTATCGCCCACATTTCAATCTTTTCCAGCGATCATTGCATTACTAATTTCATTAAAATCATAATTTCAATAAAATAAAAAATATTCATATCGTCGCCACTATGCAAGACTAACGGATATGAAAAAAACATTTTTTATTTTGTTCGTTTACCGCTGTATTCGACAAAGCCTACCCGTGGTAAAATTCTAAAAATTCGTAAAAACGACTTTACTGATATCTGACTTGTAACTGCTGGAAGATTCGATGTTTGACCATAAGGCCTTGCAGAAAACAACAGGAAACGAACGATAAAAAAACAAAAACAAAAACAAAAACGATTTTTATATTTGTTATAAAGTATTAATAGGGCGTATAAAAAAATAAAAATAAAAAAAAAAAAAAAAAAAAAAAAAAAAAAAAAAAAAAAAAAAAAAAAAAAATAAAAAAAACAGTTTATCAAATTCAAGAGTTCAAAAGTCTATAAATATCCTAATGCTACTTATTATTTACCAATACTTAATAATCCCTTTAGAGCATTATCTAGACTACTACTTGTTATGATCCATGGCCCATTTTCTTCAAGGGAAAAAAATTGATAAATTTGCGGAAGTTGAAAATGCTGTCCAAGAGTTCATTGCCAGCCATCCCAAGGAATGGTATCGGCGTGGCATCGAGCAATTGGCTAGCAAATGGGTAATGGTGGTAGATAACAATGGACTATACTTTGAGTATTAATTGTATTTTATATAAAAATAATAATAATACAAATATTTGTTTCAAAAACGGTTTTTTTTTTTTTTTTTATATACACCCCATTAAATAGTGGCGACGATTTATTTGTCGTTATTATATTAAGGATTAATATTGTATATGATAAAAATATGTTTTTTTTTTCTGTCAAGTCTGTTGGGTGAAACTGGCGCCATTCTTCAGATCAAAACATATCCATCATATTATTTTCTCTTTCACTAACTTCTCGGCGGTGGTGAAGTATATCGCAATAAATCACTTTTTTTTTCCTTTTTTTCTTAATATATTCTTTTATTGAGAACTTTATGAGAACATTTCTCGTTCTACTCAATAAACTAATAGTTTGTTCAACATTCTACTTACAGCACAGTCGTAAGTATAGGTTTTAGGTACTTATTTATTTTAAGTAAAAAATCATGAACTTTTTTAAAATTAGGTTTTTCTATGAAATTTATTGTACTAAATACTACATCGTTACAAAAGTTCATATGCCTGTACACAAAGATTAATTCTCATTTTCTCGTTAGACCAAGTAAAAATTATCTATAAAGAGTGAACGATTTGCCTCATACTGGGTAAATCAATAACTTTTTTTTTATAAAATCGGTTGGAATTACGAGCAGAAATATGGTTGAGAGTACCTGAAAACAATCAACTTTATTTTTAAAAGTATTAAACAATAATGTTTAAATTATTGTTAGAATGTTATCTGAAATAAAACTGTAATTCTTTCTACGCATTAAAACAAATGTATTTAATATATTCATATAATAAGTAATTTTTATAGATTAAACCCAATTCCATATACTTTACAATGTTGTATCATTATTTTACGTTTTAAATTTTTGAGTTATAATACTTCCTTATTTTTTATTTATTTTTCTATACCTCTATTTATTTATTTCGAATGTGAGTCTCTCATCTATGATCTTAAATGAATTCTTAATTTAAGTAATTTGATCCTTTTAATTCTAAAATATAAATTGAGAATTGCTGTAAATTATAGATATCCCATATCCGTAATCTATTGTTTTTCAATAAGTCCAGTCAGCAAGAAATTGAGTTTTTGGTTCTAGTTTAATTATCATTAGTTTTTTGTTTTTTTTTAGTTTGTTTTTATTTTTGTTATGTTGATTGCTTTAAAGTATAAACTTTATGGCAATTTAGTTAGCCAATAACAATAATAATATCATAATAGTAAATAAACAATAAATACAAATAGAAGAAGAATTTGACATGTTATATAATTAACCCTAACAGAAAGGCATTTCTTCATATTATAATAATTAATACGAACAAAGGATTATTTATTTATTTTGCTTACCAGCTATAATGATATATCCAAACAAAGAAAAAAAAATAAATAAAAGAATAAAGTTATAATAATTGATATTGATTATAATGCCAATAATATCTAGAGTCACAGAAGTTGTAGCAGCAATCGAAATTTAATCCAAACTTTTATTTAGTTAATTCAAAAGAAATAATTCAATTACTTTTTGCCATTATTTAAAATATTTTTAAATAAATAGAAAAACGTTATTTATCTTTTATATGCTATTGTAGTATAAAATATTTTCCAAAGAAAGACTTTAGATTAGTAGTAGAATCAGTGAACATTTTAGTAATGTATATATTTCCGGAATATAGTTTGAACACGTTGAGCAATTCAAATATCTAGGGTCTATTATATCAAGGAATATGAAATTCAAGAGGAAATAAAGGCTAGGTTAAAAGCCGGTAACGCTTGTTATTTCTCGGTCGCAAAATTACTCAGTTCGCGCTTAGTCTCCAAAAATTTAAAAATTAGAATATACAAACTATAATACTACCAACAGTTCTCTACGGATGTGAAACATGGCCGCTGACGTTAAGGGAGGAACAACGCCTTAATATTTTCGAAAATAAAGTACTGCATAGAATATTTGGCCCAAAAAAGGATGAATAAACAGGAGAATTTAGAGGGCTTCATAATGCGGAACTGCACAAGTTATATCCGGTAAATATAGTTCAAGTAATAGCAGCGCGACGGTTAAAATGGGCATGTAAAGTCGTTGGGTTTAATAATGATCGAATTCCGAAAAAAGTGATCAGTTATGAGCCGTCGGGTAAACGACCGAGGGGTAGATTTGGAGGGAAGTGTGAGGTCGACGGTTGGTAGTGTCGGCGTCGAACCTTCGCGTTCGCTAAGCCTTTATTTTTTATATATAAACTTTCATCAGTTTGAACTTTATAATCTTTTACGTATTTTTTTCGACAATTATCGTGCCTTTGGCACTTCAACAACAGATGTTTTAAACTATTTATAATGATTTTCACATTTTTCGTTAGGTTAAATTTTTTAAAAATATTTTCAAGTAATCATCTTTGGCTATTCTCAGTTGGCTAATGGTTCTTATTTTGGTGATATTAATGTTATATTTTAAATAATCTTCCGGCTGAGGGTTATTAAAATTTGAAATTTTTATAAACAATGGGTTATATTTTGTATTTAAAGTACGATCAATGTCTGTTGATAATAAATGATTAGTGACATTTTCTATTATGTTATATTTGGTGGATAATAGTTTTTGTGAAAAAATCTTTTAAGTGTTTTGGGATATTGCCGTTAGTGGTTAATTGTTTAATTTGAGATCCCCTGTTATATTGAAAATCTGGTTTATTGGTATGTAAATCTAAACGTCTTTCGAGACAGATTCGGGGTAGCCAATTTTCTGATAATGCCACGATTTTAATTGACAAATTTATTAATTTTTTTATTACTGGGATGAATAGCGGATTCCGTCCAGTTTTTAATCTTACAATTATGTAAGTTCTATTTGGTGTACTTTTGGGCCAGAAATATAGTGTTTTAAAAAAAAAAAATTTTAACATCTATTTATTTACAACTGTACATAAAAACATACATCCAGTAAATGTGATAATGACAAAAAATAATTAAATGACGATTGCTTGTGAAGCAACTACCCATTGGTAGCACTTCAATAAAAGTTCTATTTAAGAAGGTCTCGAGGCCACCTTCTTTTCAGACTCCTCGGAGAGTTGTAACTAATAGAATAGGAAGCAAGTTGAGAGACTAGTGGATTTGAATGGTTTTGGAGCTTACTGTGAAAGGATAGGTATCTGGTTTGGGCTGAATCAGCAACATATGGAACATTAAGGTCTTTCTGGATAAGTGCATTTATGGTAAAGTAGAGTGCATTGAGGATATTTAGAAGGATTTTGAATGCAAGGATTGGATATGAGATGAGTTAGATGGTTTGGTGGAGCCCCAAAGCCCAATTCCATATGTCCAAATAGGTCTGATAACTGTCATGTTAATGAGTCTTTTATAGAAAATCGGAAGTTTCGAACGTTTGTCTAGTAAATGTTGAAGGAGTCGAAAACGACGACGTTTCCGGACGTTTTAGTCTTGTATGTGGATTCCAAGTTAGTCGTTTGTCCAATTGGAGTCCTAGGTAGCGGATCTGTTCAACAGGTATTAGTGGAATATCATGAAAGGATACTGTAGGGCAGGATGTTGTGGCTTTACGACGAAGGGTAAAGGTTATTTGATGGGATTTATTTTAATTCTCCAATTTTGACACCATTCTTGAAGGTTTATATATTTAGAAATTTAAGTGGAATATTTTCGATATTTTCCAGGCAGTTAAAACTCCAGATCTTATTATTATGAAATTACCATCAGTTATGTACCCTTATTTAGAAATATCGTGTTTATGATTCCCTTCCAAAACATTTGTTTGTTGAGGATTAACTTCCTGCATGGTACCCTATTATTATTATTATTATTTTGTGTACAGTTGTAAATTTAAATAAATAGATAAATAAAAAAGAAACTTATATATACGGTATAAACGAAACCCGTATAGCTGTGTTAATGCCTAAAGTAGCTAATAGTAATATTTGTTCAACAAAAATAATAATTTCCAAGTTTCGAAAGTAATAGGGCCCATAAGTATGAGACCTCTGACCCGATACTACTGCCTATATATTTAATGTTCTCGCCTCGGATATGAAGGATGTAAGGACTCGGATATTGTTGATTATATTCCTTCCTTGCCATTTATTATCCCGAATCCTTCCACGGTAATAACTTAAGTAGATTGCGACAGCCCGTATCTTTTGAGAGCCTCGCAAAGCACGAGACTAGTTTTCCAAATCACTGTTTGAATAGCAAAGCGACCTCTGCTCCTCGCAGCGCTTTTTAATTTTAAGTTTATTTATTTATTCAATTTTAAATTTATTCACGAATCCCTCTCGCCGAGCTTAAGATTCAAGCTTCGTATTAGCCACAGGTTTGTTTATGTTTTAAAATATTTATGTATATTAGTACTAAGGACCATTGGGTACCAAAAAGTCAGCTTTTACATTAACATCGACCAAAGCTACCAATTTATTATTATCATTATCGTAAGCAACGAAGCTCTATTAATTTCCCTGTCTTATCAAACTCAATTTTCTTGTTAAATATTGTTTACTACGGTATCTAATCCGCCTCTGTCTAGTCCGACTGGAGGAATAATCCAACCATTCCGTGGAGTTCTGTAGGTGAACAATATTTTTTGGAAATACCCAATAGTTTAGTAAAATTGTACATTTTGTTGCTGTGCAAAAGATCGGGTTGTTTTGATTTATTTATATATTGTTGTTTATTGTGCTAAAATAAAATTTAGGACCTTTAATGGCCTTTCGACTTTTTATCAAAATATCTGCTGTACACTTGTTTGTGAAGAAAACCTTTTTATATTCAAAATTAAACTAAACAAAACTAAATGTTCTGCAATTTGAGCAATAATAAGTTCAGCATAATAAGTTATTTTGCTTAGACGGAGGCTAAGATACAAGCTTTCAAATTATCAGAATTCTCCTAAAAAAATGTGATATTTTCCTGGTTTTGCTCCATACTTTCTTAAAAACGACGTTTTTGGCATAATTTATTATGATCGATTTCTAAAGTGAATTAGTTTGCTACAAACCTAACAAAAGATGGTGTTACTATATTGCTTCTCTATATAGATAGAAATAAAATATTTCTCTGCGAACCAATTATATTAGTTTTTTTCAACTAATTATTTTGAAAATGGGAACATTAGGAAGAAAAACATTAAAAAATATACATCAAAAACAACAAGCAACGACCATATAGAAACTCTCCTAACTTGTTCATGTCACTTATTCACTGTTGTAGATTTAACAAAATCACTTTTTCAGTTGACAAAATAGATCGTCTCTTAGTCCTCAAAATATATTTGAAACGGCTAGACGACTGCTCTACATCATATAAATATAAAACGTCTCCATCACTCTTGAAAGTCTCATTTGAAAGCTCGCCTACGTACTTTCCAACAACTACAGAACAGTTGACGAATGATATGTCTCGGTGAACATGGAGTGAGAGAATGTATAATGGAATGATGGAAGGGGGAAGGGTGAAGTGAAAAGAGAAGTCATAATATTCCACCTATTTGAGCGAAGTATAAACGAGAAATTAATCGGATTAAACAATTCTAAGAGAAGCAAAAACGATCGAAAGTTCGCTGAAACCGAAGAATCAGCACTTCGGACACATACAAACGCATTTATTAGGCGAAAATTAAAGAAAGGAAGGAGTTCTTATAGCTATTTTTCAGTTTTTACCAATACTTTATTTTTTTCTGCTCGGAAACATAAACAAATTACAGTGTCAAATGCTGATATGCCGGATATGTAGATAAATATGCAAGTCTAGTTCAAAATATGTAGAAATATGCATTTATGGTAAAATATGCACAAATGTGCAAATTAAAAATAGCTCAAATTTATTCCAATTGCCTCAAAATATATATATTTTTATAATATTAGATATGTTAGTTAGTTAGGAGAAATATGCAAATGCATATTTTTCACAGCTCAAGTAATAAATAATTGAAAACAATAAATCGTTATTTTAGAATAAAAATGTATATTTACAAGGGAAGGCTATATCCCACGGGTTAAGGATCTGGTTAAACCTTCTTTTTTGTGAAAGCACATTAAACAATATGAAATATTTGTTCGATAATTTATGTGAATAGGCTTCTTGAGTAGAAAATGGTTATGTTTTTTTTCTCCGAAAATACATTAAAATTTTATATCTCAGAATCTACAAATCGTTATGTTCTATTATAGAATGAAATAAAAATGATTGCTTACGTGATTTTATATATTTAATTGATCAATTTTATCTTTTCCAGTTACGTTCGTTTTATGTGAAGTATAAGTTGGTTGCCATCTTTGTTTGAATAGGCACGATCGTAGATCATTCGTTCCTAACGATCGCTTCAGTTTACCGTTCATATTATAGTTGTCTAGAAACCATCTAATTAGATATATGCTTACAGATAAGGTGAATGGTTCTGTTTGCCCACAATTTATCGCCATATTATTTCTTTCTCTATTCCCTCAGCTATCATAAATTATTTCTAGCTGAAATGATAAATTTTTCCGTAATTTGAATAAACAAAGAAAGATTTAATATTGGTAATTCACTAGAGGTACACTATGACAGTATAAAAAATCAATACAATTTGGATTGATGAATTAATTGCCACTTCTATTGGAATTATTTTATTACAATACTAGTTCCAAATGATAAACATTCATCTTCAGTTCTAAAAAGATAAAAAAACTTTTAAAACATCAATTCGATTCCTGTATAAGCGTTTTAAAATTTATTTCATGTTCTAACCACGGAATGAACTTGACCTTCTCACCATGGCTAGAATAGGTTGGTAACCATGTAGGATAAATAAAATTTTCTGCTGTAAAGATAGATAAATAAAAATAAAGATTATATTTTTATAAATATAAACATAAAATAATCTAACTTTATCTCACAAACTTTGTTTAACCCAACTTTAGGTGTTGTTTTTGAAGGTGTTTTAAAGTTTACTAAATAGTCCAGTCAATAAACACATTGTAGAGTGCATGAAAAATGCAATAATTTTTGACTTCATAGTTTCGTTAGGAGTATTTAAAAGATAAACATACTAAAAGTCCCCGCTCCTCCTGGGTGAGCTAAAGATGGGGGGGGGGAGAAAGAAATTAAATTTATATCTTAAAAACAGTTGACTTTAGAAAAATATGTTTCAAATAAACATTAAAGCTAATTAAATTTCCTATAAAAAAATTTTTATATAGATTTGTCTTGATTCAAACCGTTTACGAGATATTCGTTATTGAAAATCGGTGATTTTCGTGAAAAACAAATGTTACCTCACTTTTTGTCAAACTTTTGCTTCTAGTGCCTTCCACAATCGTTTCTCAGAAAAAACGTCAGAATTAAAATTGTAGGCCATTAAATGTCCTTTTAATTTCATATATACATTTCCGGTATTTGAAGCAAATGTTTAACTTAAAGTGAGGTAAACATTTTATTTCTTTCTAAAATTATCAATTTTTAATAACGTACGAGGTGTGATCAAAAAGTTCCAGGACTTTTTATATACTATGGGAATGCAATGTCTCACAGCGATGCGGTTGGCAGCATTGTACTGCCTGACTCAACAGGAACACAGCTGTGTTTGCAGATCAATCATAACATCACTGAAAGTAACATTAGCACAGTTTGTTTGAGGTTAGTTTTATAGAGTTTGGCTATTTTATGAAAATGAATTTGAAAGAAGAGCAACGTGTTTGTGTGAAGTTTTGTGTGAAACTGAACAAAACGTTTTCTGAAACCTTTTTGATGTTACAAGAAGCTTTTGGTGAAGAATGTCTAAGCCGATCATACTGCCATAGTGGTTCAAGAGGTTTAAAGATGGCCGAACTGATAAATTTCTAGCTGAAACGATAAATTTTTTCCGTAATTTGAATAAACAAAGAAAGATTTACTGTTGGTAATTATCTAGAGGTACACTATGACACTATAAAAAATCAATACAATTTGGATTGATGAATTAATTGCCACTTCTATTAGAATTATTTTATTACAATACTAGTTCCTTTTAATTTTTAATAACGTACTCGTATATCTCGAAAACCGTTGGAATTTCGACGAATATGTATATTATTAATTTTATAGGAAATTTAATAATCTTTAATTTTGATTTGTAGCATATTTTTCTAGAGTCCACCTTTCCGAGATATAATCTAAAAGCACAAAATTAGGACCTTCTCCGCTCCCCCCCCCCCTTAGCTCACACCCCACGGGCGGGGACTTTTAGTATGTTTACCTTCTAACTATTCCTAAGGAAGCTATGAAGTCAAAAATTATCGCATATTCCATGCACTCTACGTCCCTCATTTCAGCACTCATTGACTGGACTAAAAAATGAAATCATATCGTTAGTGTCCGCGGACAAATAATGACGTCGCTCAATTATAAATGTTAAACCATATGTAATATAACCTTTATAAAGTTGTTAAATTTGCTAAGTTATATGCTCGTGATATATTCCCACGGTTTATTATAATTTAATTAAGATTCACATACTCACTTTACAGGAAAATATTCACACTTCATCCAAAAGATTTTATGACAATCTTTAAGGACACTACAATAAACTGTTTTAAAACATGGATAAAACTTTTATAAAACTTTGGATATGCTTGAGTCAACCCGAAGAAGGCTTAAGAGGAACTGGTCATGAGATCTCCTAAGATAAATCTTTAAAAAATGCAAGACTGGAGTAGGTACCGATGAGTGCTGAATTCCCTCATGCCTGCCATGCCAATTTTACAAATTTTTTTATATCACACTCGCTTATTTTGGCGTTCGAAGCGACATGTGTTGATAAAGGAAATATTATGAAAAAAAAACTAAGATTATTTATTTTCTTACGGTTAGGATACCTATCGACTGTTAAGCAAGAATCCAGGGTACATGTCTGAAGGATGCTAATCGTTACAGCTAGTACTTGCTTGAAGAGTAAGCCTCATACTTTCTAGATACGCTTCTAATAGGATTCGCTACATCTTGCGTGCTACCCTCCCATATCTCTGCTACAGCTGTTCTTAGCCTCTAGGGCTATCAGCCAAGATCGATTTTCCTTATCACATGTTCATCAAGTTCTCGTGATGTTTTTTTAAGCTTAAGATTTTTTGTTGAAAAGTTCGATAAAACGAAAATCCTTTAACAAGCTGAGTTTGTTATAATTTCGAAATATCGTACATTACTTTACCAATGATAGATTTGAAATATATCTTTTTATTAGTATGAGGTAAAATATTAATATTAAATCTTGAGCAAATAATTGTATATATATATATATACAGGGTGTGTACCTCGCGATTATCGAAATGTCTTATTTACACAAGTAACTGATTTGCATGCCAAATGAAAACACCATGTTTTTTTTCAGTTTTAAAAGTAAATTTCTAAATAAAATCGATGGGTAGTTTTTGATAGCTGGTTAAATTTGCGAAAAAAATAGTTTTTTTTTTTTTTCGAAAAAACGGTGAGCGTTGAAGTATTATAAGACATTGTAACTTCCCTAAATTAGGTGAAGATCAAGCTGTTCTATAGATCCCACGTTTGTAAAATTCACGTGATAAATTATAGGAAATTTAATGCTATATCCGAAAATGTGGTAAAAATTGGAAAAAATTATTTAAACAAAATGGAGATATTACCGCTTTTATGATAAAACACGTGGTTTCCTCAAGAAAGTCTTTGATTTATCTATATCTGCAACGTATTGGAATAGAAAGATGAGGTCTGCGACATTTTTCTACATTTTTGATCTAGTTTCACCCAACTTTATTTTTTACAATAAGAAGTACTCACCCTGTATATTCTATTTGTAATGACAATAATTTTACCAAAAATTAATTATTTAAATAAACAGTGTGAATGGATGCCATTAAAAAATGTATTCATTCTATTACCACGTTTTTCGTTTTTAAAAATATTTTGCACTTTACTAAAGAGTGATGTCAAGTTGTTCGATCAATAACAACGCAAGGGTCCCTTGCAGATTTTGTTTTAAATTCTGAACTAGAAAGCGATAAGAAGAAAGAAGTGGTAGGATAATCAGCTTATTAATAGGACAATTTTATATTTCCCCAATGAATGGTAGGTTTTTCTGCTCCTGCTGGAAAAAAAAATAATATTAAGAAATATCTATTTGGTTTTTACGTGGTATTCACCACGTACGCTGATGCCACATATCTGTTATCAGTGAATGATGATCCCTTCATTGCATCTTAATCACTCCAATCTCATATCAAAAATGGTATCAAAATTAAACCATTAAAATTAATTCAAACAAATCTCTTCAAATAACCCTTTACCCTTCGTCGTAAACCTACGATTCTTGTTCGGCAGGATCGTTTTATGAAATATTAATATTATTATAATCCATTGGTCCCTGTTGAACAGATCCGCTACATTGGACTGCATTTAGACAAACTTCTTACTTTGATTTAATATCAATAAGAAACTGCTCGCCGTTTTCGGCTACTCCAACCTTTACTAGACAATCGTTCAAAGCTTCCACTAAGAAAGACTCTTTACAGGACAATAATTAGATTGATTTGGATTAACAGGCTTGAGTTTTTAGGCTCCACTAAACCTTTTAATTCTTGTCGTATACAATCTTTACAATTCAAAATCCTTCATAAAATTCTGAATGGTCTTTACTTTATCACAAATAAATTTATTTATGATGATTTAGACGCTCCATATATTGCGGGATCGTCCCAAACCAGATTCCTACCCTTCAATGATAAGCGAGTCACTCAAATCCTCTAGTCTCCCAAATTGCTTCTATGTAGATATTATCATGAATTGTTTTTGTTTATTTTTATATCAATTTGTTTAAATTTACAACTGTACAATATATACATCGAGAAAATGAGTTAATAACGATTACAATACCATATCAAAACTAGAAAAGCACTACTCATCATAGCACTTCATAGGTGTCTCATCATAGGTATCTGGTTTGAGCTAACTCAGCAACATATGGAACATTAAGGTCTTTATGGATTAGTTTATTGGTGACAAAGTAAGGAGTATCTAGGTTTTTTTTAAGGATTTTGGATTGCAAGGATTGGATACGAAATGAATTGAATGGTTTAGTGGAACCCTAAAGATCAACTCCGTACGTCCAAATAGGTCTAATCACAGTCGTGTATCTAAGTCTTTAGTAATTGATTAGGAGCTTTGAACGTTTGTCTAGTAAATGTTGAAGTAGTCTGTAACGACGAGCAGTTTCTTATCGTTTTAGTCTTAGCCCTGAAATAAAAGATGATATCATGTTTTAATAAAATTAGATTAATGTATAATAAGCTGAATATGTCTGGTGGATTATTTCTATGTATAGATGTCATCATTTAGTAAATGAAGACATACTACTGAGGTAAACAAACAATAGTGTTTACCTCTGTAGCATGTCACAGCTTTGACATAGCCCAGTTTGCACAAAGATGTCAAAGCGTGATTTTCGCCTTATTTTAAACTCAATCGGAACGGAATCCAAACGGCCAGAAACACTAACAAAATTTGAATTGATGGAAGTGTGAGTGCCATCATCATGGGTGGTTAAAAATATTCAGAAGGGAGATTTCAGCTATGTAAGGACACCGTACGTTGATGAAGATGTTCTGAGAACTTTTCTGAACAGAAAACCTCAGAACAACTAGTGGAGAATCTCTCACTCAGCAAATCGACGCCGCTGTCCACCTCGAGGCAAATGATAAAGTGAAAAAACTAAAAACATGAGTACACATAAACATAAATTAGCTGACCTTTTCACTAAACCTCCCGATCCTTAGGATCCAAAAACCTTCCAAAATAAAATAGAAGATTTTCATAAACTCAAGCTCTGTTATGAAAACTAACTGTTTAGCATGCAAATTTACAGTTGTTTACGGTTTCATCTCACGTTATGTAAAGTGGAAACTCGTTATTTCGTCACTCGATAATTCGTCTTACTCTGTAATTCGTCAGGTTTACCTATATAATTCATTTTTTCCCCTTGCTACATATTTAATTTTTAAACCGCCTCATTTGGTTTGTCGCTAAAAAATACGGCTATATTTATACATTTTGTAAATCATTTCATAGAAAATAACAAACAGAACAAACCCGGAGTCGATCCTTCCATTTATTGTAGTATGACATGAAAGGAAGTATGAGTGTAGTTGACGAATTCCCGGAATCAATTAATACTGGAAAGTCTTCCTACAAAAACATTAGCATCTGGCTCAGCAGCTTCTGCTCCAGGTTATAAAATGAGAAAAGATAAGCCAGAGGTAAGCATCTGGTTAAACACGGATAGTACGGATGTAGGATATGAAATTTTAAATGACAATGGAATTAGCTCTCTTAAGCTTTATCGATACTCGGCTCGAGTTGTGTGCAGACGTATTATTAGTTGACACTTTGAAGTCACTAAGGGACCCTTGTCGCACTGGAAGGTAGGTCCCCGTTTTCATGTTCCGATTCGACTACAGTTTTATCGGGCTTCACCTCCCTTATTCGCGCTTTAAAATCGTTTGTGGCTAATCGAGTAGCTAAATATTAGCATTGTCCTGAGCTATCATCCTGAGAATCACGTGAGTTCGGAAAATAACGGCGCTGATGTGGCCTCGCGAGGAACGGTCCTTCGGAACCTACCTTCGCATACCACTTGGTGGAATGGACCAAGGTGGCTCTGTTGTCCAAAAAGTAAGTGGGCCTATTTCGTCTAACCCTGTCTTAAATTGATCCATTGGAATTCGCGGAAGTTAAGTCAGAAGAAAAACGGTTACGATTATGGTCATCAATGCGGGAGAATGCGAGTTGGATAAAATCTTAGAACGATTTTCCTCAGAAAAGGTATTGAGTGCTCAAAATGAAGCTAGTGATGAAAAAGATGATGATGACGTTTCTAATTCTTCCACTATTACAAGCAAAGAAGTAAAGAAAATGTTAACGGCATTGGGTGGTTTTGGGCAGCAATGTGAATCAGATATTTCACACCTGATGGATAGCGGCAAGTGTTAAGCTTTTTTCTATGTTTTTTGTCATAGTCACTCAAGCCCAATGTGTATATACACATCTAATGTAAAAAAAATTACAATTATATAGTTTAAAATGCTTTTTTGTTACTTTAACAGAAAAATTCTGTAAAATTCATCATTTCCGTTATTTCGTCACCCCCTCTCCCCCACTCATGACGAATTATCGAGTTTCTACTGTACTCACAAATGAAATATTGACGTAACTTTGACTCAAATCAGTATGTTTAGTAACCTTGAATCTATTAGAGTCTTGCAGGAGTTAGGCAAAGAAATATGAGAGAGCCTTTTATAGTAAATGTATATAAAATTCCATTAGCCAAGATTCAATTTACGTTCTGAAGTTATTATTTTTATTACACGATATTGATTAAATTGTTGTCTTGAAGTTGTTAAAATATCAATAATCTAATAGAAAATAAAATAAA
This sequence comes from Euschistus heros, assembly GCA_003667255.2. Lineage (NCBI taxonomy): Eukaryota > Metazoa > Arthropoda > Insecta > Hemiptera > Pentatomidae > Euschistus > Euschistus heros. The sequence continues at coordinate 704,269 of RCWM02000106.1, read as the reverse complement.
AACTATCTGATAAATCTAGTCGAACTCGAACAGGTTGGAGACTGAGAGGGGACAAAGAGGGGACTTCTATAATTATAGCCCGGGATGGTTTATGTTCTAGGGTTCTTATAGCCGGCCAGTTCTTAACCTTCATTGCCTCATTGAAGTGATCATAAATATCTTTATGGCAGTTTGTGTGGAAATAGAAGGCTTTATCCGTCGGTACACAAGGAGTCCTTTTGAGCTAGGGAGTGAGAAAAACGTTAAATTTTTTTATATACAGGGTGAGTATCTCTTAGTGTAAAAAAAAAATTGGGTGAAAATAGATCACAAATATAGCAAAATGACTCAGATTTCACCTTTCTATTCCATTCCGTTGCAGATATACGATAAATCAAAGACTTTTTTTGAGAAAACCACTTTTTTTTCCTTAAAAGCTGGAATATCTCCATTTTGTTTAAATATTTTTCAAACTTTGACCACATTTTCGAATTTAGTATTAAATTTTCTATAATAGCTGAGTAACTTTAACCTTGAATTTTACAAACTTGGTATCTAAAGAACAGCTCGATCTTCACCTAATTTGGGAAAGTTACAATGTCTTATATTGCTTCAACGCTCACCGTTTTTCGAAAAAAAACTATCCACAAAACGTCAAATTTCACAAAAACTTGCAAATCTAATCAACTTTCGAATGATATGTTAAACGTAATGATTCCGTTTCATTTTCATGGAGAAATTCACTTTTGAAACCGATAAAACATGGTGTTCTCATTTGGCATACAAATCAGTTACTGGTGTAAATAAAACATATGAAAATGGGCATTTTAAACATAATAAACTCTTCATTGGAATAAAAAGCAAAGAAAAAAATGATTGTTATTTAATAGAAAATAAAGAAAACTGTCAATAAAGCGACACCAGATCAGAGGATCTTATGTTATTGCATTTATTCATTTATTATTATTATTTAGGATTTATTTTATTAGATTTTCAATGTAATGTTTAAAATCCAATGATAATGAACAAAGACGTCAATTTTGCCGTTAGCTTCTGAACGCCGATTGTGTTGAAGAATACTACTTTTTGTGGTGAATTTTATGAGGCATTTCTACCTATCCATGTATATCGTTTGTATATATTTGTATTGCTTTTGAATAGCTTTTACAGTAAGAGATATCCTGTATAATACCGTACCATTGTAACATCTCTCGAATGGTGCTCGTATGTAATTTAAAAAAAAAAAAAAAAATTATAAACACTGAGAATGTACTTTAATCCCTATCCCGATAAATATGTTCACCTTTTCCAGAGCCACTAAGCACTTAGCTGTTCCCCTTTGTCGGTTCAGTAATTAGGAGCTTAGGGGAACTTTTTGAGCTTATTTAATTCGCTGAGTTGGGGGTTGCGCCTCTCGGATCTCGGTTACTGATTTATAACGAAGGCAAGGGTGCCTAACTCGCTCTACCGTCGTGTCACTTCCAACTTCTCTGTCTCCTTAATAACTCATGCAGAAACCTCTTGGGTATAAGCTCTTGTTTAATTGAGTTCATCGCACTGATTTACCTGTTAATTGATATTAATTAATCATTAATTGAGTATTGATTTATATTAATAACTTATTTGACTAGATAACTGTTTTCAAGCAAAAAAAGAGCCTAAATCACATAGTTTACTTTATGTTAAATTATTTGTCCGGAAATGATTGCAGGTTTATGGTTTTAAATTTATTTTTTTTTTTTTTTTTTTTTTTTTTTTTTTTTTTTTTTTTTTTTTTTTTTTTTAAGCTATTTATTGAAATTTACAACCGTATTCAATGAAATTTGAATACATCTAGTAAATGAGTTGACATGTCATGACATGTCAATTGCTTGTGAAGCAACTACCTTATTGGTAGTTGCAGCACTATAAGAAGGTCCCGTTTAAGACGTCTCAGAGGATTAAATGGAATATATTGTGTTGTGCGTTGAGGTACGGTTATGGGGTTTGCTTTTAAAGGATAGGTATCTGGATGGCCTAGAGATCTTCTTGTGTGGAATTTTTATTGAAGTGCTACTGGTGAGTAATTCTTTTCAAGTTTTGACATGTTATTGTAATCGTTAACAGCAGTAAATAGATATTTTAGGGCAACCTAATAAATGGTTACATTAAATAATTCTTTGATGGTATGGTCTCACCTTTTTTTGTCGGTGAATACCAAAATCAGATTGAAAAGGACCTAAATAAGTGACCTTCGTACATAAAAGAAAAATACAATAATGGTCACTGTGAACTATCACTGCTCATTCCTGTTTCTTTGATTTCTATTTAAAGTACCCCCAACTCACGACGAAGACTCAAAAGATCTTAAGTATAGACTTTTATAATTAGTATCTACTTTGTTTTGTTCCATTCTTCATAATTAAAAGTCAAGAGAAATCTACATAATTTATTCACATTCTGTATGCAGGTCCATCATTAGAGGCGTAGATTGAAAAATTACTAGAAAATGAAGGTAAGAAATGAAATCGAATACTTGGTGTTTATAAACCCTTGACCGAAATCGTACTCGATGTTGGAAAACCATTTAGGTGCAAATGAAGACATAACGTTTCTTGGTGTTAGCTCAAGACATCAAACACGGCTCAAGCTTAAGATGAGCGGAGTAGTTAACTGTTAGGATGAACGTAAAGGTTAAATGTTCATTGAGGGCAATCCCATTATTTCGGGATTTCTAAAACTACTGGAAATTAATTTTGAGCCATAATATCAAAATGATCGCCCAAGATTAAGGGCGCATTAGTCGAGCTTTTGTTTTATGAAATTATTAACATTTTCATTAATTTTTATTTTCAATGTTATAACAAAAAAATTAAACCGAAAAAGGCTAAATGAATTTAGTTGCTAACGTTAATTGCATGATTCTTACGCAAATTTAGGTTTAGCGTATAAACAATTTTTTTTCTATTTCTTTTTTAATCTATACCTGTGCCAATGGTCACAACTAGCAGATGTAAACAAAATGTGGCTTAATAGGCATACAGAGGGGTATCACCGAATGGAGATTCTTTTTGACATATTTTGTGGTGTATCGAGAATATAAGAAAAAAAAAAAAAAAAGTAAAGGTAATTATCGATATTATTATCGATACTATATACTTGGCTAAATCTAAAGGCAAAAAAACTATCTTAAAAATAATCCGTAAAAAAAAAAATTCTTATTCGTTATAGTAAAATCTCCTTTTTTAATAGTTTTTTTTTTTTTTTTTTTTTTTTTTTTTTTTTTTTACCTACTGAGGTTTTAAAACGATTTTTCTTCGCTTTATTTCTTTTACTCTTGGCTTTCAGCAATAAGAGAAGAATACCTATGGCTACCCGATCTACAAAATGAAAAATATTTTTGAATAATTCATTTATAATAATATTATAAATTTAACAAGTACAATATGTAACATTAAACATTACTTCGTTTTACTGAGTATGATAAATCATATTTAAGAAATTATAAACGGCCCTTATTCACCTTACCACGCTAGTTTTTGTTTTGAAAACTGACTGTATGTCCTGTCTACATCAAGACACTTTCGAGTCTTCGTTGAGTTTAAAGATTTAACTTAACCATAAGTCCACAGTCTCCTCCCATGTCAGAAACAATATACTCCAACAAGATATGAACATTTTGACAATCTATTCGTTCATAAACAAAACCTGTAGACACTTTACGGCAAAATGGCAGGACACACCAAACCACTTACACAGGATATCTTTACTACATAGATTCGCACAACCCTCGACGAGACTCGATAGAACCTGGAAGGGGACTAGTTATAATTTTGTTTTATTTATTTATCATTATTTTTTTATTTATTATAATCATTATTTTCCGTCCCCCGCTATCCTTCATTATTATAAAATTTCAAGTCAAGGAAAATCTCCACTGGATGATATCCTTCTGTTACCTATCACACCGTATTTTTAAATATTGTGACCAATTTATATGAGTTGGGGTCCAAGGGTACTTTTTTTTTTTTTTTTTTTTTTTTTTTTTTTTTTTTTTTTTTTTTTTTTAAATGAAATAATATCTTCCGCTTAACTTCTCATCAATAAATATATTTACAATATTTAAAAATCTTAACGGAGGCTAAATATCTTAAAGGCATTCTTAACGGGAAACATCTGTTGTAAAACATCCACTAAAATAATAAACAAAAGCATTAATATTTATACAAACTTATTTACCCTATTCTATAAAATATAATACAATAGACTGTTAATTAATATTATAATGCTTACCGCTGGGTTAATTATTTAGGTAAACATAAAGTGATATGTCTATATGGTACGCTGATTTGTTCTGCAGCAGAGACAGTACGGAAGTAACTTATCCTTGATGGGCCACCCCACAGCGCTAGCGGCGGCCAATGCCTAACAAATCTAGGCTTACAGCTGAACAAGCCGTTACAATATATTATTTACTCCAGTACACCTGCTGTCTGTACGCATTGGTGTAGATTAAGAGAAAAAAAGAAGGGCAAAACCAATAAAAAAAATAACTATGAGTCTTAACTAATCACCTACATCCTTAAAAATATAACTTGCTCACTTGTTTATCTTGATAATTTATAGAAATTAATCCCACCGATAGACAGAGTACAAAACCTTAAACTGAAACTGGATTAGAGAATGCGTTTTCAAACGTTCAGAAAAACAGCGTCTATTAACGTTCAAACTAAATATAATGGGTTCTTGATTCTAACGTAACAAAACCCCTACTTAAAAATAAGACGAAACAACTAGTCACTAAAAAATAAAAACTTAACCGAGACACTAAAACATTCTGGTAGAAACAATGACGACTATTATCATGTCAGATAATTGATGGAGGAAACTAAAACGAGCATGGATTGTCCAATTGTAGATCTATTGAAATAAATTATGTATTGAAGCCGGGAAGAAGGTACTTCTGGACAATGCTAATATTTATACTTATCATGTAATTTTGAATGCTATAGACAGGCAATCTGATGATTGTCAATTTTATGTTTGACAGCTGTACGTAAGATTTGGAACTGAATGGTTATTATTTGGCGCAATGTACCAATCTGACACTTGGCTTGTAACAACATTAAAGCCAGTACTCTTGAGCCTAGTGCGCCTTCTATTGGGTTGTCATACATGAAATGACCGTTTTTAGAACCAGGAAGAAAATAAAAATTTGAGATCAAATCTAACATATTTTGTATTCAAAGTATTTACCATTATTTTCGATACACTTCTGCCAACGGCTTACCAAGTTTACTACCCCAGATTTAATAAACGTTGAGTCATGTGATGAAAGGAATTCAGAAAATGCTTTTTTAATGTCTAAATCATTGTCAAGCAATTTCCCTCGCAAAAAGTTGTCCAAACTCCGAAAAAAACGATAGTCTTTAGGGGATAGATCAGGGGAATATGGGGGTGTGGTAAGACTTCATAGCCCAACCCCTTTAATTTATTCACTGTCTGTATTGAAACATGAGGTCGGGCGTTATCATGAGAAAGGATAGATCTTTTCCTGTTTACCAGTATCGGCTGTTGCCTGATCAAATTTTGATGGATTTGGTTAATTTCTTGGAAGTATGATGTTGAATCATTTTTCCCGTCCACAGGGCAGATTTTCTAATATATCTCCTGAGGAAAATTTTGTAAAGCAACGAAGGATGGTTTTTTCATTATCACTTCTTTCACTAAAGGTATGATTAATATTTCTTGTTGCCGGGGCAGCGGAATGACCGAGTTTGTACTCTTAAAAAAATAAATCGTTCCCAAATTGCGTGTTTCCATGGCCACGGTTAAAATTATGCTAAAATCTGCATGCCTACTTGGGAAAAAAACCAAACGCAGTTTGCAAATGGAGGATTAACAAGTGCTTATTATATGGTATAAAGAGTGAGTATCTCTTAGTGTTAAAAAAAAAAAAAAAAAAAAAAAAAAAAAAAAAAAAAAGATCAAAAATGTAGCAAAATGCCGCAGATCTCACCTTTCTATTCCAATCCGTTGCAGATATACGATAACACCACGTTTTTTCTGTTTCAAAAGTGAATTACTTCATGAAATGGAAACAAAATCATTACTTTTAACATATCATTTGAAAGCTGATTAAATTTGCAAGTTTTTCTGAGATTAGACGTTTAGTGGATAGTTTTTTCGAAAAACGGTGAGCGTTGAAGTAATATAAGACATTGTGACTTCCCCGAATAAAGTGAAGATCAAGCTGTTCATTAGATACCAAATTTGTAAAATTCAAGGTTACAGGTAATTATGTAGCTATTATCGAAAATGTGGTCAAAATTTGAAAAATATTTAAACAAAATGGAGATATTACAGCTTTTATGGGAAAAAAACGTGGTTTCCTCAAAAAAGGCTTTGATTTATCGTATATCTGCAACGGATTGGAATAGAAAGGTGAGATCTGCGGCATTTTGCTACATTTCTGATCTAGTTTCACCCAATTTTTAGTATCTTACTCACCCTGTATAGTAAATATTTTGCTAGGAATCAACAGGCAACGCTTTAATTCTCTATAAAGAAAAATTGGGCATTTCATGTGTGACAACCCAATAGAATATCTATACATTTTTTATACTAAGCAAATATTTCTGCTCTGTTTCTACAAGTTTTAAAAAAAATATTTCTACGTAACTAAATATAATAATAATATTATACAGCTGACAAAGCATATTGTTTGCTGGATCCTGTTTCATCTGTCCTGAAGCCATTTGATTTTCTTCACACCTATCCTATACCTCCTGCGTGCTCTTCACACGGTATCGCTACAAAGAAAGAGGAAGCTGGAGAAGTGGAGAAATCCACAGGTTGCCCCGAAGTAGGGAATACCAGTCGGGGTTCTTAACGGCCTGTAATGCCTATAAGGGGATAATTGCCAGGTATTAATATTAAAGCGGCTAACAAGTAGCCTGTTTTTAGAACTAGTGAGTTCTTATAGTTTAGATATGGAAGTCCCGATGCTAAAAACTGCCGGGTGTGATGCTGTCGAGCTTGAATACTGATGTGTCCAGTTAGTTATCGGCTTGGAATGACACACTTCGGGAGTGCTAGAACTATGTGAACAGTTTACTAAGAGAACACTCAGTACATTCAATATGTTTTCCTTGTGATTTAAAATTCTTTAAACAAGTCCCACCAATCTCCTTCCTACATTCCTTTGTTTATCATGCCTTTATTTACTTCTTTATTCCAATATTTTCTTAAGTTGCCTTGGATTTGTTGTTTAAATATGACTGGGTGTAGTCGAGACAATATATATGAGCCCCTCCGTAGTCCGTTACGAAGTTTGAACTTTATTCTGGGACTACTTGTCCCCTAAGAATAAGATATGATTACAGTAAATAGGACAATCGTCTGGATATAATAATTAATTTTAATCAATAATATTAATAGATAATAATAAAAATTGATTAATAATTAAATTATGAGTTAGAAAATAACTGAGAAATCCTGTAAAATGATACATCTTATGTATACTATTATGATGTATATTACATAAATATTCATGTTTTACATTAGCGCGGAAAATTGAAAATTCAGGAGGTAAAGAAATAAATTATGTTTAAAGGAAGTAAGAGTGGGTTTTTTTTGAATTGAGATGAGCAATAAATTCCATAAAGAGGAAGCACGGATAATAAAGGATTTTTCGATGGATGTAGTTCGATGCGCCGGTTTACAGGCTGATGGGTTAGGTTCTAGTATTTAAGAGGTGAATGGAGGAGCGCAGGGTAAGGAGATTATGGATATAGGTGGGTTTTTTTAGTTTCATGGTTTGAAGTGCACCTAGGAAGTATTGACGTCGGAAACTGGGGTAAAGCCACCCAATTTCAGAATACTTGTGAGATATGTGTTAAGGATGTATACACATGTATATGTGTTAGGATAGGGTTTAGGTCACATTAAAAAAAAAAAAAAAAAAAACAATCTACTTCATTCGATGTAGTTTCGATGTAGTGTGGTTGTTCACCAATTATGTAGATATCTATTTTACATGGATGACTTTAATCGGATAAATTCTATATGTGATATTGGTGATGTAGGTATTGAACCTTCGGGTTCGCTAAACCTTTTATTTAACTAGGCAATCATTGTGGATTTCAGGAAGGATTTTGGATTACCAGAATTGGATACGAGAGAACCAGATTAATGAACAATCTTTTTGGACTAAGTGGTGTCCGGTTTCCAGAACAAAAACAAAACAAAAAAACAGTTAAATGTACTTTAATGATCCATATTATAATAAATGATTTGAAAACGGACATAAGAGTACGAAGATTAAGGTTCTATGGGCATATGGTGAGCAAGCACCATTAAAGATATGCATTAGATTAAATCTTCTATAAAATGAGAGGATGCAAGAGTGCTGTGAGGGAAACCAATCAAAGGAAGAAAGAAACGAGAGACTGAAAATAGCATACCAAGACTGTTTCGATAGGGATGGCTATAGGAAAAGATTAAAAGAAATTAAGGTCCTTGGGGAAAACAGAGATGTGGACCGAGGAAAGAAGGAAGGATCAATCGGAAAGAATGAGGAAAAGGTCAGAAGAAAGAAGTAACGAGAGAAGGGGTATGGAAAGAAGTGAAAATAATGATATTCACGTGGTCTCTAAGGCCGTTCCGTGAAAAAAAATCGAGGCCTATATACTTTTAAGAGTCATGAATTTCATTTAATGAATATGTATGTTTTATTATATAATTAAATGTTTATTGAGCTGGTTTGAGATTCAACATTTCCCGTAAGAATACTTTCATTTACCAATATGTCAAACGAAAATATTCAACTATAACGATTGCCATATTTAATTAGTATTTTCAATCACCTTGGAAACTCCTAATAACATCCCAGTGCCTTTACTTGCCGCAACAGTGTTACTGAATACCTTATGACGAGTGTTTTCGCATCATAGATAGATTACACGGATATTGGGGTAACTGCCACATCAACATTTGATCAACTAAATAAGTTGATGGGATGTTAAAGTATTGTTTGAACTATGAAGATTTGAAAAATATAAGGACCATAATTTGCGGAATATACGGATTAATAATTGTTATAAAGTGCACAAGCAAACGTTGCACAGATTCAAAATTGTCAAACATATTGATCTTTTTTCGGTCAAATATTGTAATTAAAGGTAATAATAATTAAATAAACAAGTTTTTGTTTGAGAAGACATCAATATATTTAAATTTTAGAGAAAATGTTTAGCAGACTGCGAGTTCTATTTACTCCTTAATGATCCGATTGTCGAAGCCAAAGGTCACCCGGAGACACCTCCGCCTGACCTCCCGGTAATGGAACTGTATTGTCCGTCGCGGCGTGTCACGACTTCATTTGGCATGCACGACGATGAACTAGCGATCAGGACATGGGCTATGGAGCGGAGGAATTTTCGTTCTATGCTTGGGTAAAGTACCGTACGATGTATTCGCAGGTCGTGCACAACATTGTAAACAAGAACTGTTGTGAATGACCTAAGCATCTTTCAATGTCCGCATGAGAGTGTTCTTATCGGCCACTATAACTCTGCCGATAGTGTCCTCTAAGTGTTATCTACAGGCTCCAGGCTGGAGAACTATATTATATTTATTACCATTCCTTCTGCTGTGTTATTGTTATTGATGTTTTCTTGCTCGAAAGTTTTACTCACTGTTAAACCAGAATAAATTAGTTACTGAAACTTTCCTTATATCTGGCCTTTTATTTTTTCTTTACTACTGTAGTACTACCTAACTACTCTCTAGTAGCACTCTAATAAAAGTTCTACATCGAAGGTCTCTTGGCTATCTTCTTCTCAGACGCTTCTGATAATTATCGGGAATCGAGTGTGAGGCAAGTTGGGAGACTATTGGCTTCGAGTGGGTGTAGAGTTGACCATGAAAATATCTGGTTTTAGCCAAATCAGCAACATATAGAACATAAGGATCTTTATGGATAAGTTTGTTTGTGACATAATAATGAGCATTGAGGATTTTGGATTGTAAGGATGCGATACGATAAGAGTTGGAATATTTACTGGAGCCACAAAGCTCAACTCCGCATGTCCAAATGGGTCTAATTACATCCATGTATATAAGTTTTTGTAATTTATTGGAAGCTATGAACGCTTGTCTAGTAAATGTTGGAGTAGACGAAAACAATGAGGAGGATCTTGTCTTTTAATTCCGATAGGATAACATTTTAAATAAGTTATTTCAATGAAGCGAAGAAACTTATCCATAATGATGTTAATGTAACATATGTTGCTGATTTGGCATAGTTGAATACTTCTCTGATAAGCTCCACTCGACTTCATAATTTCGCTAACCAACTTGCAACACTAGATAAACTAAAAGAATAAGGAATAGATACCATTAAGTAGTTGCTTAACAAGTTATTGTAGTCATTTTCCCAGGCATTTACTGAATACTATACATGGTTGAAAATATTAATATTAAAAAAAAAAAAAAAAAAAAAAAAAAAAAAAAAAAAAAAAAAAAAAAAAAAAAAAAAAAAAAAAAAAAAAAAAAAAAAAGAAATAACCTAAAACGAACCATGAAATGTTAAAAAAAATAAAAGAAGTTGTTATTTTTTTTTATAATTATATCCTGTAACGAAGTTATGTTGACATGTTATAATAAAATATACAGTGTATTTGCATAGTGATTAGCTCTAGAGTCATTACACCAATTATGGTCTTTCTTCAAATCGCAACAACCCGTTTAGCTCATCGTTGTAATATTTCAGATCTATTTTACATGTTGTGATAACTACTCCATCACTGAAGAAAATTGCCAGTTTCTAATTTCTGACAGGTTTTAATCGGGGCTTTTTTTTTGTTTTGTTTATTTTAATGTTATGATTTTTATTGTTCTAAGTTTATTTCTTCACTGATGTGGCAAGACAAGGCATGGAGAATGAGATATTTTTTGGACAATGTATCATGTTTACTGTTCATCACGACCCTTCGTACGCTGATGAAACATGTGTATAACCTTTGCAAACGTACGACTTCTACTGTCTCCTTTTTTTTTTTTTTTTTTTTTTTTTTTTTTTTAAATGCGAAAAGGCCTTAAAGACCACGCAAATATCATGGTCAGGTTTTCTTTATGAACTTCCTCTTTCTACATATTTCCCTCATGAGCTCCGCGTGTCTGCGTTTCCTTTCCTCCGACCACGCACAACCTTTTTTTGGGCGTTCTTTGTCCACGAATATCGTTTAGTGTTTTCCTATAGGTTTCTCTATCCTGACAGTCTGAATCCCTCAGTCCGGCCAAATCCATGTCGATCCTGATTTGCTTAAAAAAACCTGTCTTGTTCTTGCGCTGGTGGAATCGCCGGAAGATTTCCCGGTTTAACATTTCAGGGCTCATTCTCATCATATGACCATAGAATTTAAGTCTTCTTACTCTGATGTCGGTCTCTAGGCTTTTGATGTTATCGTATATTTCCTTGTTGGACTTTAGCCTATATCCTTCGGGTGTCTTTTTAGGCCCATAGATTTTCCTCAGGATTTTTCTTTCCACTTTCAGAAGCTTTTCCATGCTAGGGAGACAGGAGGTCTCCGTTCCATAGAGAATCACAGGTTTAACTGCCTCCTTTAATAATATTCCAGTAATCCCTGTTGAACAGATCCAGTACCTAGAACTCCACCTGGACAAGCATCTTACTTCAAATCCACAGACAAGATTCTTACGACAAGAAATGTCGTTTTCGACCACTCCAACATTTACTGACAAACGTTCAAAGTTTCTAATTAATTATAAAAGATTCGTTTACAAGACAGTTATCATACCCATTTGGACATACGGAGTTGTGCATTGTAGCTCCACTAAACCTTCCAATTTTTCTCTTATCCAATCCTTCGGATAAATCCTCACTGCTCCTCATTATGTTACAAATAAACTTATCCATAATGATTTAAATATCTCATATGTTACAAAGTTGGCCCAATCAAGTTTCCTTTTACTCCACGATAAAAGAATGTATGGGGAAATCTTGTCAAGAGACACAACATAAATATACATATTTCAAATTTGCTCGGTATATTGATAATTCAGGAGGTAAATAAGTATCATATATATATTAGAAGATTCCTTTTCTAATAGACGGACAAGTAATTACATAAAAAGGATGCACGGCTGATAAATGATTTTATAAAGGATTTAGTTCAATACGCAGGAGTATACAATTTGATCGGTTGGATTCTTGTGTTTAAGTTGTGGATGGAGAAGCGCAGAATAAGAAGGTCATGAACATGGTGGTTTTTAAGGTTTGAAATATGAATACACCTCGAAAGTATTGACTATGAATGTATGTATCCTTTGTCAAATTAGGGGAAAACGAAAGAAGATACCATTATTTGTCGAGTACTTTGTGGCAATAAATCGCGGAAAGGTTGAAGCTGCTAAAGGATAAAAATGGATTTGCCGGTAATTTAAGAAATATGATTATTACATACAAAAATAATAACTGAAAGTAGATGGATAAGGTATTCCAGAATAACGCTGCACCAAAAATAAAGAATCTTTGAAAGAAATCAGCTCAATGAATGGGTTATACAAGCCTAAGGTTGAGATACGCTGTTTAAATGAAGGATGGAAGAATGGTGAATGATGTTTAGTTTATTAGAAGACTAGTTACTCCTACACACTGAAGATAAATGTATAACATTCGAAATTAGTCTAATTTCGAATGCTAACATGATTGATCCTTCTAAACTATCAAGCGTACATCAGAAATAATTTAAGCTGCAAAAGAAATAATATATCTCCCAGTCAAGTAACTCCCCGAGAAGCGAAGCCTATTACAGCTTCCAGGAGCTATTCTCGGACTTGGCCGCCTTCAGAGCCTCAGCTGTCAGAGTTGATAAACTACCCGCCAAAGCCTCCTAGAGTCCTAGTGTACTTTCTGTTTCTCCTTTCTCTTGTTTGCTATGAATTATTAATAATTGATAATATATGCCACACATTGTCACTGCATATGACACATACACCAAGGTCCTTGAACAAAGCCACTCCCTAAAAACAAATGAATTATTTTTTTTCCAAACCACTTCAGTTATTTATTTATTTGACGATGAATTTACCCGTCTTATTTATAAAAAAAATCTTTTAATTTTAATTTTTTTTGTGTGTGAGTATTCAAGAAGAATTTTTGAAAAAGTATTTAAGATTTGTTTTTATGCAGATTAAATTCCTAAAATTTCCAATATAATATAAAATAATTTAGGAAAAAAAATTCCACTCAATTGATTTTATTCATTTTCTCCGTTAATCTTTTAATTTTTTTAGGGGTTTTCATCCCTACAAACTTTAACCATGGTATATGAAAGCTATTTGGATTATTAAAAAAATAATTATACGAAAACAATTAGTAAAAAATAGATAAATAAATAATCTGTATAAATTTATGAAATATTTAATTAATAAGGTTTAATGAGCTTTTACCCACCCTTTAAAAAATAGGAAACAACGTAAGGGATATGTATAAGGGTATTAACGGATCGAGCCTATAATGAAAGGAATAAGGGATGAAAATAATATCCGGTAAATACAGTTCAAGTAATAGCAGCGCGACGCTTAAAATGGACATGTAAAGTCGTTGGGTTTAATAATGATCGAATTCCGAAAAAGTTAATCAGTTATGAGCCGTAGGGTAAACGACCGAGGGTTAAACCGAGACGAAGAAGGGAGGATTGCGTAGGGCCGATCTGGGAGATTTGGGTTTCAGAGGAGTGGATTGGAGGGAAGTGTGCAGTCGACGGTTGGTGGTGTCGGCATCGAACCTTCGGGTTTGCTAAGCCTTAATTTATTTATTATTTATTATTATATCCACCCTTTAAGGTTTATACTTATTGTTCCACTCTATTACTTCTTTCGAAGAGCCGAAGCATGTGTGGTTTGCTAGAAGTATTCTTCTCTGTATCTCTTCGTCTACATTATTTTCTCTGTTTACATTATTTGAAGGGTTGCAAGGAAGTAAAAGAATGAACCCTTCCAAAGTTCTAGTTTCCAACTGAACAATATCACTCCTGTTCTTTACACGTTGGTCTGGGGCTCGTGCACTTGGTCTTTTCAGAATTTAGCGTGTGGTCCAATTTTCCCTTCGAAAGCTATTTTTACTGCTTCGAATGATCTTCCTGCATAGTCCAGATCATCACCGATTCCAACAACTTGTACAATAATATTAAGGTTCCAATTGTCTCAATACCTCATAGTGATGGGTCGTTCTGGGTGGAACGGAACTTGTAACTGGTTCCAGTTTTGAACCTGTTTGGAACGAAACCAATCGCTCAAGTTTTTCCACCTGGAACGAAAACCCCAAAAGATCTCTCGTTTCGTTCCCTCGGTTTAGTAGAGTTTTAGCTTGTTTCTCTGGTTTCCTTCCACCCAAGGTCGTTCCGACTGCTTTGACGCGTTGATTTTTTCCTCACTCCAAACCACACAAGGTTTTACTTCATATGTTAGTAAATGATTTTTTTGCAATTTGTTTAAAAGCTAATGGAGCAGTCACAAGAATCTATTAATCCTTTGTTCTCGGAACCAATGTATTTGGAAAATTATAAAAAAAAAAAAATCTTGATTGAATAAAACTTTGAAAGTATACATTTTTTTAATAAGTATATTTAGCTATTCAAACCTTCCTAATATTATAGTATCTATACAATTTTTAATTATAAAATGGAAAGAGGAGGTTATCAGGTCGAAGTCACAAAAAGGAATATAACGAAAATGCATTGTGCATAGGTAGGTTTTTCAAACTGACGTGGAACAGCCAGTAAGTTAACATTCCGCTTTTAACTCGGAACGGTCCTTCACTAGTATATATTAGGTTAGTCAAACTGACATGGAACAAAAAATGGAACGAAACGAAAACTGGAACTGGTTCCAATAGTGAAAGGGAATGTAAAATCTAATTCCACTTTTAAGTCGGAATGGTCCTCCACTAATACCTGATTCTTTTATACCTTTCTCTATGGAGTGGTTAAACACTTGACAAGATCATCTACCACCCTGTATAACTCCTGTTTTAGTTGAAAATCCTCTTGATAGTTTACCAATAAACAAAAATAAAAAATAGCAAGAAAAAAAATAGAATAGACGTTTCTTATTCAATTACATATTCGCTTATCTTTATGAGGCTCAATTAACCCTTTACAAGATTTATTCCATTAAATGCTATTGTCTCTTCCTATAATACATTATTTTTTGCTTTTATAGATAATATAATAACGTACTCAGATATACCTGGAAATACTCTCAAAAGGCTTTAAAGAAGCACTATAAGGGATTTGCTTGGATAAATCCTTTTTTTTTAATCCATGCCTGGAGGAGGTACTGTTGAGTGCTACTCTCCCTTACGCCTCTAAGGCCTGTATTATTACATTATGAGCAAATTCACTTATTGTTACTCCAATAAGAGAGGATTCATTTTTTATGAATGATAAAAAATAAGGACTTACTCGAAAAAGAGTATGCCTAAGTAAATATTAGAGGACATCCTGCTGGACCCCAGAAGCTGCCGAGACTGATCGATCTAAATGGAAGCTGCTCGCCTTCTTAATGCGCCTTCAATAATACAGCAGCCTTCGGGACCACCTCGGCCACTTACCCCTCCCTCCCTCTCTATCTCTCCTCCGCCGATCTCAGGAGGAGGTTGCCTTAAATTTAATTATAACTCGCAACTGAACTTTAATTAAGATAATCTCCTTATTGACCATTACTGGAGATATATATATCAAATTCACTTAAAAATAGCAGAAAATATTTTCCTTTAAAACATTAACAAAGTTTTTGATTGATGATGTGTTGGCACCAACATTCTACGATTCTCGATACCACAAAATCGATTATTGTTTTTCGATACCGCTACTTCAGTTTAAAAATAATTGTCATAAATTTCCATAATTTCTTCTCTCCTTTTTTGTAGGAATTAAAATGATCTATCTAAATTTACCACTGTTCCTACCACCTCTATGTAGATGATTCCCCAAATCTATCTCGCATTTCCCCCTTCAAAGCAATTACCTTAAACTTAGGCCGTTATAATAGGTTCTAGCTCCCCTTTAATTCCTACTTCCTTCTTCCTCCTATCCTGAATGATCATACCATATCTTTCTACTCCTCGATTAAAAATCACGGGATTATTTTTGGTCAAACCCTTTCTGCAAATCACATATTGCCCAAATATCCCGCCGTTCTATAGGTCTAGTTAAATTATTCCACCGATCCTGTCACTTTTTTCTCTAGTAAACTCGTAAGATTTTAGTTTCCTCCCTCTTATGTTTGAAGTTCACTAGAAAGGATGGCTTGGGCTAAATCAGCAACTTATGGATCATTAACCTCTTTAAACATAAAAAGGAGCATTAAGGATAATGGATTGGAGCTATTGGATACGAAATGAATTAGATGGTTTAGTGGAGCCCCAGAAAAAAATTGTTTCGCAAAATTTTTACTATAAATCTGATTGTTTAACCCAACCATTTTTTTAATTTATCAATTTATTAGAATTACAACTGCATTAAAAAAAAAAAATAATAAAAATACATCACGTAAGTACAGTCGTGGTCATAGAAATTGCATCACTAGGTCTAACTTTGGTTTTTTAATTAATAAACATTATTAACTCGTTTTTAAGAAATATTTTGTTAAGAAATAATTAGTATTATATCTCAAAAAGAAAAGAAGAATAAAACAGTCCCAAATTATAATAAAAAGAATATAGAAATGATAAAAAAACAAGAAAATACATAATTTTTTAATGAAATATATTTATTTTTTTAAAATAAAAAAACAGTTGTTAAAAATTTAAATATGTAAAAATATCGTATCTTTCGATCTTTTTTTTTTTTTTAGCCTTTATAACGACAGCAATCCAGTTAGTCATCGATTTAATCAAATTTTGTATTCTATCTTCAGAGATTTCGTAGTTCCACTAATTTTAACTGTTCTTTTTAATATTTTTAGGTTTAACTTCGTTAATTTGTTTTCTTTATGATCAACCACACGTTATCTATGGTATTTTAATTGGGGCTGTTCCCCGGCTATGATAACGTTGAGATCTCCTTTGAAGATGAAATCTGAATACCTGTTCAAAAACACAATTGTAAATAAAACAAATGTGCAAGTATTCCTATCATGATGCTTGCTGGATGCGTCACTGTTTTTAATGTGCAGTTTTCAAAAAATCTTTCGTGAGACGACGTCGTACATCGGGAACACCATCACTACGGAAGATAACAAAGTTGTTTTCATCTGAAAACATTACTATTTGCCAGTCTTCTGCTGTCCAATTTTTGTATTTTTTCGCTCAATTCAGACGTGATTGCTTCATTTTTTGATTGAGAAACGGCTTTTTGGCTATTTTTTGCCCCCATAAACTCTTTTCTCTTAAGCATCGACCAACAGTTTCTCTACTTACATTGGCTAGATTGATATTTGCAAGATCTCTGGATATTTCGTTGGCAGTTTTAAAGTGATCCTCAAAGGAAAAACGCACCATCAAGCGGTAAGATTTTATTTTCTTATATCTCAATAATGTAAACAAAAATAAAAACATTCAAAAGGATCAACGTTATTAACTTAAGAATTAAAAGAAGTAAGTGATGCAATTTCTATGACGACGACTGTATGATAAAAACGTACATGGAGCTTACTATGAAAGGCTAGGTACCTGGTTCGGGCTAATTCAGTAACATATAGTACATTAAGATCTTTAGGGATAAGTTCGTTTTGACGAATAAAGGAGCAAACGTTTGAATACGAGATTTTTTTTGTTTTGTTTTTCCATTTATTGATATTTACAACTGTACAAAATAATATACAAGTAAATGTGTTGACAGTGAATACAATGGCATGTAAATAACTTGTGAAGAACTACTCACTAGTAGAACTTCAATAAAATCTACACTAAAAGGTCTCTAGGCCATCTTCTTTTCAGACGCCTCGGAGGATTATCAGGGATGGAGGAGGAAGCAAGTTGGGAGACTTGTGGATTGGAGTGGTTATGGAACTTATAATGGAAGAATAGGTATCTGGTTTGTGCTAAATCAGAAACATATGGAACATTAAGAAACTTATGGATACGTTTATTGGTCACAGGTGCATTGAGGATTTTTCGAAGGATTTTGGATTGTAAGGATTGGATACGAGATGAATTGGATGGTTTAGTAGAGCTCCAAAGCTCAACTCCATAGGTCCAGATAGGTCTAATCACAGTCATGTATATTAGTCTTTTGTAATTAATTGGGAGCTTTGAACGTTTGTCTAATAAATGTTGAAGTAGTCTGTAACGACGGTCAGTTTCTTGTCGTTATAGTCTTGTATGTAGATTCCAAGTTAGACGTTTGTCCAAGTGGAGTCCTAGGTAGCGGATCTGTTCAACAGGGATTAGTGGAATATCATTAAAGGATACTGTAGGGAAGGACGTCGTAGGTTTACGACGAAGGGTAAAGGTTATTTGATGGGATTTGTTTGGATTTATTTTGATTCTCCATTTTTAACACCATTCTTGAAGGTTTAGGATATGGGATCGGAGTGTTTGAGAGGCAATAAAGGGATCATTGTTTACTGATAACACACATGTGTCATCAGCGTAAGTGGTGAGAACAGTGGTAGGATGATTTGGGATGTCAGCTGTGTACACTGTGTAGAGGATTGGACCTAGGATACAACCTTGAAGAACTCCGGCAGAATACGAGGTGAATTAGATGGTTTAGAGGGACCCCAGATCCCAACTCTGTATGTCCAATTAGGTTATTGTATTGTCCAATTATTGTCATGTAAATAAGTGTTTTGTAATTAATCGGTATCTTAGAGCGTTTGTGTATAAAATGTTGACGTCTAGAGCTATTTTCTGTCGTTTTATTCTTGTATGTGTATTTAAAGTTTAACCTTTGTCCAGTTGGAGTCCTAAATAGCAGATCTGTTCGTGGAAAATATTGTACAATGGTCAGTGGAACTTGGTAATAAATAATTAAAAAACAAAAAGAGGAAAATTCCTTGAAAACGGGTTTCCACAACCAGCTTACCATAGATAGCTCTTAGAATTCAAATACTTTAAGCAAATTATCTGCATGAACTGAGTTGATAGGTTTCCGTTCGCTATGGCACATATCACTTCCTAACCCGCACGGACCGGTGGGAAGTCATCACCGACTGGTTAATGACTAGAGGTAGCAGACAATAACCAACGGTATACCGGACCAAACCTGGACATGGGAACCTGGCGCACGAACCACCCAAGTCGGAAATGCCGCCATTGAAGCTGCCTCTAAGAGTTATAGCCCTGTGGCTGCCATCATGTCGGTGATGTAGGAGGCTGTGGTTCATCTTGCCTAGGATAGTCTCCTCTTATGGAAGTCTTATATGCATCGTTCACTGCTAGCCGGTTGGTAGGTACTGTATCAGTATACTTATTATTATAATTCAGGGGCATAGACCGTACTAAATATGAACTGTTTGAAAGTATAATTTGTTACCTCTATAAAATGACTATCAATTGTAACCGGAAATATCTATACGTTATGGAGCTGAGTGCCTATCTTCCTGACTTTTTTTTTTTTTTTTAATATTGTTGGGGACAGGGTCACGATAATAGTTAATCAGCCTTTCCGTTACCAACCAGTTCTGAATGCGTTGTTATAAAATATTTAGAAAAAATGAAACAAATAACAAAAAAAAAAAATTAAGGAAACATATCCTGTTCATGACAAAATAAAATTTAATTATACGTATATATTTTATCTCTCTTTTTTAATTTAATTTTTTATTTTTTTAATAATTTTTTTATGGAGATTCCTCTTGATCTGATATTAGACATAGTCTAAAGTTATGATTTGAAAAAAAACAAAAAAAAGCCGACTCTTACTAACGGCAAACTGATTGGGATGCATTTAGAACCTTTTTGAACGACTCTCTCTCAATTCCTTTATCTATCAAGACTGAAAATGAACTGGATGATGCAGTAGAATATTTCACTCAGAACATACAAGAAGCTGCGTGGTCTTCTTCAGTTCCCACGCATAGAAAGTCAGAAAAGCTACCCATTTACCCTCAATACATAAGGGATTTGATCAGAGCAAAGAGAAGAGCACGGAACATATGGCAGACTGACAGATTGCCCTCAGACAAACGAACTTTTAAATAGACTTAATAACGAACTCAAGCGACAGATACTAAAATTTAAAAAGAGCGAATTACGATAATTACATAGTAACCTTAAATCTGATGATGGAAGCCTATGGAGGCGTACTAGAAATCTTACCGGGCATCGTGAAGTCCAAGCACCCCTCCGAAAGGAGGATGGCTCTTGGGCCGTGACCGATGGAGAAAGATCAGAACTTTTTGCTAAACATCTCTCAACTGTGTTTACACCACATACGAACTGCAATAACATTGAACATGACAAACATATACACAGCACTTTAGATGTACCCCTTCAAACTGACATTACCTCCACCTCCCTTCACACCAGCTCAAGTTGCCGAACAAATAAAAAAAGTTACCGAAAAGAAAAGCCCCTGGCTATGATCTGATCACTGCTAGAGTACTCAAACAAATGCCTAGGAAAGGTCTAGTGTTCTTAACTACTATTTACAACGCAATACTAAGGACTACTAAATTCCCTCTACAGTGGAAACACGCACATATTACAATGATTCACAAACCAAACAAAGATAAAAATATCCCCTCATCATACCGACCTATTAGCTTACTTCCTGTCTGTTCCAAAATTTTCGAGCATTTATTATACAAAAACTCTCTGATATACTAACAAAACTGAACGTAATACCAGATCATCAATTTGGATTTAGAACACAACATTCGACTATACATCATTACACACAAAACAAATGTCAATGATTTATTTATAATCTAATGGTATATAATTTTGATTAAGTTGAGAAGTTTCAGCATCATAAAGAAAGAAAGCGCAAGAGAAAATAGAAAAGAAAGAAAACCTCAAGAGTTAAAGAGACTAATACATCTACGTAAACCGCTTAGCTAAAACGGCTATTGAAAGTAAAATCCCATGGCATTTGGAATAGGCAATGTAGTAGATATTACAGCCCGCTTAGGATTGAAGTGGGTGTAATTATTGGCAACGAAAGAGCGATTAAAAAAGCAATCAAGTCTGAACCAACTGGGATACGTGCAGGGTCGGCGAAGAAGTAATAAGGAGAAAACGTCTTATTTTGTGTATTTTGTGTTTTACCTTTTCTTGTATCAGAATTAAGAGTCTCTTAAGATTAGTCATTTATTTATCTAATAAATAGAAAAAAACCTAACAACTTAATTATTTCTTAAGTATAGATGCGTATCCAAAATACGTAAAAAAGAATACGTAAATATATTGTTGGAGTCCCAGCAAAAATGGCAGGGTCTTTTGAATAACGTTCCAAAAACCAGAAAATGCAATGCTGCCATTCCCAATTTTCGGGTTTTTCGATTATATCTCGAAAACGGTGGACTCTAGAAGCATGTGTTTCATATTAAAATTAAAGATAATTAAATTTCCTATAAATTGCTTCTAGTGCCTTGCACGATCGTTTCTTAGGAAAAATGTCCGAATCAATGTTGTACTACTTTAAATTTACTTTAATTTAATGTATTTGTTTCTGGCACTAAAAGCAAAAGTTTGACAAAAAGTGAGGTAAAATTTATTTTTGTGTTGAACATTATCGATTTTCAATCACGTATATTTCAGAAACTGTTGGAAGTTCGATGGAATGGAAATAATTTTATAGGAAATTTAATTAGCTTTAATTTTTGTAGGTAGCATACCCATACCAATACCCTAAAAGCCGATTATGGTTTTGAAAACAATTTTCGATCAATAAAACCTGATAGTAAATTCAACTAGATTTCAGTTGAAAAAAAGAAATTTCAGATCGGACAAATAGTTTTGCAGTTATAGTAAAAACAGCGAAAAAAAATTATTTCAAAACAGTAAGCGAATTTCAGCGGTATTTTACGGGTTTTAACCAAAATTTAATATTCAGGTTCTTATTGAAAATTTAACCATTTTTCAGATCATGATTGAAACCTGGTTGCGAGCTGTCATTTCTTTCCCGGCAGCAACTGATAAGACCCGCCAGGGGGAATGGTAGCACCACTGCATTTTCGTATAGCCCTACCCCTCGCCTATTTCGAGGAACAATCAGAATTCGGGACACTTATCATGATAGAAACATCAAAAAATATTTTTTTTTTTTTATTTTTTTTTTAGGCGTTGTCCTGTACCAGCCATGGCAGTAGGGCCGTTTTGTGTTCTTCTATGAATAACATGACAAATTATATGTGTGAGCTTTGGGAGATCTATCATGACAGGTTTAGTGTCGTCGGCTCCCGGGCTATAAGATTTATCATAGCTGGTACAGTTACAATAAATAATTACATATTTAATAGGTGAAGAAATAGAGAAACAAAAATTAATCTAAACTGTTGGGAATTTAATTTGGAGGATTTACAGTTTGTAGTTAACTTTGCAAATATCATATACGTTCGATATTCAATTTTTTGAAACGAAGTTTAACATTTGAATATTTTATTCGAAAATGAATTTTGATTTACATAGAGCTTATTTCAATAAGAGCCCATATCGAATGATATTTGCAACTTTTGATATTTCAGCCTTCTTACTACTACCCTCCGGTACCCCAAGATTAAGGCCCTACCCGTTCTCCTTTGCTGACCCTGGAAGCAGTTAGCCGTACAGTAGAGCACAGTAGCAGATGAGATTAGAGGCACGCGCAACAGAACGTGTAATATCAGAGCGTGATAAGGCCGGTATTGTCCGCGTACGTGACCGCAGCTCGCATTCCCTCACACATGCCCAGTCATCCAATGGCTAATTCAATCTCTCCAGTCCCACTTCTTACGATATTTGTCCACTCTCTTTTTGTTTCCTAATAATAAGTGAAACATTTGTTTCTTTAAAGCCAACTCTTTTCCGTAATCATTTCATTGGATTTTATCTATCATATATTAGTGGCGATTGATCTGTAGTTACTTTTTCCTTTGTCCCTCAAATTAAACCTACCTTTTTTAATAATTTACATGTATCATAAGACTTTATTCGTACCAATAGTTCGATGCCTACGCCATTAAATAATCTTTTCTAATCCATTCTCTCAGTTCTTTCATATTGAAATTCAAATATACTAGATTAGACTTCTTCAAATATTAATGTTTTTTATATTTACATTTATAATTTATTTTGCATGTAATCCTTTTTCTTTCGAGTTCGGCCATCTGTGGATCACGTTTAACAATTCATTCCTTGCTCTTTTGTTTTTTCCAATATTTCTTCACCACCTCTGCCTGATGTTTTCTCCTTTCATCTGACCACCGTCTATCAATTTGTGTCCTAACCATTTCCGGATTTTTTTTTTTTAAATAATAATTTTATTCATAACTGTACACAATGGACAATCAGTGAATGTGAAGTTAAATTAAAACAGCAGACATGATCAGGAATGAGGGAATCAGCACTCATTGGTACAATTTCCAGGTGTGAAACTAAATTATTAGGGATTAGACTATGAAATCCCTCATCCACTTCCTTTTCACCCTCCGTTGAGTTATGTCAGGTATCTAGGCGGGCAAGTCTTGCATCGTAGAGTAAATGTAATAGGAAGTGATTTGTCATAATTAAGTTTTATTTTCCATTTCTTACACCAAGTTTGGATCTCGTTGAAGTTGTGTTGAATTTCCGGAAATTTGATTTTGTTGATAGCTGTGCGAAATTTGTCTCTAGCCAACATTGAATTCTACTGTATATTTGCCACCATCATATCTTCTCTTACCATTCGTATCCATGTATTCTTTTTCTGTTTTTGGAGGCTGTGTTGGAAAATTTTCTTTGTCAGTCTTCTCTCATCCATTCTCCATCCATCAAAAGTTTCAGTATCTTAAAGAAAGAAAGCTCAAGAGAAAATAGAAAAGAAAGAAAAAGCTCAAAATTTAAAGATACTGATAAATGTACATAAACCGCTTAGCTAAAACAGCTATTGAAAGTAAAATCCCCAGACATTTCCGCTAAATGGAGTAAATATTAAAGCGCGCAAAGGATTGATGTGGGTGTAATTATGAGCAACGAAAGAGCGATTAAAAAAGCAATCAAGTCTGAACCAACTGGTGGGATACGTGCAGGGTCGACCAAGAAGTAATAAGGAGAAAACATCTGATTTTGTGTATTTTGTTTTCTGACCTTTTCTTGTAAACGTCCATAAAATGTCAATCTGCGTTTCCTCATTACACCACTTAATTTTTCAACATTTTTATATATTTCTGTATTACTATTTAGTTTAATACCTTCTTCAGTCATTCTTGGCCCCAATATTTTTCTCTCCTTCTTTTCTATATTTTCAATTTCTCCTTTTTTGTTGAGAAACAAACATTCAGAGGCATATCAGCTTTTAAGACGAACAACTGCTTTATAATGACGCAATTTAGCTTCAATAGAGAGACTTTTTAAATTTATATATATATATATATATATATATATATATATATATATATATATATATATATCCCTAGTTTATGGAAGGCAAATTCCATTTTGGTGGCTCTCGTGAGATTTGCTGCTTTATTTAAACCATTATACATTGCATGTAATTATTTTATTGTATTTTCACTTAGGAATTAAGAACCTTAATTATATATCGTCCCCACTCGGACAGACTAGCAAACTACAAAATGATGTGTTTTCTGGAGAACAATTTAAAGTTTTGAAGAATTATTGAAACACAATAATATGCAGTTTGTGGAAATGATAATGAACTGTTAGAGCCTTTCGAAGAAAAATCTAGATTTGAAATTACTTCACAATTAACTTTCCTAGTTGACTGTTTGGTAATTAAAGTGCAAAGCATCAAATTAAACAGTTTTGCTACTTTGTCCTTCATTGATTATAGATTGCCGTTTTTCCTCGTACTTATACTTATTATAATAATAATACAATATTTGTGTGTTATATTTTATATCATTTAATTTCTTCTAAAAGCGTTATAATTTTGTCCATGGAATTGCTCGAATCCTCTAGAGCAAGTTCTTTGCATCGGGATATTTTATTATTTTCATACGCTTGTTGCAGTAATGAACAATCTTCTATTATGTGTGTAACAGTAACTGGCGATTGACATGTTTCAGTGTTGTTGGGCCTCTTTTGTGATTAAATACGAGTGAGTCAGGTTAGCATGTCTGATCCTCAGCCTTGTTGTAACCACTTCTATTCTATTAACTCTTATGGCGCTTGTCTACTGCTTCGTACTTTTTTTTTTCTACGTTTGTTAGTCAGTGGAGTTTCAATATTTGAAGTGGTGGGATATTCATCTTAGTAGCTTTTTTGGCAGCTTTATCCGCTGATTCATTTCCAAGAATTTCGGACTGTCCAAGGGTATAGAGAAAAGTTACGTTTTTTTTTTTTTTTTTTTTTTGGCGTTTTAACATTTCAATAAAGAAATAAAAAGTGTAAATAAAGAATAAATGAGAAAAATAAAATAAACAAAACATAATTTCTTCTAAATATGCGTCCACGTTTCCTATAGGTAATAGACATCAAACATTTGTACAGGGTGAGTATCTCTTAGTGTGAAAAAAAAAATTGGGTGAAACTAAATCAAAAATGTAGCAAAATGCCGCAGACCTCACCTTTCTATTCCAATCTTTTGCAGATATACGATAAATCAAAGACTTTTTTGAGGAAACCACGTTTTTTTTCATAAAAGCTTTATAATACTCCATAAAAGAGTATTTCCCCTCTCCTATTTAATTCATATATTAATGATATTCCAAACTCCATTCATAATTGTTCCTACCGCCTCTAGGCCGATGATTTCCAAATTTACTTTTGCTTTCCTCCATCCGAGTTAACAACTGCATTTTCCAAAATTCAGGAAGACCTAGATGAAATCTGTGTCTAGGCAAGCCTGAATAAATTAACATTAAACACAGCCAGGGCCGGAACTAGGAGATTTATCAGGCGGGGGGACATAGATCAGTTTGGCCACCCCTATCCCCCCTCCCGCCTCCTTTCCCCACCAATAAAATAGAGTACCTCTGTAAGCTATTTTTTAGATGCAGTAGTTGAAATTACACACCATATGTATATTATGAAGAAGTTTTATTTATGAAAAACATTTATTTTTTACATTAATACACTTATACATGACTAATACAAATAATTTTTTTTGGATTTGTAACTCCATTGCAACTACTGGGTTTAATTTTTGTGTCTTATAAAACTTTTTTATTATCTATTTATTGAAATTTACAACTGTACATAAAAAAAAAATAAAAAAAAAAAAAAAAAAAAAAAAAAAAAAAAAAAAAAAAAAAAAACCTACATCCAGTAAATGTGATAATAACGTAAAATAATAACACGAGTCTTGCTTGTAAAGCAACTACCCAATGTTAGTACTTCAATAAAGGTTCTAATTTAGAATGTCCCAAGACCATCTTCTTTTCAGACCTCGAAGGGTTGTCAGGAATAGAATGGGATGGAAGTTGAGGGACTAGTGGATTTGAATGGTTATGGAGTTTACTATGAAAGGATAGGTGTCTGGTTTGGGCTAATTAAGCAACAAATGGAACATTAAGGTCTTTATGGATAAGTTTATTTGTGGCCAAGTAAATGTCAGGATATCGGTTGTAATTAGGTCATTTACAGGGGCTTTGTCAAAAAGTAATCTGTGGATTATGTTTGTTACCACGGAAGGATAAAATGCTTTAGGAGGTGGAGTGGAATATTTAGTTCTGTTTTAATACATTCAAGGTGAGTAGGATTTAAGATGTCAGGGTGTGGATTAAATGATTTAAAGAGGTACAGACCGAAGATTTGGGATTTTTCTTAGTCCGATCTTGTCCAGGTTTGAGAATTTGTGAGGGGAGGGTGATTAAAGTTTTTGTGCTTACGAAGGTTTTTTATAGACATCCATAATGGCGTCAAAATTATTGAGGCTTCCAGTATGGGTTGGTTTTGATTTTTATTTTTTTTTAATTTTGTCTTAAGCTTGTTAGTTAAGTTATTGTAATTTGTCTGATCGGCATCTATTCTGGTTCCACTTTGCCCTAGCTCTGCATTTTTAAATTAATAAGGAGCGAATTTGCTGCGGTATGTTATTCTGTTGAGTATTATATGAATTTTTCTTTTTTTTTTTTATGGTATATCGTGATAAGATAAGTTAAAATATATATATATATATATATATATATATATATATATATATATATATATATATATATATATATATATATACATATAGAAAATGAAATCCTATTACCGCTAATCTTAATTTTTGTTGCATCGAAATAATTCGTTTAGGTAGAGTGGACTCTGTTCAATAAAAGAGTTTGAGTGGCTGGCTGAGGTATAATGTAAGATAATATTATTTTCTTCACAAAACTGTTTTACTAAATTATTTTTCATTTCCGTTCCTTGGTCTAATGATATTTGTAGAGGTGTGGGAAAGTATGTCATATAGTTAGTCAGTGCATTACTAAAATTAAAAATATCTATCATTAACTTAAATTCTGTCTGACTATAAAACTGATAAAATGATATTTTTTCTAAGGTTTGAATGAATATTAATCAAATTATTCTGATAAGTCTATTTTAATTTTTGATGTTAACCATTTAAATCATATAATATCTGTAACGCTAACTTCATTTTATAAATGCATAAAAAAATGTTTATAACAATTATATCCAACTTCTTAAAAACAAAAATAAGCAAGAAATTTAGACGTAACGTAAACTTATTAACTTTTTAACCAAAACTGACAATACTTAATCACGTAGATGAATAAATTGCTATGCGTATTGCATTTAAATTTATTCTTAAAACTGTGAAATGTTTATCCCTTTAGCTTTATATTTAATATTTCGATTCCAGTTATTAACAAGGAAAAACTGTCAATAAAGCAAAACCAGATCTGACGACCTAATGTTATTACATTTATCTATTTATCATTATTATTTAGGATTTATTTTATTAGATTTTCAATGTAATGTTTAAAATCCAATGATAATGAACATAGACCTCAATTTTGCCGTTAGCTTCTGAATGCAGATTGTGTTGAAGAATACTACTTTTTGAGGTGAATTTTATGGCCAGATGAGTCTGTTTTTACAGGGGAAGGCATTTCTACCGTTCCATGTGAAGTATCGTTAGTTTATTAGTCTTTGTATTGCTGTGGAATAGACTTGTAAAAGAATGTAGTTTAAAAAATCAAATGTAGTTTACCCAACAGATTAATTACTATGATTTGATGAGAATGAGTAAGATTTGTAATCCTACCATAATTTCATCACGGTATTCCACCTGAAGTTCGGCAAAATATGATTTTCCAACACCATGGAGCACCCACCATAGTCATAAACCAACGAAATACATAGATACGTAGAAGTTACTTCCAGCAAAACCAGTAAAACAGACTAATTTGTGCATATAATTCACCTCAAAAAGTAGTATTCTTCAACACAATCTGCTCTCAGAAGCTAACGGTAAAATTGAGGTCTATGTTCATTATCATTGGATTTTAAACATTACATTGAAAATCTAATAAAATAAATCCTAAATAATAATAATAAATAGATAAATGTCATAACATAAGATCCTCTGATCTGGTGTCGCTCTATTGACAGTTTTCCTTCATTTTCTATTAAACAATAATTTTTTTCTCTGCTTTTTATTCCAATGAAGAGTTTATTATGTTTAAAATGAACATTTTCATTAAGGGATACTGTCATAATGTTTTATTTACACAAGTAACTGATTTGTATTCCACCACCATGTTTTTTTGGTTTCAAAAGTAAATTTCTCCCTGTGACTTCCCCAAATAAGGTGAAGATCAAGCTGTTCTTTTAATACCAACTTTGTAAAATTCAAGTTTACAGGTACTCAGCTATTATAGGAAAGTTAATGCTAAATCCCAAAATGTGGTCAAAATATGAAAAATATTTAAACAAAATGGAGATATTACAGCATTTATGGGAAAAAAACGTGGTTTCTTCAAAAAAGTCTTTGATTTATCGTACATTTGCAACGGATTGGAATAGAAAGGAGAGGTTTGCGGCATTTTGCTACATTTTTAATCTAGTTTCACTCATTTTTTTTTTACACTAAGAGATTCTCACCCTGTATATATTTTTATAATATAAAGGGTAACAATTCCCCGACTAAATTTACTAATGTTTTACTTATATTTTCTGCAGAATATTATCAGCGCAGTTGAAACCTTTGTGTTTATAGTTTACCGTCCGTTTCACGAAATATCACCATCTGGATACGCAGTTAAGCTTAAAATCCCTCACGTTTTAGGTTGTGGGACATCGTCTTTTTATGAAGTAGCGGTAAAATCCCCCTTCATTCCCCACTACGATGATCATAAAAAAAAAGGACAAAAATAAAGTTTACTGCCCCTGGAAGGACCTTATTGATGAGAATATCTTCAGCGCATTGTTCGTCCTTGGTTTATACCAAGCTGGGAATGGAAAAAAGTCTTCTGCACTTAAGATAAATTTTATCTTACATGAATGCTTTTGTTCGATTTGGGGTTTATAGCTGAGAAGGTCAGGAAAGGAATCTTTGAATTCGTGGGTGTTACTTATTTGGTTTGCAGATAACAGCAATTCAAGATGCTGTTGTACCAAACTTGGAAGCAGAAATCGTTTTTCAATGACCGTAACGCCATCTTCTTGTTGAAAATAAATTTAGGATTTTCTTTTTTTGGTATTGTGTAATCAAGAATTGTATTTATTGACTGTTTGTTAGTAGTACTCTATCAAATTATTGAATTATATCTTAAATTTAAATTTTCGTGTTTAAATCCTAAACATCATCAAGGCTTGTTGTCCTATAAACCTTTAAAATTGATTAGAAGAGTAGATAATTGAGTTGATTATTAACCTTAAATATGATGATAAAGAAGTACCAATACAGTTAAGAATTATCGAATAATGTGCCGCTTGTATGATTTTTAATTTATTAAAAGATTAGTATTTAGAGACAAGTGATGAGAGAGTATTGCTGTGATCCCCTTTCGCTCGGCTTGTCCTCTCATAAGTGACCAAACAAACTTGTTTCTGGTTCTTCCATATGTTTGTATGTATTGTGTGGTTTTTTTTTTATTTTTCTTTTTATATTTTAGGTTATATCATTATACTACGATTATTATAATATATTTTTATTTTATCGTAATTTTCCTTTACTAGTCAGCGATGGGCAATAAAATCGATTCTTTTGTTTACGATCTTTTTCGTTCTTCCGACCATTTTAGTTTGCTTTATTTAATGGTTATCTCTAATAGCGAATCTGTTTTTCTGTGATCCATGTTGTTCGCTGTTTGGGATGAAGGAGGTATTCGACTTTTTACCGAATTTGTCTATATTCAGATAGTCTTCTCATGTTCAAATTTCAATCGAGTTTAACTACTCGATTTTGTTAAAATATGTAGCCGTTTTTTGATTTTTATATTATATTTTATTTTATTTATTTATTTAATTTTCCCGAATGGGCCAGCAGAGGACCACGTGCCAATTTCGATTCTTTCTCCCTTGTTCTTTCCTTTTCTTCCAGTAAGCTTTCATCTGTTCACCATGTTTCCTGTTTCTGTCCTCAGACCATTTTGCACTAGTCCTTTTCACTTTCCTGCCCTGGAATCCCTCCATTTTCAATATTTTTTGCCGAAAGTCTTCTTTATTATTTATTTCTTCTATTTTTATATTTTGTTTTTTTCTAAATCCCTTTTTACTTCATTGACCCAGCTTGTCTTTAATTTCTTACCTCACAGATATCTGAAAATCTTACTTGTCAATCTACTATCAGGCATTCGATATAAGTGACCAAAGAACATCAATCTTCTTTTTCTCATAACTTGTGATATCTGCATTTTGATATATTTCAGAATTACTTCCTAATTTCCAACCTTCTACTGTGTTTTGTGGGCCTAATATTTTCCTCATGATTCGCCTTTCTAGTATTTCTAATTTATCCAAATTATAGTTTAACAGACATTCACTTGCATATAGGCTTCACTACTGTGTTGTAATGTCTTATTTTTACATTTTTGGATAGCCATTTTTTATTTTAAAGATCTTTGGTAATATCATATGCTCTCTCCATTTTATGCAATATTTCCTCTTTTTTTTTTCTTTTTTTTTCCGGATCACCCATCTTTGGGGTACGTCAGATCAATCACTTCCTAGATGCTTGTGCTTTCTTTTTCTCCCAATAGTTCTTCATTCTCTCAGATCTCCTCCTCCTTTCGTCCTCTGATATGTGGATCGGTTTTCTGGTGTTGTTCTTAGCTTGGAACCTCTTAGTTTTGTCCTTGGTTATGGCCCTGGCTGTACCATTCTTCAACATGACTTTCAAATCTTTCAAATCCTTTTCCACTTCTTTAAACCAATTGGGTTTAGTTTTCTTTTTTGTAAAAGAAGTCAAAGATTTGCTTTGTTACTCTGTCAGGATTCATTCGTAACATATGTCCATAGAAATCAATCCTCAATCTTTCCTATATTGCAGATTTTTCCAAACCATTTTCTTGGATTATTTCTCCTTAATATTTGAATTTTTTTCCTCTTTCTATTTGGCCAATATCTGTTTATATTTTTATTTTATATAATTTATTTTTTATTTATACTTATTAATTTTATATTATATCTTATTACAGTTTGTTTCTTATCTTGTTCTGACAACCTTGTTCTGGACCTTTTGTTTTTTTTTTAATAATAAAAGCCTTATAGGGGGTTTCTATATGAGTCGTCTTTTTTATATTCCTAAATTTATAACAAATCAATTAGAAACACACATTTCATCATTGAGACAAAATTTGTTTGAATTTTGGATTGTATAGAAAGATCAATAAAATTAGGATTGATGAATTAGTTGCAACTTCTTTCGGAATTTTTTTTTTTAGGATACAAGTTTTGAAAGTTAAACCTTTATTATCATTTTTAAAATCGTAAGCAATTTTAAAACATTAGCAATTTATACTCAGATTGTATATATTGTTTTTAAAAATGTTAGAAAAGAAATCAAACATGATATTAACCTAAAGAGGCAAAGCGTATAGGCTTCTTAAAGCTAATAGTTCTTGAAGTGAAATATGGTGTGATTGAAAGAATGGGGGATGGTCAGCTAAATAATCACTAGTCATATAGAAAACCTTTAGGGATACCTACAGCAGTTGGTTACCTGATTATTCCCTAACCCCTCCCCTTTCTTTCTTTTACTCCACAATTCATTCTGTGCATAATAAAAATTTATATGTACAATATTTCAAATAATGTTTATAAGAAAAACGAAGTTGATGTAAACTGTATTGATACTGACAGTGCAAGATAGATGTTTTTAGTATAGGTTACAGTTAACAAAGTCTGCCCGACAAACAACACTAGGTATCCTGTTACAACCAAAAATATTGCTACATCTGTGATGTAGTTCTTTTGTCTCTAGTACACGGACCACGAAATTGATAAGGTTTGTATAAAGTTCTTCCTTTAATTGGGGCAGAACTCCTTCCACAACTCTAGATACAGATAAGGAAGAGAAATTACTGGGCCCGGAGGAGTGGAGTCCTGGATCAGATAACTCGGAGTAATCCGCCAGGATAAGGAGGAACAACCGGCATCATATATAATTAATTAAATTTAATTGCGCCGCTAAAATGATAAATCCCTCAACTGCATCGCATAAAAAGGAGTTAAAATGCTTCGAATTCTCCGCCCCCAATAGCCCATTTAAAAATATAAAGCTGCTATTTATTGCGACTTGATGTGGAAATAAAATTATTGCTGTACTTTAATATTCGGCGTGGTATCTAAAACGTAAATTGGATCGTAAAAATATTTAATACAATTATTTACACTAAGATCGAGAGGTCTGCATCTGCTCTGAAAACTCTTCCTAAACAGTCTAGTGAAGAATAGACTACATTTCTTTTTCTTTTTTTTTAATTAAATACCTCATTGGTATTTACATCTGTATACATTATATGAAATATGTAAATTTGAGGTGAAATGATAACTATAAAATATTAGCTTGTAAAGAACTATCCAGCTGTAGAACATCAATAAATGTTCTTCATTAGAAAATCTCTGGGCCATCTTCTTTTCAGACATATCGGAGGGGAGTCGAGTGAGAGGCAAGTTCGGAGATTAGTGGATTCATGAGAGCTTATTATTGAGTGATGGATATCTGGTTTGATTAAGTTCAGCAATATTTGGAACATATAGATTATTATTAGGGTTTATATAATTTTATTTGTGACATCATATGAAGCACTAACAAAGGTTTAGATAAACACCTATGTTCAACTCCGCTTGTCACAGAATGATGGGTAACTTGTTTGGGTTAAATCTGAGACATATAGATCGTGGGATGTTTCTTTGAGACATAATAAGGAGCCAAAATTTAGGATTTTGGTTTGTAAGAATTGAAAGGTATAGTGGAGCCCTAAAGCTCAACTCTGTATGTCTAAATGGGCCTAATTACTTTCATGTAAATAAATCTTTTGTAATTTATTTATAAGCTTTAATCACTTATCTAGTGAATGTTGGAGTAATCGGATATTGTTTTTTAAAATCACAAAAAATAAGAGAAATAATCTAAAATATTTTTTTCCCTTATTTAAAACATTTTACATTTGATTGTCCGAAAATTAATGCAGGTTTGTAGTTTTAGAAAATCGAAAAATAAATAAATAAATAAATCATATTTTATAAATCGGAATACTCCCTATTACTCTCAATATAGCTCTAGGAACGAGTTAATAGTTTTTCTATGTCCTGTGAATAAAAGTTTGAGACTTAGCTTTTAATAAATTCTAAAAACGCATTTTCTTCCGGATTTTGATTTTGAAATTGTTTATCTCTTAAAAAGTGGTCCAGGTGTTTAAAAAAACGCTAGTTGGTTAGCGAGAGGTCTGGAAAGAAGAGTGGATGAGTCCATGTCCCATGACCAATCACGAACAATTCTTGTGAGGTCACACGCGTATTGTCGATCGGTTAATGCATGGGGTACCCAAGTTTCGAGTTTTCTTACCTTTACAATTGCCTTGAGGCGGTTAGCGAAATCGATTTGCTGACTGAGAGATTCTTTTTCTCAAACAGTTTTTTATAGGTTTTATTCTACTAAAGATCTCAGAATATCTTTATCAAGGAGCGGAGTCCCACTACGACCTCAATGTCTTCAAGGTTTAAATTTTTCTCTTGACTTTTATTTAAACGACCGTTGAACAGTGCACTCACTAAGATTTGACATCTTAGTACAAATTAGATTATATCCAAGCAGAGACATGCAACAGAAGTAAACAATCATTTTTGCTTAGAAGAGGATTAAGATATCATGATATCGATTTAAAAAAATAATGCACCGAACATAAACAGTATATTATCTATCCAACATTAATTTCCGGATTACCAAATATAGTAAAGTCAAAATTGATAAACGCATAGATTTTACGTTGATGACTGAAGAGATGACGTCTTAACTTACATTCCACCGCTTACAACACGATATCTTCGATCCACTCTTTCATATTTTTATGGCGGTACTTTCTCAATACCAACGGTTAAACGTGGCAGGTGATGTGGTTAGCATCCTCGTTTCAAAAGTTTTCAAAGACTTTATTAAGGCTGAGTACCATAAGATAATATTTCTGCCTAGAGCCGTACTCGAACTAGGGCTTAGGTTAGGAGTCTAGTGTCATAACTAGTGCCCCGATTAAACCATTTTAACCTAAATAACTATTCTACAAGTATGTTTAAGATTTTAGTGCAGGTTAGTATAAAATATTAGTCTGAAATATTACAATTGGAATTATCGGGAATGACAAAGAACGTACAAATTGCATATTATCACAATTTGCATAAGCTCTGAAGTCATAAAATTGTATGTTTATTGCATAATCTGTATGTAAAATACAAAGTTGAATGAAGTGAAAAAAAGTTCTCGCCGGGATACTGACTCTTTTTTTCAAATGTTATAAAGTATTACGTTTTTATATACATTCTTTTAAATCGGACCTAGAAATTCCTACGAGGATCTACAATGTGGTAAGTCAAGTCTAGTTTCCTTTTTAAATATAATAATTATGATTTTTTTTCTAGTAGTAGCAAGGCTTATTAGCGTTGTGTTTTTTCTTTATTTTTTTTTTACCCTGGGAGACTTTCGTTTTCTAATCACTTTTTGCATTTCACACCCTTGTAGCTAGCTGATTGCCGTGCAAGTATTTCATACAAAATGTTTTATTCTTCACATACCAGCCAGGAAACCTTTTGCTCTGTCTGACGTCGATATTTATTCAAATAGTGGTTCTACATTAAAAGAGTAGCGCATTTTTTAATTTTCGTCCAATTCATTTTCAAGAAGATGAGAAAATAAAAAATATAAGTTATTTTATATTTCGAGTTTGAAAATAAAACAGCTTCGTTCTTTTTCTAAAACATTTCTTTTTTAAGGGAGATCGAAAGAAAAATGTTAATACTATAGCTGTTTTAAGGGTAGTCAAAATTTTGAGGACATATTTTTGCGTTTATGTCATCATCGCCTTTATATTGTCATCAGTTAATGTGATTACAATGCTTGATTGATTAAAAGAGATCTTTTTCTTTTCTTTGATATAAATATTTATCTTTTTAACTTTATTTATAGGTATCTACAACTATACAACTATACAACATGTATTCCCCATGTCCAAATAGCTCTAATTACGGTTATTGTAAATGTAGAGTTACATATGAAACACATCCTCCTTGTACACTGGCAATTTCAAGCACTGGCAAATTCAGGTCTTTAACATACTTGATAATGTAAGTTAAAAATAATGTCAGTAACCAAGTAGACAAAGCATACAAATTTTTGGTCGGCATTTAAATTAAATTCTTGTTTTGTTATCCAACGATACACATCAATTGTGTAATTGTGTGGGAAAATAATTACTACAAAATAAGAATAATTTGTATAGAAACCACCCATTAGTAACACTTTAATAACTATTCTACAACAGGAGATCATTAGACTATCTTCTTTTCGAAGGGTTGTCAGGAATCGAGTGGGAAGCGAGTTTTTGTGACATGATAAGGAGCATTGAGGATTTTACGAAGGATTTTGGAGTGTCAGGATTGGATGCGAGAAGAATTGGTGGTTGAGTGAAGCTCTAACGTTCATTCCCCATGTCCAAATAGCTCTAATTACGGTTCTTGTAAATGAATCTAATGTAATTAATTAGAAGCTTAGAACGTCTGTCTAGTAAATGTTGGAGTAGTTACTAATGACTAGGAGTTTCTTGTCGTTTTAGAGTTTTATGTGGTTTAAGTGAGGTCGGGAGACCATCCTGGGGCACACCCAGCCTCTGCAAAGTGAGTACCCTTAATTGGGGAAAAATCTGGCGGTTGAGCGTTATTTAGGCAAAATCTCCTCCTTTCACAACCGTTGGCCTAATGACAGAGCATCCTTACCTAAGTACTGAACCCAAGACCCTGCATGGAGATTGTTAGTGGTTCAGATTTTAGTTTGTTTTTTTTTATATGGTTTAAGTATCACGTTTGTCTATTTGAGCCTTAGGAAGCCGATCTGTTGAACAAGAGTATGTAGAATATTGATAAAACATACTGTAGGACAGAAAGTCTTATATAAGACGAAGTACATATCATATATATAAGGTATTGTTATGATTTTACACTTATTTAATTTTTATTTTAGCACTCAGGACCCATTAGACGAAGAAATAAATGATATATCGATATGGATTAATCGAAAGAAAAAAATCGATCCAAATCGTAGTCAAACAATTCGGCAGGTTCTCAGGTTTCAAAACTTTAACAGTTTGGAATGATTTTGAACATGACTTAATTTTGTTTACATTTATTTACAATTTATATTCAGAATCTTATCTATATTGTAGAGCAAATGATTCGACTGGAAACTAATTATATTATTTAAAAAGTATGCTTTTTTATTAGTTTCACCATTATCATTATGGAAGCCTTTTTGAATTTTGAAACATATATTTTTTTTTTTTAAATGACTAAACTGCTCAAATGTATGTTATTATTGGAATTTAAGTTGTGGTTGAGAGCTCTAATGTTTATAGCTCTATATATCTTCACCCTCTGAAGTGGCTAGCGTGTGGTCCATCTCTCAAAAACTATACCCTTACCCGGCCTTTTCATTTCTCCCTGTTTAGCATAAAATTTGAATTTTAAATTATTCATAATCGCTCCTCCTTCCGCTATTTCATATCCGATAATTAATTTGTCCTAACTAAAGGTTTTGTGACGACGCTTGTAATTGAGTGTTGCTTTTTTAATAACTGCCCTCTTGATATATTGCTTACATTATCCGCTTCCTTTGAAGAAATCCTCCATTAGTTAGAAGCTTTAGCATCGCCAGGGGCTCGGAGATATTAAAAGAACAATTTCCTAAAGCTTTCTATTAACACTCCTCGCTGCAACTGCTGTCGAAAGTCTCGACAAGAATCTTAACTCGATCTGATAATATTCATATAGTGATGCTTCCAACTTGATACAAAATAATAAAATGTGAAGAAAATATAGAAAATAAAACCCATATTAAAGAATTGTGAATATTCTCACATCTTTCTGAATAACTTGACTAACAGCATTTCAAGTTCTTCAGAATATTTTAATTTACAAAATTTAATATATTCTTAACTTATCTTCCATCTAAATACACTATAGTCATAAGAATGGCGTGTCTGGAATTTATATTTCCTTATATTTATAAAGTATTAACCAAAATACATATCTGTATTTTTTACCTGCTTTTACTAAATAAATATTATAATCTGCCCCCTCACTGAGAAGCAGTAAGTAATATGTAAGTTAATGAATCCATTTATACAATTAAAGCTTTTAAAAGGGTGCTAACTGAATTGTATATATATTTATTATACAAGGTGAATACCTATTAGTGCAAAAAAAAAAAAAAATGGGTGAAACTAGATTAAAAATGTAGAAAAATGCCGCAGACCTCACCTTTCTATTCCAATCCGTTGTAGATAGACGATAAATCATATACTTTTTTGAGGAAACCACGTTTTTTAACATAAAAGCTGTAATATCTCCATTTTGTTTAAGTATTTTTCAAACTTTGACCCCATTTTCAGATTTAGTATTAAATTTCCTATAAGGGCAGAGTACAAGTAACCTTGAATTTTACAAACTTGTGACCTAAAGAACAGCTTGATATTCACCTTATTTGGGGAAGTGACAATGTCTTATAATACATCAAAGCAAATCTCACAAAAACTTGCAAATTCAATCAGCTTTCGAATGATATGTTTAAAGTAATGTTTCTGATTCGATTTCATATTTCAAATTTACTTTCAAAACCGACAAAAAACATTCTTTTTTTCAGTGTTCTCATTTGGCATACAAATCGGTTATTTGCGTAAATAAAACATAATGACGATCCCTCCATGGAAATGTACATTTTAAACATAGCACACTTTTCATTGGAATAAAAAGCGAAGACAAAAAAAAAAATTGTTTAATTGAAAATAAAGGCAAACTGTCAATAAAGCGACACCAGATCAAAGGATCTTGTGTTATTACATTTATTTATTTATTATTATAATTTAGGACTTATTTTTCAATATTATTATTTATTAGATTTTCAATAAAAGGTTTAAAACCCTATGATAATGAACGTAGACCTCAATTTCACCGTTAGCTTCTCAATTCAGGTAGTATTAAAGAATACCACTTTTTGAGGTGAATTTATGTCACTGTAATATTCAGAAATGTACTAAAGCAGTTATCAAATGTATTACATTTGATACACTTTTAAATTGAATGTAATCTGAAGCTAATAACTGTATGTTTAATGTTTCAATCAAACAAATGCTTTCTTGAATGACCGTACCACTTCTCACTTTGTTAAGCTGTTTAAGATATGCGATTAGGGATTGTTATTTTCAGAAAAATATGGATATTCTATCGAAGATGTTTTACTAGAAATATCGATACACCTATGTGATTTTTATTTTATTTTATTTATTTATTTATGAAATGCTATTCTAGATAATTCTAACACGTTAAAATGATATTCCTAATTATTTTATCGTTTCAGTTATTTTATTTCACATGTGGAATAGTAATAAAATTATTTCAAATG
This sequence comes from Euschistus heros, assembly GCA_003667255.2. NCBI lineage: Eukaryota > Metazoa > Arthropoda > Insecta > Hemiptera > Pentatomidae > Euschistus > Euschistus heros. Next base: position 665,135 of record RCWM02000106.1, on the reverse strand, counting down.
CTTGAAATTTAAAAGTATTTTATTATGAATTAAACAGTAGACAGTGGTTACATATATTTCGTGGTAAAAAAATTACCTTAACTATCGATATTAAACATATATGAAGGAAAAAAATCAATTTAAAAATATCGGACTGTCAGAAAAACCCCATTCCTCTTTATAATAAATAACTAAAAAAAAAAAAAAAAAAAAAAAAAAAAAAAAAATCGGAAACATGTTCAGGGTAGTTAGAAAGTAAACATACTGTTTGATCAAAGATCGTGACATTTTCCGATGCGACTTCTCAAAACTCGCATCGGTCTTTAGGTAATGGACTGTATTTAAAGCTATAAAAACGAGTGTTTGCAATCTTGGGGAAACCTTATTCAGAAGATAGCTGAACCAAAAATTTAAGAAAAAATCATTCACCTTGGTGTAGCCGCCGATGTACCTCCGCGACTTCTCGGAGGCCTCCAAGAGAATCGCGGGCGGATGATTTCTGCAGGCTGAAATACTCGGCCAAGATATCTTCCTCTCCTATCACCACTCATTTGTTGGGGATACTGTGTCTTTATTCAATATCATAAGAAACAAAAAACACTTTAAACAAAATTTTGGAAAGCTTATCTTAGCCTTGGGCATAAATAGACAGGAAGACCATAGGGCCTTGGACAAAAGGTAATTCGCTCGTACTGGTTCTGAAGACAGCAAAAGAGTAAGGTGAGTTCCTGAAGGGATTAGTGGATGCGATATTTTTTTTTTTTTTTTTTTTTTGTTTTGCGCTTATATCTCGAAAACGGTGCGTCGTGTACAAAACATGATTATTTATTTACTAAATTTTCATATTCTGTACTGTTTCTGAGATATACACTTGGCTAATGTGAAGGACTTTTACTATGTTTGTTTAACCAAGAAACGTTAAAATGTATGTAACTTTTGGCAAATTGAAGATAAATTGGCGTTTTTTGAAGGAAGTTTAATTTTACTACAATATTATTTATGAAGACTTTTGTCGTAGGATGAACGTTTTAGAAGATGCGGAGGGAAGTTTAACAGAAAACGTGAGGTGTAATTTTTTTTTTCTCAAAAATGTTCACTTTTGCCAAGCGTATATCTCGGAAACAGTACAGAATATTAAAAATGTGTATAAAATTAAAGATGTAGAGAATTTAATTGAAATTAATTTAGTTAACAGTCATGTTTTGCATACGGCGCACCGTTTTCGAGATATGAGCGCAAAACCAAAAAAAGGGACCTCTCGCCCCTTCCCCCCTTTCTGTTCCCAGGCCCGAAAACTCTGAAGAAAAACCTTGGATTACAGAAAACGCACTCTCACCCCATTTTAGGCCTTCATTGACTATACAGTTATTTCTTTTTGTATTGAATTATCCTTTCAATCTTTTAAATTTCCATATGATTCAACAACTGTGAAACTTCTAAACAAGTGGGGATGGGTTACAATAAAATAACGAATGAAAGTAAACTTTCGAAAGATATCAATATTAAGCATATCTTATATTATTATTATTACTATACTATGTTTACCATTGACACAACTAAAGAGCTGACACTGGTATTTGTTGATGCGGAGAAATGTGATGATGGTATCTTCTGAGACACGACACCACCAAATATGGACTCGGCTCCAAACTTTCCAAACCTTATTAACGGCCCTTGTACGCTGTGTCAAATGGCAGCGTATATTAATGCCCCCGCCCGTAATGGCAATAACTCAAGCCATCATTCCCTCATATTTCTATTGTCCGCGTCGGTCCATCTTCTTGTGTGCATTACCAGACTTGGCTCTGGCGGAATCTGTTGTGGATTTTTTATTTTATTCAATTTATTATCATGACAAATACTTCGCAACTGAGAGAACGTGTAGGAATTGACCTCTGTGATAAAAATCCATTACAATATTTGATCTTTTCTTCTTTTTTTCTTTTCTTCTTCTTTTTATTTATTTGATATTTTTCTTCTCAAGAGAATGATTAAAGATAATATACGCATATAAAATAGGGTAGACGGTTGGAAATTTTCATGACAAACTAGGGTAGGTATATCATTTTAAATAAATAAATGCCTTAGCCACGAAGAAGTAAATGCCAACATCACTGATCTCTGACCAAACAGTTCTGTCCATCCTCAAATTAACAGCCTTGAAACAATATTCCCATCTACATCTTGGTCAACCACTTGGTTTAACCTTAATTCCTTAATATTTGGGAAAAACTAGGCATGTCCAAAATCACAGGTTTGCAGGGCAGAATTTTGGAGTTTTCTGTTTTCAGTGTAAATTGAATTTTCTCGATAAATTATTTTACCAAACGCCATTATTTTACATATTCCCTCTATTTTATAATGGGACGCATATATCTTTCATTTTGTAAATGTATCATACATTTTTAGGACTTACCTGAATTTGCACCCGCACTTATCTAGTTTATTACCCGAAATCAAAAGAATTGTCTATTAACACCATCACTTACCTAGTTATTCACGATAAGGAGAGCAGACAGAGACAGGATGGGCTGAGGCTATTCCTCTACCCTGAATGTCAATAAGGAGTTAATGGAAGAAGAGGTAAATCGGGACATAGATGATTATACTTCTTACTGATCTGATTGAGCTCAGATAAAGGAGGTATCTAGACGATTATTGGTGATGTTGGAACCGAACCTCTAGGTCCAAAAACATTATTACCATCAAGACTACTCGGTATATAATTTTAGATTATATTAAACACTGCTTCTGTTCCTTGCTTCTTGTCCCGCCCCGTCTTAATTGGACCTCCCCCAGTACACATTAACGATGCCTGGATGAATGAAGCGAGACGAATGAGGATGATTTATAAGGTCCATTAATAAGATGATTGAAAGCCAAGTGGTTGAGAACTTAGCGGGGAGGTTTGGTTAGGGACGCTCTGCTAGTGACAGATTGTGGTGTCCGCGGTAATAGGCTCAGCGGGGTGCTTATTAGCGGTCCAACATCGTTCCGCTCAATTGTTATAAATATTTAAATATTCATGAACTTAAAACTCTTTTAAATATTTCTAAAGTAACTGTTAACAATCGTAATTAATCACAAGCGTTCTAAGGGTTTCAAAGTTTTAAGATTAGTTCTATACTCCTTTCTAAGTATATTTGGGAACAGATCATGTAATCACGGACTAATAACGAATGCTGCAAAGCCATATTTCAGAAGCGAATTCCTTCGCGCACAATTAAAAAATTGAAAATTTTGAATTTAGTGAAAGGCCCGCAACAAAGATTTTAAGGCTTATAGAGAACAATTTAGTAGGAAGACTTCTAAAATTCATAACATTACAGCCGTTTTTCGGCTGCTAATAACTTCGATCTATAGATAACTAACCTTAGAAAAATGCCAAGATAAAAAACGAAATCACTCGACCCCGAAGTTTGACATGTTACCAATGGACTCGGACCATCTATCTTAGACATGTGACCTTACGTCTAGCATCATATTACGGATTCGAATAACTCTGATTAGCGCCGTAATAAACTTTTTTTAAGGGATCAGGTAAAATTAACATTGATTCAATATTAAAATTTGAAACGAATCTTCAAAATTTAAGTGAATATTAAATAAAAAATTTAAAGACATTATATAAATAAAAAAAAAATATTACATAGTTATTCTTTAATTATAATCCTGAAGATATCATTGATGCTTAAAATATGGTAAATGCTTATTGTTCATATTTTTATATTTTAACTGTAGATATTGTGCGAAATATGTGTACCTACAACATTTTATTATTTTTATACTATTACTATTACGTACATATTATGTAAATTTTATTAATTTTATGTATTTATTCAATTGTTCAATAAGTAGTTGTACATTTTTTTTTTTTTTTTTATCATTACGATAAGTCTATCAAAGAATGTTTAATATTAAATATATAATATAAGTACAATATAGAAAGTAATTCATTTTATTAAATTAAAACTTATTATTAAGAAAAAATATGCCTTTTTTAAACTCAATTAACCCTTTATATTTTGGTTTATTATTTAAAATAAATTCAGAAAACGAAAAAACCGCCTTTTAGAGTTTTGTGCGCGAGCGCCCTGTATAAGGCCCCAGTGTGAGTCGATTAAAAACAAAAGTATTCTGTATATAGCAATCATACGACCGTTACTGACTTACGCCTTCCTTGTATGGAACTACACCTGTGACTATAAAGAAATAGAAACAGTGCAAAACTTATGCATGAGAGTAATAAATGACTACCCCAGATATACAAAAATAACCGACATGCAACTCGAATTAGGTTTTCAAACAATTAAGCTATTTATACACATCCAGACCAGGAACTTTTTCAACTCCACAAAAAATTCAGAAAATCCCATAACTCAAACAATAGGCAGTTATAACAACCAAATCATAAGAAACGATACATACACAAACGTACAAACTACGTACTGATAGAATAATATTTAGCTAATAAGACATCCAAAACATTATTGGTTCAGTTTGAAATTTAATTTATTAAAACAGAAATAATATTTACTAAGGACCACGATGCTCGTAGCTACTTTTAGTTGAGGAATTTTTTCTTTCTCTTCCAGAATTCTTTCATTTTTCAATATGAGCCAGCTTTCGCTCCTCTGTCCGTTTGGTCCCTGTGGTCTTTTTACTGAGAAAACTCCCTGTTGGATAGCTTGTCGGAACTGCAGTCAGTCTTGTGTTTTATCCAGTTTGATTCCTAGTTGTTCCAGATCTGACTTCACTGATGTTATTCACTTGAGTAAATTAACTTTATTGTTCAAATTTTAATCAATTATGTATTTTAGTTTCTGTCGTGCCAATACATAAATAATATACATATAAATAAAATGAAATACTAAAATTAAAAAAATAAAACAAAATTAAATTATAATTAAAAAACAAAATCGTACTTTATTTACAATACCCACTCATCCTAGGGACCCCAGCCAGACCCCTTCCTCTAATCATGGAGGGACAAGCCAGGCATAGAGAGGTCCCAGCTCTTCTCTCAGCTGCGTCACTGGTGTAAAAAACCCAGTGGAGGCTGAGTGAGAGCGCTATAATGCATTCCAGTAACTAACAACTTGTTTCTCATTCGTTTCCCGATAACCCTTTGAGGTTCTAAGAAGGAGATAGCCTCAGGGCTTTCTAATGTAAGACTTTACCGGAGTGCTTTCAATAATTTATTTATCTTCGTATTTTTGTCATGTCAACAAAAAATGATTGCTAAGGTAATTCAGGTATTATAAAACACTAGCTGAAAGTACCCTGCTCCGCTAGGGTTTAATACCATTAGGATTAAGGAAAACTTGAATTAGTTAAATAAACCTAAAGAATAACATTCTTAGAATAATTTCAATAAGTAGATTTGATAATTTGCAAAAGTTAATTTCGATAGTCCTCTAGTGAAGCTTCGAGGCAGCACTACCATCTTACCCAGCTCTGATACCATCAGCTTCACTTATGGCATACTTTAACTGAATATAGTCTCAACTTTTTTGATTTTTTCGAATAATGTTTAGTCTTTCTGTTTCTATTTTTGCGTACATATTAGGCATAAATTGGTTGAGGAGATTATGAAATTAAAGTAAATAAGGTTCTTCACCTCCTCGCTCTATCAACATCTGCTGAAGACACAGTTTTCTTAAGTGGTGTATTGGTGTTTGGGTCACACTGAGGGTTCTTAATACTGTACCCATCTTCTCCATGGTAGAACATGAGAAAATACCAAAGAGAATCATACACTTGATAGAACTCACTGATTCTTATCAGTTTTTTGTCCCTGCTGTGGAGAATAATGTCTCACTTTTCAAGCACCTGGCCACCAATTAAGACAGCAGCTTCGTTAGCGGTAGGAGTATTGTATCGTCCTCAGTGAGCATTTGAAGGTTTTTTGTCAGCACTGATAACTACCTGGAAATCTTGTAGATCTTTGGGAACAGACTCAATAGCAGCTCGGAAGTCCTTGATATACTCGTTATGTTCAAGAAGAATTTTCTGGAGTTGGCCTACGAATGCAGTCTTGACATTTTCAAAGTGACCACACCAAATGGCAAAATTTACCTGAATAAAAGACGGTTGCTGTTGTGTTCCAGGCATCAAACTCCCTATTCTATGATATATACCTGTCCTCGCACCTTAAATGTTGGCATTATATCTCCCTCTTTTATCTCGTTTGCTCCAAATGACGTCATTTGGAAACAACCGTTCTAATTTAAAATATTATCTAGAAAATGGTGAGCCTCAGGATGTTCGTAAGTAAGGAGGCTGTGCAAGTGTTCAGGATATTCTTGAAAGGGAGGAAGTTAGACTTTCCCGTTATTGCAGCATATGGCAGGGCTCTCCAAAATCGACGGTTTTGTCTTTTGCATATTCAGTTTTTGGGTCATACTGGCTGTAACCTTTCCATTGAACATCTTTCATCGTGTTTTGTTACAGCTACACGTTTAACATGAGGTTTATTTTCTGATAATTTTTTTTTTTATAAGACTTTCTATGGATTTCAGGATGGGTTTTCTTATACTTTTGTACAGTCCCTCTAAGTACAGTTGGGTGATTCTCAGAATATGTGTATACACCATATCCTTTAACTTCGGGTTGGCTTTATTTATGTTTGTTAACCACTTTTCTGCTAATTTCAGGATGATTTATCATGCATTTCTTAACAGCTTCCCTGTTGAACTCTACATGTGCATGAATATATTTTGCAGCCGAGTTCCTTAGTTGTTTGTTGCGAACTGAATCTGTGAATTATTTCCTACGTTGTATACTTTTAGATTGATGAGTTTACTTCAATGTTGCAATAGACTCATCTGAACTTAGAAAAAGGTATATTCCAGGTTCAAGGAATGAAATTCAGAAATGTTAGGTACAATTTGTAAAATACAACTTGGGCCTGGTTGAGAAAAGCCGATTATCTTGTGACTGGAAAACAGAAGGAAGAGTAGTTGGGGACGAAGGTACTGGTGAAGCAATGTTGGTGGGTTGCAATGTTGTAAGGATTATGTACATCGCAGTGGCCTTACATGTCATCACCAGATAACATAAGTCTTTTAATAGCTCCTCGTCACGAAACAACTCAAACTTGTAAGGGTCCACCTCTGCAGCCACATAAAGTACCATATTATAAGGTTTCGACATCGATCGTATTTTTATTGTTTACAACTATTAGGAACTTAATTTGTGGTCAAAGTGTGCGGCTTAAACATCTAACCTATTTTTTAACCTAGCTTATCTCCAAATACCATATGACAATTAATCTAATATTATTCATCCAATAAAAATTGTAATCGCATTTTTCGTGAATTAGCCGCGATCCAGGCCGATTTTTTTAAATCCCTTTCTTAGCGAGCACCTACGGCCCTAGAGGAAGCTACATATCGAATTTCATTCCAATCCGTTCGGTGATTTCTGAGATTTCGTGTTAAATGATAATGTGTCCTTTAAAAAAGGTGAATTTTTTAATTAAGTTAAAGAAGTGTTAGCTAGTGCTTGGAATCACTTAATTTGGGATTTTAGGAAATATCGATGCAATTTGTGTAAAGTAAAACTGATTGCTTAAATGAAGTTGCAGAACACCATCGGAGGGTATTGTGAAGGGTCCTCACAGTCGGGCACGTGGGACCCTCTACCCTCTCTCTCTTTCTCTCTCTCCCCCCAGGGGGGGAGTAGATCCCACTCACTGTGGAAGAGATATAATCAAATTATGGATCTGAAAAAAGAAACAAAGAGAAAAAGGATGAGGAAAGTTAAATCGTTTTTTGTCGCCCTCCTTTCTCACTATGACAGGAATTATTGTACTCTTCCGTCCCATTCAAAATCACTATATTGTTGTAGTCAGGTATAAAATATAATTAACTTCACCAGAGATGAGGGTTTGATATCAGAAGTGTCACTACTGTTATTCAAGTTAAAAATGGGCAGTACAAATGTTAGGGTGTTCTCATTCATTAAGAAGGCACAGAATAGCTATGTAGGCCCTTCCACTATAGTCAGGCACCTTATGTATTTTATTTTATTTATTTGTTTATATTTTTGAAACAACCTTTCTTATTGAATAAACCTCACTCAAAGACAATGTGTATAGTAATGAATCCATTCATACAATACGTACAATAAAAATAAATTCATAATGAATATAAACACAATAAATAAATTTAATAAACCAGCAGTTTACAATGTGTAAATATAAGAGGGTAGAAGGGTATGTAAAATAAATGAGAGAGGAAAAAGGAAAATAAAAAATAACAGACAAAAACTGCCTAAATACAGAAATGAAAAATAAACTTTATTCTGGGACAGACTGTCCCCTTAGAATAATTAAATTGCACATTAAAAAGATTGTCTGGCTAAGATTAGTTAAAAATCAACACATCAGTATTACAAATGAAATTATGAGAAGAAAAAAAAAGAAGAGAGAAGAAATAATAAATAAAATTCAATCAACATTAAAAATTTTAACACACTTATGTACATTTATTACATATTATTTACATTTCTCAGGAAGATTGAAGATCGAGGAGATGGATAAATAAAATATGTTTAAAAGAAGTTAAGGAAGAGACTTTGCGAATATGGATAGTTAAGGAATTCCAAAAAGAGGTAGCACGGATGACGAAGGATTTTTCAAAGGAGGCAGTTCTATGTGAGGGGGTATATAGGTTGCAAGGTTGAGATCTTGTATTCAGGTGGTGAATGGAGGAACGCAGAGTAAGTAGGTCTAGAATATAGGAAGGCTTAGAACAATACGGAAAGGAATTAAACGATATCATGGTTCTTGTGGAAAATAAAGAAAAACAGAAGGGTACTGCGTTATCGAAGGAAAAGGATTAAAGGCAAGAAGAAATTATGAGAAAATACGGTGAGAAAAGGACGAAAATGAGAAAGGAAAAGTAATGATATTCGCGTCTTAAATAACCATTTCGAAAATAAATAAATAAATACAGAAACACTTATAATGCTTTTGTATATATAAAATATAAATACACAGAGCCTTTGGAACCAGAAACCAAGCCAGTCAAGAGACCCAAGCTCATCTCTGCAGCGTAACTGGTGAAGCCATATTTCCAATAGCCATCGTATAAAGGCATCAAATAAAGAATGCCCATATTACGAGAGCTTCAACATAAATACGTATTCACAAAAATTATAGTATTGCTTTAATTGCCTTTAAAAAAATTCATAATTAACTAATAATTGAACACCGGTTTTAAGCAAGATAAGAAGTTTTCCATTCCAGTTGTTCATTAAGATTTTTAATGAAGGTTTGCGTTGATTACAAAGTTTTAATTATGCAATTAACTTTTTAGTGGCTATAAAGGAATGGTTTGTTGAAATATATACTTAGGTGCATTTCATGGCTTTGTTTGATCAGAACTTCTGTTACTGGGAATATAGAGACCTAATTACACTGCATTAACGTACTTTCAAAATCCTTAGGAATCTTATTTTATGAACAAATAAACAGCAATATTCTTTTGTATTTTCTTTTAATTTTTTTTTCTTTTTTTCGTATCCATCACACATCACTATATGTGTCGGTACCAACATTTTTTCGATTCTCGATACAATTACGGATAACAAAAAATCGATTCTCGATTTTCGGTACTAATACCTCAGTTTAAAAATAAATTTATGTTTCAAAATATAATCAAAAATGATCTAAAAAAAGCAAAACAAATCGATTTAAAAAAAAAAAGAAAAAGTAATTCAGACAATGTTCCTTTATTTGACATAATTCACGAATTCTTATCAACGAAGATAAGTATTACAAGGTTTCATTAATAGCTTATGGAATTGAAAATGTTACTAAATTCTTTTCCTGAAATGGATTTGTTTTAATTGACTTTTAGGGTTTGAAAACTAGTAGGTATGTATCCATGATAAAAATTGAGAATATTTTTTATTCTTGGACATTTTGTCCCTTGAGAATATCAAAAATATATTATAAAATAGTATTATTGTCTAAGTGTCATTATTTCGTTGAATAGAGATTGTAATCTAATTTCTTCATTTATATATAAACAAACAAAGTTGAGTGAATATAGGGGTTTCAACGTGTTTTTTTTTTCATTCATACCTAAACGGCATTTATAAAAAAATATTTTCTACTAAAGTTCTTGTACACGGTGTTCAAAAAGAGTATCGGGTATTTGTTACTTCGATAAAACAAAAACTACTTAAAAAAAACAAGTTTATTGTTAATTATTACAATATAAAGTGGAAAATTATTTGGAATAGATGATGTTATCTAAATGGCTACCGTTATGCTGCTGGCACTCTTCTATTCGGGAACGAAGATTGACGATCACATGCTGACACATAGCTCTCGATATTGCTGCCATTTCTTTCCATTTTGCTTCAATTGCGTCAGGTTTCTTCGGATTATTCTCATAGACCTTACTTTTAAGATATCCCCATGCAAAATAGTCAAGTGGACTAAGGTCGGGGCTTCTGGGAGGCCAGTTGATGTTACCCCTACGCGAAATGACCTTATTAGGGAATAATTCGCTAACAGCTTCCATTGCTTCATTTGATATATGGCAAGTGGCCCCATCTTGTTGATTTTTTGGGTGTCCAAAAAGAGTATGGGGTATTGGTTACTTCAATAAAACAAAAACTACTACAACAATTTTGATAACATACTCTTCAGTGATGAAGCATACTTTCATCTCAATGGTCATGTCAATAAACAGAATGGTCGGTACTGGGCAGAGGAAAATCCAAGACGAAAGTATGAAAGAGTCGTTGTTTAGGCCACTATGTCTGCTAGAGACATGATCGGTCCCTATTTTGCCTAAATATTTTGCCCTATTTTCATGAAGATCGACGAGGCCGACTACTCAATGTGACCTTTATTGCGATATACTGCGAAACTTTTTGGGTCCAGAGTTACAGGAATTTCAAGGTTTCAACTCAAGAACGTGGTTTCACCGAGATGGGATCACTTGCCATACATCAAATCAAGCAATGGAAGCTGTAAACGAATTATTCCCTAATAAGGTCATTTCGCGTATGGGTAACATCAACTGGCCTCCCAGAAACCCCAACCTTAGCCCATTTGACTATTTTGCTTGGGGATACCTTAAAAGTAAGGACTATGAGAATAATCCGAAGAAACCTGACGCAATTGAAGCAAAATGGCAGGAATTGGCTATGTGTCAACATATGATCGCCAATCTTCGTTCCCGATTAGAAGAGTTCCAGCAGCATAACGGTCACCATTTAGATAACATCATATTTTCCAAATAATTTTCCATTTTATATCGTAATAATTAACAATAATCTTTTTTTTTATTTTAAGCAGTTTTTGTTTTATCGAAGTAACAAATACCTGAAACTCTTTTTGGACACCCTGTATATCTTGCTTTTCATATAATAAACCATTGCTCAGTATTACCAATGTACCAATGTCTAAACGTGCACCGATGATTAAAAATAAATTTTGTTAGTAATTTCTTTCTTTCTTTCTTTACCTTCTATACTTCATCAATCCGTCGTACGTCCGAAAACTCAATTTCTTCTTGGCCATGAAAAGCAGTAGATTATAGCTACTCATATCCATGATAAATAGTTTTACCAGTAAGGAAGAAATACATTTTTACTACTAACCATAGATTCCCTTCATGTCAATTTTTTGTTAAGCAACTAAGTATTTATACCTCTTCGATAAAAGTTCTATATTTGGCCATTTTCTTTTCAGACACCTCTGAGGGTTATCGGGAATAGGATGGGAAGTAAGTTGAAAGTCTAGTGGGCAGGTGTTTAGATAGTTTACTACGAAAATACAGGTAGGAGTAAGCCAGGTACCTATTGTTTAAAGACAGTTATTGACACCCTCAAGGAAATATTCGGAAATTTTCATACTAAAATTATGAAAATAATAGTTAAATAAAGTTGAATTTACAGTTGTTTTACCTTGATTACTATACTTTAAGCTAAGCAAGTATGTTCACACTAAACATTATTCCTGGAATGTATATTACAAGATAGTGACAATAAATAATGTAAAATCAGTTATTGACGCCCTTAGGATATTTTTAAAAATACGGACAGAATTGTAAGTACTTTTCCAGAGTTGAGAGTTTGTGAATATGTATTTATGTTGAAGTTCTCGTAATATGGGCATTCTTTATTTGATGCCTTGATACGTTGTAGGATTTAAAAGAAATTTTCCAATTTTTTTTTTGGCTAAATATTTTTTTTTTTGATTTTTAAGACAGGGTGTCAATAACTGTATGTTTTACCCTATCTGGTTTGGACTAAATTATATGGACAAGTTTATTTGTTAAGGATTTAAGATTTTAAACGAGATAAATTGGTCAGTTTGATGAAATCCAAAGGTAAACTCCTTATGTCCAAATAGGTCTAATCAATGTTATATAATTGATAAAAACTAAAATGAAAGGAAAATAGGAAGAATGCTGTTCTTTATGTGTTCATAAAATAAGATCTTAAGGTAGGATGAAAGTACATTAATGCAGTATAATTAGGTCTCTATATTCCCAGTAACGGAAGTTCTGATCAAACAAAGCTCCAGCTATGAAATGCACCTAAGTATATATTTCCACAAACCATTCCTTTATAGCCACTAAAAAGTTCATTGCATAATTAAAACTTTGTAATCAACGCAAACCTTCATTAAAAATCTTAATGAACAACCAGAAAGGAAACTTCTTATGTAGCTTAAAACCGTTGTTCAAATATTACTTAATTATCAATTTTTTTAAATAGGTAATTAAGGTAATGCTTTACTTTGAGTAAATATGTAATTATGTTGAAGTCCTCGTAATATGGTCTTATTCTTCATTCGATACATTGATACGATGGCTATTGGAAATATGGCTTCACCAGTTACGCCTGCAAAGATGAGCTTGGACCTTTTTGATAGGCTTGGTTTAGGGTTTCCAAGGGTGTGTATTTTTATATATTATAGTATTATAAATGTTGCTGTTTTTTTTTTTTTTTTTTTTTTTGTCCTTTTCCTCCGGGATTTTCTCATCATTTTTGGTTGCCTTCACTTCTTTTTCTTCGGCTTCATAGTACCCTTCCGTTTTTCTTTATTTTCCAAAAGAACCTTCGTTTCATTTAATTTCTTTCCGTATTGTTCTTTATTTAGGCAATTTTTGTCCGTTATTTTTCATTTTTCTGTTTCCTCTCTCATTTGTTTTGCATACCCACCTACGCTCTTGTATTTACGCATTTTGTCAAAGACTTTCTTGTTTAGTCTCCCTTGGTCCATTCTTACCATATGTCCATAGAATGTTAGTCTTCTGGTTCTTATTTCGGTTTCTAGGGTTTCTATCTTCAGATTTCCTGGTTGGGTCTAAACCTGTAGTCTTCCAGTGTTTTCTTGGACCCATAGATTCTCCTCAGGTTTCTTCTTTCTATTTTCAGTATTTTTTTTAAATATAAATTTATTGAAATTTATAACTGTACAAACTATATCCGTACATTGGAGGTACAGAACATTATGTCACTTTTCTGTAACTTTACAGGAGAGCAGTTTAAAGAATAAGAATACTTAATAATGTATTTTTGGTAAAAAAAAAGGATATAGTGTTGTGTACCTCCGAGGTACAGATATATACAAGTAAATGTGCTGAAAGTGAATAGAGTGGCACATTAATAACATGTGAAGAACTTCCCACTAGTAGCACTTCAATAAATTCTACACTAAAAGGTCTCTAGGCCATCTTCTTTTCAGACACCTCAGAGGATTGTCAGGAATGGTGTGAGAAGCAAGCTGGGAGACTAGTGGATTGAAGTGGTTATGGAGCTTACTATAGAAAGATAGGTATCTGGTCTGGGGTATGCGATAGGTATCAGCAACATATGGGCTATTGAGATCTTTATGGAAAAGTTTATTTATAACAAAGTAAGGATAATTAAGGATTTTTCGAATGATTTTGGATTGTAAGGATTGGATACGAGAAGAATTAGAGCTCAATTCCATACGTCCAAATAGGTCTGATAACTGTCATATAAATGAGTCTTTTGTGGAAAATCGGGAGTTTTGAACGTTTGTCTAGTAAATGTTCAAGAAGTCGTAAAAGACAAGCAGTTTCCTGTCGTTTTAGTCTTGTATGAGGATTCCAAGTTAAACGTTTCTTTAGTTGGAGTCCTAGATAGCGGATCTGTTCAACAGGGATCAGTGGGATATATTTTTAAAATTACTTCATTTGACCCGTCATGGTAGTTTTAGCGTTAAATGACTAAGTTTAGGTATTTTTTATTTCTCATAGTCTCGGCTTAGGGTTAGTAATATTACCTGAAAGTAATTTTATTGCTAAAGATTGAAGAAATCATGATCTAATTCGATACTTTCAGGAAACACCGTCAAGGAATGCAATGTTAACGCCGAATATTGCTATTCAAAACCTTTGATAAATGAAGCTTTTGTAACACCATTGGACAATGCAGATCAGGGACACACAATAGCAGCTCCAACAGGACTCGTAACGCTCACGCACTGGAGATACATTGGCGAGGATATGCAGCACGACCGAAGGGACAAGGCAGATGTTTACATAACAATCCTCTATACGGCGGAATGGACGGCGAAGTCCTGGGTCGCTGAGACCAATGCAGTTATGCAGCCTCCATTTGCTGTCTCCCTTGGTGATGGAGTGGAAGGACTTGCATTCTCCAACCGGCCCCCTCCAATTGATTCATACCATAAATACTGAGCCGGGTTCCTTGGACCAGATGCCTCCTCGCAGCCTCAGTGCACTTCCTTTTGCACCGCTATTCATTATAATGCTAACTGCATTGCACCGAGCAATATATAATCGTTATAGTAGAGCTATCCTGGTCAAGGAATTATGTGGAAATAGTTCTGAATGATACAGAATTGGAATTAGGAATTCTATCGATTGCTGAATTCAAGCAATATAACAATATAATTGAGGGGAACAAAATTTATTATTAATAATAAACTACCGAAGGTTCGGTGCCGACATCATTATCCTTCGACCATAGAATTCGTTATAATCCTAACTGCATTATACCGAGCAATGATATGACGCGTAGAATTCCAAAAACCATTAAGACTAATTTCCCAATTTTTTTGGAATAGTTTGTATTCTAGATTTCTTATCCCAAAAGTAGTTAAATTGCATTGAAAACGGCAATACACACCAACCAGACCTTTACCTTTATCGACCAGTGGTGTCAAATTTTCAAAAATGGACTTGTCTGGTTTTTTAGAATTTTCTATAATACTTAATAAAGACAGCAAACCCGAAGGTTTAATGCCGACACTACCAACCTTCGACAGACCTTTTCCAGGTTTTTTTATCAATGAGAAACTTATGATATGTTAGATAAATTTGTATTAAAAAGTTCTTGGAACTTATTTATTAGATATCCATCAATGCACTAATTTTTAAAAAATAAATATGTATTGAAGAAAAAAAATTATTAGATAATTAGAGATGGGCCATATATCAGCGACTGGTTGGGAAAGCAGACCAATTCGCTGCTTTTCTAGTGGGCGACTATTCGGCCATTTTTATTTACTTATATTTCTACACTTTAAATAGATTGATTATAATTTTTATTTTTGATTAATCTTCACAGTTTGCTATTTGATTATTTCGAATAGAACTTTAAGAAAGATTATGATATTACCAAAAAATTTAATCGATATCTTCTATACTTTATACTACGATATAAAAGGACAAGGCATTTTTCGTTTTTGATCACTAGCCGCGAAAACTAGTGAACCAATCTATACCGAATTTTAACCACACCATCTTTATAGTTCCAGGAAGGTTTAGCAATAATAAAATATAAAGATTTTCAATTATATTACCATATAAAAGAGATAAATATGTGGTACGCAGTAAAGTTTGATAATCGACCGAAAGTTGGCGAGCACCATTCGAGAAAGGTTACAAAGGTACGGTGTTATATAGAGCTAGAAATTTATGATAAAATTTACTTATTTTCAACACAATTGTTACTAAACAACAACAAATATATGGAGTGACATGTGGAGTTGGCAATGGTAAAACTATGAAACCCAGTTTTAACTACATCATCATACTTCTAGGAAGGTTTATAATAATAAATTTTATTTTGTGTATTATAGATTTTTCAATGGCCATATTCCATATATCTATTTTAGCATAATTGAATTCCAATTTTTACCACAAAATATCTAAATCTATAAATATTTATCTAAATAAATAAATTGCTGATTTTTGCTTTATTTTCGTAAAAAAAACACTCCGTTACACAACAGTCCATTTGTAAAAAACATTAGTAATAATTTTATAAACAAAAGCCTGTAGCTACGTGTACAGAAGGCCGAACGAATTGTCTCGAACATTGCTGGTGTCATCAGAATTCCAACTGAAGCTATGATTAGCTTGGCTTATATGGCCGACCAGTTGACAAAACTCATTTTCGGCCTATCACTAATAATAATACTTAGATACCTAGTATTTACTAAAATAAAGTTTGTATGAAATAACTATTTAAAGATATATTTTTGGTGACTGGATGGCTATATGTTGTCGGTCATTTAGGGATAAGTCAAAGGGATTAAAAAATAAGGAATGTTGTAACTAACAAAACATTTATCATTACCCATCATAGGCTATATTTTTTTCTGTTTCTGTATCTGACGTTTGCTTGTGATGGCCATTAAAGCTTTGGTCAAAATGTTAGTATTTCATAAATGATGCTTTGTTAATCTCAACCATTCTTATTTTCAAATCCCTTTGACTGACCCCATTTAATCTAAAAAAGTAACTGAATAACTGTTTATTATTGTTAATTGTTGGTAAATTGCGATTAAAAAAAAAGGTGAATTGCGATACTTCAATGAAAAGAAGTATTAATTAGTAATTACAAGTTCAATGATTTGCAGTAGTTTGTCTATAATTTTTTACCTTAAAGATTCGAGTTTCCAACTCTCAGATCTGTTTTGCCTACACGAATGCTCTCCCGAAGTAATTTCTTTTTGTCACGCTATTCGTGGCCACTACTTATTGCCAAGTTGTTAAGCAGGAACATAAATAATGAAATATTGTGGAGAGAAACTTGTTGAAAACTTACACTCTGAAAATATTAGAAATTGCGAAGTTATTCCATACATCATTTGTACTGAATTCATTGCTAACTTTTTTAGTTAACTTGAGCCAGTCATCATGGTATAGAAGGATCAATACAATTAGGATTGATGATTTATTGGCAACGTTTATCATAATCAGTTCTAAAACATATCAAAACAGCGGAACTTTGCTACATATCTAAAATTTTTGAATTATAATACAATAAATCAGAGATGTTGATGTTCATCTAAGGAGACTGAATGGGAAAGACATGTAAAAGATTTCAGGACATAGAGCAAACTGAGGGTAAAGAGATGAAAGGAAGAGGTAGATAGGTAGTCCTTTAGGTTTTTCATATGACTGGTTTTATTTGTTCCTACTGGAAACAAATTTACAATGTGACTGTTGGAAATATTTATCTGGTAACTTAAATTAAACAGTCATTACATTTTAGTTCATATGCACCGATTATTAGGAAAGGTTCTATTTTATGTTTAGTTAAAAAAAAAAAGAAAAAATGACAGTGGTTTAGTTTTAAACAAATTAAAAAAAAATCCTTTTCGACTTTGACGAATATGAACCAGAATATGGGATCGAAATTTATTTTTTCGAGATAATTTTATCCTCTGGAGATGTTAAGTATATATTATGAATTGATTTTTTACGGCTTTGTTTTTTGTTTTTTTTAAATGTTGTTGATCGTGACTTTACTGTATCCGCTATTGCTGGTTATAAATATGGTTTCAATTTCTTTATTATGATTTTATTAATTTAGCGGTATGTTTAAATCATGCTATTTAAGGCTACGAGTTTTTCAGTTAGTTTAAATCATCAAGTTAGGAACTTTAGAAATTCCCGCTGTACGAGGATCTCCTGTTACTATGAAGACTATTAAGGGTAAATGAGACGGTCAGAGTTTGAACTCGACCGTTAGTTTCCACTTGAAGTAACTAATCCGTTAGCCTCATTATATCGGATAGTTTAAAACCTTTTAAATAAGTTTATTGAGTTCATTGAGCACATCTTCTCGGCTCTGTAATGAAAAATAAACAAGATGCGTATATAACCAGAGCTCAAATGATATCAATCACCTAAACAGTTAGATTGATGTAAGCCTTTGAAATGAGTGTTAGGAGCTAATTACTTCTCTGTGTCTTGTATATCAATGCAGGATTATTCTTAGGATTATTACTGTTTTTTATTGACTAGTAATAATTAAATCAAGGTTTTTGTTTTTATGATATAAAATCAAGACTAAAACGACAAGAAACTGACCGTCGTTACAGACTACTTCAACATTTACTTGACAAACGCTCAAAGCTCCCAATTAATTACAAAAGACTCATATACATGACTGTGATTAGACCTATTTGGACGTACGGAGTTGAGCTTTGGGGTTCCACTAAACCATCCAATTCATCTCGTATTCAATCCTTACGATCCAAAATCCTCCTAAAAATCCTCAATGCTCCTTACTTTAATAAACACACCAATAAACTCATCCATAAAAATCTTAATGTTCCATATATTGCTTATTTAGCCCTCACAAGATACATATCCTTTCATAGTAAGCTCCATAACTACTCAAATCCGTTAATTTCTCAACTTGCTTCCTACTCCATTTCTGATAATCCTCCGATGCGTCTGAAACAAAGATGGCCTAAAGATCTTCTAGTGTAAAATTTTTAATAAAGTGCTACTGATGAGTAGTTCTTTTCAAGTTTTAACATGTTATTATAATCGTTGTCGATACATTTACATGATGTATATATTTTGTACAGTTGTAAATTTCAATAAACGTATATAAAATAAAAAAAAAATAATATTAAATAAAGTTAATGACATCGAACCCAAAATATGTCACACCTAAATACCATCTTGTATAAAAGGTTTGGTTGATGAAGGGGTTATGTTAATAATAATAATAATAATAATAATAATAATAGCTCCTTTATTTCCACAAAAGATAATTACAAAATAATAAAAGAAATTGACATTTTTTTTTTTTTTTTTTTTTTTTTTTTTTTTAGGAAAAGTGGCCCATCTTTGGGCATAAGCCTCTCCCAGTTTTTTCCAAATGTCTTTATCATCAGCAAATGAAGGGGTTATGTTACTAAACACAATTATGAATGATTTATGTTTAATTTTTTTTTTTTTTTCATATATCAGGAAACATATCTAGTTACCTTGCCCCTTCATATTTTTCACATATATTCTTCTAGTTTCTAGATTTTGATATCTAAGATTTCTGCACACAAATTCTTCACCCAATGAAGATTGTATTTTTAATAAAATGTGACATAACACCTTCATCCATTTAACCATTTATATATTGTTACCTTCTTCCGATTTATTTCGATGTTTTAGTCGCTACTTTTCCAAGCTTAAGGTTATCCTCCTTCATTTACATACAAACTTTAAATATGTATGTTCAAACTAACGCTAACATCTGTTACAGCTCCTCATATTAAAATGAGAAATAAGAAAATAATTATGTGTATAAAGTGAAAATAAGAGAATATCTGATTTATAATAAATATTCTCACACTAGGGAAGTGGAAATAACATATATCAATACATAAACACAAAATCCAAAACAAAGTCGAAAGTGGGGACTCGATGGCCGAGTCTCAGAGATCTCGGTACTGAAGGTTGTGGGTTCGTATCCCACCTTGGCAGGTTAAAATTTATTTCATAGCGGATCCGTAAAATTTTGGCCCTCCGACCCAGGCTAGAATTCATTGGTAACCTGTAAGATAGCCCGTCCTTCCTGCCCAGGTTGGAGTACATAAGGACGCTAAGCCACAATAAACAAACAAACAAGTTGAAAGTTATCTTCAATTTCTGCTATGTTCTCACTCATTTGGAAAGTTTAATTAGAAAAATAAGAAACTTCTGATAAACCTTATCACTTATTTTTTAGATCAAAGTGTTTTATCGTATTAATGTATCTGTCTCATCTTAGGGCAATAAGTGAATAAAAACTGTTTACAAAAATCCATTGAAATCTCGTCTTCTTGTTTTTAATCTTCATCCTTGTGACATAACTAGCGTAGAGGGGCTTCAGTTGGTGGAGCGTTCTTCCTTTTACCCTCTGGACATACTCCTCATCTAAAATCCTAGGCCCGCCGTGAGGTCTCTTGCCAGTAGTTCGAGCTTTCATCACTTTTCTAGTCTCTCGGTCCTTATTCATCCTACGTACGTGGCTTTTCTAGATCAATGTGTTCATCTTAGGGCAGTAAGTGTACAATGTTTGTTTACAAAGATCTATTCACACAACATGTAAAAGTTCATCACGCTAGGGAAGACGAAATAAGAAAAAATAAGTATTGATACAGATCTGATCAATAGGAAATATCAGAATATGACTAAATCATATACTATGTCTGTCCTACAGGACAGAAAATTGTAGGTTTAAAACCTAAAAATAATTGTTATCGAAAACATAATTAGTATCACCATCACAGTTAATGAATTTAACTTTATGTTTCTATAGTTAGAAGAGGATATAAACCGCAGTGAAGAAATGTTGTAAATGAGAGAATTGTGGGAAACAGCAGATGGTAGAACATGACCCTCTCTTCCAGCTAATTAATTGTATGCAAATCTCACATCCAAGTTCCAGCCATGCAAATCGGGATTATAATCACAGCCTAATGTAGGGTGCTAAATTCTCCTCTTAGTATTTCGTACAATACCTGTAGCTACTGAACATTAATTACTTTTTAAATAATATAATAGTCTTATTGTCAAAATTCGTTTTTAAAAAATGAAGATATAAGCTTAAAATTTCAGACTGCTGAAGCATAAGCACTAATAATATAAAGGTGACAATACCCATTATTTCATGATAACTTTTCGTTTTTCAAAGGTTTTTCAATATTTATTAATTTTTTTTTTTTTTTATTGCAGAATAAAGATTAATTTTAATTTTATGTCATGTTCATACTGGTTTATGAGCCCTATTCTAGCGTTGAAACAACATCCAGAAAAATTTTAGTTCATCCTTCCATCTATAGTGTTTAGTAAAGGATCTTGACACCATTTTGTATAAATGAATCTCTAAAACAAATCAAATAAATGAATTAAAATCTTAGGAACATTTCGGTAGTTCTCGTGAATGAATCGATAAGTCGAATTACTTTTACTTTGAAAACTCGAGTCGAGAATCTCTTTTCTTACAAATTGTATTTTCCGAGTAATTACATGATTTGGAAAAACAATTTAAAATTTTTGGTACTCTAATGAAAATTGCACAATTTTGACTTATTAAAATTGTTATTAAAATTAATTCTTTTTTTATGTCGTATTTGAAGGGTTCCGTGGATGAAGGGTTTATTTAAAAAAACACAATTTTGAGTAATTTAGGCTTCTTTTTTTTTTACATTTTTCTTATCTTCTTCATATATTTTTTCTTATTGTTTTTAAATATTCAGAATTTGTTACATAACACTTCTGCACATACATCCTTTATCCAAAAATACAATGAGATAGATTGTAATTTTATTTTTAAATATGGCATTACCCCTTCGTCCGCCAAATGTTGTTGATTCAATTTATTTCTGTGATAACTATTGTTTTAATAAATTTGATTTGCATCTATCATATTGATTATTTCGTGTGACTGTAATTTATTTCTTAACGGAGTGGTATTGAGAATCAGGTATTGATTTTTGGTACGGTTTGTACCGACACATTTCTATTATATACCAATTAGCCGTATATCGGACGATCAATGTTCTGACACCAACGCAGGACAATGTTCGATAAAAAACTGATTTTTTTTGTTCAATTTAGGCTGGTTTTCGATTCGAGTATTCAAATGAGGTAGGCATATTTGGGAAGGGAGCACATCTGTTCCCGACCAAGATAATATATTGTTGCCTCAGCTTCATGCCAGCCGCCAGTTAAATATTTTATGGTAGGGTTTTATTAATTGTTATTTCTGTCTTATTATGGCTTTCCTCGGGTTATGGTCTATGTGATTTAATCCACGTCTCTTCTGATGGATGCAATATGGCTAAGCTAGAAGAAGATTGTTTTTTTTTGTCTTAGATAAGCCAGTAGAACATTTTTCAAAAATTCAATGAAGGTTCCAACTAATTAATTTGTATTAATAAATGATTTACTTTGTCATTTTGATTTATGCATTTTTGTAAAAAATTTATTGTTATCAAAGTTTTATGTTATCAGCTTGTTAAAAGACGCTAAACCATTATAATTAATAAGCTTACGATTATAATTCAGATTTAACTTTCAGGAATAAAATGTCAGATCAATTAATCATGATTAATATAAAAATGAAAAAAAAATACTGGAATACTTACTACGAAAAAAAAAGAGTAAAGCTTTATATTTTTATTAATGCAAATTCAACTAAGTTATTAGATTTTAACGCATGAAATGCCATTTCATTCGCTATTAGCTTATCGGAACACAATGATCTTATGTAGTAAAATAAGAAAGTAAATCAACATATACAAAACTTATTTTAATAAGATTGTGACTAAGTTTTATATACGATTATAGACTTAGACATAGCATCTCGGAAGCCTACTAAAACATAAATATTGCATTCGGTGATTATACAATGAACAAAAGAAGATCGTTCTAGTAGAAGTTGCAAATAATATATCGATCTTAATTGGAATGATCCTTCCATACTATTATGGGTGCATCAAGTGAGTCTTAAGCCAACCAGGCTGCTACTTATAATCCATCAAAATAATTAAAACACCATTCAGAAGAAGTTGTTACAGGACTGAAGAGAAACAGAAAGGATACAATTTATTGGTTTTCAAAACATAGACGGAAATATGCCATTTCGAACAAAAAAAAATTGGTTCAACCAGACATGCTGAAAAGAGAACCTGGAATGATATGTGCAACTAAGAAGTGGAGGACAAAGTAGAGCATCGTCAAAAAAATACACCATGAATGACGGCAATGGGTAGAATTTAAATCAATCGTTGGTACACGTTTAGAGATAGCTTAAAATTATACATTTATGTCCTCCATAGTATATTAACTTTTATCTTGCACCCACTTGAATTTGACTCTTCAGACAGACGAATCAGAACGCGAGTTGAATATCTCGTTACTAAACAAGACAAGCAACATTAGAAAATAAACATTCTGCTCATTTAACTGCGTTAAAAATCTCATAACCAATAATAAATTTTTCCCACGTATCCTCCATCTTAGCAATATAACATTATTGAAAAATTAAAATAATTTCCTCGAAAAAGAGTTGAAACAAACTATGACTTCACCTGTGACCATACAAACATTTAAAAAGCTTGCGGTCCAACAGAAGTGGCAATTAATTAATCCTAATTGTGTTGATATAACTATAAGAATAATCGAGAATTTTCGATCCAGGAAGTATGGTCTTAACAACAAAGTAATCGCTATGTTAAATAAACAAATAAAAACCTTCCTACTCACTCATAAATAGATTTTAAAACATGAAACAAGTGCAATGACTTAGGAAGCTTGATAACACAAAAAAGTTGGTTCAGTTGTAGACATTGGTGGAATGTACCAATGTACATTGAGCGATTAGACCTCACATGGTTTTTATCCACACCTTCTGATAGATCCCCATGCCCTATATATATATATATATATATATATATATATATATATATATATATATATATATATATATATATTTTAACACCTGGACTTGGACGCCCCCTTCGTGTCCAGGCCGATGGTTAGACCCTTAATAATTAAACAAATCCAAATTACCAATGAGCGTAGATGACCTAGCTGTTAAACTACCTCTATAAGCAACTAAACAAATAAATAAACAAAAACGTTGGAAATATGAGTGCAAATAAATTAACCGAGGTACAGTTCACTTCAGTGTAGATTGACACTTGTAGACCTGGAACTTCTGTTACTTGACAGAAATGTGTCTTCTTTAGATCGTTTAGTCACATGTGATGAAAAATAGTTGTTTTACGATATCCGTTGAACATTTGGACTTAAATATTAATTCCCAAATACTCCAGTCACATATCATTTCCCTTGAAAAATGGTGTCATAACTGGAGACTTAAAATAAATCCCAGCAAATAATCTTAAACCTATGTCGAAAACCTACTTCATCCTGTCCTCCTGTATCCTTTAATGGTGTACCGCTAATTAATGTGGAACAAATACGATACTTTGGATTTTATCTGGACAAGAAACTTACCTGGAACCCTCATAAAAGATTGAAAAGACAAGAAGCTGCACGTCGATTTCGACTACTACAACACCTGCTTGACAAACGTTCAAATCTACCGATTCACTATAATAAACTCATATACATGAAGATTATCAAACCTATTTGGACTTACGGAATAGAGTAATAAAGATCCACCATACCATCGAATTCTTCCCGCTTCCAATCACTCCAATCCAAAATCCTTCGAAAAATCCTAGATGCTCCTAACTTTGTCACAAATGAATTGATCCACAACGACCTTAATATTCCATTTGTCGCCGACTTGGAACGAACCAGATACCCCTCCTTTCATAATAAACTTAACACTCATCCAAATCCAATTGTTGCACAACTTCCCATTCTATTCCTGGCAATTCTCCGAGGCGTCTGAAAAGAAGATGGCCTCGTGATCTTCTTTTGTAAATATTTATTAGAGTACTATCAATGGGTAGTTCCTTTACAAGTTTTATTCATGTCATTATATCTCATATATACCGCATATTTACTAGATGTGTTTTCTAATACAGAATAAATAAATTTTCTATTAATAAAAGAATAAAAAAAAAATTTAATTTCCTGGATAAAAATTAAAAAACTTTAACATACCCTTAAACCAAACCTACACCACAATAAAAATAATTTTTAAAGAAAAAAACAAAACCGACTTCAAGATTAAACCTACATACACAAACTTAACTAAAAAATAAAAAATAATATTTTAATTGCTTCAAAACAAAATCCATAAAATGAAAATCAATGAAATTATCGATACTTATATACTTATTCACAATTTATGACCAGTTATCTTTGGAGTCGGTGCCAGCCAAGAAGGGCAGTTTAATCCTGCCTTTACAATAAACTTCAGAATGGCCGGAGACAGCGATGTGGCGGTGATGAAAGAGTGGGAGGATCTTTAGGATTACAATATCTTTATAGATCGGTATATATTTTATAAATCGGTAGGGCATACTTCAGAGGTGGTCCCATAAAAAATATTTTGAGATCAACGCAGCACTTTTTAAGAAAAATAAAAAAAAAGTGATTTTATTTCCTGTTTTTTTTTTTTTTTAATTTTTCTCTAAAAGTGCTGCGTTGATTTCAAAATATTTTTTATGGGACCACCTCTGAAGTATACCCTACCGATCTAAAAAAGAATCATCATAATTGATCAGAATTGACGGAGTAATCGCGGAACTTACACACAAAAAAAAAAAAAAAAAAAAAAAAATACAGACGAGTTGAGAACCTCCTCTTTTTTGAAGTCGGTTGAAAAAAGTAATGTATTAGTTTGTTGGATTATGGCTTGTTTAATCCATTATTCTTAATTGTAAGCAGGTGAAACAATGCTAAACCATCTCGATAACAATTGTCCGTTACTGGAATTGTCTGCAATTTTTACACCAGCTACAAAAAAAATTAATGAATTAAATCTTTAATTATCCTTTAACATACGTCAGACATCTCAAGATTAACAGAACCGAAGCTGCAGTCATTGAATATAGAGTTCCTTTCCCGTCCACCACATTCACTGGATCATTCACCAATGATAAAAAACTTCATCATAAGAAATAAAAAAATTGGCAATGAAAACTACATAAATCGGCCTTAAAAGAATTTGAATATTTCTTGAGATCTTATTTTTACAGAGTGGTGGTAGAAATGCTCGTTTCACGTTGGAAGAAATGCATAGGCGATGAAACAGCATATTTTGATTAATAAAAGTCAATAAAAAAAGAAAAAGAAAAGTCTAATAATTTAAATTGACACCTTTACTGACTTTTTATATGTTTCAACCCAGTACATATAAATAAATTACATAACATAAAAATAAAATAATTCTACAAAATAATTTACCGTCTTGATTTGACTATTAAGCTTTACATAAAATCTGATTTAATTATTCCGGTATGAGGGAATAAAAAATAAGAATGTACCTTTTTAGGATAAATCTCGAGATTGCTGTTGTTTTACGGTAAATTGAATGTTACAGCTAAATGGTTTGTTGCCATTCGAACTATTTTCATTTGTCTAATTTATATGCATTATTTTGTAACACAGTATTAAGGTTATACTGAAATTAATTAAAAAATACCTTTGTATACTTCTTGAACTATTTCATTATTGGATTGTTGTTTCCAATCCTCTCTCGATCCTAATAAATTTCTTCATCACTCAATTTAATATAAGTAATTTTATTGATTTAAATTTCTGGTTTGATTTAAATTTCTAACTATACAGTGTGAAAAATCACGTTACTGCCACTCAACATTAGTACATTTCAATTTTTATTATTGCTAACCCTTTCTAGAAATATGAGAATCGTTGTGGTTAAAATTTGAAACAGATGGGTTCTGTAGTTTTACTACTGTAAGTTCTATTGTGGAATGGCGCTAACCACATATCATTAGGTTTTTAAGCTTCACTGAGATCCACAAGTCGCACCACATATTTAAATCTTTATTAATAATTTAATTGAATATAAGTAATTTTATTATCAATTCCAAGCTCTATATAACACCGTACCTGTAGTAATGTAACCTCTCATGTACAATGGCGCTCCCCACCTACCAATTAATTTCCAAACTTCACTGTTATCTACATATTATGGATTTTTTATTTTATCATTGCTAAACCTTCCTGGAACCATAAATATGACGTGGTTAAAATTTGGTACAGATTAGTCCAGTGGTTTTCGCGTTTAGTGATATAATAGTACAGATGAAATTAATTTTAGGATTTAAAAAATTCATTTACAAGCGTATTTTGTTCATTTCAGAAACGTTGGTACTCCATTGAAAGTTTTTTTTTTATCTTCCTTTATAGAATTTTCAGAATGTTAGGTAAAAATTTCAATAATTTTTTTTTTTAAATTAATAACATCACAATAAGACACTGACATATTTCTCATAAACTATATAAAAATGATTTCATATAATTATTCATAACTAGCTGTAATATTTATAATAATAACTAAAGAGGTAGGTACCACTCTTAAACTACAGTGATTAAGTTACCGTTAACATCCCAGCTTAATAGTGTTAAAATAGCGTAAAAATGCAAATGAAGTTTCTATTTTAAATATCATATATGATATAAATAAACATGAACGGCTTAATCTTTATAAGCAATTATTTTTCAATGTAGTTAATTAATAAACGCCTTGTAGGGAAAATAAGACTTTATTGTTATGGGTCAATGGGAAAATATACTTATACAATATGACGTACATGTAAATTAGGCAAGCTATAACTGCATGAAATGTATTATGCTCTAGTAAATAGCAATAATATTGAATTTCATTATTTATGAATAGTTAATGTATTAATATGATTTTAAAATTTAAGAGTGTTCTTTAATCATAACTTATAAAATTCCTACCTCTTTATCCAATTTACCTGTGTTCCTCAAGGAAGTATCTTAGGTCCTATCCTTTACACGGTTTATACAGCTGACATCCCTACACATCTTAGTACTGTCCTCACTACGTATGCTGATGACGCATGTGTGTTATGAATAAATCTTGGTCCCTTCATAGCATCCCAAACACTCCAATCTCATATCATAAACCATCAAGAATGGTGTCAAAATTCATCAAATAACCTTTCCCCTTCGTCGTAAACTAACGATTTCCCGTCTAATAGTATCCTTTGATAACATTCCACTGATCCCTGTTGAACTGGTCCACTATCTAAGGGCTCCAACTGGACAAACGCTTAACTTGGAATCCACATACAAAACTAAAACGACAGGAAACTGCTCGTCGTTTTCGACTTCCTCAACATTTACTAGACAAACGTTCAAAACTTCCTATTTTCTACAAAAGACTCATTTACATGACAGTTATTTAGACTTATGGAATGTAGCTTTGGGGCTCCACTAAACCATCTAACTCATCTCGTATCCAATCCTTGCAATCCAAAATCCTTAACGCTCCTTACTTTGTCACCAATAAACTTATCCATAAAGACCTCGATGTTTCATATGTTGCTGATTTAGCCCAAACCTGATACCTATCCTTTCATAGTAAACTCAATGACCATTCAAATCCACTAGTCTCTCAACTCGCTTCCCATTCTATTCCCGACAATCCTCCGAGGCCTCTGAAAGGATGATAGCCTCGGGACCTTCTCAAATAGAACTTTTATTAAAGTGCTACCTGTGGGTAGTTGCTACACAAGCCATTGTCATTTTATTTTTTTTATCTTATTATCACATTTACTGAATGTATGTTTTGTTTTTTTGTTTTTTTTTATGTACAGTTGTAAATTTTAATGAATAGATAATAATAAAAAAAAAAAGAGTGTTCTTAGTTGAATTAATTCTTTTCATAATAACATGATACTATAATTAAAGGTAATATGTATTTCGGTGTGGAATATTACATCTCTGAATCATCTTGAATGGATATATTGGAATATACTTTAAGTATATAAATACGTAGACTTTCCCATGATCAGGATAAAATGAAATCAAAATAAAAGCCACCTTTAGGATCACTATTTGCCATCATGTTATTCATTCTCCTCGAAATTGACGGAATGGAAAGAAGTAATGAAGCCCATGCATTATACATGGATTTCATAAAGGCCTTTGATGGAATATATCAGGAAACCTTAATATGGAAATTGTGGGACATTGGCATAATTAATCCATTATTGTCCGGCGTCGTATCCTGCTAGCTGGCTGCTAACTACTAACTCCTAACTGCTAGTCAGGGCTTGCGTGTCGTTTCGAATGCTCAAGTTTCCTGCTGTACTGAATAGCTAGAATTAAATTGGTTAGCCGAGGTGCTGGGAAACGGGTTTATAACCGGGTATAGGGAATTCAATAACCTGGATATTTATTTTAATTTTGTTCTGTATTTGTAATGACTCCATTCTGTATAATAATAAAAACAATACATTTGATTGTAATTAATATAATTTGACATTTATGTTATTAATAAAAATAAATAAGTAAATAACTGAACCCATTCAAGAAATATTATTATACGCGATGAGAGCCTAAATACCGATTTTAACGCTCATGCCATTTGCACAAACTGTATTATATAATTTTAATTATAGAAACTGAATAAATTGTGCAAGACAGTTCGTGCAAATCAAGTCGAAATACATGTTGCTGCTTGCACAGTTGTGATGTGAAAACCTCTGTGTTTTATTGAAAATAAAACATTATACCGAAGAACATTTAATTTTTGGAACGGCTGCGATTTGCATTATTAAAACAAAAAAGAGAAAATTGAAGGTGTCTAAAAGGAAACGGTGTAAACCATGGTTGTCAGTTACGGCCACATGATAAAAATGGACCAAAAGAGAATAAACTAAAATCTTTGTCGATATCCGTGAATACTAGAGCATAAGATGGTATGCAAAACAAATGAGAGAGGAAACAGAAAACTTAAAAATAAAAGACTAATACTGCCTAGAGAACAATACGGAAAGAAATGAAAGGTTATTATGGAAAATAAAGAAATACAGAAATGTAATGTGTGGTCGAAGGAAAGGAAGCAAAGGCGAGAAGAAATTATAAGAAAATACTGGGAGAAGGCGATTATTATTAAAAGGCATAATTATTAAAATGAGAAAGGATAAGTAATTATATTTCCGTGGTCTTAAAAGGCCATTTCGTGAAAAAAACAAAACAAAAAAAAACAACAACATAGAACTGTAATTGTTATAGCATTAATATTTCAAAACAATAATTTAATTTTACACGATCACTGTAAAATCGGGTTGTTGCGAAAGTAATACTTTACTACGAAATGCTTGTTTTCTACTGTACAAATATTTACATAATTATTAACATCTTTTACGGGTACGTCTAGACGCTTACTACATTTAAACGGATAATAAGGAATAATCAACTTGATATATTGATATTGAAAATTAATTTTAAATTTAAATTTCCCAGGTAAAACTGACACAGGTTTCACATTAGCTGTATCATACTTGTCGTTATCTCGTTGCGGTGACCAATCCATTTAACTGACGGTATTTATAATTTACAAGTGTGAATAAATTTTAATGGTGCCCACACAGTGATTAGAACCCGTGCGATAATTAACCCAGCGATTGAGAGCTGTTCAACTTAAATCATTTCATAATCGAGCTCATTACTTTATGTTTATTTAAAGTTCTGTAATAATGTAAATAGAAAAGTGTTTCAACTTAAAGGAAAAGATAAATCATATTAAAAGCGTGTAGGGGACCTGTATATGTAAAAATTATTTCTAACTAACACCCCCGTCACGGCTTCGCCCGCTCTATACGTAAAAGTATAGTTAGAAATCCAATGTTTAAATTTAATGTATCTGTTGGTAATCCTAATGGACTGAGACTACTAAGAAACTCTAGCAGATAATGGATTGCATTATCAAAACTAAAGGCCCATGAATTATAACACACAATATCAAAAAGCTAAGGATCGGCATTTTGGTTTGGTAATAATTTTTATTCTGCAGAAATAATTTTGATTTCAACTAGCTGGATTTTAATTTCTAACTATAGAAGTATAAAGCCGTGTCCGATCGACTTCAGTCTAATCCAAACCACGGTACGTCCACATTCGACAATGTCGAACTAATGTGTACGTGTTGTCGACTTTGTCGAATATGTCGTATCGAACCGAACCGCAACGCGAATCAAGTGGGTAAAGATCAAAGGAAGTCGAATCGACGAACGTGTGGACGTGTCGAATGTGTTGTTCGACATCATTGAAAAATAAAACAAATATTATTTAGAAATAAATATAATTATGTCAATAAATTAGGAGGAAAATGAAAAGGTTTATGACTGCGGCAGTGGCTAATCCTTTTTACACTGCCTCTTTGGTCAGTATTCTAAATGATAACAGGCAACCTCCACCACTGAGTAATGACTCAATGCACTAGTTTTACTAAAGTAACTTTTTTGCTTCTTTAATCAAAATTGTTTTTTCCTTTATGATGAATAGGAGTGACAAGGATACAATTAGATTTATTGAAATGTAGCAGGATCGATGTTTTTTTTTAAACTTCACTAATTCACAGATAAAATACATGATGGGTTAACGGAGATTGCGAATATAGTCTAATAAAATAAGGATTTGATGAGGAAAAATACTGCGGAACTTTTTTTTTCTCAACGGATCTCAATGTTTTTTGGGGTACTGAATCCGAATTTATCATTGTCAAACCTTTCTAAAACTACGATAATAATGTAGTTAAAATTTGGTACATATGCGTTAAATAGTTTTACTATTGTAAGCTCTATTGTAGAATGGTGCCACATAATGGTCGATTTCTAAATTTTACTGGGCTTAATAAAATATTAATAAATTTTTTGAGGCGCGGTACCTCAGTGCGTAAGGCGCTTGACTACCATGTATCCGACTGAAGGTAGCAAATTTATTTTCTGTTATTTTGGTTGTGACTCGACTTCGAGATCGGAAGACCCTCCAGGGGCACATCCAGTCTCTAAAAAGTGGGTACCCTTTAATGGAGGAAACCTGGCGGTTGAGCATGATTTAGGCCCAATCTCCTCATTTTACAACCGTTGGCTCAGAAAGAGTACGTCCTTACGTAAGTACTGGATCCAAGACCCTTCATGGTTATTAGTGATGCAGGTTTATTTATTGATTTATTTATTTTTTTAGTAAATATTATCAATTTCAAGCTTTATATAAAATCCATTTTATATCCATACTGATATTCATATTATTGTTTTTTTTTTAACATGTAACAAATTAATTGAAAATCAGTAGATTGTATTATTTCTTAACCTTCCTATAACTATAAATATGATGTGGCTAAAATTTGGTACAATTAGTTTCAGTAGTTTTCGTGGTTAGTGATTAAAAACAAACAATTGTAGTTTTATAAAGTAGTATTGATTAAACCGGATTCAATTTCCTTGTGTTTCGGAATAAAAAAAAAAAAAAAAACTAATGAGGTCCAGTTTTTATTTCTGGATTAATGACAGTTATTTAACTAGACCTCGATAAATCGGATAGGAGTCTTCAGGCAACCAGCATTTATCGCCATGCCGGTAGTTTAAATTTCTGATTTTGTTTGAAATATCCGCGAGAGAGCGGTTATTTGCTTGTCAGCTGTGTATAATGTGGGAGCATAGGAGGGGAGAAAGATAAACATCTTCACGATATCTTCAAGGCTAAGATCCTGATAACTATAATTATTGATTGTCGAAAAAACGAGCGCTATTAATTCATCTCCTCTTTGTGAGCAAACAATTATGGTCGGCTCCCTTTCTGTGGGAGACCTGTTAATTTTTTAAGGAAAACGATTATGCTAATTGAGCAGGTTCCTTATGCCAATAGCTAATGAGCAAATAATTTTTTAGGAACACTTAAAGTGCCTTAAAAACGAGCAAAAAAATTCAGTAGGAATGTAAAACAAATAGTTCAATGACTGGCCGACTTTATCAAAAACGGAAAAAAAAAAGTGGAGCCATTCCTATACCAAGGTGAATACTAAATTTTTTTAGAAAACACTTCCTCTCCTTAAAAACGAGCAACAAAATTCAGCAACAGTGTTTATCAAAAACGAAAAAGTGTTTTTCGAAAAATTCAGTAACCATAAATTCAATAGCCGAAAGGACACAATGATGAGAATTTTTAGAAACTTTAAGTCTCTAATCAATGCGTTCCTTAGCGCGCAATATCCAAAAAAGATTGTGAGCAACTTCGGATTAGACGCCTTAAAAAAACGGAGCAACAAATTCAGTAGGCCATAAGGAACGGGCACGAAAAAGTGTCGTTCCTTAAAAACGAGCAACAAATGTCTTAACCTATATATTTCAATATCAGAATGTATAAACCAATTGGCCAAAAAGCTTTTTTTATATGTAATTGAGTCGTTAATACTTATCAAAAACGAAAAAGTGTTCGTTTCAGAATGTAGGAACAATAGGCCTTTTTAATCGCTATTATCAAAAACGGAAAAAAAAGGTCATATTATATTGCACAGAATGTATAAACAATAGTTCAATGCCAAAAAGATGTGCAGGCACTAATTTTTTTTAGGAACTATATATGGTCTAAGGAGCGTAATACTTATGCAAAAACGGCAAAAGGTGTCGATTTTCGTTCCTTAAAAAACGAGCAACAAATTCAGTTACCTGTGTATAATGTGGGAGCATAGGAGGGGATATTGAATCTGTGATTTAGATGGCTCTGGATATAGAACTAACTTACGATCGCAAATTGCTGCCCTCACTCAGGTAGCACACCGCTCCGAATTACTGAAAGATAAACACAGGCTATAAGATCCTGATAAATTGATTGTCGAAACGCTTATCTCCTCTTCAAACAACGGCTCCCTTTCTGTGGGAGACCTGTTCGCTTCAGGTATGCCAAGCTAATTACCTTAAAGTGCTGTAGGTAAAGACTGGCCGACTTGGAGCCATTCATACCAAGGTGAATCCCACTTCCTCTCCATCAGGCAACAGTGTTTAGAGTTCGAAATTGATAAGAATTACAATCAATGCGTAGCGCGCAATATCCTTCGGATAGACGCCTTCTAGACCATAAGGACGGGCACGCGTATCTTACATATACCGCTTATATGTAATAAGCGTTTCTGCCTTTTTAATCGCTATATCTATATTATATACATGTTTATAAACGCAGATATGTTAATTGGTTTATCTCATATATATATATATATATATATAAAAAAGTTTAAAAAATAGGTAACATAAAGGTTTATTTAAAAATACAAATATTTTGTTACACAATGTTTCTTAGGTCACAGCTTCTTAAGAAACTATTAACTCAAAATTATTTAAAATATGAAATGCGCTCATTGCAAATATTTGGTGAATGCTGCAAACGAACAATCTGCCTACACATCTCACAATTGAAACAGGTGATTTTGCTTTTTTTTTTTTTTTTTTTTTTTTTCTAAGCATGGTCTACATTTTTTTTTTTTCGGAGGCCCTTGAATTTGTTCTTCTCCTCCTTGTATTTGTACTTGTATAGATTTTTCGAATCCATGGACTACAATTGATGAGGGAGATACATAGATTACGAGAGAGAGAGAGAGAGAGAGAGAGAGAGAGAGAGAGAGAGAGAGAGAGAGAGAGAGAGAGAGAGAGAGAGAGAGGAGAGAGAGAGAGAGAGAGAGAGAGAGAGAGAGAGAGAGAGAGAGAGAGAGAGAGAGAGAGAAAGAGTTAGTGAGTGACCACCAATCTCTATCTCTCAGCGTCTTATTTTCTCTCTTTTGCTCTCTTACTCCTTTACTCAATCCCTTTAACATTCAAAACATCTATACAAACAAAGATTTTAAGTTTACTTCTTCTTTTCCTGACTCTTCCTAACACTGTCCCCACCACATACACTGATGACAAGTGTTTGTTATCAGTAAATAATGATCCCTTCATTGTATCCCAGACACTCCAGTGAGTAGTTCTTCACAAGTGATTTATATGTCTTAATCATTTTCCTCAAATTTACTTGATGTATATTGTATACAGTTGTTAAAATCAATAAATAGATTAAAAAAAAAAAAAAAAAATCATATTTTTGAAGACAAGAAAATATTTCGTACAGGCAAGGGAATTTATATTAAGACCACACGGAGTATAAAGTAAAGTTCATATCTTAATATCACTTTTGGGCTCAAATCTGATATTAAGGTGATATAATAGAATAAACGATGAATAATTATCTTCCTCAGCTAGATTTTATTTAAAAAAATTATGTTTGCTCTATGTACTATTAATGGTAAGATTATTTCCTTCTCTTCGAGTAATGTCGCTACGTTCACCGATAAATCAATCTCCGACCGACATAACCTCCCTAGATTTAATATTTTCTCTATAAAATGAAATATTTGAAGTACGGCATGTTTAGTGGTTTTGCTATAAAATAAACTAACGGGCCAGTTCTAACGTTGATTGACCATAAAACAGTCTGTAATTAAAACTAGATAACAAAGACGCCGATTCACCATTTCATTTTAAATGCTTTGGACTTGAGCTTTCTAAAGTAAACTTGATTTGATTTATTTTCTTGTTCTAGTTCAGTCAAATAGTATTAAGGGAAATAGTCCAGAAAGTGGGCGTAGCGGCTGCCAAGTTATTGCACCCAGTTATGGCACTTAACCTGGATGCGATTAAGTTCTCAGAAGGAAGAAACAATCCTACACACAATAACATTATACAAGGTGTCCAAAAAGAGTATCGGGTATTTGTTACTTCAATAAAACAAAAACTACTTAAAATAAAAAAAAAGTTTATTGTTAATTATTACAATATAAAGTGGAAAAGATGATGTTATCTAAATGGTGACCGTTGTGCTGCTGGCACTCTTCTAATCGGGAACGAACATTGGCGATCACTTGCTGACACATAGCTCTCGATATTGCTGTCATTTCTGACTTCATGTTTTGTTTCAATTGCGTCAGGTTCGTCGGATTTAGGTGTGTGTGGACTTAGGTCGGGGCTTCTGGGAGGCCAGTTGATGTTACCCCTAAGCTAAATGACCTTATTAGAGGTTTTATTGCTCTGAGGCGGATTTATATACAGTTACATTTGTTTGTTGTGACTGCGTATAGGATTAAGCTTGATATAGCCCTGCTTCGGACCTTGACTTATATATATATATATATATATATATATATATAGGTATGTTTAAAATATATTATATTTATTTTTACAATATTTTATTCTATAGGAAATCTACTTTTATATATAAAGAGGGTCTTGGAAAGTATTGAATAACAAGGCTCGGTGACCGTGATGGTTATTGAAATCGAAAGGGGCGAATTTTCCAAGCGATGTATCAAAGGAAGTGACTGTTACAGGGTTCAGTTGCCACGGCTGGAATCATTCCAATATCAGTTCATTTAATCGAGAAGGGTGGAGCTTTATATTAAATAATATTGTTCCCTTTCTTCTGTGGATGTAACATTTATTTTTCAAAAATATTATGATTATATATTATATATATATATTTAGGAGGCGCGGTAGCTCAGTGGGTAACTATAGCTTAACTACCATGCCCGAGTTCAAGTCCGACTGAAGGCAGATTATTTATTTTCTGTTATTTCCGCCGTGGATCGAATTTGAGGTCGGGAGACCCTCCTGGGGCACACCCAGCCTCTTTAAAAGTGGGTATCCTTAATTGTGGAATAAAACCTGGCCTGAATTCTGGCCAAATCACCTCCTTTCACAACCATTGGCTCAGAAACAGTGCAACCTTACCTAAATACTGAACCCGAGACCCTTCATGGGTTGTAAGTGGTAAAGGTTTTTTTTTTTTTTTTTTTTTTTTATTTTTTAAAAAATATATTTTCACTGTTATTAAATAAATAATGAATAAAATGCCTGCTTACTTAGGCAATAAGTAATATGGATAGCAACGGATCCATTCATGCTATAATAGAATAATGTGCAATAATAAAAACAAAACAAAAAAAAAACTATAACTATGCAAGATATAACATTAATTAAAATGTAATATAAAATTGAGATGAACCAGAGTAGAAAGAAATTAACTAAATTAGAGAACAAAACAACTAAATCTAAGCTTCCCAGTGATCCCAATCTGCAGCGAGACTTACATTGCATACCTTCTCAGGATTTGAGCGAAAAAGTTGGCGATTTCCAGAGCCCAGAAAATAAGAATAAAAATAAATCTCGGGACCACTACTATTAAACTGCGATGTGGGTTATAAGGATATGTGGAGCTGGATAATGGATGAGTTAGAATGTTGGATTGGTTCATAAGGTTTTGATGCAATTTTAAAAATTTAGAGGTATGTGGTCTAGGACAGGTA
This sequence comes from Euschistus heros, assembly GCA_003667255.2. Lineage (NCBI taxonomy): Eukaryota > Metazoa > Arthropoda > Insecta > Hemiptera > Pentatomidae > Euschistus > Euschistus heros. Next base: position 628,088 of record RCWM02000106.1, on the reverse strand, counting down.
TATTAACCCTAAAAATACCATGACGGGTTAAATGACACTTTTCGTAATTTCGACTGTAATTCTTGGAAAAACATTTATTACTTTGCTTTTTGGCTTTACTACTTTTAATAATCATCATGATTATCTGGCATTACGACCCAGAAGTTGAGTCCTAGCCAGCTCAAGCATAGACCACCAGTTATCTCTATTATGTGCTGCTGCCATCCAGTTTCTAACGCTAAACAAAGATCTCAAAAAGCCGCCACTCAATCTTTCCAACAAAGCTTTAGTTTATTAATGTTATACATAGTGCTAAAATCACTTTTTAGTGTCTTGTGGAAGGCATGATGGGGGACTTGAAATAATAAGGAAAACGTTTAAAAGAATTACATTCCAGCTCTCAAATTAAAACATGAAATAATTAAACAAGATTGAAAACAGGGTTTTCTTTGATTTTTGTTATGGGTAGATGTTATATATAATTAAATAAAATTGGAAAATTGACAAACATAATGAATTAAACTAGGTATACATTGCAATAGAATCCAGGTTGGCACAGATCTAAAAGGGATGCCAGCCAGTCCGTACTTTATATATATTTTCATAATCAAACCTTTATGAAATGATATCTCAGGGTATCAGGATTGTTGATTTAAAAATAAACCTCAAATAATAGTTAAATTAATTTAGTGGGTGATATAGAGCTGTTTCAATAATCTAATTATATGAAATAAATAAAATGTATATAAAACCAATGATACACAAAATTTCTATAGAAATATCATTTCTTAACTAAGTTAGTTCTAAAATATTAACAAAAAAATTATCTAGTGCCTTAGATGACAGTCCGGTAAGACTAATTGTGGGTAGAGATATTTGCATGGGTATATTATATATCCGTGAATAGAAACTGTTTTAATTGTGGTGAATGCTTAGCAAAGGCTCAGGAGACGGTATGATGATGCCCACGATTGAGAAGGAGCTCTTCCTATGGAAATAAATAATGAATTACAAAATGAAGAAGCGCGGATTTTAATAGATTGTTTAAAGGAAGCAGTTCTGTTAGAAATGGTATACAAATTGGTAGGCTTAGGTTCTTGTATTTAAGAGGTGGATAGAGGAATGCAGAATAAGTCTATCATGAATGTAGGGGGTTGGATTTGGATGTTTAGGGTTTGGTATATAAAAGCTCCAAGTCGTCGGTAATTGGGATAATGCCACCAGAGTTCGGTATACCAGCACGAGTTCTAAGAACGTCTGGGGGTCCCAAAAATGAATATCATAAAACAATTCATTAGTCCTTCTAGTCTAACCCTGAGCTCACCAGCCATGAATGTATGTCTTCCATATACTTAACATTAGTTAGCGGGTACCTCTTGGGAATGAATTGCGGAAAATGAGGAACTGCCATTCCTAGTGACTTGTGAAATATGGTTATTCCTGTTACTACTGATATTTGTTTGCATTAATTCCAGAATATTATCAAAGAATATTTAAGATAGAGTTTATTCTAAGGATATATGCTGGAAATGTCATACCTATTGTTTCTAAGAAAGGCTAGGTACCTAACTAGGGGTATTACATGCAGTCACTATGGGCTCAGAACGATTTGGGAGTGAATTACTAAGGCAAACTGAAATATGAAGTAGACAGCTGAAAAATAATATCAGGAATTGTCTCAAAGAATGAGCAGACAACTAAGACAATTAGAATAATTGAAATGTTTTAACCAGACACTACGTTTTGTTATGTTCTCTTCACTAAGCAACGAGATCTTTCACAGTTCATTAGTCCCGCTCCACAACTCTCGGTGTCTCTGAAAAGTGGATTAGCGCTGAAGGGAAGCCGCCGCCGCTAACGAGTATATTATGCAGAGAAGATAACACCTCCAAGGAGTCGAGGAATCGACTGTCATATCTCAACGGGGGCATTAGCGGGTCCAGGGGATACTGTGTACACGTCTAATCACAGGGATTTTAGCCTGAGAGTCATCTATCTTTAATGAAAAATAAGGTATTTACCTGGAGGGATAATATTTTTCAAAGTGATTCTGTTTGGAATCACTGGATGAGTAATAGAGCAACGAAGTAGGAAGGTCAGAAGCAAGAAGTGTCTTTAGTAAGTCTTGGTAATTATGCTCAGATTATAAGAATAAAATAATAGTAATTATATTGGTATGAAAAAATAAATAGATATTGTAATAGTAAATGAGATTCAAAGCAAGAGAGAATGGGTTGAAATATATGAGTGATAAAACAAAATTATATGAACTATCATGAGTACAAAAATAATACCCATGTCTATTAAAAAGGAAAAGTTCCCAAACGCTCATGTATATACCATTTTTAAATATTTTTTAGGACCCTTAAGGGTACTAACTGGGATGTCCAAGTTTGCTACCCTGGAAGCCTGGTGTTATTTTTGTAGTTCTCTAATAAACACAAAAATTTAGTACTATTTTCAGTTTTTCGTTTATATCTTGAAATAAAATTTATTTAAAATATCAAAGAAGACTCAATTTATGACAATTTAATCCCAACTGCAGCTACGTAGGCCAACCAGATGCGTAGAAACAGCTAATCAAAAAATATTTTAAATTGACTTTTTAAATATAATAAATTAACACTAACTATATGTTACACTCCTTTTTTTTCTTTTTCGTTTTTTGAGATCTTTAGTATTTTCGATTATGCGTATACAATAATATTTTATTAGTTAAAGTGTTAAAAATTCTATGTTAAATCACTTCATCCAAATATTTTCCTAAAGGACCTAAATTTAAAGGTTGAGAATATGGAGATGAATGAAGGCAGGTTGATGAATTACTCATCCAAGTTTAAAAAAACAAAAAAAAAAAAATTGAAACGGAGTGCCATAGCTATATATTTTTTAAAAATTATCTTATTTTATCTCTATTGATTGTATTTCTTTTTATGGCCGTCAGCATGTTTTTTTTTTTTTTTTTTTTTTTTTTTTTTTTTTTTTTTTTTTTTTTTTTTTTTTTTTTTTTTTTTTTTTTTTTTTTTTTTTTTTTTTTTTCCTGTTTTTTTTTTTTTTTTTTGTATGCAGTCAACATACTTAGCTTCTCAACTAAAATAATCTTATATGGAACATGCTATGATATATCCAGCCCCTCAGAAGATTTTTCGAATTCATGACCGTTTTGGTGCCCAAGAAGGAACAAAAACCGTGTAATGGTCTGTTCCGCTGGGCAGGAAGTTATATTTCATAGATAACTACCTCCTTCGGTCCTGGCTTCTCAGGTGATAATGATATCCCTACCATCGCTTCCATATTTCCATGTCAGTCCATGGCCACTGACTTTTTAATTTTTTTTTTTTTTTTTTTCATATAAACCCAAAAACAACAGTAACTACTTGTCATGATAAAAAGTAAGTCAATAATCCAGTGATCTATATTCATATTTTGAATGTATTTGTTCAACTATAAATAAAAACTACTTCATAATAAATATCTACATCATTAACTGGATAGAAATATTTATAAGTCTTTTTACATTGATTTAATTATCAGAGTTCCATCATTTGTTATATTATATTATTATAATGAATATGTTTAATCATAGCAAATTTACTTAAATTAATATAGTCACAAGCTGGACTGCTGCGGCCCCTTTACAATACTGAGCTAGGCAACCCCAGAACACAGAGGACTTGCGCGGCCGGTTTTCTTATTGCTAGCTGGTTCTGCCATTTGGGTAATGTTCTCCAGGTCGCCTTGAGAAGAATCTTTAAGATACAAGTTCACTATCTTTGCCTGGACAGTAGAAAATGTCTTTATATGATAGAAGGCTGTCTGGATAGTCTGGATACAACCCTTCCTTTACTCAATCGTCTAAAATACGAATACAGTTGACTGAAATCTTTATTAGAGTCGTCTCAGCAGTCTACAGCAAAACTAAGTAATAATCAATTTTTTTTTCTTGTTTTCCCTCTTACAGTAACCCTGTAAGAGGGGCGTGTATTTAAATATCTGTACATGCTCCATGCAATTAGCATATTACATGTATCTAACATGTTTAGTATTTTATAAAATATTTTAAATTTAGAATTAATTTACATTTAAGTATTTATGTTGAGTTGTTTCTGAATTTTATATGGGAATGCTATTTTCGCTCGTAGTAGGTGGTGGTCCGAACCACAGTCCGCTCCTCTTAACACTCTAACATCCATCACCTGTAATTGCGTTTGTTGTCGTACCATAACGTAATCTATTATTGATTTCAATTGTCTAGTAGGTTGAATCCAGGTGTATTTGTGATTGTTTTTGTGTCTGAAAAAGCCATTTGTAATTTTTAACTCATTATTTCGACATAAATCAATTAATCGTTCTCCATTTTCGTTAGAATGTTCTTCGCCATATCATCCCACCGCAGCATCGTTTGCCCTGCAGCCAGTTCTTCCATTAAAATCACCCATCACTATCACTTCTCTTTTGTCTCCTATTTCGTCTAACAATTAATGAATCAGAATCAGATTCAATGAATCAGAAATAGATTCAACAACATACAACATTGAAGGCTTGGAACAGGAAAGCATAAAGACGCTATACCAACAAAGGCTAGATGATAAGCTTACAGCAAAGGAATATGAAAACACACATGAACTCTATGAACATTTAAAACAAGCTATACATCAAGCTGCATTTGAGGCACTGGGAGTGAAAGAAAGAATGCGTGTGGGAACGAAGTGGGTGGTGGAACAGAGACTTGGTTCAAAGAATAAACGAAAAGAAACAAGCCTATCTAAAGTGGATCAGCACAAAGGACAGCGAAGACAGAAAATCATATATACGAATCAGGAAGATAGTAAGGAAACTCGTCGTGCAACAAAAAAGAGAAAGTTGGGATCGTAAGTGTAGAGAAATTGACATGTACATTGGGGGTAGAAGATGCAATGAAGCCTGGAAATTTATAGAAGATGTAAGATCTGACAGGAAAACCAACTTTCAACTCATCTCTGTCGACAAATGGGAAGAGTACTACAAGAAGCTCCTTACCGAGGATAGACCGGAATTTATGAATGAAGAGGTACAACAAGTGAATATAGAGGGAGAGAAGCTGGAAATAGGGATAGAGAAAATAAAGAAAGCAGTTAAAAGTTTAAAAAATGGAAAATCAACTGGACCCGGTAACATTAAGGCGGAATTAATAAAAAAACGGGACAGATAAGTTATTTAATATAATAAATCAGCTTTTAACAAAATGTATAAATGGAGAATCTATCCCTGAAGAATGGAAAATAGGGTTTATGTCATCAATTCATAAAAAGGGTGAAAAAAACAAATGCGAAAATTATCGAGGCATCACTGTCACATCAACATTTAGTCGACTGTATGGAAGAATTTTGCGAGATCTAATAGAGGAAGAATATGGAGGACAAGAAGCAGAAGAGCAGAGTGGTTTCCGCGCCGGTAGATCAGTCATAGACAATATATTCGTTCTTAAACAGATTATCGAGAAAAAAATTGCTACTAATAGAGAAACACATCTACTCTTCATAGACCTTCGAAAGGCTTACGACACCATTCCTATATTTAAACTATGGCAAGTATTAGAGGAAGCACGAATCAACCACACCTTAATAAAATCTCTTAAAGAACTGTATAGAGGCTCCATTACACAGATAAAAATGGGAAGCAAAACATCTCCAGGTTTCTTTGTAACAAAAGGTCTTAAGCAGGGATGCTGTGTCTCTCCCACCTTGTTTAAGATATATATAGAACATGTTTTAAAAACTTGGAAAAAGAAATGTAGAGGAATGGGATTAGAACTAGGAGGTACATCCATATTTACATTCAAATTTGCGGACGAACAGGTTCTCATTGCTCAAGACAAAGATGATATAGAATATATGACTCGAAAGATCAAAGAAGAATATGAGAAATGGGGCCTATCAATAAATATATCGAAGACAAGGTACATGTGTGTGGGAGGTAGCACAGATGATTTGGAGATAGGAAACGACATAATTATGAAATGTGATAAATATAACTATCTTGGAGTACAATTGAATAATGAAGGGAAAGATTCACTAGAAATAAAAGAACGTCTAAGACAGGGAAGAAGAGCCATAAAAAGATTGAACGGAATTTGGTGGCACAATAAGATTTCGAAACAAAGAAAACTGAATATATATAATGTTGTCGTAAAAAGCATAGCATTGTATGGAGCGGAAACATGGAAGCTAACAGAAAGCGATAAGAGCAAAATAAAAGCATTAGAAATGGATGTCCTTAGAAGATCTTGTGGAATCTCGAGAAGACAAAAGGTAACAAATGAAAGAGTAATGCAAATAACCGACATTAAAGAAACTATTATCGACAACGTTACCAAGAAACAGCTGATATGGTACGGTCACGTGCAGAGAATGCCAGAAAACAGACTTCCAAAAGTAGCTCTTAAATGGGTACCGACTGATAGAAAGAAAAGGGGAAGACCTAGAAGAACGTGGGGCGAAGGAATAAGAAAAGCAATGAATGAAAGGAACCTCACGGATGATCATTGCCAGAATCGTGAACAATGGAGAACGAGTCTAGAAGTCGGACAGCGTAGACAAACGCTATAAACCGGCATATATATATATATATATATATATATATATATATATATATATATATATATATATATATATATATATATATATATATATATATATGTTGAGTTTTGAATCGGTTCAATAAGCAATGTAAAAAGAAACAAAACAAAATTAAGTGAAAATTTCATAACTAACACAAAACATGAATGAATAAACACTAAACAAATAAAAACAAAACTATAAACATCTATAGATGTTACAATAGATTTGTAGGCTTCAGAGCCGCTGATTCCCATACTGGTATCGCGTAAAGAAGTTTTGGTATGATCGCACCGTCATAGATTAACTTTGAGATTTTAGAACCTAGACCCCATTTAAGTTTTGAAGCGCAAGCAAGTGCATTTATTGTCTTTAGGGTTTTGTTAGTTTGTTGGTCAATATGCATCTTCCAATTTAATTTTTTATCGAAAATTACGCCCAAGTGATTGATATTATTTACTTGTTCTATTTTTTGTAATAACAACGTAATGAGATTTTTCAAAATTAAATTGCAATTTTTTTTTTTTTGACCAGTTATCGAGAATTACCAGTGTATTATTTATCATAAATTGTAATTGAGAAAATGATCTCTCTATACCTAGTAGTAATAATCAATAGTAATAAGGAATTGAGACAGGTTTGAAATTAACATATAATTACATAATGATTCTGCCCATTTCTGTTGATATTTGCTTATTATTCTGTATATCATTTTTTTGTTGTTGTCTTTTTCATTTACATAGTAACTTTATGAAAGAGTCGTTTATTGGATATGTGAGCACATCCCATGATTGCATACATATTATGTGCCCAGGTTTTTACAAAATATAGATATTTAATGAATTACACAATAGTTACAACAAGAATGCAAAGAAAACAAACGAAAATAAAACTATATTAATGAAAATAAATAAAATGTACACAAAAAGTCTATGTTAATAAATAAACTTTAAGCAAATCCTTCAATACAGAAACTTATTTTTTAAAGAGTTCCTTTTCTTCTATTCGTATCGTTATCTGTTTCATTAAATAAAATCTGTTCCTGTAAAAAAAGAGAACAGTTATATAATATTTGAAAAAATTTTTGTTTGAAAGGTGAAAATGTTTAAACTAGTATTTGGCAGCTCTGTTGGAGCTCCATGCTCTGTTGGAATTTCTGCCATTTTATTATGAATATATTTATATATTGTTTTAATTAATGCTAAGAATTCAAATATAATATGTAAAAGTCTTATGGAATTTTTAATAATAGTCCAATCAATCTAGACTAAAAATGGGCAATCTGAGGAACTAAAAATACTAGTTTCAGGATTGTGTATGGGATGGTCCCCTGAACTAGAACAAAGAAAGTCCCTCCAAATCCCGATGCGCTGTGATGTGGCTTTAGATGTTACATTTTTAAGTTTTCGCTTATAACTCAGAAACGGTGCTTTGCATTGAAAAGAGTTTCAGGTACAAAATTAAAGCTTATTAAATTTGCTACAAGTTTGGTCATATACATTTTTATGAACAACTAGACCGGTTTCGAGCTACCGGCTCTGGAAAAGTTGTAATTATCGAAAAAAATGTTTATAACTCATGTTTTTTGTATATTTTTGTCTTCTGAATCCTCAGTCATTTATTTTAGAGGTAAGTCATCAAGATAAAAGTTTTATTTTTTTTTTTGTAAGCAGGGCCATGCCCTATACAAAGAAGTTCGGCTATATATTGTGTACAATGAAATAACATACAAACATTAATACAACTACAAATATTATGCACATATAATAACATACTCATATAATAATAATTCAAATAATATACCAAAGCACTTTGAATAAACTAAGAATTAAATACAACTAATAAAAATTAAATAAATATTTTTCTATCTAAATAATAAAAAATACCTAATAAAATAATTAACACTTTTTTTTATGTCCTTTATAAACCTTTAAACTTTATCAAAGATCATATTAAACTACTACTTTCAAGTATATATAAATATATGTCATATCTCAGGCAAATAGGTATATACATGATACTGATATTTTACAGTTAAATCTACTATATCTCAGTTAAGAAAATTTCTGATTTTACTTATATTTAAAATAAAATATGCCAGTTTTTTTGCTTCTATTTCATTTTGTGGATTAAGTATTTGAAAACTGTCATTTGAATCAATGCAAGGGTAATAAGTGTTACGCAGGCCATTATAAATTGGGCAAGTGTAAAGAATATGTCCGAGGTCTTCATTAGTTTTCATATTACAAACCATACAGATTTCTTGAGGATTAATTTGTGTGATTTTATCTGGAGTGGTTATTTTTATTATATGTTTTCCTGTAGTTCTTAACTGTGCAATAATTCTAGTGAAAATAATATTTATCCGTATATTAATGTAAACAGGGATTGAACCGGTTGGATTAATGCTATTGTAGAATGTGCTAAAATTCGACTGCTGGCTAGAGGATAGATCCGAATTAAATAAATAAATTTTGTATTTTTCTAATACAGTTTGACTTTTTTCTTTGAGTTTAACTATATTTGATTCGAAAACTATTCCCCCTTCTCCGATTTTATCCAGTAAATGTTTTATTTGTAAACACCAATTATACTTAAAATTAGCATTTCTACTTGAAGACAGCTTGACTACCATATGTTATAAAACACAACTTTGGAAGCCTATCATCACTCATTTGGACTATGGTTCTTAAATAATTTAAAGCTATTTTAAGAGCCAGCCAACTAGCATGAATAGAGCCAGTCTCAAGCCTCACAAGCCAATTTGGTGTAGATCTCGATAAACAGAATAACCTTTTATAGAAATTAGAGTTTATCTTCTCTCATTCCTCTAAATACCTCAAACCCCAAATATTTACGGCGTATGTGATTGTACTGTCAATTATTGCTCCCTTAAGCTTGCCCCGGACTGACTGTGCTCGAATTCTTGCTCCCCTACATGTATCTAATACCGCTCCTATTGCTGCATTTCCACGAGAAACAGAATTTTTTGTTTGTTTTAAGAATAAAACCAGATCGCGAAAACAGTACACCCAAATAATTAAATTCATTAACAAATTTTACAATGTTCCCTTTAATTATTATTGTTTTTTTTTTTCCTTTTTCGGTCTTCCATTGTAAAATTTTAGGATTTTGGTTTTTTCAAAATTCATCTTAAGGCCATTAGCCAGGCAGTAATCGTCGAAGACATTTAACTTCTCTTGTATATCAGTGTTGCAATGACCAAACAGAACTACGTCATCTGCATAAAGAAGTAGGATCAAATCTGTTTTTTTCATTAATTGGGATACCAGTGATCCCTTTAGATCTGAAAAATTCCTCGATATCACACAAAAATTAAATTGAATAGCGCCGGACTCAAGGATTCCCCTTGCAACAGGCCTTCTGTAATTGCAATGTCATTGGTAAATGTACCATGGTCACCTTTTATTTTCATGTTAGCTTGACTATAGAGTGATATGAGTAATCGCACAACTTTACCACTAACCCCTATTTTAAATAATTTCAACCATAGTAAATTGTGTGTTACAGAGTCAAAAGCTCTCTGCAAATCTATGAATGCAACGTACAAATACTTTTTTTGTGTCAGATAATTGTCCTATAAAAATATAAATATAAAAATATTGTCCATACAACCGCGCCTATTTCGGAACCCTGCTTGGCATTCTGGTATAATCCCTATATCATCTGACCAGATCGTAAGCCTATTTAACAATATTAATGTAAATATCTTTAATATACAGTTGGTTAAAGCAATACATCGATAATTATTTGGTAATGATTTATCACCCTTCTTGTAAAGCATTATAGTTATTATATGCGTCCAAGCCTGAGGAATATATTCAGTTAACAATATTCTATTAAAGAGAACCTCAAGATATAATAACCAATTCGGAGGAAACGATTTGTAGACTTCATACGGAATCATATCTATGCCAGCAGCTTTTCCATTTTTACACTTGTTTATGGCAGATACGATTTCATTTCCAGATATGTGCGAGTCTAACAAGGGGTTTCCCACATCAGATAATAACTCATTAAAGGTGATGCGATTTGGATGCAATTTTGAATGAAAGTCTTCCCATTTACTCAACCAATCTGATCTTGTTGAAATTTACGATTATTTTTAAAACTATTTATTATTTTCCAAAACGTGGTACTATCTTTAGCGGAATACAAAGAAGCAAGCAAGTAATTATCATGCTCTCTTTTTTTAGTTTTTGTTAAGTTTTTATATATTTTTTTTAATATAACCGTATTGTAAAATAGTGATACTATCAAAACCAGTTTTTTTGCATAGTTTAAGACTATTTTTCAAGTCACTTTTCAATTGTTTACATTCATCGTCATACCATGGTTTATTAGAATTTATTTTTTGGTAAAGCCATTATTTATATATTTATGTTTTATTCCTATTATCTGAGAAACGTTCATTATAGCGTGATTTAAATTTTCTGTTATTGTGTCTATATTTTCTTTTTCAAAGTTGATTTCAATTAATGGCGAGTGCATCAAACTATTTTTAAAGATTTCAGACTTTTCCTGATCCCACTTGATTTTAGTTAATGCTTCTTTATTTTTTTCTCTATTGCGTATAAACGTTTTTAGTTTAACAATGAGGGGGAAATGATCCGAAAAAGTAACGTCCTGCATTACTTCAAAATCTTTGACAATTACTACGGCTTTTGCATCACACCAAACATGATCAATCGTGCTTTTACCCAGACTACTTACGAATGTGAAAACACCCTTCAGATCACCAATTGAACGACCATTCAAAATTACAAAGGAACTCAGTTCCATAAATTCGGTAAGGGTTTTTCACGTGAATTTAGAGTAGCGTCAAGATTTTTCCTCTCGTGTGATAAAGAAGTGCCCTGTATCAAGATAAAAGTTTTACAGCATTAAAACTCTTTATCAAGCATTTCTCCGCGAAAACACGTATAGCTCAGAAACTATTAGTTCGATCCATAACTGATTTTATCGATCTACAAGCTGGTTAAGCTTACTATTAGACCCCACTTCATAAACTCACGAACCCCACGAAATTTTGATCAAGACCCGTAAAATACAGATACCAGGACGCTAAAAAATGCGTACTGTTGTAAAATCCAAGTTTTTTTGCAACATTTTTCGATATAACTCCGAAACTACTCGTCCGATAAAAAATTTCATTTTTTATCTCAAAGCTGGTTAAATTTACTGTTTCAGAAACAGAGAATTATTAGGAGAAAGAGAAATTTTTGATAAAGGGTTTGAGCGCGCCAGTTTTGAAAACGCGGTTTGGTGTTGGTCTTGTTTTAATATGCATCGATGCGACAACCCCCCCCCCCCCCCAAAAAAAAAAAAAAAAAAACACAGGAGGAGCAAGAACTTAAGAGCCAATCCGACTTAAATGGTTGGATGCCCCCAGTGGGAGACCGCTCTCAGGCGGAGTGAGAGGATGGTGCCTCAAGACCGTGGATAGATGAGACAGGGAAGACTAATTGAGGAGGCCCAGCTCCTGCTTTAAGGACTGTTGCACCTAAGAAATAATAAATAGATAATAACATTTTGGACCTACCATAAATTAACACATAATTAAAGGAAAACACGAAACTAAAGTCAAAGTATTTTTAGCCTTAGCAAAAAAAAATGAAAGCAATCTGAATTTGTCAGGTTCTTGATGTTGAATATTTTTTGAGGAAACAAATCACTTTTATAAACTGAAAGCATTTATCGAAATTTTGTCTTTTGGAACGAATCTCGTTTGTTTATATATTGCATTAATTATTTTTTATTTTTTAATTTAAATCCTTACTTGATAACAAAATATCTTAAAATATGCAGTCGATTTTTGGAACATTTGATTCATAATCCTAGTGTTCGTGATAGGTCAATTTTTTTATTAGCTATTTAATAAAATATACGACTATATACAAAATAAAATTAAAAAAACATCCAGTAAGTGTGAAGATAAAGCTGAAAATAACAGGTCAATTGGTTTCAAGCTACCACCTAAGTAGCACTTCAATAAAATTTCTATATTGGAAGGTTTCGATGCCATCTTCTTTTCAGATAGGAATCTGAATGGGAAGCAAGTTGAGATACAAAAGGAGCTGAATTGTTATGGATTTTAATATGAGAGGATAGGTATCTCGTTTGCGCTAAGTAAGCAACTTATGGTACATTATGGATAAGTTTGTTTGTGATTGATTATTTTTTTTTTTGGATTGTAAGGGCTGTATATGAGACAAATGGGATGGTTTATTGAAACCCCAAAGCTCAAATCCATACGTCTAGATAAGTCTTATAAATGAGTATCTTATAATTAATTTATTTGAGCGTTTGTCTAGTAAATGTTGAAGAAGTCGGGCAGTTTCTTGTCGTTTTAGTGTGGTTTGTAATTAAAATTTGTAATTTGTTTTCCTACAATTGTCGATGTAAATTATGATTCTCTAATTGTAAAGATTATCCCCTAAGCCTATTACTTCCACACTCCACTGGTCTGTAAACTGAACATAAGAGACATGAAAATCACGTTAAAACTTTTTAAAGAAGCATAGGATTTTTAGTACCTCAGTAAAAATCTTCAAGGTATCTGAAAGTATTATAGCGTCTAACTGATGCTCTCTGTCCTATTTTAGTGCTTAATACCTTGTCTTACACGGAGGTAGAAGGTGCTCATTTTCTTACAAAATGGAGGCTGAATTACTCAAATAATTGTCTCCGTCTCGGTTTGTAATGAAGCGACGCAGTTGTTGTCCTTCGAAGATTGCTGGGTAACTTGCAGGTTCCAATTATTGTATAAGAGCACAAAGTATACAAAATTAGCTGTTATTGCTCAAAGTTAATGTCCCTGTCAATTATTACCGCAAGAGTTCAGCATCAGCTGTGCTATTATATTTCCTTTTAACTATATCTTATTCTTATAAATTTCAGAGAATCTTTTATTTGTATTCAATTTAAGTATTGACAGGTACCAATTTTCGGGAACATAAAACATAAACCATTTAGATGATAAGAGGATGTCTAACTGCTGGTCCTTATAAAACTTCTCACCCCTTAACATAAGATAAATGCTTTATTTAAACAATTTTTTTTTTTTCTTTTTGTAATGGGGTTTCAGAATCTTGCTCTTCATAAATTTTGGAGTATGGTTAGGAAGTTGGGAGGCCATATGGATTTAGTGTTATATATATTTATAGTCTCTTATTAATCCTTGAGACTCCAGTCACATATCACTTCCCATGAAGAATGGTGTCATAAATGGAGAGTTAAGATAAATCCTAGCAAAACCCAACAAATAACCTTCACCCTCCGTCGAAAACCTACCTCATCCTGCCCTGTAATCCTTTAATGGTGTACCGCTGAATAATGTGGAACAAGTACGATACCTTGGATTTTATCTGGACAAAAGACTTACCTGGAACCCTCATACAAGATTGATAAGACAAGAAGCTGCACGTCGATTTCGACGACTACAACACTTCATAAATCATAAACATAAACATAAACATTCAAATCTCCCGATTCACTAAAAAAAACTCATCTATATGACGATTATAGAGCAGATCCATATAGAGCAGATCTATTTGGACTTACGGTATAGAGTTATGGGGATCTACCAAATCATCGAATCCTTCCGGCATCCAATCGGTCCAATTAAAATCCTTTAAATAATCCTTAATACTCCTTACTTTGTCACAAATGAACTGATCCACAATGACCTTAATATCCCATATGTCGCTGATTTGGCACGAACCAGATACCTTTCCTTTCATAATAAACTTACTCCTCATCCAAAATCCACTTGTACAACTTGCTTCCCATTCCATTTCAGGCTATCCTCCGAAGCGGCTGAAAAGAAGAGGGCTTGTGATCTACTTTTGTTGATATTCATCGGAGTACTACCAATGGGTAGTTTCTCTACAAGTTTTAATCATGTCATTATATTGTATTGTATACTGCATATTTACCGGATGTGTTTTCTAATCAGTTGTAAATTTCTATTAAAATAATAATAATAATAATAAAGTCTTATTTGCATTTCCAGGATATTAAAAAAAAAAAAAAAAAATTAAAACCTGTAGCGCTACAACCCATGAAGGTCCTCGAATTCATTGCTTGGTAACGAAGTATTATTTCGTGACCAACGGTTGTACAAGGAGGTGATGTGGTCAACTCAACCGCATGGTTTCCCCTTATAAATAGTTACCCACGTTGTAGAGACTAGGTGGGCTGCCAGAGTTTGTTCAGAAGTAACATAAATTAAATTTTCTACAGTTGCACATTTGTTCCACCAGATAAATGGCTCTATGTTGTACTTACTATCACAAGCTTATTCTTTCTTCTTCTTCAATAATCCTACATACTCTCTGTCAGTTCCAGTCTTCTTTCTTCTATCCATGCCTCGTTCTCTCCTCCACAAGAACACTGATGTTTTAAGTCTATTTCTGAATCTCTGAAGGCAGTCTCCATCTGTGATTTTAAGTCTCTTAAGTTCTTCCATAGTCTGCTTAGCATAACAACTCTGGCTTTTATCAAATATTTGCTTATTCAACCTTTTAGATCCATCCTAATCATGTGCCCGTAGAAACGTAGTCGTATTTTACTCATATTTGTTTTCAAGTCCTCTTTCTTTTCGCATGTTTCTTTATTCGAACTCAGTCTGTAAAATAAATTTTATATATATATATATATATATATATATATATACTATATATATTATAAGATATTTATGTTTGTTTGCTCCAGTGATACTAAAACTAATTAAATTAAGACAATGAGGTAACACAAGCAAATGCTGAACAACAACTAACTATATTTATTCTTAAATCATTATAAAACATTGTTTTAGATATTTTCCATAGGGGAATGGGGTTAAGTAGAGAAATGAAACATTGTTTTCCCCTATTGATATCTCATACTTAACTCCCCTCCACCAGTTTACGAACTATCTCGTCAAACTCATACAAAATAAAGAAAACAGAACAATTAACAAAGAACATAAAAAAACAAAAGAGATTATATACATTTACACTTGCCCTAGAAATATAATAATTTTGAGGATATAACATTTTTTTTTCAGGGATTTTTACTGTTCAATATGAACATTCCTCCTTTTTGGGGGTCTTGAACGCTTTGAATTGTCCACAATTTACCTTAATCCTTACCCTGTTCGATCCTACCTTTCGATATACTATGGTCCCTATTTTTAGTTTTTTCTGTCGCGTCGCGAACCTTGAGATTTTCCCGCATTACCCTCTTACTTTTTTTCGGTCACTATTTTCTTTCTGATCTTCCCCCACCTGCTGACAAGCGCAGTTTTGTTTTACTGCCAATTTTCGCCAGGTCCTCATCTACTGCCGCGGCTCTTTCATCTCTCCGTCTAAGGCCGCTACCCAGCCCTTGTGCTCGCTGTAATCCGCCTCTACCCCTTGGTCTACGTGAAAGACGCGAAGATGGTCACTTAGTGTGCTATGAAGCCGCTCTACGGCCCCCCCTACTTTTGGGATGTCCTGGCGTATTGATGTGCCATCCACTTCTAGCGCTTTCATCTCTTTTCTAAGGTTGGCATTGTCGATTTTTTCTCAGTGCTGCGATGACTGCCCTGCCGACCGTTTATTTATCGGATATGCCATGGCGGAGTTTTGCTGAATATATCTATTACTGTCACCCATTTAAACCTTTCCATGTGAACGTGTCCACCTCAACAGATCACTTAGCGGCCACATGGGTGTTCGCCGTTTCCTTCTCTCTTTCCCGTTGGTGGGTGCCTATCATATTTTGATATTTTTCATTAAGGGGCTTTTTTTTTCATTTAATTATTAATTATTTTCTAGTATACAAAAAATATAGGTACATCTTACAATTCTGAATATTATGAATATAATTAAAAAATATATAGAGACACAATACTCAAACGGTTTTAAAAAAATTACAAAGAAACATTTTAAAATAAGAGGAAAAGTTTAAATACTTGTGGTAGATGGGTAGATTTGTTTTTTGGGCATTCATCTTCTGCGGTCTTCAGTGTCCCAGTTCCTTATTTTTTTATTTATAATATTTTATTGAAAAGATTTGTTATCACCAAACATTGCAGTGAGTTTTCGTTCTATACGTTCCTGCTGAAAAAAGCTTTCATTCAGCGAGCATTCTTGGAGAAAATATCTGATTGTTAATTAACACTTCTAAGATGAACATTTCGGTGAGGCTACTTTCATTAATTATAAGATAGTCATGGGTGATGCGAGTATGGCCAATCCACTATCTCGTGAAAAACTATTTTCATACATGGTAATAGCTTAGTAAAATAAAATCATGAGGACTGCAATCAGCCGAATATTGGAATTGAAAAAAGTGGTCCCTGGCAGATGTTGGAGCCGGAGATGGGCGGTAGCTGAGTGGGAGGCACCTCTCGACCAATCAGATCGCTAGAGCTGGCCCCGCCCCACCTCTTTTACTCCTTATGAAACTTCCCATAAATCATAAAATGCCATTAATATGAGATGACTCAAACAACACTTCCCAACTGCTCTGATTAGTCTAAATAATATCCGCTTCAACGTATAATTTATGGCCGGGATAACTACCGGCTAGTTTAGGGTTCGCTTCTGCTCGACCTATTAGAAGAATTTAAACCTTTCAAAAATATCGATATTAATATTCATCAGCGACAAGCAAAATGATATCAAACAAACAATTAGTTGAATTTATGACTTTATCTGCTGTCAGCTACCGGTGGTCGGATGATCCCAGTTAATAGATGCCTAAAAAATAAGTATATATAATAGCTTCTGAGAAAAAAAAAAAAAAAAAAAAAAAAAAAAAAAATTCCATAAAAATATTAACAATAAATAAGAAAATATAGAGAATGGACGGTTCAAAAATAATATCTGTTTTTTTATTTTTTATTTTTTACTATAAGGTTTCATTGAATAAATATTACAATCAGTCACACTAAATTACAATAAGTAATATGGATGGTTATGAATCCATTAAAAAAAAAAAAAAAAAAAAAAAAAAAAAAAAACCTCTAATTCTATGAGAACAAAATAATTTTTTTTTTATTTGTATTTTTATGATAAATAAATTAGATGGCTTTATAATTATATTTACACATTATGTATAGTAAGAAATAAATTGAAAAAAAAAAAGAAACAGAAAATAAATATACTATATATAATTAATATGAATAACTATATAAGCTATATAATTAATATGAATTTTACAATTCTGTAAAGAATTTAAAAATTCTACACCCTTGACAAGATGTAATTCAAATGGACATCAAAAATGCAAACATAAGGCCAACCGATATTTTAAAAAGAGACACCTTCAGACAAATGGGAAGTTGCATCAGAGCAACCAAAACCAAAACAGTCCATAGCAAAGGACGTAAAAAAACCTTTCCGGAAAGAATGGAAGCCTATTGGAAGAATAGGAAGAACCCAAAGAAAAATTTTATTGAGTTATTTGCTTACGACTTCCATTTTTGGTGAGAATTCGCTAATAATGATAGTAATAATTATTTTAAAAAATGTATAAATTAAATTAAAAGGTAAAAATACAATCTTTACTTACAGAACATACTCATTCTAGGGATCTCCCAACCAGACCTCCACAGAGAGATACCAGCTCTTTTCAGCTGTATCTGTGGTATAAAAGAATCTAGGTGAGGCTGAGTGGGAGCGCAATAGTACAGTCACTCACGGCAGGAATAGAGAAGCCCACTGCCCTTTTCATCTCAGAGGTGGGTTTTCAGGATAAGTGCAACTGGATAATAATTGAGCCATAGGGTTGGAATAGTAGTAAAGGTTATGATGGAATGTTCCAGTACTTAAGTTCGATAATAATCCATCTCATGACTGATCATATGGCAAAACATAAATGTTTACAAAATATAAGTCTTTACCACTTATATTATAAGTCTATACCGACTTATAACCATTCAAATACAGGTCCCAAAAATGGACATTTCATTTTTTTTTTTTTTTAATCAGAAGAGTAAGAGATTTCTTGCACACTTACTCTATTTATTAAAACAAAAAAAATGGTGAATTCATTCAGATTTTCCCATTTCTATTCCTTCCGGCAACATGGGGTTATCCTCGCTGGAAAGAAGGGTTGTGCGGGTTATTATTCCTCCCTGCTACGGCCAGATTCTCCAAACTTGCAATACGTTGATCCGGGAGCTAGTTTTTGTTTCGGGAATTGCTCTGGAAAATTTACCTTTCTTAAATAATAACAATAAGTAATAACAAAGTTTCTTTTTTTCGTATTTTCCATATTTTTTTTCATTCTCGAAAATAAGTTTTTTTTCAGTAGCCATTTCGAGAGGGATCACACTCTTCAATAATGTCCCTGATAAACCAATAAGTAAAAAGACAAAGCTTGAGGAACTGCGGAAATGTACTTCGTCTAAGAAATTTTATCCCACACCATCAATTTCACCGAACCAACCACATTAAACTTAGCGCAACACTTACCAAGCCTACGGTAAACTCTCATTCATCCTGTTTATAAAGAGAGAAATGTACCGTCTGTACAGGAATTCGCTCCACTTCCTGTGCCTATGATGTGTGACCGAGCAAATTTCAAACCAGCCCCAAGCTGTTCTCTGGTCAACAAGGGCCATGCTGCTGTTCTCTGAGAATTTAAATTTCTGTTAGCAAGGTTCCTTCCAACAGCCTCTTCATTAATTGCAACTCTCCAAGACTGAACACTATCTGTAGCTGTTTATAACCGATTCGAAAGCGTGAGAAATACTATGGATGTGTAACAAGCAGCAGCCAATCTTAACAGTCTGGTTTTGTACAGACCCAATGTCATATTGTTCTACGAAAAATAGGTTTGGCTTATTTAATAATGCGACATGGGACATGTCGAACTCTGGGACTCATGTATGAACAAGAGATTTCCTAAAATATCTGTATAATTTTTAAAAATTCATTTCACTAGTATTTATCGTTTTGCTCTTTTATTTACTGACCCCCCAATTTTTTTTTTTTTTTTTTTTTTTTTTTTTTTTTTTTTTTTAATGAAGCTTTACGTACCTCTATTGAAACAATTTGGGTTGTCAAATTTAGTATAATCATTATTTTATTTGTATTTTTTACAGAGTACAATCCCTCTTTGACTCTAAATCTTTGATACCCGTTACTGCGTCACTAATTAACTAATCCAAAATGACTTCTATGTCCTATATGCTGCTAATTGAGCACAAAATTGATCCTTATCCATTCGTAATAAACTACATACCTACCTGAATCCACTAATTTCTCAACTTTCTTCCCGTTATCTTCCAACGGTAGACGATTAACGAATCGTCTGAGGCGTTTGAAAAGATCGTCGAATTTTCATTAGAGATTGGATAGTTTTTTTAAAAGTTTTTGTTATGCCGTTATATTGGTAATTTAGCAAATAATATATTTACATTCTTAATGTTAAATAAGTAAAAAAAAAAAAAAAAAATTGTGATTAATGTTATTTTTTTATTTTCCATATTCTTTTGCTAATATCCGTAACAGTTCTTTGTTTGTTTAAGCCAAAATTCCTCGTTCATACCATTTTTACATGTATATTCTGTATTATTGATTGTTGTAAGTTGTACTAAATAGTTTTTTCATGATGCCTCTAACCTGTGATATTGTGAAGAGCATCTAAACCTTTAGTTTTATAAAATAAACCCTTATTATTTTTTTTTTTTCTGGTGAGCAGTGTTTATATACTAAGTTATCACACTAGTCCTTTCGCATAAGCATAGCTTTAATTTAGATTACATATTTCAAACTTTATTGAATACTGCTCTTTAAACTAAAGTTAATTGTTTTTTAAGCATTTTAATCCATCCTTCTGCCAGTAGAAAGGTTTGATTGATGGTTGGATCAAAAACATTCTTTTAGGATTTATTATGAGAGTTAGATTAATAGAGTTGTGTTTATGCAGATGGACCATTGTAATAACCTAGTAAAGTACTTTAAAACAAATATAAAGGTATAATAAATAAATAATTCATTAAAGATTTTATTGGCACATAAAATAAATTCTTGGGATACTGAAATATTATCATATTATATAAAAAACCTTTTCAGATAATTTTAAACATTAATTCGTTCAGTATAAATAAGTTATGTAAATGTATATGCATTCAACTTATATGTGAACTTAATTTGGTTCTCAATAATATTCTAAAAGGCGTCCCATATCAATAACTATAAAATATAATTGCAAAATGAACAAAAATAGCCTACCCTATCTCCGCGGTGTCAAAGACCCGACTGGACTGCCGAGAGACCTTGGAATGGTCACATAATTTATATAGACTTTTCATATTCAGCTACGAGTATAAGCCGCTTAATATTTAGTGAAGGAACCCTATATTTTCGTTTCTAATTTCGTATTCAAATATTTAAATAATTGTTTGCAAATACCCCCGCTAAGCCGGGAATAATTTCGAATTACTGCCAACTGCTCTGATGGCTGTGAAATGGAATTTTTAGGAGAAACCAGTGCCATATTCATCCCTAAAGATTTATTATCTTGAAGGCAGTGGCTTAAAAATACATTAGTCTCCAGGCCGCTCCATTAATCCCAGATTACACGTTCCAAAGCTTCCCCTCCCTCAGAATAGTATTTTTTGTTGAAAAGTTAAGAATTGGTTTCATAAATAAATCAGAATTCCAAAATATAACTCGTGAGATACAACTTTTATATAATA
This sequence comes from Euschistus heros, assembly GCA_003667255.2. Lineage (NCBI taxonomy): Eukaryota > Metazoa > Arthropoda > Insecta > Hemiptera > Pentatomidae > Euschistus > Euschistus heros. The sequence goes on along the minus strand of RCWM02000106.1, from coordinate 606,812 downwards.
ACAACAATAATTTGCATAATTAGGATTAATGAACTATGTGCTCCTTCTATTGGAAGACCATTAAAAAACACACTTCACTATTTATTTTTTATTAAAAAAAAAAAAAATACATTTATTGTAATTCACAACTGTGCAAAATGTGGGCTCGATGGCCGAGTGAGTTGGGGCGAGGGTAACGTGGAACCTGGGTGGGTTAAAATATATTTCAAGGCGAACCCACGAATACGTCTTGACCTAGCTACCCTGGCTAGTATAGGACTTCAATGGAAGTCATGAACCTCAAAATAAAAGAAGAAAAAAAATGTACAAAATATATACAGCAAGTAAATGTGTTGATAAGGATCACAATAACATGTCAAAGAACTACTCATCAGTAGCACTTCAGTAAAATTTCTAGAAGTTATAGAAGGTCTCTGGGCCATCTTCATTTCAGAGACCCCCGGCAGTTGAGAGACTAGTGGATATGTGTGGTTATGTAGTTCACTATGAAAGGATAGGTAACTCGTTTAGGCCAAATCAGCAACATATGGTACACTAACATCTTTATGGATAAGTTTATTTGTAAAGAAATAAGTAGCACTAGGGATTTTTTGAAGGAATTTAGATTGCACGTAAGGATTGGACACGGGAAGAATTAGAAGATTTTGTTGAGCCCCAAAGCTCAACTCCATATGTCCAAATAGGTCTGATAACTGTCATTTAAATGTGCATTTTATAGTAAATCGGAAGGTTTGAATGTTATTCCTAAAAATGTTGAAGAAGTCTAAAGCAGCAGTTTCCTGTCGTTTTAGTCTTGTATTTGGATACCAAGTTAAACGTTTGTTCAGTTGGAGTCCTTGGTAGTGGACTTGTTCAACAGGGATCAGTGGGATCCTATTAAAGGATGCTGGGGGACAGGAAGTCGTAGGTTTACTTCGAAGGGGGAAGGTTATTTGATGAGGTTTGTTTGGATTTATTTTAATTCTCCCATTCCGACACAATTCTTGAAGGTTGATGACATGAAATTAGTCTCTACTTATTTATTCTCGAAACTAATTATTTTACATGATCAATGATTATCTACATGATCGAAAGTGGAACTTATTCCCAGATTATAAAATTTGAAGTCTTAATCAAAGCAGCATCAAAAGGCATTCAAGATGCAATATAGCAATTTGTAAGAATTGAAACTATTCGTTGGTACTCAGAGATAGTTTACAATTATACCTTTATACAGTGCATACTAGATTAGCTTTTATTCTCCGATTCCTCAAGTTTGACTCTCTATACCAACAAATTAGAAAACGATTTGAATATCTTTTAACCTAAAAAGAGGAAATTTAAAAATAATAAGTCTTATTATTTACTTATTTATCAACGTTTGGATGTTTATTGGTAATGAATCCAGAGATGGGCGACAACCAATATTCCCCACCTGTCTCCTGGCACCTGTTACTTCAAGCAGGTGTGTATAACCCATTTTTGAAAAATTTACATGTAATAAGTGTAATAAACTGATTGGAAGTTGACACATTCCTACACATGCTTAGCCATTTTTGAAATTTTAGAATTTTTATTCTTGGGTGCTTGGTCTTAATGTCTTCTAGTTTTGTTCTTATTACATATCCTCCGTATATGTGAACCTTTATTTATAAAGATGTAAGTTCTTAAGCTTTCGATCCATCAGCAGTAGCCATTAACCATGATTGCTTAAAAAATCCAAAAATTGATAAACAATTTTTCTAAACTGTCCTTAACCATAGTACTATAACCATAAAAATCCAATAGGATTGGCAAATAGTACATTAAATCCTTATTATATTAATCCTGTTTACACCATCATGTGTACCTCAAGTATTTATTTGTATTATTCGATTTGGTTAACTTCATGCCAAATTAATTTATGTATTGCAATAAATCGTTATGACTTAAGGTTTCGTTTTAAAACTTGACCTAAGTTCCGTCGAAAAGGAAACATTAATATTTTTTTTCTTTGAATTTATATTTCCTATTTTATAATTTCTTAAAAAACAATAATATTTGAATAATAAAATCACTCTGAAAAAAAAAAAAAAAAATACACGTCTTGTAAGACGAACAGAAAAACCAATCATAGAGTCTGTTTCTTGAAATGTAAAATAGGCTACAGAACAATAAAAAACATATTAAGAAGAATTACAATAATTAGTCGATGTACTACCTTTGAAATAAAATGAAATGAAAAATAAACTTTATTCTGGGACTTACATATGGTACAGTCCCCTAAGAATAACAATATTGCACAATTTCAGGTACAATAATCTGGTCGTATTATGTAAAAATTCAATGCTTTAGTAATCACAGTAATGTCGAAAGGAAAAAAAAATGAAAAAAAAAAATACAATCGTATATGGAATCATAAAAATATTTTTAATATTTTCTTAATTATTTACATGTTTGTGGAAGATTGATTGTCTAAAAGATGCAAAAGTAATTTTTTTTAAAAGGAAGCTGCTTTAAGAACAGGAGTGAATTGGAAATTCCAGAAGGAATGATGAAGGATTTATCAAATGAAACAGTTTTATCTCGGGGGTATAAAGGTTAAAAGATATGGATAGAAGTTTAGGAGGTGGATAGAAGAACGCAGAATCAAGAATATAGGGTGGTTCTATTGTTCTTAGAGATTGGAACAGGAAAGTACACAGATGGTATTGCCGTCGGAATTTAGGGAAAAGCCACCCTATGTCAGAATATCATCAAGTAACGTGTGACCGCCTGTGGATCCCAAGGATAAATATATCTACTGATATAGTTCCTCAGTCTTCTCAGCTTCTTTCCGAGATCACCTTTGTCAGAGACATCTACGAAGCCGCCTTCAAATAAAATATTAAGTGACTCATCATTAATAATCTCGTTCCGTTTACGTCTAGTTTTAACTCAAAATAAAAATAGTTGTGCCACGTGGCCCTAGCAGGAGCTGATGGAAGAAGCTCCTAAACTGATGCTCCTTGCTCCTGCCACTTGCCTCGTGATTGATGCACTTCCTAATGTCCTGACGTCCAGTGGCAAACAGCGCTATGATTGATCGTCACCTGAGCAAAGGGGGTTCATTACCCCAAAGGAGATAAAAAATGCAATTAGGATTGTTTACTTTTTGCTAATCGCCACCCATCTCTATCGGTAAAACACTCTACTAAATGAAATGAAAATAACCTTTATTCTGATATTGCCTTGTAATAATAACTGTAATCTACAAGAAAATGGCGGTTTAGCCATCATGATTATTATAATAATATGAACATAATCAATATCATAGAAAGGATTGAAATGAAATCATTTTTTTTTTTTTTTTAACCATTTTACAACTAGCGATTAAATTTTTGTATTTTATTAGAACTGGTTGTTAACGCCATTACACTAATCTGTATTTTTATTTACAGTGGTTGTGTTAGTTTGCAATCTGTGTTGAATTAATAGACAATACATTATTGGTGATGTGAGCTATACCATAGATGAGGTCGCTGCTGAGGCTATAGACATTCGCTGCCGTTACCTAGCAACGGCCACATGATAGCCCAAATTGCTGATTTCTTGGAGCGCAATACAAGATGGCGGATAGTTAGCGTCACTGTTAAAACGCGATTGTTGTTTTATAGTTGATTTGAATACTGGCGTGGACCGACCAGTTTTTGGACCACCTTCCAAGAAGACCATCTTCTTGAAGATTGTTTTCATTGAAGCCATCTTGATCGACAAGATCTCGTTGTGGCTGTGACCAGACATAGTCGTTCTTCTCCCTCTGCTAGACTCACTCATCAACAATATCGTATTTTGTTATTTTATCAATATTTTGTTTTACTTTAGTAATTTAAATTATCAATTTAGTAATATAATTATCATAATTTTGAATTATAAGTTTAATTTAATTTTTAATTTCAAAGAGCTCAATAATTAATTATTTGGAGTAAGGTTTCAGTTTTCTCAAAAAGATACTGATATTGAACCTTGAAGAACCTTAGTTTACTTTTTTTTCTCTTTATTTTATTTATTTTAATTTTCGGAGCATATTTTTTTTTTTTTTTTTTTTTTTTTTTTTTTTAATGAAAAATGATCTTCATTCTGGGACACCTTGTCCCGTAAGAGACGCTGTCAATTTTGCGGGCCCTCCAACGCTGGCGATGATGTTTAACAATCCAAACTAGTCTTCGAATAAAAAAATAAAATAAAAGTGAAAAGCAATTCATCAACTCTAATTGTGTTAATCCTCCTGTTCTATGCGCATCTCAACATATTTTCTTATGCTCTGTAGATAGTTAATTTCAATCCCGTACATCAAAGAACTATCCTTAAAGTTTCACGAAACAATAGATAAGAGGTAAGATAAGTCTACGGGATAATTCAGGTCTTAAACACTTTACAACTAGTGATTTTTATCCAGTATAACGAAGGTTAAATCATTTGGGTAATATGCTGATGTTATACTCTTGGGCTAGTTATAGAACGGATACCCAGACAGGTAATCAGGGCTGAACTGACTGATAGCCTGAGGGAATAGTGGTAGAGATAAGGAGGTGTTTGTGAGATCTTGTAGATTTGGGTTATAACGTCAAGAGAAATTGTCGGCAACGGTCTTTGGTCCAAGGTAGGCCATAACCTATAGGATAAGCTCTATTATTATTATTATTATTAAAATATCCTAAATTGATTTTCGTAAAGATAATGGTCAGTATCTTAGGCATTTAGTAAGATGTAAAGGTCGTATAAAAAAAAGGTCTTTAGTTTTTTAGTTTAATATTCATATTCCTTTTAACATCGTAGTAGTTTTTATTTTATTCTCTCATTTTAAGATAAATCATAGTTACATTTAATAAACAAACCAACGTCTATTTCAGTGATGTGTAGGTACCAACATTTTTCGATTTTCGATACCCGTACCAATACAACAAAATCTATTCTTAATTCTCGCAACTTATGCCACCTATTTAAAATCAATTGCTCTTACAATAAAATAATCCATAGGAGAATAAAAAATTAATCTTACAATTAGTTTAATAAAAAAAATCAAGAAATAAATTAGTAAAAAATTACAATAATTTACTATCTGAATTTATTAGTTATATTGCAAAAATTTTACAATATATATATAAAATTCTTATTCTTATGCACCATATATCCAACAAGAATCTATTAATTAGACCTATACGCCGTAAAATGAAAGCAATGTTCGGATATAAAATTTATTATCTAAAAATTTCTTAAACAAAAAATTGCTTGGTTATATTCTTAAATACTCTTTAATATTATTCTAATAATTGTTTAACCATCTTAATAAGTCGCATATGCTAAGGTTAAGTATTGGGACAAAAAAAAAACCATTTGAGTGAAATTTTTGAAATATTTTGTACTTAAGGAATCGCAAATGTCGCTAAAGTCTTTTGCTAGACACTATAGATTGGAGAATGCTTTTTTATCTTTGGAGTTTGTTATAATTGAGTATTAGCTGGTGTAAACATGTAATGAAATGAAAAGTAATTTCCAATAATAAATCCCCTATGATAAAACTGTGCTATTGTCTGGTTACACTCATTACGTCAGTGCTTCGACTTTCATTATTCAAAATTATATTAATATTTTTTTATTTTCCAATACATACCTTAAGCAATTTGTCGTTTGGCTGAAGCAGCAATAATTGTTTCTTTAAACAGTTTGTTTTAAATTCTGTAACAAGCAGTGTTCCTGTAGTATCTGAAAATTTGTTCTGTTGTAAAATTTTAAAATTCATATTGATCAGGTATTTATTGACTGTGACATTAATGACGAAGTAGGTAGTTAGGATGTGCATAGAATTAAACTCAATTAAAGTATGAAATTATAAATAAGTGTCTGTTCACAATACAAGCCTTCATCAGGGATAGAAGAAAAACAAACAATGAATAGAGCAAATATTAAAAAAAATATATAAGAAAATAAACGTCAGCACAACAAATTAATTATGTTGAATTCTATGATAGCACATTCGAACTTCGTATATCATCATTAAAATGTATATATATTTTTTTAAGTCAGAGGTATCGATCGGTTCCTAGGAATGGACTTTTTTTTTCCGCTCAAGAATAGGAATCGACTTTGGATCGTTGATTCTGAATACCAATTCTTTCCTCCTCGGTGTAATCGAGAATCGATATTTAGAATCGATATATCCTTTGCATGTTTTATTCTCTTTTCGAGGTTTGAGTCTGAAGACATTGCGTTTGAAACCCACGTAGTTTCAGTGCAGTATTACAGATCGTATCACTGATAAATAAAGCTATATCTATTATTCTTTCCCCTACATTATCTCCGCTCAAAGATCTCCGAGCTAGGAACAATCGATAGATCAAAATATATGAATCGAAATAAAGGAGGCTAAGTGGAGATAGCCGTGTTGCCAAGAACGAGGACTGTCAGGTTCTCTTCCTTTTGTAGCGATAGGCCAGAAGTTATGTGCCCCTGCGACACTTAATCTCTCCACTCCGGGGCGAGTAATGTCTTCATTCCTTTTTTTGTTTGGACCGATAACCTCGAGGTGTCCCTCCCTACATCAGTTTGTCTCGTTTATTTTTATTGAAATATCCAGCTGTTGGATGGATGACCTTGCTTATACGGGCTTTCCAATGCAAGAATTTCTGCTTATCTCAAGGAAACATCTGGAGTCAGAGATTTTTGAATTTTCAGAATATACCTTTATAAAAATCATTGCACCCAAGAAATAGTGCTCAATATAAACTGACTTAAGCTTGAAATGAAACCTTTCCTTTTGCAATAAACTAAAAACTCAACCAAATCAAATAGTTTCTCCTGTTTCCCGTTCCGTTCCTGGTAATCCTCCGAGGCTTCTGAAAAGGAGATGGTCTCGGGATCTTCTATTGTAGAACTTACATTAGAGTAAGTGGGTAACCAATGGTTAGTTCCTCTTTGCCATGCCATTACTTTGTATTGCAATTGACGCATATTTACAGGATTCATTTTTGTAATGACGGATTGTTTTATTTTCTGTTCCAAGCAGTGTTTATGTAGTACATGAAAAATTGTTTAGTTGTTAAAGGTTAAAATGTATATATTGATGGGTAATTCGTTGACTGCGGTAGTAATGAAGATGTAGGTAGTTAGGATGTGCAGTCATAGAATTGAACACAATTAAAATAAAAATTATAGTTATTTGTGCGAAGCTTAGGTTCAAAATGCAAGCCTTTATCAGGGCTAGAAGAAAAAGTGAGTACATGTTAAAAAAAAAAAAAAAAATAAGAAAAGAAGCGTATAAATTAAAATTTATATTGGATGGAGAAGAAGATAATCGGGGATGCAATAAAAGAGAAACACCACGTCTAAGTAGAAATATTTTAATGGTGTGCCAATGTTGTAATCTTCTTCTCCATTCATCTTAACAGTCAACTATACTTTTATCATTAAAATTTCTATTACTCACAATTATATGATTGCTCATCCGAATTATATACATCTTCATTAAAATGAATATATATTCAATATCAGTAAGGATGTATTTGTAAAATTTCTGCTAATAAATGAATAAATAAGTATTTAGGATCAAACTTCATTATGCATCTTCGACAATGGATCGGATAGAACTACAATGGAAGACAAGATCTGCAAATTACAAAAACTAAATTTTCTCACAAAATATATTTATATTAAAAAGAATCTGCCCACCAACGTGAAAATAATGTACTACAATGCTATGGTAACGCCAGTGATTTTGTATAGCGTGAAAACGGCAAATATCTCAAGCCTGGGAAAGCTCGTGAAAATAGAAAGGCGAATATTAAGAAGACTTTATGGCCCAAAACCACCAAAAGAGAACTACAGAATGAGATCGAATAATGAAATATACGATAGGACCGAGGATATAGAAATAGTTTATGAGGAAAAAACGAATGAGCTTCTATGGGCATTTTGTTAGAATAGATCCCACATGGTTGAATAAGCAGATATTCGATAAGATATATATGTAACTTAAAAAGCTAGAGTGGTTATGTTAAGCAAATGAAGCAAACTTGAGAGACTTGGAAACACTGATATGGGCTGCCTGGATAGACGGAGAAATCGTCAGGAATCGTCTTATGTACATCAGGGCTCTTATGGAAGAGAGGACAAGGCAAGGGTGTGTGGGATGAACAGAGGAAAGAAAACTTCAGAAGTCAGAGCGAATGAAGTATTATTGGAGAAGAAGAATAAGCTTACCATAGGAAGTTAAATATGTTATCTGGGTAGGTCCTTTGTTGGCCGGTACACAAAAAATAAATATATAAATGAAATTAATATATTGCATAAAATGGAGAGAGCATATGGTATTACCAAAGATGTCTACAATAAAAAATACCTATCCAAAAATGTAAAAATAAGACATTACAACCCAGTAGTGAAGCCGGAATGCCTTCATGCAAGTGAATGTCTGGCATTAAACTATAATTTGGATAAATTGGAAATATTAGAAAGGCGAATCATGAGGAAAATATTAGGCCCACAGAACACAATAGAAGGTTGAAAGTTACGAGGTAATACTGAAATATATATCAAAATGTAGAAAATATATGAGATGTAATGAGAAAAAGAAGATTGGTGTTTTTGGTCACCTATATCGAATGCCTGATAGTAGATTATCAATTAAGATTTTCAGATATCTGTGGGGTAAGAAATCGACAAAAAGCTGGGTCAATGATGTAAAAAGGGATTTAGAAAAAAACAATATAAAAATATAGGAAATAAATAATAAAGAAGACTTTCGGCAAAAAGTATTGAAGATAGAGGGATTCCAGGGCAGGAAAGTGAAAAGGACTGGTGCAAAATGGTCTGAGGACAGAAAGAGGAAACATAGTGAACGGATGAAAGCATATTGGAGGAAAAGAAAGAAGCAAGGAAGAAAGAATTAAAATTCCTCTACTGGCCCATTCGAAGGGGAAAATATGAATGAATATTTTTTTTAAAAACCTGCCGGCAAAAGAAAGAATAACATGTTTTGTGAGTTGCCCCCTTGACCGTCAATTCTCATATTGTTGGTGTTATTGCCTATTCCGGTTAAGTGCATCTTTTTTAATTAGGTTCTTTTGCTGGTTTCGTTTTCAAATATAATTCAGCGTCTTAGGTAAAAACCCGAATAAGCAAATTCAGCTTGGATCAGGTTTTCACAAAGCAATTTTGTGATTTTAGTTCAAAAAAATAATTAGACAAGTGCATCAAAGCAAATTTTGAATTTAATGTCGTAGAAGGTGCTAAAATCTCACTGATATACAGTAGAAACTCGATAATTCGTCATGAGTGGGGGAGAGGGGGTGACAAAATAGCGGAAATGACGAATCACTAAATTTTGCTGGTAAAGTAACAAAAAAAACATTTTAAGCTATATAATTGTAATTTTGTTTGCAATTTATTGTATGTAAAAACGACTATATGAACATTATAAACATTGGACTTGAGTGACAATTACAAAAAAACACAAAAACCTTGGAAAACAAACATTTTTTTTTAAATGAAGCCTTATAGCAACGTACATACATGTATAAAATAGAAAAACAAACAGACATACTTATCATATTTATTTAATACATAAATTGTTCCATGCATCAGCTACATTGGAAATGGCATGTTTAATTGTGTATCATTTCCAAAATTCATTTAAATTTATTTCTGAATTAGAAGAAATAAAATTTAGAGAAAGAAGGTTTTCTCAGATGAGGTTTTACTTTGTTGAGTCTTAACTGATTTCGGGAATTCGTCAACTGCACTCATTCTTCCTTTTATCTCTTACTACAATCTATGGAGGGACCTACTCCGGGCTTGTTCTGTTAGTTTTTTTTTTAATCAAATGATTTACAAAATGTATAAATATAGGCGTTTAGAACCTAATGAGCATATAGATAAACCAAATGAGGTGGTTTAAAGATTAAATTATTAGTAAGGGGGAAAATGAATTGCATACGTATTTAATTTTGTTATTTATAGTTACCAATTAAAAAAAAAAAAAAAAAAAAAAAAAATCTGACGAATTATCGAGTGACGAAATAACAAGTTTTCACAGTATGTATTATTTTTTTTCGCTTACCTGAGATTCAGTTTTCTGTAGGAGATGAAATTTTAAATATAGAGCTTAATCTTTCTTTTTGTTTTTTTGCCCTTGTTCTTTACTTTTTCCGCTAACCTGTATGATTGTTTTGTTTGTATTTAATTCCAAAGGAGAGTATCTTTTTTTATACACAACAGCCAAGAAGGAACGAGCAAAGTTGTTCTAATCCAGGTTAATTTTTTTTTGATTTTGTATTAAGATAAACATAGTCAAAAGGAGCCCACTCATAAGTGAGCTAGTGTTATTTAGTATAGAAGTTGAGCTCCTAACTGTTTCTGCTGTCATAATATCCAACTATTAAACTACAAGTAACGCCCTCGCATTACTCAAAAAACGTATCGCTTTTGGCAAAGTAGGTCACCGGTAAAACATGCCCCATGTTAAAATATATTTAGAAAAGCCAACGCGTTAGCAATATTTTATTGAATGAAATAAAGATTATTTTGATTAAAAAAAAATGTTTTAGATTCATTTATATGGTATTTATTATTTCTGATCGTGTTACTTTTTCAAATTTGAATTCTTATGACAATCTAAATACCTGTTTAATATTTCTGCCACGTGTGAATAGTCGGTTAAGTGCATTTATTAGTTAAGTGAATTCTATATATACTATTCACAAGTGCCATATCAACCATAATTAACTGGCTTATGTTTTTGGTAGCTATCGTTTTCTATTTGTCAGAAGACTTAATGGCTTAGAGTATTTAAGACTCCTATAAAGCCTGGAGCTGTCGGACCAGCGGCCTAATGGGAATGTTTAATTATCTAGAAGGCACAATTCACGTTCGGTTGTTAATCAACAAGCTCCGGCGGTCGGAATGATATCGTATCATGGTCGCCTTTTGCTTCAACTAAGATTATCTTTTAGCGGTCGAGCGAAAGGGTTGCTCTTAAATATTTATTTATCCCCTAATAGCTTTTTCTTCTCAATAGAACCGCCTGTATGGCCCTACTCTTTTGCATATCTTGAGTATCAGCAATCATGTACCAGGTGCATTAACGCTAAACATAAATCAAACATTCACCATACAGAAGATTTAAAAATATAATCTAAAATGCTCCTTTTTTGGGAAATATTTTAATAGAAACGGAATACACATTTATAACCCCATAAGAATTTTTTTTTTTTTTTTTTTTTTTTTTTTTTTTTCTAATTTAATATTTAAAAAAAAAAAAAAAAAAATAAAAAGTGGCACAAATCAGAATGATATTTAATGAATAATGTAGCTTGCCAATGACGTAAAGCATCTGCTATTGCTGGAACTTCAATAAGGTCCCTTAGGCCTCGGAGTGTTATCAGGAATCGAGTGAATCTATGTGATTAGTGGATGTGGGAGAATATCATGGAAGGATAGGCACCTGGTTTGGATCTATTCAGGAACACATAGGACGTTTAAATTATAATTTGAAACATAATATATACGGAACACTGAGGATTTTTCGAGGAGAGAGTGGTATGGCACAGTCCCCAGGACTTAAGTGGAGAAACTGGCCATTGCCAAAAATGCGTTTAAAAAATGGTATAATCCACTGATCCGTGTTGAACCGATCCACTGAACGTCTTACTTGGAACCCACATACAAGACCAAAACGACAAGAAACTGCCCGTTGTTATAGACTACTTCTACATTTACTAGACATTCAAAGCTACCAATTATTAGACAGGACTCTGATTACATGACTACATGACTGTGATTAGACCTATTTGGACGTACGGAGTTCAGCTTGGGGCTCCACTAAACCATCCAATTCATCTCGTATACCAGGTATGCAAGTTTAAAATGTCGTTTATTTCTTAAAATATATACACAGTAATTTAAAAAAAATTGCCTAGTGACATTCAACTGTTCTGCCATCATTTGTTGGGTTTGGGTATTGTCTTCGTCTAATAAAGATTGCAATTCGAAGTCCTCAAACTTTTTTGGTCGATTTTCTCGTTTTTGATCAGTAACATCAAAATCACCACGTTTGAAACTTTGAAACCAACGTTCACATGTCCTGACGGTTGGAGCAACATCGCCATAAGTCTCAACAAGAATTCGATGACATTCAGATGCCTTTTTCTTTTGATTAAATAAGAAAATCATGACATGCCGCAAATGCTCTTTATTTGGCTTAAAATTAGACATTTTTAACACCAAAGAAAGGTATGATACGTCCACGTAAACGACTTAAAAACAACTGACTTTTGTAAACAAATGACTAACAAACAAAATAGCGTTTAGAGATAAGTAAATCCTTCAATAGGCTAAGAGCGCATTCTATTGGAATTAAAACGACATTTTAAACTTGCATACCTGGTACAATCCTTACAATCCAAAATCCTTCAATCCAATGCTTCTTAATTTGTGCCCGGTAAGGATATTAATGTTCTATGTGTTGCTGATTTAGCCCACACCAGATACCTATCCTCTCAAAGTAAGCTCCATAACCACTCTAATCCACTAGTCACCCAACTTGCTGCTCACACCATTCCCGATAATCCTCCGATGCGTCTGAAAAGAAGATGGCCTACAGACATAGTAGTTTAGACTTTTTTATTAAGTGCTACTAGTGAGTGATTCCTCACAAGTGATTTAAAGGTCATTTTAATCAATAATCAATAAATTAAAAAAAAAGAGATATAATACGTATCCATTTTAAAGTAAATATATATCATTAAATCATAGTGTATTTGCAATATCTACAAACATTCAGCCTGGGGAACTAGAAACAAAGGCTAATTTTCCACTTACAAGGGAAGGGCGAAGCCAGATTCAAAGAGAGCGATGCTCTCTCAGCTGCTACACTTATAAATCCAATGGAGGCTGAGTGACTATATAACTGATTAAAATGGTAGAATTAAAAAAAAAAAATTGCATTTTCCAACCACTAAAATTAAATTTATAAAATAAAAGGTATTTCAGTCCATCACGATCATAATGTTAAATAAAAATAAAACATAGATCGTGACAAAATTTTCGATCTACATAGTAGTTCTTCATAGCTACGATCTAAGTATATGGTATTAAATATTGTAAGATATACCAGCGAAGTTGAAAAATATATGTTGGTAACATTCAAAATGTTTCTACTTTTTGACCGCACTCCAACTAACCTTGATTTAGCAATCCGTAAAATAATCTACATAGTTATTTAAAGAATACATCCAGCAACAAGCAATGTTCACAGGTAAATAACAACAGTAAATTCGATTCCCAAGCCTACTGTGAATAAACTCAATTAATCATGAGTAGCGAAAAAAATTCACTACGAGTCCGGTATGAATTTAAATATTAATGAGTTAGTGGTGCTACCTCAACAGGAGGATCACTTTTCGGATACATAACTCTTCTAAGGGGTTCAGATTTAAGAGTTCCTGTGTCCAGAGGGTGGTCTGGAGCAGCCCGTGGAGTTAATCATTCTGATTTACAGTGTAAAAATAGATAAAGAAGCCTTGCGAAAAAAAGATACTAAGCAATCATTACGCACCAGTGAATATGAGTCCAGTGGCTCCTATGTTCACATCATTTGTTTAAACATGCTTTAGTTTTTGTTTTCTTTTGTATTACTAACAGAGGAAACATCCCTTCCAAATCATTTAATTAATTAATAATTTAAGCGTGCGGAAAAGCTATAGTTTCAAAAATACATCAAGTAGTTTTTAAATTAGGAAAAAAAAATTTCTCCCTTACTGGGAAAATGATAGATTTGAAAATAGACTGGGAAAGCAGTATATTATAGAAAGACAATATATTTATTTATAATCTACTGCTTTTATCAATTTATATTTTAGAACAAGGATTGAAGTGCTGCTACCAGTGGGTATTTTCTTCACAAGTCATGATTATAACAGTGTCAAGTTATAAATAATCGGAAACTATCAATGTTGTTATTAACGGAGTCGTTCAATTATCGACCGAATATCTCTATTGATTTCGAAAGGCTTTGATTCACCGCCAGAGGGGTTTTGTATTCTGATTGGGTTGGTTATACCAATGAAATTGGTTAATCTAGTAAATATATACTTGTCGAAACATTATAAAGATTAAGAATTGGTACAGTTTATTTCGTAGAGTTTGAGAGACGTCCTGGTTTGAAACAGAAATATTCTGTTTCTCATGTGTCATTTAACTTAGCACTACATTATGTCATTAGACCGATACTTAGATGGGAGAATTGTTTCATGGCTAAACTTTTAAGTATGGGTTTTGTAGGGATGGGATGGACGAAAGTGGGTGGTCAGGAATTGGCTGTATCGGTACAATATGAAATTATTTTTAAGATTTACCAAAATGAATACCGTATGATCAGGAGGTTCAATTTCCATTCTGGGATGATGTATATTTCTTGTTCACTTAAGGTACACCATGATGGTAGAGAAGGATCAATACAATTAGGATTTATGAATTAATTGCCACTTCTATTGAGATTATTTTATTAGAAAAAACTAGTTTCGAATGCTAAACATTCATCTTCAGTTCTAAAACATACAAAATTGTTTCAACACATCAGAGTTTAAATGATCAGTTAAACATGTCCAATAGCTCCATTTTAAATTTGTTTCCCAGAGGAATGGAAAAATCCAATGAGTCATAAGGGAAACCCCATTGTAAATCAAAAATTAAACCTACCTGCCCCCTTCTACTTCTAAACTAGTTTTCTAATAAAATAATCTCAATAGAAGTGGCATTTTATTCATCAATCCTAATTATATTTCTTGTGTTGTTTTGTGATCTAGAAATATAACTTTCTTTTTTTTTTTTAACAGAAAACTATTAATTAAGTTAATCATAAAGAACGGTTAGATAAATACTCTTTATTGTTATACAATTAATCAAGACCAAGTAACCATCGCTTTAACTAACTATTACAAGTTATAAATAAACTCTTGGCGTAGTAAAATCGAACAGAACAAATAAAAACGTGTAACAGTGCTTATAATAACCCACACGTCCTTCTACATGCGAAATTTATTACGTCTTCAAGACAAAAAATGTTGTTCCTTCGGCTAAGTAGGATTGTTACTCCAGCCTTGACTTATCACGTCCAAGAGCAACTTAGAAAAAAAGTTTTCCTCTGTTATTATATCTTTGATGGTTACCCTGATCTCATAAAGTACCGTTAAATGTTTATCGTACAACAAAGATACATTCCTATTGCTATAGAATTCATTAATAATACATGACGTTTCTTTTTTAATTTATTCTATATCTGCACTTTTCAGATAATAAGCCAGCATTTTTTTTTCAGAAATAAATATTGAAGATAGGATTGGTTGAGGAAAAGAAGTTTATCAACTTATCTTGGGGTTTATTAAATTTAAAGTTATCCCTAATTGATGAGATCCTTCATTTAGCTGTTTTTCAGTCAATATACTTGCTCAGGCTAACCATAACTATCTTTCTATTTTACAGTTTTTTTTTTAAATCATAAAAAAAATAAATGTTGTTAGAACTCCTTCTTAAAATCAACTTATTTTATTTTTTTAAAGGTAAGCAGGTGACGAGTAAAAATTCGTCAGCCCTTTGATAGATAAATATATATATATTAATTTAAAAAATGCAATGCAAGAAATTATACATGTTAATACTTATCATTATTTTTTATTGTCTAATTTATTTTCACAATAATAAAACGACACGAAACTGCCCGCCGTTTTCGACTACTTAAACATTTACTAAAAAAACGTTCAAAGCTCCCAATTAATTACAAAAGATTCATATACATGACTGTGATTAGACCTACTTGGACGTACGGAGTTGAGCTTAGGAGATCCACTAAACCATCCAATTCATCTCGTATCCCATCCTTACAATCCAAAATCCTAAATGCTTCTTACTTCGTCACAAACAAACTTACCCACAAAGATCTTCATATACATTACGTTTTTGACTTAGCTCAAACCAAATATCTATGCTTTCATAGCACACTCCATAACCATTTAAATCCATTTAAACCCTCCAAGGTGCCTGAAAAGAAGATTCAAACCTATCTTCTAATGTAGTAGTTGATTATATCAGAGCTACCAATGGGTAGTAGCTTTCAAAATAAGTGACGTGTCATTTTTATCATTATCAATGAAGGAGTTACATATATTGATCAATATATGTAACTCCTTCATTGAAGAATTTATTAAATATAGTGGATGGCATAATGAACAACCACTTGAAAAATTACAGAGAGGAAGAAGGTAGAATAGAAATGAAAACAGAAAAAAGTCTGATGATGGGACCTTGTTTCCCGAAACATGTCACATGTTTTTACTATTAATAAAAAGGAGTTGAATGCTTTTTATAATACAATTATTGATGTATTATATTTTTATATTGTATATACAGTTGTAAATTTCAATAAACAGTATATTTACAGAGATTTTCCCATTAATTTTATCTGTTCCCTGTTTATTTACTTTAAACACTGATTGCTTATAACAAAGCTGTTTGCTACGCAGTTAATGTTCAAAGTGCCGTTCGCCGAACACTATCAAAGGATAAACTATCAGGAGATAACTAGGCCCAGGCAGGACTAGGAACCTAGCGTGATAGGTTTACAGTTCACACGCCAATGATATTCTCGTTAAGGCAACGGGATTATTAATATCTCAACAAGCAAGTATCTCAAAACAAGTTCGACATCACTTAATTTAGGTAGAATGGTGTGCGTGCTGTCTGTTTCTTGTTGAGGTTGGATATAATGATTTAATGCACTAATTTTAGTTAAATATTTCTCTCCAAATTTTAATAAAGACAAATGTTAGTGGCATGTAGATCCAAAAGGATCTACATTTATTTTAATAAAATAATAATTTTTTTTCCTCATAATTTTATTGTTAATTTATATTATAACAAAAATAATTAGTGAGTAGTTAAAAAATGATTTGGTTGTTATTATGGTGCATGTTTTATGGTTGTTATTGTTATTATGTTGTACGATGCGTGTTTGTTGATTATTTAAAAAATTTTTTTTAGTATAGTTATAAAAAAAATCATTCTTTTAGTTTTTATATTAAATAATATGTTGTTGATTACTTCGTAAAGAACCAACTCATTTTATAGTAATTTTATTTTAATAACAATTTTAAATTTTTATATAATAGTATAGATTGGTAAAATTACTTATTTAACGCCTATTCTTTGTTTTTTTTTACTGGAATATTTTAAATTTTCGATAGTTAAACCTATCAATTGTCAAAAAAAATTATCAGTTGTTTAAATGTTGATAGGTTTTTTAGTACTAGAATATTGGAAGAAGAATTTTGTGAGGTATTATAGATTGAACATAACTTTTTTTTTTTTTTAAATGTGTCAAACGGAAAAAGAGGAAAAATTGAGTTTTGTCTGAAGTTGAGATTTTAAAACTTATCAAGATAAACTTAAAAGAGAAACGATTTACTGAATCAATGGTGCCTAACTTAATTTGACTGTTACAAATACAGGATATTATCCATTTAAAGACAATAAAAATAATAACTTTTAATTTAGTGTAGTATCAATATATTTAAAATAAATAACGAAAAACGCAGTAAATGTAATTTATTTGAACATACGACAAATTTTCTCTATCTTATCCCTTCAAGCAGCTTTAGCGTAATGTATTCATTGCATATGTGCTTTATCAACAATAACTACAATTAATTGAATATAGAAATATAAAGAAGTACATTAATTAAAAAAATTAATTAATAGAAAAATATCTACGAAATGAAAGAGTATAGGTGGAAGAATTCAGAATATCGATGTGCCACCCGGGGTAAACCCCATATCAATAATTTAGCTGCGGTAGGCGGAAGTCGAACCTACTCATTTACTGTCTAGACACACTGTCCAATAAATTAGTTTATTCCAATTTATATATATTATAGTGACTATTGTTCCTGTTAATATATTAGTGAAAATGTTTTAGGGCCTTTTATAACGTGGTTATACAAATTTATGGAGATTTCTAATTCTAGATGCAACAAGAAAACAATTTCCATTCGTTCCATTCACTATGGGAACTGCTTGTTGTGAAGTATTAATTTTGTTTATGTCATATGGGAGATAAGAACTGATCGTCTACAAGCAGGCGTTATGTTTTAGATAAGTAAACATTTATGACAATATTCAATCATGGAACAATTTTGTACAATCACGACTTAAAATTAATATTTTTTTTAAAAATTATTTTATTAACATAAATTTGCTACTGTATAAATTAATTCGAAACCACAAAATTAGCGAAAAAATATACAAACCTACCTAAATATGTAAAGCCTGATATTCTAAAGATTTTTTTTTTTTTGTAATTGAATAAATTACTAGCTGGTTCACTTAAGCGCAATGAGTAATATGAAAGAAATTGAATCAATTCATATAATATGCACATATAAATGCATATACATTTACAACTGTTATTTCAAAAATACATCCAGTAAAAATGCGGTATTTATAATGCAAAATAATGACATGATTAAAACTTGTAGAGGAACTACCCACTGGTAGTACCCTAAAGAAATAACTACAAAAGAAGATCACGAGGTTATCTTCTTTTCAGACGCCTAGGAGGATTTCCAGGAATGGAATGGGAAGCAAGATGTGCAACAAATGGATATGGATGAGGAGTAAGTTTATCATGAAAGGAGAGTTATCTGGTTCGTGCCAAATCAGCGACATATGGGATATTAAGGTCATTGTGGATTAGTTCATTTGTGAAAAAGTAAGGAGCATTAAGGATTTTTCGAAGGATTTTGGATTGGAGTGATTGAATGCGGGAAGAATTCGATGGTTTGGTGGATCCCCATAACTCTATTCCGTAAGACCAAGTAGGTGTGATAAACGTCATGTAGATAAGTTTTTTTGTAGTGAATCGGGAGATCTGAGAGTTTGTCAAGTAAGTGTTGTAACAGTCGAAATCGACGTGCAGCTCCTTGTCTTTTCAATCTTGTATGAGGGTTCCAGATGAGTCCCTTGTCCAAATAACACCCTAGGTATCCTATTCTTTTCACATTAATTAGCGGTACACATAAAAAAGAAGGGTATAGGAGGACAGGAGAAAAAATTAAATAAAGTAAAAACATAAACATCCCCTTACTATACAGAAAATAAAATAAGATTCAATAAATAGTAATTTAAAATAAAATATGGTAATCAATTTAGAAATAAATAAACTGAAATAGAGGGAGAAAAGAAGAAAAAAACATATAATCATTAACGAACATTTATCCTGCTAGCAATACCAAAATAAAAACGTTTGTGTTAGGTATACTAAAAAGAACTCTTCAGAATTGACAACTAAATGGTTAGAGTTGGTTATAGTTTATTCTGACTTGACTCTAATCAGTTTTGCAGACTTTTTACTTTTGTTTATCAGTTAAAAATTCTTATTTTCGTTATTTTTTATTAGTTTTCATTTATTACAACAAAACAATGTCCATTTGTCTTTTCGATTTATTGTTTTGTATATTTTTGAAATTAGATTAATGAATCATATTTTTCACAATCAGTAAAAATTGCTTTCTTCAAATCTTTTCTTTATACTCGTATGTTTATTTTGTTCTCTTCTCTAATTATTTTAACGACGATAACGAAATGCCTTTCCTTTCAGAATAAACTTATTACTCACCCAAATCCATTTGTTTCTCAACTTGCTTCCTATTCCATTTCTGGCAATTCTCTGAGGCGACTATAAAAAAGATGGCCTCGGATCTTCTATAGTAAAACTTTCATTAGAGTGCTACCATTAAGTAGCCCCTCTACAAGTCTTCGCCATGTCATTACTCTGCAGTGAAATTACCGTATATTTACTGGATTTATTTTTGAAATACAGTTGTAAATTTTTATTCATAAATAAATAAAAAAATTAAAAAAAAAAAAAATTATTCTTAGGAAAAATAACTTATAAACTTGCTTTGAGACTGGGACCTCTATGACCGAAAAGACGCAAAGCCGGTTTCTATCCCTGTGACCGCATCCATCTTCTGCGGGAACCAGTTTCTGGTTGGGACAGTGGGAATTTTCATGTCCGCAGTAAAAAAAAAAAAAAAAAAAAAAAAAAAAAAAAAAAAAAAGAATAAAAAAAACATTTTAAATGCAGGTCTTATCCTGTGAATATTTTGTGCCAAAAAACACTGGGTGTTCGTTTTAGATAGGAACATATCCACAAATAGAAGATTTTATTATAGTTATAAAAATGTTATGAAACAGTAAAATAATTAAAATAATAGACTCAAATATGTACATTCAAACAATGTTCAAACTTGTATAGGACTTTTTATTTAAATACTATCAGTAGAGGTAGAGTAGCTTTACACGTCGTTGATGTGCTACTTTATATTCATAATTCCTTATATTTATTTTGAATTATTTTACTGGTTCGTTTCATTGACTAATGTTTTATTTTTCTTCATATTTTAATATCTACATCTGTCACTTACGTAGTAAGGTCCAAAAGTTTGCGGCCTTGTGAAAGGAAAAAAACTGGTCTTACTGTTTTTCAATATATTCTCCTCTAGGTTCAACACACTTAATACAGGCCGGATCCTTATGGACCTTACTACGTATCTCGAGGCAACTAGAAGAAGAAGACAACTGGCATGCCAGGCATAATGGAGATCATCACACAGCAGTACTTACGCCTAACGTTATATTTAATTTATTTTGACGAAGTAGATCCCTCAACCGACTCCTTTTTAGCCTTCTTAGGTTATTCTCTCCCATTTTTCTCGAGGCCATAGCTTGTATTAGATTGTTGATATGTCTTTAGAGTTTGGTGATTCTGTAATGCGTCTAATTGTTTTTGACTTGAATGTGTGTATTTGTTTTGTTTTTTGGATGTGTGTTTTTCCCTTATTCCGTAAATCTGTGAGGTTTACATCGATAGTGGTTTTATAATAAGTATTAATTTGGCAAATAAGTCCTTTCGGTTTTTCTGTTTATTTTCATATCCTTACGGTCCATTTATTATCTGACGAATTAATCCCTTAGGTGGATTGATTACTCTGTGTATAATATGAGTTTATGGGGATGATTCCTTAACCGAACGCACCTGTCAAAATTGGTTTGCTAAATTTCGTTCAGGAAATTTTGACATCAATGACGCTCCACGCTCTGGTTGCCCACAATAAGTTGAAACGAGCTATTGTCATCAGGACAAACAATTGATTCAACTCTATACTGTTCGAAATCAGCAAATTTGGATTAATTAATTGAAAAATACCGCCGAGAACTAGAAACTCGAAAGGGTGTTGTTTTCCACCTAAACAACGCAAGGCCCCATACCTCGTTGGCAATAAATTATTAAGCTTTAGACGGGATGAACTTTGCCTAATCCTTCGTATTCACCAGACCTAGCTCCAAGTGACTACCACTTATTCTGGTCCCAGCAGAATTCCACGAATGGAAAGCAATTCCAAATCGAACAGGACATCAAAAACAATTTGGATCAGTTTTTTGGCTATAACCCCAGACGTTCTATGAACGTGGCATTATGTAATTGGTCGAAAGACGGGAACAAGTTATATTAAATAACGATGAATATATTGTAGATTAAAGTAAATTTTATGTTTATTATACACATAGTTTTATTTTACCCTCAAAAACCGAACGGACTTGTTTGCCAACTCAATATGAGTATTGAATCTTGTATAATTTTCATGTTGATCGTTCATGTAGAAGTGGCTATTAACTCAACAGTTAAATAATCATAGATATCATAAATAACTACCTAAAACTATTTTTAATCAAATTATTGATTTTGGTGCGGTTTATTATAATTATTTTCTTTTTTATTTATTGTCTTGTATTTTCTGTTGACATATAGTGTTGAACAAAATCAATATACAATCAAATAAATAAAATAAACAATGTTAGGTACAGTGTGATTAACAAATGAAGTTTAATACTCCAAACATTATTATCTCCCCTACCCAAAGCAATGTTTAACCTAGATTATCTCTGCCGGCAGGTGTGAACATTCAACTGCCAATAAGCACGCACACGGAACTCTGTTCTAACCTTCTGGGATAGCGAGTGTTGGAACATTTTACATTATTTGTTTCTCGATCTCTGAATTATTAAATCAGTTTGATTTAGAAAAATTAATGCTATATTGATGTTAACAAATCAAATTTTTATCCTCCGAAATTTGTATCAAATTTCATTGAAAGAACGCGATATTGTGATATTATTTTGGGGGGAA
The DNA here is from genome assembly GCA_003667255.2 of Euschistus heros. Taxonomy (NCBI): domain Eukaryota; kingdom Metazoa; phylum Arthropoda; class Insecta; order Hemiptera; family Pentatomidae; genus Euschistus; species Euschistus heros. The sequence continues at coordinate 584,578 of RCWM02000106.1, read as the reverse complement.
ATCCATTCCCTACTTAACGGCATTCTTCATTGTCTGAATAACTGGTAGGAAATAATTGTGAAATTCAAATTCTGGAGAGTTTATAAATTTTCAAAAGCATCCAGCTGAATTCCAGTATTTATTATTTAGAATTAATACAATCAAAAAAGTTAATAATAAATAAAAAGGATGCCAAGTATTGGCTGACAAAGAATACCTCTAAAGGCATAGCAATTTAGCCAAGGTGGTACACCACGCTATGGTCCTCAGGTTGAAGCTTTTGGCTTCCCTACAATCATTATCACCCGATAATATCTGATCGTATGATCATAAACAACAGACCAGATATAGTGATTATAAACAAAGTAGGAAAATCGGCTTCTCCATTGAAATTGGTGTGCCATCAGATGACATTTTCCGAGTTTCAGCTGAGAAGAATAGGAAATACCAGGTGCTGGCATATAAACTCAAGCAATCATATAGACTAGATAAGTGTAGTGTTTTGCCTGTAATAATATCCTGCAATGGGCTGGTTCCAAAAGACACAATTTCTTCTATAGATGAGTTGGAACTGCCAAATACAGCGCTGGAAAAATGCAGGCGGCTTTGTTTGGAACTGCAACAATAGTTCGGAAGTTTTTAAATTCCAAATAAACATTTAGTCCAGTCAATAAACACATTGTAGAGTGCATGAAATATGCGATCATTTTTGACTTCATAGCTTCGTTAGGAATAGTTGGAAGGTAAACATACTAAAAGTCCCCGCCGCTGGGGGGGGGGGGGGGAGCTAACGGTGGGGGGGGGGGGAGAAATTTCCATTTTTTTGGTTTTTCCATAATATCTCGAAAACTAATGAATCTAGAAAAATATCTTTCAAATAAACATAAAAGCTAATTAAATTCACTATAAAATTTATTATAAAAAATTTGTCGTAAATCTAACCGATTACGAGGTATACGTTATTAAAAATAGGTGATTTTCGGGAAAAAACAAATGTTACCTCACTTTTTGTCAAACCTTTGCTTTTATTACCTTCCACAACCGTTTCTCAGAAAAAAACGTCAGAATCAAAATTGTAGAACATTAAATTTACTTTAATTTCATATTACGTTTCTGGTGTTTGCTTAAAATGTTTAACAAAAAAAGAGGTAAACATTTTTTTAATTTCTAAAGTTGTCGATTTTTAATAACGTATATCTCGAAAACTGTTAGAATTTCTACGAATACGTATACAGTTAATTTTATAGGAAATTTAATGACCTTTAATTTTGATCGGCTGCATATTTTTCTAGAGTCCACCGTTTTCGAGATAGAATCAAATAACTAAATTGGGACCTTCTCCCCTCCCCCACCTTTAGCTCACCCCCCAGGGGCGGGGACTTTTAGTATGTTTACCTTCTAACTATTCCTAACAAAGCTGTGAAGTCAAAAATTATCGCATATTTTTATATATTAAATTTATAAATAATAAATTTTATAGTAAATTTAATTAGCATTTATGTTTATTTGAAACATATTTTTCTAGAGTCAACATTTTTCGAGATATTATAGAAAGACCAAAAAAATGGAACTTCTCTCCCCGCCACCGTTATGTCAACCCCCCCCCCCCCCCCCCAGTGGTTGGGACTTCTAGTATGTTTACCTTCTAACTATTCCTAACGAAGCTATGAAGTCAAAAATTATCGGATATTCCATGCACTCTACGCCCCTCATTTCAGCACTCATTGACTGGGCTAATTCGTGGTTGACCATGTTTGATCCTCAGAATGTTTGCTACTACTTCGAAAAAAAAATCAAATAAAAATACTAATAAATAAAAGGCTTAGAGGCCCGGGGATTCGAGGCCGACACCACCAATCTCTGACAGCACACCTCCCTCCAACCCAACCCATCTATACAGATCAGCCCCTGACGCAATCCTTCCATCTATGTTTCGGGCTAACCCTCCAGCGTTTACTTCGCTCGATTCTGATTACCTTTTTTGAAATTCGTTTGTTACTAAATCAAACAACTTAAAATGCCCATTTTAACCTTCGCGATATTACCTGAACTATATTTACCGGATGAATCTCCCGCTATTCCGCATTGTAGTGCCTTCTAAATTCTCCTTTTGTTAGGCCAAATATTCTTTGTAGTACTTTATTTTCAGAATTTTTGGACAATGTTCCTCCCTTAAGGTTAAAAGCAGCCACGTTTCGCATCCATAAAGAACTGTAGGTAGGACAATAGTCTTATAAATCCTAATTTTTAAATTTATGGGGAGTAAGCGCGAACTGAGTAGTTTTGCGACCGAGAAATTACATGCAATGATTTATGTATATACAGAGTGAGTATCTCTTATTGTAAAAAAAAAAAAAAATTGGGTGAAATTAGATCAAAAATGTAGAAAAATGCCGCAGACCTTACCCTTCTATTCCAATCCGTTGTAGATATATGATAAATCAAATACTTTTTGGAGGAAACTACGTTTTTTACCATAAAAGCTGTAATATCTCCATTTTGTCTAAATACTTTTTAAACTTTACCACATTTTCGGATTTAGCACATTTCCATTAAGGGATTGTCATAATGTTTTGTTTACAGAAGTAACTGATTTGTATTCGAAATGAGAACACCATGTTTTTTGGCTTTAAAGGTGAAGTTCAACTCAAAATCGAAACAGTATCATTACTTTTAACATATCATTCGAAAGCTGATTAAATTTGTAAGTTTTTGTGAGATTTGGAGTTTTGTGGATAGTTTTTTCAAAAAACGGTGAGCGTTAAAGTAATAAAAGACATTGTGACTTCCCCAAATAAGGTGAAGATCAAGCTGTTCTTTAGATACCAACTTTGTAAAATTCAAGGTTACATGTACTCTGCTATTTATTATTTTAGAAAATATTTAAACAAAATGGAAATATTACAGCTTTTATGGTAAACGACGTGGTTTCCTACAAAAATTCTTTGATTTATCGTATATCTGGAACGGATTAGAATAGAAGGGTGAGATCTGCGGCATTTTTCTGCATTTTTTTTTTCACACTAAAAGGTTCTCACTCTGTATATTCCTGTTCTACATTTTTGTATTGTATTTTTTTCAAACAAATTTTATTCGCTTTTATCCATGTTGTTTTATTTTTAAAATCTCTCGGCCATTTATGATTTTACTTTTGTTATGTAATATTATTCTTAATTTACTTTATACTAGAATAAAGTTTTTTATTTTATTCTATGCTGTATAATATACATTCATTCAATCACAGTTAGTATTGCGGCCTCGAAATTCGCTATTAGTAAGACTTTATTTTTTTTTATGTTTATAAATTTTAATATAATAATTTTAGTATGTACATAACATTAAACCCATGAATATCGTAAGCATCAAGTTACTGTCAGTTAAATTTTTAATTTTTTCTTTTATGTTTTTCAATATTTTTTAAAAGTTTAATGGTCTATTTTGGAAGCTTCTTAATTATAACTCGTATAGCAAATGGACCAAAGAGAGAAAGAGAGAAAATTGACTTATATTTTTGTAATTATTATAAAATATATTTTGTTATTTCATCATTACATAAGAACGTATAAAAACGAATAAGAAAGTTAATTAAATTTTTAAAAATAATAATAATAATAATTGAAGGCTATAGAACCAATCCTACACGGTTGAGTTCAATACGTGTTCAATACATGCATTGAAGGGCTAAGATATGTGGAGGCGCACGCACATAATATATATCAACTATTTTGCATTAACTATAATATATTATGGTATGTGTAATCAGCATTTCTTGTTCTCGGTGGAATATATAACGGGCGACAAGTACACAAAACAACAATTAAATATACTTTATTGCTGCCTTCATACACAACAAGAAGTGGTTAATTTCAAGCTCTTAAGCGTGATTAAATGAAATATATAACTATAATTAGCTTATTTAATAAATTATGATATGGAAGGCCCCTATATCCGGAGGCACTATTCCCGATGAAAACAGCCCCCTATCGAAGGAATAATGAACTAATAGCCGACAATATATCATAGGCAACTCATTATCGGATGAAGGAGTTTTCACACCATATTGCCCTACATGATATACTGCCATTGATCATGCAAATGGGTCAGCTATCTATCTTTCCTCCCCTCTGAGGCTAATATTGTCTACCGCAATGTGTGTAGTCTTTATTCCCAGCACTCAATCTGATTAGAGAATCAAGGAGGGCTCTGATAAATCATCTGTGTGCTCAGGACATTAGTAGGCATCATCAGAGCTATGATTAATTGCTTTGAAACTTAAGAAAGTATTCGTAGCACTATCTATAAACGCATAATCTCATATGCAACTTCGCATTTGAAATATGATCCTCTGGAAACAACCGCAGAGCAACAGGCACAAAAGGTGGTTGAGAAAGCAATATCCTGGAATATAAACATATATATAAATTTTTATTATTAAGATTAATGGCACTTCTATTGGAATTTAAAGATGGTACATTTTTTACGGAGGCTAAATGGGTTTCACGAGTTTAACCGTCCGTTAAAATATAATAAAAAAATAAAACCGCTAGCAACTCAAGAAGGGTCTTTGGTTCACTACTTTGGTAAAGATGTATTGTGACTGGGCCAACGGTTGTGAGAGGAGAAAATTCGGCTTAAATCACGCTCAACCGCCAGATTTGTTCCCCAATTGATGATACCTACTTTGTAAAGGCTGGGTGTGCCACAGGAGGGTTTTCTGAACCTCGAAGTCAAGCCACGACCGAAATAACAGAAAATAAATTTTCTGCCTTCAGTCGAACTCGAATTGGGCCCCGGAAGCTTGGCAGTCAAGTGTCTTTACCTACTGAGCTACCACGCCTCCACAAACAATATGTTACCTCTCTTAATAATTATTATTGTTCCCAATTAATAACATAATTATTAATATTAATCTCTTTAATATTACATTCCCGCTTCAAATTCACATTATAGTCTAGTGTGACTCATTAATAACGAAATTATATTATTAATTGATAATATAATTAATATAAATTAATATTATTCTAGTGCGACTGATTAATAACAATTCAAGTGCGGACGTAGTGGTTCTTGTTTAGACTAGGGGTTTGCGTGTACTTATCATAAACCTACATTATCAATAACCAAAAAATGATTAAACATTCTGATCCTACTCGAATGTAAATATATACCTATCCGAAAAACGTTGTAAAAGCATGTTTCCTTGCTGCGACCTTTCATCTGTTTAATGTTTCACATTATAATTCTTTTTATGTAATGACTAGTTTCGAATGCTAATCATTCATCATCAGTTTTAAAAAGATACGGTAAATTTCAAAACATAAGCTCTTTGAAGCATAGATAACATATATTAAAATTTGAAAAATGGAGAAAAAAAAAAAAAAAAATGTCGATAATCACCTTAGAAAGCAACATGATTTTAACACTATAACATACAAAGATATGGGCGTAAAGACACAAAAGGGGTCAGACGGGTCATCCTTTAGAATTTTTCTATACATTAATATTAATTATATTAATGGTAGGTTTTTTTTTATTCCTATCGGAAACAAATTTAAAATGGAACTAAAGGAAATATTTTTCTGGTAATTTAAACAAAAAATTGGATTTTATTATTTCTAATTATCCATAAGTATTTAATTTTAAACTGTTTTTTAATTGGTTCCACTCCCGAGTCTTTTTTTGAATTTATGCTTAGTTTTATTTAAATGTTTAGCAAATTTGGGATTCTGCATCTTAATAATCTCGTATGGTCTTATGTTCTTTTAATCTTTAATTTAATAATCGTTCAGTTTTTCTCGTATATTTAATTAGTTCAGCAGTCATAAACTTTTAATGCGTATACACTGTTTTTTTTAGAAAGGGTCTATTTTATCTTTAGGTGAACGAAAAAAATATGAAAATGGATTATTTATTTGCAGGGTTTAAACATTATTTTCTTAGTTCAGGCAAAACATATTTGAAGCCAGAAATTTAAAAAAAAAAAAAAAAAAAAAAAAAAAAGGTGAAGAATAAGAAACAATTTACAGCAACTCTGTTATATGGCGTTTCTTATCATCGCGCTCACAAACGGGAAAAATTCTTTTGTAAATAATATTTTACTGATAAAATGAAATTTATTAAATTAAAAAAAATAAACAATCAACAATAATTTTAATTAACAATAATAATAAAAAAGAATAGGAAAAACTAGCAGGTTTTTCAAGAAAGGAAAACAAAGAAAGATAGAATAGTGCTGTGCAAGTCTGTCACTGATACCAATAATATTTGTTATATAAAACCTTCTAACCTGAAAACAATTTTTTTTATCAGTGAGCTTTCTAATATAAATGATGATTTCCGTTATCCGGCGTTTTCCCTTATCTAACGCGGCGTTTTACTGATAACGCCGAATAATGGAGAGTCTTCTGCAGTGTAAAAAAAAAAAATAGAAAAAAAATTACAAACGCGTATTAACTGTATTTCTATTGAAAGTATAAAAATAAAAATAAAATTAAGAATATAAGACGAGGGATTGCAGTAACAGCAAATGTATGATGAAAGACAATTTGTGAAATCATAAAAAATTTAAATCCAAATTATAAACGTTATGATATGCATACACAAAGAACAGTCAAAAATGGGAACAACTAATAAACAATATAAATAAAAATATCGAGATAATCACTATTGTGTGTCTTTAATTAACAATTTATTTTACTGAAAATCATAATCTCATTTTTTTCTGTGTACAATTTCTTGTTTTAAGTCTTAGATAAGTATGTTTTTCACAATATTTTTCATTGAGTTTATGAAAAATGACAAATTTGCATTCATTGACAACAAATGTTAATATTTATGTTATATTCTTGTTTTAAAATTATAGTTATTTTTTCTAATACTAATTTATTATTAATAAGCCTACTGATATTTTATGTGTAGATATTTCTACCACTATTTCTCACCAAAAACAACAATAAGAGTGGAGTGGATATTGAGAAAAACACTTTTGGTATATATTTTAATAAAAGTAGTAAAAGAAAAAAGAAAAATAATGAATCTCGCTTCCAAGAACGTCTGCCAAAAAGTCCGGAAAGGGTCATTTTCCCGTCATGGTAGATTTAGTGCAAAAGACGCCGCGGTCAACACTTCAAAATAACTGAACTAAACCGTAAAATAGATAAAAGTAAACAGATAGATCCAAACAATTAAAATTGTACGCACCTAGTTCCAGTAATTGGCCGCTAGGTAGATATTTAAAAAAAAGTGCACTGTCTCTATTGAGCAAGATATTATATACATATTATTTACCATTGAATGTTTATTTATCTTTATTAATATTATTGATATTATACAGTATTATATGTATTTTTTTAAGGTTTTGTGAAGGCTCTCAAGGCAATGTAAATTAACCGCGGTTCATCGCCAGGTTTCTTCCACATGGCTGATAAAAGGAATTCTTGACGCATGTTGAACATTAAAGGCTGGAGTTTTTAACTGCTTTTAAATTTGAACCAATATTTAAAAAAAAGAAAGAAAAGTTTTTTTAAGGAAACAACTACATCACTTAGGGGTCTAACATCTAACATTTGAACCTGAGAGAATAACCATCTGGTCGATAGCAGGTACAAATCTGAAAATCTTTATCTACTTGTAAATTTACGTAATTAATGAGCTGTGATTGAAGATTTTTTCTTTCTTTTTACTAACAAGGGGAGGACACACTCAGTCTCTCACGGATCTTGTTAGCAATTTTTTTGGAGGCTCCTGGTCAAAAAATATTAGACACGTATTTGGCGTTCCGACCAATGGGTCCTAGAAGCCGAGAAAAAAAAATAAAATAGCATTAAATTAATTTATTTTATATTTCCAGTTTAAAAAATGATATCGACATGATTCTTGCACCAAAATTTTTATTTTTGATTGCGAAATTATAAAAAAAATACAGCTGCTCCAAAGATTTTGAGTTAGGTTAATTAAATTCTAAAAAAATGATTAGATTTTCAAGCAAACTACCTCTATAGATTTTTTAACACAAAAATTTATGTCAGATTCTAATTAAGCACCCTTAAAAACATTGAAAAACGTTTATTCAATCAAAACAAAAAATATAATTTTTTACCCTCTTCGAGACGATTATTGGTCACTTTCTTTTAAATAGCTAATCCTTTGTCACGCAATTCACTGGTTGGTATCGCTGGAAAGAGGAAAGCCTCAGCTTTCTTTTGATGTATATCAATGTAAATTTAGATGAACAAAAACCTATTAAAAAATTGGCAAATCCGAAAAAACATATTTATTTTTAACATGAGTTTGAAACTAGATAGGAAAATGAAACCAAAGACATTTCAAGAGTATTACGACCCTATATTTTGTATAAAAAAATGAAGTTGATACGTTAAAACGTCTAAGCATAATTCATGTTTTTGTCAATTTAAACAAAAGTTGCCTCCCATTTGATCGGGCAAATTTTGAAGCTTACGAATTTTAATTTTAATTTTTGGTTCTTTTTAATGCTGAATTCAAATCCGATGTTGATTCTTGTGAAAAAAGTATATTGAACGTAGATCATGAAATCATGATATTTTTTGTTTTTATTGAATAAACGTTTTTCAATGTCTTGTTGGTGCTGAATTAGAATCTGACGTCAATTTTTGTGTTAAAAAATTTATAGAGTAGTTTGCTTGACAATCTTTTAATATATGAAAATCCATGGAGCGGATGTATTTCTTCTCAAATCCGCAATCAAAAATAAAAATCTTGATGCAAGAATCATGTCGATATCATTTTTTAAACTCGAGATATAAAATAAATTAATTTAATGCTATTTTATTTTTTTTTCTCGGCTTCTAGGGCCCAATGGTCGGAACGGCAAAACACGTGTCTAATATTTTTTGACCAGGAACCTCCAAAAAAATTGCCAACAAGATCCATGAGAGACTGAGTGTGTCCTCCCCTTGTAAGGATCTGGGAACCAAGAAATAAATAAAACAAATTTTTATATTTAAAAAAATTATTGTACATTGTAAGAAATAAGAAGAAAAAAAATTAATTGACACCAAAAGATTACTTTCTTTTACTGCACCGTATTAAAACTCCAATCTAGGATTTCGTACCAAATACAATCATCCCACTTACGATATTCCCCTCGAGTGTTAAACTCCTGAATGAAGCTAATAAATGCTATAGGTTATTATTATTTTGTTCGTTAGTCCAACTCAACTACTTTATACAGCCAGCGCAGCCCAGTCTTGCTATTATTACTTTAATAATTCTTACTTGAGCTATATTTACCGTGTTCTTGAGCACTCATTACTCCTCATTATGCCACTGAGAATTTTATACAATATTTTGGATTTTAAGGATTATATTCGAGAAGATATGGATAATGAATCGTTAAGTGGAACCCTAAAGCTCTGTATGTCCAAATAGGTTAAATTAATGTCATGTAAATAAATCATTTATTGGAAGGTTTGATATTTTTATATATAAAACGTAGATGATCCAATATTGGAAATTGGAAGGTTTGAACGTTTGTCGAGCAAATTTTAGAGTAGTCAATAAACAACATGCAGTTTCTTGCCGTTTTAGTCTTGTATATGTATTCCAAGTAAATCCATTGTTTAGATGGAGGGCTAGCGAATCTGTTCTACGGGGATTAGGGGATTTTTGTTTTGTTTTTTTACATATAGTCCAGTCAATGAATGATGAAATGAGGGGTGTAGAGTGCATGGAATATGCGATAATTTTTTACTTCATGGATTCGTTAGGAGTAGTTAGAAGGTAAACATACTATAAGTTCCCGCCCCTGGAGGTGAGCTAACGGTGGGGGAGAGGGGAGAAGTTCCATTTTTTTGGTTTTTCGATAATATCTCGAAAACAGTTTACTCTAGAAAGATATACTTAAAATAAATATAAAAAAATTTAATTTACTAATTTAATTTACAATAAAATTGATCATATATAAATTTGTCGTAATTCTAACCGTTTACGAGATATACGTCATTGAAAATCGGTGATTTTGGGAAAAAAAAAACAAATGTTACTTCACTTTTTGTCAAACTTATGCTTCTATTACGTTCCACAACCGTTTCTCAGAAAAACCATCAGAATCAAAATCGTAGAGCATTAAATTTAATTTAATTTCATATATACGCTTCTGGTATTTGCTTCAAATGTTTAACAAAAAGTGAGGTAAACATTTTTTTTATTTTTAAAATTGTCGTTCTTTAATAACGTATATCTCGAAAACCGTTGGATATAATTATATATAGTATATGATTAATTTTATAGGAAATTTAATGAGCTTTAATTTTGATCTGCAGCATATTTTTCTAGAGTGCACCGTTTTCGAGATATAATCGAAAAACAAGATTAGGACCTTCTCCCCTCCCCACACCTTTAGCTCACACCCCAGAGGCGGGGACGGACTTTGAGTATGTTTACCTTCTAACTACTCTTAACGAAGCTGTGAAGTCGAAAATTATCGCATATACCATGCACTCTACAATGTGTTTATCGACTGAACTAATAATAATTTTATTGGTAACTGTAATACATTTTTACATAACCAGTGCATGTGATGCTAAATAAAAACCACAGACATGATCATACATCAGGAAGTTAGCACCCAGTGGTACAGTTTCCATGCGTGATAATACATTAGAGATTAGACTAGGAGATCCCACATCCACCTCGTTTTCTGCTTCCTAAGAGTTAGTATTATTGTTATAATCTGTACCTGTTTAAGACAATGTAAAAGTCTATAAGAGACAATTGTAATTTGTTTTGAATATATCTGTAAATTAAGTACTCAAGTTTTGAGCTTTTTTACCTTTTGCGTTGATCAGTGACGTTCGGATCGCTGACAGATATCCCCTACAAATTTATTGATTTGTATATTTTTGTTTGTCTTCATAAAAAAAACATCTTCATAAACGGACGGAGTACTTGATGTTCCTAGCCGTTAGGGTCTCGTTTCGAATGAATTGAAACTGATAAAACGAAATTAGGAGCGAATTTGGAAGACGTAATACTATGGAAGACGTCCATCCCAGGGAATTATCCGTCAAACGTTAAAAGTTTATTTACCAGAGAGTCGGTTTAATGAAAACATAAAATCCTGCATTCATTTACAGACAATCCATTTATTACGATTCCATTATCAGCCTACACAATTCAATAAAATTCTGGTAGAACTTATTTGTAGCTGAGATAATTTAGACATTTCGTTTTTTACCCCTACTATCCCTAGATATAATTTAAATTCATCCACTTTCTCTCAAGTGAGACCTTATCAGACAGTTAATGGTGCTTTCAACTCCTTCCTAGAAACACCATATATTTAGGTTAAATTTTAAAAATGTCGTAATCTGGTGGTCTATTATCTATTTCAGGATAAAATCGTTGTGATATTTTATTGCCGATCGCATCACACTTTTCTAAAAATAAATATTAAAGTTACCGGGCTGAATCTGTAAAATCTGAAGTTTGGATGTTTCATTAAATTAAAGATGAAGACATTCCCGAAGGAAACCCAACCTTTATGGCGCGATAGGCCACCTCCACTCCTAGCACTCAGCAGTTATGGGATTGTGAAACCGGTCGGGGATTGATACACTGCCGCGAGAAGGCCCATAACTCCAGCCCATACTGTTCAAATATATTAGCTATCTGTTAGGGGCCGTTAAATCCAGCTGGTGAGATATCTGGTTCTAAAAATAGAAATACAACTTTTATGTTTCGGTTCAAGTTTAGTCTGCCGATCCTCTCTGCACGATTTGTTGATTTGTAATGTATTTATCGCTTCCAATGCGGATGGCTAATCGATCACTGTCATTTAATAGAAGGCTCATTCATTATAAAAATACTAGTTATAAACGTTATATCTGCCATTCCAGTGAATAATATGTTAATTTAAGTTTTGACCAAAATGAGTGACTAAAAAGAAATATTGTAGGTATTTTTTTCTTCATGGTAAATAAGTGTTTAAGTAAGATGTTCTTTTTAAAACATGGTTATTTAAAATGAACATCTTACTTAAACACTTATTTACCATGAAGAAAACACCTCACAACTCTAAAATCATTTTGGTTAAATTTCGATTATTCACTAAAATTACAGATATAAAACACATAGCATCATAAATATATCTTGTGTAAAAGTGGAAAAGTCAAATTACCTCGGAAACGAGCAAACTATTAACCTTCAACGCAAGATTTTTAATATCTGTTTTGTGAAATTTGGTTGTGCTTCTTAATAAGGCCTTAAAAGTATATATTTTTGCAAAAGCCTCGAAAACTACAAGATTTTGGAATAAAAAAACCTGTACCACTACAACAACAAGGGTCTTTGGTTAAGTACGTTGGCAAGGATGTACTGTTCTAGGCCAACGGTTGTAAAAGGAGATTTGGACGAAATCACGATGATCTGCCTGGTTTCCCCTATCAAGGGTACCCTATTTGTAAGGGCTGGATGTGCCCAGGAGGGTACACCTACCTCGAAGTCAATCCACGGCTGAAATAATAGATCATTATATTTTATTAATACATAGTAAATATATTTTTGAAATTAATAGATATTAATAAATTTCCAGAGACATAGAAGTATATTTCAGAACTTCTATCTTGATTGAATTGTATTTTAAATAGTTCTGCTTATATTTTCTCCATATTTAGTTTTTAGCTTCTACTATTATTTCTGCTTGAGATTTATTCTTTAATTTTTATTTTTTCTATTTTTGTGTATCTTAAAGACTAAGTGGATCACTCAATTTTTTTGAATAAATTATTAACAATTGACATTTAATTATTATAAAAATATTTGCCTAATAAACAGACGGTGAGAGAATATATCAACGTACTTTTCTAAACTTTTCCGTCAATTTTTCATTTCGATTTTAGTTAATGAAACTTATTTAAATTTTTAAAAAAGCCTCTTAGAAAAGTAGCTATCTTCGTCGTAAACTTTAATTTATTGTTCTTCTTACTACGTTTTATCTTAAAAGTATAAACCGAATGATATATTTTTATCTAAATTTATTTTATTCATATGAACTTGGAAATTGTGCAATACTAAAAAAAAAATTATTTTTTTTATTGCTATTGATAGTTTTTCGATAGTTGATTCCTTCTTTTTTTTTTTTCAAAGCTATTCAATAAATAATTTAATTTAATTTAATTAAATTCAATTATCTACTTACTATTTGAAATTTGCAGGATTATAAATTATAAGATTATATCATAAAAATGAAAGAAAAAAACTAATTTATTTTATACAATAATAATGAACAAATCAAATCTTCAAAAAAGAAAAATAACGAAATAGTTGATTTCAAGAGTCAAGTGTGCTCCTTGAGCCACATATTTCCCAAAAGAAAAACTAGCATTTCTGCTTTCCTTTGGATTAATCTTTGAGAGAACCCTTGAGTTTTAGGAAAACCGAATTCAATTTCAAAAGAACCCGACACTGGACTGAGATAGATAAGCATAATTCCGAGAATTTCAAAACTTGGGGGTAAAAAATATCTAGCGATAGTCGACACTATCAATAGTGACCATCGATAGACTGGACCTATCGATATATCGATAGTAACTATCGGCTATAGCCCAACCCTACTACAACTAGGGCAGGAAGGACTGGTTACCTTACAGGTTACCAACCTAATAGAAAGATTGAGGTTTGTTATACAAGCCCTCTACGAAATATATTTGAATCGACCCGGGTGGGAAGAAAATCCCAGTCGTATGTACTGGGCGATCTCAGAATTTTGCCTCAACACACTGGGCCATCATGGTCCCCTATATTTGCATTTTAGTTGATCTTAAGTTGACATTTAAAATAAAATTTAGTTAACATAACGGCGAATATAATGGAGGGCTTTTATTTTCAAAGAATTGCTACAAATAATTCCTAGTTCATTAAAAATATAATGCGGTTCATTACTTTTAAAAGTTAATAAATTGAAAAAGAATTTTTCCGTATAGTATATATTAAAACTCTCATGTGTCAAACCTGTAGCTGTAAATACCCTGGCCGTTTCCTAACAGAATGGATTAATCGTTTATATTTTTATTGAGGCTATTTTCATTCGGATTTTATGTTATAATTACAGGCTCTTCGATTGTAGAAATTACTTTTCGCCTCAGGCAATCCTCTGTTAGACAGCAAGTAAATTATAGCCTTACAAGATAATAGAAACGATAAAGGCGGTTTTTATTTGATCCAGATATCAAAGAGCACGTAGTACTATTAATTTCCTAACAGCTATTAAACAGTGATACTGATATTAATATCAATAATTTAATATATATTTGACAATTATTTTATTATCATACGGTTTTTCAATTTAAGCTTGAAGCGAGAGAAACGTGTGTTAGCAGTATTTCTTTATCGAATACGAAACTATTAATTGATTTTTAATTATAACTTAATCCCATCTTTACAATCCAAAATTTTTCGTAAAATCCTCAAAGTCCCTTACTATCCCACGAATGAACTTATCCATAATGCTCTATACTTCATATATGTCGCTGGATTGTCCTCAACCAGTTACCTTCTTATCTTTCCACAATTAGCTTCATACCCATTTTTAATGCACTAGTAACTTAACTTGCTTTCCATTCGATTTCCAATAGTCCTTCCAGATGTCTAAAAGAAGATACCATGGGACTTTCGAATGTAGATTTTATCGAAGCTATACCAATATACCAATATACTTTTTTGGTGTGACGTTTTTTTCACAATCAAAGATGAAACAATTTAACTAACTCTGTTGGTGTTGCTCGATAATTTGTAAACAGTTTTCTGATCATAAATTTAATAGAAAATATTTTTTCTTACATAGCATTTGTCTCTAGAACCTACTGTTTAGGAGATATATTGGTTTGAATGAAAAAAGTCACGTACGGCTATTTTTTTTTAATTTTGTTGTTTGTTTTTTTTTTTCAACACTCTAGCTCAGCTGGCGTTGCTCAGATCAAAAATATGACGCCTGTTCCCTTGTCAGAAATTTAATATAAAGTAGTTTTGTTTTATATCATTTGTCGCTAACATCGACTGTTTAAGAGGTATATTGATTAGAATGAAAAAAAGTAACAATTTTTTAATACGCTCAAGCTCTGCTGGCGTTGCTCAGATCGAAAATTTTCCGAGAATTTCCTGATTAGAAACTTAATGGAGAATATTTTTTGTTACTTCTATTTCTATTACTTTTGAAACTTCTATTTTCTCTCAACTTTTGTTTGAGGTATTTTGAACTATAATTGATTGTTAATTTCATTTTATTATTAATTTAAGTAATTTGGCCTTTTAATATTATAGTGTAAATTGGGAAAAGCAGTAAATAATAGATAGTGATATCCATGATCTATTGTTTTTCCCAGTTAGTGAGAAATTGAGGTTTTTCCTATGTTTTTTTAATAAGTTCCGACTAATTTGATTTCGTTAAATTAAATTCGACCATTATGACCTAGTTTTGGAAAAAAGGTCTCAGAGTGCCAAGTACAAAACAAAAGATATTACACGCTCGATTCAATTCTCACCTCGGACGATTGATTTTATATTGTGATGGTCCCTCGAAATGAGTCTGAACCACACTCTTGTTAGAATAGTTAAATTACCATTTGGATCCAAGAAGAGCTACAGATTTGTTTATATGCGAATCTTACCTCAACTAAAAATTGCCATCACAATATTAAACTAATCATTGGCAAGCTAAAAAAAAAAAAAAAAAAAAAAAAAAAAAACAACCACTTGTTGGAGCCCCCGCAAAATCGACAGGGTCTTTTGAATGAGGCTCCAAAAACTAAAATATAATAAACAAAAGGAAAATAAATAAATGAACTAAGGTTCCGAATACTAATGTGGGTTCGCAGCCCTTAGAAATAGTATAAGAGACTGGGTTTGCGGCGAAGGTAAAGACAACGTTGGTGCATTTAGATTCATTTACTTGATCCGCCAGTCATCGCACCAGTCTTCAATCAGGGATAAGTGGGATTGGAGATTATAGGATGCTATTGAGGGATCAGGATGGGATGAAAGGATTGCAGTGTCATCAGCGAATGTTGCTAGGAAAGTATCAGGAGTAGTTGGATATCTGCAGCATAGAGGATATATAGAACTGGACCGAGAACGCTACCTTGTGGAACACCAGCCTCTATTGAGTAGCAGTTTGAGTATTCCATTCCGCAGCGAACTCGAAAGGAACGGTTAGAGAGGTAGGATTGAAGAACTAGGAATAGTGATTGAGGTAAACGGGTTTTGAGTTTGAAAAGCAAACCGTCATGCCATACCGGTCAAAAGCTTGTGCTATGTCCAGAAATGCGCCGGAGCAATATTGTTTGCTTTCAAGTGCTGAGGAAATGTGGTCAACGAAACTCTGAGGCCTTGTTGGAACGGTGGAATGACTAGTACGGAATCCAAACTGGTGAGAAGGAATATTTTGCGATTCAAGGATGGGTAGGATACGTTTTAGAAGGAGCTTTTCAAAAATTTTTGAAAGGATTGGAAGAAGGCTAATTGGTCTATATGATGAAGGTTTGTTGGGAGGTTTGCCCGGCTTTAAGAAAAGGATATAATGGAGTGTTTCCATAGCAAAGGGAAATAGGTTGTCCGGAGGATACAGTTGTATAGGTAGGTAAGGAACATGATTGCTTTATGAGGAAGTTGCCGAAGGATCTTTGAGCTGAGGAGATCATATCCAGGGGATTTACTGGGTTTTAATTGTTTTAGAAGGAATTCGACCTCAGAGGGGTTAATTGCTTTAGGAGGTAAGAGAGAGGAATCGGAGAATCAAGAAATTCATGAACCATTGTTGTGTGAGTGGGGTTAGATTCAGGATGGGGGAGAAATATGCTGGAAAGGTGCTGGGCAAATTCTTCGGATCTGTTCTCGTCAGAAGCTGCCCATGTACCATCTTCACGTCGGAGAGGATGGAAGGTAGGTTGGTATTTTAGGATTTTTTTAGTGGTAGACCAGAGGAATTGTCAGAGGCAGAGAGTGAAGAAACATAGGAATTATAGGATTCAGATCTGAAGGTAGCCATGTGTTTTTTAAGGAGTTTAGTAAAGGTAATTATAGGATTTCCGATCGTCTGGATGCCTGGATCTTTGCCAAATGGCTCTGGCACGGCGTTTTGGATTGGATAAGGTCCAGTAGATCTTGGGATACAAGGATTTTTCTTTCGACCTTTGGGATGGGAACGAGGTGAGGATGCGCCCAGGCTGCTTGTTGGTATTATATTTGTGAAGGTATTAGTGGCATTGTCAAGGTCATGGGAGTTTTTTAGGGATATTCTGAGGTCTATGGAGTCGGAAATAGTTTGACGTGAAGAGGTTCCAGTCAACAGGCCCTCTTAATAAATGATGGGGGAGGAGGTTTTCGGGATTGGAGTGACTGAGAGGGTTAAGATTAAAGGGCTGTGATCGGAGGAAAGTTCATCCAGGCGTTCTATAGAGTAATGAAGAGGTCCTATGCCTGAATGTATAAAGAAGTCAAGAAGGTCGGGGTTTCGGTTAGGATCTGTGGGCCAATAGGTAGGTGTTCCGGGAGAAATAAAGGATCTTTGTGAACTAAGTGATGACTGCAATGCTCGCCCACGGGAGTTAGTGGTTCTTGAACCCCATTGCTGATGCTTAGCATTGAAGTCACCGCCTAAGAGAAAGTGGTGGCCTAGGGAATTGAAAAAAAGGAGTTAAACTGGGATGTGGAAAATTGGTTTATTTTGGGGGTGCAGTAGGCCGCTGCAATCGTGACGGGAAAGGAGAGGGTTTTGATGACAACTGCTGTGGATTGTAGGGATTCATTTGCTGGTAAAGGGAATTCATGGTGAGAGAGGGAATGGTGAATGACGATAGCAGTTCCGGCATGAGCTCTACCGTCAGGGTGGTCTGTTCGGTATGTTCGGTATTGTGGTACATTGAAGCGTTGTCTACTGGTCAATCGGGTTTCTGTGATTAATGCTACGTCAACTTCTTTGTCTTGCAGTAAGGATGTTAGTTCGTTAGTGTGGTTACGAATACCATTCGCATTCCAAAGGAGAATGGATAAGGGTTTTGTGGGAGACATTTAAGGATTTTTTTGAAGAGGAATTAGAAGAGGGATAACATTTGTAAGGAGTGATATAAGTGGGGTGATAACAATTTTTTAACTCTGATAGGAAGGAATTAAATAAGGATGTGAGATCTGAGGTAGTTGGGGGAGGAGGAATGTGGGGGATTTGATGAAGGGTGTGTGGATTAGGCTGGATTGATGGTGCTGGGGTATGTTTGAGTGGTCTGTTGGAACTGTGGTTGAGGCAATGGTTGCTGAGGTTGAGGGTCATACAATTGAGGCTGTTGGGGAGGAATCGGCATGGCCCCTTTTCATTTTGGCATCTTTTTCCGCCCCCAGCATTTCAGCAAAAGAAACAGATGAGTGGCAATTTTTGAGGGCTGTCTTCCTCTGGTCCGTAAAGTTTCTTCGGCATTTGGGCGGTTTGGCTGGAACCTGTTACGTAGGTTTTTTGTACGTCTGACAGCCTTTGTAGTTGGCTGGGTGACCTTGCTGACAGAGGGCACAGACTGCTGGGACATCTCGAGATTTCGTGCATTCATTTGACTTATGCATTTGCCCGCATTTTACGCATCTCGGTATGTGGTGGCAATAGGTTTTTGTATGGCCGTACGCCTGGCAATTGTGACACTGGACGATATCACGTTTGGGGTACGGTTTTTTCTACTTTTACTCTTGTATAGTAGATTGATGATACCCTCGTAAATCTGTTCAACTCCCCAGGGGGTTGATTCTAGGTCCACGAAGAATAAGGGTAATGGGGTTTTGCCGCTAGCCCCGGGATGTGTCCTGTTATCTTTCAGAACATTAGTCACCTGCCGAACTTTATAGCCCATGTCTATTAAGATTTATTAAAGGGTGTAAAAGTCCTTAGTTATGCCGTCCTTCGAAGAGGACGTAAAATGGGGGTCCCGAGCCTGTGCGATGTCAGGTACTCGATAAAGATACCTATCCTAATTATACCTGGATAGGCAAAATTTAGGACTCCCACCGTAGCATCGTCCAATTAGCAATAACTAATAGCCATTAGTGACGTTAAACGAAATAAACCAAACCAAAATTATGACAATTATACGTAATTAAATAACTAAAGAGAACCAAAATATAAATTAATAAAATAAAAAGATATATTATTGATTATGAGCTTAGCTGAGGGAGCGGGACGACTATGACTGGTAACAGCCGCAGCGAGATCGTGATGATCTAGATGGTCTCGATGAGTGAGGAACCTTCGCAAGTTGTTCGAAGATATCGTGAACGCTGCACGTCTTCGAAAGAGGTCGTAGAGCTGGTGGGACCACGTCTACATTTAAACTATCAACGATGAAAACACAGCTTCTTAACAATGACGCCAACTATTCACCATCTTGTATTGCACTCCAAACAACTAATTAGCAAGTTGGGCTAACTATCATATTGCCGTTGCTAGGTAATGGCAGCCAAAGCCTACAGCCGCAGCAGCGACCTCCTATATCGCTCACATCACCCATAATGCATTGTCTAATAATTCAAAATGCATTGAATATTAATGCAACCATTATAAAAAGTAAAAAAAATATTCAGTTTTTTCTAATGGCGTGAACAACCACTATTTGGAGAATAAATCATACGGTATCGATAAGAATACCATTTCAAAGATTAAAAACATATTTACATAGAGGGAACGCTTGTGCTTTTGATTCACAATGATAATTAAGGAATGAATGGCATCCTTTCTCGTTAGAAGAGCTTAGGAGGTAATTTAATTAAAAAGTAGCTGGGAGTTTAATAAAATCAAGCATCAAGTTGCGTGGGACAACGTGTTCCACTTGAAGAAATTCAATTTGCTTATTATCTGTCAGGGTGCTTCTTAACAACTGATTTATTCAGTACGATGAGCTAATTAGAAATATGTAAAGAAGCTGAGATCCCAAGCTATTAATACAAGAACTTTTTATTACATTCTTTTCGCTTCGTCAACACGAGACTTCATCAACTAATAAAGTAATTAAGTAAGTATACTGTTTTTAATGTGTATGGTTTTTTTTTGGCTTACTTCGAGTGTCAGATGTTTCCAGTGTTTATTCTTCATGTCGGTGAACCGGTTTATCGACCTATCCTAAAACTACCTTGATATATTTCTAATTTTGTGAAGTCATGCAAATTTACATTTAAAAATGTTAAATGCTTGTCGTTTTCCACTTCTTCCACATTTACTAGACACGTTCATTACAAAAGGCTCATTTACATGGCAGTTATCATTTACATAGCATTATCACCTATACGGAATTGAGCTTCGGGTCTGCACCAAACTATCTAATTCATCTCGTTTCCAATCCTTGCAATCCAAAATCCTTCGAAAAATCCTTAATGCTCCTTACTTTGTCACACATAACCTTATCTGTGAAGACCTTAATGTTCCAAACGTAACTGATTTAGCCCAGACCAGATACCTATCCATTCATAGTAAACTCCATAACCAGACAACTCCACTAGTCTCTCAACTTGCTTTCCATTCTATTCTATTATATGAGTATATATATCAACACTCATAAAAGAAAAGTCTATTGTATTCAACTAATACCCTGGTAGTTGTGTTTGGTGCTGGTACCACTTCTTTGCTTTAGGCTTACTTTAACTTACAATTTAACTATAAATTTTGAAAAATTGATGTAAATATATCTCAACGTTTTTGATATAAATGCAATTATTCACTATATTTCTAAACAAATTCATGAGGAAGAGAGTGGTCAATGAACTGTGTGGATATTTATTTTCAAACTCTTCTTCTTTTACTATCTCCTTTGTGGCTCTCAGCGTGGAGGTGCCTCGACCCAGCATCACGGTCCCTCGCCAACACGTTCATGGCTTCCAGTCGTCTTCCCCTCTTCTCTCCCACCTGATCCATTCGGTCCATCCATGTCTTTCTTGGTCTGCCTCTAGGACCTTTACCTGTAGGCCTTGCTTCAAGAAACTTGCGTGGTTCTCGGTTTTCCAAACCACTTTAACTGCCTCTTCTCAAAGATCTCACATATTGGCCCAACTCCTAGATCATTTCTTGTTTTTTAATTCCTGATGAGATCCATCCGAGTTCTGCACGCCACTCTCCTAAGGTACTTCATTTACGCGGCAGTGATTCTGCTTAGATGTTTTTCGAAAGTATTTTCAAACTCGAGATATAAAATCAGTAAGATCTTAAACAAATTTTATACTTTTTCTCAGATCCTCGAGTCCATTAAACAAACAAATTTACAAAAAAATTATGTATATTTCTTCTATGTAGAATCACCAATAAATATTTAGATAAAAATCGGTGGAATATTCCTAGGTGTGTACGATAAAAGAAAAGGAAGGAAATTAGTAAAATGTTACAATAAGAATAATTATTAAGAAATCATTTTCCAGGAAGGTATTATAGGAGAAGTAGAGTTAAATCTAAAAGTTTTATCTTGATAAATATTGCAGTTTACCTCAATCAAGAGCAGTAAAAAATAGTTCTATTACATGTATATCACTTATTTACAACTAATATAGAAATGTCTTTCAAGTAAAGAAATAATAATATTATTACAAAGAAGCCAAAACTATAACCATGAAAACGGTTATACAGTTTTGAGAGATTCCAGAAATTTTGTCTCCCCGCATCAGTCCATTATGTGTCTGTGAAAGAACAGTGAGAGAAGCTGAATATTCCCAAAACATCATTGTCATAATTTTAATTAGAAACTTGAAAATTTTACTTGCAAGTTTAATTATAGTGCTGAGTAAAACCCAAACCAATTGTATTTAGAATGCCGCATTTGAATCTGCTGATCTTGCAGCAGTTTTTTTTTCCCAGGGAATGTTTTCCCCAACTTCCACCCCTTGCAACCCTTCGGATTACTGGCAGGTAGCCAGTCAACTTTGTTCCCATTCAGCTTATTATTTTAGCTGGTAATCTTCTTAAATTTCACTTTTTGTTGTTTTTTCGGTTGGCTTTTTTTTTTTTTTTTTTTTATTCTGTAGGAACTCTATTACTCGCTGTAATCCTCTAAAAAAGTTTTCTAAAACCCCTTTAATTCTAAAAGAGCACCCTTTTATTTGACGAAAACCACTGAATTTAATTTACTTTTATTTTTTATTTAATTGTGTATATCCGTTTTTTTTTTTTTTTTTTTTTTTATTCTTTAGAAATTCTACTACTCACTGTAATCCTATAAAAAAATTCCTTAAAGCATTTTATTTCTCGAAGGGCATGTATGTTTTCTTTTATATATATATATCAAAATAATATTTTGTCGACCCTTAGAAATTATATAATTATAGTTAATTATATATATATTATTTATTTATTTATTTATCGCGATACAGGCCAACGGTGGACCACGCGTATATCATTTTCAGGTTTTCTTCCTATCTGCCCAAATTCTTTTCAGTTTTTCGCTCATTTCCCTCTTTCTTTGCTCCGTCCATTTCTTACTTTCATGCTTCTTCTTCTCCGCTACAAGAACCTTTATATTTTTAACCATTTTTCCGAATTCATCCTTATCTTTGTTGTCTCCCTCCGTGATACCCAATTTTTTAACTTCCTCTTTCATTTGCTCTGGGTAACCTTTTATATTTTTCAATTTCATCACTCTATCAAATATTTGTTTGTTTAATCTATTGCTATTCATTCTTTTCATGTGTCCGAAAAAATTTAATCTCCTTTTCCTCATCGATGATTCTAAGTTTTCCAATTGTTCGTAAAGGTCATCGTTCTTTTTTAATCGATATTCTTCCCCCACTTTTCTCGGTCCGTATATCATTCTCAATATCTTTCTTTCCGTCCTTAACAAGGTTTCCATATTGGTAAATCCCATAGTCTCTACCCCGTAGATATATATATTTATTTAAATTAATGTTCTTTTTACATTATTTATAACCAGATCAGAGAGTCAACATCCTTTTTAATATTTCAGTCACGAAAGAAAAGTTGAATTACTCTTTATTTAAAAAGTAAAATGATTTAAATTGTCATTACAATAAATAATAAACTTTTAATTTATAATTAATTCCTATTGGTTCCTCTTTAACCAACTACGGAATTCTATCCACTAACCAAGTATTACATTTTTTTCCAACAGAACATATTCTTTAAATATAAATAGGCTTTTTTGTTGTTTGGGATTGTTAAGTTATGTTGGTACCTACTGTTTATTTTATTCGTACTTTATTTTTTTCTTACTTTAACTTTCATAAAAGTATTCTCTTTTATATCATATCCTCATATCGCGAGGCTACAGGAGCAACTGTCTATTACTATTCTGCGATTATAGGGAACCGACACCAGGAATTCGGTGCTATTTTTAAACTTTAAAATAAAATATCCCTATCTAATAGTTCTTTAAATTGGTCCCATTATTTATTATTTCACCGTTTCCAAACTGTTATTATTCCTAACAATTTCATAGAATCATCACCACCTTTATTTGAAGGTGTTTCTCAAGGATCCTCACTATCGCCAATCCTGTGTTCTATTTATGATAATGACGTACCCAGCTTTATTTACCACTCCAATTTGTCACCTATATGCAGACAACCTTCAAGTATACATATCTTTCTATTCTTTAGGTATGCTCGAGAAAGCTATTGCGTTTTATGATGATATTGACTGCACTAACCGTTGGGCTGTGAAGAATAAGTTATGTTTAAATCTAAAGAAAACCAAGGCTATTCTAATTGGCTCAAAATTTATTTTTTAATAATGCCCCTACAATTCATTGATTTACTTCAAGAGCCTTCCCTATTGAGTTGCAAAACTGCATTAACAACCTCAGAGCTATTTTCTATCAATACCTATGCTTGAATAACCGTATCGTCCAAATCTCCTTATTTTAATACTCAAATCGTCCTATAGATTTTGATATTTTTTTTCTAAACTTTTAGTGTCCTCTCTTATTTTCCTTTGGTTCGAATGCGGAGTGCTTAGTATATAAGAAACTTTCTTGTGAACTCGAGATGAGATTGAAGTGACTGATAAAACTTTTTCAAGTTATCCATCTAAGATACCCAGGTGGTCACAGGTTTCGTACCGTTATTCTGACTGTAGTTACTTTTTCCTAATTTCCGCAACACATCATCAGTAATTTCCTATACCAATCACTAAAACAAAATACTTTTCTATACTCTCAATTAAATACTCTGCGTTCTTCTATTTAACATATGATTATAAAGCCCTAACCTTTCGACCTGTTAACCCCATCCTTTAAAACTGCTTCTTTTGAAAAGTCTTATATCATTCATTCTTCCTCATTTTGGAATTCCCTATATATTCATATTCGTAAAGATTTTTCCTTAACTTCTTTTAAACATAATTTATTTTTCAATCCTTTTAATAATCAATCTACAACAAATATATGAATAGTGGTGTATATATCTAGATGTGATTTATTTGCTCATTTATGATTTTTTTTTTCTTTTTTTTTCATCTGTCAATAATTTGGGCGTTTATATCTGATGTATTGGTTTTTAAATTACTGAATTAAAGCGTTTAAAAACAAAAAAAAACAAACTTTAAACATAAATTACTTCATATTGTGTTTTATTACATAACCCCTTCTTCCACTAAACTCTACAATTGTTATCCTTAGCAAACAGTACGTACGAGAATAAACTTTATTTTTTATTTCATTGTAAAAGTCCATAGGTACAACAGCTCCATGGGACAACTATAAATAAACAATAAAATCAACTAATTAAACAGCCAGAACTTTTTGTATGCAATCTGTACTGAAAGCATAACTGTAAAGAACAACCAACAAGACCAAAGAACTCGAAGATATTAAAATTCTGAGAGTGATTGTTAACATAACATAAGTGAACCCCAGCCAGCCCTTACAAAACAAAAATGAGTCTGCACCTTCTACTAATGGACGTGTTCCATCTATAGCCAGCATTAATCATTACACGGCAGGATATGTTTAGGAGTCAATGATTTATCTCATAATTTATATTATATTTAAAGAATGGATCTGGGCTACCACCCATCTTAAAAATCTTCATGCTACATTAAAGTTATACCATTTAAGTACTATTTTTCTTCCTGTAATACCAGCCTTTTAGTGCATAATTATTATATGCCGGTTTGAGTTATTTTTTATAAAAAAATTCCAAAATAGGAGGTTTCAGAGCTTGTGAATTGTTCCCCACTATATATGATTTTCTGCTGATACAATTGCTAGCTATATCTACGTCAAATTAATGACATTCTTGCAGATCCCTAAGTTAATTCTGGGTGGTCCTTTTATAAAAATCTCTTAGGAAAAGTGTGTAATTATTTACCATTGAACTGAAATGAACAATAATATTTATTTATATCGTTGATTTAAGGATGCTACATCTTGGTAACCAAAAAATGACTATTATTATGATTATTTATCAAAATAATTTTGAATTAATAGTCATTTATTTTTCATTTCAGTAATGTGTCAGTACCACGTTTTTTCGTTTCTAGACACCTTGGTTCAAACAATTATTCCAGAGAAAAAAAATAATCCATTTGTAAATATAAAATGTTTCCGCACTCATTTTATTTAAATTATGTTTATCTGATTATACATCATTGATTGATAGATACGTAGTCAGACATACATTATCCTAATACGCACTATTGAACAATAATCCAATGAGTGTTACATACTTCACAAAAACTTTTTTACAAACTTCAATAAAACACAACACTGGTACACATGTCTGATATAGAAAAAAAATCGAAAAATAAACCTGGTTATGTCAAGTCACAACACATTACATACACACTTTAACATGACACCTGCCGCTTATCTACTATGACGCTTACCTACATGAAACCGTTACGTTAGACTGACGAAGTGGCTTACAACTTGATATCTCTGACAGAAGACTGACAAGGGGCCAGGAAGACAAGGCAAAATATGAACTTTAAAACATTGCACGTAATATTTTACAATATGGACGTTCTATATTTCTAATATGACTAATATAAACCTTTTCTTATTTTGCTATTCACTAAAAGTTACAGAAATTTAAGCTTTAAAAAAAATAATAATATAAAATTTCACCATAGATTTTGAAGGCTGTTTTCATACCCTCTACTTTTTTTAAAATACTAACAATAGTGACTTTTACGGTTTACGTCTGCGATGTTTTGTTAGGTTAAAATTCTTATGGACATTCAACGTCGAGGGTCTTTAGTATCCTTCAAGCTATGTTTATTTTTATTTTTATTTTTGGCCATATTTTTTTTTTTTTTTTTTTTTTTTTTTTTTTATTGAATAAGTTGTATTTTTTAAGAAATTTTATATTTGTATATTTCGATTTTTTTACTATTATCAGCTAGCATGGTAGGGAGGTTTTTATGTAATCCTTCTTCCTGAAAATAACTATCCCATATTGGGCAGTCTACTAGAATATGTTTAACTGTTAGTTGTATATTGCTTGATATGCACTTTGGTGGATTGTCCTTCGTTATAAGATACCCGTGAGTGAGACTAAGCCTAGTTATAACAGATTCTTTTTTTCTATTGTTACGGTATGAGCATTTCCACATTTTGTTTTTTTATTAATTGATTTCAGTTTGTTTAGTTCTTCTATGTTTTCCCACAGCTAAGCCCAGTCCATTTTGACTCGTTATTTTAACCTATTGCAAATGGCAGATGTTGTGTTAACGTTTGTGATGTCTATTGATGATATTGCTGCTACCTTCGCTGCTCGATCTGCTTCTTCATTTCCTATGATTCCCACGTGAGACGGAGTCCAAACTAGTAATACATTTTTTTTTTTTCATATTGTTTATCATTGATGCATACACTTTGGCTTTCATTACTAAATGGTCTTTAATGTAAATGTTTTTTTTAATGCCATTAGAACAGATGGATAATCTGTGCATATACAAAGTTGTCTTCTTCATATTGCATAATATGATACACCGCCGCACAAATCGCATTACAATATGCAGTGAAGGTACTTTTAGAGGGAGAAGTTTATATTTGATAATGCTGGAGTCTGATACAAAAGAGCATCCAACATGATTCTGTAATTTGGAACCATCTGTGTAAATATATTTTCTATTACTATATTTGTCTTTAATTGTTTTGGAATTCCGCTAGATGTTGATGTTTTGTTATTTTTTATTTAAAAGATATGTTTACTATTAACCAGCCTATTACTATTAATGTTTACTGTTAGTAGCCAAATACTGCTAAGTTATGGTCTGTCTTTTTATGATTGTTATGGCTCAAGATTTACTTTTTTTTTTTAATCAAAATTCTCATTTATACATGTAAATGAATTACAATGAGTAAATGATATATGTGAAAGAAAATCATGGCGTGAGCTGAGGTATCACTGCTGTGGTATCACTGCTGTGGTCATATTTTATACAAATCCGTTAAAATGACCATTTAATTTGTCATGAAATCGTTTTTAAATTCTTCAGAATGTAGTTTCTTTACAGTCGGTATACGTGGTTATGCATAGAATGTTTTGTTAGAAACGTAGGAAGGGGAGTCCAGTATTAGTTACTTTGCGTTTTTGTCCTATTTATAATTTATAACGTAGCTGTAATATCTAATGTGACAATCATAGTCAAATGCTTGGCAATTCGCGGTTGGATAGACGTCGGTAGGCAAGTGAAGTAAACCTCTTTCCCCAACAGATTGTTTTTAAATAGATTTTATTTATTTTAAGTAAAAAATAACACTTTCAGTTGCTTAGGGAGTGAGACATTTATCTCCTAAAAAACGTTTATGTTCTGCGTAAAATAAATAAATAAATAAAACAAGATCGTCTGTTAACAGGTCCATTTAATTTATAGTAAAATCATTTATAGTATTTTTTTTTTTTTTTTTTTTTTTTTTTTTTTTTAATGTGGTTCGTGACAGTAGGGATATCTAAGTATGTATGTATGTTACGTTAGAAATGTAGGGAGGCGAGGCTGTTATTAGACTTAACAGCTTGGATTGAAGTCAGATTAACTTGAAAGATTAAATGTTACTTCCCGGTACGCCAGCCTCCTTCTGCACTTAATAAAAGACAATTATATGTGCCTCTTGAAGTTTTTCTAATCCTTCAGAACGATTTTTTTGTTCGTTTAATTTATTCCCTAGGCGTCTATAACATTGCTATTGGTATCTCTTGAACTAATAACTAATAGTTAGATAATAGCGTATCAACTATTCGACATTGAATGCAATCGCCAATTATAATAAATATCGATAACACAGCGTGCATATGATTGCTATTCAGCGCTGCCAAGGCTGGCTGCCGCCACAGCTCGCATATCAATGCCACCGCATGCAACGCATATCTTCAGGAATAAAAAAAAAAAATTTAAAACTTATTCCCTGGCACTTGACAGTCACACCTCGTTCTGAAATATGCCCGATCACCGAAGGTAATTATAATTCAGCGCCAGATAGATTTGTATTGGCTAATGTAAAGCGGATCGGAATTGTTGCCTATGCAGCCTAGATCGGGGCTATGTGGAGCGCCCCTTCGTGATCGAACGCGAGCAATATATCATGCCATAAATTGCACTCTATGGAGCCATGTGCGCTATTAGTTCCACATAACCTCGCCCTCGATATCTTTAAATCTCGGACTAGTTGCCTCGTTATTATTGTCATAGGCAAGACAAAAACGCAATATCTATGCTAACCTTATACAAGCAGCCCATTAACCATATTTGAAGGGCCGCTATATTTGTCTCTTTGAATTGAGCTGTAGGCTAAATATAATTTATGGCTATATCTAGATCTGTCCTGTAACAGCCCATTCTGATCCTGCTAATAGTTCATGCTAATTTATTGTTAGTGGGAAATTAGGAAATTATATACTAAGAAGTTCGAGGTCGGCTTAGCCTTAATATCCTGCAATCTATCATTGAAATTTATGGTCTTCAGAAAGTGAATTACTCTTGCTTGTCTTTGAAAATGATTTACTATTGTTAGGTAAAAGTTCTTACATTATAAATAAATAAAGGTTTAGCGAACCCGAAGGTTCGATACCAACACCACCAACAGACCCCCCCCATCAAATTCACCCAATCAAAACCAAAATCCAGGCAATCCTCTCATCTATATCTCAGTCTACCCTTCGGACATTTACCCGAGCACTCGAAACTGATTACCTTTTTTGGAATTCGGTCATTATTAAATCCAACGAGTTTACATGCCCATTTTAACCGCCGCACTGCTCTTACCTGACCACTATTTACCGTATAAAGTTTCCGCAATTTCGCATTCTAAATCCTCTCGTATGCTCATAATTTTCTAGGCCAAATATTTTGCGCTGTTCTTTACCAGGCTGCGTTCTTCCTTTAGTTTACGCGTCTACGTTTCGTTTCCATAGAAAACTGTTGGTAGAATTGTCTTATTTACCCTAATTTTTAAATTTCTAAAGAGTGAGCACAAACTGAGTATTTTTGTAACCGAGAAATAACAAGCGCTTTCAGCTTTTATATATTATAGTGTTTTTGTGTAAATATTATGAAGTTACGAACTGGAGGAGTAGGACTCTGGATATGAATGAATGGAGCAGATTTGTTCGAGAGCCCAACTTCCACAACAAATATTACGTTTAAAAGTAATAATTAATGAAATAAAGAAGAAGATACAGAACCTCTAACAGCATCACCACTTTTCTAGTACAGAACTGTATAACCGAATTTGGCTATAATTTACATGTATGAGGAAAAAATTTAAAATATACAAATTATAACCGGCTTAAAAAAACAAAACAAAAATATTGGAACTTAAACAACTATAATGGAGTATGGAATCTACTTAATATGTACCGGTTGGAGTTAGATCTTCAGCCAGACAAAGGACCTTGTAAATATTATCTATGCTTCGTTGTAAACAAGCTAGAACGGAAAGGACAAGTATTCCTCTCAGAGTCTTCTGTCATCTTGCCTTCGGCGTCTTTGATGTCTGCCATACAAGTTTCTGCAAAAATATTTGACTAGAGTCTACCGTTTTCGAGAAATAATCAAAAAAACTCAAAGATGGGATTCTCCTCCACCGTTAGCTCACCCCCTAGTGGCGGGGACTTTTAGTATGTTTACTTCTAACTACTCCTAACGAAGCTATGAAGTCAAAAATTATTGCATATTCCATGCAGTCTACGTCCCTCATTTCAGCACTCATTGACTGGACTATTTGTCTCCTCTAGTCACCAGTGACGCGGACTCCTGGAGCTCTGCTTAATACCAAACATGGTGGGGGAAGAAGCTGGCTAGGGGTCCTTGGCTTGAGTCTAAACGTGTATTAATGGATTTAGTTAGGTATTTTTTTCTTATTATTTTATATTTACTAGTTCATTATTGAATTACTGTATCATATCTGTAGTTCATTGTTTCATTCTTTCTATGATTGTCATGTAAATAATTCTTTAATATAAACTTATCAATTGATAAAAATAAATGGTTTAAGTTAAAAAAAAAGAAATTGAATTATTGTAGGACCAAATCCTCAAAATATCTTTAAAAGTGCTCCTCCTGTCTAAAATTATGACATCAAACCGTTTATCTCACCTACCTACTTCTGCCAGATCTGGATAACTGAGACAGAAATTTACTATAAAATAAACGGTATCAGCTTACCGTAACTTGATCCGATTACTGTCATATATCCCGTTTAGTTCAGGAGAACGGGAAAGATATGCGAGAACTCGGTGTGGATGAAGTAGTTAAAACCAAAGTGGGAATAAGTATAAAACAGAAAAATAAAACAAAATAAAATATCTGAAAGGCGAGACTAGGTAGACTTTACGATCTGAGAGCTGGGCCGTTGCTGCTGTGAGCGATTTACATTTATACTGCCCACTCTCCAATCTTCTTCTTTTTGATCCTCTCAGAGTCAGGGTAATCTCTTCATCGGGCAACTCTCTTCTCTTATGGCTCAATAAATAAATACAGGAATGTTTATTTGTTTGTATAATATTGACGAGCCGGAAAATAATAAGGATTGAAGCATATGTCAGGAAGATCTTCGGGACAGGACTGAGAGAGGTATGACGGATTGGATCTGATAAGGAAATTATGCTGGCTAAATAAAACTGACGTTGATCACTGTCGTAAATGTCCTATTCTCGCCGAACAGTAGTTAACTCACAATCAGAAATATTTTAAGTATTGTAATATCTTCAAAGTATTCATTGAGTCAATCAATTGAATTTTTATTTTTTTAAACATTCCACATTCTTC
Source organism: Euschistus heros (assembly GCA_003667255.2). NCBI lineage: Eukaryota > Metazoa > Arthropoda > Insecta > Hemiptera > Pentatomidae > Euschistus > Euschistus heros. The sequence goes on along the minus strand of RCWM02000106.1, from coordinate 553,389 downwards.
ATTACAGAGCTGCTAGGATATAGAGAAGTTAAAATAATTATAAATCTTTAAAAAAAAAAAAGCCCTTATGACTTTGGTTGCAGTCATTTTCCAGTTCTGTAACAGAGTTTTGTAGTGAATCGAATACCAGTTTAGGACCGCATGATAGTATAGAATGATCAATAAAATTAGGAATTGATGAATTATATATTGCTTTTAGGATATAACTAAATATCATAGAATTGGTATATAACTGGAAGACTTGTCACAAATGTTACAAATCTAACCTACGTTCACCAAACCTTTCTAATGTCGGAACTGGCTCTATCGAGTCCGTATCAGCATTAATCTAAAATAAGGATGCCAGTCAAGACCTGATTGCCTGACAAATTATAAATATTCTGAAACAATTAATTAATTGATTAATATAGTGAGTCTATATCGGATTTCTTCCCACAAAGAAATGCGTAGAGTCAGGTTAATTAAGTTAAATATAAGAAGACCTAATCTAAAAGAGTTAATTTAATGAATGACGTGCAACTAGTTAGTAAATTTAATTGTTGTTAAATTAAAAGCAATATATATTCAAACAGGGGTTGACATATAAAATTACAATTTAGAGTAGAGGTCATTTTCTAGGTATAGATTTACGATTTCCGAATTAAACTGTCAGGATGGGTTTAACTAATTGCAGCTTTAAAGCATTCGAAATAGCTTCAATTTATTATATTAATTTAAAAATGCAAGACAAGAAATCAAAGGCATGTTGGCACACACAAACGGTTTCTGGAGAAAAGGAAGAGAACTTGTAGAAGCTCTGGACAAGAAGTGAAAAATCTATTTTCTAAAATAAACTAGGGGGTGAGGGTAGAAACTTAGATGGATTAATCTTACAAGTTCATCCTGTGGTTAAACAGTTCTTTTTCTCCTCCAGGAAACAAATTTAAATTAGTATTATCTCTTATCATTGTAGTCTAGTCGACGAGGGGTGTAGAGTGCATCAAATATGCGATTATTTTTGGTTATTTATAAAGCAATGGACTCTAGAAAAATATGTTTAAAAAAAAAGAAAAAAAAAAAGGCTAATTACATTTTCTATAGAATTAATTATATACATATTTTTTGAACTTCCAACCGTTTTCGAGTTATACGTTATTGAATATCGATAATTTTCGAAAAAAAAATAATAATGTTTACCTCACTTTTTGTCAAACATTTGCTTCTAGTTCCTTCCACAATCGTTTTTAGAAAAAAATGTCAGAATCAAAGTTGTAGATTTATTAAATTTATTAAACTTACATTAATGTCATATAAACGTTTATGACGCTTGAAGCTAATGTTTGATTAAAAATGAGGTACACATTATTTTTTTTCTCGAAAATTATCGAGTTTTAATAAGGTATGATTCGAAAACCATTGAAAGATCGAGAAATATGTATATACGCAATTTTATAGGAAATGCAATTAGCTTTAATTTTGATCGGTAGCATATTTTCCCAGAGTCGACCGTTTTCTAGATATAATCAAAAAATACAAAAAAGGCCTTCTTCCCTCCCCCCACCGTAAGCTCACTTCCCAGGGGCGGGGACTTCTAGTATGTTTACTTTCTAACTGCTCCTAACGAAGCTGTGAAGTCAAAAATTGGACTTTCAAAAATTATTGCATATTTCGTGCACTCTACAATATGTTTATTGACTGGCCAGTTGGGGTAAACAAAAATTTTCTTGATTGATTGATAGATGAAGACATCCATACAAGGACATAACCCGTCAAACAAAAAAAAAAAAAAAAACATTATCTAGAGGAGAAGTGATTTAACGAAAACATGAATTCCTGCATTAATTTCCGGTTAAGCCAATGTTTAGGTTATGTGCCTTGCTGCTGTTGGGACCGTTTCAGACTCTTCCGAAAACACGATAATTATCAAATAGTGGTCTTTTTCACGCAGGTTTTGCTTACCTACGTGACTTTTAAACCTGGTTTTCTTGTCATTCAAGAGAAAATCACAATAGATGCTTAGCGTTTTGGAATCTAGAAGCCTGGAATAGAACATTGCTGAGAAGGTAGTTGGTAGGTCGTGCCGGAGAGAATAGAGGAAGTTCCCCGAGGATAAGATAAGGACGGCTTCCTGTTAGAGGAGACAATACTCGCTGGAGCTCCTGCGATCTCCACCGCTTTCCCGTTCTTTCACCTCACACAATGTATCTTTCATAGTTAGTTCGTTATCTCTTCAGATAAGATAACCAGCCGCAAGAGGGAAAATAATAGAGATCTGAGAAAAAAAAAATGACATTTTTGCATCTAAGCTTTGAACCATTGGGATCCTTCTGAAGGAAAGGAGAAAATTACTTGTAATTTAAAGAGCTAAAATACAAAACCGATAGTGCCTTGTAGTCCAGTCAATGAGAGTGGTAGAGTGCATGAAATGTGTTATTATTTTTTACATCAGGGCTTCTTTTGTAGTTAGAAGGTAAACATACTGAAAGTCCGCGCCCTGGGAGTGAGCTAACAGTGTGGGGTGGGGAGAAGGTCCCATTTTTAGGTTTTTCGGTCATATCTCAAAAATGATAAATTTTAGGAAAAAAAAGTTTAAAAAAAAATTAAAGGTAATTAAATTTCCTATAAAATTAATTCGATACACATTTGTCGAACTTCCAACGGTTTTCGAGATAAACTTTCTTGAAATTCAATAATTTTCTGAAAATAATAATTTTTACCCCCTTTTTTGTCTTAAACTTGCTTCTAGTGATCCACGATCGTTTCTCATAAAAGATGTGCGAATAAAAGTTGTAGACATGTCTTCAATGTTCCTCATCATGTTACCAACAAACTTATCCATATCGATCTACATGTCCCATATGTTGCATTTGTGGACAAAACAAGATACCTATCCTTCCAAGACAAGCTAGTTATCTACTTGAATCCACTAGTCTCCCAAATTGCTTTTTGCTGCATTCCTGATAACCCTCCGAGGCGTCTGAAAAGAAGATGTATGATTTATAATGCATGACATTAATTGAAGTGCTACTAATGCGTAGTTCTTTACAAGTTATTGACATGCCATTGTAATTATTATTACAATAATTTATTAAATGTAAAGAACGTATTATTACTATATAAATATTTACAAAAGTAAATATGATAACGATCATAAATTGTTACAAATTATACCTAAGTAGGTATATGATTAACAATAGTAAATATATAAGGAACGCATTAATTTATTATCATGAAATTTAGTAGACAACAACTGTTTATTTTTTAAAGCATCGTTTATTAACAAATATAGTTTCGGCCATTTTGTCCCATTTGTTCGATTGTCTTATTTTCTAGTCCAAAAAGATAAAATAATTCAAAATAAATTCTTTATGGGACGATTTCGAATAGAATAACCCACTCTCCCATTGAAGAAACTCTTTTGTCACTTGTTCATGTAACACTTATAAGCTGTTAAAAAGATCATATTTTCTTCTTTATTCAAATATCACTTAGAACAGGCATACATTCAATTACAGATTTGTATTCAAGATTGAAAATTTCTCATTGTACTGTTAAAATAACAGCTATCAATAATGAGATTTAAAAATGTATGTAAATAGGACAGAATTCATATTCTCTGGCGTTGACCACGTAGAATATAGTCCTGGTGAAGTATTAAAAAAAGGTAAATAATTCAAATATCTACGAAGTATAATAAAGCAGAATGGCTCCGATGATATGGAAATTAAAAAGAGAATGGCAGATGGTAAAAAAGTTAGTTCTATGTTAAATACAATATTATGGAAAGGTAGTATGATTCCCAAAACAAAACTGAATATATCTATTTAAAATTATGATATTGGTTATAATGACATATGGAGAGGAAACAGACGATATAAGGTAGCTTCTTGCCACTGAAATGGACTATGGACTGCCTCTGAGCAGCAGGAAATTCAAGGAGGGAAATAGTAAAAATGAAAAAAATAGAGAAAAAATGAAAGTGCGAAAAAATATCCTAGTAGAGATTAAGAAAATAGCCGTAAGTTAGTATGGGCATTTACTAAGAATGTTCGATGGAAGGCTACCATGGAAACTGTATGGTGGTGAATAGAAGGAAGACGGAAACGAGGTAAGCCAAGGAAAACGTGGAAGCAGGGAATGGAAGAGTAGATGATGTGACGCGGCTTAAAAGAAGAATATGGAGGAAGGGAATTGAAAATTTTGGTTAAGGAAAGCCTACAATGCAATATTGTAGAAAATCCTAATAAATAAATCTGAACTGTTTCATTAGATTTATTTTCGGGATCCCCAGGCGGTCACGGTCACACGTTACTTGCCGATATTCTGAGCTTAGGTGGCTCTTTCCTAAATTCCGACGGCAATACTTTCTGGCTACTTTCCTATTCCAATGTCTAAAAACCAAAAAACCTTCCTATATTCTTGATCCATTAACTCTGCGCTCTTTTATCCACCTCCTAAACACTAAATCCCAACCTTTTAACCTATATATCCCCTCACATAATACCGCTTCCTTTGACAAATCCTTCATCATTCGTGCTACCTCCTTCTGGAATTCCCTACCCACTTCTATTCGTAAAGCAGCTTCCATAACCCCCTTTAAAAATAATTTATTCCTGTAACTTTTAAACAATCGATCTTCCGCAAATATGTCAATAATCAAATGAATACTTAGAATTACTTTTTTTTTTTTTCTTTCTTTTATATATTCATATATATTCGATTGTATTTAATGTTATAGTTATTATTTCATATATTTATTTTTTTTATTTTTTTTTTTAATTTAATTTAATTTTTTTTCCTGTAAAAAATGTACGCTGTAATTATTGAAGCATCTAATTTGTAAATAACAGGCCAGACAATTGTACTTTTAACTGTGCATTCCAGAACAAAGTTTTTTTTTTTTTTTTTTTTTTTTTTTTTTTTTTTTTTTTTTTTTTTTTTTTTTTTTTTTTTTTTTTTTTCATTAAAAACAAAACAACTTTGGTGTTCCATTTAACTCCGAGATGTAGATGGGTATATGTGTCATGGCTGAGATCATAAGGATTTGGGTATTGAATGAGTGGGGAAGAGAAAAGTGTGTGATCAAAGATTAGCCTTTTTATTTATTTATTATAATACGAGTTCATTATTACTTCAAATATTTTATTTTTTCCTTAAAAAAAAACAAACAAACAAAAAACGCCTGTTCAAGGATAATATTATATTTTATACAACTTTTATTGAGTAATTATTACAACCTGCCACAAATGTGGGCAATAAGTAATATAGATGGCAAGGATAATATTAAAGGAATATTTTTTTGCGTCAAAAAAAAAAAATAGATTTCTCTCGATAAGTGGACTTAGGCCGGGCTCTAAGGAAGGAGAAGATGAAGAGATATTCCCTTGGCTTTTCCGAAACATTACCCAGCCCCCTTTCCCCCTCTCCCTCTAACTTCCAACTTGCTCCAACACACGCACACTGAGGCACTCGCCGTAAAACACCTCCGCTGAGGATGTCTTCCCCTAAACCCCTTCCTGCCAATCCTTATCTCTTCGACGTTGGGGGGAGTTGGTAATGGTCTACCGTAAATTCGACCCCAGGATGAAAAGGTTCGCTTCGGAGAGAATTCTAAAGGAACTCTTTAGTAGCTCCACCCTTCTTGCTAAATCACTCTTCACATTTAATAGACCTATTTCATTCCCTCTTTATCAGAGTCTGAAAGGTTTGCTTGAAGCGGGGGTGTTTTACAATTTAGCTGCCAAAGAAAAATACCTTCAAAGCTAATGAATTTACTAATTTATCTGGGTTTTTATTTGAAAGACTAATTATTTATAAGTTAAAAATCCATTTTTTTAGGTCAAAAGAAAAAAAAATTAATTAAAAAGCACAACGCTAAAAATTACTATCTACAAAAGAATTCATCTCTCCACAACTATTTTGAGTCTTATCCACTGAATCTCTTTTATTTATCTATAATTAGTTAGAAAACGGTTTTTTGATTACCTAGATGAATTTATGATCTTGAAATAGAAAAAAGAGAGTTAGTTGTGGTAAACTTTTGGTAGTGAAAATAATAAAAACAATAATAGAAGAGATAAAAATAAATTTATATTTTATTTTATTCATTAAACCCTAATATTAAATATTAGCATAGTGATATTATTGCAATGATGCTATAATGACAATAATATTGTCTTTATTCCAATCAAAATACATTTTTCTTTCATGAATTAAAAATATAAATACAGTAAAATATATTGCATCATTTTTACTTTAGTAATAAACAAATATGATTTCTCATTATTGCAATTTTTTAAAATCTATTTTCTGAGTTAATATTACGCAGACCACAAGAAACCCACCTCTCGACATTTGTCTCAAACTTTCATAACAACTTTTATAATATTTTTTAAAAAAATTTGTTAAAATCTATATAATAAAACATATATAAAATGTATACATATTGTTTGTTCAATTAACATCTGTTTGTAGCCTTCATTCTATGAGTCCTTTATTTTAACTACGCCAGGACGAATTGGAACTGGTGCCGGGTCGTTACGAGAATGCTAAAGTGATTGACGCTACAACTCGTTTACAAACTACGTTGTAATTTATTAAAAACATTCTCAGAAACTCATTTGTATGCTTCCTATCATGGAGATCGGAATTCTATTATATTAATGCTTATTAGTGAGCAAGCTTTTTAGAAAATATAAATTATGTTTATTACAGAAGTATATTAAAAAAAAAAAGGATTAGTATAAAAATATAACAGTAGCAAATTCAGCAGAAATAATATTTGAGTTTTCCTGTTCAAATAAGTGCCGATATCCTGATAGGAAATTGGTCGAGGGAGCTGAAACGAAAATTCCATCCGAAGCAGAGTGCTTGTTAAATGGAAGCTGAAAGGGAAAAGCAAACCCCATCCGCTGGAGGGAAATACATGAGGTAGAAAATCGAGAAAGGAAAATCTCCACCTTAGGTTCTATAAGCCCTGATTTCATGGCACTATTTAGGATACAAGTATATTTATATTTCTTCTGAGAGATATCTTATTGTTAGTAAAGATGAAGGTGTCGAATTATACCTGGGTATGTATAGTATATCGTTTTTTGTTTTATTTTTTAGTATTCATTTTCCAGCTATAAATCAGTTATTTTTAAAGGGATTTATTTTTATTTTTGCTTTGGGTGTTTTTAGCATATTTATTTGTAGTCTCTTTTCTTATAAACTACTGTTGTAAGAACAGTAAATCAAACAAATCTTAATTTTTTAATGGGCATTTTTTATTTTATTTTGATTATTTTATTTGATTTGAATATATATTTTTTTCTCATTTATTGAAATTTACAACTATACAAAATATATACATCTAGTAAATGTGTTGATTGTGATAACAATAAAATATCAAAACTTGAAAAGAACTACTCATCAGTAGCACTTCATTAAATATTCTACACTAGAAGGTCTCTAGGCCATCTTCTTTTCAGACGCTCAGAAACCTCGGAGGATTATCGGGAATAAAATGGGAAGCAAGTTGAAGGACCAGTGGATTTGTGTAATTATGGAGTTTACTATGAAAGGATAGGTACATGGTTTAGGCTAAATCAACAACATTTTGGACATTAATATCTTTATGGATAGGTTTATTTGTGACAAAGTAAGGAGCATTAAGGATTTTTCGAAGGATTTTGGATAGTAAGGATTGGATACGGGAAGAATTAGAAGGTTTAGTTGAGCCCCAAAATTCAACTCCATATGTCCAAATAGGTCTAATAACTATTTGTATATGAGTCTGTTGTAATAAATCGGAAAGTTTGAAGTTCGTCTAGTAATTGTTGAAGAAGTCGAAAACGACGAGCAGTTTCCTGTCGTTTTAGTCATATATGTGAAATACAAGTTAAGTGTTTATTTGACTCTAGTTGGAGTCCAAGATAGCGGATCTGTTCAACAGGGATCGGTGGGATATTGTCAAAAGACACGGTAGGACAAGAAGTCGTAAGTTTACGAAAGGTAAAGGTTATTTGGTGGGATTTGTTTGGATTTATATTTATTCTCCAATTTCCACTCCATTATTGAAGGTTGATGACATGAAATTGGAGTGCTTGTGAGGCAATGAAGGGATCATCATTTACTGATAACACACAGCCTTAACTGCTCCCTAACCGGCCCTAACCGCCTCCTAACCCTAACCTAATTTTAGCGATGTTTTTGGCCATCTGCCATACGCCATACGCCATCAGCATACGGGGATTACGATATTATGTTAAATATTAAGATTTGACACTAACAAGGGCAGTACGTAATAGTTCTATCAATTTCGCATTTATCTCCCATTTTCAAACAAACTAAATACAAAAAAAAAAAAAAAAAAAAAAACGCAGACAAATAACTATAAAATAAAGTTATATTTACAACAATGGACACTACAGATATAAAAACACATTTTTCAGGCTGAGGATCTCCAAAAACCTCTCTCCCTACCACGTGAGGGATTAAGTAGGACTCCAGGTTATCCTAGTGCTTAATTCTCCTCACTACGTCACCAATTTGTGATTGGAGTAGACGAAAGATGCTTCAATTCCCTGATGAGACGCTTCCTGGCAACGAAAGGAATCACAAATGAATCGAAAAATATATTTTATAAAAGCATCGTCCCATATTGAGTTATGTCATGGACCCACATGACAGTACAAAAGCCGGATGAAAGCTATGGAGATGAAACGACAACGATAGACAGAGAGGGGGACACTTCCATCAGTGCGAATCTCGACTCAATACCTTCATAATAACAGAAGAAAATCGCCGGAGGTGGTATGGACACATCTCTTGAATGACAAAATTCGCATAAGATTATCTGAGAAGTTCCTGTAGCAAGGAAGAGACGCCGAGGAAGATATTGGAAGACTTGAGAAGAAACATTGAGCAAGGCGAGGAATGACGTGGAAAAAGAGAAACCAGATGTCACAAATTGATCACAATCACTGTGATCACCTATTGGAAGGTATCTCACACTGTAATGCGGTAGAAGAGGAAAGAATACCAAGAAGAAGACACTTGAAAATGTTGAACATTGGGTTTATTAAATATATTTTTTTATTGTTGTTGTTGTTGGCCTAGAGAATCTATTGCTACCCTGATCACTCTTTTTCCTCTCTTGAGCGACTGCTTATTATTTGGCCAACTCCTTGAGCGGATGAATTTTGTTTGCATCCTTCCACCGGAACCTTGGCCTATTATTATTGCATTATCTATTCGATCAACATTATGCTGAGATAAGACAGCTTTAATTGATACCTCATCCTCCGTTAAACATATACTTTCTTTTAATGTTTCAATTAGTAAGCAATCAGATAGCGAAGATATCCGGACTTAATGTCAGTGCCAAATGAAGACGTTAATTAGGAGATAACAAAGGCCTACAGGTCTCTTATGGAAGGCAACGCCCGTTCTTTGAATTAAAATTTCCGAATCGGCTTTAAAGAGGCGCTGAAGCTGAATACATCAAAGAGGAAGTGTGTCCCACTCCCTTGCATACTGAGCAGTTGCGGGCTGTACACGTTGAATATATTTGCTGGGACTGTACCAATACCGCACTCAGTTAGTATTTGAGAAAATAATTTTTTTATTATTCATATTCGAAATAAGTAAAAAAAAATTGAAGATCTTAGTACAGAGGAATTAAGGGAAAAAGTTACATGTACGTCATATTGTATTGCTATATTGTGAAAAAAAATTTGTTAACTATCTTCTTTTCAAAATGTAATAGTGTACCTATGCTAAAACAAACTGGACAATTACATTATTTCTAAAATTCTGTATATAAAATTAAATCATTTTTAAACTAACCAAAGATTAATTCGGGTCTTATAAGTAAACCTTTTCAGGTAATAACAGGGCTAAGACAAGGCGACGGCTTGTCCTCCCTACTTTCCAGCATTGTCCTGGATAAAGTTATGAAGGAATTCTGGGGAAAAAAATAGCTCATGTGTCAGAGTAGGGAACATAAGCAACCATACAAAAGTGAGCGGTTTGGCGTTTGCAGGCGATCTCGCACTTTTTGCAGAATCGGAGGAAGAGGATATTAGTCAAATAGATACCTTACAGATGGTTGCAAGGAAAGCAGGCCTACAAATATCATAACAAAAAAACAGAACTCATGACTACTGAGAAGAAGTATGGGAAAATAGCAATAAACGCTAAGTGGGGAAAAATAAAAGTGACCAGTAAATTTAAATATTTGGGAGAGGTAATATGTTGCAACGGTTCTGAGAAGGAGAGCATCCTAGAGAAAATTTAAGTTTCCTAACAGGCAAAATTTACAATAAAAAGAACCTTTCCTCCAGGGCAAAACTAAGGCATTACAATGTGGTGGCAAAGCCTGTGATTTTGTATGGGATGGAGACCCCATGCTTACCCAACTTGGAAAGACTGCTAAGAATAGAAAGGAGGATCTTAAGGAAGATCTAAGAGACCAGGAAGACACAGACGAAGACTAAGATCTAACGAAGAGATCTACAAGGAAATCAAGGACCTGGAAACCGAGGTAAGAATCAGAAGGCTGATGTTCTATGGGCACATGAGCAGGATGAACTAGGACAGATTAAACAAGAGGATCTTTGACAGGATTTTTAGCTACAAAAGTAAGGGAGGATATACGAAGCAAATGAAGTAAAGAAACTTAAGAAGAAAGGAAGTAAAGAAACTTAAAATTTCGGATGCAGACTGTCTGGTTAGAGACAAGTAAAGGAAGACATTGAAAAATCTCACCTGCATTAGGGGAGGAAAAAAGAGGGGTACTAAGTGGTCCGAAGAAAGAAAAGAGATGCATTCGAGGATCATGAAATTGCGATGGGAAGAAAGGAAGTCAAGATCCCGTAAAAAGCTTAACCAATGATATTCGGTCTGGTCTTGAGTGGCCGTTACATGTAAAAAAAAAAAAAAAAAAAAAAAGAGAAATTTTAACCCTACAAATATCTTAAAATTAATATTTATTTGCCACTACTATGATTAGTTTATTAGAAGACTTGTTTCAAATTTTATTACCGATAATGAAACCGTTTAAAACCAAGATTTTTGATGAAATGACCAGATAAATATTTCCAATAGCTCTATTTTAATTTTTTTCCTACTAGGAACGGATAAAACCAACCAATCATAGGGGAAACCAGAATATAATAAAATTTAATCTTTCACCTCAAATTAGGTCGGCGCTAGCTCCTGATATCTTCCAGAAGTCCTTTTCATTTCGCCTCCTTGTGCAAAGATCTTTTTTCTGAATTTTTTTAGGATGGTTGAAAAAGAAAAACGCGGATTCTTAATTCACTAGCGATAACCGCCCAACTTCTTTCTTCTTTCTTAACTTCACGAATCAGTTTTAACTTTTCGTTAATTGAAAGAATTTTCAGTATTCGCGGAGCCATTCGACCTATTTACACAATTGTTCACGTTTTTTGCCTGAAATGGGCTCATTGAGGTAAAATTTACGTATAATTTAGGCTGTAGATTTTGTTCGACGTTGTTAAGAATTCGGCTTATCGAAGTTCGACACATCGAAAGTTGACTGTAAAGCAATATGTAAATTAATAATTCAGATTAAGGGTCCGTTTATGTTGGAGCTGCGATAAGCGAGGAGAGCGGCGATACTAGCGGAGCTTAAATAAATAGCTTAAACCACTTCTATTCTACAGTGGCATTAAGAAATTAAATAGTAAACATAGTTTATACCGAGTGAGTATATAATGAGTGATTCCGAAAAGGAAGAAATGCTATTGTCGTCAAGTGCTGTAAAATATCAGGTTGCTGCAGTCATCCGGAAAGAGCGCGAATTTGCAGTTCACCCTATTGATAAGGCAAGGATTATGTTTGGGGAATTCCACCATCAAAGATTTAAGGCAACATCACAGAAAATTTAGTGAGTATATGCGAATGAAAATCGAAACTTTTGACTACATATTACCAAAAATTTCGGATAAAATGCAGAAAAATGGTATAATTGCCACAGTAGACCTATTTTAGAAGAGGAGCGCTTAACGATAACAATCAGGTAAGTAAACACTTTTTTTTTTTTTCCAAAGTTTCTTTATCTGTTACAATATTTTTTACAAAATATTAATTAAATAGTTTTACAAATTTAATGGAATGATTAGAGAATAAAAGTCCCTCAACGGTGCCCTAACAAACATTTTACTGATTAATAAATCAACATCCATACTCGATAACAATTAAGAATACGGTAGAGATGAATATCGACACCTACTATCGTTACTCGCAGCTCCAATATACACTTCAGTGACAAACATAGGAAGGTTTTCTCAGCTCCGCTAGTATCGCCGCTCTCCTCGCTTATCGCAGCTCCGACATAAACGGACCCTTAGGACATACTTCAGAGGTAGTCCAATAAAAAATATTTTGAAATCAACGCAGCACTTTTTAAGAAAAATCATTACCGTGTTTTATATGTATGTACAAAATATGTTTATAGTTGAAGGGAATATAACTGTGATTTCTTATTATTTGTTTTTTTATTTATATTGAGCGCTTGGTTGATTTGAATATAATTTTTATAGGAACAACTCTTAAGTATGTCCTACCGATCAAACAAAGAATCAATACAAAAAAAAATTCAGGCGAATTGAGAACCTCCTCTTTTTTTTTAAGTCGGTTCAAAATAAACATTATAAGGCCATTGTCCTAGGAGATAGCCGATTCAAATGAAGGCTTCATTGCTTTGATTTTTGCTTTAAATCGAACTTAAATTATAGGCAGTGACCGTATTAACAAAAAATAATATCTTGTCTAAGAGGCAGGGGAGGGGGCTATTAAAGTAGGACAGCCTTGTGATGGGAATCGATTCAAATCTATTGCTGATCTTCCGGCTCCGGGCGAAGCTATAATTTGAAATAATGGCCTTTGATAATGGCGAAGTCAACCTGACAATTATCAGTTCCCTGTGACTGGAATTAAATCAGCTCCGAATTATATTTGACTGGCAAATTGTACGTTACAAATGTGCATCGGATTCGTATCATCAGGTCTGGGATCTTTGCCTTGTATGTGTGTATAACTGCCTCGCTAATGTTATTTTGATGGAAATCGAATAAAATTGATATTCACTAAATGTGGCTTTCAAACCTGATTATAGATCTATCATTTTTATTTATTTATTTATTTATTTTTATTTTATTTTTTATTTTTTTATCCCAATATACTTTTTACAGTTAACTATGTTTATAGAAAATAGAAATCAGATTAACTGACGACAAGAGCTTCAGAACGTGATCCCAAAGGCATCCAAAGAACCGCAAATAAAACATCCGCTTTGTTTAAAACATCGTCTATGCTACCTCACTTAAGAATTTTAACCTTTTTTTAAAATTTTTATGACGAGAAATTTATGATTTTCTTTCAATGATTTTAAAAAATCATAATGATTATCCAATGCTTACAATTTTTTTATTTTACTTTAAAATATAATTTTTTAAAAATTACAATGTATGTTAAAGGAGATTTTATTATTTAATTAAGTATTTTTTGGCATAACCCCTATTTTATTCTTATGTTCGTAGTAAGGTCCATAAGTTTGCGGCCTGTCCTTCTTTCCCTCCTTCAAACGTGTCGGGACCCGCAGGTCTATGCAAGTCCGTTCCTGCTCACTCCACACCCGTCGCCTGCACACCCTCAGTCCTGTCAGTTAATGTCCAGCCTTGAAGGAAACTGCAGTAATTAAATTATTTTGTAAAGAGGGTCTTACTCCTGCGCAAATTACAGAGCGATTGGATTGTGTATACGGGCAGTCCTCCCCCTCGTATTCCACAGTGAAAGAATGGGCAAAATTATTTAAGTTTGGGAGAGAACGTCTTGAAGGTGACCCGCGTCCCGGTCGTCCATTGGGAGCTGTCTCTTCTGAAACAATCCAACTTGTGGAATCTGAATTGCTGTCTGACTGCTGCAACTGAAAACCAAGGAAATAGCAGCGAAGTTGGGGCTTTCAAAAACAAGTGTTATGAGGATCATCAAAGAATATTTGCATATGAACAAGGTTAGTGCAAAATGGGTTCCGAAAATTCTTTCAGCTGCTCAAAAACAGGAACGAGTTCACTGCTGCAATGAATTTGTACGCGTTTTTTCCAAGCAGTGGAAGAACATTTTTTTAACAAAGAAGAAAATTATTTTTTGCATGTTATAGAAGCGTTGCCAAAGTAATGTATTAAGTGTGTTGAACTTTGAGGAGAATATATTGAAAACAGTAAGACCAGTTTTTTTCTTTCTCCTTTCCTTCTATCCCAGTCCTGAAACTTTGGGACCTTACTACGTATGTTGCAACATGTTTCAGAACCCTAGTCCCATCTTCAGGTTTTTAAAATATTTTACAATACATTAATCTATCTATATGATGTGACAATGTGCAAATAACCACAGCTAATGAGGTAAATAACATACTGTAAGTGAATTGTAAAACTGATTAGTATAATTATGTAGATTAATGTATTGTAAAATATTTTAGAAGCCTGAAGATGGAACTAGGGTCCTGAAACATGTTGCAACATACATAAGAACAAAATAGGAGTAATGCCAAAAAATACTTGAATAAATATTTTTTTTTTTTAATGAAAAAAAAGGATGTTACCAAGAGTTTCTACACGTTTTGGTTTTAACTTCTATAGACGAATCTTGGAGCCTGAGAAACGAAAATATATTTATCAATATCGGTATTAAATTATTGAATAATCATTGACTTGAATAATATTAGTTTTAGTTTCATTCCAGTACTAACCTATTTTTGTTTACGATTAAATATATCTATTAACATATATATGTTAACATATATATGTACAATTGTAAACTAATTATATCATGGGCTGCAATAGTGGCACAACTCAAAAAATCTTGTTTTGAGATAAGTGGGTTTAAAGTTTTCATTGCTAAGGAAAACTTTAGTTTGTTTAAACGAAATTACCTTCAAGTTGATACCTTACTCAAATGCCAGTTTAAAAAAAAAATGTTTTGAGTTGTACCTCTATGTAAATGTTTTTATTGAAACGATTCAGTTTTACCACCGCTGACAGTTAATATTGGACAGTAATTCATTAGCTGCTCGGCATAGTTGTTCCAATGCGATCGGTCTTCTGAAAGCCTTTCCGTGTTCCTGCAAGATAAAATATAGTTCGAATTGCGATAATAAAATCAGATTGTATCTGTGGGAGCTCTTCGATGAAGAAGTATTTACTTATTATCTCTGAAAACTGTTCCTTTAGTTTGAACCAGCAATATCATTAGAAACATGTAAAATTGAACCTTTTAATTTTTACACTATCTGATTGGATTAAAATATTACTGTAAGTTTATAACGTAATTTAAAAAATAGACCTATTCACTAATAGGCGCAAGGTCAATGATTTAATTAAATTAAAGTTAATGATGTCTAGATTTCTCAATATTGTTTCCTATAAAAATTTTAATAAAGCGGAACATTAACATAGAACAGATGGCTTTTTTATATGGAACATTCGTGGATATTAAGTATTAATTAGGTAAGTATAAGGATATTATACTTACTTCTGTAGCTCTACAGTCCAGGGTGGACCTTGGCTTTTCCAACAATACTACACCACTCCTTTCTACACAATGCCCTCAATTTCCAGTTCCAAGGGTCCGGAGGTCTCCTTTAACATCTTGCAGCCATCTGCTTCTTGAGCGTCTTCTCTTCCTGGTACCAAACATTGTCCCCAGTAGTAGCTTTTTTGGAGCTCTGCTATCTTCCATTCTCAGAACATGGCCCAACCATTCAATTCTTCTCGCTTATATAAACTGAACCATGTCACAGGAACCGTACATCTCACATAACTCTCTGCTTTTCCGAATCCTCCACTCACCCTCAACCATCAAACATTTTCCTTTCGAAGATTCTCAGTGCGTGTATTGTGGAGGTGCACAGGGTCTATGTTTCAGCAGAATATGTCACGATAGACCTTATTAAGATTTTATATAACCTTACCTTCGTTGTCCGTGACAAGAGTGATGATCGGAAAAGCTTGATGTTCGCGAAATAGGCTCGGTTACCTGCCATAATCCGTTTTTGCACCTCTGTCGATATCTTATTTTCACAGTTGAGCTCAGCACCAAGATAGGTAAATGTTTTCAAATTTTTAAAGCAGTAGCCGTCTGCGATTAGATTTTCTCTAATTCTTGAATTATTGTTTGGACTGACGTACATATATTGGGTTTTAGCCTCATTTATTTTCAAACCAACTACCTCGCCTTCAGCCTTCAACAAACCAAACACGCCTAGCAAGGCTTGCTCCTCGATACCAAACAAATATCATCCGCATATGCACAAAGTTGATTAGACATATACAGTATATCTTTATTGATATTCAGCTTTTTTACACTGTGCATCGCAAGATTAAATAATGTAGCGGGTAGCGCATCCCCTTGTCTAACTCCAGCTGTAACTGGAAAACTGCTTGCTACCTTCCATAGATATTTGTATGAGACGAACTATTTTGTTCGGGATATTAAATTCCCGTAGTGTATTTAACATTTTGTTCCTAACAACACTGTCAAAGGCGCGGCAGTAATCTACAAATAATGTATGGAGGTCAGTGTTAAAGGATATTATAAAAACCAGAATCATTTTGGTGAATTAAGTCGGATGAAAAAAGTTTCATACTATCTATTCCATTTATTTATTCCTCATGGGTTTCTAAGATCACTGGATCTGTGGTAAGATATATGTATGAATAACAGATTGAGATATTTGCAAATAGGAGGGTTGCTAAAAATTTCGATTTAAAAAAAATTTTTTTTTTTTGCTTTATCCAAATTATTTACAATTGTTTATATACTAATAAGCTCATTCAAATGTAAAATAAAATAAGAATTCCTTTGTATAATCCTCCAAGTTTGAGTATATTTCTTTGGGATTTTTTCCGAAATCCCATTTAAGGATACCCACTTTATAGAGTGTCCACTCGACCTACGGCAAAAGAAAAAAACTCAATTTCTCTTTGACAGAAAAAAAATGGTTCATGTATATGTCTATCTATAATCACTTCTTTCCTATTGCTTCTGTTAAGGAAACTGTCGTAAAATTTTCGAAACGAGTAACATCAACATAGATAGTCAAAGTGTTACATTTTTGAAGGTTTTATTTTTGCAATACCAGTTTTAAACTGCTTATTTTCTTAAAATGATTTTTCGTGATTTGCGGCGAAACGGTGCCACGGATAAAAAAAAAATTACCAGTGTAAAATCGATTCAAAATTTGATTTTCTATTGAAATTCGTCGTAAAAAATACTACATTTCATTGGAAATTCCAAAGTTAGGGTTGCTGGAGAAGGATGGAGAGCAGACTATAACCTGAAAAGAAACTTTATTTGACACAGTTAGGACCCTGAGATTTTCGTTTCGAAATTTCAAAAACTGTGGAAAAAAAAGGGAGTGGCCATTGAATATTGTATACCCTGTATAGCTCAATAATAGCTTAAACGTAATTGTATAAAAAAAGTTTATAGTAGTTTCCTTTTCGTGTTTCTTCCTTCATATAATAATTAAATAATGAATTAACGTGTTTTAATTATGAAAAAAAAAAAAAAAATTTTGAAAGAAATACATAGGAGATCACTAAGTTGTTTATTTAGTATTATAGAAGTTATCGAATTTATTTTTAGTTAATATCAACCTTTTCTAAAGTTCGAAAATTGATGAATGATAAATCAACTCTTTGGCAAAAGAAAAAAAAAAAAAATCAAAAAAGAATTCCTATAATAATGCTTTATTTTCATTCAACCTATTTTTAAACTTAGAAATAAAAATGAATAGTTGCCGACTGGTCAAACCATCTCTAATGTAACAAGTAGAAAGGAAGAAGGTAAATATAATAGCAGTATATTACTAAATAAATACTATTTGATTTGGAATGACTGTTCTGTGTGTGGTCTACCATGCTTATTAGCTCAACCTCTATAGAAATGATATGTTATCCGATCATAAAGCAGAAAAAATAAAATAAAACAGAAACTGAACAAATTATTGGAATCAGCTACTTGATTAAAATTATATTCTAGTTCCTGAGCCATAGTATGAATTTTAATGACTTTATTGCTGTGTTTGGATCCAACCATCTGCTGCAAAATACTGTCATCCTTGCAAGAAGAAGATGATACCGCCAGGCAGGTCATTTATCCAATAAATCAAATGTCAGAAACACACAGAAATTGTTTCAGTCCTGATTATGGTGATTTTAACGCTCCTAACTAAAATATTACCGTATTGAAATCAGTAATGCCATTTTTTCCAAGTCGACTCTGTTACATTTCCATCAGAGGCCTTGGGGACTGACAACCTCTTCGCTGGAAATTGCTAGGATCATCCCGTCCTCCTCTAGCAACCTGTAATCAACCTTTGATTTAGGTCCCGTCGTAAAAATTGTTTCATCTTCTCCCACCGCTTTATATGTCGCTATCCGAGGGCATAGCGTGTGGTTTAATAACCTCTCGGGGATAATAAAATGGCATGCAACTATGAGCAAAGTGTAATAAACGGCCATAAAACTCCTGTAAAATCTCATTGGAAGAGACTTGATCGACCGGAAGGTGATTAGGATTCATTATCGGCGTATATTTTTTTTTTCTTTTTTAAAATTAACCTTGTAGCATAATTGAATGTCCTCGTGGTAACTCTCGGTAGGAGTTAAATTGAAAAGTTATTGCTAGCCGCTGGGATCCCGAGAGCGGTGCTGTCTATTATAGGTAATTATATTTAAGCGCTCGTTTTTCTGAGAGTGATATCAATGCAAATTCAAATTATGTTCCTTAATTGAAGTTGTGACAGGTCCGCGCTAAGTGGGTGGTCGTTAAAAAGCTAATCGTGGAGTAACTGTGGGAAATGGGAAACTTCTGGAAATCCACTCGCTGGAGGCCTTGCCTCTTCTTTATAATGATATAATATATGTATACAGGGCGAGTACCTCTTAGTGTAAAAAAAAAAAAAAATAAAATAAAATAAACATAAAAATGGGTGAAACTAGATCAAAAATGAAGAAAAATGCCGTAAAACTTACCTTTCTATTCCAATCCGTTGCAGATATAAGATGATTCAAAGACTTTTTTGAGGAAACCACTTTTTTTTTTTTTTTTTTTTTTTTTTTTTTTTTTTTTTTTTTTTTTTTGCAATAAAAGCTGCAATATCTCCACTTTGTTTGAAAATTTTTCAAAATTTGACCAAATTTTCGAAATAAGCATTACAGTTCCTATAAGTTTGAACATGTTTCTAGTTAATACAGAATTTTTAAACGCCGAAGAGTTTTCTTGTCAATTTAGTCTTGTATATTGATTCCAAATAAGACGTTTGTGCAACATATTCTAACATATTCTCTTGGTTATTATTGGTTACTATTCATTTGTTTTTTTTTACAAGGTGAGTACCTATTAGTATAAAAAAAAAGAAATAAAAACTGGGTGAAACTAGATCAAAAATGTCGGAAAATGCCGCAGACCTCACCTTGCTATCCTAATCCCTTGCAGATATACCATAAATCAAAGACTTTTTTCAGAAAACCACTTTTTTTACTATAAAAGCTGTAATATCTCCATTTTGTTTAAATATTTTTCAGACTTTGTCCTCATTTTCGGATTAAGCATTAAATATTCTATAAGAGTAGAGTACATGTAACCTTTAATTTTTCCAACTTGGGACCTAAAGAACAGCTTGATCTGCACCTAATTTACTATATTCCTATATAGTAACATAGGAAGTTACTATGTCTTATAATACATCAACGCTCACTGTTAAAAAAAAAAAAAAAACTTTACAAAAACTTTAAAAATCACAAAAACTTGCAAATTTAATCATCTTCACATGGTGTTTTTAAATTAACTACTAAATATCGATTTCATGAAGAAATTTACTTTTAACCCCGGAAAAATATGGTGTTTCCATTACGCATAAAAATCAGTTACTTGTGTAAATAAGACATTATGATAATTGCTTAATGGAAATATGTATTTTAAATATAATAAACTCTTCATTGCAATAAAAAGTGAAGAAAAAATGTATTGTTTAATAGAAAATAAAGGAAAACTGACAATAAAGCGACATAAGGTCGAAGGATTTTATCTTATTATATTTATTTATTTATTATTATTATTTAGGAATTATTTTATTAAATTTTCAATTTAAGACTTAATTAAAACCCAATGATAATGAAAATAGACCTCAATTTTGCCTTTAGCTTCTGAATGTAGATGATATTGAAGAATACCACTTTTTGAGCTGAATTTTATGGACAGTGAGTCTGATTTTAAACGAGAAGGCATTTCTACCCATCCATGTGGGGTATCGTTATTTTATTCATTTTTGTACTGATGTCGAACAGTGCTGGTAAATTATAGTTTGATTAATAGATTGAATGTTGAGAATTTCTATGATTTGCTAAAAAAATATCCTACTACAACTTCATCAAGATATTCCAACTGAAGTTCGGCAAAATATGATTTTACAACACCCTGGAGCTCCTCAACAATATCCTATAAGAGCAGAGTTATAGGGAATTCAATGCTTAATTCGAAAATGTGGTCAAAATTTGAAAAATGTTAAAAAAAAAAGTGGAGATATTACAGCTTTTATGGCAAAAGACGTGGTTTCCTCAAAAAAGTCTTTGAATTATCGTATATCTGCAACGGATTGGAATAGAAAGGTCTGCAGTATTTTTCTTCGCTTTTGATCTAGTTTCACCTAATTTTTTTTTTTTACTCTAAGAGGCACTCAACCTGTATACATGTAGCTAATTATTCTAAAGGAAGATTCAGTTAATAGACAATGGAAGGATCACCATAGTCCAAGTGTGCAAGTTATGGGCAATCAATACATGTGTATAAATGAAATGGATATGCCATTAAATGGTAAATGGTCGTTGGTAATACGGTTCGGAACCACACTGCGTATAATACCCGGAGGTCCTCTTTAACCGCATGCTATGAATGCAAGATGAGTCCCCTGGCATCTATTGTCCTGGGTGATGGCTGCAAGTGCTTAGGCAATGCAGTTTGAATATTGTCCTATAATATATTAATAATCGATAACAATTATCGATTTATTAATAATATAGTGATGTACCAGTACCAACATTTTTTCAATTCTCGATACCGTTATCAATACTTAAAACCGATTTTCGATTATCGATACCTATACTTCAGTTTAAAAATAAAATTCTACCAGCAAAAATTAATCCACTGTAGAGCTAAGTAAACCAAATCTAATTTAAAAAAAAAAAAAAAAACAGAAAAACAATTATTATTAAAGAAATAAGTTAGTAAGCAGAAAATAATATTTTACAGCATACTTAATAAAAATTCAGACATTGCAAATAAAAATTCATTTTACAAAATATTTAAATAGATAAATATAGAAAGAACATAAATATAAAAAGTAGAAAGAAAATGACTGAACTAAATAATAATTTTGAGGAAGAATTTTTTTTAAATTTCGACAATATAAATGATTTACAATTTTTTTTTTTAATTTATACATATTTATATAAATATCTAAAGGTATATTTACTAGGAATCTCATATTTCGAATATAATTAGCCTCTAGGTAATTAAGTAATATGACATATTGAAGACGTATATTTATCCTAATTATTTAGTCGGTTATGTGTAACCTTTCATGTTCCTCTTCTTCAGTTTATCCTCCAGTAACTAATCCAGAAGATCTTTCCCAGATGTACCGAGCCCATATGTGAGGACCACCTTGTTTTTGCTGCCATCCTTGGTAATTAACGCTCCTTCTTCCTTGTTCAGCAGATGTCCAAAGGGTCTTAATCTTCCACTTCCGAAACTGGATCCCAAATTCAATTCAAACATAACAATTTTGACAGGTTTAACTTTTTACTTTTAACAGAATCGTTGGAAAATAAACAGATCAATATTTTATTAAAGTCTTCCTGAATTACTGTCTTAAATATTTTTATTTAATTTATCTTTCAAACCATTGGGTAGGCAAACAAGTTATGTTTATTTTTATATCATTACGGTTCATTCCTTATCTGATGAATTAATCCCTAAAGTGGATTGTTTACTCTGTTTGTAATATGTCAACAAATTTATGCAAATTCCTGATTACATTACCTTAGTTTTGTAATTGCCATTGCACTGAACATAAATATAATTTATTATCGGCATATTTTGCTGTATTATTTACAAAAGGGAAGCGGGTTGCAGAACCCCCTAAAAAATATTCTATGTTTATAGGGATGATTCCTTAACCGAAAGCACTTGTCAAAATTGGTTTGCCAATTTTCGTTCAGGAAATTTTGACATCATTTCCGCTCCACGGTCTGGTCGCCCACAAGAAATTGTAACGAGCTATTGTCATCAGAAAAGCAATTGATTCAACTCTATACGGTTCGCAATTAATAAAGTTGGATCAATCAATTTTTAAAAAACAGCGCCTAAAACTGGCAAATTGGGGCAAAACTACAGAGCTCTATGAATGGAAAGCAATTCCAAAACGAACAGGACATCAAAAACCACTTGGATCAGTTTTTTGACAATAAACCCCAGACGTTATATGAACGTGGCATTATGCAATTGGTCGAAAGATGGCTACAAGTTATACTAAATAATGGTGAATATATTGTAGATGTATTGTATGTATATTATACACAGAGATTTAATTCACCCTCAAAAACCAAACGGGCATATTTGCCAACCCAATATATTAAAAGCCTGTTTTAAATGACATTCCCCTCAGAAAAAACATTATAATAACATCAAGTTTATCAAGAATAGAGTAATTTGATTGCATTCTTCATCGGCTAATGATATTCGAAATATGAGATTCCTAGTAAATATACCTTTAGATATTTATATCAATATGTATATATTTAAGAAAAATTGTAAATAATTTATATTGTCGAAATTAAAACAAATTCTTCCTCAAAATTATTATTTAGTTCAGTCATTTTCTTTCTACTTTTTATATTTATGTTCTTTAGCATAACATTTGGAAACGGATACCTTGGGTCAAAGCCGGAGTATAATTCTCAATGTAGTCCTTTATTATTCGTAATATACATATCAAACATTCCAAAATACTAACAATTAATAAATATTTGCATAGGACACTGCTATCTAGTCATTATGTCAAATATCAGCGAAATTCCAAGCCTTGTTACCTTGGAATGAATGTAGACAAAATATCACATATAAAACTGATCAAAAACGACCCGAACTCAACAGAAAAAATGGTCTTTACTCCAATCTTTACAAACGCTCTTAACTTTCTTAAACATCTAATTGACTTCATCGCAAACAATTATTGCAACCAATATGGAGCAATGGTTTGGTACTCTTCAACACATAAATTGATCATTTGAAAATTTCATGGGTCAAAGACTAAACTTAGCAACGGTTAGTATCCGTATCAGCATCAACACAAAAGCACCAACATAAAGAGTCTCATCAATAACGTGAGTAGAAAGTTCAACTAATTTAAGGAAGAGACACATGTCGTCTCTAATATTAATGATAAAGATTAAAAAAAAAAGTTTTGTATTTTTATTCTTCATCAAATTTAATTATGCCATTGTATTGTATTTGCTTGTATAAACGATTATAAATTCCATATAACCTAGACCATATCGATCATCAATTATACTACAATTTCCCAAATTTTAGTTATGTTCACGAATTTTTACCCCTTTTCTCATTTACTTATCGCACCACTGTTTTAAGTTATATTTTAAACATGCTTCATATTTAGAGTTCTCCTAAAGCTTTTCAAAAATATTCTATATCATATAGTAGTGTACAATACTAAGCTATGTCATACATTGGCGTGGTTTAAATTTTTCAAGAGACTTAATTTCCTCAGCAGATATGATTTATAAAAACGGTTCTTATAAAGTCTTGAATGAATTAATCTACACTAGCATCCCCCTTCTTAGCTTCACCCGCTCTCATAAATAAATAACTTTTATAATTTCAACCAATATTTGAAGTTTTATTTATTTATTGATAATAAATTTGTATTAAGAAAGCATGCAAAAAAGAAGAAATAAATTCATAAGACATCCGAATAAACTACATTTCCAGCGTTGTCTCCCTAGTTCCGGAAAGCCCGACATATTATTGACCGTGAGAGAAACAGTCTGAAGATCCACTAAAACGTTTATGTAAGTCTAGCCTTGCTGTTTGTTTATTTTAATATACGAGTAAAAAGGAACTTTAATTGGATATTTTCATCGTTGGAATTGAAATGGTAGATTAATTAGAATTATTGAAATTCGAGGCATAAATGCCATTTCTCTAGTCTTAATTAAGAGAGAATCAGAGGCGCTATGATATTTTCATTGCTGTAATTTTTAACCTGGTACTATTGCACATATTAGGTGGATAAAGATCTTGTAAAAACATAAACGTAGATACAATTTTTAATGTTAATTTATCAGTTGGTAATCCAGATAGACAGAGAATATTTACTATATTCACATATTTATTTCTTTTAAAAAACAATTTAATTTTAAAAAAAGTAAATTTTATTATCAATCTCAAGATCTTTGTAACATTTTAACCTCTCTGAATGAGAGGTCACCTGTTTGTCGATACTTAAACTTCACTGATATCATATTTATCACTTTTTTAATAACATTTGAATTGAAAAATGAGTAGATTTTATTATTGCCAAATCTTCTTGAAACTATAAAAATTATTTAATTAAAATTTGGTACAGATTGTTTAAGTAGTTTTTGTGGTTAGTGATTACAAACGAAAAATTATTTGTCCTTAATATATTCTTCAATGAAGGAGTTACATATATTGATAAATAATTGTATTATACAAATCATTCACTCCTCTTTATTAATAGTAAAAACATGTGACATGTTTCGGGAAACAAGGTCCCATCATCAGACTGAAAACAGTATTTACAATTTAATATAATCACACTACATTATCTAACGTCAAAACAATACAATTCTAATTTCAATCTACTACAATATATCTCATTATAAATTTACCTTTAAAGCAATCTCTTGGTGTTAACACACCGTGTCAGTTTCATTTACATTGTCTATAGAATACCTCTTCTACTTTATGGGTACAAGGGTCAATCCTAATCTTAACTATTGTTATTAGTACTAAGTTGGCCAATCTTATATTATTAATTTATTAATTATACCAGCATATATAGATCCTATTTTATCTGTGTCCGTTTTATAGTTTATTGCATTATTTATTGTTTTATTAATGTATATCGCTTCTTTTATTTTTCTATTATGTGTTTTAGTTTCGTGTTGCAAGATTTTAACGTTATCAAAATTGAATTTGTGGTTCAGTTTTGTGTGCGTGTCTAATAGGGTCTGTCTATTGATACTTTTGGGAAGAATTTCCGCTTGTTGCCAGATTTTCGGGAATTCTCCTTTCTGCCATATATAATTATAGTAGCTCAGAAGCCAGATAATACCACTACGCGGAAGATGTTGGATCATGGCATAGTGGATATCATCTGGGCCCGGTGAAGATCCTTTGAGGCTTCCCAAAATCGACTCTAGCTCCCATATGGAGAATGGGCGGTTGTAGTCCCTTTCAAAAGCTTCAGTTGGATCACTAGTGGTATCTTCATCGATGTTTGCCAGTTCTATGGAGGTTGTAGGTGTGGGTGTTGGGTTAAATATTTCCGAGTAGTGTTCAGCGAACGCTCGGGCGACTATTGCGGGGTTGTTGGTCAATTTCCCTTCGTATAGTAATGTGTAGCTGGTACCAGAATAATTTTTATATATTTTTCTTATTTTATTCCAGACCTGGTCAGTAGGGGGTGGAGGAGTTTATGGTTTCGACATATTGTTTTCAGGGTTGTGCTTTGGTATTATTTATTGTTCTTCGGCATAGGGCTCTTTGTTTTTATATTCAATAAAATTGATTTGATTGGGTTGTTTTTGGAACTTTTTGAGTGCTTTTCTACGGTTTTGAATGGTTATTTTACACTCTTCGTTGAACCAGGGCACGGAGGGTCTCTTGGAAGAACCCTTAGTTCTAGGGATGGCTGGTTCTGCTGCGTTCAGTATAGCGTCCGTGATAAGCTGGCATCCTTCTTCAATAGTGAGGGCAGATGGTGGCATTTTGGGTGCGTTGAAATAAGTCGAAAAGAGAGACCAGTCTGCCTTGTCTATGACCCATCGGGGTTTTCGATTTGTTTTATGTTGGCTATTATAAAATTTTAGACGAATGGGGTAATGGTCGCTACCATAGAGATCCGGCAGTACCATCCAGTCAATAATATTAAATAACGATCCACTACAGATGGAGAGGTCGAGAGAAGAATAGGTGCCATAGGTGGAACTTAAGAAGGTTGCTTCACCGGTGTTTAATATTAGTAAGTTCGACTCCTCTAAGAAATTTCTATAATTCTTCCTCTATTGTTGTGGCTTGAAGAGCCCCACATAGGGCTATGTCCGTTGAAGTCTCCGACAAGTAGTATAGGCTGTGGAAGTTGATTATATATATGACTGAGGTCTTGTGGTTGTATCAGAGGGTCTTGTGGCAAATAAATATTGCAGAGGGTGAATGAAATTCCGAGGTGTATAGTAATTGCGACTGTTTGAAGTGTTGAGTTTATGTTTATTCGTTGGGAATATACGGAATCATGTACGGCTATGAGTACGCCTCTAGAGGCATGATCATTTGGTCCATCGGTTCTGTAGATGTTAAAGTTTTTTAATGTAAATTTGTCTCCGGCTTTAAGGTGAGTTTCCTGAATGCAAATACATAACGGGTTTTCGTCCTGAATCAATATTTTTAAATCATTAAAATGTGTTTTTAATCCATTGCAGTTCCATTGTATAAGGGCCATTGTTAATATTAGGTGTTGGGTATAGTAGCGGAGACCAGTTATTATTAATAACATTTATTTTTACTGATAAATAAACAGTGATAAAATGAACGTAAATAATATCTTCAAAGGGTTGTCGACCTAATGATATATATATATATAATATATACATATTTATTTATTAGAGATAAGACAATTAACATAATATTTATGTGGATATCGTTATGTATTACGATTTCTTCTATTTTGTTTTTTATTTCCTTTGACTTTTATAAAGCCCCCCTCATCAACAGGCCGGTCTATGTCAATAGGCCCGGCCGTGTCGCCTAAAGAGGAGTTAGCCTGTGAAGATGCACCAGGCTCGTAGGAAGGAGAGGTGCTCGCTTCGGCTGTACAATGATGATTGACAACCGGGGGAGGGGGAGGGGGGGAGAGCGGGAGTAGGGAGGGGAGGTGGTGGGGGGGGGGGAAGAAATGCCCGCTGGGCTCTTCTCAGCTGTTATCAACTGCTCTCTCATTGCCCAGGTTGGCTTAGTTATTGTCGTATTTGATACTGTACTTTTAACTAATTCATTTGATTTATTTTCTCCAAAAATGAAAGGTAAATCGACTTGTGTGCCGATTTCCTTTTTTTCTATTATATTTAATTTTTCCTTTACCACTTGGGCAAAGGTTTTATTACCGGAGTTAGGGTACAACTCTTTATATATTTTCTTCGCCTCCTGTAGCGATATTTTTTTATTGATTTGTATCGATTTAATTTCTCGGTGAATTTGGAAAATTTGGCATGATCTATCTAGGGCATTATGTTTTGGGCGTCGGAAATGTCCTTTTATATAGTAACTAGCATCCCCGTCTTTTCTGTTAAAATTCGCCCACTCGACTCTCATCTTGTACACAGTTTTAGTAACCATAAAGAACTTAACTTGATAGATAATTTTAATTCATAATTGAAGTTTTATTTGTTTATCGATAAAAATCTTTTATTGAAGTATGCAATTGAGCATTACTTTTTCAATAGTATTTTCACGGATATCAATACTTTTTAACTTGGTTAAAATTGCTCGGATTAGGTGGTTGAAGATTACGTAAAAGCATAATTGGATGTATATTTTTATATATGAGTTGATAATCCAGATGGACAGAGAATCTCAAGAAACTATTCCATAATCAGTACTTACAACTAAAGGCCCTTGAATCATATTTTTACACACCATATCAAAAAGCAAAGGATGTTAATAATTTTCATTTGGAAAAACAGTATTTTATTGATTACATCTGGTTAATTTCTAACCATAAAAGTATATGATACTGGGGCAAACCTCGTTTCTGCCAACCAATATTGTACATTTAAATTTTTATTATTGGTAAACCTCCCTAAAACTATGAAAATGATGTAGTTAAAATTTGATGCTGCTGGGTTCATTAGTTTTGCAAACTCTGCTGCAGGATGATGCCACATATCAGTCGATTTTCAAACTTTACTGAGATCCACATGTCACACCACATGTGTAAATCTTTTGAAAATTTAATTGAATATAATTAAATTTTATTCTCAATTTCCAGCTCTATATAACACCGTTCCTTTGTAACCTCTTCACTGTTATCCACATATAATCGCTTCTTTAATGACAAATTGTTTAAAAATCATAATATTTTATTATTGTTAATTCTCCTTGGAATTATAAAGATGATATGGGAAAATTTGGTACAGATTGGTTCAGTAGTTATTGTGGTTAGTGATCCCAAACGAAAAATGGCTTGCCCTTTTATATAATAACTAGCTTCACCCGTTGTGGCTTTGCCCACTCTCATAAGTAAGGAACTTAGATTAACTTAACTAATAATTGAATTTCATTTGTTTATCGATAAAAATCTTGTATTGAGGTGTGGAATTTAGCATTATTTCTACAATGATATTTTCACGCATTGCAGTAATTTTTAAACTGGTTAAAATTGACTTGATTAGGTGTTTGAAGTCCTCGTAAAAGCATAATTAGGCATCCAATTTAGCAGAAATAATTTTATCACTTATCAGGTTTGATAAAATTATGGTAGTTGTGGTAATTTATAACCATAAAAGTATATGACAGCTTGGCAGACCTCAGAATACATTTTAATTACTATTATAGTAAAATGTATTATTATAAACCTTCCGAGAACTATGAAGATGTTGTAGTTAAAATTTTATACAGTTGGGTTTAATAGTTTTAGCATGTTTGCTGTTGCAGAATAGCCACGGTCGATATTCAAACTTCACTATAGCTCTATAAATTTATTGCTTTTTTAACAATTGAATTGAAAATAAGTAAATTTTATCATAAATAGCTCTATATAACACCGTACCTTTGTAACCTCTCTCAAATGGTGCACGCCACCTATCGGTCGATTATCAAACTTCAGTACGCACCACATATTTATCGCTTTTTTAATGGCAATATAATTGAAAATTAAATTTTATTATTGCTAAACCTTCCTTGAACTATGAAGATGGCGTGGTTCTAATTTGGTAAAGATTGGTTCAGTAGTTTTTGCGGTTAGCGATCACAAACAAAAAATGGCTTTTCCTTTTATATAATAGTAATGATATAGATATGTATTTGCTTTAATATTCCATAGGTATGTAAATAAACAGGTTAAACACCAGTTTGAAATAATCACTCAAATATTTTTGCCCCTCTAATCCATAATCCCCTATAATAACTTCAATGCGTGTGGAATAAAACTCACCACGATTATATAACTAATATATAACTCAATTTTAATCGTGATGAATGGATTTCTAAAATAAATAATATTAAATCAACCCTACAGCTAGTAAACCAACAAGGATTACTTAACACTTTAAACATACGTCAATGTGGACAGTAATATGACAGCAAGTGACCTCTAACCTACACAAGAATCCTGTTATCCACATGAAAGATACAACCCATGCAGACTCCGAGGTGAGTTAAGGTCAGCGAACAAGCTCCATGTCCGAGGTTCGCCTCTCCGTTATTCCATTGGTTGTCCTTGTACGGCCGGCTCCGTGGGTACGATCCTTCACTTCTTCCTAACTAGCTGAAGTGGCTCTCAGAGATTAGGGGGTCCTCGAAAATTGGCTAGAATTTAAGGTCCGAGGATGGAGAAAAGTGGAGTATTAGTCGAAAAATAAGCTCTAAGGTAAGGGATATTGATCATCTTGCCTTATTTACCGAGTTATTTTGTTGTTTTCCTAAACAAGGGGCATTGATGATATGAGAGCGCAGCAAGGTTCAGATCGCTGCAATTATTGAAGTCCGGTTTTCACGAGTTCCATGGTACTTTCATGAACATACTGTCAATGTTCTCGATTCCTTTTGTAAAAACAAAAGAAGAAAAGTATATACTATAAAAATTAAATTAAAAAATAAAACATAAACATTACATTTAACTTTTATACCAAAATTTGATCATTTAATAAATTATATATTGATAACACTGGTATAAAATCTAAATTCTAACTTTTTTTGCGCTTTTTGAATAAATGCCATATTTTTATACTGGTTTAGAGTCACTGAATACGAAAATACAAATATTTTTTTTAAGTTAGCGCTTATTTAAAAACATGCCTACTTAAAACAAAATACAAAAATTTTCTCTAGGAAAAATTAAAAAAAAAAAAATATATATATATATAGAAGAAGAAGAAGAAGAAAATAAACTTTATTCTGGGACTACTTGTCCCCTAAGAATAACATATGATTACAGTACATAGGACAATCGTCTGGCTTTGATAATTAATTATAATAAATAATAACAATAGATAATAATAAAAATTGATAAATAATTAAATTATATGTTACAAGATAACTGTGACATCTTGTAAAATGATACATCTTATGTATACTATTATAATGTATATTACATAAATATTCACGTTTTACATTAGCTCGGAAGATTGAAAATGAAGGAGGTAATGGAATAAATGATGTTTAAAGGAAGTAAGAGTGGATCTTTTTCGAATTGTGATGGGCAATGAATTCCATATGCGCGGAGGAAGCACGAGGTGAATGGAGGAGCGCAGAGTAAGGAGGTCATGGATGTCATTGAGATTTGACATCGTCGATCCGGGGTCAGACCCGATCATACAGACAGTCTGGAGATCCCGAAAATCCATATACATCTCATCTCGAGCTCACAGCATTCCATAGCATCCAAGTTAGGAAAAATAAGTGATGATACTAAAAGTTTTCGAGTACTTAATGGTAATGAATCACGGTAATGTGAAAGTTGCTTAAGAATAAAAATAGATTTTCTCGTGATTTGAGAGATATGGCTATTCCATGCAAGATGTTTATCGAAAGTTATTCCCAGATTTTTAATGGAATTTTGGAAATGAATTGGACGGTTTTTTAGGAAAAGCAGTGGATAGTAGGGAAGAGCTTTTAGGTGAGGTTTTGATCCAATGAGAATAGCCTTTGTTTTTTTCTGGATTTAGACTTAATTTATTCTCCACTGCCCAAAGGTTAATGCTATCTATGTCTTTCTGTAGCTTACAAATCGCCTCTAGCATATTTGAAGGATGAAATGATAAATATATTTGCAAGTCGTCAGCATAAAGATGATATTGGGAGTAGTGGATGCGATTCGGCAAGTCGTTAATATAAATAGAAAATAGGGTAGGTGAAAGAGAAGATCCCTGGGGTACTCCTCGCGAGAGTGGTAGTGAAGATGAGTGAGGTTTTCCAGATATAATCACTGTTTGGGAACGGTTGGATAAAAAAGAATGAAGCCAGCTTAACGCACTATTAGATATTGAGAGGTTATGGAGTTTGGAGAGGAGGATTGTATGGTCAACAGAATCAAAAGCTTTTGAAAAATCAAAAAGGATCAGGATCGTAATATTCTGTTGGTCTAAGGAGTAGTAAAGGTCTTGAGTAATTTTTACCAAAGCAGACTGCGTGGAGTATCCGGATCGGAATCCTGATTGGAAAGGATTAAGGAGAGTTTTATAGTCAAGAAAGGAGGTGAGTTGGGTATGTGCTAATCTTTCTAATGGTTTAGATAAATTTGATAGGATTGATATAGGTCTATAGTGGGAAACTGAGGAAGGAGAAGGAACTTTATTTAATGGACGGACAAGGACTTTTTTCCAAGCTGTAGGGAAAATAGAGTTTTGTAAGGAGAAATTATATATGTGGAGCAGGGCAGGTAAGATAACAAGAAGGCAGAGTTTGATTATTTTTAAAGGTATTTGATCCAAACCATGGTCATTGGTACGAGATTTAAAAACTGAATCAATTAGGTCATTAGGGGAAATATTAAGAAAATAAAAATTATTAGAATTAAAAGGGGTTTGAGGAATAGAATAGGATAAGGTGTTTGCAGGGAGTTCATTAGGGTGGGGGTCAGCAAAGTAGGAATTAAGTTCATCTGGAGTGAATGGATAATTGTTATCAGATGTGGAACTGGGTACTGCAAATTTTCTCAAAATTTTCCATTTAGATTTAGGGTCAGGCGCTTGGGATAGGATATTTTGAAAATACTGTGCTTTAGCACGGCGTAAAGAGGTCTGGGTGAGGTTTCTAAGAAGCTTAAACGATGAATAATCATTGAATGTCTAGTACGCCTAAACGTCTCCTGGCAGCATCTCTTCGCTTCATCAGATTTCTAATGTCAGGGTTAATCCATGGAGCTGGTATTCGTCGGATAATTGAGGTTTTGAGAGGGGCAAGATGATTAAGGACAGTATAAAGATTCGATGTTAGGCATTCCACCATTTCGTCAATTGAGGGGGAAGAATATATGGATTTCAAGGAATGGGATAGTGCGTCAAGTAAGGGTTCTATTCTATCTGGGGTTATATGGTCTAGATTTCTCCAAGATATTTTCTTAGGAATGAGGATAGGAACAGATATGTCATAGGAGATTTGGATGAGATCGTGGCATGAAAGAAAAAGGTACTGGATTTTGAGATAAGGATAATAGGTTTTTCTGAGAATCAACAATCATAAGGTCAATTAACGTATCTGTGAACTGGGTGTGATGGGTGGGTTGGAAAGGTACTGCAAAAAGATGTAGAGAATACACCAGTCCATAAGATACATTTTATCAGAAGAATCTGAGAGGAGGTTAGTATTAAAGTCACTAGCAATGATGACATTATTATACAGAGGTACATAAGTAAAAAGATATGATTCGAATGATGGATCGAATTTGACCTGAGGAGGGCGGTAAACTATAAGGTAAAGGAGGGAAAATGATTCCGAAGAGATTTCAGTGAACATGTATTCAAGGTGTGGAATATCAAGAGAACTGGATTTTAGAAGAATTTTTGCTCTTAGGTTATTGCGAACATATAAACAAACACCTCCACCAGTTCGGTCCGTCCGATCATGGCGAATAAGGGTGTAATCAGGAATAGATATGGAAGAGGTGGGAATATATGGTTTCAACCAAGTCTCAGAAACTGCAATGATATGATAGGTGTTATGGATAAAGTAGTCATGAAATTCATCGAAGTGCGCTGGGAGGGATTGGGAGTTAACGTGACAGGTCAGTAGTATTTAGACATAGGAAAGAGGGAGGACAAGGTTACTTTGAGAGATAATGGAAATTTTTAATTGGAGCTTATAGGAACAATAATTATCACAGAACCAATAGGGTAGTAAGAACAACGGGAAAACATCAATGCATCTATCATTAGGAAATTTGAAACACAGAGACAAGAAAAATAAAAATAAGAATATTACATTGTATAGAGATCTAGATATGTAATAATTAACGAAAAAATTATGGTTTGTCAAATCATTACTAAAACGTAGACAAAATTTACATAAACTGGTAGAAAAAATGATTTTTTTCTGAAAAAAAAATAGATAAAAATCGATTGCGATGTAGGAAAAAGTAAAGATGAATCCATGAAATAAAAATACAAATAAGAGTAAGAAAAAGTAAAAATGAAAAAGAAAGATATATGGAAATATGTGGTAAATGTCAAATATAATAAGCTGTAAGACTAATACCAATACAAAGGCCGAAAAAAAAATGAAGATCAGAGAGAATGCTGTATCCGCGAGAAAGACTGGATGGTACTTGCAATCCTGTTAGTCATCCGAAAACATCAAGGTCTTGAGCCTGGTCAATGAAGATCACCGGATGGCCGTCATCTTTCCGGCAGATATATATGTATATATATATATATATATATATATATATATATATATATATATATATATATACAAATAAATACATTACTTAATTTTTTATTTTACTTTTACATGATATTAATTTTAAAATATTTACACAATATTTAACCTGTTTTATCAAGAATTATAATAATATTATCAACAATGCTACCCAGCATTATATTTAATTTGACATAAATGGACGATAAGAGGTAACTATCAATTTTAAGTTCCAAATTTAGATTTAGTGAATCAAATACTATAGATAGAGTACATTAACATGTAAAAGGCAATTTCGATGTAGACCTGTGTAATTTAATATATTTTCAAGATCTATTTAAAATATTTATTTCAATAGCTTGACCTCTCAACTCCTGAACGACTTGTGATGCAACTGTGAGCGCAGCGCTGGGATCTCTAAGGGCCTGGCTTGCCCTCCCGTGTGTGGCTTTTTTTTTTTAAGGCTTAAACGAGAAGAAACTGCCCGTCGTTACAGACTACTTCCACGTTTACTAGGCAAACGTCCAAAGCTCCCAATTAATTACAAAAAAACTCATTTACATGATTGTTATCAGACCTACTTGGACGTATGGAGTTGAGCTTTGGGCTCCAATTCATCTCGCATCCAAATTCCTTCGAAAAATTCTCAATTCTCCTTACTTTGTCACCAATAAACTTATCCATCAAGATCTTAATGTTCCATATGTTGTTGATTTAGACCAAACTAAGTAGCTTTACTTTCATATTAAGCTCTATAACCACTCAAATCCAAGTATCTTAACCTGCTTCCCACTCCGTTTCCGATAAACCTCTGAGACCAGAGAGTGCTAGAGACTTTATAGTATAGAAAAAGTGAGGTAAACTTTATTTTATTTCTAAAATTATCAATTTTTAATTACGTATATCTCGAAAACCGTTGGAATTTCGAATATGTATAAAATAGATTTTATAGGAAGTTTAATGAGCTTTAATTTTGATATGTAGCATATTTTTCTAGAGTTGCCCATCACATTACTTAAAAAAATTAGGATGAAAGGAATCATGTTTTGAATTGTTCAATTTAATTCGGTTAATCTGACTGGGCTGAAATTAGGTCTCAAGGTCTTTTTCTTTCTTTTAAAAATCAAGCTAACTAATTTTAATAACTAAATTTGAGGACAACTCCGACCGAATGAGGTGGGCGGATGACGTGGAGTATGACCTACGTCCTGTGGGTGTGTACCAACTTTTGGCCTGCAGTGTAAATGTGTGTGTTCATACTTGCATATTTATGCACACTCATACATATGAGAAGACATGTATCGATCTCATACATAATGAGTGTAATCATATCTGGTTGCAGAAGTCGGTCCGCCTGGACACCTCATTCATCAAAGATGAAGGAAGACCTTCTCTGGATGCCATCAACGCTGTTTCTTCTTCCTTTTTTAGTTGTTCTGTTTTCTTCTGCTTAATATCCTGCTTCTTCTACCGACATTCCATTTAACCAGACTTCACCGAGATCTAGAAAAAGAATAGGTCAAATTGTTTCAATCATCCGAGATAGAACCAATAATTATTTCAGATAATTATTTTCATTTTTTAAAATTTTTTTTTAAAGATTTATTAATCGCGTACTTTTAGTTCACAAGAACTACAGTTTAAACTCGGTCGGACATGATTCAAATAACCGCAAACAAAAATACAGACCAGACCGACGATAGCGGGTTTGCACTCTCCAGTATAGGTTCAAAACATTTTGAGGGAGAGAATCCAACCTTGAAAGCAAGGAGGTTCGTGGTAGGGCCTGTTTTCTGTATGACAATGTTCAGCGAGCAGTGGATAAAAATCTCTGATCTATTAAAAAGCTTTTCCAGAAAATAAGATATAAAATCAAGGAAGATTTCAAGTATTGAACGGCCAAAAAAGGTCTGAAAAACCTGTCCATATTCTGTTCTCACGTAAACTTCATAGAGTAAAATTCTTGAAATGGTATTATAATAACTAACGTTTCTGCGTTTAACAATGACACTGCACCTAGTAAGAGGTTTCATTGGTCTTCCAGGTCGTAAGTCTGTCTCATTATATGGTTGTCCCTTAAGATAAAGGTATCACAAAGCCATTTTTGAATACAGCGACAAAAAATTAGTTTATTCGATGAAACGTTCATTTATATACAAATTTTCAATGATTTTTTAATTTAAAGATTTAATACTGTACTTTATAGCTGTAGTCCGAAAAATCACTTTTAATAATAACCAAGGAAAACATTTGGTGGGCATTGCAAGTAGAACTCAAAATCTCCTTTAACTCATAGACACAAACCCGAATGCAGTACTAACCATAGATGAACCATTATTTTATCGATGGGACAATACTTCTATAAAGGTTGACATATCCCTTAAGGATATGATCGAAGACGACAAACCCATTATTAAAAAGAAACTTTTTGCAGAACTAAGACAAAATTACTCAAATCACCGAACAATTTTTACTGATGTGTCGACAAATGATAGAGAAGTAGGTTGTACAGTGGTTTTTAACAATACCTTAGTGACATTTAACTTACTATCACTAAATAGTGTTTTTATAGGAGAAATATTTGCGATCTACCAAGGTCTTCTATTAATACAATCTACTAAAACAAAAAATGCTCTTTTGCTAACAGACTCTCAGAGTTCATTACTGGCAATTGCTGAAGGCAACTCTGAAAATGCTCTTGTATGGAAGATTAACAATTGCTTGTGGGAGATGCATGAATCGATGGGTGGGGGACTGTGCTGATGTGGGTACTCTCACATTGTGGCATCTTCGGAAATGAAGTTGCAGACAGTGCAGCAAAACTTGCGAGACTGAACCAAATAGAGACCATAATTACTGATATTACAACAACTCTTGACTTAAAAACGTACTGTAGAAAAAAGTTGCCTCAACATTGGAAAACAAAATGGAACCAAATACCCAACAAACTTCAAGAAACTAAACAAGACACCCGGCCCTGGACAACATCTTTCAGAAAATCAAGAATATAAGAAATAATCTTGACGAGAAAAAGAATAGGACATTCAGCTTTCACCCACGGTTGCCTGATGAGAGGTCTAGAACCACCGATTTGTACAACTTGCATGACAACACTGACATTGAAACACATTGTAACAACATGTACACTATACTCTGACACCAGAACAAAGTACAACATACCCTCAAGTATAGATGAAGCACTAGAAGAGACAGAAGAAAAAATCCAAAATATTTTTATACCATTATACCATTCTTATATAACATTTGAATACGTTAACGTAGCACAATTCGACCAACTTACACTAATCTTGAATTTTCTGGATTAACAAAGTTACACATTTTTGTTTTTTAATATTTATTAAGTAGGTAAGCAGATAAATATTCATAAATCGTTGTATAGTGTCATTATTTAGATGGGAAAAACATTAATAAAGCGTACCAAATAAAGCGTACTTACTTATTTTATGAGATTCCATAAGAAAAAAATTAGTAAACCACCTAATACTTAGAATTCACCTATTGGACTCAAGAAAAGATATTGATGAGGTAAGATCAAACTGAGACATGCAGAATCGTGTCTACTCTTGCCATGCCATTTCCCCCACTGCGCTCTATCTAATTTAACTATTTAATGATTCATGTCAAACAGGTATTTTAGATCATTTTTACCTAACATAAAAGTAAAATTTCTTAGATTACTTTATCAACTTTTGTTCCTCATATCGGCAAAAGTGACCAATGTGACTCATTAGATCCACCAATTTCTCTCATTTGCTGAATTTAATTTTGTTTATACACTTGTAAATATTAATAAATTGTAATGAATAGATTATTAAAATGTTTGAATTAATTTTAATTGGGAACCTGTTTCTTCCGAGAATAGCTTTGCTCTAGAAAATTTCCTACTTCTATTAACTTTAAACAGTAATCATTCCTAACAATTTCAAACTCAGAAAGTTAAAGAGTAGTTAAACTTTTATTTAATTCCTAGGAAGAGCAATATATATCTCATCGTGCCATTAAAAAAAGTGCTTTCTCATAGTTACAATAATGGAGAAGTTATTGAGCTTAAATAATATTTTAAAGTTTGAAATATCAATTAAAGAAACATCCAGCATTTTGAAAGAACATGATTTCATTTAATATTTTTTTAATGATATATAATTTTTTTACCCGTTGATATTTAATACCAGTAGTATACGCTATAATAAATATAATTGCTTCTGTTAAAAGCTGTAAACTATTCTTTACTGTTATGAGGTTGGCCTTGTTAATTTAAATAAATGTGAACCATTATAACTGATTACTAAAATTATTATGCATCTAATGGTATTTAAGCTAATTGTAATAGTGTGTTTAAAATAATTGTCATTCATATTTTAATGAGTCGATTTTAAAAGTTTAACATGTTGAGTTCGATGAAATTAAATAGGATTAAAATTGCACTTTACTTAGTTATTAGAATTCCGAGACAGTCTGTTCTAGGGAAGAACAATCATTTTTTAAATAATTAGTACAATAATTATAAGGTTTCAATTAAGGAACTATATATTGTTGCAGCAAGTTATCTCAAAGAGGCATAAGATGAAAGACAAAAGATTACAAATTAATTTTTATATAATTTTTGATTTCTTGATGACGATTCCCGACCTCATTGAGGAATAGATGTTCATCGAAGTTTAAAAAACCTGGAAGTTTCCCATCTTCCTCTTCCCCTATTGTCTCCAGAACTCAAACTCAATTAGCTCAAACGAGATGCTTTGCAGAGAAGGCTCTTGGATCACCATCTACAGCCAGTTGACCATGAAAAACTAAGTGCAGCATTAAACCATCTATTAAATCAAATTCCTCAAGAAAAATTAAGTGGCAACATTATTAACTATATGCCTAATAGGTCCACACTGGTTCAGGCTAAAAAAGGATATTATACAAGGTATTAGTAATTTTTTCAAATTTTACAAATTGCAGTAACCCTATAATATTGTAAATATTTATACAAACATATTTAATTATATATAATGTGAAATATTTTAAAATAATATAGGAATTAACATTGAGTGAATATCAGATATAAACAATAATTAATCAATGAAATTATAAGTAAACTAAAAAATATAAAAAAGATTGAAAAGAAAAAAAAAATTATAAACAAATAGAGGTAGAATTATAGACAAACTGTTCAATAGTTGAGCTCTATATAATGAACATGATCCACAAAAGCATTAAACTCATCAAAGTATTTCTCAATGAGATGCATCTTTGAAGGTGGACACATAGCCATTTTGGGTTTAGATATCAGTTAGTGTCTGTATACCTTTCCAGTTTTCTGGAGTCATAAGCAAGATGGTCGTAAGTTTGTTCACTGTTTCCGTCGCAGTTACAAAGCTGTTGTCACTTAGTTTAAATCTGTGTAACATTTTACTCCGCCATGTTCTGTACTAAATACTAAAGGTATTAGTTATTGTTTTAAAAAAATGGTGTGTTCAATAAAAATAAATTGTGTAACTAAAATATTTCGGATTTTTATTTTTTCAAAATATCTTAATTTAATTTTCCTCTGTAAAAACATTATAATTTCTAGTAAATGTTAATGCAATATATATTATAAAAATACTGCGCGGTAGTTCAGTGGGTAAGGCGCTTGACTGCCGTGTTCCCGGGGCCCGAATTCGATTCCTGAAGGCAAAAAAATTATATTCTGTCATTTCAGCCATGGAGGTCGGGAGACCTTTCTGGGGGCACACCCAGCCTCTAACATGTGGGTTCCCTTGAAAGTTAATGAAATAGCTTCGTTAGGAGTAGTTAGAAGATAAACATACAGGCAGGTCTCATTTTTGGGTTTTTCGATTATATCTCAAAAACAGTGGTTCTGAAAATGCTTCGAAAAAATGGATCCTAAATATGCTGCAGTTAAAAATTAAAGCCAATGAAATTGACTATAGAATTGTTTATATACATATTTGTCGAACATTTAACGGTTTTCGAGATATACGTTATTAAAACTCGATAATTTTCAAGAAACAAAATGCCTACCTCACTTTTTGTCAAAGATTTGCTTCAAATTCCAGAAAGGTCTATATGAAATAAAAGTAAATTTAATGCTCTACAACTTTGGTTCGGCATTTGTTTCAGATAAATGATCGTGGAAGGCACAAGAAGCAAATCTTTGACAAAAAATGTAAAAATTATTTGTTTGCGTAAATTATCGATTTTCATTAACGTATATCTCGAAAACAGTTGGAAGTTCGGCAAATATGTATATAAATAATTGTAAATAAAATTACATTAGCTTTAATTTTTATTTAAAACATATTTTCTAGAGTCCACCGTTTCTATGATCTAATAGAAAAATCCAAAAATGGGATCTCCCCCCACCCTAAGCTCACCCCCCTTTTAGTATGTTTACCTTCTAACTACTCCTAACGAAGCTGTGAAGTCAAATATTGTCCCATATTTCATGCGCTCTACAATATGTTTATTGACTGGACTAGTGTAGAGCAGTACAACCTTATCAAAGTACTGATCCCAAGACTCTTTATGGGTTTTAGTAGTGGAGGTTTATTTTATTTTATTTTATTTGTTATTGTTTTTATATATGAGGCGTGAAGACGCTAAAGGGGGTCGCTAAAAATTATTAAAATTTTTTCAGTAAAACCAAAAATATGCATAATTTGAAACAATGTGATTCTTTTTTTAAAAACAATTATTATTGAATCAGAAGTTTTTAAACAACATCAGAAACATATCTGTAAAATATTGTTTAGCTTTTCTAAACTTCAAATTTTTATACAATTTAAATTTAAAAAAAGCAATAAATAAAAAAAAAAAAACTTATGACAATTAACACATTGTACTGTTTTATTAATTTAACATTGAACAAACTTTGATGAAAAAAATAATTAATAAAAAAACAAACTTGATTCAAACGATTTTCTCGAGATTTCTTTTAATTTTTCATATATATATATATATATATATATATATATATATTTTTTTTTTTTTTTTTAAATCGAACTCTAGTGTTGAGTTTGAGCCGTAGTGGAGTAGAACATGTTAAAAAAAAAAAATCTTTTATCACTGCGGCCAATAATGGATCATTTTATTTGTATGTGCTTAAGGGATTAACATTCAATTATTCGGACACAAGTTCCAGGAGCAGCATATCTATTTAAGTTCAATTTTATTAAATT
The DNA here is from genome assembly GCA_003667255.2 of Euschistus heros. NCBI lineage: Eukaryota > Metazoa > Arthropoda > Insecta > Hemiptera > Pentatomidae > Euschistus > Euschistus heros. The sequence continues at coordinate 512,254 of RCWM02000106.1, read as the reverse complement.
AGATTGGAATCGACTGATGTAAGAACAGATAGAAAATAGGAAATGAAGATTGTACAAACCTCTGATGTTTTGACAAGGTCCGCTTCCAATTACCTTCATTACCAGATTTTTTTCTCGATGCTGTTATATTTATTTCAGGATATCTCTCCATATTTAACACAACACAATAAATTGATTATCACACGTGTAAAAATATATCGACAACTAAAACCTTTTCAAATGTTCATTACTACTTCCGTTACAAGCGATAAGTGGTGCTCCTAGCGGCTGTTTTAAGAAACAAGGATTTACCCGCTTCTGAAACTCAAACTAAACTTTAAAGGTAAAATTAGATTGGATTTAGCCTGTTTTGAAGGGTGAACAATTTACCATCTTATAGAAGGCCTTATAGAGGTGAAAAAACTTTTAAAAAATTAAAAATGATAAAAAGTGGATTTATCCCCTTTGCATCTCCACGCCTCATATAATAGTTCCGTTTTGTATTTTGTAAGTAAATACTAGAGCCATTTAGTATTGGATACGGAAAGTTGAGTTTTGAGTTATGCCCTTTCTGTCTTTTCCTTTAGCCATATATACTTTATTAAATGGAACCTCGAGTACCTGATCAGTGTTATATGAAGACTAAGAACGTGCGTAAAGTGGCTTGGATAACTAGTTCTGGTTCTAGGTTGTGGTGTGTATTGGCGGACTTAGAGTCGTTTAGCAAGCCGCTAAGGAAGGCGATATTCATGGAGAAAGTAAATGTCGACAATTTGCCTTCATCGTGACCGTGGCCTGCTCGTCCTATATTTACATAAATTGCTTGCTAAAGAAATTGCATTTCATTTGAGCCGGATTTACAATTTCTCTTAATCATACCCCCTCGGGTACTACTTCTTAGCTCTCGGATCCTGCTTAGAAATTTAGGCAGGTCCTGTCTCCTATAGAAACGTTATTTTAATAATAATAATTCCTTTATTTATTTCACTTTTATAATTTTTATTATCAAGGTTATATTAATTTTTCATTTAATTAATATAAAAATTTGAGTGTGAATAAATGCATATAAAAGATAAAATAATTAGTAAAATCAGTTTCATACACGATTAAGTAAAATTTAATCTGTAATGAAAAAATAAATAAAAATTGATAATTAATTTTTCTTTATAATATCATACGCTAGTTTGTTTTTTTTTTAAACTTTTTTTCTGCTCCTTTCATCTACATATCACACCATGTTACAAGTATTCACCGTCTATTATTTAATGCTTCCTTTGTTCTTATTATATATTTTATTTTCATATTATACTGTTAGCCAATTAATGGGTCGGCTAAAAACAAATTACTGATTTCATGTTTTCATTATATCACCTCTCAAGATAATAAACTGTTGACAAAGATGTTGATTGTTAGGGTTTGCCATTATGGAATAAATATAAATTTTAATTGTCTTTCCTATCCTTTCATCTTAATCCTCTGGATCAATCTTTATCCAGTTCCAAACATCGTGTTAACCCCCGCGCAGACTAAAACGGCAGTGTCCCCGAGATCTTTTGTATAATTTATTTATTATTGAGGTCTGGCAATGGTCAGCTTCTCTACTCAAGCCTGGTGTATAGCGCTCTCACTCAGCCTCCACTGTTTTGTTTTTTTTTTGTTTTTTTTTTACACCGCAGTTGAGAGAAAAGACCTGGGACCTCTTGTGCCTGGCTTGTCCCTCCATAAGGGGACAGACATGTCTGGCTGGGGGATCCCTAAGATGAGTGTATTGTAAATAAAGTACGATTGTGTTTTTATATTTTAATTTAATTTTGTTTTATTTTTTATTATTACTACTATTTATTTATTGTTTATATTTATATTTTATATTTATTTTATTATTTTATAAATCAGCAACATAAGGAACATTAAGGTCTTTATGGATAAGTTTGTCTGTGACAAAGTAAGGAACATTAAGGATTTTATGAAGGGTTATGGATTGTAAGAATTGGATATGAGAAAAATTGGAAGGTTTAGTGAAGCCCAAAGCTCAACTTCTTATGTCCAAATGGGTCTAACCACCGTCACGTAAATGAGTCTTTTGTAGTAAATCGGAAGCATTAAACGTTTGTTAGAAAAGCCGAAAAAGACGAAAATTTTCTTGTCGTTTTAGATTTGCATGTGGATTTCAAGTTAAACGTATGTCTAGTTGGAGTCTTGGATAACGGATCTGTTTAACAGGGATCAGTGGAATATTTGTTAAGAGAAAATAAACATTATTACAATTCGATTTAAATGTGTTTTTAGAATTTCAATTGTACGAGTGGATTCTTTGTCATCCATATTATTAATTGCCCTTTAGAGAGTCAGGTTCTAATATTTATTCAATAAAGTAATAGTTATTCCAGAATTTGACGTCCAGTCATTATAGGTATATTGAAGTCATAACAAAAATTGATCATCGTGCAATTACCTACAAGAAAACCGCTAAAATCTGCAAACTGTTATAAAATCCAAGTTTTTTTTTTGTTTACATTTTCTCTATAGCTCCTAAAAAACATTGGTCCGAACTCCAATTTTTTTTTTAAACCTTAAAGATAGTTAAATTTGCTATTAGATCCTATATACCAAATTTTGATTAAATTCCTTGAAACACCCACAACACCCAACACCATCAGAACTGTCATGTTTTGCCAAAATATACACATTCAGCGTGCAAGCATGAGTATTACAAGGAAATAATTAAAATTTGATACATATGATCTAATAGTAAATTTCATCAGCTTTGAGATGGAAAAAAGTAATTTGGGATCGCACAAAATATTTTTGGAGTTATAACGAGAAATGTGTCGAAAAAATAGGATTTCACAATAGTACTGGGTTCTCAGCGTGCTGGCATGAATGTTTTACGAGACTTGATCAAAACTTCATATATAGGATTTGACAGTAAATTTAACCAGCTCTCAGATGAAAAGGCATATTTTATATCAGACAAATACTTTCGGAGTTATAGACAAAAGAGTACCAAAAAACATAGTGCTCTGCTCAAATTACAGTTGGGTTTACAGAAAAATGCAACGGGCACTTTTTGTAGAAACTTGCAAGATAAGTAATTTTTGTTATGACTTTGATTGACCTCCGAGCTATAGGTCGCGAGATATTCGCGGAAAACATATTTTTGTGACCTTTTGACCTTTATAACGTTTTTAACTGACATGATATCGTTGTCGGTTTTTCACATAATCAATAAAATGACGTTATAAAGGTGTATACAAAAATTCAGTTCACTAAGAATGTTTCTGCTGATTGGTGCTAATAACTGCTGAAATGACTGAACGGGAAAAGAAAATATCTAGGATGCTATTAACATTATTGTGAAATATTCTGATGATGAAGGATAGTTATTGATAACATTGGGAATACATCTACATATTTGTCTATTTTGCAATTGAAGTACTCAGCGTCAATTTATTGCAATACATGACTGACGTACGTGTCAGAAGGACAATCACTCAGGAGAGACAGAACAATATCGAAAGCCATTAACAGTTTTAATGTATCAGATATAGAATAGCCATTCGCAGATTCCAGTAGCGGGCGTGGCGGTGGGTGTTGGTCCCGACTCAGAGCGACCTCTCACCTCTGACCCTTCACCTCCGAGCCCTTAGCTCCCCTATCTATCTGGTCCAAGGATCTATCTCTGTCCCACCCTCTCAGCGGGCTCATTGTTTCCCCGCTACGAACAAAGAGCTGTTTATTTATTACACTTCCAATGGACCGGCTATAAATAACAGTAGGGTGTTAATAAAGTATGCAAGTGTTTTATTGTACGCTATATGAAATACTGTATGCAAGGCTCTGGTACATAGAGAGCGGCTTACTTGGTACTTGATGGTTCGAACTCATATGGGTTTGAAAATAATGGATATTTTGATTATTGTTTTCCAGTATAGTAACGAAGTCGTCTGCAACTTTAGTATAGTGAAACTCTAAATATCTGGACTCCAACCATCCGGATATATATTTTTTTTTTATTACGTTATTTAGGTGTAGTTCCGCAGACTAGGGTTGGGCGATAGTCGATAGTTAGCGCTATCGATAGCCCGATACTATCGGTTGAGAACTATCGATTGCTATCGATAGTTTTTCGATAGTTGCCTCTTTTTTTTTCCAAAGCTATTCAATAAAGAATTTCAACTAATTTAATTAAATTCAATTATCTACTTACTATTTAAAATTTTCAGGATTATAAATTATAAGATTATATCATAAAGATGAGAGAAAAAAAAATTAATTTATTTGAATTTTAAAAAAGTATTTGTAATTTACATAAATAATAATAATGAACAAATCAAATCTTCAGAAAAGAAAAATAACGAAATAGTTAATTTCAAGAGTGGAGTGTGCTCCTTGAGCCACATATTTCCCGAAAGAAAAACTAGCATTTCTGCTTTCCTTTGAGAGAACCCTTGAGTTTCAGGAATTCCGAATTCAATTTAGAAAAAACTTGACACTGGATAGAGACAGATCAGCATAATTCCGAGAGTTTCAAAACTTGAGGGTAAAAAAGATCTATCGATAGTGACCATCGATAGGCATGTCCATGTCACTCAACCAAAACATTTAATCTACATTTAACCAATTTTCTTCTCATTTAAGTATTTAAAGTGTATACAATTATTATGTTGAAAATATTAATTTAAAAAAGTTGGGGGTGTCTGCGGAACTATTTACCAAGGAAAAAAGTTCCGTAGACGCCCCCTTTGCTACGTAAATGATGTTTAAATATTATCGTAGGTTACAACTAAAATTTAATGACATTTTTGTTTATTGCTTCACCATTTTAATCTCTAATCTCAAACCCCCTATATAAAAATAATAATCCTTTAAGTAAAAATAATCACTGTGACAATATGTATTTAAAGGAACTATTTAAATTATTAGAAGATGAAGAATCCACGGTTGCCTGGCTACGAAATAAAGAACTCATTATGAATATACCTCACTGTCCTGAATACAATTAAGAATCAGAACGGGATGTCGGGAATATAGATGTCACAAAAAAGATGAGCTCCCTCATGATAGATCTATCACCAATTTTAAAAACTCGTTTCTCGGACAGCACAAGTGCTCTTACATCAAGCTTATAATAATGGCCTATTTATTTTTTTATAACATAACTAATTACGTATGTCCGGGTACCTCTGATCATAAAAAATGTCAAACCGGGAAGCACTGTCATTACATACGAATGGAGAAGCTGCATACAGCTTGCAGAATTGGGGCAAACACCAGACAGTGAACCAGAGCTTGCATTAAGGGGTCACCTGTGGTGTAGTGGTTAGCATAGCAACCTACTAAATCCAAGATCGCGGGTTCGCAGCCTGGCAGATGACCTTAGGATTTTTTAAAGGGAGTAAAAAATCCTTAGCTATGCCGTCCTTCGGAAGGGACGTAAAATGAGGGTCCAGAGCCTGTGCGATGTCAGGTACTCGTTAACGATCCCTATCCTAATTATACCTGGATAGGCAAAATTTAGGACTCCCACCGTAGTATCGTCTGATTAGCCATAGCAGCATAAAGTGACGTTAAACGAAATAAGCAAAGAAAGCTTGCATTTAATAGATCCTAATTTATTGTCCCACACTCAAAACATAAAATCAGCATGGAGATCAGTTAAGCGAGGAATACATGCGGGCGGAAATCATTCCCAAAATTTATATTTACACTTGTATGAATATCTTTGGAGACAAGCTGTTAGAGACCTTAATATAGATGTGTTCAATGAATTATTAGATTTAATTGAATATGTCTATAATTCAAACTTGTAAATATTTATTCCCTGGGGGCGTCTACGAAACTTTTTCCCTTGGTAAATAGTTCCGCAGACGCACCCAACCTTTTTTAACATAATATTTTCTACAGGATAACTTAAAACACTTCAATGAGTTTGATATTAAACAAAAACTGGTTAAAAGTAGATTAAATAGCACTAATTGGATTTATTTTTGGTGGAGTGACATGGATGAAATATGCATTTGAAAATGGGGGCGTCTGCGGAACTACACCCCATTATTTTTTTATTTTGAAAAGTTTATCAACAAGCATTGTAGGACGTGGTTCATGGTTCACGTTAAATACGAAAAGCTTCTCTTATTAGTTTTCATGACACAATAAATAAACCAATCGCCAGCAACCGGAACAGCGTCTCAGAGTTAGAGGCGGATTCCACACACCTCATAACAAGTTCTGAATAAACGTACTTCTTGAATTTCTAGAATCATAGCACATCCATCCCACACTGTTTTTTTTTTCTAATCTAAACCCTGTTGCCATTGCAAGAGTTATGACACCTAAAAGGAAACGTATTATATTAACTGCGTCTGAAAAACTGTCCATTGCAGAACGTCTTAGGAAAGGCGAATCAGGGAAAAAATTGACATATGAGTTCTGTATCGGAACATCCACGGTTTCTGACATGTTAACTAATCTTTGTTGTTACATAGATATAATTTATAAACAGCAACATGTTTAATTATTAATACGAACGGTGGGATATATATTTTTGATGCTCAGGTATGCAATGTTATGGATGACCCCATTTACGTTATCACGAATGTACCTGACATACAACAAGAGCCGAAGGAAATACCAAGAAATCAAAAACAATAATTCATTCATTAAAGATTTATCTAATTTGGATAAAAATTTCATAAAATCATTATGTAAATTTATAGAGGAAAGCAGTATTGATTTTTAAAGACAAATTTTATAAATATTGCGGGCAGTATAGGACTTCAATGGGAGTCTTGGGCCCAAAAAAAAAAAAAAAAAAATGAAAAAAAAAAAATATATTTTTAATAAAATACTTTACATATGTCAGTATTTTATTATTTAAATACCCTAATTCAATAGCATCTGATTATTCGAATTTTCAGGCATCCGGATCAATTGGGACCGAAATCGATCCGGGTACCTGAAATCGGAGTTTCACTGTAGTATAAAAAAAATATTCACAATAATTAAAATTATTTACTCCCAGTACACTGAAGATACTGCTCAACACCCTTTCACAACGTTTATAGTTTTGCCCATGACATTGCTATCCTATCTCTTCACAAAGATTCCACGATTTCTGTTTTGCTATCCAAGATCAGCTATACACCTTTGAGAAATGGTTTGAAAAATATAACAGGCCGAACCCTGATAAATCAGCTAAATTACGTTCACCCTGAGGAGGAACGAATGTCTAACCGTTTTGTGGCAATAAGATGGTGCCAACTAAAAACAATCACCAATAAAATTATTGTGATTTTCAGTAGGTGTCATTTTTCTGAAGTGTGAACAACATTATTTTTTTGCTCTCTAAACATGTCAACTTTTGTGCCAAGTAAGACGAATTTCCGGGAAGCTTTGCTTTTCTGCTTTCATTTGAAGAAAAAAGCAGCTGAGGCCCATCGGTTAGTTTGCGAGGCTTATGGGGACTATGCTCCATCGATTTCCACTTGTGAGTACTGGTTTCGGAGGTGATGAAACGATCACGGGAGACCTCTACCGAACTCAGTTGATGCGTTTGAGCCGTGCACTGAAGGAAAAACGGCCGCTATTTGGGGAAAGGCACGACAAGGTAATCTTGCAGCATGACAACGCTCGGCCGCATTGCTAAACCGGTCAAAACATATCTGGAAACGCTGAAATGGGAGGTCCTATGGTATCCCACCCGCCGTATTCTCCAGACATTGCTCCTTCTGACTACTACTTGTTTCGAAGCATGGCAACGACCTGACTGACCAGCGGTTCACTTCTTAAGAAGATTGCGAAAAATGGGTGGATTCATGGATAGCCTCAAAAGACGAAGCCTTCTTCCGAGCTGGTCTCCGTAAATTGCCAGAAAGATGGGAAAAAAGTAGTCGCTAGCGATGGACAATACTTTGAATAATATACATTGTACCATTTTTTATAAATAAATGCTCAAAAATTGAAAAAAAATCCATTAAAATTAATTCCAACTCCCAATACATAACTAAAAATAATTTAAAACATATTATTAAAGCATTTTTAACTGAAAAACCCACAAGCATTTTTAAAATATTAATAGTACAGTGTAAAATACTTAAAACGATATTAAATGCACCAAGCTAAATTTCAAACTATACATCACACAATGATTTGAATATACTATCTGTACAACATAACATAATAATAAAATAACAATTTTCATATTTTATTCAACAGCATCCTAATCCATATATACTGACAATTTCTGTATCTCTGTTACCAGAACCTTTAAACGTGCCTCATCAAAAGATCATTAGTTATATTAACTTTAATTTATCTTGTTTTATAACCATGGTGATAAATATTATTAAAAAAAGCAAGAGATCAAATTTCAAATTATTAAAAAATATCTTATTCACTGTTGTAAATTCATTCGAATAAATAATTAAATAAAATAAGCAAAAGTCAGCCTTCGGAGTCTGGAGTCCTGAAGATTGATAGGAAAATTCTGAGAATGATTCAAGGACCCGAAATAACGCTAGAGAGATATAGGGAATAATCCAAATATTTAGGAAATGGAGGATCTGGAAACAGTCATCAGGAGCACATGATCTGATTGAACAGTTATAGACTAAACAAGATAATATTCATCAAATTCTGTAGATATGTAGGGGATATGTAAAAAAAATAAAAAATAAAACAGGAACTGGGTTGGCAAAAAACGAATAAAGACTGCTAGGATAGAGAACTTTTTGGAAAAGAACTAAATGAAGTTTAGGTTCTTGAAGGGAAGAGGAGGAACAAGGGAGAAAATGGACTAAGGAAGAGCGAGAAGAACATTCGAAGAGGATAAAGAGTATTGGAGTAGAAGTAAGGCGGAAAGTGTGACCTTCATGTGGCTCTTACTAGCCAATTCATAATTCGGTTAATAATTTTAATTCAAAATTAATTTTATATATCTTTAATCTTGAATATTTATCTTTAAATTGTAGCATGAAATATATATATATTTCACAGTATTCCGTATTCACTTCCCTATCTCCTTCTGCTAATCCTCTTGTTGCCATTACCTCCTCAACTCCTTGAACCCATGTTTTCCTTGGGTGGCCTCTTTTTCATCTTTTTCTTCCGGAACATAGTTGAACATTTTCTTTGGCTATCTTTCTGGCCCCATTCTTCTTAGATGCCCGTAACTCAACAGCTGTTTGGTTTGAATGATGTGAACTATACTTTTTTTTCCCACTTTAACGATATTTCGTATGGCAGAATTAGCCACTCGTTGAATCCTGGAAATGCAACAGCTTCTTCTCCAAAAATCCATTTCGACAGCTTGAAGTCTCTGTGCATCTCTCGTCGTGCCTAATGGGTTACTCCTTCAAAAAAGTAGTGGAAAACCCTCTTTTTGGTTTTTAATGAAACATTTGGGCTCCACAGTACAGAGTTGATCATGCCATTAGCATTCTTCCTTTCTTTATCTTTTCTTTTATGTCGCTCTTTTGAGTTCCCTTGTTATCGATATAAACTCCCAAATACTTGAAGAGAGTACTACGATGTAGCGATCAATTTTCTAATGGCTGAGAAAATGTAGAGGAATTAAAGGCTATGCATGAATCTTGTCTTATCTTTGCTGATTTCTAGTTATATATAATTTATGTAATTTCATAAACAATAAAAAGGTTATAAACAATATTATCAAAATATAAATTTGTATAAATAGAAATATAATATCATATTCATTTTTTAATATATGGTAGGATGGAATCTAATCCGGCAAATTTTGACTATTTAGTCTTTTTTTTATTTTATTTATATATCTATTAGCAAATAATTATATTGAATACATTTATTATATTAAGGAAACGATAATAACTACAACGATAGCCGTATTCTTTTAGTAGCGACCATCAGAGCACGACCTGAAGCGTCCCAGGAACAATTAGCTGTGGAACGCCTCAGGTTTTTTGTTCCACTCGCAAAGAAGGGAGCCCGTTCTTCTGTGACACTTTTTCCTCCTTTAATTCGTCCTAATCCTCAATTTCCTTTTTATATTACAATGTCTCCAGTTATTTTATCTCTTTTTCATTCACTTTCCTTTACTCTTTTATCAAAAGGTTTTTCTTGCTCTCCGATGCTATGGATCCGTATTTTCCCTCTTAATTTTTTATCTTTAAAATTTGTTTAATGTAAAGACAGAAACAAAGAACAATTAAATGAAGAATCTTCTCTCTTAATAAACATATGCAAACATATCAATCAAAAATATTAAGAAAACATCAATAACAATAATTTACTCAACAGTATATAAAGGCAGAGGAGATGGTCAGGGATGCAGTCAGGTAATAAACTGCAGGTAATAAGAGTGCCGATTCTCTAGTTTAAAAGCTTTTCCATATATAAGACTTAGTTAGTTGGTATAAAGTCCTATAATTAAAGACTTACTATAATTAATAACAATAACTTCGTCGTAAACCTACGACTTACTGTCCTACAGTATCCTTTAATGGTATTCCACTAATTCCTGTTGAACAGATCCGCTACCTAGGGCTCCACCTGGACAAATGTCTTACTTGGAATCCACATACAAGACTAAAACGACAAGAAACTGCTCGTCGTTATAGAACAGAATTGAACGTCCTTGACTAGACAAACGTTCAAACTTTCCAATTAATCAAAAAAGACTCATATACATAACAGTAATTAGACCAATTTGGACATATGGAGTTGAACTTTGGGGTTCTACTAAACCATCCAATTCTCACAATCTAAAATCCTTAGAAAAATCCTCAATGCTCATTACTTCGTCACAAACAAACTTATCCACAAAGATCTTAATATACCTTACTTTTCTGACTTAGCTCAAACCAGATATCAATCCTTCCATAGTAAACTCCACAACCATTCAAATCCATTAGTATCACAACTTGCTTCTAATTCCATTCAATATTGAAAAGAAGATGGCCTCGGGACTTACATTTCATTATATTGATTTATAAGTGCTACCAATTTTGCTTAAAACATTTGTCATTTTTAATCATTGTCATTTTTATATATTAAATAGTATGCATGAAATTTCAGGGATTGAAGCACTGACATAGTTTATGCCTTCAACAGATCCAATTGAACCAAGCTCATAATATAAAATACTGACAGGGATTGACAATATGTCATGTATAGCATGTGGGAGACAACCATTCTTCTGACCTTCAGTTAACTGATATTGTAAGACAATAGGTCGAACTCTTTTTGAACGTTCGCTGAGCAAGGTCTGTACATCGGTTGTCAACATACGATTTCATGTCTACATGTGATTTTTCGTATTTCTAACTAGAAATCGAGAGGCTAAAACTCATTCCCAACCGATGTTACTATGGTATGGGTAGATTCTTCCGAAGCAAATTTCTTTCAAGAACTACCAAGATGCGACTGTAAAAGACACTGGTAAGACCAGTACTAACCTACGGTTCGGAGTCATGGGTAGTCTCTCAATCGGACGAACGAAGCCTACTGGCCTTCGAAAGAAGAATCCTGCGGTGTATTTAACTAATCAGGAAGTATATACCTCCTGAAAGACATTTGAGACTGTTAAGAGTAATCCCTAAAAGAATATGCGATCCCTAAAAAAATATTGATGGAAGATATACACATGACCAGGAGCAGAGGGAGACCCCGCCTTAGATGGATGGCGTAGCGGAGTATGCTAGGAGGATCCTGGGAGTCAGGGATTGGAAGAGAACAGACTGGCGGATGCCAGGGACCAGTAATGGTCTGTCGAGCAATTGGAAGAAGAAGAATTAGAGCAGATTTGTATATGATTTGTGTGAATGAATAATAGCATAAATATGTTATGTATTACCTAGTTACTGTTATTAATGTTACGGCAGGTCCTAGAGACCAATTATACATAACAAAAATGTTCGTCATTAAATATTTGATGAGGAATCTATCGAATAATTTATGATCTGTGCAGCACTAACAGAGCTACGTTTCAAAATATTACATTTTTGTTGTAAATGAAAAAAAGGTAATAACAAGATGTATAGACCCTCCTCCCATAAGACATATAAATGTAAAAAAAAAAAAAAAAAAAAAAAAAAGTAAATTTAATGACGAACTAATTAGCGAAATGGGGCAGCAATTTCCTGTGAGGAATCTAATATAGAAGTGCAATCAAATGCCTCTACTAAAGATGTTGATTGGAAAGTTTTTACTGGTAATAAAAGACCAGCCATCTTCTTCATCGGATCCAAGAATTCAAAAAAATAATAATAATGGCATATTGCCTATTCATTTATTATAACTAATTCCTCTAAAAAGAAAAAAAAAATATTAAACACAGCCCAGTCAAATAAGGATTTCACCTTGGAAATGAACCAATGAAGCTGAATTTCTGCATATACTTTTGTTTTTGTCTTCTAAATAAGTGGTAAAAAGTCACTGATCTCAGCAAGTCAGCTTCATTAGATATTCAAGGTCAAAGTCACAAAAATAATTTTTTTTTTCAAATATCTCGATTTCTATTCATCGGCCGTCAATCAAGAAAGTTACAAAACTTGTAGATAATAATATTCTCTATAATTTTGGTTTTATTCTTTTTTTTTTTAGGATTTTGGAATCCACATACAAGAGTAAAGCGACAAGAAACTGCTCGTCGTTACAGACAACTTCAACATTTACTAAACAAACGATCAAAGCTCCCAATTCATTACAAAAGACTTATTTACATGTCTGTTAGACCTATTTGGACGTACGGTTTGGGGCTCTATTAAATCATCCAATATCGTATCTAATCCTTACAATCCAAAATTCTTCGAAAAATCCTAAATGCCCCTTACTTTCTCACCAATAAACTTATCCATAAATGCCTTAATGTTCCATATGTTGCTGAGTTAGCCCAAACCAGATACCTATCCGTTTATTGATAGCTCCATAACCACTCAAAGCTTGCTTTCCACTCCATTCCAGATTATCTTCGAAGGCGTCTGAAAAGAAGAAAGCCTAGAGATCTTTTAATGTAGAATTTTTATTAAAGTGCTACTGATGAGTAGTTCTTTTCAAGTTTTGACATATAATTGTAATCGTTATCAGCTCATTTACTTGATGTATATATTTGTACAGTTGTAAATTTCAATAAATTGATTAAAAAATAAAAATCTTTTTTTTCCACGAGTTTTTAATATTGCTCAAATTGTGCTGTAAGTTCTGTAATGTTGCTAAGTCAGTTCGTGATGTTCTTCGTGATGATAGTGGATTTTTTCATTTCTTCCGATTATTTAACAATAAGCATGTTTTCCAATAATAAGAGCTTAATTATCTTATTAAATCTTTCGAAGTTTTATCATATTTAGAAAGATACGGCCACAAAATCTTTAAAGCAGCGTATCGATCTGCTTGGTTTGCTTAGGCTAAGGCCCCCCAACCGTATTTTTTTTTAATTATTGACCCTCCCCCCTCTTATTTTTTACCCCACACTAGCGCGTACCAATATTTACATTCCCTAATAGCAAGTGCTAATTGCCTTCACCTGTTTCTCTAATTTAATTCTGTTCGCCAGAAACGTTTTAACTGTCAAATCCTTTTTTTCTCATTAAAATCAAATGATGTTAATGGGCGCATACAAAGACCATGAAGCCCTTCATAATCACGTTTCACATTTTTCCATCCTGTGCGAGGAGAGGGTGTTCGTTGAATCATTTACCTTTACTATTATGGATCTTGTCCCTAGTGACACTGAGGCCACACCTGATGGTGTATTATCTATCTGATTGATTGGACTTCTTTTAAAAAAAGGTGTTGCGTTTTACAATTCAATGTTTCTTTGTGGCATTTAGGGAGTGATTAATATGATATGCTAAATATATTTTCATTTATTAGCACTATAATACTACTTAAAGACGTTATGAATGTTTTTTTTCTTTTTCATTTCGGCTTAACATCCTTATGTACTCCAACTAAAGCAGTAAGGGTGAGTTATCCTACAGGTTACCAACCTATTGTAGAGTAGGGTAGGAAGGTCAAGATTCATATCGTGAGTCTACCACATAATTTTTTTTTACTAAAGAGATGAATTTGTCAGGTTGAATAAACAGTGCAGTCAAGGTTGAATAAACACAACCAGTTTTTAAATGAAAAACTTTCATTTAAAACATTAAAAAAATATTATTTTAAAATTATTTTAATATTTTAGTTAATAAAATTATTTTTTACCCGCCCAGATGGGATTTGAACCTATGACCTTCTGAGACCCTCGCACTAACTCGCTCGGCCGTCGATGCCCGATATAGATGTTATTTAAATTTAAGAGTATGGTTTTTTGTAAGTTTTAGCTGTATAGAGTACTCCGGCTATTAACGCCAATTATTTTTTTTATTTTATAAATTTTTTGTTAAATAACACTAGTCACATGTCACTAGTACCTACCGTTAAAGAGATGAATTGATTTCAATGAAAAAATATTTATTATCATCTATAGTTTATTGAATTTAATTATTTTTTACAGTAACCCTGTAAGAGGAGCGTGTATTTGAATATCGGTACATGCTCCATGTAATTAGCATATTACATGTATCTAACATAAGTATTTTAAATATGTATTTTATAATTTTATTTAGAATTCGAAGTTTTTAAATTTAGAATATCAGTATTTCATTTAGAATTCGAAGTTTTTATGATGAATTTTGAATAGGTACAATGAACAATGTAAAAAAAAAAGAAACAAAACAAAATTAAGTGAAAATTTCATAACTGACTAACACAAAACATAAGCGAATAAACACAAAACAAATGAAAATATCAATGAGTTCGGTTCTACGTCGTTGGTCGTCTTCTTCACATCTTTGAGGAGTTCTAAATCACATTCAGTGATAAACCTTTTCATTTCCTTGAGATGTTTTTTAAAAATATCCCTCTCTGGAAGCGGCCAATCGTTTCCTTTTAATTTTATGGATTTTATAAGCTGTGCTCTCTTGTTGTCAAGTATCGGCAAGTCGTATAGAATGTGATGAAAAGTCTGTTGTGTTTGTCTGTCGAAGTGGCATGTAGGTGAGTTAGTTAAATCGGTTCAAGTAGGCATTACTTTATCCGTGTTCGGTCAAGAATTGGGTCACTTTGTAATGTGCACTTTCAATTTCTTCTTAGTTAGTGAGTGTGATACCTAGAATAAACTTCCAGTTGTGTAGAGGTCGTCCTTTTGTAGTTTGTTGCCAGTTTTGATTCCAAACATTTATCACGTCAGTCAAAATGCATCTCTTGATATAGGTTACCATATAGGGACTTGGTCATATGTAATTGGGAGGAAACTGTTTCTCGAAGCAGCCTTATCCTACTTGTCGGCTTGTTCATTTCCCATGTTCTCACTGTGACCCTTAATCCATTTAATTGTTACTTTCAAGTCCATGTCCAGTAATTTCGAATTATTTTGTCTTATTTTTGAATTTAATTATTATTTTAAATAATTTGACCCTTTTAATTGTAAAATGTATATTGATTAAAAGTAAGAAAAAGTATGGTACGATTTTGAAATGTAATCGACACTTGATTTTGATGTGATACAAAGACTGATGGGTTTAAGTACAACTGGAAGCTTTTAATGTTTCTCCAGTAAATTTTGGAGTAGTCTATAAGGAAGAGCAGTTTCTTGTCGTTTTAGACTTGTATGTGTATTCTAAGTAAGGGGTTTTCCAGATGAGGTCCCAGATAGCGGATCAGTTCAACATGGATCAGTGGAATATTATTATTATTTTTTTTTTAATTGGAAAAGCGCTTCTGTGAAAACTTGGAATGTTTAAGTTAATTTAAACTGCATAATCAAACTTTAGCTATTACTACTTAATGTTAGTAGTCAGTTCTGAATAAATAATGGTAATGTCTCGTACACCAGTAAACAGTAACACAACACCTTGGTGTAGCGCACATAAAACCCTCGGTACGGACTGACTTAGGGTAACTAGATAGGTTCGTGTTATCTATCCGACATCGTATTAGTTGTAAGGGCAAGAAGTCAGATTGAAGATAACCCCCAGGTCGCCTCATTACCTTAGCCGACGAGGGATATTCTCTATAAATGGACAATAGCCCGCCTTATGGTTGTCCCATTAAACCATATGGTCAGTATATCGTCCCCTCTGTCCCGTTTTCAATGCTATCTCTAATCAAATTAGAACCGGGCTCAGCTCAAATCGTAAAATTGTCTCAAGTAATTGCTTTATTATTTCCAGTCCGCCTTGTCTCATAGTTAGAGTCCGCTACAAGCGACATCGAAACTGGTGTAATAGGACTCGATAGGGCTCTGGAATCTACAGCTATCGATAAAACTATCGATTACTCAAGGATAGAGTTAAATTATAGTGTTCAGCCTTACGTATAGTTGTCTTAGAATTCCATTCGATGCAACATGTATCCTGATAATTGCCCGATCATATCTAACTTATTAAGTAATTTTGCACGTTCGTTACTGTCCAGTAGTATCTGTACCTTCCTGTAAATGCTTAAGTTGAACAGAATTCTTATGCATTTATCCAAAATTCATTATACAGGTCAATAACAAGAAGATTAAAGCCTAGGGCTTACCAAGACATACTTGGCTTATAACATTTGTTTATCAAACAGTTCGTGTATAACATTTATTGCTGATTCGAAATTTAAATAAATAAATATATTATACAGGTAAAAAATTCCACTTAATATTTTTTTCTTCTGTTGCTATAGCTGTTTACTACTGTGTTCCTTCACCGGGGCATATGAAATGAATTAGGATACTTAAAAATATTAATTAAATGAAATCAAGAAGTATTTAAAAAATAAAATGACTAAAATTTAAATAATTATGATTTATTACAGTTTTGCATCAGAAGAGACATATGTCTCGAGAGTTTACTCAAAATCACATTATAACTATACTTCCCTTTTAAAAAAGAGCACCGTATCGACCAAAATGGTCAAAATCGAGATTTTTATTTCAATCGATTTCAATACATTATGAAATGTCATTAAAATATAAAAATTGCAAATTAACTCCTTAATTATAATAATAATATCCTTCTTTACAGTTGATGGATTATTCGTTGGTATGGATCTCAATACTTATCAATACTTTATCATACATAAGGAGACAGTTTTTGTTTGTCTCTTAACATTTCACTAATTGAAAATTATTCAGTCTTCAATTTTAATGTATCGGAAAAAGCTAGGAATATTTTTTTTTCCGAAAAAAAAATGAAAAAAGTGGTAGGATTCTTCGCTAGATGACTACGGTTTACGAGTTACGTTAATGAAAATCCTTAATCAACTGTTCGTGTGTTAAAGAGAAACTTATAATATATAAAGTTTTAATTGCTGGAGCTTGGGTATGAGACTCTGTCTCATATTAACTGCCATTGATCAAATGTCGATAGAAAATGCGTTTTTTGAATTTGTGAATAATAAAGATTAAAAAAAAAAAAAAAAACTGTTAATTGTTATTTACAACTATATACATTATATACAAAAATCAAATTTGAGGAAATTTATTACAATAACATGTAAAGAACTACTCACGAGAATTGAGTGTGAGGCAAGTTGGGAGACTAGTGCATTTGGGTATGTTTCGAGTGAGCATGGAGTTTGCTAATCAACAATACACAGAACGAAACATTGAAATCTTTATGCATAAGTTTGTTTGTGACATAATAGGGAGCATTGAGGATTTTAGGAAGGATTTTGAATACGATAAAATTGGAAGGTTTAGTGGAGTCCAAAAGCTCAACTCCAGACGTCCTAATAGGTCTAACAACAGTCATGTAATTCATGTAATTCACTTTAGTGGGAACTTTGAATGTTTGTATGTTGTGTAGCCGGTAGCGACAAGCAGTTTCTTGCCTTTCAAATCTGATATGTAATAATAAATATTTTAAATTCTATTGAGATGGAATGGAAAAGCTACCTGCACGTTGATAGAAATGTGTTGAGAGTTATGCAGCTTTTATTTGATTTTTAAAAATGTTCTCAAATTTATATTGATACCTACATTAATTTCCGGACAACCCAATAATCGTGTAGAAATAATGATTGAGTTGTTCTCGTATATTGTTTTTGTGCGGTGAATGTATGCATCCCTGCTGGCTATTGACAGTTAACTGTCTCAAAACTAGTTCTCACTAAAAAAAAATGTTAGTGAAAGATGGCCGAAAGTTTACCTTTCACCGACATGTCACCTCTATTCGACCTTTAGCCTGCTCGTTAGGATGTAGACTAAGATTTACATAAAGCAAAACATGTGTTGCCACCGATCTGGGGGACAGGCAGCCGTGTCAGAGAACAAAGGATCTACTTTCGCAACCCCTCGTTGGTTGCACTTATTTATTGGGAGCCTGCCCGTAATGGGTTAGGGCTTTCCCCTCTGGAGCTAATGCAGTCCACCATTTGTATCAATTTCCCATATTAGCGAGGAAAATTGGTTGGAACAGGAAAATACAGCGAATGTGCCTCGCTTTAACATGTCCCTTTTATGAAGCAATCGTTCCTCTCCTGCATTTGTAAATATCCTCACAAAGGAAACATACATTAGCTCTCTAATGTTTTGGAATAAAATTTCAAAATGAAATACTCCAGAAAATAATATCTGAGGCACCTGTGCATAGTGGGCTAAGTGCGAAAATTGCGATTTTAGAAAAACTGAATTGAATGTTAAAGATTTTTTTCCAAAATCGTCCAGCTAAAAAATTCAAATTTGTGGGGCTTAAACTCTTGATAGTACATTTCTATTTATGTTGGTAAGGTATCTTTCAGTTCTTGCCAATATTCTAATATTTAATACTAATCGTTCCAAAAAAAATCAAACTCTTAGCCCGCATTACACTAATTGATTTTGTGTGAAATAGGCTAAGTGATTAATGTTAACCTGATTGACCTCTGAAGGCAAAATGCTTTTTCCAGAGTTGAGAAAAATTAGGTATACATTAAATAATATTTCCTTTTTTTTTTTTAAATTTATTTTTGACATTTTTTATATTTTTTTTTTTTTTTTTTACATAAGAGAAAATAAAATAACATACGCAGCATGTCTAAAGAAAAAATAATTATTTTATTGGTACTTTTTAAAACATTGAAAATAACATTTCTTATAATTTTCTTTCATTCGTTTTCTTCTTCACCTAACTCTGGATACACATCCTGCCTAGATGTAGATTTCAGCTCTTCATAAAAATTGTCTAAATGCTAGACTTATGTTGAGAAGATTACAGATCTTTATTCTTTTCTGCTGCTATTGGAAGTGATTCAATACATCTGATTGGTGGCTTCAATTTTTGTAGCTTGCCCTTTTTAAAAAAACTTACTGTTTTAAAATTAATATTTATATCGAGAGTCAACTTGTAGTAGAGAACACCGCAGCTATTTTCGTTATAGTTAAGCCATCTTACCTTCTCCCAATGCATAGTGCCCTTTTCATTATCTTTTTATCTATTAACTAAGGCGGGTTTGACTTGAACTTGACTCGCTTTTCACAAGTAAAAGTTCAAGGTTGGAGTATCAGCCCACGATTCACAAAGGAATATCCTTCTTTGCAATAGACGGAACACTTAGCCCGTTAGAGACAAGGAAAGAGAAAAAAATTACGATTCTGGTAATGTAGATAGCTTAAAATTCACAATATTCGACTTAGCCCACTATGCACAAGTGCCACAGATATATTTTCATTTATATTATCTTTTATTTTTATAACTACTAAATCATCGTCTATTGTTATGTACAGGGTGGGTTAAAAGATTGATCATTACAATGATTAGAATTTTATTATTTAACTAGCATCCCACTTCGCTGCTTCACCCGCTCTCATAAGTAACTTAGATAATTTTAACTAATTGAGATTTAATTTTTTATCGATAAACATCTTGTTTTGCAGTATGGAACTAAAGATTATTTCTTCAATGATGTTATCATAAAAAACTGTAACCTTTAATCTGCTACTATTACACTGATTAGGTAGTTACATATCACGTAAGAGCACAATTGTACATCTCATTTTTAACTGTTAATGTATGAGTTGCCTATCCCAGATGAAGAGAGAATATTAAGAAACTTTTACGGATAATGGATTGCATTATCAGCGTTTACAACTAAATGCTAAAAGCAAGGGTTTGATATTATGATTAGGCAATAATTTTTATTGCTCAGAAATAATGTAATCGATTTCATCTGGTGGGATTTTAATTTCTAACCATAAAAGTTTATGACAACGTTACAAACCTCGTTTCTGCTATTTACTACTGTATATTTAAGTTATTATTATAATTAAATTTTCTATTGTAAACCTTTCTAGGACTATAATGATATGGAAAAAATTTGATACAGAATGATAGCCACATATCAGTTGATTTTTAATCTTCTTTGGGATCACTTTTATAACAATTTAATTGAAAATATGACAATTTTATTATCAATGTCAAGCGCGATACAACACTGTTCCTTTGAAACCTCTCATATAGAATGTTAGACACCTATTGGTCAATGTTCAAACTTCACTGTCATCTACTTATTATCGCTTTTTAATAATAATTTTATGTAAAATCTGTAAATTTTATAATTGCTAAACATTCCTTGAACTATGAACACGGTGTAGTTAAAATCTGGCGGTTTTCGCGGTTAGTGATCACAAACGAAAAATGTCTTGTTCTTTTATATAATAATAAGGGCTATAAAAAAAAAATGACCGTTTTATCAAATTCCAGAGTTCAAAAATCTGTAAACATCTTAATGCTATTTATTATTTACCAATACTTAATAATCCCTTTCCAGCATTCTCTAAGCTTGTTTACTAACTCTGGGCTATTTCAAAAAAAGCCTCAGTTCAGTTGTTTATTTCAAAGAAGAAACATGTCAGTGTCCTAATAAATTCTCGTAATTTTAAGACATTACTGGAAAAACAATTTCATAGCCGCTGATGTAACCCGTGAAATTATTAAATATGAAGAGGAAGGTGTCCTTGAAGAAAGCACTGCGCGGCGTTGGTTTGAAAAATTTAGAAGTCGAGAAACGACGTTGGAAAGGAAGAATGCTCCGGGCGGCCGTTAATGGATATTGATGAGGTTCTGAAGGAAGCTGTTGATTCAAATCCGTCCACAAGTACTCGTGAACTTGCCATCTTCTCTTCTTGGGGAAGGTGAAAAAGACCTGTGGACTGGTCCTTCACGAACTTACTCCTCAACAATCAGCAGAAAAGTTTAAAGAACTTGATGGGTTTGAACTCCTGCCTCATCCACCATATAGTCCAGACCTCAGATTAATACTTGTTTCGATCCATGGCCCATTTTCTTCAAGGGAAAAAAATTGATAATTTTACGGAAGTTGAAAATGCTGTCCAAGAGTTCTTTGACTGCCATCCCACGGAATGGTATCAGCGTGGCATCGAGCAATTGGCTAGAGGATGGGTAATGACGGTAGATAACAATGGACTATAATTTGGGTATTAATTGTATTTTATATTAAAGAAAAAAAAATAGAAATATTTGTTTATAAAACGGTCATTTTTTTTTTTATAGACCCTATTAAATTATTTCCAGTTAATGTTGCCAGGTGTGTATAATATGTAGTGTTGTAGCTACATATATCAATGTATAAGTGAAACGTCTACTTGAATGTGATTTTGTGTAATGTCCTGGTGAAACTCTTCTAGTTTCATTTTTTGTCAAAATAATGAGTTTATTTATGATAAATGAGTTAGCTGTTCCTAGTTACAGATAGAAATATCAGTTGGATATGGCGGAGGTTACATTGGCAATTCGTTTAGCTGAGCCAAGTAGAACCCAGACCTAACTAAGCACGACCCTGAGCTATTGGTTCAATTTGTCTGCTGTTGCCCTGATTGGTCCCCCGCTGTTCCAGATACCAGAGGTCCTTTTGTAATTTATATAAATCTCAGCTTTCATGTATACATCTTCAAGATTTATTTAGGGCTATAAGAGTTAATTGACCGAAAAGCAATTTATTTGAACTGAAAGCTAAACCGATATCGAACCGGCTTCATTTTTATTCAGGCTTGCTTCCTGAAAGTAATCTTCTCATTAATTGAACTGATCCAGAATGGAAGTTTAGACTGAGCTGCTTAGGTCCGAATGACGTAAATTTATTTTTCTGAAACCAATTATTGAATGAATGAAAAATAAACTTTATTCTGGGACAGACTGTCTCCTAAGAATAATTAAAGTGCACATTAAAAAGATACAATTTTCTGACTGAGATTAGTTAAAAATCAGCACATCAGTATTACTAATGAAATTATGAGAAAAAAAGAAAAGAGAAGAAAAAATAAATTAAAAATTAAAATTTAGTAAAAAAAAAATAATAATAAATATAATTCAATCAACAGTAAAAATGTTAACACACCTATGTACATTTATTATATATTATTTACATTTTTGAGGAAGATTAAAGATCGAGGAGACGGATAAATAAAAGTTGTTTAAAAGAAGTTACGGAAGAGGCTTTGCGAATATGGATAGGTAAGGAATTCCAAAAAGAGGTAGCACGGATGACGAAGGATTTTTAAAAGGAGGCAGTTCTATGTGAGGGGGTATATAGGTTGGAAGGTATTCAGGTCTTGTATTCAGGTGGTGAATGGAGGAACTCAGAGTAAGTAGGTCTAGGATATAGGAAGGTTTATTGGTTTTTAATAATTGGAATAGGAAAGTGCCGAGGAAGTATTGCCGTCAAAAATCAGGAAAAAGCCATCCTAGCTCATTGTACCGGCAGGATACGTGAGACCGTCTGTTGACCCCAAAGATGAATCTTATGAAGCAATTCATTCATCATATTGCGTGATAAAGTAAAAAATGTTGTTTACTACCTTCTTCATTTGATTGCATACGATAAGAAGTTAAACTCTCACTAGCCCTTATTAATAGTTATTATCGGTTTCCAAAAAAAAAATAATAATAAATATGAGTATTTTTTTTAGGAGGAAGAAGATGGAAGACTTTAACCTTTTTCGTAGGTTTTTGCCTTTTATTCCAGATAATTTGTTTTTCAAGGTGATAAAATAATATTCGGATTCAGATGATAATTTCGAGATTCTTCCTTCTAAATTTTTCTGTTTGCTCATCTCTTTTTTTGGGCCGAACGTTCTGCTAATAAGAGTTCTTTATTTTCGAAGAATTTAAGGGGATGTTTTTCCAAGTTAGCTGGACTATTACTTTGAACCAAAATTTTAAAGCCTAAAACGTTATTCAAAGCCTCGACTCCTTCAAACCTTCCGATTAATTGCAAAAGGCTCATTGACATATCAGTAATTAGACCTATTTGGACAGATGGAGTTGGGCTTTGGAACTTTACTAAACCATTCTATTCATCTCGTATCCAATACTTACAATCCAAAATCCCTAGAAAATTTCTCATTGCTACTTACTTTGTCACATACAAAGTTATCGACAAGGATCTTAATTATACCTTACGTTTCTGACTTAGCCTAAACCAGATATCTATCCTTTCATAGTAAATTCCATAACCATTCAAATCCCCTAGTACATCAACTCCCTTCCCACTCTGTTCCAGATAACCTTTCTTGGCCTTTGAAAAAATGTTATTTAAGGCCTTCCAATAGGTAGTTGCTTTACAAGCAATGGACATGTTATTACAAGCATTATAATCTCATTTGCAAGACGTATTTTTTTTTTTTTTTTTTTTTGTATTCCTTCATTTTTTTGAATTACAATTAAAAAAATTAAAGCTATAAACCTGTATTAATTTCCGGATAACCCAATTTTTAAAATTGAATAATTATATTCATCTTTTTGAATAGGCGCGTAATAAATTAATTGTTCTTATTATATATTCAATTCACTTTATTACAGCATTTACTCCTCTTTAAGCAATCATCATTATGTGACATGTTTCGAGATCTTCCATTCCATCTTCTGACTATCTATTCTTCTGGTGTTAACCACCAAGCCAATTTTACAGTTACATTTAAAATACATAAATCGTTATTAATTGAACATAGTATTACCTATTTTGGCAACTTATGTTATAATTAATAATATCCGGCCTGAGATAGGATGTTGCGAAACGATGTGTTAGCCTTAGAGGGACAGTTAATGACAAGATATATCTGATACAAGAGCCAGTGCCGTATTAATAGCCCTGTAAACGTTTGCAGCCGGCCCAGCGACACGATCAACTAAAGGTCAAAGTTGTGGGGGTCAATAACTAACTGATCGTGGCCTGTCCTCTCCCAACCCTCTCAGTCTGCACTTCTCTCTTCTAACCTCGAAATTGAATTATTCTGTTTATTAAATATATAATCGTATAATTACATTTTTAGAACGTGTTTCTCCATGAAACATAAAGAAATGAGTTACAGAACGAAAACCTAAGAAAAGTCGAAAATTTTGCAGTTTACCCTCTTACTAACATTGCACAGTGTCTTCCAGGTTGAGAAGTTGGGATTTTATTTTACAATATGTCACATGTAAATATATTTTTTTTTTTCGGGTTTGACGACCTTAGGTCATATACCGAGACCCAATACATTGGACCGCCAGTATTCGAGGTCTTCCCAATCTCCTTCCCGTAATCCTCTCGCCGCCATTGCCTCTTCAACTACTTGAATCCATGTTTTCCTTGGGCGGCCTCTTTATCGTCTTTCTTCCGGGAGGTAGTTAAATATCCTTTTTGGCCATCTTTCTTGGCCCATTCTTCTTAAATGGCCATACCACAGCAGCTGTTTGGTGTGAATAGTGTGAACTATAGTGTTTTCCGCCTTGACGATACTTCGTATGGCAGAATTAGTCACCCTTTGAACCCTGGAAATGCGACAGCTTCTTCTCCAAAAATCCATTTCGACAGCTTGTGCAGCAGCATTCGACAGCTCTGTGCATCTCTTGTTCCAACCACCCACATTTCCGAACCATAAAGGATTACTCCTTCAAAAAAGGAGTGGAAAATCCTCTTATTGGTTTCTAGTGAAACATTTGGGCTCCACAGTACAGAGTTCATCATGCCAATCAGCTTGGCACATGCCAAACATATAAATATAACCATAAAAATTTCTTTAAGTTTTGACTTTTTGTTATATTACATAAAACTAAAAGCAGATTTTAGTCGTTTTATTCATGTATGTGCATTCTATGTAGAAGGATCGTCCAAATGGAGTAGTAGATAGCTTATCTGTTAAACAGGAATTAATGGATCATTGTTAAAGGATAGGGTAAGGCATGAGGCTGTAGGTTTACAACGAAATTATTATTATTAACAAATTAAATCATTTCTTCATAAAGAACACTCTTACAATGATTCAATTGCAGAAAATCGGTGGAATCTGCCCTAAAGCCAGTGAAAGATGCCGGTTTTAGATGTGCCAAGATCTGACGATTTTTACGCCAAAGGACCTCTTACCGACAAAATAGTTTTTATCCTTCTGTAATCTGATTTAGTTGTTTTTTTGTTCTAAAAAGATACGTTATCTTCCAGTTTAATCCATCCATTAATACATCCTTGGACACTCTCTTTCATGACAAAAATTAGTTTTCTCCTTTTTTAAAATTGATTTAATATATTCGTTTAGAAGAAGGAAACTCTTAATTCCTTTCTCCAGGACACTAAAGGATACTGATGCTTTGAGATTGGCTAGGAAAATTTTAGGATTTATATAGTACATTTAGTATTAGTTGTCGTTCCTTAACACATCATTCATCAGATCCAGACGAAGGGATTATAATTAAATTTTCCACTTTAAACAGCAAGAAAACTTTTAATATTTTTTTCATTCTTTGTTTTAATATAGAAAAATGTATTTTTATATATTTTTTTTTTACGAAACAGCCTTTTAAGACCACGTGAATATCACATGTCTTTTCTCCTAGTATTTTCACACCATGTCTGCGTGCCTTTGCTTCCTTCCCTTCGAACCCACAGTATCCTTCCGTTTTTCTTTATTTTTAACGAGAACATCAATTTCTTTCCGCATTGTTTTCCATCTAGGCAGTTTTTGTCTGTTATTTTTAACTTTTATTTTTTCCTCTCTCATTTGTTTTACATACCCTCCTACGCTCTTGTATTCACGAAGTTCTGTCGGAGACTTTCTTTTTTAGTCTACCTAGGTCCATTTTTACCATGTGCCCATAGAATCTTTGTCAGCCGATACTTGTTTCGCGTTCTGGATCTTTTGTCTCCCTGTAGATTTCCTGGTTGGTTATTATGATGTAGCCTTAATGTGCTTGCTTAGGCACAAAGATTCTTCTTATGATCCTTCTCTCTATTTCCAGTATTTTTTTTTTCTAGGAGGACATTTTGTCACCTTATCGTACGGAATTACTAGTTTTATCACCGTGTTATATTGTCTTATTATTGCATGAGTAGATAGGTTCTTTTTATTTTAAATATTTCTTATCCACATACAAGACTAAAACGACAAGAAACTGCCCGTCGTTACAGACTACTTCAACATTTACTAGACAAACGTTCAAAGCTCCCAATGAATTACAAAAGACTCATTTACATGACAGTGATTAGACCTATTTGGACGTATGGAGTTGAGCTTTGGGGCTCTACTAAACCATCCAATTCATCTCGTATCCAATCTTTACAATCCAAAATCCTTCGAAAAATCCTCAATGCTCCTTATATGTGACTAATAAACTTATCCATAAAGATCTTAATGTTCCATATGTTTCTAATTTAGCCCAAACCAGATACCTATCCTTCCATAGTAAGCTCTATAACCACTCCAATCCACTAGTCTTCCAACTCCTCCACCCTCCTCCATCCCTGATAATCCTCCGAGGTGTCTGAAAAGAAGATGGCCTAGAGACCTTTTAGTGTAGATTTTATTGAAGTGCTACTAGTGAGTAGTTCTTCACAAGTTATTTACATGTCATTGTATTCACTGTCAACACATTTACTTGTTGTATATTATTTTGTACAGTTGTAAATATCAATAAATGGAAGAAAAAAAAAGAAAAGAAATTCTTGTTTCGAAGGCAAGTTTTTCCAACTTTGTGATTTTCTATTTAATGCTCTCTTTTTCCCAGCAGTTGTTGCATATTGTTTTTCGTAAATATTTAAATTTCTTTGTTACTTTTTTTTGTCTCTTCTTCTTCTTTTTGTTTCGTATAGGCCAGCTAGTGACCAAGACATTCAACTATGCTGTGTAGTTCCTTCCACTCCTGTGTCCATTAGGCTCCTGTCTTCTTTCTTGATGGTTTGTCCTGGAACCTTGTTCGTTTTAGAATCCTCCTGAGAGATGCCCGGTCTTTCAAGTTATTTTCCGTTCCACTAAGTTCCTGCAAGTCTTTGCTTGTTTTTGGCAACAATGGTTATTTGTCTCTATAATTTTTTTGCTGTAGGTTTTCTCAGTTGTCATAAATTTTGTATTTTCATAAAAAATTTGTAGGCCTGCTTTTTTTTTTTTAAAATAAATAATAATACAGAACAGTGTATTTATTTATTTGTATTTTTAATAAATAATTTTTTTTTTAGGAATCGCAATCCAAACAAATATTAAATATGCAAAAATATTTCATTAACTCTGCTTTAGTAATTGAGGAAGTAACGCTGTATATAATAATCATTTGTATTAATTTTCTAAGTAAAATACTACCTGTTTGCTGGGTTCTCAAGGCATGAAGCTGTATCGCTAGCCTTGATGACAGTTTTAGTGTTGTTCCTCTTTGGCTTATCTTAATTGCAGGGCGTTAAGATCGACTGAACGCTAATTTATAATTGCATATTTGATTAACATTAGAGATAATAGATAAGGGGATGATGATAGGAAGGCGACCATTTCCTTCGGTTGGGGAACAGTTATAATTCATTTGAGCCCCTGGAATTATTCAGATTGTAGGTTCGTTTTTCTGCTCTTGATAATTGTCGGTGTAAATCTGTCAGGAACGCGGTTCACCCTGGGGTTCGTCAGAGGGGAAATGTAGTCCAGGAAGAATATTGCTTGTTAAATAAATCATTTTAGTAATCTAGTGACATATGTTCGCAGGAACAAATACATATTTTTTGTTGTTTTAATTTTTATGTAAAAGCAAAAAAAAATTAATAAACTAGCGTTTAATTAAAAATTCGACAGATTTACAAATATCCACATTTTTCTTTAATATTTCTAAAAATAAATGTAATTACAAGCATTGCATTTTAAACTAATAAATATGTGATCATTACTTACAAGAGGACGTTTTGACTTGTAACTCACAGATTTGAATGCCGAATTTTGTGTAGGTAGTAGGGACCTATAATAAAGCAAAACTAGAGTTAAAGCATGGGCCACGTTTTATTTTTTTTCCTCTCTCAAGTTCAAGTTCAAGTTTAAACTCAGGCTCTCAGTCAAGATAAAGAAATGATTCTTTCACGTTAAATTGTAGTTGTGTAGGCTATTTGAAGAAAAAATACTTTCGTTACGCAAGACACGACCCGGCTTGAAGGTGCACAGAAACTCGAAAAAAATGACAAAATTCCAATGAAATCCGCTGTAAATCTTTGAAAAATTTTTAAATCTCGATTTAGCGCACCAAAACACCCTTCCTCATATGTAAAATTTTATCAAAATAAAAAAATATTGATTTTTTACCCCTTTCGAAGATATTTTATCAACAGCCATAACAATGTTCAACCGATTACAACAGTAATATCATCACAACAATCAGCGCACATTCAGCTTTTTATCCATGCATAAAGCATTTTTACTTCAGATTTTTGTTAACAAAAACTGTTAAGTATAAAATATTCCACGATCAATTATAACTCGAGATATCTCAATAAGGAGAAATTCTGCGATCTCCGGATTTAGGCTAAACTATGCAGTTTTTAGGGCTTCTAGATGACCTTAAAATTTGGTTTCAATTGGTGGCGAAATATAATATAAAAAATGATTTACTTTTTTTTTAGAAATTGACAGCCTTCTGCCATCTAAAATCCTACAAAATTTTAGGGTTAAAAAAATTTAATTTTTGATTTCGACAGAATTTAGTTTCGATATGTTATTTGAGATAAGGAATCCAAAAATGATAACAGTTTTAAGTTAAAAAAGTTTTCTCACCTACATTTTTATTTCAAATATCTTTGAAATCCTTAGATTGACAAATAATCTAAAATTTATATCAGATTTTGGTTTAAAAAAAAAACTCTACTAACCTATATTTTTAAAAAATGGCCTTATTTGAAATTTATTGTGCAAAAATTGAAATAATCATGGAAAGAGACCATTTTTCAACGTTTTATTTCTGTAATATAGGTTAGAAACATTTTTAAATTAAAAACTGATATCATTTACAGATTCCTCATCTCAAAAAACATGTATTAACAAATATTGTCGAAATCAAAAATTAAATTTGTTTACATCTACAATGTTGTAGGATTTTAGATTGTAGGATTTATTGTGGCCGTTAGTAGTTGATGATATCTTAACTTCAAAAATTTAAAGTTCTCGAAAGGGGTAAAAAATCAATATTATTTTAATTTAATAAAATTTTACATATGATGGTTTTTTGGTGCCCTAAATCGTGATTTGAGGTCAGTTTTTTATGAAAAAAAATTTCCACAGACTTACAGAGGATTTCATTGGAATTTTGTCTTTTTTTTTTTTTTAGTTTTTGAGCACCCTTAAGCCGGGTCGTGTCTTGAGCATAACGAAAGTATTTTTACTTCAAATAGCTTACTAAACTAAAATTAAACATGAAAGAATCATTTCTTTATCTTGACTAAGAGCTGAGAAAATAAATAAAACGTGATTTTCATTTTTTATTTTTTTTTCTCGGCTCTTAATGCTTATTGGCGGCTATAACTCTGGTTTTGCACTATTATAGGTCCCTAATAACTACACAAAAATCGACATTCAAATCTGTAATTTATAAATCAAAACGTTTCCTTGTTAGTATTTTTTAAAAGTATAAAATTACAAGTCCGACCATTTCTCTGTGGAAACTGAAAAAACACGTCGAACCTTCATAAATTGGAAAATAACTTTTAAATCTTAATTCTAAGACAGTAAAATTAAAAAATAACAATAAACTGATAATTAGGATAATAAAGAAATCAAATAATTACACATTATTTTATTTCTTTATTATCCTAAAAAATAGAAATAGAATTACAACATATTAACAAAATACGATTCAGAAAGTTATTAAAGCTTTCCTATTCTTTTTCCTAGCTTTCCTGTCCACCTTAGCTGCAAAACCAAAATTCAAGAAAAACATAAGAGATTGAGAAACTTTGAAGAGATGTTTTCATTCTACAACATACCACAAGATTTTATCAAAACTCTTTTCAGATGTATGCAATAATGGATGTAGGCTGTTATTAAAGTCATAGGAAACAATACTTCTTGTTCAATGCCGTTTCACACCTATTAAATATTCAATTTTTTAATAAACAAAATAGGAAATATATTTTTTGTTGGCTTTAAAAAGAATCGTTCTTTTAATTAAATAGGTATTTAATTTTACGATTTTTTCAATAAAACTTTTTCTTTGTCTATAAACATATTTTAAAAAATGCAACCTGCTTTTCTATTAGGTTGATGCAAAAATAATGCAGGATTTTATTTTCGTTTCATTATTAATTCCAATTGTGTAAACAAAACTAATCCACAATGAAAGTGGATCTCGCTTGCTTTCCTATATAATCCTTTTTTTTTTTTTTTTTTTTTAACATTCAATTCAGTCCATTCGGCAGCGATTTTCGGCAAATTTACTTGTATGAGTTCAATCTCGGTTGAAGTGCTGCGCAAACGGCTCGATATATTAATGAAGTTTGGGGGCCATGTACCATTAATGAATCTACAGTGCAGCGATAGTTTCAAAAATTCCGTAGTGGAAATTTTAACCTTTCAAACAAAGAAGGTAGTGGCCGTTCATCTGCTATTGACAACGAACAGTTAAAGGCAATAGTTGAAGCTGACCCCACCAAAACTACCCGAGAAATATATTTGTTTTAAAAACAATCGATGTTTTTACTGAATACCAAAAACCTGCATTATTTTCGCGTCATCCTAATAGATTAGCATAAAATTCTATAATATTTAGGAGTTGCGATTTCTTTGACAGGTAGTTCACATTTAGATCGATTTGTGAAATACTCAATGAAATAAATTATTATTTTAACATATACATTTTTAGTTTTAATTTTATGTTTTTAATTGATTGATTAATTGATTTTATATGAGAATAGCTTTATTAAAGCGTGTTATTATCATTAAATAGGCTATTTTGTAACATCTGGCCTGCGAACTCTTTATTGTACACCATTTAGAAATAATCAGAAGTTAATATGCAGAGCAGTACCCCTGGGGAAGGCCATTGTTAGCTGAGGGGACTGGACTGGCGGGCACGAATATCGATAGATCGTGATTGACCGGAGAGTCGATATAAGGAAACGGGAGCCGGCTGGATGACGAGGTACGCAGGGAGTGTCCTTTGTATGCTAATTCCATCGTCCGCGGGCATGACCTCCTCTTCTGGTCACGACCACTTCTCATGGCCCTCTATAATATTATATTATAGAAATAATATTTTTAAAAAAGGCTAAGTGAGCCCAAAGGGTTTGTTGTTGCCACTCCAACATTTGTTCAGTGCATATCCTTTCTCCGCTGAACCTTTCAACTGATTTCAACTACTTCAATTATCCGCTCACTGTTTCGATCAACACCTTGAACGATTAATACCTGTTAGTAAAGGTAAGTCAGAGGTAATGCAATTGTAAAAATAAGATAAAAAAAACTCAATTTCTTCCTGACTGGTAAAAAAAAATAGATTATGGGTATCTCTATATATTATCCACTGCTTTCCGGGATTAACAGTTTAAAATTAAAACGATCAAATTATTTTAATTAAAATTAAATTAACAATTAATCATTTTTCAAAATTAACAAAGGAGCGAAAATATTAATGTTTAAACATGACTTTTTTTCATTGAAATCAGTATAGCTCCTAAGCGGTAGGTCATAGCGACATCATAAAAACATTCTCCATTAAATTTCTCACCAAATAGTTGTCGTTAAATTTTTGATCCGAACGATGCTAACAGAGCTAGAACGTGTTGCATAAATTCATAAAGTGGCATTTTTGAGGGTGAAAAAAGGTACAATTTGATGGTGAAAAATACGTTACAACATGACTTTTTTTCTTTTCAAACAGAAGGTTCCAGCGACAAATGCTATTATAGCTAAAACTTTTCTCAACTAAATTTCTAATGACGAAACTGTCATAAAATTTTCGATCAGAGCAAAACCAGTGCAATAACGATCAGTGCTAGAGCATGTCAAAGAAAACCCTACACTTCAAAATATAAATTTCAAACGTGGCTTTCATTTAAACCAATATAGCTCCTAAACGAATCCTATGTTACAAAAAGTATTCTCTATTAAATTTCTAAATAGGAAACTATCTTCTAATTTAAAGAGTTTGGTCAAAAATAATCCCCAGATTTTTAACATCGGAGTAGAAAGAGATATGATGATTGTTTAAGATTAACGGAGTAAAATGGGAGTATGAATTAAGGAGGGACCTAGAGCCTATTACGTATAATGGCCAGAGTCTTCTTTTCATTTTGTTGTAATTTATTGTAAACTTATGTCAGTGAGTATAGTTTTTTTTCTTATCGTACCATGGTGTCTGTGTTATCAGTCTTAATGTTTTAGACTGAAATGTTTGTAGTATTTTATGTGTGTCTGTTTACGGGTGATTCAAACTACAGGCAAACTTCTAGCTACTAAAATTCTAAAGTTAAATGTTGATAAATCTTGCTGCAAACATTTGATATTACCTAGAGGCTACCTGTGAGGATTAAAGGTGGTGCAGCAAACATGAATTACTTTACTTTTTTTTTTTTAATTTCAGTTTATAATTTTAACCCATGACAATATGAGTGCTCCCACACCAATGTGACTTTATACATGACAATGTGAAAAAGAGATCTCATTAGTTTAAGGTTCCATAGTAAAAAATAAATCAAACATGAAAAAATCCTGCTTCATAACGAATATCAGTCTTTACTTAACGTTAAAGTATTTTTTCATTACATAATTTAAATAATATCGCTGTAAATATCACATTATTTTTCAATAGCAATATCACACTCAATTTTGGCCACTTAACATTTGAATGGTTTAACTGATTTATAGTAGACATGACAATGTGAACAATGAATGTACTTACAGTCAGAGGTGGTATTTGCACTCGGATATTCCGTCGTATAATGGTTGCATGGTTACGAACTGATGCGTCCAAGAGAAACAGCTACCAGCCACTGCAAATAAATACTTCACTTTTTTAGTAATGGCACGACAATGTTAAAAAGTCACGGGGACAAGAATAAAATAACTTGAGGATTGGTTTCTTGGGCATTATAATCCTGAAGAACAAAATTTCACTTTATTCCACAATTATTTTACTACCCATTAGTTGAGTTAGTTTCGCCCTATCAAGTAATAATTATTTACATAATTGGAAATCCAAGCATAGGGACAAGCCACTACAATGTTAAACAACGTAGAATAACCATAAAATGTAACCCTAAAAAGAAAAATTCCAAATAATTTCAGTTAAATAAATTCACATAACATGAATCGATTTGGGAACAATATTTTCAACGAAGTTTTCTCCATTGAATTTTAATGGGCGAGGACTTTAGTTTGTGAATCTTCCTATATAATATAAGCCGTATTTTAAATATAATGTTAATTATTTGACAGTATTGTAAATTTGAACAGGTGTTATGGTCATTAGTTTACCTGAAATCATGTTTGTTTATATTTCGTTTCTAATTATAATTGTTCATTTCCGTTACCTGGCGTTTTCTCTTATAAGGCGCGGTGTAAGCGCTTGCAACGCCGAATAGGGGGGTGTTTACTGTACTTTTTTAGGAGATAGTGAACAATAGCTGATTTTTAGGAATGAAACTTCACCCAGTACTCATTCATCCCTTTACTGCTGGAGAACCCATGTCTGGAGATATGGAAAACAATTGGCTCCAGCCGACTGGTGGCAGATCTCTTCCAGATACAGCCTGTCATTAAACAGCTCCGGTCATTCCAAGTTCTAATTGAAATCCCAGCGACCTCATTCCGTTCCCACGAGCAGTAATTGGAGCGAGTGTCTTTCGATCGGCTCGGGTATCAGGTCTCAATCAGTCTCAGAATGGTCCCAATTTCTTTCTTTTTCGGTTCGATTTAACCAAGTCCCTCCGGTCTGTTATTTTCTGGACCAATTATCTTCAAAATAGGCCCGTATTCTTTCGTTAAGCTATTGCGTAGGATAAAAGCTTCAAAAAAAATAATCTATGTGACATAAAAAATGAAATATGTTTAATTAGCATCCTCGCCGTAACGGTTTCCCCCCTATCGTAAATAAAGAACTTGGGTAATTTTTACTAACGATTGAAGTTTTATTCATTTATAAATAAAAAAATCTTTTATTGTAGGAAGCCTTCAAAAGGGAAAAAAATTAACTTATAATTTATGAATCATCCGAATGAATTATATTTCTAGTTTTATCTCTCAATTCTGGAAAGTCCTACATACCATTAATCGTGAGAGAAACAGTAAGTCCAAAGATCCACGTCAATATTTTTACAAGTCTGCAAGGCTTTGTTAATTGTTATAGCTAAAGAAATTTTAATTTGAAATTTTAATGATTTGAATATAAATGGTAGATGATAAGGAATCATTGGGATTATAGCAATAAATGCCTTTTCTTCAGTCACAGTTTCATTGATAATTATAGCTTCACTGATATTTCCACGCGTAGCTATAATTTTTAAACTTATGGAGCTATGACACTGATTA
The DNA here is from genome assembly GCA_003667255.2 of Euschistus heros. Classification (NCBI taxonomy): domain Eukaryota; kingdom Metazoa; phylum Arthropoda; class Insecta; order Hemiptera; family Pentatomidae; genus Euschistus; species Euschistus heros. The sequence goes on along the minus strand of RCWM02000106.1, from coordinate 477,546 downwards.
GGTAGTTAAAGAGTGCGTAAAAACATGTTTACAATTCCAGTCTGTTCCAATTGTTTGTTAATGACAAAAAATGGTAATCCAGATGAACAGAAAATATTTTTTATATTATTAATGATATATCGGTCGATTTTTAATCTTAACTGGGATCCACATGTCGCAAGATATATAATTTTTTTAATAACAATTTTTATAAAAATATAACAATTTAATTGAAAACACGGTAAATTTAACCTCTCTCGCAGAATGGCATTTCTAAACCTTCCTTGAATCCACATATTTATCGCATTCTTACAACAATTTAATTGAAAATCAGTAAATTTTATTATTTCTAAACCTTCCTTGAACTATGAAGATCAGGTAGTTAAATTTTGGTACAGATCGGTTCAGTAGCTTTCGCCGTTAATGATCACAACCGAAAAATGACTTGTCGTTTTATATAATAGTATAGACTTATATTTTACATTGGTATGATAATAAATGAATGAAAATTTAAATTAACAAAGGAAGCTGGTACAACTTTAATATGAACTTCGTTTTAAGAATAAAAAAAGTGAGTTTACCTACTTTTAAGAAAAAAATGTTATTTTAAGCAGCTTATTAGAGCGAGAGAGATGCCATGAAATCTCTTTTCGACCTCCCTGGGACTACCTGAAGAACTTTTTATCACCCGCTTCCTCTCATATCCTTTGGTTTTGTAGTCATCCGCTGCGCATATGATATTATATCAAGCGGATGTGGTAACTCCCCGATGAGCATAGACGAACAGTGACAGGCTGTGATAGTATAGATTACACATTCCATTAACAACAATAACTTTAATAGAATAATCTTAATGATACTTGTAAAAGCTACTCAATTTTGTAAATTCATACAATATTTACCATTTAATTTCCGATAATCTTATGTTTAAAAAGAATCTGGAATTAGATCCATTTTTTATAAAATTGATGGGTTATTTCTCCTCAAATCAGTGTTCATGTCATTAGAAACATTTTAAATACTTGTGTAAGTATTTGTATGTACTTGTATACTTATCTGTATGTTTGTTGGGGTTTAACGTCCTTATGTACTCCAACTTGAACAGGAAGGACGGGTTATCTTACAGGTTTCCAACCTATCCTAGTCATGCTAGATTCTTTAGGATCCTTTTCTTGGATCTGGCACGAAATAAATTTTAACGCACCCAGTTGGAATTCGAACGGTATATATATGGAATCTGGAATATCTATATGTTATCTTATTCTTATCCAAGTTAACACTTGCTATCTCCCTCATCAATAAAAGTTATCATGTTCTTGCATTTCTGGAGTCCTATTAATAACTACTTGTTTAATTTTGATTCCACTTAATACAATTTGTTCTTACTCTTTATATTTAGATATTTTTATTAAACGATTTGCTCTACACTAAGTATTCTACCATAGGAATTAATTTTTTGTTTTATTTAAAGAGTGTGGTCTTATTTTGACAGTGTTCTCTTTCTATATTATCATTATTGTTTTATTTTATTTCGATTTTAATCTTTCTCTGGTGAAACGTAATTGAATTTATTTCGGGACTTATTGGTTATTCATAAGGGAGTTTGTTCTTGAATAAATTTTTTCTATTCTAATCTGAAATTTTTATTCTATTATTATGTTTAACAGTCTGATTTTGTGGTAGTCAATGGCCGAGCGTCTTAGTGCGCTAGGTACTGAAAGTCGTGGGTTAGAATTTAATCTTTAGTTTAAGCTAGGCGAGTTAAAATTTATCTCGTGACAGACCCACGAAGTGAATCTTGAGCCTCCAAATCTGGTTAAAATAGGTTGGTAACCTGAAGTATAACCCGTCCTTCCTGCCCTAGATGGAGTACATAAGGACGCTACACACAGAAAAATTTTAATTTTACCTATTCCTATTTATTTGCATATTTTATTCCAGCTTCGTTTATAATATATTCAACTCTTAAAGTACGTTTTGCACATCCAAATATGTAACAATTGTAGAGGAAGTCACAGCTACTTAGAACATTTGTGAGAACGTCTCCCTTTTTTCTCCAACCATATAAAACCGCATATAGCCTCATACATCACTGGTTAAGATTAATAGCGGGATTAAAACTGAGAAATTGTAAAAGTAAAAAAAAAAAAAAAGCTGTTATGGAAATACTCGAGCTATAAATCATAAAGACGGATGCCAAGAAATAAGAAGATGGCGATATTTCAGAATGATTTGCATCTGGTCCAGGGTTAGGTTAGTGTTCTGCGGTCCCACTCGAAGAGAGAGGATTTGAAATTACAATCAGCCTCCATTGTCTGTCCCATGGTTCCCTCGTCACTCCACTGCCCTTGTAATGGATATCTAAATGGCATTGTTATTGAATTATATTGTTTCTAATAAATATCTAGTTGTACGGATAGATTAGGCAGCTCTTCAAGGGCAATTTATCGTATCACTTACACACATCAAAGCGTTGTGAGAAGTTGAGCTATTTACTGGAAAATATTACTTAAGCCTGGGAAAAAATGTATAAGTAACCAAATCTCAGACCCTTACTATAGAGATAATAAAGAATAAAACAAGTTTGACAAATAATGAAATTAATTAAAATAAATTCATTTTTTATAGGGTTGAAAATAACATTATAATAGCGGATCCGGTAGACATAGAAGAAAAAGCTCAGAACATTCTTTGATATTATTTTGAGTTCGGAAAATAACATAAATTCCGCTCCTTCTTCTTTTCACAGCACGGAACCATTGATAGAAGTTCCGAGAAAGGAGGAAGTTGAAATTGCGATCATAAAATTAAAATCTTATAAAGCAGCTGGAATCGACAATATCAATGCCGAATTAGTCACAGCGCGTGGAAACATTGGATTTTCTAAAATACATCAATTAGTCACCTTGATTTGGGAAAAAGAAAAAATACCCGAAGAATGAAAAGAGTCTATCTTTATTCCGATTCACAAAAAGAGTCCTAGAGCAGAGTTCAGCAACTATCGGGGTGTCTCATTCCTTCAGACGTGTTATAAAATATTTACAATTATTACGAACCGAATTACTGATTACGCGGAGGAAATAATCAGACAATATCAATGTGGTTTTAGACGGAATCGTTCGACAATCGATCAAATATTTTCCCTTCTACAAATTTTAGAGAAAAAATTTAGAGAATTTAGTGGCGTTTATCAGCTCTTTGTTGATTTCCAAAAGGCCTACGATTCGATTAACCACTAGAAACTGTGTGATATTTTGATTGAACTGGGGTTACCAAAGAAATAGATTTATCTAGTAAAGATGTGCATGTCCGAAACATTTATTCGGTACTTTTTACACCTGGTTAAAAACAGCGTGATTCTCTTTCTCCGGTATTACTTAGCACTAGAATACGTCATTAGGAAAGTAATGCTTACGGAAAAAGGATTAGAAATGGATGCTATTTTTGTTCATATTGCCATTTAAAAGCTATTATATACGTTAATTTTATTTTTATTGTAACATAAATGAATATATTTTAATTTTTGTTGATTATAACAATTGTTTTTTTTACATAATGAATATTTTATTCCATTTTCTGGCATATACCACAAAACAAAAAGATAACGTATAAACTATACATTATAATTAAAATAATAATTCCTATTAATGGAGAAAAAGATGACCTGCAAGGCAGGTCGAAACGTGGCACATATTAAAAATTTCTTCTAGAAGGCGTGGCTTCCCTTTGACTGCCTCCCTGATCATCTTTTTCTCCATTCATCATAACAGTCAAGGTCATCGTTCGTCTCCTCACAAGTTAGGTTCGGTGGCCCTGAAGAACTGGGACTGGGAGACATGGATCCAATGCAGGTGCATCCTAAAAAGTTAGACTGACGTATTGACTGGACATCAAAGAACATAAAATAGATAATTCTGTGCTGAACATATATAATTTGCGTTATGTTGACCAAAATCTTTGGTAATATTCGGCAATGAACCTTTGGCCTCGCTAAACCTCGTTATTATTGATTGAGATATAAGCAATTAATTTATTAACTCCACTAACGGATCGTTCAGTCACGGATCGAACTACGATTGGGAAGAGATTTTAACGACCGGTGAGAAGTCAATGCCTATTGTGATCTTCTTCAGAACAGACGACGGCGATTGACACTTCCTCTGCCAAGCTGTTATTTCATGGCCTGTTGAAGAATGGTCCGTGCCATGACGGGGTGGATTCTTTCATCGGCAGGAGGACTCCGTTGAGTACGTTTTTTGGCGACCTCCGGCAATGTTGAAACTCGGGGCATTGTCATTGTACGAAATATCTTATACCATAATGTGATACATGTCGGCACAACGGGCGCTCTACTGTGCTCCTGTCCTAGACTCCATATTCAATTTTATTATAATAAAAAAAAATGTTATTCATACCTAGTTGAAATAGACCCTCACACACAGCTATCTATTCAGTTATACATATTTCTATTCAAAGTAAAACTGTGAAATTCGTTTTCATTCTAATCCGTAAAACATCTTCTTAAAGTAGGCAGAATAGGATTTTTTGTAGGCCATGAATGATCTGATCTAATGAAAATTTAGCATGTATTTCAAGTATGCTGTTATTTTATTATTTATTTGTCTTTTAATATAGTTTCTTATTAGGAATCAATGTATTATTTCTCACTTCAAATGTTGAATATTCATCAACAGTTTTAAAATTATTCCAATATTCAAAGCATCAAAAATTTCATATATGGATGATATATGTATCATGTCTGGTCGTTTATTCTGTTACTACTGAAAGTAAATTTTAATTTGCACTTTTGGAAATATTTATCAAAAATTTGGATTGTTTTTGAACTTACTTAATTACCCCTCAGCGCAACAGGTCTGGGTGACCCTTGTCCTCGATTTTTCTTCTCCATATATCTCCGTCCTTAGCTTCCATTCTCCAATTTCCTATTCTTAATTTTGCTGCATCTTTTGCTACTTCATCCTCCCATCTGCACCCTCCCCTTATTTTCTTTCCAGTCATTCTCATATTTAGCAGTTTCTTTGGTATTCTCTTTGCTGTCTCTCTGGCCAGCCCTTTTGCGATTATTCGTCTTATTGTCTTTCTTTCTACAAATTTCAGTTTCTAGACGTAGATTTGGGCTAAGCACCAAGTTATATGTAACTGCAGGTTTTATTAATGACTTGTATCGTTTTATACAATTGTAACAGTAGGCTCGGTTTCTTGCCATAATTCTCAAATAAATTTAACACTTGAGGTACGCATGATGATATAGATAAATTTAAATTTTTAAAAAACTTTCACTGCTGCTCTAATTTTCATTATTGACTGTGGAGCCAAGGTAAACTAAACTAGCAGCATCTTCAAACTTGAAATCGAGAATTTCAATGTAGCTCACGGATCTTCTATTTGCTGCCGAAGGTGTGTTCATAAACTTAGTTTTCTATTCATTTATAACTAACCCATGTTTTTAACCGCTTTTATAAATTTTCTCAAAGACTTCTTTAATTGCCGCTTCACTTCTCGCAACTATGGCAATGTCATCAGCGTAGGCACATATTTGCCACAGTTTCTATTCAATGGTAACTCCTTTAACCGCGTCTTTTACTGCATCATGTACAGCATCACAGTTTAAAAGGCAACTTTCACTATCAACACAACTATTAAATTAGTTTTTGTACCTGACATTCCAACTCATCCACTTGGACCACTGTCCTTACCACTTACGCTGATGACACATGTTTGTTATCAGTAAACAATGATCCCTTCTTTGCCTCCCAAACACTCCAATCCCATATCCTAACCCTTCAAGAATGGTGTCAAAAATGGAGAATCAAAATAAATCCAAAAAAATCTCACCAAATACGACCCTTCGTCGTAAACCCATGACTTCCTGTCCTATAGTATCCTTTAATGATATTCCACTAATCCCTGTTGAACAGATCCGCTACCTAGGACTCCATTTGGACAAACGTCTAACTTGGAATCCACATACAAGAGTTAAACGACAAGAAGCTGCCCGTCATTACAGACTACTTCAACATTTACTAGACAAACGTTCAAAGCTCCCAATTAATTACAAAAGACTTATATACATGACTGTGATTAGACCTTTCTGGACGTACGAAGTTGAACTTTGGGGCTCGACTAAACCATCCAATTCATCTCGTATCCAATCCTTACAATCCGAAATCCTTCGAATAATCCTCAATGCACCTTACTTTGTTACTATAAAATAAACTTATCCAAAAAGAATTTAATGTTCCATATGTTGCAGATTTAGCCCAAACTAGATATCAATCCTTCCATAGTAAGCTCCATAACCACTCCAATCCACTAGTCTCCCAACTTGCTTCCTCCTCCATCCCTGATTATCCTCCGAGGCGTCTGAAAAGAAGATGGCCTAGAGACCTTTTAGTGTAAATTTTATTGAAGTGCTACTAGTGAGTAGTTCTTTACAAGTTATTTACATCCCATTGTATTCACTGTCAACACATTTACTTGATGTATAAATATTGTACAGTTGTAAATTTCAATAAATTGTTATTAAAAAAAAAAAAAAAATCAATTGAAGAGTACAGTGAAAAAACCTGAATGTCAGTTTTTTTTTTTTAAGGAAATGGATTCTAATTATTTCAGATGTGTACTTTTCGAATAGGGTGTTAAAATTTGTGCAAAATCCGTATGTCTGCTGAAATATGTATACGAAAAATGGCGTACAGCACATGTGATCGAATACATTAAAAAATGAATATGTTTTTATCAAAATAAATTTGTTTTGAATGATGGGGTTTTTCCCCTGTGCCCTTTATTTATAACTTTATTTTTTTGCCAAATATTCAATGTTATCTATTAAATTGTTTTTACTATCTGTATTTTTATAATCTGGTAGGATTTCAGGATTGCCCTATTTCAAGCCCTTTGTTTTGTACAATTTTATTATTTCTAGTGTTTTCTAAGTATTTAATTTTGTAGTAATTTATCCTATGTGATATATTAGTTTGATTCGCACATAAAGACCGGCTTTTGGAGTAGTGACAGTTTGAGGTATAAAATAAGGAAAAAATAATTATAATAATAAAATAAGCCCACAATGAAAAGTAAACAATGGATTTAATGTTGTTTACCAGACCATGTAAACAATCAGGTTTTAATTCGTTTTAGATTTGTTCAAATATTGGTGTATTTTTAATATATATAACGCTTTCTGGTATAAAATATAATCTAAAAGTTAGATTTGTCAATAAAATTTTCGATTGATTTCCGAAAAAAATAAATTATGACGCGCTAGATTACATTATGAACCAAAGTGCGACGCCTTAGACGTTTGAGAATTTTGAAGTGCCTGGTACTTTAACACGCTCATCCACCACAGCCTTCTACATTATAATTTACTTTACTTTCAAAGCTATTTGATCGTTACAGCAAGTCAAAAATACTGAATAATTACTTTAATTTAAGTTATAAATAATTTTTTCAGATTTATAAAGGAAGTTCATCTTTTTCTATTTATTCATAAAATGGAAAATCTTGAATCATTGTATTTTCCTCTTGCTTGTATTAATTACTATAATCCATTAATTTCGAGTAAGGGCTGAGAGTAACCTGAATCCTTAGGGTCCACAACAAATTGCGGCTGATGGGGAGCTATCCCTAATTGATGGAACATGATCCCACTCAGCAATGAACCACTCTAGCTCGCTGCAGAAAATTAATCGCCTAAGTTACGATAATTCCTTCATCAGATGACCTACAAGTAAAATGGAATTCACTGGGCAAAGTAAAATTATTTATATTGTAGATTAATTTATGCATTTACTTTTAATCATTCATATGATTTGCCTTTCGTTAAAACGGCAGAGGATCCGAGAACTATATGTAAATATCGATAAAGCCACTGAAGTGTACAATTTTCAGAGTTCTAACTATTTTTGAAGGTCGAAGGATATCCTTGGCCAATACTTCCCGAAAAAATAATTATCGTCCTTCAGAAAAATGAATAATCGTTTCGTTTTTTAAATGGGTACTCTCTCTTTCCGTTTAATCCCTTCCACATGACGCTTAAGGATATACACAGAAGTTTCATACCTTACGAATTTTGAAGCCGAACGATATTCCGCCATTTTGTCATTTCGAAAATTGTTAAATAGTTTTTTTTTTTTCTTTAAAAAAAAAGACAATCTTTCTTCTCATTTTATTAGAAATTTATTAGTCATTTTGACCAACTTTCCTACTCTTGAAATGTATGAGCACTGGTGTCACTGTTAGAGATAGCTCTGGGATCTCCTAGAGCTCTACTCTACCCTCATTAGGGGGGAACAAGCCGGGCTTATGTAGTAATAAGAGAGTATAAATATTGCTTTATATTGTAATAGGGCGTATTATCAAATTAAAAAATGACCGTTTTATCAAATGCCAGAGTTCAAAAATCTGTTGATCCACATATCAGTTGATTTTTAATCTTCTTTTGGATCACTTTTATAACAATTTAATTGAAAATATGATAATTTTATTATCAATGTCAAGCGTGATACAACACTGTTCCTTTGAAACTTCTCATATAGAATGTTAGACACCTATTAGTCAATGTTCAAACTTCACTGTCATCTACTTATTATCGCTTGTTAATAAAAATTTTATGTAAAATCTGTAAATTTTATAATTGCTAAACATTCCTTGAACTATGAACACGGTGTAGTTAAAATCTGGCGGTTTTCGCGGTTAGTGATCACAAACGAAAAATGTCTTGTTCTTTTATATAATAATAAGGGCTATAAAAAAAAAATGACCGTTTTATCAACTTCCAGAGTTCAAAAATCTGTAAACATCTTAATGCTATTTATTATTTACCAATATTCAATAATCCCTTTAGAGCATTCTCTAAGCTTGTTTACTAACACTGGACTTCTTCTAAAAAACCCTCAGTTGAGTTATTTATTTCAAAGAAGAAACATGACAGTGTCCAACGAAATTATAGTAATTTTAAGACATTACTGGAAAAAAAATTTCACAGCTACTGAAGCAACTCGTGAAATTATTAAATATTAAGGGGGAGGTGTCTTTGAACAGCGCACTGCACGTCGTTGGTTTGAAAAATTTAGAAGTGGAGATACGACGTTGGAAAGGAAGAAGGGCTCCGGGCGGCCATTAATGGATATTGATGAGGTTCTGAAGGAAGATGGTGAGTCAAATCCGTCCTCGCGAACTTGCCAGGGAGTGTGGTGTTTCGAAAGATACTGTTAGTCACCATCTTCTCTCCATGGAGAAAGTGAAAAAGACCAGTAGACTGGTTCCTCACGAACTTACTCCTCAACAATCAGTAGAAAATTTTACAAAACTTCAGACATCGCACCTTCGGATTACTACTTGTTTCGATCCATGGCCCATTTTATTCAAGGGAAAAATTTGATAATTTTGCGGAAGTTGAAAATGCTGTCCAAGAGTACTTTGACAGCCATCCCAAGGAATGGTATCAGCGTGGCATTGAGCAATTGGCTAGCAGATGGGTAATGACGGTAGATAACAATGGACTATACTTTGAGTATTAATTGTATTTTATATCAAAGAAATAATAATATAAATATCTGTTTTTTAAAAACGGTCATTTTATTTTTATACACCCCATTAGATTGTCGTGAAGAAGTTGATAAATCGATGTTCTCTTAAAATGGGTTAGTTAAAGGACCACTAGGAAGCAAGTAGAGATATTCCTGGGTTTGAGGGAGCACTTTAATAAGTGAAACAATTCAGCATAAAGGGCACCTAATTTTCTTAAACCAATAAATCATATAGACTTCTTAGTATCTAGATTATTAATTTCATACTTACAAATTTGACTCACGATGACTCTGCTGATACAGTTTTGTATTTCATAGAACATATGTTCCGGACGATCAATATAAGAAACCAAAACACCGTTACTACCCTACCGTTACAGGACGTAGGGAAGGACTATAAATCATAAATGAGATCAACGAAAGATATTAATGAAACAGACATTGTTATACTGGGGAATAGTCTCATCTAAAATAAAGCTATTCCAGTAACGCCATACAGCGAGTCGTAAAATAGGAGATTTACAGCGTACGGCAACTGCAATAGTTCCCTCTAAGGTCCATTAATTACAATAAATCACCTGAGAACACCTTCCGCTAATGAAATCTGTTCAATATTTTACCCTGACCCCAAGGACAGTTTCGTGATGCACGGATACGGTGACCCCAGTACCGAATAAACTAAGACATATGTTTGAGCAAAGGATGAGTAGAAAAGCAACTTTCGCATTTCTTCAGGAAAAATGTTATAGCAAATATTTAAGTTAGTCGACTTTATTATAACTAAACAAAATAATTGGTTAGATTTATTTTGTTTGTAATTTGAAACCGGATAATTGTACATATCAAAAAAAAAAATAATTAGAGGGGATAGGTACCTGATAAAAACATCTATATTTTATTTTTTAAACAAATATAATATACATAAATAAAGGCTTAGTGATTCCCAAGGTTCGATGCCGACACCACTAACAGTTGACCACACACCTTCCTCTAACCTACTCCTCCAAAACCCAAACCCCCTAGGTCGGCCCTGACGCAATCATCCCATCTACGTCTCGGTCGTTTACCCGAATGGCTCAAAACTGTTTAATTTTTTTTGGAATTCAGTCATTACTAATCCCAAAGACTTTACATGCCGATTTTAACCGTCGCACAGTGGGCAAAAAATGCATTTCGGCGGCCAAAATTATTTTATTGCCGAAACATGTTCTAAAAGAAGTGCAAACTTACGGAAAACATATTTAAAAAATTGAAAGTGGGCTAGATTGTATTTAAAAAAAAAAATTTTTATTTTTCAACATACCTCCGAAAAAATAAATAAACAAATAACAAAAAAAGTAACCTACTACCTTAATGATCAATGTCTTCTGTTTTGATGGTAGTAAAATAATGTAAAATAAATGATTTCGGTATAATAGAGTAATAATATGTGAATACTCAAAAATATGAAAAGAAATTAGGTATATGAATAAAAAACGTATTTCGAATTAAACTACATATATTAAAATGAAATAAACAAAAAATGTTAAAGTATAGGTTGGTGTATTATTCAACATATAAATATTTACGAAACGCGTTGTATATGTTAGTGCATCATGACGAACATCATCAAGAGCATAAATAATTTTTTAAAGTTACATCATGTACCTGGACAGCCACCACCACCACCACCAGATCAAAAAGAGTATGATGTAATAAAATACAAAAAGGAACCTTTTCGGTTGGGGAGGCGGGGGTAATAATGACACACGGATCGAAATGGTTTTTGGGATTTAATTAACACAAAATAATGCACATCAACGTGATATAAGTTTCGACATCGTCTTCTATCTTTTTTAAATACTGGCTATTTTTCCAAAAAGTTTACTTCTAGTTTTTGAAGACTTATATATAGTTTTGAAGTCTTCAAAAATGCGCTTGATTTTGAAATAATCGATCGTACATGACTTTGCTGTATTAATATACAGAAACACCTCATTTGAATCATATTATATTAAAGAAATACTACCATCAAATGAGGCTTTACAGCCATCTCATTTAACCGTACACCTTGGATTATAGTTCAAAAATTCATTTATCTTCTACTTTCATGAAAATTTTTTAAAATATTTTCCCCGTTTATCGGACGTCATTTAAAACATAATTTTATTTTGGCCACCGAAATGGAATTTTTGTTCACTGTGCGTCGTACCTGAACTATATTTACCTGATATAACTCGCACAGTTCCGCATTGTGAAACCTAGATTCTCCCATTTGTCGGTACACTTTAAGCTAGATAGATTATAAATAGATATTCATTATCTATTGTTTTGTTTTTTCCAGTCAGGGAGTGATTGAGCTTTTTATTTATTTTATTATTTTTTTTTTTTCATTTTTTTTGCTTTTGGCTCCGCAGTTTGATGTTTTTATTAATTGTATTCCATTTTCTTATACAACCCAATTTTATTAAACGATCAACCAACTCTATAACCTTCTTAGAGCCTGAGATATAAAATTTAAATCTTTTTAAGAAAGGAACTTCACAAATTTTCACCGAGTTTCAAGGGCCTATCCATTTTAAACTTAGCTTACATATTTTTTAAATTTTATATGTGTATTTGTATCCTCTGTTAAGGTAAGGCTGAAGACTGATGGAATATATTTACACGACAAATGGAGGTAATACCGCTAGAGGTAGGAAATGAAGAGGGATGATGACTTATTGGCTATCTGATCCTACTCACCCCTACAGTCCTCGCAGACGGATATCGCTCGTTAAAGCTGAGCCCTCCTCTCAAGATTAAGGATTTACTTTAAATCCAGGGTTATTAGGTTATTACTATCATATATATATAGATATAAAATCTGGAAATGATACCCAGGTTCGAAAATAAAATTGCTACTACATAAAGTAATAATAAAAGCTGAAAATTCAAACCAAATTAAATTTTAAAAATTAATAATTATCCGAGTTTTGTGGACATTTGATGAGAATGGAAGAAAGAAGACTGAAGAAGAAAATTTTCCAGCACAGCCTCCTAAAACAGAAAAAGAATACATGGATACGAATGGTGAAGGAGGATATGAGGGTGGCAAATATACAGTGGAATTCAATGTTGGATAGAGACCAATTTCGGGCAGTAGTCAACAGGACCAAATTTCCGGAAACGGTTAAAACACAAATTAATAGACGGTGGTCAGATGAAAGAAGAAAGCTTCCGGCAGAGGTAATGAAGAGATATTGGAGGGAACGGAAGAGCAAGAAATTAATTGTTGAGCCCGGTCCACGGGTGGCCGAACTCGTAAGAAGAAGAATTGTCCGAGAAATTAACTAGTAAACACGCAATAACATTTATTATCAACAACAAGTAATATACGAGTTAAGACAAAATTCAGAAAAATAACAAAAAACTAATTTTGCAAATTTCTATTTAAGGAGAGAAATATTCCAGAAGTTCTGTGCTTTATCAGAGTGGCCACCGACAAGGAATTCCTTGGAAATAAGAAATTATGTTAACAATGGTATTTATTTACTTATCGTCAATTTAAATTATAAAGAAAATAATGGATTGAAATTAGTAATCAGTTATATCAACATCGATATTCGATAGTGTCCAGAGCATTAACATGGCGACTAAACCACGAAATTTAGATACTTCCTAACATGCCCATCCATACCCTTTAATCGTTGGATTATGAATTTAGTACACTTGACTTAGTGGTCACCCTGTTTATTTGTTACCTAAGGAATCGCAGATGTTAATAAAATCTTTAGCTAAGCAATCTAGATGGTAGAATTCAATTGTAATTCTCTGGATGTTGAATTTTTTGTACTAGGACTTGAAAACTAGTATGACCATGTAATGAAACAAAAATAATTTTAATTATGAAATAATTATTTCTGGTATTAATAAAAAGAGAAAAGATTTGCCCAGTCGGGATTCGAACCCGAGTCTCCCCAAAAATAAAGGCACCTTATATAAGGCACCACGTAGAAAAGTGGAGACTGGTAATCCCGTAAATCCCTTCAAAATAAAAAAAAATAACTGCAAAACTCCCCAAAGAATAAAGTACAAATGGTAAGTACCCCTAACTGCCCCTAAAAATGAAAGTAAACTTCACTATTGTCTCGCTACATTGATCGTTAGTATTTCGGGGTTTTATTTGTGTTTTTTTTAAATAACAATTTATTGATATTTACAACTGTGCAAAATTTATACATCGAGTAAATGTGCTGTTAACTATTACATAACTTAAATAGAACTACTCATCAGTATCACTTTAATAAATATTAAACTAGAAGGTCTCTGGGCCATCTTCTTTTCAGACGCCTCGGAGGATTATCAGTAATGGTGTGGGAAACAAGTTGTGAAACCAATGGATTTGAGTGGTTATGGAGTTTACTATGAAAGGGTAGGTAACTGGATTGGGCTAACTTAGCAACATACGGAACATTAAGATCGTTATGGATAAGTTTATTGGTGACAAAGTAAGGGGCATTTAGGATTATTCGAAGGATTTTGCATTGTAAGGTTTGGATATTAGTCTTTTGTAATTAATTGGGAGCTTAGAAAGTTTGTCTATTAAATGTTGAAGTAATCTGTAACAACGGGCAGTTTCTTGTCTTTTGCAGTTTCTTGTTGGTGGATTCCAAGTAAGACGTTTGTCCAAGTGGAGTCCTAGGTAGCGGATCTGTTCAACAGGGATTATTGGAATATCATTAAAGGATACTGTAGGACAGGAAGTCGTGGGTTTACGACGAAGGGTTAAAGTTATTTGGTGAGATTTTTTTTAGTTTATTTTGATTCTCCATTTTTGACACCATTCTTGAAGGGTTAGGACATGGGATTGGAGTGTTTGGGAGGCAATGAAGGGATCATTGTTTACTGATAACATACATGTGTCATCAGCGTAAGTGGTGAGGACAGCGGTAGGATGAGTTGGAATGTCAGTCATCTTTTTAATTTTTAAATTTTGAAAAATTCCTATTTCTCCATTTTTCTTAACCATAAAAATCCATGTAATAGCCAGGTAAAACAAGATTGTTAAGTATTCAGATTTAATAATGACGGAATTCTAAAAAGGATATTAGTTTTGAACTGCCGTGTAAACATCCGAGGGGAAGACCAAGACGTAGATGGGATGATGTTGGAGATTTGGGTTTTAATGCGGTGGGATGGATGGAGGTGTATAATCATTGGTTGGTTGTGTCGGCATCGAGCGAGTGTTATTGTCGAACAAATCTACGGTTAAGTACATTACACGTAAATTTCACCTCAATAAGTTTATTTCAGGTAAAAAACCTGGAAACTTTTGTGAATTCAAAAAGATAAAAGGACTTCTAGGATCCTTTACCTTTTCCTTTCATAGGTACACAAGGCACTTGTTGGTTATTCCCCCGTGCAGTTTTACAATGGCTCCGCAGAAATTTTTAATTATTGCATTAACGAAAAGTAAAAAATGATTCACGAAATGGAGAAAGCAGAAAGGATTCGGGTGGTTATTGCTGGTGAATTCGGGATTCCGCTCAGTTCTCTTTCAACCATAAAATAAAGAAAAGATTGTTACATCCGGAGAAGACGGTACGTCTACTTTTAGGTACCGCCAGAAAAAAAGGGCAGTTCACAGATGTTGAAAGTTGCGTGATTAAGTGGTTCTGGGTATTTAATTTTCTGTTTAAATTAGGTTTATATGCATGTACAAACAACATCGCTTTGAGTTTACATTTATCGATAGTTCTTTTCTATAACCTTACATGTAAACATTGACTTCTACAGATTGACCCAGTTATTTAGTGTGTTATATTCATATTTAGTGTTTTTAAATGTAAAAATGTGAAACAGAAGTTAACAACATGAGTTTCATAATTGATTCAGGGTTTTATAAATTTATATTTCATGTTTCTTCTTCCATAATGTGTTAAAGTGTTACAAAAATTAAAAAGATTAATTTCTACATGGATTTAGTGTTTTATATTTTTACATTTGTTATATCAATTTAAGTGAAAAATTTTCAGTTTACATATTTCGTGAATATGTAATTCTTTGTTATTTATTGCTCTCAAGTGAGACAGATTGTATTATTAACTCAATAAAACACATCTATCTAAAACTAAATGTGAGAAACTATATCACAAGTTTCATATTTTATTATTTCCAGTTCCCTTGAGAAAATATAGCAGAGATTAAGATCATAACTTTCTACAAGGATTCTTTATATATTTATAATTTGTTATTTCCACTTCCCTAAAATCATTAAGTTTATAAGAAGTTAACATTACCGGTAACATGAATATAGTATTATATTAATTCTGATTTAATATAATATTAATTCAATTATACTCTCTTATATATTGATATTTTTTTATTTCTCATTTTAATATCAGAAGGTAACCAAAAGTTAATATTACTCTGAACAGGGATTTTGAGTTTCCTCTGTAAATGGAGGAGAATAACCTTTCCCCTCGAAAAGTAGTGACTAAAAGACTAAATAAGTCGGAACAATGTTAGAATCGATAACAGTTATTCTGGGAGCGCGAAGAGGTTGGAGACATACTTGTGTAACGGTACCAATATTTTTAACTTTTTATTTTTCTCTATACGACTTTTTTAAACGAAATTAATTAATTAACGTTTAATCAGCTGTTTATAATTAATTTTTGCTTACCTCACCTTGCTGTTCCCTCGGGGCTACCAACGAAACAGCGCTGAGGACAGCGGACCATTGACTGCAGAGCCTTTTTACCCTCCGCGCTGAGACGACCATTGTCCTGTCGGCACGGTCAAAGGCGCGGCACCTTTCATCTCGACGAGAACATGTATTCTATTAATACTGCTCCCTTTTTTACTTATTTCTTATTTATTTACTAGCAGAGCTTACACCTGGCCAAAGGGAGAATTCAATCCTCCGTCCAGGTAATTCAACAATGGTCTTAGGTAAATAGCGGTAAACCGACCGTTTAGCTCCCATTCTCTTCTTTTCTTTGATCTTTGATTTTTTTAGCCGCTCAGTCTGTATTAGACTGGAAGTCTTTGGTACAAACATCTGCTTTGGCTGGTGCCGACTTCAGATCTGTTGTTGCTTAATACATTGTAATCTTGAATCGAGTTGGATTTATAAATACTTATAGTACTATACGGGTTATAGAAAAAGTCTATTAATAAGAGTTGACTTTTCCTAGGCAGTATAAACTCTTAATGAAAACATCAGGAACAGTTGATGGAAAATAAGTAAACACACTTTACCTAAGAAGAGCTATGTAATTATACCTGCTGTGTTTTAATAAAATAATCCAATCAATAAACGATTACTTCGATCGATACTACGATTACGATTTCTTCGAAAACATGATCAGGTTAGTTAGAAAGTAGACATACTAAAAGTTCTGGAGTTTTCAGGCCGGGGAACAGGAAGGGGGAAGGGGCGCGGAAGGTCCCTATTTTTTTGGTTTTGTACTCATATCCCAAAAACGGTGCGTCGTACGCAAAACTTTTTAGTAAATTAATGTTAATTAAATTCTATACAACTTTTATTTTATACATATTTTTCATATTCTGTATCGTTTCCGAGATATACGCTTGGCAAATGTGAACATTTTCGAGAAAAAATATTTTCACCTCACGTTTTCTGTTAAATTTCTCTCCATATCTTCTAAAACGTCCATCCTACTACAAAAGTCTTCATAAATAATATTGTAGAAATAATTAATTTCATTCAAAATACAAATATATATGAGGTAACGGTTCGGATGGCTGACACCAACCCCTACGCGCGCCCAGAATACCTTTTATCGATTCTAACATTGTTCCGATTTATTTCGATGTTCTAGTCGTAATGGAGAAAGGTTATTCTCCTTCATTTACAGAGAAACTCTAAATCCCTGTTCAAAATAATATTAACTTCTGTTTATCTTCTAACATTAAAATGAGAAATAAGAAAATAATGAAGTGGAAATAAGAAAACATTAAAATATAAGACACTAAATCAATTTTGAATTAATGTTAATTAAATCAAGAATTAATATAATGCTAAACCACCAGTAATGTTAATTCCTGATAAACCTTTTTGTCTGGAAAGTGAAAATAACAAATTATAAATATATAAAAGACAGAATCCTTAAGTATTTATTTGGCATAACTCCTATTTATTTAACATTTGTAGCTACATGTTTCGGAGATAATGCTCCATCATCAGGTTTCTATTTTTTTTTTTTTTTTTTTTTTAAACACATTAATTTATAAAATTATACCGAAAGTTTTACAATTATATAATAATGTGTCATTTACCTCTTAATCTGTGATTATTTTCACATTTTCTATTCTCCATGTTATAAGCCATTATATAATATAAGACCTAGTTGAAAGTGATGATGTTAATTTCTGCTATATTTTCTCAAGGGAAGTGGAAATAAGAAAATATGAAACTTGTGATATACTTTCTCACATTTAGTTTTAGATCGATATGTTTTATTGAATTAATTATACAATCTGTCTCACTTTAGGACAATATATGGTAAAATATATGTGTTCTATTAAATACCATATATGGATGACAAAGAATCCATTCACAAAATATGTATACTGAATTTTTATCACTGAAATCGAAACAACAAATAAAAATATATAAAACACCAAATCCATGTACAAATTAATCTAGTTAAGTTTTGTAACACTTTTACAAGTTTTAAATTTTACCACTTAAATTGATAGAACACATATAAATATGTAAAACACCAAGTCCATCTACAAATTAATCTTCTTAAGTTTTGAAACACTTTTATACATTAGATAATATGAAATAAAAAAACATGAATTGATAAAACACTTAATCCTTATGTTGTTAACTCCTGTTTCACCTATTTACATTTAAGAAGATTAAATATCGATATAACACACTAAACAACACAATCCAAGTAGAAACTGTAGAAGTGATTGTTTACATGTGAGGTTATAGGAATGAACTATCGATAAATGTAAACTCGAAGTAAAGCGTAAGGATCGAACTGGTCGGTGTAGTGCGGGTCAAGCCAGTTTGGTGGTGTCAGCCATCCGAACCTTTACTGGTACATCTGATTAAGCATTTTGGATCCAAAAGAAATGCATAAGTAGTACAAAGAATATCATGATTCTTCTAATTGTAAGTATGAGGGACTGAAAATTGGCAGAACTGAAGAAACAGAGATCTACTTAGAAAAGTGTTTCATGCTTAAATATTCATAGATTTTAATTTATATATAATCTGTAGCTCGGAGGTATACAACACTGTCCCATTTCCATAACTTAACAAGAGTTTGAATCGGTTTTATTTTTACTAGAGTTCATTTCCTGAACTGTTTATTAACTTTGTGCGTAAAAAATGAATATTGAGCCCTCCCTGGCTAGAATAAGTTGTTAACCTTTAGGATAACACTTTATTTATGCCCTAGTCGGAGTACATAAGAAGGTTAAGCCGCAATAAAAAAAAAAAATTGTGAATAACCCACCTTAAAATGAAGTGGTCTTAGACATAAAATTATATACCTCTGGATAAAGTGAAAAATGGTGAATAAGAATATGTAATGTCTTTTTGGCAAAAAATGGATATAGTGTTATATACCTCCGAGGCACAGTAATATGAATCACTGCATATTTTACTTTTTTCTGTTTTAACAATTAAATCTAAGTACAGATGGAATGAGAATTATTTTCAAAAAGTTAATCGAAATTCGAGTTTTTGCTATGGCTTTGATTTCCCGTTCGCCGATCCCTATCCTCTCCAGTGCGATGAAGGAATTTCGAAGAATCGATCAATAATTCATGGACGGTAGAAGAAAAGACTGGGACAAAAAGTAGTCGAGAACTCCAGCCGACACACTGGGCCCAGGACACTTTCGAATATCGCCCAGGACGTCAAGGAGATTAAAAAATAAGGCATTGAAGAAACTGTAGGACTGAATGTGCAAGATAGACACCGCAGTATACGAACCTTCCGATTCTTTTCGTATCCAATCCCTAAATTCCAAAATTATTAGTAAAATCTTCAATACTCCTTATTACCACTTGAGGTACGTATGATGGTATAGAAAGTTCAATACAAATAGGATTGATGAACTAATTGTCACTTCTTTTGGAATTATTTTATTTGAAAACTAGTTTCGAATGCTAAACATTCATCTTCAGTTCTAAAACATACAATATTTTCAACACATCAGAACAACGTTACATCTATTATATATACTGAAGTTTTTAAAAATGTAAGACAAGAAATCAAACATTGGTACTCACCTGAGGAGATCTAACAGATATATGAAATATATCCATCGTGGAAAGGGGAAGGGGGTAGATAGGTTAAATGTTTAAGGTTTACTATGGAATTTCCCTTATGACTCATTGGATTTTTCCGTTCCTATTGTAAACAAATTTAAAATGGGGCTATTGAAAATGTTTATCTGGTCATTAGAACAAAAATCTCGACCAGTTTTGACCTAAACATTTAACCTACCAGCCTCCTTCCCCTTTCCGCGATGGATATATTTCAGATATCTGTTAGATGGGTGATTCTCAAACTACAGGCAAATTTATAGCTACCGAAATCCTAAATTTAAATGTTGATAAATCTTGTAGCAAACATTTGATATTTCCTGTAGGCTACCTGCGAGGATTATAAGTGGTACAGCAATACATAAATCACTTTACTTTTTTTTTTAAATTTCAGTTTATAATTTTAATCCATTACAATGTGAATGCCCCCACAACAAAGTGAATCAAGCCCCACACCAATGTGACTATACATCACAATGTGAAAAAGGGATCTTGTTAGTAGTTTAAGGTTCCGTAGTAAAAAATAAATAAAACATGAAACATTTCTGCTTCATAACAAATATTAGTCTTTATTTAAGGTTAAAATATTTTTTTATCATATAAAATATCACTGCAAATATCACATCAATTCACTTTCAATATCAATATCACAATCAATTTCGGCCACACTATTCCTAAAATTATTTAAAAATGAATTTTTTAACATTGTCTTGGTATCTTAACAGTTGCATTGAATATAAAGATACTGAATATAAAATGATAATGGCCATGACAATGTGAAAATAAGGTTAAAAATATTACCGCCTTAACACTATTCATTTATTCCGCATTTTCTCGGGAGTATATTATGAGGGCCGTAGCCTAGTATTAGAACGCATGAGGTCTGTTACAAATAAATATTTGGATTTATCTTTATTTATTTACATTTTGGTGCCTTGTACCACCCCATTCGGTTAGAGGCACCATACTCAGGTTCAGAACTATAATTCCTTGTACAGGTTTGTTTCTTTTAAAAAATGAATAATGTGCTTGTGGAGATACGAGTTGTTTTCAAGTAATGTTGCAATCTCTTGATTCGTCAGACCGTTATCTTTTCTTTGCTTTTTGTATTTTTGGCATTCAATAAGAATGTGTTCTATAGTCAGGTTTACCTGACATTCGTTGCATTTTGGGGGTTGTTTGTCTTCCAATAAGTAACTGTGGGTTAATTTTGAGTGTCCAATTCTTAGTCTTGTAAAGTTGACTTGTTCTTTTCTTGGTCCTGGTTCTTCTTTCCATGGTCCTGGAATTAGTCTAATTTTTTTAAGTTTGTTATTGCTGTCGGTTCCAAGCCATCTTTCATGCCAAACTATATTGATTTGACGTTTTAAGAGTAATTTGAGATCTGTTAAAGGGGTAGGGATTGAGTGTAACGGAAAGAGGGAACACGCTTCTTTGGCTGCTAAGTCCGCTTGTTCATTACCTTCTATTCCTGAATGTCTCGGAATCCACATAAAGCTAATAATTTTGAATTTCGAAATGGATTCAATTATGTAGTTTTTAACATTATGGTTTTTGTTGCTAATGCTTGTGATAGCCGAAAGTGAGTCAGAACAAATTGTGTTTTCTTTTTTGGTCCATGTCAAGTGTTTTTATATGTTCTAGGGCTAGTTTAATAGCATACAATTCTAAAAAAAATAGTAAAGACAGATGGTAATGAGTAGCGTATTACTACTGACCCTATAATCACTGAGCAACCCACACCTTCATCAGTTTTTGATCCGTCAGTAAAAGCTGCGTATTTACATAACTGGAAATGGCCTCTTTAAAGAAATACATTAACGAAGTCTAACATAAATTGTTTTTTAATAATTTAACAAGAGTAAAATTAAATTTATAAGGAATTAATTGCCAGGGTAGAAGTGAGTAAGGAAAAGAAATTTCTATTTTATTGGACATTATTTGAGTTATAATTCTAAAATGATCAGGGTGACTTTTAGGAAGGATAGGATATATATTGGATTTATAGTGGACATGACAATGTGAACTATGAATGCACTTATAGTCAAAGTGAAATGTGATATTTACACTAGGATATTCCGGCGTATAATGGTTGCGTGATTACGAAATAGGTCCACGAAAAACAGCATTATACAAGAATAAAATAACTCGTAGACTGGTTACTTGGGCATTATAATCTTGAAAACCACATTTTCACTTTCTTTTAACGTTATATTTTAATATTCCTACCTATTAGTTGAGTTAGTTTCGCCCTATCAAGTAATAATTATTTACATAATTGTAAATCCAAGCATAGGGACAAGCCACGACAATGTGAATCGACGTAGAATAACCTAAAAATGTTACCCTTAAATACTAAAATCCCAAATAAATTCAATTAATATAATTAATTCACATAACATAAATCGATTTGGAAACAATATTTTTAACGAAGTTGACTTCATTGAATTTTAATGAGGGGGGGGGACATAAATTTTCCAGTAGTTTGAGAATCAGCCAGATATATTTAGTATATCTAATCCATGAAACATTGTGCTGATGTGTTAAAAATTTTGTATGTTTTAGAACTGAAGATGAATATTTAGCATTCGAAACTAGTATTCCAATAAAATAATCCCAATAGAGGTGGCAATTAATTCATCGATCCTAAGCTCCTTATTATATCACATATAAACTTATCCATCATGATCTAAATAACACAGATATCGTAGTATAGTTATTGGTAGTTTCATTACAAGTAATTTACTAGTCATCGTAATCATTTTTCCAACACATTTACTTTATTTATTCTGTACAAATATAAACATTAATAAACAATTATTTTTTTAAAATTAATTACAACTAAATGTTTTATTATTTAATGGAAACAAAAATAAAATTATACAGAGTACTGGCATCAATACCTCATTATTTGATTAATATTTCCTTTAAATTGATTCTAGCTGAATTATAACTGACAAGGGGACGTTTGCAGTTGTATCTCACAGATTAGAATGCCGATTTTTGTGTGGATAGTAGGGACCTATAATAGTGCAAAACTAGAGTTATAGCCGCCAATGGGCATTAGGAGCCGAGAAAAAAAATAAAATATGAAAATCACGTTTTAGTTTTTTTCTTAACTCTCAATCAAGATAGAGAAATGATTCTTTCACTTTTAATTGCATTTGTGTATGCTATTTTTAATAAAAACACTTTCGTTATGCTCAAGACATTACCCGACTTTAGGGTGCTCAAAAACTCAAAACAAAAATGACAAAATTCCAAGGAAATCCGCTGTAAATCCATGGGTACTTTTTCCCATGAACAACTGACCTCAAATCTTGATATAAAGCACCATAAAACCCTTATATGTGAAATTTTATCAAAATCAAAAAATATTGATTTTTTACCCCTTTCGAGGATGTTAAAATTTTGAAGTTGAGATTTCATCAAGAATTTCTAAAGGCCATAACAACTGCTGTGTTCAACCGATTACAATAGTAATAGAATCACAAGAATCAGCATACATTCTGCTTTTTATCCATGCATATAACATTGGATTTACTCCGATTTCAGTGGACAAAAACTGATGTGAATGAAAACATCCGAGGTCAGCTATAACTTGAGATATTTCAATTTGGGGATATTCTGCGACCTCCGGATTTGGGATGAACTATGCAGTTTTACGGCTTCTAAATAACCTTAAAATTTGGTTTTGATCCTTCCTGCCTTCTAAATTCCTACAAAATTTTAAAGGTAAGAAAAAATGATTGTTGATTTCGACAAAATTTAGTTGCTACATGTTTTTTGAGATGAGGAATCTGAAAATACTATCAGTTTTTAGTTTAAAACTTTTTTTCACCTATATTATATAAATAAGACGTTTTAAAATGATCTATTTCTATTATTATTTTAATTTTTACACAATAAATTTCAAATAAGACCATTTAAAAAATATATACATATTTTTTAACCAAAACCTGATATTAATTTTAAATGATTCAGAAATTTTAGGATCTCAATGCAATTAGAAATAAAAATATGGGTGAAAAACAATTTTTAAACTAAAAACTGATAGTATTTTCAGATTTCTCATCTCAAAAAAACATGTAGCAACTAAATTTTGTCGAAATCAAAAATAATTTATTCTTACCATTAAAATTTTGTAGGATTATAGAAGGCAAGAAGGAGGCAGTCAATTGCTGAAAAAATGTAAATAATTTGGGCTATCTCACATATTTTGCCACCGATTAAAACCAAATTTTAAGGTCATTTAGAAGCCGTAAAACTGCATAGTTCATCTCAAATCCGGAGGTCGCAGAATATCCCCTTATTGAAATATCTCAAGTTATAGCTGACCTCGGATTTTTTCATTCACATCCGTTTTTGTCCACTGAAATCGGAGTAAATTCAATGCTATATGCATGGATAAAAAGCAGAATGTATGCTGATTCTTGTGATTCTATTACTATTGTAATCGGTTGAACACAGCAGTTGTTATGGCCTTTAGAAATTCTTGATGGAATCTCAACTTCAAAATTTTAACATCCTCGAAAGGGGTAAAAAATCAATATTTTTTGATTTTGATTAAATTTCACATATAAGGGTTTTATGGTGCTTTATATCAAGATTTGAGGTCAGTTGTTCATGGGAAAAAGTACCCATGGATTTACAGCGGATTTCCTTAGAAATTTTGTCATTTTTTTTTTGAGTTTTTGAGCACCCTAAAGTCGGGTAATGTCTTGAGCATAACGAAAGTATTTTTATTAAAAATAGCATACACAAATGCAATTAAAAGTGAAAGAATCATTTCTCTATCTTGATTGAGAGTTAAGAAAAAAACTAAAACGTGATTTTCATATTTTATTTATTTTCTCGGCTCCTTATGCCCATTGGCGGCTATAACTCTAGTTTTGCACCATTATAGGTCCCTACTATCCACACAAAAATCGGCATTCTAATCTGTGAGATACAACTGCAAACGTCCCCTTGTCAGTTAAACAGCTAGAATCAATTTCAGCCAAAGCAGCTAATCAAATGGGGTACCAATCTTACTCCATATTTATTTAATTAAATATACGGATGTATTAACAGTTTAAACTTACCTTTTATCAATCCTAAAATATTTACTGTGTTCTTACTTTTCTCATCGATTGTCCTTGAATAGGAACAGCTGAAATAGTTTTTATATTCTCTAATACATGAAAAAAAAGAAAACAAGTTTACATGTGATATTTGTGATGTGTTATTTGGAGTACTTAGAGTATAGATTTCATGAATAGAAGAAAAACTGTCTCATTCCCCAGATAAAGGAATTTATAAGAATTCTACATAGCTCATTTCAGATAATTTCAAAACTGTTGGCGCAATACAAAAGAATTATTAATTTGATCCGTGTTCTGGTAAACATTTTATTTAAACTCTTGGGATTAAGTACATACAGATCAATTATATTAATGGTCAACTATTCTCGAGATGATGTTTTTTTTGTTTAAATATTTGTTGAACTTTAAAGATTATTTTGAATTTACAAGGCTCCATCTTATGTTTCAACCAAAAAAAAACTCACATATGCAAACATTTCAAACACTGTGACTAATTTCCCAACTCCATGGTACGTTAATGGTTCAATCTAGTTTACTGAATGAAGGAGTTATGTGCAGAAGTTTTAAGTAGCAAAATATAAATATTTCAAACACTTAGAAAAATATACATAAAGAAGATGAAAGGGCCATGTAATGCGTTCCTTGAAAACTTAAAAAGAAAACTATAAACA
Organism: Euschistus heros; assembly: GCA_003667255.2. NCBI lineage: Eukaryota > Metazoa > Arthropoda > Insecta > Hemiptera > Pentatomidae > Euschistus > Euschistus heros. The sequence continues at coordinate 451,980 of RCWM02000106.1, read as the reverse complement.
TAAATGACTCAAAATTATATGTTGTCACATAAACCCTTCATCCAACAAACCTGAAATGAATCAGTCGATACCATATCCACCAGTAACATTGGCATGATTATGAGAACATTATAGTCTCGAAACAACGCCAAAATAGTTGTTTTTATTTATTGACTGAACCTCAAGAACCTTACTAAACATTTAATAGTTCCAAATTATATTGTATTTATTTATTACAGGTTTTAATTAAATTTATTGAAAATGAAGCCGGTTTTCTCTCTAGAAACAAAAAATGAAGCGACTCCTGCTCTCTCTGGTTCTCTGGAAACTAATCCAAACGAAATCGCCGAACCCATGCCCTATTATAGAGATGAATTCTACGACGAGAAGAAAGTAAATGAAAATGCGAAAATCTTTAACGAAGAGATTAACTGGCAAATAATGTCGCATCTTATGTTAAATGAAGAAAAACGTCATTATAAAACGCTCATCAAAAGCAGAAGTATTCCGAAAGATGAAGAAAGATTTGTAGAAAATCCTTTTTACTTTAGCAATCGCTCCTTTGCACATGAAGACAATGGTTACGGAGACCATTACCTCTACGGTGTATACGCTGGCTATGTACAAAATTTGCTGATCGACAAAGAGGGATTATTTTTATATCGTGATGGATTCCTCAAACAATCTGTAAATCATCACCTAACCCACAAGAACAGCCTTTTATCATCGGCTTCAACTACTCAGTTAGTGAGAAGAATTAACAAGAGCATGTCCTCGCCTTCCGTGCTTAATCTTCTTCGCCCTAAGGATCCGGAAGTCAAAAAAAGGATGATGGATCGACATTTGGCTAAGACAACGGTGAAAAAGGATCGCAACAAAGAATCAATGCGGCCATACGTGGCCAATATAAACTTCCCCCCGCAATTACCTATCAGTTTCGATGAATCCGATTTATTTCCAAGCTCAATGAAAAAATTTATTTTGAAACAGTATAAAAAAAAATTAGGGTTTATGTCTGCCAACAAAAGCAAATCAAGTCCCATAACTCCAAAACATCGTTTCCACAATGAGACGTACCCATTTAGACTGGAAACTGATATGCCGGTTCACCGTGTGAATTCACAAACACCAACAATAGATTATTTGTTTCCAGGTATCACACGTTCGTTGCGTGACAGGCGACATGTAATAACTTTATTAAAGGATCGGAATCAGATGTTTGTAAATGGGAAGAGGATTCCCCTCTGCAGTTACCGCTATTTTAACGAGGAATCATTTCCTAAAAGAAAATATAAAGGTTTTTATGACATGCAACCTAAGGTGAAATCGCCATGGCTCACCAAAGTCATCAAAAATGGAACATTTACACGAAAATACTATTTGGAAAATTTCAAAACTAATTTTGATTTTGACATCGGTGATGGAGAACTGCGAAAGAGAAAAGAAGTAACTTCAGCCTCAAGGAAAGTAGGATCTTTAGTTGCTCTAAAAAAAATAGCCAAATCAAAATAAAAATAAAAATTTAATAGAACATAACACGAATTATAAATACTAAATTAATAAATAAGTATTAACTGATTATATTATTGCCGGATGAATAAATCCGTTCGTTGAGGTATCAATAATAGCTCATCGGAGCTGATTGTTGCTAACATTGGTTAGATAAGGAAATATGCTCCGATGCAAACCACCAACTGTAACAGATAAAACAGTTATAGGTTTTATTTTTCAAATATCTGTTCCACGGAGGTACAGAACACTGTGTCACATTTCCATAACTTTACAGGAGAGCAATTTGAATTGGTTTTATTTTTAAAATATTTCTTTTCCTGAACTGTTTATTGTATTTATATGTACGAAATAAATCACTCAGGGTAGAATAGATTGGTAACCCGTCCTTCCTGCCCTAATTGGAGATACATAAGGATGTTTTGCTCGCTCACCACAAAAAAAAATAGAAATAAATAAAAAGCATTTTTATGTAACTTACCTTACAATTAATTGATCTAGGAAATTCTATAGCTCTCTATAAAGGGGGAAAAGGTGAATAAGAATACGTAATAATGTATTTTGGGTAAAAAAAAGGACATAGTGTTCTTCTATACCTCCAAGGTACAGATACAACAACTGAAGAAAATTAGGTTTTAGCTAAAAAAAATCCATTAAAAATCATTTATTTCAATTTTATAACTTTAAATTAAATAGGGGAAGGTGCTGTAACCAAAGCACAGTTGTACTAGTGGACATTTTTAATTAAGAGAGAGTGAGAGGAGGGAAATTGAAATTGTTAGATTGGTAGTGCTGCAAGCATTTCCCTGCAGTTGCACGTGTGTTTTCAACATTGTCAGATTAACAGTTTAGTAGAAATTATTATTTTTAATTTTTTTTCCTCCAAATCCTGACCAATCCAACCAGTGATTTTAATTTTTTTCAGACCTACACTTAGAAATATTCTAGGCAGTAATATTTCATTGGGTTGTCCGGTAAATATATCATAACTTTATATGTTTTCATAACAGTTATCACTTACAGGTTTTGTGAAACAGAGCTTTCCGCACAACAAGGCGTTCAGTTGTACCTGTGGACACCATTGCCAGCTGAACCTGTGGACAGATGGTAAAAGTGTCCACAAGTACAACAGATTTTTCTTTTTGTTTATTAATTCATTATTTCAATTTAAAATATTACAGAAAAGTTGGTAGGCATTCTTTGTGATATAAAATGCCCAAATTTGGATACCTACTATTCGTATAATCCTTTTTTTAAGAGGAGAAAACTCGCCACTCACTATTTATAACTAACTATTCAACTAGTGAAGATGGTGATTTCACAAATGTGATCTTGGCTGATCCATCAAGTGAAGATTGTAATTTTTTGGATGAATTGATGAATGATTATTATAACAAGGTTAAGAAATTGAAGATGAAGAAATATATGATGGTAGCTATGTTTTGTGTTGTAAAGCATTTTATAGCTCTGATATAAGAAAAAGTAGACTCGTTCACGTTCAACATTTGCTACTTGAAGAGAATATCATCAAATGATAGAACCTGGTTAATAATAATTATACGTACATAAAAGATTTATTTTTGTTAAAAGGTTTAAAAGTAAGTTAAGTTTCTATTTACTTTCATTAAATTCTTTAAATTGATTATTGTCACCTTTCTAGCCGTCCTTCTAGTTCAATAATCAAATCGACTTTTCTTGTTTAAATATTCTATTTTGTTTAGTACATTTTATAAACAATTATTGCTGATGTGTTTCTCTAAGTATCATTTCAATTTTCCCTATAAACCTATGAAGAAATGAATGTCTATTGGTACAACCACTTGTGTCCACAGGTACAAAGGGGGAAGATACCTATAGACACTAATCAGTAAGTTACAAAACATTATTTTCTGTAAAAATAAAATTACTTTTCAAAATAAAGACACCAGGGTTCGATAGCCCCTTAAATGTCTTATCTAATGGTACAACAACCACTCAGATAAATAAAGCATCAAAAATTAGAAAAATTTATAAGTGAAAATTGTCCACAGGTACAGCACCTTCCCCTATGTCATATAAATCAAAAATAAAATAATTTAATACATGATCTATAAGCTATAATTGCTAGATTCAAAGAAACTGGCCTGAAAAATATCACAGTAAAAAGGTTATGAACTTTTAAACTTATATTTTTTATAAGTTAGTCTAATTTATAAGGGATCAAAGTGCAAAAAAACAAACAAATTATGGAGATGAAAGTTAAAATAAAAAAAATATGGTTAGGTCAAATCTTCGGCACTATTTACAACTAACGAATGTGAAAAATCGATTTTTATTTTTTTTTTATTCAGTTTGTTACTGCTGTTTTCTACAAGGACTTGGAAGAATTGGGAAGACGAACCTGATCGGCATAAAGAAGACTGAAATTAGTAATGTAATTTTATTTTCAAATTTCTTGCGTTTCACATTCGTTAGTTTTACAAATGTATCCGACCTTTTGCCCACCAAAATGTACAATTCCTCTACACTATTGCATTAATATTTATTAGCTAACTATTTATACATTGAAGGATTGGCCATATTGTTCTTGGTTTATACCAAACTCTCCTTTAAAATCGATCATTATGAAGTTTGCTCTAAATTTCGTTATTTACGACGTACAAGATAACCCAAAAATACAATTTCTATCACAAATACAATTTCTGTCACTTTTTGATACGTGAATTCCAACTGTCGCTCATTGAAGTATTTAGCTAATCTAGGCGGCCAAGAGTCGATTTTATAAAATTCAAAGAAGGTTAAAAAAACGAAGCTGTTTATAAAGTTAGATAAACAGAGGACATTATGTAACCCTTGTCCCTCCCTTCCTTCCAATATGTAAGTCGTGCGATTAGTTGAAACTGCACTATTCCCTCATGCCAACGGATCTCTAATTGTTTTATATGTATTATCGCTTCAGTTAAAATGGGTTTTCTTATACCTAATGAAATTCTTCATAAATAGAGTTATTGATCTGAAAACTACAGGTGAGGACACATATTTTTGAAGTAAGGTGAAGTGGGGTAAGTGCGTTTATGGGGCAAGTGCATTAATCGGCCATAATTTCTATTGACATTTTGTTACATCAACTGTGATTAGTTAGTTAGGTATGTAGAGAGAACTTCATACCCTCCAAACCTAACACAATAGAGTGCTCTACTGTAAAATATAAACTCACTAGGAAATTTCAAAGTTCAAGTTGTTGATCTAGGTATTATGTAAAGTTGAAGGAGTTAGAATTATAAAATTGTATCACCGTAGAAGTTATTTTGTTATGTAGTTTTTCTTTGTGTACATAATTAAAAAATCATTTTATCTCTTTTTTTGAGGTAGTTAACCCCTATGATGCACTTACCCCAAACATTTTTCGACAAGGGGTAATTGCGTTATAAAACCTGGGGAAGTGCATCATGTCCTGCTCTTTTCCCTCCCGGGGAAGGGCATCTCAGCACAAGATGAGATCAGTTCAATTGAGAAGAACGATATTGTACGCATTCTCCCACTCCCTAAGATCGGTTGTCGAGGAGAAGCAATTTTTAATTTACAATTTAAGGCTACAGCCTTTGTTGAATTACGCAGTTTCTCTATTTATGCCTTGTCAATTAATTATATACCCGCTTAATAAATGTTGTGATATATCTAAATGCTTACTTTCGTTATCGAATTATTTTCTTAATTTATTGTAAATTATAATGATATGACTATAATTATATAGTAATTCACTGTGTTTTTTTAATTATTTTCTCCATTTATTGTAAATTAATTACATATTTAATATTGTTTTTGGTAATGCAAAACTCAATAATTCAGCGACTTTTTCTTTAATTTTTTAATTTCAAGTAGAAAAATGATTGCTGGGAGTTGCTTATTTATGCACTTATGCACCCCGTCAAAGAATCAATTCACTGCTAAGGAGTTTACAAGCAATTTATGCCCTTACCCCGTTAAGGTGGGGCAAGTGCATAAATGGGACTTTTTTTCATCAATAGCTAATTTTTTATGTTAAGTTGAAGTTGAACTTTGCATATCATATGACGCACTTGCCCCACTTCACCTTAGTTATTATTTTATCAATTAATGTATCAGTACCATTTCGGCTGTTTGAAAAATATCCTATTTTTCATTTATTTTCAACCACATTTTAGCACATTTTAATGTTTTTGTTGGACTTTAGGGTGCGTCCTGGCTGTTATTTTCAATGTATTTGAAAGGTTGGACTTTTTGTGAAATAATAATGAGCAAATCAGCCGCACCTAGCCGCACCTTTTTGATTTAAGTGGCACCAAAGATGGCAATGAGAAAATTTAATAAAATATTAAAATTCATTTAATGGTATATTCATTTTTTTTTTATTTGTGTTCATTGGTTGAGGAGTAAGATAAATAACCCGGAAATCACTGAACAATAAAATGCAGGAGCAAAACTTCTCAAATTTTAAGTAAAACTAGAATAATTGAAGACACGTTTTGACTAGTGAGAAATATTCTAGTGACCAGTTAAAGGACACGAAGTAACAATTTTCCTATTTCAAATCTAAATTTAAACAGAGGTGAAAGAATGTTGAAATGAAAAAAAAAAAAAAAAAAAAAAAAAAAAAAAAAAAAAAAAAAAAAAAAAAAAAAAAGACGTTTGGCTGCTGAAAACATTCGAGATACTTATTTTAATTAATTAAAGTCATTAAAAAGCACCTTATTTACACTGCAGGACAATTGTTATATTGTGAAATTTATCCTGTCACTTACTATGATTGACGTAAATGTGTGTAATGTCGTCAATCATAAAGTCCTACATTTGTGGTATAACTTTTAGAGAATTCAATGATTTGATAAAAAAATAAACATTAAGTTGATCAGCATCTTCTCAGCTTTTTCTTCTCGTTTATCTAAATGTCACGCCTGGATTTGTCTGTTCGGAAGCATATTGCATCTCCCATATCAGCTCAAATTTATAAACAAAACGTAATTGATTGTGGATATACCTTTTTTTTTTTTTATATATATACATTTGTTGAAATTCACAACGGTACAGAATATATACATCAAGTAAATGTATTGACAACGATTATAATAACATGTTAAAACTTGGAAAGAACTACTCATCAGTAGCACTTTATTAAAACTTCTACACTAGAAGGTCTCTAGGCCATCTTCGTTTCAGACGCCTCGGAGGATTATCAGGAATGGAGTGGGAAGCAAGTTGAGAAACTAACGGATTTGAGAGATTATGGAGCTTACTATGAAAGGATAGGTATCTGGTGTGGGCTAAATCAGCAACATATGGAACATTAAGATCTTTATGGATAAGTTTATTGGTGACAAAGTAAGGAGCATTGAGGATTTTACGAAGGATTTTGGATTGTAAGGATTGAATACGAGATGAATTGGATGGTTTAGTAAAGCCCCAAAGCTCAATTCCGTACGTCTAAATAGGTCTAATCACAGTCATGCATATGAGTCTTTTGTAATTAATTGGGAGCTTTGAACGTTTGTCTAATAAAGTCTGAAACGACGGTGGATATACCTAAAGCTAAATTTGTCAACACTAACGATGATAATGTCTGCAGATGATTTTTAGATGCAGATATCACTGGTGTTAATTTGTTAAACAAATTTGAAGTTAACATTGTAGTAATCAAGTGGACGAAAGGTTCATTTACAAGCGGTTGAAGTCTGATATCAAATATTAAAATTATATATAAGTCATTATCCACTTACAATACCTACAATTCTTATTCACAGTGCAACTTTGATAGAAAATACAATGTGGCCAAAAGGGTTGCTCTCCAAAGAAGCCGATGAGGCTTATTCGTAATATACCCCTATGTGCGTCGGTAATTTTTACTTTACAGGTGTAGATGAAATATTAATTAAAAATATGACAAAAATGACTGCTTTCAACCAAATATTTATATTATTATTTTTTCAATATAAAAAACCATTGTTTTTCAAAGTATAAAACCCATTGTTATCTACCGTTATTAGCCATCTGCTTGTCTGGGACTTAATCGATCAATTTCAATTTGCGCAAAATTATCAAGTTTTTTACCTTGAAAAAAATGGGTCTTGGATCATAATACGATGGTGCAAGGTCTGGAATATATGGTGAGTGTTGAATAAGTTCTATATCTTCAAGATTTTCGAACTTTTTGTTGGTTAGATTGTTAGTATGTGGACAGACATTGTCTTGCTGTAACATGATTCCTTTGCGGTTGACCAAAACTATAAAACGCGCAGGTTCGAATACATTCTATCTAACTGTTCCCAATAGAGTACAGAGTTTATTGTGCGTCTATCAGGAACAAATTCATGGTGGATAGTTAATTCCATCGTAGTTCCAAAATAACGCTTGGAAATGGTTTATAGTCGCATTTCAACAAGAATATTGTTGAAACCAACTCCGCGCGGTTCGCTCGTCAAAGGCTACGTCTTCAGTTTCTTTGATTTCACGTGCCGCTACAATGGCTGAATAAGATTTTTCCAATAATGTCTTATATAAATATCATGAACTTCACAAGACACCGTCATGTTGCTTTTTCAATTAAAAATTTTGAACTTCATCGAGGCAGTCACACATGCCTGTGCTAGAGCAACGAGGCTCCGACGCGATAATCACACATCCTTTGTGAGTGAACACGTGGCGTGAATTGTAGTGACGACTCTTTGTTGTTGTCTTTTTGCGTAGTGATTTGTGACAATAGAAATTCATGCCGCCTTTCAAAACACACTGGGGGACTCTTCTCCTTCATATTCAACCGTTTTTAAGTGGACCAGCGAGTTTATATTTGGCGTAGTGGACGGCCAAAAAGTGCTACGAACCCAGAATTTATCGCGAAAATGCATAAAAAGATCACGGAGGATCGTCGACTGAAAGTGGGAGAGATTGCTGAAGCTATAGGAATGCCATCTAAACGAGCATACGAGGTGTGATCAAAAAGTTCCAGGACTGAATTTTTATACATTTATTCATACTGCATACAGGTTATTCAAATTTGTCTTCTTCGAAGTACTCCCCTTGGGAAGCTACACACTTTTCCCACCGCTGTTTCCACTGATCAAAGGCCCCAGAAAACTCTTCTTTTGTAAAGGTGTTTAGCAGCTCCGTTGTTTTTTTCTTTAATTTCGTCAACTGTTTGAAATCTTCGTCCTTTCAGGTGTCTCTTGAGCTTCGGAAAAGAAAAAAGTCGGCTGGTGCCAGGTCAGGTGAGTAGGGGGGCTGAGGAATGACAGTCATTGCGTTTTTTGCACAAAAAGGCCATCTTTAAGCCTCTTGAACCATTGATGGCAGCATGATCGGCTTAGACATTCTTCACCAAAAGCCTCTTGTAACACCAAAAAGGTTCCAGAAAACGTTTTGTTCAGTTTCACACAAAACTTCACACAAACACGTTGCTCTTCTTTCACATTCATTTTCATAAAATAGCCAAACTCTATAAAACTAACCTCAAACAAACTGTGCTAATGTTACTTTCAGTGATGTTATGATTGATCTGCAAACACAGCTGTGTTCCTATTGAGTCAGGCAATACAATGCTGCCAACCGCATCGCTGTGAGACATTGCATTCCCATAGTATATAAAAAGTCCTGGAACTTTTTGATCACACCTCGTATCTCATTTTAACGGAAGCATTGGGAATGGAAAAATTATCCGCAAGATGGGTACCGCAGCTCTTGACATTGGACCATAAACGCTCACGAACTGAGGTACGAATTGTTGCCAAATCCACCTTATTCAACTGATTTGGCACTATCAGACTTTCATCTCTTCCCCAAGCTGAAAATTTTCCTCGGTGGACGGAGATTTCCTACAACGGAAGAACTGACAGCCGAATTGGAGAGGTATTTTGCAAGACTGCAGGAATCTCATTTTCGAGATGGGATCAAGGCATTGGAACATCGCTGGACCAAATGCATTATTCTACAGGGAGGACTATGTTGAAAAATAAAAGCAGTTCCACCAAGGTAAGACACTTCTTTATAGTACATTCCGAGAACTTTTCAAACCACCCTCGTATATCCTTTAAAAAAAAAAAAAAAAAAAATCAATTTCTCCCTGACTAGGAAAAATAATAAACCATAGGTAAATCTATCTATAATCTACTGTGATTTCCCAATTAGCGGTTTGTTTGTTTGTTTTTTTCATTAAAACCAATTTTAATGAATTGTTATAAAAATTGTTATACCTATACATTGTTATAATGAATTGTTATGACAAATGAATGTTATAAAAGCAAAAATGTTCTCCATTAAATTTCTAACACTAGAATTGTTGTCAAATTTACAATGCGAGCAACACCAACAGAGCCAGAGAGTGCAAAAAGATGTTACACATTTGTGAAAAAAAAACGTTACAATGTGGCTTTTTTTCATTTAAACCAATATATCTGGTAGTAGGTCCTAGAGAAAAATTTACTTAACGAAAAACATTCTTCATTAAATCTTCTATCTGAGCAACACCAACAGATCTGGAACGGGTCAAAATGTATGAGAAAAAAAAAAAGTGACACCGAAAAATTCAACAACCCCAGCCAAAAGACCTATCCATGTAAAATAAAACCCTTTAGTAGTACAATATCAATCATCGATCGGCCTTAAGCAACGAACAGCTGAAAAATATTATCATTTATTTATATTTGATGTATCCATATGATTATGTAATAGTTTAGCTCATGAAGTATAGATTTATTAAATCTCAACAAAAGTTTTGAATCATCAAAATTTAGGAGACAAACACACCAATTTGTTTTTAGTTATACAGGTAATAAAAACCAGAATTACTAATACATTGTAGAACTCAATTAACTGCTCTGAAGGAACGGATCATTAATATGTTTGTCCGGTTTATCCGAGGTTTCCGTTATTAATAGTTTTCCCGTCAAAATTTCTAATAAACAAAAATATTAGGTTTTATTTTGTATATTATTATTAAGCTACTCATTTTTTTAGAGGCACGTACATATAAACAATCATCTTCGGTATTACAACCCATCACTGGCACCTTGTCTCTCAATTATCTTCCGTCAGTTCCTACTGTGTTTACACCGTCAATACATAATACTTCATCATTATGTTCCATGTAGTCCCTTATCGAGGAGTTCCTTAGAATCTTCAGTGCATCCATCCAGGTTTAAACAACCGCTAACATAAACTTGCCAAGCTTTACCATTTGAACAACATTTGATTTCGTTGATAGAGAGTTCAGTTCGTTATTTGTTCACTTTCTCTACGCTGTTTTGTATCTTGCTGGTGATTTCACAACAGTACGCGGAATTCAGCGAGGTGGAATGGATATTTCACGGATCTTAATTAAAATTAAATATATGGTTTCTGATATAACTTTAGCCGGCTTTGAGATGAAAAAAAGAAATTCGAGATTAGACAAATAATTTCGGAGTTATAGCCAAAAGAGAACGGACAAACATGTTTTTGAGGAAAAGTGCGACTTACTGTAACGTTAGCCAATTTTTCTTCCTTCACAGTTCTAAAACTATTGATCTGACAAAAAAATGAATAGAACCAAATTTGTTGCAAATTTCCTTAGTTTTATAATGTATATAAAACAAAATGTGCTGAAAGTAACGGTTTCCGAGTTATTGTATCAAAGTGCTAAATACATACAATGTTCAACCCTTTCCCCCCTCCCCTGCCCAAACCTGAAAATATTTCAAAAATATCGTTTAACTACATTTACAGCTAAGGTTGGTGAACAATATGCAGTAGTCAGATCTTTTTTTTTTTGTTCGATTTCATGTTTCGAATGCCAATTTCCCTATACTATAATAAGCATATTAGGCTTAACGACAATAATTTTATTTTTAGCAATAAGCATTCAATTAATAATAATAAACTATTCATTTGTATCAGTAAACATTGCGATTTTAACTATAAATATATAAATTTTAACAACAAAAACGTGTTTTTTTTTACATTTTCCATATCCGCCCCCCCCCCTTATATCGTCTTAAGATCCTAGAAAAAAATGTATAGAACCTCTTTTGTAAACAATTTTATGTAAATTAATTTAGTACATAAACATATTATCGCTAGAGGCAAGAGTTTTCGAGTTATTAATGAAAAACTGAAAAAACCGACCTTTAAAGCCCCCCCCCCCCCCAGTACTTTTAGTATGTGGTTAAGGACACCTCCCCCTACAACTGTGCCAAAATTGGCTTCTACTTGAATTAACTCCTCTAAAAATCCTTTGTTGCCTGGACTACTTATTGGGAGTCAAGGCCAGACGCGTAGAGATTTTTCGTTTATTAAAAACCCATGTACGTAGTTTTCGCTTAACACTTTTAGAGGAAGACTAGGTCACTGATCCATATAGCACCAACCTGAATAAGTGACCTTTGTTACTTTTTAATCTTTTCTTTTTCTAACTTAGCTTTAAAAGATTTAGTAAAAGTATAGTAAAATTTCAGATTATATATTTTAAGCAATAATGACTACACCAACAATGGCGCTACGTTCCATGTAGAACCTTGGTCGTCCAGAACGTCTTCCTTCCAGCGCAATCTAGGCCTTCCTCTCTCTCTCTTCTCCCATTAGGGATGCCCATTCAACATGATTTTTGGCATTCTATGGGAGCTCATTCTATGAACATGGCCTAGCCATCTTAATCTTCTTTGCTTAGTTGTAGCAACAAAATCTGGAGCTTTGTACAGGTCTCTTAGTTCCTGGCTGCTTTTTATCCTCCATGCATAATGAATACATGAAATTTTTAAAGTTCATTGTTTAAACAACTTTCACCCACCTTTCTGCTAATAATATTTATTTTATGCCAGTATCGGTATCCTTTGGTTTCGATGGTTAAAACTTTTCACACCCAATCTTTACTTCCTCATATTCATCATAGATATAACTTTAAAAAAATACGCCATTGAGCTAAAAAAATATATAATTTGACATCGTAACATCTATACACAGGATGAGACAAAACATTTACTCCTTAAAGTTCCAAATACTATTTAATCGGATTATTAAGTTAAGATTATTCTCCTCAAGGAGCTTTTTGGGTACTTCATCCACGTTCATTTAAGGTCTATGCTCAGCCTATCAAAGCCTGTCAATTTTTTTTATAAATTGGATAATGTTACAGTCCTCTACAAACTCCATTACTGCTGCTCGAATTGAAGCAGATAGTTTTTCTAAATGTAGGAATAGAATAATCATCATGGCAATGTATGGTTAATCTAAATAAAATCTATTTATTACCGTAATTCAGAGATTAATTTTTAAACGATTTGTTTGTTGCCCCCCTTTCTTGCTGTCATCCTTGCTGGGTTTTTTTAGAGACTGTTTTGCTAGCGCGTTATCACTGATTCACCCCCCGCCCCTTTTTTTTCACTACCCAAGTGATTTATTGGCTATGAAACTATTTAAAAATTTATCAATCTATTCATTCTCGATTTTCAGACTTGAAGTGAATAAGAATTCAATTGCGAACATTAGCGTTACGAAATGAAATCGGATCCTTTGGGTAGCTGCCATAAAGAAAATGATCATGGAACTACTCCCGTTCCCTCAAAACATAGCTATAAATTTAAAATGGATAGCGTTTTCGCCAAACGTTTCTATGGTAAGGACAGGAATTTGAAAAGGGGTGAAGAAAGAGAAATTATAGTGGGAGAGCATGAATATCAATCTCTGCGGCACGTTAAGTTACAAACGGAGAAACGTTGCCACAAAAACTTCATCTCTTCAAGGCACCTGCCGGATACAGGAGCAAGATTTATAGAGAACCCCCTCTACTTTAACGATACAAGCTCGAGTCTAGATGATACCGGCTATGGTAACCATCACCTCTATGGGATCTACGCCGGATGGCCTCATATTTTCATGGTAGACAGGGTAGGATATAAACTAAATCGTAATGAATTTTTAAAAACGGCGGTGGACAATCATATATCTCACAAAAACAGTCTATTATCTTCGGCTTCAACTACGCAGATTGTCAGCAGGATAAACAAGGACATGTCGATACCACCTGTTCTGGAACTTCTTCGACCCAAAGATCCACAAGTCCGAAAAAAAATGCAGGAAAGCGATGCGAATTGTACGACAAAGAAAAAAGATCACAACAAGGAAGCATTGGAACCTTACGTCGCTAGCGTAAATTTCCCTCCACAATTCCCGATCACCCTCAAAGAAAACGATCCTTTTCCTACCTCACTGAGACGATTGGCACTGAAGCAGCATCACAAGAGGATGATGATAGCCCCCGATCACAAGAAGGCCCTACCTATTCTCAAGTATCGTGACCGCACTAAGAAGTTATTCCCGATGAGAAAAACAGCCGAGTTCCGATCCTCCAAAATGGATGCTGAAATTCAAACGACAGGTGATTTTTTATTTCCGGATATCATAAAACATATATCCAAAGATAGGAAGATAGCAATGAACGATTTAAAGGAATGGTACCAGAAATTTACCAACAGGAAGAGAATTCCTTTGGGCAATTATCAATATTCGTTTTTTTATCTGAAATCATCAGGGCGTGAGAAATACAGAGGGTTTTATGATATACAGCCCAAGGTAGAATCACCCTGGTTAAATAAACTTATTAAAAATGGAAAATTTACTCGTAAATATTATTTGAACAACTTTTCAAGACCAGCTCCTGTAGAACCTGTTTCGAGGGTTCTAACTTCTTCCAACATAAAAATAGGGAAAAAAACTTCTAAAATTAAGTTGTAATAAAGAGTTATAATAGACTCAAATGTTCCTGATTTTTGAATTATCATTTTAATATTTTAAGAATAATTCAAAAAGAAGTAGTTTATCAATTACAGTTTGGTTAAAAGCTAAAGGCATCTGGCTCACGAGAGGAGGGGGAGAAACGTTGTCAAACCTCCTTAACCCAACCCTCCTTTGGTGAGATCTTAGTCTAAATTATGCTATTTTATCTTTTAAAACATGTTTTGATAATTTTAACTAAAGCTTAGCTATTTTAAGTTAGCATTATTTTATCTAATAACTGAATTTTTTTAAAAATTGTAACGTTACTGATATGTATCAACATTATATATACCTTTTGAAATTAGTAGTATAAAATATTTGTCATAATACGCATTAGGCTAACAACACCTTAATGTCTTTAACAATAAAACTGAGATCACACACCTTCTCGGAAATAGACAGCCTTTTTTAAAAGGATTTGTTTTTTTGTAACAATACCTTACTTCATATTATTCTGAGAAACCATTTAAACCATAAAGAAATAGATTAAACTCAAACTACAAAGAAATGAGTTGTGCTTTATTATGTTTTATTATATGTTATGCTTAATTTAAAAATAATATGTACAAAAATATAATAAAAATATACAAAAATAATTTGAAAATATATTATTCAGGAGGAAGGGGGAAAACGATTGGATGTGCTGCTTTTCTTTGACATTTTACAATACTAAATAAAATTTAAAAGTAAAAAATAAAATCAGTTCGCCCTATATGAGAGGCGAAACTGTACTGACTGTCTTTATGTGAGAACAGGCAACCCTGCGTACTCCAGGTATTCTCCAGATACCTTTAGCTTTCAACCAAATTATAGACAGTTTTTTTTTTTTTTTTTTTACGCGATTATTTCGTGAATTATGAATCGACTTTGATTAATCTTTTTTGTTGATCGGTAGGTCATACTTCAAAGGTGGTTCCATATAAATATTATAGTAACTTACAACTTTATTATAAAAATACATCTTTTAAATAAGCGGTAATCACAATGCAAAGTAATGGCTTGACAAAGATTTGTAGAGGAAATTGTGATTATGGAAGTACAACCATAGACGAAAATCCCGAAGCCATCTTCTTTCCAGGCGCCTTGGAAAACTGCCTGAAATGGAATGGCAAGTTGAGAAACAAGTGGATTTGGGTGAGGATATAGTTTATTGTGAAGGGAAAGGTATCTGTTTCGAGCCAAATCAGCGACATATGGGATATTAAGGTCATTGTGGATCAGTTCATTTGTGACAAGTTAAGGTCCATTAAGGATTATGGATTGGAGTGATTGGGTGCGGAAGAATTACCTGGTTTGGTGAAACCCCATAACTCTATACCATAAGTCAAAATATATCTGATAATGGTTATAGAGATGAGTTTTTCTATCTGTTGGAATAGTCGGTAGGTAGGGTGCAGCTTTTTGTTGTTTCAGTTTTTGCATGAGGTTTCAATGTGAGTCTCATGTCTAGATAAAATTCAAGGTATTTATCAGTTCAACATTATTTAACGATACTCAATTAAAGTGTATGAGAGGACAGGATGAAATAAGTTTCCAACGTAGGATAGAGGTTAATTTATGAGATTTTCTGGAATTTATTTTAACTGCCCAATTACGGCACCATCCCTCAAGGAAAGTGATACGTGACTGGAGTGACTGGAAGTCACTTATTTTAAATCGTAATATTATCCCAGCAAATAACCTTGACCCTCCATCGAAAACCTACCTCATCCTGTCCTCTTGTATCTTTTAATAGTGTACCGCTAATTAATGTGGAGCAAATATGATACCTTCGATTTTATCTGGACAAGAGACTTACCTGGAACCATTTCACATGTATGTAAGTGAATATACAAGATTGAAAAGACAAGAAGATGCGCGGCGATTTTGTCTGCTTTAACACTTACTCGACAAACGTTTAAATTTCCTAATTCACTACAAAAAAACTCATCTATATGACGATTATCAGACCTATTTGGACTTACGGTATAGAGTTATGTGGAGCCACCAACCCATCGAATTCTTCCCGCTTCCAATCACTCCAATCCAAAATCCTTAATGCTCCTTACTCTGTCACAACTAAACTGATCCACAATGACCTTAATATCCCATATGTCGCCGATTTGGCACGAACTAGATACCTTTCCTTTCATAATAAACTTAATACTCATCCAAATCGACTTTCACATCTTGCTTCCCATTCCATTCCGGACAATCCTTCTAGGCGTCTGAAAAGAAGAGGGCCTCATGACCTTCTCTTGTAGATATTTCATTAGGGTACTATAAGTGGGTAGTTACTCTACAAGTTTTAATTATGTCATTATATTGCGTTGTATACCGCATATTTACTAGATGTGTTTTCTAATACAGTTGTAAATTTATATTTTTAAAAGAATAAAAAAAGAAAATAAAGAAAAAAGAAAAATCCTAATATTTAATGTTCCCAGAACTGATGATGAATGCGCTATTTTAATCGACTGATATGTTTCACATATATATTTTTTTTAACTAATGTGAAGTACCTAAATCTATAAAAAGATCGACAAACTGAAAAAATAAAATAATAATAATCAGTTGATTTAGGATTGATGAATTAATTGCCACTTCTATTTGGATTATATTATTAGAAAACTAGTTTCGAATGCTAAGCATTCATCTTCAGTTCTAAAACATACAAAATTTTCAACACATCAGTAGGTACTATTTACATGGATTATATACACTAAAGTTTTTAAAAATGTAAGACAAGAAATCAAACATCAGTACTCACCTCAGGAGGTCTAAGAGATGACTGAAATATAACCGTCGTGAGAAGTACTTTTCTATTTCAGTTATCTCTTAGACCTCCTGAGGTGAGTACTGATGTTTGATTTCTTGTCTGGAAATTTGAAAACTTTAGTGTATATGATGTAACAAAGTACTGATGTCTTGAAAATTTTGTATGTTTTAGAACTGAAGGTAAAATTTTAGCATTCGAAACTATTATTCTAATAAAATAATCCCAATAGAAGTGGCAATTAATTCATCAATCCTAATTGTATTGATCCTTCTACACCATCGTGCGTACTTCAGGTAATAATCAGTTGAGCTATCATTTTTTTTTATTTATTTATTTATTTTTATTTTTAATTTAGTGAATATCATGGTATGATAATTCCAAATATTGTTTTAGCTTAAAAATAGAATTTATTTCCTAAACTTGTCGTCTAAATTATTTTCTCTAATGAATGGTCCAAGAAAAGAGGCAACTCGCAACCCGTGGGAAATAAGTATTACGGGTTTTATTATCGGGTTGATCGTTTAAAATTAAAAAAAAAACATTGTATTGAAATAATTTATACCGAAACATCTGGTTGTGTGTAAATTAAGGAATGTATACAGCTTTATAATAAATAAATTATGTGGATTGGAATCCAGATTTAAATTATTAAATACTTAAAAGAATTATAATTACATATTCAGTTTGTTATTATTTCTGATTCGGATATTTATACCGTGCCAAGTCATATAGTTGGTAGTTGATGTAAAATACTAAAGGCCTCGAAGAAGGACGACTAAAGTTGTCGGACATGGAACTGGGATGCATAAGAGACTGGGATTAGAAGATAGAAAAGGCTGGGTGAACCGGTTCTGGGGCCAACCCGCTATTTAAAGTCTCTAAGTCTCTAGTCCCCTCTGCTTCATCACTCATCCATTGCCTCGCTATTCAGTATCCCAAGGAAGTGGTTTCAATGTCTATGATATTATATTAGCTAAAATAATATTCAATATTTTAATTATGTATCTGTATATATTTTAATTATTATAATATATATCCATGATCTAAACTTGGGTTTACCAAAAAGTGAATATGTATATAAATATCATTGGTTTATAAAATTATACTAACGAAATCAATAAATATTTGAAAAAAAAAATGGAAAAAATGTAATTAAAAATAAAAACTAAAAAAATAATTTGGCACTGAATAATATGTAACAACCACGTGCATATGGTTTAATAAAATTACATAAAAAAAGAAAAGGAAAATCTAACATTAATAATAAATAACATAAATGGTCCAACACATAACTTAAAAAAAATATTTCAATGCAACCTTGAATGTATTAAATAATGAAAATAGTTTTGATATTAAAAATGGAATAGAATTGAAAATAAATTAAATAAATTGAAGTTTAATAATAACATTATAATAAATAGCTTTGACGTAAAAAACTTATATACTAATATACATAAACAATTAAATAATAGAAGACAAATGGGATCTAATAAAACCATACACAAAATCCAAAATAAAAAACTATATAAATCAAAGGATTATATATGTCTAAATAATAATTATTATAATTAAATGATTAAAATACAATATCGAAATTCGATTTCAATTCCAAAGATGGTAGTGTGGTCAAATAGCAACAAGAATCTTGAAATTAAAATAGAAAGTTATTAATATATTATAGTTAATTATATTAGTTTCTCATGAAAATCATACCGGTTTTATAGTTCCCTTTAAATTACTCCTCTGTATGTTGAACTGTTTACATTTAATAAATTATTATTTGCATGTATGCTATCATTTATTATTCCCCTCCTAAGCAAATTTGTTTAGTATTTCACAACTACGAGGTAATTTAGTTTTTATTAACAAATTTACACATAAGTTTTGTATAATATCTAGGCGTTAGAAGCTAACCTAGATTTGGAAATTAAGTTCCTTTATTTTTTTTTTAACACATAGACACATTTAAAATACGTAGCATTCAATATGTTGTATAAGTATATCGATTAGTTGTTTATAGGTTGGAGTTTATATGTTTAATAAGTTTTATGTTTTATCAAACACTAGCTGAAAATACCCCGCTCCGCTACGGTTTAATATCATTAGGATTGAGGACAACTTAAATTAGTAAAAGTTAAGCTTAACGTTGATAATTATTATTACTTAAATAAACCTAAAGAATTCCATTCTTAGAATAATTTCAATAAGTAAATTTGACAATTTGCAAAAGTTAATTTTATATTATTTTGATAGTCCTCCAGTGAAGCTTCGAGACAGCACTACCACCTTACCCAGCTCTGATACCAGAACAGCTTTTCTTATGGCATACTTTAAGTGAATATAGTCTCAACTTCTCAACTTTTTCGATTTTTTCGAATAAAGTTTAGTCTTTCTGTTTCTATTTTTGCGTACATATCAAGCGTAAATTGGTTGAGGAGATTACGAAATTAAAGTTAATACGGTTCTTCACCTCCTCGTTCTTGTCAGCATTGATAACTACCTGGAAATCATGTAGATCTTTAGGAACAGACTCAACAGCATTTTTGAAGTCCTTGATATACTTGTTATGTTGTTGAAGAATTTTCTCGAGTTGGCCTACGAATGCAGGCTTGACATTTTGAAAGTAACTACAGTAAATGCCTCTTTCATGGTTGTCATCGCCAACAAAATTTATCTGAATAAAAGACGGTTGCTGTTGTGTTCCAGGCATCAAACTCTCTATTCTGTGATATATACCTGTCCTCGTATCTTAAATGTTGGCATGGAATCTCCCTCTTTTAACCCTTTTGCTCCAAATGACGTCATTTGGAAACAGCCATTCTATTCTTTAGAAAATGGTCAGCCTCAGGATGTTCGTAAGTAAGGAGGCTGTGCAAGTATTCAGGATATTCTTAAAAGGAAGGAAGTTGGATTTTCCCGTTACTGCAGCACATGGCAGGGCCCTCGTCCTTCCATTTTACAGCATAACACCAATTTCAAGTAGACCGTTGTCCAATGTCGACTATTTAGTCTTTTGCATATTCAGTTTTTGGGTCATACTGGCTTTAACATCTTTCATCGTGCTTTTTTACAGCTACACGTTTAACATGGGGATTATTTTCTGAGTACTTTTTTGAAGACTTTCTATGGATTTCCGGATGGGTTTTCTTATACTTCTGTACAGTCCCTCTAATTATATTTAGGTGATTCTCAGAATATGTGTGTACAGCATATCCCTTAACTTCGGGTTGGCTCTCTTTATGTTTGTTAACCACTTTTCTGCTAATTTCAGGATGATTTGTCATGTATTTCTTAACAGCTTCCCTGTTGACCTCTACATGTGCCTGAATATATTTTGCAGCCGAGTTCCTTAGTTGTTGTTCCGAACTGAATCTGTGAATCATTTCCTACGTTGTTTACTTTTAAATTGATGGGTTTACTTCAATGTTGCAATAGACTCATCTGAAGTGAGAAAAAGGTAGATTCTATGTTCAAGGAATGAAATTCAGAAAAGCTAGGTACAACTTGTCCAGATTCGAGAAATGCAACTTGGGCCTGGTTGAAAAAAGCCGATTTGAAGAGGGCCAATTATAGTTTAGAGCAATTATCTTGTGACGGAAAGCTGAAGGAAGAGTAGTTGGGGTCGAAGCTACTGGTGAAGCAATGTTGGTGGGTTGCTCCTATGGAATATGTACATCGAACTGGCCTTTCATGTCATCACCAGAGAACATAAGTATTTTAAACTCCTCTTTAACATCCACTCAAACTTGTAAGGGTCCACCTCTCTAGCCACCATGAGTTCAAAAAAAGTACCATAATACGAGGTTTCGACATCGATCGTATTTTTGTTGGGACTATAAGGAACTTAATTTGTGGTCAAAGGGTGCGGCTTAAGCATCTAACCTATTTTTTTAGCTTAGTTTATCTCCATATACCATATGACAATAAAAATTGTAATTGCATTTTTCGCAAATCAGCCGCGATCCAGGCCGATTTTTTAAAATTCCTTTCTTAGCGAGCACTTACTGCCCTAGAGGAAGCTACATATCGAATTTCTTTCCAATCCGTTAGTTGGTTTCTGAGATTTCGTGTTAAATGAGTGAGTGGTATTTGACAAATATATAGTAGATTAATATATTTATTTTTATTTAATTTTAAAATGTCTCGTGAACAGGGATGCTTTCCGTGTCTGTGTATAGATTGATATTCAGATGTCACTGTTTATTACTCCCCTCCTAAGCAAACATTTTACCTCTCTATTTCTGCATTTTAATACTTAGAAATAATTCAGTCTCCACTCACAAGTTTACATGTAAGTTTTAATATTTTACATTAAATCAAAAATCGTTCGAAACAGAGCACAAAGGGATAAATGTCTGGTCTAGCTGAACAAAATCATTTTATCACCATTTGCTACTATATTTGAGGCTGCTGATTTCGAAAAAAATATTATTAAAAAATCTAAGACCTTTAGTTTTTGAAATATGATATTATTAATGGAAATAATAGCAATTTTATCTCGGTTTTGCAGCGCAAAGAAATTAATTAAATAACTTTACTAACCTTAAGTTTTTGAACAGCACTTTAACAACGATAGTGACAAAGTTTTGTAAATTTCGGGTTAAATAATAATAATAATAAATAAAGGTACAATGATTCATATTATAAATACTTGGTTTTCAATAAAAAAAAAAAGAAAGAAAAATAATTGGGCAAAGAAGTGTGTTATCTTAATTATTCATCTGATGATTCATAACTTTCACCACTCTCCTAATCCAGATGTCTTTAGCGAACTATTTGATTGGATGGTTAAACAGAAAAAAGCAGAGCTAATGACTCGCACAAAACTGGCTTGTTTCTTTTCTTCAGCACTTGTCTCATACTAGGTAGAAGGTATTCAATCTATGTTTTCATATTAGGTATTCAATTTTTAAGTATTTATCTGTGTTACAAGATTTTCGAACGAAATTAATTCGGTATAACCTGAAATGTTTATCCGAAGCCTCGGCAGATTCTTCAGAAAGCTGCCCAAAGGGATTCAGAATAATTGTTTTGATTTACCTGTTAAATTTTAAAAATTCTAATTTCTTGTCTAAACTGGGCAATGGCTGGTTATCCATAAGTTCAAAAAGGTTTCGCCTTATCGGAATATATTACCGGGAAAACCTATATAAATCTTGGACTATTTAATTGACTAATCTATCTAGTTTTCCCACCTCCGCTGCATGAAATCTCCGTTTCGATATTTCTGGACATTCCCTGAAACGCCCTTAATTATTCCAGTCATTTTAGAAGTTTTAAGCCCCAACCTGCGGAAAATTCCTTATGAGCTGAATTTTCGTATACACCTTTACTACGGCATTTTAATGAATATGTGAAAAATCGACATAGAAATCGTGCTGGCTAAAAAAATCATAAAGGTCAAAAAGGTCGAAAATCAGTTTCCCGCGAATATCTCGCGATATTGCTCGGAGGTCAATTGAGGTTGCAACAAAAATTGTTAATTGTCCAGTTATCTACAAAATATTACTGTTGCATTTTTCTGTAAGAGCAACCGTTTTTTGAGCAGAGCGCTGAGAAAACGACTAACTTTCGGTAAGTCGCACTTTTCCACGAAAACACGTTTTTTGGTACTCTTTTGTCTATAACTCAAAAACTATTTGTCTGAACTAAAATATTTAAAATATTTTTTTCATGTGAGAGCTGGCTAAATTTACTGTAAGACCCTATATATGAAGTTTTTATTGTGGACTATTGTGAATTCCTAATTTTTTTTCGTCACATTTCTCGTTATGAGTCCAAAAATATTTGTCCGATACCGATTTCCTTTTTTTAAAGCTGGTTAAATTTAGTATGAGATCCCACAAATAAAATTTTAATCTTAAACATTTTTTCCGGTCTCAAATTTATTTTATAAACCTTAAAGCTGGTTAAATTTGCTATTAGATCCTCTATATAAAATTTCAATTAATTCCGTTTAATACCCATGCCAGCACGCTAAATGTGCTGAATGTGTTTTGGCAAAAAACAGTTCTTATCTGTTCAAGGGGTGGGTTTTACGGAATTAAATATATATAGGAACTAATCGCAAATTGAACCAGCTTTAAGGTTTAAAAATGGAATTCGGGCTCGTACCAATATTTTTGGAGTTATAACGAGAAATATGCCGAAAAAATTAGGATTTCACAATAGTACGGGGTTCTCAGCTTGCTGGCATGGATGTTTAACGGGACTTGTATTTCTTGTAGATAATTGCACAATTAACAATTTTTGTTATGACCTCAATCGACCTCCGGGCAATAGGTCGCGAGATATTCGCAGAGAACTGATTTTCACGACCTTTTGACATTAAAAACCTTTTTAGCCGGCACGATATTAATGTCGATTTTTCACATATTCATTAAAAAGCCGTAATAAAGGTGTATGCAAAAATTCAGATTATTATAAATTTCTTCGGAGTTAAAACCTAAAATTACTGGACTACGTATACATTACTTCATATGTTTTTTGACATGTAAGGGAAAAATGTTTTTGTTCTAAAACATTTGTTTAAAAAATGGACTATAGCTGTTCTGTTCCTTAGTAGGGAAAGGTGCTGCACCTGTGGACAATTTTCACTTATCAATTTTTCTAATTTTCGGTGCTTTATTTATCTGAGTGCTAATTGTACCATTAGATAAGAAATTTAAGAGGCTATCGAACCCTGGTGTCTTTATTTTGAAGAGTAATTTTATTTTTACAGAAAATAATGTTTTGTAACTTACTGATTAGTGTCCATAGGTACCTTCCTTCTTTGTACCTCTGGACACCAGTGGTTGTACCATTGGGCATTCATTTCTTCATAGGTCTATAGGGATAAATGATATGATATTTAGAGAAACACATCAGCAAATATAATATTTAAACAAGAAAAGTCGACTTGTATATTAAACTAGAAGGCCGACTAGAAAGGGGTCAGCAATAAATTTAGCGTATTAAAGTAAATAGAAACAGTCCGGAAGAATAAATTTTAGGGTTCTATAATTTGATGAAATTTCTTCGATTAGCAAATGTTGAACGTGAACGAGTCTACTTTTTCTTTGATCAAAGCTATAAAATGCTTTACAACTCAAAACATAGCTACCAACATATATTTCTTCATCTTCAATTTCTTTACCTTGTTCATAATCATTCATCAATTCATCCAAAAAATTGCAATCTTCGCTTGATGGACCAGCCAAGATAATTTGTGGAATCACCATTTTCACTAGTTGAATAGTTTGTTATAAATAGTGAGTGGCGAGTTTTCTCTTCTTAAAAAAAAATATTATACGAATAGTAGGTATCCAAATTTAGGCATTTTATATCACGCGGAATGCCAACAAACTTTTCCGCAATATTTATAATTGAAATAATGAATTAATAAACAAAAAGAAAAATCTGTTGTACCTGTGGACACTTTAACTATCTGTACACAGGCTCAGCCGGCAATGGTGTCCATAGGTACAACTGAACGCCTTGTTGTGCGGAAAGCTCTGTTTCACAAAACCCGTATGTGATAACTGATGTGAAAACATATGAAGTTAGGATATATTTATCGGACAACCCAATGAAATATTACTGCCTAGAAAATTTCTAAGTGTAGGTCTTACAAAATTTAAAATAACTGGTTGAATTGGTCAGGATTTGGAAGAAAAAAACTTAAAAATAATAATTTCTACTAAACTGTTGATCTGACAGACTTGAAAACACACGTGCAACTGCTGGGAGATGCTTGCAGCACTACCAATCTAACAAATTCAATTTCCCTCCTCTCACTCTCTCTTAATTAATAATGTCCACTGGTACAGCTGTGCTTTAGGTACAGCACCTTCCCCTATATATTACTTCATATTTTTTTTTGACATGTAAGGGCAGAATGTTTTTGTTCTAATAATTTTTTTTTGAAAATGAGGCGTCCAGTTGCAAAACGTAGCAAAACCAAATTTCTAAATTTTTCACCAGAAGCCAAAAACCATAGTAATATGATGCCCAATTGATATTAATGTAATTTTGCTTGTATCATTAGCAGAAAAATAGATGGTTTTAATTTGGCAAGCGTAATAAGAGCCCCTGTTGACCAATTTTTTTTAAATATTGGTTTTTCTTCTGTACTTACTCCGTTTTGCAGCAGTTTGAGACTTACTCCTTTTTGATAATGAAATAAATACATGTCCTTAGTTGATTTATAGAATTGAAATGATGGATTAAAAAATGATTTTACGTTCAAAAATGTTACTTATTAGCTTGGCGAACAATAAAAACGGAAAGTAAGTAATAAACGATATATGTACATACATGGACTAGTCTATGTAATCACAATACACATTTTCCTAAACAAATTATTATTCCTTCTCATCTTACTTCTAGACAGACTTTTAGTAAAACATCTTTGAAAATGGTTAAAAACGATCTATCATTTAAAAATATTTGTATACAGAAATGCGATTATTTTTTAGAATATTGTGGAAAAAAATAAAGTATTAAACTACGTAGTAGTATCAAAATATTTTTGACTCTGTTTTTCAGTAGCTAACTTTAAAATTCAAAACAAATATTTATCTAAAAACTTTTTTTATAATGTTTAAAAACATTTATTAGTTTAGTTTAACAAACAAAAAAATGAAATATAATTTAAACAATGGACTAGTTAATAGTAATTACGATCGCAATAACTTGTAACTTTTCTAAACAGCTTGTGTTTCTACCGCCTCGTTTATGTCTCCTAAATCTGACAAATAATATGCATAATATGGCAGCCATATTGTGAGATACTCCCTTTTGGTAATGTGATAGGCATGGTTTTAATCCCTTTAGCAACAGTACGTGATGTTTAATTGTAAATTTGAACAGCTTTTCCTTCGTTTTTAAACTTAGTAAATATTTTGCGTGGCAAGAAGCTGGATCGAACGGTTTATAAAACTCAATTTCGATTTTTGGTGGATTTGCTACGTTATGCAATTAGCGCCTCAAATGAACTATTGCTGTTCTGTTCCATAGTATACGCGGACAATACATAAAAATTCATGGGTATATTTTCATGACCCCTGCAAGTTACCTACGAGATCTTGTCATAACTTGTGGACACTTCGTTCTCGAAGACCGAAAGACGAGAACGACGGACCGAGTTGGCCCAAGGACCCGATATCAGTCGACAATAGGAGCAGCTCCTTTGTGGCGCGGACAATGGAGACCAGTCCTCCAGCCGAGTTACGATAATTATTGCTTCACGCCTTCCTAACGAGCACGACCCCCGAACAGAGAGCGCCTCTATTGGAACCTTCTTGGCTCAGGGAGCACGTATCTACTTCGGGAAAATAATCAACACCTTTATAGTCCCCTTCTCAATTGAAAGCTCACTTTTTCATTTCGGGCCGCTTGTTTATAGACCGAGGGGTTTCTCTCGTGAAAACTTCATCTAATTGTATCTTGGTCTACTTTTACTTGTAATGACTTGATAAGCCTTTGGAAATGTTCAGGAATTAAAGCCCATGGAATTATGGTTCGTGTAACAGGAAATTAGAAATGACTAGTGACCCAGCCAATCGTTGCTCGAATTCGGAACATGTGTGCGAAGGTTTCTTTATCAAGTAGTGAACCCGATTTGTATATTACTGCCTCATGAGGATTTTTATTTTTTATCTTTTCTGTTATATGTAGAAAACTATTCAAGTAGGCAACATTTAATCCAGTCAATCAGTGCTGAAATGAGGGGTGTAGAGTCCATAAAATATGCAATAATTTTTGATTTCATAGCTTCGTTAGGAATAGTTAGAAGGTAAACATACTAAAAGTCCCCGCCCCTGGGGGGGGGGGGGACCTAGCGGTGGGGAGGAGGGGAGAAGTTAATTTTTTTTAGTTTTTCGATTATATCTCGAAAACGGTTGACTCTAGAAAAATATGTTTCAAATAAACATTAAAGCTAAATAAATTACCTATAAAATTGATTTATATATGTTATGTATGTTTATTATATATATATATATATATATATATATATATGTATGTTTACCTTTCAACTATTCCTAACGAAGCTATGAAGTAAAAAATTATCGTATATTTCATGCACTCTACAATGTGTTTATTGACTGGACTAATTGACTATTATCCTAAAAACATATAAAATCGTTTGTTAAAATAACGTTGTTTTTTTTTTTTGTGCAGTAACTTCCTCTTAGAAGTCTAAAGAATTTTGTAAGAAATTTGATCTACTTTAATATAAAACCGTCATATTAAAAAACTAAAAATAGGTAGTTTTTAATACACACAGAAGGACAAATAAATTCCACCTGAATGATTTTTTTTTATTTTCTCGGTTGAAAGTCTCATTCTGTTTCAGATTTTTACGTCTCCATATTCTTTACCTATAAATATGAAACATACAAGAATTATTTGAATATTAACTGAATAAAACTGTAAATATATAAAATAATAAATAATATCAGTTTATTGAAATTTACAATATGTACATCAAGTAAATGAGCTTATAACGATTACAATGACATGTAATATCTTGAAAAGAACTACTCATGAGTAGCACTTCAATGAAATTCTACACTAGAAGGTCTCTGGGCCAACTTCTTTTCAAACGCCTCTGAGGATTATCGGGAATGAAGTGGGAAGCAAGTTGAGAAACTAATGGATTTAATTGGTCCTATGAAAGGATATGTATCTGGTTTGGGCTAACTCAGCAACATATGGGACATTAAAGTCTTTATGGATAACCTTATTGGTGACAAAGTAAGGGACATTTAGGATTTTTCGAAAGATTTTGGATTGTAAGGATTGGATACGAGATGAATTGGATGGTTTAGAAGAGCCCCAAAGCTCAACACCGTACGTCCGAATAGATCTAATAACAGTTATGTAAATAAGTCTTTTGTAATGAATTAGGAGGTTTGATCGTTTGTCTAGTAAATGTTGGAGTAGTCTGTAACGACGAGCAGTTTCTTGTCGCTTTAGTCTTTTATATGTATTTAAAATTCAATTAAAATTACAAAATTTTATATTAATATGACTAATCCCAGTTTTTTTTCTTTCTAAGTAAGACACACTGAACACAAGAGATGGACATAAACCTAATTAATTTAAAATATGTTGGTAATATTTTTAAATGTTGTATTTTATAAAGAACTAAATATAACAAGAATAAAATATGTAGCCAAGAAAATTAAAAAATCTATTAGCCGGAATTTTTCTCTCGTTCAATTCAATACAAATCTCAAGTAGACAAAATTTCTAACAAAATTTGCTTTGGTTTGCTTGACAACATTGATTCCCCACCTGAAAAATATGTGAAGTCGTTGGTTTTTACGTTACAACAGTTGTTTTTTTAGTGCAGTAACTGCTTAGAAGAAGATAAATGTTTTCTTAATTTTGTCAGAAATTAGGTCTGCATTAATATTGTGTAATTTGGGTTTCCATGGTAAAGTCCAGTTCTTACGAGGCAGCTAATATAAGATTCGGGTTCAGCTCTCCAAAAAGCTTATCAAACCCTTGAATCATCGCATTGGTAACTTCACAATAAATTCTTGATGATGTTTCTGTTGGACATTTTAATTTGCAGATCCATGGAAAATTATTTCTGCCATGTGATATATTTAAACGTTAGTTGTATTGTTGTACTAAAATACTTTGAAATATATTATACCTAACGTATCAGAAAAAAAATGTGTCTGGTTCTTAGTTAAATCCAATGTTTAGCTCAACAGTTTCAAAGTAAAGTTGATCCCGGAAATTATATAGATAATTCTTTAATTTTAATATATAATATTTTTAATTCCTAAAAAGTATAAACCTAAATAGTTTGATTTACTAAAATTATATAAATGAAGATTAAAAAAGTGATATTTTATTTCGGTTCTAAATTAATATTTTATTTGGGTATTTTTAGAAACAGATTCTACTGTACTAATTTTAAAATTTAATTCATGGATAAATCTAAATATATGGAATATTTTTTCAGATTAACCATTTATTAAAATTTTAAAAATTAAAAACTTGTCCATATTATTATGGACTATGGACTATTGTAATTGTTAGAAAATCTTCAACTCCACTGCATGCAGGTCTCCTTGGTGACTTCAACGATGGGTCTAACATGACTTGAATGGTCTTCGTCTTGCATTCTATTGTGTTTTGTTTTTTTAATTTATAATTACAATAAAATTTCTTTATACCGCCCTTGGGTCAAACAATCTTGGGATCAGCCGAATTATTTTAAGGAACGAATTTCAGAGTTTTCATTTTTTCTCGTTCAGTATATTTACAATACTAAATAGAGCAATAAGTGATAGAAATGGTAACCAATATAAGCTAATTATAAGGGCAGAAAAGTTCCAGTTAAACTTGAAAATTTTAAATAACTTTTCTTGCTCATATCTATGAAAAAATGAATTATTATTGTGAATGCATTATCTACGACCGCTTATTATCGATAAAACGCCATACTGAATCAGCATGATAAATAAAACAGACGTATAGATTTGAGACGAGATATGGTCGATTAGCCGTACAATATATTAAGACGAGTCGTGACTGGAGCAAGGTCGTGGGTGACGGAGCAGTTACTGAATAACAGTTACTCTTAAGTGACTCAACTAACCCGTGACAGGGACAGCTCACATCTCGAGCAGTGACTTGGTAATTGGTTCTGATCTGTTACTCGCCGATCGATTGTTGCTGACTGCTGTGAAGTCTTTATTGTAGGGACGTTAAGATCGATAGTAGAGCGTGGGCGAGACAACAGCTCTTTGTTTGAATTATTATGTTGACTGATCGTGGTTATTTATTCTTCATTTTTTTTATTAATTATTTATTAATATTTACAACTATATACGTTATAAACGACAAGTAGAGTTGAGGAAAATGTTTGCAATGTCATGGCAATAACATGTAAAGAAATACTTACTAGTAGCACTTTAATAAAAGTTCTCTTGGCCTTAAAAGGTCTCTTGGCCATCTACTTTTCAGATGCCTCTGAGAATTATCGGTAATTGAGTGTGAGGCAAAGTGGGAGACTAGTAGATTTGAATGGGTATGGATTTTATTATAAAATCATAGATATCTGGTTCGGGCCAAATCAGCAGTATACGGAACATCAAGATCTTTATGGAAAAGTTAGTTTGTGACATAATAAGGAGCATTGAGGATTTTAAGTTGTAAGGATTGGATACGAGAAGAATTTGAAGGTTTAATGGATCCCAAAGCTCAACTCTTTATGTCTAAATGGTTATAACTACTGTCGTGTAAATGAGTCTTCTGTATTTTTTGGAAGCTTTGAACGCTTGTCTAGTATACAGGGTGTCCCAGACATAGTGTAAAAAAAAAAAAAAAAAATGGGTAATACTGCAAACTAAACGGGGTAGAATGGCGCAAAAACGAGTGTCCTATCTCAATTTTTTGAGGAGAAAGAATTTTTTTCGTTTTTATTTTTAAAATCTTACTTTTTTCTGAAAAATTACAGTTTTCTCTACTTTGTTTTAGCGTAGAAACTAAAACGATGATATTTTCTTAATCAGCATTAAATTTTCTAAAAGATGAAATAGGTCTAGTTAATTTAAATTCACTTTTAAGGGGCCTTTTAACGCGCAAAACACAAAACATTTATTAAAACTTAAATTTTTAATATTTTTTGAAAATTCCTCACTCCTCACTGGAGAACCCTAGAAGCCGTCAAATTTCTCAAAAACTGCAGAATTTAGTTAGCTTTTTATTGGTGTAACTCATGATACAATTGCACTTCACCTTTTGAGTCTAACAGACGTTTTTCTGATGAAAAACACGCTAGAGAATAAATACTTGATTGCTCCACATACCTACTAGATTGAATAAATGTATTAGTTTTTTATCACTTGTCCATATGCATGATGGATAAAGAGTTGTGAAGGTGGCAAGCCCTCCCTCCCCCCCCCCCCCCCAAAAAAAAACAACTTATTTATAGGGAGTTAAGGGGGGGGGTTAACCAAATTCTTGCTGATTACCTAATGTTACATAAACGTACTTTTTTTTTTTATATTTAATATTGGAGTAGTCGGAAGTTGTAGTTTTTTTTTACAGTTATACTCCGTTTTTATTTTGTTCTGTTTTTTTTAAATATTAACACTTCTTCTGTATCATAACATCATCAAAGGAATTAACACATAATTTAGACATAAAAATGTCTATCTTCCGTCTTATATCCTATTTCCACTCAGCCTACCGGAGTTTCTAAAGGAAGTATCTTGAATCCCTTGTATTCATACTTCCCGTGGAGGAAGTATCTACACAGTGTATTCAGTTGACATCTCGACTCCTCACCATTTATGCTCCCGTCCTTCCTGCCCTAGTTGGAGTACTTAAGTACGTTAAACCCCCAAAAAACAAACAACCATTTACGCTCATGACACGTGTGTGTTATTAGTAAATCATAATCACTTCATAGAATTTAAAGACTCACATTCCATGTCAAAATCCTTCAAGAATCAAGTCAAAATTGGAGATTTAAAATAACCTTTACACTTCACCGTAAACCAAAGACTTCTTGTCCTATAGTATCCTTTAATTAGCTTCTACAGATCTCTACCAACGGCTCCATCTTGAAAACCTTTAACTTCGAATCTACGTATTGGCATAAAGCAACAAGAAAGTGCTCTTCGTTTTAGACTTCTTTAGAATATACGACTTAATGATGAAAGACATTTTTTGTTCCAATTGCTCGACAGACCATTACTGGTCCCTGGCAGCCTTTAACAACTTCCGCCAGTCTGCTCGTCGTTGGGCAGCTCCCTTCCAATCCCTGACTCCCAGGATCTTCCTGGCATCCTCCGCTACGCCGTCCGTCCATCTAAGGCGGGGTCTCCCTCTGCCCCTGGTCATGTGTATATCTTCCGTCAAGAAAGACTCCTTTACATGACAAAAAATGAACCTTTTTGAAAATCTTATCTACTTCTTGGCCTTCCTTTTTTTTCTTTTCTCAATAAATCATAAATGCCTAATATTTATTTTAGAAGTTTTTTTTATTCCATCCCAATAACAGCCCATTTAACCCTATTTGTTAAATAGGTATAGATATGAAATTAACATATCTTCATTACCTAATATTTCCTTCTATTTTTTTTTTTTTTAATTTCCATACACCCTTTACTTGCTTCGTACCATTCATCTTAAAATGTTTCTTTCAAATACTTCAAGCTTACGACACTCACTTTGGGACAGACACCAAGCTTCCTTATCATGTGCTCTTATAAGAGACTTACATAGTTTTATTTCAGTTGCTCTAGATTATAACTTGAACCTAAGGAGGTTAAGATTCACTATGTATGCCTTGCACTTCGTCATTCTGGTAATAATTTCAAAGGTTATTTTATTTTCGTTAATGCTACGTGAACAGAGGTGTTTAGAACTAGGCACACTTTCAGATTGTAATATGTTTATTGAGACTGAGATCAAAGATATCCTATTAACCATTGCAGATATTTTCAAGAACTTTTTTTTGACAAAATTTATCACTCGAACTGCTCAAGCTCCAGCTTTTTGTACAGTGTCGAATGTTTCTCTAAGCACGAATTCACTCTCAATGACGAGATCATCTTCATAGATTTATATTAGCTATTTTTTCTGCAATAGTTCTTGTCTTGACGGCACGACTAACCTCATGAAGCTATGCGATATTAAACCAAGTTGTGGATAAAGCATCTTTCAATCGTACACTTTCAAAACTTTATCCAGTTTCCTCACATTCATCTCTCTGGATTAAGCATCCATTGTCACGCGTTTAAATTCATCAATCTTTGTGGTACACAATTATTCGCAAGTATATTTGTTTTGTTTGTGATCTATGAATAGCAAGTTTAAGTAATTTACTTCTTCTTCTTCTTCATCTAACCCTTATACCTCACGGTGTCGGGGCAGCCAGCAACCATGCTCTAAACACCTCTCTATCCGCAGTTAACCTCCTAATCTCTCCCATAGTGAGTCCCCTCCTTCTCGCCAGATCCGATATGAGGTCCTCCCATTTACTTCTCGGTCGTCCTCTAGGTCGTTTTCCCACTGCTTTTGCTTCCCATATTTTTTTTGGCAACCTATTGATTGGCATTCTTAGTACATGGCCAAACCACTTTAATTCTTTTCTGTGGATATAGTCTATCAGTAGTTCCTGCTCCGTATTCTCTCTTATTCTTTGGTTTCGGATTCGGTCCAACCTTGTCTTGCCAAGAGCCTTCCTCAGGAATTTCATTTGTGTGGCTTGTATTCGGCTTTCAAACTTCTTGATGCCAGGCCAGCTTTCAGCTGCATAGGTCAGCGTAGTAATTTACATCATAGAAATATCCTAGATTCGAAATGAACTCGATTGTTAGTCAGCTTTCTTTCACCCATTAACAAGGTTTTTTTTCCTCAGATTGCGCCACCATGCTTCCACAGTTGAACGAGTTTCTAGACCATTTTAGAATTCAAATATATTCCTCGGCTGAGATTGAATACAAAGGTCAGATAGTTACGATCATCCTGCTTGCCTAATAACCATTCAATGGATTTAAATACGAAATGCAATTGTTATCGAAACGGAAGCTTTGTCGGAAGAGGAAGGGCTACGTGCTTGGAATTGACTAAGACACTGCCTTCTTGAGTATTCAGGTTGGTACAGGATATAGCGGCCGTTCTTCAATGCATCCCGAGTCAGTCAGGATTCAAAAAGTTTTAACCTTTCTTAAAAGTAAGGATTAGCCAATGTTTTCACAGTCAAAATGCTTTCATGCAAACAATAGACAATCATAACTTTGATTTTCAATTATGTTAATTGAAGGATTTAGGTAATGAAGGGGTTATGTCACATTTTTAAAAAAATACAATCTAGTTCATTGGATGACGATGTTATGTGCAGAAGTGTAAGGTAGCAAAATCTGAATATTTCAAAACAACTATAAAACGATATATGAAGAAGATGAAGGGACTATGTAACATTTTGTTTGGCTTTTTTGTTTCCTGTAAATTATTTTTTTTATGGAAGCCAATATTTATATTTATTTATTAATAAATTATATTTATTATTATTGAAATTATTTAAAATGTTCCTTTATCTCTTCATTCCACTACTTGGAGATAATTCCGTCTTTATCCAAAAGTTTTTTTGTTTTTTTTCTTTCATTTATTGATGTTTACAACTGTACAAAATAATATACAACAAGTAAATGTGTTGACAGTGAATACAATAGCATGAAAATAACTTGTGAAGAACTACTCACTAGTAGCACTTCAATAAAATCAACACTAAAAGGTCTCTAGGCCATTTTCTTTTCAGACTCCTCGGAGGATTATCAGAGATGGAGGAGGAAGCAAGTTGGGAGACTGGTGGATTGGAGTGTTTATGGAGCTTACTATGGAAGGATAGATATCTGGTTTGGGCTAAATCAGCAACATATGGAACATTAAGATCTTTATGGATAAGCTCATTGGTCACATAGTAAGGAGCATTGAGAATTTTTCGAAGGATTTTGGATTTTAAGGATTGGATACGAGATGAATTGGATGGTTTAGTAGAGCCCCAAAGCTCAACTCTGTACGTCCAAATAGGTCTAATAACAGTCATGTAAATGTCTTTTGTAATTAATTGGGAGCTTTGAACGTTTGTCTAGTAAATGTTGAAGTAGTCTGTAACGACGGACAGTATCTTGTCGTTTTAGTCTTGTATGTGGATTTCAAGGTAAACGTTTGTTCAAATGAAGTCTTAGGTAGCGGATCTGTTCAACAGGGATTAGTGGAATATCAACCCATAAGTTAATATATAACAAATAATCAAATAATTTAATTTTACGTGTTCAAACTATGTTGTTGCTATGCTGAAAGAGACAGGAACAGTAACAAAGTGCGGGGTGACGATATCGTGACTGTGTGCACTGTTCAACAATAGTGTAAAAAAAATTTTCGAGTAGATCTAAAACTTTTCAAAAATTTCAGGTTTGAAGACAAGTAGTAAGTTCGTGGAAAACGTTTTTCCTAAGAAAAAAAAATTCCTCGTTAAGAAATCGTTGGATCTGAGTCTCTACCTCAACCGCGCTTCTCTCCAAAACTCTATTCTACCAACAACCATTTTTTTATGTGGCTACATCACTTTTTATAGGATGCAAAATTTATTTATCAAAAGTTGATAAAAAGCTGACATGATTAATAATATGGATTCCAAAATCCATTCAGTGAACCAAACACGATGACAGAAATGTATTGAGAGGAAAAAAGCGTATTTCGGTTGACGAATAGTGTTTCCAATAATTTATTTTAAGAGCATAAGACTAAATTAATTTCAGTTTTATGCTAAGTTTCTTAACTGTTCCTTGGATTTAAACAGTTATTAACTTATTTTTCTTCTTCTTACGAGTTCGGCCATCTGTGGACCAGGCTCAACAATTTATTTCTTGCTCTTCCTCTCTTTCCTATATCTCTTCATCACCTCTGCCTGATGCTTTCTTCTTTTATCTGACCACCGTCTATTAACTTGTGTCTTAGCCATTTCCGGAAATTTGATCCTGTTGACAACTGTCCGAAATTGGTCTTTGTCCCACATTAAATTCCAATGCCACTCTCATATCCTCCTTTAACACCCTTATCCAGGTATTCTTTTTCTGTTTTTGGAGGCTGTGCTGGAAAATTTTCTTTGTCAGTCTTCTTTCTTCCATTCTCATCAAATGCCCACAAAATGTCAATCTTCGTTTCCTTATTACATCACTCAACCTTTCAATGTTTCAATATATATTTCCATATTACTTTTTAGTTTTCCTACAGTATCCTTCAATGATATTCCACTAATCCCTGTTGAACAGATCCGCTACCTAGGGCTCCACTTGGACAAACGTCTAACTTGGAATCCACATACAAGACTAAAACGACAAGAAACTGCCCGTCGTTACAGACTACTTCAAAATTTACTAGACAAACGTTCAAAGAACCCAATTAATTACTAAAGACTCATTTACATGATTGTGATTAGACCTATATGGACGTACGGAGTTGAGTTTTGGGGCTTTACTAAACCATTCAATTCATCTCGTATCCAATCTTTACAATCCAAAATCCTTCGAAAAATCCTCAATGCTCCTTACTTTGTGACCAATAAACTTATCCATAAAGATCTAAATGTTCCATATGTTTCTGATTTAGCCCAAACCAGATACCTATCCTTCCATAGTAAGCTCCATAACCACTCCAATCCACTAGTCTCCCAGCTTGTTTCCTCCTCCATCCCTGATAATCCTCCGAGGCGTCTGAAAAGAAAATGGCCTAGGGACCTTTTAGTGTAGATTTTATTGAAGTGTAACAAGTGAGTAGTTCTTCACAAGTTATGTACATGCCATTGCATTCACTGTCAACTCATTTACTTGTTGTATATTATTTTGTACAGTTGTAAATATCAATAAATGAAAAAAAAAAAAAAAAAAAAAAATCTTTTAAGTTTAAAACCTTCTTCAGTCATTCTCGGCCCCAATATTTTCCTTAATATTTTTCTCTCCTTTTCCATAATTTCAATTTCTCCCTTTTTGTTGAGAAACAAGCATTCATAATGCTATAATAATACAATAATTCAAAATGTATTAACTTATTTTTACAGTTTTGATTTATATTTACCATATCTCTGTTGTAATATATACACAAATATTTTATTGTTAGTTTATTATTAACTAGCTGAAAGTACCCTTCTCCGCTACGGTTTAATATCATTAGGATTTAGGACAACTTAAATTAGTAAAAGTTAAGCTTAACGTTGATAATTATAATTACTTAAATAAACCTAGAAAAGAATTCCATTCTTAGAATAATTTTAATAAGTAAATTAAAGTAAATAAGGTTCTTCACCTCCTCTCTCCATCAACATTTAGGCGTAAAAATCAGCTGCAGACACAGTTTTCTTAATTGGTGTAATGGTGTTTGGGTCACACTGAGGGATGTCAATACTGTACCCATGAACATCGAACTGGCCTTACATCATCAGAGAACATACTTCTTTTAACCTCCTCTTTAACATAAGGCTTTTAATAGCTTCTCGTCACGAAACAACTCAAACTTGTAAGGGTATTCCTATGCAGACACCATGAGTTCACAGAAGGTATCATACAATAGGATTTCGACATCGATCATATTTTTGTTTGTTTACAACTATAAGGAACTTAATTTGTGGTCAAAGTGTGCGGCTTAAGCATCTAAGTGCGGCTTAAGCATCTAACCTATTTTTTACCTTAGCTTATCTCATTATACCATATGACTATTAATCTATTATTATTCACCCAATAAAAATTGTAATCGCATTTTTCGCGAATTAGCCGCGATCCAGGCCGATTTTTTTAAATTCCTTTCTTAGCGAGCACCTAGGGCCCTAGAGGAATCTACATATAGAATTTCATTCCAATCCGTTCGGTGGTTTCTGAGATTTCGTGTTAAATGAGTGAGTGGTATTTGACAAATATATAGTTGATTAATAATGTAGCTGAGTAAAAAGTGGGACTTGGTCACTATGGCTACCCGTAATTGTCCCTGTGTAACCAGGCAACCGATGAGACTTATTAGTGTAGCAGTACAAATTGGCGACTTGTTAACTGCGCAGTCCACTCCTTCAGGGTTTTTGCTTATTCTTCAATAATTTATAATCAATTTAATAATATCGAGATTGACAATAGAACACATAATAGAAATTGAACCTTGAATATCGTGCCTGACAATAACAAAGAGCCATTGTTGCTAGGTAAATATGTAGTAAAATTGTGTAGGAGCTTCCTCCCACGTGATGCGCGAGGGTTATAGGTTGTAAATGTTCTTCAGGGAGCCATAACTAAGGCGTACATCCTCTATGGCGGCGGCAACAGTGCGGAGGGAAATTATTTCAAATAATTATTTCCATTATCTTCGGCACTGAAAAGGTTATAACTATTTCCCTCTTGTTATTTCTGATAGGTCTATATTATTTTCATTTGTAGAGTTTTATTTGAAGATATAAAAAAATGTTTCTGATAATGAGAGAACGTATATCAATCTGTTATTTCTTCGACCGATAGACGTAGTTAAGTAATTAGTATTTGTAATTAATACCTATCGGTGAATAGATGGTCCACACAACATTTAAAAAAATCATTTCACGAGTTAATATTAAAATTTATTATTACATTCTATGAAAATAGTTATCCAGAGTTAAAGAAAAAAAAAACAGTCATGGACAAACAGTCAATCAAGCGTTTCACAAAGGTGTCCATGTATGGACCTGGAAAAGAATTTGTGTGAGACTAGACATTGTAGACAAGTGGATGCTTCATCATGTCAATGTCACGTATCACAACGCCATATCCATTGGCATTTGTGACCTAAAAACGCATTTATGTCGCTCTCCAATCCTATTTACCTGATGTGCGTCTTTATAACTTTTTATTTTTCCTATAATTGAAGCATGTTTTAAAAGGACGTAATTCTGGAACTCTGGAGTTAACAATGTGTTTTGCTGAACAATGTAAAGAATTATATTTTTGACAATACAGTTCAGTTGATACATTTTAAAGTGTTTTTGTGTTAAAACAACATGGTGTTCAAGATGCGGAAGCAACATTATTGATATGGAGAAACACACCTACAGCGGATATGATAGCAAGTCCAGTACGAAGGCTTTTTGAGAAGAGTTTGAGAACTACATTATGGAGCACTAAGAAAGGATTGAAGCAGGAAGTTAATTCAGGAACTGCTTACTAAAAAAATTCAAACATATAAAAATACATAAGACAATATGGCCAAAGATTTGCCACTACTTAGGGTGCGTTTGTCTGTCAGAGTTTTTTTAAATCCTAGTGGAATAAATGATCCAATATAGAGGCTATGAGTGGAGTGGTGCTGAAATGTTTAGATTCGCGTTCGTATTTTTTTAAGTACAAAAGAGAAGAAATCGGCGAAATAGAATCCACCTAAAACAGAGGAAGACAGAGGTGGAAGTACCAAAGACGAGGTAGAGTTGATTGTAGTGTTTTGAAAGTTACCTCCTCAATTATGTTACCATAATCCCAACTACATTTTACATTATTTATACCAACGATCAAATAAATATCACAGATAAAAGACACTTAAGTGTTGTTAATGACGTGAGGGATAGCCAAAGTGCTGATTTCTCACGTCCGAAGAAATACGAATTAATACTGTCCCATTATACCAAAAGGAATATCCAAAAAAGCGATGTGTAAATGCGAAGAAGAAGAAGATCTGGAAAGGTCTTCAGACCCAACAACAATACATATCAAGAAGAGCCGCAAAGCTTTCAATTAAATCCAGAAGAAGAAAGTATTCAAATTAAATGGATCAGAGGGAATCGGAATGTAGGAAGAATTCCACAAATATTTAGCTTATCATGCTGTTATGGAACTCGAATCACACCTTTTATTGTTATTTTCGATGATAGATGTGTATATACATATATTGTAATTCGTGTTACAACTACAAAGAGGTCGCTACTGCATGAATAAAAGAACAGCCAATAGGGGTGACGATTTTTCTTCAGACAGTGCCACCTCTATCCCAGCTCCGTGGCCAGCTGCTCTAAATCAACTGCCTTCTATATCCTCCTGATTATATGTTATCGTTGGGAAATAACAAAGGACCCCTCACAGATATATCTCGTCGAGGAGCTTGTAGTTTTTATATGTGAGTGTTGATTAAGGATCCAGTTCGAAAAAAAAAGTAGTTTCAACCCGCATGTAAGGACTTGACCATAGGCATGACATGCACAACGCTACTGTGTAAACAAAAATTTAATCCTTATAAAAATACAGATTTCATTTGTAACTATTTATTTATATTCATAACTGCTTTCATTGTTCACAACAAGTAAATTTGAGAAAAAATATTACAATAACAAGTAAACAAGTGCTCACTAGTAGAACATTAATATTCTACATGAAGTTCAACATCTTCTATTCAAGCTGCTCGAGGATTATTGTGAGTGGAGTGTGAGGCATCTTGGGAGACTTGTGAGTTCGAGTGCGTATGAAGTTTACTATGAAAAGAGGTTTGGCCAAATCAGTATGAAGTTTACTATGAAAAGAGGTTTGGCCAAATCAGTAACAAATGGAACATTAAGATCTTTATGGAAAAGTGTTTTTATGAAGTGATAAGGAGCGTTGAGCATAATAAGGAGGTGAGTGCTAATGTTTGATTTCTTACCTTACATTTTACATTTTACCTTACATCTTACCTTAAGTTACATGAAAACTTTAGTGTATATCTTTCATGTAACTTAGAAATGATGTGTTGAAAAATTTCGTATGTTTTAGAACTGAAGATGAATGTTTAGCATTCAAAACTAGTTTTCTAATAAAATAATCCCAATATAAGTGGCAATTAATTCATCAATTCTAAAGGAGCATTGCGTGTTTTGGATTGTTAGGGTTGGATACGAGAAGAATTGGAAGGTTTTATGGATTCCTAAAGCTTAACTCCGTATGTACAAATGAGTATAATTACTGTCATGTAAATAAGTCTTTTGAATTTTATTAAGAGCTTTGAACGTATGTCTAGTATAGTTTAGAGTAGTTGCAATTCGTATTTTTTTTGTTGTTTTTTTGTAATTACCACTTTTTCTGTATCGTAACATCATCATAGGTACTAAAACACAATTTGGATCTTCGTCGCTTCGACACATGCCTTCACTTTTTACAAAAAAATATCTATCCTCCGTTTTATATACTATTTTCACACAGTCTACGGGAGTTTCCAAAGGAAGTACCATACCAAAGCTTTACTTGGATATACGGAATAGGTTGGGTCTAATTACTACCATGTAAATAAGTCTTCTGTAAGTTCTTGGGAGTTTTGAACGCTTGTCTACTAATATTTGAAACAAAGAGCAGATTCTTGTCTTTTTAAGTATGTGAAATACAGTTTAAAATAAATTTCAGTTTATTGTTTCTGATATTAATGATCTGAAAGCGGTTAATGGTTAAATCAGATCTTTTACTAAAAAATCATTTTAGCTGCTGGAAAAGTGTCAGTTAATAAGAATAAAATGTGATTTTTAGAATGTACATTTTACAAAGTTTAATAAATCATTGATCAGCAAACGTAAAACACCAACCACCAATTTGTCTTCTCCTGAATTGGTTCTAAAGCTAAAAATGTTTCATCGCGTGTTTGGCTTTAAACCGTGAAGCATTGATCATTTCCTCTGCTTTAAAAAATGGAGTGTACCGCTAAACATTGTCGCCCTATAATATTTTACCATTCCATTGAACTCGGATTTATTGATTTTTATGGGCTTTATGTCATAAAGTACCGTGGTACATAAAAGGACCGTCCTTCTACCGCAGATACTGAAAAAATATATATATATCTGATGGTATAGGATATTTGATATATTCTCGTTGTGCCACATGGAAATATCGTTTCCTATCTAAGAAAAGCAGATCCGATGTGCGGATGTTTTTTCTCGAATGTTTTGCCAAACCCACCTGGTCCGACCTTGTACCATCTAACTACCACCTATTACGGTCTCTGCAAAATTCTTCAGCGTGGAAACAATATCCGAACCAGGATGCCATCAAACAACTCCTTCAACTGTTTTTTCAGTTGTTTCGGGAGAATGGCATCTTCGATCTCCCTGATCGTTGCCAAAAATATATGGAACGAAAGGGTGCATATCGGTTAAAAATAAAAAGTATTTCGAAAAAAAAAGAATTAAAATCTAGAGGAAAAAAAAACGCACGGACTTGTTGATCGAAATTATAAAAATAAAGATATTTTCTAAGTGTTTTTTTTTTCCTACCATTTTATTTTAATATTGGATGAAATGAACTGTATTGGTGTCGAATAACTCTTTCTTTTACTACTCCAAGTAAACATATTTTAGATATTGTCAATTTATACTTTTTTTACAAACATCCCGTTTTTTTCAGCTTTTCCAAAAATTTAGTTCTATTGTTAACTGCTCTTTTAGCAAATAAGATCTCAACACATCCTAGTACTGTCTTCGCCACGTATGCTGATGACACTTGTGTGTTATTAGTAAATAATGATCCCTTCATTGCTACCCAAACACTCCAATCCCACATAATAAACCTTCAAGAATGGTGTCAAAAATGGAGAATCGAAATAAATCCAGAAAAATCTCACTAAATAACCTTTACTATTCGTCTTAAACCTATGACCTCCTGTCCTACAGTATCCTTTAATGATATACAGTTGTTGAACAGACTCTATATAGAAAAAAGTTTTACTTGAAACCCACATACAAGACAAAACCGACAAGAAACTGCCAGATACCAATTCCGATTAGTTACAAAAGACTCGCTTACATAACAGTAATTAGACCTATTTGGATGAATGAAGTTGAGCTTTGGGTTTCCACTAAACCATCCAATTCATCTGGTATCCAATCCTTACAATCCTAAGTCCTTATAAAAATCCTAAATGCTCCTTACTTTGTCACTAACAAACTTGTCCCCAAAAAGCTTAATGTTCCTTATGTTTCTGACTTAAACAAGATACCTATACTTATATAGAAAACTCCACAAACATTCAAATCCACTAGTTTCACAACTTGCTTTTCACTTCAGATGAGGCGCCTGAAAAAAAGATGGTCTCGGTACCTTCTAATACAGTAATTTATTATATAGAACATTTATAAGTTCTACCAATGGATAGTTGCTTTACGAGCAACTGACATGTCATTTTTAGCATTTTCATCACATTTACTTGTTTTTTATTTATATTCTATACAGTTGTAAATTTCAATAAATAGCTATATAAAAAAAAACAAATATGTGTTTATTTATTTAATTTCTATTGCAATTCTGCTTTTCCGAGGAATATTCTTATAGTATAAAGAAACTACATGTTAATTTTAAATTTCCAGTGTTTATTTTTGACTCTAATACGCCCAGATCCTCCGCCCCACCCCACCCTCACAATTATATGGTCCTTGGCAGAGGGGCCTGATTGCTCACGAAGCTCACGATAGCCCCGGGGCCAGAGATAAGCCAACAGGTGCTGGGCCGCCGCTATCATTCACTCTACCTCTCGATTTATCGATTCCCCTATTCGTCAAATCGATTAATAACTCCTCGATAGAGTGACCATCCAGCTGTTGAAAGGCAGCTATTAGCTCAAGGTCGACTGATGATATACTCAAAGCCTGGGTTTAAAATATGTTTCATAGGTTATTGTGGGAACAGCTCCGAGGGAATTATCAACATCTCCATTATTTTCCAACAGTGTATTGAATATTTATTAAACTTTTACCACAATAAATTTTATTTTTATTTAAAAAAGGTAGTGGTTGGTCATATTTTATCATAACTTATTCCAATTGGTTAATGGATGTGTAATTAGTAGAAACTACTTATTTTTCACTAACTTTATCGTATTTAGCTTCGTTTATTAAAATTTAGCATGAATTTAGATAAATTATATTTAATGTTCTTGAGGGCAGAGTGTGAGTTCGTTACTAATTTTACAATAAGCTACCGACTACCGGCACT
Organism: Euschistus heros; assembly: GCA_003667255.2. Taxonomy (NCBI): domain Eukaryota; kingdom Metazoa; phylum Arthropoda; class Insecta; order Hemiptera; family Pentatomidae; genus Euschistus; species Euschistus heros. The sequence continues at coordinate 408,516 of RCWM02000106.1, read as the reverse complement.
ACGTAACTAGCAACACTATTTATATTAATGACTTGCCAAATTACATCCACTACTCCCAATATCTGGGATGTGTAGGGAATCTTATGCTGACGACTTGCAAAAATATTTATACTTTCATCCTTCAAACATGCTAGAGGCGACTCATAAGCTTCAGAAAGACATCGATAGCATCTACCTATGGGTAGTAGAAAATAGGTTGAGTCTGAATCCAGAGAAAACACAGACAATCCTCATTGGGTCAAAACCTCACCTAAAAGCCCTTCCCTACTATCCACTGCTTTTCCTCAAAAACCTTCCTATTCATTCATATATGCCAATATTATGAACTATAGTTTTTCTTTTAATTTCAATTTTGGAGCCTCAATCAAAAACCAAGTTAATTTCGTATGGGCTTTAAAAAAGTTGTAAAAAAATAAAATAGAAGATAGTTGTATAGAAAATGTAACAATAACAACAACAATGGCGCTACGGTCCATGCAGAACCATGGCCTCTTCCACGATTCCCCTCCATTTGTTTCTGTCACCGGCAGGCGCATAAGGGGACCAGGAGCATGAGGAGGAGCATGAGTAGGAGCATGAGGGTTAGCAGGAGGGGGAGCATGAGCAGGAGCATGAGGAGGAGCATGAGGAGGAGCATGAGGGGGAGCAGGAGCATGAGGGAGAGCATGAGGAGGAGCATGAAGGAGAGCATGAGCAGGAGCATGAAGGGAAGCAGGAGGGGGAGCAGGAGCAGGAGGGGAGCATGAGGAAAAGCATGAGGGGAGCAGGAGCAGGAGGGGGAGCAGGAGGAGGAGCATGAGGGGGAGCAAGAGTAGGAGGGGGAGCAGGAGCAGGAGGGGGAGCATGAGGAGCAGCATGAGGGGGAGCAGGAGTATGAGGGGGAGCATGAGGGGGATCAGGAGCATGAGGGGGAGCCTGAGGAGGAGCATGAAGGAGAGTATGAGCAGGAGCATGAGGGGGGGGCAGGAGCAGCAGCAGTACGAGGAGAAGCATGAGGGGAAGCAGGAGGGGGAGCATGAGGAGGAGCAGGAGGGGGGGAGCATGAGGGGAAGCAGGAGGAGGAGCATGAGGGGGACCAGGAGTAGGAGGGGGAGCAGCATGAGGAGGAGCAGGAGGGGAGCAGGGAGCAGGAGGGGGAGCATGAGCAGGAATATATAACTTTGATTTTGCAGCCATTCAAAAGGCGGAGAGTATAAGACGAAATCTCGGCACGCAATATGTTAAATTTGTTTGCATATACTTCTTGATAAATGCATCTCATTTTTGTCTTTTTGTTAAAAATAACCTATTCCTATAGATTATAATAATATTTCTAAATATTTACACCCAATAATACATAATAATAATAATACAAAGGACTGTAGCGGAAAATTTAACTGTTATAATACTGATAATAATGATAGTGTCATAATGTTTACAAAATGTTACAAAAAAATGTTTACAAAATAAAGTTTTGTTCTATTTTAAGTTAAGATTTTCCTTTCAATAAGTATGATGTTATTAGATCTTCTAGCTAATCGGGTAATCGTTCTATGATTAAGTAAACAGTTTATAAAGGTCAAAGTATCAACAGTAAAACTTATTAATTCCAATATTTATTTATATCAAAGTAACTGTACAACTGTATATAATGTTCAAGTTAAAAGATTTTTTGACATATAGGAGCTTTCATCCAACTATTTTATGATTCTATAAAACAGAAATATTTCCCTAGGCGCCAACTGGAGAAAATAAAAAATATTGAAGGCTGCAATTTATAGGAGTTGAGCACGCACCGGGGTTTGTTTAATGGCGAGATTAAGAATGTTCTGTCACCGTTTTACGAGATATTTTTAGAAACGTTTTGTCTTTAGGATTTGAATTATGAATGAAGTGGTTTGGCGGGCCAGAATCCTTTATAATGCATCGCCAAAGATGAATATTCAAACAATAGATATCTGTCAACTGCGTGATGTTTCTGCTCAACATCACGAAATTATAACAAACCTCTCACGATTGCTATTAGCATGCATTTATATGCAACACGAGATGAGTTTTTTCTTGGTTGTGGCACAGGACACTGTGCACCGATTGCAATGTTTAAAAACAGAAATAAAAACCTTAGTTATTTACATGTTACAAGGTCATAATGTCATAAAAAAAAAAAATAAAAAAAATTCTCATGCAATTTTAGTGGATTTTCTTACTTTATATTTGTGATACAGTTGAAGAGTCCACGGAAGAAAGGGGGAATGTCATTGGGAATGAATTTCGAGAGAATCAAGTTTTATGGTCTGGATCTTAAATAACTTCAGTATGTTTTTATAATTTTAATTGTAATTTTTGTAAGTCATTTTCTTATTTCTTTTGCGAATTAAAATTTTTAATAATCTAAGAAATGAAGTTTTAGTAAAAATGCTCCAATTTAAACTCAGAAGGAAGAAGGAGAGACCTGGATGTTCCACTTTTCTTCCGTGTATGGATTTCTGGCTGATACCTTAAACCATCTTATTCTACTCAACAATGTGAATATTTTGAAGTGTAAAACTCTATTTCAGAAAAAATTGAATCTCCCCCTTTCTCCCGTGGACTCTTCAGTTGTTAGTTTCAGTAAATAAATATATTTAAATGAACTACAAGTTAATTTACTCACAAAAATAATTAAGGAGGAAAAGACCGACCAGACTGAAGAAGACCTTTTCAAAACTCCATCTTTGTGAGAAGTCTACAACGCTCTTGGCGTTGTTCGTACGTATGTTGCCACAAATGACGATTTTAAGAAACCCGAAACCACAGCTTTCTTAAAAGAACTTCATAGCCATGTAAGCAAAAATTTATATTTGAAAAAAAAGCAAGCAAACGAAAATAACCGATTTTTTTTGTGCAAAATTAATGTAGTAAAATTGAATATGTACGTAAGAAAGATGCATGTAAACTTTAAAATGTATATATGTTTATAAAAATAAACGTTACGATCATTTTAAAAGCCTTTTTATTTTATTATCAACCTCTTATCTAAGTGTGTAAGTTTCACAGGTTAGTTCTGGATATAACGATTTCCGGATATAACAATGTATTTTCCATGGTCCCTTGAATATCTTTATAACCAGATTTTACTGTATAAGATATTTAAAGCTATGGCTAAAAAAGTTTCATTTCAGACATTTTTCTATCTAAATACATATTAATAATGCATGTATTACTTTGAAAAGTATACACACACAAATAATATGGTTCCTGTGAATTCGAAATCCTACTTCAGCCGGATTAAGATGCTTACCCTATAAAAACCCTCGACAAAACCTGGAGACTATTAAGACGGTTCTCTTGGGAAGTAGAGACTTAGGAGGCCCATTTGGGCTCATTAAGGCGGTGCTACTCATTAAAGGCCTCAGTGAGGCAGTGGAGATCAGTGAGGCAGTGGAGAAGCCTCTGTTTAATTGATGTGCACTCTATCACCTTCCTATTTAGCCTGCCCCTGTGGAATACATCAAGCCTTCCCACCCACACCAACTCATATGTTAATTCTACTGTCCTTGTGGATTAAGGTTAGTGTACTCCACTGATGTGGTTCTGGTTCACACACAGATTAGGAAATCAGGTCAGTTACATCTTTTTTTAAGAACTTGACATCTTAATGTCTCTTCCGGATTTCAAATAAAATATTACTTTTTATTGTTTTTGATTTTGATCTTAAATAAAGTGAATGATCTTAACTTAAGAAAGTAGAAGGAATCCTCAGATTAGAAGAATTAAAAAATCATTTTGCTACTCATATTTAAATTTATTGAAAACCAATTTCTATTGTTCGAAAATCAAATTAATTTCTAAAAATATACAAACATTCAAAACTAGAGCAATTTAATATACACATTATATTTATTATATTAATCGGGAAACCTTCTATATTTATAATGGTGTTCTCCGTACCTTATATTTCCCCAATTCTTGGAAACTATCCGCAGTAAACTCCCATCCTCATATCGTCAAATATCACTCTAGCCTATTATGTGCAAAATCCTGGAAAAACTATTTCTGAAACGTGTAAAACCTATCATATCATCCCTGATCACCAGTTTGGTTTCCGAACGTCACATTCCACTATCCAGCAATGCCATCGTGTGGTGGAAGTCGTCTCGTCTGTATTGGAGCGCGGTATGTACTGCACTGGAGCCTTTCTCGACGAAGAACAAGCTTTTGAAAAATGAAATGAAAAAAAAATCAACTTTATTCTGGGACTTACTGTCCCCTAAGAATAAAAATAATGCGCAGTTAAAAGTACAATAGTCTGGTATGTTATTTACAAATTAAATGCATCAGTAATTACAGCATAAACTTTTTATAGGGAAAAAAAATTAAATTAAATTAAAAAAAAAAAAAAAACATATGAAATAATAATTATAGCTTAAAATACCATCGTATATATATATATATACATACATACACATACACACACACACATATATACACACACACACACACACACACACACACACACACACACACACACACACACACACACACACACACACACACACACACACACACATACACACACACACACACACACACACACACACATATACTTACATAAGCTTTTGACCAAGTCTGGCACCAGGGACTACTTTACAAACTCCGTAAATTCTTATCCCCTACATACTTCCTTATTATACATTCCTATCTCAATGAGAGAACATTCAGAGTAGGTCACAATTACGCCCTACTCAGACTGCCGGAGTTCCTCAAGGATGTATCCTAGCTCCCATTCTCTACTCAGTGTATACAGCTGACATCCCGATGGGATGGGTATCCTAGCACCGTCCTCACCACTTACACTGATGACACATGTTTGTTACCAGTAAATAATGATATCTTAATTGCATCCCAGGCACTCCAATCCTACACCATAAACCTTCAAGAATGGCGTCAAAAATGGAAAATAAAAAAATAAATCCCATCAAATAACCTTTACCCCTCGTCGTAAACCTACAATATTCTGGCCTACAATATACAATGATTTAGTGAGTTTCTAGCAAAAACTTGCTGCCTTGCACAATCGTTGGCCAAGAAACAGTACAAGCTAGCTTACTTAGTACAGATCTCAAGATCCGTCATAAATTGTAGTGGTGCAGGTTTCAATTTTTTAATCTTTAATTTTAAACTATTTTCTACATGGTGTACTATTTTTACTTTTAAGTCATTAGCTTTTCAAGATGTATGTATCTCAATTATGTCGTGAGGCTTGGATCAGCGAGCGGTAGTACCATGCAGGAGATGAGAAGGAAGTAAGACATGGAAAGAAGAAGAAGTAGTCATTAATAAATATCATAGAAGAGACAAATAATTCATCAATTCCTATTGGTTTGCTTCTTCTACTTTATCATACGCACCTCAATAATTCGAAAAATATTAGAAAGAAATTTCTTAAATGTAAGCCCGTAACGCGCTATCTGTTTCATATTGTGGAGCCATTTAAGTGAAAGATTATACTTTGATAATAACCAAGTCTGCTCAAAAGTTTTAAATTATTTTTGAAACACACAGTTTGTCTTTTTCTTGTGTAAAAAGGAGTTTGTAACTTGAAACCTGAGAATACCGGTTGAAGTAAAAGGAAGATTTAAGAAATATATTTTCTGCGGTTGCAGAAACTCAGAGGAAGCTTAGGATTTATTCCCTCACAGCCATAGCGATAAACTTTATGCCGGAGCGTTTTACAGTCGCAGCAGTTGGCACCCCTGAGTGTCTTCTGCTGCGGTACTTACCTTAAATGGGTTACAGCCCCTTCCGAGATAAGACTGTTTAGTGTAGACGGTAAGACTTTCTCAAATTGCGGGCACCGATTTGAGTACGCTATATAAAATATCTCTAACCGGTTTGATTATTTCAACATAATTATCGTCGGATGTCTGCAGGCGCATGCGCTTTAGTCAGCCGGGGCTAAGGTCGTGATTAAGATATCCAATGAATGATTTATTGCGCCGTGCACTTTAGCGCTAATGCGGGGTTTGTTATTTCAAAGATACCTGTATCGATAATTAAGTGAATTATGGGAAATTACATGTGGGAAAGATAGGTTGGAATAAGTCATCTCTGAGTGGCTTGAAAAATAACTTTAACAACGATCAGACATCCCAAATGTCTATATTAGGAACGCTGAAAAAAAGAATCCCTGTAGTTTTGTTGATTTTCTCCTTACATTTTTAGATGTTGCAATTAAAATAATTAAACGAAATATCTTATAACTCTTGGCTTGCATTTCTCTTTTTTTTTCATCAAAGAAATAATTAAAAAGACTTAGTCAAATCGATGATACGATGCTGACACCACTAATCTCCAACTAAGCACATCCCTCCGTCCAACCCTATCAAAATGCAATTATGCATTATGCAGCCTTAGTCCAGTAAAATAAGGGTTTGCCGCAGAAAAAACTGCGGAACTTTTATTCTCAACGGAACTTTATGTTTTTTAGGGTGCTGAATCCGAATCTGAAGTTTGCTACCACGGCAACCATCGGCTTCATATTCAAAATCGCCAAAAAAACCCGTTAGTTTTGGTTTTTTATCTAAAACACGATAACGAAGAAAGTTTTCACATATTAATTATATCTGGAACATACAATTGAAAAAACCTACATAATGAAAAAAAAGCATTTTTCACGAAGTTACGTTATTGGGAAAAAATGGAGAAATTGGCCAACTTGCCATCAGTCCCACAACTCCGCGAAAACACGTTTGTCGTACTCTTTTGGCTATAACTCTAAAACTATTTGTCTGATACAACATTACTTTTTTTCATCTTAAAGCTGATTAAAGTTACTATAAGAACCTATATATGAAGGTTAATCAAACCCCGTAAAATGTACATGCTAGCCCGCTAATAAAAACGTACTGTTGTAAAATCCAAGTGTTTTTTGGCACAATTGCCGCTCTAACTCCTCAAATATTCGTTACATCCCAAATTTCTATTTTCTATCTCAAAGCTGATTAAATTCGCTATCAGATGCTATATATGTAAATTATATTAAATCCTGTGAACCACCCAAGCTAGCACGCTAAATGTGTATGTTTTGGCAAAATATGTAAATTATGACATGTTCAGTAGGCTGGTGTGGGTATTTCACGGTGGTAATTATAAGTTACATATATAGGATCTAATAGTATATTTAACCAGCTTTTAGATCGGACAAATGGTTTTGGAGTTATAGCGAATAATGTGCCGAAAAAACATGTATTTTACAAAAGTAAGTGATTTTCAGCGTGATAGCTTGTGTATTTCAAGAATTTTGATAAAAATTTCATATATAGGATCTAATTATAAATTTAACCACCTTTCAGATTGAAAAAACAAAAACATTTTGAATTGGACAAATACGTTCGGAATTATAATGAAAAATGTGCAGAAAACCATGGATTTAACAACAGTACGGATTTTTAGGCGTCTGGGGTGCATATTTTAAGGGACTTGATTATAACTTCATATATATATATTCAAATATATATATATATATATATATATATATAAATATATATATATTTATATATATATATTCAAATAGTAAATTTAACTAGCTTTTATATGAAAAAAAGTAATTTTAGATCAGACATTATTTTTGTAGTTATAATGAAAAATGTACTAAAAAAAACTTGGATTTCACAAAAGTACGGGTTTTTAGAGTATACTCGTAGTATGTGTTTTTGGCACCTTAATCTTTTTAACTCTATAGATAAAAAAACAAAAATAACGGGTTTTTTTGCGATTTTGAATATGAAGCCGATGGTTGCCATGGTAGCAAACTTCAGATTCGGATTCAGCACCCCAAAAAACATAAAGATCCGTTGAGAATAAAAGTTCCGCAGTTTTTTCTTGAAAACGGTTTTGTAGTCTTATTTTACTGGACTACCTTCTAAATTCTTCAACGCACTCATCGTTTATAGTCTAAATTTTGTAGGGAATTCTTTATCATCGATAGCTTTTATGAGTTGTTCTTCCTTTAACGTAAGTGGCCACGTGTCGCACCCTTTAAGAACTGAGTTAAAACAATACTTCTTAATTTTAATTTTTACCTAACGGTTCGACATTGATCACCTTGTTTGGGATTCGGTTTTGATTAAATCGCTAATTCTTTGTATTTATTTAAATATTCGTTATCAAGACTAAAACAACAAGAAACTGCCTGTCTTTACAGACTACTTCAAGATTTACTAGACAAACGTTCAAAGCTCCCAATTAATTACAAAATACCTATGCATGACTGATGATGATGATAAGACCTATTTGGACGTAAGGAGTTGAGGTTTGGGGCTCCACTAAACAATCGAATTCATCTCGTATACAATACTTCCAATCCGAAATCCTTTGAAAAATCATCAGTGCCCCATACTTTCTCACCAATAAAGTTATCCATAAAGATTTTTATATTCCATGTGTTACTGATTTAATCCAAACCAGATACCTATCCTTTCATAGTAAGCTTCATACTCAAATCCACTAGTTTCTCAACTTGCTTTCCACTCCATTCCTGATAATCCTACGAGGCGTCTGAAAGAAAACTAGAGACGTAGTATAGAATTTTTATTTTTATTATTTTAAGTGCTACTGATGAGTAGTTTTTTTTTTTCAGGTCTTGACATTTTATTGTAATCGTTATCAACACATTTACTTGATGTATAATTTGTACAGTTGTATATTCGTTATAATTATATATATTTGAACTTCGTTTGCATCGAGCTTTAGAACCCCAAAGAACCGTATAATTCCTCTTGTCTTCATAAAATGCTCCTTATTATGCCACAAATAGTCTTAGCCATGTAAATTTGAATGCCTCTTTTATTGCTAACTTTCCCCAAATCGTACCTATGTACCTATCTATTTTATTGTAAACAGTTTATATTGGTTTAATCAATTTGTATTTAGTTGTGTGTTATATTTAATAGACTTAATATCTTATTAATAATGTGAGTTGCTATGGCCAACAACTTCCGACGCTGCGTTACTTAGCAACGGTCATATTTTTTTTTTTTTTTTTTTTTTATTTCAAAACATCTTTATTCAGAATAAAATAGTGCATTGATACATATATTATTAAAATATAATGTATCTAGACAAAGTTTTACAAAATATCATCCTTTTGGATGTTTTAATGTGATTGAGTGTTAGTTAAAAACATAGTGTTACAGTTAAATAGCGACATTCAGTGGCGATGTTACACTGAGATTAAGGTAGCAACAAAGGAAAAAAGAAAAGGTTAAATAACTAAACAGATAGGAAAAAAAAAATTAAAAAAAATAAATAAACAGAAATTAAAAGAGAGTTTTAAGACGGGAATTTGTCCTTCCATTCCAGTTGGTTGGCTTTGAAGGAGGATTTAAAGAAGAAAAAAGAGGATTGGACAGGGTAGGAAGCATGTCGTAAAATTTGATGTGACAACGTTTTATGTACTGAACAGGGTTTTCTAGATTAAATCGAGATGCAAAATCAGTCAGTCGGTCTGTACGCCAAGGGGACTGTCTTCGTATAGTCATTAGTGTTCTGTTTTGGAGTCTGTTTAATTTATTGATGGTATCTTGAACTAAGTGCCGAAAAAGAGGAGCTGCATGAAGAAGTCTAGGACGAAGGATAGCTTTATAAAGAAGAAGTTTCATTCGGACAGATAAAGTTGGAGAGCGGAAGAGATGCGAAAGAGAAGTGAATGTTTGACGAGTGAAGTTTAGACGATGACGGAAATGACTGGAAAAGGTTAGGCGTCGATCGAGGCGAACACCAAGGTAGTTAATAGATGATGCAATCGGAATTTCGGTATTATTAAGCTTGATTGGCTGGATCTTTTTCCTTTGGGATTGACGGGAAAATGAGAAAACTATGGCGTCAGTTTTAGAAGGGTTTATACAAATACCTAAATTGGAAAAGGAATCTGAAATTTTTTGAGCCACCGCTTGTATATTTTGAAGGGCTTTTGTAGTGCTGATGGAGGAGCTGTAGATCGCAATATCGTCGGCATAAGCTGATATTTTGACGCGTGGGTAACGAGTGCCGATTACATTTGCTGTGTAAATGGAGTAGAGGATAGGAGAAAGTACAGAGCCTTGTGGAACACCAATCCGAGAGGACTAATATGATGACAAGGAGTTTCCAACTCTAGAGGTATTATATCTTTACATTGTTCCACTTTCCCAGGCCACCAATCATGTACATTCTTGCTACCAACTCCTTATACGTCCACCCAGCCATGAGTAATATCTTGATATCCTGTCACATCAACGCTCAGTCCCTTATTGCCCACTATGACGAATTCCTAAAATATTTCCATGATAATTTTTACCACATTATAGCAATATCCGAGACCTGGCTAAAACCGTTTATCCCTTCTTCCTATGTCTCCATCCCTAACTACACATTCCTACGCCATGACAGATCTGACCGAAGGGGCGGGGGTGTAGGGGTATTTATCCACAATAGTCTCAAAGCTAAAATCCTTCTCCAATCACCATCTTCAGATTCCCCCCATGTTGAATACCTTTTCCTGGAAATATCAACCACTCCCTCCCCTTTACTATTTGCTGTGGTCTACCGACCTCCCCATGTTCCCTTTGATGACGCTTTCGAAACCTCTCTAGTCCAATTAACATCAGCCTACTCCAACGTCATAATCTCTGGTGATTTTAACACCAATATGATATCCGAATCCTATGATAAATCTTTCCTCATCAATTTGTTCCATTCCATTAATCTTTATCTGGTTCCTTTTCTTCCTACCCATCACACACAAATTCTCAGATACCTGGCTTGACCTGTTTATCACTGACTCCCCCGATAAAATTCTTTCATCATCTCAGCACCCGGTTCCTTTTCTCTCCTCACATGATCTAATCCAGATTTCGTATGATCTACCAACCAAATCTTTTGTCCCAACAGTTGTATCCTTTCGAAATCTGGACCTCCTGTCTTTCGAATCCGTACAACCTGACCTCGACTCCATCCCATGGGATACTATATATTCCTTCACCTCGTTTGAGCCGATGATCTCTACCCTCACCGCAAACCTTCATTCAATTTTAAATACCCATGCTCCTCTGAAAACCCTAAAGATTCACCGTCCTCCTGCTCCATGGCTGACAGCTGAGATTAGAGAGCTGATGAAAAAAAGGGAAGCAGCCAGACGCAAATTTCGTCGAACTCGATTGCCATCAGATTACACCACCTTCAAAATTTTACGTAACCAAACCCAATCCGCTATCCGATACTCTAAATCCAAATACACGCATAATGCCCTTTCTACCGCTCCCGATTCTAAATCCAAGTGGAAAATCCTTAGAAAACTAACCTTTCCTGACCCCAACTGCAACTCCTTTCCTGTTTCGCCCGATGAACTAAATCAGTATTTCATTTCATTAGCTCCAAACCCTCCGTTCGAAGCGGAAATAACGTACCCTAGCTTTGATCCAACCAATTTCTTCTTTTCCCATGTTTCCTATGACGACATACTCTCGGTCATTAAAAAATCCCGCACAAATGATTATGGACCCGATAATATTCCTTTTAAACTCATCAAATCGTGCCTTCCCGCACTTATTCCTATCCTTCACCATATTTACAACCTTTCCCTTCAAAACTCGATATTTCCTTCCTCTTGGAAAGCAGCACTAGTCCGCCCCTTGAACAAAATTCCCAATCCCGCCTCCCCTAGAGACTTCCGTCCGATTTCCCTCCTCTCCAACCTATCCAAACCACTGGAACGGATCGTTCAGTCCCAACTTTCAGATTTCCTAGAAGAGCGCTCCCTCCTTAGCCCATATCAATCCGGTTTCCGTCCCGGATACTCCACCCAATCCGCCCTCCTGAAAATATCTCAAGATATACACTCCGCAATCGATAGCCAAAAGATTACCATCCTTATCCTTTTGGATTTTTCAAAAGCTTTCGATAATGTTGACCACAACATCCTTCTATCCAAACTCCGAAACCTCTCCTTGTCCAAATCTGCCTTACTTTGGTTTAAATCCTTCCTTTCCGACCGATCACAGTATGTAGTCATTCCAAATAAACCCCCGTCCAAGACCCTGCCTCTATCCTGTGGTGTTCCTCAGGGCTCTTCACTTTCACCCACACTCTTTTCTGTTTACATTAATGACCTTCCCCTTTCCATCCATCACTGCCGATATCACCTTTACGCAGACGATCTCCAAATCTATTTATCCTTTCCCAATTCTGACCTACTGCAAGCTACTAGGAAAATTCAGGAAGACTTGGATCGAATCTATAACTGGGCAGTGACGAACAAGTTGAATTTAAATACTGAAAAGACCAAAGCGCTTGTAATAGGTTCGAGTTACCTCCTGAAAACCATGCCTCCTATTCCCACCATTTTCCTGAGCAGTGATCCTATCAAATTCTACCCCTCAGTCAAAAATCTCGGAGTCATCTTCGATCAAAACCTATCCTGGAAAAACCATGTATCCGAAATTTCCCGTCGCACCATCCCAATCCTAAAACGTCTCAATTACGTTCGCCATCTCCTTCCTTTCGAAACCCGCAAATTACTTGTTACTTCCCTTATCTTCCCCCACTTCGACTATTGCTGTGCTGTGTATGGGGGCGTTTCTGGTGATCTCGAGGCCAGACTCAAAAGACTGTTTAACTGCTGTATTCGTTTTATTTTCGGGATCCCCAGGAATGCCCATGTTTCACAATTTTACGCGGAGTTAAAGTGGCTCTTTCCTTCCTACCGTCGCCAGTATTTTTTGGCTTCCTTTCTCTACCAAACAGTGAAATCCCAACGCCCTCTTTACATTGCTCAACTCCTTCAGCTCAAATCCTCTGTTCTTACCCGCCAAACCCGTTCCCGCCCATCAGATTTGTACACTCCTGCTCATTGCTCCACTGCCTTCAACAGATCATTCCTAATCCGATCCTCATCCCTATGGAACTCCATCCCTTACACCATTCGCCACTCAAACACCCTTTCCACTTTCAAATATCATTTATTTAACCACCTACTGTCCATCCAGATCCATGAAAACTGTCATTAGCCACTTAAAAGTCTTATAAAATATAAAAGTTTATGTACAAGAAATGTTTATTGTTTCTACACAAATGATTCACACAATGAATCAAATATTTTCTGTTTTTGTTTTTGTCTATATTCCTAAGTTTAATCATTATTTGTTATCATTATTAATTACTATTTTATTATATTTAATAATATTTCATAACCATCTTCAGGCTCTGTAGGCCCCATGATTGTACATTATTTTTTATTCTTAAGGGACTTAAGGTCCCAGAATAAATAAAGAACCTTTTTTATTTATTTATTTATAACAAAAGGAACGATTTGAGAAATAAGACCGAAGTAGATTAAAGAGGAAAGGAGGAAATTCGTGATGAAGAAGTTGAAGAAAAAGATTCTCATGTTGAACGCAATCAAAAGCTTTTGTACAATCAAGGGAGATCATAGCAGTAGCGTGATTTTTAAGAAGAGCAGTGGTAATATAATGTTGTACACGTGAAAGTGAATGTACAACATTTAGACGAGGCTGGAAGCCTGTCTGTTCGTAAGGGATAATTGAGAGTTCATCGCAATGAGTTTGAATATACGGGAGCAATAATTTTTCAAAAAGCTTTCCTAAATGGGAGAGTAGGCTAATGGGACGGTAATGATCCGGATTTAAGCCAGTTTTATTAGCTTTCAAAAGTGGTATAATAATGGCTTTTTGCCATGAGCTCGGGAAATATCCCAGAACTGAGCAATTGTTGTAGATGGAGGGAAGATAATTTAAGGTTATGCGAGGAAGATGGTGGAGAAGAATAGCCTGTATATTATCTGGCCCAGGTGCTTTCTTAGGTGCCATTCGAAATATCGTTGCTTTAACTAATTTAGCATCAAAATGGGGTACATATGTGATAGACTACTGGGAAATGATCTGAAAAGGAAATGTTGTTAAGAGTATAACAATAAGTAATAAGATGAGGTGCATGGGTATAAAGTAAATCTATTGTACTAACATGGCCTCGAGAAGACTGAAATGTAGGAGAAGAAGGGTAAATAATAGTTCCTGGAAGTTGTGCGATGGCTTTTCCCCTCGGATTGGAGGAAATATTATTCCACATTTGATGTCTGCTATTAAAATCTCCTATCACAAACGATGATCTTGGAACAGATTGAAGGAACTAAGTGAAAGGTTTCACTGGAGAAGAAGGACGAGCGTAAATTCCATACAGCTGATGAGGGACTCCATTGACATATAAAATTATACCCAGAAGTTGAATTGAAGGATGAGGGGATGTGGTTTGAAGAAAGCGATGTTTAATGGAATTGTGAACAAATGTGGAAACATCAGTAGTATGATAGGAAGAATAATAGAGAAAACGAGTGTTTAAGGGAAGTGAACCAGTATCAGTAAGAATAAGAATATCAGGGCGTGCAGAAGTAAGAAGGGCGTGAATACCTGGAATGTAAGGAGAATGATTAATATTAAAGTTGACTACCTTAATCTCAACCATTAATGTCCATATTTGATGAGGCCTGAAGAGTGATAAGAAGTGGCTGAAGAGAAGCAGAGAGCTGCTGGATGCTTACTAAGAGAGCCTGGAGTTGAGTGACAATGGGCTGAAGCGTAGAAGTAATGGTTTTTTTGTATTATCGGAGTTATCTGCTGAAGGAATGAAACATCTGGCTGAGGAGAATGCGCTGAGCGAACATGTGTGCGAGATGGCTGCGGTGCCACGATATTAGGAGCTGAAGTTCGTGGAAGATTTGGAAATTCTTCTGAGGATAATGGTGGCGGTAGAGATGTTATTGTAGGCTTGACAGGTTTATTTTTTGCAACATTTATGTATTCCAAACGTCGTGTGCATTATCTAAATGAAGCCGTGTGCTCTTGATTACATCCAGCACAACGAAGTGGGGAGTCTTGAGGGCAGTCTTTTTTAACTCGTGATTGCCACTACATTTCACACATTTAATAGGGCGAAAGCAGTAGGTGGAAATGTGCCCGAAGGATTGGCTCCGAAAACATTGGCGAATTTCTTCTGATGGTATTTTTCGTGGTAGTTCGACCCTGTATCTCATGCGATTGACTGATCCGGGAGCCTGGAGATTTTCAGGTTTTACTGAAGGGGATGTGGTGATTATAATCTCAGGGAGATCCATTTTGGTTCCATCTGAAAGTGTTTTCTTTAGTCTTCGTATAGATTTGACGCCAGAAATGGCCAAAAAGGTCCTGTTAATATCTTCTAAAGGAGGAAAGTCAGTTAAAAAGCCGGTTATGAAAATATCGTTTATCATTGGGTCCGGATCCGTATGTATGATGGCTGATTTCTTTCGAAGTGAGCCAATTCATGATTTCTGTTCTCTCTTCAGTATTTGCGGGATGTAGGCGAATGTCTCCAGATCGTAGTGAGGAGAAAGAGGCAGTTATATGAGGTCGAGAGTTGAGAAAGGTTAATAATTCATTTCTCGTTATGTTTGAAATAATAATTGGTGGAATCTTTGGAGGAGAATCAGATGAACGATGTGTAGAAGGTGATGTATTTAGTAATGGCCTTTGGTCAGGATGAAAATAGTCTAAATTTAGATCGGGAATTAAATTTCCCTAAGAGTTGGGAAGCGCTTGTCTTTTGGCTGCTGTACTAGACTCTTCAGGCTGCCATGGCCTCGCCCTGTTCGCCATGGCAACCAACTATAATAAAGCTTGTTAATTACCTGTTTGGAGCTTCAATCCTAACCTCTCCAAATTATAACTAATTATTCTTCTTTAAAGTTGCCTATAAATAATATATAACTTCTTTAAAATGATCAATTTATCTAATAGTTAGATTTAAAATGCTAATATGAAATCTAAAACACTTCGTAACTTGAAGAAAATCAAAACAAACACAGAGAAATACTACAGCGTTTTCTAGCTTTCACAAATCATATGGTACTGGTCATGTTCTTAGACCAGATGAGATTTATTAGTGAGACAATACAATAAAAGATGGCGAAATGTTAACATTGCAAGAAAAGACGCTGTTGGTTTTCATCATAAATTTTTTCAACAATTAGCAGTACAACTAAGTGGACCATTTTGTAAGGGGTCATTATGCATGGAGACCAACAAGAACATCAATTCAATTCCGCTGCAGCTGTGACCTATCGTAGTCGCCCAAATCTCTCTTATGGTATCTCACTCGTCTCGTACCGATTTCGTATTGTTATAATTTTGTTATAACAAAATAAATGGATGGATTGGCAAAAGTCTAAGATTATCCTAAAGTATAATCAAACGATTTGTCAATTTTAAATAACTTTATTAGTTCATTTAATTGTTATAATATTAAAGTGAACTTTGTAAAACTTATTTGTAACATTTGTATGGAGATAGAAAACTAGGATAAATTAATTAATCAGAAAGTGTCCTTAAATGGATATTGGAAACTTACGTTAAGAAATCTCATCATCTACGATGTAAACATAACATATTTTAAACTGATGTTTGAGGGGAAAACCGTTGAGGCATAATCCTCTAGTTACCGTAATGGGATAATGACACCAACAAGTAAGGTTTTGTACAATATTATGTAACGATTTTCTATTGCTAAAATATTAATTTCTGTAACGGATATTGATTCTTTTGAAACCTGTAGCCCGAAGTAGGCTAATTGTTTTCTCACCTAGAAGATTATGATCCGTACCTATCACTGATGCAGCTGATTTAAGACCCGCTTACTGGAAAAGGAGAACGTAGGCTGTCAAAGCCCTGAAGCTGCTCTAGTACATACTAACGGTTTGTAGTGGCAGCACTGATTAAATTGAATGGAAGACTTAATGACTTGGTACCACTGACTAATGACTCAATCAGGCCTTCTCCTTCCCCTCTCTAACCCACTTCCTTATCGCGATCCTCTCTGCAACTGATCATCATCCCAAATCGTCGAGGATGCGGATCGGGGGGATAACACACGGCGGGGGGAATAACAGTCATAAGGAGGAGTTGATGAATGGGCAGAAGGGAGCTGTAAATGTTAGCGGCATCTTGAAATTCGGCGCTAGTTTATCCACGGATCCGATAATTTTGGTCGAACGAATCTTCGCTCTATTTCACTGTCTTATTATAGGTAAGTGGTTCCGTCGGCTTCCGAACATTTCCTTTTTTTAGTGGAACATTTAGAATTTCACAGAATAATGTGTATTTTAGAATTTTTATAATAAGTGATCCTCTCTCAACAATTATTACTAACTATAAGTTAACGAGAATAACTTTAAAACAAGATTATAACATATAAGATATATTTAACACTCCCAGAGGACAAAGAAATATCCCCTAAAGAAATATCTATTGATTCCATATTACTGCTCAGTATCCACCAAAGTCGAAGAGGAATTTGGAAAATTATGTTTAAAATCCGCATACCTGTATTATTAAATTACTTAAATTTATTTATTTATTTATTTGATTCATTGTCTCTACCCTTCAGGGTCATTGGCAGTCCATCTTCGATTATTTATCTCCTATATTCGTCCATAAAACCTGATAGCCTTTAAGAAATCCAATAGAGACTTCACTGATTTGTTATCATCTTGTAAGATTTCCTGAAGTGTGTTTGAAATTTTAAATCTCTCCCTTATAGATGAAAGCTGTGGACAGTCTACTAAAATGTGTTTACTATCTTGGGTTCCTGACAGTTGACGCAGGTAGGGGGCTCCAAACCGCGGAGAAGGTAGCCATGTGAGAATTCACAGTGGCCGATTCTCAGGCGGCACAAAATTATTTCTTCCTTTCTAGACGTCCTACAACTTGTTTGCCACTTAGCGGAGCAGTTCGTCTTTACTTGTAACAATTTAGACCTATTTGTTTTCCAGTTTTCTTCCCACTTGGCTTGGATCGAGCATCTTACATGCCTCACCCAGTCTTCTTTAGGTGTAAGGTTGATGTTTTTAACAATATCACCGTCACTAATTCTTGCTAACTGGGCTGCATAATCAGCTCTTTCATTTCCAGAAATGACACAGTGGGAAGAGACCCAAATAAAACTAATGTATTGTTTTTCTCTTGAATTTGCCAAATAAGCTCAATAATTTCTAAAATTGTTACATGTTGAGACTGATCATTTTTTATTGCTAGTAATACACTCATTGAATCCGTGACAATTGCAGGCTTCCAGGCAGTGTAGGAGTGCTTCCTTAATAGCAGTTGCTTCTCCAGTGAAAACGGAGCAGACTTGAGGCAACTTAAAGAGACTTACTTCGTTTTCTGTCATCACTGCACAAACCACTACAGAATTTTCACATTTTGAAGCGTCAGTATATAAGATTTTTTGGTCCTGAAACTTTTCTAAAAGAAGTAAAAAAACAGATTTAAAAAAAAATTACTTAAATTAAATTAACAATTAATGATTATTCGAAATAAACAAAAAAAAAACAGCGGTTTGTAACGTGATTTTTTTCATTAAAACCAATATAGCTAGCTCCTAAACGGTCCTAGCGACAAATGTTATATAACAAAAAATATTTTCCATTAAATTTTTGACTAGTGGATTGCCGTCAAATTTCCGATCCGAGAAGCATCAACTGAAGTACAGCGTGTCAAAAAAGCCCTCGCACTTAAAAATAGAGATATCAAACGTGACTCTTATCATTCAAACCAACAAAGTTCCTAAACAGTAGGTACTAGCGACAAATACTGTATAACAAAAATAATTTCCATTAAATTTCTGACGAGTAAGATGTCAAATTTTAGATTCGAGCTACACCAACTGAGCTTAAGCGTATCAAATAAGGTATATATGTTTCGTTTGATACGTTCGATCGTTCGTTCGTTTGCTGTGGATTTGTTTTTTGAGTTCATACCTGTCAGCGATACAGCACTATATATTTAACTTCCTTTCGCTCTTCCGTTCGCTTTTTCGTTCACTCCTCTGTTCGTTCGTTCGCCTTGTAAATCAAAGATTAGAAAAAAAAACATAAAAGAGCATACAATTTTCAGACACGGAATTCCAACTTAGCCATCAATTTAATCCGGAGTTGGTCGCTAGGTGAGCATTTCCCTAACCCTTCTAAAAAATATTTAATAAGTTCGTCAGAATTTAACTTTCATCGCTGACCCTCATTACAGCTGAGTTTAGGACATTTACGAATAAGAATATTTGGTTTCTAAGTAAAACGGATGCAGGTGGCCGGGATATTGAGAGATTTTTACTAAAAATTGCCGTTTCCACACTCCTCAGTATCAGCTTATCTCTCGTGCAGTTTATTAGTGACATTTTGATGAGCGTATTTTCTAAGTTCTTTCGATTGATAAGTGATTATTTGGATTCAAAATGAATCGTGGATCTAACATGCTTGACTTGTTGGATAATAAACCAGTTGAGAAGATGAATTGTAAGTAATTAGTTGATAAATCGTCGTGAATTGTATTATATTATTTTTCAATCATTTAGTAGGAATCTGAAATTTTTACTATTCCAGATTCTTGTTCGTTGCTGCTCGAGGCAATAAAAAATAGATCTGGCATAGTAGTGCCGAAGAAATAAAAAAGAAAATGAAAAAAAAAGTGTAATGTTCCAATTCACAATGTACATACTTAATATACTTGTAATAATTACACAGAAATTGAAGAAAATAAAAAAACATTATTATGTAAATAGTAAAATATTTAATTTTTGTTTGGTTTTTTTGTTGTTTTACAATAGCTTTTTGTATATTTTGTAAAAATATATTTTTAATCATTATGCTCCCTACTACAATTATCGATACATTATGATGGCATTTATTTACCATTTATAACTACATTTTTGGCAACATAAAACTGCGTTTTTTATAAAAATCAAAAAAGTGAGGGAAATGCTCACATAGCGACTAACGGTGTACCAGATCGGCTATCGACCAACGCTGGGTTAAACGAAAATAACCGAATATTGAGCATAGACTCGGGAATCAAACTAATACATCAAGCAGAAAATAGCCTAAAATAAAATATTTATGAATCGTTAGAAATAATTTCTATCTATTCTATTCCATTCTATATCGTACCACTACAGTCTATGAAGGACCTGGGCCTCTGCACAAAGCTTTCTCCACTCCTCTCTGTCAGTGGCCACGTTCCTCCAATTCCGGATATTCAGCCGCCGGATGTCCCCCTCCAAATCATCCACCCATCTTTGCCTGGGCCTGCCTCTTCTCCTTGCTGCTCCTGGTGTTCCCGTCCACATTTGTCTTGGCAGCCTTTGAGGTTCCATTATCTCCAAATGACCCAGCCATCGCAAACTCGCTTTTTTCACAACGAACGCTTTTTTCGCTCTGCATTGCTTCTGATGCGCCACCTTTGTTGCTCTTTGACTGGGCCATATATCTTTCGCAGAACCCTTCTTTCCCATACTAGTAGAGACTTCTGATATTCTTTTTTTAGAGTCCATGTTTCACTACCATATATGTCACTACTGGTCTTATTACAGTTTTGTATATGGTTACTTTTGCCCGTCTGGAAAGGCTTTTAAACCGTAGAGCTTTCTCCATCGCATAAAAACACCTTGTTCCCGCTGCTATTCTGGCTTTAATGTCAGCTCCTACATCATTGTTCTCTGTTACTATGCCTCCCAGATACTTAAATTCTTTACAGGTAGGAAACATGTACTCTCCTATTGTTATGTATCCTCCACTATAATTTGGGTTGCTCGAGGTTTCCATCGACTAACGCAGAAAACGTTCTTGCAGAGATCACCACTGCAGAAATAATAAAATCATTAAAAATCAATCCAATGTTTAAATTACGAAATAAATATTTCCAATAGTCCCACATTAACACTAAACTTACCATGGCGGGTCAAATAACCCTTTTTAGTTTGGTTTTTATTGCAGTTCTTGTAACAATCATAAATTTGGTTATATTAAAAAATATATCAAAAGTGTTTTTTCAATATCTACTCCTCTTTTATTATTGTTTTTTTAACGCGAAATTGTGGTCGAAATATGTATACATGAAGTGTCGGCAGTTTTAGCGTTGAATTTTTTTACAGTAGGAACAGAAAAACATACCAGTCATTGAGAAAACCAAAAGAAGTTATCTCTACCTGACCAGTCCGTTTCTTTACAACTTGTCTGCTTTAAGTCCTATCATCTTTCTGAAGGTCATTAATTAATTAATGATGAAGGTCATTAATAAATTAATTAATATCACTCAAGGTGGTTTCACCGAGGCTAGAAATTGGAGGGTGGGCATTTGGAGTTTAAGAACCGGTTGAGAAAGAATATAGACTTAGTGATAGTTATTTTTATTAGCGATTTATTCGGAATTATGGTTACGGACATTCTCCTTTTTAGCCTAACACCCTTCATATATAATTAGTTTCTAAAAAATTGAAGGTTCATATACAGGGTTTTCGGAAGATCGTTGGCCAAAGAGGCATCTCGGGTAGGGAGGTTCATTTTGAACCTATTTAACGTCACTTACCTATATACAAAGTCTTGCGGTTTTTAAAAAAATTATTTATTTGAAAAAATGGCGTAAACCAAATATTTATGCCTTATAACTTCGTTGTTTACTGATATATTAGCGCCATTTCTTTTTTTTTTTTTCTTCTGTAATTACTAAAACATTTTCCATGTAAAATAAAAAAGATTTGATGCAAAAAACAAATACGAAAAAAACGGGAGATCGTTAAATCTTGTAAAAAGGCAAAAAATAAAAATTAATTTAAGAACTTCAATTAACTAGAGAAGTATTTAAAATAATGTGGATTTAGCTGTTGCGCTTATTTTTTTTTAATTTATTTTTTTATCTAAACTTGAAGTACTCATTTTTTTTTTTTTTTTTTTTTTTTTTTTTTTTTTTTTTTTTTTTTGCCATTTACAAGATTTAACGATCTACCGTTTTTTTTTTTTTTGCATCAAATCTTCCTTATTTCACATGGTAAATGTATTAGTAATTACAGATAGAATACAGATATATGGCATTGATATATCAGTAAACAAAGAAGTTATAAGGCATAAATGTATGGTTTTGGCTATTTTTTCAAATAAATTCATTAAAAATAAAACGTAAAGCTTTGTATATAGGTAAGTGACCTTAAATAGGTTCAAAATGGACCTCACTACCCGATATACCTCTTTGGCCAACGATCACAACACCCTGTGTATGTAATAAAGAACTGATGTTTTTATGTTTTTAGAACTGATAATGAATATTTAACTATCCAAAACTTATCCAAAACTAATTTTAAAATTTAAAAAATCCAATAGAAGTAGCAAATAATTCGTTAATTCTAAATGTATATCCAACGCCCTGTAGACAGTAGCAGTGAGCTCAATCCAAGAGGTTGATGACCTAATATTAAGATCTAGAAGTCAATGTTCTTACTTCCGCGTCCATTGTTCAAAACCGTTCTCTGATACAATGTCCATTCACTATTGTACATCGCTACGATCAATAGGCTTGTTGGGATCACATTCCGAAACTTGAGACCCAAGATCTTCTGAAATCCCTTCCACTAAAGAAGACATTCTCTTCTCTGGTGAGACGAGACAGGTTGATCACTTTATGAGCGAAAGACCCATCCATAACCTGCTCCTCCCACATCCAGCTCCTCAGACAGCGTGTCTTTTATGAAGCTGAGCTCCGTACCACGGCAGTAAATATAGTTTTCAAGAACCAGTTGTGATGGCCGAGTATAATCCTCCAGCAAGCGCCTGAGATCGGCACCTGAGCAAATCAGTAGGCGGCCGGGTGCACGTTTACCGTTAAAATGTTTCGAAAAACAAATACCAGTTTTAGAAACTTTTTTTCCCTATATTACAAGCTATTATATATAGGAGCCTATAGTCCCTATTTTAGAACCATCTTAGAAGGTAATACGCTATGCCTTTAAAGTTCCCCTATCGACAAAAAGAACAGGGCTAACCGTTCGGTATCACTATCATTACCGGTCATCATATTATCTGGGTTTCAGAATTAATGCCTGTGAGGTGTATCATAAAGTTGAGAACGTACGGATTATGTAAGCCATAATATCAAGAAAATAATATCCATTATATCATCGATACCAGAAATAATTACCGGAAATCGAAACTACAGTGATACTAAAGAAGTAGTATATAATATTAACCTTATTAAATTGTCTTCAAGTATCTATATCTACCTATTTTCGAGTACATTTTCATGTATATTAAAATAAAGAAAAATGTTCATGTTTTAAGTTTATAACCACATAATATACATAGACCAAAACAAGAAACTGCCAGTTGTCGACTTATCGATCGAAATATAAGCATCGTCCCAGGTGGCGACGATGATTATATTTCAAGCAAAAAAAAAAAAATTCACATCACTAATAGGGCGTATAAAAAAAAAAAAAAAAAAAAAAAAAATGACCGTTTTATCAAATTCCAGAGTTCAAAAGTCTGTAAATATCTTAATGCTATTTATTACTTACCAATACTTAATAATCCCTTTTGAGCATTCTCTAAGCTTCTTTATAACACTGGACTTCTTAAAAAAAAGTTGGTTTGAAAAATTTAAAAGTGAAGATACGACTTTGGAATGGAAGAAGGGATCCGGGCGGCCATTAATGGATATTGATGAGGTTCTGAAGGATGCTGTTGAGTCAAATCCGTCCACAAGTACTCTCGAACTTGCCAGGGAGTGTTGTGTGTTGAAAGATACTGTTAGTCACCATCTACTCTCCGTGGGGAAGGTGAAAAAGACCTGTAGACTGGTCCCTGACGAACTTACTCCTCAACAATCAGCAGTCGAACCAAAGAAAAGTTTACAGAACTTCATGGGTTTGAACTTCTGCCTCATCCACCATATAGTCCAGACCTCGCACCTTGTTTCGATCCATGGCCCATTTTCTTCAGGGGAAAAAATTTGATAATTTTGCGGAAGTTGAAAATGCTGTCCAAGAGTTCTTTGACAGCCATCCCAAGGAATGGTATCAGCGTGGCATCGAGCAATTGGCTAGAAGATGGGTAATGACGGTAGATAACCATGGACTATACTTTGAGTATTATTGTATTTTATATCAAAGAAATAATTATACAAATATTTGTTTTAAAAACGGTCATTTTTTTTTATACACCCCATTATAAACTTATACAGGACATTGTGACAATGGACTAGCCTAGGTCACTTCATAGATAGCTCAAAAGGATCTGTTCAAGAAATCTAAGATCCTTCAGGAATAAGTAATGGATGAATGCTGAACTCCTTCAAGTCTGACATTCAAGTTACATTCCATTTTCATTTAGTCCTCTTGTTGATATCTCTTACTAGGAGAGAACACACTCAGTCTCTCACGGGTCTTGTTGGTAATTTTTTTGGAGGTTCCTGGTCAAAAAATATTAGACACGTATTTTGTCGTTCCGACCAATGGGCCATAGAAACGGAAAAATAATTAATTTATTTCATATCTCGAGTTTAAAAAATGATATCGACATGATTCTTGCACCAAGATTTTTAGTTTTGATTGCGAATTTAAGAAAAAATACAGATGCTTCATAGATTTTGGTTTAGGTTAATTTAATTCTAAAAAAATGATTAGATTTTCAAGCAAACTACCACTATAGATTTTTTCACACAAAAATTGACGTCAGATTCTAATTCAGCACTCTCAAAAACATTGAAAAACGTTTATTCAATATAAACAAATAATATAATTTTTTTCACCCTCTTCGAAATATTTAAACCGATTATTGGTTACATACCTGTAAATCGCTATTACTTTGTCACGCAATTGACTGGTTGGTATCGCTGGAAAGAGGAGATCCTCAGCTTTCTTTTGATGTATATAAATGCAAAATTCGATGAACAAAAACCTATTAAAAAAATTGGAAAATCCGAAAAACAGTTTGATTTTTAACTTATAATTACGATTTAAAGGAAAGTAACCAATAATCGGTTTAAAAATTTCATTTTCCCGAAAAGTGTGAAAAAAATGATATTTTTTGTTTTTATTGAATAAACGTTTTTCAATGTTTTTGAGGGTGCTGAATTAGAATCTGACGTCAATTTTGTGTGAACAAATCTATAGAGGTAGTTTGCTTGAAAATCTAATCATTTTTTTAGAATTTAATTAACCTAAACCAAAATCTATGTAACGGCTGTATTTTTCTTAAATTCGCAATCAAAACTAAAAACCTTTGTGCAAGAATCATGTCGATATCATTTTTTAAACTCGAGATATAAAATAAATTAATTTAATGCTATTTTATTTAATAGGCTCATTGTTCGGAACGGCAAAATACGTGTCTAATATTTTTTGACCAGGAACCTCCAAAACAATTGCCAACAAGATCCGTGAGAGACTGTGTAGGACACACAGGACCCCCTTGTTAGTAAAATGTCATAATTGTTATTATAATCGAATAATTTAGTTTTATTTGACACTTACTTGTAAGTTTAGCCTCATTTTCAACTTAAGTTCATATTTATGTATGGCTCATTTAATGTTGTAGTGGATTAGGAATAGTCACCTACCAGCCTTTCTAATCAGGCTTTATTTACTTTTCTCCATTCACTTTTTTTTAAATACAAACACCTGAGTTCCCGAAGGAGTTTTTATTTCTCACGTTCTCCTCACAGCAGATTTAATTCTACGCTCGCTAACCTATTTTTAAACACACATAATGTAGCCCTCCAGGGTAATTATTCGACGACTGCTAACGAGAGGCATCTGCATATTTTTGAATTCGAAATGGAAAAGAGGTCGACGAAGGCCTCGTGGAATCTTCTACAGCGCAATCAAACCTTTCATCGAATGCGAAATTAATTCTTTCTGATATATCCAATGTTTATGCGATTCGTACATCTTGGAATTCCCGTAATCGTGGTTTGAAGATAGGAAGGAGGAGCCTGAAGATGATGGGCCATCGGGAGCTGAATCCTTAATAACAGGGCTTGGATTTTGACCAAACAACACGGCCAAAGGGGTAAAACTGACCGCAGGGAAGAGGTTTTTGTCATGTTGGTATGCCAAGATGTATGCTGTTGATCAGCTAATAACAACAACCATAATACAAAAATACTTAGGTAATGGTATTGTTGGGGAGAGGGGCTCACCGTAACTGTCCACCTACCTCTATCCCGTTGCCAGCCGGTTCCCAATGTATCGTCCTTAATTTAATTAAATAAGAAAAAAAAACATTCTTTCCTGATTCTTGTCAGCAAATTAGCAATACAAACATAAATAAATTATTGAAAATATTGAATTAACAAGAATTAAGATTCGATAGTTGTATAGGAAATAGCTCGTCTACCTGGCGTGGGAGAGGTGCTGCGTATCTTAGAGTAAGTTGAAACATATATGATAAAAACATAATTGACCCAGCATGAAATTAAAAAAAATAATCTATAATAAGCGTAATATATCAATAGCAGACCATTTGAGTGGTGGGGCACGGAAACAGACCACAAAACCCAAGGCTTTGGAGAAGAAATATCGTAACCTTATAATATAGATCTTTTGTTTTATAAAGATTACCAATTAGTAGTTTCTTTTCAGATCGTAAATATGTAAGATTATATTCATTGGCCCTCACATTTACTTAATGTATTTCTTTTATAGAATTGTAAATATTTATAAATAGACAAAAAAAAAATTGTTAAATTTCGAAGTTAAACTAAACTTGATATTCCACATAAAATTTTCCATTTTTTTTTTTTTTTAAAACTAAAATTGAGGTCAGTTCCACTCAACGTCCTAATTCATGTGACTGGCTAATTGGAATTATTTTCGTTTCCTCTCTAGCTGGCGATTACCTTATTTAAACTTTAGTATAAAGTGACAGTAACGATGGCCCCACTTCACAAAAGGTATTTTATATCCCTATCGGCTTGATAAAGGCATCAAGTCCGAACGAAGCCGTTCCGATCCTTAGTGCCCTATAAACTTTACACCGCTGGCATTTTAGTCAGGTTCATTTATTATACACTTATCTTTTTAAAAAGAAATTGGATGCCTGAACAAACAACTGAACACCTGTGATAAATTGAACAAATTAAAAATATTTTCTAGATAACGTTGGGAATGTATTGTCGGCGTCGTTAACCTAAGAAGTCAAGTTGCGAAGGAAGACGATTTTATGAACACCTGTTATTAACTTTTTAGTTTTATCTCTAAACATTTTTTTTTTCATTTTTGAAAACTTATTATGTGAATAATTTTTTTGTCACCTATATTACTTCAATCAAATTGGTCAAATCAAATTATAGATAATAGAACACAATTATTTTTATTTCATGCTGGGTCGATTATGTTTTTATCTCTTATGTTTTACCTTACTTTTACGATGCGCAGTACCTCTCCTATTTCTTGATTGTTATATTAATCCCAAAAAGCCAGATCACTTGTGTGGTGGGATACGAAAACAGACCAACACAAAGATATTATTTAAGAAATGAAAAAAAAAATTAAGCTACGATAAAAATTAAGTAGCAAGTCAATTACTTTTATTTGCTCCTTACATTAATGCATTAAGTGTTATGAATATAATTTTGCATAATGGGGTGTTTAAAAAAAAAAATGACCGTGTTTTAAATAAATAATTGCATTATAATTCCTTTGATATAAAATACAATTAATACTCAAAGTATAGTCCATTGTTATCTACCGTCTTTACCCATCTGCTAGTCAGGTGAGAGTTCGTGAGAGACCAGTCTACAGGTCTTTTTCACCTTCCCCATGGAGAGAAGATGACGACTAACAGTATCTTTCGACACACCACACTCCCTGGCAAGCTCGCGAGTACTTGTAGACAGATTTAACTCAACAGCTTCCTTCAGAACCTCATAAATATCCATTAATGGCAACCCGGAGTCCTTCTTCCTTTCCAACGTCGTATCTCCACTTGTAAATTTTTCAAACCAACGCCGCGCAGTGCGCTCTTCAAGGACACCTTCCCCATCATATTTAATAATTTCACGAGTTACTTCAGCGGCTGTGAAATTTTTTTCCAGTAATGTCTTAAAATTACGAGAATTTGGTAGGACACTGTCATGTTTCTTCTTTGAAATAAATTAATAAACTGAGGCTTTTTTTTTAAGAAGTCCATTGTTAGAAACAAGCTAAGAGAACGCCCTAAAGGGATTATTAAGTATTGGTAAGTAATAAATTGCATTAAGATATTTACAGACTTTTGAACTCTGGAATTTGATAAAACGGTCATTTTTTTTATAGCCCTATTATTTACGATCTGAAAGAAACTACTGTTTATAAAACAAAAGATCTATACTATAACGTTACGATGTTTCTTCTCTGGAGCCTTGGATTTTAATTTGATACTTAAGTTTCGAAACTATTCTTGCAGTTTTTTAAAAGTCAAATGTTGAAATATAATAAATTCATCTTTATCTACGTTAACAGGCATGTATGTGTGTTGGAGACGGAGCTAGGATAGGTTGGAATAACATGCAGAAGATGGGACCTAGAATACTACCTTGAGGACCACCAGCAAACTGAATAAAGAGATGAATTGAAAATATTTATCGCTTATTTATTAACAATTTAATTGAAAATCTGTAAACTTTATAATTGTTAAACCTTTCTTTAAATATGAAGATGATGTTAAAATTTGGTACAGATTGGTTCTGTAATTTTCATGGTTACTGATCACAAATTAAAAATGCATTGTCCTTTTATATAATAGTATAGATTTTAAAATTTTATTCCATTAAATTAATTCACTCATAACCGGCACTCCAAAATACGCGTAACAAAATAAACAAGATCTTATTATTATTTATTTTAATGTCAGTCAAAAATTTAAATATAATTTGTTAGTTATCTATGAAATATAAAAGGATGATCATCAATTAATTAATATATATACATTATATAGATCCTGGCAGATCTGTAAAACAGTGTCATTATAAACCGTTAACCCAGCAATCCTTAAGGACGAAAAACTAATCAATTTCCGCCATCTTAAAACAGAAATCCTTAAGGACGAAAAAGCTAATTCTAATTGTGGATGGAGAGAGTGGCCAAGGATGTCCTTCGGCCTCTAAAAATCGTCAGATCCTGGCAGATCTGTAAAACAGTGTCCTTATAAACCGTTAACCTATCAATCCTTAGGGACGAAAAACTAATAAAATTCCGCCATCTTAAAACAGCAATCCTTAAGGACGAAAAAGCTAATTCTAATTGTGGATGGAGAGAGAGGCCAAGGATGTCCTTCGGCCTCTAAAAATCGTCAGATCCTGGCAGATCTGTAAAACAGTGTTATATAATTATATATATAAATATATTATATATAATATATTATATTATTATAATAAGATAATTATATAAAATAATTATATATAAATTATTTATATTATATAATTATATATAAAATAACACTGTTTTACAGATCTGCCAGGATCTGACGATTTTTAGAGGCCGAAGGACATCCTTGGCCACTCTCTCCATCCACAATTAGAATTAGCTTTTTCGTCCTTAAGAATTGCTGATTTAACGGTTTTTTAAGTTATCCGAAGGATAACTTCCGCCATTGTTGTCCTCCAGGATACTCTTTTTAAATATTTGACGGTTTTAAGATGGTGGACCTTAAAAGGACACTTTTTTGAAATATTAGACTATTTAACTGTTTTAAGATGGCGGATATTCGATGCTATTTAATCATATAGATAGAGAATCCTGGTAGAGGACCTCTACTCTGACTGAACTATAAATTTTACACAGTACTTTACTTTTTCATACCTGAAGCTTTTACTTTCTTTAGTCAGTCACCAGGTCTCATATCCATATGTAACTATTGGTCTCGCATAGTTTTGTGCTGGAGACATTTTGCTTTTCTAGATAAACTTTTGCAGTTCAGCAGTTTCTGCATATTATACGGATTAATATTATATACATTATATAATCATATAATTATATGATATTAATTAATATTAATAAATCATATGAGTATAAAAAATATATATTATTGATAAATTATGTTATTCTTATTTTATTTAGAATGTTAATACGAAAGACCACTGTTATTATTGTTTTGTATTCCATACTATATGCATGAGTATCATTGTTTACAAACAGAAAAAAAAAAAAAAAAAAAAAGGAAAGAAAAGATGTAATTTACTTATTATCGGATAATCACCCTCCTTTATAGCTTCTTAGGAACGTCGTCCTGGAACCGCTATAGAGAAGTTGGGGTAGACGACCCCAAGAAAATTGGCGGCCTATAAGAGCTACAAAGAGATGGAAATCCAAGCTCACCGGCCACAAAAATAGTACACCGTGAAAAATCCAATACATGTCAAAACGTCACGCTGTAATTTTCGATGATGAACAAATTCCTAAGAGCGTGAAGTCGATCGTCTATTATTCGCTCGCTCTCCTCAAGCCGTGTCCAAGCCCCTGGCGAAATTTTAATAACAAAGTTGTTCTTTCTTTTTTTTCTTTGTAGAAAGTTTGAAAAATCAGCCGGAACTGAAAAAAATAATATACATGTGAGTAATAATACTTGAATAACAAGTAGTCGCAGATTTTTAATTTCATTTGTTTGAGAATTTTTATTCCTTCTTTAAGCATTTCAATAGAAACAGCTTCAATAAGCAGAAAAATAAATTGATACATAAAAAAGAAGCAATATAACCCAAACATACACCAGTGTTGTTACTTTAAATTTAATATCCCCAATCCTAACAATCCAAAATCCTTAGAACAAACCTCAACGCTTCTTACTCCATCGCCAATAAACGTCTCCATAAAGATTTTAATGTTCCATATGTTGCTGATTTAGCCCAAACCAGATACCTTTTATAGTAAGCCCATAACCACTCAAATCCACTATTTTCTCAACTTGCTTCCCATTCCATTCTTGATAATCCTTAGAGACGTCTGAAAAGAAGATGGCTTAGAGACCTTCTAGTGTAGAAGTTTTAATAAAGTGCTACTGATGAGCAGTTCTTTTCAAGTTTTGACATGTTATCGTAATCGTTATCAACACATTTACTTTATGTATACATTTTGTAAAGTTGTAAATTTCCATTAAAGGATATAAAAAAAAAAAATAATAATAATATCGGAAGAACCTAATCTAACAATAAATTCGATTTCCCTTTTGCTACAGATAAATATTTCAAAATATAATTTATTTTCCCTCGTTGATTTATTTTTTTAAAGATATTTTTTTAAAAATAAATTCACAACTGCAGTCATTGCATTAATAAATACGATTAATTATTTGTTAATTCTGATTTCATGAAAAACCATTTGATATAGTTTCAAGGGTCGAACTTCTGAACTTACGGGTCTAGTGAATACTCAAAATTAATTTTTTTATTATTTCATTCGTGGATCGTCTTCAAGATCGGGAGATCCTCTGGGGCATATCCAATCTCAGTAAATTGCGCACCCTTCATTGGGGGAAAACATGACGATTGAGCTTAATTTCGGGCAATCTCTTCCTTTTTACATCAGTTGGCATAGTAAAAATACATCTTAATCAAGTACTAAACCCAAGACCCTTCTTGGGTTGTAGTGGTACGGGTTTTTAAAAAATAAATAAATAAATAAAAATATCATTCAACGGTACGAGGACGCCTCCTCGTTTTGTTGACATCAGTGCGTTAGTTCGGTAAAAGAAAATTGTAAATTTTTAACATTGTGTATGAAGATTTGAAAAATTAAATTCTAACATATCAAGAGTTATTGTTCCTCCTGTTAACAATCCCTTGTTCGCCTTGTCTAACAGTAGTATTTTTCACATCTTTTTCTTGATGAAATAGAAGGTTTTGAAGCCAAAATATCGTTTTTTGTAACAACATATTTTTATTTCTTAAAATGTGGTTCAAGTATTTAAAAATTCGGTTGGCGAATGATCTAGAGAATATGCTGGATGAGGCAGAATCCCATAACCGAGCTTAAACAATTTTCGTGAGGTCAAACTTGAGAAATTGGCGGTCAGTTAATGTAAGGGGTACTCAAGTTTCGAGCTTTTATATCAACTTTTCAAGGCTGCATTCTCCCTCCTGAAATTTTCGAATCCAATGTTGAACGGTGTACTCACTCAATACACTCTCATCACTCTAGAGTTCGTTAATGTTTCTTCCGTTGGGGCCCTATTCCGAACTCAAAAGCGAAATTAGCCGAAAATAACACTTTTTCATTTTAATACATAATGGATTATATACATGCTACAGAGGTAACAATTTTGTTTGTGAGTCGATTGATGAATGAAGACATCAATACAAAGCAATAAGCTACCAAACGTACCAGTTTATTACCTAGAGGGGCGGTTTAAGGAAAACAAGAAATTCTCCATTAATTTACGGAAAACCCAATATAAAGCACCTGATAATGAAATAACTCTTACAATATAACTCATAGTTTTTAAACACTATAGTAACATTAAAGCTTAGAGTGGGCGAGAATGGCGTATACTACTGTTTCTTTATAGCAATGCTGTTTTAATTACATTTGCATCCCCATCAAGTTTCATAAATAGCTCTTATTTGCATAGAGTATGTTCATGTTGGTGTTAATGTCTGTCGGTCGCAACAAGAATACTATCCTAGCCATTATGCAGATTGGAGAGGCCAAGTTTAGTATTCCTCTTTGAATAATTTGACGCCTGAATCGTTAGAAGTGATGTTTGAGGTTCGCTACAGCTGAGGTTCCTATATTGATGACCTAGTCCAATATTTAAGTTGTTATGATTTAGTACCTTCGACCCAGGTTCAACAGCCCATTGGCCTCAGGCCTGTGGTTTTGATTTAATATTTAATTTGTTTAAAATATATCCCGCTAATACTGACAGCTCTGCCTTAGGCTTCGAGTTTTATTCTTTGTCTTACGTGGTAATATAGAAACTCTATTAAAAAAATTCATAGAGCCAACGTGTCGACTCCTCTGAATGTAATTTTGAATTATTATTATCAACCATTCCTGATTACTATCGACTTTTGATCAATAATTTTTTTAACGTTTAAAAAGTGCAAAAGGTCATAAAAAACGATAATTGGTAAGCTAGAGGTGTGGAGAGAAGGTTGGTTGGGGCAAAGATTCATAACTAAGCTCGATCGATTTCATAACAAGAAAACCTTTCATAAAGATGATTTTTTTTTGTTGGTCTTTTTTTATATTCTATGAGCTCTTTTAATTGTCAAGAGCTGGTCAGAGGCGTTTGATCAAGGAAACTATGCCTAAATTCATCATCAAAAAATAATTGTTTACTTATCTTTTTTTTTTATTATTATTATTATTATTTTTTTTTTAGCTATTTATTAAAATTTACTACTGTAAACAATAAAATAAAAATATATCTAGAAGATATGCAGATAATTCTCATATTTACAGGTCAATTGCTTTTAAAGCAACTACCCACTTCAAGCAAAGGTAGCAATAAATAAAAGTTCTATATTAGAAGGTTTTGAGGTTATAGAGTTTACTATGAAAGGGTAGGTATCTGGTTTGGGCTAAACCAGCTACATATGGTACAGTAAGATCTTTATGGATAAATCTGTTTGTTACAGACTAAGCAGCATTGAGGACTTTATGAATGATTTTGAGTAGTAAGGAATAAATATATGCCAAATTAGATTGTTTAGTGAAGCCCCAACAACTCAACTGTCCGTATGTCCAAATAGGTATAATTACATTCATGTAAGTGATTCTCTTGTCAGAAGGTTTGAATGTTTGTCTAGTAAATGTTGAAGAAGTCAAAAACGATGGGTAGTTTCTTACCATTTTAGTCTTGTACGTGGGTTGCAAGTAAGCCATTTGTCTAGATGGAGTCCTAAAAAATAAAGAAGAGATATACATCCAAAATATTTTACAATCCAGGAGATCTTGATCTCATATTCAAAACCTAACCTTTTAGTAATTCTGTACCATTTGCAACCCATATTGGAGTCCTACTCATCATGTATAAGTAGGCAAGTTGTAATAGCATTGATATCCTTTTATATCATAAATACCATAAGGTATTCTTTTTTTTGTTACTATATTAGTTTTTATCTGTCATTCTTTTTTTCCACCAAAAAATTAAATGTGATAAAAATATTTTTACTAACTGTACGATACAACAATTTTAAAGGAAAATTTCATATTTATGGACAGAAAATACTCAAAGAATGAAACCCTAAAAGTATGAATTTACAAAACATTAACAATAGATAAAGAAGAAGCACCAACTTTCACACAAATGCTTTAAAGGTGTATATCAATAGGAAAATGTGAGATGCTAAATCTTTGGAGACCCTGGTATCAAAACTCTAGGTTAGTAAATTGCTAGGACTATGACAATAATACATACATACATACATAAGCAGCGCAAGAATTCATTGCTGAATCAGGGCCCTCTCCAAAAGTTTTCGCCATTCATCCCTATTCTGTGCAGCAGTCATCCAGTCTGGTGTTCCAAGGATGTTCCTAGCATCTGCACGGATGCTATCTATCCATCTCATTTTGGGTCGTCCAACTCTTCTAGTTTGATGAATAGCCTCTATTGTTAATTTTTTTGTAATTTCGTTCTCATTCATCCTGGCGATGTGCCCTGCCCACCTGAGCCTCCTCACACTGATCCACCTATGTCTGTGTCCTTGAAGAGTGCGTGGATTTCTTGGTTTTTTTCTTCTTCTCCAGACATCACCCTCCCAGATTGGACCAAAAATTCTTCTCAGGATCATTCTCTCAAAGATAAGCATTCTATATTCATCAGCCTTGGTCCATGCCCATGCTTCAGATCCATATGTCAGGACCGGACGTACAAGGACTTTGTATAGCCTTACTTTTGTCTTGTTGGTTAAAATGACAAAAATAGAATCCTAAATTTAATTTATAACAGAAACAGTTTTGATAATATTCAATGATTTCATATTTAACATTGTTTCTTCACTTTAAGACGACAGGACTGAAATAGATTTAGTTTTATGAACTCCATGTTTTTACAATGTTCTAGTTTAAAAATTATTTTATTGAATGGTTCTAGAGGATGGCGTACACCAAATATGAATGAAATTGTATATGTAAGACATGTTTAAGTCAGTCAAATTTTGATAATTTGGTATATTAGGGATAATTGATTATCACTCTCAGGCATTTGTTCTGAAATATTTGCAACTTTTTAATTGAACAAGCAAAGCCTTAGTCATGACAAACATATGTTAAGATTTATCTTAGAACTTTTTTATAAAGAAGTAATTTGTTTAGGGAAGATGATTTAGATAATTACAGTGTGCAGAAGCGATTTTGTAACCAATGAAGGTATAGCTGGCAAAAGTGAATGATATTAGGCATTGCTCTTATCAAATCTTAACTTATAAGATTGTATAATTAATTTATAATTTCATCAATATGCCTTGGTAATTATAATGAAATATGGTTTCAAGTGGTTCATCATAAGATGTTACGATTATAGATAAATAAGAATTGATAGTAGTCCATGGTTGTGTTACCAGCTTCCAAGATAAATGTATTGATTTTCATAATTTGATTCAGAGAAGTCATCTACCAAGTAATCAAAACGGCTAAACGGTTTTAAAATTTTAATATTTAATGATTTCATATTTAACATTGCTTCTCTACTTTAAGACAATAGGACTGAAATAGATTTAGTTTTACTAACTCTATAGTTTTTACAATGTTCTAGTTTGACAAATTATTTTACTGAATGGTTCTACAAGTTGGTGTAAAGCACCTATTTAAGGTGCTATAATTTTTGACATTTTAATTAATTAAGATAATAATGAAATATTATATTTAGAACAATTATAATTAAAATCAGAATTTTTAAAATATATATTTAAAAAATAGTGATTGTTTACATTTTTTTACATATAGGCCAATACCATAATTATTATAGATTAGTGTTTAGTTTTTTTTTAACTGGCAGTTCATAAAATTGTCAAGTTCAAACAACAATGATCCAGTC
Source organism: Euschistus heros (assembly GCA_003667255.2). Lineage (NCBI taxonomy): Eukaryota > Metazoa > Arthropoda > Insecta > Hemiptera > Pentatomidae > Euschistus > Euschistus heros. Next base: position 372,698 of record RCWM02000106.1, on the reverse strand, counting down.
TACCACAAAATTATTCTCAATAAAAGTCCACTTGAATTTGGTTGTTTATTTTATTTTATAATCTTGTTCATCCAGACTAATAGATATATTAAAAAATATTAACAAAGAAAAAAAAAAAAACTTCAACCTTTGTGTGATAATTAAATGAATTATAAAATATGTTTCTCCTTTTTGTTAGCTATTTCTTGAAATTATGAACCCTTTGCATTTTCTGCAATAGCTAAACAGCTAGTCCAATAAATTATGTTCAATGGTATTAATGATTGACATTCAAACTTTTTTAAGATGGACTATTAATTTAAAAAATCAGTTTAGCTATCCAATGATGTCATTGTGTATCATTGCTAATCACTGGAATGCATATTCAATATATATACACAAATCTTTATCTATATTTTATTAATATGTAAACTTTTGTTAAATCTGAACTATGAGTATAGGTAATTATTTTGATTCTGATATAAATAGGTATTAAATATTTTTTTTATTTTAATTTCCATTATCAAATATATATTTATTCGATTATTACTTAAGCTGTTTTGAATAAAAGCAGTAAAAGTCTGAAAGTTATTATAGAATATTATAAATATAGAAGGTTATGATTATAGTTTCACTAGATTATAGAATTATGGAATTAAAATTGAAGAGTTATGTAGGCTTAGTACAATTAAAAATCCAAAATTTTGAATTTTGAATTTTCTATTCTTACAGTAGTATTAACAAAACAGTTTAAAAACTAGTCCAAATAAATAGGCTAAAACTGCTCCCATTCCAACTGTTTTTTTTTCATTTTACACTGTACTAATAATGTATGTTTTTAACTGGCTGGGACTCGCCCTTATACAATACTACCTTTGTAAAGACTATTTAAAATAAATTATAAATCTATTTTTTACTAGCTGGTAAAATAAACTTGTAGGGAGAGGGAAAAAAAATCTTGTATTTATCGAATAGGATAGCTATTTTAGAAAATAAAAATATGGTAAATAGTGTTGTCACTACAAAATATATTAAGTTCTCCTTTGCTTATATCTTTAGGTTGTAAATTTTGAGTAACTACCTTTTGCTGTAATAAGTGGATTTAAAGAATGTGATAATGAGTTAAAGAATGTGTCCATTAATTTATAAATAAAATATTTTAAAATATGTTTAAATCAGTGTGAATTCTAGAAATTTTGTTATAGTATGGATGGTTGCACACCACTTCTATGGCATTTGTTCTGACTCATTTGTTAAACTAGTAAGGCTTGAGGACGGACTAACATATGTTAAGATTAACCTTAGAACGACTTTTTAAAGAAGTAATTTGTTTTGGGGAGATGATTTAGAAAACAACCTGGCACAGAACCAATTTTTTAACCAATGATGTATAGCTGGCTAAAGTAAATGATATTACACATTTCTCCTTTCGAATCTTAACTTATAAGATTGTATAATTACTCTATAATTTCATCAATACTCCTTGGCAATTATAATGAAACTTGTTTTTAAATGATTGACCCTAAGATGTAACAATTATGCAAAACATAACATAAATAAATTTGATAATAATCCAAGGATATGTAACCAGCTTTCATGTTTATTTAAAATGATTAATTTTCATTATTTGATACAGAGTCATCTAACAGATAATCAAAAAGTTAATTTAATATATAATAAACTGTGAAAGTAATAACTAAAAGATTGAAAGTAGGCGATGACAAAAGCAATGAAATTTTGGAAAAATTCTCTGAGAAATACATGGACCAATATTAATTAACCTAGTCTGAAGAAGAAGTACAAGAGGCAAGCTAAAAAATATGTACTATGATATAGTAATATAGTGCTCCATTAAAATAGCCAGTGATGTGATAAAGATGCACCTGGATGAAATCCCAAGGAAGCTATTTAGTGAATACATTAATGGAAATAGGAGAGTTGTTTGACTGAAGCTTAGATTGATAGATTATACATAATTCAGTAGATGTAGATGCCAGGTTTCTATTTGGTATCTAGAATTTGAAAGCAACCACACTATAATTATTTATAAAGTATATTAAATTACCATATAATTGTAAGATATACTCGTATTTATCAATTTGAGAGGAATTAGACAATTCTATAAATAAAAGAAATATTAATAAAACATGACTGATCACTCTCAAATCAACAAATCCACCATTTAAATAAACTGACAAATATCTTCACTTTTACCTACGTAAGTGGATGGAATAAAAATCATAGGTATAGGTGAGTTAGAATATTTTAATCGATTATTATTAAATTCTATTATTAAGCATTGCTTGTGTATCTTATGATATATTTAATAAGCAAATATAGTTTATGCCATACAGGCCACATTCTTCCCTAAATATCTAGGTTCATCTATAGCTTATATAATCTATAATCTGTTGGTGAACAAATTTATTTTTACTGTGATATTGATTTTTTTAATAGTGAAGTAATTTGATATATTTAGGTAAGGATATGTGAAATATTTTTCTAAAAAAAAAAAACAAAAAAAAAAAACAATATATTTTTAAAATAGACAAGAATAGCATTGATAATTATAAACAACTTTATCATAACAAACTGCAGATGGTAAAATGGATAAAACAAAGTAGAAATTAAATTTACTATTTAAAAAAAAAGAAAAATATGTCAAATAAATGTAGATTACTGTCATTATCTTTCACAACCAGTTAAAACAGAAGACTGTCAAAATTTAGTAATGATCTGAGTATATCTCTTATTTAATGAAAACTAATTCACATCAGACAATAAAGTGATTTTTTTAGAAAACAAAGAATCATTCTATAATTCTTGTATATAAATTAGCAGACTATGCTAGGAAAAATGTAGGTATTGATGGAGTTTTGGTTATCCCTAATTTTAAAATATAACCTCTTCATTGGAATTGCCATTTCTTTCAGTTAGTAGGAACATATTTTACTTAAGTTTATACCAAATATATATTGCTAGTATCGCTCGCCCTCATAAGTGAAGAACTTAGATAATTTGAACTAATAATTGAAGTTTTATTTGTTTTTTTCAATAAAAATCTTGTATTGAATTATGTGATTGAGAATTATTTCTACAATGATATTTTCTCACATAGCAGTAATTTTTAACATGGTTAAAATTGCATAGGTGGTTGGAAATTACATAAAAGGATAATTGGACATCAATTTTTTAATTTTAAAGTATGAGTTGGTAATCTAGATGGACAGATACTATTAAAAAACTCTTGCGGATAATGGACTGCATTTTTTAAAATTTATTTTGCATTTTTATTTTATTATTGTTAAACCTTCCTAGAACTATGAAGATGATGTAGTTAAAATTTGGTACAGATGGGTTCAGTAGTTTTACCAATGCTAACTTTATTGCGGAATGGTGCTAGCCATATCAATTTATTTCCAAACTTCACTGGGATTCACATGTCACACCAAATATTTCAATCTTTCTTACTAATATAATTGCATATTAGTAAATTTTATTCTGTAAAGTCTTGTTCAAGGTATACCTTCGTAACCTTATGTGGAATGGTGGTTGATTATTAAACTCCACTGTATCCACATAATAACACCTTTTCAATAATGAATTAATTGAAAATCAGCAGATTTTATTATTTCTAAACCTTCCTGGAACTGTACTGATGATGTGGTTAAAATTTGGCACAGATTGCTTTATTAGTTTTCACAGTTAATGATCACAAACAAACAAAGGCTTGTCCTTTTATATAATAGTATAGATAGCATATATACCCAATTTCTAGAAAGAAGTTGGACTGCTATGAATAATACAAGAGAAAAAAAAATCTTAGAAAAGAATGTATAACCGGAACAGCCACAGAATTGAAACTTAAGTTCTAAGGTGTTATAACAGAAAGTACTGAAAAAGAATTAGTAGTGTAACTAATAAAATGTTAATAAATTTTCCGATGAAAAATCATTTTCCTTTACTGTTTTAAACATGTGTTAATTGGGATTAGCAATAACTTTATTCAATCTCCAGTACACTGTAAGAATGAACAGAAAAAATAATTAACAGAAGTCATACTACTGTTTAAAGTGTCATTAACAGTTTTAAAATAAAAAACAAATCAAAAATAAGGCAAGGTAAAGAAAGTGAAAGAAAATCCAAAAGTGAGTTCACCAAAATTAGCTGTAGTTCTAGACCATGGAAAATATTAATCCAGTAACCAATCAAAGAGCCCTTAGTAGAAATTTATTACGCTAAAGAACAGCTAGAAGGAATCCATATCTAAGCAACACAAGTATAGCAACTGGCATTCTCAAAGTTATAGCAAAATTGTCTATTCAACTTTTGGAAAAATGTTTTGCTTCCAAATGATACTTTATATATATATATATATATATATATATATATATATATATATATATATATATATATATTTTTTTTTTTTTTTTTTTTTTTTTTCAGTCAAATGGAATGAGTAAAATTTGGAGGAAAAAACAATTTTTTTTCATTAAAAACCTTAAACAATTTCTTAGCAGGAGAGGTTGGAAAATCAAATTTATTAATCAGGAGGTTACATGAATATTTTAAGAGCAAATTTTAATGTAAATGATCCATAGCATATGGTACTATGCAATGTCTTTTATATAATTGTCCTAAAGGTATTAGTGAGACCCAACGATCACCAGATTTCAATCCCACCAAGAATTCATGGGCCAAACTAAAGATTAACTTAAAAAATTATGACACAAAGAATGCTGGTCAGCTTAAAAAGAAAATAATTGAAGACTAGTGTAAAAATTTCTCCGAAACACCTAAAAAACTTGTAGAATCAATGTTAAAGCAGGTTCATGAGGTAATTTAAATGAGAGGATACTCAACAAACGATTATTTTTATTCTTACGTGTTAAAATGGTCAATTATCCAACTTAGTGAAAATGAAAGTTTTATAAATTAATAATTTTGAAAAATAAATGTAAATGTATTGCTATTTGACATACTATAATTTTTTCTCAAATGTGGGTGTGTTTTTGTATGAAATGTTGTATAAATGTCACTAACTGTTTAAGATGGATCATCGTTGCTTGTTTTATAATACAAACATTCCTTAAACAAAATTAAATTTATATATTACAAATTAATGAATGAAATTCTTTTATATTGTTGTTTTGTGCTACTATCTAGATAAATAAAAGAGTATCTGCCTGTTTTTCAAAATCTTAAAACCCCTAATGTTTTCACAAGTTACTTGAAAATTTGACACAACTTTATGTTCCAATTTTCGATTACATCTATTATAGCTATAAACATATTAAAAAAAAATAAATAAGAAGCTTATCTATTATATATATATATATATATATATATATATATATATATATATATATATATATATATATATATATATATATATATATATATATATATATATAAATGAAACTTAGTGAAAATGAAATAATGATAAGCCATTATCTGAGAGGAAATTAATTCAAAATGATTTGTATTAACTACACGTGTTTGCATAAAGCAGGGATTACACTGTATTCCAATATTTATTTCTTATAAATTTCATATCCTAATGAGTTTATTCTAATATTTTAATCTAATAGCTTTTAATGTTTTGTTATTCTATTTCTAAATAATTTTTCTAAAAATAATTGCTTTAATTCTAAAAATAATCCGTTTATCTTTGTTTTACACTATTGCTACTTCCTTTTGAAAATGTATTCCATCATTCATTCTTGATCTCATTTTCATTCCAATAATTGTACAATATTCTTTTAATTTTTGTATTATTTTTTTAAAATGTTATTTTATTATTATTTCCTTATGTTAAATGTAACATATGAGGCTATGAGGCAAAAGTGGCCTACTGTAATTTTTTGCACATTGCACCACCATACAAACACATGTTGATATAGTTGCCAAAAATTATTAAATCAGATTTTTTTATTTTTGTGGGTTAGGCCACTTTTGCTCTCATAGCCTCATATAATAGGTAACTGAATACATACATACATGTATAATAGGTAACATAAAGAAATGAGTCGTGATCTGTCTTATCTTTGTTCATTTTCACTACAGCATTTTTTTTATCTATTTATAATAATTACCTATGTTTAAAACTGTCCCTTTTAATAGTTATACTTGTTAACAACTTACTTTTGTTTATTTATATTATTTTACTATAGTATTGCATTCTGATCTCAATAGAAAGAAATAAAAAAAAAAAAGTTTTTAATTTCTGATCTTATAAAGAATAATGTGATGAATTAGGTTAAGATTATTTCTATCACCCCAGTGAATAGCTGGTTAAGTCAAAATCGCTTACTTTTCAGAGCACAGCTTTGAAAATTCGATTAGGCTTCCAAAATTAGAATTATGTAAAAAAAAATTTGATATTTTTAAAACAGCTACAGTCAGAGTCAAAAATATTCGTACACCTACTATAAATCATAAGAAATAACAAATATTAGCGTTATTTAATGGGATTGATTTAAACCAATAAATCCAGTTAATGTAGACTTCAACACGTTTATTAATAAATATATTTTTGTATTTATAGAACATTTCTCAAAATAATACAAGAATAACTTAAAAAAAAAAACAATAACATCATGAGTCAAAAGTATTTGTAGACTTGATAAAATTTCTATTTAATATTCACATTCTAGAACAATTAATATTTAGTAGGGCCAACATTGACTTTTAATATGCTCTATATGTTTTGTGGCATTGAATTCACTAAGTTTTTTGCCAAAGTAACTACAATTTTGTTATAATAACGTCGCTTAAATTTTGATTGTTATAAACACACCTATTCCGTACTCGATCCTTAGATATTTCCACAAATTCGCTATAGGGTTAATATACCGTGATAGAGGGGATGTGGCCTCCACTTTGATATGTTGTACAGGTTCCCTATTTTGGATTTCCAAGCTGTTTGCTCGGGGTCATTACCCAGCTTAAAAATGTAATTTTCTCCAATCCCAAAATTTTCAGCTCTGATGATGAAATTTCTTTTTATTATGTCGATGTATTTTATATGATTCATTATCCTATCGATAAATTTAGGACAACCCACTCTAGCATCATTCAAACAATCTTGGACCAAAAGTCACTTTTCTGTGTTGGAACAGTTGGAAGTCCTAACAGTTGGAACTATATTTCTTATTTCCATTCCTATATTTTTTCTCCATACTTTATGGCCCCTCTGAAGATTAAACATTTCAATTTTACCCTCGTCGTTAAATATTATCCTATTCCCAAGGTCACAATTTTATTTTTTATTGATTTCTTAATATTGCTTATTGATTAGCGGATTGTTAAAACACTCCCCTTTTTCTCCTCTTTCCGACAAATGTTCATACATACATTAATTTAGTGGCACTAATTCTTGATTTTCTTTTAACTTTTCTCGTGATATGTCTTACATATTTGGAGTAAATTGTCTTTAATCATTCTATTCTCTCTATATATTCAAAAGTTTTTCTAGTTCCATACATTTTAATAGCATCTTGGACTGTTGAGTGAGGTCTAGTTACTTCTCTAAGCGACTGTAACTCATTATGTAGGCGTAAAATAATTTTTGTTTCCTCTTCAGTCGCCTCTCTGGTTTTGCGCCCCATTTTCATTATACGAACAGCAATAATAAACACTAATAATTGCTACATCTTTACAAATGACGTCAAGGTATAGACTGATTGCAGGTTATTCTCAAAATATTAATACCGGGAGTAGAAACTACAGTTACAGTCTTGTGTACGAATACTTTTGACTCATAAAAATGAGGCATCTTGATATAATGTAATGAGATATTAAGCTAAATTCAATCAATTTTCTCATGAAAAAATATTAACTCTATTCTATAATCATGAATGCAATATTATATCTGTTAAAATTAAATAAATATGTAATAAATACAAAATTAAACGAAAGAAAATATAACTTATACTAGTGTACCAATACTTTTGACTCTGACTGTATTAAAACTTGGCAAAAACTTCTCTTTTAGTGTGTTTTATAAAATATATAAAGCATATATTTTAACTTGGGAATTACTTCGGGGCTACGGGTAGACCACGTGGGTTTCGTAATCGGAATGTATCTCTTTAATATCCAGATTATTTTTGTACAAACTTTTTTAGTATGTATATTTCACTAGTATTTATCAAATATATTTTTGTGGACAAGGTAAAAACTCAATTTACTATCTCAAAATTTAAGCTTACGTAATACATAAATACGAGTTGAAAAGTTAGCCATTTTATTTTCATAGAGCACCACTACTTTGAACTTTGGACTAGGCAGGTCTGTACAAGTTCCTGCAGGTCTATTAAGGTCTTGGCTGTGCATCCAGAAAGTTCACTTAAATTAATAGAAATTTATAAGAAACATATTAAATATAACTGAATGAATTATGAATTTTATATTTAAGGTAAGAGTATTAGTTAGATATCATAAACAGCAAACTATTTTGACCAAATTAACTATTTTATTTAATATTATAAACGATATTAGTTACTTTTTTTTTCAATTTCTTATAATTTTATAAACAATGGATTGAGACTACTGATTATACGCGGTCAGATTATCTGCTCTGGGGGTATGTAATTCACGTTCTTCCGTTAATAAGAAAACCTAGATTTGATAAAAATACCTAAGATTTTTTTTTTTTTATTAAATTAGTGAGTCCTTTTCATACACCTTAGTATACTGTTGTTTTTTTTCCTTACCTCCAAAATTAATTTTTCAATTTTAGGGAAAAAACCTAAGAAAAAATTTTTTTTTTTTATAGTAGAAACAATTAATATTACCTCCAAAATTAATTTTTCAATTTTAGGGAAAAACACACCCATATATAAGAAAAACATATTATATAGTGTTTTTCAAAAAATTTATGTCAAATAACAATAAAGTTATATTAAATATATGTTGTATAGTAGAAACAATTAATAAATTATAGTGTTTTTCAAAATAATTAACTTATGCAACTTTCACAGTTCAACAATTCATCATTTTAACATTTAAAAGTGAAATATATTTGTTTGAGTATTCTCTCATTCTAATAACTTCTTGAAGCTGTTTTGGTATTGATTTCACAAGTTTTTTTTGTTTGTATTGAAGAAATTTTACAACATTCTTCAATTTTCCTATTAGCTAGCATTCCTTCAGAAATAACCAGTCAGATATAAAAGTCTATTCACCCCTAAAATTCAATGAGGAACAAGGGAGCTTGAGGATGTTGGGAAAAAAATTAGAAATTTGGAAGATAAAACTTATTCTAATCATTCTTCACAAGAAATACACATTTAATTTTTAAAAATTCTTATTTTATAATAATGAATTAATCATATTAGAAAAAACAAACAAAGCAAACAAAATGAAAAAGGGAAATGTCAACAGACAATAGAAAAAATACTTAAAAATTATCAAGTTTTCAAAAAGTTAGCACTTCATCGCTCATTCCTTGTCTATAATTAAAACGGTTACTCTTTAAAGTATAGAGTAGACAAGGTCTTTGAGATATTATATTTTATTTCACCATAATTGCATACTTATCTCAAAATAAAGAAATAAAAATAAGGTGTTTAATATCTGATCTTGTGAACAATAATTTTCTAATTTGAAAATCCTATTTTTTTCATTTCTGGAAAAAAAACACCCTGAATTACCTGTTTTCTCTATTGTTTCCCCCCCATTTGATTACAGCTGTTAAAGGTATGGTCGAGTAACTAAAAAACTCGATGGTAAGTTAATAGTTATAATGAACTGCTTTGTAAGATTAGTCTTTGGGTTTCCCTGATATTTCCACAATATTTTCTCTTTCCATTCCTTTATCAGACTATTATATCATTTTAAATGCTCAAATATCTTCTTTTTCATAACCTACATATAATTTTTTTTTGTTTTTATGCATGTAGAATAAGAGTGAAATGCCATTATTCTAGGGAACTTGTGTCCTATATTATAGTTTATTTTTCATTTCATCTTATAAAGAGATTTTCACATATAATGTACATGTTTAGTTTTTATAAAACATGTTTCTAGGATAAAGGATAAACAAAAACACATTTATTACAAGGAACTTTTATTATAAACCAAAGAAATGATTCCAGCAATATTGATAATTATAATATTCCACATATAAAAGTAGACAGTGGATATAATAGATGGATTCAATTGAATCACTTAATCAAGCCACATCTATCACAATTTAAATTCACTGAGCTTTAGTTTATATAATCTAGCCTATAGAATAAGTTTACAATATTATATTTTAAAAAAAGGAAAATAAACAGTTAATCCTAAATTAAAATAAGCGTATTCTAAATACTGATTTGTTTTGGAAATTACATACATACATATAATGTTGAATAAATATATCGTAAACTCTCTCTTACCCAGTGTTCTATTAACCAGTGCTATATATTTTTCAACTATTTAATTAAAAACTACTACATTTCATGTATTTATTATTTATCAACCAAACAAAACTTTAATTACATACTTAATTAATAATTTTTGTAACATTACAGTCTAATAAAAATTTGTTAAAATCTTATTAATATACTTGCACACATGAATACCTACTTGATATTATTAAAAAAATGATAAGAGATCTCAATATTGAAGTGATAGAGAGAAATAAACAGTGTTGTCAATTACAAAGTAACAAAAAAAAAAAAAAAAAAAAAAAAAAAAAACAAAAAAAAAAAAAAAAAAAAAAAAAACTCAATTATTGTAACAAAATATTTTCTAAGAATTCAGTGTTTTCTATTTTATTTATATATATCCAAATATTTATACAATTTTTGAATAAATACTAAGTAAAATAATTAATTGTAATTCTACTAAGTTTTTTTTTTATTGGCACTTCCATTTAATCTGTGACAAATATTGGTAACACTGCATAAGGGGAGTCTACTGAAAATGTAAGTTTTTATAAATTTGATTTGTCCTCTTGAATGTTTCAGGATTGTTATATAACCCCTAAAAAACTTTTATTCGATTCCTTTATCAAACTCAATTTATTTATTTTTTTATTATTTAGATAAGGAAGAAATTTTAGATGTTCAATTACATCACAACTTATGAATTGAAAGGACATTTACATTTTTATAGGAGGAAAAATTTCTAAATGGTTTTAACTGCAAAAGTTGTTTGCTAAAAATATGGCTGCCTCTTACTAATAAGAAATACTAATAAGAAATATTAAAACAAGTGTTGACTATGATTCTTGTAATAGTTAATTTAAAATCAAAGATACTTATGTTATGATGAAATTATTTTATAAAATCCTTATAATGTTTTTAATTAATTTGTGTAAACTGCTTTTGTCAGTATCAGTTCGTTTCCATTTCTTATTTTCTGTTTTATAATTTCCTTTTTGCAGATTTTTATTTGATGTTATTTTTAAATATGTAATTTTGAATCATACTCCCAATAGTGTGCTACATTGTGTAAATAATATAAATATGGGTAACCTACACCACCATTTCAAACATATTTAGTTTTGGCATCAACAATGAATAGAAAATCAAAATACAAATAACTATGCCTTTACTTTAGTTTGAATAAATCTAAATGATCTTACATATCATAGGATGATAAAACGGACATTTATTAAAACATTCAATACAACTCTATTACATGTTAATGTTAAAAAAATGTTTGAAAGATATATTTTTCTAGAATATGAACTTTTGTCTTTTTGTCTACCTTTCATCTTTGTCAACAAAGATCAATTTCATTCATATTCTGATGTGCACATCTAAATTTACAATCACAAAATATTTAGATGATAATCTTATGATAAATCTAATCTATAGCTTGAAAACTATTTACTACGATTTATCTGAGTACTATATCTGCCTTGGCTGAATTGAAGCATTTAACTTTTCTTCTAATAAAACTAAATATTCATTAACTTAATTTAAATTACCGAAATATAATATTTATTCATTGTGAAATTATCAGATTAGTTCTCATTGTGCTAACAAGAATATAAAGCTTTCAAAGTTTTTTTTACCCTTATTTTTGATATAATAAATTGTCAGATGAAGAATAGTGAGAAATTTTATTTGTTCAGTAGATTGCTTTGTAACCGAATAAATAATTGCACATTTCTTTAAAGGCAATAAAACACAAATCATATTTGATCTTAATTTTAACCTATGAGCTGGATAAAAACTAACTCTTAGTTTCAAATGTAATGTAAATGTAGAAGAGGGGAAATAGTGTAATTTCTAAGTTTGTGCAGTGTAATTCTGGAAGAATCCCCTCTTGACGGAGTACATTAATATCTTAACCTAAACATCCAAATAGTTATATCAATCTTAAAGCCTAATATTACGAGATGTTTCGTTGATCATTAGCTCTAAGACGTTTAGTTGAACAAACGGAACAACAATCATTAGGAAGGTACAAATTTTATGAACATCAAACATTTCTGCCCTTAGGACTTCTCTTCATAAAATCTAAATATAACAACTAAGAATGACATCGAGATTGTTAAAATAAATTTTTGATATTAAACTGTATCATTTACCCTAAAACACGATTTAGAAAGTAAGCATAGAAAGAATGATGCTGAGGGTGTATCAAAAGACGCCCTCTGTTTGGCCTCTCAGGAGGTTCAGGCTCGTCAGACATTGGTTGATCTGCAGCTTCCATTATTTGAAGAGTTGTTTGTTGACCTCCATTGGTTGTATGCTCTGTCGTGTCTGTTTGGTCTGTGTCATGGTCTTCACCAGAATCTTGAGCATTTTTCTTGTATTCTTCCATCTCAGGATGTGTTCCTGGGCTTACTGAACTGGTCACATCTGCTTCACCTAAAGCTTCATGAGACTCAAGAGGTACTGCTTCTTCTGTGTTATTCTTTACTTCTTCGATAAATGGAGAATTTCCTTTCAATGAAGGTGGAATCGGCTTAGAACTTAGTGTACGTTTAATTGCGACTTTCGAACCCGCTTCTTGTATTTCTACAGCTACTTCCACCTGCCCTGGACCTGAAGTAGGATTTGTTGTAGTTGTTGTTTTTGTTGTAGTTGTTGTTGATGTTGTCGTAATTTGTGTTGTAACTGTTGTTGGTGGTTTTGTTGGCAATGTTGTAGGAACAGTAGTCACTGCTTCTGTAGTTGAAGAAACTTCTTCAGAGGCAGTCATTTCTGAAATAAATAACATCATAAATATAAATTCTAGCAAATAATTTTATAATAATATAATATAATGAATTTTCCTATTTTATTATTACTATTTTTTAAACAAATTGTTAAAAATTTTGATTTATTTCTTTTTTTAAGCGCACAACTGTTATTCAAAAGAAATACATATAGCCCCAGAATAATATTCCTAATTCCAAATAAAAGATAGCTTATATCCTACTTTGGAGTGTGACAAAACATTCAGGTGATTATCCTAACATCTTAAAAACCACATCATTATGAAGAGTCATAACTTATTACTTCAAATCGAAAATATTATTTTATTTAATTTAGTGACCTTGTGTGGCATTTGGCACTGCTGACTGTGGTGTCGTAGCTTCACTGCCTCTTCTGTGTCGTGTTTGCTGAGTTTCGTCTGATGTTTCGGATTGGGTTGCTTCAGTACTACTTTCACAAGCAAGTTGGCGTATCATTTCATCACGGTTCTAAACAAAGAAAAAAAATTATATTCATATAATTATAAGTAAAAATAATTATAAGTTTTAATTAATGCCATGATAAGAATGTCCTCAAAAATATAATATTGTGTGGAATATTTAGTCCAAAAAAAGGATGAGGGTTCTCTAAGCCTTTTATTATTATTATTATTACAAAGAGATGAATTTTAAATGTTTTTATTTTTTTAAAAAGTTATAATAATGCATAATTAAATAGATGTAATATAGAATAAACTTAGGATTTGAATCGGAAATTGGGATTAAACTTAAATAGATGCACTCAACTTTGATTTTAACTACAATTTATTTATTAAAAGACAGAAAATTAAGTAATACTATATATATTTTTTATATATGTGTTGTATGATATATAACTTATACACATGATATATAATCTCATTACATAACATAGCCTGTAGGTATCAAACATACCGGAAGTTCTGAAATCTCCAAATATCTAAATAAAAGTTTAGCTTGATCTGATGAGTTAGTTTTGTTCCAACATCCCTAGCTGTGATCTAGCCTCAATAATGTTGATATTTTTTTTCTGATATTATAATAGGGTGTATGCAAAACGTACAACAGTTGCTCTCATGCAACCTCTCTTTGTGATGGCTATCAGAAAAGTTCTGAACGGTTGTTTCTATTTCTTGAAATTTATTAAATTTTTTCTCATTCAAGAAGTATGCTTTAGATCATGAAAAATACAAGTCTGATGGGGTAGATTCAGACTCAGAGGTGATTTGGTTAGAAGTTTGATACCTTTAAGGTGTTTACACTTTTCCTTGGTATGATGGGATTGTTGCTGCAACAGGTCTGAGTACATTTTATCTAGCAATAGAGGTTAGAATTTATCTTCTTTTCAAAGGATATATCTTCACTATAAATTTTGAACGCCTTCTTCAATTTTGTTGATTGTAAAAATCAAAATTAAAAGACTTTTCTTAGATATTTTGATTTTGATTTTGGATTAAAAACTTTTGAAATAACGCTTTTTAGAAGCAGTCTATTTTTGATAAATAAGCTTAGATTACTGTTGAATAACGAATAAATAAATATGATAATTATATTTGTAGTTCTTGGGATTTATGATTTTTTTTTTTATATACCCCATTAATATTATTATAAACTTTTTTTCTTTTTTTTTCATATTTCAGCTAATTTCCTTGAATATTTTATTTACTAACTGTTCAAATTCATTTTATAAAACTTTTTATTGACATCTAACAAACCCTCATTAACAAATTATGATGGACTTGAACTATAAAGTCTGTACGTGTTAAGACCATTGTATTAACGATTCAAATCGTAGTATGGGGCTAACAATGTAAATCATTTAAAATAATAGAAACTACTCAATTATGACTATACTCACCGCTTGACCTTTGCAAGCTATTCTTCGTGTGCCCTCAAGACCGCAGTCTGAAATCAACTCTACTGCTCCTTGTTCTGGTAAAAAGGTTACTGTTAGTGAAGGTAGTGAAGTGAGCATACATCCATTTTCATTCTGAGCCCATATTGGAACTGAAAAAAACAACAAAAAAAAAAACATATCCATTAAATATCTAGTTTCAATCAGTTTACTTTTAAAATTAGAACAAAAATAACTTTTAGGATTGCAACAGCACCAGGTGACACGTTATTATTGATGATTTAAAACAAAACATTCCTTTTAAATAGCAATCTGAAACTACCCAATCAACATTTTACTTATTGAGCCATCATCAGAATTTAAAACTATATAAATAATATTTGTCTATATATGCTAATATTTGTTTTAAAAGAATCAAGAATTATTATAGAAATCTCCCAATAATTGTCTGCCATAGTTTTGCCTCTTCCTTTGATATTGGGCTTTCATTATATTGCACACATAGTTCAAAAGCAAAAAATCTTTTGATCTTTGAGTTATCTTGATAAAATTCCTTAAATAGTTTTCTATGGCATGTAAAAACTTTAATGAATTAGTTTCAAATCCTGCTACAGCTCATTTAAGATTTTTTTTTTTTTTTTTTTTTTTTTTTTTTTTTTTTTTTTTTTTTTTTTTTTTTTTTTTTTTTAAGTAAACTAAGACTATGAAATTTTACCATGGTGATAACTCAAAATAAAGATTTTCAATGGATCATTTTAAAAATATATGTGGGATACTCATTAGGTATTATTTATTTTTTCTCTATAAGCTGCTTATAACATCATCGCTTCACAATTTATTGCTTGTTTCTATAGTGCAAAATACTTAACAGCCACATAAGTTGGTACATCTGAAATTTGACAGTTTATTATCTTATTTTTGTAATAATTTGTAAGGATTTTAAGTTGGATCAGATTGATATGTCTGAGGAGATGGTAAACTTGTTTAAAGCAATGAGAAAAAATATATATACTTAGAAAAAATATTGTTCAAATATTAAATATCAACTTAACCATACCACTAAAGATATAATAGGTGTATAGCAGTCAGTTATATAAATTCTTAAAATAAATATTTTAATAAATGTTATGATCCCTTATTTTTGGGATGTGTGTTCTAATGGCTAATTGAAAAGTAGCATAGATTTCAAATAAGAAAAATATATAAGTAGATATATACACAATATCCAAATGTTTTTTATTATTAAATTAAATTATCAAATAATAAAATTTATGAAGTCTTATATTTTTACAAGTCCTTTAACTGCAATTTATAATTTAATTTCTCATAATAATAATAGAGAAGAGTTTGGAAAAAGGATAACCCAAATCATTTTTACAAAATTGATTTATAGGTTTTAAATATAATTTGCTTATCAAAATACTTCAAAGCTAAACATATAACAGACATATTTGATTTTTAAATAAATGCGTAAACTTCAAATAAGACAAAGATTTTTCAAGATTCTTCTGAAATCCTAATTTAGGCTATAAACCACTTGGATGTATAGAATCTTTAAATTAAGTATTAAAATAATTAATCTGTATCTATTTAATAAATTATTATTATCTTATACTACTCTATTGTTTGAAAACATAGTAGATACAACAAACAAAATGAGGCAAACAGAACAGCGTTGCGTTGGGTTGTAAAAAATGAAGAGACAGTCTTAACACAATCCGAATGGACATTTTATTACATATTAAGTTTGTTTTTAGTTTTGATTAAATTTGGAAAGTCTTCAAGTCAAATCAGACTAAACAAGTTGTCCTCAAACTTTGGGGCAAGTTACTGAAATATTCATGCCTTCGTAATTAACTTTGATCTTGTTAGGTGAGAGGATAGTTTAGACTTCTGATTCCGTAGTTAATACTGAGTGCTGAATCTTTGATTGAGCTGGATTTATTTTTCATTACAAAGCAGATAGACCATTTTTTGATTCTTATAGAAAACTTATCCAATAGGTATTGTTGTATATAAACTCTCATATTGAAGGTTAGTAAATATTACTATATTTTTAATTTGGCATAAGAACGTAAATTGGATTTAAGAATAAAATTTGCACTTAATGCGATAAATGAGGCTGTTCATTTATAATATTTAAAAAAAATAGAAATTGACAACAAACTGTCAAAATGTACTTTATACATACAGATATGAAATAAATCAACATATTAATTAATTAAAAAACTAATTTATCTATGTATATGATTATATTACTGGTTGGCATAAAACATTTTTATATGATGGAAAAAATAATTTTTACATTTGTAGATTAGATAACAAAGACCGTAATTAATGAAGGAATTAAAATTTTAAAAACAATTGAATAATGGTATTTTTAGGAAATAATTCTTATTTAAATATGTTATTACTAATTGTTTATATTATAAATTTACAAAAATTTATTTATATATTTGGAAGTAAATTGAATAGAAATAGAAAAAAAATAGGCACCGGCGAGATTCGAACTCGCGATCTCCTGTTTACTAGACAGGCGCTTTAACCAACTAAGCCACGGCGCCGGTACATCTGTTTCCCCTGAGTTGTTGCTATATAAGGTTAGTGACACCCCTTTACTATTCCAAGCTATTGTTTGCGTGATTATTAAGTGTATAAACTTTCATTGCAAAGGTAAACGCTCGTTACGTTATGTTCTATAATATTTTATTTACTATCACGAATTATTTGAAGAAAAAAAAAGTTTAAAGTATCGATTATATAAATTTAAAATAATAAGTAAGGAGTGAATTAATAACAAGAAAGAAAAGTAAGATGCAGTTGAATTTTTCTGAGTCTTTTAATGTAAATTTCTATTTTTTTTTTCGTATTTTAATTTTACTTTACTGCATCATATTTGAGCCCTTGTTTACATGAGCATCTGTTTTCTTGAGCAGAAAAATGGACTAGTTTCATTGAAATGCACGGAGTTAAACATTTTTGGTTTTCATCCAAAAAGTATTTGCACACACCAATATTTTATTAAATATCTAAAATATAAATACTCATAATATGAATATAGATTTATTTTAAAGCAAACATCTAATAATTAATTTTTGATGGCGATTAATTGAGCCAATGGAATATAAACTGAAATTAAAAGCTGGAGACATGATTATTTAAACAAGTACTTTATTCCCTTCTAGAAGTTTTATATTGTTTTTATGCCATAGTTGGAATGTTAAAAATTACTTCTCAAAATCATCATAATCTTATTATAAAAATATATCTGTTCATTATTTATTTTGGAATGGCTCTGTTTTGTATAATAGTTTACTTCTGAGTTGATAATTCAGCAGAATTAACTGTAACAATGACATCATTTTTGCAGTTACAAAATTATTTATGAGTCGACCTGATGATCAGCTGAT
The DNA here is from genome assembly GCA_003667255.2 of Euschistus heros. NCBI lineage: Eukaryota > Metazoa > Arthropoda > Insecta > Hemiptera > Pentatomidae > Euschistus > Euschistus heros. Next base: position 354,292 of record RCWM02000106.1, on the reverse strand, counting down.
TTATTATTTTTTTTTTTTTGTCTTTTAAGATTAAATTTTAATTACAAAATTATAATCTAGTTTAAAATTTTGGGTCAATAGAAAGCTTTGTCTTAGTCCTTGGAGGGAATTAGCGTCGAAGTTAATAATAAGACTAAAGAGAGTTTTGTGTTTTAGTTTTAGTTATTCAAGTGTTTTAGTTTAATTTTTATTTTCCTTGTTTAAATATCGGGCTGTCTAATGCAGGTTTCATGTTTAAACTGTTAGTGTGGATTATTTTATTGTATGGATGTCTTAATGTTTAAATCTTCTTCCGAACAAAACTGGTTATCTCTGTAATATGCCACTGCTTAGATATAATCCATTTGGCACTGAAATGTCAAAGTGTGATTTTCGGCTGATTTTGTGTAATAAGTTTAAGTTTATTCGAAACGAAGCCCAAACGGCCACAAAATCTGGTCGAAATCGAGGTCTCGGGTGATGGCAGTGTGGGTAGGTGAACCGTTCAACGGTGGCTCACAAAATTCGGGGGGAAGATTTCAGCGTTGAAAACAGGGAAGATTGTGAAAGAACTCCGTCTCTTGAGGTATATGCTCTGAGAGCTTCCGTCGGGATTGCAGATAATCTTTGTCTGAGATTCGTCCGTCGATGACTGCCTAAGTTTCCCGAAACGACCTCTCGAAAATTGTTTGAACTTGGTTATGAAACTCTGCATCATCCAAACTATTCTTCATACCTCCCTTAAGCGAGTACCGTCTTTTAAGACACCTACATCACTTTTTAAGGGATAAAAATTCTAATGCGTTTTTAGAATGTGCTAATACCTAAGGCTCGAAATTCTATTCACAGGGCATGATTTTAATTTCATCTATTTATCAGTCACACTATTAGATGTGGAATATCCTATTGTATCTAAAAAAAATATTCCTTTTTCCTTGTTGATTCAAATTCAATCTGGAAGATTATTGAAATACGTTTTTATATTTCTTCTTACTTTTAGTTACAGTGAAACTCCGATTATCCTGATTAATTGAAATTGATCCGGATACCCAAAAATCTGGAAAATGAGATTTACTATGCGTTTTCTGTAATCCAAGGTATTTCTTCGGAAACATGACCTCCCGCGGCCCCCCTTTTTGTTATCAGGCCAGAAAACTCCAGGACTTTTAGTATGTTTACTTTCCAACTACGCTGAGCATGTTTCCGCGCAGAAAACGCACTCTACACTAGAGTTGTAACGGATATCCGGTTACTATCCGGTATCCGGCCTGTCCGGCCTTTTTTTTAGTATCCGGTTTCTGGCAGGATATTTGCTATTATTCGGCCAGATACCGGATACTTAATGATGTAAATGAAGTTAATAAAACACCTTTAAGATTTAAATAGTTGTATTAATATAGTAGTATTGTATTGTAGTACAAACTTTAGTTATTTATAGAGCTTTATATAAAATATCAGTAGTCATATTTAATTAATGACAAATTGTAGTGAATAAAAACAAGTTTTTCAGGGTGTATTCACAGTAAATGGTTGCGTTTTGCTTCGTACACAAGTCCTACTACTGAGAATAGCCTTTCACTGTAGACACTGCTATAAGAAGATGAGATATATACCTTGAGAGATATAGAATTGGATATTGCTTAGCGTTGGTTGACCACCACTTGAAAAAAGGGTCTTCTTTTCGGTCCAGACGAACAGTTTTCAAAAAATAGTCAATCTCATTTACTGCAGAGCTTTTCCAAATGTCAAGAGATTGGTCTGTTCCTTTTACAACTTCGTCGAAGCAGTCCCAGAAACTGTTGTGCATTTTTTCACTGTCACTACCGTTTTGATTATTAATCTTCTTGCCAGGTGGAGAATAATCATTATCAATATCAATATCGTTGGCTTGTAATAAAATTGTTTGCCTTGTTCTTTTGGCTTGAGCTAATCCCAAGAAAATGGTCTTAAATCTCGGGTCTAGAAAAGTTGCAACCAAGTATTTGTCATTCTCGTTTTGTCAAAACGTTGCTCAAACTGAGTTTTTAGTGACGACCTCATTTTTAATAAGTTCGGTGTTCCTACTGCAGTCTCTTCCTTTCACAGGTATTTAATCAGTGTTACTACATGTGGTCTTACTTCAGATATACATGAAAGACCAGAGCTAGTAATTTTAGTGGTCTCTTCGAATGGTTTGAGGAGTCTGATACATTGCTGCATTAATTCCCACTGAGCTGGCAACAAGTTATTTAAGGTATCGTGGTCGGTAACATACAAGAATACAGCTTGTTTCTGTTCTAAAAGTCGTTCCATGATATAAGTGGAATTCCACCTAGTGCTGACGTCTTGCACAAGTTGGTGATCTGGCAAGTTAATTTCTTTAAGTTTTTCTTGTGCAATAACAGAGTGATTAAAATGGGTTACAATCCGCCTCGCAGCAGCCACTGTCTCCATAACTTCTGGTTGAATCATTACAGACACTACTTGAGCCGGATATCTGGTATCCGGTATCTGGCTAAAACTACTATCCGTTACATTTCTACTCTACACCCAATTTCTGGTCTTCATTGACTGGACTAAAGAGGTACTATACTACCACAGACAGTTTTTCGGATACAGCTAATACAACACGTTTTCTTTTGGGATGACATAACTCTTAAATTAGATAAGAGACCACTCACGACAGCAATAGGTTAGGCGAAACCTGTGTAAGATGTACTATGCTTCTAGAACTTCACTAAGTACGTTTACTCAGAACTCAGAACGGTAGCTGCCACTTGGTATATTTAGTTTTATGTCTTTTATTGTGTCATGAATAACTTATTTGACTTCAAATCAATCCGGATAATCGGAGTCCGGATAGTTGGAGTTTCACTGTATTTCTAATTTCAATTTTTTTTTTTTTAAATTATGCATTTTTTTTCGACATAAGTATATGTTTATATAAGAGACTATGTACTTTGATGTCGGCCGAAGTATTGACCTAGTTGGGTGAGACAGTGAGCAACAGGTGAACTAAAGATGGAGACCCCAGTTAGCGAAGATCTAGGGGCCAACACGGGAAAGCACTCAGTCTTGTCACTGTTGAAGACCTTTTATTTCCGTCAATTCTTTCTCAGGATAAAAAACTTTTTTAGGATGACGTTCGATGAGGCTTCAATTACGGTCCGAGAAGGAAAAAGTTATGAGTTTATTTCTTGGGATCAGGTTTTTCAATACGACGTATTATCGTAAACCCCATACCTGTTTCTTATTTATGACTGTCGACTCGTAAACGAACTTTAAAATTGTTATTTCTTCTCTAGTTTTCCTTGTTTGTATTCTCATTCCTCATATTGGGCTGCCCGGAAAGATAATATAAAGTGAAATATAATATAAATTGTTAGAAATTATTTTCACTTATCAAAATACAGTTCATTTCTATCAATACATTTTTTCCAACGTGTTGGCTCCTCTGAATAGTATTTCCAGTTCTCATTATTAACCATTTCTGGCTTCTATCGACTTTGATCAATAGTTTTTATCGTTTAAAAAATGGTTCATTAATCAAGATTAAAAGCTAAAAATGCTTGTTATTACACGGTTGGTAAAGTACTCAGTTCGCGATTTCTCGCCAGAGATTTTAAAAAATATGTTATATAAGAAATATGGATATTATCATGCCAAACATGGTGGCTCACATAAAGGGGAAAACAGCGCCTTTAGTTCAGGTATTAGAAGCATGGCATTTAAAATAGGCATGTAAAGTATTTGAATTTAATAATGACCGAGAAAAAGGTAAACGTCCGAGGGTTGGCCCGAGACGTAGATGAGAGGATTGCGTCAGGACTGATCTTGGGGTTGGGGATTTGGGTTTTCATGGGGTGGCTTGTAGGAAGGTATGTAGTCAGAGGTTGGTAGTGTCGGAATTGAATCTTCGGGTTCACTGTATTTTATTGATTTACTTAAAAAATGACGCAGACTCTTAAACAAAAACGGTTGTTGGAAGGTTAGAATTTTAGAGAGAAGGGTAGTTAAGGCAGAGATTCATAACTAAGCTCCAATGATTTCATAAAGATATAAACATCATACCAATATAAACATAGCGAAGTATTATCAAGAAACATCTTATCTTCAACGCTAAATTCTCAATCCCCAATTTTTTTTATCTATTCTTAAACGTTGCACACACTCACGCTATTTTCCCCCGCTCTTTTTGTTATTTCTCGCCCTTTGGGCCGTGTTACGAGTTTGAACTCGTAAAACGAAATCAATCAAAACTCACGTGTAGACTTGTGGGTAAAGACTACTTAAGTGAGTAAAAGATTATTTCCAAGTGGTGAAATGCTAAAGAAATGAAATAAAATTTTTGTTTAGGAGAGAAATAATAACTATTGGCGTCGATACAAAGACATAAACAGTTTATTACACATATGGGTAATTTAAAAAAAAACAATGAGACCTGGATTATTTTCCGGACTATCCAACAGAAATTTAAAGACTAAGAATAATTTTTCTGTTTATAAAATGTTATTTAAATAAAATAAAAAATATAATGATTGAAAAAATTAGAAATTTATTAGGAAAATATGTAATCCTTTGATCCCAGTCATCTTAACTTTCAAATAGGCAAGAGGGAGTGTAAAAAGGATTAGACGATTGAGTTCGGATGATTATGATTCGAAGAGTGAAATATTTTGTATGTGTTAGAAATTAATGTTTTAACAAAAAGTATGTTCATGTCATCTTGTAATACTTGATTTGAAATGTACCATGATGCGATGGTAATACAAATTCCTTGGGCTTGAAGTTTTTATATTTTATTTTCAGTGTACAATGAACAGTGATAATACCGTGCCCAATATAACATGATTAGACCCTGCCCTATATATACGGGCAGCGTCTGAAATTGACTTTTATTTTATTTTCTCTCTTCATTTTCTTTCCGTTTTCTACTGTTCTTTAAAAGTATCAGTACAATGGAATTTTGTGCTTCAAATAGTGAGGAACAATGGGAAGAGGTGCAAATAGGAAAAGGAACAAAAAGAAAAAGATTAACTGCTAACAAAAAAATAGAAGGTACGTCAATACTTTCAAAAAACATCTATGATATTCTGAGCGATGATGAAGAGGACATTCCAAAAGAATTCTTAGATCCAACTAATAAAAAACCGAAAATTCCACCGAGTGTCCTATATAATAGATTTAAAAATTATAAAAGCTCACTTGAGCATTTAAATAAGAATATAAAAAATCAGTATCATTTAAAATACAAAGGCAACAGAATGCTAATCTATACTACAACTAAAGAAGATTTTAATACTCTAAAAAATTTAATAGCAGAGAACAAAGGTGAATACCACCCTTATACTTTACATGAAGATAAAACTCCTTCATTTGTATTAAAGGGGCTGCCTCCTTCTTTAGAGGTAGGTGATGTTATTGAAGATTTAAAAATACAAGATGTTGCAGCTATTAAAGCAACTCAGTTTATAAAAAATACTGAAGAAGGAAATCAAATTAAACTACCAATTTATGTAATTACGCTACAAAATATGGAAGAAATTAGCAAAATTAACAAAATCAAATATGTATGCAAATGTCATATCAGATGGGAGCGATATAGAAATTCTAAAGAAGCAACACAGTGCTTTAGGTGTCAATCTTTTTTTTTCACATCGCCAAAAACTGTCATAGAAAACCTAAATGCTTGAAATGTGCCCAGGAACACGAAACAAAGGAATGCATGAAACAAGATGGCGACTTGACATGCATAAACTGCAGACAAAATCATGCAGCAAACCACCCAGAGTGCCCCTTTAGAATCCAGCAAATAGAAGCAAAAAAAAAAAGAAGCGTCTGGAAAATAAATGAAAACTCAAAAAAGTCATTCAAAATTCCAATTTAGGTCTCAAGAACACCCACCACTAGCAGCCACCAAGGAAATTAAGGGCTTCTCTACAACTACTGAAAATAATGATACTACAGGTACCGGCCAATTTAATTTTCTAAAAGAACTTAAAGACTTATTTACATCATTTAACCTACCCCGTATTATAAAGACAGTCAAAACAACAATAGGAAAATTAAAAATAAGTAATGACCCCTTTGATAAAATTAGTGTTTTAATTGAAGGTATTATGGAAATATTTGCTTAAATATGACAAATAATTGTAAAATTAATGTTATGTTTTGGAATTGTAGGTCCATTGTAAATAAAAAAAAAACTTTTCAAAGAGTTTTTAAAAACTAATAATGTACAAATTGCGGGTATAGTGGAAACACATTTGAGTGATGCTAATTCCTTAATTATTGAGGGTTATATAGTACACAGAGCAGATAGAAATAGGCATGGTGGAGGAGTGGCCCTAATTATTCACAAATCCATTAAACACCACCGTATTAAAGTTTCTAATATACAGAACCTAGAGGCTATAGCAGTAGAAATCGAACCTGATAGGTATCCAATGACAATAGTTTCATGTTACAAACCACCACACAAGAAATTAAAATTAAGAAACCTGGACAATATTTTTAAATTAAATAGCAGATTAGTTGTCATGGGGGATTTTAATTCAAAACATTTTGCATGGAATTGTTTTAATAATAATCGTGATGGCACAAAATACTGGACTATTGTCTACAACATAATATAAAAATAAATGCACCAGATAAACCAACTTATTATCCCACTGATAACTCCAGGAAACCAAGTACTATAGACTTAGTCTTAACAAAAAATATAACAAAAAACAAAATTCACTCAGTGGCGGAACTAACCTCGGATCACAACCCACTAGCGTATCAGATCAAATTCCAATTTAAGCATCACAGTAATAATAAACAATTCAACACACAAATAAACTGGAAACAATATAAAGAAATAATAAATAAAAAACTCGAAAACGATTTTCAATTAGTAACAAAAACTGATTTTGAAAAAGCAGTGGAACATTTTCAAAATAATATTCTATCATCTATAGCCGAATCAACACAGCAAACATTTAACCGATTAAATTTTAAAAGAAATAGCAATAATAAAAATCCATATATTGATTTATTGATCAAATTAAAGAATATATTCAGGCGTAAACACCAAAATACCTAATCAAAACATTCAAAACAATAGAAATATTCTTGTCTAAACTAATAAACAAACTAATATTTAAACAGACAAATAAACAATGGAAAGAAATGCTCAGTAAAGTCAAAACAACCGATAAACTATGGTCAATACATAAAATTTTTTAAAAAGGCAAAACATACCAATACCCACCCCTTACCTATTTAAATAGAACCGAATTTTCTCCTTCTGTTAAAGCCAATCTGATAGCGGATCATTTAGTAAAAATAAGAATAAACAGAGAAGTGAAAAGGAAATTAAACGGAAATATAGTTACTCCCCAAAATGCACAATGTAATTACTCAGAAATTTTTAAGATTCTGAAAAAAACTAATACAAAAAAAACCCCTGGTTATGACGCAATATTCCCAATATATTTAAAAAAAATTACCACCCTCAGGAATTACACGATTAGTACAACTGATAAATACAATGCTAAAACTGAAATACTACCCACAAGTATGGAAAATGGCTATAATTAAAGCAATTCCAAAACCGAATAAAGATAAAAAACTTGTAGAAAACTACAGACCTATAAGCTTATTGTGTGTTATAGGCAAAATAGCTGAAAAAATAATATTTCAAAGATTAAATTCGTTTATTAAAAATAACAAAATGTTTATAAACGAACAATTCGGTTTCAGACATCAGCATTCTGCTATATCCCAATTAGGCAGGTTGACCGACCACATCACCGAGGGATTCAATAATAAACAACACACAGGTATGGTATTACTCGACGTGCAAAGAGCTTTTGACAGTATCTGGCATAACGGGCTAATATTCAAACTGATGCTTTACAATTTTCCACCATATTTAATAGCAATAATAAAATCATATTTAGCAAACCGCACGATAAAAGTATCTATAGATGGCCACTACTCCACAGTACGTACACTTTCCGCCGGACTCCCTCAGGGCGGGGTTTTATCTCCAACGCTCTATAGTATTTACATCAACGACATTCCCAACTCATTCAAAGTTCAAAGATCTCTGTTTGCCGATGATACGGCTTTTTATACTTCAAGTTATAGACCAGACACAATTACCAATAGACTGACTACGACACTAAAAAAAATAGAACGATTTTACAGTAAATGGAAAATCAAAATAAACCAGGAAAAAACATAAGCCATAATATTTACAAAGAGACAGCCAAACAATATTCCCCAACTGACTGTAAACAGAACGCCTGTACCTTGGTCCACTCAGATCAAGTATTTAGGACTTAGGATGGATAAAGGACAGACGTTTACAGCACACACTGATTATGTGTGTAATAAAGCAAACAGGGCTCTGTGTACTATATACCCATACTTTAATAGGAATTCTAGAATAAGCAGGGAAATAAACTATTACTATATAAAGCTCGCTTAAGACCTTATAATTACGTATGCAAGCCCTATTCAGCTTTATGTCAAAAACTAACTACAGAAAATTACAAATATTCCAAAACAAATGTTTAAGAATTATTGGCAAGTATGAATACTTTACTAAAATTAAAACTATGTATAAAGAATTATGTATACCTTATATTAACGAAATCATTGAGAAAATATGTAAACAATTTTTCATTAAGTGTAAAAACAATAAAAACCCACTTATAAAAAATATTGGTAACTATAATAAAAATAGTACAAAACGATATATACATAAAAGAACTAAACATTTATTAATGTAGTATACCAATCTATTATATTATTGTTTATTGTTATTTTAAATATACTTGTTTATGCATGTTATGTATATATGTTTGCATATGTATATATTAGGTGTGAGTGTATGTATTTAGATGTGTGTATATGTAAGTATGTATGAGTATGTATGTGTGTATGTATACAAAGATGTATAGATATTTAAGAATGTATAGTTACAATTTTGTTTATTTTATTACTAGGATGGCATTTTCTTTTTATTCTTTGAAAGTTTTTTTGTATATTTTTCTTTCTTTATAAATTATGATTATATCGGTATATACTTAAGTTGTTTAATAGTATTTTATTTAATTTTGAGACGGGTTTATTTTTGGTGCAGCATTTAAAATTGTGAATTGTAAAAAAAAAAAATATATAAGAAATAAAGATAATTAAAAAAAAAAAAAAAATTATTTTGCTTAGCTCCGAAGTTCTTACACCAAGTTTGAAGAGAAGATAATATGATTTGAACCATTAGGTAAAGGTCTGAGGGGTAGACATTATTCATAAAGCCATATATAGGGAAGGTATAGATACTGGGGGGTGGTATATATATCTAAAGGTATTTTTTTTTTTTTTTTTTTTTTCTACGAGACGTAGATGGAAGAACTGTGCTTGTGATGATCTTAATGTCTGGTTTGGGTTTTGATTAGTGGGATGGAGAGAAGTGTGTGGTGTCGGCATTGAGCCTTTGGGTTCGCTAAGCGTTTTATTATTATTAATTGAAATATGTTTCTTCAATAAATGATAAGCTTCACCAATGGGCAATAAATTTAAAATTTATCTCATCTGAAAAATATTTGTCATCCACTTTGTGAATGGCTAAAGCAATATTCCATTACAAGTGAATACAAGAACCAAAAAATAAACACAATTAATCATAACAATGATTCATTTCCAAACAAATTAACTCAGTATTTATGTTTACCAGTATTGAAGCACTGAAGTGTTTCTTTTTATCCTTTTGCTGGAATAAATGTATATTTTTATCGACAGAGGATACAGATATTTCGATTTCCCGTCGCCGTTAGTAATATCCCTTGTTTACAGGGCCTCCATGATTCAGTTTAATGGTTCGATTCGCCTGTTAGGTCCCTGAACGCTCCTATCTTGTTTTGTCGAAACAATTTCATCTTTTATTTCTTGTCTCTTTGCCGCGGGAAATGTTCCTCCTTTCTCGTTTTATCTATCGTCTCTCCTTCCTTTATCTTCGGTGATAGCAGGAATTCGTCTGAAGGAATATTTTCATGTTTTTTGTCGTCACAATATCCCAACTTATTTTATCGGTTTGAATCAAATGAAAAATAATGTTTTGTTTAGCTTTTGTATATTACCTTATATACTAAATTGGTTCTAAAAAAAATAATAGTAGCGAAATGGTCATGGATTTTTTTAATTAAAAAAAACAAACTATATTTGAGATCCGACGTTTCGACCTGCCTTGCAGGCCTTCTTCAGGGCTAAAACAACAAAAACTTGATTTAACAAAGATGATGCAAAAAGACCGCTACAAAGTAAATTAATTTACCAAAGAATAATTAGTTATTTACATAATTAGAAGAATATCTAAAGGGTTAATTACATAATTGAATATGAATAGCAAGGTCTGGCGGAAATATACAATATGTAATAAAATAATTTCTATTGATTAATACAAATTTTAAATTGTCTAAATTAATATAATGCTACAAATTTATAATTTTTTTTTTTTTCATTTATTGATATTTACAACTGTACAAAATAATATACAACAAGTAAATGTGTTGACAGTGAATACAATGGCATGTAAATAACTTGTGTAAAACTACTCACTTGTAGCACTTCAATAAAATCTACACTAAAAGGTCTCTAGGCCATCTTCTTTTCAGACGCCTTGGAGGATTATCAGGAATAGAGGAAGCAAGTTGGGAGACTAGTGGATTGGAGTGGTTATGGAGCTTACTATGGAAGGATAGGTATCTGGTTTGGGCTAAATCAGAAACATATGGAACATTAAGATCTTTATGGATAAGTTTATTGGTCACAAAGTAAGGAGCATTGAGGATTTTTCGTAGGATTTTGGATTGTAAGGATTGGATACGAGATGAATTGGATGGTTTAGTAGAGCCCCAAAGCTCAACTCCGTACGTCCAAATAGGTCTAATCACAGTCATGTAAATGAGTCTTTTGTAATTAATAAATTTGAACTTTTGTAATTAATTGGGAGCTTTGAACGTTTATCTAGTAAATGTTGAAGTAGTCTGTAACGACGGGCAGGTTCTTGTCGTTTTAGTCTTGTATACAAATTTATTATCAGATTTTTTTTTTTTAAATAAAAAGGAATAGGTAAATAGGAATTTAAAAATAAGTATAAGAGAAATATACGAAAATGAGAAGGGTAAGATAGAAAGGTAAGAAGAAGTTGGCATAAAAATAAACGAAGGGAGAGTTTTAGGAAATATGAGGAATTAAAATAAATTGATTTCATGTATGTGGTCTGACTATAGAGACACGGCCAATAATGACTTAAAAAATAAAATCAAGGAAAGGGGGGAGGAGGTATCGCAAGGTAATTGGGTATTAACTTAGGACAGGGAGGGAGTGGCAATAGCTAATATAACATATGGAAGGAACCATTTGAAAAAGGAGCGCGGAAGATGTGAAATATGAATTTATATAATTTGCAAATTAATGCAACGAAATAAATAAATCAATAAAAAATAAAAATAAACGAAAATCGACGAAAACGAAACGACGAAACGGCACTCCAAATATAATTTGTTTTTGTTTTTTATTAGTTTTGCTTTTATTAATTAGAACCTTGGCTATGCTCATTATATCTAGCTGCATCTCTGAGCATTTCTCTACAATTATATCATACAGTTATCCGGATCATTTTCATCATAAAAAATAATAATTTTAGCTAAAGTTTAATTTTTATGTTTACGCATTGTCACGACTCTTCTTCAACAATAGCGATAATCTAATGCTAGATTATCATGCTTAACTCCATTATAACCTTGATTTTTGGAGTTGAATCTTCGATGCTAAATTTTGTACTATATCAGTGATAAAGGTAAACTATAAACTATTATAGCAAAAAAAAAAAAAAAATGGACTTTGGAAGTAATAACCTAAAAATAAACGTTATTACATTGTTGCTGCATTTCAACTAAATGACTACTCATGATCATGAACAGCAGTAAATGCGGTTGTGCACCTCAGCACATCCTCGCAAGGAGCGGTGTCCACTACTCTTTCAACGCTCTCTATGAAGCCATCATTTTAATGTTATGCGTTATAAGACACATCATTTTAAATCTTATTATATTATCTATAAGTTTTGTTTAACACTTTTCTTCCCAAAACGTAATGATAAAAATCTATAATTTGTTGAAGTTACTTTTGGCTTTTTTTCTGTATATGATTAAGTATTACCGCGAAACTAAGCTATCTACATAAAAAGTGTATATAACATAATTTGTTTGTAATATTATTAGAAGTAAAATAAAAAAGAGAACACTCCGATAGCATAATTAGGTTTCGATCTGTCGGCATACAACCAGAGTTCCGTACTTGTAATATTGCTGAAGGGGTGGAGGGGGGGAAGCAAGAGGGGTGGGGTTCGGGACTTTGTGTTTTTTTATTTTATACTTTATGTACTAACACCCTGCAAAAATTCAGCTTTCCCCTAATTAGTTGCGACACGAAACCTTTATTGACTGGACTAAAAATTACTTGAAAGGAAATATTCCGTATTATTATTTGGAATATAATAATCCAGGTCCTGGAAAAAAAGATACATATTCCCTAATTAGTAGCAACGTTCACGAATCAGGGTATTCACATATCACATTTAATTAGTACATATCATGTTAATCCAATTTTTTTTTTTTTTTTTTTTTTTTTTTTTTTTTTTTTTTTTTTTTTTTTTTTTTTTTTTTTTTTTTTTTTTTTTTTTTTTTTTTTTTTTTTTCAAGCCCCTATGGCTAACAAAAGTTTTGATTCATTCTTCATTATGATGATTCTGCTTCTTTTAATGCACCAAGGTGCATTTTAAGAGGGTTCTAAAGAGAGCAGTGGGTTGGAGAAAATAGTATTATGAGTCACTATCTAGTGATGGGGCTCACTAGGGTTTTTGAGCAACGTTAATCCAACTTAATCCGGAATCGCTGTTTATACAAAGCTTATAACTACGGTTGCGACGGGATGCTGTTATACCTTGTATAGCATTAGATTATATTATTTATTTATTTTATTTTATTTTATTTTTTAAAGAGATTATCGATGTTTAAAACTTGATACATATATACCTACAATTAATAAATTTAAGGAAATTATTATAATGATTTGTCAATAACATGTAAAGAACTACTCACTAGTAGCACTTCAATAATGTTGCTGAAGGGGTGGGGGGGGGAAGCAAGAGGGGTGGGGGTCGGGACTTTGTGTTTTTTTAGTGTCTACTTTATGTACTAACACCCTGCAAAAATTCAGCTTGCCCCTAATTAGTTGCGACAAAGGCTAATTTCTTGCTTTCATTGACTGGGCTATATTGGCAATCCAATAATTATTATGAAAAGATTTATAAAACCTCTGGGATTTAAGAAGAATATAAAATAATACTAATTAATGGTTTTTCCTAAGATTTTACTAACGGAAAAAGGAAATCTGTTTTCTCCTTATCTATTTGATTTGAACGCGAAGATTGTTTGGACCAGAATTTTATCTGTGACTTATAAGAATGACACATATAGGAAGAAATACAGTTACAGGGATAAGGGAATATCAGTCAAATACTGTGGAGTACATGAATCGGTAAGCTATTTATATTAAAGGCCTTTATATATCTAGTTATATCAAAGGATATATGTTGTCATATTGGTACATAGTTTTTCTAATTTCGTTCCCACTCATTGTTAGACTGAGAATATTAACACTAAGTCGTTACCAAAGATATCAAGTATGAACGCAACCCTGAATTCCCGCTCATAATTAATACTTTAAAAATGTTTTTGATCCTACTATTTATGTAAATTTTTTGTGGTATATATTGTATGATATTTTTTTTTGGTATTTATGTAAATGGTTTGTGGCTTTGTGGTATTATTTTCATTATTAAAACGTCAAAGCGCAAAGGCAGCCGACTTCGAAAGAGAGTCTTCGCTCTCTATAATACTTTCGCACTTCGGTTGATTTGTATCAGTTTGTTAGTAAAGCCATGTTTTTTGAAACTTTGAATTGCATTTTCAGCTTCTTCATTATAGCTTAGGAGCATACGACATTAAACCTGTCATGATAGGTCTCCCAAAAAAACAAAAACAATTTTGTGTTCGAAAAACCACTGCTGCCATTTCCAAACACGGGACAAGATGGCAGCAGCCGGTAAAATAAGTTTCTAGAAGACCGTTTTCAGCAAAAAAAACTGCCGAACTTTTTTTCTTAACGGATCTTAATGTTTTTGGGTGTGCTGAATCCGAAAAAAAAATGCCCAAAATAACGGTTATTGTCGGTTTTTTTGCCTATGACAACGTAACGAATTGTGAGATGACTAATTGGCATCATTGGATTCGTAGTGAAATTTTCGATTAAAGCATCAAACTGGAACCAAGGGCACCCAGCAAATTACAAGGGATGTCAAACCTACAAAACCTTGAAATCAAGAATGCAAACAACCCCTAGGAGAGAAGAGCCATCCAGACCAACAAGACAACCATCCAAAACAGTCAATGGAGCAGTAACCTTCTCTGAAATGTTAAGAGGCTCAGAACCAGCCTCACATCTCAAAGGCCCAGCAGCAGCCTGAACCTGCATCACAAGAACCCCAAATTCCTCATCCTTCCGCCATTCATCCAAAAGCTTAATCCTTATAACCCTAATCCTCATCAGATTCCTTACATCCCTCCTCCTCCGAATTCCTATGACCTCACCAATATACTGGTCGTCTTATTAACCACTGCTCAATGAGCCACGACAGGTCTTTTAAATCAACTAGTTACCCCTATCGAGATTACCATACTTTCAACCTAAGCTTAAATATATCAGCGACATTTGTAAATCCCACCTACCTCGAACAAACCTTAGAATGCCCCCAATATCAAGTCCCTTACGAGCATCTTCCTATGCGAACGCCAATAAAATGGTTGCTTTGGAAATCATCAACGAGTACTAATGTAACGACAATTTTCCGCTCCACCTCGCCCTCTTAACACTCTAGCCCTTACATTTACTTGAAAGCAACGACGCATCGACCCCAGAGACCCCGTAAACGTATATCAATTCATCTTACAATCATTGCGATCTAGAAAACGCCGGAGCCCCTTATATAGCTTACGCAGAACAAGATCTAACCAACAAACGTCTATTCAACATACCTCAGTATCCGAGAAACATATTCACTGCCGAACTGATCACCAGTCATCCAGATGCGATGCCGCAACTAACAGATTACCCTATGCTGCGTAGATAGCTGTCATTTGCAATCATACACTCTATCTACACTCGCCCACTACGTACAAATTACCTATTTAACCAATCGCATAATATTGTATATGTCCGATGATGTCCTTCACACTCCCCCACTGCCTGTAAAATATTGAAACTCCTTTCCTTCCTCTATTAACTGATAGTTGTCAGCGTTGTTATTCATCTGCCGAGCAACAATAAATCCACTTTCTCGAAATGACCATTAGAGTTCGCTTCTTTATATTGCCTTAGGGCAACACTTTATTTTAGGAGCAGACCTAAATGCCAAACACCAGCAATGGGGAGCCAGAACAACCAACTCCCCGTGGGCGAACATTGTTGTCTGCACTAAATTCTAGTCCTTGCAAAATCCTCTCTCCCGACTCTCCCACATATTGGCCTACCGATCCTAATCGTAATCCCGATCTCCTAGACTTTTTTATCCTCAAAGGCCTAGGACCTCTTAATCATTCCATAACTCGCCTAGACGACCTATCATCAGACCATAGCCCATTAATATTAAACCTATCCATATCACCAGTTCCTAAATCACCCTTTCCTCATTTATCAGAGGTCCAGTCAACTGGAAGCTCTTCCAACAAATCCTGACCGATCAAATAAACCTCAGAGTTTCCTTGAAAACCCGTGAAAACCTGGATGATGCTGTTCACTCCTTCAATACCTCAATCCAGCAATCCGCTTGGGCAGCATCTTCACCGAATAATACCCCCAAAAACCCTAAAACAAAACCCAAAATTACCACAAAAACCTTCTTAGAACCTCATCCATGCCAAGCGCATCTGTACAGTGGAGCAGTTATGCAACGCACAAGACATTCCATCTGATCGTTGCCACGTCATAACGACTCACGAAACTAGCTTCTGTGCTCTAGAAGAAATAAGCCGATTGTGCTTCCTTTCAGATCCCGAGTTATTCAATACAGAACAGACCTCTCGTACCCTTTCCGCTCATAAGATATTCCTACTAGGAACATGTACAACAAGGCATCAATAATCCTATTAAAATCCAAGCTCATTAAATTTTCTATAAAAAGTGTTTCTAAAACGCAATGCCCATCTTCCATCCCCTCCGACGATGGACTGATGGCTCATGAGCCGCCGGATCTGACATGAGATAAATAAACGAGTAGATAAGGTTTCCACAAGGCCAATCACCGTTCCCAAACATTTACCCAAACCTGCCGAGCCTTTTTGACGCGTTAATCCTATAGATCAGTCAGTACAGCTTGAAGATATTATTACCTAGTCATCTGTCTATCCAATTTCACACTTTTCTATGACGCTCCTAGCAGTGTTCGCCCACTCTGCAAGGTCTAAATTCCTACTTCTGACAAAAATGCTTTACTCACTAATTTACAAAAGCAAACTCCCCTGGCGAAACCTAGAGCGTAAGACATCTTGACTCCTCAATGTCCTCCGCAAACGTCCACATAAAGCATACCAGTAAGAGTTCTCGCTACCTATATTGTCCCACTAGGCCTCCCATTATCGCCCATCAAAAAACCAACTGATTCCTGATTTCTGTAAGGAAACACATCCGTTATACTTACATAATAACTATTTGTCCTTCTATAACACATTGGCAAACCTTTAGATTCCGTCGTACCTTAATCAGACTAACAATTTCATAACGAATCCAACGATACTAATCTCACAATATTTCAGTTACTATTTTTCTCCATGGCAGGGCAGTATTGTTACTTGATAGTTATAGAATTTACTTTATGAATACTAATATTAATAATAATAAATGAAGGCTTAGCGAACCCGAAGGTTCGATGCCGACACCACCAACCGTTGACCAGGCATCTTCCTCCAACCCACTCCTTTAAAGCCCAAATCCCCCAGGTCGGCCCTGACGCAATCTTCCCATCTACGTCTTGGTTTGTACCTCGGTCGTTTACCCGACGGCTCAAAACTGATTACTTTTTTCGGAATTCGATCATTACTAAACCCAATGACTTAACATTCCCATTTTAACCGTCGCGCTGCTATTACCTGAACTATATTTAGCGGATATAACTGGCGCAGTTCCGCATTGTGAAGCTTCTAAATTATCTTTTTTTGGGCCAAATATCCTACGCAATACTTTATTTTCGAAAACTTTAAGCCGTTGTTTCTCCCTTAACGTAAGCGGCCAGGTTTCGCATCTGTAGAGAACTGTTGGTAGTATACCGAGAAATAACAAGCATTACCCACTTTGAACCTTGACCTTATTTCCTCTTTAATTTAACTTTTCCATGATATGGTAGACCCTAGATATTCGAATTGCTCAATCTGTTCAAATCCCGGAAAAATCTGCATTACCCAAATGTAAACCGTTTCTACTACTGACAAAATATTTCGTTTTAATTAATAATTGTACTAATTACTAGACTAATTTCGTTACTGGTTTTCATGAGCGTGGTTGCGTTTAATTTAATAGTTTCTTCAGACTTCCACCCAAATGTACTAAAGCATCAGCATAACCAAGAACCAGAATTTTATCACCCATCTCTAATTTTTTTTCCTGTAAGGATAACCTTCCTATTGACGTATTCAAGTGCTAAGTTACATAATACCAGAGAAAGAAACTCTCCCTGTTTTAAACCAGAACGTACCTCAAACTTTTCGGAGTAAAAAGTACTGATTTGGACTCTGACATGCACGTCTTCACTAGATTAACCAATTACTTCTTGAATACTAAACCTGTGTAAATTAAATTATTATAGTTACCATTCATCTGACATATGAAGGCAGCGACAGTAGGGCCAGAGCATGGAAGTGGCTGCCACCTGAAGTCCGCGGAGGGGTCGGTGGCGGCGCAGAGTGCCTCCTCCATCTTCGGCACCTCTACCGCCCATCGTCCCTCTGGTTCGCTCATCTCCTTCGACTCCCTGCGGTTGGCAAAATATAAGAACTAAGTCAGTTTACTTAGGTATTTTTTTAATTTGATATATATTACAGAATTTACTGCAATAGTAAAAAGTAATATTACTGTATAGTCCAGTCAATAAAGGATTATATAGTGCGTTTTCTGTAATCCAAGATTTTTCTTCGGAAAAATATTCAGGGTAGTTAGAAAGTAAACAAACTAAAAGTCCTGGAGGTTTCGTGCCTGGGAACAGGAAAGGAGGGGGGGGGGGCGCGAAGGGTCCCTTTTTTTTGGTTTTGCTCTCATATCTCGAAAACGGTATGTCGTATGCAAAACATGATTATTTACTAAATTTAAGTTCATTAAATTCTCTTAATTAGACTCATCCTACCACTGTTCTCACCACTTACGCTGATGACACATGTGTGTTATCAGTAAAATATAATCACTTTATTGCCTCCCAAACACTCCAATCCCAAATCCTAAGCCTTCAAGAATGGTGTCAAAAATGGAAAATCAAAATAAATCCAAAAAAATCTCACCAAACAACCTTTACCCTTCCTGTCCAACAGTATCCTTTAATGATATTCCACTAATCTCCGTTGAACAGATCCACTACCTAGGACTCCACTTGGACAAAAGTTGTACCCTCGTTACAGATTACTTCAACATTTATTAGGCAAACGTTCAAAGTTCCCAATTAATTCCAAAAGACTAATATACATGACTGTGATTACACCTATCTAGACGTACGGACTTGAGCTTTGGGGCTCCACTATACTATCCAATTCATCTTGTATCCAATCCATACAATCCAAAATCCTTCGAAAAATCCTCAATGCTCCTTACTTTGTCACCAATAAACGTATCCATAAAGATCTTAATGTTCCACATGTTACTGATTTTCCCCAAAGCAGAAATCTATACTTTCATAGTAAGCTCCATAACCACTCAAATCCCCTAATTTCTCAACTTGTTTCCCACACCATTCCCGATAATCCTCCAAGGCGTCTGAAAAGAAGATGGCCCAGAGACCTTCTAGTGTAGAATTTTTATTAAAGTGCACTGATGAGTAGTTCTTTTCAAGTTTTGTCACGTTATTGTAAAAGTTAACAGCAAATTTACTTGATGTATATATTTTGTACAGTTGTAAATTTCAATAAATTGCTATAATAAAAAAAAAAAAAAATTAAATTCTCTACAACTTTTATTATATACACATTTTTCATATTCTGTACCGTTTCTGAGATATACGCTTGGCAAATGTGAATGACTTTAGTATGTTTGATTTACTTAGAAAAGTTAAAATTTATGTAATTTTAGACAGGTTGAAGATTAATTGCATATTTATTTGTATTTTGAAGGAAATGTATTTTTCTAAAATATTATTTATGAAGACTTTTCTCGTAGGATGAACGTTTTAGAAGATGTGGTGGAAGTTTAACATAAAACGTGAGGTGAAATTTCACATTTGCCAAACGTATATTTCGGAAACGGTTCAGAATATGAAAAATGTGAGTATAATAAAAATTGTAGAGGCTTTAATTAACATTGATTTAGTAAGTCGTGTTTTGCATTTGACGCACAGTTTTCGAGATATGAGCGCAAAACTTATATTAAAAAAATATTAAATTGAAATAAATATTAATTTTTATGACACATACCAGGATTAAGAGACAAGAAACTGCTCGTCGTTTCCGACTACTCTAAGATTTACTAGTATTTATTGTTAAACAACATTATATAAGTCTTTACTAAATAGCAAAAAACTTATTTACATGACAATAATTAGACCCATCTGGACATACGGAGCTAAGTTTTGGGGCTCCACTAAACCTTCCAATTCTTCTCGTATCCAATCCAAAATTAATCGAAAAATTCTCAATGCTTCTTATTATGCCACAATCAAACTTATTTATTAAGACCTTTATGTTATAAGATGGCCGAGAGGTCTTCTAATGTAGAACTCATATAATGTTGCTTACTGGTATAAATTTATAAACCAAGAAATTGAAATTTTCTTGAAACTGAAAAATATGAGTCACTTGTAGTATCTTTGGCGGTTATTCTACTGCCCAGCAATATATGGAAGTAAATACGAAATTGTTTCGTGAGATATGGGCCTCTGTGCATAAAGAGAACCCCCTCTACACGGCAGTCAACTTTATGCTGCTGAGATGGAATTAATATCAGCGAAGATTTAGTGTTATGTGCAACAAATCCCGGGGTAATGTTTATCAACTGTCGGCCCAAGAATATATTATTTCTTCAGAACGTAGTTTAGCTCACACCAAGTTTTATTATAGCCCGTGTGCGCAACCTGTTACTAACTTTCCTTTTGAATTATAAGTTAGCGTGTGGTTTTTATCGCTTTGGATACAGGCTGCTGTGGAATTCGTGTTTCTGTGTTTCATTTCCCATAAATTAAGAATCTATAAAGTGTACACCGAAAAAAGAATTAAATGCTTAGCCAAGAAAAAGAAAAAAAACAAAACACGATTTCTCCCTGACAGAGAAATTATCTATAATCAACTGCTTTTCCCAATTTACATTTTAGGATTAAAATTATCAAATAACTTAAACTAATAGTCAAATTAAATTAACAAACGTATGAAACCGCTATTTTCTCTGGACTTTGTTTGTAGCGAATGATAATTTATTATTTGAGGTCGCATGAAGGTATAGATGGATCAGTACAATTAGGATTGATTAATTAATTACCACTTCTATTTGAATTATTTTATTAAAAAAATTGTTTCGAATCCTAAACATTCATCTTCAGTTCTAAAACATACAAATTTTTTTTCAACATATCAGCAATATGTTACACGGATTATATATGCTAGTGTTTTCAAAAATGTAAGACAAGAAATCAATTATTAGTACTCACCTGAGGAGATCTAACATATATCTAAAACATCACCTGAGGAGATCTAAAACATATATACTAAATATCTAAAACATATTCTAAAATATTTCCATCATTGAAGGGGAAAGCGCCAGGTAAGTTACATTTTTGGAATTTTCACCTTGGGATTTCCCCTATGAATCATTGGATTTTTCCGTTCCTATTGTAACCAAATTTAAAATAGCTCCATTTCCAATAGCCCCATTTTAAGTTACGTATTGGGTTGTCACACCTGAACTTTCCGATTTTTCTTTATAGAGGGTTAAAGCGTTGCCTGTTAATTCCTAGCAAAATGTTTACTATCTATAATAAGCACTTGTTAATCCTCTATTTGCAAACTGTGTTTGTTTTTTTCCCAAGTAGGTATACAAATTTTAGTGTAATTTTAACCGTGACCATGGAAACGCGCAATTTCCGAAATTTTTTTTTTTTTTTTATAAGTACAAACTCGATCATTCCGCTGCCCAGGCAGCAAGAAATATTAATCATGCGTTTGGTGAAGGAAGTGTTAATGAAAAAACCATCCATCGTTGGTTTACAAAATTTTCCTCAGGAGATACGGCATTAGAAAATCTGCCCCGTGGACGGGAAAAACAAATTGATTAAACTCAACATCATACTGCCAGGAAATTTACCAAATGCATCAAAATTTGATCAAGCATCAGCCGGTACTGGTAAACGCGAAAGGACGTTCTTTCATGATAACGCCCGACTTCATGTTTCAATACAGACAGTGAATAAATTAAAGGGGTTGGGCTATGAAGTCTTACCACACCCCCTATAATCCGCTGATCTATTCCCTACAGACTACCTCTTTTTTCGGAGTTTGGACAACTTGGAGGAAAATTGCTTCCCAATGATTTAGACATTAAAAATGTATTTTCTGAATACTTTTCATCAGGTGAATCAACGTTTATCAAATCTGAGATAGAAAACTTGGTAAGCATTTGGCAGAAGTGTATCGAAAATGATGGTAAATACTTTGAATAAAAAATATATTAGATTTGATCCCAATTTTTTATTTTCTTCCTGGTTCTAAAAACGGTCATTTCATGTGTGACAACCCAGTACTTACATTTTTGAAAACATTAGTATATATAATCCATGTAACATATTACTCATGTGTTGAAAATGTTATATGTTTTAGAACTGAAAATGCATGTTTAGTATTCAAACTAGTTTTCTAATAAAATAATTCCAAAAAAAGTCGCATTCAATTCGTCAATCCTAATTGATCGTTTATTATTAATTTAATTTAATTTTTGATTTAAGTAATTTGATCCTTTTAATTCTAAAATGTAAATATGTTATAACTTTAAATATAAATATGTTGCAGTATGTTATAACTTTTTTTTTTAACTGTTCATTGATATTTAGAACTGTATAAATAATATAAAGTAAGAAGATTTGATGAAAATAATTACAATAACTTGTAAAGAACTACTCACTAATAGCACTTAAATAAAAGTTCTACATTAGAAGGTCTTTTGGCCATATTCTTTTCAGACGTTTCGGAGGATTATCGGGAATAGAGTGTGAAGTTGGGAGACAAGTGGATTCGAGTGGGTTTGGAGGTTACTATGAAAGGGCAGGTCTGGTTTTGGCCAAATCAGCAACAAGTGGAACATTAAAAATTTAAGTTTGTTAGTGGCATAATAAGGAGCGTTGAAGATTTTACATAGGATTTGTTCTTATGTAATTTGTTGGGAGCTTTGAGTGCTTGTCTAAATGTTGCAGAAGTCGGAAACGACGATGAGTTTCTACTAAATGGCCAAGTAAAGGAACGCCTCAGGGTTCTTGCTGCTCCCCTCTCCTTTGGAATATAATAATGGACGATATATTCAAGATTGTTACATTAGAAGAAGCTGAAGTCATTGTATATGCGGATGACATATTGCTGCTACTTAAATCAAAGTTATTTTATCAGCTCCAACTACAATGCAACGAAACCTTGGATAAACTAAGCACATGGGCTGGAAAAAATAAATTGAATTTTCAACCTGAAAAAACTAAATTCATAATATTCTCTCGGAAACATAGTATCCCTAATCTTAACATTATATTAAATAACCGAAAAATATCTCAAGTTAATGAAATAAAGTACCTAGGCTTGACATTAGAAAGAAAGTTAAACTGGGCCAAACATATTACTAATTTAAAAAATAGTAAAATAAAATAATATTCTAAAAATTACCCATGGACTGTTTAAAACTGCATCATTGGGTTGGGGGTTAAGTTCGGACATTCTCTCAACTATATACAAGGCTGCCATTCTACCAACGATGACCTATGCAACAGAAGTTTGGAACAAAGGACTGAAATATAAGAAAAATCTAAAAAAATTAGAATCTATTCAAAGAATCATTGGTATAAAAATTATAAAAGGACACCGAACAATAGCCTATTATACCTCATGTATACTTGCCAACATAATCCAATTAGTTAACTACAAATAAAAATTTTAAACAAATACAGATATGTGACCCTTAGAGAAAATATGGTTAATCTAGAATACATTGAAGTTGATGAAATACCAAACTATAAAACATGGTTACTTCCAAAACAACTTATAACCCCCAATGTGACCCCAAACATCAGCAGAATATCAACAATTAATATTTTCACAGATGGCAGTAAGGAGCGAGGAAGAGTGGGTGTTGCTTTTGTTGCATTTGAGAAAGAAGAATTGTTGTATACAGGGAGATTCAGGCTAGGACCTTATTGCTCCAATAATCAAGCCGACCTGTTTGCTATCCTTAAAGCCATATCATTTATTAAAGGCCGTGATATCAATAATGACTAATGTATACAGACAGATAGCCAAATCAGCCTTTTTAAAATCAAAAATATAAATATCCATGAAGTCCTCGTAAAAGATATCAGGCGAGAATTGATCTCTTGCTACAGTCAAGGAATACAAATTTCCTTTAAATGGATAAAAGCCCATGCCGGCTTACTTGGAAATAAGCAGGCAGATATAGCAGGCAGATATAGAAGCTAAAAAAACAAAGCGCGGCAAAGGATACAACTCTTCAAATTGTATTCAATAAAGCACCAATTAGTGCAGTTAAGCACATTTTGAAAACAACGACTCGTCAAACTTGGAACGAAAGATGGACAAATTCAACAAAAGGAAGACATACTTATGAATTCATTAAAACCTTAGACGACAGAAAAAACATTAAAAAAATGAATTACAAACTTACCCAATTTTTGACAGGACATGGCGGAGCTAAAAGTTACTTACATAGATTCAAACTTATTGACAACAGCATTTGTAACTGCGACAGAAACAGTGAGCGAACTTACGATCATCTCATTTATGACTGCAGAAATTTGGAAAGACACAGACACAAACTGATATCCGCAGTCCTACAGAACGGAGACAAATGACCGCCTTCAAAGAAGGATCTCATAGATAAATATTTTGATGATTTTGATGCATTTGTGGATCATGTTGATTATATGGAACTCAACAATTGAACAATTTATCTATAATTCTACCTCTATTTGTTTATATAGGTATATTATTTTTATTTTATTTATTTATTTTTTGTTTATTTATTTATTTACTTATTTTATTTAGCTTCACTTTTTATTTATTTTTTAAAAATTGTATTATTAATCAACTTCTAATACTATTAAGTAATTATTGTTTATATTTCATATTAATCTCTATATTATTTTAAAATATTTTTGCAATATATATAACTGAACATGTCTGTACAAATATTAATGATAATACGCGTTATGTCGAGAGATGGTACGCGTAGAAATACATGCACCCATTGTAGGGTTACTGCAATTTGGAAAAAACTAAAAAAAAAAAAGAAAAAAAAAGAAGCCTGGTGTGTACATTTTAATAATTAAATCACATTAATATTAATCGATAAACAAAATAATATATACCATGACTATACCATACTTGCAGCTGACATCACAGTCGAACTGCAAGCCCGCACTGGCTGCAGCTAACACTGGGACATTTAAAGCCTCAATCAAAGGGCCAAAGGCGTCATTTGATTGATTGCAGCCTCAGTTGAGGCAATTATTGACAGATCTATCAACGTCAATCAACTAGCAGTTCAATTTTTCCATTTTCAATTTTTGACGGGTCATTTACGCTTGTTGATTTCAGTTAATTATAAAAATACTACAATTATAACTTACAATAATAATATTTTTTTTTTTTAAGCATAAAACAAATAAACTATTTTGTTTTGGTAAATATTATAAGCTGTCTTTTCCAAGGGCATTAAGTAATATGGATGAAAATTAATCCATTCATATATTACGTGCAATTATAAAAAAAAAAAAAAAAAAAAAATAAAAAAAAAAATAAAAAAAAATAAAAAAAAAAAAAAAAAAAAAAAAAAACAAACGAACTAATTATACAAGATATAAAATGAAAAAAACCTAACTTCTTTCTTCCTCAGAAAACAATAGATTATGTGTATGTCTATCTATAGACCTACATTCCATATTTACGTTTTAGAATTACAAGAATCAAATAACTTAAATTAATAATTAAATAAAATTAAAAACCAATGATTGTTTGAAATACCCAAATGACTTGAACTATGATGTGAAATACTACTATTTCTCTGATATAAAATGCTCTAGAAACAAATCTAGAGCCTGTCAAAATGTTACTTTTTTGAGTTTGAAGAAAACGTAACACATTTTTGAGAGTTAAAAAAAAAAAACATTTCTACTTGACTTTTTTCATTCAAAACAATATAGCTCCTAAACCGTTAGTCGTACTGACAGATGTTCTGTAACAAAAAATATTCCATTAAATTTCTAATCGAGAAGTTATCAAATTGTGAGGGTGTCAAAATGTTACATTTTTGAGGGTCAAAAAAAAGGGGTTTTAACAAAAAAGGATAGATCCCAGCTAAAAGATGTATCCATGTCAAAATATAATGTAAAATAAAAATGATGAAATATATTAAAACATATAAGATCAGAAATGATAAAGAAAATAAGATTGGTATTTTTTTAGGATATTAATACGGAATAGCTGACAACAGGCTGTCAAAACAAAACTTCAATTATTTCAGGAAAGAAAAATAAACAAGAATGCAGAGTATAAAAATCCAGAAAATAAAAAAGATTAAAAAAACAACAACAACATAAAAGTAGAAGAAGCAACAAAGAGAAATAGTTTTAAATTTTGGTTTCCGTCCGAGTCGCCTGAAAAGAAGATGGCCTCGGGACCTGCTAATATAGTAATTTATTATACATAACCTTATATGTACATAAATAACTAGACATTTATTAATGTAGTATAATAATCAATCATATTTATTGTTATTTTAAATATACTTGTTCATGTATGTATATATATTTATATTTGCATATTCTGTGTGAGTGTATGTATTTAGATGTGTGTGTATGTAAGTATGCATGAGTATGTATGTTTGTATATAAAAATATAAAGATATTTAAGAATGTATAGTTATAATTTTGTTTATTTTATTTCTAGGATGTTATAATTTTTTTATTCTTTGAAAGTTTTTTTTTGTGTTTTTTTTTTTCATTATAAATTATGATTATATCAACATATACTTAAGTTAATTAATAGTATTTTAGTTTGAGACTGGTTTATTTTTTGGTATAGCATTTAAAATTGTGAATTGTAAAAAAAAAAAAAAAAAATTATATAAGAAATAAAACTAAAAAAAGAAATACAGAACCTTAAAAGTGATACCAATGGTTGTTTTACAAGCAATTGACCTGTAATTTTTAGTATTATCATCACATTTACTTGTATTTTATTTATATTGTATCAAACGTATAAATTTCAATAAATACCTATTTACAAAATTAAAAATTGGATTCCTAGGTGCAACAAATAAAAGACAGGTACGAAGTGTTAGAAAGTTTTTGGAAAAAAGAAAAAGGAGATATGGTGATAGGATGCTGGAGGAGAATAGAACAACAAATGTGAACTGAAATTGGCGTGTGGTCCCTGGTATGTAGACGAAAAAAAAAATAAATAAAATACATATAGTAGAATAACATTATAAAGAAATACTCTAAAATAGGGAAAGGAAAAAATTTTCCCAGGGTACCCCAAACCAAACTTTTCCCCCCACTTATGGTAGAGCAAGTCAGGATCAAAGAGATCCCAGCGCTGCTCTCTTAGCTGCTTCAATAGTTAACAAATAAATGACTGAACGAGAATATGATAATATGATTATATAATACAATATAACCTATATTCATGACCTTATTACTCTGCACTCCTGTCGATCTTTAAATTCCATTCTTCAAAATAATCCTTTATCATACGTACTTTCTCACTATGGTGCTCCTTGCTCATCTAGATTCGAAAAATGAACCTCCCTAACTTTTTTAAACATGATCTGTTTCATTGCCTCCTGAATCATAAATCTTCCGAGCAAATGAAAAATATGTATATTTAAGTTGTTTACCTTTACAAGATTCCTACTTTATTTTATGAATTATAAGGTTATTAATAATCAATTATAGCCAGATGATTGCCCTGTGTATTGTACTCTTTTGTTCTTCTTAGGGGACAAGTAGGTCCAGAATAAAGTTTATTGATATGCTTCAATATCCACCATTATACTATGAAACTAAAGGAACCAACAATGATTTCGTTTAATTTAATTTTTTTTCAACAGTATGATTAAAGGTTAAGAAGAAGAGCAGCTGCGTAAGGACTCTTCATTTTGCTGCCTTAACAAACATACGGAGAGGGGGGAGGTGATGTGGTCAGCACTAGCTCTTATCATTGTACTTTACTCAGCCTGACCTGTTTGCAGCTATTAGGCCTACTGGAGCTCATTATCTATTAGACCTCAATCCAACAACTAAGGAATAGTTATATAGGGATTTCAAAGAGAAGTTATTAAAGTAAAAAAATTACACTGTAAAAAATAAATAAAAAATATTCTTGGGTATAGTCCAGTAAAATAAGGCTCCAAAAGTCCGTTTTCAAGAAAAAAACTGCCGAACTTTTATTCTCAACGGATCTTTATGTTTTTTGGGGTGCTGAATCTGAAGTTTGATACTACTATAGACGTCGGCTTAGAACCCAAAATCGAAAAAAAACGCCCAAAATATTGGTTATTTTTGGTTTTTTACTTATAACACGAAAACGAAGCTTTTTTTCGAAGAAAGTCTTTAAATATTAATTATAGCTAGAATTATTACTTAAGAAATGAAAAAAACCATTCCGAAATCGGACCATTTACCTATGGTCTATGGTCTTGGGAAAAAGAGAAGAAACTGGCCCACTGGCGGTCAGTCCCACTGCTCAGCGCAAACATGTTTATCGTATAATTTTTTGTCTATAACTCCGAAACTATTTGTCCGAATTGAAATTACTTTTTTTTTATCTTAAAGCTGATTAAATTGATTGATCATATTTATATTATTTGTATTAAATTCCGTTAAACACCCACGCCAGCCCACTGAACATATCATAATTGACGTATTTTGCCAAAACATATACATTTAGCATGCTAGCGTGGGTATTTCACGGAATTTAATATAAACAACATATATATATGATCCAATAATAAATAAAATAAATTAAGGCTTCGCGAACCCGAAGGTTCGATGCCGACACCACCAACCGTCGACCACACACTTCCCTCCAATCCACTCCTCCATAGCCTAAATCCCCCAGGTCGGCCCTGACGCAATCCTCCCATCTTCGTCTCAGTCTACCCTTCGGTCGTTTACCCGACGGCTCATAACTGATTACTTTTTTCGGAATTCGTTCATTATTAAACCCAACGACTTTACATGCCCATTTTAAGCGTCGCACTGCTATTACTTGAACTATATTTACCGGATATAATTCGCGCAGTTCCGCATTGTGAAGCCTTTTAAATTCTCCTGTTTCTTCATCCTTTTTTGGGCTAAATATTCTACGCAGTACTTCATTTTCGAAAACTTTAAGGCGTTGTTCCTCCCTTAACGTCAGCGGCCATGTTTCACATCCGTAGAAAACTGTTGTTAGTATAATAGTTTTGTATATCCTAATTTTTAAATTTTTGGAGAGTAAGGGCGAACTGAGTAATTTTGCGACCGAAAAATAACAAGCATTACCGGCTATACATGATCCAATAGTAAATTAAACCAGCTTTGAGATAAAAAAAAATGAAATTTTGGATCGGACAAATAGATTTGGAGCTGTTGGGAGGAATGTGCCAAAAACGTGGATTTCATAAAAGTACGCGATAATTAGCATCCTGGCATGTGTGTTTCAAGAGACCCGATTAAATCTTCATATATAGAGTCTAATAGTAAATTTGACCTGCTTTTAATATAGGTAAAATTTCGACTCGGACGAATATTTTCGGAGTTATAATGAAAAATGTGCAAAAAAAACGTGGATTTCACAACAGTACAGGTTTTTTAGCGTGATTTTAAGGGATGGCAGGGGAAGTTCGGCAGTTTTTTTTCGGCAAACCCTTATTTTACTTGACTAGTATCATAAATGGGATAAGAGCTTTCGTCTTTAAAATGCTTTTAAGCATCTTTTTTTTTTCTTTTATTAATAAATGTTTACATTTTTATTTTAGTTAAAAACAATCATTACTAGATTGATGTAAGTAGTGGATTAGAAACTAAAATGTGCTAATAATGCGTTAATAATTTGTTTTAATGCCCTGGAGGAGATAAGTTGTATAGAGGAAAATTCGTCAAGATTACTGCAGAGATTTGAATAATACGCAAATTCAGCTTGGATCAGGTTTTGACTTAACACTTTTATGATTTTAGCCTAAAAAAATAATTATACATGTCCATCAAAACTAATTTTGTATTTAATATCATAGAAGGTGCTGAAATGCACATCGCGGAATTGGCAATCTCACCGAAGATATATTGAATTAATATTACTCCCAATAAATTGGTCGAAGCATCTGAACATTGATTATAATTAAAACAATTGATCAATTAAAACAACAATAATAATAAAAGAAATAAATTAGTTAACCACTAGTAGAATTTATTATCTATAGCATATAGCATATGTTATTAATTATAATTCTGCCAACGTAAAGTATAATTCAATTTACAAAATCGTATTTAGGAAGATAAACATTCCTAAGTTTCATTTATTGATTTAGGAATTGAAAATGATAACGAAAATGTATAGTGCAGGATATTATTGTCTAAGTGGCATTATTTCGTTTATTAGAGATAGTAAACTAATTTCTTTATTTTCCAATAACGAATATCTTCAACAAACCGAAGTTTAACTAGCACTTGCATCGGATTTCTTTTTAGTTCCGAATAAAGGAGTTTTGTCTCTTAGGTAAATAATTGGTGTATAATAATAACATAATTAGATATCTCATACGCAGATGATACTGTAATTCTGCCAAGACATTCATTGTCAGACATCACTCTGGCTTCACTGACTCTGCAATATTACTTAAAACAATTACAAGACTGGTTCAAACAGTGGAAAATTAAACTCAATAATGACAAATCTCAGCATATCACATTCACCCTTAGACACGACCCTTGCCCCGCTGTCAATATAAACAATGAACCCATTCAACAAACAAATACAGTTCAGTACCTAGGACTTACTTTCGACAGAAGGATGACCTGGCGCCCTCACGTAAAAAAGAAACGCCTCTGTCTAAACAACAGACTAAGACTACTATACTCTATTCTTCACAAACAATCGACTCTAAAAATCAGACAACGATTAAATACTTTTACTTACTTAAACCTTTATGGACCTATGCATTACAAATTTTTGGGGCAGCAAAAAAGACTCACATTCAGAAATTACAATTTTTTCAGTATAAGGTTTTAAGAATCATAACTCGCTCACCCTGGTACGTCAGTAACAGAGCATTGCATATAGACTTGAATATACAGCCCTGTGAAAAAATATAAACTCAACTTATACAAATAATGTATTTATAAAATTTAAAAGTAAATGCATTACACAATTATGTTTTTAGACTTGTATTTATCTTATTAGATTGGTGTGAAGCTTAAGTGGACATTGATCTATTTGATAATTTACAATCAACAGATTTTGTAAACAAATCTTATTTATGTTGTGAATAAGTATAAACTCAATGTTTGTATTCTATTGACTGGAGTATTAATGCTTAAAACATCACTTCAGTTTTATTCCTGCTGTTAAAGAGTGTTCATCTTTGATACCATAAAGCTTCATTTAGTAATTAATTTTAGTAATTTAAATTAACTCATGAGATAAACCGCTCCCAGGGAGTAATCAAAAACTTCTTAAAGTGCGGCCCTGAAAATTACGGGAAAAAGAAAAGAAGTGGAAGGCCTCCAAAAATTTCTAAGCAGGTGAAACGGGCAGTTTTGAGAGAAATTTCGAAAACAGCAGCTTCCTCTGCACAGATTGTGAGGCGATTCAACTTAGGATGTGATGCTAGTTTGGTGAGGAAGTGGTTAGCTGAAACCAAGTTCTTCAAATATCGTAAAATTATGAGAAAACCACAGCTTAAAAAACATCATTTGCAGCGACGATTACAGTTTGCAGAAAGACATATCCAAGACAGCAATAAATGGTCAAGAGTTATTTTTAGTGATGAAAAAAAATTTAACATTGATGGCCCAGATGGATTTAATTACTACTGGCATGACCTTAGAAAAGAAAAGGGAAAGTCTCAAGTTGCATTCATTTCTGGAAAAATGAATGCTGTCAGGTACCAAAATGTTTTAGAAGAGTTCCTTTTGCCGTTTATTACAATGTTAGAAGAAGAAGATCCCATTTTTCAACAAGATAATGCGCCAATTCATACAGCACGCTCAACAAGACAATGGTTTGAAGATTTCAGACTCAATGTTTTGGATTGGCCAGCTCTTAGTCCAGATCTCAATCCCATTGAAAACTTGTGGGGAATCATGTCTAGAGAAGTCTACGACCCTCAGAAACCAGAAATCCAAAACATTGATGAGCTCAAGGAAAGGACCACACAAGCTTGGGAAAACATACCAGAGAGCACTTTACTTAATTTGGTAAGAAGTGTTCCTAAAAGACTGTTGGAGGTGATTAAAAAACATGGTGGAAGTTCTCATTATTGAAACGAATTTACTCATTAAAGAGACATTAAAGTTTTGAGTTTATACTTTTTCACAGGTGTATTTTGTTATTTTGCCCCAGTTGTACCTAATTCTAGCCATATGATGAAACTTTTTATTAAAATTGTAATTAATCATTCACTGTATACATTAAATAATATATTTTGTTACTCAGATTCCAAAATTAAAGACTTAAAATGACTTGAAGAAGTATTTTTTGTCTTGAGTTTATATTTTTATTTTTGTACCCACTATACAGGACCATATTCACACTTCCTACAAACAATTTATGACAAACTTCCAGGACAGTAGAACAAACTAATTGTTTGTAAAACATGGCGATCTTGGATATGCCAGAGACTACACGAAGAAGGCTGAAGAGAAGCTGGTTAAGAGATCTTAAAGATAAATCTTTTAAAAAATGTAAGACTGGAGTAGGTACCGCTGTGTGCTGAACTCCCTCATGCCTGACATACGAATTTTTACATTGTCGCGAATTGAGTGACAGGTGTGGATATAACAAATAAAGTGAAAAAAAAAAAAGATATCTCAAATCTATTGTCCAAGTCAGCGATAATAATCGGTACCTAGGAATCGACCTTCGATCATCGATTTTCGATACCGATTATATTCTCAAGAATAGATGGAACCGAGAATCGACAAATCCCCAATTTTTATACATATATATTTATTTAGTTTTTAAATTTCACTATTATAGTTTTCGTATATTATTCTGAATTTGTTGTCATTATACAAGTAGTCTGCTTGGATATAGTAATGAGGTCTTAACCAGTAAATGGCTTGGATCCCTGATCCAAAAGATGATGGATTCATAATGAAAGGATAAATTAACAGTAAATATAAACGTAAATTTACAATATTTTCTTAAATATATTAGTTGTTGCTTTTGCAAGGCGACATAGGCAGCCTGAAGCGGATGACCCACCACTCGCTGTAGCAAACCACGGTGAAGCGGGTAACCTACCGCCTTAGTTCGAATACCACTTACCTTTGGAACTAATTAGTCAGTACCCTTCTCATAGTTCATACCCTCGGGTTCCAGGGCAGTGACAAATCGGTCTAGAACCACAGATTATGGGTGCTTAGGTTGAGCAGGCCGATTTGAATCTATTTATCTTTCCCGTAGATAGGACCTTAGGGAGATTATTTTATTGAATTAAAACATAATGTAATACTGGATTAAGATACACCAGGAAGAGTCACCAATCTACTATCTTCTACTTTGGGTAATTAAAATTAATGAAATATAAGTAATGTTAAGCTAAAGAAAATTGTTAAAAACTTTTTAAAATATTGGGCATGGCTGATAGTTATATCTGCATGTTAAAGCTGCATGTCAGATTCAAAAGTCAACTCAGCCAATTAAAATATATGATAAAATGATATAATTACGGCCATAGGAATGGTTCACTGGATTTAGTCCTTTTGAGTCCTGTCCAGACGAAATTAGTCACATCCAGTTCCTTGAGGTAGGCACGCGCTGCGTCGAACTCTTTAGCACTGTCGACTGTAACAAAAATTAAAATTCTTAGAATAATAATAAAAATTTCAGATAGGAAAGTACAATTTGTATTTAATCTGCCATTTAGTTTTTTTTTTTTTTTTTTTTTATAAAAAAAAAATGGATTATATATATAATCTGCATTAAAAAAAAAACAAAAAAAAAAAAAAAACATTTCCATCGTTTTAGAATAAGAAAATAGTTTACACATGCCTGGCTGTCGTGTATTGTACTATAAATTGTATTAATCAAACTTGTTCACTTTTTAGTAGTCCATTTTTGTTCGATTTCTAATTCCTGTAATTACTCTGAAAATACCATTTGCATCAAAATAGATACCTTAAAGCCTTAAGAAAAAGCCCAACTCGACCATTTCTTTTTTTAAAATCCTGATTTGAAGGTTAATAGTTAACTCATTTTAAAAGTACTTTGACTTATCGACCTCTTCACCACAACCACCGAAAGATTGCTCGATTTATTAGATTGACAACAAAGTAATTTCGTTTTTTCATGTTTTTTTTTTTTTGTTTTTTTTTTTATCAGAGTATTTACCTATATCTACAGGGTGTCCCGAATTTAAATGGCAAAACTTCAGGAACTTATAGGGGACCAAAAAACTAAGACAAAAAGTCCTTTGGAGATTTGCTCGTTTTTGCTTAGTTTTAGAGAAAATCGCACAGAAAGAAACAAAACAAGTCTTCATTTTTATACTTATTTATTTACATTTATATTTATGTTATGTTCTTTCTAATGTAAATATTGCTCAAAATGTTGTCCTCTTGCACCAATGCATCACATCTAGCACTCATTTGATAAATTGCAGCTAAACATTGTTCTGATGATTGATATTTAGTGCACTGCATCTATAATTAGGTCTCTTAATTGCTCTTTTGAGTTGATTGACACCGAAACTTTCTGCTTCAAGGTTCCCCATACGAAGAAATCCATGGGCGTCATATCAGCTGATCTGGGTGGCCAAGGTACTACTCATCCACGTCCAATCCATCGTTGTGGATAATTTATATCCAGCCAAGCTCGAGCAACTCTGCTATAATGAGCTGGGCATCCATCGAGTTGGAACCACATTTCAATCCGCTGCTGTAAGAAAATGTCATCTAAATAATAAGAAAATTAGTTCTCCAAAAAATTTGTAAATGTGATACCATTCAATCTTCCAGGTAAAAAATATGGTCCCACCAGTAAATCCGTTCCTAATTCCAAGCCAAACGTTAATAGCAAATTCATGCTGAAACCTATTCTCTCTAATAGCTCTGGGATTTTCAAGAGCCCATACATGATAATTTCTTTGATTAACAATTCCTCCTCTTGTAAAGGTAGCTTCATCGGTCCATATAATTTTTAATGGAAATAAATTATCATCGCGAATTTTGTCAAGAAACAAGTTACTAAAATTCAATCTCTTGACATAATCTTGAGGTAATAAATTCTGAACTTTTTGAAGATGGTATGGGTAGCGATTATCACCTTTCAAAGTTCGCTATATTGCTTGCCGCGATATTGCTAATGTAGCAGATGCTCTTCGGATGCTAGTCTCAGGATTGTAATCGAAGTGGCGTTGGACACAATTTCTTCTCCGATAATCTGCTCTTATTGCTGCCTGGAATTAGTCGCCTTCCTTACGTATTAGGAATGACCCAGTCACACGTAGTCTATTAAAAGTTAACGAAAAGACCCGTCGATTAGGCACTCTTCTATTTGGATAATCGGCGTGCATACTCCCGCACCGCTTCTAAAGCATTACCGTTACAGAAACCAAACTCAAAAATCATATCAGCGTATTCAACATTAGAATATGTATGCGGCATTGTGGCTGATGCTATTCACACAAAAATATCTGAGTAACTGACTGAAGACTGATTTAGGAATTATAATCCTAGGAGGAAGCCAAAATTTCTAAATTTCTCATGAAAATATGACTTTTGTCTTGACCATTTGTTTTTTTTTTTCAACAGCTAAACGACAATAAAAAGTATTGATATTTTAAAAAGAAATATTAAACTATCGTAAAAATTATTATAATTTTTGTACCGACAATTGCCCGTAATCTGAGAATCACCCATTTATCACAACACATTATATTCACTCTTCGACACGGAACTTCTCTCAGTTTACTTCAGCATTTACAGATTTCTCAATTAGATCCAGTACAGTATTTCGCAGCTTAATTTTGTCTATTCTATGCTTTAGAATTTTTGAAATAGACTGACATATTGACATTTAAAATCAATTTGATCCAGATTACGATAACATTTTTAAAAAATTTTGATTCTCTCTCCAGATACATGACTACATTTATCAGTATACTTAATAACTTCAGTATTAGTTTGATATATTTTCTTAAACATTTACCATGGAATTCCGGGGAATAATTCGTTTCTTACCTAACTATCTGTTGAAGTGCATTCTGTATTGAGGAATTTGTATTGAATACAAGTTGGTCGAAGCTTATTCCGAAACTATGTTCCAAACTATGCAACCGTTGTTCTGTTAATAATCTGAATAGTATTGTGTAGCCTCTGGATTTCAGTAATATTATAATTGCATTGTTTCTAATAATAATTTTCCATTATCTAAAGGAATTGTCGATATAACAATTTCTACAGTCTAGAACGATTGTTTAAATTACTTAAGCATGATCGATGCATTATTTTACATTAAATTGAATTTTTTTAATCAAAAACTAATTTAAAATGTTTAACATTCTTTATTAGTTCTGAAAACAACAAAAGTTCAAAACATCTGCAATTTGATACACTGATATTATAAATTTATTAATTTTAGAACTGAAAGACAAGAATTTAAACATGTTTTTACCCACTTAAGGAGGAAAAGCTATCGGTTCCAAAAGTAAACTGATAGAAACGTGATAAAAAGAAAGGGGTGTTGGGTAGTCAGCTATATAAGCCTAATAAATAATCACTTACGTTTTTATCTATGACTTGTCGGTTTATCTGTTCTTATTGAAAAAAAAAATTTAAATAGAAATATTTATATAATCATTCAAACAAAAATTTGGATTGGTCTTAAACGATTTTATTATATCTAATGATTCATGACTGGGGATACCTGATGGTGAATGTTTAACATTCGAAATAGTATTTGAATAAAAAATTCCAATAGAAGGTTCAAATAATTCATTAATCCTAATTTTATTGATCCTTCTATTTTATCATACGTACCTCAACTGAATCATTTAATGTTGTCATTAATATCTGTCATGCAGAATAATTAAATATTAACGATAATTATATAACATAAAAATTATTAAATAAAAGAGAAATTATCAATCATATTGCCTCACGAATTCTTTAAATTCATATAATATTTTATCATCTGTGCATTGTTTATTTATTTGGGCTTAACGTCCTTATGTACTCCAACTAGGGCAAGAAGGACGGGACCTGCAGGTTACCAACCTATTCTAGCCAGGGTGGGAAGGTCAAGATTCATTTCGTGGGTCCGCCACGAAATAAATTTTAACCCCCCAGGCGGGACTCGAACCCACAACCTTCAGTATCGAGCGCGACGAGACCCTCGCCCCAACTCGCTCGACCATCGAGTCCCTACATCATCAGTGAATTGATACATAGCATAGAAATGATTGATGTTTTCATTTGTTTCTTTAAATTTATTTAAAACGATATTTTAATTCACTAATAAAAGAAAGAAACCGATTAGTTTCGATTTGAAAGACCTGAGATCTCCAGACCATTGTTTTTTCTTCAGGTAGTAACATCTCTGTGATGAGTGTGATTTTGGGTGGTTGAGTGAGAATGCTTTATTAAAAGGAAAGTTTATGTCGTTGCGTGTTTGATTTGAAATGTATCAGGGATGTGTTGATTACTTTCTGGGGAATTACCGATTGAACGATTTGTAGTTTGTTTATCTGTACGTGTTTTGAACTCCAATGTTCTGCTCCATATCTCCTGGCCGGATTAGT
Organism: Euschistus heros; assembly: GCA_003667255.2. Taxonomy (NCBI): domain Eukaryota; kingdom Metazoa; phylum Arthropoda; class Insecta; order Hemiptera; family Pentatomidae; genus Euschistus; species Euschistus heros. The sequence continues at coordinate 316,765 of RCWM02000106.1, read as the reverse complement.
ATAGTGCTCCCTTTAGACAACCCAAAACTGTCTAAAAAAAAAAAAAAATGCAAGCTTTTTTTATTTAAATTAGCTTTTTTTTAATGGTTTCATTTAAATAGCGTTAACTGCCATTAATTTTTACGGACAAGCTAACATAAAATTCAAGGTCTAATCTATAAACATACATACTTATGTTAACAGTCGTGCTGCTATTACCTAACAGTATCCTGTATGGTTGTATATTTAAAAAAATATATATTTGTTCTTAAATGATTTTAAAGAAATATTGTAAAGACTTCTGAAATAAATGAACAGGTATAAGGTATAGGTATAAGCCAGTGGAAATATATTCGTGGGATCCGAACGGAAAACTTTATTGCGGGCTGATATAAAGTGCCCCAGGGACTTTAATAAAATGGATCGTGTTCGGGGGATTCGGGGAAAAGATGTCGGCTTGCTGGGGTCCCTGAGGGTGGTTTGGGAGTCATCACTAGTAACACATCACGGTATAGCTGATATTTATGAAAAAATTCAGATTTCATCTAAGTTTTATTATTTAATAAATAGAATTAGTACAAAGGCTTTTACTATTAGAATAACCGTAAAGAACTGTGGTATCTGGTCTAATATATCTGAAGGAGAACAATATACGAGACATAAAAGAGTCATATCTGAATATAATATTGTTGATCAGAATTTTCAATTATATTCTACAAACGGTATGGAACTGTTTCACATTAAATGTCTATTTTTGGAAACTGGGAATAAATATGATTGCGTTAAAAATACTAACGTTGCCGATAGTTTTTTGACAGCTGATTATACAGGGTGAGTCTAAAAAAAAAAGTGCAAATAAAAAAAATAAATAGGTGAAACTAGATCAAAAATAAAGAAAAATGCCGCAGGCCTTACCTTTTTATTCCATCCTTTGCATATATGCGATAATTCAAAGCCTTTTTTTTAGGGAACCACATTTTTGCCATAAACTCTTCATTGGAATAAAAAGTAAAGTAAAAATTTATTGTTTAATAGAAAATAATGGAAAATTGTCAATAAAGTGACTCCAGTTCAAAGGATTTTATGTTATTAAATTTATTTATTAATTATTATTATTTAAGATTTGTTTTATTATTTGTTTATTTCGTTTGACGTCACTTTATGCTGCTATGGCTAATCGGACGATGCTACGGTGGGAGTCCTATATTTTGCCTATCCAGGTATAATTAGGATAGGGATCTTTAACGAGTACCTGACATCGCACAGGCTCGGGACCCCCATTTTACGTCCCTTCCGAAGGACGGCATAGCTAAGGATTTTTTACTCCCTTTAAAAAATCCTAAGGTCATCTGCCGGGCTGCGAACCCGCGATCTTGGGTTTAGTAGGTTGCTATGCTAACCACTACACCACAGGTGACCCCTATTTTATTAGATTGTCAATGTAAGGTTTAAAATCCAATAATAATGAACATAGACCTCAATTTTGCCGTTGGCTTCTGAATGCAGATGATATTGCAGAATAGCACTTTTTGAGGTGAATTTTATGGACAGTCTGTTTTTACAGGGGAAGGCATATCTACCTACCCATCGTTTGTTTATTCATTTTTGTACTGCTTTCGAATAATGTGGAGAAGCACCATAGTGTTGGGAAATCATATTTTGCCGAACTTACTGAATAACAGGTGGGATATTGTGATGAAGCTGTGTTAGGATATTTTGTAACAATCCTAGTAATGCTCACAATTCAAACTGTTGGGCGAACTATGATTTTCCAACACTGACAGGTTTGCGGCATTTTTCTCCATTTTAGATCTAGTTTTACCCAATTGTTTTTTTCACTAAGAGGTACTCACTGCATATAATGGTTAAACATCATCTCCCTAATGTGAAAAACGATATTTTTCATTTTTAATAAGAAAGGAATGCTTACAGAATTAAAAAAAAAAAAAAAAAAAAAAAAACCAACAAATCACCTATCCATGAGAAAAGAATTGGTACCGAAAATCAATGATACAAAGTCGATTTGTTGTAATCAATACGTTTTTTAATATTAGTGATTATTATACATTAATTCTTTTCCCTAATTATAAAAAAAATTTTATAAAAGACATTTGTTTCATTTCCAATATCAAAGTCATTAAAACACAAATTAATTGAGGTTCAAAATCAATTGTCTTCTAAAATTGAGCATTGCTACTGCAATCAAAACCTAAAATTGTTGAAGAAATATATAAAGAGGTAGGATTACAATTTCATACTCCCGAAACTGAAGAACACAAGCAGTCAGACAATAGCATCATTTTATTATAATTATCTGTTATTTTTACGGAATTTTCGTAATCACAAAGTAAATCTTATTTTTCATTTCATTCCGTGCTCATACTGGTTTTGAAATCCTAATACACTTGCAAAAATTAAATACGTCTGTGTTCAGCGGAGGTAGAGTGAGATGGTAGGCAGAAACGATTGGCTTCCCAGCAGTTATATCAGCAAGCCAGTGACTCCTAGACGGTCTTTGTCCTCGACTAACTTTTCGCCACAGGCTCCCTCAATTACTTACTATTTGCAATATTTTACCCCTTATAGTTCCATTTTGTTTTCATTTTTACGATTATGTTCTACACAAGGCTGGAATTGATTGTTTACCTGTAAAACTAGGTAATTTTTTCTTTTCATTTTTTTTTTATAAACACGAGTAGGTATTGAATAATCAATTCAATGCCATTTTCTTTTATTTCTATTTACTCTTTTATGTTTTTGTATGAGATAATATTTTAATAGTTGACTCATTCGGTTCAACTTATCCTTATGTATTTATCTTTTCACGGACTGAATTCAGGAACGTGAATCCAGAATCTAGAGAATCTTTATTTTTCATTTTTTATTCCAGATTTTATTTTTTCTTTGACAAATTGGTTCCTCTAACAAACCACAGCGTAGGTATTATATTATTTTCCATTCCCACTTCTGTGTTTAACGTCTTATATTTTCATTTTGTATTATACTTTTTAAGTAATATCCTATTGTTCAACCGATCTTAAGCATTTACTCTCTATAGACGATAATTCAATCAATGTGAATCCAGAATCTGAGAGGTATTATACTCTGACCATTGGTTCCACTTTCCCCCAGGACCACTCAATCATGTACATTTCTTGCTTGCTACCCATTACCGTCCATAATACCCGCCTCCCCAAGCCATGGACGTAATTCCCTAATATCCTGTCTCACATCACACGCGCAGGTCCCTTATTGCCCACTATGAACGAATTCCGAAATACTTTGCCTACGATATTATTTGTACTCACATCAGTAGCCACCCAATATACCGAGACCTGGCTAAAAAAACGTTTATCCCCTTCGTTCCTATGTCTCCTTCCCAAAATTACCACATTCCTACAGCCATGACAGGATCGGTAACGATAGGGGCGGTGGGCTGTAGGGGGTATTTGAGCACACATATTCTTAAAGCTAAAAATCCTTTCTTCCACATAACCAGCTTCGAGAGTTCCCTCAGGTTGACTGTCTCTTCCTGGGAAAGATTCATACTACTGCCCTACCCTTTCCTATTTGCTGTTGGTCCTTACCGACCTCTCCCAAGGTTGTTCCCTTTTATGACGCTTTCGAACCTCTTCTAGCTCCAATTCAACGTAAGCCTACCCAACAGTCATATATCCGGCGATTTTAAACCAACAGGTAGCCACATCTATGAGAATCTGACTAATCACATTGGTTCATGCATAAATCTTTATCTGGTCCATTTTTCATACCCCACCTCATCCACAATACTCAGATACCTGGTTGACCGTGTTCCTATCAACTGACTCACCCCCCGATCAATAAACATTGATGTTAATCCGATCCTTCAGCACCCGGTTCCTTATCGCGTCTCTCATAAAATGAACTAATCAGCATTTCGTATGATTTTACCCTCCAAACCAAATCTTTTGCCTCCAACAGTTGTTTCCTTTCAGAAAATCTGGATCTCCCTGTCATTTGAATCCCGTACAAATTGACCTCGATTCCATCCAATGGGACTGAATAATTCCTTCACCTCGATGAGCATGATCGCTGACCCTCACCGCAAATCTTCATTACCCCATTTTAATACAATGCCTATTGACAAACCTTAAAGTGCACTAGCTGCCTTTCTCGCCTTCATGGAGCTGACAGGCCGAGATTAGAGAGCCTGATCGAATAAAAAGGGAAGAAGCCCCAGACGGCAAATTTCGTCGAACTCGATGAAACCAGATTACACTTTAAAATTTTACGTAAACAAACCCAATCCGTCACACCGAACTCTAAATCAAATACAAACTGCTATAATTCCCTTAGTATACCGCTCACGATTCTCATCCAAGTGGAAAATCCTAAGGAAAAAATACCTTTCCTGAACCCCAAATGCAACTAATTTACTGTTTCACACCGAGGAAATAATCCAACCACTTTCATTTCACTTAACTCCAAAACCTACCGTCTCGATGCACGGCAAATAACTGATCCCTTAGGCTTTGATCCACCCAACTTCTTCTTTTCACAGGTCTCCTATTGATGCACATACTCGCGGGCAGTAAAAAATCCCAAACAAATGAGTATGGGACCCGATAATATTTTTTTTTTTGTTCCATTCTTAAACAGCCATCAACGCATGCCTTCACGCACACTCATCATTACTATCCTTCACACCGATTTACACCCTGTCTCCTTCAAAATTCGCATATTCTCTGCCTCTTGGATAATCAGGCAACTTGTCCGCACCCTTGAGTGACAAATTCCACCCCAATCAGACCGCACCTCACATCGTGGACTCCCGACAGATTTCTCTCCTCTCCAACCTATCAAAACCACTGGAACGAATAGTTCAGTCCAATCTCCGTTTTCCTCGAATTAACACAACAAGATATATAATAGTGCATCTTCCTTTCTACAGTATTAAAGGGAAGGTTTTAGTAACATCTGATCGCTCAAAAAATAAATTAAATCAAAATCTTTGGAAACTTTATCTTTCAATAAACATTTTGTTAAATAAATAATATAAGTAATAAGTAATTACCGATAAATTTATGGTTGATAGAAAAGAATTTCCTTAAAAAAATTTCTTGGATTTTTTCTAAGCACAACATGAAAATAGAGCCAAGTTAAAAAACACATAAACTGTTTAAATATGAAATAAGCCGCCTCATAACCTCGGCAGATGCTGACTAAATCGTAGTTTTAAAGGCGGTCGAAGTTATTCCAGAGGCCGATATAGCCCCATATGAAAGAGTAAATAATTTTTTTATAAAAGCTAATAAAACGAGTGGGGGTCTTGGTTTTTATTTTATTGCCTTTGACGGCTTTATTACTTCTTTATCACTACAGTTCCTTTTACAGCTTTAGCTCGAATATTTTTATTTTTTCCGGCGAGCAATCTTTTAAGTTATTTTCAAACGATCAATGTTTGAATAAGCAAGGACTTTAAAAGTTAAAAAAAAATTAATTTATCAAATATACAAACACGTGGGCTTTCAAATTAATTAAATGCAGAGCATTCAAACAAATGGAAGGATTTAAGTGATGAATATTTTCTTTCTTTTTCAGTCAAACTACTTATTCTCTCTTTATACAGGGTGTCCAAAAAAAGTATCGGGTATTCGTTACTTCGATAAAACAAAAACTAATTAAAAAAAAAAAAAGTTTATGGCTTATTATTACAATAAAATTATTCGGAAAAGATAATGTAATCTAAATGGAAACCGTTATGCTGCTGGCACTCTTCTAATCAGGAATGAACATTGGCGATCACATGCTGACACATAGCTTTCGATATTGCTGCCATTTCTGACCTGATGTTTTGCTTCAATTGCGTCAGTTTCGTCGGATTATTCTCATAGACTTTACTTTTAAGGTATCACCATGGGAAATAGTCAAGTTGACTGGGGCTTTTGGTAGGCCAGTTGATGCTACCCTTACCCGAAATGACCTTATTAGGGAATAATTTGTTAACAGCTTCCTCTGTATGATTTGATGTATAGCAAGTGACCCCATCTTGTTGAAACAACGTTCTTGAGTTGAAACTTTGAAATTCCTGGAACTTTGGACCCAAAAAGTTCCGCAGCATATCGCAATAACGGTCACTATTCAAACTGTGTGGTCGGCCTCGTCGATCTTTGGGAAAATAAGGACCGATTATGCTTCTAGCCGACATAGCGGCCCAAACAACGACTTTTTGGCTGTGCAGGGGTCGTTCATGATTTCGTCTCGGATTTTCCTCTGCCCAGTACCGACAATTCTGTTCATTGACATGACCATTCAGATAAAAGTTTGCTTCATCACTGAAGAGTATGATATTAAAATTGTTGAAGTAGTTTTTGTTTTATCGAAGTAACAAATACACGATAATCCTTTTGGACACCCATAAACTCAAGAACGTGGTTTCAACAAGATGGGGCCACTTATTATACATCAAATCAAGCAATGGAAACTGTTAACGAATTATTCCCTAATAAGGTCATTTCGAGTAGGGGTAACATAAACTGGCCTCCCAGAAAAAAAAAAAAAATATATAAATACGAAAAATAAATGAATAAATAAAAGACTTGGCGAATTCCGTCGAAAAACAAAATACGCAAGATTATAAGAAGCTCTATCTAATCTGATCTAAATACAATACAATACGGAAACAAGATCTTTTCAGATTTTTGGTAGTACAAATAAGACGAACATACAAAGATTGTTCACTTTTCAATCAAAAACTCTTACGTAAGCTCCTTAGTACGTTGCCAACACAACCTTACATATGTTTAACAACAATTAGCAGATACGTACAGACACACTACACATGTCCAATAAAAGGACACATTTACAAGGACACGGATGAAGCTATATACCTGAAAATTGAAAAAGGAGACAGAAAAGAAGGTGGATAAGAATGAACAAATGGATGCCAAGGAAGAATTACCGCTGGGTATCGTTCGTCCTCACATCTGACATGTCACCTTCTGCACATTTTTTTTATCAAGCCAGATCTTCCTTTGATTGTTGTATTTTTTGAAAGGTGTGGATGAATGAGAAAAGTTTAAAAAAATAAATAAACAAGTCCAACTACTTTAATTTTAGCTATTGAAATGCCTTTACTTTTTCTTTTATTGTTTATGTATATTCTACGCAATACTTTATTCTCCAAAACATTATAATGTTCTCCTTACGTAAATTGCAATATTTTTTACCATAAACAACTGTTGGTAGAATTCCTATGATTATAGTATTTATCTCTTGATTTATATTTTTTATATTTCTAGACAGTAGACGCGGATTGAGTTGTATTGTAACTAATAAACTATATTTCCTGCCTTTAACCCCTGTTGAGTTTAATTTATCCTAGATTTGTACTTAAACTCCTTTATGTAATAAAACTTAATCCTAAATATATCTAAATCGCCTAAATCACAAACGTCCCTTCTACTAACCATATATTTCGTTTTAATAGTTTAATTTCTTGACCGATCTCTTTACCGGCTTTTATGAGGGTTTTAGTGTTTAATTTAATAATGTTACTTTGCAGAAATTATCAGCGAAGCCAAGCATGGGTATTTTAATACCCATAGTGAGACCATTTCAAGTTCGCAATTACGTATTACTGTGCTATATAAAATTAGACCGTTGAAATAGAATCTCCTTATTTTATAGCTGGAACGTACCTATAACATTTCGGAATATAAATACTGATTTTTGGATATGTAACTCTTTACTAGATAGAACAATTTTTTCAGTATTCTCAACCCAATCAAAATAAAAACAACCTCAGGTGAACTATGATAATGATGAACTTGAAATTTGGCACAGATGGGTTCAGTATTTCATTTTTAATTTTATTGCGGAATATTTCTATTCACATATTTGATTTTCAAACTTTATGATCTACATGTCCCACCATATATTGAAATGTTTTTAAATAATTTTATTGAATACTTATAAGTAAATTTTATTATCGATTTCGAGATCTATATAACACTATAGCTTTGTAACCACTCATTGTAGAATAGAGCTCGCCACCTATCGGTAACTTTTCAACCACACTGTTATCCACATGTTGTCGCTTTTTTAATAACAAATTAATTGAAAATCAGATGATTTTATTATTTATAAACCTTTCAAGAGCTATAAAGACAATGTGTTCAAAATTTGGAACAGATTGGTTCCGTGGTTTTCGTGATGAGTGATCACAAACGAAAAATGGCTTGCCCTTATATTTAATATATACTATTATATAAAAGGACTTGCTACTTTTCGTTTGTGATCACTAACCGCGAAAACTACCGAACCAATCTCTACCAAGTGTTGACCACATCATCTTTATAGCTCAAGGGTGGTTAATCAATAATAAAATCTACTATTTTTCTTTTAATTCGTTATCAAAAAAGCAATAATAAGTTTAATAGGCGGCGATCGCCATTCCTCATGAAAGGTTACAAAGGTACAGTTTTATATATAGCTTGACATTGATAATAACATTAAATTATTTTCAATTAAATTCTTATTAATAAAGCTATATGGTGTGAAATGTACCAAATATTAACTACACCATTTTCATAGTTCTAGAATTAGCATGAATAAAAATTTTAATGTACAATGTTTACAGAAACCAGGTTTACCATACTGTCAAATACTTTTATGGTTAGAAATTAAAATCCTACCAGATAAAATCAATAAAATTATTTCCGCCAAGTAAAAAATAATACCAAATAAAAATCCTTTCGTTTTTTATATTGTGTGTAAAAGTATGATTCATGGGCCTTTTTTTGTAATCACTGATAACACAGTCCATTACCTGCAGGAGTTTCTTAATACCCTTTGTCATTTGGATTACCAACTCATTTATTAAAATTGAAAATTGGATGTCTAATGCTTTATGTAATCTTCTATCACCTAATTAATTAATTTCACCAGCTTGAAAATCACTGCTATGCGTGGAAATATAATTGAAAATATAATGAATAATTAATTTAATAATCCAAGATTTTTATCAATAAACATATAAAACTTCATTTATTAGTTAATATTATCTATGTTCTTTACTTATGAGAGAGGCTGAAGTCTCGACGGGGGATGCTAGTAGTATGGATAAAAGTTGAGATACGATTTATTTTCTTCAAGTTTGTGGTTAATGATGCTATATTTGAGCTTTATGGTGATGGATGGCTAGTAAAACTTCCCATTATACTGCCTTTAATATATGCTCATATTGTATAAGCGAAAATTCAGAAGACATTACCCTTAGTGGAAGGGTTATGATAATGCTTGCCCTAAAGATATATTTTTTGGAAGAGATGAATTATACAGGGAGTGGGTCTCATTGAAAGCTGAAGCTATTATTGAAAGTCGCCTCCGTAACGCCGAGAGAGGCGGAGGTTAGGGAAGGTGATTCCGCCTGATTCAGTGGAAAACTTATCTCGATGGTCCGTTCAATAGAGCAATGATTGTATAGGTTGGCTCCCACCTGCGGCCGCCCTTCGACATCTGTTCCCTATAACTAATAAAACATTCTGCCTCATCACGTTTAGTATTTTCGTGTTATAATCTCTTATTTATTGTAGATTTGATGTATTCATTAAGAGAATTCTACCTCTCTTACTAAAGTAATTAAGTAAATAAATAAAAAGGCTAAGTGAACCTTAAGGTTCGATACAAACACGAACAAATACGAACCTACTACAAACAATTCCACGAAAAATTACATGGACATCCTAATACACTTATAAACGACATGGCCACAACACATATTCCCGGCAACCCACAGAGAAGACTAAAAAGGAGCTGGATGAGAGACCTCCTAGACTAAAATAAAATAAAAATAAAGACTGGAGGTGCCGCAGGGTTCTGCTCTCCCTCATTTCTCTCAAGCCATTTAAATTCTTACAACAAATTCACTGGTTGTCAAATTTTAATTGACCAGTGTGAATAAATATATTAAGTAAAAAAAAAAATTCCACCAACGACTTTACATGCCCATTATAACCTTCCTATGCTATTCCGCGATTCAACATTGTTAACCTTCTACCGGTCGCACCGTTGTGTTTTGTACAACACCCGAATTGTTTTTCCTTTCTCTCGCTTCTCTGAAAATCGGCTTTAGCTATTCCTTGAGAAACTCTTTTATCTGCCGCCAGTAATTTACTACTGTGATAGGAGGGATAGGCTTTCGCATGGAAAATATTTAGTCCTTAGTGTTGCATAAAGTACACCAAGCGACCGCTCACGTTTAGATTTTCTCTTGTCCCTTTCTCGGCAATCAGCTGGATTTGACATAACATGAGTAGGATTCTTTTGCTTTTTTACTTTTTTTTATTTGAGTTTGTGAAGTTTAAATTATATTGTATGTTTTCATTCGGTAGAAACCTATAAAACTGGACGATATTCCTCGAATTTTTCAGGATCTAGACGAGGAAGAAAAATGAACCGGGCTATCAAATCAAAATTTGGAGTTCGTGAAAAGAAAATAGAAAATGTTCTAGATCATGATACAGAAACCGATGTTGAGGGTAGGTATGAGTTTGACGGGGAGGGGAAATATCTGTAAAAATCCTTCGTAAAAAGAACTTGTTTGCGACAATTGTTCATAAAACGACTCTTTTAGACATGCAAATAATTATATCTAACCGCAATATTGTAATTAAAATTTTATATTGTAATAAATTTGTTTTTTATTTATTTCAATCATAAAAATATTTGCATTTGCGTTAAAAATATTATTCTCTTGGTTAATATACTGCACATATATTCTATTTTAAGTGTAGAATGGTCAAATATTTATTTTTTTTTTAGATTCAATATAAAAGTTGCAAAAGAATGGATAAAAAACAAGCGAACGCTCGTGTTATGGACATTGTCGCGGACGATGGAAGGTTAAGCATTCTACATTCTTCAGCATCTTCATACTTTTTTGGGCCTAATCTACGCAGTATTTTAGAAACTTTAAGACGTTGTTCTTTCACCATAAATGGCCACCTTTCTTATCCATAAAGATCTTTAAGTAGGATAATAATAATGTAAGAGTAATTAAACTGAAATTACAACCGTCCCTACTTTACTAACAATATATTTTGGCTTGTTTGATTAATTGATATACTAATTTTGCTACCGGCTTTTATGAGTGTTTTTGTGTTTGATTTAAGGATAGTTTAAATGATACCGGAGAAAAAGCATCTCCTGTTTTAAATAAGATCATACATTCATTTTGTGCGGAATAAAAAGTATCGATTCTGTTTCTATAAAAAGTTTCGAATATGTACATCTATCAATCAACTAGATGAACCTATTCCTTTGGTATTTCCAGCTCAATAAAAATATCATACGATTTCTGTCGGCTATTCTACTTCATAAAAAAAAAAAGGAAAATAAATTCAACATATTTAAGTTGTTATTTAAATTTTTAATTGATAACACATATAATGGAGAAAACTAAATAAGAATTCTGAAAGTACTAAATTCCCACTAGCCCATCTAAACACATATTCACAATATTTGCTCTGACACAATCCTCTCATCATCATGGCACTGATGGTTATCATTTTGGGGTGGCAATACATTTTAAATTGTAGAGCCTTCTAATTTCTCTAGTTCGTTCATCTTTTTTTGGTCCAAATATTTTAGCAAAAGTTTATTTTCGTAAATTTTTATTTTATATTTTTATTCGTATTATTTCATTTAATGTATTTCGATCTCCATAACATTTTACCGAATATTTTTCTTTTCTGTTTATTTCTCTTCTTCTTCTGTTAATCCTCTTGCTGTCAGTCCTTACATCCTCAACCCATGTCTTTTCTGGTCTTCCCCTCTTCAGTCTTTCTTACCATCTGTTGTCTTTTACCTTTATTAAATGACCAAACCACTAAAGCCTCCTGGATCCTATGTCATACAAAATATTCTTTTACAGCTCTGTCGTTTCTCTAATATTATTATTAGGATTGTGTTCGACCTTTAATAAGGTAGACCAATGTAATTATAAACCATTTTACTATCCGAAGTGAATAAGTGGGAAGTTTCATCTGAGAGAGTACACAATAAAAAGGCAGGGTCTAAGTGGACTGAAGAACTATGAGTCCTAATGAGAGAAAAATTAAAGGCTGCCTGAAAGATGCCAACCAAAAGTTAAATTGGGGACTTTTTCGCATTAAAGCAAAAGTTATAAATCATTTATTGAAGTGTGTATAAGTCTATATCAAGTGGAATAAACTACAAATGTTTCCGATAATTAACTAAAATGACATTGCATGGTATAAATTGTTATCCAATTTTTTATTCATAATTTACAAAATAATCAAAGAAATGAGTTTATAATTAGAAACTAGTGTTGAGTTAATTAAATTTATAACAACAAAGAATATTTTTACTTCTGTAAAAGTAACCTGAAAAGCTATGCATTCCAAGATCACTTTTACATTAGGCACAGCAGTTAATATGTGGGTTAAGTAAACCGACCAATAGGTGAGCCCGAAACAAAAGACGGCCTCGCGGGAACCAATGAATGACGGCGATTCAGCCTTCTTACGCTTCAGGAAAAAGAGGACAAATTAGTTCTAGACGAGAGGTGGCTACAAATAAGGGCCCCGCCAAAAGAGAAAAACTCAATTTATCGAATGAAACGAAGCAATCGACTCGAGGGCCCCTTTGAGGGTCCTCAGGGCTCGGCTCTTTGTCACTGAATCCTCTTCGTCGAATATCGTCGTCCTCTTTTCTAGCCGCTCTATGATCTGGGTGATGGCTATTTCAGTTGAGATTGCTCGTTATTAGGGCTGTGAATTATATGCATAAAAACTGAAAAATATGCACATATATATGCAGAGATATTGGGTATAATATACAATTAAACACCGAAAATATGCAACTATCTGCATTATTAGAAAAATAAAAAAATCGCAATACATACCTATACCTAAGTACAAACTCAAGTTTAAAAAACTAATTGTGTAGAAAAGGGGAACATTAGGAAGAAAAACAACAAAAAGCTAATATTAAAAAACAAAAACAAAGGTTTAAAGCCTTTATTAAAGATTAATAAAACACATTAAAAATGAAAAAAATCATGACATTAATTTCCAGAAAACTTAAACAACAATCATAACCAAAATACTTACACTTTAAACACTCTCCCGACTCATTCTTGCCACTTATTCACTGTTGTAGATTTGAATTGCAGACAACCACTTTTTCAGGTTGTGGATCAAAATAGATCGTCTATTGGGCCTCAAAATAGATTTTAAACGCTCTACACTAAACGACCGCTCAATATCATATAAATATAAAACGTCTCCATTACCCTTGAAAAATCACCCTTGAAACTGTCATTTGAAAGCTCACCTACGTACTTACCAACAAGATCTTTTGCATTTTAAGAAGTAACTTTTGGTAATTTAGGTTAACACAAAAGAACAATGTACGAATGATATGTTTCAGTGAAAATATCATGTCATTGAATGATGGAAGGGAGAAGGGTGAGATGAAAAGTGAATTCATAATATTCCACGTATTTAGGCGAGGCACCATCGGGAACGGACTTGACTTGAGTCCGGTCTGCAACCCAGTAGGCTGATATCAGTGGCGACGGCGCCACCGCGACCTGGCTTGACTGGACTGGATCCTGCCACCTGACTCCGGTCGGCCCCGGTTTGGTTTGGGACCTGACTCAGGTCCCCCTTCCCATACAACCAGCCAGCCCAATCTAACCTCCCTCTCTCTGTACACAGTTTTTCTTTGCAGCTTTTATGGTAGAGAAATTCCAGAAAAAATGAGTGTTGAGGAAAAGCTCATAGAATTGGCGAGGGAGCAGCCAATAATATATAATAATCCAGAGGCTAATTACAGCGATGTGATTAAAACATCGAAAGTTTGGGATACATATTCGCATAGCCACTTCCTATCGAGAACATTATATGCTGCTACACATGTTAAAATAAAATCGTACTCCGAATCAGACGAATCCGATTCTTCATTTAGCAAACAGTGTACTGCGTTCATCTCGGCTGTCTTACACTGACTGAACTCAAGTCAAGTCTTGGTGGCGCACCTCTACTCCGGTCTGGTCCGGTCATGTCCACTAAAGTCAAGTCAAGTCCGTTCGCGGTGGTGTCTCCGCTTTTGAGTGAAGTATAAACGAGAAATTAATCGGATTAAAACGCATTGATTAGGCGAAAAAAAGAACGGAAGGAGTTCTTATAGCTATTTTTTGTTTTAATCTATATTATTTTTTTCTGCTCGGAAACGAAAAAAAAAAAGATAAAAAGATTCAAATGTCAAATGCCGATATGCCGGATACGTAGATAAATATGCAAGTCTAGTTCAAAATATGCATTTATAGCAAAATATGCACAAATATGCAAATTAAAAATAGTTCAAATTTATTCCGAATGCCTCAAATCATATATATTTTGATACTATTAGATGTTTTAGTTAGTTAGGAGAAATATGCAAATGCATATATTTCACAGCCCTACTCATTAGCCTACATTTAGCATAGAACTTGTCATTTAGAGTAGTTTCGTTAGGTAGGCATCTAACTATTAGATAATTTCGAATATAAAATTACTATCTAACCCTACATGGCCCCCAGTACCATATGCGGGACAACCATTTTTATCGTTCCTACAGCTATAAAAATATTAACAGCTCTTGTCATCTATATAGAAGCGACGAATATTTAACAACTGTATGATATAAACCTTTGCTTATAGTTAGATATCGTTATGCTTCTGCTACTGTGGGCTTAGTCCGAAATTCGATTGAAAGTGTTGGGTTAGTCGTATGTGTGAATTAAAAAAACTAAAAAAATAGTAACTGAATAGTTCTAAATCGGAAAAAATACTGTGCCGTAACGAAGTGTACAGCAACGAATCATTAGCAATAATAAAATCGTTCAAATCCAATCCAGGTTTCGTTTAATTGACCAGATAAATATTTCCAATTGTCCCATTTTGAATATGTTTCCAGTAGTAATAGTCATAGGAGGAATCCAAAGTATATTCTTTTTACCTGATTATTTAATATTCTACCCTAGTTGCTTTAAGAAGCCGTTCCGCTTTATGCCTCCCAAGGCATGTTTGATTTTTTGTCTTACGTTTTATAAATAATTCCAATAGTTTGATCCATTTTTAATTTGTTTCCAGTAGGTATAGAAAACACCGACCAGTTATATAGAGTACCTGAGGGGCTAGCCATTTACCTGTCTAATAAATGTACAGACCAAAATAAATGAATGAAAATCAAAACTAGCTAACTACCTCTTTCTCATATTACATTCAATCTGCATTAGGTTCTTATATATATAGTAGAAGCCCTTCCATTTAGCTCCTTAGGTGACTATAAACATGTTTGATTTCTAGTCTTACATTTGTAAAATTTAATGTATTTAATCTGTGTAGCAAAGCGCTGATGTTCTGAATTTTTACTTTTAGATCTGATGATTAGTGTTTCAATAAAATTTCCGATAGAAGTGACAAATAAAGGGGAGTCGAATCCCGAGTGAGTTAAAGCAAGGGTCTCAGCGCGCTCGGTACTGAAGATCTTTGATTGGGTTTGAAACCCATCTAGGCGGGTTACAATTTATTTTGAATAGAATAGAATAGAAAAAAAACTTTATTCTGGGACAAAGTCACTTAAGAATAACTTTAAATAACTCAAAGTAAAATTATAACTGGCCGAGAGCTATTAAAAATAAAGAACATAGATAAATTTTAATACAAATATGCATGAAAAAAAAAATAGAGAGAAAAAACTAGAAAAAGAAAAAACTATAAATAAAAAGAGAGAAAAAAAATAAGTATACAAAATAGAGGTTAATATTGTAAACAAAATTGCAGAAGAGAAAAAAATCAAACAGAAACTTTTTTTTTTTTAATAACAATTTATTGAAATTTACAACTGTACAAAATTTATACATCAATTAAATGCGCTGTTAACTAATACAATAACGTGACAAAACTTAAAAAGAACTACTTATCACTTTAATAAGAATTCTACACTAGAAGGTCTCTGGGCCATCTTCTTTTCAGAGGCCTCGGAGAATTATCAGGAATGGTGTGAGAAGCAAGTTGAGAAATTAGGGGATTTGAGTGGTTATGGAGCTTACTATTAAAAGGATTAATATCTGGTTTGGGCTAAATCTGCAAACATATGGAACATTAAGATCTTTATGGATAAGTTTATTGGTGACAAAGTAAGGTGCATTGAGGATTTTTCGAAGGATTTTAGGAAGAATTTTGTAAGGATTGGATACGAGATGAATTGGGAGGTATAGGTCTAATCACAGTCATGTATATTAGTCTTTTGTAATTAATTGGGAGCTTTCAACGTTTTTCTAGTAAATGTTGAAGTAGTCTCTAAGGACGAGCAGCTTCTTGTCGTTTTAGTCTTAAAACAGAAACTTAAAGAAAAATCAAAGATAGACAATCATAAATTATCATTACAAGAAACATTATCATAATCAAACTATAATTTTTCTAATGTTTGATGTCTGACGGTCTTAGTTATTGAATTAGACGATTACATAATTAGTACATACACCCTTATAGTTAGAGAGCGTCGGGTTGGAGGGAAAGAAGGTGGTGAAAGAATAGTGTTTTGAATGTTCCAAGGGAAGAAGCATTGCGGATACAGGGAGGGAGGGAATTCCAAAGAGTAGAGGATCGGACAAGGAAGGAACGTTGGAATGCACTAATTATGTGGGATGGATTATAAAGATCGGAAAGACGAAATCTTGTATGCAGTGATTTGATAAATTAAGGCTAATTTCAGCTTACTGTAAATAAAGGGAGGGTGACGGGTATTTAGTGGTCGACCCATGAGATAAATATTGCCCCCTGGCTATAATAGGTTGGTAACCTTCCTGCTCTAATTGGAGTACATAAGGGCGTTAAGCACTATTGAACAACAATAAACAAATGGCAAATAATTTTTGTACCATCATGCGTACATCAAGTGAAAAATGTAACTATTTCGATTACAGTAGTTGACGAATGGGTTTCGGAAACTGACATAGTATATTATAAATTCCCATTTTCTCTATTGTGATATATCAAGGCTTAGTATATGAAAAAAAAAAAAAAGTATAACCCTTACAATTATAATGGGTAATTCTTGTTATTACGATTGATAATATTTGTTTTGTTTTTGTTTTTTTATAGATGTATTTTATTACTTATACTACAAACCCTTGCCATTTTTTCGTAATTTCAGTTCATTGAATTTCATTCATTCATTAAATTTTTAAATGCTAAAAAAAACACAATAAAGAAATGCCAAAATCATCTAACATAAATTTAAAGAAAACTTATAACAGAATGAAATACATCCCAACACTCACAAGACAAATAATAAACCAATTAAATAATGAAAACTTTAAAATTAACAGTGCTCTATATAACAATAATAAAATTAATAACATTATAAGACATACAGAAATCGAGGAAAAGTGGATTAAAAAATATTTGATTTATAAAATAAACTGTGAAGACTGTGAAATGCATTACATTCTAGAAACTAAACAGAATTTAATTAAAAGAGTGAACCATCATAAAAATGACTGTAAAATAACGAATAACAAAGCGAAAAATAATAACACTGCACTGTGCGAACATACAAATAAATTCAAACATAAATTTGACTTTTAAAATACAAATATATTGAATCATGAAAATAAAACAAAAAAATTGAAAAATAATAGAAGCAATCTATATAAATAAAATAATAGACCAAGCTGTAAACTATAAAACAGGTACACATAAAATAGGAACAAGTTATGCAAAATTAATAAACAGATTGAAAATATGATTAGATTATATATGAATAAAAATCATTAGCAACTAAAGTAGTAAAAATGTAAATATAAATAACAATAGAGTAATAGAATGAAAATAGAATAGTTAAATAAGAACCAAATTAAATGGCCATAATGTAAAAGTGATAAATAAACAAAACAATGAGTGAACATTTCCCAGTATAGTGTGAGTGTGTGAATATGTGACTATGTGAGAATATCACAGTTGTAAGTAAAAATTCAAATTTTGTTGAATATAATAGTGAAAGTATAAGTATAGAATTGTAAATGGAATATAATATGATTGTAGAACCTGAAGATGGAGAAAACGAGCTCCGAAACATGTTGTAAAGAATAAAGGATAAATAGGAGTTATGCTTTTTAAAAATGAAATAATCGCAATTAATTTCTGGGAAAAAAGAAACAGGTTACGGTTTAGTTGTCCACCCATATATTTTAATACAAATGGAAACTCAGGAAAAAACTGAAAATCCTCAGGTATTGAAGTAATACATGAACGGAATTTAGAGATTCCAATCTACTCCCAGGACTGGCAGTATGATTTCGCATTTCAGTTGGATCGAAAGATAACAAGAAAAGTGGGTGGGTCGCGGAGACCGATATTGACTCATGTCACACAGCTCTCATCTTGTCAAACAGAATACTTCATCAAATGTAAACTGTATATTGCTTCCTTTTTTTTTTCTTTTCTTTATTTTTTCTCTTCGACATATACTCCCTATGGTGTCTTTGAAGTTATTTGTTTGGTAGAAATGAGAGGGTTTTTGGAATTGCGATTTACTCTTTGGAAAGATATACGATATAGTAGAAAATAAGCTTTGAATATGTTATACAAATAAGATTTGTCAGTAAATTTTTATACAACACTAATGATTGAGTGGGCCATTCGTTTGCTAAATCACTATGGTCATTATTAGGGAACTTGTCGATTTAAAAGGGAATTTCGTTAATTATGTTTGTAATATGATATCCTTGGTTATATGCTTAGATTATCGAAGGTTGATTTTATTTGAAAGTAAAATTGACGAATACACTTAAGCTTCCTTTCAACAGAATATTAATAATGTTTTACAAAGAGCTAAAAATATTATTATGGACATGTTGTACCGGTTATGGTAATAGCCAAGTCTGATTATGTCCATGTAACAAAATAATCGTTAAACAAATGTTTTTAGTAATTTAAAGATGACTATTAATTATTGAACAACTAGAACTAAAAATACAAGTTAAGTATCTCTTCCGAAGGCCTCTCAAGGTCGACTAACCTCCATCGAGCCCCTCTGAAGGTCAACATTACCCTCCGATGGCCTCTCAAGGCCGACTAACCTCCATCGAGCTCCTCTAAAGGTAAACATACACCTCTCCGATGGCCTCTCAAGGTCGACTAACCTCCATCGAGCTCCTCTAAAGGTAAACATACACCCTCCGATGGCCTCTCAAGGTCGACTAACCTCCATATAGCTTCCCTGTGAAGTTCAACATAACACCTCCGATGGCGTCTCAAGGTCACTAACCTCCATCGAGCCCCTCTGAAGGTCAACATACCCCTTCCGAAGGCCTCTCAAGGTCGACTAACCTCCATCGAGCCCCTCTGAAGGTCAACATTACCCTCCGATGGCCTCTCAAGGCCGACTAACCTCCATCGTGCCCCTCTGAAGGTCAACATACACCTTCCGACGGCCTCTCAAGGTCGACTAACCTCCGTCGAGCCCCTCTGAAGGTCAACATTTCCCTCTGATGGCCTCTCAAGGCCGACTAACCTCCATCAAACCCCTATAAAAGTCAACATACCCCTTCCAATGGCCTCTCAAGGTCGACTAACCTCCATCGATCCCTTCTGAAGGTCAAGGTATACCTTCCGATGACTTCTCAAGGTCGAATAACCTTCATTGAGCTCCTCTAAAGGTAAACACACACCTTCCGAATGCATCTCAAGGTCGGCTAACCTCCATCGATCCCTTCTGAAGGTCAACGTACACCTTGCGATGGCCTCTCAAGGTCGACTAACCTCCATCGTGCCCCTCTGAAGGTCAACATACACCTTCCGATGGCCTCTCAAGGTCGACTAACCTCCATCGTGCCCCTCTGAAGGTCAACATACACCTTCCGATGGCCTCTCAAGGTCGACTAACCTCCATCGTGCCCCTCTGAAGGTCAACATACACCTTGCGATGGCCTCTCAAGGTCACTAACCTCCATCGAGCCCCTCTAAAGGTAAACATACACCTTCCGAAGGCCTCTCAAGGTCCACTAACCCTAAATGTAAAAACACACCTGTTTAAAATGCCCATTTCCATTAAGAGATTATCATAATGTTTCATGTTCCGATGGTCTCCCAAGGTCGACTTACCTCCATGCAGCCCCTCTGAAGGTCAACATACACCTTCTGATGGTCTCTCAAGGTCGACTAACCTCCATCGAGCCCCTCTGAAGGTCAAGATATACCTTCCGATGTCCTCTCAATGTCGAATAACCTTCATTGAGCTCCTCTAAAGGTAAACACACAGCTTCCGATGGCCTCTCAAGGTCGACTAACCTCTATCGGGCCCCTTTGAAGGTAAACAAACACCTTCCGAAAGCCTCTCAAGGTCGACTAACCTCTATTGGGCCCCTCTAATGGTCAACCATACACCTTCCGAAGGCCTCTCAAGGTCGACTAACCCTAAATGTAAAAAAAAATATTTTAAATTACTAAATTGGGTGAAAATATTTTGATCTAATTAGCAAAATGCCGCAGACCTCACCTTTCTATTCCAATCCGTTTCAGATATACGATAAATCAAAGACGTTTTTGAGGAAACCACTTTTTTTCCATAGAAGCTGTAATGTCTGCGTTTTGTTAAAAATATTTTCAAATTTTGACCACATTTTCCGATTTAGCATTAAGTTTTCTATAATAGTTGAGTATATGAAGAGTTTATTATGTTTAAAATGCACATTTCCATTAAGAGATTGTCATAATGTCTTATTTACTCAATTACCTGATTTGTATGCCAAAAGAACACTATGTTTTTTCGGTTTCAAAAGTAAATTTCTCCATGAAATCGAATCATTCATTCATTCATCAACTTATTAAATTTTCATGTTTTTGTGAGATTTGCAGTTTTTGGGATAGTCTTTTCGAAAAACGGTGAGCGTTGAAGTAAAGTATGACATAGTGACTTTCCCAAATAAGGTGAATATCAAGCTGTTTTTTAGATAACAAGCTTGTAAAATTCAAGATTACAGGTACTCTGCTATTATAGAAAATTTAATACTAAATCGGAAAATGTGGTCAAAATTTGAAAAATATTTAAACAAAATGGAGATATTACAGCTTTTATATAACAAAACTTGGTTTCCTCAAAAAAGTCTTTGATTTATCGTATATCTGCAACGGATTGGAATAGAAAGGTGAGGTCTGCAGCATTTTACTACATTTTTGATCTAGTTTCACCCACTATTTTTTTTACAGTAAGAAATACTCACCCTGTATACAACGCGGTCTAAAAAAAATTAAATATATATTTAAAAACACAATCACTCAATGCACTCATTCACAAACTTTGTTGCTATTAGTTTAGAAAACTGTCATAAAATGATAGTTGAAAATAAATTAAAACAGCTATTTATCAGATTATAATTTATAGCCGCACTTCTCCTACACAAGCAGTAACAGCATAGAATATGGTAATCATCCCACTAAGAAATTAATGAATTAAAAGAAATTGGAATGTAATTTGTGTGAATTATCTTCTTTCTATATTTCAAATCAGCAGGAGCCATCTGCGAAGAGCAGAATATAACTATATTAACTAGTAATGATCACTTAAGAGACATAAGGTCGAACTTGACCAGCACTAGGAAGCGATGTAGTATTTAAGTTTTAAAAGGACATAATCAAATGAAGAAAACTCCATTTTTTATTTTTTTATTTTTTAGCAGAAAGAACCTTTGTAACACTGAAGAAAATTAAAACAGATAGGAGTGACCATACCTCATATCTCGTATTTTTATAAACCGGTTATGGTCAGTTCAAAATTATTGTTAATTAAAATCAGAAAGTGCAACTTAATGGAGCTACTATGGAAACTTGAATCCTGATAAAAAGCAGCATAACTCAGAAACTTAAAGTTAATTAAGCAATTTCACAATAACTCCTTAAGAATCATCTCTTTTATAAACGATCTTACTACAAAAAAAAGAGGTATTTCGGGACACTATTTGAATAAAATATTTTTTACTGTTTACTGTTTCCTAGGGATAGGAGAGAGAATTTCATAAGTAAATGAATATTAAACCCTTTTCAGAAATATTTCTTCTGGCGATATGACAAATAAATTGATAAGATTCTTATTATTGCGAAAATTGTATTAGCCTATCCATAACTGGTCAACTGACCATAACTTGTGATTCACCATTGCTAGATTTTGTTGAATTTATGGTCATCTTCACTTTAATGTATAGCGAGGGATTATGCGTCTTATTACTGTATGCACGTATATGTTCTTTTAATATTTGATTTACTTTCAATACCGAATCATCCAATATTTCCTGTGTATTAGGGTTCACAGTCATTACATTTTATTTCGTCTACTCCGCTTTTTGGGAAGTTTTATTTTGTCGTGAGGTTAAGGGAAATAGGAACGCAAGGGACTTAATTATTTCCAATGTGGGATTTAACCCTCATTTTCTGAATTTTTTTTCTTAATTTTGTTTGCAGGACCGTAATATTTCAATAGAAGTGGCAAACAAATTTCACTAATACTAATTGTATCGATCCTTCTATACCATAAAGATGAACATAATCACAACAGTTAATAAATTCTATGATATATAGTATGTGAAACCATACTCGTATGATGATTCAACAAACGATTTGTTTACTTCTAATTATTTAAACAGGTGAAAAAAAAATATTGATTTAACACTAAACGAATAAATAAACACATAAAGGCATTATAAATTAATAAAGATTTATTTATAAGAATAACATGGATTTTTTTTTCTGTATTATTCTTTCAAAAGTAAAGAATAAAAGAATTTTTATTGTTATTGTGTTTTCGAGAGAATACTGTGTAAGCCGATTGTATTGAAAAGGGAGTGTTTGTATTTGGAAAACACTCCCCTCATATTTGCTGGCTTTCTCTCGGGATTTCCCACTCTACGTTGTGCTCTCGCATTGTGGTGATAAACCTAAAAATCTACTGTTTGCTATTAGATATTTGCAGAAGGTTCTACACGGGTCAACGGATTTAGGCATGTAACATTATCGAAATAAATTATAACTAATGTTATTTATAATAGTTAAAACAATTTTTTAAAAAATTCTAAAATTTAATTAAAATATGATATAAAAAAATAATAAATTAGCATTTATTCATTGCTTTACCGAACCGATGCACATTGGGACGAATGGCCTATCTAGGAGGAAAAAAAATATAATGAAACTATTGTGATAGGTGTATAGTTAAGTAGTTTATGGAACATTATCAATGGTTCTTTCGTTTTTTGGAAATGGATTTCAAGGTAAAAAGAACGATCAAAGTAGTACCAAACTCGACAGGTCAAATTTTGTTAAAACTATTGATTCTTTCAATCTAAATTTGTGTATCATCCTATTGATATTTTTTCATTATTCTTTTATAATTAGTGAATATAGACGATCGTTATACCAGTAAGCCATGCTCAAAATAATTTTTTTTATAATTTGACCTATAATATAATTTTTTGAAAAGTGCCGCAAACTAAAGTATTTTTTAAACTAAAATGATCTATTACTAAAAAGTACCCCAAAGTACCTCTTTGAAATTCATGGTACAGGTGTCTTAGAAGGTATATGAAATAATCATGAAACATTTAGCTGCTTTTATCTGCTTTCTTGTCTGAAAACGAATTTTCAATTCCGCGAAGAGAGTTATTTCGTACTTGGCAAAACCATAAGGGCATTGATTTAATATATATTACTATATTCCTAGTACGTAAATAGTTTAAATTATTCTGAATAATTAAACTATGGATTCTTAGTTGGGAATAAAGAGTACAGTATAGTCCAAATAGTTATTGTTGTTTTTTTTATAGACCTTAAATTGCCGATAAACAAAAATTTTCTAGTTATGTGTTTTAATATAATTTTGTATTGGAGAGTATAAAGATTTATAGGAGAAAGAACAGTTATTTTCTTACGTTTGTTCTCAAATATCTTGAAAACAATCAACTTGTAATGAAAAATTACTTTATATAAAAAATTAAAGTACGCAAAACTTACTATATGGATGATTTTATTCATTATTTTTTTATAGATTGGAAATTGAAAGACAGAAAAATTCAAGATAAATAAATACGAAGATCGAATTACAATCTTTATAACATCGCAATTTAAATTTCAGTCTTCTCCTTTATCTCCTAAATTACTGACACTATGAAACAAAGTTTTTTAAAAAGTAAATTCCGTGCACTTTAAAATATTAAGCTAAATTTAATAGTTCATAAGATATTTGAGGAGAGAGACAGTTGGGTAGTTTTTATAGATTAACTCGAAATATAACTGCAATAATATCTAGAGCAATTTGATTTTTTATTTATATTTTTCTATTTTCTACTAAATCTTTAAAAATATTTCAGATAAATGCACTCCTAACTTGATATGGTTATGCAGTCCCTCATTACAGAATTGTATTGCCAGTACAGTATATTCACGACGCCTTATTAGTGCTTTTAAAATACAAGCTTATCAGCTAACTCAATATTGACCAGTAAATTTGATACCTTCTCCTAGAAATACCCGATAATGCATTGATTTACAAAAAATGCATCATCAAATTTGTTTAAAATATTTGAAATAATTTCTCCTTCTGTTTGCTATCTTTGTTCTCTCTATGACCATTTATCCATTCCAGCGATTCCCCATTATCTATGTTTGAGTCTAGATTAATGCTTATTAAAAATCCTAAAACGTTTTTGTATCAGGTTGTCTGGAAATAGCTATATGTTTTCCATGATGTTTGTATTTTTCTAGCTTTTTTCTATTATTTTTTTTTATTTTTTTTTTACTTCACTCTGGGTTTGGATTACTGAGTTTAGACTATAAAGCGTTCGTAACAGCTAGAGCTAACTGTATGAAGCTGTATTTTAAAATTCGTATCTAGGTATATCTTTCCTTTTTTTTTAATTATTGAACGGATATAATTAAATTTTAAATTTAGAATACCAGTTGAGATGTTTTTAATTCCAGTACGCCTCTCCATGTTTAAATTGAAAATAAGTCTGTGATGTTTCACACCTATAATAGCTTCGTTATATACGTTTATAACTCCAACATTATTTAAATTAATTACATCCATACATCACAAAATTATTCAGTTCGCGCTTACTCTCCAAGAATTTAAAAATTAGGATATACAAAGCTATTATACTACCAACAGTTCTCTACGGATGCGAAACATGTCCGCTGGCGTTAAGGGAGGAACAACGCCTTAAAGCTTTCGAAAATAAATAATGCGTAGAATATTTGGCCCAAAAAAGGATGAAGAAACATGAGAATTTAGAAGGCTTCACAGTACGGAACTGCGCGAGTTATATCCGGTAAATACAGTTCAAGTAATAGCAGCGCGACGCTTAAAATGGGCATGTAAAGTTGTTGGGTTTAATAATGATCGAATTCTGAAAAAAGTAATTAGTTTTGAGGCGTTGGGTAAACGACCTAGGGGTAGACCGTGACGAATATGGGAGGATTGCGTCAGGACCGACCTGGGGAATTTGGGTTTTGGAGGAGTGGATTGGAGGGAAGTGTGCGGTCACGGTTGGTCGTGTCGGCATCGAACCTTCGGGTTCGCTAAGCCTTTATTTATTTATGGATCCACACATTAAGAAACAGCAGTAGGTATATTTCATGGGTTGAATGTGATAACTATTAGGACGATATTAACTCCATAAAGGGGCAAAATTTCTTAGGATGGCAGAACTGAAGTAGCAAAGTTAATAAAATCGATTGAATCCACTCATCGAAAGACAGCGTGGTCTTGCTTCATCGTAATTTGGTTAGGTTTGTTTATTATTTTATTCGATTGACTTATTTATTTACTTCATTCATACGTTCTATTTGATAATATGAAATTAGTAACATGCTACTTTAAATATTTTATCCTAAATTATTTCAATTACCATCTACACCAAAATGTACAGAAAAATTACCGAAATCAGTAAATGTTACTAACTTTTTTTTTTAAGTAGTGTTTATTTATTATAAAACAAAATTTCTGCTTTGGTTTTTTTTTTTTTTTATAATTACCTTAAATTTTATACAACTTAATTAGTTTTATATATATATATATATATATAGAGAGAGAGAGAGAGAGAGAGCGAGAGTTAGGCATAGTAAATTAGAAATATATAGATTAATGCAGTTGCTGATGCTTCAACAAAAGAGTGGAAAATGGAATAGTGAAAACAATGGAACAAAGTCCGTTTTTTTCCCCATTGAAACAACCTGTTTTATCTCCCCTCTCTCTTCCTATAGAGTGTGAAATGGCGGGTCGTATCAGGAGAATTGGGCTACAGCTAAACAGGGCCACCATCACTTTTTTATTTCATTTTTCTATAAAATATATCAGATCAAATAGATTGATTTCAAACTCGTACCTAATGATCAAAAAGATTTGTCAAATCGAAAAAAATAATATTTATAAATATTTGTTTTTTTCCACGAGCAGAGAATATACGGCAAGTCTTGGGGAAACTTTTTCATATCGAGCTGGAAAAGTTATATCCACACTATTCTTCTATCTTAGAGTAGACTAACAAGGGAACGTTTTGAGTTGTAACTCACAGATTTGAATGAGGATTTTTTATAGAGTTATAGCCGCCAGTATGCATTAAGAGCCGAAAAAAAAAATAAAACATGAAAATCACGTTTAATTTGTTTTCTCAGCTATCAATCAAGATAGAGAAATGATTATTTCAAGTTCAATTGTAGTTTTGTATACTATATGAAATAAAAATATTTCTTTATGCTCAAGACACGACTCGGCTTTTGGGTGCTCAAAAATTAAAAAACAAGAAAAAATTACAAAATTCCAAGGAAATCCGCTGTAAATCAGTGGAGAATGTTTTTCATGAACAACTGACTTCAAATCTCGATTTAACGCACCATTAAACCCTTATATGTGAAATTTTATTAAAATAAAAAAAAATATTGATTTTTTAACCCTTTTGAGAAGGTTAAAATTTTGAAGTTGAGATTGTATTAACAATTTCAACCGGCCATAACAACTGCTGTGTTCAACCGATTATAATAGTAATAGCATCACAAGAATCAGCATACATTCTGCTTTTTATCCATGCGTATAATCCAGATTTTAGTGGACAAAAACTGAGGAGTATGAAAAAATCCGAGGTCAGATATAACTTGAGATATCTCAATAAGGAAAATCCTGCCCCTACTGCTCATTGGGGGCTATAACTCTAGTTTTGCACTATTATAGCTCCCTACTACCTACACAAAAATCGGCATTCAAATCTGTGAGTTACTACTCAAAACGTCTCCTTGTAAGTAAATGTGTAAATATTGAAAAATTTCATTTTTTAGTAAACCAAAATAAAAATGTTTAACCTATTGAGTAAACTTGTCTTATAAATTTTCACGATGGTGTTTTACAAGAAAATTATAGCAGATCTTGATTCGACTGGTGGAAAAAAAAAAAAAGAAGTATAAATTATCATTAAACATAAAGAAACTTTTTTAACGATTTAGGCGTAAGGGTTTTTGAATCAAAATCCGTCTTAATTTTTTATGAAAAAATATAATAAGACTATTTTAATCAATTCTTTAAACCTATTTTGATTTTTACGTTTTTCCCTTTATTTGCTCTAAAAATAAAATATTTCTATGAAAGCCCCCTATAGATATCAATATGACATACGTCAAGCTCGAGATGAAAGCCTAACCATGTTTTAATTTTTTCCTTAGCTTCTGGGCCTTTTATATGAAACACAAAAATACGTATCGATTTTTTTTTCCGAGGTAGAATCAATAAAACTATTAGGATCAACATTGGCGACCGATAGCCAGGAAGATCTCCTGGTAAGAATATTGTATTCGGTATAAGAGTAAGGTCAAATAGATAGGCCGTGGTACAAATCAAATATTTATTTTATAGGATTGTTACACATACATAAAGTAAATATACTGTAGAGAGCAAAAACTATATCGAGCACACTCAGTTAAAAAATTAGAACAGTAACAGAACCTTCCTCTAAAGCAGGGGTTTCCAAACTTTTTTGTACCACGCCCCCTTTTGTTGAAATGAAAGCTTCTCGCGCACCCCTCCCCATAACAATTGATTGTATGGGCCTAGGAACAAAACAAAAACAAATTAGTGTTACATTGAAAACAAAACATTTATTTATACTGCCATAAGATACAACAATATCAGTTTTCATAAAATACAAAAATTATTAATAAAAGAAAAATAGATTAGGTTGGTTAGTGAGATGGATGGGCTTGCATTTTCTTTACTAGTATGCCTATTCGTGTCTGAGTTTTAGTAAGTGCACAACGCAAGTCACTTACAACATCAAGTTTATTCCGATACTTTGTTTTAATTGCCACAAGTGTTGGAAATGCTTTTTCGCAGAAATAGGTACTTAAAATAAGGCAAATATAAACGAAGAGCTTCCCGTGATACTCTTCGAAATATTTTAACCAAAATGAAGGTTTGTCCGTTTTGTCAAAGTTGTATTTGTTTTATTTCCAAAGCATCTTCTTGAGGTGATTCAGGCAGGGAGTCTATGTTGACATGGAATGGGCCAGTTGACATTTTGTAAATACTATCTTCATTTTGAAGGCCACGCTTAGTTCATTTTGCTTTTGATGTTCCAAGAAGGCGATTATTTCATCTCGAAGCTCAAATAATCTTGCCAACATGTTTTCTTTTGAGAGCCATCGTACTTCTGTATGAAATAGCAGTGTTTTGTGATCACTTCCTAAATCTTCACAAAGAGTTTTAAACTGTCGAGTATTCAACGCACTGTTTTTTATGTAATTCACTACTTTATTACATAACTTTAAGATAGCATTGAGATCATTTGGAACGGTTTTTGCTGCCATGACTTGTCAATGTATAAAACAATGTATAAGAGTAGCTCGTCTTTCATGCTTTCGTTTTCAATATACCGAACATAAACAATTAACTGAGAACATTGTGCTATGTCTTTTAAAATTTATAATTTTAGAAAGACTACCAAAATTTAATTTAATGTTCAACTTATCTCTCGCCCCCCCCCCTGACATGTCCTCACGCCCCCCAGTTTGGGAACCAATGCTCTAATGGATACAGTGTTTACAAATGATTACATGATTTACAATCAATTGTAGAATCGCACGCTAATATTCGGTGGTAAAAAATCCCAAGTTCAAAATAGAAAACTAACTTACATTCTTGTTTACTATTACCTGTCTCGACTTACGTATGATTTATGTACCAACTAAACAGTCTCGCTTGTCTGAATACATCCATTTAAATGAAAATTATTAAGACATATAGTGAATCTTACGTTTCTAGCAAGACAGAAGAGGAAAAGGTCTAAAAACGGGCTCTGGTGTATACATGGACACCCCTCACTACTGGTTAAGGGTGTCCATGTCTAAAGCCATTTGCTAATATAAGATAGCAGTGAGCAGTTGGAACAATTCTTTCAACTAGTTGGATGCAGCTTGAGTTATTGTACAAATTGGTGTTCATTCTGGACTGTAAACTTTAGAGTGACATGTAAAATCGGTTTCGTTTCATGTTCGTATGTTTATTTAAAAATAATTTCACAATGATATCTGGAAAGCGGAGAGGAAAGCCCAACTTTAGTCACACAAGCTTTCAGGTTACTTATGACAGTGGCTAGCTTCCATAAGTGGAGTTGGTGTAAATATGGGTACACTTTGTTTATGTAAATATGGAACCCCATTTCCCGGGAAACTTCGACATATCTCTTGTTAGAGATCACAACTTGCATCTTTTGTGATGGGAAGTTCTCTGAAGACAATCGGGGAGAGGTGTGGATAAAATGTTCCCAAATGCGGGAACTTAGATCCTGCTGGGGCTGAAAGAGCCAGTTATAATTGCAATTTCTATAAATTAGTTTTTTTTCCTGTAACAAATAAACTCTCTCTCTAACTTTTCGAATTGTTTTATACCATTTTTGAAAGCTTTTTGTAAATAGTCGTTTTTGAATTGAAGTAATTAATGTTCATCATTGTTTTGCCTACTCGAATTTAAGAAACTTGTTATATTTGTTATTGAAAGACAAAAAACTAGGATTTTTCAAGTTAAAAGTAACTTTAAATAAAAAACAAACAGGTTGCCCATATTTTCGCCTTTTTATCTACACTTCGGCAAATTACATAGAAACGTAAAAAAAATAATGATCTGATGGTGCAGACTCAAAAGGAGCTGGATAAGAGATCTCCGTGTTCAGCGATATTAATAAACCAGGAAGATACACCGCTATGGGTACGGTCTCCGTTAAGTTATGTCTGATCATGCCGTATATTTTTTGATTAACGGAATGGGGTTCAAGGTGGGTATGGATGTATTCGTTTAATAGACGTTTTTTTTTAAGTTACTAAAGGAAGAAAGAATAGTATTTTTTTTCAAAATAGAAACTATGGTTATAGGATAAGGAATCCTAGGAGAGTTTTGTGGCTAAAGGGTTACGAGAAGTGATGGAGCGCTTACGTTGTGAGATACGGGTTTTGAGGTGGTTTTTACAACATTTTATTTGCTGATTGTATTTATACATGTGAATATGAAAAAATAAGTTTAAAAATGTAGCTTGTTGAAATACAATTACCCGTAGGTATTTATAGAGGTGTACGGTTTCAATAGAGTTACCCCTATCAGGAATCTCATTGAGTTCCAAGGGCTTAAATGGCCGCGCCGTGGCGGTTTTTACATACATTAACCCCCAGCTCTGAATTAATTTGCTCTATGTGGATTTGCTCCGGAGTCCTTTTTCAATTTACCACAGCTTTACAGTGCTATAGCTATACACAGTGCTACAGTTATACAGTGCTACAGCAATAAAGCACTTTATACAGCTTCGACTAAATTAGCTTAATAATATCATGTACAGAACAAATTACTAACTTCGCTCTAAGGCAGAGCAGTTGTTTATCTTCGCAATTTTTAAAAGCTCTTTGTCAAGTTCTTTTCTCTCTTCTGTCTCACTAAATAAATGTCCTGATGATTTCAAGTTTGTTAAGGCCATATTAAGTATTGCTTATTTTCAATTAAAATGCAAAGGAATGTGTTTATTCCCTTTGCCACTCTGTTTAAGTACATATAGCCCAGTCAATAAAGGTTTCGTGTCGCAACTGATTAGGGGAAAGCTGAATTTTTGCAGGGTGTTAGTACATAAGGTAGACACTAAAAAAACACAAATTCCTGACCCCCACCCCTCTTGCTTTCCCCCCCCCCACCCCATCAGCAACACTACAAGTACAGAACTCTGATTATATGCCGACAGCTCGAAACCTAATTATGCTATCGGAGTGTTCTTTTTTTTTTTTATTGTACTCTAAATAATATTACAAACAAATTATGTTATATACACTTTTTATGTAGATAGCTTAGTTTAACCGTAATATTTAATCTTATGGAGAAAACTGCCAATACAAAAAACAAAAAGTAACTTCAACAAATTATAGATTTTTATCATTACGTTTTGAGAAGAAAAGTGTTAAATAAAACTTATAGATAATATAAATAGCTTTAAAATGGTGTGTCTCATAACGCATAACATTAAAACGATGGCTTCATAGAGAGCGTTAAAAGAGCAGTGAACAGCGGTACGCAGGTCCTAGCAGGGCCTTGCTGAGGTGCACAAAAGCGTATACTGCTGTTCATGATCAATAATAGTCATTTAGTTGAATTGCAGCAACAATGTAATAACGTTTATTTTTAGGTTATTACTTCCAAAGTGCATTTTTTTTGCTATAATAGTTTATAGTTTACTTGTATCACTTATTTAGTACAAAATTGACTATCGAAGATTCAACTCCAAAAATCAAAAGATCTGACTGCTGGATATTGTTCACTACCCTTAGCTGTAAGTGTGATAAAAAGTCTTCCTCAAAATATCTTCGAGTTTCGGGGAGGGAGGGGGTGAAAGTCGTATGTTGTTGGCTGTCTGATCTCGGAACTCGGAAAACGTTACTTTTAGGATATATACATAAAAAAGCAAAGCAAATTTGCAAAATATGTCATTTTATTCCTCTCGTTCCCATATCACAATTTTAGAGCTATGGAAGAGGGAAAAACAGAATATTTTTTACTTGAAGTAAGTCGCAGTTCTCCAGAATAACACGTTTGTCGGTACTCATTTGGCTATAACTTCGAAACTATTTTTTCGATTCAAATGTCTCTTTTTTCATACGAAAGCTAGTTAAATTTACTATAGTAACTAAAATATTAAATTTTGATATAGTCCCGTAAAACACCCACGGCAGAATATTGAGAAACCCGTACTGTTGTGAAAAACTCTTATTTTTCGGCACATTTATCACAATAACTCCAGAACTATTTCTCCGATTCAAAATTTATTTTTTCCATCTGAAAGGTCGTTAAATTTAATATAAGACCGTTTATATTATTTTGATTGACTATGACTATAATCTGATGAAGTTACTTTTGGTTTTTTGTAGTGGCAGTTTTCTCCATATGATTAAGTATTACGGTTAAACTAAGCTATCTACATAAAAAGTGTATATAACATAATTTGTTTGTAATATTATTTAGAGTAAAATAAAAAAAAAGAACACTCCTATAGCATAATTAGGTTTCGAGCTATTAGAATAATAATAATCAGAGTTCTGTACTTGTAATGTTGCTGAAGGGGTGGGGGGGGGAAGCAAGAGGGGTGGGGGTCGGGACTTTGTTTTTTTTAGTGTATACTTTATGTACTAACACCCTGCAAAAATTCAGCTTTCCCCTAATTAGTTGCCACAAATGCTAATTTCTTGCTTTCATTATCAGCGTTAACTTTTATTTTATTAATGTTTCCGCTAAATCACATTCCAATGCACTTTACTATTATATTATTTAACCTTTCAACCCGCGACCTTAGCCATTTTGTAATAACCTCTGTTTTGTCTATGCTTCCCAAGTGGTCTTGTGGTTTTAAGCGTTCACCACAATAAATGTTCAGAAAAGCGGTTCAAGGAGGTCTAGAAATTTCTAGATTTCCGCGTCACAACGAAAAGAAAATCCCGTTTCCCTGGTCGATATTTCGCGGCGTCAGAGCTCTGGTCGTCGGATTTTGAAACCGGGAAACGGCCAAATTCTCCCAGAGAAGATGAGGAGAAGTTTGGTTAGTGGAATTTTATTCATGTTCTTTCTTGTGCCGCAAACCAGCTTAAAGTTTTTTTTTTTATTTTTATTTTTTTTATACAGTCCACATTTGTTTATTATCATTTGTATTTCTTGTTTAGTCAAGATTTCAGAAAAGGCCAACAAAGTTTTTTATTTTTTATTTTTTTTACTGATATTTGTTACTGCATACAGTATCTACAACAAGTAAATGAATGAAAAAAAAACGGTCGCAATGAAATGAGATGTCATTATCTTATAAAGAAACTACCCCCAGTAAAATTTCAACAACCTTGGAGGGTTACCGCTAATCGAATAGGAAGCAAATTTCAAGAGGTTATCGTGGAAGAATATTAGATCATTATGAATGAGTTTATTTTTAGCATAAAAAGGAGCATTGAAGAATTTACCAAAGATTATTTATTTTATGTAGTTTTCTTGAGAAGAATTGGAAGTTTTAGCATAACCACAAAGTTCAACTCCTTATGTTCAAATAGTTCTAATAACTATCATGTAAAAGATTCTTTTGTAATTAATTGGGAGTTTAGAAAGTTTGTCTACTTAATGTTGGAGTAGTCTTTAACGACGAATAGTTTATTTCGTTTTATTTATCTATAACACGAAAACAAAGTTTTTTTTTTAAGAAAGTATTTGGATAATATTAATAATAGCTAGAACCAATAGCTACAAAGTGAAATAAAATGTCCCTTAATAATGTCCCTTCCTAAGAACGCTAAGAATCCCCTACTATTATGAAATCCACTTTTTTCGCTACAACTCCGAAACTATTTGTCCGATCCAAAATTTCATTTTTTCATCGTAAAGCTTGTTAAATTTAATATTAGATCCTATATATTGACGGCATTTAGCAGAAGGGAACCAATCAACAAAATATGCAAAAATGAGTTAGAAGTGGTTTTGCATAGGATTAGTGCTTATTATTTTCAACAGAAAAAAATATCTGTTGGTTCAGGTATTTTAATGGAAAAATCGATGGCGGAAAAACTATTTGAAATAGAACAGGACGTTTCGATTTAAAAAAATAGAATCAAACTATTCAGGATTTTAAATGAGGATTAGCCCTGTTTTGCTCCTATTACATTCAATTCCCGTTCCTAAACCCTCTCCTCCTAGACTGATAACAGGACGTGTAGACTGGGATGAATTTCGATGTGATCTTGAAAACCAATTGGACCTTAAAATTCCCCTTAAAACAAAAGAAGATATAAACATAGCAATTGACAAACTTACTTCATCAATACAAAATAGTATAACTGAAAACACCTCACACCGAAAAAATCCAAATAGTTAACAATATAACTTACTACAGCAGATTCGCAACTTATTGACAAATTAACGCAGAGCAAGAGCGAAGTGGCACCGTACTAGATACCCATCATACAAAAAAAAATTACAATAATTTAATGAACAAACTGAAGACAAAAATAAGAAATCTCAGAATTCAAAACCTACAAAACCTAAATACCTCCGACAAGTCATTATGGATCACCTCGAAAAAGCTCCTTAATTACAAAAATTTTAATCACCCTCTTCTAACTGATTCTCAAACCTGGACAAGATCAGACGAAGAAAAATCCCAAATTTTTGGTCTGCACCTTTTAAAAACTTTTAACCTACATCCCGACATCTTCTTCAATCCTGCTCACATTGAATGTATTGAAGCAGAACTAAATGTCTCACTCCAAATGTTTCCTCCTCCTAATGCATTCCCCCTTCAGAAGAATCCAACATAATCCTCAGATTACCTTCTAACAAAGCCCCTGGATATGACTTCATTACAGCATATATCCTAAAATTCCTTCCTCGGAAAGTTATCCTATTTCTTACATACATATATAATGCGGTACTCCGCACCACATATTTCCCTGATCCTTGGAAAATATCGATAGTAAAGATGATTCCTAAGCCCAAAAAACCATTTGAACTCCTATCCTCATATCGTCCAATATCACTTTTGCCTATTATGGGAAAAATCCTTGAAAAACTCATCCTGAAACGCCTGTATCCTATCCTAGATTCCAATCATATCATCCCAGACCACCAGTTTGGTTTTCGAACTCACACTCCACTATCCAGCAATGTCATCGCGTGGTGGATGTGGCCTCCTCAGAGTTAGAGCGCGGAATGTACTGCACGGGAGCCTTTCCCGACGTGGAACAAGCTTTTGATCGAGTCTGGCACCCAGGACTGCTTTACAAGCTCCGCAAATTCCTTCCCTCAACATACTTCCTTATTATCCATTCCTATCTCAGTGATAGAACGTTTAAAGTGAACCATAAATTTTCTTACTCTTCCCTCTTTACCCAATCTGCCGGTGTTCCTCAAGGTAGTATCCTAGGCCCCATTCTCTACACGATCTATACAGCTGACAACCCAACTCATCCTACCACTGTCCTCACAACTTACGCTGATGACACATGTGTATTATCAGTAAACAATGATCCCTTCATTGCCTCCCAAACACTCCAATCCCATATCCTAAACATTCAAGAATGGTGTCTAAAATGGAGAATCAAAATAAATCCGAACAAATCTCACCAAATAACCTTTACCCTTCGTCGTAAACCTACGACCTCCTGTCCCACAGTATCCTTTAATGATATTCCACTAATCCCAGTTGAACAGATCCGCTACCTAGGACTCCACTTGGACAAACGTCTTACTTGGAATCCACATACAAGACTAAAACGACAAGAAACTGCTTTAACATTTCCTGGAAAAACGTTCAAAGCTCCCAATTAATTACAAAAGACTCATTTACATGACTGTGATTAGACCAATATGGACTTACGGAGTTGAGCTTTGGGGCTCTACTAAACCATCCAATTCATCCCGTATCCATTCCTTACAATCCAAAATCCTTCGAAAAATCCTCACTGCTCCTTATTTTGTCACCAATAAACTTATCCATAAAGATCTTAATGTTCCATATGTTGCTGATTTAGCCCAAAACAGATACCAATCCTTTCATTGTAAGCTCCATAACCTCTCAAATCCACTAGTTTCTCAACTTTTTTCTCTCTTGATTCCCGATAATCCTCCGAGGCGTCTGAAAAGAAGATGGCCTAGAGATCTTCTTGTGTAAATTTTTATTAAAGTGCTAGTAATGAGTAGTTACTTTCAAGTTCTACTATGTTATTGTAAGCGTTTTTAACACATTTACTTAATGTATATTTGTACAGTTGTTAATTTTAATAAATTGTAAATAAAAAAAAACAAAAAAAAAAAATGAGGATTGGCTCCATTCTGTTAAATGCCGTCCATATGAAATTTATATTTAACCCCGTAAAACACCCATCCCAGCCCACTGTACATGTCATAATTGTCATATTTTTCCAAAGCATAAACATTTAGCATGCTAGTGCTAGCGTGGGTGTTACAATGTGCGCTGCAAACCCTTATTCTACTGTACTAATTAATTGAACATTATTAAAGCATACGTAGGAGGATAAGTAGATTTACGACAAATGTTTTTAGATAAGATTTATTAGATAAGATGTTATTAGATAAGATTTATCTATGTTTAATGTTATTAGATAAGATTTATTTTTCTTCTTCTTTACCTTCTTCCGTATACTTTGAAGTGTACAGGAGCCTCTATCTACTTGTCGTAGTTCTATCTACTTTCTTTTCCCAACTGCCTAACATATTCCCTATACGTTGTTCGAGGTCTTACACGTGGTCTCGCGCCTATTATCGAACACCTTCCTTGGGCCTCGATGTGGACTGATTCTGCAAACTTGACCGAACTACCTCAGTTTATTGATTATGCTGATTATAGACTTAATTTAATTTTACTTTATTTAATTTATTAATCCTCCAATTTCATTTATTATTACACCATTCTTGTAGGTTTGTAATATGAGACTGGAGTGTTTGGAATGCAAAGAAGGAATCATTATTAACTGATTACTTACATGTGTGTTCAGCGTATGTGGTGAGGAAGGTGTTAAGATGAGTTGGGACGTCAGCTGTATATACCGAATAGAGTCCGGAGACATTGTTAAATGTAAATATAAATTTTATCCTTTAAAACTACAAAAAGGAGAGTTCTTTTTTCAAAGCTTCCAGGCTGTTCTTTTAAAAAAAATAAATCAATATAAAATAAACAGTTCTATATGTAAACATTTACTTGTTTTTTTCCGCTAAATAACTGCGAGAGGCCGGGATATTTTCGAGGAAGAACAGGTCGCAAAAACAAGAGCGGACCGAGGCGATAACAAACAATCACAGCTGACAGTTGATATAGTGCCCCCCTTTCACTGCCCCCACCCCACCAAATCCCCCCCCCCCCTCGATGGCTACACCGTCGTTTTAATAAATCCCCCAGCTTTGGCTATAAAGTTCGCTGAGCGCACTCTTTCGGGCAATTAGTGAGATAAATGTTCTTTCTTCCAAAGGAGCTCTTTTATGTCGGCCTATTTCAAGCTAAGTGTCCGATTGAGGCCTCCCTCCCCATTTTTACCCTTTTAACCTTCCTCTATTGTGAAGACAATTTTCCCCCTTTTGTTATTATTTCTTTTTTTACTGGAGTAAAAAAAAAGAAAAGAAAAATAAACATTGACTTTTGTGTAAAAAATCCACCTCAATTCGATTGTCCAGTTGTCCTTCAACAAGGAAATGGTAAGTACTTTTGGTGTGGGGATTAACAAATTCCAGTGTTCGAAAACTTTTGTGTAAAAAATCCACCTCAATTTGATTGTCCAGTTGTCCTTCAACAAGGAAATGGTAAGTACTTTTGGTGTGGGGATTAATGAATTCCAGTGTTCGAAAAGATTTTTGGTACAATGTTTGGGGGAATTTGTAGAATCCGCTACAAAGTACTAAGAGCTCTCTTCGAAAAAATCGACATAGTTACATTCACTATAAAGGCAAGAATGAAGTGGATCGGTCACATTGAAACGATTTCAGAGCAAAGAGTTCCTAGGAGAATATTGTACAGATAGCCTAGTGAACAGTGGCCAAAAGCGAGACCAACTTTGATGCGGCTGCAAAATTACGAAAAATATGAGAGTGAGAAGAAGGAGGCTTCGTCAAGAACTGTAGAGCCCATCGGTGATTGAGTGATTGGGTTGTCCTGAAAAATTCCATGTTTATATTTAATCACTGGACAAGATATTTAACCTGAAACCCTCATACATACATACATACATAAGCAATTCATTGCTGAATCAGGGCCCTCTCCAAAAGTTTTCGCCATACATTTCTATTCTGTGCAGCAGCCATCCAGTCTGGTGTTCCAATGATGTTCCTGGCATCAGCACGGACGCTATCCATCCATCTCATTTTGGGTCGTTCAACTCTTCTAGTTTGATGAATAGTCTCTATAGGTAATTTTTTTGGAATTTCGTTCCCATTCATCCTGGCGATGTGTCCTTGAAAAGTGCGTAAATTTCCTGGTTTTTTCTTCTACTCCAGACATCACCCTCCTGGATCGGACCAAAAATTCTTCTCAGGATCATTCTCTCAAAGATAAGCAGCCTATTTTCATCAGCCTTAGTCCATGCCCATGCTTCAGATCCATATGTCAGGACCGGACGTACAAGGACTTTGTATAGCCTTACTTTAGTCTTGTTGGTTAAAAACTTACTTTTAAATTGCTTAGCGAGGCCAAACAAACACCTGTTTGCTGCTGCGATCCGACGTATAACATCCTTAGTCAAATCGTTTTCTAAGTAAATCTCCGACCCCAAGTATACAAAATGTTGAACTCTCTCAAACTTGTGTTTTTCAATCTCAGTATGTTCTTCCCGGAAACGCTACGGTCCAGCTATCATATATTTAGTTTTTTCTTCATTGATTACAAGACCAAATTTCTTAGCTGCCTTTTCTAGCTGGAGGAATGCGTCTTTCAATGCTGATTGAGATCTGGCAACGATGTCGAGATCGTCAGCGTATCTTAATATCTGCACACTTCTATTGTGCCACGGAACCGACATGAAAAAATTGAAAAGACAAGAAGCTGCACGTCTATTTCTACTGTTACTGGACGAACTGTCAAATCTTCCGATTCTCTGCAACAAACTTATCTTTATGACGATTATCAGACCTATTACGATATAGAGTTATGGGGATCCACCAAAACCATCGATTCAACCTGCTTCCTTTTTTTTTTTTTTTTTTTTTTTTTTTTTTTTTTTTTTTTTTTTTTTTTTTTTTTTTTTTTTTTTTTTTTCTCCCCCTTCCTTGCCTTTTCAGGCATACGGGGTTTTGACAGCAGCGGGTTCAACTTATGGGTTTTATGTATGCCGCTGCTGCCAATAAAACGCTTTATTAATAAAATTAATTTATTTATTTTTTTTATTTTTTTTATTTACATTATATGATGAGCACATATATATTTCTTGGGAACAATCTTATGGTGCCCGGCAATGCTTTGCAATGCTTTACCTTCTTTTATTTTCTGTGGTGCGGACTGGCCATACATTGTACGCCTTAGCGACCGCACCTTAATCCTTCATTCTTCCGGACGGTGAGCCCGGTCCAGTCCTCCTGGACGCTGCATCCGTCCGGTCCACTCCTTTCAGCTCTCCTTGAGACTGCATCCGTCCGGTCTGCTTGGTCCAGCCCTCCTGGTCCACAGCATCCGTCCGGTCCTCCTCTAGTCCTCAGAGTCGCTGGTCTTCTTCTTCCGCTGGTGGTGGCTCGCCGACCGCGGGGATGGGCCTTCCTAAGGTGAAGTGCGTAGGGCCCACCACTTCCTTCCACCCGTAGATAAATTCCCTAAAATGGGGATAGTTATCTTCTTCCATGAGTCGGGGGAAGTCCGCTTCGACGAGGGCGAAGATTCCGGTTTTCCTTGACAACCTGGCACGGTGTCCTTCCATCTCAGTGCAGGATAACACTACATGTTCAGCTGTTTCTGGGACTCCACAAGTCGGGCACCGGGGGTCAATTTCCTTTCCATGCTCGTTGAGCTTTCCCCGGAACCCTCCATGTCCTGTAAGTATCTGCGAGACCCAGTAGTCAGGGAGGACCCATCTCGCTTCTAATCTTGTCTGGACGGTGGGGAAGGACTTTCTCAGCGTGGCGCCCTTCTGGCATGCTACCCACCGCCCATTCCACTCTTCTATGGAATCCTCCCGAAGCATCTTTTTCCATTGGTTAGGGGTCTCGTCGATACGCTGTCGGAGTCCCTCTGGAAGCGCGTCCGGCCCCTGCCTCTTTACTTCATACTTAATTCTGTCCTCTCTGAGGACAAGGTCCAGGGGCATCGCTCCAGCCAGTACCTGCACTGCTTCATGCGACACCGTTCTGTACGCCTTCGTGACCCGCAGCAGAGCCAGTCGCTGTATCGTGGCCAGTTTCCTCTTCTTATACTGTGCGAGGTTATTGCTCCACGCAGGGGATGCGTACCTCAGTATACCCAAGACCACGCCTTTGTAAATGGTCATTGTTGCTGGATATCTGAGGCCCCAGAAGGCACCCCCTATTCCGCTTAAACTATTGATTGATAGGGCCACCCTACACTTCAAATACTCCAGGTGAGGGGTTGGATCAAACTTCAACCTGCTTCCAATCACTCCAATCTGAATTACTTCGAAAAATCCTTGATCCTCCTTACTTTGTCCAAAATGACTGATCCACGATGACCTTAATATTCCATATGTCGCTGATTTTGCACGAACCAGATACTTTTCCCTTAATAATAAACTTACTCCTTATCCAAATCCACTTGTTGCACAACGCTCCCCATTACATTCCTGGCAATCCTCCGAGGCGTCTGAAATGAAGACGCCTCGCGCTCTTCTTCTTTTGTAAACATTTCACTACAAGTTTTATGCATGTCATTATTTATCATTGTAAACCGCTTATTTATTAGATGTATTTGTAATACAGTTATAAATTTCTATTAATAAAAGAATATATATATGTATATATATATATATATATATATATATATATATATATATAGTATATATATATGAAGAGTCCACGGGAGAAAGGGGGAAGGTCATTGGGAATGCATTTCGAGAAAATTATGTTTTATGGTCTGGATCTTAAATAACTTCAGTATGTCTTCATAATTTTAATTGTACTTTTTACGAATTAAAATTTTTAATAATCTAAGAAATAAAGTTTTAGTAAAAAAGCTCTAATTTAAACTCGAAAGGAAGGAGGAGAGACCTGGATGTTCCCCTTATCTTCCGTGTGTGGATATCTTTCAACCTCTTGTAACTAACTTAAAAACCCCTTTTCTGGCTGATACCTTTAACCATCTTATTCTACTCAACAATGTGAATATTTTGAAGTGTAAAACTCCATTTCAGAAAAAAATTGACTCTCCCCCTTTCTCCCGTGGACTCTTCATATATATCTCTTCATATATATATATATATATATATATATATATATATATATATATATATATATATATATATATAATATATATATTCAGGAACTTATAGGGGACCAAAAAACTAAGACAAAAAAAAGTCTTTTAGAGATGTGCTCGTTTTTGCTTAGTTTTAGAGAAAATCGCAAAAAAAAAAAAGCTAAACATGTTTTTATGTTTATACTTATTTATTTACATTTATATTTATGTTATGTTCTTTTTAATGTAAATATTGCTTAAAATGTTGTCCTCCTGCACCAATGCAAGCATTACATCTAGCACTCACTTGATAAATTGCAGCTAAACATTGTTCTTATGATATTTGGTGCACTGCATCTATTAATTGCTCTCTTGAGTTGAATGACACCGAATAAACTTTCTGCTTCAAGGTTCCCCATACGAAGAAATCCATGGGTGTCATATCAGGTGATCTGGGTGGCCAAGGTACTACTCCTCCACGTCCATCCATCGTTGTGGATAATTTATATCCAGCCAAGCTCGAGCAACTTTGCTATAATGAGCTGGACATCCATCGAGTTGGAACCACATTTCAATCCGCTGCTGTAAGGGAATGTCATCTAAATAATTAGAAAATTCGTTCTCCAAAAAATGTGTAAATGTGATACCATTCAATCTTCCAGGTAGCTCTGGGATTTTCAAGAGCCCATACATGATAATTTCTTTGATTAACAGTTCCTTCTCTTGTAAAGGTAGCTTCATCGGTCCATATAATTTTTAATGGAAATAAATTATCATCGCGAATTTTGTCAAGAAACCAGTTACTAAAATTCATTCTCTTGACATAATCTTGAGGTAATAAATTCTGAACTTTTTGAAGATGCTCTGGGTAGCGATTATCACCTTTCAAAGTACGCCGTATTGCCTGCCGCGATATTGCTAATGCAGCGGATGCTCTTCGGATGCTAGTCTTAGGATTGTTATCGAAGTGGCGTTGGACACAATTACTTCTCCGATAATCTGCTCTTATTGCTGCCTGGAATTGGTCGCCTTCATGACGTATTAAGAACGACCCAGCCTCTCGTAGTCTATTAAAAGTTAACGAAAAGACTCGTCGATTAGGCACTCTTCTATTTGGAAATCGGCGCGCATACTCCCGCACCGCTACTAAAGCATTACCGTTACAGAATCCAACACAAAAATCATATGAGTATATTCAACATTAGAATATGCATGCGGCATTGTGGCTGATGCTATTCACACAAAAATATCTGAGTAACTGACTGAAGACTGATTCAGGAATTATAATCCTAGAAGGAAGCCAAAATGTAAACAAATAAAAGAATGTAAAGGATAAGATTAAGTGTTTTCATATTTCGTTGCCTAGCCTGACGAACTTTGAAAGGTGATAATCGCTACCTGTAACATTTTTGTTTTGTTTCTTTTTTTGCGATTTTCTCTAAAACTAAGCAAAAACGAGCAAATCTCTAAGGATTTTTATCTTAGTTTTTCGGTCCCCTATAAGTTTCTGAAGTTTTGCCATTTAAATTCGGGACACTATATGTTTAATCATCTGTATAGATAAACTGTTCACGTTTACATCAGGAACTTGTTATTTCTTAGATATTATCCAGTTTGTACTAAGATGTCTAAGAATTATTTTCGACTTATTTTGAGCTT
Source organism: Euschistus heros (assembly GCA_003667255.2). NCBI lineage: Eukaryota > Metazoa > Arthropoda > Insecta > Hemiptera > Pentatomidae > Euschistus > Euschistus heros. The sequence continues at coordinate 273,645 of RCWM02000106.1, read as the reverse complement.
ACCCTTGGTCAAAATAGGATCATTAACATAGAAACATTAACGAAATCTGGGATGACGGTAGTGTAACTGATTCTACTGTTCAACAGTGGTTTAAAAAAATATTGGGAGGAAGATTTCAGCCTAGAGAACAAGGAAGGTCGTGGAAGGACCCCGCCCTAAAAAACACTGCCCTCTATGAATCGTTTGTTTTAAACCACACAGCTTCTTGCTTATGAGGACTATGTGGCTATTTTGGGGAGGTCACTAAGATCAATAAAAGATGCTGTCGAAAAGCTTGAGAATGAAGCGAGTAGAATAGCGCTAAAAACAGATGATAAGAAGACCAAGATAATGATCATAAGAAAGAAGAAACTAGCCCACCTCCAAAAATAATACATAATAGGAAACCACTGGCTGTGAACAGCTTCCAGTAACTTGGACCCACAATAAATGATCTCGATGACGAGGAAGAAGTAAAGGAAAGGATTACAATTGGGAATAGAGCATACTTCGGCATGTTCTGAGGAGTAGGCTGATCAGTAATACCACAAAGTTGAGGATGTATAAAACACTGGTTAAATCTGTGGTAACCTATGCCAGCGAAACCTGGACCATGAGCAAAAAGACAAGTGATCTACTGGACCGGTTTGAGAGAAGAGTACTTAGGAATATCGTGGGACCTGTACACCAAGATGGAATATGGCAGAGAAGGAATAATAATATCTCGGCTAGAATCAGAATCCTGAGATAGAAATGGTTTGGTCACCTAAGGAGAATAGAGGGCAGTAGGATGCCAAGGAAACTCTATGAAGTGTGTGAAACTCTATGACCTGGTGGAAAGAGAAGTAGGGGGAGAACCAAGGACCGCTGGAGAGACAGTGTACTCCAAGACATACGGCAGATGAAAAGAATGGGTTGTACGCAATATATAGAGTAAATGAAAGGCAGAAGTTGAAAAATCCAGGTGTGTTATATGTGCCTGTTGAGCTAAGAAAAAAATAAGAAGAAGAGGATGAAACGTTTGTAGCAGGAATGAGTTTAAAAACATAATAATAAAAAATCGAGATTTATGTTTATACGTTTTTGAAAAAAAAAAAAAAGGCATTTTTTATATTGCAATAATTAAATATGTACATAATGGGACGATATGGAAAACATTTTACAATCTTTGGCATTTAAGGCGAATAATTCAACATATATGTTTCATGGGTATGAATTTTTTTTTTTTATTTGATTGACTTTTACTTTTTTCCTTCTTATTTATTTTTCATGCTTTCAAGACAGGAGAAGACACTCTTGAATACTTCTCTTCCTCATACTTTAGACGCCACCTAATATGTATTTAAAAAAAAAAATCACTCATTTTTCTTAAAGTTCTTATTTTGTGTCAGGTGTTAACAAAAAAAAACTATTTTGGAAAATAATGGTGTTTTTGAAACAAATATTTGTATTATTATTTCTTTGATATAAAATACAATTAATACTCCATAGTCCATTGTTATCTACCGTCATTACCCATCTGCTAGCCAATTGCTCGATGCCACGCTGATACCATTCCTTGGGATGGCTGTCAAAGAACTCTTGGACAGCATTTTCAACTACCGCAAAATTATCATTTTTTTTCCCTTGAAGAAAGTGGGTCATAGATCAAAACAAGTAGTAATCCGAAGGTGCGAGTTCTGGACTATATGGTGGATGAGGCAGGAGTTCAAACCCATGAAGTTCTGTAAACTTTTCTTTGGTTCGACTGCTGATTGTTGAGGAGTAAGTTCGTGAGGGACCAGTCTACAGGTCTTTTTCATCTTCCCCATGGAGAGAAGATGGCGACTAACAGTACCTCTTGACACACCACACTCCCAGGCAAGTTAGCGAGTACTTGTGGACGGATTTGACTTAACAGCTTCCTTTCCTCCCGGAGCCCTTCTTCCTTTCCAACGTCGTATCTCCACTTCTACATTTTTCAAACCAACGCCGCGCAGTGCACTCTTCAAGGACACCTTCCCCTTCATATTTAACAATTTCACGAGTTGCTTCAGCGGCTGTGAAATTTTTTTTCCAGTAATGTCTGAAAATTACCAGAATTTGGTAGGACACTGTCATGTTTCTTCTTTGAAATAAATAACTGAACTGAGGCTTTTTTTTTAAGAAGTCCAGTGTTAGAAACAAGCTTAGAGAAAGGGATTATTAAGTATTGGTAAATAATAAATATCATTAAGATATTTACAGACTTTTGAATTTGATAAAACGGTCATTTTTTTTTTTTTTTATACACCCTATTAATTTTCAATTTTTTACTATTAAGACTTGTTCATTTTTCGAAATTATATGCTGATTTTGAACCTTGAGGTGAACGTAATAAAATACCTTAATAATAAAAAATATAATAGTGTAATATAATATAAATATATTAGTGTAATATAAATTCCAGCTTCTAAAAAATTATAATGAGTTTCACGATTGCCGAAATCTGACATAATTCGCTGAAGGGTATAATTGATTGCCGTGAAGGAAGTGCTAAAATATCTCTAAGCTCCTTGGATAATGGACAACTGCTCCGCCATTATCTGGGCCTGGAGAAGGCAGGGGGGGGGGGATATTTTCCGCTCCAGGTAGAACCGCACGGCTACTCGTTTGGATGAATAGCCATCTTTGTAATATCATCCATTTTCTTTTAGTTTTTATTTCTTTCTATTTCTCTTCTCTAAAGGTTTCTTTAGAATCATAAGTTATCGTCATTATTCATTATCTTCGGAATAAAAGGCATTCAGAGTCAAGGAGTTACAACCTAAACAATGGGATTAATGATAATATAATTGGTTAAAAAGACAGATTGCTTTAGATCTATTAAAGTCAAAGATGGATAAATAATGGATGCTAGTTTGCTACCAGAGTCCTAATGCATAAATAGAACCTATAATTCCAACTCTTCTAACAAATCCTACAAGATTTGTTTTGCTTAATCTATTTATATATTAATTTTAAAACGCATTTGTAAATGAGGGTGTGTTTATGTTGGAGCTGCGGTAAGGAATGAGAATGGCGATGAGAGCATCGATTAAATCTAAGCTTGAATCGCCGCGGAATATATATATATATATATATATAAATGGTGAATTGAACATTAAGATTGGAAAAAGAGGATAGGTTGTTGCTCTGTCTTAAAAGGTTACACCGGCAAATCGGAGTGGGGGGTATACAGGCGTAAGACTGGATGGGGAAATCTAAAGGATTTGGACATCTTTTTTAAGGAGGGCGATAAGCTGGGTGTCACGGGGAGGTGCGTAACCTGATATACCGTTGAAGGAAAGCGGGTCACGTACGTTAATGAGGTAGATCCCACGCGTCCGCAAAGCTTATCCGGGAGGAATCGGTACCTGAGCGACAAAGTGATCGTTGTCCACTTAAGCACTCCCTACAATAGCCCGCTCTCTGGGCCGTGAGAAGCAGATTGCCCGAGGAGAATATATGGTTGTCATAGACTACCGCAAGCTGAACGAAACACCCTGGCGGAAATATCTTCCCCGATTCGAGGACATCCTGGACAGGTTAATGGGTCTAAGTATTAGCACATTGGATTTGAAGGCCCCGGGACCAAGCCAGATCCGAAATGAACACCCAGGGACCCAGGGGTCAGACGTCCTGCCACTACGAGCGAGGACACTACGTTTTCACCTGTTTCACCCGGATTGCGGTGTTGGGCATTCATAACCGCGCCCGCAGTACGTGTTCCAGCGGATCATATGAATGAGCTTCCTGAGGGTTCGGAGATTAAAGTCTGGGTCAGATTTTACCATGGATTGATCTCTTTGGGTTTTTTCAAAGTAAAGCTGAGAGCGAGCATCTTGCTCATCTACAGGGCGGTAGTTGCGGGAGACTTCGGGGAGTTTGGCCTAAAGCTTTTTTCGTTTGGAAAAGAAGTCGCGGCTTCGGGTGAAACAACGAAAATTAAGTTGCCTGGGGCCCACATAACTATCGGAAAGTGGTGTGAAGCCTGATAGACGGGAAAGTGGGAGGCAATCGCGAGAAGGGCGATTGTCCGCGGTAGATGTTAGGGCATACGGCGGACTACTCGGTTACGTAATTATCCTCTTTCAAATTACTAATCCGTGAGATTATCATCCCCCGAGATGGCGAGATTCTTAGTTCCGTGAACATACTTAGGAAAAAGGGCAGGAAAAAATTTCTATCACATTTCCGGAGATGGCTAGAATAACATCAGGCGCTTGCATGGAGGATCTGCAGCTAGAGAGCCAGCTACTACCTGTCCCGGACTATCAATAAGGTTGTTCACCGTAACATACGGTACTGCGAGCGAGTATATGCACTGGGGCGGTACTATTATCGCAGGAAAACGATAATGGGGATAGGCCGGTAGCCGTATGCGAGTAGGAGGTTAAACGGAACGCTGAGAACGATGGTTCTAGCGCGTTTGGAGAGGGAACTACTCGGATTGTATGGGCTGGTGGAATCACTTCCGTCCGTATATCTTTGGAAGAAGACATTTAGGGTCCCACGGACCATAGAACCATTTTCAGTGGATTGGGAAATTAAGGAGTCTTCCGCAAGAGTTTACGCGATGGATGGAAGAGTTCCTCAGAACCAGTACAATCTCGAGATAGTGTACAAACCTGGGAAAAAAAGAGAATGTGGTTGCGGATTGGCTGTCGTCCGCGCGCGCTGATGACAAATGTCCGTTGAGGGGAAAGAGAAGCGATTCCGGGGCCGTACGGGGATATCCTCCAGTTTCTTAGGGAATGGACACCGGAGGGAGGAGGTGAAGAGGAGACGATTCGCAGCGGTATGGAGGACCCCCAAGAAGACGAGAGTTCCGCTGATGAGAGGCCCTCAGACATGGAAGAAGTAGAATGAAATAGTAAATGATAAGAGAAACCAGATTCATCTGGAAGACCAGGACTGAGGGTCCTCCCAAATAGGTCGCATAGACTTTTCGAAATATGGGAAGAGTAACGTCGTCACTATTTGGACGGAGCCTGGGATAAGGAGGAGTCTGTAGTGAGGTTACTGCGCGGGGTAACAAAGGCGCACGAAAGACTTACCACCTCTATGTAGGGAACGCCACTATATGGGGACAGAGTTAAGAGGCTGTGGAAGGAGGAGAAGATTGGGGTTGTACCAAACTTTTATTAGGTTAGCCTGAAGCCGTCAGTAGAGGTGGTGCAGGACGTCGGAAGCGGCAGAAAGGAGGTGACCCTGTCCCATACCACCAGGGCAAAGACGAACCACCGTGTGACGCCCATGAGACTCTCCAAGCATTAACAACGGAGGTATTTTTCGGTGGGGCATGAAGGCGGACGATCCAAGAAGTCATTGGATCGTGCGAGGTATGCCTCACCACGAAATACGACCGACATCCCCCGGGTGGGCATACAGGAAGAGACACCTACGGTAGCGTTCCCCTTATCGCCGACTCTCCAGTGGATACCTTTAAGTGGCGGGGATACTACCAGTGTGTTACCATCTTCGATGTATTTAGTAAATTGGCCCTAGCTCACCTCGTACAGTCCAAATCGGCGGAGGCGGTATTTTTTTCGGTTTCAGGGGCGTTAAGAGCCTGGTTTAGGTCGCTACGGGATCCCGGATCGCATCGCGTCGACGGGGGTCTCGAATTTGACAATGCGTTGGTCAGGGCGGAGGCCAAAGAGCTTGGATATAATAAATGGCAACATTAATACTCCAGGGCATCCCAAGGGCAGAGGGGGGATCGAGAGGACTTACATGGAACCCTTATTGACCTACCGGAGAATATATCAAGTAGAGAAGGGACTAGAGCCGGACATCGCGATGGAAAAGCGGTGGCCGGCATATAACGGTTCCATCCACAGCTCGACAGGATATTTAAAGCGCCGATGGAAATTATCTTTGGGCTCCGGAGCGACGCCGAGACGTCCGCAACACCGTATAGTGGGGGAAGAAACATGGTAAATTATCATCACCAACCGACACTAGGGCGTTTGGGAAGTTGTGGGACAAGACGGAGTGAGGCGCACATCGTCAAAGAAAAGAGACCAACTGGTTGACGAGGGAAAACTCAGGGTACGGGGATATAACGGGTGAAAATCAAAATCGCTGAATGGTAGTTTATAGGAAAACTAGATGTACCAACCGAGGTAAAGAAATTTGTAGGTTATGAAGGCGCCATTCCGGTATTTTGTATTAGAGAACATAATGTGAGTGACGCTGGAGAGCGTCAAAGAGCCGCGCCAAAAGCGGAGAAATGTTCACTGTCGAGCAATTGAAAAAATATATATATATATATATATATATATATATATATATATATATATATATATATATATATATATATATATATAGAGAGAGAGAGAGAGAGAGAGAGAGAGAGAGAGAGAACCGGAAACCGGTTTGTGCGTTAGATTGATTTTCATAATTGACTTTTTAGCATGTTGCCTTTTCCAACATAGAATTTTTGACTTCCCCAACTTTGAATGGTTTTACTATCAATATCTTGGTCCTAATTATTATAAATACAGTTATGAAATAAGATATAAAAGGTACAGAAGCTAATAACATGGTTGATTGTTTAATGTTATTATTGAGAGAGATGAGGGGTTACTTCCTTAATGTGTTATAGATCCAGTCTTTCCCTGAAGACTTATGCTTAGTAGCTCACGCCTACCATTTCCAGGAAGCTTAAAGGATAAATGCTAGCCTAATACTATAATAGGGACTCTAACAATATTAAAATGAATTTACTGCTTACCGATAATGTTTCGCAGAATTTGACTCTTAAGGCTTCAGATCAAGGGTTAATATGATAAATTATACTTGGAATTGGTAATCGTGTTCCAGGATCTCTGACTGAGGTAACATTCTGTGTTGGGAGATAAGACACTGTTTTTCATATCTGCCAGGATCTGACCATTTTTGACGGCTGAAGGACATACTTGGCCACTCTGCTTCCCATTTAGAATTAGTTTTCGTCCTTAAGGATACTATTTTTTTTTTTTATATAACGAGTTTATTAGTTTTCGTCCTTAAGGATACCATTTTAAGATGGCGCAAGGACATCTTTGAGCCAGATATATATTAGATTTCGTTCTTAAGGATAATAATATGTTGAAATATTTCAGATTTTACGGGTTTTAAGTTATCCGAAGAATATTCCACCATTGTTGTCCTTTTACTTTTCGTCCTTAACCTTCCGTTACCTGTATATACAAGACTAGTAGCGGCTCACCTGTGAGGTGATTCATCTGTAAAAAATGTAAACAATGATTTTTTTTTTTTTACTTTATATGTAAAGGGGATAAATGGAAAAGCCATAATTTGAGTAGTAATCAATTTTTAAACGGTTATTTTATGAAACATTATTATTTATAAACGACATTTTAAATATATTGTATATTTTTATTACGATATTTTAAAAAATATTGTAAGCACATGTAAACTGGAAAAATATTCAAATACCAATTAAAAAAGAACTATAACTAATAATATTTGAAATTAAATTAGACCAATAAAAAGTTATGAAGCATAATAAATGTAAAAAAAAAAAATTATAATAATTGGAGATAACTACTATGCGGTGCCAAAAATATATGCCGAGAAAAAAGCCAAAATTATATAATCTTAAATTAAAAGAAAAATATCAAATTAATTATCCTCAACAATTTGATTTAGGGATATTCCCACTGTAGCAATTACTACACTGTGGTGTACCTAATACATCTCAAACCTAATTTTTTAGTCATTTATATAAATTAAAAAAAAAAAAAATTCATACTTACAAATATAAACGAATGAAAAAGGAGAGAGATATTAGTTCATTAAAGTATATTGAATTTAAATATCTGACATTAGTGGTCGCGGCGCATCTGAGAGGTGATTTTCACTTCTACGTCTATCAAATTCACTCATTGAAACCCTGTAGTACTGAGTGGAAGAGGAAGGATAGGTGGGAGGATTGCTAGAAGGGAAAGCATACGCGTGCTCTTTTCTGTAAATTACGGAAATTTTACTTCGCTGGATCACTTCACAGGTGACCGCGAGTAACGGAATGTTAAGAATACTATTTTGAAATGTTCCAGGATTTAACGATTTTAAAATGGCGGAAGAATATTCCGCCGTTCGTTCGTTCATTTCGTTTAACGTCACTTTATGCTGCTATGGCTATTCGGACGATGCTACGGTGGGAATCCTAAATTTTGCCTATCCAGGTATAATTAGAATAGGGATCTTTAACGAGTACCTGACATCGCACAGGCTCGGGACCCCCATTTTACGTCCCTTCCGAAGGACGGTATAGCTAAGGATTTTTTACTCCCTTTAAAAAATCCCAAGGTCATCTGCCGGGCTGCGAACCCGCGATCTTGGGTTTAGTAGGTTGCTATGCTAACCACTACACCACAGGTATATTCCGCCGTTGTTAACATATAACTTATAACCCCTTCCCGTCGAAAGAGTATAAGCATAGTTTTTCAGATCTGCCAGGAACTGACGATTTTTTGAGGCCGAAGAACATCCATGGCCACTCTTAAAAGTAAATTCGCCACAGATCACAAACAATTGTTTCTTAATTTCGGCTAAACCACATTATTATTCTTACTAGAGAGAGAGAGAGAGAGAGAGAGAGAGAGAGAGAGAGAGGAGGGAGAGAGAGAGAGAGGAGGGAGGGAGGGAGGGAGGGAGAGAGAGGGGAGAGGAGAGAGAGAGAGAGAGAGAGAGAGAGAGGGAGAGAGAGAGAGAGAGAGAGAGAGAGAGAGAGAGAGAGAGAGAGAGAGAGAGAGAGAGAGAGAGAGAGAGAGAGAGCGAGAGAGAGAGAGAGAGAGAGAGAGAGAGAGAGAGAGAGAGAGAGAGAGAGAGAGAGAGAGAGAGAGAGAGAGAGAGAGAGAGAGAGAGAGAGAGAGAGAGAGAGAGAGAGAGAGAGAGAGAGAGAGAGAGAGAAATCGTAAAAAATAACGTAACATTTACGTTTACGTAACATCGTAAAAAAATACCACATCCCATTGGAAATTCCTAAGTTAGGGTTGCTGGATAAAAACTGGAGAAGGTTGGAGAGCAGACTATAACCTGAAAAGAAACTTTATTTGACACAGCTAAGACCCTGAGAGTTTCATTTCAAAATTTCAAAAACTGAGGAAAAAAAGGGTGTGGCCATGGAATATTGAACACCCTGTAAAAGAGTATATATTATTAAATATGCCGTACTGTTTGAATATCTGTTATTTTAAAGATTAAAGTTATTGTTTTCATCATGGCAGATTTTCATTACTCGGTGACCGCAACTGACTTTGAAACGTTATACAAGAGATCATGTAAGATGCAATTATATTTAATGATATTACTGCCGTAGAGATGAGCAAAGCCTTATTGAATTTGATGATTGGACCAGCGGCCATATTGTTTATCCTCCCCCCCCCCACTCGTTGCTAAGGAGTTTATTAACAAACCGGGGAAGGGTAGTCCGCTTATACACAAAGCACAAAGAATATTACGACTCGGGGAGGCTTTGTTTAGGCAGTTTTTAATCTCGAAAACTTGAGTCATCACCCTAAAGCCTTTGTGGGATCCTCACCTTCCTCGTTAGTTATTTTACATAAAGAAGAAGCAGGTTCACGGGTCGCTCCCTCAACCGTGGGTAAGGTCTTCAATACATACCGCGAAGGAAAACATTTTTGATGAAATTTTTCTCTTTGATTTAGGTCGTCCTGTGACTGCTAGCAGTGATATCTCTAATGGCTCTTTAAGTTTAACATTCCTTATACATGTTAATCAATATCGAGTATAAATTGTATAGGGTTGTCCGAAAATTAATGCAGGATTTCATATTTAAACCAAAACCTGATATTATTATTTAATTATTTTGTTATTGAAATATAGGTACAATTTGCCTCAATGAAGGGCAATAGGTAACAGTGCTAATGATGTATTTATTCATACAATATATACAACACAGTACACATACACACAAAATTAATCATAATAGAAGATAAAAATGAAAAAATAATAATTAAAAAAAACTAATAATTCAATCATCAAAAATTAAATGAAATAATAAAAATTAAGTGACAAAAATGAAAACAGAAAAGAATATATAAATAAAAAAAAATTAGAATATATTCTTACAATATGCACAATACAGACACATTCAGCCTGGGTAACCCCGAATCGAGACTGTTCTCCACTAATTGGGTGTCAGGACTCGATTCGAAAATATACTAGCGCTGCTCTCTCAGCTGCATCACTGGTAATATCCAATGGAGGCTGAGGGGAGCGCTATAGCCACACATGCTCAGGACTTCAGAAAGAACCTGGTCATTACCAGGACTCCAGCATAAAATTATATTACAAAAGGTCTCGGGGCCATTGCCGTTTCAACGGTTATAGGGATGGTTAAGACTGGATAGGGATTGGGATGATTGGATAGGTTTTTATGAAATTTTGAGAATTTTGAAGGATTGAGATAAAGGACAAAAGATATTTTTAGGTCATCGTGCAGGGTTATATTAGTAACATAATAAGGTGCATTGTTAATTGTTCCTAGGACTTTGGATTGGAAAGTTTGAGTGCGTTTGATATTGGATTGTTTAGCTGTCTCCTACAGTTCTGTGTGTGTAGGTCCAAATTGCTTTTAAGATTGTTTTGTATATTAGGAGTTTGTTATCAACTGAAAGATGAGAATTCCTGCCTAGTAGTCTGTAAAGTTGGCTGAAACTCCTAATAAGTTCTTGTCTTTTTAGTCTAGTGTGAGGTTTCCAAGTTAGTCTTTCGTCAAGAAGAAAGCAAAGGTAGCGTGTCGGATATAGGTATAGGGATATTATTGAAGTGGATGGAAGGACAAGATTTGTGGCGAATAGTAAAATTTATATGACTGCATTTGGCTTCATTAATTTTTATTCTCCACTTGCTGCACCAAGCTGCGGTCTGTGGAAGATATCTTTGGAGGTGATATTATTATTAAGAAGATTATTTATTTCTTTACCGCAAACAAAACCTTACTCATTACTTTTACTCTACGTCGTAGTTTCGGCCCAAAAGTCCTATTAAATAAGATCCCATTACCCAGATCTGATACAGTGTGATATCTTGGTTTCATCTTACAGGGAAACGTTTTGACTTGTAACTCACAAATTTGAATGCCGATTTTGGTGAGGGTAGTTGGGACCTACAATAGTGCAAAATTAGAGTTACAGCCGCTAAAGAGGATTGGGAGCCGGGAAAAAAATTAAAATATAAAAAAAATTACTATCCACACAAAAATCGGCATTCAAATCTGTGAGTTAATAGTCAAAACGTCCTTATAAGATGATACCAAGATATCATACTGTATCAGATCTGGGTAATGGGATCTTATTTAATAGGACTTTTGGGTCGAAACTATGACTTGGAGTAAAATTAATGTATAAGGTTTTGTTTGTGTTAAAAAGATAAATGAAGAGTACAGGGAAAAAACCGACTAAGTAATTTTTTTTTTTAAACAGAGATAAAGCTATTTTTATTTTTAAAACACAATTACAATTGAACAATTGACTGAAATTAAGTACTGCAATGGCTTAAATTTCCATCGAAAATATGTCCCAACAAATAAAAACTTATTTTGCGCTTATAATTTGTTGAGGCACTGTAAACGATGAAATTGTGAAGAAAACCCCAATTGTTCCGGGAAAAAATCAACTAAGTCATCTGAAACTGACAAGATCTAAGTATGTCATTTTCATAATAATTATCTTAGTTTGTAATTTACGGTACTATCATTGTTGTTAATGTTATAATGAAATATTATTGTCATGGATCACTAACTCACTATTCATGTGCCAGACGACGAAAAAATTTCTGAGCATTTGACCTACAAAATTTCATAAGACTCATGAGGTCAGTGTATTTTGCTTTATTGATCAATATGGGTGCTGAAAGAAAGTTCGGCTTGTAATTCGTGTATTTTGATTACATGAAGTCAGTTTTTTATTCCGAAAATAAATAATATAAAATAAAACGTAGCAGCAAATAAAAAAAGGTTAAATTACCTCTATATAGTTGGACAGGCAGTTCAAATTCACCTCTTTCTTTCGGATCAACATCTTTCTTGAATGGTCTGAGTATCACAGCAGACAAAAAGGCTCCATTGTATGTTATGCGGTAACGTATTAACCGGCAATTGTTGGCAGATGCTGCAATTTCCTTCAATGGTTGAATCTTAAATAGACATTATTGCACACATTCTTTATCCAGCAGATCCTTCCAGTTGAGGATAAGACTTTGTATAACATTTATACCCTTGAATGGCGACGGCTTTGCTCGAGAGGTTCTGATAAATTTCCTGAAATCTTTGGGGGTTTCCGATGGATTTTGTAAATTCAATAATCCAACATCCTTATCACACTCCATAATGGAGTGACCTCTGATTGGAAACGAAATCGTGATCTCTTTTAGGCCATGAATGTTGTTACTAGTCACAAATTGTATTAAATGGAAAATCGTAAAATTTTTGTTTTGGCCTCCTAATGGGTCGCAAAAAATTTGAAGTTGCTCTACGTCATCGTCCAAGTAGTTGTTGATGATATGAAATAAGAAAGTCGCAACTTCGTTGGGGCTCTTTTTAGCAATTCCTTCGTTCATTATCTCTAAGATCGCACTGCCATCTACACTCAAAATGTTGAGTTATGCAGTTCTTTCACTGGACGTCGTGACTTCGTTGGTTTTTTTCCCTGAACACGTAAACTTTGAGCGCTATTATCTATTGATGTAGTTGTTTTTTTTTTTTGTTCGGTTTTGACCTGTCAGAATGTGCAGTGTCTCAAACTGAAACCAATGGTACCGTAATATCCATTTGTGAAAAAAAAAGACTTAGTCCGTTTTCTCCCTGTACCCTTCAAATAGTCTCTTTAATAATAATATCAGATTTTGGTTTGAGCATAAAATACTGCCTTAATTGCCGGACTACTCAATACAATTTACATATACGCTCAATATTGGTTAACTTGCATTAACCTAACTGATTAACTTGCATTAACCTAACTACCCATCTCTAATTATTTTCCCATAAGCATTACCTTTTTAATGACATATTCTAGTGCTAAGTTAAATAATACCGGAGAAAGAGAATCCAGAGAATCTGAAAAGTGTCTATAAACAGTTATGTAATGTAGCTCGAATACATCTTAACTGGTGTTTATTCACTCCGGATTCATTCGCTTTCACAAAACAACAATGTCAATGCGATTGAAACAAGGTTGGGACAGTGTGTACCTTTGGGGTAGTAGTAGTGTCGGTCCTGGGCATGTGTTGCAACTGTCTGTGGAAGGTATGTTTTAGAGTGCTTTGTCGCCCCGGTCTCGAATAAATTAAGACCTTGATGAAACTCGAGTAAGGTCTTGTCCCTTTGTCACCTGCGCACCTGGATGGAAATTAATTAAGAAGTATGTAGTGTAGCCACAGAGTTGGATGTACCACGAACACCTATTGGAGTTATTGCTTCTCTTGAAGCAGCCATTAAATTTTAAATTACATTGATTACAGCTAGGTAATTGAAATAAAATTAACATTCTATTACTTCAAACATTTATTAAAAGAAAAGAAAAATCATCAACATGAAAAGAAAAAAATGGCAGTTATAAATCGTTGTTTCTTCCGACCTTATGATATTGCACTGAAAAGAAGCATACAATCTGAAAAGTATTGCCAATAATTTTTTTTTGAATTGGCTCATTAAAATAATAAAAATAAACATTGTTGAGTTGGCTAAGGTTCTTTGTGGAACACTACTCCCGGGTGTTAACTGAGGTTAAGAGTTCTATAGTAGAAGAGTTTAAAATTTTCATTATAGAACATTAGGACTATGTTTATAAGACTTTTTTCTAGTATATTTGTTAATTTTTGTTATTATTAAAATAAAACCCTAAAATATAATATCAATATTTTAAAAACTATACCAATCCTCTTTCTCAGTCATAATACCTATATCCGCAGATTTGTACCAACTCAACCTGCAGATAAAGCGTCAATAGTCCCCAGACCTTTACAAGTTTGTTGGAGTTTTGAAAATGGCCATCTTCATACTGAATGTTCTCATTCAGCTTCCATTGTATTTTGACATCAGTGACGCAACTGCTGAGAGAGGATTGCTCTTTAGAACAGAAGAAAATAAAAATTAAATACAATCATATTATATAAACGACTTATTTATTTAGCTTTTGCCCTCCTCCAACATATTACCCTCTTCTATGTTGGAGGAGGGCAAAAGCTAAATAAATATGTCGTTTATATAATATGATTGTATTTAATTTTTATTTTATTTCTTTATTTTCATTTTATAATATGAATGGACCCATTACCATATTGTATTTTTGCTTATTTTAAGCGTGGTGAATAGGCATATTTATTAATAGCATTATTAATTATTTATTCTTAAGTTAAATTGTATTGTTTATTTTTTAACTGATATCCATTATTCTCGGAGCTAATATTGAAGCCAAATCCATCACTTTTTTAGCGAACCCCTAAGCTCGATGCCGACAATACCAACTTCTGAACTCCACCATCATCATCACACTATCCTCCTACCCAACTACGGCTAAAAATTGATAATTGGAAATCGGTTATTATTAAATCTAGTGACTTTACATGCCTTAGATCCTTCTAAAATCTTTGGTATGTTCATCCTTTTGGATTTGGCCAAATATTCTACCGAGTATTTTATTTTCGATTACGTTGTTCTTCCCTTAACGTAATGGTGCCTCGCATCTATAAATAACTATACGTGGAATAAAAGCATTTTATTTCCTATTTCGTTCTATATTTCTGGACAGGAACTATGTAGTTTTTTGACCGACAAATAAAAAAGGAAATTATAAAAAACCTACAGAAGAAAAATGTCCCCACCATTCATTCTGTAAAACTAATTACAAACTTAATTTTAATTACTATAACTTGAATCACGCCTTGAATTTAGTAAACAATGAACAAGCTCCAAAGTCCTTAGACATTAATTAACAAAAACTAGTTCCCGAACAAACAGACAAGTCATTTTTTTTTTCTTTTATATAAAATACGGAGAGAGCGGCGATGAAGAAAGTACACGGGCTTGTAAGCCTTGAGAGGATCTGAGAGCTTCATCTGTAAACAGACCTAAAGTTCAACTCCGTACAAGTCAGTCCGGATGGTGGAAACTTCTTAGAAAACACACAACTTCTAAAGTAGCACTCTCCTTGGCAACACGAACTGGAAAGTAACATATGTAACTAAAAATAACATGCAGCACTGCCTCCTTCATAATAATAAGATACCATGTATTTTTTAGTTTGAAAAATGACAACGCAGTAATAAATATATGAAATTAGGATTTTGTTAATGGTATTGTTTTTACTTTTAACAGGAATATATAGTTTCTCCGTAAATGAGAGAGAATAACATATCCTTTTGGAAACGTATCGACTAAAACCAGCGAGGAGATATGCAATAGAGCAGTCACGAGTGAAGTGGGGGTGGGATTCGTCCCCCCTCCACTATGCTACCCTAACCTCAAAAGTTACTAGTGTTTGCTTTTAATTTCTTATTTTTTACGTAAACATATTCTCTTTGAGTTTTCAGTTTGTTTATAAATTCATTCCACATTAAGTATGCCTTTTTGTGCTGCAGTTGGATGTAAGAACAAGAAGACTGGGACTAAAAATGATAAGCAGCATAGCTTTCATAGGTATGTAACTAACGCAAAATTCTTTTATTGTATCTAGTCAAATAGTTCGCGATGGTGTTAAATGCGATTACATTTTTATAATAAACTCCACGTCAAAAGTACCTAGAAATATTTGAATTTTTATTAGTAATTATAACATTTATATTAAATAAAAATCCTTTTTACTAACAAAGTTTAAGTAAAAAATGATACACTGTGTTTGAAGGAATTTTATAACCTATACCTGCATGAGCAGCAGTCTAAAATAATGTTGGTGAGTTGGGAACTGGGTTAACTCTGGGTAGTATGGTGGTGGAAGAATACTAGTCCTACCTGCCTGTAGCCCCCCCCCCTCCCCTATCTCAATAGTAGCTCTATTTGTATATCTCCTCGCTGACTAAAACACTGTTATTAATCGGAACAAGGTTAGAATTGATAAAAGGTATTCTGGCCGCGCGTAGGTGTTGGAGACACGCTTATGTAAGGGTACCCAATATATTTTGCCGTTATCATACTCAGCCCTCAGGTTGTTTCCAATTAATTGTACTTACATTTTAGAGGTAGGATGTGCTTCAGGAGGGTCCCCGGAACATAGATTGTTATATAACAAATATAGTTTGTTAACAATATATCAGATCAAGCGTTCGATAGAAATAAATAATCATTGAAGATAGATAGTTATGTTGGTTTAGTGACCAAAACAGGAAACTTTGAATGTAATCATGCCCATTGCCTCATTTGAACGCACTAACACATGTCGCCATAATTTGTGCATTAATGCCACTTGGTGTGTAATTAGCGCGCTAGGTTGATGCTGATAAAGGTGTATCATTAAATTTACGAGAGATATATGCTAATGTGTTCGGAAAGCATTCCGATTCAGTTCTCTGCGGTGGCTTCATTGTCTGTCAGCATTAAAGCGGCGTAAACGCCCTGATGGGAACACGGTTCTACCCCGATGTTCCGGATAGGCCTTAGAGCACGATAATGGCGGCTGCATTAAAGACCCTTTCATCCCGTATTATAAATGTAAAGGGGTAGAACATGGAATAGCACTCAATAGTGTAACAGATTGTTCCACTACTGTATCCATTCAAGTGATTACAACGGTTAAGTGTTACAATCTGTAATCTTTAAAGATTGTTACAAGTCAAGGAAACAATTTAATTTTAAAAGCATTTAAAGATTGTTAGTTATGCGTCTTTTCTAAGAATGCTCAATGTTGAATTAATATTATATTAAATTAGAATTAATATAATGCTAATTTACCAGTAATGTTAACTTCTGATAAAGCTTCTGATGTTAGGGAAGTGTAAATAACAAATTATAAACATATAAAACACAGAATCCTTGTTGAAAGTTATGATGTTAATTTCTGCTATATTTTCTCAAGGGAAGTGGAAATACGAAAATATGAAACCTATGATATACTTCCTCACATTTATTTTTAGATCGATATGTTTTATTGAATTAATAATACAATCTCACTTCAGGTCAATAAGTAATATGAACGACAAAGAATCCATTCACAAAATATGTATACTGAAATATTCTCACTTAAATTGATACAACAAATATAAGTATATAAAACACCAAATCCATTTAGAAATTAATCTTCTTAACTTTTGTAACACTTTTACACATTAGATAAGAGGAAATAAGAAAACATGAATTGATAAAACACTTAATTCTTTATGAAACTCATGTTGTTAACTTCCGTTTCTCCTATTTACATTTAAGAAAACTAAATATCAATATAACACATTAAACTACACAATCCAAGTAGAAACTGAAGTAGTGATTGTTTACATGTGAGGTTATAGGAAAGAACAATCGATAAATGTAAACTCGAAGTGGAGCGTAAGGATCGAACTATGGAAATAGTTTCTATCGAAAAAATGAGAAAATATAGCAGAAATTAACATCATAACTTTTAGCAATTAACAGTTTCCTGATAATAACGCGTATAACGAACAATTTTTTATCTGGCCCCGGTCCCAATAGGAAATTCTCAATTGGCAAACGTATCTCATTGATACTTTGTTATTTGTTTGTTTTTTTAATATTAATAAATGGAGGATAAGAAAAAAAAAAAGAGGAACATTTTCGAATAAAAGTTTACTCGTTGTAACGTTCCTATTTCCCGGTTATAATGCCCCGATGAAAGGTACGAACACATTTTTGCGAACATTTTCACTATTTTTACGTAACATTATATCAAAATTAAATTACATTTGTGCTCATAAAAAAAAAAATTAAGTATACTATTGAATTAAATCCAAAAAGGAAAAAAAAAAAAACATGGCATGATCTTATCGATTCTGAGAACAGATTTTTATTTAATTTTGTCCCTTACAAAATGTTTTCGCGAATTCTACGAAATTTTTATAATACGAATTTCGTCCAAAAGTGGGCGTTTTAGATACATTAAAGGTAATTCGTACATTTATTGTGTGCAATACGGAAGTAGAAGACGAAACTTTTAAAAATATTAATGAATTAGGAATCGCTTATTTTGAAGTTTAGTTTGTGTCAAAAAAATAAAATTATATTAATTTTTATATTGTTATATTATTTAGTTTATAGATTCTCCAATTCCTAATAATTTTTCTCTGATTTTCTCTAAATATTTCCTAAAAATTACAAGGCCACTTGAATTAATCTGCTGACAATAAATATCAGTGACAGATCTATCTTTATAAACTTAATCAAATAAATTTATATAATTCTCTCAGATAGAACCACAACCTGAAGTCAAGTGGATTTTCCAGGCTTTCTTCCCTGAATGTTAGAACTCCTGAATTATTCAGGTATATAAAATATGCCCCTTACCCCCTGGATATTGTATTCTTCCTGGAGTAGGGATAGAAGGAATTTATTAAATTATAGGAAGACCTCCAACCTTTCCCGCAGTCAATGTGCTCATTCTTTTTTAAGACCTCCGTAGCCGAGTGCTCAGGCTTTGAGGAATTCAGTTCGAGAATAATTCTTAAAATAAGAGCTGAAACATGAATTAATTTTATTGCCATCAGGTCAAGAATTCAGATTCATTAGTTTATCTATGAGATTCTGGTCTGATGGATAATGAACTTGGTAACGAGAAACCTATTAGGTGTGGTGTCGATCACCAACTTTGATTTTGATAATGCAATTATACTTATAAAGTCAGGTTTCTTATGCACTGGCAAAAAAACTGGGCAATGTATAACCAACATAGAATATTTAATACTTGTCATTTCAAATGGAACATAGGAGACTCGATGGCCGAGCGAGTTGGGGCGGGGGTCTCAGCGCGCGAGGTACTGAAGGTCCTGGGTTCGAATTCCGACTTGGCAGGTTAATGTTTCTTTAGTGGCGGACCTAAGAAATAATTGTTGACCTTCCTACCCTGGCTAGAAAAGGTTGGTAACCTGTAGGATACCCGTCCTTACTGCCCTAGTTGGAGTACATAAAGGCGTTAAGCCACTATTAACAATCTATTTTTATTGTTTCTTTTATTTATTTATTCCTTTACACTCTATGACTAATTATACCAATAACCCATAATTTTGGTAAAGCTGTAATTTTTTCAAACTTTAACTTAAACTTAACTTAAATATTTGATAACGGATTTCCTGGAATCAGTCATCTAATGTAATCGTTTTGTTGATTTTCCAGTAAACTAAATCATTAATTGACTAAAATACGAACTGAAAGAATCAATCATGATTAAATTAGATCTTTGTTTCCAGGAAATCAGTTATGAAATAATTGATCATGATTAAATTTTACCCAACTCTGTTGAGTAAGAGGCTTCAAGCAAAGGAGGCTATGGGGAGCTAGGTCTATTGTGGCTCTTAGATCGAAGGGCCGTTTCAAAAGTGTTAACAATAATTGAAGGGAATCTTACAAGGAGACGTTTTGACTTGTAACTCACAGATTCGAATGCCGATTTTTGTGTGGGTAGTAGGGACCTATAATAGTGCAAAACTAGAGTTATAGCCGTGTATGTAATACACTAGAGTAATGAGCATTGGGAGCCCTGACAAAAAAAAATAAAATAAAAACCAATATGAAAATAACGTTTTATTTTTTTTCTCAGCTCTCAGTCAAGATAGAGAAATAATTTTTTTACTAAAAATTGTAGTTTTTTATACTGTCTCTTTCCCACAACAAAAATCCGTTGTCCGGAAATTAATGCAGGATTTCATGTTTAAACCAAAACCTGATATTAATATTAAAGAAATTATTTATTAGGTTTTGGTTGTAGTAAAGAGATAGCTGGGAAAACTATAATTTCACGTGAAAAAATTATTTATCTATCTTGACTGAGAGCTGAGAAAAAAAAAAAAATAAAACGTTATTTTTATATTGGTTTTTATTTTTTATTGGCGGCTATAACTCTAGTTTTGCACTATTATAGGTCTCTTCTACCCATACAAAAATCGGCATTTAAATCTATGAGTTACAAGTCAAAACGTTAGTAGAATTATAATTAAAATTCGACATAATTATTGTTATCGTTTCCTTGTGCAGCAGGAAGCGAAGACCCATAGACATGTTTCTTGAAAAAGATTTTTTGAAGTATGTGATGAGGGGACAGATCTTTAAGAGGAGATACTTCAGCTAAGAATCCGCGCGACGTCCGACCAATGGAAGAAAGCTGTCGAGGAGGATATATTGGAATGGTGGAAATTATCGATAATTATCTAGTATTGGTAAGAGGTAATATTTAGTAGAGATATCATTAGCAAATTAATTATTACTGTAATTAATATAATAATTATTAGTCGATTAGTAAAATCGAGTTTGTATAAATTTTCACCAATATCAAATCATTATCAGGCCGCGTTGAATGAGTGATGAGCCCCCTTCCCCTTTGAAACCCTTTCCAATTAGGATTAAGTACGCAGGATCCAAATTGATGGATTAGATTCCTAAATGTTATGGCAACTGAATTAGCGTTTAAATTAAAACTCTAATTGCCATTTCACAGGGGGAAAAAAAATCTGCATTTAATAATGAGTCCCAATAAAGCTTGTTTTGTTTTCCACGATAATGAGGGTATGAAACGAAAATTCTGTTCGTTTTTCTAGATTATTGTAAAAATATGTTACATCATATGACTCTCATTTATCGTGGCTTCTTGGTTTCTCTTTCCAACGTTTCATAAAATATTTAAATCAATTTTTACTAACCGAATTACTGAATTCTCGATGGAAATATTCGGGCACTATCGATGTGGTTTTAAATGAACTATATATCGAATATTTTCCCTTCGACAGGAATATAAGGGATTAGTGTATCAGCTTTTAGTCAATTTAAAAAACAAAACAAAAAAACTTACGATTCGCTAATATAAAGTGTAAGATATTTTAATCGAGCGGGTAATACCTAAGAAATTTATTAATCTTGTAATTAATACTAATAAAACGAAATATATGATACGTGTTAGAAGCGTTGTTAAACTAGGTGATATAGATATTTCCGAAATTAAATTGGAATGCGTAGAGCTATTTAAATATTTAGGGTCTATCAAGAAAAAATAAAGGCAAGGTTTAATTAGTCCAGTCAATAAAGGATTATAAATTGCGTTTTCTGTAATCCAAAGTTTTTCTTCGGAAACATGTTCAGGGTAGTTAGAAAGTAAACATATTGTCCTGGATTTTTCGGGCCTGGGAACAGGAAGGGGGGGGCACGAAAGGTCACTTTTTTTGGTTATGCGCTCATATCTTGAAAACGGTGCGTCGTATGCAAAACATGACTATTTACTAAATTATTATTAATTAAATTTCCTACATCTTTTATTATATACATATTTTTCATATTCCTTACCATTTCCGAGATATACACTTAGGAAGTGTGAAATGTAACGAAAAAATGAATTTCTCCTCACGTTTTCTAGTAAAATTCTCTCCATATCTTCTAAAGCTGTCATCCTACGACAAAAGTTTTTATAAATAATATTGCAAAATATTAAATTTCATACACATATATATGCCAATTTATCTTCAACCTGTCAAAAGTTACATAAATTTGAACTTTTCTTGGTAAAACATACCAAACATTCTTCACGTTTGCCAAGCGTTTATCACGGAAACAGTTCAGAATACTAAAAATATGTATAAAATAAAAGTTGTAGATAATTTAATAAACTTTAATTTAGTGAATAGACATGTTTTGCATACGACCCGCCGTTTTTGAGATATGAGCGCAAAACTAAAAAAAGTGACCTTTCGCGTCCCCCCTTTCTTTTCCCAGGCCCGCAAACTACAGGACTTTTAGCATGTTTACTTTCTAGCTACCCTCAACATGTTTCCGAAGAAAAACTTTGGATTACAGAAAACGCACTGTACGCGCACGGCATTTTGCCGGTGAGTTGTCGGCGCCTGCCACTGCATTACAATTACTGTTTTATGCACTATAATTACAAAAGCTACTACTTGTTTGAGTTACTGAATCGAATCAAACAATATCAAATTGTTAATCAGAAATTGTTAGAAATTTTAGATCGAAAAGTCAAGAATAAAATGAAATTATAATTCTACTAACTGTTTGACCGGTTAAAAACCGGCGAGTGTACAATCACCTAGCACCGACAAAATATCGGTCGGATTTTTGCCGGCCGGCAAAAAGTTGGTGTGTGTGCAACTAGCCTTAGGTATAGCAAAACGAGCGATAAAAGAAAAAAAAATATCATAAAAAATGCTTATGCATATAAATAGCTGTGTATATTAACTGAGTGGGAAGCTCTCTAACGTGTTTGGACAGGACTCGACTAACCTGGAGGCAGTTGCGGATGGTTTAATCTGGCCTTTGATTGTTGCTGGACCGAGAGAATTAATTTTGGTCTAACACAAAATAGCCGCCTCACCTAGCTTGTGATTCTTGCCTTAGTTAAAACGCACGGGAGTGCCAAAACAAAATTAAGAACAAAGAGGGTTGTTGGCTTTAGAACAAAGAAAATGAGTTGTACATACTTTAATGAGATTTTAAAAAAGATACTATACAATTATACGATTTTTTTTTTCAATGAAACCGTTCGTGCTTTTATCATTCTTTCATATTCAATTGTGAACATTTTCAAACATTACCTACATTTATTCTTTCGAAAATCATTCAGCGAGAACTTTTGGTTATTAAATACTAAGCATATTATTTACTATAAAAATAGCACTTTTTATAAAACCTTAATCAGAGCAGTCCTTACCTACGGAGCAGAGACAAGCAGGTTTTTTAAAAGGAAACTGTAGCGAAAGATATATGGTCCTGTATTTTACGCTGGATCCAATAAATGGAAACTCCAGACCAACGAAGAGCTCATTGTATAAGGAAGTGTGGTCTAGTTTTTAAAAGCACGCTGCACTGCATAGAAGGGCTAGGCCATGTAATAAGATTATTTCAAGTGTCGAGCAAACTATTGAATGGAAATATATTTGGCCAAAGAAGAGTTGGCCGTCAACGAAGGCGATGACGGAAGAGGATCTGAGGGTTTTGGGAGTCAGGAGGAACGTGGTGAAGGAGAGTGGCCAAGGATGTCCTTCTACCGCTAAAAATTGTCAGATCCTGGCAGATCAGAAAAATAGTACCCTTTGGGCGTAATAGCGGTTTCCCCTCTTTAATCCACCCCAAACCACCTCCATCTCCAACTTCCCGTTGAATGTGTTAACAATAGCGGGATATCCTTCCGCCAACTTAAAAAAAACAGTATCCTTTAGGACGAAAACTAATAAAATCGTTAAATCCTGGAAGAAAAAAAAAAGTAGTTTCCTTAAGGACAAAAACTAATTAGTGGGGAAGCAGAGTGGCAAAGGATCTCCTTCGGCCTCCAAAAACCGTCAGATTCTGGAAGATCTAAAAAAACAGTTTCTCCTTTTATTGCTCATTAGATGTTTTAACTTTCACTGTAAGACAAATTGCTATTTTATGAGAGAATGGAACTAAATTCTTGTTCACACTTTTAATGGCTACCTTATTTTTTTTCATGAAATTCTATAACCACTACCTCTCCTAATTATGAAATTAAAAATTCATGTGGCTTGGTTTCCTATTGAATTTTCAAAAATCGGTTTAGTAAGGAAGCAGAGAAACTTTTTTCTTTGAAAGAAAGATTAAGGGCAATAATATAAATACTCAACATGAGCGTGTGATAAGAAGTAAAATATAACATCTCTATATAATATGTGTTATATAGAGCTATCAATTGATAATAAAATTTGCTTAAATCAATTACATTATCATCAAAAAAGCTATAAATATGTGGTGTGACGAGTGGATTCCAGTGAAGCTTAAAAATGGAACGCCTTTCTGGAATACCATTCTGCAAGTTTTAGTAAAACTATTGAACGCACATGAACCAAATTTTAAATACATCACCATCCTACTGCTAGGAAGATTTACGATAGTGAAGTTTCCTATAATAATAATGTAACTGTACAGTTTTAAGTTAAGCGACAAAAATGAGGTTTGTCACACTGCCATAAGCTTTTAAGGTTTAAATCAAACACTAACCTTATGAAATCGATAAAATTATTTTTGCCGGATTAAAATCATTCTCAAATGCAAATGTCGATCCGTTGCTTTTTTATATTTTATGTAGAAATATGATATTTAGTTTTAAGAAACGATAACCCAGTCTATTATCCTCAAACGTTTCTTTGTAGTCTCTATCCATCTGGATTACCAACTCATACATTAAAATTAAAAATTGGATGTACAATTATGCTTTTACGTAATCATAAAACAGGTAGACAGTGAAATTTTTAGCAGATTAAAAAGTACTGCTATGCGCGAAGATATTGAAGAAATAATACTCAATTGCATACTTCAGTACAGGATTTTTTTTAGTAAACAAAAAAAAAAACCTTAATTATTAGTTAAGTTGTTAACTTACAAGAGTGGGCAAAGCCGCGATGGGCGATGCTAGTCTACTATAATATTTCACGATATTATAATTACAGAATAACTAAACTTAATTATTTGTTCTTTGTAATGATAACCTATGCAGGGTGTTCCGTTGATCGTTGGCCAAAGAGGTATGGGTTTTCCGGTAGGGAGGTTCGTTAACCTATTTAAGGTCACTTACCTATATACTGAGTCTTACGGGTTTTTTTTCCAATTGTTTGAAATGATTTTTTTTTTTTTTTTTTTTTATTTTTTGTAAAAATTGCCAAAATCAAACATTTGTGCCTTATAAATTTCGTTCTAAAATATGACATAGTTTTATTGATATATCAACAACATTTTTTTTTTTTTTTTTGCTGTAATTACTTATACACGGCTTCTAGGGTTGTCTATGTAAAATAAAAAAGATTTTTGATGCAAAAAAAAAACAATTAAAAATAAAAAAAAATATCGGGTGATCGTTATATCTTGTTAAAGGAAAAAAAAAAAAAAAATCTATCTCCTCAAAGATTGAGATAGCAAAACCCGTTTAGTGTTTTTAATATAATTTGGATTTGGCTGTTGCCCTTACTTTTTTTTGTTTGCTGGGCTATTACTAATTTTTGTTGTTTTTTTTCGTTAAATCTTGTAACCTAAACTTGGAGTTCTTTATTTTTTTTTTTTCCTTTAACAAGATCTCCGATTTCCCGTTTTTTTTTTTGTATTTGTTTTTTTTTGCATTAAATCTTTTTTATTTTACGTAGGACATGTATTTATAATTTCAGCAAAAAAATGGCGTTGATATATCAGTAAACAAGAAAGTTATAAGCATAAATGTTTGATTTTGGCAGTTTTTACAAAAAAAATTAAAAAAAAAAAAATACTTTGTATATAGGTAAGTGATCTTAAATGGTTCCCTCCCTACCCGAGATGGCCAACGATCTTCTGAACACCCTGTACAGCGATATATAAGTATATTTAATAAAACCACATGCTAACTTAGTGTTTTAGTAAACATTGACCGAAACCAATCAAAAGTGTCACATTTACTACAACGAGTCTTCAACTAACTAATTAACTAAGTTTACAAATGACACCGTTACTTGTGAATGACTTAATAGTTACTTGCTGAATAATTGTAAACTTGCTGATTGGTCGCCTTCAACACTCGATTATTGGCGGAAGAAGCGGTGAATGGATGTCAGGAACAGGCAAGAGGTGCGGTCACAGTTTCCAAGTTCTGAGGGAAAAGGCTCTGAAGCAGAGACCTGCGGTGTAATTAGATAGTAGGCAAGAGCTTCCCCTCAAAAGGGGTCACACTTTCAAAGGACCGCGGAGTCCCTTATACTAAAACAAAGTGTAGAATTTATTCGTTCTATGGCACAATTCTTTGTGAACGTAGCTCGAGAAAGGGTTGTAATTACTTTCAGAGGGCTTAGAGCGGAGCTTCGGGAGGACACCGATAGGGGACAAAGAGAGCCCTCTCGCCGTTGTCTATGCGGGAGGGTATCGTCTCTCGAAAGTAGAAGAACCCATTAAGCACTCTCAATACAAGTAATCTTTGTTCCAGCTGGGATGGGAAGATACACTAGAAAGCAATCTCTTTCTAATTCGGTTCGTTTTCTCGTTTCGAAATTCTTTTAAACTATATTATATTACATTAGCCCTTCTCCCTTCTCTCCTAGACAAATTATTTCAAACGAGGACCTCCTTAAATGTTTTTTTTAAATTTTTTTTTATAACAATTTTTTGAAATATACAACTGTACAAAATATATACATCAAGTAAATGTGCTGTTAACTATTAATGTACAATAACGTGACAAAACTTGAAAAGAACTACTCATAGCACTTTAATAAAAATTCTCCACTAGAAGAACTCTAGGCCATCTTCTTTTCAGACGCCTCGGAAGATAATCGGGAATGGTAGGGGAAGCAAGTTGAGAAATTAGGGGATTTGAGCGGTTATGGAGCTTACTATGGAAGGATAGATATCTGGTTTGGACTAAATCAGCAACATATGGAACATTAAGATCTTTATGGATAAGTTTATTGGTGACAAAGTTAGGTGCATTGTGGATTTTTCGAAGGATTTGGATTGTAAGAATTGGATACGAGATGAATTGGATGATTTAGTGGAGCCCCAAAAGTCAACTCCGTACGTCCAGATAGGTCTAATCACAGTAATGTACATTAGTCTTTTGTAATTAATTGGGAGCTTTGAACGTTTGTCTAATAAATGTTGAAGTAATCTGCAACGACGGGCAGTTTCTTGGCTTTTTATTTAGTCTTGTATGTGGATTCCAAGTAAGACGTTAATGCATGTGGAGTCCTAGGTAGCGGATCTGTTCAACAGGGATTAGTGGCATCAAAGAATACTGTAATACAGGAAGTCGTAGGTTTACGACAAAGGGTAAAGGTTATTTAGTGAGATTTTTTTGAATTTATTTTGATTCTCCATTTTTGACACCATTCTTAAAGGGTTAGGATATGGGATTGGAGTGTTTTGGAGGCAATGGAGGGATATTTTTTTACTGATAACACACATTTGTCATCAGCGTAAGTGGTAAGTGGTGAAGACAGTGGTAGGATGAGTTGGAACTCCTTAAATGTACATTTAAATATAGTATTGGGTTGTCCGGAATATAATCCAGGCTTTATTGTTTCCTTTAAATTAATACTCTGTTTAATATTGATAGACTAACTTATATTTAATATATTACTTTTTTGTACGGGTGCCAATATCCCGCAATTTCATTTACAGTCGACTCTAGATAATTCGATAAGGGGCTAGAAGAAAAATTGGAATTATCAAGACTTTGAATTATCAAGAAGCTTTAATTATCAAGAGGAGAGAGAAAAAAATTCGAATTATTAAGAGTTTTAAAAATATTTTAATAAATATTGTGATGTGCGTTATTCTCTAAAATGCTACCTATATTATCTTTCAATTCGACACATGCGTTTGAATCCACACTTGCGCTTTCTCTGCAATTTTTTTTTTAACGCAATATCATGCCGATTTTGTTGATTGTTTTTGTTCGAAGGATTTTGGATTGTAAGAATTGGATTCAAGATGAATTGAATGGTTTAGTGGAGCCCCAAAGCTCTACTCCGTATAGGTCTAATTATTTTCATGTAAATGAGTCTCTTGTAATTAATTGGAAGGTTTGAACATTTGTCTAGTAAATATTGAAGTAGTCGAAAACGACGGGCAGTTTTTTTTTTAGTCTAAAGTGGGTTGCAAGTAAGTCGTCTAAAAATCTAATTTGTGTTCTTTAATATGTACATCTATTGCTACGACAGAAGAAACAGCAACAAAATAGACAAACACGCATCTTTAAATTATGTTGATTGAACCAACTCTCAAAAGTTTTTAGGAAGTGAGGTGGTGGTGGGTCGGTTGTTGAGGAAGAAAGAAGAGCCCAAAGATAAGAGATAACAAATTAAGAGAGATCAAAGGAGAAAGAACTCCCTCTGGTTCTTTACAGCTTCCGGCTCTGTGCCCAAATTGTTTTCACCTCGCTTCCGGTGGCACTGAGTCACCTTTTACAGAAACAGCAAAGAGATATTTGATAATTATCTTATATGTTTTATTGTGTTTTGTTGTACAGCTCATTGTTACATTTATTGCTATCGAATTAATTTTTGTTATAAATATATTTAAATGTATTCTAAATTAATATTATTAAATTAATAAAATTCAGGACTTTAGAGAATGAAATTGAATTTAAAAGATTGAGAGCTGTAGTCAATCGAATTGTCAAAGGCAGCAAAAGGTCATCATGGAGAAATTACGTTTCCTCCATAAATATTGCAATTTCATCCAAAGAAATTTGGAACAAAATAAGGTCCACACGAGGAATGAGGCACAAAAACGATATTGCAGGAGTAATATCTGAAGGAAAAGTAGTGACTAATCCAATCAATATTGCAGATTTATTCAGTAATTATTTTTATGAAGTCTCATCCGTTCCCAGCAATGATGCAGCGATATATGACGGAAATAATTGAATGGGTCCGCCGAAAAACGTTCTAAGCGACAAAACATGTGATGTTGAAACGGAAGAAATGGAGATGGTGGATTAGATCCTGGATATTAAGAAGAAACGATCTGGGGGCATCAGCAACACTTTTTAAGGAACTAGAATTGGAAGATCCATCATCTTATGCCAACATTTTATGAATTTCAGTTCCTAAATTTAAAGAGTTATTGGAGTTAGTGACACCGCTTATTCAGAAAAGACACCAAATTCCATCAGGCGATTCCAAGTAAAACCAAACTAGAAATTACTTTACGGTATCTAGCTACTGGAGACAGTTTTAAGTCTTTGGCCTATCTGTTTAGAGTTCCTCATTTTGAATTTCAATGTTCGTTCCAGAAGTGTTGAGCGGCATTTACGAGGTTTTACAGCAGTTTATTAAGGTACAGTACATAATAATGTACCAAAGTAATGTAAATACACCGCTTGTGAGCTACTAGGGTCACATTAGCTGGCTGGGGTTAACGAGGAGATCACGTGACTGCCAGCGGAGGGTAGGCAGCGCTAAAAAGTTTAACATGTTCAACTTTTGATTGCGGCTGGTAAACACTAGCCCACTGGCATTCACCAGCCGCTGGTTCTGGGTCAAACTAGGCTGCTTGCTGGCAGTATTACCACCAGCTAGTTAGAAGCGGCTGCTAAACAGCCTAGTGTTACCACGGCTTTACTGGCAATAATGAAGGATGAATATATCTACATGGAACAATATTAGAAATTCTTGAGCCTATATAAAAAAGTCAACAGAAACACGATATGATTATTTTTATTTGGGTTCCTTCCCACTGTGGCATTTCTGGAAATAAAAGAGCTGATTCAGCAAGCCCATTTAGCAAGAATTAGTGACGATAATATTTTTAAAAACATCAACCTTATTCCTAAGGAAGACTGGGTGAGGCATGTGATATGCTTAAGTCAAGCAAAGTGGGAAGAGACATGGAAAATAAATAGGTCTAAATTGTTAGATGTGAAGTCAAACTGCTCAGCAAAGTGGCAAAAAAGTTGTAAAATGTCCAGAAAGGAGAAAATAATATTTTGCCACCTGAGAAAGGCAAAGAAAGGATTACGATGTAAAAGGCAAAGAAAGGATTATAAAGATGATGAAGTAGGAATCAAGCTGAATTGGTAAGAAGAAAAAAGATTAGATATCGCAGTCCAATGTATTTTGAAGTCAGTACGTGTAAAAATTTATATTTATAATTAAATGTTCATCCGATTTGATGTTTCATTCATAAGAACACTCGTTTTTGATGTTGAAGCATTAATCGAAGTTAGTTTGATTAATTATTTGATGTCACAATCGAATGTTTCTTTAATCCAGTTTGTTTGAACATTTAAACTCATAATCGAAAGGTATTCCGATAAAACGCTTCATTGAAAAAGAACAATGGTTATTGACATAGAAAAATCAAACGAAGTTGGTTTGATTTAACCTTTAACGTTCAGAGCACATAAAATAAAAAATAAAATAAAAATCACTTCTTTTAGAGGTCCGCTATACCCTCGTATATTTCTTTCCTACCCGCTGCTACAAATACGTACCATTGAACGCTAAAGGGTTAAGAACCGGTGGAATCCTGCATCGACACATTCCTCTTATACAGGGTGTCCCAGACATAGTTAAAAAAAAAAAAAAAAATTGGGTAATACTGCATACTAAACGGGGTAGAATGGCGCAGAAACTAGTTTCATATCTCAATCTGTTGAGGAGATAGAATTTTTTTTTATTTTATTTTTAGAATCTTTATTTTTTCTGAAAAATGAAAGTTTTTTCTACTTTGGTTTAGCGATATACGACAAAAACGATGATATTTTCTTAATCAATATTAAATTTTCTAAAATATGACATAGGTTTTGTTATTTTAAATTTACTTTTAGAGGGTCTTTTAACGCACAAAACACAAAAAATTTATTTAAACTTAAATTTTTAATAGTTTAATCTTTATTTAATCTCAATAGTTTGAGATTGACCCTTGTACCCATTAGGTAGAAGTATTGTTATTTTAGATATGTGAAAGGAACAGACACGGTGTGATAACACCATGAAGAAATAACTGTTAACGGTAAAATTATAATGATATGTTATGGGCTAATTAATCTAGGAGTTGTAATTGATGGTATTAATAGAATAGTAGTGTTATTATAAGAAATACTGTTTTCAGTCTGAGGATGGGACAAAGTTCCCGAAACATGTAACTTAATTGAGGAATAATAAAGAGGAGTGATGCCAAAATAAGTGTGATATTTCTTAAATTTTTAATATTTTTTGAAAATTTCTCACTCCCCACTGGAACACCCTAGAAGCCATCAAATCCTAAAAACTGCAGAATTGAGTTAGCTTTTTAGTGGTGTAACTCATGATATAATTGCACTTCACCTTTTGAGTCTAACAGAAACACGCTAGAGAATAAATATGTGATTGCTTTACGTACCTACTAGATTGAATAAATGTATTAGTTATTTAATCTCTTCTCCATATGCATGAGGGGTAAAGAGTTGTGAAGGTGGCAAGCCCTCCCTTTTTTTTAATATTTAACGATTTTATCAGTTTTTTTTCATAAGGTTTCTATTTTAAGATGGTGGAAGGACATACTTTGGGCCACGTATATACGTGGTAACGGATACTATTTTCAAATATCTCAGAATTTAACGGGTTTTAAGTTATCCGCAGGATATTCCGCCGTTGTTGTGCTTTTAGTTTTTGTCCTTAAGGATACTATTTTGATATATTTCAGGATTTGACGGTTTTTAAGATGGCAGAAGGATATTGTCCTTCAAGGTTATTAAGACCCTTGATTCTTATATAAGCTTTTGGAATGGATCTATCCATGTGCAGAAGTAGTAGTAGTGTCCACTGGCGCAACCAAGGGGGGACGCAACCATTGGAGGCTGAAGCCCTCCCCCTTAGACGACCGAAACGACTAATTTTTTTTAGTCGATAACTATGATTTTCATTTATATAGTCTCGAACACCACCCATTCCTTGTTTTAGTTTATCTAAAACATAAAAAAGTAATCAGTTTTGAGCCTTCAGGTAAACGACCGAGGGGTAGACCGATATATACATATAAACCCAGCCCCCCCCCCCTCCCCCAAGATAGTAATCCTGGTTGCGCCACTGGTAGTGTTGGAGTGAATTCTTTTAAATGTGATCTTCTTTTGTTCGCATTTCTAGAGACCTGAACCAATCAGAAAGAAGAGGTAATACAGAACAAATATAACATATTTACATAATCAATACATGGCTCCACTTTTTCTTATCATTACAATGTCTGATGAAAAACGTTTTATATTAACATAAGAACCAATCCTATTTATTTTTAATATAAATATTGGATTAAAGGATTACCCAGCGGATGTAATAAGGGTTACATTTAATAAAGATGATAACTTCGTTCTTAAAAAAAAAAAAAAAAATCAATCTTTTTAGCAGTGTCCCGAAATTGATTGGGAAAAATATAATTTAGATTATACGAAGGTAATCGGGATTAAAGGAGAAGGATTACACAAGGTCCTGACCCAGCATACAAAAAATTCATAATCAAGTTATCGGAAGAACGACGCCCTAAAGTTTCGAGAATAAAGAGAGACATTATTCCGTATAATTTTTAGACTGAAAATAAGATAAGCAATTTAGAGAATTCAGTGGTTTATACAATACTAAATTACCTATCAGACCAATAATAAACATTTACATTAATATACATCAGGTAAATCATACATCCATTTATTATTATATTACACCGAAATATTTTTGTACTTGCATCAGGGAATACCATCCAGTCCTTTCACTTAATTTTTCCTTGGGAATTCTCCATAACCTTTGTAACTGTTTTTTCAAAATTTCCCCTGGTTAGTTGTGTACTAGAATTGTTAGAATTTAGTTAGTCTATAGCATATTCACCAGTAACATTGTAAGTAGCTTCATACTCCTCTATATTCTGTAATTATATATATTTTTATTATTCTAACACATGTTGTTATATACTTGTATTGTAGCTAACTTTGTGTTTCGAAATAACTTGTATAACGTATATAATTTTATTGTATCCTGTTTTTTTTTATTGTAGGGCATGATTATAAGAACAATATAGTCTCGAAACGTCACCAAAATAGTTGTTTTTATTTATTGACTAAACCTCAAGAACCTTACTAAACATTTAATAGCAACAGTCAAGAAATTAATCCATATATATATATATATATATATATATATATATATATATATATATATATATATATATATATATATATATATATATAATTTGCCTAAGAATAAAAAAATTGTATCCCAAGGTAGTACAATGTTCTAGCTTGTATAATTTTCTACAAAGCTATTTATATTTGAAGAACATGAGACATGTAAAACGGTTAATAATAAATAAAATTGTCAAGAAAACATTCAGTAAATATAAGACTAGCATAAGAATTATAAATAAAATATAATATAAATTACCATGAGAAAACAAAAAAAGATACCTACTAAGATAATGTACAAAAACAATTCACTATACATACAACCATGCATTGTCAAGTAAATAGGTTGTCAGTGAAGTGATTATTTCTTTGTATTGTAAAAACAACGATTAAAGTAAAAACAAATTTGAGATTGTATAAAAGAAATGATTATATACCATTATTGATCAAAGAAAGGTTTTTATAATTGAATAACGTTCTAAGCGACAAAATTTCTTAAGTGGCGATTTTAAGGGTTTTTAAATGTATAATAAATAGTACGTCACTGTATGATATAGTACTTCATTATGTTATTATACATGTTAATATAACAAATTACAAGGTGAAAAAAAATCTAGCTTACAAAACTAACAATAACTTTAGATTTTGATTTTCTTTCACTGATTACTCAAAATTTTATTTGTCGCTTAGAACGTTTTTCGGCGGACCTATTCAATTATTATATAAAATAAAGGGTATTAACTAATTCATCGGTATCAGATTTATTGAGTTTGACCAAATTAAATGTTAATTATTATTCATTTCGGCAGGCGTCTGACTGGGATGAGAGGAGATATTGGAAAAGTAGTGAAAAGTCTGACATGGGTTGATTAGGTATAGATACTGCTTGAATAAGGTTAGAGAGGAAAAAATGGAACCAATGGATAGAACTGTTGTAAAATTTTAAAGCTTTTATCTTTAAACAAAAGGATACAATGGTCAATGGAATCGAAAGCTTTACGAAAATCTAGTAGTATTAGGACGGTTAGTTTTTTTATTTATTTATTAGAAAGATGAGAATTCTATTTCTTTGTCCAATAATAAGTATTGATAAAAATGTTTAATCCTTGTTTATGATTACGTTAGGAAGAAATAGATGGAGAGGTAGGAGATGGGGTTAGTTGATTAATGATAGTACCGGACGGGGATGAGAGCTACTCGAAGGCTATCTGCCCCAGGACTCAGACCCTGGGCTCCTAATTGGACCAAACAATCGGCCTCTCCTCCACTCGACCTAAAGCCCCTCCCCTTCGATGTCCGATATCAATAATCGATATAAAATACTAATTATTACGTCATACTTATTTAATAATCATTAAAATGGTTATTTTAAGTTTCAAATGACCAAGTCCAGATTTAAGTGACTAAAAATATGAAGAAAAAGTTTTAATCTTAGTCGACAAAGACACTGTTGTTAACTTTAAGGTTAAGGGTGACCGTGGTATAGGTTGTAACAAACTAGTAGATGCCTCAGGAAAATGAGATTTATACATACATATATATATATATATATATATATATATATATATATATATATATATATATATATATATATATATATATATATATATGATAAATTCTTGACTGTTACTATTAAATGTTTAGTAAGGTTCTTGGGGTTTTGTCATAAAATAAAAAAAAAACTATATTTGGCGACGTGTCGAGACTATATTGTTCTCATAATCATGCCCTACAGTGAAATAACAGGTTACAATAAAATTATATAAGTTATACAAGTTATTTCAAAACATAAAGTTAGCTACAGTACAGGTAGGTATATAACAACATGTGTAGGGTAATAAAAATATATATAATTACAGAATATAGAGGAGTATGAAGCTACTTACAATGTTACTGATGGATATGAATAGACTAACAATTCTAGAACACAACTAACCTAGGGGAGTGAGTTTGAACAGACAGTTAACAAGGGTTAGTGGGAAAAAACCCTATTTCTTAAAAATTAAGTTAAAAAGACTGTGGAGGTATTCCCAAAGATGCAGGTACAAAAATATTTCAGTGTAATATACTAATGAATGGAAGAATGGTTTGTATGATGTATATAAATGTAAATGTATACTATTGGTCTGTTGCTAATTTTCCTGTTGGCTTTCTGGAGTTCCTTCATCACTGTAACTGCTTCAGGCCCGCAGATCACAGCACTATGCGGGTGTTTCTGGTGATCCCGAGGCCAGACTCAAAGACTGTTTAACTGCTGCATTCGTTTTATTTTCGGGTCCCCAGTAACGCCCATATTTCACAATTTTACGCCGTTTTGTGGCTTTTTCCTTCCTACCGTCGCCAGTATTTTCTGGCATCCTTTCTCTACCAAATTGTGAAATCCCAACGCCCACTTTACATTTCTCAACTCCTTCAGCTCAAATCCTCCGTCCCTCCCGCCAAATCCGTTCCCGCCCATCAGATTTGTACAGTCCTGCTCATTGCTCCGCTGCTTTCGACAGATCATTCCTAATCCGATCCTCGTCCTTATGGAACTCCATCCCATACACCATTAGCCACTTAAGCACACTTTCCACTTTCAAATATCACTTATTTAACTACCTACTGTCCATCAATATCCATGAAAACTGTCATTAGACACTCAATAGTTATATAAAATATAAAAGCTTATGTACACGAAATTTTAATATAAAAGCTTATGTACACGAAATTTTATTGTTTTTACACAATTGATTCACAAAATGAATCAAAATATTTCTGTTTCCTTTTGTCAATATTTTTAAGCTTTATTTTTATTTGTTATTATTATTAATTACAATTTTATTATATTTAATAATATTTCATAACCATCTTGAGGCTCTGAAGGCCCCTGATTGTACATTATTTTTTATTCCCAAGGGACTTAAGGTCCTAAAATAAATAAAGAATATACTATTATTTTTATATATATATATATATATATATATATATATTTATCCTCCCTGACTGGGAAAAACAATAGAACATGGATATGTCTGTATATCTGTGGCACCTTTGCATAGTGGGCAAAGTCGAATTTTGTGAATTTCGAGCAATCTACATCACCAGAATCGTATTTTTTTTTCTCTTTTCTGGTGTCTAACGGGCTAAGTGTTTCGTCCATTGCAATGAAGGATATTCCTTTGTGAATCATGGGCCGATACTCCAATCTTGAACTTTTACTTGCGTAAAACGAATCAAGTTTACTAAGCTCGACAATTTTTCACAATTAATTTTTTTTTTCCCTTTTAAAAACTGCCTTAGTTCATAGAAAAAAATATAATGAAAAGGGCACTATGCATTGGGGGAAGGTAAGATGGCTTAACTTTAACAAAGATAGCTGCGGTGTTCTCTACTACAAGTCGAATCTCGATATAAATGTTAATTTTAAAACAGTAAGTTTTTTGAAAAAGTGCAGGCTACAAAAATTATAGCTACCAATCAGATATCAATAGCGGCAGAAAAGGAGAAAGGTCTGTTAGATCTTCTTCCAACATTTTAGACGATTCTATGAAGAGCTGAAATCTACATCTAAGCAGGATCTGTACCCAGATTTAGGTGAAGACGAATGAATAAAAATTTTAAGTGATTTTTTTTCTTTTTCTTTCTTTTTTTTTCACAATGTTGTAAAAACTACCAATAAAATTATTATTTTTTTCTTTAGGCTTGCTGTGTATGTTATTTTGTTTTCTATTATTTTCTTTTATTTAAAAATTGGTTTTTTCTCAACTCTGGAAATTAAAAAGCATTTGGTTTTCAGAGGTCAATCACGTGAACATTAATCACTTAGCCTATTTCTCACAAAATCGATTAGTGTAAAGTGGGCTAAGAGTTCGATATTTTTGGAACGAGTAGTATTAAATATTTGAATATTGACAAGAATTGCAACATACCTTACCTTTAACTGGACGATTTTGGAAAAAATCTCATACATTCAATTCATTTTTCCTAAAATCGCAATTTTCGCACTATGCACAGGTGCCACAGATATAATCTACTGCTTCTGATTAGGAAACTGTCATCGAATTTTTTATCCGAGCAACAAAAACATTGCTATAGTGCGTTAAAGTGTTACATTTCTGAGAGTAAGAAAAATTGTTACATATTTGATGGTGAAAAAAACGTTACAGCTTGACATTTTCCATTCGAATATATAGCTCCTAAACG
This sequence comes from Euschistus heros, assembly GCA_003667255.2. Classification (NCBI taxonomy): domain Eukaryota; kingdom Metazoa; phylum Arthropoda; class Insecta; order Hemiptera; family Pentatomidae; genus Euschistus; species Euschistus heros. The sequence goes on along the minus strand of RCWM02000106.1, from coordinate 236,734 downwards.
GTAGGTTTTAGCAAAACATTTTGCGATTAAATTTTTTATGACTGTCGTCAAATTTTCGATCAGAATAACACCAACAGATCTTGAGTGTGTCAAAATGTTACATTTTAGAATTTGAAAAAAAAAAAAAAAAAAAACGCTACAGCAAAAAAAAGTACGGACCTTCAGCCCATAGACATATCCATGTCAAAAAATAGTTATTTATTTGACAAGAGTGTAAAGAAATACTTACTTTTACCGTAAAGTGAGTAAAAAGTGAGTACTCACTCGAGGCAAGTTTTACACGCACAAGCGAGCAAAGCGAAGCGAGTGCTGTGAATTGCCGATAGTGAGTTAAATTCTTTATAATCGAGTTAAATATTACATTTTTTCTGCAACCGTTGAAGAACAAAACAAATATGAAATTTTTTTATAAATTTTATTCAGCTAGCAATACAAGTACTCATATTATTAAAATCTTTATTGTAATATTACAATGATTGGCGTTAGAAATAAATGGTTGAAAGGCACGCTGACACCTAGACTACTGAAGCGATTTTAATCAAATTTGCACACCGTGTGCAGTTTGATCTAACAAAAAAGATGGGATACCTTATATCTAATTCATAGTCGCAATATTATTTGTATTTTATCTGTAAGTCACAATTATCTGTTATCTCTATACGATTCTAACATATGGCGGTATAAGGTTATACTATTATATAAAAGGACAAGCAATTTTTCGTTTGTGTTTAGTAACCGTCAAAAACTACTGAACCAATCTCTACCAAATTTTGACTACATCATCTTTATAGGATGGTTTAGCGACAGTAAAATCTAATGATTTTCAAATAATTCTTTATTGAAAATGAATAATAAGTAGATAACAGTGAAGTTCAAAAATGGCGGCAATTGCCATCTACATGAAAGGTTAAAAGGTACAGTGTTACATTGAGCTTGACATTTGATAATAAAATTTACTTATTTTCAATTAAATTGTTATAAAAACAGCTATATGGAGTGAAATATACCAAATTTAAACTACATCATTTTTATAGTTCTAGGTTTAGCAACAATAAAAATTTAAATGTACAATGTTGTGTTAGAAACGGCTTTGCCACACATACCACATACTTTTGGGTTACTAATTAAAATCCTACCAGATCAAATCAATAATATTATTTCTGTCGAATGAAAATTATTACGAATTAAAATGCCGATCCTCAGCTGTTAAATATTGTCTGTAAAAATATGAATTTCGAACCTTTAGTTGTAAGGACTGATAACGCAGTCCATTATTTGCAACAGTTTCTTAATAGTCTCTGTCCATCTGGATTACCAACTCATATATTAAAATTGAAAATTAAATGTCTAATTATGCTTTATGTTATCTTCAAACACCTAATCAATCTAAATTTAACCAAGTTAATAATGGCTGCTATGCGTGAAAATATCATCAAAAATATAATTTTCAATTGTTCACTTTAATACAAGATTTTTATCGATAAACATAAAAAAAAAAAAATCTATTATTAGTTAAAATTATCTAAGATCTCCACTTATGAGAGAGGGCGAATCCTCGACGGCGGATGATGAAGTTATATATAAAAGGACAAGCCATTTCCGTTCGCGATCACTAACCGCGAAAACTATAAAACTATTCTGTAGCAAATATAACTACATCATCTTCATAGTTCAAGGAAGGTTTAGCAATAATAAAATATGTGGTGTAAAAATAGCGAGCGCCATTCAAGAGAGGTTACAATGATCCGGTGTTAAATATAGCTAGAAATTGATAATAAAATTACTAAATTAAATTGATTTGTTATCCAAAAAGCTATAAATATGTGGTGTGACGTGTGGATTCCAGTGAAATTTAAAAATCGAATATGTGGCAAGCGACAATAGGTTTTAGTAAAACTAATGAACCTATCTGAACCAAATTTTAACTACATTATCTGCATAGTTCTTGAAAGATTTACAAATAGAAAATTTAATATAATAATAATTTCCTCTTTATATACTATTCTATAAAAGGACAAGCCATTTTTTTAACGTTTTTGATCACTAACCGCGGGTAATATTACTGAAATACCAATCTGTACTAAATATTAAATAATAATCATCTTCATAGTTCTAAGAATTGGTATAGCAATATTAAAAATCTACTGATTTTTATTAACTAATTTATATTTTCTATTAAAAAAATCTACTGATTTTTATATATGGTGGACAACAGTGAAGTTTGAAAATTGACCAATAGGTGGCGAGTGACATTCTACACACGAGAGGTTACAAAAGAGCTTGAAATCGATGATAAAATTTACTTATTAAACTATCAAGAAAATTATTAAAAAAGATTTAAATATGGTGTGTGATATGTGAATCCCGGTGAAGCTTGAAAATCGACCGATTGTGTATAGCGCCATTCCACAATAGAGTTTACAATGGTAAACTGAACCTATCAGTACCGACATCTAAATAAATAATTTTTATAATTCTAGGAAGGTTTTGCAATGGTAAAATTTACAATAACTAACATTTAAACGTACAATGTTGAGAAGCAGGACCGAGGTTTGCCACACTGTCAATATACTTTTATAGTTCGAAATCAACATCTTACCAGATGAAATCAATAAAGTTATTTCTGCCGAATACAAATTATTACTAAATCAAAATGTCGATCCTTTGCTTTTTTTATATTGTGAGTAAAAATATGATCCACGGGCATTTTGTCGTAAGCACTGCTAATGCAGTTTATTTTCAGCAAGAGTTTCTTAATAGTCTTGATTACCAATTCATACATTAAAATTAAAAATGTTATGTCTAATGGTGCTTTTACGTAATCTTCAACCACCTAATCAGTGCAAATATAACTAGATTAATAATTACTGCTATGCGTGAAAAAATCATTGAAGAAATAATGCTCAATCAACCACATGCTAAAATACAAGAATCTTATCGATAAACAAATAAAACTTTAATTTTTAGTTGAAATTATCTTTACTTATGAGGGCGGGCGAAGCCGCGACGGGATGCTAGTAATAATTATATAATTTAAAAGAAATAATAATGAACTTTGTATTAAGGTATGTATTGAGGTGGCACTGAAATATTACTTTACACTCTAGAGAATTAAAGTTAGGCTTATGGGATTTTTTACTCACTAGAGAATAAAATGGAACGTTAATCAGCTGTTTTTAATTGAATAATGTTCTCATTATTTAACGGTTACAGAAAAAAAAAATTTATCATTTCTTCTTAGATACGGAATTAGAATATGATGGCGCATTTAATCGCCAAAAAAACTGTTTGACATTGGAAAACTGAAGAAATTGGTTGTACAAGACAACATTTGATACGTTATAGTTTAAAATAGGGACATTATCTAACTCTGTTATTAAAATTAGGACCAGAATACATCATTATGAAGTTAATGCGTACGGTAAGAGAACTGTAAATGCTGATGAATTAATGAAGATAAAAAATTATTAAGTTTAAAAAAACTAAGCTCATATAACTAAATTGTTCTAGTTATAATTTCTGATAAAACGAAATGTAAAAGTAATAGTCGAAACGGTGATAATTTCGGTAATACAGATATTTCACGGTTAAAATTTTAAAAGGTAAAGTAGTTTAAATATATAGAGTCTACAAACGTTTAACCGTACACTATGGTCATGCCAGCTCATTCATACAGTTGACACAACAATGTTAGCCCATCTTATGATTACCTATGTGTACCCCTATGATTTATGATTGATTACCTATGAGTACCCGTTACATGAGTACCTTTGAAATTTATCTTTTTTTTTTTTTTTAGACTTATGATACCTATATATTGTTACTATAGCACGAATAAATTAACAACAAAATAATCAATCTACTAACTTGTAACAAGATGACCATGGTGGAACTGGCATACTGCGTCCGCTTCGTACCATGTGATCCTATCTCTGAAGTATCTGTAGAAGACTGGGTAGCCTTCCTCTGGTAGTAGCCATACAGAGCTCAAGTTCACCTGAAAATTATAAATTTCAATTATAAATATAAACTATAAAACTTATTGTTTTTAGGCTATCTTGAATTGTATAAGTAATGATATAATACATCTATATTATGATTTTTTTTTTTTTTTTTTTTGAGGTGGAGAATGTTATGTCGTTTTAGAATACATGGATATTTCTTTTGGCTAGTGATTTATGCATTTTTATGTAACGTTTTAATCACCCTTAAGAAAAAAGCAAAATTTTTACACACTCTGGCACTTAATGTTTTTTTTTTTTGTTTTTTTTACTATAACAAGTTATTGAAATTCACAACTGTACAAAATATATAAATCATGGAAATGTGCTGTTAACTATTACAATAACGTGACAAAATTTGAAAAGAAATACTCATCAGTAGCACTTTAATAAAAATTCTACACTTGAAGGTATTTGGGCCATCTTCTTTTCAGACTCCTCGGAGGATTATCGGGAATGGTGTGGGAAGCAAGTTGAGAAATTAGGAGATTTGAGTGGTTATGGAGCTTACTATGAAAGGATAGATATCTGGTTTGGGCTAAATCAGCAACATATGGAACATTAAGATCTTTATGGATAAGTTTATTGGTGATAAAGTAAGGAGTATTGAGTATTTTTATATTATTTAGGATTTTGGATTATAAGGATTGGATGCGAGATTAATTAGATGGTTTAGTGGAGCCCCAAAGCTCAATGTGTGTGTTATTTAGTAGGTCTAGTTATCAGTAGTCATGTGTGTAGTTTTTTGTAATTATTTGGGAGCTTAGTAGTAATTAGGTCGTGTCCAGGGGCTTTGTTTGGAGGTAATCTGTGAATGATGTTTGATATTTCTGAAGGAGGGAATGCAATAGGGGGAGGAGACATTTGGGAGTGGAATTTTTAGTTCTGCTTTTATTTATTTTAGGTGAGTAGGGTTAACGATAACAGGATGTGGGCTAAGGTGAAGTTTGGAAAAGATGCTGGCCAAAACATAATTTTGAATTTGTTTTGTTATTTAACATTTGCCATTGGAATCTACCGTCTAGGAGTTATATTGTTTTGAATGTAAAAAGTCACGATTGAAATTCCTACTTTCCCCTAACTTTGTTTATTTCAAATAATAATCAATTGCTGATTTAATTTAATTTTTAATTTAGTTTTTCCTAGTCAGGGAGAAACACGAAATTACTCAGAATGTATTTTTTTTATAGCATTTGGCGGATTTAAAAAAAATTAGGAGTATCAGATCAATGTCGAATATATTCAGAATTATGAAATAATATCTACTTTTAGATTTCCCACAGTAATGACGAACTCGCTCAGTTTTGATCCATTTGGCAAATGCTCCACAACAGATCCATGGGAAACAATTAGCTGGAAGCCGAAGAGCAGGCAGGACCAATCTATTCCATTCCTGATGGAACACTCACACCGACCGTTCGCGTTGAATCCTTAATGAGAACGAAACCTATCGAGTGCTATCTCTTGCCAATTCGGACGAGCGAGCTAATGATGTCAGCCGTGCACTCTGGAATATCCCGCCAGTGAGTTACATTCATGCCATAGTCTACCTCCCACCTGTGGTCATATTATCTACAACTCAGTAGCATCTGTAAAGGATTGTATTAATCAGGCTGATGGAGGGGAGGTTACGGGTTGGTAACGGAAAATTTAATTACTTCTTACGCTATTGGAAATCAAAAAGCGCTAGAAACCACATTCAACACGATAATTCTTATTTTAAAATGTATATTTTGTATGTAGTACACACAATGTGTATACAGGGTGAGTATCTCTTAGTGTAAAAAAAAAAAAAAAAAAAATGGGTGAAACTAGATCAAAAATGTAGCAAATTGCCGCAAACCTTACCTTTCTATTCCAATCCGTTGCAGATATACGATAAATCAAAGACTTTATTGGGAAACCACGTTTTTTTTCCATAAAAGCTATAATATCTCTACTTTGTTTGAATATTTTTCAAATTTTGACCACATTTTCGGATTTAGCATTAAATTTTCTATAATAGCTGAGTACCTGTAACCTTGAATTTTACAAACTTGGTATTTAAAGAACAGCTTGATCTTCACCTTATTTGGGGAAGTCACAATGTCGTATTTACTTCAACGCTCTCCGTTTTTCGAAAAAACTATTCACAAAACGTCAAATTTTACAAAAACTTGCAAATTTAATTAGCTTTCGAATAATATGTAAAACGTATTGATTTTGTTTCAATTTCATGGAGAAATTTACTTTTGAAACCGAAAAAACATGGTGTTCTCATTTGGCATACAAATCAGTTACTAGTGTAAATAAACATTATGACAACCCCTTTATGGAAATGTGCATTTTTAACATAATAAACTCTTCATTGGAATAAAAAGCAAAGAAAAAATTATTGTTTAATAGAAAATATAGGAAAAACTGTCAATGTCAATAAACGGACACCAGATCAGAGGATCTTATGTTATTACATTTATTCATTGGTATTTATTACTATAATTTAGGATTAATTTTATTATTATTATTATTTTTTATTTTCAATGAATGAATGCAGATTGGTGTTTTTTTCATGAAGAATACTACTTTTTTTTGTAAATGGGTAATTTTATGGGCAGATGAGTCTGTTTTCAAAAAAGTCTTTGACCGGGGAAAAGGTAAGATTTGCATACTTAAATTAATAATTATCGATTATTCGAGATAAACATAGTTAAAAGAAGAAAATAGTTGTTTTAAAGATGACGTTTTTCATTCAAACTAATATAGCTCCTATACGGTATGTCCCAGCGACAAATGTTATTTAACAAAAGTATTTTGCATTCAAATTCTGATTAGGAAACCGCCGGAAAATTCACAATACGAGAAACACCAACAGAGGTAGATCTTATCAAAATGTTACATTTTTAAAGTGAAAAAAATGTATTAAAAAATAAAATAAAACTATAGACCCTCAGCCCAAAGACATCATATCCAAATCGAAAACCAACGATTCCTTCTTGCTTTACTAGTTTCTATAAATTTTAAAGAAGTGAAAGTATTGTTTGTTTAATTTTTTTTTTCTAAAGATGTAACTAAAATTTATAGTTATCGACGCTGGATCTTTATAATAAATGAATAAATTTACTAATAAAAATGAAATAAAGTTAAAGATGTATTGAAATTTTATGAATGTTTTTTTTTTTTTTTTTTTTTTTTTTTTTTTATGTAGGTATTGACTTTATCAATATTTCTCCATCGTTTCCCAGCGCTACTGTTTGGAGGTATTTCCAAGATATTTTTCTTTTTCGATGTGCTCCAACTGCTCACAAATTGAAGTGTACCACTTAAGAAATATAAGATATTTTACAATTTTATTTGCTTGATTGATAATAAGAATCCAATATGAATTCCCAACATATTTGGGAGAACATTCAACGCCAATTACATATGCGTTCGCCTAGCTCTTGTAACTTGGGGTAATTTGCTGACACTTAAATTTATAAATAGTCTTCTTTAACTCAGCATTACATATTGTGCTTAGTAAGGAAAATGAACCGCGAAGCATTAATTCAAAGAAAAGAGGGTCTAACATCCTACTACAGAACTATAAATGAAAAAAACAAAACAGAATACCTACAAAAATGTGTAAAAATATAAATGTTAGTATTGAACATTTGTTTTAATTTAATCTTAAAAAATACGTTCTTAATTTTTTTTTTTTTTTTTTTTTTTTTTTTTTTTTTTTTTTTTTTTTTTTTTTTTTTTTTTTTTTTTTTTTAACAAATACCACTACCAATGGTACCAATAAGTAAGGAATTATACACACAAAGAAACAAAAATTATCCAGAAGTATTGTTCAAAAAGTGTGTTACCAAACTTTTAATGAATGGTCTACTTTAATTTATAAGCAGTTTAGGGCGTTCGTGTTAATATGTGGTATTGAAAAACCAGTGTTACAAATTTTAATTTGGAGAGAAATTCTTTGGTTATTAGGTGAATATAGTAATAAAAAGAGTTTTATTTAATGCAATTTAACAATTTACAATTCTGTAACATGATTGTATAAATACATGTTTTGCTAATAAAACAATTCACACTACAATTTCTTCATAAATCAATTCATTCAATAAAATTAAAACAGAATACTTTTAAACTGTAGGAAAAACTGACAAAAACCTACTAAAAAAAAAAAATAAAAAAAAAAAATAAAAATAAAATATAAATAATAATAATAATAAAATAATATAAAGTAATAAAATAAATAAATGAAAATATATAAAAATAAGCAAAAGTTTTGGCAATTAAAATTAATTACTATTTGAGAATAAATTAACTCTTACAATCCTTTGATTTGTTAAATTTAAATTTTAACTAAAACTAATAAATTCTAAGAATGTCTTATTAAATATATTTTATTTTAGTAGTATGTGTCTAGTTCGTTTGTGTACGTATCTTCTTAAGGTTAGCTTATTATATTTGCCTATTGCTTGTATTATGGGATTGTCTGAGTTTATTGTTGAGTTGAAAAAGTTCTGAGTCTGGGAGTAAATAAACTGTTTAATTGTTTGAAAATCTAGATCGTGCAGCATGTCAGTTATTTTTGTGTATCTTGGGTTATTAGGTGAAGGTGTGTGAGTCTCGTATGGTCAATTCTTAATCGTGCCTCGAACTCTTCTCTGCAGCTAGTATGGCAGGAACTGCTCCATAGTCTTAAGTCCTGAGTTATAATTTTAAGTTTTCTTTCTGGGCCGTGATCCCACAATGTCTGCCTCTCTTAAAATATTTTTTTACAGTAGGCATGCGAGTTCAGACTCATTTGCTATTCTATCAGCCATTTCATTGCCACTTATGCCAATATGACCTGACAGTCTAATGAACTAAACCGATGTTGCTGCTCTATGAAACGTCCTAAACAAGATCTAGAATGCGATGTATTCCCAAGTGGTCTGTATAAATCTTATTCATGGAATTTTAGGCGCTAAGTGAATCTAAATCATGAAAGTATGAAGTATCAATAATCCGAATTAAAAAAAACAAAACAAAGAACCGCTTTTATTGAATATGTATTACAATCTACCACACCTATGCTTTAAAATTTTATATAAATTACAAGATTCTATTAATGAATATCTACCTTAGGTAGATTTTCCTTTCAGTCAGTAATGTGGAGGATTCCCCCAGGTGATTGTATGTTTTCAACTTTTTTATTCAGGATTGCCTGATCATATTACTTATGAAATCCAATGAATATATAAATGGTATTAGATAACAAACGAGATGATCACAAGAGAAAGGAGCATGAACAACTGTAAACTGTGGCTACATGTAGGCCTCAGAGAACTGCAAGTTAAACTCAAACTCAAAATTAATTCTGCCTCTGGGTTGAATTGCCTTAAATGCTTGAGCAATTCGGAAACTTCACTTCCACAGCTGAGCAGTTTCTATCTATTTACTGATGGTCATAATAAATGTTAATTTTATGAATAAATTAAAGAATGAGTAACTATTGAGGATTATTGGAGTCATAATCTTACAAAAACTAACACATATATTTATATGTTATACGATATATCATTTTTTTAAAATGTATTATTTACACAAGTAACTGATTTGTATGCCAAATAAAAACGCCGTGTTTTTTCCGGTTTTAAAAGTAAATTTATCCATGAAATCGATTCATCCTTCATTCTCGGCGCAACAGACGCATGAAGCGGTCCTTGGCCAGCTCAACGGCTCTTCTCCAGTCTTCCCTGTCAGTGGCACGTCTGATGGATATTCCTGCTTTCTTCAGATCCTCGGGGACGCTGTCCTTCCATCTTCCCTTCGGTCTTCCAGGAGGCCTCACTCCATCGGGGCTTCCGTAATACAGTCTTCTGACTGTCATCTCCTCGTCCATTCTGATTATGTGTCCCAGCCATTTAATTCGCTGTATTCTCACATATTGGGAAACATTCAATTCATTATAAAGTACGTACAGCTCTTTGTTTTTTCTGAGTCGAAACAAACCATCCTCCTTTACAGGTCCATAGATGCGTCTCAATATCTTCCTTTCGAACCTGTCAATACGTTCAGCTGATACTTTAGGCAATGTCCAGGTTTCAGATGCGTATGTCAGGACGGGTCGGACGAGTGTTTTATAAAGTCTGAGTAAAGTCGACTGAGCAGTCTACTTCTAAATAGTTTAGATAGACTGAAATAGGATCGATTAGCTGCCATTATTCGACATTTTATTTCTTCTTCTTCATCTAAGGAGTCATTGATCATCGATCCTAGGTATTTAAAACTTTTAACGCAATCAAATCTATAGTTTCCCATTATGTAGTGTTTCTGTGGGTGCACTGGATTCTTCCTTCTTAACGTGAGAATCTTTGTTTTATCCTCGTTTATTTGGAGACCCATTCTTTTTCCTTCTATCTCAAGTACCGGAAATACCTCCTTGATGTTTTGTCGGTTCCTTCCTGCAATGACAACATCGTCAGCATATGCCATTACCTGTGTCATTTTATTAAATATGGTTCCCTGAGATATCAGTCCTGCTCTTTTTATAATCGATACTGAATCATTAATTTGATCATACCACATGGAAGGTGGTTAAATTTTCAAGTTTTTGTAAGATTTTTAGCTATGTGGATTGTGTTTTCGAAAAACCGTGAGCATTTAAGTATTATAAGACATTGTAATTTCCCTAAACATGGTGAAGATCAAGGTTACATGCACTCTGCTACATAAGAAATTTAATGCAAAACCTGAAAATGTGGTTAAAATTTGAAAAATGTTTTAACAAATTGGAGCTATTATAGCTTTTAAAGCAAAAAACGTGGTTTCTTAAATAACTTCTTTGAATTATCTTATATCTGTAACAGATAAGAATAGAAAAGTAAGGTCTGCTAGTTAATAAGGTAGTTTCACACATTTTTGTTGTGTGTTTTTCTACATTAAGGGACTCACTCTGTATCATCTAATTTTCTTAATGAATTTAATACTATTACACATAGGAGCATATTGTTCACTATCGCTTAAGGCATACAGAGCTGACAAGCTGCAGCATATCTTCCTTTTATATTCATCTACATTCATTATCATTATCATTCATCTACATTATATTTAAACGAAGAGCATGCTGATAGATTAAATATATAAACGATTGCAGGATTTTATTTCGACCTTCCCAGAGTGGTGTTGAAACCTTGAGACCTTCCTAATACCGCAGTGGTATACGGGTTGAGTTCTCTCACGCACGGCTGCTATAATTCCTCTTTAGAGCCTTTCCTCTCTTCTCAGCTCCTTCACAAGAAGAAAACCAATATAATACCAAATAAAGAACTTGTGAAATCGGAACCCATTCCGTTCAAGAACATTATTTTCGAGTTTTAATTAGTTTTTCTCGGATTTTTAATAAAAGCAAACTTTGTATTGAAGAAATCATCCAAACTCAGATTAATTATTTGAGGAAAACATTAAAGCAAAAAGTTTCTACCTACCTAAAAATTCAAATTCTTATTCTTATACATTGGTTTTGATTTTCCCGGACTTGTAAAATTTAAATACTGATAACAGACCCTCCCCCATATGTCTCAAACGAAACGCTACATTTAGACGTAGAAAAAATACGTGGATACTCTGGAAAACAAGTGCACAATTTGGCAACATTTCAAATCCCATACATAACTCAAAGGAGGCTGAAAAAGAATTAGATGAAGGATCTCCTTACCTAATTCTTAATAATTTAGTATCACGCCAGGAGATTGTACTACTGGGTGCTGATTCATTAGCGTGTCTGTTGTTTTTTATATAACCTTACATTCACTGGTTGTAAATAAATGTTTACAGTTGTGAGTTAAATTTAAAAAGCAAAAACATAATACAGTCGAACCTCAAGGGGAACGAGAAAACTTCGAGTTATCGAGGATTTCGATATATCGAGGTATTGAGGTGATTTCTTACTGACTTTGATATATAGAAATTAGTTGTCACGGCACTTCTTAAACCATTTCACAACACACTCGTCGATATCTTGGAACTCGGGCCCTTTTAATCTCCTTGATAATGAAAAAGATTGATTTTCATACTTTAGCCTATTTTTTTAAACTGAGGATAAGGTGTTGTCAACACCGGCATTCACGGCTTGAATAATTTTCAATTTTTCTTCATACGAAAGGGTTATACAATTTACCATTTTCGAGAATTAAAAATAATATTGAGGAACGACAGAAAACGAAACGTATCGCACAAGTGTTTTATCAGAAACTGAAACAAATGTCAGAAAAGAGATTAATCCTTCTTACAATCTTTGATCGGACTAAACTCTAATGTAACAAATCGACTTCTATATGCTTAGGTTTTCCGATAAAATGTTCGTTTTGTAGTAGTGCGGTGTAAGCTAAGGAATCTTCGAAAATTCGATATATCGAGGTCTTCTTAACCAATCTTGTAGAGGTAATAATAACATAGGAATGGTAAGCAGGTTCAAGGGGAATAGAAAAACTTCGATTTATCAAGGAATTCGCTATATCGAGGTTCGATATATCGAAGTTTCGCTGTCATAAAATGGCTTTGCCTATAAGAGATTTTTTAACTAATTATAATATAGTCGACCACTTGAAAATAATTAAAAATATTTATGTAATATTTAATTACATAAATTAAATTGATTTTAATAATGATATTAAGTGAACTTCTATGAAACTTAATATACAAAATTGTACAAAAAATATATTTATAAATAGTATTCAGGCAATGCGTGGGGAGAAGTTGATTGCGTAGGAGGGATATACTCGTAAAGAGATTACAGAGGGAAATATTGAAATAGGAAGCAGAATCTACAATTTTCTGAAATCCAATTTGGCCATTCACTACCAACCCACAAGCCTGCCTTCTTCTGACCTTTATACTTCTTTCAATATAATTGCATTATACCAACATCCCTTCTTTTTCCGATCCACATATCTATGGAACTCTCTCCCTCTTAATATCCGACATGAACCTTTGTCCCTCAAAATTTATTCCATCTATTCATATTTCTAAAATCGGTGGTTTATATATATATATATATATATATATATATATATATATATATATATATATATATATATATATATATATATATTTTTTTTTTAGTTTATTTATTTTTTTTTTACTACCCCTTTAGTCACTGAAGAATACTAGTTTCACACCTAACGAATGTTGACGTTTAAAAGCTTCCTTTCCTTCCTGACAAAGTAATCCTTGTTCTTAAAAAAAAAATACAATATTTCGTTTTTTAAAAGACCCCCCCCCCCCCCATCTATAGCCAATAAACAAAACTAGTTTTAGATCTGACCGATCTATCAATTTCCAATGGCTGGAGGATATCTTCGTTCTTTTCTTCCCGACAAACTAATGGTTTTACTTTTCAAAATCGTTTAAATCATTTAATTTTTTAACATGCTCTCTTCCCATTTAATCCTTTTTACAGGATACTCTCCATAGCAACTGAAGGATATAAGTTTCAGATAAGCCTGGTTTTTGACTTCCATTGTATATTCGGCCTCTCCTTCCAGAAAAACTTTTTGTTGTCCTTTTGATAATTAAATAAATAGTGTCGTTTTTCAAAGGACACACTCTTCCCGTTTAAACCTTTTTTCAGGACACTCTCTTTAGCAATTGAAAAATACTAGTTTCTGATCTGCTCGAACTAACGATTTTCGACTTCCGTAAGATATTTGGCCTTTCTTTCTTGATTAACTAATTGTTTTCCTTTAAAAAGTGAGTTTAATTGTTTCGCTTTTAAAAAGCGAAACTCTCTTTCCGTTTATTCATTTTTATATGACACCACTACACTTAATTGTTTAGATTGTTTGTAATATGCCTTATATAAAACCTAATTTTCTAGGAATACGCATTGGAAAATATCGATGAAATGGCAAAGATGAATCAAGAGTTGCAATATTCCACCTGGCCCTGGGAGCGAAGATGGAAATTCGATAGAAGGGCTAAGTTTATTCGACAATAAAACCAACATATTCAGCAAGTTAAATGGCGGTCCTTGGGATCCGAAGGGAACTTTAGTCTTCGCTTTTTATCGTCCTTCGAGAACCGCTCTTTCCAATCTCCTCTTTACCATTCTCTTCTTGGCAAAATCCTCAGCATGGATTGAAGCCGCTAAATAGGATGGAATCTGGAGGATAGAAAGGGGTATCGTGAGTTCAGCAAGTTAATGTATTAAGGACATATGAATAAATGGAAAAGGAACTTTATTCTGGGGATAATTTCATCTAAGATTAAGAATAATGCACTGGTACAATTGCCTGACCGTATTACTTACCATACCATACTTTCAGAGGTGAAAAAAATAAATGATGTTTTAAAAAAGTTATGGAAGAAGATTTACGAATAAAAACTGTTACCGAATTTTAAATCATTATTTTCATGAATCATAATGATTTTTCAAAGGAGCCAGATCGATGGGAGAGTATATACAGATTGAAAGGTTTGGTCCTTGTATTCAGTAGGCGGATGGAAGAACGCAAAGTTATAAGGTCAGGAATATAGGAAGATATTTGTTAGTGTTTTAATAATTGGAATAGGAAAGTACCCAGGAAGTATTGTCCTCAAAAATTAGGAAAAAGCCACCTAAGTTCAGAATATTGGCACTGTGATCGTTTGGGGATGCCGAAGATGATTTTTTTTTTTTTCTAATATTTATTTTATAACTGTATACATTAAATACAAAAAGTAAATTTGAAGAAAATGATTAAAACGGCATGAAATGAACTACTCACTAGTAACACTTCAATAAAAGTTTCACATTAAAGTGTCCCAGACATAGTTAAAAAAAAAAAAAATTGGGTAATACTGCATACTAAACGGGGTAGAATGGCACAGAAACTAGTTTCATATCTCAATCTGTTGAGGAGATAGAATTTTTTTTGTTTTTATTTTTAAAATCTTTATTTTTTTCTAAAAGATGGCAGTTTTCTCTACTTTGGTTTAGCGCAGAAACAAAAGCGATGATATTTCCTTAATCAGCATTAAATTTTCTAAAATATGAAATAGGTCTAGTAATTTTTAATTTACTTTTAGAAGGCCTTTTAACACGCAAAACACAAAACATTTATTAAAACTTAATTTTTAATATTTTTTGAAAATTTCTTATATGAACGCATATGGACAAGAGATAAAATAACTAATACATTTATTCAATCTAGTAGGTACGTGAAGCAATCAAGTATTTATTCTCTAGCGTGTTTTTCATCAGAAAAACTTCTGTTAGACTCAAAACGTGAAATGCAATTGTATCATGAGTTACACCACTAAAAACCTAACTAAATTCTGCAGTTTTTAGGAAATTTGACGGCTTTTAAGGTGCTCCAGTGGGGAGTGAGAAAACTTCAAAAATATTAAAAATTTAAGTTTTAATAAATGTTTTGTGTTTTGCGTGTTAAATGGCCCTCTAAAAGTGAATTTAAAATAACTAGACCTATGTCATATTTTAGAAAATTTAATGCTTATTAAGAAAATATAATCGCTTTTGTTTCTACGCTAAACCAAAGTAGAGAAAACTGCCATTTTTCAGAAAAAATAAAGATTATAAAAATAAAAACAAAAAAAAGTTTATCTCCTCAACAGATTGCGATATAAAACTAGTTTCTGCGCCATTCTACCTCGTTTAGTATGCAGTGTTACCCATTTTTTTTTACACTAAGTCTGGGAAACCCTGTATATACCAGAAGAATTGGAAGGTTTAGTTGATCTCTAAATCACATGTGAACGGGATCCCATAATTGAAGCAAGGGGAAATAATGCATATGGATAAATAACTAGTACAATATGAATTAATAATACTAAATAAAAATTAAGTATATAAATGTAATACTTATATAAATGTTAATAATACTATTTCAGTTGTAATTTTTTTTTTTTTTTTTACTTATTATTACCTAAGTCGTTTTCGTTTAACAATGACCTAGTCATAAGCTACAACAGCTGTACGACCGACAATACGAGATCATTATTACTTTTCGATATCGGGTTCTGATGGGATATTAGCAATTTGCTCAAAACAGATTAAAAAAGATCAGTAATTTTATTGTTTTTTGTCTTTCTTTAAATGATCAGACCCGCGATGCATATCGATATCAATGCCCCTTCCTTCGATATCTCGATATATTCCTTCTGAATTTCCTTTGTAATTTTACCTAAATTATTTATTTCTGACAACCAGCGAATTTTCATTGTTTACAAACGAGTGATGAGGTTTTAACAAAAGTTATTGTGCTAAATAGCATTCAAATGTTGATTATTAGCCTAATAGTGTTTATTAATACGATTCTTCACAATGTTTCGATATTTTAGATCATAATTTTAGAGCATAAAGTTTAAAGCTATGGCATTTGATGCCTGAAGAGGAACAGTTTGTGGTTGGTCGGTCTCTTAAGCAACCGCAGCCCGCGGAAGTCAACAGCTTAGCTTTGCTACCTAAAGCAGTAATAAGCCAACTACATTTAATTATTAGTTTTCTTTGTTTCTTTAATTATTAAATAAAGGAGGATTAAAGTAATAAAGGAACCTATCATGAACGTATATATTACTTTACGTAACTAAAACGTCATAAATCTATTTGCTGATCGAAAGGTATTTAGGCTTGGATGTGAGCATTTGTCACAAATGAATACAACTTACAAAAGTTCTTTTAGGTTTTTACAAGATTTTCATTTTTATTTTTAAAAGCAATCATGTTTAAACTAATTAAAACTAAGGTAACGACACGAAATACGATTCGACTAAATTCGCAAAACCCGCACAACACTTACTCATCGATAGCACAGTATTGTTCCTCATTCATCGATAGTTCTTTCTTATAGCCTGGCCGTAAGAGTTCATTTTATGTTGTGAAATTTGATTATTGTTCTATTCAGTTTCGTCTTACCATTTTTGTTTTAATTTAATCCTGTTCTTTCTTATTTAGAATAAATATATTTTATTAAACTTATTAATTGTTATAAAAAAAAATAATAATAAAAAAAAAAAGAGAATTCGTTTTTGAAATTTTAATATTTTATCTAATTGTAAGAATAAAGCGACAAGAAACTGCTCGTCGTTACAGACTACTTCAACATTTACTAGACAAACGATCAAACCTCCCAATTCATTACAAAAGACTTATTTACATGACTGTTATTAGACCTATTTGGACGTACGGAGTTGAGCTTTGGGGCTCTACCAAACCATCCGATTTATCTCGTATCCAATCCTTACAATCCAAAATCCTTCGAAAAATGCTAAATGCTCCTTACTTTGTCACCAATAAGCTTATCCATAATGACCTTAATGTTCCATATGTTTCTGATTTAACCCACAGCAGATAGGTATCTTCATAGTAAGCTCCATAACTACTCAAATTCATTAGTATCTCAACTTGCTTCCCACTCCATTCCCGATAATCCTCCGAGGCGTCTAAAAAGAAGATGCCCTATAGATCTTCTAGTGTAGAATTTTATTGAATTGCTACTAATGAGTAGTTCTTTTCAAGTTTTTACATGTCATTGTAATCGTTATCAGCTCATTTACTTGATGTACATATTTGTATACTTGTAAATTTCTATAAATTGATATATATATATATATATATAATATTATATATATATATATATATATATATATATATATATATATATTTTTTCTCTGTTGAAATATAGCTTAAGACTACTAAAATGATAAAGGTTATATATGCAATGTCCTTTTTTTTTCTTCTTTTTAAAAAAAAAAAAATATATAAATTCTAACTACCGTCAATGCTCTATGTCAAGTTTTCCTTATCAGCCCAGCCAACTGAAACCTCGGACTTAACTGGAAATCAAACGAAGAAACAATAATAAGTTATACAGGTCTTGTTTTGCCTTACCGTATTTAAAGATTGATCTTCTGCTCCATTCCTTGAATTTCTATGCAGTCTGAATGTTAATATATGACCGCTAGGCATAAGAAACTAATATAGTTTTCTTGATTTCATGAAAAACCTAGAGTTTAAATAATGCGAGTCGATAAGTAAGATAAACTCCCCTTCCCCAAAAAATTAGCAACGAAAACATCAAAATAAATTCAAAGGTCATAATCGAGAAAAAGGTATTTTGGGTGGGAGCAGGGGCTGAGGTGTGCTTCAATTTCATTACCAACAAAAATAATCAATCAATTTTTTTTATTGTATTAATTAGAAGAATCACCTGATTCTTCCCTTTTCGTACTAAAGAGAAAAATAAAACAAAAGTAATATAATCCATAAGAATGTCATTGAGGTTTTTTTTTCCATATCAGAAGAAATTGTTGGCAAAAAAAAAAAAATTTTATACTTTCAATTAACCTTCAAAAATAAAATAAAAGATATTGAGGAAACTAATGGGAGTGAATGGGTTTGCCTGTTTTTGTTGATGTTGCGGCCTCATCGGGCTGCTAATCCTCTTCTAAAGCCAGAACTTGTTCAACACTCGGATTTAAGACTTAAACCAACAGATTACTCCAGTCTGTTCTACCTAAAGCCAATCACTTTCCTCCAAAGTACTTAAGGTTTATGGGAATAAATTCAATCCATGCATTTACATTCTGCGGATAAACCATTAAAGGCATTGATTGATTGATCATATTCAGTTCTAATACAAAAACTTATAGAGAAATACTTTTCTTGACTTTACTTATATAACGTAAAGTGAAATTAAAAAAAAATTATTAAATTTTGGTATTCGAGAGTTTATCAACATTAGTTTCCTTTCCTATCTTCTATAGTATTTTTTATTTTAGGTTTACGTTGCTTTAATTGCGCTATTTATTACTTCATTTTAATTATCCTTGAATTTTTTATATAAGGCAAAACAAAAGGATGTTTTCGTTTCCGATTCCCATCGAGTTTTACAATATTTAGTCAATCACTGGTGTAAACAAAGTGTTTAAAAAATATTCAATAAGTCTTTTCAAGTTAATCGTACTGTAAAAGTAAAAAGAATACTATCCCAATGGAATCTCCATACAAGATGGTTTTTTAAACATAGCTCAGGAGATCCCTTATCCTTCAACCTCTTCACTCAGCCTTCTCTGGGTTTTCTCTGGAATATGAGTTGTGTCCATGTCGTTTGAGTTGATTACGTTCCAAGGTGCTTTCGTGATAGTCCTTAATGTTTCATACAAGATTTAAATGATAAGAAACTGCTCGTTTTCGACTACTCCAACGTTAACTAAGAAAACTTTCAAAGCTTCCAAATAGCTACAAAATACTCTTTTAATACAGTAACCCCAAATAGACCTATTTAGGGGGGGCTCCACTAAACCTTCCCATTCTTCTTTTCCAATCCTTACAATCCAAATTTCTTCCTAAAATACATAATGCTCCATATTTCTTTACAAAGTAACTTATCAGTAATGATCTAAATTTACTATATCTTACAGAACTGACTTAAAAGATATACCTATCATTTCATGATAAACATTATACCCATTCGACTCCATTAGTTTTATACAATGTATACCCTGACCTAGGAAACCTTCTGAGTAAATTTTATTGAAGTCGTACTAACTGTAATGTATTTTTGACTCTAGATGAATAAATAAAGTTAATAATTATTCAATAATAAAAGCCTAAAAGAATATTGAAATTATTGAATAAAATATTGGATAAACCCCAAGCTATGAAACAACAATAATGGGTAGTTTCTTTACAAATTGTTGACATGTTGCAGTAATTTACTTGATGTATATACTGTGCAAAGTTGTAAATATCAATAAATAAATTAAAATAAAAAAAGTAAATAAAAAATAATGAACATTATTTATGGTTTGGATAAAAACATGAGACGTTCAATTTTTTATTTTGTAATTTCTTAAAGAGGCAATTTCGAAAGAGAATATAGCTCTTAAGGCGATAGGACAGGGCTTTGGGAAAGGCAGTTGACTGGAAGAGAAGTTGAAGTTTTATCGTAAAACTCTTGCCAATAAAAAGTGTTCCGAATCAGTTTACTGAGACGCATAACTCCTCTTCTAAAGTTCCTCCCACCCTTGGGGGGTTTGTGATATAGACCCCAAAGCGTTTTATTATACCCACTTTATGCTAATCCGGAGTAATAAAAAAAGTTTATTGTTGTCATAAAAAATTATAATTGAGATAACTTCCAAGCTAAAAAAAAAAAAAAAAAAAAAAAAAAAAAAAAAAAAAAAAAAAAAAAAAAAAAAAAAAAAAAAACCGTTGCACAGTGTCCCACGATATTATTCGTGAATCTAGCGGAACAAAAGTCTGAAAGCGATCGTATGGATAATGTCATATTTTTTTCTGATCCGAAACAACTTGAAATGATTAAAACGAGGTTATCGAAAGATCGATATAACATTTAAAATTTTGTTTGTGACCTGTTGTTTTATAAAGAAAAAGAAACTTCATAAAACCACTTATTGATTTATCGATGATTATATAACTTGAATTAAAAAAAAAATTAATATATCTACTTTATGATAATAATGTCATTATTATGATTAGAAAAACTCCTTTGTAACAACTAACAATTTCTCTGAAATTTTGTACCGCAATAAATAAGAAAAAAATTATAATACCAATATATAAATCAGGGCAATGTGTTATCAAATTATAACCTTTAACACTTTAATGCTTAATTTCTATCTTAAAACGGACAGAACTCAAGCACATTATATTGTTTTAAACTGAAAAGGAAATTATAGTCTATAATGACTAATCACTTACATCGAGATTATCACTGTCATCACAATCTTGTTCACTAAGTAAGGGTATCCTACTCGTATCTGTGTCTGGTATAACAAGGAAATGGAGAAAACTATTACCGAACGTTTTCTCAGGTAGTGGTCTGTTTGAGCTAATTAAAGGATCGGACGAAATCAACAACTTATTCATAATGTCGTCAGTGTTGGTTACTGTACGAGACATTTTCCGAGAAAAATTGTCCCTAAATCTTTTTATCTCTCTGTTGGCTTTTTTGGGCATACTCTGTGAGTTGCCCAACTGTAAATGTTTGAATTATATAATATACCAGATATATTTTTTCTTCCTTGGAATTAAATCTGAAACCTACAGCCCGTAACGCTTCAGCCAGTTGCAATCGCGCAACTGAGAGTACTCCGCCTAAAACACAATTTTTGGTGCTACTGATAAACGGGCAAAAACGGGCAGTAAAATGCAATATATTCACTGAAATTAAATGTCCCCAGACACACAGGACCATAATTTAAGATCTACGTTTATCTACGTAAAAAGTTTCAGATTAAAACATGAAAACCTTTTTTCTACTTGTGAACTTTTTAATTGGCGTACCGTCTGAGTATCTAAAATGCCCTAAAATTAAACACAAAATGTACTAATACTGACTGTTTTGAATGGAATTCATTGTAAAATGTAAAAAAAAAAAACAACTTATTACGATGTTCACTGTCGAGTGCTAGAAAGAATACTAACATAATTCTTAAATCGCACATAATTAAAGTGGTATTATTGAAATGCTTTATTGACATTGCCTCAGCCTGATTCATTTCGTTTCATGTCTTCCATAAATTAGCCTGTTAGATCAACCACTTTCTGCATCAAAAAATCAAACTTCATTTTTGGACTTTTGTCCCGCTAGATACACGAATGGCTCCACTGTGCGTTGTCTCAGAAACAGCAGATCCTTACCTAAATACTGAACCCAAGACCCTTCATGGGTTGTTAGTGCTAAAGGTTATTTATTTGTTATTTGATAGTTTATATCACTGCTATTGTTGATGTTTCGTTATTGTTTATAACTGCTTTGTTTACTATTTGAGTATTGACAAACGGATTTACCTGAAACTTGACAGAATATTTAGATTCTTAAAACAGGAACAGTTAATAATGTGAGGCACGTATAAAATTTTACGATTCTCAGTAGGAGCTTACCGTCAGCTGTTCCAGTCTTGATCACAAGCTCACATCTTGAAGTAAGTATTCACGGATCGAAGGTAAGGAAGGAGACGTTTTTCTGAAAACGTTCTCCCAGTTGCTATACTCACTCGGAAGGTGTATTACAAGTTAAAAATTCTTTAAGTTATTTTAAAAAATAAATATAATAGTATAGAAATATAGAAATCAAAAAAACCGTCGAGGGAGACCTGAAACGTCTAGGAATGATAGGTTGGCAGAGGAAAACGGTTTGCACGGGAATGTCTGTCAATTCTATGTCATGACCCAACTTTGGCTGTAGTGCTGATTTAATAATATATACAGGTATTAGATACATTTAAATAAATCAAAAATGCTATTGAAGGGAAATCGTTCTTATATCTAGGGCTACAGGCATTTATTTACAAATAATGTATTAAATTAATTAATTAAGTACAATCGATCTAATGTTAATCCAATTGATTAGACTCAGAGCGGATATACAGTGTGATTATATTGTAAACCTGGATACCACCAGCATGATGGATGGCCTTGATTGGCATATATGAACCATAATCCACAATATTAAGCAGGGCAACATATAAAATATATACATATAAAAATTACAATAATCAAACTAAATGCATTATGATGAATTATGTATATATATGTCAAAATGGTAACGTAAAGTTTTTTCATAGAAGGTACTAGAAAAGGTTACTTTAGCGAAAAAACATTATAACATACATGAAAACTACTGGATCACTTATTATATAGATATATAAAATTGTATTGAGGAATATTAAAATCTCTAATACTAAAGAGCAATAGACAACATAGATAGAAGTCTGAAGATCCTCCTTAGGCACACCCAGCCTTTATAGAGTGGATATCAATAATAATAAAAAGGAAAAACAGACAGCCAGAGAGTGAATAGAAGATACAAACATATAGACACATTACGGTTCTTTTGTACTTGTTCCCCGCATTTCATTTTGAGTTTGTTATCAAATGTTTAGGTTACGAGTAAACAAAATGTAATAACATGTCAATGAGAGATCGTTTGAATTGTTCCTATTATTAAATAATTAAATAAAAAACAATAAAAATTTAATTATTATACGCGACATGTCTTTGTTCGATTTAATTCGGCGAATAAATACAAAAGAAAAAGCGATAGAATTTCTTCAGGAAAAAGGTATTTTACATCAAATAACACGACAAAATATTTAAATAAACTTTTTTTTTGTTTTTGTAATTTTTTTGTTTTCAATCAAACGATCTCTCATTGACATGTTATTACATTTGGGTTACTCGTAACCTAAACATGTGATAAATGCGGGGAACAAGTGCAAATGACCTCACATTACTCTATTATAAAAACTAAAACTTCTTCCATATTACAGGCGGATTACAGCGGATTTTACAACATTAGGAGTACCTTGAATACCTCTTCATTGCCTTCATTTACACTCTGCGACGAAATGTTAGACACACCCTTGTAAATAAGAAAAACTTTTGATGATTTCTTTATTTGCGATTGATTTTAGTTTTTTAACAGCTTGATTTATAAGTGAGTTCAGACCTTCTTGAATAAATAAATAAACAAATGAATAAATCCAATATTAGAAGTAATTTATATTTTATGTGCGTCAAACGATAAACACACTGACTTTTTTTACGACTTTTTAATCTATTTGAGTTTGAGACTGATAAATACGATTTCTACTTAAGAACTGTGTTGAATTTTAACGAAAGCAGACACAACTGAACATGTCAGTCATGGGGGAAAATTAATGTTTTTCAAAGTAAAAAGCACTGATCAGCCAGATATGGCCTTTCCTAACATTATGGACTGAGAAGCGGAGAAAAATTGTCTTTAGCAATGAAAAAAAATTAATCTGGATTTTCATAAATTTTCATTACCTAAGAAAATAAGAAAAGATTTTATCATAGCGGCAACTAAAAGGGGGAAAACTACTAATTTACGAGACTAAAAAACTGCCTTTTTGTTTTTCTAACTAGCGTTTTTGATTTTTTTTTTTTTTTTTAATAATCTTTGGACATCCCTAAGACTCCAGGTTCCCTCAGCGATTGCCCTAGCCGTTTTACAAGAGCTAGATGCATATTCCGTTTGTCTTGTAACGACAAACCAGGGAGCCCTCCAGGGTGAGTTCCATATGTCTCTCCGTGCATCATAAAGTTTGCAACTGAAGAAAAACTCCGTTTGAGGCTGTTTGCGATCTCCCTAGAACACACCCCATCCTCATCAGTGAAGAAATCAAACGGCGCTTTTCATTTGGAAACCATTCATTTTTCACCATAATTGACGTGTTTAGTTGTTTCTACTTTCGTACAAATTCAACACAGCTCTAAAGTAGAAGTGGTATTCATGAGTATCAACCTCAAGAAGATTAAGAAAGTCGTAAAACACGACATCTTGTCTATCATTTTTACGCAAATAAAATGTAAAATTTTACTAATATTGGATTTAACTATTCAAGGTCTGATAATTCTGTCTTCTTTTCAAATATCTCATCAAGCTGTGTTAAAAAACTAAAATAAATCGAAAAAAAAAATGAAATCTTAAAAAGTTTTTCTCATTTACTAGAGTGTGTCTAACATTTTGTCGCAGAGTGTATTATATGTAACTTTAAAAAATAAGAAACACATTTTGTTAAAACTAACTTAATGTTAAAAACATACATTTGTATTTTATTCTAATGGCCCTTTTGAGGAGACACATGTGAAATAAATAAATTAAAAATTATGATGCCTAGTTACCCTAAACAAATGAATGATTATCGTTGTATAAAAGTTCCTAATGATTAATCTCAAATGAAAATAAGGATTATTAAAGCTGAAAGATCTGATAAAAAATATAAAATTTTATAAAACCTTTATGTTCGTCTAACATTTTTACAGCAGAATGTATATCAGAAAAACAAGATGAAGTTCAAATGCACCATCAGCTAATATCACCATTTGTATAATTGAAATACAAATAAGAGATACTGTTCGAACCCATAGCCAATAAGCCGGCCTGGATACAGATATAGATAGCAATGACCCTTTGAAGCGGTTGTATGTAATTTAATCCAATGCAAGGATTATGTAATCCCTAATTGCTCGCAGTTAATTTCAAATGTGATTAATGTTTATGAGGCTAGTTAAAATGGCTTTAGCATACAATATATTATGCGGTATAACGTTGTAGTCTCCATTGTATTCTGTATTATATCTAATCATTTTATATACTTACAACAATCGCCTGACGTTTCATATGTGAATTTGTCAATTTGTATAAATTTACAGTGGATGTAAATTAAAATTGACATATTTATTAATTATTACTTATCTAATTTTTACAAGCATCCCCAATCGCGGCTTCACCCACTCTCATTGGTAAAGAACTTAAATAATTTAAACTAATAATTGATTTTTTTTTTAATTGATAAAAATCTTGTATTGTAGTATCCGATTGAGAAATATAGCCTCAATAATGTTTTCACGCATAGCAATAATTTTTAACCTGGTACTGTTGCATTGATTAGGATTTTGAAGATAAACGCATACGTTAAAGCATAATCAGACATAAATTTTTATTTATTTTTTTCAATATATATATCAATTTATTGATATTTACAACTGTACAAAATATATACAAGTAAATTTATTGACAATGATCACAATAGCATGTCAAAACTTGAAAAGAACTACTCATCATTAGCACTTCCATAAAAATTCTACACTAGAAGGTCTCTAGGCCATCTTCGTTTCAGACGCCTCGGAGGATTATCAGGAATGAAGTGGGAAGCAAGTTGAGAAACTAACGGATTTGAGTGGTTATGGAGCTTACTATGAAAGGATAGGTATCTGGTGTGGGTTAAATCAGAAACATACGGGACATTAAGATCTTTATGGATAAGGTTATTGGTGACAAAGTAACGAGCATTGAGGATTTTTCGAAGGATTTTGGATTGTAAGGATTGAATATGAGATGAGTCTGATGGTTTAGTGGAGCCCCAAAGCTCAACTCCGTACGTCCTAATAGGTCTAATCACACTCATGTATATGAGTCTTTTTTAATTAATTGGGAGATTTGAAAGTTTGTCTAGTAAAGTAGTCTGTAACGACGAACAGCTTCTTGTCTTTTTAGTCTTGTAATAACAAACTTAAAACTCATCCTAACTTGTTGCCCAACTTCCTTCCCATTTCATTTCTGGCAACCTCCGAGGCGTCTGGAAAGAATACCTCGGGATCTTCTTCTGTTGTTGATGTTTCATTGGAGTACTACCAATGGGTTGTTCCTATACATGTTTTAATCATGTTATTATTTTTAATTGTATACCGCATATTTACTTGATGTATTTTTGTAGTACAGTCGTAAATTTTTGTTAATAAAATAGTAATAAAAAAAAAATAAACATTTTAATTTGCCAACCTAATTTATTGTATCTATGTATTACATAGCCAGTAGTTTAGATATTTCGCTAAGATTAACTGTTGGAGAATGCAGTATCGGGAGGCAATCAGTATTCCTGTAGCCACCGGGGGATTAGAACAATGCTTATCGAGACCGACTGATCGGGGTAATTAATTCTAAGCAGGTCCTCTCCTCTCCCAGCTAGCTTCTTCCGACTTAGCTGGGCCACGTAGTGAGTAAGCACTTGAGGATCAAGGGCCTGATTTCTCGGCTTTAGGGGCTTAGCTTCTTTTGTAGCAGAGCTTGTTATAACGGTGACTTTTCTTGTTGAAGTATATGTCAGCGTTCGAAGGTTATATTGTTTAAATCATTACTAAAAGTTTCTGACTACAACTTCTGTTTATTTTTAGATATTTATTGAAATTCATAACTGCTTAAAATAAAATAAAAATACATCTTGCAAATGTAACGATAACTATTTATTGATATTTACAACTGTACACATCATATGCAAATAAATTTGAGAAAAATGATTACAATGGCTGAAATTCAACTGCAATTATAATGTGTAGTGAAATTCGATACATTACGGCGCA
This sequence comes from Euschistus heros, assembly GCA_003667255.2. NCBI lineage: Eukaryota > Metazoa > Arthropoda > Insecta > Hemiptera > Pentatomidae > Euschistus > Euschistus heros. The sequence goes on along the minus strand of RCWM02000106.1, from coordinate 209,872 downwards.
CAGTGGGACGAATGGCCCGAATTTCCAGGACATGTACAAAAAATTAAAACTATTTTATTTCAATCTCCGACCACTATGCACCATCTTCTAACCTCTTAGGAATAAGAAAATGTGGGAATGTTTCAGAAATACGTAGTGAAAATGCTGTTTTTAAAATATACTGGTAATGAAAATTGACATAAAAATGCACGAAATCGTACCTAGTGATTATGATCGTTCCTGCAGCTTTTTAAATTTTACTGATAATTATATCTTATAATCTCAAATAGCAAATTACTGTCCAGTTCGTACTAGCCTATTAAAACTAAAAAAAAATTATTAGTGAAAAAATTAGTATCTTATAAAACAATGACATTTGGAGTAACTTTCAGGGCGTTTCGAGTAGATTACTGCGTGTTAAAGAAAACGTCCAAATTTGTCCAAAAATGGACTTCATAGACTTTTACCTTAGATATTTACTGAGATAAATACGTTCCATAATTTTCCGAATATAGCCGAATTAACGAATTAAGTGGTTAAGCATAGTATATTTACTTCTAATGTTATTCATTATTTACTTTATTTCCCTATTATTGTTTTTTTTTTTTCTCATTGTATATAATGTGTGAATGTGATCATATGTCATCTATATCACTTATTGCCCACAGTTGTGGCAGATTGTAATAATTTCTCAATAAACGGTTTAAAAAAAAAAAAAATCTTCTAATGTTGTAATTCGACTTAATTAAACCACCAACCTGTATTTTTATTTGCACCTTTTCCAGTTATGAAAAACAAAACAATATTTGTAATTTTTAGTTTATAATTTCAAAATGTTTAGTCTTAGTTATTTTATTTTCTTAGGTTTTTCCACGTTTCAGTAATGGTAATAGGCCTATCTCATGCATATATTTCTCGACATAACGCATATTTAAATAAATATTTATACAAACTATTTTTATAATAATACTTAAAAATATTTTTAGAATAATACTAAAATAATTTAACTTTAATTTAAAATAATTGAGTGAAGATGAAAATTAAGCAATATTTATAAAATGAATGTATACGCTAATTGATGAATAGAATAAATATTGAAAAAAAAAAAAAATTGGATAAAAGAATATATCAATTAATAAAAAAAAAAAAAAAAAGAAAAAAAAAAAAAAGTATATATTATTAGGAGTAGGTAAAATTATATAGACAATTTATTCGTTACGCTCCATGTTTTCAAAGTGATCCACAAACAGTCTTAATTATTGTATAGTCGTTTGTTGTTAACAAATGACAACAATATCCATAAAAACATATAGGCAGCTACTGACCCATCAGTCTGTAATTTTTTTTTTTTTAATTCATCACTTACTTATTTATCGCGGAAAGTCGGGGTTGATTAATTATAACAGGTTAGTTTTTTTTTTTTTTTTTTTTTTTCCGACAAACCGCGATTTGTTAAATATTTAAAAAGACCGATCGACGAAAAAGGCATACAACACCTATAACTCACATAACGGCAAACTGATAAGATTTGCAGATTTATTAAACTCGATAGGGCTCATCAAAAATCATAGAAAATAATATCCCTAGAATCAAAACACCAACAAACGAAAATTGGATTTTTTGGACGAACTATTGGTTAACTGAGCAAAATCCTGAAATAGTGGGAAAAAAAGGCTTCAGATTCGAATTCTTCACCCTTGAAAACATAACCTTACAGATTTTAAAGTCAATGTAATTAATTTTAGAGGCTCAAAATGCAATGTCTAGAAAAGACACCGTTTCGCCCCACTGTGCGGCGCCTCAGCGGGCTGGCATGAGTGTTTTACGTAACGTTTCGAAAATTCATTATGTAGGATATATTGGTAAATTTAATCATCTTTTAGAAAAAAAAATTTTTTTGGATAGGAATTATAGCTCTGGAGTTATAGAAAGAAACGTGCCAAAAAAAAAACAAACAAGAAACCTGGATTTCAACTCAGTACGGGATTTCGGCGTGCTATCATGAGTGTTATACGGGCAAATCAGCTTTTACATGAAAAAAATGCAATTTTGGATGGAGTTAATAGTTTTGGATAGTCAATCGCATGTAAAGCTACTACCTATTGGTAGCATTTCGCTTAAAGCTCTGTATTAAATGGTCCCAAGGCCAACTTCGTTTCAGGGTTTATGGAATGGAGGTACTTGTGGATTTGAATGGTTATGGAGATTACAATGAAAGGAAAGGTATCTGGTAAAGCTAAATCAGCAACATATGTCAGGTTAAGATCTTTATGGATAAATTTCTTTGTGACACTATAAGGAGCATTAAGAAGGGTTTTGGATTGTAAAGATTGAATATGAGAAGAACTTGATAGGTTAATGGAGTCCCAGAGCTCAATTCCGTTCGTCCAAATGGGTCTAAATACTGCCATGCAATTGTCTGCTAATTGTAAAATAATAAGTCAAAAACGACGAGCAGTTTCTTGCCTTTTTATTCTGACATTGACTAAAATTTAAAAAAAAAAAATCTTAAATCTTTTGCAAGCCCGATCGTTTTTGGATTCAGAGCTTTCTATTACCTTGAGGTGTTTAGCGTCGTTCAATTTGCTAACTGATATTTTTCCTGCCTCGAGCATTCTTGCCTTCAATGCTGAAGTCTCTCTTCGGCCCTAGTTCCGACCAAGTTTGAATTTATAAAACGAAACTACACGGATATCACTTGTAAACTTGTGAGTAAAGACTGAATAATTTGTATGTAATGATATGCTAAAAAAAAAAAAAAAATGTTTTTGGAAAAAAATAATAAACATTGACATCTCTACAAAAAACGAAACAAAAACAATAACTTAAATATACACTTTTTATTTGATTACATAAAGCGGCAACCGTTATAGTTTTTCTATAAAACTGCATTATGTTCTGAACAACACAATATACATTTCTTTTAAAATTATGAAATAAAATCTAATAGAACTCATAAACTGTTCCTATCGTTGCAACTGGTAGTTGAAATATTCTATATCCACTATGAATCCAAAAAAAAAAAAAAGTTTTGCTTAGCTTCCTATTTATGGAAATTTACAACTGTATATAATGAAATACAAAGACATTTAGTAAATGTGAAGAAAATGTTCATAATGACATTCATATAGGGTCTTCTTTACTTTAGCCATCCCAGTTACTTTTCTAAGTAACATGCGATCTAGATAAAATAACAGTTGCTATGTAATAACCTAACTACCATATGACCATTTATATTCAGTATTACGTTCTAGTTATCATTTTTAACCTGCTTATTTTAAATATGAATCTTTTAAAACTTAGCAAGTTACTAAAATCAGAAGAAATAGCTTTCCAATACCTACAGAGATGTGGATTACTGCACAGAACGAGAAAATGTAGAAGAGGGCATTTTATAAAGATTTGTTTTTACAAAAATAGAGCTTATTTTTATAAGTGTTTTTTGAGAAGTTGCAGAGAACAAGTTGGTGCATTTAAAGGAAAATGGGTCAATCATTTTGAGGCGGGAGCGCACACACAAAGAATTGAGTCACTATGAGCAATTGTAAAAAAAGGAAATTAAAAGGAATGTGGTACAAGAAGAAGCCTGTTTGATTCCTACTTATGTGAATTTGCATATAGGAGAAGGTATGAAAAAACGGCTATTTTTGAATCATTGAGAGACTATTGGCCTCCAAAATGAAAATTTCCATGAATTTATTATAAAATACATACTTTGTGTGTTTTTATATAAATATTTTAAATAAACAATTTTGAACATATGTTTTTCACTAGTATTAATTTTAGAAAAAAGCAACTGGGATGGCTAAAGTAAAAAAGACCCTAATTTTATAGATCAACTACCCATTGCTAGCACGTCAATAAAAGCTCTATATTAGTCTGAAGGCCATCTCCTGTTAAAACGCCTTGAAGAGTTGTTTGGAATAGACTGGAAAGCAAGTTGAGAAACTAGTTGTTCTAAATGGTTATGAACTTACTATAAAAAGGATTAACAACATATGGACATTAAGATCTTTATAGATAAGTTTGCTTGTTACTTTTTTGGATTGTAAGGATTGGATACGACACGAATTGGATGGTTTATTGGAGCCTACCAAAAAATATTTTGGCTTTCTTTTTTTTTTTTCCAGCAACATGAAAAAGTTTTCGATTATTTTTCAATTTTTGATTATAGCTTTTCAATGATCGTAAAATATTGTATTTTTTTTTTTTTGGTCTTGTTTACATGTTTAGGTTCGGTTATTGTGTGTCATACTAACTATATTTAAGTGCAGCTGCCTTGAGTTTGGGGGATAGGACCACATCAGACGATTGAAATTCTGGAGCTCCACCGGACTGGATTTGCTCTGCTTAATAACACCCGGGCTTTCTTCCGATTCATCACCCGAGAGAGAAAGAGAAAGAGAAAATTAAATATAAATATCTTTCAAGAAACATCGCAGCCCCGACCCACTTTTTCAAATTCATGAATAATGGAAGCGCTAAGTTGGGGGGGGGGGGACTCCTCCATTTTAATAAAAGGGTTGCCGTATATTCTTAGCCTTCAACTTTTTGTTCCTCTCCTTTCAACGGTGAAATCAGTCAAAAGGATTCCTCGAAGGAATTTTGTTTAATATAACCTTCTCTAGCAGGCTCTTCTGTATCCGATTCATCTATACCTGATTTTACGCTGTGAATTATAATACCATAGGTGGTGGAAACAAAACGTAAATTTCTACCGTTGAGATTATATAAATTTTTTTTTCATGGAATATTGTCATTTTTTTGGAGTTTTTAAGCACCCTAAAGCCAGGTAGTGCCTTGAGCATAACGGGAGTATTTTTATATCAAAAAGCATTATTAATTGCAATTAAACGTGAAAGAATCATTTCTCTATCTTGACTGAGAGCTGAAAAAAAAAAAAAAACGTGATTTTTATAATTTATTTTTTTTTCTCGGCTCCTAATGCTCATTGGCGGCTATAACTCTAGTTTGGCACTATTATAGGTCCCTACTACCCACACAAAAATCGGCATTCAAATCTGTGAGTTACAACTCAAAACGTTCCCTCGTTAGTTAAGGGATGTATTGTTATTAGGCCTCATTGTTATACGGTTATGAAAGGAGAAGATTTGGCCTAAACCATGCTCAACCCCCAGGCTTTTCACCAGTTAAGGGTACCCACTTTATAGAGACTGGGTGTGCCCCAGGAGAGTCTCCCGACCTCGAAGTTAAGCCTTAACCAATTGAAAATAAGTAAAATTTCATAATCAATGTTAACCTCTAGATAACCACCTTCCATTGTAACATCTCTTACCAAATGACGCTCGCCACCTACAGGAATTTATATATTTATCGCAATTATAATTTTTTTTTTTTTAAATCAGTAAATATTATTATTGCTAAACCTTCCTTGAACTCTTAAGATATTGTAGATAAAATTGGGAACATATATGTCCAGTAGTTGTTGTAGTTAGTGATCACAAACGAAAAATGGTAACCTAAACGCCACCTTCGTCCTTTAATATATATATTTATAACTAACATTTTTTTTTGAAAAAGGTATAATTTATTGTTTCTATACCTTCCTTGAGTTTTCGTCCATAGTTGTTGTAGTTACAATTTTATTTTATTATGCCATTTCATTAATTCTATTATAAATAAGACATGAATGTGTCTTAAGATAAGATATTACTTATTGTCCTTAAAAACTGTATCAGAATCCTATATCTGCATGAAATAAAAAAGAAATTAAAGGTTATAAAAAAAACAACAACAATTTAACGGATTTTATTTACCTCTCTATTAATATTAAAACGGTTAATAATCATTTTCTTAAAATATTATGATTTATTTCTAATTTAATCCTCTTCTAAAACAAGAAAATATAATTTATTTCACCTTGTTTGCTCGGGTACAGATACACATCCTCTCCAAACATATTCCCATATTGATCAATATCCCGATAAAATCAACATAGCCCGAGAAGGAAAACGAGGACAACTTACTCCGTTTTCCCGTTCGTAAATAAACATGTTGTGGAGGAAAAGAAAACAAATGGAAAACGATCCCTATAACCAGATATATCATAATAGAGAAACATTCTACGCTAAGGTTTTTCCAGATTATAATTCTAGATACGAGGGATTTTCCAGAGCTTGGACATCAGCGGATCGTGTGAGGAGGCAAAAAGATGGCAGAGCGCCCGTAGGCCTCCATCTCTGTCATGAACAGCGAGTGTGATGTCCCGTCTCAATTACTTACACAAATAGCTTAATACATTGTTAGAGGAAGAAATATTGTTTTAATAGCTTAATATTATAATTTATTTTGGGTTATGGTCACCTCACCAGTTATGGGTTGGCTAATACAATTATCGGAATAATAAGGGTCTACTGCATTTATTTGTGATATCACCAGTAGAAATATTTCTGAAAAGGATTTAAGATTTAAGTAGCCATTAAAAAACATTTTCCTCAAATAGTGTCCTGAACTATATCTTTTTTTAGTAAGATCGTTTTTTAAAATCACGGTTCTTAAGAAATTATAATGAAATTGCTTAATTAATTTTTAGTTTTTGAGTTATGTAACTTTTCATTAGAATTCAGACTTCCATACCAGCTCCATTATGTTGGACTATCTGATATTAATTAACAATAATTTTGAACTGACCCTAACCGGTGTATAAAAATTTTCTTTGGTGTTACAAACGTTCTTTCTGCTAACAAAGAAAAAAATTGAATTTTTTTCATTAGATTAAGTCGTTTTAAAACATAAAGACTACATCCCTCCCTAGTAGTGGTCATGTTTGATCTTACGTCTCCTAAGTTACCATTACTAGTAAATATAGTTAGTTTTATTCTGTACTTCGTGGATGGCTGCTACTGTTTAAGAAAACTGGTAATATCGAAAGAAGATTTTTTACGAAAAATACAATCCGATTTATTTTAATTCATTAATTTTTTTGTAGGATGATTACCATGTAGTATGCCGTTACTGCTTATGTAAAAAAAAAATCAATGAGAAGAGCGGCTATAAATTATGCACTGATAAATAGTTTAGATAAATTTTCAACTATCATTTCATGACGGTTTTCTAAAATAAAAAGTAACTACAAAGTTGTTTGTTTGTTTATTTCGTTTACCGTCACTATATGCTGCTATGGCTAATCGGACGATGCTACGGTGGGAGACCTAAATTTTGCCTATCCAGGTATAATTAGGATAGGTATCTTTAACGAGTAACTGACATCGCACAGGCTCGGGACCCCCATTTTACGTCCCTTCTGAAGGACAGCATAGCTAAGGATTTTTTACTCCCTTTAAAAAATTCTAAGGTCATTTGCTGGGCTGCGAACCCGCGATCTTGGGTTTAGTAGGTTGCTTTGCTAACCACTACACCACAGGTGACCCCTCTACAAAGTTTGTGAATGAGTGCATCAAGTGATTCTGTTTTTAAATATATATTTTACTATTTTGTTAGACGGCGTTTTATTAGTATTTAGATTATTTTTATAGTTATAGTTGTTCATTAATCAACACTCATTTTTAAATTATTAAAAATATTTGTTTAATGATTATTTTGCCAAATGACCATAACTAGTCTTGGCTATGACCAAAACTGGTACAACATGCCCATAACTGGTATTTTTAGCTTTTTGTAAAAAAATATAAATATTTATATGAAAGGAAGCTTTAGTGTGTTTGTCAATTTTACATCCAATAGAATAAAATTTTGAGAATCTAAGTATATAACCAAAGATGTCTTATACAAAATGTATCAACGAAATTCTAATTAAATCGACAAGTTCCCTTAACTATGACCATTACTAGTAATTTACCCTATTTAAATATTTGAAAATTGTCTGTTTTGCCTATTATATTCACGAATTAATGTTATTCGTAATAAAACAAGATAAACAATAAAATTATTTCCAATGTTGCACCTGAAGAGGAATAAAACAATCACTCGAATTTCATTTCTCTAATTTAAATGCTCTATATTTTTAAGTATGACGAAGACATTTAGTAATATCCATTTTGCAAGGAATGTCCAGATTAATAATGGTTATTACGCTACTTAATAAAGTCAAATTCATTAATAATAAATTAATTTATCCTGGAATCTTTCCACTTTCCTCAGTTTCTTCCTCATCGTATATTCAAATATTCAGTAATTAAATCCCTAGTAAACTTTACAGTTATTTGTTAAATTTTATAATATTATCATCCCTCATAAGTAAAGAACATCGATAATTTAAAATAATTGTTGAGAGTTTTATTAATTAATCTTATAGTTGTATTGAAATATACAATTGACCAGTATTTTTTTAATGATACGTTCACGCAAAACAGTAATGTTTAACCAGCTTTTTGCACTGAAGGTGTTTGAAGATTAAGGAAAAGCATAATTAGACATGCAATTAATATTTTGTATGTATGAGTTCGTAATCCAGACGAATATGAGCCTATTAAGAATCTCCTGCGGATAATGGACTGTTTTATTAGTACTTACAACTAAAGGCATATTGATCATATTTTTTACACACAATATCAAAAAGCATTGGATACTCACGCAAATTTCTTTCCCTCCATTCAACATTGTATATTTGAATTATTAATATTAACCAGAACTATGAAAATTATGTAGTAAAAATTTGTTAAAGATAGGTTCAGCAGTTTTACTGACCACGTATCGGTCGATTGCCAAAGTTTACTGGGATTCACATGTCGCATGACATATTAAAATATTTTTTAATAATTTAATTGAATAAAAGTAAATTTTATCATCAATTTCAAGCACCTTAGTAACCTCTCATGTAGAATAGCGCTCGCCACCTATCGGTCAATTTTCAAACTTCACTATTATCCAGATTTTATTGCTTTTTTAATACCAAATTAATTAAAAATCAGTACACTTTATTGTTGCTCAACCTTCATGGAATTATGAAGATGATGTGGTTTAAATTTGATACAGATTGGTTCAATAGTTTTCGTATGAGTGTGATCACAAACGAAAAATGTTGAATATTGCGATTGATTTTTCTTACCAATCTCAACGTTTGCTATTTGTAAAATGTTTTTGTTGTTCGGTTACATGATCCAAAATATTTGAAATTTTCAACTATATCTGCTCAAAAAATATTAATTTCAATGTAGAATACATCCTTTTTTTCTTTGACAAATTAAACACAATATACTTAGAGCTGACTGGGTTAAATAAATAAGATCCTAAATCTTCAGCGAAATGAAATAGTATGACATATTAGTAGAAATAAAGCCGAACTGCGTGGAAAAAATGGGAAATAAAGCTTAAAGTTGTTGAAAAGAAGAGACAATTTTTGAGAATGGGTTATTGTTATTCCGTGGCCTAGAGGTCTTGTCAACTGTCGGGAACCCAGGTCGGTAAAATAAATACTTGTAAACATCCAAAAGTTTTCAGCCAGTAGTGAAGGACTCTTAGTCGAAGTACTGTAAAAAGTACTGGCTCTGTAGTAAGTACTGTAAAGAGTTTTACAGTACCGCGAAAAGACAGTGAGGTACTTGCCTGAATTTCTAAAAGTTGTTGGGTTTTATAGATGAATATCGTAAAAGTTAGAGATGCGACGTGTATAAAAAACAAATGAACTGCCAATGCCTCAATGGGACAGAGACAATTATATAATAAAAACAAAATACTATCAACTACTTCACTCTCGGAGAAAAATGTTTTAATTGACTTATTCTTATAGGATATTAAGTAATAAAATCGGGTGCTATGTAACAAATTTATACTTTTTTAAATTAACAATAAAAATATCTCCTCACAGCCTTCAACAAAAGATTCCGGAATCCACAACCCTTCTCGAAAATAGACAGCAGCTGGTAATTTGGCAGTATTAAAAAAATAGCTTTCTTTTATATCAGTCTCTTAATTTATAATGTTCTAGGGACCACATAGCCATATTTTGGGTCTTGAACTCTTCGATGTCTATGATTTTTGGTATATAAATTGTACCTCAAGGAAGTATCCTAGGTCCAATCCTCGGGCTGACATCCCGACAAATCCTAGCACCATCCTCACCACGTATGCTGATGACACTTGTGTGTTATCAGTAAACAATGATCCCTTTATTGCCTCCCAAACACTCCAATCCCATATCACAAACCTTCAAGAATGGTGTCGAAAATGGAGGATCAAAATAAATCCCGTCAAATAACCTTTACCCTTCGTCGTAAACCTACGACTTCCTGTCCTACAATATCCTTTAATGATGTCCCACTAATCCCCGTTGAACAGATCCGCTACCTAGGCCTCCACTTAGACAAACGTCTTACATGGAATCCACATACTAGACTAAAATGACAAGAAACTGCCCATCGTTTTCGACTACTTCAACATTTATTTGACAAACGTTCAAACCTTCCAATCAATTACAAAAGACTCATATACATAACAGTAATTAGACCAATTTGGACATACGGAGTTGAGCTTTGGGGCTCCACTAAACCATCCAATTCATCTCGCATCCAATCATTACAATCCAAAATCCTTAGAAAAATCCTAAATGCTCCTTACTTCGTCACAAACATACTCATCCATAAAGATCTTAAGACTTAGCTCAAACCAGATATCTATCCTTTCGTAGCAAGCTCCACAACCATTCAAATCTATTAGTGTCACAACTTGCTTCTCAATCCATTCCAGATAACCCTCCGAGGCGCCTGAAAAGAAGATGGCCTCGAGACCTTCTAACATAGCACCTCGTTATATAGAACCTGTAGAAGTGCTACCAATGGGTAGTTGCTTTAAAAACAAGTGACGTGTCATTTTTATCATTATCATCATATTTACTTGATGTATTGTATGTTTATATTGTAAATACAGTTGTAAATTTCAATCAATAAAAAAATATAAATAAAAAATTTGTTGGCTCTTAGTTTTTGCGTTATCAGCTGTTTAAAAATAAAAAAAAACACTGTTTTTGGTCCTCAATATTTTTAAACTTACGCCATTAAAAAACTATTGAAAGACCTTATATTTGCGGCATTATTTTCCATTTGAAATGCCCTTTAATTTGATATTCACTCGATCATTTTCTGTACATATTGCATTTTTTTCGAAACATCCAAAAACGGTTTTTAAAATTAATGAGGATAATAAGCCAAGAGATCTCCCCAAAACAAGTATTTTCTTAAAATCAAAAATATTAATAACAATACGTTTTATGGCCATTGCCACATTTTCAAGCCATTAAATATACTTTTCGTAGTAATTTTTCATGACTAATATCTTAATCTCCTTGTATAATAATTAAATATCGGTTTTTAAAATTTCCAAAATGGGTCCCCTTCGAATTTTTCTAAAAAATATATATATGGTTTATACAATACCTGACTATGTGATTTTTATTAAAAGAAAAAGGAAGAGTTGTTTCTTCAAAATTTCGAAAAGTTTTTTTCTGGAAAAAGCAACTGTATCGTGCTCCAAACATTCTGATATGATGACATACTGAAGATTTTTTAACTTTCTCTCCCATATGTTATAAAAAAAACAAAAAAAAAAAACTCGAAATAATATTTTAAAAATACTAATTTTTTTTTTTTTTTTTTAACAGGAACCCATTTCCATCCCATTATTTTGCCCGCAGGTCAGTTGCAATATAAATCATATTTTTTAAGAAAAACTAGATGGGGATCTATTTTAAGAATTTAAAAAATCGTGTTTGGGTGCTTCGAAAAAAATACAAAATTTTAAAATACAGAAAATAATCATATAATTAAAAGGAAATAATTTATGGTATGGGAAATAATACCGCAAATTTGGGTCCTCTAGGTGCAATAGACATAATTTTGAAAATATTGAGTGAGAACCGGAAACTGTAGTTGTTGGTTTTTTTGTTATTTAAAAGCGCATAACTCAAAAATCAAAAGTTTGAAAAATGTAATATTTTACATTTTAACTATTCTAGGTACAACTTCTATACCAAAATCATAGAAATCAGAGAATTCAAGTTCCAAACTTTTGGTTGATTTGAAATAATGATAATTCTCTACAAACTGTTCCCCACATGACCCTACATGTTTCTCAAATAAAACTTTTATCTCAAAGATCACCTTATGTTCTAACTTTAAATTAATTATTTATATCAGTTAGAAGAAGATCCCACTTTATTAAAAGTGTAGAGATACAGTTATAAATATTAAATAATCTTGTCTGGAGATATTCTCTTTTTGCAATACATTCCTAAAGCCTTTCAACGTAAAGTAGGACATGAAAACGCTAAGGTATTCCAGGAGTAGTATGCCATTTCATATCGAAGACGATGTAGCTGGATAATACGCCATTTTGTCTTCCAGCCCCCCTCTCATATCGGCAAAACGACGGCATTCAATCTCCTGGATATATAGCCAGTACCAACATCAGCCAATAAGGATAAACCTTCTTCGATTCCGGAATTAAAATATCTTATTCCAATAAGCGTATCTGTTTTATTCTTATTTGATTTCATATTTAGTATGAATTATTACCTGTTATTATTTTTGTTCATTGATTTTTTTTGAATTACTATTTATTGATATTTACAACTTTAAGAAATAAACACACCAAGTAAATATGTGGAAATGTGATTACAATGAAATCAATAACATGTAAAAAAACTACTCATTAGTAACACTTCAATTAAAATTTTGCATTATAAGATCTCTAGGCCATTTTTTTTTTTCAGACGCCTCGAAGGGTTATTGGGAATGGAGATGAAAGTAAGTTGGAAGACTGGTGGATTCGATTGGTTATACAGCTTATCATGAAAAAATAGAAATCTGGTTGGGCCAAGTTTGCGACATATTACAAGACATGTAGATTCGTTTCATAATTAAGAGCAATGACGCTTTATGAAAGATTTTGAATTTTAAGGATTGAATATGAGAAGAATGTTTAATGGAGCCCAAAAGCTTAGCTCCGTATGTCCAAATGGGTCTAATTACTGTCATTAGAAGGAGATTTTTGTAATTAATTGGAATGTTTGACGATTTATCTCAACGAATGTTAAAAAAGAAGAAAACAACAATCCGTTTCTTGACGTTTAAGTCTTTTGAGTGTCATAAAATTAGATGTTTGTGTAGATGGAGCCTTTGGTTGCGGATCTGTTCAATAGAGATGAGGTAAAATTTATTATTAAAGGATACTAAATTCCTGTCGTAGGTTAAGACAAAGGGTAAAAGTTATTCGATGAGATTTGTTTGGAATAATTTTAATTCTTCAACTTTTACACTCAATTATAATTTCAGTTAAAAAAAAACAAACCTAAAAGTATGTTTTGTTAATTTCTCTTTAATTTTTAAAACAGAAAAAAAAACAGTGTACATTTAAAAAAAAACTAATCAATTTAATTTTCAAAGGACAACAATTGCGCAATTTCTTTCGGTCGCTCAAAAATTATTCGAACGTGTATCCTTCAGTGTCCTTTGAGATCTTCCTCTAACTGATATAATTGATTAATTTGAAGTTAGAACATAGGGTGATCTTTGGGATAAAAGTTTTATTGCATGTAGGGAAACAGTGTGTAGAGAATTATCCACTTCGAATCAACCAATAGTTTGGAACTTGACCTCCCTGATTTCAATGATTTTTGGTATAGAAGTTGTACCTACCAAGACTAGTATAAAAGTATAATATTACATTTTTCTAAATTTTGGTTAAATGCTTTTAAATCAATTTTTTAAAAAATACTGTTTTTGGTTCTTACTTAATATTTTCAAAATTATGTCATTAAGAAACTATTACGCACAGGGAGCCCAAATTCACGGCATTATTTTCCATTTGAAATGCCCTTTAATTATTTCCTTTTTAATATTTGATTATTTACTGTGCATTTTGTCTTTTTTTTTTTTTTTTTTTTTTTTTTTTTTTTTTTTTTTTTTTTTTTTTTTTTTTTTTTTTTTTTTTTTTTTTTTTTTTTTTTTTTTTTAACATCCAAAAATGGTTTTTAAAATTTCAAAAATAGGTCCCCTTCTAGGTTTTCTAAAATAATATATGTCAATTGTAGTATAATTGACTACAAGCGGGAAAAATAATGGGATAGAAATGGGTTCTTGATAAAAAAAAAATATATATTTACACTTTTTTATATCATCATTTCGAGTTATTTTTTTGTTTCTTTTATTACAAATGGAAAGTTGAAAAATCTTCAGTATCTCATCATATCGGAATGTTTGGAGCACAATACAGTTGCCTTCACAAACATAATTTTCATTTTGTTGGTCAGTGTAATTATCTTTAAAGATTATATTTGAGAGCGTTTATTAGTTAACCCAAATTTAGTACGTTGCAAACTCTGAAGTGACATTAGTTCCTGAACTAAAGCTAATGCAATTTAAAAAAATAGTCTGGGAATAACAGTAATATTTTAAAACACTCCTATCATAATAGCACGAGAATACCTTTAGCAAGTTAACATTTCAATACTGATTCTTAACAAGTAAATTGCCTGTAGACGATAAGGGCCTGGTAACAGACACTATCTGGCGAAGAGATAAGTAAGAAGCGGAGAGGACATGAGATTAAAACTAATCTTATTGGACAAGATGCCTTCCCTTTTGTCCCCTTTACCATTGAACTACCTGTCTGCCCTTAGAGAAGCTTTAAAAAATATTTTAGGTAATTGCTTCCTTATGGTATTAAATTTTTACTTTATTTTTGTTACCTTAAAATTTCTTTATTGAAAGCTGTTTTAGCCGGTAGTGTTCTTTTATATTGTATTGACACGCCCACTCTTCGATTACAGTTTAATAATAGTTAAGGATAAAGTTAGGAGATGTGATTGTTTTTAAAATATAAGGAAATATTAATTTTTTTTTTTTTTTTTTTTTTTTTAAATATTTTTATTTTGAATGATTACAAGCTGCCTCACTCAAGGGCAATGAGTAATATGGCTGACAAACTCATTCACACAGAATGTACAATGATATAAAATAAATAAAGTAATCAAATTAAAATAAACGGCCTATGATGGGGAAGGGGGCTTTTCACTTTTGAAAAAAAAAACAGTTCCCAACCACAATGAACGCTGGTAACAAAATTATCTAAGAAAAATGCCCAAATTGTTTACAGAAAAAAATATATACATCCCAAACATTAATTCTAAAGATTGGAAAAACCTGAAAGAGTTTAATAACATTTAAAAAAAGAACAAAGAAACCATTGAACACCAACGTAAAACGATTATATTTCTCAGAAATGAAAGTGAGAAATATAAATACACATATACAGACAAAAAAATTATGGTGAAAAAAATAAATGTAAAACCAAAAAAAGGTTACTTAAAAAAAAAAAAAGAAAATGGTTTCTCCAAATAATTAACACAGAAATTCTCATATATTGATTATAAAGAAAGAAAGTGAGAGAAAAAAATAAACTAGAATAAAACTCTTCCAATGATTTTTTTTTTTTTTTTTTTTAAAACAATTTATTGAAATTTACAACTGTACAATTTATTGAACATTTAAACTGTGCTGTTAACTATTACAAAATAACGTGACAAAACACGAAAAGTAATAAAAATTCTACACTAGAAGGTCTCTGGGCCATCTTCTTTTCAGACGCCTCGGAGGATTATCAGGAATAGTATGGGAAGCAAGTTGAGAAATTAGGGGATTTGAGTGGTTATGGAGCTTACTATGAAAGGATAGATATCTGGTTTGGGCTAAATCTGCAACATATGGAACATTAAGATCTTTATGGATAAGTTTATTGGTGACAAAGTAAGGTGCATTGGGATTTTCCGAAGGATTAAGTATTGTAAGGATTGATGGTTTAGTGGAGCCCCAAAGCTCAACTCCGTACGTCCAGATAGGTCTAATCACAGTCATGTATATTAGTCTTTTGTAATTAATTGGGAGCTTTGAACGTTTGTCTAATACATGTTGAAGTAATCTGTAACGACGGGCAGTTTCTTGTCTTTTTAGTCGTATGTGGATTCCAAGTAAGACGTTTGTCCAAGTGGAGTCCAAGGTAGCGGATCTGTTCAACAGGGATTAGTGTAATATCATTAAAGGATACTGTAGGACAGGAAGTCGTGGGCTTACGACGAAGGGTAAAGGTTATTTGGTGAGATTTTTTTGGATTCCAATGATTTACATAAATTAAAATATAAACAAAAATTGTAGTGTCTTTTTTTTATTGGTTCAATTTGCGTAAGAGTGTTAAAATACTTAAGGGTCCCTGGTATAGGTAGATCTCCTTCATTCGGTAAATCGCTTCTTCCATCTTTCATTCCATGGGCAGGGGTGAACAATAAAAAGCAGTCTGCCGGTGCGTTTCGAAGATCTCAGTGATAGATCGGTGCGTAACTACTTCTTCAAGGGAGGTCTGGCCCAGACTAACTGTTGTGTCCCTTATCTCCCGAGTAAATACGTAACTTGAACCAAAACACGCTATTTAAACCATTGAAAAATGATTTATTACAAATTAAAACTCTATTACTTTTTTTACTATAGGAGATAATAATAATTACATTAAAAAAAAATAGGATCGTAAATTATCGGGCTTTAACAGCCTACAAGAAATAAAATAAAGCGCAAAGCAAAATAGAATATAATAATTGATAATATAAAATAGGTGATAATTGTTGAAGCTAATAAATAAATAATAATACAAATTAAGGAAGAAAGAAAAGAATTATAAATATAATCGTACTCTATAAATAAAAATGAATAAAAGCCTTCATTGAGGGTTGTGAGGAATTTCGCTTGTCAACTTGCCCAG
Source organism: Euschistus heros (assembly GCA_003667255.2). Taxonomy (NCBI): domain Eukaryota; kingdom Metazoa; phylum Arthropoda; class Insecta; order Hemiptera; family Pentatomidae; genus Euschistus; species Euschistus heros. The sequence goes on along the minus strand of RCWM02000106.1, from coordinate 193,171 downwards.
AATCATTAGATAGATACTCTACTGGCATTTTATCGAAGCAGAGTAAGTAAACATGCTTACTATTTATTGCAAGTAGTTACAGTTAATTCTTACTGAAGTTTATGAAATAATATATTGTTAAAATATTAAATATCCGATGGTAAAGCGAGTTGGGGCTAGGATATCAGCGCGCTCGGTAAATATGGTTTTGAATCCTATATGTGGGTTGAAATATATTTCGAGGCGGCCCCAGTAGATGAATCTTGACCTTCCCACCCTGGCTAGAACAGGTTGGTAACGTGTAACATAACCCGTCCTTCCTGCCCAAGTTGGAGTACATAAGAACGTTAATCACCAGATAAATAAAGAAATGCCAAATAGGAAAAAATTAAAGATTGAAAATCTTATAATTTATCAAAGGCCGAAAAAGCTTGTTATTCTTCGACAAAAATTCTCTGTCCGGAACAACTGGAGATAAACCTTAAAATTGTAATAAAGAAAAACTATTGCTCTGCATTAGCTCTTTAACGTGAAGAGTTATGGGTCAGAAACGTAGCCGCTAACTCTAAGGGAAAAGAAAACGCCTTTATTTTTTTGAAAATCAAGTACTGCATCGAATTTTTGGTCAAAAAAAGATATGAACATACTAGAGAATTTAGAAAGTCGTTTAAGAATGTAGTTGGATTTGATATTGACCGAATTCTTGTTGGAGGTGTAGACTTGGATAGGAGGATTATGTTAGGGTTTGGGTTTTGATGGGATGGGATGGAAACAGGTGTGTGGTCCAAGACTGAAGGTGTTAGTATCCAGCTTTCGGGTTCGCTTATCTATCTACTAAGTAACCGTAGTTCCTTTTCGGAAAATACGTAACGATTTGAAAGGTTGGATTCTGCCTTAATATCATCTAAATTTTCGCACTTTATAAATCTTTAAGTAAATATTTTATGAAGAAAATGGTCTAGGATGTAGTCAGGAGTAATAATTCAGGGCTTCTATAGGTCTAAAAATAACAAAAATTGGATGTAACTATGGATGGAAAAACTGAAAAATAAAACGAAATTAAATGACAAAATCCTAATATTCATTTTTAATTTTTTTTTAGACATCCCAACTCATCCTAATATTATCCTCACAACCTATGCTGATGACACAAGCGTGTTATCAGTCATTGATGATCCATTTACTGCATCTCAGACACTCCAGTCACATATCATTTCCCTTTAAGATTGGTGTCATAACTGGAGAGTTACGATAAATCTCAGCAAATAAACTTTACCCTACGTCGAAACTACCTCATCATGTCCTCCTGTATCCTTTAATGGAGTACCATTAAATAATGTAGAACAAATACGATACCTTGGATTTTATCTGGACAAGAGACTTACTTGGAACCCTCATACAAGATTGAAAAGACAAGAAGCTGCACGTCGATTTCGACTACTACAACACCTACTTGACAAACGTTTAAATCTCCCGATTCACTACAAAAAACTCATCTATATGACGATTATCAGGCCTATTTTGATTTACGGTATAGAGTTATGGGGATCCACCAAACCATCGAATTCTTTCCGCATCTAATCACTCCAATCCAAAATCCATCGAAAAATCCTAGATTCTCCTTACTTTGTCACAAATGAATTGATCCACAATGACCTTAATATCCCATATGCTGCTGATTTTACTCGAACCAGATATCTTTCCTTTCATAATAAACTCACTGCTCATCCAAATCCACTTGTTGCACAACTTGCTTCCCATTTCATTCCTAGCAATCCTCCGAGGCGTCTGAAAAGAAGATGGTGATCTTCTTTTGTAAATTTTCATTAGAGTACTACCAATGGGTAGTTCCTCTACAAGTTTTATTCATATCATTATATCTCATATATACCGCATATTTGCTAGGTGTGTTTTCTAATACAGTTGTAAATTTTTATTAATAAAATAATTTAAAAAATTTTTTTTTTTAGATCAAAAAGTTGATCTTTTTATTTCATCATCTGGGTCACATTATGTTTTTGTTATTTTTAGCCCTGAAGGCCAGTAATGCTGGCCAAAACGTCGGTACTTACTACAATCCTGATCATATTTTTCATTAAACATACCCTACAGTAAACCATACTATTTTTTTATGTATATACAATTTCAGTCTATACATATCGCTTTTATCGCTCTTATTCCAATTTATATATGTTTTTAGAACAACAGCATTTGAAGTGGTTGCAGTTTTCCAGCAATAGACTATGTAGAGCCTGCAAGGTGCAGTTGCGGGTCAGGTTAGTAGATCGATAGTACAGCATATCCTCGCTAGCCGTCCTAGTCTCCACTCGTTTCTAGGTAGGGAATAGTTTTAACGAACTAGAATAATAAAAATATATTATAAATATGTAAATTAAATACTAAGCTCTAGTTACTGTAGTAACTGTTATAGAAATGCTAATAGTGGGTAAAAACCAAAAAAATATATAAATGAAAAAAAACTGTGAAAACATTTAATAAAAAAAAGAAAAAATTCATCACAAAAACAGATTTGAACAACAAATGAATACAGTAACTCAGAACAAATAAATAGAAGAACTCATTACTATTTTGAAAATAAGATAGCTATAGACAGCAAAAATAAGATAAGAATAAAGAATCGATTTCGAAAATCGATGATCCAAAGTCGATTTCTAGTAATCGAATGATACCGCTGTCGATGACAATAGTTTCCTGATATCTAATTATGTTATTACTGTACATTAATTCTTCTCTTAATGACCAAGCCTTCTTTGTACAGGATTAAAAAAAGAATCCCATACAACTGCCAGCTAAACTTTTGGTTTGCTAAATATATTTATTCCCTTATTGGAAAATGAAGAAATAAGATAGCAATCTCTAATCAAAGGAGTAATGCCGTCCAGATAAAAATACCATTTTACTATACATTTCTGTTGTTCTTAAAGGACGCCATGTAAAGATTATTTTCCATTCTATTATCAGTAAATACTAGTTTTCGAACCCTAATACTAGAATTGGGCGATAGTCGATAGTTAGCACTATCGATAGGCCGATACCATCGGTTGAGAACTATCGATTGCTATCGATAGTTTTTCGATAGATGCTTCCATTTTTTCTAAACCTATTCAATAAAGAATTTCAACTAATTAATTTAAATTAAATTATCTTCTCACTATTTGAAATTTGCAGGGTTATAAATTATAAAATTATTTCATAAAGATGAGAGAAAAAACTAATTTATTTGAATTTTAAAAAATATTTAAAATTTCCATGGTTACAATAATAGTGAACAAATCAAATCTCTAGAAAAGAAAAATAACGAAATAGGTAATTTCAAGAGTCAAGTGTGCTCCTTGAGAACATATTTCCGGAAAGAAGAACTAGCATTGCTGCTTTCCTTTGGCTTAATCTTTGAGAGAACCCTTGAGCTCTAGGAATTTCGAATCCAATTTCAAAAATACTTTACACTGGACAGAGACATATCAGGATAATTCCGAGGGTTTCAAAACTGGAGGGTAATAAAGATCTACCTATAATCGACACTATCGATAGTGACCATCGATAGGCATGACCTATTGATATATTCATAGTAACTATCGAATATCGCCCAACCCTACCTAATACTCAATTCAAGCAAATCTAGTTCATCGCCAATGTTCAATAGAAAAGTTCAGCCACATTTTCATTTCCTTAATCTTATTGATGAAACCTTGGAATGTTTATCTTCGTGAATAAGAATTTTTGAATCGAATAACATTATTTACCTAGTCTGAATTAATAATATTAACATATATTATATGCTATGAATAAAAAAATGCTACTAGCAATTTGCTACTATATTTCATGAATTATCATCGGTTTTTAATCGATTTATTTTGGTTTTTAGGTTATTTTTAGATTATTTTTTAAAATAAAAATTTATTTTTTTTAATAAAATTTTTTTTTTTAACCTGAGGTATTGGTGTCCAGAATCAAAATGTTTTTCATTGACGAGTTAATTTAATTATTTTTGACACATATCTAGATATCATTTTTCCACATATTCTAAACAGTTGTAAATACAGGGCGAGTACCTCTTATTGTTAGTGTAAAAAAAAAAAAAAAAACTAGATCAAATATTAGTTTTAAACCTAATAAATTTCATTGCAATTAAAAGCAAAATATTTCATTAAGCGACGATTATCATAATGTCTTATTTACGCAAGTAACTGATTTGTATGCCAAATGAGAACATCATATTTTTTCGGTTTTAAAAATGAATTTCTCCATGAAATCGAAACAAAATCATTACTTTCAACATACCATTCGTAAGCTAATTAAATTTGCAAGTTTTTGTGAGGTTTGACGTTTTGTGGATAGGTTTTTTCGAAACGGTGAGCGTTGAAGTAATATAAGACATTGTAACTTCCCTAAATAAGGTGAAGATGAAGCTGTTCTTTAGGTTACGAGTTTGTGAGCTACAAGGTTATTTGTACTTTGCTCTTATAGGAAATTTAATGGTAAATCTGAAAATATGTTCAATGTTTAAGAAATATTTAAACACAGTGGAGATATTACAGCTTTTATGGAAAAAACGTGGTTTCCTCAAAAAAATTCTTTGCTTTATCGTATATCTGCAACGGATGGGAATAGGAACGAAAGATCTGCGATATTTTTCTACATTTTTGATTTAGTTTCACCCAATTATTTTTTTTTTACACTAAGAGGTACTTACTCTGTATAAATAAATGAATGAAAAAGTAGTAGAAAAATAAATTTTGATTTTTATCTATAAGACGGTCATTGTTTCTGACATTTCCAATTGTTGAGCTTAGATTTCATTCCAGATATCCTCGTTTTTATCATTCTGTTCTTAAAAGAAAAAGTTTCTGTATCTAAAATCAGTGAATAAAAAGTAGAGGATTAGTAAGTCCAATACCTTAATTTATGCCTAACATAAAAAATGAACTTTTAATTAGTTTTTTTTGCGATGAATTGGCAGAGATGGTTATTTTCCGCCGAACTTCCACATGGAAAAGTGAGTTAATAGGGTGGATTAAACAGGTATGTAAGCCCGGGCTGAGTTAGTACAGGGGATAACTCATTTAGCAAATTGAGGAGAGAGAACTCCTTAACTTTTCATTGATGTGACAAATAGCAGGTTTCCACTGGCTGAATATTTTATCAGGAAAATAGAGAGGTAGGGATATATCTCCCGCTTGGAGAGTCTATTGAAAAAGTAAACTCATTCCAAGTCATTAGTTGATTATTTGGTTCTCTCTCTCTCATTGAGGGAGCTTCAATAATGAACTTTCTGTCTTTTCTTAGAGCTTAGTCTCAATAGAGCTTTTTTTGTAGTCCAATGGAGAGGAAATTAATTGTTATTAAAATTGTAGTTTGAAGATACCCGTTCAAGTGCTAAATATAAAATAACAGTGGATACGTAGTAGGCTACGTTAGTTTTCGGCCTGACAGAAAAAAATAAAAGTAAAAGATAAAAACTGATATTATTATTTTTCTAACATTTAAACACTTATTAGTACAATTAAGATTGATTATTGTTTTCCACTTCTATTTGAGATTTTTATAGATTTGAATGATAAAAATTATCTCAGTTTAGCTCAATGATCAAAGCTAGAAAACGTGGTGCTTTTTCTTCGGATAGGTATATATTTACATTCGGGTAGGATCAGTATTTATAATCATTTTTCGGTCATAGCTAATGTACGTTTATGATAAGTAAAGTAAGAATGTAGTTCTTACTTGTGAAGTTGATATTATCGGCAAACACCAAATGAATACAAGAACCACTACGTATTGTACTAGAGTTTTTGTTATTAGTGAGTCACTCTAAAATAATATTATATTTACGGGATATAACGGACGGTTTGCACTCTTGAAGCACAGGCCGCGTAAAAATATGTACCATGTTAAAAATCGACACTAGTAGTTGACACGTTTAGAAAGATATCACACGTTTTTAGCAATATTTCCTCGGTTCACCATTAGTAGTTGACACGCCCTGGATACAAATTTTTAGCAGTTCAAGGCTACTAGTGTTCAAGGTACTCCGTTGCTTCTTGCTGCCCCTGCAACAGAAATTCCCCTTTTGACGTCATCAAGGGGCTTCTCCATTTGCTGAGGCTCATAATTGAGTTGTTGTTTCTTTTGTTGGTGCTCTTTTAAAACTGAAAAAAAAAAAAAGGGACCTAATTCCGTGTTATTCTAGTAGTTGATAGACGCTGCATTTGCAGTTGACACCCCACTCCCTGTCAACTACTGAATTTTGAGCTCTAAATTATCCAATGGAGATTGTCTTCTTTCCTCTACCCCTGAATTTTTCATTTGCAGAGAACGCTCATTCAATAAAGAAGGCGAGAAATGAGAAATGTTCTAGTAGTTGAGAGAGGTCTCGAGCACTAAACAACAGATTATAAATATGACACCCAATAAAATCCTCTCAATTTTCATCTATAACCACAAAAACCTAGTAAAATGTATAACAGACACCTACTATTCTAAAGTATATTCAAAAGTTGGAGAGGTTTAAGCATTTGATAAAGAAAAAACAGAATACATACCAGAGCATCCTTAGCCGATTGCATAAGGAAGGAGGCGTTTAGTCAACTGAACTGGAATTGTGACAACAAATTTGGTGATGAAAACAGTTTTCCCGTCCAGGAAGTCATGGCTGTCAGTCTTTGCACGCAGGAACAACTGAATTAGCCGGCAAAATTTAAAACGAAATGAAACTGCAAACAGAAACCTTATTATAAGACATTTATTATCAAACTGTCAACTACCAGTGCACTGTCAACTACTAGTGCACTTACCCTAGTTATAAAGTGTTTTTAAAATTGTAAGACAAGATCAATCATGTTAACCTAACGAGACGAAAAGCGGAAGGGATTTGGGATGTAATTGAAAGAAAGGGCGGTAGAGTAGTCAGCTGGAATATTGGGCAAATATTAAAAAAAAAAAAAAAAAAAAAATCCTTTAAAAATTACAAATGAAATTAAATTTAAAAAAAAAATCATAATTGTATTATGCATCATTGAGTCACAAAAAAAGAAAAAGAAAAAAAAAAGAAGTTAACTAATGACATTTAATTTCCTATAAATAGGAAAGAAAATCATAACTGTTAAACGGTCAGGTCTGTTCCAATGGTTATGGAATTTACTATGAAATGATAGTTATCTGGTTTGGGCTAAATCAGCAACATATGGAACATTAAGATCTTTATGGATTAGTTTATTTGTGACAAAGTTAAGAGCACTAAGATATATTCGAAGGATTTAGGATTGCAAGGATTGGATACGAAATTAATTAAGTGGTTTATTTAAGACCCAAAGTTCAACTCCGAACGTCCAAATAGATGCAATTACTGTCATGTGAATGATTATTTGTAATTAATCGGCATCTTAGAGTGACATCGATTATAAAATAAAGAAAGGAATTGAAAATATTTTTTTCTGTTTGCCTGTGGCTTTGTTCGAAACGCCATTATGAAATAATCTTCTAAACAAGTGGAAGTAGGGCGGGAGTCGGAATGAAGTCAGTTTACAGTCTATCTCCTCCTCTAGGATTATTAAATTTGTACCGAGAGGGGGGCGCCCGTATGAATTTTCTCTTTTTCCCCGCTGGAGAGACGAGTGTAGGCGTTGTTTAGAATTAAAATTTAATTTTCTCGGAAGAGTTTTTCTTTCTGGCAACCTGCCAGGGCCACCATTTGCTGCTCATTAGTTGCTGATGATGGTTCCCTCTCTCCTCTCTCCTGTTCCAGGCACTTTTGCTTCTCTCTTCTTTTTTTTTTTTATGTATAATTGCATAATATTTCAACCGCTCTCCACCAGTGTTGAGCATCCTTATTTATAACACGATACAGAGAAGAGCTCTGTTGAAAGAGCTCATGTTGAAATATTTACTTGAAACAAATTAACACTCCAGAAGGTATTCATTCAGATTTAAACCCCTCATGGTATATTTTAGTTAAGGTTATTCTTTTTACTACTCCTACTGTTTTTTCAAAGGAATTATGCAAATCTTTCAAGAAAAAAATATATATTGGGTTGTCCGGAAATTATTACAGGCTTATCGATTTAAATTAATAAAAATAAACTAAATTTTTAATCATCACATTTTGGCATTCTACTCGTTTATGAATATATTTTACATAACACTGAATGTTTCCGGGAAAAATTGTTTCCCAACTTTAAGTTCGACATCTGTTTACAGCAAAAATAGTTAAAAATTTCTGGATACAATACAAATAGATAAACCTGAAAGTGTAGAAATAAAAATTTCCTTAAACGTTTAGTGTTATTTTAAATATATTGATAAAGGAGTAGAATGCCGTAATCTGATTATTCACTATTTACCTCCTGCATGCCTGAATAATTGCAAAGAAATTATTCTAAATATTTTTTTATTAATTATAATGATGTTCATTACTCTCAATACTTTTCCGCCATTGAGTTAATAGCTTTTCTATTCCATGTGAACAGATGCTTAAATCTTTTGTATTATAAATTTATTTTCTTCCGTCGTAAACCTACGACATCCTGTCCTACGGTATCCTTTAATGATATTCCTCTAATCCCTGTTGATCAAGTCCGCTACCTAGGACTCCATTTGGACAAACGTCTCAATTGGAATCCACATACAAGACTAAAACGACAAGAAATTGCCCGTCGTTACAGACTACTTCAACATTTACTAGACAAACGTTCAAAGCTCCCAATTAATTACAAAAGACTCATTTACATGACTGTGATTAGACCTATTTGGACGTACGGAATTGAGCTTTGGGGTTTCTACTAAACCATCCAATTCATCTCGTATCCAATCCTTACAATCCAAAATCCTTCGAAAAATCCTCAATGCTCCTTACTTTGTGACCAATAAACTTATCCATAAAGATCTTAATGTTCCATATGTTTCTGATTTAGCCCAAACCAGATACCTATCCTTCCATAGTAAGCTCCATAACCACTCCAATCCATTAGTCTCCCAACTTGCTTCCTCCTCTATCCCTGATAATCCTCCGAGGCGTCTGAAAAGAAGATGGCCCTAGACCTTTTAGTGTAGATATTATTGAAGTGCTACTAGTGAGTAGTTCTTCACAAGTTATTTACGTGCCATTCTATTCACTGTCAACACATTTGCTTGTTGTATATTATTTTGTACAGTTGTAAATATCAATGAATGAAAAAAAAAAAAAATTTTCTATCGCAATTTGATTTTTAAATTTTTTGAACTCTTAAAAAAGGATCCAGATGTATACTAAATATCCGGTTGGCGAGAGGTCCGAAGAGTAGGGTGGACCCGCTGGGCAGGGTCACATAACAAACCTCAAACAACTTTCTTTTCTTATTAACTTGAGGTTAAAAGCGACAACAAGATTCTCTATAACTTCTCGAACAGCTGTTCTGGGGTTTTCTTCGAAAAAAGTTCTTAGAGCTTTTCCGCAACGTCCCTTCCTTCAAGGCTGAAACCTCCCTCAGGAATATTTTCAACCAACGTTAAACAGTACACTTACACGCACCGTTATCACCTCAAACATCGTTAGTGTTTTTGCCGTTCACGGCCCCTTTTGACCGAATTTAAACTCAAAATAATGAAATAAGACAAAAATCACGCTTTGAAAACGGAGTGCAAACTGGGTTATAACCAAGCTGCGATATACACTAACAGATGTCAACCTTTTTTTGTTTTTGAAGAGGATCAATTAATAAATACATCCATACATAGAATACCGTCAAAGGTATACAGTTTTTTTGTATAGAGCAATATTTTAATGAGCATATGAAATCCTTCATTTATTTTCGGACAACCAAATACTCAAAAGGATTTATCATTTTCCTGAACATTACAAATGTTTAATCATACATTTAATGCGTTTGGAGTTCGCCAGTCTCACTTCACTACCCAGCTGTGCCATCGTGTGGTGGGTGTTATCTCATCTGCATTGGAGCGCAAGATGTACTGCAGGAGTATCTTTCTTAACGTTGAACAGGCTTTTGACCATGTATTGAATCCAGGATTGCTTAATAAACTTCGCCAATTCCTTCCATCTACATATTTCCTCATCCTGCGTTCCTAACTTTCTGATAGAGTATTTAAAGTTAAACTCATCCAACATTCCTTCCGCCGCTGGCATTCCTCATGGTAGTATCCTGGCTCCTTATACTTTATACCGTATATACAACTGATATAGCAACTTATCCTAATACTTTCCTCACAACCATTACAGATGACATCTGCGTGTTATCAGTCAATAATGATCCATTTGCTATATCTCAGACACTCCAGTCATATCTGGAGAGTTAAGATAAATCCCAGCCAATCACCTTAAATATGCGTCGATAATCTACCTTTCGATCCTCATGTATCCTTTAATAGTGTACTATTAAATAATGTGGAACAAATACGATATCTTGGATTTTATCTAAACAAGAGACTTAGCTGGAACCCTCATACAAGTTTGAAAAACGAAAAGCTGCGCGTCGATTTCGACTGCTACAACGCTTGCTCGACAAACCTTCAAAACTCCCGATTTACTAAACAAAAGGTCATCTAAATGACGATTATAAGACCTATTTGGACTTACGGTATAGAGCTATGGGGGTCCATCAAACCAACGAATTCCTCCCGCATCCAATCACTCCAGTTCAAAATCCTTCGAAAAATTCTTAATGCACCTTACATGGTCACAAATGAACTGATCCACAATGACCTTTACATCCCACATGTCGTCGATTTGGCACGAACCAGATACCTTTCTTTTCATAATTAACTACTCAACCAAATCCACTTGTTGCACAACTTGCTTCCTATTCTATTCTTGGCTATCGTCCGAGGAATGAAATTGTAGTTTCGTTCACTATCTCTCTACCACAACCTGATAAATCTCTTTAATAATGGTATGAGGTGTTGGTTTAAACATGAAATCCTGCATTAATTTCCGGAAAACGGGTTTCGGTTATTATTTTATCCATGATGATTTGTTAAGTGGGAAGTTATATTTAGCGACATTATTCCATCGTATTGTCAGAATGACATTTGGCCTGGAATCATTCATTTTTTAAAGCGCTGAACCGTTAAACCCGATGTCAGCCGCTAAAGCGTCAACTTCAATGTCATTCTAACGTTTGTATCAACTCAGCAGGTAACCTCGCAATTATACACTGCATATCGAAGCAGCTTATATATATCGTCTATTTTTCAGCAGGATAATTAATCTATGGCTTATTCAGGTCTTATAAAATATAAGCCCACTCCTATATTTCATTTAGTACAAAAAAAAAAAAAAAAAAAAAAAAAAAATCGGTAATATATATCATTTTGCAATTAGGATTGATGAATTAATTGCCACTTCTATTAGAAGTATTTTATTAGAACACTAGTTTCAAATGCTAAATATTCATCTTCAGCTCGAAGACATACAAAATTTTCAACACATAACACATGTTACATGGATTTTATGTACTTACTCAAGTTTTCAAAAATGTAAGACAAGAAATCAAATATTGGTACTCAACCGAGGAGATCTAACAGACATCTGAAATCTGTAACATCGTTACCTAAAGTGAAAGGATTTAATTTTAGATAAAAAATAATTATGCCGCCTAACTATTAAAAATCTTTGAAATAACCAGTGTTCAGATACAATCCATTTAAATATAAAATGCAAAACCTATAATCCTTAAATAACACAGGCCAACAAAAAAAAATGTTTTTGAAAACTTTTTTTACTATAATAGCTGATCGTTATGGATTTTTGTGTGCTGGATCCAAATCTGGTCTTAGTTTTTTTGTATCACCCATACTTTATGAGAAATTTTCTTTTTTTTATACAATTTAAAGAAGCATATATAACTGTTTCATATAAATATAAAGCATTATATAACTGCTAAGGCCTAACTTTATATGTAGAGGTGGTAAGAGAATGTTTCTAGCATCTACAAGATTTTTGCGGAGAATGTTCTCGCCGGGTTTTAAAGACTCCCTGACAGGCCAGTTCTTTCTGCACCAATGTTGATCCTTTGCTCTACTGTCTCATTCACACAAAAAAGATGGAAATTTGGTAAAACCGCCTTGCTGACCAAGAAGCATACATGTTACTTTCAAATCACAACTTATCATCCAACAATGAGCCGAATTGCCAATTTTATTCAACACTATTTCTAGGCTTTCATTGCTCTCTTTCATATGTACAGAATGGCCAACAGGTATAGATGCATAAGTGTTACTATTGTGTAATAAAACAGCTTTTAAACTAATTTTGGAAGAATCAATAAACAGCCTCCAGTCTTCTTTTTTTTATTTAACACCAAACTTTTTGGTGGTCAGACCTGGAATGTCTGAGCAGTACACTAAATCACCTTCTTGATCAAAAAATTTCGAAAACTGCTGTTCTTTCTTCCTATACACATATATGCTAGTTCCAACTGCCAACAAACTGCAAAGTCCTATTCTTTTAGTCTAAAACCAGGCAATTCAGCTTTTTCTTTTGTTAACCCAAGACCCATAACTAAATGTTTAAGCTCAATCTGAGTAAACAGTTTAGACTATATATTTGCTATAGCACATTGGAACTCTTCATCATCTTGCTCATATATATCTATATCTGTTTCAGCAGTGCTGTCAACTCTTTTACATCCAGCACAAATTATTTAATAATTTTATTTGTAGTATATAATTTTGTTTAATGTCGAGAGGTTTATAGTCCATGTATTAAATAATTCTACATAACTCATTGTATACATATTGATGAGGATAATTGTTTTTAATTAATGAAATATCTCAAGTTGAAGAGCAGTTGAAAATAAACTGGATGAAAATTGTGTGGCAAGTTTTGCGCTGATCCGGACATTTCAAGGTCCGCTAAGAGGATCAACTTGAAACTTTCTACATAAGCTTCTTTTAAGCTTGAGATTCTGTAAGAAACTTTCCTTCAAAATCTTTCCAGAAATACTCCCTGCTTCCTGCTTCCTCCTATATTTAGCAATATACCAAAATAATTCCTACAGCATCTTTAATATTTACAATGCTTTTAATACGCTTTGTTGTAAATTAATGAGATGAAGTAATTATAAAAAGCATGAATAAACTCATCGTGTATTATGAAGTATGTTATAAATAATGAAAGAGTTTGAAAAGGTATATATACGAGTATATATATTCATTTTCTTCTTTATATGTTTACTTCTCTATACAATTTAACTAAGGCATTTGAAACCTTTTAGCATTATTAAAAATACCGATTAAATAAAAGCATGCTGTATTGATCAACATATAAATTAACTAAATTTTAAAGTATTAGGATTTATTAAAATTTTGGATCAAACGGGATAAAAACCTCAAGAATAAATTCAATATTGGGCGATAGTCGATAGTTAGTATCGATATATCGATAGGTCATGCCTATCGATAGTGTCGCCTATTTTTATTTTAAAAAAATAATCTAAAAATAACCTAAAAACCAAAACAAATCGATTAAAAACCGATGATAATTCATGAAATATACTAGCAAATTGCTAGTAGCATTTTTTTATTCATAGCATATAATATATGTTAATATTATTAATTCAGACTAGGAAAATAATGTTATTCGATTCAAAAATTCTTATTCACGAAGATAAAAATTCCAAGGTTTCATTTATTGATTAAGGAAATGAAAATGTGGCTGAACTTTTCTATTGAACATTAGCGATGAACTAGATTTGCTTGAATTGAGTATTAGCTAGGGTTGGGCGCTATTCGATAGTTACTATCAATATATCGATAGGTCATGCCTATCGATGGTCACTATCGATAGTGTCGATTATAGATAGATCTTTTTACCCTCAAATCTTGAAACTCTCGGAATTATGCTGATCTGTCTCAGTCCAGTGTCAGGATTTTAAAAAATTGAATTCGGAATTCCTAGAGTTCAAGGGTTCCCTTGAAGATTATGCCAAAGTAAAGCAGAAATGCTAGTTTTTCTTTCGTGGAATATGTGGCTCAAGAAGCACACTTGACTCTTGAAATTAACTATTTCGTTATTTTTCTTTTCTGAAGATTTTATTTGTTCATTATTATTGTAACCATGTAGATTGTAAATACTTTTTTAAAATTAAAATAAATTAGTTTTTTTTTTCTCTCATCTTTATGATATAATCTTATAATTTACTAACATTGTGATACGAGAATTTTATATATAAGATAATCCAGCAAATTTCAAATAGTCGGTTGATAATTTTATTTAATTAAATTAATTGAAATTCTTTATTGAATAGCTTTGGAAAAAAAGGAAGCAACCATCGAAAAACTATCGATAGCAATCGATAGTTCTTAACCGATAGTATCGGCCCATTGACAGTACTTACTATCGACTATCGCTCAACCCTACAACCAATAGATATATTTTAAAGCATCGCTGTTTTCCTTTGTTTATTGAGAAGGATTAACATGGACGTAACCAAGGCATTTTACTACTGTTGTTAAACTGATACAAAATGAAGAATTGAATTAGTCATCTAATATAATCCAATAACAAAATATTATTTCGTTTTATCGCTTTTTGTTTATACAAAATTCCTCTCCTTTGGAAATAGACAATAAAAATATTCAGGTAAGTGAGAAAAATAAGACCATAATAGCGTAGACGTTCGGCAAGTTAAAGCAATTTAATTTGGAAATTTATCTTTAAAAAAAAATTATAAGCAATATATTACAATTTTGTAAATCAAAACAATTTAATACGCGTTGCTCTTATCATAATGCTAGTCTGTAAAACTATATAAGAAATCTATAAGTTCTGACTCTGCGACACAATACACACCTTTGCCTCAAACGGAGAACTAATGCTACAACACAAGTTTTATTTTCCAATTACCTGTGCCAACAGTTGGATGGCCATTGCAGGCCGACCGCTAGAAGACCAACCATTAACACCACGAGGTGTCGACTTATTGGCGGCTTGCTACCTCACATGTTGTCCACCTGTTTTGTTACCGAAACGGCTTTGGAGTTCGTGTTGGTTGTAGAAATGAAATATGTAGGTGCAACTTCAATCGATTACACACTATGACACCTTTTGTCACAATCTTATTATAATAAAATTATTATGATAGTTTCCCTTTTCATCAATATATATCAAATTATCACTTGTAGTTTTAATAGAATTTAAAGAATTACATAATTTTTGAACTTAACTGGTTTTGGAATTCTACGCTTCATTGATATTGTTTATTCACTTGAGGAGGTAAGATGCAAAACTCGTTCGTTCCATTTTTTTTTTTTTTTTTTTTTTAAATGAGATGTCAGTGGATTCTAAAAGATATTAACTATCTTTATATATTTATAAATAAATATCTTTATATGTATTATCTTTCTAATCTAATAATAAATATATCTTTATATCTTTATGTCTAAATATCTTTATGTCTAAATATCTTTATGTATATTATCTTTCTAAAAGATAATTAATATCCAAGTTTTTTAAAAAAAAATGGAACGAACGAGTTTTGCATCTCACCTCCTCACTTGTTTTTTGGAACGAATTGAATGAATGAATTCAAGCATCTTTATTATATATTGCCCTTACGTGAGGCAGATCATATTTCCCTGCAAAAACTGGTTAAAAATATATATATCGTTGAATTCCTCCATGTTTTTTATAAAGCCAATAGTCGCAGCTACCTGTATTAATGAATGGTATGTATTTCTTTCGCCAATTTACACTAGAGTTACCGTGGCTTCCACTCAATTATAAAACAGCTGGTCATTTTTGTTAACCACGAGCTTTCATATGCCTCATCAATCTTTGATGCATCGGTGTGAATTCCTGTGAATATCCGGTGTACTTCCTAATTTATTTTTCTTCTTAATTTTACTCCTTATGACATAACTAACGTAAAGGGACATACCTTTTTTGTTATTGAAATTTTTTATATTAAGACTAGAGCCTAAATAAACAATCAGCATCAGTTCTAAAAACACTTTAATAATTCGCACTTTTTGTATGTTTTTAAAACTTTACAGGTAATCCACAGGGATGTTACTTTAAGTGTCAATGTAGGTTATTTAGTGTACCATTCTGTAATATATGTAACCTGTACTGAACTGAGAAATTTAGATTAGTATTAATCCCTACAAGCACAATCTATTATTAACAAGGAAGACATCTTTATGACTTCATTCCAGACTTACGGACCTACATAAAATCAGACTCATGGACTGACTTCTACACTACACAAGGAATAACATGGCATGCGGCAGTGAATAGTTATATTCATATATTTCACATAAGAGATTCAGTCTTATGTCCCTGTGAATTCACACAAGAACAAAATATACACGACCTCATATATAAATGCAGACTACTCGCTGACTACAGAACTATTCTACAGACAAAAACAGTACAGAAACATTGGCCAGTGGATGGTCAATATTTGATGAACAATATGTTTAAAGACTTTTTTTTTTTTTTTTTTTTTTTTTTTTGAGGGGTCAACTGTGGTGTAGTGGTTAGCATAGCAACCTATTCGCGGGTTCGTAGCACGGCAGATGACCTTAGGATTTTTTAAAGGGAGTAAAAATTCCTTAGCTATGCCGTCCTTCGGAAGGGACGTAAAATGGGGGTCCCGAAGCCTGTGCGATGTCAGGTACTCGTTAAAGATCCCTATCCTTATTATACCAGGATAGGCAAAATTTAGGACTCCTGCCGTAGCATCGTCCGATTAGCCATAGCAGCATAAAGTGATATTAAACGAAATAAACAAACAAATATTTTTTTTTTTAATTCCGTATAAAAATAGAGGATACCATTATGAAATATATTTCTTTATTTTATTTTATTTTTATTCTTTTATTCTTTATATTTAACTTTCCAAACATGTACTATGTATTTGTAAAATTTATGTATGTAAAATAATAATCAAAACAAAATTTAAAAATTACGTGATCATTGTATACTTTTAAGTATGGCGTGTACAGAAATAAATAAAATCCCTTCCGACAAGGTTACTATTAAAAGGAAAACACTAAAAAAACAACAACATAATCTATTGAATTTCTTAATTTCAATACTACAAAAAAAATAATAATTAAGGAATAAATTAGTATTCATTGATAACATTTTTCAACTTTCACTAAACTACACATTAAAATAATAAAAGGGGCCAAATTAACAATTCAGTATCCTCTACAATTCTTCCCTATCGTTCTTGTCGACACTCCCTGGGAGTCCTTAATCCCAGAACATTGCCGCAAAGCCCAGACTCCGGGAATCCCATAATCGGGAGCCGCTGGCTTAAAAAGCTCTAAGTTATAAAAGTGCGGCACTTAAATGAAGTTAACGCCATAAGCCGAGCCAATATTCCCGCTGGATGAAATTGGGCGCCAAGCTAAGGACTCCACGGACTTCCTCGTGATCGTAGCACTTTCATTATGAGAAGGAGCCCAAGACCATTTAGGGGGCGAATCATGGCACCAGGAGCAGTATAATACCCCCGTTGAAGCTCTAATCCCACGATAACAGTATCCGTATTATTATTTTAAAATATTATACAGACGGTTTCATTAAATTTCATTAATATGAAAGCCTCTCTATTCCATCCCCATAGCTTTTAAAGGTAATTTTTATTTTTATATTATTTTGTGTACGAAAAATGAAATTTGTGAGGAAATAAGAGCAAGGTTAAAATATGGTAATACTTGTTATTTCTCGGTCGCAAAACTACTCAGTTCGCGCTCACTCTCCAGAAATTAAAAATCAGAATATATAAGAATGTTATTCTACCAACAGTTATGGATGGGGAAAGTGGTCGCTTACGTTAAGGAAAGAACAACGCATTCAAGTTTTTTTAAACTAAGTTCTTCGTAAAATATTTGGCACAAAAAAATGAACATGCGGTAGTGATGAGAACGTTTCAAGATGCCGAACTAAGTTTTATTTGCTACACATAATTCAGGTGGATGGGAGGATTGCCTCAGAACTGATCTTGGATATTAGAGTTTTTATAGGGTCTGACAGAGGTGTGTGTTCAAAGGTTGGTGGTGTCAGCGTCGAGCCTTCGGGTCTGCTATGTATTAAATTTATTATTTAATACATATTACATAAAATCCGGCGTTGCCGGAACTCAAATTGATTGTGAGTCTGATAAGAGAATATACCGAGTAACGGAAATCATCAATTATGATTAGAAAAAGCTTATCGATAGTAAAAAAAACAATTGTTTTATGTGAACTAATGGCCGAAGAACACCTTATTGTTCAAAATTATTAAATTGAAATTTGAAATTGTAAGTTTTTGTTGCTCATGTATGCATTTTTTTTTATTTCTTTTTTTGTTTTAAACCTCCTTCAGTTCACTAACCACGAAAAATAGCTGAACCAGTCTGTATCAAATTTTAACTACAATATCTTTATAGTTTCAAGAAGGTTTAGCAATAATGAAATTTACTGGCTTTCAATGAAATAGCTATTAAAAAAAAAAAAAATCAACAATATGCGGATAACAATGAAGTTTGAAAATCGACTGATAAGTGGCAAGCTCCATTCAGCAAGAGAGGTTACAATAGGACTGTGTTATAAAGAACTCGAAAGTGATATAGAAATTTCAATTCAATTGCTAAAAAAGATTAAAATTTGTGGAGCGACATGTAGATCTCATTATAGTTTAAAAATCGACCGATATATGCAAAGCAATATTCCACAATAGAGTTGACAATGGTAAAATTACTGGACCCATCTATACCAAATTTTAACTACATCACCTTCTTGCTTCTAGGAAGGCTTAGAAATAATACAATTAACAATAATAAAATTTAAATTTACAATGTTGGATGGCCGAAACGAGGTTTGCCATTTACATGGTTAAAAAATTAAATTCCAACCAGATGAAATCAATAAAATTATTTCTGCCAAATTAAAATTATAGCCAAATCAAAATGCCGATTGTTTTTTATATTTTGTGTAAAAATATGATTCATGGGCATGTAGTTGTAAGCATTGATAATGCATTCCGTTATCCGCAAGTTTCTTAATAGTCTCTGTCCGTCTGGTTTACAAACTTATACATTAAAATAAAAAAATGGATGTCCAATTATGCCTCTACGAGCTCGTACGTAATCTTAACGCCTAACCAGTGCGATTTTAACCCCATTAAAAGTTACTGCTATACTTGAAAATATCTTTGAATAAATAATGATCAATTGCATATTTCAATACAATATTTTTATCCATAAACAATTAAAACTTAAATTATTAGTTAAAAGTTCTTTTTTTAATGAGAGTGGGCTATTCCGCGACGGGGAATACTAGTTTTAATTATTAGTGAATCATACTTTCTGTTATCAAAGACTGGCATTTTCCTTCCAATTCCAGCAGATCTAACACTCGACTAACTCTAATATTCCACCCATACGGAGGAAGGGGGGGGGGGAGGTGACAGCAAAGACCAAGAACACCTCATGAGTGATGTCGGTAATTAATTTCCATCTCTTTGGCTTCATCTTAGCCTCAGCCTAACTGCCAGCTAGATATCTATCCATTACAGCTAGATATTAGATATTAGCTGGATACCGCAACTCCCTCTCTCCTCGAAATTCGTTGATAATTTACATTCCATTAACTCATTATACCTAGCGCGGCATTCAGTTCATATCCTATCAGGTACTAATTCCTAGCTCTCCTGAGTATTCATATTGCCATTTCAAGAAATGGACAAGAAACGAAAGATAATAGTTGAAAAAAGAAATAATTGAATAAAAAAGCAGGTAATAACAAATAAAACAAAAAAAAAATATTAATAATAATAATAGTAAAAGAAGAGCATCTCTTGGAATGCCAAAGTAAGGTACTACAACACCGTCGTCAAAGCAGAATGTCTATACGCTAGTGAATGCCTATATATGAACTATAGCCTCGAGAAGCTGGAAGTCTTGGAAATGAGTATTTTAAGGAAGATTGTGGCTGCAGTAAAGGCTGAAGATGTGTAAAAACTGAGAACCAACAAAGAAGTCTATCAGAATGTGGAAAGAATCTCAGAGACTATGCCGAAGAGGATATTGACGTTTGGACATTTGTACAGAATAAACGAAGACAGATTAACAAAATATATATCCAACTACCTCTGGAAGACGGAGACCACTACAGGGTGGATTAAAGAAGTTAGGAAAGGCCTAAAACAGTTGATCATTACTGAGTCCCAACTGTTTGAAAGAGGTACATTCTGGAGTAGAGAGGAAGGGTTTCAAGTTGAAGGAAGACCAAAGAGAAGGGGACAGAAGATCTAAAGAAGCAGGCCAGGGAACGCATGAAAGAGTACTGAAGACAAAGGAAACTAAAGGCAATGGAAAAGAATAAGAGAAAATAATGTTGTGCCGTGATCCTAAGTGGTCTATTCGCGTGTAAAAATAATTAGTAAATGATAAATGAAAAAAAGGGCCACAAGGAAATATTATAGTTGTATTATAAATACATGAAGACCGGGAAATGAGGAAGTGAAATACTTAAAAAACATAAAACTTTTCGTCATTTTCGAATACTCCAACATTTGCTAGGCAAGAGTTCAAAGCTCCTAATAAATTATTAAAAATTTATCTAAACGACATGTCGCGACAGTAATTAGACCTAATTGGACATAAAGAAATGAGGTTTAGGGCTCCTCGAAACCTTCCGATTCTTTTCGTATTTAATCCTTACCATCTTAAATCCTTCGTAAAATGCTCCTTAATATGTTAAGGAATTTAAAACAAAATTTTCCATAATCATCTAAATGTTTCATATGCTGCATATTTAACCCAAACCAGATACTTATTCTTTCATAGTAACCTCTAGACCCAATCGAATCCACTAGTTTCCCAATTTGCCTGACACTCAACTCCCGATAATCCTCCGAGATGTCTAAGAAAAGATGGCCACGAGACCTGCTACATTTTATTGAAATGCTACCTTTAGTTCTTGAAATGCTACTCATTTTTTAAATTTTCTTGTTGCAATTCTAAAATTTTTTCAAATTTAAAGATGAGTTGCATATAAGATAAGAGATAAGAAAGTTGTACGGTCAGGTATCAAAGGTAAAAGGCCGCCAGGGAGGCCTAAAAATTCACGGCGGGCCAAAGGGCCGAGACCTGTAATCTGGCTAGAACGATCTAGAATGTTCGGCGTAGCTTTAAATAGGCCGACTTCTAGCCCAGAGTCAGTATAGGTGACAGTGGTCAGTGAGTGATCGGTCGGGCAAGTGTCAGTCAGGAGTTTGTGATATCCTGAGTCAGTATCCATGTGTCAGTGATCAAGTAACGATCAATCAGTCAAAAGAGATTTTTATGATAATTGTGACACCTAGTATTAAGATATTAAAGATATATTAGATCATACTTACCCAGACCGCACTACGCAGCAAAGGAGACAATCGATTGAAAAAAAAAGGACATATCCATTTGTCATTACTTTATCTGTCAGTTATAATTTAGTCATTCTAGTTTTTTGTTAATTTTAGCCCCGTAGAAGACCTGCAAGACAGATCGAAACGTCAGCATTACATTAAAAGTTTTTTACTTACACGTATATATTTTTTTTTCTTTTCTTGACTGCATCCATGATCTTCTTCTTATTATGAATATTTTTTATTTGATTTAGCTGCTATCTAAACCTTTCTTAATTAATGAACTTTTGGAGGTTTTTTGAGAACGATAGCTTTAGAGGTTTATGTCTTCATTCATTGTTTGCCAGACCGTACATCGTAAACCTTTTTGAAAATAATATAATTATTATTTTAAGTATCGGCATCCTTTACAGGAATTATTAACATACCAGAAATGAATTACCAGCATTATACTGCGAATCGTTCAAATAGTTTCACAGATTCCCATACAGGTGATCACTCATTCACAACGAATTGATTCGTTATGAGTACAAGAAAAGACAAGAAACAAAAAAAATAAATGTTAGTAGAAGAAGTTTGGTAGATTCATATTATGTAATTTTTATTTCACCACAAAAACAGTGTTAATTATTTGTTTAACCAATTAATAAATGATATTGTAACTTTTCGACAACCAGAATCCTTCAAACTCTAAACTTTTTTCAGATAATAAAATAGAGGAATCATTTAAAACAATGCTACATGTCAGTGGAGTCCCTATTCCCAAAAAAAAAAAATAAAAGAAAAAAAAAAAAAAAAAAAAAAAAAAAAATAAAAAAAAAAAAAAAAAAAAAAAAAAAAAAAAAAGAAAAAGCTAATTGGACCAAACTTATACACACGTATATTTTTTACCCAGAAATAGATTAAAGGTTTATGGTTTTAAAATATATGAAATAAAACTAATTAACTAAAACAGTTATTATTTACAAAAATACTTTCCATGGCTCTTAATACATTTTTGTCAACTAGTTAATAAATTATCTAAGCCCCATGCATAGAAGTTGAATCTTTGCTATTATCGAATTCTAAAAAAAGGCATTTTCTATCAATTTTAATTATAAAACTTTTTATCGAAAAGTAGTCCAGGTGTCTATAAAAATCGTAGTCAGTTAGCAAAAGGTCGGGAAAGTAGTGTGGAAAGCAAATCTTATAACCTAGCACAAACAATTTTCGTGAGGTCCTATGTTAGACATTGGCAGCCAGTTAATGGTACCCAAATTTCTCTTTTGAATTGTTTTTTTACCTTTCTGATTGACCTATTTGACCGAACCACACTGGAGAAGAGACGAACGATGACAATGTGGTTTGGTGTTCGTAAAGAAGACCTACAAGGCAGGTCGAAACGTTGGCAGGCATGAAAGTATTTCTACTTAGACGCGGTGTTTCTCTTTGACTGCATCCCTGATTATCTTCTCCATTAAAACAGTTTATAATCTAGAAAGATGATTTGATGAAAACAGAAAATCCTGATTCCTGGAAATCTTATTTACTAGATTTATTTCTTTATACGATTGAAGGGCCCAAGGGGGAAAAAAAATAGGTTTATTTTTGTCGGATTTTTGTTAGTGGTGGCATTAAATCTACTTCCGTCTAAACTTTAGAAAGCATGTTCGTTTCAGATCACCCAAATAATGGTGATTGAAGTTTTCATGCCCGGGGAAGACACGTTTAGGTCCGGTAGCGTGTGGGGATGAAGCCTCAATGTCCACGATGTAAATGAGTTTTATCAGTTTAAAATCATACTCTGAAAAACCCAATGATTAGCATGAAGTGTTATTAAACAGCAGAGTAAAACCTTTCATCATCGTATACTGTGGAGAAGTTGTACATTTTAAAAAGTTCACACAGTACATCAGGGATGTACAAAAACATGTCCCACGTGAACGAGAATAATCAAAGTGGTCAAAATAGTCAAAGACCAACCAAATTTCATATTACATAAAGACTTCATATTTCGTTGCGTTCAATTATTTTTTGATTCAAGAAATTAAAAAGAAATAATAAGAAACAGTAAAGTACCACCGGTGAGCACTCCTTACTCTGACCCAATTGCAATGAAGTTGGGTAAATACAGATATTTGCAACACCTGTTTTTACAAAGGGCGGATTCAAGAAATGTGTACTCCATCTTACAAGCAGACATAGTTGAAGAAAAGTTGTTGACCAAAGGATTTTTGGAAATACATTATTAATAAACATTATTTTGTAAGAATTTCAATTTTTCTTATAACATTCAACGCAGTAAACAGTTTTTGAATATGTTTATTATTTTTAAAAAATTTTACTTGATATTCAGTGGTAAATTTGATTTTACTTTTTTTTCATAAAATACATACAAATGGACATACCTAAACATTTTTTCCTCTGGATAGTTGTAACTTTCAATAAATTACTAAATGTCATAAATCAGGTTTCTGTTCAGGGCCACCGGTGTGAATGACCTTAAACCATTACCGCTTTTCATAAATAGACTTACCCTGAAATGGCGGGGAGATATTGTTGGAAGTCTGTGGGTGGTTTAATTGTAGAAGGTGTGGGATGATGTAAATGTTTGTACAAAGAGGCTAGATAGTGCATTGGTGTAATAGAGGTAGTGTAAGAGTAAGGTGGGCGGTGGGGAGGGAGAGAGAATGGCCCAGCGGCGCCCCCTAACTAACCACCTCTAAACTACCTTATTAGCTCCCCTCTCCGCAATTTGTCTCTCTTAGCAATCCTCGCCCAAAACTCTATTTCTTGTTTCCTCATTTATAAAAAAAAAAACGAAAATTATAATCCTGAAAGCTTTTTACTTACAATTTACACATTTACGGTAAGGCACTATAATTTATTTAAACCACAAATTATAGTTTTAGTAAGAAAAAAAATCTATACCACTACAACCAGAGTTGGGCAAAATTTAACCATAGTTATTTTACAACATATTTTCTGCAGTTAATCACCTTATTTATCATGATTAAATCAATTAGGAGTACCTACTTTATAGAGCCTGGGTGTGCCCTAAGATAGTCTCCCGACCTCAAAGCCATTTATTTTGTCCACGGATGAAATAACAGAAAATAGGTTTTCTTTCTTCAGCCGGAATCAAACTTGTTCCTTTAAGGAACTCAGTGCCTTACCCACTGAGCTACCGCGCCTCCAAGTAAGAAAAAGTTCCTTTCACAATTTTTTTTTTATCGATAATTTTTGTTTTATTGAGTAAATATGCTGCCTCTCTAAAGGGCAACGAATAATATGGATGACAAAGAACCCACTCATACAATATGTACAATTAAATAAAATAAACAGAACAAAAAAGTAAATAATACAAATATCCTCTAAATTTGTATTAAAAAATAGTAATTATTAATTCAAAATAAATCTAAAAATAAAAGCATAAAAATCAGTTGAGGCTGAAATGGAGATTTGTGTTTTTGAAATCATGCTATAGAATAAATTATTAGAAAACATTGTTACACGCTTAATTCCTCTCAATAAATGTTTGCTGCAGTGATCAGAATTTTAAATACTTACTAACCATTTCTTATTTTTAACGTCTTTTGAACAATAAATTTTTTATTGTTAAAAAGTGGTTCAGATTATTAAAAAAGCGTAGTTAGTAGGCTACCAGTATCAGTATTTTCTGCTAAAGTTTTCAAAAAAGTTTTATGATTTTCACGCACCAAAATTAGCATAATATTGTCATCCAGAGATGAATTTCTGCCAAGAACCTTAAATAAAATCTTCCACTTCTTTAACTTTAAACTTTTTATATATATATATATATATATATATATATATATATATATATATATATATATATATATATCATTTAGAACTGTACAATATATATATATATCAAGTCAATGTGTTGTCAACTATTACAATAACCTGATAAAACTTGAAAAGAACTACACATCAGTAGCACTTAATAAAAATTCTTCACTAGAAGGTCTCTGGGCCATCTTCTTTTCAGACGCCTCGGAGGATTATCGGGAATGGAGTGGGAAGCAAGTTGAGAAATGGATTTAAGTGGTTATGGAGATCACTATGAAAGGATAAATATCTGGTTTGGGCTAAATCAGCAACATATGGAACATTAAGATCTTTATGGATAAGTTTATTGGTTACAAAGTAAGGAGCATTGAGGATTTTTTGAAGGATTTTGGATTGTAAGGATTGGATACGAGATGAATTGGGTGGTTTGGTGGAGCCAAAAAGCTCAACTCCGTATACCAGATAGGTCTAATCACAGTTATGAATATGAGTCTTTTGTGATTAATTGGGGGCTTTGAACTTTTGTCTAATAAATGTTGAAGTTTTCTGTAACGACGGGCAGTTTATTGTCGTTTTAGTCTTCTATGAGGATTCCAAGTTAGACGTTTGTCCATTTGGAGTCCTAGGTAGCGGATCTGTTTAACAGGGATTAGTGCAATATCATTAAAGTATTCTGTAGGAGAAGAGGTCGTAGGTTTACGACGAAGGGTAAAGGTTATTTGGTGAGATTTTTTTGGATTTATCTTGATTCTCCATTTTTGACATCATTCTTGAAGGCTTAGGATATGGGATTGGAGTGTTTGGGAGGCAATGAAGGGATCATCATAGTTTACTGATAACAAACATGCGTCATCAGTGTAAGTGGTGAGGACAGTGGAATATATATATATTTCTTTTTTATTTACATCTAAATATGTAATTAAGTAGATGATAGTGGAAAACCCACAAGAGATGTTTGCTATATTTTAAATATTTAAATCAATTTATTTGAAAACTCTTAACAATATAAACGTAACCGTTTGTACAGCTTAAAAAAAGAATGTTTCAATCGGTTTCTAGATGACCTTTCACTTTAAACAAACACGGTTCTTCTGCTCTACGAATATAAATTTAGTTGATTTATATTCAGCAGAGTAAATTTTATCCCCGAGGCAGAACTAATAAACTTCTTTAAGTTTCCCTCAGACTGCTAACTACCTTTAACTATTTTCATATTTCTCAGAAATTCTTCCAATTTTCTGGTATTACTACGAATCGAGAATTGATTTTAGTATTTTTTTATAAATTAAAAAATCTTAAAACAATCCTATGTAAGCTATCTGGACTATGATTTAAACTAAAAATGAAACAGTGATTTTAATTACCAATCTGCTGCTTCTGTTGGTGGAAAATCTATATGTTTTCAACCATAATATATGGACTCTGTACATACCGTCTAATGCTTTAAAATTTAATGAAAACATTAGAACTATTATAATTAAACAAGGGTCTAGATCATTTTATTGATAGAATGGCCAAGTTTCTTGGCTTTCCTGAGAATATATTAGAAGGGACTGATTAAAATGATTACATAATCATATTAGATTCAGCATTATGTCTAAAATATTATTGTCTTAACTCATTTCTTCTTCTGAACGTTATTTGTATAATTTTTTATAAGGTTAAAATATAGTTACTTTTTTAAAGTAAGAATCCTAGGAATGCATTAGCAAATAGTAGTTTCAGTAAATTATAATTAATACCTATAAAACAATATGTTATTAGTAGCAGGGACGGTGATAAAATCGGCGATAAAGAGATTAAATTTGAACACGGAAAGGAATTATAAGTATCTAGGTTCCATAATATGTAGGAACTATTTAATTCAAAAGAAAACAAAGGAACAACTGAAACCCGGGTCCATTTGTTATTTTGCAGTCTTAGAACTTGGAGGGACTTGAAAATAAGGATTTACAAGACTTGTTTATTGTTTGATATTTGTTTTTTTGGGTTTTTTTTTTTTTTTCGTAAAACATGATGGTCATCAACGCTCGTTTGAACTTAATAATAAATTGACTTGAATTTATAATAATAATTAATAATAATGAATAAAATTGAACTTAACAATAAATGTTTATTTAATTTTTTCAAAATTATTGGAAATTTATTAAGTTAAAGATTTATTTAAATGTTATGAAAGAGATCTTCTTTATAAAGGAGTTTCTTGACATAAAAGAAAATTTTGCATTATTTCATAGCGCGACTGATATGTTTGGGGTTATAAGTTCTCGATAAACTATAGTTACACATTTTTCTCGTATGACAATTAACTAATCGTGTAAGGATTACTGGAAGATAAATATCTTAAATAATAAAAAAATATGTCTACATAAATCGAGTTCAATATAAATAGTTAAAAGAAAATTAATAGTCGTCTATGGTCAAGACAAGTCAGTCCTACGTACTTATAGTTCTTCACAGGTGCGAAATGAGGCTGTTTACTTAAAAGAAAGAACAACACCATAAAGTTTTCGAAAATAAACTATTGCGTTGAATATTTGGCCATAAAAAGATTGGCTATAAAGTCACAGTTTCCAGAATGCGGAATTGCGAGACATCTGGTGAGTAAAGTTCATGCGGTGAGTATAGTTCAAATGGACACGTAATATCTTTGAATTTTGTTGGTTTAATTAGCCAAATTCTAAAAGAGATATCATTGTTAAACTCACATTCAAAACTTAAAAGGTTTTTACTGTACAGTTTAAAAGGTTTTTTAAAGACCGGGCGTAGATTGGAGGTTTAGTGGTTCTATCGTCGAGCCATTTCATTTTATTTTTAGTAAACTGTTAGTAAATCATTTGTTTGCTGTTTTTTATAGGTATCAGATAAAACACTTTTCCTACGAATATTAGATTTAGCTTCAACTACTGTCATGAAACAATAATTCTAAATAAATGGAGCATTATGTAAGAAATAAAAAGTGAAATGAAAAGTTATAGTCAACTATAGCATTCATGACCTTAAGCCATTATTTCAAGAATTCAAAAAAATAAATTCTATAAAATGGTCGTTGTAAACTAACTCTATTAGGTATTCGTAAATATAGAGTGACAATCTGATAACAAAAGTTATATTACATTTCGATAAACAATGCTCGTCTATTCTTTTATTTATTAGTAATAATAGGAATTGGAGTTCAGCAAACAGAGGGTACTGAACAATATTGCAAACTAGGGGTTTCGATAAGCACAATGTGTTTGGTGTTTTGTCCTTAATACTTGCATTACTCAAACATGATAGTAATGTTACCTCAATTAACATTTAGCGATCAAACCCATTCTGTTAATACATGTACATATTCGCTTTACATTATTTGTTTATCTTCTACAAATTTTATCTTTTAAAAATAATAACTTCTAACGTGGTACATGTTTTTACGGGGACTAATTCGGTTTCAAGGAGGTAAACATCCGTTCCGTGTAAACTCTCGTAACAATTTTTTCATTGTAACTTATTAATAAAAAGAAAATGTAATATTATTAATTAATGTTATGATATATAACATAATATAATAATTATGTTATTATTAATTAATGTTACAAATTTAGGACTAGTCCGACACTAAGCATTTGTGTCGAATCTGGTATTACGCTTCAGAAGACAAATTATACCCTCAAACCACTCACCCAACTCACAAATACATCTTCCTACGCAGATTCTGTAGAAAATTCCAACAGCAGAATAATACGACATTACCACTGGCAGAAAGAATGATATCTACTATTTCTAAATTAAAGTCTATCAAATTAAACTATGAGTTTTAATAATCAGTTTTAATTGTTATAACTGACATACCCCCATGTTCTTACATTCCACCAACATTAAACCTGAGTCTATGACAATGTCCCAAAGGAAAGAATACAGAAAACGCTTCGACAATATCATCTCCTCTTTACCTGAACATTTATTAATATTCACAGACGGATCCAAATCGGACGCATCAACAGCATCTGCCTTTGTCACTCCTCAAACAACACATAAGATCAAATTACACAAACTTGGCAATATTTATACGGCTGAAATTAATGCAATCGCCATGGCTCTACGTTATTCCTTAAACTCGCCCATTGAATATGTTGTCCTGGTATCAGACTCAGCGCTTTAAGGTCCATGAAGAACATGTATTCAGATCACATAGGAATACATTGCATTCTGGATCTCGTCAAGAAACTGTATGAAGGAGGAAAACGGTTTACTTCATCTGGTCACCAATTCTTATCATTATAAGAGGTAATGAATGATATGGCTGATAAAGCAGCAAAAGAAGATCTAGCCCTCCCAGGACGTGGCAAAACCTTTCTAACGGCACCAGAACTTGCACACCCACTTAGAAAGAAGGTATCCCAAGAATGGCAATCATTGTGTGATCACAGCCCACTAAATAAATTCAAGGTTTTTAAGAAGGACATAAAACCATGTAGCCGTTCCTGCCGTACTAATCGCAGAATTGGCCATTCGAGAACAACTAACCTTCATCTTATAACCAGAGAGGCTCCTGCTAATTGTAAAATGTGTGGCAATGTTTTTTAATATACCATATGTTTACCGAATGCCCGTACTACACCAAAAAGTTAACCGAATCTGGAATACCTCGAGACATTTCAAAGGCGCTGGGAAGCGAAGAAAAAATAATTGAAAAAGTGATAGCTCTCCTTTATTGAGAAAAGCTATATCATAAAATATAGACAATAACTTTCTATTAGGAACAGACGAGCGTTGATGATCCTTAGGTTTTCCGCTCAAAAATCTCTCAAATAAATAAATAAATAAATAATAAATGTTACAAATTATCTATTACATATTTGTCAAATACCACTCACTCATTTAACACGAGATCTCAGAAACCACCTGACGGATTTGAATGAACTTTGGTATGTAGCTTCTTCTAGGGCCGTAGGTGCTCGCTAAAACAGGAATTTTAAAAATTCGGACTGGATCACGGCTGATTCGCGAAAAACGCGATTTCTCAAGCATTAGAAACTCTTTGAAATAACATTACGAATCGTAATGAAACTTAGTACATTGTTTCATATTAGATGTTAGATGAAAGATAACAATTATTTTATAAGTAGTTTGTCCTGTATCGGCACTAAATAACAGTACTCATATAATTTTTATTGGGTAAATAATAATAGATTTATTGACATATCGTATATGGTAATAAGCTAAGTTAAAAAAAAATAGGTTACATGCTTAAGCCGCACACTTTGACCACAAATTAAGTTCCTTATAGTTGTAAACATACGTACCTTTGTAAACAAAACCTTATACTATGGTACTTTCTGTGAACTCATGATGGCTGCAGTGTGTTCCCTTACACGTTTGAGTTGTTTCGGGACGAGAAGCTATTAGTCTGGTATGGGGAAGAAGTTGTGGGAGTTAAGGACATATGTTCTCTGGTGATGACATGGAAAAGCCAGTTCGAGGTACATATTCTTACGAGCAACCCACCAATCTTCCTTCACCAGTAGGTTCGTCCCCAACTCTCTTTCTTCAGCTTTCCGGTCACAAGATGAATGTTCTGAACCTGGCCCTTCTCAAATCGGTTTTTCTCAACCAAGCCCAAGTTGTATTTCTCGAATCTTATTATTTATTTATTTAAGTAATAATAATTATCAACGTTAAGATTAACGTTTACTAATTTAAGTTGTCCTTAATCCTAATGATATTAAACCGTAGCGGAGCATGGGTACATTCAGTTAGTTATTTATAAATATTACATTAATTAATGCACAGCTGGTTTAATAATGTTTTATCAAGATGGACTCAGATATTGATTACCACTAGGTTTGGTTTCTTAACGATATAAGAAATATGCTGGTTGAACATTTAAATTAAAATTTGTAAAACATGAAAGCTGTTGTATTTTATTTTCAGACTCGATGGAAAAAAAAAAAAAAATGGAAAAAGGCCACTGAGCTTCCACACCCTCCACCCCCTGCGGTGCGATATATTATTTAGATCGCCTACGATTTGAATGGGTTAAAACGCCTTTATAAAATACTGTTTCACTTCCAGAGAGGAAAGTATTCGATAAAAGAACGGAACTGACACAATTTCCTCGCTGGGGAGATATTGTTCTATAGAGCGGGCATATAAATTGGAGCTATGCGTATGGACCTATAGAGGGAGTAACGTGTGGAAATCCGGTTAGCCCCGGGGCGGTTTGGGGTGTGACAGGGAGTACGTGAGTGGAAACCCTGGACCGGCTAACTCGATCAGCCTCGTCCCCTCAAGATATCTTCTTCCTAATAGTTACTGCCACTCGGCTGGAACCCAAACACCGCTCAGCTATTTTTCTGCTTCTCTGGCTACGCAGTCTAGACATTGGATATTTTGGTCCCCTCTGATTTCGTTATTAACTTGAAATTCAATCACTGAAGTACATACCGCTAAAACGGGGTAACTTTGGGACACTTTTCAAAGTTTTTAGCTGATTCTATCTTTATTTTTTAAGTTAAGATACTGAAAAAAATATTAATTTGTAAGTGCAGTCTTCCCCTTGCAAAATATGACAGAACAGTAAGTCTAGAAACAACAGTATTTTACTAAATAAATTTTAAATTTGTCCCAATCTTACCCCATTGGTTGGGATGAAATTGGGACAGTGAACTATTCCATTAGAAACATGACTTTGCGACCTGTTACGACCTAATATTGTATAGGCTCATTATTTACATAAGAGTTTGTACTAAATTTATCCAAAAATACTTTTTTTAGGCACACATAGGAACAATGAATCTGTAATAATGGGACAAAATGATTGCAAATTATAATTTTTTTAACAAAAACAACAACTTAAAACTGAGCTAAGAGAAAATGTAACAAACACTTAAGCATCTCTTTTACTTTGAAAATTAGTCGTTTGATAAAATTTAACAAAAGAAAGTCATCGGGCGTATAAAAAAAAAAATCTGTAAATATCTTAATGCTATTTATTATTTCCCAATACTTAATAATCCCGTTAGAGCATTCTCTAAGCTAGTTTACTAACGCTGCACTTCTTCAAAAAAAAGTCTCAGTTCAGTTATTTGTTTCAAAGAAGAAACATAACAGTGTCCTACGAAATTCTCGTAATTTTAAAACAGTACTGAAAAAAAAAATTGCACAGCCGCTGAACCACAGACGTTGGAAAGGACGAATGGCTCCGTGCGGCCATTAATAGAGATTGATGAGGTTCTGAAGGAAGCTGTTGAGTCAAATCCGTCCACAAGTACTTGAAAACTTGCCAGGGAGTGTGGTGTGTCGAACAATACTGTTAGTCACCATCTTCTCTCCATGGGGAAAGTGAAAAAGACCTGTAGACTGGTCCCTCATGAACTTACTCCTCAACAATCAGTAGAAAAGTTTATAGAACTTCATGGGTTTGAACTCCTGCCTCATCCACCATATATTCCTAATATATTGTTTCCTAAACGGTAGTTGAAAATGCTGTCCAAGCTTTGACAGCCATCCCAAGAAATCGGATTACTACTTGTTTCGATCCCTGACCCATTTTTTTTCAAAGGAAAAAAATTGATAATCTTGCGGTAGTTGAAAATGCTGTCCAGAGAGTTCTTTGACAGCCATCCCAAGAAATGGGTATCAGCGTGGCATCGAGCAATTGGCTAGCAATATAGTATAGTGCAACAATGGACTATACTTTGAGTATTAATTGTATTTTATATCAAAGAAATAATAATACAAATATTTGTTTAAGAAACGGTCGTTTTTTTTTTATACACCCCATTAAATCAAAGGTGTTGACTGGAAATCCATAGTTTGACATGACAACACAATATGCTCTATGATCTGTTCCTCTCCTTCCATTAAAAACGAAATGGAATTTCAGATCCAGTGTTTTTTTGCATATTCCGTACTTGGAGGCTACATCTTGTATCAAAAGTTTCTTATTTCTTATTGCTCGTAAGGTTTCTTGTAAATTTCCTTTAGTATAGGTTTCTATAGGTCTTGTGTCTCTTTTAGGATTTCTAAGCATTATTTTCCAATAAAATCATTAAAAAATGAACCAATGAAAAAAAAATATTGATGGGATTGTCCCAAAGTTACCTCAGTAACACGAGAAAATTTACAATTCTCATATTATGAAACAAAATAATTATAATAACATGATTCCTTCTCCATAAAACACTTAAGAAGATATCAATTAATGTGTACACATAGCGGAAGGTGATCTGATGTTCGTAGTTCTTGAGGCACAGGAGAAAGTTTCACAAAAATAAAAATTTTGAAAAATTGATGGAAAGCAATGAAACCTAGCTTTCAAAACTTATTGAAAAGAGTTGCATTATCTATCGACTTTTAATTCCCCTTAAAACCTCATAAACCTTATTTAGAAATAAGGTACCCTTTAATATATTCTACTTATCCCTGCTGAACAGATCCGCTACCTAGAACTTCATTTGACAAACGTCTTACTCCAAATTTTACTTTAGAAAGCACTTCAGTAACCTGGAACCTGGAATCAGAAGCAAGTTTAGTTACTGGTGAATTTGAATGGTTACGGAGTTTGCCAAGGATAGGTAACTGGCGGATAACAGTTGTTGCGTTGCACCTATCGGGTGTTTTTATCTTTCTTCGATAAAAGCAACTCAAAATGTATTTTATTTCTGGTTTAAAGGGTATAAAAAAATATTAATTCTCAAATGGATATTAATTCTACAGTGAAGTCATGCTGAATTCTAAAACTAAAATAATACTGCAGTAGTCGCGTGCACCTCACAGGTGTTTGTGAATTTATGAAGATTATTTGCAATATATTTCATTAAAAATGATTTACGGAACTCTGAGTACTAAAAAACATAAAAACCGCAATAACAAAAAAAAATAAAGATAAAAATTATGTATTTAGTCGCCTTGCACCTCCCAGATGTTTTGATATAGTGTGGATCAGAAAAGTTCAGGATGGGACCGGATTAGGAACTTACACTTGAAGAGAACGCTGGTAAAAGCATACCCCGAGTCTTCCCCCACTGCTTGCTATGGTCAAGATACGTCCAAAACAATTTCATCATGCACCTCACAGGATCACGTGACGAATGGAAAGTTAATAAGCAACATATGGAACATTAAGATCTTAATGGATAAGTTTGTTTGTGACAAAGTAAAGATCATTTAGGATTTTTCGATGGATTTTGGATAGCAAGGAATGGATACGAGAGGAATTTTGGATGCTTTAGCAGAGCCCTAAAGCCCAACTCCGAATGTCCAAGCAGGACTAAATGATGTAATGTAAATGAGGATTTTGTTATAAATCTAATGTTTTGAACGTTTGTCTTGTAAATGTTGAAGAATTTGAAAACAACGAGCAGTTCCTTGTCGTTTTAGTCTGGTATATGGGACTCTGGATTGTTCTAAATTAAATAATTGGATCTATGAGATTTATATGAGTGAAACATAAATATATGAATTGATAGCATGTATTCAATTAATAACTTGGTAGATGATTATATCGGGAGATATTTACAATATTTATTGAGATGGAGGAGGATGGATGATTGATGGTGTAAGGTTAGTAGAGAGGGAAAGACAGAGAGTGAGAGAGAGAGAGAGAGAGAGAGAGAGAGAGAGAGAGAGAGAGAGAGAGAGAGAGAGAGAGAGAGAGAGAGAGAGAGAGAGAGAGAGAGAGAGAGAGAGAGAGAGCGAGAGAGAGAGAGAGAGAGAGAGAGAGAGAGAGAGAGAGAGAGAGAGAGAGAGAGAGAGAGAGAGAGAGAGAGAGAGAGAGAGAGAGGGGGAGAGGTGGGTACTGTGCATTAGCTGTTCTCTCGACCTCACTCCTACTTTTCACTTGACAAAACGATTTTCCCTTTTCCTATAGTACAGCATTAATTTACCTTCAACCCTTATTTACGTTTTTTTTTTTTTTTTTTTTTTAACTCCTCTTTTTTTCACTCAAAAGTATAGACTAGAAAACGCTTGACAAATGAAGCGTTCACTGGTATCGAATGCGGTTTTTATTCGAACTTCATTTATTTTTATTCATAACTCCCTCTAAATTACATTCCAATAAAAGTTCTTTAATATGGGGCCTTAGAGATTTCTCGTTTTCTATTTTTTATTTTATTTTTTCTAGGTGTTAATATGTTAAGTATAGTATGTAGTTTCATGCTCAGTCGTTGGTACACAACATTTATTTAATCGAGTACTGGTTCTTCTCTGCGCAGGTTATACACTGTGAGAAAGTTTGAACATGAGTCAGCTTTACAACACCATAAGCCACCAAAAAGACAACGAAACGGGAAAATTGATGAGAACACTTTGGCCGTAGCAGCCAGTGTTGTCGATGAGCTAAATTTGTCGATTCATGACGATTGAAACAACTGGCGCTATCTCTGATATCAACTTGGAAAATAATGCATAAGGATCTGGGGTTGCATCCTCATAAAGTTGTACTGACTCAAGAACCAATGTTAAATACTCTCCCTTTGAGGTTTGAGATTCGCTAAGAGGTTTGGCGATTAGATCATCTCACAACGTAGATTTGAGAATAACCCGCTAAGGTCATGTGATTTGACAGCCCTAGATTATTTTCTTCGGGACCATGAAAGCACATTTCCATGCCAACCAGCCACACTTTATGGGTTACTTAGAAAAGAATATTCGTCAAGTTATAGGATAAATACCGTCGGAATCATTGCGCAGAATGATCAGAAAGTGGAGGTATCGTGTGCGTCAGGGTCAAGGAGCCCATAGTGAACATTTGATCAGTATCTTATTCCAAACACAATCGCATTATCTAAGCTTCAAAATAAAGATAGAATACAATTAATATATTCAAACTTTGTTGTTTTATTCAAATTTAAAATGCTATCATTCTTAATGAATGACACTAACAAATTTATTATTTATTTTATGTACACTAAATCAATCATATTAAAATTATTATATACTTTAAATAGAAATTAATAATCACATCGCTCATGTATTTCTAAAGTGTCACAACTCAATAACCAATATTTTAAAAAAATGTTCATTTCTCACAGTCTTGTATGAAATATCGAAGGTGTGCCTGAATTATCTTACCTATCCCAAGCAGGTGAGATGTATCAGGAGGGGTTTGAAGTTAATTCTATACATTTTTGACAGATAAATAAAAAAAACAACAGAATTTTAAGTTGTGTCACTTTTGAAATACTTGTGCTATTAAAAAATTAATAGTCTTGAGAGATACCTGAGACGATTGGGTTTGAGAGGTTGGTAGAGGAAGGCGAGGGATAGAGAAGGCCGTCAATTATTGGTGAGGCTAACTAGGGCTGTAGCGTTAAATAAATAAAAAAATAAGTAGATACTATTTTTAGAAGTTTTCTCTTTCCTGTTGTTTTCCTCTGGACTTTGAGTATTCCCCAGATATACCGTACGAAGGACAGGTCACAGTTACAGACAATATGCCTTCTGAAACCTGTCTAAGCCTATGTTAAGTCCAGCGTGATTGAAATTGAACCGGGCGGATCGGGCAAACCTTTGTCTCTGTATCAGTTACATGTTACATGTTTTCTTAGTCCTTATTGTTGAACCTATATCACGGTAGGAATTTATGTATCTCGTATATTTTCATATCTGTATATCTAGTATATTCAATTTGAAAGTTGTATGAAATCAGGAATGTGCTTCATCTCTTCCCACACACTTATTATTCTGGTTTGAAAAAAAAAAAAAAAAAAAAAAAATTACATTTTAATAATCATGCAAAAATAAATAAATAGAATGTATTGAAATGGCATTTTCGTGGTTTAAGAACAATAGACAAATGCTATATGGCAAAAAGTATTCTCTGTTAAATTGCTGACGGGAAAGATGTTAAATTTTCGATCCGAGCATTACCTACAGAGCTAGAGTGTCTCAAAAAAGATCCAACTCTTAAACAATGAAGGCAAAACGTTACTTTTTTCATCCGAACCAATATAGTTCCTAAACCTAAAAGTCCTAGCGACAAACTGTATATAACAAAAAATATATTCCATTAAATTTCTGATTATCTATTATATAAAATTCTGATAAGGAAATCGTCGTCAAATTACAGTGTAGTCAGTATTCAGTTAATAGAGTCAGACACCTTCTAATCAATAGTTCATTAAGTTTTTTTTATTTTATTTTTTTTATTTTATTTAATTGACATTTTCAACTGTATATACAATATATTATACATCAAGTAAATACGATGATAATGATAAAAATGACACGTCACTTGTTTTGAAAGTAACTACACATTGTTAGCACTTATAAAGGTTCTATATAATCAAGTATTATATTAGAAGGTCTTGAGGCCATCTTCTTTTCAGACGCCTCGGAGAGTTATCTGGAATGAAATGAGAATCAAGTTGTGATACTAATGGGTTTGAATGATTGTGGAGTTTGCTATGGAAGGATAGATATCTGGTTTGAGTTAAGTCAGAAATGTAAGGTATATTAAGATCTTTGTGGATAAGTTTATTTGTGACGAAGTAAGGAGCATTTAGGATTTTTCTAAGGATTTTGGATTGTAAGGATTGAACTGGATGGTTTAGTGGAGCCCCAAAGCTCAACTTTGAACGTCCAGATAGGTCTAATAACAGTCATGTATATTAGTCTTTTGTAATTAAATGGGAGCTTTGAACGTTCGTCAAGTAAATGTTGAAGTAGTCGAAAACGACGGGCAGTTTATTGTCGTTTTAGTCTTGTGTGTGGATTGCAAGTAAGACGTTTGTCCTGATGGAGTTCTAGGTAGTGGATCTATTCAACAGGGATTAATGGGACATCATTAAAGGATACTGAAGGACAGGACAGGTTTACGACGAAGGGTAAAGGTTATTTATTTGAATTTATTTTGATTCTCCATTTTCGACACTATTCTTGAAGGTTTATGATATGGGATTGGAGTGTCTGTGAGTTCAGTACGTAAAAATGTAAATGATTTTTCTGTATTTGCATTTTATGTAAATTATATAACATAATCTAAACCTAGAATAGTTAACAGCATTTGCATTTTTTATCCCATTTTCACCCTATTTACTAAATTTTATGATTCTAATATTCATTTAAACTTAACTTTCATTAGCACCAGTACAGATCCTAAACGGTATTCTCTGTTAAATTACTGACGGGAAAGAGGTTACATTTTCAATCCGAGCAACACCAATAGAGCTTAAAATGTTACATTTTTGAGGGTAAAAAAAAAACGTTACATATTTGATGTTAGAAAAAACGTTACATATTTGATGTTAGAAAAAACGTTACATATTTGATGTTAGAAAAAACGTTACAACTTGAATTTTTTCATTTGAATCAATATAGTTTTTAAACCGTAGGTTCTAGCGACAAATGTTATATCTATATAAATAAAAATGAATCGCCAAATGTGTTGCTAAGCGTAAAACACGAGAACGGCTCGACCAATTCGGCTAATTTTTTTATTAACGTTATCTTTAGGCATAAGGAAGGTTATTATCTCTCTATATAAATAAAAATGAATCGCCAAATGTGTTGCTAAGCGTAAATCTCGAGAACGGCTCGACCAAATCGGCTAATTTTTTTTTTTAACGTTATGTATATGCACAAGGAAGGTTTTTATCTATATATATAGGATAAAAGTTAATCGCTAAATGTGTTGCTACGCGTAAAACTCGACAACGGCTCGA
Source organism: Euschistus heros (assembly GCA_003667255.2). Lineage (NCBI taxonomy): Eukaryota > Metazoa > Arthropoda > Insecta > Hemiptera > Pentatomidae > Euschistus > Euschistus heros. The sequence continues at coordinate 154,396 of RCWM02000106.1, read as the reverse complement.
CCAAATCGGTTAATTTTTTTTTTAACGTTATGTTTAGGCACAAGGAAGAAAAATGAATCGCCAAATGTGTTGCTAAGCGTAAAACTCGAGAACGGCTCGACCAATTCGGCTAATTTTTTTTTTTAACGTTATGTTTAGGCACAAGGAAGGTTTTTATCTATCTATATAAATAAAAATGAATCGCCAAATGTGTTGCTAAGCGTAAAACTCGAGAACGGCTCGACCAAATAGGCTAATTTTTTTTTGTAACGTTATGTTTAGGCACAAGGAAGGTTTTATCTATCTATATAAATAAAAATGAATCGCCAAATGTGTTGCTAAGCGTAAAACTCGAGAACGGCTCGACCAATTCGGCTAATTTTTTTATTAACGTTATGTTTAGGCACAAGGAAGGTTTTTATCTATCTATATAAATAAAAATGAATCGCCAAATGTGTTGCTAAGCGTAAAACTCGAGAACGGCTCGACCAAATCAGCTAATTTTTTTTTTTTTTAACGTTATGTTTAGGCACAAGGAAGGTTTTTATCTATCTACTTAAATAAAAATGAATCGCCAAAATAGGGCAGAACTACGTCTGCCGGGGCAGCTAGTTACAAATAATTATCTCGATTAAATGTCTGACAAGAAAACTGTCGTCAAACTTCCCATAAGAGCAACACTAGAGTGTGTCAAAAAACAAAACAACCTAAACTTTAATAATGAGGTTCCAAACGTAACTTGTTTCATTCAAAACAATACAGCTCATTAACGGTAGGTACTAGCGACTAATGTTATATAAGAATAAGTATTCTCGATTAAATTTCTTACAAGGACACTGCCATCAAATTTTAGATCATAGCAATCACCAACAGGGCTAAAGCGTGTCAAAATGTTGCATTTTTAAATCTGGAAAAAACGTAACAGCAAAAAAGTATAGTCCCCCAGCCAAAAGACACATCCGAATCAAATAAAATAAATACATATTAAATATGATTTGATAATTATTCAAATATGTTCATGACCACTTTGATAATACTGTTTTAAATTTAATTAGGTAAAATATCTTCAGACTGTAGTTAATATAATCACATTTTAAGTTTATTATACAACTAAAGTTGGTAAATAAATTCGATTAGTTTTTATACAATATTAAATTTACATTGCAAAAAATATATATAAATGGGTTTAAATAAGTCAAATTTGAACTATTAAAAAAAACAAAAAACAATATTGCATTGATTTTAAATATGTTTACTTTTGAGTACAAATGAATGTAAAAAAAATAATAATTAATACTATTCAATTGTAATATACACTAAATATATAATCTAAGAAATACACTTATATTGGCGAAAACTCCTCTTTATTATACTTCAATCAAATAACATGTTTCGGGACTTTAGTCCCATCATCAGACTGAAAACAGTATATCATATGATTACACAACTATTCTATTAAAATATCAATCAATACACTCAAAGATTAATTTGCCCTTAACATATCATTATAAATTTTACCTTTAATAGTATTCCTTCATGGTGTTATTAAACCGTGTCTGTCCTTTCTTATATTAAAATAACAATACTTCTACCTCATGGGTACAAGGGTCAATCTTAAACAATTGTTTATAGTCCATAGTTGGTCAATCTAATGTTAATTTATTAATTATTCCTGCATATACTGCTCCTATTTTATCTGTGTCTGTTTTGTAGTTAACAGTATTATTAATTGTTTTATTGATGTAGATTGCCTCTTTTATTTTTCTACTATGTGTTTGGCTTTCATGTTGAAGTATTTTTACTTTTTCAAAATTAAATCTGTGGTTTAGTTTCTGTGCATGTTCTGCTTTATTATATAATCTAATCTACATAATAAATACAAGTGAATGGGAACACACCTCCAGAACTAAGACTTATTTTTAAGAAATTATGTATTTCTTTTTCTGGTTCCATATTTTGCAATTTCACCTTTTAGCTCTTATGTTGGCTATCGAAGATAACGAAACGTTAGCCAGACGTAAAATATGTTTTCTTAATTCTTCAAACAAGGAGTGTTTATTAATATATTCAATTCACTTTATTTCACATTTACTCTTTTTTAACAATCATCATATTTTGTTACATCTTTCGGGCCCCACGTCCCATCTTCAAACTATTTATTAAAATAGACTTGGTGGTTAACACGAGAAGAATAGTCTGGAGATGGGACGAGGGGCCCGAAACATGTAACAAAATATGACGATTGTTAAAAAAGTGTAAATGTGAAATAAAGTGAATTGAATGTCTTCTTAATTTTAACAATGCTTATTTGTTAATTCCTCTCAACTACCTACATCATAATATTTAGTAAAGAGGGTGAAAATTGGATAAAGAATGCAAATGCTGTTAATTATTCCAGGTTTAGATTATATTATATGATTTACATAAAATGCAAATACTGACAAATCATTTATATTTTTACATAATAAACTATTGATTAGAAGGTGCCAGACTCTACTAACTGAATACTAAGTGCCTGCCTAAATTGTAATACATAATTATAATCAATGCTGTTAATTAGACACGTTCAATAAATATAACACGTTTTTATTTATTTATTAATAAAAGATAGATTTTAATCCGTTAGTATCCCTTCAGTGTATTCTGCCCTTATTTCTGTAGCGAGGTAATAACACCCTTTACAAAAGCCTCCCGAAGCCTATTTCCATGATAAGGAGTTTTCTGGTTGCATTATTCATGGTGACCAATGTTTCCGGCCACAATAGTACATTCGGCGAGAATGAAACGAGATACCTTCCTCTCCCCGAATAATTGTCAATTTACAGTCCGGTATCACTAGCCTTTTTGGACAAGGAAATGATTACCTTTGAATATATTTACTCTGAGATGATCCAGATCAGTTGATTTGGAGGAGTTTTGTTTGTTGGTTTTTACTCCAACTAGCTTAGGAATATGTTTTCAACCTATTATAACCACAATGGGAAAGTCGAGATGTGTTCATTGGATCCGCCACAAAATTAATCTCAATCGTGTTCAGACTAATTCGACTAAGTCGATAAAGTAGTGATTTTTAAAATACTAAAGCTCCTGACACTCGGCAACCACGGCTTCAATCGACCTAAAATTATTTAGGTTATCTAATTGAATATAAAAATTTACTTTATAAGGTCTATAGGTCATCTTCTTTTTATCGGGAATGGAGTGGGAAGCCAGTTGGGAGATTAGTTGATTGGAGTGGTTTAGGCTAATTCAGCAACAAATGGAACATCAAGATCTTTATGGATAAGTTTATTGGTCACAAAGTAAGAAGTATTGAGGAGTTTTTGAACAATTTTAGATTGTAAAGATTGGATACGAGATGAATTGAATGGTTTTGGGGAGCCCCAAAGCTCTACTCCGAACGTCTAAATAGGTTTAATCTCAATTATGTAAATGAGTCTTTTGTAATTAATTGGTAGCTTTGAACGTCAGATAAATGTTGAATTAGTCAGTAACAACGGGCAGTTTCTTGTCGTTTCAGTCTTGTATGTGTATTCTAAGTATGACGTCCAAGTGTGGTCCTAGGTAGCGGATCTGTTCAACAGGGATTAATGGAATATCATTAAAGGATACTGTAGGACAGGAAGTCGTGGGTTTACGATAAAGGTTAAAGATTATATGGTGAGATTTATTTGGGTTTATATTAATTCTCCTATTTCGACACCATTCTTGAATTTTATTATTGAACTAAAATTCTTTTGAACTTTTTACGTCTACACCATTGACTTTCTTTTTCCTTTTTTTTTGGCTGATCCATAAATCTGCGATGCATAAGTCCAAATGGGTTATAGTAAGTAAGTTCATGTATTCAGGTGTTGTCTTAGTTTGAGAAAGGATCTTCTCTGTAGCAGAGAAAACAAGATTGGTTGACGCTTATTTAAAGTTAAGTCGCGTCTGTTTAACATGAGGGGCCTATGCTATCCTTCTATCCAATGTTATCCCTATGTATTTTAATGTGATAGTCTACGGGATTGGTTTGTTTAGTTTGATTTTTTAAAGTTAAAACCAGTCTTGAAGAGTCAGTAAATAATTTTGAAGACAATTTTCAAATATATTTCGTTAGATCGGACAGATTTGAAAGAAGCATCCGTCATTGGTTCTTTTCAAATGTAGGGAAAAAAATGGGTCCATTTTATTACTTAGCAATTTCATTTTATTGTTGAGTTCCTATAAATTTCTTGTCTTTCTTTTAGTATCCTCTTGATGTAATCTATCTATAAAATACTAACCTCAGCCATACATTTTTCTCCTTCCAATCTTTTTCTTCCTTCTATCTTACTCAAAAGTAAAAGCTTTGCCGAAGTTCACTAGCAAGAGACTTAGTCTTGGTAGACTTGATTTACTGGAGGGAACTTTTAATCCAGTTTGGAGAAGAAGAACTTTATCCAGCGGCTGGAGAAATACTTATTTACCTAAAACCTGTCCGTAATGAGATAGTAGTAGTACCTCACAACTTTATTCGCTATTTAATATTAATTGGTTTATTTTCTGGGAGTTCATTGGTTCATTCTCAGCTGATTTTATAAGAAATATTCCAGGAAAGTTATAATTTGATATATTTTTTTAGCTCTTCGTTAGCGCAATCCTCGAGAACTTTCCTGGAATCAGCCGAATTTAAATATTCCTGCAGACGGGAATGAATACCTAATTTTTTCCTTTAAATATTTTCCTTAACAATTTGCATTACTAAACATGAAGGTACTTGACCTGTATTTTTTTTTTAGAGAAAATGTCCTATAGGAGGGACTATTGTACTTTGAAACACTTTTCTGATTTTTGGTGTTGACACTCCCAATTCATATGATATAAGTGTTTTTCTTCTGGTGGTCCATTGAAGGAATACTAAATAATAGTTGTTGAGAGATAATTTCCCAAATGTTTGTGTTCTTTAATGGTTATTCAATATGAATGATCATTCATAATGAATAACCACCGGATGAATAAAAGTGAAGAAGTTGTTAGGATAAGAATGGAAACAGAGAAGAGTCTGAGGATGGGACCATGATCCCGAAACATGTTACTTGTTTTTGACAATTTATGTGAGGAGTTATTGCTTAATAAAATACATGACATAATTAAAGCTTTATTTTGTTCAGGTTTAACATAATCACTAGAAGTAATATTTGTCAACAACTTATTGAAAACATAATGATTATTCTACAAGCTACCATGTTAGATCAATAAGTTCAGGAAAATGAGAATTTACTAATTAAAATATTTCAACTGGTGGTGTCTGAATGGTTTCTATGATTAAAATATGTATATGTAGAGTATAATAATATATTTTTATATAAAAATTATTTGAAAAATTTATAAATCATATGGGTACTTAAGGATTTATGCTCTTTATAGGGATGTTGTGTAAAGGAATCGTTCTTTGCTACAATGGGCTTAGGTGCTCGCCTTTAACCAGTGTCAAATCCTAACACTCCCTGTAATCCACAAATCCAATCTCTCTTGCCTTTACAAGTCTACAGATCCTGTTATATACTTTTATAGTCACTAAAGTGATTAGGATATCGTTTTTAGCCAAGGTTCAACTATTATTTTTAAAAAAAAATTATTTCGTGTCGAATAACATTTGAAAAATACTTTAGTTAATTTTCTTGCATTCCTATTTTCGTTGAGTACAAGAAATACTTTTTTTTCTTATTTATTAAACAATATGATGTAAATGGGAAAGGGTAAAGCACTGGACTGCCAAGCTCCTGGTCCTGAATTCGAGTTTGGTTGAGGGCAGAAAATGTATATTCTGTCATTTTATCCTTAGATGGACTGGGAGGTTAGAAGACACTCCTGGGGCACACCCAGCCTCTGAAAAGTGGGTACCTTTAGTTTTTTTTTAAAACTAGCCAGTTGTGATTTAAGCCAAAATCTCCTTCCACAACCGTTGTTCTAGTAACACAACATACTCACCAAAGTACTAAACCCAAGACTTTTCTTGGGTCGGAAGGGTATTTTGTTGTTAGTGTATTTATGTAAATATTTTCGAAAAATTTACTACTTTTTTTAAAGCATGAATTTTCCACTTAAAAATAAATTACATTATTTTAAAAACTAAATGATAAACATTTATTTTATAAAATAAAATTAATTGGTAAATAAATTCTTTATAGTTTACACTTTTTTAACTTTTGTTTTTTAAGCATCAAAGAACTTAATTAATTGGTTTCCAGGGAAGATCCTTTACAGTTAGTAAAGGTGTAAGCAAATTTGATAGATAATATCCAAACATTTTCGCTTTTTCCTTGTCTGACACACCAGTTACCATCGATTTTCTAGATAAGTGTCCATTGATGTAGAATAATTTTCATCTGTCTCATCACCAGAGTCCATCTCAACAGCGTTGTCCGTTTCTTGCAACTCCACAGCTTCAGGAAACATATCTTCTAACAATCTTACAGCCAAAATCCAATCCAAAGTAATAAAAAATAAAAACCAGATAGAAATGACGCAGTCAGAAAACGCAATTGAAATTATACTTTTCACAGATATAAACAGACTAAATAAAATGGTTAAAACAAGGATTATTATTGTGAGAGAAAGGAGTTCTACAAACCCTATTAATACGTAAACAATATCTTTAATTCCAAATATTCTCCAAGGTCGCAAGTGGTCGCAGACCATTTCGATCACGAGTTACTTTTTATAATCGATTTTTTAAATTAAAATGTGTTTCGACTTAAACTAGTTTAAAAAATTTTTAAAAATCAATTATTTTTTTAAATTTTCAAATTTAAATACATTATTTATTTTATTTTTTTTAATTATTATTTTCAGAGGAAAATGTTTTATTTGCCAATTGTTTTATCATGCTCAAAGCTGTGAATAGTAAAAAATTCTTTTTTAATGCAATTTCTAATGCAATTTAACAAAACGGGAAATTTGGGAGAACCTTTGAAACATAGTATATCGATGTTGATGTCCTGTTAGTGCGTAATAAAATCATGTTTAACGTACTGTTGTTTATCGACAATGCCCACAGCAATCATTTTATAAATGATTCAAGCCACAAATATAAATTTTTGTTTTCAACCAAGGTCCAACAAATTACATAGGCTCGTCCCACTGTGAACCGGGACGAAATTCCAGTACCGGTGACATGTCCCGGTATACCGGGACGTATGGTAACTCTATGCTAGATAGGATTTTTTCGCCCTCAGATTCGAATTCAGCACACATAAAAATATAAAAAATCAGGAACAATTTCTCTGGCAAGCAATTTTTTTTTTTTTTTTTTAATTTTATTTTCCTATTTTTGCAGAACTGTGTTATCAATAGGATCAAATTAAACTTCTAAACAATGTATAATCCATGCCTAAAGAGTATGTATGTAAACAGTGCTTCCAATGTTTATATTGGGAACTTAAATACGATTTCTCAAACCGATTGCTGTCCGACTTGTGTAGACTTAAGGAAGTAAGGTGCAAAGGAGGAAGAAGCTAATGACTGTGTGAGGATACTCTAAGTACTATCGAGCGACCTTCCCAGGAGTGCCCTTTGTTAGCCCGCCGTGAAGGAAGTCTCTAGGGTCATTAGACAAACGGTTTTAGCCCTTTCTTCTCCTAGCTCCAGCTTATAGCTACATCCTCTGAGGGCCCTTATGAGTGCTGAGTTAACACCACCGCGCCTTCCTGACCTAGAAAAACTTCTACTTCTAGGAGGGGGGAAAAAAATCTAAGTGCTTATCTTAACAGTGTTGGGGGACTTCAAAGAAGGCCTGCAAATTATTTTTACGAGTTAAGTAGACTTACAAGCTAATTCCCTTTGACGAAGTTGGCACAACAGCAATATTAGTATAATGGTAATAAGGCTTAGTGAACACGAAGGTTCTATACCGATCCACTGACGGCGCTCTTCTTCCACTTCCTCTCATTGACGTCTCAACTTACAAAAAATAATAAACATAAAACATACTTAATACATAAATAAGGCTCAGAACTAATAAATGTATTACTTTTGTTTATAATGTTATTACTTTTATAAATTATTATTACAAGACTAAAGCGACAATAAACTGCTCGTCGTTACAGACTACTTCAACATTTGCTAGACAAACGATCAAACCTCACAATTCATTACAAACAATTCATTACTTATTTACACGACTGTTATTAGACCTATTTGGACGTACGGAGTCTAGCTTTGGGGCTCTACTAAACCATCCAATTCATCTCGTATCCAATCCTTACAATCCAAAATCCTTCGAAAAATCCTAAATGCCCATTATTTTGTCACCAATAAGCTTATCCATAAAGACCTTAATGTTCCATATGTTGCTGTGTTAGCCCAAACCAGATACCTATCCTTTCATAGTATGCTCCATAACCACTTAAATCCATTAGTTTCTCAACTTGCTTCCCACTCCATTCCCGATAATCCTCCGAGGCGTATGAAAAGAAGATGGCCTAGAGATCTTCTAGTGTAAAATTTTAGTGAAGTGCTACTGATGAGTAGTTCTTTTCAATTTGTTACATGTCATTGTAATCGTTATCAGCTCATTTGCTTGATGTACATATTTGTATACACTGCCGGTCAAAAGTTTGAGACCACCCTGAGCTAAAGTATGTAAATTTAAAAGTTTAATATCTTTAATATCGTTCCGCCTCTCTTTTTCTATCTAATTTTATGTTGATGTTTTTATTTATAAGTAAAAACACTTTGTTTCACTTTTGAGATTTTCTCCGTAATAAATCAATTACGAGCTATTCCACGCAGGAAAAAAAGGAACTTAGTTCATAAATATCTAATTAAATTTGAAATGGCTCAACAAAAATTCCCGCTGCCTTCATTTAATATGAATGGGAGATTTTCGTTTCTCAATTTTTAATTCAAATTTCAAATTTTTTAATCCAAGGTTATTCTGTCGGCAAACAAAATTGTTGGAATTAATATGGAAAATACAGTTTGTTTTAAATTATGTATTGAAAACTTAATTTTAATTTCTTCTCTTAAAGGTAGATGAACTTTAAAGATCTTGGTATAAACTATATAAATGCGTTTAATTTTATTTAAATCCATTTATTTTTCACCTAACATCAAACTTTTAAATTTACTGGTATCGTTTCAGGATGGTCTCAAACTTTTGACCGGCAGTGTAGTTGTAAATTTCAGTAAATTAATTATCATGAGATTTTAATTAATTAAGGAGTTGTTGACAATATTTCAGATCCTTAGTTCAAATTTTCAGTTTGGTAACAACCCTGAAACACCGTGTATATATACATGGTTTGATTGCGTTTTAATTTTAGTTCTTTGACTTCTTCAGCCTTTACTAGACAAATGTTCTAAGCTCCCATTAATTACAAAAGACTCATTTAGATGACAGTTATCTGACCTATTTAGACATATGGGGTTGAGATTTGGAGCTCAACTAATCCTTCTAATTCTACCTGTATCTAATCCTTACAATCCAAAATCCTTACTTTGTTTTTCATATAAACTTATCAATTAAGATCTTAATGTCCCATATGTTGCTGATTTACCCCAAACCAGATACCTTTCCATTCACAGTAAACTCTATACATATTCGAATCCACTATTCGTTCAAATTGTCTCACACTTCATTCCCGATAATCCTCTAAGGTTTTGAAAAGAAGATGGCCAAAAGACCTTCTAATGCATAACTATTGAAGTACTACTAGTAAGTAGTTCATTTCAAGTATTGATATGTTATTGTAATCATTATTAACACATTTACTTGACACAGTTGTAAATTTTAATAAATGGATAAACTCCCCGTATTAAAGTATTGTAACACCCATAATTATCGAGATTTTCCTGGTTTTATTCATATTCACTTAACCCAGACAAAAGGAATTTTCAGATTTTTTTTTTTTTTTAGATTTTTTTTTTTTTCATATTTCATTCAGTCCATGTTTATCATTCGTTTCGTTATTTACTACTATGTCAAGACTAGTAGAAGCAGTTATTCAACCAGAGGGGGCAAGATGTCTAATTAAATATAAATTAAAAATCTTGTCTTTTTTTTTCTTCATTTATTGATATTTACAACTGTACAAAATAATATACAACAAGTAAATGTGTTGACAGTGAATACAATGGCATGTAAATAACTTGTGAAGAACTACTCACTAGTAGCACTTCAATAAAATCTACACTAAAAGGTCCTAGGCCATCTTCTTTTCAGACGCCTCGGAGGATTATCAGGGATGGAGGAGGGAGCAAGTTGGGAGACTAGTGGGTTGGGGTGGTTATGGAGCTTACTATGGAAGGATAGGTATCTGGTTTGGGCTCAAACTGAAACATATGGAACATTAAGATCTTTATGGATAGGTTTATTGGTCACAAAATAATGGGCATTTAGGATTTTTCGAAGGATTTTGGATTGTTAGGATTGGATACGAGATGAATTGGATGGTTTAGTAGAGCCGCAAAGCTCAACACCGTACGTCAAAATAGGTTTCATCAGAGTCATGTAAATGAGTCTTTTGTAATTAATTGGGAGCTTTGAACGTTTGTCTAGTAAATGTTGAAGTAGTCTGTAACGACGGGCTGTTTCTTGTTGTTTTAGTCTCGTAAGTGGATTCCAAGTTAGACGTTTTTCCAGGTGGAGTCCTAGGTAGCGGATCTGTTCAACAGAAGGGATTAGTGGAATATCATTAAAGGATACAGTAGGACAGGAAGTCGTAGGTTTTCGACGTAGGGTAAATGTTATTAGGTGTGATTTGTTTAGATTTATTTTGATTCTCTTTTTTTGACACCATTCTTGAAGGTTTAGGATATGGGATTAGAGTGTTTGAGAGGCACTAAAGGGATCACTGTTTACTGATAACACACATGTGTCATCAGCGTAAGTGGTGAGGACTGTGTAAATTAAAAATCTAAGAGTTAAAATTGTAAAAAAAAAATTAAAATTTTAAAAAGTAAGTTTTCTAACTTTTTTGTTTATAGGAAGAAATATTGTAATTTATTTTAGTAAAAATTGTTTTTTTCTAGTTCAGGAATGTTTATTATAGACTTCAGAACCTTTCTTTCTTATATAAAAAAAAAAGAAGAGGTTTTTATAAAATTCAAATATTTCAAAGTCAAAATAATTTTGACGGGGAGTTTATATTACTTATTCCCCCTATGTTTTTGACTTACTTTACTCAGTATTTAAAACTCTTAGTCTTCGGTCTGAGCTGTCTGAATGAACTAAATAAATGTTACATTTGTGTAAGGAAATAAACGTCGCAATAGTATGTATACTTAGATACAACTGCTTTAATTCCTTTCGTTGGTATTGCGTTGAACAATATCTCTAATGGCATCGCTGCAGAGAGCACAAGGATAGGTATCCATGTTGCCTTTACTATCGCCTCTTGTCCCAGAGAGATCCAGCAATCTCCTAGAATCTAGGATGCCCCTCAACGTCGTAACATAACAGTTCCTCCTAACCATTTGGGGCTCGATGCAATATACAACGCTCTTTTCTACTTACATTTCTTTTTATATCGGTTTTAGGGATATTTGGATTCTTCTGTGGATTGCATACTAACTGTACGGTTAAATCTGTAGCAAGCCACTTTTTTCCTTTATCATTACCGTAAATAGTAACCATACTTATCCACTATTACACTTATAGAAAAATGTATGAAACAGCCAAACTCCTAAATACGTAGGATTGACTTTAAAGGCATGGAGCACTTATGTTTTTCTGACATGGCTTTAAAAAAATTAGTCTTTTTTTCCTCCCCTTTAATTCTTTTGAAGGGACAGTCAAGGATATAGTTTCCTTGGCTACCTCCTCCCCCGGTAATTTTAATTTCTTTCATTTAAAAATGGATGAATTATTTTAATTTTTAACAAAGGACACTCTTCCCGTTTTAAATGTGACTGCTTCGTTTTATATTGTGATAAAGGAATTTATATTAGTATTTTTTTTTTAATTAATCCTTCATATCAGACTCAAATCAATAGAAATTGCTCATCGTTTCCGCATTCTACAATGTCAAGCGTTCAAAGCCCTCATAAAATTGCAAAAGACTTATTTACATAACAGTAATTAGACCCATTTTGACTTACGGAGTTGAGCTTTCAGGCTCCTCTAAACCTTTCAATTCTTATCGTATCCTAATCCTTACGATCCAAAATCATTAGTGCTCCTTATTATGTCACAAACAAACTTATCCATAAATATCTTAACGTTCCATGTGTTGCTGATTTGGCATAGACCAGATACCTATCCTTTCATAGTAAACTCTATATCTACTTGAATCCACTAATCTTCTAACTTGCATCACACTCCATTCCCGATAATCCTCAGAGGCGTCTAAAAAGGAAATTGCCTTTTCTACCTTCTAGTGCTTCTGATAAGGAGTTCTTTCCAAGTTTTGACATATAATTTTAATCGTTAACAACATTTTTTTTTTCTAATCCTCAGTTAATTTTATTTATAAACATAAAATAACTAGCCATATCTCCAGCCTCTGTTAACAGAATGCGTTAACAAAGTCGGAACATCCTTCCGCCATCTTAAAAACAGTTAAATATGCTGATATTTCAAAAAAGTGTCCTTTTAAGGTCAACAATGGCGGAAGTCCGCTTCCGCCATTAAAAACCGTTAAATATTTATTTTAAAACAGTATCCTGGAGGACAAAAATGGCGGAAGTTAACCTTCGGATAACTTAAAAACCGCTAAAACAGCATTTGGCAACAGATTGGCCAAGGATGTCCTTCGGCCTCAAAAAAAGTCAGATCCTGGCAGATCTGTAAAACAGTGTCCTTATAGCAGATTAAAACGGTAAAAAAACAATAAAAACAGTAAAAAGTTACTTGATATATATATTTTGTACAGTTGTAAATTTCAATAAATGGGTATAAAAAAAATATTATTTTACTGAGAGAATTAATGTATTTCTCTTTATTATCCTAACATATATTTTCGGTTACTAGATTTTCTTAACATTTTTTTTCTTTATTTATCTTTGTTTAGTTGATATAGGTATGAAAAGAAGGTGGCCAAAAGACCTTCTAATGTAGAACTATTGAATTGCTACTAGTGAGTAGTTCTACATGTTATTGACATGTCATTGTAATCATTTTACTCAAATCTACTTACAATTAGTGTGCGTAATGTATACATTTGTAAATACCAGTTGTTGTTTTTTTAAATACTGTATATAAGTTATGAAATTAAGAGGTGGGTCCTGGCAGCTAATAGATGCTACTTTGCCCTCAGGAAGCAGCTGACTAGTAGGCTTGTGTCCAGGAAAACCAAGTTCATTCTATATAAGACCTTGATCAGGCCTGTCCTCACATATGGCTCTGAGACATGGACGACAACAAGGTCTGGTGATATGACATTAAGGATTTTTGAAAGGAAAGTTCTTCGTCGAATCCTTGGAGCGGTATGTGTCGGGAATGAATGGAGACGACGCACAAATGCGGAGGTGTACGGACTCTATGGTGATCTTGATGTGGTCTCAGTCATTAAGGTCGGAAGACTCCGGTGGGCTGGACATGTGGCACGTATGTCTGAAGGAGACATTCCCAAGAGTGTTCTAACTGAACCCATTCATGGAAAGAGAAGAGTTGGAAGGCCCAGACTGCGGTGGACGGACTACGTCCTACGGACGCATGGCGCTTGTTTTTGGAGGAAATCAGGACTCGTGCGCGGGTTGTAGAATTCGGTATATAAGTTAAGTGGACTTAACGCATATTAAGTCGTTATTACTATTCATCCGTAATATTTATTATCTGTTATTTATAATTTTTAAATTTCATCAGTATATAGTATATATTATAACTCCACAAAATTTGCGGTCGCCAAATGTAACTAATTTTATAGTAATGGCTTAATTTAGTTAATTATTATAATTGGTTGTAATACAGTGAGATATATTATAATGTTATATAGGGAATACCCTAGTAGGAAACAATTACATTAGTTTCTAGTTTAGGAGGGCACTTGGTAGAGGGCTAAGGTAGCATGGAGTAGACGTTTTCCTTTCGGGTCACGTACCTATGCCCCTCTCCTGTGTCCCATCTAGGCCATCTTCATTCCCAACAAAGGGAACTCCCAGCTGATATTTCTATTATTATCTTGTTATGGATAACAGCTGCAATATTTTTCGGCCACTAAAGTAGATTCTAGGTTATTATAAAATAATAAACATTCTTTATATATTTTAAGTTCTTTAATTGCAGACAGAGACAATGAGACGAATAATAGACAAAATAATCTGAAGATATCAACCTTGTGATCATAGTGGCCAAGGGCTAGACTATTGAAAAGATTTGTGTGAGTATTAAATACCAAAGCAAGAAGTTTATCTTTTAAGAATTTATTACAAATTTATTGTATTGGGTTGTCTGGAAAATAAATCATGCCTTCTTTGTTTTTTACATCTTTATCACTTCACTACTTAGAAGTAATACTACATATAGTATTTATTAGAAGTAATAAAACAAATACTAAGATCACGATATTAAGGTGATTTTTATAATTTCTTTAAAAATCATGTTTCTTTAAAAATTTAGAAGTATAAATACTTATAATACAAAAACGTATTCATTTCAAATACCTGTTGGAACAATGGGAACAGTATTTTTGTCCTACAAACTTTTATGACGAAACTTCTAGTTTCTTCCAAAAATCTAGCTGTTTTACTGTTATGAAGCATATTGTAGGTCTTAATGTTAATTTTAATTGGCAAACAAAACATTTGTTACACAACATAATATTCTTATTATTCTTCTTCATATTCTTATTAACAAAAATGTTTAAAGCATGTTCTTTAGCATTACACTACTTGGATATAATTCAGTCTTCATCAAAAGTTTACGCGCAATTTTCATGTAATTTCGTTATACGAGTTCAAAGTCGGTCTGAGTAGGGTACAGATATCCAGAAACATATTAAAAGTGAAGGGCGTCAAAAGCTTGATTGTGTTCTCTTCCATATTATGCTGAAAACCTATCAAAACCCGAAATCCTTAAGATCACCCCCCAACACTAAACACATATACGAATCGGTTTACCCTTCTGTGTAATAAATAAATTAATTATTTTTTTTAAATTATTAAAATAAATTATTTTTTTAAATTTAAATTTAATTTTTTGTAGCAATGTCTATATTGATTATTTCATTAAAAAATGTGCATAATCTTTATCTTTTCATTAATTAAAAATAATCCAATTCTTACTCATATGTTTAAACGATATTTTAGTTTGATTGCAGAAATATGAATAAAGTGCGGGATGGCAATATCGTTAGTATTTGCACCTTTCAACTTAGTTTTAAAAAAAATCTAAAGGGAGACTTCAGCCTTGAATACTATGAGGTTCTTAGCAGGAATCCTTCCCTGGATAACTTTATTTTGGCTTTAGTGGATATTCAAATAATATCAAAGGAAAACAACAGTAACCAAATGCCTGACTATCTCAAGGCACTCAAGCAGTAAATGGCCACAAAAAAAAAAAATTGTTTGCTATGAAAGGTTGTTTGAAATTGTTGGAGCTTGGTTATGAGTCCGTGCCCTAACCACCTTTCTCTAGCTTTTTTTAAACAATTAAAAAAATATATTAATTACGATTCAATTGAGATCATAAATAATTAATAACAAGGATTTAAAATTATATTTAAAATGTATTCTGAAGAATGAAGTAAATTTTTCATAAAAATGTCTTTTTTTAATAATATAGTTAAGCTCCAACTTTCCAATTAATTACAAAAGACTCATTTACATAACAATAATTAGACCAATTTGGACATACGGAGTTGAGCTTTGGGGCTCCACTAAACCATCCAATTCATCTCGTATCCAATCCTTACAATCCAAAATCCTTAGAAAAATCCTAATTGCTCCTTACTTCGTCACAAACAAACTTATCCACAAAGATCTTCTTCATATATACCTTACGTTTCTGGCATAGCTCATACCAGATATGTATCCTTTCAAAGCAAACTCCTCAACCATTCAAATCCATTAGTATCACGACTTGCTTTTCATTCCATTCCAGATAACCCTCAGAGGCGCCTGAAAAGAAGATGGTATAATGGCATCGAGACCTTCTAATATAAGTGCTTCATCATATAGAACCTTTATAAGTGCTACCAATGGGTAGTTGCTTTAAAAACAAGTGACGTGTCATTTTTATCTATTTCATCACATTTACTTGATGTATTATATTTTATATTGTATATAGTTGTAAATTTCAATAAATATTAAAAAAAAAAAGTTTATAGTTTTATTTAAAAAAAACAAAAACAAACCTACAGTAATTTCAGGGCAAACGGACAACACTTTTTGGTTGTGTTATTTTGGTTATGATGGGGCTCATTGCATCTGATCGTTGATCGTTTTATAGACTTCGATCATTCTAATTCGTATGATCTTATTATTCCCAAGAGTTTATACAAAGTTAGCGACATCAAAAAGAAACAAAGTTCAAACTTCAACAACACTGGATAACAATAGCCAAACAGGAATTAGTAGCTTCCAGTACCGAGGCCAAACTATGTTATCCTTGGAATAGTTAACTCGGATAATTGGCTAAACTTGTTGCTATTGATGGATAATTGGGGCTGGAATTGGAGAGCGGTTCCCTTACTGTTAATGAACCTCTGGATCAGGGGGAAGGTCCTGTTGGTTTACAGGATTAGCCGGGATAGTGTTTTACTCTTGTCATCCCTAACCTCTGGAATAGATAGCTCTAAGCGGTATTATAGTAACCAATTTCCATCAACAGAGGAGCAATTAAGAACCGAACATTGGTAGGGGAGAATAGCGCAATGCAGTTCCCGAGCTATGTAACAGAAGGTATGGAATGTCAACAATCAGGTGGGAGAATTCATCCCGGTCGTATTGATCATTGCAAATGCTGAAATGCGATGGCGTAGCTCTAATTATGGTTTACTGTTACAGCGCATTCCAGCCATTCTCTTATTTCATACTGAATTGGTGCTCATTGTACGTCAATAACCAACTAAATTCACTTTCCTTAACCATCCTCGTCATTTTTTAATTCCAAAATTCCTTTATAACCCGCTTTTTTAAAAACACTTTCTCACAATCCTGTCGGATACAACGAACTAGTGAAAGCTTTTAAAAAAAATCTCATCTATAATTTACTGTATGCCAATAATGATTTCGTAATTAAAAAAATTTGTTTTGACTTTTAAATTCATTTCTTGTTTCTGTAACAAAATCTTTATTTTTAATATTTTTTTTTTTTTTTTTTTACAATTTTTAATTTTTATGTTTCTTCCCATAAATATATAAATACATAAATGATATATCGGGCTGTCTTAAATTAATTAATGCAGGTTTATGTTTTTAAAATTGACATTTTATTAGAATTGTTTTATTTGAAAACTAGTTTCGAAATTGTCATCATTTTCATTAGTTTTTAAACATACAAAATTTTCAAAACTTCAGCAGTTTGTTTACGTAAATTATTGTTATAAAAGTTTTTAAAAATGCAATTGGTTGGTATGATGTAGGATAACCCGTCTTCCCTCCCTTAGTTGGAGCACACAAGGACGTAAATCTCCAATAAACAACGACGAATATATTGGTAATAACCTAAGAAGACAAAAGAGGATAGGAGGAAAGGGCGAGGTAGGTCAATTCTTTTAGATTTTTCCTATGACTTGTTAGTTTTTTTTTTTTTTTCGTTGCTATTGAAAAAAAAAAAATCTAAATCTAAATAGGACTATTGAAAATGGATCCGTTTTTTAACGATTTTGTCATTTTTAATGATTCTAATCAATAACATAACATTGAAATATATATATATATATTTCACGTGAGTGAATTACTTTAAAATAATTAGTACATATCTGATATTTTATAATTATAACACTCTTACTGAGACTATTTACAGTTTACGTAAATAAACAGGCGCTTCCCGGACTTCAGTAATATAGGTAACGAGAACTAAATTATCTCTATAATCCCTCCAGAACGCCTGCGCTCCCCTCTCTTTCACTTGTCAGTCACTCTCCCGATATCTCACAATGCCACAGTGTGCGTAAGTGCTGTGGTATTTCAGAACAAGAAATGCAGCATAAAAAGAAAAATTGGCTCTGTGCGTCGTGCCTTAACACGGATAAAACTGTAAAGGGACGAAATATGGAAGAAAATATTACGGCGATTTTATCTGAGATTGGGAAAATGACAGAGGACATAAAACAAATTAAAAACACCGTAGATAAGCAGGCCGACATATCTTTTGAAACCTCTGAGAGGCTTAAATCGATGGAGGATCGAACTAAAAAATATGAGAGCTTATAGAAAAAATTCTACTAGATAATAAAAATTTAAAGTCCAAAGTTCAAACCCTCGAGGCCAAAATCAACCAGATTGAGCAGAATCAGCTGGTAAATTCTTTAGAAATTAGAGGAATTCCTCTGAAATCTGGGGAAACGACAGACGGAATTGTTTGCTCGGTCGGGGCGGCACTGGGCATAAAACTAAGTGTCGAGGATCTGGATATGGTTGAGAGGAGGAGGCAGAGAAGGGAAGATGCACGCCCCCCGCCGATCGTCGTGCGCTTTGTACGACACTCGATCCGAGACGAGTTAATCCGTCTTCGGAAAGTGAAAAGGGACTTTACCACCAGACACCTCGGATGGGACAGTGACGATAAAATCTATATCGGGGAAGAGATGACTCCGGCCAGCAGGCAGCTTTACTGGCTAGCTAGGCAGGTGAGGGCTGCAGGCAAGGTGAAGTACGTCTGGTTCGCCCGAGGAAGGGTCAGGTACCGCCGTGATGATGGTCAGCCTGTCGTGATTGTTAACAAACCGGAGGATTTGGAAATTTTTAAATGAGAGAAAGGAAACAGTTTCCTGCTCTTATTTTCATTCATTACTTATTTTCATATATTTAGTTTTCTTTACTTTTTTATGTTTGTATTTCACTTTTATATTCCATTTTTATCTTTCTATATATCACAGAATTTCAAGAGCTGTCCAAAAACATTATCTTCTCTGTCTTTATACATTATATTTCATTTAAAATTTCTAAGTCCGTCTTCAATAACTTATATATATTTTTAATTATTGTTTGTTCATTTTCTATAAAACAAAAGGAATTTACTCTTTTTCGATTTCCTACGATTTTCTTTTTTATACCATTTTTCATTTGTATTTGTATTTTACATATTTTACATATTTCTGTGAATTTATATTTATATTTGTTCTTTATTTGTCTTTATCTATCTATTGTTTCGCTATCTATCAAATTTAGTAATCAAATTGTACCTTTTTCCTTAATTAGCGTCCTAAGTCAGTATCACAAACCCTTCTACAAAAACTATTATCTTCTTTCTCTTCCTATGAATAACATCCTTTTAACCTGTCATGTTAACTCTCAATCTCTCCTAGCACATTATGATGAATTCCTTTTCCACTTTCTACACAATTTTCTACCATATTATTGCCATCTCGGAAACCTGGCTCAAACCGAGTGTTCCCTCTTCCTCTGTAAATGTTCCTAATTATACTCTCGTCCGTCATGACCGTGTGGACCGAAATGGGGGAGGCGTTGGTCTATACGTTCATGATAGCATGAGAGTTAAAATCCTTCAAAAATCCCCCTCTTCCGAAACTCCTCATATAGAATACATATTCACCGAAATCAGCTTTGAATCTTCCTCTCTTCTTTACGCTGTAGCCTACCGCCCTCCTCAAGTCAAATATGATCCTACCTTTGAAACGTCCCTTCTCACCCATATTCCCCAATATAATAACATTATAATAACAGGAGACCTTAATACTAATCTCCTCACCAATTCCTCTGATAAAACATACCTAATTGACCTAATTTATTCCCTTGATCTATTTATTGTACCATTCCAACCAACCCATCATACCCAGTCTTCTGACACTCTCCTAGACCTATTTATTATAGATTCTCCTAAAAAACTACTTACATACTCCCAACATCCCGTACCGTTTCTCTCCTCCCATGACCTCATTCAAATATCGTACAATATCCTCACTCCCCATCCCCATTCCTAAGCAGATCTCCTGGCGTAATCTCGAATCATTATCTCCGGAAAGTATAAATCCTCTTCTTGATAACCTCTCACATTCTATTGAACCTATCTTCTCTTCCTATTCCGTTGATGAGATGGTGGAATGCCTCTCATCAAATCTCCTTTCACTCCTCAATCACTTAGCTCCTCTTAAAACATCCATATTCCGGCGTCCCCCAGCTCCTTGGATTACCCCAGCAATTAAAGAAATTATGAAAAGAAGAGATGCTGCCAGAAGACGTTTCAGGGCGCACTCGGATACCTGAGGATTATTCTATGTTCAAGCACCTTCGAAATCTCGCTCAATCCACTCTCCGCCGTGCCAAGGCACAATATTTTCATAATATCCTATCCCTGGCCCCGGATCCAAAGTCCAAGTGGAGAATCCTTAGAAAATTCTCTATTACCAGCTCCTCTTCTTGTTCCAATTTCCCAGTCACTCCCGACGACCTAAATTATTTCTTTTCAAATCCTTTTCCTGATAAACTTCAAACCATTTCTTTACCAATGTCAAACTTTACTCCTCAAGCTGCATTTAATCCCGACAACTTCTATTTCCCTCACATTCTTCCCAATGACCTTATCACTTCCATTCTCAAATCCCGAACTAATGACTGCGGTGCCGATCAAATCCCGATAAAAATAATCAAACTCTGTCTTCCAGCTATTCTTCCGGCCCTTCTTCACATATATATTTTTTCCTTACAAAACTCCATTTTTCCTATAGCCTGGAGAAAGGCCTTAGTCCGCCCGTTAAATAAAATCCCTTCTCCATCCAACGCATCAGACTTTAGGCCTATTTCCATCCTCTCAAATTTATCAAAGCCACTCGAAAGATTGGTCAATGCCCAAATTACCTCCTTCCTAGAGCATAATAACCTCCTTAATCCGTTCCAATCAGGTTTCCGTTCCGGTTATTCCACTCAGTCAGCTTTGTTGAAAATCACACAGGACCTTTATTACTCCATGGATCAACAACAAATTACGATCCTTGTCATGTTTGATTTCTCAAAAGCTTTCGATTGTGTTGACCATTCAATTCTCCTATCTAAACTTCAAAATTTCTCCCTATCTAATAGTGCCCTAAATTGGTTCCACTCCTTCTTATCTCATCGTTCCCAGTCAGTCATCATACCCAACAGTCCTCCTTCATCTTCCCTACCTTTAACCCAAGGTGTTCCACAAGGATCCTCCCTGTCACCAACCCTATTTTCTATCTATATCAATGACTTACCCAGCTTTATCCACAATTCCAATTATCACCTATATGCAGACGACCTTCAAATCTACCTATCTTTCCATCCTTCAGATATGCTCGAGGCGTCTCGTAAACTTCAGGAAGACATTGATAACATCAACCGTTGGGCAGTGAAGAATAAGTTATATCTGAATCCAAAGAAAACTAAGGCTATCCTCATCGGTTCAAAACCCATCCTCCATACCCTTCCTTACTACCCATTGCTTTACCTTAATAACCTTCCTATTCAGTTCCAAATTTCCTTACCCACTTCTATTCTAAAGCAGCTTTTTTTTCTCTACTGAATTTCTGATCAGGAAACTGACGTCAAAAATTTCGGGAAAATGTGTTCAAAGAGTCAGTTTTCGCATTCCAACAAATATAGCTCCTGGCGACAAAAGATATGTAAAAAAATATTCTCCAATAAATTTCTGATATGGAAACTGTCGTCCAATCTTCGTTCCGAGCAACACCAACAGAGCCAGAGCGTGTTAAAATGTTAAATTTTTCAGTTTGAAAAAACCTTTACACAATGATTTCCAAATAGAAGAGTGCCTAATCGACGAGTCTTTTCGTTAACTTTTAATAGATTACGAGAAGCTGGGTCGTTCTTAATACGTAATGAAGGCGACCAATTCCAGGCTGCAATAAGAGCAGATTATCGGAGAAGAAATTGTGTCCAACGCCACTTCGATAACAATCCTGAGACTAGCATCCGAAGAGCATCTGCTGCATTAGCAATATCGCGGCAAGCAATATGGTGAACTTTGAAAGGTGATAATCGCTACCCATACCATCTTCAAAAAGTTCAGAATTTATTACCTCAAGATTATGTCAAGAGATTGAATTTTAGTAACTGGTTTCGTGACAAAATTCGCGATGATAATTTATTACCATTAAAAATTATATGGACCGATGAAGCTACCTTTACAAGAGGAGGAATTGTTAATCAAAGAAATTATCATGTATGCGCTCTTGAAAATCCCAGAGCTATTAGAGAGAGTAGGTTTCAGCATGGATTTTCTATTAACGTTTGGCTTAGGAATTTGGAACGGATTACTGGTGGGACCATATTTTTTACCTGGAAGATTGAATGGTATCACATTTACACATTTTTTGGAGAACGACTTTTCTAATTATTTAGATGATATTCCCTTACAGCAGCGGATTGAAATGTGGTTCCAACTCGATGGATGTCCAGCTCATTATAGCAGAGTTGCTTGAGCTTGGCTACCCAGCCATTAATTTATACCCATAAATTATCCACAACGATGGATTGGACGTGGAGGAGTAGTACCTTGGCCACCCAGATCATCTGATATGCCACACGTGGATTTCTTTGTAAGGGGAACCTTGAAGCAGAAAGCTTGTTCTGTGTCAATCAACTCAAGAGAGCAATCAAGAGACCGAATCATAGATGCAGTGCACCAAATATCATCAGAACAATGTTTAGCTGCAATTTATCAAGTGAGTGCTAGATGTAGTGCATGCATTGGTGCAGGAGGGCATATTTTGAGAAATATTTACATTAAAAAGAACATATCATAAATATAAATTTAAATAAATAAGTATACAAATGAAAACTTGTTTTGTTTCTTTTTTTGCGATTTTCTCTAAAACCAAGCAAAAACGAGCAAATATCTAAACGACTTTTTGTCTTAGTTTTTTGGTCCCCTATAAATTCCTGAAGTTTTGCCATTTAAAGGACAAGACATTTTTCGTTTGTGATCACTAGCCACGAAAACTAGTGAACCAATCTGTACCGAATTTTAACCACACCATCTTTATAGTTCCAGAAAGGTTTAGCAATAATAAAATCTAATTATTTTCAATTAATTTGTTACCAAAAAGCGATAATACGTTAGTAACATTTAAGTTTGAAAATCTAAAGCTTCATTTTACATTTAAGGTTACTAATGCACGGTGATACATAGGGCTTGAGATTGATAATAAAATTTACTCATATGTAATTAAATTATCAAAAAACATTTAGTATGTGGTGCGACATGTGTATCCCCATGAAGTTTAAAACATTTAGTTAAAACGACCGATATTTTGCTGGTTCCGTTCTTCAATAGTTAGCAATGAAATTTCAACTGCATCATCTTCATAGTTTATTTCGTTTAACGTCACTTTATGCTGCTATGGCTAATCGGAAGATGCTAGGGTGGGAGTCCTAAATTTTGCCTATCCAGGTATAATTAGGATAGGGATCTTTAACGAGTACCTGACATCGCACAGGCTGGGGACCCCCAATTCACGTCCCTTCCGAAGGACAGCATAGCAAAGGATTTTTTACTCCATTTAAAGAGTCCTAAGGTCATCTGGCGGGCTGGGCTTGGGTTTAGTATGTCGCTCTGCTAACCACTGCACCACAGGTGACCCCTCATCTTCATAGTTTTACGAAGGTTAACAGCAGTAAAGAATAATTTAAATTTACAGTCTTAAGTGGCAGAAACGAATTTTGACACACTGACATATTCTTTTATGGTTAGAAACGGAAATCGACCAGATGAAATCAATAACATTATTTCTGTCGAGTTAAGATTATTACCAAATCAAAATGTCGATTCTTTCCTTTTTAATATTGTGTGTAAAATATGATACCAGAGCCTGTAGTTGTGAGCACTGATAATTCTGTCGGATAACCAATTCTTAGATTAAAATTAAATTCGATGACTAATTATGCTGTAATACGTAATATTCAAACACGTATTTAGTGCAGTCAATATCAATTCTAATCATTAGTTAGAATTATATAAATTCTTTACTTATAAGAGCGGGCGAAGCCGCGGTGAGTGATGCCATTTATCAATTTTTGATTTGGAAAAAAAAATGACTTATATCATCTTAAAAACGTATGAGTGATATGCTTGTGAGGATGAAATGAACTTGATTAGCTTGCATAAATGACCCCCTCGTGTAATAGCAATGCTCCAGACTAATAATGAACTTTGCAAGGATCACTTGGAGGACAATTGGACGTTGGATGACAAACTGTTGAAATAGATCTGCCCTGATTGCTCTCTGCTAATGAAACAGTTCGTTACCGGCAGCTAGCTGAGTGCCTTTGGGCCGAGAGCTGCAGCTTAGTCTGTCGTCGCTTTGCAACTGATAGTCTCTCTGTCATCAAAGGGCAAACTTGGTTTTTAATTTGCTAATTAAAAGAGCGTAGTTAACATTAACTTAATGTACGATAGAAATCTGATATACAAGAAGAACAATAACAAAATGAACTTCATTCTGGGACAACTTGTCCCCTTAAAATAACAAATGAGTACAATACACAGCACGATCGTTAGACTATGATAATTGATTCTAATAAATAATAATAAAAATTAATTAAAGCACCTAGATCCATAATGACAAAATATGGAAAGATCGTTGGGTATGTAAATTTAAATATCTTGGGGAGATTATATCAGTTAATGAATTAGAACGAGAAGCAAATGAGTGGAAGAATAATAGTATGAAGAGAGCTCTTTGGATAACTGGTAAAATCTGCAATAAAAAATGCATCTCCAGAAATACCAAGATTAGACATTGCAACGCTATGGTGAAGCCAGAAAGCCTTTACGCAGCAGAAGCATTGACTATGAATAGGAAAGGAAAAATGTAGGAAATAAGAAGATTGAGTGTTAACGCCATTTGAATAAACTGTATTTTTTTTATTTATGTATAGTGATTGCAGTAATTTTCAATCCAATTCAATTTGAATTAATAGACAATATATTATTGGTGAGGTGAGCGATATAGGAGGTCGCTGCTGCGGCTGTAGGCTTTGGCTGCCGTTACCTAGCAACGGCCATATGATAGCCCAACTTGATAATTAGTTGTTTAGAGTGCAGTACAAGATGGCGGATAGTTGGCGTCATTGTTAAGACGCTGTGTTTTCATCGTTGATAGTTTGAATGTAGACCTGGGCCCACTAGCTCTTCGACCTCTTTCGAAGACGTGCAGCGTTCACGACATCTTGGAACATCTTATGAAGGTTCCTCACTCATCGAGACCATCTAGATCATCACCATCTCGTTGCGGCTATTACCAGTCATAGTCGTTCCGCTCCCTCGCTAAGCTCTTCACCAATAATATCCTATCTTTTTATTTTATTTATTTATATTTTGTTTTGTTTTTACTAATATAATTGTCATAATTTTTATCACCAGGTTATTTTTAGTTTTGATTCAAAAGTTCAATAATTATTTATTTAATTCATTGTTTGTAAATAGTTAATATTTGTTTTCTTTAAAGTAAATATATTATATATGTTTGGTGTATAGTTTCGGTTTTCTCAGATATATACTAATATTCGGAACCTTGGTTTATTTATTTCTTTTCCTTTTGTTTATTTTATTGTAGTTTTTGGAGCCTCATTCAAAAGACCCAGTCAATTTTGTGGGGGCTCCAACACTGAAAGATAAATCATCAGAAAGATATTGTGGCCGAATAAGACGAAGGATATAGGCTAAGAATAAGAAGTAGAATAGATACTGAAGAAATATCAAATATAATTCACGGCATGAAGAAGAGAAGGTTGAGATTCTTTGGACACATCAAGAGGATGGACAACTCTCGTCTGACCAAACGGATTCTGGAATATACAGAGAAAATCAAGAATATGGGATGGATGACTGAAGAAAAGAAGGATTTTAGGTAAGCTCGAATAACACAAAGAGATAAAATGCATAGAACGGAATTCAGACATAAGATAGATAAATGGGAAGCCTGTCCGGTAGAGAGGAAAATGAAAACTGGAACCATAATAGTCGGAAGAAGAAAGCACACAGCGAAAAAATGTAAGAGATATGGAGGATCAAGATCGCTAAAAAGAAATGAATGCTTAGCGGAATCCTCTGAAGCTCATTAGCAAAAAGTAAAAAATAAGTAAGTAAAAATTTATTAATAATTAAATTTTTTTTTTTTTTTTTTATTTCAGGATTATGCGAAAATATCACATCCCGGTCCCCAATACGCCTTCCTTCCAATATCTCCTGTCAAAACTGTCTTCCTCAGTCAGCCCTCTAGCCGCCATTTCTTCTCTGACCTCTTCTATCCACTGTTTCCGAGGCCTTCCGCGTCTTCTTCTCTTCTCAGGACAGTATTTAAGTGCTCGAAGGGGCCATCGTGTCTCATTCATTCTCATGACATGTCCAAACCATAGCAATCTTCTTTCACTGATGTTATTGAGAATGTTGGTTTTAGCTCCTACCTGATTTCTTATAATTTCATTTGGGACCTTCTGTAACCTGGATATGGCGCAACTTCTTCTCCAGAAATCCATTTCTAGGGCCAGTAATTTATTTGCATTTTGTTTTGTCACCACCCATGATTCTGAGCCATATAAAGTTGTGCCGATCAAGAAGGAGTGGTATATCCTCTTTTTGGTTTCTAGGGACCTTCTTATTCCACAATATACCGTTAAGGAGACCTATTATTTTTTTTTCCTCGAGTGATTTTGTTCTGTATATCCTTTTGGACTGTGCCGAAGCTGTCCATCGTCACTCCAAGATACTTAAAAGCAGTACTTTGTGGAATCGTCCATCCTTCTATGCACAAAGATGAATGAGGGAAATTGCATGCCATATACTCGGTTTTTTCAGTATTTATTTCCAGGCCCCACTTTTTTATACTCTTCGAGGAGTCTCCTCATCATAAATTCCATATCATATTCATCTGCTGATAAGACAACCTGATCATATATATATATATTATATATATATTCAATATATATGTTGAACAGGATAATTAAATTATGAGGTTTAAAATTAATGAGAAATCTTGTAAAAGAATACATCTTATGTATACCATTATAATGTATATTACATAAATATTTATGTTTTACCTTTACTCGGAAGATTAAAAATTCAGGAGGTAAAGAAATATATGATGTTTAAAGGAAGTTTAAGATGAGCATTTTCGAATTGAGATAGGCAATGAATGCCATAAAGTGAAGCGCGGATGATAAAGGATTTTTCAAAGGCTGCAGTTCGATGCGCAGGAGTGTACAGATTGATAGGTTGGGTTCTAGTATTTAAAAGGTGGACGGAGAAGCGCAGAGTAAGGAGGTCATGGATATAGGTCGGTTTTTTGGTTTTCAAGAATAGAAATATGAGTGCACCTAGGAATTATTGACGTCCGAAACTAGGGTAAAGCAACCCAATTTCAGGAAACCTGTGAAATATGTGAGAACGTCTAGAAATCTCAAAAATAAATCTAATAAAACACTTGATTAGTCCTTTACATCTTGTTTCAAGCTCACTAGACAGTCCTCCATATACTATGCATCCACAGTTAAAGTTTAGAAAAGCTATATATGATAACAAAAGTTGTCTAGTAGTGGTAATGAATATTAAAATGGTTTTGTAATTTCAGTATTATGATAGTTCCAATTTAATAAAATCTGGCCAATATTGAAACGAAGAATAGCCGTCGATAAGATTCGGCTTAAGAAACAATAAAAGTTTTTATTACTTAGCTATTAATATCAGCAATATTTAATTTATACGCTTTGTAAATAGGAAGAATGAAGAAGGTACGTCACAAAAGGAAGGCCGGATAATGGCTCTAGGTGGCTAGTACAGCACATTAACAATAGAGGGCGGCTATACGACGCTGAGGTGCAATAAAGGACTTTAGTGCCTCCGACCTAAATGTGTAATCCTCCCTCTGCACCTTATGCCTCCTGAATTATTGAGATCCGCAGAGCTCAATAAAGGGTAGAACTCAATAATATTTCACTACCGTAACTTTATATATTTCAGGTGATTGAAGAAACTATCATAATATTTCTGAATGTTGAATAGCATTGCTAAACAATACAACAGTAAAAATCTATAGACTTCATGAACATAATGCAGTTTTGTTATTGTTTTTCTCTTTTACAGCTAGAACTTTGACTGCTGTCTACTTATAACCTTATCGAAGTGAAACATGACGAAACCTGAACAGAAGAACTGGGTTATTGGTGAAAATTTTTAACTGCATGATACTCTTGCAATCTCAACTCGATGAAGCGGTTTAAGTACCCCTGATGGCTACCTCTTTGTAGCGTAGAGGTTGCCACCTCGTCCTGACAGGTGTGGGAGTATCGAAATTCAAAATTAGAACAAAATGCACTACTACAACCCATGAAAGGTCTTGGGTTGAGTAGTTAAGTAAGGAGTAATGTTTCTGTTCTAAGAATTATGAAAGGATAAGATTTGGCCAAAATCACAATCAACCAACAGATGTTTACCCGATTAAGGGCACCCAATTTATAGACGCTGTGTGTGCCCCAGGAGGGTCTCCCGAACTCAAAATCGAGCCTCGACCGAATCAACAAAAATTTCTGCCTTCAGTCGGACTTAAACCACGAGAGCTTTGGTAGTCAAGTGCTTTACCCACTGAGATATAGATATTAAGATAACCTCCAAAAACGGTGAGAATGGGAAGGGTGGGAAACAGGTACACAGAATACTTCAATCGATAGGAAACGAACTGCTGCATTTTAGTGAATAATTATCTTTGTGGTCATCTGTATCAGAGAATGGCTGAATGGATAGAGCAACAGGAGAAAATTAAAAAAAAAGTGGTGTGCTAGTGAGTCTTGGATTATTCCTTAAATTACTTTCTGACATAAGAGCCAAATCTTATCATGGGAAAACTAGAAGGAACCAGAAAATATTCAAATAAAAAAAACAAGTATATTATAAAAATAATAATTAAAAGTAATCTGGGGGTACAACCGGACGAATAGATTATAAAAGAAGATAGACTACTATGATTTGAACATGTGAAATGAATGCAGTTGGAAAGTATGACCAAAATCATATTTTAAATAAACGTATAGTGGTGAGAACGAAAAGGATGGCCCAGAAAGGGAAGATGTAACAAGAGAAGATGGGCTGAAATGATCAAACTAGGTGATACAGAACTGTGTAAAAGAAAACATGGTTTAGAAAAAGAAAACTGTAAAACTTCGCAAAATCAACAAAAAAGTATAAAGGATTATTCGGTACTATTTGTATTTTATGCAAATAATAGTGAGTAAACTGTGTTAAGTAGTAATCTAAATTTCTTAAATTTAGGCTGTAAAATAATCTTCAATGAAATATTTCAGCTCCAACGTTGGTTCCGGTTTTTCTATACTAACTGCATGCTAGTGAGTCCTGGACTGATAAAGTACAAAATCCCACTCCTAAAAATTGGAATGCAATGGTGTTACTTAAGACGAGTAGAGGTGGGACAAGGTTAGAATTGCCACAATAAGGAACAGTAAACTAACCGAACAAACAATTGAAAAACGCAGGTTTCGGTGGTAGTATCACATAAAAAGAAAGGGATAGAAGCAATAGGGATGATGATAAACTCATTTATACAATATATCATCCAAAATTAAATAAATAAAAACTATTTATTTAGGGTCTTTGTTTTTGTGCTTCGTCGAAATTATAAACGGTATTTTTTTGTAATGTTTGATATTTTGAGGGAACTGGAGATACCGAAGAAATTGGTATTCTCGTAAAGATGTGCATGTCCGAAACATTTAATAGAGTCCGAATCGGGACTTTTTACTCCGAAAAGTTTGAGGTACGTTCAGGTTTAAAACAGGGAGATTCTCTTTCTCCGGTATTATTTAACTTAGCGCTAGAATACGTCATTAGGAAGGTAATGCTTACGGGAGAAGGATTAGAGATGGGAGGTAAATGTCCGGCTCTTGGTTTTGCCGATGATTTGGTACTTTTGGGTGAAAACGAGGAAACTATAAAACTTAACCGTAGTAGCGTTTTCATGAAAACCGGTAACGAAATTGGTTTAGTAATTAATATCGATAAAACGAAATATATGGTTAGTAGCAGAAACGGTGAACATTTTAGTAATGTAGATATTTCCGGGATAAAGTTCGAACACGTTGCACAATTCTAATATCTAGGGTCTATTATATCGGGGAAAAATGAAATTCAAGAAGAAATAGAACCTTTAAAGTCAATCATAATTTATCCTATTCTTCCCTATTTATCCAATCTGTCAGTGTTCCTCAAGGAAGTATCCTAGGTCCTATCCTCTACACGGTCTATACAGCTGACATCCCTACACATCCTAGTACTGTCTGAAGACAGTGAGCTACGTATGCTGATGACACATGTGTGTTATCAATAAATAATGATCCCTTCATAGCATCCCAAACACTCCAATCTCATATTATAAACCTTCAAGAACGGTTTTAAAATTGGAGCATCAAAATAAATCCAAATAAATCTCAACAAATAACCTTTACCCTTCGTCGTAAAACAACGACTTCCTGTCCAACAGTATCCTTTAATAACATTCCACTGATCCCTGTTGAACAGATCCGCTACCTAGGGCTCCAACTAGACAAACGTTTAACTTGGAATCCACACACAAGACTAAAAAGACAGGAAACTGCTCGTCGTTTTCGACTTTTCAACATTTACTAGACAAACGTTCAAAACTTCCGATATTCTACAAAAGACTCATTTACATGACAGTTATCAGACCTATTTGGACATATGGAATTGAGCTTTGGGGCTCCACCAAACCATCTAACTCATCTCGTATCCAATCCTTGCAATCCAAAATCCTGCGAAAAATCCTTAATGCTCCCTACTTTGTCACAAATAAACTTATCCATGGAGACCTCAATGTTCCATATGTTGCTGATTTAGCCCAAACCAGATACCTATCCTTTCATAGTAAACTCCGTAACCATTCAAATCCACTAGTCTCTCAACTTGCTTCCTATTCTATTCCTGACAACCCTCTGAGGCGTCTAAAAAGAAGATGGCCCCGGAACCTTCTCAAATAGAACTTTTATAGAAGTGCTACCAATGGGTAGTTGCTTCACAAGCATTGTCATTTTATTATTTTTGTCATTATCACATTTACTGGATGTATGTTTTTATGTACAGTTGTAAATTTCAATAAATAGATTTAAAAAAAAAAAAAAAAAAAAAAAAAAAAAGAAATAAAGGCAAGGTTAAAAGCCGGTGATGGTTGTTATTTCTCGGTCGCAAAATTACTCAGTTCGCGCTTACTCTCCAAAACTTTAAAAATTAGGATGTACAAAACTATTATACTACCAACAGTTCTCTACGGATGTTAAAAAATGGTCGCTGACGTTAAGGGAGGAACAAGGCCTTAAAATATTCGAAAATAAAGTACTGCGTAGAATATTTGGCCAAAAAAAGGATGAAGAAACAGGAGAATTTAGAAGGCTTCATAATGCGGAACTGCGCGAATTATATCCGGTAAATATAGTTCAAGTAATAGCAGCGCGACGCTTAAAATGGCCATGTAAAGTCGTTAGGTTTAACAATGATCGAATTTCGAAAAAAGTAATCAGTTATGAGCCGTCGGGTATACGACCGAGGGGTAGACCGAGACGAAGATTGAAGGATTGCGTCAGGGCCGACTTGGCGGATTTAGGCTATGGAGGAGTTGATTGGAGGGAAGTGTACGGTCGACGGTTGGTGGTGTCGGCACCGAACATTCGGGTACGCTAAGCCTTAATTTATTTATTTTTTGTAATAAATTTATTGAATAACCTTATGCACAATCTACACCCCTCTGTCCCTATTTGGAAGTTTCAGTATTCCCTGTTATAAGAAATTCCGACCACAATTGACAGTACTAAGCCACTTTCAATTTCACATTTTTACATTCCTATTTCAATAATGATATTTCTGCATAAAAACTAAAACCTTAAGCCATCTTCATAACACACAGTATTAATTTTCTTCTACAGGACCTAGACACTTAGTGAAAAATGTCCAACTGTATTCAGAATGGCTAAAGTTCAATTAATAGAAGTTTAGCAGTTCGTTAAAAAATGGTGGCTTTTAAAGATTGATTTTATATGAAAATTAATTAGAAAATACGTAAATAAAAATTTGAGTACTTCTATTCACACATATAGTTTTTCACCTGCAATTTCAAACGACAACAGTTTAATCCAGACAAACTAATTCTCAGGCCAGCCAATATAAACATTATAGTTAATCCTTTCACGGTCATGGTACATTACTATCGTCCTATTACCAAAAGTTTCACTCTTATTTGAGAACATTGAAAACTGTAGTTTTGTCCCACTAATTACAGCGGGTCGGTAATACATAAGAAACCTGAGTCGGAGGTAGTATACTATGCATGTCAGGAGAGATACTAGTCTTATACCTTCCTCAATAAAAGTTAGGATAGTGAATTTACCTCGATTCTCCAGACAAAAGGTGGATGTTAGAAAGCAGAAGATTCCTCCAGGCTCGGAGAGAAGTCGGTCATTGATGGCGGACAGAAGAGGAAATGGCCCCAGCCCTACGTGAGGGAAAAATCAAGGAGGCTATGATATATTGGGTGGGCTCTGTAATAGGACCGCCCTCCCCCGATTTACTGCCCTTGTTAGATCCTCTTCGGTCGGCCCCTGTCTTGAGGTTATCCGTCCATTAGCACCCCTCGCTATCTCCGCTATTGGGGTTCCTAACCCCTTCAATTCCTCCCATGGAAGAGGGTGAAAAAGGACAAGAATGTTTGAAAGAAAAAAAAACGGGATTTATTCCTTTATTGTTTTCTATCGATTAACTAATAGGGCGTATAAAAAAAATGACCGTTTTATCAAATTCCAGAGTTCAAAAGCCTGTAAATATCTTAATGCTATTTATTATTTACCAATACTTAATAATCCCTTAGAGCATTCTCTAAGCTTGTTTCTAACAATGAACTTCTTCCAAAAAAATCCTCAGTTCAGTTATTTATTTCAAAGAAGAAACATGACATTAAGATATTACTGGAAAAAAAAAATTTCACAGCCGCTGAAGCAACTCGTGACATTATTAAATATGAAGGAGAAGGTGTCCTTGAAGAGCGCTCTGAGCGGCGTTGGTTTGGCAAAATTTAGAAGTGGAGATACGATGTTGGAAAGGAAGATGGGAGGCCATTAATGGATATTGATGAGGTTCTGAAGGAAGCTGTTGAGTAAAATCCGTCCAGTACTCGCGAACTTTCCATGGGGAAGGTCAACAAGACCTATAGATTGGTCCCTTACGAACTTACTCCTCAACAATCTGCAGGAACGTTTACAGAACTTCATGGGTTCGAACTCGTGCCTCATCCACCATATAGTCCAGACCTTCCCACCACCTTCGGATTACTACTTGTTTCGAACCATGGCCCATTTTCTTCAAGGGAAAAAAATTGATAATTTTGCGGAAGTTGAAAATGCTGTCCAAGAGTTTGACCCCCAAGGAATGGTATAATGCGTGGCATCGAGCAATTAGCTAGCGAATGGGCAATGACGGTAAATAACAATGGACAATACTTTGAGTATTAATTGTATTTTATATTTTAAAAAAATAATAATATAAATATTTGTTACAAAAATGGTCATTTTTTTTTTTTTTTTTTTTTACACCCCCATTATCTTTTTTGTGTTGCTAAGTAAAGTAACAATTAGGAATATATTTGGGTTGTCCGGAAATTAATGCAGGATTCCATGTTAAACCTGATATTATTATAAAAGAGATTATCTCTTTACCACCAAAACCTGATACATTAATTTTACTGTACTTCATAGTTTCGGCCCAATAGTCCTATTAAATAAGATCCTATTACCCAGATCTGATACAGTGTGATATCTCTGTTTCATCATACCAGGAGACGTTTAGACTTGTAACTCACAGATTTGAATGCCGACTTTCGTATGGGTATTAGGAGACCTATAATAGTTCAAAACTATAGTTATAGCCTCCAATGAGCATTCGGAGCCGAGAAAAGGAATATAATAAAAACGAATATGAAAATTATGTTTTAAATTTCCGATATGTTACTGAATTAATCCAAAACTACCAATCCTTTCATAGTCAAACCTATATCTACTCAAATTCATTTGTCTCTCAATTGTTTTCTATTCCAGATATCCCTCCGAGATGTCTAAAAAGAAAATGGCTTAGAGACCTTCTTATATAGAACTTATATTCAAATGCTATAAGAGAGTGGTTTCGTTGCGAGTTATTGACGTATTATATTAGTCATGTTCCCACACATTTACTGAATGTTTATATTCTATACAGTTATAAATATATTAAAACTTTGAAAAGGGTTTTATTGGATTATATGTATCGGCTGTATTAATAAGGGATGCTGACACAGTGCACCATAAAAATGAAGTGCACTAAGTAAAACAACAATAATGTGGATAGACAAAACATTTTTAAATAAATTCATGACTCCGTAAATTTCACAATCTTAAGTTGAGTTGGTAAGTGGATAGATACATACGACGAAGGAATTTAATCTTGTAGAGGAAGAGAAGCAGAGAAGCTAGGATTAGGACCAACTAATTCCGTAACCGTGGCCTGATTAGTGCAACTGTAAGTCCCACAGCTGTGATAATCTGGATCCAGGAGGCAGTGTGACAGGGATATTAGGTTCTCTGTAATTGTTGTTGTGGTGTGTAGCCTCTGGCCTCTACACCTTGCCAACATGGCCGCGATACAGCTACTGTTTGATAGCATTAGTCTGTTGAATGTTATTTTGAATACGCTTTGGCACATTGAGGTCAATCTCATAATGTTATGTTACACAATGTTGAACATCGCTTAGGGAATAAATTAATTTATTACATAATTTATGATTTGAAGTCAATTGAACGACACCAAAAGGAAATACGAAAAAGAAGAAAAAAGAGACCAACAAGGTTTTGAGAAAGTTAACAAAAATAAAATAATAATAATAAACAAAAATAAAACTTGATATTTCTTTGACTTAGAAGTACGTACTTTTAATAGTACTCTTAACAGAACTATTACTAATATATTCTTTTCATATGTCCTGGAGGATTATCAAGAATCAAGAGGGAGCAAAATGGGAGACTAGTGAATTTATGAGGTATACAGCTGATCATGGAAGGATAGGTATCTGGTTTAGGGCAATTCAGCAGCATATGAAAAATTAAGGTCTTTATGGATAAGTTTGTTTGTTTTATTATACGAGGCATTAAGGATTTTACGAAGGATTTTGGATTGTAAGGATTGGATACAGCAGGAATTAGGTGATATATAGGTGATAATGCACTACTAGTTGAAACTTATAGAAAGATATCACACGTTGTTAGCAATATTTCCTCGGTTGATCATGTGAAAAATTTCTTTCTCCTCTCCTCAGTTACGTACGAATCCCGTCCGTTATCCTATTTTTAAATTTGAAATAGTATTAATAAAAATGTTAATTTTACAAATCACCTTTTTGCATAAGTAGTTGACACGCCCTGGTTGCCAATTTTCAGTATTTGACAGGGTACTAGTTTTCGAGGTACTCCGTTGCTTCTTGCTGCCGCTGCATTCTGTTGACGTCTTCATTTGCTAAGGCTATTAATTAATTTTTTTTTTTGGTGCTATTTTAAAAATGAAAGAAGAGGGACCTAATTCAATGTTGTGGTAGTAGTTGAAAGATGCAGCATTAGTAGTTGACACCCCACCCCCTGTCAACTACTAAATTTTAAGCTCTAAATTAACCAAATCTGGTTCTTTTCTCTACTCCTGATTTTTCCTTTGCAGAGAACGCACATTCAATAAAGAAGGCGAAAAATGAGAAATTTTCTAGTAGTTGAGAGAGGTCTCAAGCACTAAACAACAGGTTATAAATTTGTTTTAGCAGTTGACACCCAATAAAATCCTCTCAATTTTCATCTATAACCACAAGAACCTAGTAAAATGAAGAACAGACACCTACTATTCTAAGGTATATTCATAAGTTGGAGAGGTTTAAGCATTTGATAG
Source organism: Euschistus heros (assembly GCA_003667255.2). Classification (NCBI taxonomy): domain Eukaryota; kingdom Metazoa; phylum Arthropoda; class Insecta; order Hemiptera; family Pentatomidae; genus Euschistus; species Euschistus heros. The sequence continues at coordinate 118,383 of RCWM02000106.1, read as the reverse complement.
AGAAAAAAACAGAATACATACCAGAGCATCCTTAGCCAATTGCATAAGGATGGAGGCCTTTAGTCAACTGAACTGGATTTGTGACAACAAATTTGGTGATGAAAACAGTTTTCTTATCCAGGAAGCCATGGCTGTCAGTCTTTGCACGCAGGAACAACTGAACTACCCGCCAAAATTTAAAACAAAACGAAAGTGCTAACAGAAACCTTATTAAAAGACATTTATTATCAAACTGTCAACTACTAGTGCACTTACCCTAATTAATTTACCAGTCACCTGCAATAAGAAAATAGTTTTTATGCGTGCCCACTTATGTGTTAAAAGATGTCTGTAATCACGTAGTTTAAAATTGGATTTCTTTGAAAATTCCACCATCTTGGGATAACCCATAAACTTGGTAATTAATTTTGCAATTAAACTTACTGTTCGATTACCTTCGTGGTAAACCGACTTCTTGTCCTATAGTATTCCTTAATAATAGCCTACTAATTCCTGTTGAACTGATCCTCTACCTGGAACTCCATATCGGCTTACTTGGAATCCACATACCAGACCAAAACGACAAGAAATTACTCACCATTATAGACAGCTTCAATATTTACCAGACAAATGTTCAAAGCCTCCAATCACTAAACCTAAAAAAATATTCATTTTCATGGCAGTTATTAAATCTATTTGAACATACGGAGTTGAGCTTTAGGACTCAACTAAACTTTCCAATTCCTGCTGTATCCAATCCTTACAATCCAAAATCCTTCGTAAAATCCTTAATGCCTCGTATAATAAAACAAACAAACTTATCCATAAAGACCTTAATTTTTCATATGCTGCTGAATTGCCCTAAACCAGATACCTATCCTTCCATGATTAGCTGCATACCCTCATAAATTCACTAGTCTCCCATTTTGCTCCCTCTTGATTCTTGATAATCCTCCAGGACATATGAAAAGAATATATTAGTAATAGTTCTGTTAAGAGTACTATTAAAAGTACGTACTTACCATAAGTGTTGTTGATAATTTACTACTAGTTGCTTGTTTTATAGCTTAGACTGTAGTTGTCTTGAGAATATAAGGGCCTACCTAGCACTGAGATATCTGAATAGAGAGGTATTCATTTATTGTGAGGCTTGAGTGGTTTGATAAGGGCTCTCCTGAGAATGGGGAAGTTATATCTTATATTAAAAGGCGGTGATGCAAATAAATTCTATACAGCAATAGTTAGTATATACATGAAAGACAACTTATTATTAAAAGTTTGTTATAAAGATTTAAAAACATTTCTACGTATTATAGAAAGAGTGGATTTTTTTTTTTTTTTTTGTAAATATGACTATCAGTTCGGCAATAAAAATTTAATAAGTAATAATGTTGTACGAACTAATCGGCCGTAGTGAATAATGACTTTTATGAAGATTTATACAAAAACACAAAACGAAATCAAAGTTGCTATACCAAATAATAGGAATTATTTTTCTAAAACTGTTATTAATACTTTGAAATGTATACAAGTAAAGTTGGGGAAAATGGAAATGTAAAAAACTACTCACCAGTAATATAATAAGTATAATAAAAAAAAATTAATAAAAAAGTAAATGAAAGTTTAAATTCAGTTTGTACAAAAACAATAACATTTCATGAATATAAATTGTTTATATTTTATATGACTAAAAAATGGCTATTGGCAGTTTTCGTGGATCTGGATAAATAGTGTGTTTAAGATGTGGCATTTGAAAGTGGAAAGGGTAATTGAATGACGAATAGTGAGAGCGATGGAGTTTCATAGAGATGAGGATCGGATTACGAAAGATCTGTCGAAAGCAGCTAGACAATAAATTTGGATGGATAAATAAAATAGAATAAATTTGGCGGGTAAGGATTAAATTTTTGAGTTGAAAGAGTTCGGAAATGTAAGGTGGACGTTGGATTGAACGGTTTAGATGAAAAAGTATGCCAGAAAACACTGGCGACGATAATGAAGAAAAGAGCGACTTTAACTCCGCATATCACAATGTATCTTAATCATCTCCTTTTCAGATGCCTCGAAGGTTTATCGGGAATCGAGTGTGAAGTAAGTTGGGAAACTAGTCGATTTGAGTGTGTATGGAGTTCACTGTGGTAGATTTGAGCCAATTCTGCAGCATATGAAATATTAAAATCTTTATTGATAAGATCGTTTGTGTTTATAATAACGAGCATTGATGATTGTACGAAGGGTTTTAAACAATAAGGATTGGATACAGGAAGAATTAGAAGGTTCAGTGGAACCCCAAAACGTAACTCCGCATGCCTAATGATTGTCATGTAAATGAATCTTCTAAGCTTTATTTCTGAATTTATTTGAAGCTTAGAACATTTATCTAGAACGTGTTGAAGGAGTTCAACACGTTCTAGATAAATGTTACTGTACGAACATTGTTGCTGTTCGTTCGTGTTGAACGAAGAACTGCAAAAGCATATAAGTAAACTATAAATTGTGTTTATTTAACAATCAAACTGAAGGTCCCTTGTATTCCAATCAGAAATTTATTCATAAGATTTCAAACTGATCTATCTAAATCCCCCTAATCATAACGAAATATTGCAATAGAAACAATACAATAATAATAACAAAATTAATTTGTACAAGTTTGAAAACGTTTCAGAGAAGCTTACTTATTCCTTTACCCAAAACGAATTGAATTTACTTTCCTGGAATGGGAACTTTCTCACCCTCCTTATTCTTCGCACCTGTCAGCTAGTAATCACGACTTAATCCGGTTTCTTTCCTACCCCATGGAAAGGAAAAAGGTTTCGTGGGGCCATTCTTCGTATCTGCAAGCCTCAGATGTTTTCCGAACAAAGCAATAACGAATACTAACCATACAATATATTTACAAAGAGCAATAAATTTTAGATTTCTTTTTTTTGTTTTTTTTTTTTTTAATAAAAAAGACGTTACTTGATTGAAGTCTTATTTTTTTATGTTGGATCAAGTTTAGATCAGTAATATAATTATTATGTTAATGTTGTACTTAATAATTTAAGCCTTAGCATTAAGGAAAGACCTCATAACTTTTACATGCAGAAATAAAGTTAAATAATTACATGAAAAAGATCACTCGTGCTCATTTTCCTTGTCGAAAAAGCAAGGCACCTCTTTTAATTTAATCTTCGTAATGAACAGCCCACCTTTTTATTTAATTAACATCTTTTATGTACCAACAGGAAAATTTATTTATTCTGCAAGAAATAAAAATCTTCTTTATTTAATATTTTCCCAGAACATTGCACTCGTTAAAACATTAAAAATTAGTTTTAAAATAAAATAGCAACCGTTAAATTAAATTATAATAATTGATGTTTACGTAGGAAAATTAGGAGTGAGCTAATTTTTATGAAGGTATTAATGTTTTTCTTCTAGCGGTAACCTTCTTGGAAGGGATTTTTTTTTTTTTTTTTTTTTTTTTTTTCCTGTACACGTCCATACTTCATCTTATATAATGTACATGTAATGTTTTATAAATTTAGTTATAATTATTTTTTTATATATGCATTTACCTAGTACATGTATTGCAAGTTAAATATAAAGAAAAAAAACATGAAATAATATAAAATAAAGAATAAGAAGTTAAAAATTAAAAACTCAAAACTAACAAAGTTATTACAGCATCACAAATACCTCAATAATATTTTATATAGAATGATTTATGAAATGTATGAATTATAGAGATATCAAAGTTGTTTTATAATAAAATCTTTAATTTTTGCAAAATTAAATTGGTCTTCAAAATTATTACTCATCAAATATTGTCAATCCATCGACCAATGTTCTAGTTTCTGCAGTGTTTTTCTGTAGTATAGCTCTGAGGTCAGTAAGTAGTCTGCATTCCATGCGACAGTGAATAGTTATTTCTATAGATTTAACATAAGATATTCATTCCTATGAACTTGTGATTTCACAACTGAATAGAATATACCCCATCTTATTAATTGAGGCATTAATTATTTTGTATCTATAATATCATATAAAAGGAAAAGCCATTTTTCGTTTAGGAGCACTAACAACGAGAACCACTGAACCAATCTGAACCAAACCGTAGATCATCTTTATAGTTCTAGGTAGGTTTAGCAATCATAAAATATACCAATTTTCATAAGATTTGTTACTCTGAATCGATAATGGTCTGAATCGAGAATATGAACAAGATTGAGAAAATGTTCTTCTTTCATTAAAAAAAAAAAATAGAATAGTGAAAGTAAATTGCGAAAATTAATTCCTTAGTAAATAGACCAAAATTAATAATTTATAATCTGTTGTATTGAATTAGTGAATGGTTAAATAAAATATTGAATACACTGATTTCCTAAACACAAAATGGTGTGTTTTAACAAATGTGTCATGTGAACACGCGTGTTCAAACACAAAACTGGATTTCCAAAACTACCATCAAACTGATTTTGATACCATGTGATTCATTGGAGTTTCATATTAGATTATTGTTCATAAAATCAAGTAACGCATTAACAAAACTAGAAGACTACGAAATCAAAGATTAAAAGGGGATTCAATTATAAGACGAATTCCTATCTATCTATTCCTATCTATTAAAATTAAAATAACCATAAATTCAAGTGAGATTCGGGTGTGAATCTAATAAATCACGTAGAAAATAGTCTAAAATTAAATATAATAATTAAATACTATATTTATTTAAATATAATAATTATTTAAATATAAATAATTAAATACTATAAATAATAAATTCCTAGAAAAAATCTAAATTTTAGAATTTATGTCCATTTGTTCAAATAAAATAATTTGTTCTAAATTTGTCCCAGAGGGAATAGAAAAACCGACAATAAATAGAGAAAACCTAAAGGATAGTCCTATCACCTGATGTTTAACTGATTACCCCCTCTTTTTTTACTAAATCTTGTTAAATTTTATATTAATTTTTTTAAATTTAATTAAATGATAAATTTTGGAGACACAATTGCGCAGAAAAAAATTGTTTCAGAACTAATGAATAATGTTTAACATTCAAAACTATTCTGCAAATGAAAATAAAAATTCAATAAAAGAGGCAAATAATTCATCAGACATAATCACGAAAAGTACTTTAGCAACATTTATTTCAATAGTATACCTACATACTTTGTACCTTTTCATAAAAAGCTTTATGTTAATTTTTAAGTTATTACCCTTTTTTTTTCTTAACTTGCCAGTTTAGAACATAAATGATTTGTATAGAGATAAATAACTTGTTTTCTTGGCCTCCTTCTTTCCTTCTCCGGTTGACGACAAGAAGAAGAGACACCCTCATTCGTTAAGCAAAAACTCTTGCCCTTAGGCTGGGCTAATTTGAAAGTCAAGGATGGAGGATGAGGGTTGGTGATTAAAAACGAAATCAATAACCGATTCAAGGTTTAGTGAACCTTTTTTTTTTTTTTTTTTTTTTTTTTTTTATCGTCCCAGGGGATGGGTAGAGAGGGGAGTTATGCATATCGGCTCAGAGTACAAACAGTATCGTTCCATCTATACAACTGTCTTTTTTTTCGTTTCTCTTTTTTTTTTTTTTTTTTTTAATATCAGATAACAGAATCAAACAAATCACTTTTATTGTATATTCTACCAAATTTATTTATTTAGACTACCCTAAATAATATCTGTTATTATTAATAACAACAATTTATGAAACCAAAGAACCTACTAGGCTTCTTAAAAATAATAAAAGTATTAGGGAACCCGAAGGATCGATGCCGACACGATCCTCCCATCTACGTCTAGGTCTACATTTCGGACAAGCAGATCGAACGTTCAGTCGTAATACATATTTTTTTAAAACTTTTTATTATTAAATCCAATATTCTACTTACTCATACTAATCCTATTACCTTATCTATATTAACTGGCTATAAATATTTATATGTCTCATGTTACCGTTAATTAATGTTATTCTAATCTAGAAATATATACCGATGACAGGTTGCATAATTTAAAAGTATATTCATGTTGATTGTAATTATAAATCTGAATATATAACAGATGTATGATAGGGTAATGTTTATTCTATATAATATACGATACATATGTTTAGCTATTACGGTGAGCTGGATATTTGCATATTGTATGGGGATAATATAAATTAACATGTTAATGTTTTATTTTGAGTAATGTATAAATCCATGTACATGCCGCAGTCGTGGGCTCTGCACATACAATAAACTTGATTATTATATGATTCCATTATGGAATGAATAAATAAATAAACTTATGAATACGATAAAGTTCCTTTTAAGTATATTCAGAAATACATTCTAACTGACTTGATTAGGGACTAAAACAGGCATTGGCAGCAATCTATTAAAGGACGACCATTACACTACATTTTCAGACAATTTTTTTTTTTCTTTTTTTACACTAAGAGTTTTTCACCCTGTATATTGTATTCAGTTGTAAATATCAATATACGAGTATACAAACAAAAAAATGTATACGATTTTAATATGTGGGTGATTCTCAGATTACGGGCAAAGTTTAGTCCCAAAAGATTATAAATCATTTAACCTTAAGTCCTACTTTAATTTTTGCCAAATGATATTAGAGTGGTGAGACATTTTTTCGTAATAAGATATTAGACATGAAATAAAAACGAGTAATTTGATTTGAAAATTGCTTATAAACAACGAAAATGTCATTACCGCGGAGTGTTGCACTCATACTTTTTTACTAAACATTCGCCACTTTAGTTTCATTTACTGTGGCGAATGGAAGTGAAATTTATTTCCTCGCTTTAAGGATGACCTAAAGATCCTAAATGTTTTTATTTTTGTGTTTTTGCTAATAATATAGTATGTTTATTTTGCTCCAAACTTGGTCCCATTACTATGATGTCATTACCAAGCAAGAAATAAATTTGTAGGGAAATCAACTTTAAGAAATGGAACAGTTGGAAAATTGTTTTCAAAATGTAGTGGTACACCTTTTGCTGAAGACCAGCCATAGCGGTGAAGCGATAGTCAGTTTGGTAGTTCCCTCACACGTGTTTACAACCTGAGAAGTAAGTCACGTACCTTTATTGTTGTCATTACCACGACTAGTATTATCACTCTTGCTTTTCAAATTATTTCATTGGCTTTATTTTTATTTTGACTGTCATTTGTTTCTAAACAGTTGGCACAAGCAATTTTTTTTTTTTTAACCGCATTTTAACAAAATGCATGCAAATGTCATAAACAAGTTAAAAACCCATGTCATTCTCACGCCCGAATTATTAGCGCGGCCATGACATAAACTTTTCGGTAATGAACATTTTTAATCATTTTTAGTTATTTTTTCTTTAACCTAGGCACACAACGACAACATGACTCGTCCCAAGTCGAAAACCAACAAAAAATGCTGCGGATTGTCATTACCAAGATCCAGTTTTTCATTATCGCACTTTATTAATTTTAAAATTCTAAATTTCTCGTGAAAAAATCTGTTTTGATTTTGACCAATCATATTTTTAAAAGCTGAGAGGCAATAGAAGCCGTCGGTAGTTATAAATTTTTAATTTAATGAAGTCTAAATTTGTAAAAATTTGATACTCGCAATTGCCCGTAATCTGAGAATCATCACTCATGTAAACTTTTTTAAGAACACAAATGAGGAGACATAAAAATAAATTTAGCATATAGACAGGAACCTTCTTGGTCAAGCCGATCAGAAAAACTCTTTGAAGAGAGGTAATTAGAGTTGGGAGGAAGAGCAATGATACTTCTTCCAACTTTTCTTTTTAGCCTCGAGAGTGCTCACGTTAATGGACCTTATCTCCAAGATTGGAAGAAGAAAGAAAACCTATTGGATCTTTTTTGTCCAACCTACCAATTCATTCTGCACCAAATCGAGGCAAATTAGACACCAATAAATTTAATTTAGAGGATTTTCGAATAAGAATAAGATTATTATATTTAGAATCATAATAAATATTTATTGTTTTCCTGTGTTTTTTGTTTTTTTTTCGTAGATTACCTTACATTCATTTGACAGAAAATTCAAAAATAACTATCCAAAGTAATTTGTCCAAATTGTTTTTAAAAAAGTAATAAAAGTTTCACAAAAAAAAAAAAAAAAAAAAAAAAGTAAGACATCAGCCATTAACAGTTGTTATAAACATAAAGCTCTAAATAATGAGATTTCTCAGCCCGCTTATATTCAGCATTCACTAAATATTTTTAGGTGTTCCAATCACTTGACCGGTATATAATTGTTTGAACTGGTAGAAATATTTAGATATTTAAAATCAGCAAATGATGTTACACGATGAAATTGTTAGTATAAATATTAAATAACTAATGGTTTTTTTTTTCTAATTTCATTTATTTATTTTTTATTTGCAATAATATACAAAATGTGTAAGTTAAGTTTTACCTAATAATGAATGTATTAAAGATAAAATAACGTCGAACTGATAGACCGAGATAAATATATTTTTTTTAAGGCTAATTTAGTGAATTGGAGTGGAAGGAGTTTTGTGAAAAAAAAAAAAAATTGTTGATGTCGTCATCAAGCAAATACATAGCTATTTATATTGTACAAAAAAAAAAAAAATAAAATAATAATAATAATATAAACGAGAAATCTGTAAAATATTGATCACTGGATGTAACAACAATACAGAAAGAAAATTAGCATTAAATACATATTTATCTGGTTTTCTAAGTATAATAGCAGAAGTTTAATTTTCACGATAACCGAGCATGTGGAATAGGGATCTAAAAGCGTTGGGTACAGGTGGGCGTGGGTTCGATTCTCATCTTACAATAAGAACGAAACGTGTAATAATTAAATATAAGGTATTCATTGGATATATTTCTATGAAAATGGGTCAAACTTATTTGGTATCATAATTTTAAACTTCGAAGTTCTAAAAGAGTTAACATTTAATAGGGCCTCTGATGGATGTGACTTTATAGTCCACTAAAATAAGGGTTTGCCGAAGAAAAAACTGGAGAACTTTTATTCTCAACGGATCTTTATGTTTCTTGGGGTGCTGAATCCGAATCTGAAGTTTGCTTCCACGGCAACCATCGGTTTCATATTCAAAATCGCAAAAAAACACAAAAAAAAAACGTTATTTTTGTTTTTTTATCTATAACACGATAACGAAGCTTTTTTCGAAGAAAGTCAAATATTAATTATAGCTGGAACTAGTACCTACATAATGAAAAAAAGAAATCGGACCATTGTTCGCGAAGTTACGTTATTTGGAAAAATGGAGAAATTGGCCAACTTGCCGTCAGTCCCACAGCTCCGCGAAAACACGTTTGTCGTACTCTTTTGGCTATAACTCTGAAACTATTTGTCCGATACAACATTACTTTTTTTCATGTTAAAGCTGATTAAATACTATAAGAAGTAAATAAACTTTTAATCAAACCCCGTAAAATGTACATGCCAGCCCGCTTATAAAATCTAAGTATTTTTTGACACATTTGTCGCTTTAACTCCTCAAATATTATTTCCATCCCAAATTTCTTTTTTCTATCTCAAAGCTGATTAAATTCGCTATATATTTAAATTATATTAAATCCTCTAAACCACCCAAGCTAGTACGCTAAATGTGTATGTTTTGGCTAAATATGTAAATTATGACATGTTCAGTAGACTGGTGTGGGTATTTCGCGGTGTTAATTATAAGTTACATATATAGAAACTAATATTAAATTTAACCAGCTTTTAGATAAAAATATTAAATTTTGGATCGGACAAATGGTTTTGGAGTTATAGCGAATAATGTGCCAAAAAAGCATGTATTTTACAAGAGTAAGTGATTTTCATGCTGGGACTGACGGCAAGTTGGCCAATTTCTCCATTTTTTCCCAATAACGTAATTTCGCGAAAAATGCTCCGATTTCGGATTTCTTTTTTTCATTATGTAGGTACTAGTTCCAGCTATAATTAATATTTGAAGTCTTTTTTCGAAAAAATCTTCGTTATCGTGTTATAGATAAAAAAACAAAAATTACGGTTTTTTGCGATTTTGAATATGAAGCTGATGGTTGCCGTGGTAGCAAACTTCAGATTCGGATTCAGCACCCCAAAAAACATAAAGATCCGTTGAGAATAAAAGTTCCCCAGTTTTATTTTGAAAACGGCCTTTTTGAGCCTTATTTTACTGAACTATTTAGATCAAGATTCTTGTTAGACCCTGTCCAAGTGATTTCTGGAAGGACGGACTCGCGGAATAAATCTTGACCTTCCCACCCTGGCTAGAATAGGTCGGTAACCTGTAGGATAACCCACACTTCCTGTCCTAATTGGAGTACGTAAAGGTATTAACCTCAAACAAATAACAACATTAACATTTATAGTTTCATTTGAACGATTGATTCATTAATAATTATGCAATTTTTTTATGATTAACTTAACTATAATCCTTCTCAAAAACTATTTAGGTTGAATATATCTTGTTTTATCTTTTGTCTTTACTAATTTTTATATTTGATATTTTTCATCCTGCTTATAGGCTGAAGGAATATTGACTTAATAAGCAAAAAATAAACATCAACTTTGTAAACATCTCTTGGTCTAAATAAAAAAAATGAATCCTCTCCCATCTAACAATAGATAATAATCCTCACCAACAAGACCGCATGGAACCGGTGAAACTCCTTAACGAAGAAGGATTTCGGATGACAGGACGAAATTAAAACAGAGTTAACGAAGCGGTAACAAGAAGAGGCTGAGAGAGGAAGCTCACCGCCTCGTAAATCCTTAGTGACACTGCTTCGCCACTTTTGTTATGTAAATCCCAACCAAGGCAATCCTCCAAATGACCTCAGTAGTTAGAGTTCTCTTAGGGGAAGGAATAGCTCATTACGAGGGGTGTTAAGGAGCTTATAGGGCCTTCCGTAGTACGATTTGGAGGGGGGGGGGCATTGTATCTTTTTAAAATGTTTATCTTGAATCTTGTTAGTACAAAACCATAATCTCAACTTTACTTCTCTGTAAAACATTAATCTCTGTTATGTATAATCTAACTCTCCCTTTTTAGTCTAGTCAATGAACGCTGAAATGAGGAATGTAGAGTACATGAAATATGTGATTATTTTTCGTTATGAATAGTTAGAAGATAAACATACTATAAGTCCCCGCCCCTGGAGGGTGAACTAACAGTGGGAGGGGGAGAAGGTCCCATTTTGGGGTCGATAATATCTCGAAAACGGTGGACTGTAGAAAAATATGTTTTTAATAAAAATTAAACCTAATTTAATTTTCTTTAAAATTGTTTCTGTGCATATCTGTCGGACTTCCAACGGTTTCCGAGATATACGTTATTTAAAATTGATAATTTCCGTAAAAATAAAAAAAAAAAAAAAAAAAAAAAAAAAAAAAAAAAAAAATTACCTCACTTTTTGTCAAACATTTGCTTCGTATATACGAAACGTATATACGAAATTAAAGAAAATTTAATGGTTTACAACTTTGATTTTGATATTTTTTTTTCTGAGAAACGATCGTGGATTGTACTAGAAGCAAATGTTTTTGTTGTTTTTTATTTTGCAAAAATTATCGATTTTCAATAACGTATATATCGGAAATCTAACAAATATGTATAAAATTAATTTTATAGAAAATTTAATTAGCTCTAATTTTAACTTCAAACATACTTTTCTAGAGTTTACCGTTTTCGAGCAAAAATTCAAAGCTTTTGATGGTTTTGTATAAAGATTACTTCTAGACACTGACCTAGGATTTCTTTAAGATCCAGAAAAAAATGGCATGGAGCCGAAAAAGTCTATGTTTTTTTGTTTAATGTTATATTAGGAAATTCGCATGTATTTTTATTTCATTTACTGCTAGTCCTATTTATTATATAAATTTAATCATGATATTTTTATTTTTTAACATAGTTTTTCATTTATTCTAATGCATCTAGATCATCTGTAATTTATAAACATCTTATAAAATACATAAGTTATAAAAGATGCCTGTGATATGCTAGAACCATAACCCTTTATCACAAATTTCAAGAGAGAACAGGATAACTAGAGCGTTTCATGAGGTTGAAATAAAAACAATTATATTTGACATGAGACCTACAAAAAGTATATTTTATAGATAAAAATACTTGTTCCGTATGATTTATATATTAAACTAAAACATAAAACTTTCATCTGTATTCATATAAAACTAAATCTATCTATATAGAAGCTTTGTCGGATCAGCTAGTAAATAAAAAAGGATTAGAGGCTGCCAAATAAAGCTGGTTGCCAAATCCACCAATTTTAGATCATCGTAATCCAAACCCATTTGATCAGTAATACACTGTAATAACCACCTAAGTCTTGATTAACCCCTCGGATGTTTCTCCCAGTCGGTTAACGCGTAAAAAAATTATGATAATATAAAATAAATAAATAAATAATTTTAATTAAAGTGTAATTAAATTTTTTGCTGTGAAACAATTTTAAAATAAAGTGGTTTATGCTGCCTAATGGCTCGCCTTGGGAACGCATTATGCTGTGGCGCCAAGGAAGAATAAAACAGACTTTCTCAAGACGAATAGCCACCATCCCAAGGCATGCAGTCGAGGCAGTATCATGGAATGGATGGAACGTGCATTATTATCCTTCTCAAGGATTTTATAAAAAAAAAAAAATTGCAGGCAAAGGACATTAAGATGCTTCATCACGGCTCCCACTTCGTTATATTAACTGTAAATCATCTTCTTGGATATTATTAACTTTAAACTTCACACATCGTATCAATTAGTTTCGTTAGTATCGTATCAAACTGAATAATAAAAAAAGCATGTATAGTTGACATCCTGAATATTTTAATGTTATTCGAATTCACTTGATAAAAAAAAACAATATTTTTTTTGGTGTATGGTGTTTTTGAAAATTTCCTTCTTACCTCCTTGCCTCTTCAACCCATTACTGAGTCTTGGCCTCCTCCAACATAGTCCACCATTTGTCTATATTTTGCGCCGCCGCTTCCCATTTTGTCACTCCCAGAAAGGGCCTAGCATCATTTAACACACCATCGCTCCATCTGGCCCTAGGTTACTCTGCGTTTGTATTGAATCCTGTCTTCCAATAACTTCTTTGGGATATCCTCTTTAGACATCCTGGCAATATGCCCGCCCACCGAAGCCTACCGACTTTTATATACCGACCGACATCTACATCATTATCAAGCTGAGCTAACTCATTGTTTGACCTTTGTTTGCATATTTCTCCATCTTGGATGGAGCTAAACATTTTCTTTCAAATCTTAGGATACTCAGCTCAGCAGCTTTAGTCATGGTCCAGAATTCCTTATATATCCTGATTTTGCAGATAAGTGATTTCAATCTACTTCTCATTAATTTTAGTAGCCTAAAATAACAGCTATTTGCCGTTACTATTCCTTCGCTTCCAAGGTATATAGTCCAGTCAATAGGGAATCACTCCCATGTTAAATTTACTAATAATATGGGCTGGTAGCAACCCGCACAGAGTTGTTGAGGGCGATTAAAGAAGTATTTCTGTCAAAAGTGCCCCGAAGATTTGGTGAGTTTTTTAGAGTTAGGGGCACGAGAACATGGCCAAAAGCAGTTTTTTTTTTTTTCAATTTATAAGCAAATATAACGCGGCTTTTCATAAAATGTTGTATATAAAAGTTGTAGATAATAAAAATATCTACAATTTAAGCCATTGATCGTTCGATTCTGATGATTGGTTGTCGTAAAAAGTGCAAAAAATCCTCTAAAATGTCCCTTTTTTGCATAAGAATTATTATAAACAAAAAGGGCCTTTTCAATACTTTTCATTGATGAAAAAGGAAGCTCTTTAAACCCAAAGAAAAAAAGGATCTACCCCGTCCTCCTATCTTTATTATTTACTGAGATATACCTTTTGTTTATCTCGATATCGATATTTTCAATGCAAAACGGGCCGTTCGTGATTCACATTTTGAACTTCGGATGACCCGGGTATTATTCTTAATGGCTTATATTTTCATTATGAATTGCTAAAAAATCGATTTCTTTGAAAAAACATGCAATAAAATCGACTTGAAAAAGCGGCCGTTTTACAGCTATAAACAATTGAAGCTAGAGCGTCCGGTATTGAACCGATTTTTTATTATAAATAAATAATAAATTAAAGCTTATCTCTCAATGATTGATTTGAGCTATTCAAAGTGTAGCTACCATAAATAACAGCCGAGTTACGATTTTTTTTTTTTAAAAATCACTACGTCATTTCTTTTTGCAATCTCCAGATCTCTCCGCGTGATAGAAATTTAAGACAATGAAAATGCAATGTAGATACTGGAGAAACAACTGAGCAGTAGGTCCATTCGATTTGAATGTTGTAAACTGACTTTAAAATTTAGAAGAAATTTGTAAGAAATTAACATCGTTACTGATATCTTCTTCATTGAATTCATCGGAGTTCATCAAATTATCCAGATAACTTTGTTCATCGTGGGTAAAAAGAACATTTTTCTAATATTCGTTTGCATATAGCAACAAAATTTAAAATATGTCCTCGAATCGCACGTGAAAATGCATGGCCAGAAAGAATTTTTTCGACAGAGTTTGCTGCAAATATAGTTGTGATAGCTTCTGTTGAGCCACTGCCATCCATCAAATATGAAATACTAGAAAGAAATGACATCAAAGTGTGAAATCCTCCTAACCGTACAATTACAGATTGAAGCCCGCGTGGATCATTCAATGGATCATTCGACGCTATCAATTCACGTGCTTTCCAGTAAAGAGGCTGATTAAAGGTCACGAAAGCAGTAGATTGTTTAAGAGCTCGGGCTCGTGCTGACGCTTCAATCAACACTGTGAAAATTGTATCGTACTGGCTAGGAAGATTATTCGCAAATTTTAAAGGAATAATTTTAGACACATGATACTGAAAACTTGTCGAGTAAGTTTCCCGAAAGCCCATCCACCCTTTTGTACTATTTGGAGATTGATTTTTTTTAATTAGCCATAACAATGACGTAGTGATTTTAAAAAAAAAAAATCGTAACTCGGCTGTTATTTATGGTAGCTACACTTTGAATAGCTCAAATCAATCGTTGATAGGTAAGCTTTTAATTTATTATATTTATAACAAAATCGGTTCAATACCGGACGCTCTAGCTTCAATTGTTTATAGCTGTAAAACGGCCGCTTTTTCAAGTCGATTTTATTGCATGTTTTTTCAAAGAAATCGATTTTTTAGCAATTCATAATGAAAATGTAAGCCCTTAAGAATAATATCCCGGTCATCCGAAGTTCAAAATGTGAATCACGAACGGCCCGTTTTGCATTGAAAATATCGATATCGAGATAAACAAAAGGTATATCTCAGTAAATAATAAAGATAGAAGGACGGGGTGGATCCTATTTTTCATTGGGTTTAAAGAGCTTCCTTTTTCATCAATAAAAAGTATTGAAAAGGCCCTTTTTGTTTATAATAATTCTTATGCAAAAAAGGGACATTTTAGAGGGTTTTTTTGCACTTTTTATGACAACCAATCATCAGAATCGAACGATCAATGGCTTAAATTGTAGATATTTTTATTATCTACAACTTTTATATACAACATTTTATGAAAAGCCGCGTTATATTTGCTTATAAATTGAAAAAAAAAAAACTGCTTTTGGCCATGTTCTCGTGCCCCTAACTCTAAAAAACTCACCAAATCTTCGGGGCACTTTTGACAGAAATACTTCTTTAATCGCCCTCAACAACTCTGTGCGGGTTGCTACCAGCCCTTATTATTAGGAGAGAATTTTCCCTATTGACTGGACTAATATAAACTTGTCTACTGCAGCAAGCATGTAACTGGAAACAGTGATTTCATTTGCTTGTTCTGCCCCAGTGAACACATAGTTCGTTGTTTTTCTAGTTGATATTCAGACCCATTTGACGTGCAGATATTTCTAAACTAATTTGAAAATTTAACAGATCTTGGTGCTGAGATATTAAAATATGAATAATAAAATATAAAAATATTAAAATTACTCACTGGAATAATTACTTAATAGATAATGACTAATCCTTTCATACAATATATTCACACAGAAATAACAAAAATAAATGAAAAACTAAATGAACAATTACAATGCAGAAAAATAAAATCAATACAAATTTAGATACATAAAATATATAAATACGAGATATGCAGACATTCAACCTTGTAAACTCCGAATCACGACTGTGAGCTGTAGCTGTACGTATGTAAAGGATAATTAGTGCATTATACTCATTATCCTTTACATGTAGCTGATTTATTATTTTTATAAATATCAATAAATTTTGGAATATATATATTAATCAAAGAATACCACACCATTAACCAAAATTCAAAAGTTTTAAAGCTTTGTGTACTAGAGTTGAAATGACAATGAAGTCCAACATAGAGCCTATTATGTTTAATAAAACTGCACTGGTAATTTCCTAGGCAATCCCTGTCACAGGTGAGTTGGGTCCTCCGACCTAGTTCCATCCTTATATTTCCTCTTGTTTCAATCCACATCTCATTCAAGACTCAATTATAAAGCTATATGCAGATATACAAATCATATGAATATTAAAATTATAATTTTCAACCACTTTCCACCGTAAGAAGAATGATGAATCAAACTAATATAGAATATTACATCTAATTATTTGAAGTAATATTCGAAATGATGCATTTAATCATATTTAGTTTATTTAATGATTATTCGTTTAGCTTTAGGGGAAAAAGATGGACATCACAGCTATATAATAGCAAATAGTGCACTTTCCTCAACAATTCAAATCATATCGTATATTCACTCGATATAAATTACTTGCATCTCCCGTTGCGGCTTCGCCCTCTGTCATTACTAAATTTATCTGCATAGGTGCTTGAAGCATAATTAAACATTTAATTTTTAATTTGAATATGTGAGTTCCATATCTAGACTATTAAGAAGCTCTTGTCGAAAATGGACAGCATTATCAGTGCTTACAACTAAAGGCCCATGAATAATATTTTACACACAATATCAAAAGGCAAAGGATAACATTTTGATTTAGTAATAATTTTTATTCGGCATAAATAATTTTATAGATTTCATCTGGTTGGATTTTAATTTCTAACCTTAAAAGTATATGACAATGGGGTAAACCTCGTTTCTGCCACCCAACATTTAATTGTACATTTATTTTATTTTATTTTTTTTCGATTTCGGTAGTCGTTAAACAACCGCTGTACAATGTAAATTCCTTCTATTGCGTTCTTCTCCTGCCAATATGTCTTCATCCTCTGTCTATACTGCTCCCTTTGGTCCTCTGCCCACACTGCTTCAACAGTTCTTCTCTAATTCATTTCAAATCTCTCAAAGCGCTGAATTTTGTTTCTCATCAGGTCTCTGTTTTCGACATCTTCTTTTCCAATACCCATCTCTACTAACAATAAGTCTGCTTTGACTTCTTTGAACTATGTAATTTGGGTTTTGGGGCTTTTGTCAAAAAACATGTATATTTTCTTTGTCAGCCTTCCAACGTTCATTATTTTCAAATGTGCATAGAAGCTTACTCTCCTCTTACCCATAGTATCTCCCACTTTCTCAACTTTGTCGTACACTTCTTTATTACTATGTATACAGACACTCTGGCTTAATCACGTTATTATAGTGTCTGATTTTATCTTTAATGGATAATGACTTTTTGTAGTACACATTCTTTGTTAGCTGGAATGCCATTTCCATTTTTCTTGCTCTTGCTTTAATTCCTTCTTTATCTAAAACATTAGGCTGGATGATTTCCCCTAAATATTTGAAATTAGAAACTTTCTTTATCTGGCTATACTTTGTATTCATATTGTTCGGTGCCTCTCTTACATTGGTTAGGTATTCTGTTTTTTCAAAAGAGATTTTCAGTCCTGCCTTTTCTGCCGTTTCCTTCAGATTGATCTGTTTGGTTGCTTCTTTCAAACTTCCAGCCATAATCGCTAAATCATCCGCAAAAGCGAGGCAATCTAATTCTAATCCATCCTTTACTCTACCTAATCTATTTCTTTATTATTTATTTTTTATTATCCATATTTTTTATTTAAATTATTATTATAGTAAATTCTACTATTTTAAGTCTTCCTAGAACTTTGAAGATGACGTAGTTCAAATTTGGTACAGAAGAGTGCAATAGATTTACTATTGGGAACTCTGGATGGCCTCGGGATCTTCTAAAATAGGACTTTTATTGAATTGCTAAAAATAGGTAGTTGCTTGACAAATTGAAATGTTAATACGTTACTTTAATTATTATTTTTATCAATTTATTATTAAAAATTATTCCTACCGGAGGCTGTATATCTGTTAAGTGTTTACTGTACGACCTTTTTTGTAGGTCTGACTAAACTGAAACAGTAATGAAACAGAAATTACTATAGGGATCGTTATGCATACTAATGAATGTTAATAATATAAAAACTTTTTTACCGCAACTCTTCTAAAAATGTTATTTTTAACCCAAAGAGAAATTCCTCGTAAAAAAATATATGAATTATTATATTTCTACTCTTGTGGAATATGGTACGGGATTTTTCTTTTAAATTCTCTCGATGACAAACGCAGAGAGGGAACGAGTAAGCCTGATAAAAAAAAAAAAAAGAGAAAGAAAGGATTGTTTTTAATCTGGTAGGGAGTTGAACTTGCGCGGAGTGCATTGTTGACGAAGGATGATGAACAAACATTTGGCCTTTGTAGGTTTTGCGCAACAAGGGTGGGTTACTTTGCCCGATCTTGATTACTCGCCACTCTGCTTTTCATTAAACCTCTGTGTAACCTTTGTAGTAACAACGTTTGTTTTAAACCCTTAACCTCATTCCATCTCCCGCATACATTTTTCCCGTTTATTTCATTATAACAATACCTATCTTTTTTTTACTCCTTGTACTTGTGATACAAATTTCATCATGACTATAGTTTATATTTTTAATACGTGTATAATTATATTATTTTAATCAAAAGCCTCAAGTTAAGTGTTGTTAATTATATGTAACCGGAGTGTTTCTAGTTATCACCCAAGTATTTAACGACTGGCCCAGCCCTACTATTCTCCCGCATATTATATACATGACATTAAATTTATAAATTTATTTCTTTAAAAAAGTAGCCCAGGTGTCTAAAAAAGGTAATCTGTTAGCCACAGGTCTGCAGAATACGGTGTATGAATCAGAGTCTTGATAATTACGGATGAGTACCTTAAAAAAGAAATATCGATATTCTATATTGACGATATTTTAAGCCCTGATTATCGACATGAATATCTAGTCCAGTCAATAAACATACTATAGAGTGCATGAAATATTTGAGTATTTTTGCCCTCAGGGCTTCGTCAGGAGTAGTTAGAAGATAAACATACTAAATGTCCCCACCCCCTGAGGGGTGAGCTAAAGGTGGAAGTGAGGGGAGAAGGTCACCTTTTTCAGTTTTTCGATTTTATCTCGAAAACAGTAAACTCTAGAAAAATATGCTTCAAATAAAAATTAAAGCTGAATAAATTACCTATAAAATTGACTCTCTCTCTCTCTCTCTCTCTCTCTCTATATATATATATATATATATATATATATATATATATATATATATATATATATATATATATATTATATTTGTCAACTTTCCAACTGAAAATCGATAATTTTCGCAAAAAAAAAAATTTTTACCTCACTTTTTGTTAAAGATTTGCTTTAAGTACCAGATACATATATATGAAATTAAAGTAAATTTAACACTCTACAACTTTGATTATGTCACTTTTTCTGAGAAACAATCCTGGAAGGCAGTAGTCTTATCTGACAGAATCTACATCTTCTCAAAGATTATCAGGAAATGATTAAAAAAAAAGTCCTTCACTATTATCTGTATAGTATAATTATTACGAGATTCTTTATACTTAATTTCCAGGTTTAGCAGATACTCCATCATTCAAATAACTACTCTTCTACTCTGTCTAGCCTGAGAGTTCAAAACATTGACTTAACCACGAGCCAGATGGTCAAAAATTGAAGTGATTACATTTTTCATCTCGGCAGTAGATATAAAATCTTAAGCTCCCATTACCTTTTTTTCTCTGCAAGAAATTTAATCTTTCTTTTGAGCTCTTTTCCTTCCCTTTCCTTGGACCAATCTCCTTTGTAGATTTTTTTTTTCTAACCTTTGATTCTTTTTTTCTTCGTACTTGTGTTAACTATTTTTTTTTTTCTTTTACAAAATAAAGTTTAAGAATGTGTTTCCACCTATTTTAATATAATTGAATTTAACTATATTGAAAATTTATTTAGCATTCAGGTTCACCATCCACAGCCAATCGTTTATTTGCAGCCTCTTGTGAAACCTTTTACGTCCCAGAGCATTGAGTTATTAGCTATGACTATTTCCCAAAAAAAACACCTGGACCCTTGTCTAGATGTTCACAGTTAAGTAGAGAAATAAAATGACAATGTTCAAAAGTTAAAAATACAGTTTTATGTTGCTAAATATGTAGTTATAAGTGATAAATAAATGTCATAAAAATGTATCAATAATTGTAGTATGTATCATAAGGATAAAAATTTATTATAACAAAATTTACAAAGATATTTATTCCAAAAAAAAAAAAGAAACAATAAAAAACCTAACCAAACAAAAATTAAATATTTAACTGTTTACATAATAACGTGTTTCCAATTCATCCATTTCGGTGTATAATTCTCTGTTAGGGCTCAGCCTATATCCTTCCAGTAAATGGGAATTTCAAGTCAGGACTGTCTCGATAGGGATAGATATAGGGAAAAACTAAAGGAAATAAAGGTCCTTATGGGTACCAAGGAGGTGAGGGAGAGGAGAGTATGGAGCAAGGAAGAAAGAAGAATGAACTCTGAGAGAATAAAGGAGAGGTGGGAGGAGAAGAAGAGGGAGGGATGTGTGGGGAGAGTTGGGAGGAAATGATATTCACGTGGTCTATAAGGCCGTTTCGTGTCAAAAAAAAAAAAGGGTCATTCATCAGCTAGGTCGTTTTCTTCTATTTTTATACAATTATTAGAAGTATATTTGAATTAAAGTAAAAGTAAAAATTTCAGTAATAATCGAAAAATAACATAAATACAGATGGCCTGGAGGCCTTCATGTGTAGATTTTCTATTAAAGTGCTACCAGTTAGTATAACCTTCTCACATAACTTTTATGTAACACACACAGCATTGTCTTCTTCCCAAAACGATCCGAGTCTTGCACTCGATGTTGATGTTTGTCTGGCGTTACCCATGATTTTTTTCGTTTTGGGATGGCCTGGAACATAATTACATTGAAACCACAGTTCATTCTTTTCGACAAAAATAGTTTCTTTTAGTTCACTGGCAAGCCATTTTTGTTTAAACTGTAACTGAAAATAAGAAAATTGTGCCTCATGTGTAGATTTTCTATTAAAGTGCTACCAGTTAGTATAACCTTCTCACATAACTTTTATGTAAGTTATAATATTATTTATTATAATATATATAGTTATATTTACTGGGTGTATGTTTTGTTTTGTTCTCTTTTTTTTAAATTATTTTATTCCTTTTTATAGGCAGTTGTAAATTTCAGTAAATAGATAAACAAAAAAAAAACAAATTTCTTGCCTGTACTGTTGTATGAGGCGAAGAGCTGGACGATCCAAGATACGCATGCTAACACACAGGACCTTCTCATATAAACTTTTATGGAAGTGCCGACAATTATATTGGGGATTAGGTGTCCCTGAATAAAGATCATTTTATATTATTCTCCAGGTTCGCATAGTGGGCCTATTGAGAGACTTGTAAGAGAATGCGGCTTTAATTGGAAAAGTAATAAGAAAAATGGCCCAAGCTAGAGATGTTTCCAGATAGTCTAGGCAACGAAGGATTTTTAGAGGAGTTAATTCATGTAGAAGCCATTTTTGGCACAGTTGTAGGGGGAGGTGCCCTTAACAAAATACTAAAAGTATTGGGGGGTGGGGGTGGAGCTAAAGGTGGGGGGAGCTCTAAAGTTCGTTTATTTCAGTTTTTCATTAATAACTCGAAAACTCTTGCCTCTAGCGAAAATTTGTTTATGTACTAAATTAATTTACATAAAATTGTATACAAAAAAGTTTCTATACATTATTTTTTCTGAGATCAATGCTTTAGAAGATATAGTGGGGGATATATGGAAAATGTAAAAAAAACACGTTTTTATTGTTAAAATTTATATATTTATTGTTAAAATTGCAATGTTTATTGTTACAAATGAATAGTTTATTATTATTAATTGAATGCTTATTACTAAAAATAAAATTATTGTCGCTAAGCCTAGGAAGAACAATTGGCTTACTTGCGGTAAGTCGCACTTTTCCCCAAAAACATGTTTGTCGGTACTCTTTTAGCTATAATTCCGAAACTATTTGTCTAATCTCGAATTTCTTTTTTCATCTTAAAGCAGATTAAATTTATTATCAGATACCATATATTTAATTTTAATTAAATTCCGTGAAATATCCATTCCACCTCGCTGAATTCCGCTTGCTGTCGTGAAATCCTTATTTTTCGGAACATTTCTCGTTATAACACAAAAATATTTGTTTGATTCCGAATTTCTTTTTTCTATCTCATAGCTGGTTGAGTTTGCAGACAATAATTTTATTTTTAGCAGTAATAAACTATTCAATTGTAATAATAAACATTACAATTTTAACAATAAATATATAAATTTTAACAATAAAAACGTGTTTTTTTTCCATTTTCCATATTCCCCCCACTATATCTTCTTAAGCATTGATCTCAGAAAAAAAATGTATGAAAACTTTTTTGTAAACAATTTTATGTAAATTAATTTAGTACGTAAACATATTTTCGCTAGAGGCAAGATTTTTCGAGTTCTTAACGAAAAACTGAAAAAACCGACCTTTAGAGCGTCCCCACCCAAGCCCCCCCCCCCCCCCCCCAGTACTTTTAGTATGTTGTTAAGGTTACCTCCCCCTACAACTGTGCCAAAATTGGCTTCTACATAAATTATGTCCCCTATTCGGCCTTTTTTGGTCTTCGTTGCCTGGACTAAGAAACGGAACTAAGATGATGCGAAGAAATGAATTACATCAAAATTAGTGATAATTTGTACAAAGAAATAACTACGAACTAAAAGTCGTTCTAGCTTACGATAAGTTAAATATTGAAACGATTGACAGTATTTTTAATCTATTTCAATTTTCATTGATGTTTTTATTTTTAAAAAAACAAATGATACTAGTGACTTTATTAGAGAAACAAATGACCCGAGGGAGGTCGTGACAGTTGTAAAGAAACAAGGGAAAGAAAAGCGAACATTATTTCTGTTAAAAAGAAAAGTTTTTGTGCCGGCGCTGACCCCGGGGCGGTAGATCTTTGTCAAGTCTTTTGTGTCCTTTGGGTGGAGGTCACAAGGTTTTGTCCTAATTGCTCTCATCCATTCGGCTCCATTTTTAGCGCCTATGTATAATAGTATAAAACTACATACTTTAAGTTGAGTACAATTAGAACAATAAGCTAGCTACAATTTAAAAGTTCGAAGATTGAATTTATTAAAAAATTATTATAGTACTAAAGCATTATTATTAGAAAAGTAATCATAAATAACTTAGTGATTATAATTGTCCCCGTTAATCAAAAATATGCTGAAGTATAATAATTAACACAAACCCTTACAATACATTATTGATTCATGGCTTAAGGTTAATGCTTATTATCAAACCATTTCATTTAGATCTTTGTTTAAAAATTTATCGGGTTAGCAAACTGTTGCGTAAACTGGACCCCTTATTTGTTCATGTTCAAAGTTTCCTAAATCTGTATATAGGCTTATTCTTTTGAAATTTCCTTTCAGATTTCAAATGGATAATGGGAAAAACTGACCAAAGAACGTGGAGTCCTTCTAAAATGGCGAAAGCAATTGAAGCAATTCGGAAAAAGAAGATGTATGTGCCAGTAAATAATTTAATGTTCCGAAAACAACGCTCACGAGGTTGTCCAACATGAAGTATGGTACATCTTCCTTGCTATGGAACATTGGGTTATGTGCGTTATATGCTCACTATGGGCCCGCGTGGATTGTGCTGGAGTTGAAAAAGATGTGTACTTCTGCGATTATTGTCGATAAGGAATTAAATTATGTTTCTGTTTAAAATACATTCTTCATCACTTTTTTGATAGTAAAATCTTCATTGTATTATTGTATTATATTGTATTCTGATTGTTATATTATACTTAAATTTGAAACTTGATTGAATATTCTTTGATTTAATGCGATTCTTAAAATTTTTATTATTTTTGCAAGGGTTCCGATTTTTGAACCTATATCACAAATTGAGAAAGTTTATGATTTTATAAAATATTTTTTTTATCTACAAGTTTTTAATTAGATTTTCTAAAAATAAAAGTTAAATGATGCTGAACATTATAAAGTAAATATTACAAACTTTTAAAACGTAATTTTTTACTATTTTCTATTTTTTTTAAATCAAAAACAAAACAGAGGTCCGGTTTTGGGCACTCTCCTCCATCTCTGCCGATATTTCATTGAATAAAACTCTAAAGATGTATAATAAATTAATATCTGAAACGTCTACTGGACCGTTTTTACGATTTTGTTTTTCTTTTCAGATAATTCACAAATATTTAATATTTAACCATAAATACAATTTATAATTCATGATCCTCATTTTATTATTTTTTTTTACATCTATAATTTTCCTAACCAATAGTTAAAATATATTTAAAAAAATAAAATAAAATAAATATAAAAACCAAGTTAAATTAATGCTAGGAGAGGCGGCCTGAGGTTGATTAATATAGTGACCCTGGCGGTGCTATCACTCCCAGGCCGACCGTCTGGCTCAAGGGTTGGTCTGTTCGCTCCGGGTGGAAAGATGAGAAAAAAATTGTTGCCTCTAAATTAGTTTTAAATTGTCGAAATCATTCTTCCTTCTCAGGGCGAAAATGAAAAAGATAATTATTCTACGTCACTGTGAGAGGGGATTTGTAGAAAATTAAGTTAAATCACTCTTTTTTGTAATTAATGCTTAGAATGAGAATATGTTTCTCCAACTAATGTGTTGTGATACCAAAATTCAGTGAGTTTTCAATTGATACGGATGTTAGTGGAGTAAATGGAATTTGCAAATAATGACTTGACATTGCGTTGTGAGTGGGATAGATTGATCAATTGGGATTCCACATGAGGGATCAAATCTAAAGGGATGCCAGTCAGGACTTAATCGCCTGACAAATTTCAAAAACTGTTAAAAAATAAGGGGGTGCCCATCGAATATTGAACACCCTGTATATTACATCTTAGAATTATAACCAAATTATAATTATCATGAATTATTGTCATTTTATAATAGTTTTATCTTCAGTGAGAGAGACTAGTATGCTGTGGATGTTGCAACCCAAAAAAGTTGGGAGCAGTTTGTATATAATTATAAAAAGGTATTTTAAAATAACTAATTGATTTTCTTTCTTTCATCTATTAAAATTTATTCTTAATTTATTATTTCATTAGGACAAATAATTGAGGTATATTAATTTTTTTTTAAACATCTTCCCCATCCTAGGTCGGACACCAAAACGCCCTCTGACTTCTTAGTAGTTAGAAATAGGAAATTGATTTTAGTTATAAATGTTACCCAAAATATTATAAAGTAAGGGGAAGGTAAAAAAACTCTCCTTTGTGTACGGCCCAGCTGCGTCCTAGAAAGGTTGCCAATTCCCCGACCTGCTATCAAGGGCTGGGAAGAGGTTGCTATTGTGTATCTCGGGAATATTCTAAATGTTAATTTAAAATCTATAACCTCAATATACATATCAGTAAATAGAGCTGACATTTTTTCAACCTGTCCATATATGGTGACGACACATTCATGTTATCAGTAGATAATGATCCATTACTTGCATCCCAATTTACCTCTCATATCACAAACCTTCAAGAGTGTTGTCGAAACTGGAGCATTCAAAGAAATACAATCAAATCCGTCCAAGTCATCTTGAAGTATCGTCGTTAACCTTAATGACTTTCTGTTCAACATTATCCTTTAACAATATTCCATTAATCTCTGTTAAACAAACCCAGTACTTAGGACGCCATCTGGCGTCATACTTGGAAGACTTGTCCAACATTTACTAGACAAACGTTCAAAGACTGTAGTTAATTAGAAAAGTCTCATTTTCATGACAGTAGTTAGACCCATTTGGATATTTAGGATTGACCTTTGTGGTGAAGACAACCTATTAATTTCTCTCTTATTCAATCATTTCAACTTTAAACCCTCCGCTAAATCCACAATATTCTTTTAATAACACAAGTAAACTATTAAATTTGTTGCAATTTGGTCCAAACAAGATACCTATCCTTTCAGGGCAAGCTAAATACCCACTGGAATCCACTTGTCTCCAAAATTTATTCCCGATAACCCTCTGAGCCGCCTTAAAATAATATGGCTTAGGGACCTTCATAGTTAATTTTTTTTTTTTAATACTTCTAAGTACTGTCTTTATAATATACAGGGTGAGTATCTCTTAGTGTAAAAAAAAAATAAAATGGGTAAAACTAGACCAAAAATGTAGCAAAATGCCGCAGACCTCACCTATCTATTACAATCCGTTGCATATACACGATAAATCAAAGACTTTTTGAGGAAACCTCGTTGTTTTTTTGGGTTTTTTTCATAAAAGCTGTAATATCTCCATTTTGTTAAAATATTTTTTTCAAATTTTAAACACATTTACGGATTTAACATTAAATTTTCTATAACAGCTGAGTACCAGTACCCTTGAATTTTACAAATTTGGTATCTAAAGAACAGCTTGATCTTCACCTTATTTGGGGATGTCACAATGTCTTATATTACTTCAAAATTCACCATTTTTCGAAAAAAAAAAACTATCCACAAAACGTCAAATCTCCTAAAAACTTGAAAATTTAATCAGCTTTCGAATGATATGTTAAACGTAATGATTTTGTTTCAATTTCATGGAGAAATTCACTTTTGATACCGAAAAAAACATGGTGGTCTCATTTGGCATACAAATCAGTTACTTGAGTAAATAAAACATTATTACAATCCCTTAGTGAAAATGTGCATTTTAAACATAATAAACTCTTCATTGGAATAAAAAGAAAAAAATTATTGTTGAATAGAAAATAAAGGAAAACTGTCAATAAAGCGACACCAGATCAGAGGATCTTATGTTATTACTAGAGCCCGGATTCTCGTGCAATTGCATCTTTTTGTTGCAAGTTCGTAATCAGCCAGAGACAAATTATTTATACGAGTTAGGACGTTTAGGCCAAATTTACCTTAGTTTAATATTGCACAAAATTGCACGTCTTGGGGGTTACTGCATAAAATTGCACATTCTGCAGTTTGAATGCATAAAATTGCACATTTTACAGTTTGAATGCATAAAATTGCACATTCTGCAGTTTGAATGCATAAAACTGCACATCCTACAGTTTGAATACACAAAATTCCTGCATTCAAATCCTGAATGCACAACACTTTCGTGTTTTTGGAAAAGTAACAATTTTAAGAACAACTTTAGATTGACTTTAGCTAGGGAACTCGGGTTCCCAACTTCTAAGAAATTTTGCCTCTCCCTCCTAACTTTCGGATGTTTTTAATAAGTACAACATAGTTATTAAATTAAGCCCTCTTTACTGTTAGTAAACATTTTCACTTTAAACAAAGCAAATTTTTTCTTCTGCCTTCTTAACGGGAAATTAAATAAAGTTTAATCATTCCTAACATACATATTTATACTCCTAAGTAATACGTACATATAGCTTATGTATACCACGTACAATAAAGATATGCTATTTGTTCTTATTGTATTTTAGACAATGATTATTTAACTACTTCCTTACTAAGGACTGGATCAATAAATTTTAAGATAAAAACAACTTTTTGGAAAGACTTGTATCTAGCGAATTATTTGTTCAACCTTTTTTATCATGCACAATTTCAAGTTTTTATTGCACATTTCAGAATTTTGGTTGCACGAAAATCCGGGCTTTAGTTATTACATTTATCTATTTATTATTATTATTTAGGATTTATTTTATTAGATTTTCAATGTAATGTTTAAAATCCTATGATAATGAACATTCAGACCTAAATTTTGCGGTTAGCTTCTAAATGCAGATTGTGTTGCAGAATACTACTTTTCGCGGTGAATTTTATGGGCAGATGAGTCTGTTTTTACATGGGAAGGCATTTCTACCGTTTCATGTATTTCGTTTATTTATATTTTTATTGCTTTCGTATAATTTAGAGGAGCACCATGAAGTTGGAAAATCATATTTTGCCGAACTTCAAGTAAAATATCTTGATGAAGTTGTGGTAGGATATTTTGTAACAAATCTTAGCAATCCCATCATTCAATCTGTTGGGCAAACTATGATTTTTCAACAATGTTCGACAGCAATACAAAGAATGATAAACTAACGATACTCCACATGGAACGGTAGAAATGCCTTCCCCTGTAAAAACAGACTCATCTCCCCATAAAATTCACCTCAAAAAGTAGTATTCTTCAACACAATCTGCATTCAGAACACTCTTTAATAGCAAAACTAACTAAAAAGCTAGTTGTAGTGAACTATTTGCAACACTCAGACCTTTTTGATTTACGAATAGGTAGATATTTGCGCTTTAAAAATCCTATCTCGCACAAAATGTAATGATTTACAACTTTTAGTAAATAATATTTTTTGATTTGATCAGCCATTTCTGTGTTAGGGACTCTTAAACATGACCAAAACTAAGTTTTTTTTTTAAAGTGTGCAAAATTCGTCTGTTAGACATTGTGTCTAACACGCCTAAATCAAATTTAACTTAAAGGATGTCTTTATGTGCAAATTGTAATGAACTTTAGTTTTTTAAACATTACATTTTTCAATGTACCTTTTTCAAATCTGAAAAAGGTTTGCGCTTTTTTTGCTCTCCAAACAATGTCAACTTATGAAATTTAGTTTCAATTTTTATATTCCATTTCTCAGGACCCATCTGGTCCATATAAAATCATAAAATCTAGTACTCCACCTTATGCAAGGCGGTTCCCTATTTAGGAAGTAATTTAACTAGGCTAAGTGAGAACATTAGAACAGAGTTGTGCAATTATTGTATTGTCATTGCTGTATTGAAACGTTTGCAAATTTTCAAGTTAATCAGTTTGCTGGAAATTAGAGAAAATTACGATGAAAGATTCCGTTACATACGGATGAAGTTAATAAAAGAGTATTAATAAAAATAATTTTTTTTTAAAAAATGCGTGATCAAATAAGAACGATAGGATTTACAGTTGACGGTTATGTTAATTGTCATATTTTTTTTTTTTTAATTGGTATCATTGCTACTGAAAATAAAGATAATACTATACTTTAAAAGAAAGCTGATTCCATCTCCATAAATCGAGACAATCGATTCAAAATGAAACTTAATTCAGGTCTGATGCTAACTTAATTACAACAATAAAAAGAACACTAAATTCAAACCGAGGGTTATAAAGACGATAAGGGTTCCCTTTACAAGGGAAACAGGCCAAATAGGATGAGAGGAAGGGGATGTTTGTTAAAATTCAACGAATTTATCTCTGGAGAGCTTTTTCTCTTTCTAAAGACCACAAACTGTCTTCCCTGGCACTTTATAAACTGGCTATAAAGCAAACTGAAACAATAAAACGACTTTATTGCAACTTCAATCTCTATCAGTTAATTACCTATGAGCAGCCGGGGAGATAGCAGAGGAATAGTTAAACTCAGATTGTAACCCCGATCTCTAAATTATTACAGCCATCCTGGTGTAACATCCTTAATAAAACTGCTTCAGAAGAAAAAAAAAATGTAATATTGTTTTACTGTGAAAAATGTCGCTCTATAAAACTTTAAAATATATTCTAAGCACGTACAATTAGGATTGGTCAACTAACTGTCACTTCTATTGGGATTATTTTATTAGAAAACTAGTTTCGAATGCTAAACATTCATCTTCAGTTCTAAAACATATAAAATATTCACACTAAAGTTTTCAGAAATTTAAAAAAATAAATCAAACATTCTTAAAAATTATTCGAGTGACTTAATGTCACAGCGAACTTATTGATCCTATTAGATACAAGTACAACTTCAAAACACATAATACTGGAGTATATAAAAATTATGAAAAAAAAACATATAATTTTATATGATTTTTTTTCTTATTTTTCTCTCAATTTGTTATTTATTTGCCTTATTCATTTATTTTCCTCAGTTACCTTATTCATGTCAGTTCCACGTAAGGATTTAATTTTTTTTTCCTCAAACCTGGAAAAAAAATTATACCATCCAAACTTATTGTTAATTTCCAGGCCTAACGCAAGTTATTGGAATAAGTTAATGTCTGATTTCATAAACCGAGCCAAAAATACAAATATTCAATAAGTTTTCCTGGAAGCTATCAACGCTGATTGTTCAATAGAATCGAAGCGGTGTACTTTTCATCAGAATATGAGATAATAAGAGATTAAGCCGTTTCATGAGTTAGCTTCCAATTTCTTTTTTCCCTGTTCGTTTTCTCGGAATTCGAAAGCTCTCAGCGCCATCGTTGGATAATACGTCACAATTTTATTGTTCAGTTTTTAGTAAAATTAATAAAACTGTACAGATTTTGGTAATGGTCGTGTTAAGAGGAGGCAGCAAACTGGCTTGACCAGCGCTACACCGACCAGTTCGATCCTTACGCTTCACTTCGAGTTTACATTTATCGATAGCTCTTTCCTATAACCTCACATGTAAACAATCACTTCTACAGTTTCAACTTGGATTGTGTTGTTTAGTGTGTTATATTAATATTTAGCCTTCTTAAATGTAAATAACTGAAACATAAGTTAACAACAAGAGTTTCATAAAGGATTAAGTGTTTTATCAATTCATGTTTTCTTATTGCCTCTTATCTAATGTGTAGAAGTGTTACAAAACTTAAGAACATTAATTTGTACATGGATTTGGTGTTTTATATATTTTTATTTGTTGTATCAATTGAAGCGATAAAATTTCAGTATGCATATTTTGTGAATGGATTCTTTGTCATCCATAATACTTATTGTCCTAAAGTGTAACAGATTGTATAATGTAAATAAGTGAAACAGAAGTTAACAAAATGAGTTTCATAAAGGATTAAGTGTTTTATCAATTCATGTTTTTCTTATTTCCTCTTATCTAATGTGTAAAAGTGTTACAAAACTTAAGAACGTTAATTTGTACATGGATTTGGTGTTTTATATATTTTATTTGTTGTGTCAATTTAAGTGATAAAATTTCAGTATGCTTATTTTGTGAATGGATTCTTTGTCATCCATAATACTTATTGCCCTAAAGTGAGACAGATTGTATAATTATTTCAATAAAACATATCGATATAAAAATATGTGAGAAAGTATATCATAGGTTTCATATTTTCTTATTTCTACTTCCCTTGAGAAAATATAGCAGAAATTAACTTCATCACTTTCAACTAGGATTCTGTCTTATAACATGGAGAATAGATAATGTTAAAATAATCACAAATTAAGAGGTAAATGACAGGTTACTATATAATTGTAAAACTGTTGGTATAATGTTATAAATAAATGTGTTTTTAAAAAAAATTAGAAGCCTGATGATGGAGCATTGTCTCGGAAACATGTAGCTACAAATGTTAAATAAATAGGAGTTGTGACAAGTAAATACTTAAGGATTCTGTCTTTTTTTATATTTATAATTTGTTATTTTCACTTCTCTGACAGAATGTTTATCAAGAATTAACATTACTGGTGGTTTAGCATTATATTAATTTTCATTTAATTCCAAATTGATTTAGTGTCTTATATTTTGAAATTTTATTATTTCCACTTCATTATTTTCTCATTTCACATTTTAATATCATAAGGTAAACAGAAGTTAATATTACTTTGAACAGGGACTTAAAGTTTCTCCGTAAATAAATGAGAATAACCTTTCCCCTCTAAAAGTAGCGACTAAAACACCGAAATAAATCGGAAGAAGGTAAGAATCGATAAAAGGTATTCTCGGCGGGCGTAGGAGCTGCCTCCTCTTAACCCGACCGTTGCCCAGATTTTAATATCTGATTATCAGTACATATATTCAAATTGAGTAATGTAAATTAAAAAAAAAATAACAACAATAATAAGAAATGAAGTACCTTATCAAACTATAAGTGACATCAATTCTCCAGATAACAAAAATAAATTCATCAAACGATAGCGAAGTATTACTTCCAATATAAATATGGTTGGAACATGTTAATATGGAACAAGATATAATCGGAACTCGATTAACCAAGCCTTCTATTGTTTTATTTAATATCATTATTATTTTTTATTATTTTTTTTTTCCTCAAAACATATGATCGCCAAACAAGATATAACGAAATCTTTGTACAAGCATTCCTACGGGAAGGTTGAAAGATGAAGAGGACCGTCTTCTAGGAAGTGAATCGTCATTCACAATGTCTAATGAAAAAATATTTGCTGGGCTGGAGAAGGCACTTTAATATCTTGAAGGCAGAACTGATTTAAAATCTTTTGATTTGATTTTTTGAAACATAAGAAACTGTGCAGTGGCCGATGGAATGTCAGTAAGTAAACAAAAGACAGTAAGTTATTTCCATACCTTGTAATTTTTTATTTATATATGTGAGTCAATCTCCCATTTCATACGAATTTGTGTACCGAAGTAATTGCGGTTTCTACATGAAATTTCTTGATACCCAACTGCAAAAAGTAGGTGCAAGATACTTACCTCTTAAACATAAAGTAGTTTTTCCATGGTTGTTGATTTGTTTTCATGGTTAAATTTAAATTCAAAACGTCAAATTATATTATATTATATCCTATATATCAAATTATATTATATTATATCCCTCACATGTCCCATAACATGAGTTGGTAACGTTAAATGCGAATAAGTTCTCCATTTTTAACTCCATTTTTTACAATTATTAACTTACTTTTTTTTCTAGTACCTCAGGTATGTTGAAATATATTGAATTTTAGAATTGAAACTGATGCTCATTCCTTACAAAAAGAAGAATGACTTCTAATCCCTGTGTCCCATAGGGTCAATCTATTTCCCTCACATTTTTTTAAAACGCCCGCCAATGAATAACCAAGATTCATTCCATCATATTTCAGACTGGCAACATTGCGGAATCTTCCCGCCAAACTGAGGGTGACCTTACAACAAATTTCCTTTGTTAGTTGTCCCAACTTTGTGTCGAATCAAGTGTTCGAATTGTGTCATTCATAATTCTATTTCTCTCACATAGTGATTCTTCAAAGAAAGTAAGTTTGATTCTTGTTTTATTTGCATTGAACTATATATACTCCCTTGTAGTTCAGAGTTCCATTTTTTTTTTTTTTTTTTTTTTTTTCTTGAAATGCATGTGGTGTTGTTAATCTTAAATCAAACTCAAAATTCTATTCCCCTCATTTCTATTTCCCTCACACCTAAAGTGAGGGT
This sequence comes from Euschistus heros, assembly GCA_003667255.2. NCBI lineage: Eukaryota > Metazoa > Arthropoda > Insecta > Hemiptera > Pentatomidae > Euschistus > Euschistus heros. Next base: position 84,890 of record RCWM02000106.1, on the reverse strand, counting down.
GATAGATTGCAATAGGAAAAAAATGTAAGAGAAATAACAAAAAAATTGACTTTTTATTAATATTTTCACTGTTTATATTAATTTAATGTTCATTATATGTTTGATTTTAAAGTTTAATTCTGTACCTCGGAGGTACACAACACTGCCCTTTTTTTACCAAAAATACTTTATTACGTATTCTTATTTGCCTTTCCCCCTTCATACAGAGGTATGGAATTCTATGTCCTAGACTAATTAATTGAAAGGTAAATTATATAAAAATGTTTTTTTTTATTTTGGGGGGGGAGGGCAGGAAGGACGGGTTACCAACCTATTCTTGCCTGGATAAAAAGTCAAGATTTATTTCGTACTCATAATTATAAAAAACAGTTCAGGAAATGAAATCTTTTTTCTTTAAACTGCTCACCTGTAAAGTTACGGAAATTTGACATAGTGTTCTGTACCTCCGAGGTACAGAAATGTATATTATAATGTCTCACCATTTTGATTTTTTTTTCTTTCAAGTTCTATGTTTAAATTCTTAATTAATGTTAACTAATATCTTTTAACCGACTGGTTGATATCATACTCAATAACAGTTGTTTTGTACTCTGTACATTTTATTATCTGAATAGTGAATGATTTCTATTTCCCTCACACCCTCTCAGTTTCCCTGACATTCATGATTTGTATCATGATCATAAATGTGCATATAGGCTACATTCTAGCCTAGAAAGGATTTTTTGCTAGTGCCATTAGTAGACTTTAATAAAGATGTTTATGAAGAAAAACTTCTTTTTTTTTACATTACTTTTTTTAATGGTATCACAATGTTGAAATTCCGGCAAAATGGTAGAATGGCCCACATATATTTTGTATTATCTTTTTTTTATTACATCAATTTATTGAAATTTACAACTATACAAAATATATACATCAAGTAAATGTGTTGTTAACTATTATAACAACATGACAAAGCTTGAAAAGAACTATTCATCTGTAGCATTTCAATAAAAATTCTACACCAGAAGGTCTCTAAGCCATCTTCTTTTCAGACGCCTCGGAGGATTATCGGGAATGGTGTGCGAAGGAAGTTGAGAAATTAGAGGATTTTGAGTGGTTATGGAGCTTACTATGAAAGGATAAATATGTGGTTTGGGCTAAATCAGCAACATATAGAACATTAAGATCTTTATGGATAAGTTTATTGGTGACAAAGTAAGGAGCATTGAGAATTTTTGGAAGGATTGTGGATTGTAAGGATTGGATACGAGAAGAATTGGATGGTTTTTATATCATCTAAATCAAATTGTGCACATATTGTTAAAAAATGTAAATTAGCACTGCTGGATAACTTTTAGAGTTTGCAGCAACATCTTCGGTTGAACATTGTTTAATAACTTAAATATTGCATAAAGGAGGATAAAGTTCTATTAACTTTATCAAGCAACCTTGTAAGTTCGTTTGTAATTCGGTAGTTGGAAAGTAAACGAAAGTCCTTATCTCGTGAAATAAGTTTCATTAAACTTAGCCAATCAGAAATAAATTTATTAGATTATATTTCAATTAGGCTAAGTTACACAACTAGAAGTAGTTATCAATATCAGAACTAAATGGACCGAGTTGTAAATTATAGTTATTTCTCTGAGACTGATTTAAAGGCTGGCTGGGTTAGCTAATCCCGAGTTAGAAGATGTTCCCTCAGCTAAAGATAACTTTAATGAGGTTTTAATCTTTTATAGGTCATTAATAAGATCTCTCTCCCTCGTAGGCTAAGGACCAAACTTTGATGGGCGTGGAGCGGAGCGAATAATTCATGGACGTTTAGCCTCGACTCCTAAATCGGCTAATTCTAGTGAATAATTTCGGATATTTACCAGCGACTGGTAATCAGATGGGTCCAGCCCATAGCTGAGAATCCAGTTAGCTAATTACTAAGGAAAGTCTTTGCTAAATTTATAATTAACACGACTTTTTAAATAGTCTCTCTTTAAGTGAGGTCCTACCGAGGCGAGTTTTCACTTTGCTCTTCAATTTATAAGTCAGCTAATGGCCCCATTAAAAGATTCCGATTAATGAAAAAACGTTTAATTACACGCTTTAAATTTTTAAAAGTTCTTTAAAACTTCTTTCTTTTTTTAACTATTTACTGATACTTACAAATGTATACATTATATACAACAAGTACATTCGAGAAAAATTATTACGATGACATGTCAGTAACATGTTAAGAACTTCTCACTATAAATCAGATTAGTATATTATAAATCAGATCAGTAGATCTTCAAAAGAGCTAACCTTTTTCTGGATCCTCAGCCATTCCGGTATACCCAGAAATGAGGAGGTTGATGGAGCAGCAAGAGAAGCCCACCAATTAACTATTACAACCACTTTCTTTTGTCCGCGGCAGACGTGTTTCGACCATTTCCAAGGAGGTGATAATCACACGGCTAGGAATTGGACACTGTCATAATAACGCAAGGAGAGATGGTAAGGAGAGATTACCCTGTATCAACTCTGTAAAGTTACTCTCACAATGAGGCATATCTTGGAGGAGTGTCCTCAGTAGAGGAGAGATATGGATAGATGTGGTGTACCTCGTCCGCTCTGTATAGCTTTGGGCGATAGTGAACAGTACATTTCTAAAACTATAGAATTTATCTAAAAATTTAGATTATATAATTTTATTTAATGTTTATTGCTTTATTCACTATTTTTTTTTTTTTTTTTTTTTTTTTTTTTTTTTTTTTTTTTTTTTTTTTTTTTTTTTTTTTTTTTTTTTTTTTTTTTTTTTTTTTTTTTTTTTTTTTTTTTTTTTTTTTTTTTTTTTTTTTTTTTTTTTTTTTTTTTTTTTTTTTTTTTTTTTTTTTTTTTTTTTTGTGTGTGTGTTAAAATCGTATTTATGGTTGAGATTAATATAATTTGATTAGAAATTTGTTATTGTTATTGTTGCAATGCGGGCGGTGTAGTTAAGTCTAGGTATATGGGCAATAATAACCATTGCAGTTTTTTACCCTTAAAAAGGAAAAAAACAACTTCTCACTGGTCTCACTTCGTTAGGAGTTCTACATTAGAAGGTCTCTTGGTCCTTTTTTAGACGTCTCGGAGGATTATCGGGAATGAAGTGGGAATAAAGTTGAGAGACTATTGGATTTGATTAGTTATGGAGCTTATTATGAAAGGATAGGTATCCAGTTTGGGCTAAATCAGTCACATATGGAACATTAGGATTTTTATGGATTAATTTTTTAGTGACTAAGTAAGGAGTATGAGGATTTTTTTAAGGATTTTAGATTGTAAGGATTGGATCCGAGATGAATTGGACGGTATACTGGAGCCCCAAAGCTCAACTAACAACTGCTTAGACGGACTTGCGCATGCTAACGATCAAATAACTCATACAAACCTACTACAAAGGATATCACTATATCCTTCAAGGTTAGTACACATGCAAGACATGTTTCCAAGATTGTCCATAGAAGGTTAACAAGAAGCTAGGTGAGATATCTTGAATAGAATTAAATATAATCAACAAGAAAGGCCCTTACCGTTCTTCAAATTCGCTGTTTTCTATTTATATTTTGAGCGTTGTAACTTCAATAAAAAATCTGATTTTTATTTTGCGATTTTTCGATACTTTGTCCCATTGATATTACATCTGGACTTTTCACCATGACTCCATTCCAGTCCTCCGTATGTCTATAGATGAGAAGCATCAGTCGGTTCATTATTACGGATTGGGTTATTTGTAGACCACAAAACGCTTTTAGAAAATCATTCAAAGACTAAGAGATATTGTCTTTACTGAATTTTAAATTCGTCGGCAAAGAGAATAGGATAGGCACGTAATCATAAAATAAGGGCAAGCAATAATGTGACGCAGAACTCCAACTTCGCTAAAAATTTAAATAAAAATAACGATAAACTCTCGACAACGACCTGGGATTTAAACTAATATACCTCATAGAAAATTAAATTGATGACCAATTCGCGTTTTTTTTTTTAATTTCCATATAAATATTTCCCATTGCTCCATTCTAATTTTCTTTCCAGTAGGAACAATAAATCGACTAGCTATAGGGTAAACTATGGGATGGTCGATTTACCTGTTCCCCTGACCACCCCACCTTATTTCCTGCTATCGCTTCCGAGTTTAATAACTGATCTCTTCTAGATACTTTTTGCTTTACTTATTTAGTAATTATCAACATGTTTGATTTCTTTTGTTACATTTTTAATATTAATATACATAATAGGTTAGCAAAAGTATTGATGTTTATAATTGTTTGTATGTTTTTAGAACTGATAATGAATGAATACAAAAAAAAAATTCAACAGATTTGGCAAATAATTGGTCAATTCTAATTTAAATCCTTACCATCTTCTAAATTTTAATCTGCACTTTTCTTTTACAGTATACAAATAACAGAATCGATTGTTAAGTTCTGGGTTTCATCATCATACTGAAAGATTTAGGTATTGACGGTTTCTGAGATAGTTGAATATCATCGAGTGAGTTTAACTGAGTTTATACGAGGGAGTTACTTACTTCCACTTTAGCCTGCGCGACAGGTAACCTCTCCTGTTACTTCCCCTCATTATGTTTACTTTAACCCCGGATAGCGGGGAACGATGTCGGAAGACGTGCAGCTCCTAGACAATTAGCGCTACACTGATTGGGAGCACGGATCGTCAATAATTCCATTAGTAGAGGAGGGTTAAATTATCCAACGTTCCACTCGCCTTGGTTCGAACTTCCGTATTCCTGCTCTACTCTAAATATGGTATTGATTACATTTCTATGTTGATAGCCGAAAGTACAACAGTTGTTTTGTCGTCTCTTTTCACATAAATTTTCTGTTAAAAAAAAAGTATAATAACCTAGAGTAGGGCAATGTCGTGAACAGTGTAACAAAAAGTAATTTTTATTTATTTTTCTTGCAAGGTATTTATTCATGTTTAGATTTGTATACATTATATGTTCTTTCCACCACTCATTCTTAGCTCTTTTTGTGGCTTTAATTACTTCCTTATTCTTGTTCAACAACCTATGCTGCTACCTAGGCACTATTCTCGAAATCAATGGGAAAGCGAAAGAGGAGGTAAAAAAAAAAAATAATAAGCGCTGGAAGGAAAGTTACAGAAATGTTAAATTCAGTCCTCTGGAGTGCCAGCATATGTACTAATTTTAAACAAATAATATATAAGGCCCTAGTAGAAAGCATAATGCTATACAGCTCTGAAACATGGCCTCTAGAAAAATTGCAAGGCAAAAGATTTCTGGCTGTGGAGATGGATTTTTGGAGGAGATCAGCTAGAATCTCAAGGATCAACGAATCCGAAATGAGATTATAAGAGAGGAATATCCTCGAGGAAATGAAGGGAAGGAGCCTAAGATGGTTTGGTCATATTAAAAGAATGGATAATAAAATAATTCCTAAAATACCTTATGAATGGGAAGCAGAGGAGAGAAGAAGGAGGGTAGGCATCGCATCAGGTGGAGAGATATTGTGGCTGAAAGTTTGGCTGGCGGGATTAACGGGAGAAGAAGCGATCGACAGAGAGGAATGGAGGAACCGGCTGAGAGAGGAGTTTAGTTGAAGGAAACTCCGAATAGCGAAGAAAATCCTTTTAAAGAAGAAGAATACATTACATACAATAAGTAATTTTGAGGAAAATGATTACAATGACGTATCAATAACATGTCAAGAACTACTCACAAATAGCACTTCAATAAAACTTCTACATTAGAAGGTCTCTTGGCCATCTTCTTTTCAGACGCCTCGAAGCATTATCGGGAATTGAATATGAAACAAGTTGGGGAACTACTAGATTCTAGTGGGTATGGACTATACCAAATCAGCAGCATATTTAGATCTTTATGGATAAGTTTGTTTGTGATATAATAAGGAGCAGGATTAAGGATTTTGGATTGTAAGGATTGGATATGAGAAACATTAAAATGTTTAGTAAAGCCCCACAGATCAACTACGTATGTCTAAATCAGTCCAATTATTTCCATGTAAATAAATCTTTTGTAATTAAATAGGAACTTTTGTTTGTTTGTTTGTTTTTTGGGGCTTAACGTTCTAGAGTAGGAAGGACGCGTAATCCTACAGATTACTAACCTATTCTAGCCAGGGTGGGAAGGTCAACATTGTTTTATGGGTTAGCCACGAAATAAATTTTGGCCCTCCCAGGTGGGATTCGAACCCACGTCCTTCTGGTTACGAGCGCGTTGAAACCCACGCCCCAACTCACTTGGCCATCGAGTCCCCTAGGAACTTTTAAAGGTTTTCTAGTATTTGCTAAACACAATATACTTCTAAAACTACTGAGAAACACTTAACTTCTCCTAACAAAGCACACCCAGAATAATGCAGCAGAAGCCAATGAAACATCTAAAACTTATAAGAAAGGGGAGAATCATTGCCGTGGGAATAGGCTGTTTATTACATAACTCATTCCATGGTTATATAACGAATAAATTTAGGTCTTTTCAAAACCTATATTCTTGAAACATGTTAGTTAATTAGTCTTCTCATCAAAAATATAGTTAATTTCAATTTCCTGACCACCTCGAAAATTGGGTTTTTTCCCGCTCTCAGACCACTGTGCGGTTGGGAAACTACGGTTGAATTATTTCAACACTCATTAAACGTGGTTTTTTCTTCTTCTTCTACTTTCTTTGTTAAAAAAACGTCTGTATTCAAAAATTGCTGAGCAAAACTGCTGTTGTTGCTGTTCGTACTAAAGGACCAACTTCTATTCAGTACTGGTTTATTAGTATTTTCAATAAAAATTATAAAATTAATATATTTTTATTTACTTTAAACATATCTTTTCTATATAAAAATCCTAATTATTAAAGTGTATACAAAAAAGTTTAGTTTAAAAATTAGATATGACCTTTTGTATACCCAACAAGCAGAAGAGATCTTTTTGAATACGTGAAATTCATTACATATCAAGAGAAAAATATAGCCTCAGAATGTAAATTTAAAAGTTAAACCAGATTATAACCGTACAACTCCAACAAAAAGGATGTACGTTGAGAAATTCTTTTACTAAATTATATCTCATCTTGAAGTATGTTTCTGAATGAAATTTCTTGTTTTTTTCTTTTTAAATATGCAAACAGAATTAAGGGTGGACAGTCTGATATTTAGTGACCAGCGCTTGTTAATCCTTTTAAGATTTTAATTTATATTCCATGTATTTAAACATTGATGGACATTTTAAAGCTAGGCTATGATCATGTCATATATGTTGATATATACATAATCGATTTTTCGTAAATCTGAGCATTATTTAACTTTTTTATATAATATTTTTTTTTTTACTTTTATTTATTTTATTCACACTGGGTTCGCTCAATACTTCTAATTTTGATAGTTGAAGACATGGAACTATCACTATACGTTCTATTAATTTATCGTCCGATGTTTCGGCTTATATTATAAGTCTTCATCAGGACATCAAGGAGGTGACTTCTTTTCAGATTATAGTTAGAAAATTTATTTTCTATGTTGCTCGCCTGTCCTTCCTGCCCTAGTTGGAGTTCATAAGGACGTTATATTAAGTCCCAAAGAAAAAAATTAATAACATGATAAATATATGTGTGTCTCAGTTTAAGGTAATTTTATGTTTTACTGAACTTTAAATTAGAGACTCTTAAAACTGTTAAGAATATAAAAACTAAAGAATACATAAGTAAATATTTAAAATAAAAAATCTGAAAAGACCACCAATCAGATCCAGTGGTTAGAGAAAAGTCAAAGAAAACAACTAAAATATATTTACATTTTTTTGAAATTAACAAGAAAGCTGGAGGCTGGAGGCGAGGAACTGCTTCAGTTGGTTTTAATAGAACTGTTGCAAGAGGCGCCGCTGCGGCTGCCGCCAGAAAATTGAGAAGCTGAGCTGCTGCGTTCGGACGCAGGGACCAGTCCAGACGCACTCCTTCGCGCCTGTGGTATGCAAACCCACATCACCAAAGTTTCTTATACCATTTTAAACAGTATAAGTATATGTATATATGGTATTTTTGAAAAATAATTCTTAAAAATACATTATAGAACACAATTTTCAGGTTTTATAAATATAACTATACATTTATAAATAATTTGATACAACCTCAGGTTGAAACATCACAATTTATTTATATATAAATATTTCTTACATAATTACACAATATCTTACATGATAAAAATTATTTAACGAAAACAGGGTTGTCAATAAAATGTTCATTGGACAAAACAGTAATAAAGAAACTGGAACTTTATACATCATCTGAAAAGAACAATAAAATTGTGGTTCCAGCGAGTTTTCTAAATTGTCTTTCTATATATTGTGAAATCACCAAAGGGACTCGCAGCAATGGAGACTTCCAAGTATTGATTTGTTTTCTGGTCTTCCCACAATTTGCTAGATTTGAGGTCCGCCCACAGTTTGTTAGTTTTCATGATACGCCTCGTACATGGAACCTCTCTTCCTCCATCAACAATCACACCAATTTTCTTCTCAATATACTCCGCTGAAGCCAGAAAACGAACTGATGACCTTAAAGTCTCAGCGTTTGGAAGCTACATGTGGAAACACCTTCTCCCGCTCTGAACGCAGCATCTGTAGCTGGATGCAGCAGTGGCGGCTGGCTGCTCCATGCGGGACCCCACCTTTAGAGTTTAGTTCCGGCTGACCGCAAAAGATTTGTGTTCTGTTATTTCAGTCATAGATTAACTTCGAGGTCTGGATAACCTCCTGGAACACACCCAGCCTATATAAAGTTGGTAACCTTAATTAAGGGAAAACCCTTACGGTTGAGAGCGATTTGGGCCAAATCTTCTTCTTTCACAACCGTTGGTCTACTAACAATTCATCCTTACCAAAGTATTCAACCCTTCATCATGGGATTCCTTAATAGATATAGAATTCGTTAAATTAAAATTGATTATGTGATCAAAATTACATTGATTTCCGAGAAGACTGGTTTCACTCTTCAAAGAATCTGTCCCCAATATAACAATATAATGCATATAACCTGTTTGAAATCATCCTGCCTTCATGTTTCATTGGATAGTGGAAATTTCCGAAGCTATTGACTTTAAGCGAAACCTCGACTACCACACGATAGGGGCGCTCAAGTAGTGACAGAAACGGAGCCTCTTTGACATTTTAATCTGGCGGTGTCAAAGCCTAGCGGCTCGTGATCGGCTTTGTGATTATTCCCTCTCTCTCTCTCTCTTTCCCAATTAGCTCATCATTGCCTTTTACATCATTTGTTATCAATCAGAACCGAAATGAGATTCCATTTCGATAAAACAGGAGGCACGTGTACACCTAAAATTATTCCCTTGTGCTTAATTATTATTTATTATTCATTTATAATGATTATAAACTTGGTAATGATTTGAGAAACTTGATTATAAACTTGGAAATTTGATTGTAACTTGGTACCCATGATTTGAGAAACATTACCACAGAGTTCGGGGAGAAGCCTTATTACGAACGGACCATTTGCCGGTGGTTTGGCCAAATTTTCTTCCAAAAAAAAACATTGGTTTATGTGTGATAGTTTGTGTGTGGTAGTCGATGGCAGGAACTATTCATTTCTCCTTTTTAGCCAGTACTGCAGTAATATTGACATAACGCATCAAAAATTAATAAAAATGCAACCTGTTTTAGTGTTGGAAGGGACCTATACCTCACGTTTCACGAAAGACATGAATGAATGAAGAAACACAGCCAGATATCCTTCTGTTCAGAAATTTTGACTTCATTAAAGCTAAAATTTAAAAAAATTATTCTCTAGTCAAATCTGCATTTTCTGACTATTTCCCAAAGCCCTGAATTTTCAGTTCTTGGTTTTGATAAGTTGATACTACATTAATGAAAATGCACAGAAAATTAGGATGAATATTTGAATAAAAATGTTATAATTTTATAACATGTTTTACTAAATAACCTTTCCCGTGATTTTTTTATTTGAAGGATAATAAAATAATTTTCAATCTGTTATGTTTTACAAAAGGGAAGATATATTCCTGACACTAGAAGAAAAATATAAGTTTTATTCTCAAATGATTTTTAGTTTTTTTATTGTGGCAAAACATAATTTCATCCCGAAAAAGTGAAGCATGCCTAAAAAAATTAAAATACTTTAAATTTACTAAAATTGTTTTGTCAAACCAACTAATTAAGTGCTAGTGTGCATTAAAGTTATAAATTAGTAACATATTAGACGAACAAGGAAAAAAATTGAAACAATTTTTTTTTGTTTTTTGTTCCATATAAAAAATATTATATTGAAATAGGTTTGGAAAAGAGTTCTTCTTCTCCTTCAGCTCTACAGTCCATGATGAACCTTGGCCTCCCTAGCAATTAGTCCCCAGCAATATCTATCTAAATTTTTTCTTTTCTAGTTTGTTCGAGTTTGTAGTTTGTCCAAACCATCTTTTCCAAGTCCTCTTCCACGTCAGCAATCCAGCTTTTAAGATGGCGTCTTTTTTTGCCATTCTTGTGTCTGCCATCCTTTCTAGGTGTCCTAATTAGCTCATCCGTCTAGATTTTATAAATCGTACTATATTTTCACGTTGTATAAGATCTTCTATTTCGTGGTTATTCCTAATTCACCATGCTCTTTGAGCGTACACAGGGCGAAACACGCGCCTAAATATCTTCCTTTCGAAGTTCCTTAATGCTTGCTGGTCAGCTTATTTTAGTGTCCATGTCTTTGCGCCATAGCACACAACGGGTCTGATAAGAGATCTGTACAGCCTGAGTTTTGTTCTTTTGGATAGCAGGTTTGATCTTACCATATCTGAATGGCCAAAGTAAGCTCTATTGCCAATCATTATTCTTTTTTTAAGCTCACTGCTCACTATATTTTCGGAGTTAATTTCCGTGCCAACATACACGAAGTGGTTAACAGCTTCAAAAGAGTGGTTGTTAATAGATAAATTACACGGCTTTCTTCTAATTCCTGATGCCGAACCATATACTTACTCTTCGCCTCATTAATTTCGAGACCTACTATTTTGCAATATGTAACCATCTTATGCAAAATGACCTTTAAAGTTTTCTTTAAAGGAACAGAGTTATTAAAATTAGAAAAAAAAAAATCAATAAATAATCTTTTTTTAAAAAATAATAATACGCTTTTTTAAAAGTGAAGTAAAAAAAATAAAAAATTAGTATATTTTTTCATTTGTTTCCGGAACACTTAGATTTTTCGAGAATCTAAAGTTTAAACTCGAATTAATTTTCCTAAAAAAAAGGAGAAAAATCTCCCCGTTTGATTTACTTAGTTAATAGACTAATGGGAAACATCCCCTTATCGGGTGAAGCGGTAATGAACTTATAAAGCCACCACAATGGAGGAAAGACAACCGCACATAAGAAAATAAATGGAGCAGAGACAAAGAAGAAGAAGAAGAGACAAACACTAACACAAACACAAACAAGGAGGTTAACAACGAAGAGGCTGCTAATGAAAGCTAATGATCTCCAAGGCCCTGATTAGGAGCCCTTTGTGGCTAGAAGTCGATATCTCAGCTTCTACTATCTTCTCTCCTTTACCACCAACTACTTTGTCTTCTTCTACGTCTTTATCTCGGATCCTATTCCCCGGGGTGTGCCTCTTCTTTAATTTATTTCTCCTCCCACATGGGCTTTATTCCGTTGAAGCCAATCAGATAATCTACTAACGACTTCTCAGAATATAAAGCCTTAGTGTGTGCTGTAAATAAGGAATTTGATTAACATGTATTCAATGATGCTATGTATCAAACCTATAAGTTTGAAAATAACAAAGATAAATTCGCGCGTTGGCAAAAGGGTAGCAACCTCCACAGCACCCCACGGGTGGTCCGAAATTTCACATCTTTTAATCCTGTAATCATTATATTCATTGTTTAAACTAGAAATTATAACTGAGGTTGTATTATATTTCAAATCGCTGTTTTTGCAGATCAGTTCTGAATCATGTTTTAGTTGGACTACTGTTTGCAATTATCATTAATTTTCATAATACTCAATTTTGTTTTTATCATAATTTTATGTACTGAGTTTTTTTTTTTTGTATTAGCTATTGGTTATTTCTATAATTAGCTGAAGATTATTTTAAAGAAAAATCAATAAGTTTTGCTCGCTTATTAATTTTTCTTTTCTTGTAAGAGGTGGGTAATGCTATGTATCAAACCTATAAGTTTGAAAATAACAAAGATAAATTCGCGCGTTGGCAAAAGGGTAGCAACCTCCACAGCACCCCACGGGTGGTCCGAAATTTCACATCCTTTCATACAATAAAAATTCTCTACCTGCTTGTCCCTTACCTTTTCAGATTCGGGGTAAACTCTTTATTTTGAGTATTTCTAAATATCATAACACTGGGAAGTCGGTGGGCGTGTTCTTTGTCCAGAGGGGCGGAGCTATACATCAAAAAGGGATGGAAAAATATTATCGAGATCAGTCATGGAGAGAGTCTAGGAGATGTCTGGTCTGGTCCCTTCTGAGCTAGTTCCTGGTTCCTTCGGAGCTTGAGAGCTCCCGGCTTACCACCATGAAGCCGATCCCACCCACAACATAGCATCGCCCTCATATTCAAGATAAGTTTAGGCTAAGTTCCTTATGTTAAATTTAAGATATTAGATTAACTAATGATTCTTATTTCTAACTGTAATTTTTATATGTCAACCCATAGTGGAATTTTATAACCCATTTATTTACCATTTGCATGCCACTCAATAATTAATATATTTGATTCCTCTCCTTTATAATTAACAAACCTTAATCATTGGCCCCACGATAACCTTCTGGAGAAGATATTAGATTAATATTTAATTAATTAATTAGATAAAAATACTCAATTATAAATTGTCAGGAGATTAAGTCCTGGCTGGCATCCCTGTATTTAGATAAATGCATGATCCGGACTGGACACCCACAGAGAGAGGACATAGCAATGACAATGAAGGTGGAATAGTGGATACATTTTTTTAAAAATTAAAATTAACTTATACATAAAAGAATGTTTTGGAGAGGTGGATATTTTGACTGTCGGTAAATATAATTGAGTATAATAAAGATGTTTGAGGGTAAACGTTTTCTGGAAAATGAAGTACGAAAAAAGTTATCTCTATTCTGGGACACCTTGTCCCCTAAGAATAAAATACAATTGCAATAAAAATGTATTATTCTCTGTCTGCGTGTATATCAGGCAGACTTCTGTAGTTTATAAGTTATATACATATGAGCATATAAAGTGGAAATTAAAACTAAAATCAAATTTTCGAATTTTTATACAAATTGTTCTTATACTAATATATTACAGTAGAACTAGATAATTCGTCATGAATTGGGGAGAGGGGGTGACGAAATAACGAAAATGATGAATTACAGAAGTTTGATGGTGAAGTAACAAAAAAGCATTTTAAAATTAATAATTGTAATTAGTTGGCAATTTATCAAATGTAAAAACGACCAGATGAACAATGAAAGCAAATGTTGGTTTTCATCACTATTCTCAGTAACATCACCTGCCCCTGATGGCCACAGCTTATTCCCAGCTTTGAGCAAGTGTTTCATGGTACAAACATTGTTCCACGCATCATCTACATTTAAAATAGTATGTTTAATTGTGTATCCTTTTAAAAATTCATGAAATTTGTTCCTGAATCAGAAGTAATAAAATAGTAGTCCGGAGTATTTTATAAATATCCGAGAGTTTACTCACTCTTTTACCTGTTCTAAGTCGTTGCAGTATTTCATATTTCATTGGTAAATCCAGAGCTTTATAAATAACGGGTCTTTTGGAAGCCATCTGGAAGCAATGGGAAAAAATACATTACATACTTATTAAATTTTTTTATTTATAGTTCAAATTAAAAAAAAAAAGAAAGAAAAAAAAAAAAAAAAAAAAAAAAAAAAAAAAAAAAAAAAAAAAAAAGAAAGAAAAAAAAAAAGATGTAAATATACGAAGGTTTTTTGGACTTTAAAGATTAGAATACAAAAGCTCAAAGGAAGTACTGTTCTCGAAATTTGGGTAAAGCCACGTTAACTCAGAATACCAGTACATGATGTGGGGTATCCTAAAAATGAATCTTACAAATGATTTCATTATCTTCACAAGCCTCATTTCGAGTTCACCAGAGGGTCCTCCGTATACTAAGCATCCATGATCGAAGTGCGATAAGCTAAGAGGCTGACAACTGTGCTGTTTGAGTATCTTAAACCTTTCAACTTGCAATGATCGCACCTTAGTAGATCTTCATCCGTGTTCTGTTTAAAGTTTTATTTATTCATTTATTGCTTGGCTCTACAGCCCTAGATGGGCCTTGGCTTCACGCATAAGAGCTGACCATTGGAGTTTATCCATCGCTTTTCTTCGCCATCCTCTTATTCCTAGATTTTTCAGGTCGGCCCCCACATTATCCTGCCACCTTATTCTAGGCCTTCCTCTAAATCTAGTACCATCTGGTCTGTCATTCATCATCCTCTTTGGCAGCCAACATTGGAGACAAAAACCAGCAAACATAAGCTCTATTTCATCTAACAGTGTTATTTTGCCTAATTTTGTTAATTTTTTTTCTCAATCTGAACTATAAAATTATTGCTATATTACTGTGAATTATCATTAGTTATTCTCTCCATATCACTGAAGAAATATTAAGAAAAATATTTTATTCAACACTCATCAGCACAGCCGTGGGTTTGTATTTTAAGGATTTTCTTTGGAGTGAATTTTTTTTAGCCTTAAAAAAGTAACATTTTGACGCCTATAATATTTGTAGCTAGGACCTACCGTTTGGAAGCTGTATTGGTTTTTGAAGGAAAAAAAATCACGTTATGTCTACATTTTTTTAAGTGATGGAGCTTTATTGACATGTATAGCTTTGTTGGTGTTGTTCAGATTGAAAATATTCCGACATTTTCCTCATTAGAAGTTTAATGTAGAATATTTTTTGTTATAAAAAAGGTTATATAACAACCACTCAGTCAGGTAGAAGTTTTTTTTTCTTTTTGCCTGACGTTTTAATTTGATGGAGTATACTTGACGCTAAAATGTACTACTATTAGCGTAATACAACGCTAGGAATACGTAAAATGAATTTTTAATGAGAGATAGGGTTATGTGTTTGGAAGGATTGCTGCCGGCTGGACCGGAACCAGGATCCCGGGTCAGTTTGCTAATGAATAATGTAACCTAATCAGGCAGCGAAAATACAGGGTTCTTGTTTAATGGCGGCCAATGAATTAAATGTTGCGACCTCCCTTCATTACGGCCTTCTATATCAAGCCTTCATTAATGATTGAAATACAGGGTGATTCTCCAATTAGTGAGCACTATTCCAACTTGTTAGTTATTCAACTAAAATATGTAGTTCGTTATAAAATTCAATAATTTTAGTCCAGAATTATCAAATATGTCACTTATTTTCTTTAACCTAATTTCTTAAACTAAATCAATTTATGATACCTTCGATTCATTAAAAATCAAAATTGTAAAAAATCATACATTATTTTTAATTTCAATTTGAAATTGTATTTATTTTATTATTATTTTTTTTTTTTTTGTCTCTACCCTTCAGGGAAATTGGCAGTTTGTCTTCAATTTCTTATTTTTTATACCCGACCATAAAATCTGATACCCTGCGGAAACTCCAACAATGACTTCAGTGACTTTTCATCATCCTGTAGAAGTTGTTTCAGTGTGAATCACATTTTAAGTCTTTCACTTGCAGATGAAAAAAACTGTTGACAATCTATTGGTATATGTTTTATTGACCTGGGTTCCTGACAGTTAATGCAGGTAGGGGGGCTCCAGTTCACGAAGAATTTGAGATCCATGGGAGAATTTGCAGTGAACGATTCACAGGCGCCACTCCAGTGAAAACGGAACAGACTCGAGGTAACTTAAAGAGACGTTCTTCGCTTTTGGTCACCACTGCAGAACCCCCTACAGAGTTTTCACATTTTGAAGCATCGGTGTACAAGATTTTATGATCCTGAAATTTCTCTGAGAAGCAAAAACTTTTGTGAAATTAAAAGAGTATTATAATAAAAACACAATATATATAAAATTTTCTTAAAATATAACTATACAATAAAATACTATTAATGCGATACTGGACAAATTATTCTACTTTTCCTGAAGTTTCTTTTTTTCTTAGCTTCAAGAGTACAGTGGGAACTCGTTATTTCGTCACTCGATAATTCGTCTTATTCTGTGATTCGTCAGTTTTTTTTTTTTTTTATTTTTTTTTAGTTTTTTTTTTTTTTTTTAGATTGGCAACTATAAATACATAATTTAAATAGGTATGTAATTCATTTTTTCCTCTTGCTACTTATTTAATCTTTAAACCGCCTCATTTGGTTTGTGACTAAAAAAAAAGCCTATATTTATATATATATATACTTTTTGTAAATCATTTCATAGAAAAAACAAACAGAACAGGCCCGGAGTCGATCCCTCCATTGATTGTAGTAAGAGATGAAAGGAAGTATGAATGGAGTTGACGATTTCCCGAAATCAGTTAATACTGGAAAGCTCTTCCTACAAAAACATTAGCATCTTGCTCAGCAACATCTGGCTCCAGGTCATAAAATGGGAAAAATATAAGCAAGAGGTAAGCAGCTGGTTAAACATGGATAGTACGGATGTTGGATATAAAATTATAAATGACAATAAAATTATAGAACAACTGTTAAGTGCTCAGAATGAAGCTAGTGATGAAAAAGATGATGACGATGACGTTCCTAATTCTTCCACTATTCCATGCAAAGAAGTAGAGGAAATGTTAACTAAGTGCATTGAGTGGTTTCGAGCAGCAATGTGAATCAGGTACACCTGATGGGATGCGGCAAGTGTTTAGCTTTATCCGTGTTTTTGCCACTCAAGTCCAATGTGTATAATGTTCTTCTGTTCGTCTTTACATTCAATAAAATGTAAAACAAAATTACAGTTATATAGTTAAAATGTTTTTTTGTTACTTTACCAGCGAAATTCTGTAATTCGTCACCCCCTCTTTCCCACTCATGACGAATTATCGAGTTTCTACTGTAATGATTAAATTTTTGAAATGTGGCTGGGAGTGACAATCCTTGGATCGAAACTTAGCTGTTACTCCTGCCCTCCTCCTCAAAGGTGCTCAGGATTGACTAAGTTTCCGGCGGAAGTTTTATCATGCCAAAGAACCAGCTCGATTATCTTCTCAAGACTCCATCAAATTTTTCATCTCAAGTTTTCTTTTCCTTCTGCCATCGTGTTACCATTCGCTAAAAGTTAAAAGATATTCCAGGCACTAAACCCGAAATTATAACCAAACCTTTTATAAGCAAAAGGTAAAATATTTAAAATTAAGATTCATCAATATTAAACTCTACTAGTTCGAAAAACTAGCTTTATAATTTTCTTTTAACGTCCACACCACGTACGCTGTTGATACATTTATATTATAAGTAAATAATGATCCCATTATTTGTTCATTGTATCCCAAACACTGCAATCTCCAACACATAATAGAAACTGCCTGTCGTTTTCAACTTTTTCAACATTTACTCCACTAACAAAAAGCTCCCAATAAATTACAAAATCTCATTAACATGACAGTAATAAGGCCCTAGTACTAATAAAACTACTACACCAGTCTGTAACAAATTTTAACCACACCATCTTTATAGTTCCAAAATGGTTTAGCAACAATAACATCTACTGATTTTCAATTAATATGTTATTAAACTAGCGATAATATGAGGATAATAGTGAAGTTTGAAAAATGACCAATAGGTGGTGAGCACCATTCTACATGAGAGGTTACAACAGTACGGTGTAATATAAAGCTTGAAATTGATAATAAAATTTACTTATATTCTAATAAATTATTATAAAATATTTAAATACGTGGGGCAACATGTCTTCTCATTCAAGTTTGATAATTGATTGGTAATAAAATTTAATACCAAATCGAAATGTCGACCCTTCACTTTTTGATATCGTGTGTCAAAATATGATATATGGTCCTATATTTATAAGCACTGGTAATGCTGTCTATTATCCGCAAGAGTTTCTTAATAGTCTCTGTCCATCTGGATTACCAATCATATATTAAAATGAAATATTATATATGCCTAATTATGCTTATACCTGATCTTAAACAATTAATCATTGCAATTTTAACCACGCAAAAAATTTCTGTTACGCGTGAAAATATCAGTGAATAAGTAATGCTCAATTGCATACTTCAATAAAAGATTTTTATATATTAAAAAAATAACCTCAATTATTAGTTAAAATGATGAAAAAGTTCTTTACTTTAGAGAGAGGGCGAACCAGCGACGGGGAATGAAAGTATCGATATTACTGGTCGCCGACAAATTGTGTATCTACATTCAAAAAATTGTCGATGCAGAATATCGATATTTTGCTTTCATTGTCCTAGTTCTTATTCAGTAATACAAGTAAGGGTCATCTACACTCCTGTCTCGGATAGTACCTATAATCATTTGACTCCTCAAGCACTATCATTTTTGAACGTCAATAAAATTATTTTTGTTTTATAATTATGTGAATTATATTTTTACTATAAATGTTTTGTTTTTGTTATATTAAACGTATTAATATTTTATGTTGATGGAATTTGATATATTGTATCATCAAAATAATATTTTTTGATATCCACTAGGGACCTTGGGGATAGGAGATGGTCAGTAAGGTCGCCACCCTACACTAATGGTACGATGCGACCTGAATAGTAAGTCAGGACACACCCTTCTCTAACCCCTTCAACCTTGATTCGAAAATAAAACTAATATAACATAAATCTTCTCCTATGGAAATTTATTAGATATTACAATAAATTATAATATATTTATATTATACAATTAAGACAAAGCGTTAAGGAATCCTTTCTATTAGGCCTGTACCCCCAGGACAAAGGGATAGCATTATCCTCCCCCCAAGGGCTGGGACCAAATATTATTTCAGAGCTAAAGGGAAAGGCATTTAATGTTTCGATAATTGAGGGCGATAAATTACAGCCATTAGCTGGTGGGGGGGTTGGGATGGGAGGCAGAAAGGTACAAAGGTACAATGGTACAATGGTACAATGGTACAATAGCAATGTACACAGTGAACAGGAATCATTGGACTATTGTTCCAGGCTTATTAATTGTTCACTCAACACGTCTTGCCGATCCGAGTCCTCTAATTGCCGGATCCCAGAGCTAACCAAAAATCGATTTCTTTTCTTTTTTTTTTTTTTTTTTCGTTAGTAGCCAATTTTTTTTTCCATTTTAGACCCGGAAAGGACTCAACAATCAAAGGAATTTAATAATTTGGATAGTTAATTTTTATTTATAATATAAGTAATTGCCTAATTAGAGAACATTCTTTAATTATTCGTATTTTTTAATTGAATGGTTTGGTCAATGAAGGAATTGAAAGGGGCCATATTTTTTAAAAAAAAAAATAAAACCTAGCTCTTTGGATGAAGAATTTATTTGCAGAAATGTAGAGTACCAAAATTTAAATATTTCAAAACAACTTGAAAATGAGATATGAAGAAGATGAACTGACTATTATCCTGCTAAAAAAAAAAAAAAAAAAAAAAAAAAAAAAAAAAAAAAACTTTAAACATAAATTACATAAAATTATATATATTTTTACATAACTTGTTCATCTACCATTAATTACAGCAATAATAATTTATAAGTTTTTAAAAATGTCTATGATATTCCACTAATCCCTGTTGAACAAATCCGCTACCAAGGACTCCACTTGGACAAACGTCTTACTTGGAATCCACATACAAACGACAAGGAACTGCCCGTCGTTACAGATTACTTTGACATTTATTAGACAAACGTTCAAAACTCCTAATTAATTACTAAAGACTCATATACATGACTGTGATCAGACCTATTTGGACGCACGGAGTTGAGCTTTGGGGCTCTACTAAACTATCCAATTCATCTCGTATCCAATCCACAATGCTCCTTACTTTGTCACCAATAAACTTATCCATAAAGATCTTAATGTTCCATATGTTGCTGATTTAGCCCAAACAAGATATATATCCTTTCATAGTAAGCTCCATAACCACTAAAATCCCATAATTTATCAACTTGCTTCCCACACCATTCCCGATAATCCTCCGAGGCGCCTGAAAAGAAGATGGCCTAGAGACCTTCTAGTGTAGAATTTTTATTGAAGTGCTACTTATGAGTAGTTCTTTTCAAGAGAGTTTCATGTTATTGTAATAGTTAAAAACATATTTACTTGATATATACATGTATATATAAATATATATATATATATATATATATATATATATATATATATATATATATATATATATATATATATATATATATGTACAGTTGTAAATTTCAATAAATTGATATAATAAAAAAAAAAAAATAAAAAAATTCTGCAACAGCTGCTAGAAGATCCTTGATTTCAGCCACAATAAACATGTTTCAATTTGAAAGTGTGCCTAGTTTTAAGTTCGTGGGATGTTCCATAAATAATAAAAATATTATGACTGGTTGTTTGATATAATTTATGAACAAGGTAGTCTTGGATGCAATCAAGAGTTATAAACTGGACTCTTTTAAAAAATTTTATATATATACATATTATATACATATTATGTGTAAGACTTTAAGATAAGGCACTTATTATATTCTTTTATAATTTAAGTTACTTTATTTGTTTATTTTTTTTTTTTTATTATTTGATCACATCCAGTTTGACGCGAAAACCTGGTACAGAAATGTACCAACAAAAATCTGTATTTGTTTTGTTTTAATGGCAAGATAAACATTTAAAATAGCCCCATTTTAAATTTGCTTACAATATGAACGGAAAAAATACAATTAGTTATAGAGAAATACCAAATGTAAAACCCAAACAATTGAACCTACCTGGTCCATCCTCTTCCACTATGGATTAGATTTCCTTAGGTGAGTACCAATATATTAAATTTCTTGTCTTACATTTTTTTTAAAACTTCAGTATATATAATCCATGTAACATAGTGCTTCTGTTTTGAAAAAAAAAAAAAATATGTATGTTTTAGAACTGAAGATGAATGTTTAGCAATCGAAACAAGTTTTCTAATAAAATAATTCCAGTAGAAGTGGCAATTAATTCATCAGCACTAATTGTATTGATCCTTTTATACCATCATACGTACCTCATGAGAGTAGAAGTTTTTTATTTTTTTTTTTATTTTACCTAATTATTTGAAGCCATTGGTCAAAGAAAGAGTCATCTCACTTTTATAAATTTTTTTTAGGATAAGCAATTTCGCTTTACAGGTTTGAAACTTCTCCAGACGTTAGTATGTTCTTTATAAAATTGTTTCTCTTTATGATCCATTGTTTATTTTAGTCGTATAGCTACTCTTACTCGATTTTTTAAAAAATAAATCGGTTGATAACTCGATCCTAAAATAAAAAAACAAAAACACAACTCTTGAGTTGACCAATCTTTTAATGTGCAATTTAAGCTAATTCATCGTATCTATTGACATTTTTGTGTAATCAAACGATAACCGCAAGTTAGAAAACGTAAATAAAAAAAAATAAAAAATTGGTCCCCGTGACCATGTTGGCCAAAGAAAAAAAAAATTTGATTTAGGTTTGTTTTGCATGTTTTGTTTTAAAATGAAATACCGTGTCTAGTGTGCAAACCCGAATATGAAAATTCAGCTTGGATCAGGTTTTGACAGAATAGTTTTGTGATTTTAGCCCAAATAATAATTACAGTTGTGCATCAAACCGCATATTGTATTTAATGTCCTAGAAGGTGCTAAAATCCCCGCAGCAGAATTGACAATCTCACCGACGAAATGTTTTCTGTGTTGTTGTTTTTTTCGCTTTACAGTGATTCAGTTTTCTGTTGGAGATAATTAATATCACTAATTTATTATTAATGTCTTTAAATATTTATTATTAATTTAATAATATCAAATTAAGAAGCACTATATGCAGCTGAAACACTGTCTATTAATAACCACGGCCCAGTTGTTAAAAGGAAAATATTTATGAAAGATTCTAGGCCCCAAATTTCATAATAAGAAATTAATCCACACCAGAAATGAAACTCTTTACCAAAAAATTGAGATACTTTCGGACACAATGAGGAAGAGAAGAATTGATTCCTACGGACACATCCTCAGAATGAACCCTAATAGACTAACTAAAAAACATTTTTACTTCTTCCACAACAAAACAAGCGAAACCAAATTGGTTTAAGGAAACAGAAAAGAACTTAAACGAACTCCGTATCACAGAAAATATACTCATAGATAAACGTGAAAAAAAAAAAAAAAAAAAAAACTAAGGACAAAAAAAAGAGGTACAATTCAAAAATGAACAATCCAAATCTCTGAAGAGTAGAGGAAAAGAAGATCAGAAAGAATGAAGCAATACTGGGTTGAAATAAAGGCACAGATCATTCAGAAGTGATTGGTCCTACGTACCCCAAAGTCGGGTGAAACGAAGAAAAAAAAAATCAAATTAAATAGCTTAATTTATAAATCCTTGTGTTCTTTTGTTGTTGTGTTTTTCTTTTCTCTTTTTTTTTTTTTTTTTTGCTAACCTGTATGATTGTATTTCCAATCATTTGCTAACCTGTATATTGAATTTCCAAGGGAGAGTAATTTTCCGAGGGAGGATTCGGAAGGTTCCGAAAGAGGATCGAGCAAGATCAGTCAAATCTAAGTTATTTTTTTCTATTCGTATTAGGAGAAACAGAGTCAAAAGGGGCTTGCTTACTCATTAGTGAACTAGTGTTATTTAATGTAACGAGAGTGGAGCTCTTAACTTTTCCAAGTTATGATAACGAGCTATCAAACTACGCGTAAAGCCCTCGCGTTCCCTAAAAAAGTATCAATTAGACCAACTAGGTAGCTTACCGGTAAAACATGTTACATGTTAAAAATTATTATTTTTTTAAAATAAAAAACTGAGTTAATATAACACCTTCATCTAGCAATAATGCCTTTATTATCGATTGTTGGAGATGACCGCTAAGTTGAGATATAGTAACTTAGCCTGATGATAGGCTGACATTTCAAATTTTATTGTTCCTTGATTGATGGTAGCGAGGACAACTTGATGCGCCAAAGAAAGCAGAGCCCTAATATAGACACTCTGCCTTTATTACACTCTACGCCCCATCAATCTTAGTACACAAAGTATTTCAGTCATATATTACTCACGTCATTTTTAGTTTCTATTTGTAAAATTTTATGATGTGTAGCAAACCTTTTTTTTTCATCTATAAATATTGATGAAAAAAAAAAGTGAAAATCCATTATTATTATTATTTATTTAATTAATTTATATCCATTAATCATAATATTATATATTGCTATGTTCTTAGATAGCTTGAGGGTTATCATACATTTACCTCTACTAATATGGATCTTGTCCCCAGAGACACAATAGCCAACACCAATTGATGTCTGCCCTATCTAATTTATTTGACTCTTATCACATCTTGTAACCAATCCTATTCTAATGAGTGGCTATTATCAATTTATAACGATTAGACAATATATATATATATATATATACACATTGCTTAATAAATTAATTAATCGCTTGAAGAGTAAATGGAATTGCTTTATAGCAAATTTATTATTCTTGTTGTATCTGAACGTATTATAAATTATTAAAAAAACAAAACCTGTACCCATTACAAATCATGAAGGGTCTTGAGTTCAGTACTTTAATAAGGATGTACTGTTACTGAGCCAACGGTTGTGAAAGGAGGAGAATGGAGCTCAGCCGCTAGGTTTTCCCCAATTAAGGGTGCCCACTTTTAACGAGGCTGGGGGTGCTCCAGGAGATTGTAATTTAGTCTTAATAAATCAAATTTCCGATGTCTAAACCAAGAAATATTTAGCTCTCAGGAATAATATAGGAGAAATAGCCTTTTCAATGTATTACGAATACATCAACATATTGTTTGGCATATATTTGGAATGCTCAAAATTATATTATGAGCTAACTTACTCTCCAGTAGTAAATTGAATGTGAGTGATCTCAAATTGTGACGAAAACCAATTATTAGCATGAAACTGATATTAGGCTTTCACTCAATTTGGCTTTATAAACTTTCATTATTATCCGGCCTCATTGAGAATCAAGAAGTTTAATCTTATGGCTCCTTTTATAAATGTATTAAGAAATCATATAGCTTAGCGTTCCCAATGGTTAGATACTGATACTTCTAACAACAGGTTCTGACACCTTATACGTTTCCCCGTTAATTCTGCTCTGATTTCCTTCCTAGAGGCTCGTTCATCATCCAAATCAACAATGTAACTTGCCCTTTTGAATGATAATATTAAATGTTAGAAAGATAATATCAACTACATTATACTAAGAAGACATTACCAATAGCATTTCGGACTAACAATATCTAGGACTTACGAAGAAATCAAATTCAAGTCAATTTTCCAGTGAAGAGTTGTGGCCCCTAGCAGTAATCTAAGTTTACTTTTGCATGAATTACAAATTAGCCAGCTCCTTGTACAAGCCCCTAGATTGTCCTAAGTAAATGTTTTTCAAATGAACTAGAACACTTAAGATGCAAAATTTTTTGTAAAAGTTTAAGAGCTTTCAAAGAATTTCTTATTTATTAAAAAAAAAAGTTGTTTTCTTTACAAATCCATCTTTCATATAATATATATAATTTAATTTTCGTTAGATTAACAAATCTATAATATTAGACACAAGGCATTTTTCCTTTGTGATCACTCACCACGAAAACTACTAAACCAATCTATACCTAATTTTAACCACATCATCTTTATAATTTCAGGATGGTTTAGCAATAATAACATCTACTGATTTTTTATTAAAAAAGCGATAATATGTGGATTACAGAGGAGTTTAAACACTGACCGATAGGTGGCGATCGCCATTGTACATGGAAGGTTACAAAGGTACACTGTATTTCTGCCGGATAAAAAATATTACCAAATCAAAATGTAGATTCTTTGTTTTGTTTTTTTGTTTTTTTTAAATATTGAATGTAAAAATATGATTCGTGGGTCTTTTGTTGTAAGCACTGATAACGCAGTCCACTATCCGCAAAAGTTTATTATTATTCTCTGTCCATCTGGATTACCAACTCATACATAATTTACGTATTCTTCAAAAACCTAATCCATGCAATTTTAACCAGGTTAAAAATGCGTCAATATATTATTGAAAAAATAATGCTTAATTGCATAATTCATCACAAGATTATTATCTATAAACAAATTGAAGTTTTATTATTAATTAAACTTATCTAAGTTCTTTACTTTTGGGATTGAGAGAAGCCGCTACAGGGGATGCTAGTTTAATAATAATTCTCTTACTGCGTTATTTTTATTTACATTACATCTTTTATTGACGTAATATTACGACCCGCCTCACTCAAGGGATATAGATAACAAACATGACAATGATTACATTCTTACAAAAGAGTGAAAAAAAAAAACAATCGAATAACAACATGTTATTTTAATTTTGTTTTATTATTCAAGAAACTTTTCGTGTTTTTAGACTACTTCAACATTTACTAGACAAACGTTCAATTCTTCCAATTATTTACGAAAGACTCATTTATATGACAGTTATTAGACATGCTATGTATCAAACTATAGGTTTAATTTAACAAGCAATAATATTCGCGTGTTACGTAATAGGGTAGCTACTGGTAGGGTGAAGGGTCACAGCCTCTAACGGGTGGTCCGGCAATTCTCACCCTTTGTTGATATGTGGGATATTTCTCTACCTGCCTATCCCTTACCGGGTAATATTTGGAATAAATGCTGTATTTTGAGTTTTTCTAAATTTCATAAAACTGGGAAGTCAGTGGGCGTGTCCAAGTACAAGGGGTGGAGCCTCTACTTTAAAAATGGCCGGAAAAATATTTTCGGAATCAGTCTTTGAGATCAGTCTGTCTTTGGTCCGGCTTGT
Source organism: Euschistus heros (assembly GCA_003667255.2). Classification (NCBI taxonomy): domain Eukaryota; kingdom Metazoa; phylum Arthropoda; class Insecta; order Hemiptera; family Pentatomidae; genus Euschistus; species Euschistus heros. The sequence continues at coordinate 58,928 of RCWM02000106.1, read as the reverse complement.
TCCTTCTGAGCTTGTTCCTGGAGGTCTGTTTCCTGACCTTTCAGTCAGCCTGGGGATTCCCGCCATGTAGCCACTTCCACTCTTAGAAAATATTTCCCCACTGTTAGGTCACGTCTTCAAGCAACTTGGGTACTCCCGGATTACTGGATCTCACAGTTTCTCACAGGGCACGGGGGCTTTCGAGCCAAGCTCCAGAAACATGGTAAAAATATTGACCCGCTTTGTCCCAGCTGTGGTGTTCCGGAGACCGCTGAACATGTGGTAATTTCATGCACTGCCTTTGAGGCATTGAGAGCCAAGCTACAGAGAGAAACAGGGCTGTATGTTCTAACGGAGAGTGATTTCCCCCAACTAGTATCAGCTGACAACTACCCGTATTACAAAAGTTTTGTGTATGGTTGGAAAACTGAAGTGGGGGTAGAGCACTTCAACCTAGGTAGAAGGGGCCACGCCCCAGAAAGAACCCTGGACAGGAATGATGCTGACGACAACCCCATCACCGAATAAAGCCTATATAAACGTAAATGTAAAGCTATAAAATAAAAAAATAAAAATTGATATAGGTATGTTGTTCACGTTATTTTAAATTAGTATGTTATAGTTATTATGTAGTTATTATTATTATGTATTATAGTATGTTATAGTTAGTATGTAGTTAATTTTAATATAGTATGTTGTATTAAATATAGGTTGTTGTATTAGATATAAGGTGTATTGTATTAAACACAAGTATGTAGTTATGTAAAGCGTTTAATGTATTTTAAATATTAAATGTTATTTTAAACGTGTAGTGTAATCTTGAAATGTTAAATGTTAAATGTAATATTGAAATGTTCTGTTAAATGTTTAAGAAAATTTATTCTTGCAATGTTAAAAGTAATATTGAAATGTTATGTTAAACTGTTAAAACCAGCAGTGATGGCTACAAGCCATTCCTGCAAAACCCGTGTAGCCGAGAGGCAAGGAAGGGAAATAAATAAAAAAAAAAATAAGGTAGCCACTTCCACCCACAACATAGCTTCGCCCTCGTATTAAGATAAGTCTAGGTTAAGTTTATTCGTTACCATATAAGTTTTAAACTTAAGAATGATTCTTATTCCTGACTGTAATTTTATGTGTCAACCCTTAATTAATTATACGCTGTTTTTTATTGAACCGTCGAATTTATTTACCATTTGCATGCCACTCATTAATTAATATATTTTGTTTACTCTTATTTATAATTAACACATATAATTATCGACCCCACGATCACTTTTTGGAGAAGACTTAATTAAATTAATTAATTATTTAAAAATACTTACTTATAAATTGTCAGGAAATTAAGTCCTGACTGCATCCCTAAATTTAGATTAATGCTGATCCGGACTCACACAGAGAAGGACATAGCAGACATATTTTAACTTATGGAGTTGAGCTTTGGGGTTCCAATTAACCATCCAATGCATCTCGTATCCAATCCATACAATCCGAAATCCTTTGAAAAATCCTCATTTCAATTATATCACAAATAAACGTATCCATTAAGATCTATGTCTCATATGTTCCTGATACCTATCCTTTCATTGTAAGCTCCTTAAACACTCAAATCCATTGGTCTCTCAACTAGCATTCCATTTGATTACCAATAATCCTAAAGGTTTGAGAAGAAAGTGGCCTAGAAACCTACTCTAGCTGTATTTTTTTTTTCTTGTAAACAGCTGTAAATTTCAATAAATATTACATTTTTTGGTCTGTTTGACCTTCGCCCCAAAAATATAAAAGTAATGCAACGTGATTGATATATATATATTTTTTTAAATAGGCCGTAACATTAACAGGAAGACAATATGATGTATTGAGATTTCAGTTTTGAAGAGAATTAAGAATTACTTTACACTCGGCAGTTTATTTTCTTGTTTCCGACTGCTGAAATGAGAAGAGACAACCGAAATGAAATGCAGGATTAAAAAGAGCTTAATCATTCTACGACAGATGCAGTCAATATTGTTGCAATAACCTCTTTAATTTACATTTTTTCTAGATATTGAAGAATCAAATCATTTTTTTTTTTTTTTTTTTTTTTTTTTTTTTTTTTTTTTTTTTTTTTTTTCATTGACAGCTTAAAGAAAATGCAACTGTAAGCGATTTTGTTGTAAATATACGAGTACTGTCTGGTGGTATTTGGTACCTGGTCTACGCAACAGATAGGGTATTACTGTACAATGTCTCTCGTCAAGAATGATGAAACAAAATAATTGAAAAAAAAAAAAATAAATATAAAATAATTATCTATAATTTTTCATCCCTTCGCCACCTTCTTTTCAGCCTCCTTAGAGTTTTATCAGAGTATATCAAGATGTTTATACAAGCATCTGATATGGGCATGTTATTATGTCCATGAAATCGTCTATAAAGGATACGTTGTTCTTTACTTTAGGTACACACTCTTTCAAATAACATATACATGTTATCTGTGTGGTATTTGGCTTGTGACGTACGTAACTTTGAAATAATAGGGCGTTTAAAAAAAAAAAATGACCGTTTTATCAAATTCCAAAGTTCAAAACTTTGTAAATATCTTACTGTTACTTATTATTTACCAATACTTAATAATCCCTATATTATACGGCGTTGGAAAGGAAAAAGGGTTCCGGGCGGCCATAAATTGATATTGATGAGGTTCTGAAGGAAACTGTTGAGTCAAATCCGTCCACAAGTATTCGCGAACTTGCCAGGGAGTGTGGTGTGTCGAAAGATACTGTTAGTCGCCATCTTCTGTCCATGGGGAAGGCGAAAAAGACCTGTGGACTGGTCCCTCACGAACTTATTCCTCAATAATCAGCAGAAAAGTTTACAGAACTTCATGGGTTTGAACTCCTACCTAATATACCATATTGTCCATACCTCGCACCTTCAGATTACTACTTGTTTCGATTTATGGCCTAATTGCTTCAATGGAAAGAATTTGATAATTTTGCGGAAGTTGAAAATGCTTTGGCAGCCATCCCAAGGAATGGTATCAGCGTGGCATCGAGCAATTGGCTAGCAGATGGGTAAAGACGGTAGATAACAATGGACTATACTTTGAGTATTAATTTTATTTTATATCAAAGAAATAATAATACAAATATTTGTTTAAGAAACGGTCATTTTTTTTTTATAGACCCCATTATATCCAGTTCAAAAGTGCACTACCTAAATTCATCACCCATTCAATAACCATCTTTGCATTTTGTTTTTTCTAAATTTCCAAATTATTGATTGAATAGTCAACTATTAATTTTATTTAAGACATAATCATCTAAGGTAATCATTTTAATTTAATATAATAACCTTTATATCTTCCCTCAACAATAACAATTATGACAAATTTATTTAATTTATTTTATATATTGTTTATGATAAGCCATAAGAGGAAAACTCTTAACAATAAACATCGGACACCCCTCCCTGTAATAAACAGGTTTATGGTGCAAAGTAATAAATTAAAAAAAATATTCCTGCGAATTCTGCTGGCTGAATGAGTAATTTAGAGTTTATTACTTCAGAAGATTAATCCTTGTTCGGAATAAATAGCCTTTTTCATTACCGTAAAATGGGGTCACATTAGTACGGTGGGGTAAAATTGGTACACAATTATTTCTGTGGTGATTTTCTTCTGGCAGGTTGTTGTGTCGATTTTAACAAATGAGAGCGCATGAATGAGTCGTTTCGTGGGCTCTCATTTGGTAAAAGTCGACACAACAACCTGTCAGAATGAAATCACCACAGAAATAATTGTGTACCAATTTTACCCTACCGTACTAATGTTACCCCATATTATGGTACTTTATCTCATATTTATCAATTTGATATTTAATAATTTAAAAAACTTTAAATTCATGTATTTAAAAATGATTAAGTATTAAAAGTCCACTAAATCATCCAATTCGTCTCGTTTTTAATCCTAACAATCCTTCGAATAATCCCAAGAAAAATCCTCAGTGCTCCCTACTTTGCCACAAATAAATTATTCCATAAAGATCTTAATGGACTATATGTTAATGAGTTAGGCCAAACCAGATACCTATTCTTTCATTACCATTTAAAAACTATTTAAGTATCACAACTTGCTTCACATTCTATTCCTAATAACCCTCCGAGGCGTCTTAAAAGAGTACTTTATTATACAGAATTGTTAATGCTACCAATGGGTAATTTCTCCACGCATTTTATTTTATATTGTATACAGTTGTGAATTTCAATAAATAAAAAAAAAAAAAAAAAAGTATTTAGATTATCGTGATATAAGTCTGGGAATGCGTTTTCTAAAATTACAGAAGACTGATATAAAATAAATAAAATACGTGGAGAAATTACCCATTGGTAGCATTAACAATTCTGTATAATAAAGTACTCTTTTAAGAAATATGGAAATAACTTTAATAATATATAAGAAAGTTCATTGGAAATTGCGAGGTCGTGTTATGTTGCCATGTTTTCTAGGTAGAGTTTAAACATTCGCACATGGAAAAACATGCGATAGTTAATTCTTTCATGTTCGATCCTTAGATAAGAAACACGCGGCCTCAGTTCTCGAGCGCATTCTCCTCGACACAATCACCGTAATCGTTTAAGTGGCAATTATTTTTTCGACGCGGTTATAAGTATTATTTAATTTAAATTTACTTTTAATTTAATAGTTTTCACGCTTACTTATATATTACCTAGCATGAAAAAAATCTAAACTTAAATTATGGACTATCTATATAAGTCAATGTGAGTAAAATAATTGTATTTAGATCGACAATTATTTGTAAGCTAGCAAAATATAGATTTAGCTACTTATCGATTTAAAATAAAAAAAAAAAAAAAACGGAAACACATAAAACCTACAAAACTTAGTATGACTTATTTATGTTAATTAATTATCAATTGTACTTAGTTGTTACATAACTATTGCCTAATATTTGGATAAAATATTTTTAAAATTGAAAAACAAATAAGAATTATAAATGTTTGAATTTATGTACATCGGCTTAAGAAAGAATAACATGGAACATGTTTTAGGCTTGCCCCCTTGACCGTTTATCATCATATGTTTTTTGTTTTGTTTTTGTTTAGTTGCTTACCTGTAATTCATTTTTTTGTAATGAGATAAATTTTCAAAATTAAATAGCTTAATCTAGCTATTTTTTTTCTGATTACCTGTGTGATTACATTGTTTATTTCCGAAAGAGAGTGATTTTATATACACAAAAGGCGACGAAACGAAATAACATTTCGTTATTACTTTTTATTACATGACTAATTCATTTCTTTATCTTCTTTTGGTTAAATTATAGTGAATTTATTTGACATTTTCCCCTTTTTGTTTTATTGCTTATTCTGACATTTTATAGTAATTTAAATAATGATAATTATGATAACTAAAAAAATTAGTTTCTATTTACTAATGCAAATAGGGTTTATTTCAATATTGAAAATTAAATTTTAATTACTTGAGACATTTATAGATCATGTTATTCACTTAAACGTTTTTAAAGGTCTCTTAAACGGTTTTTATTCAAACCAACATTTTATTTTTTTATCAAATGATGGAATTCTTTAAACGTTACGCACTAAATGTAGGACTTCAAATGTTAATGTGACAGCAATACACACATTTGCGTCAATTACAGTAAGTGACAGGATATGTTTCACAATAAAACAATTGTCTTCCAGTGTAATTAAGGTACTTTTTAATGAATTTAATTAATTAAAATAACTATTTCAAACGTTTTCAGCAGCCAATTGTCTTTGTTTTTCGTTTTTTTCCATTTTACCAGCTTCCTTCCATCTCTGTTTAAATTAAGATTTTAAACAGGAAAATTGGTAATTCGTGTCCTTTAATTGATCACTAGAATAGTTCTCAATAGTCATTAAAAGATATCTTAAAATATTCTAATTTTACTTACAATTAGTTTTTCTCCTGTATTTGATCGTTTAGTGATTTTCGGGTCACTCCTCTCACTCAGAAATGTTTTCTGTTTTTTTCCGCTTACCAGTGATTTAGTTTCTGTAGGAGATATATTAACAAAATAAATAATTTAATCTTGATGACCGTCTAAGCACTTATATTCTTTTGTTTTGTTATGTTTTTTTTCGCTTACCTGTATGATTGTATAGTTTATTTCCAAATGAGAGTAATTTTTTATACAAATCAACCGAGAAGGATTGAGCAAGATCTGGCAAATTTAGGTTAAAATTTTATATTTCGTATTAGGAGAAACAGAGTCAAAAGGAGCCCACTCAAAACAAGCTGTCTCCTATTGATATTGTTAACGAAAGTTGAGCTCTTAATTTCTCCTTTTCTGCTAATATCTAACTACGCATAACGCCTTCGAGTTCCCCAAAAACGTATCGCTCATAACCAACTTGGTCACTGTTAAAACATGTTCAATGTTAAACGCAGCAAAATTCTAAAATTTAGAATTAACATTTTATAAAGGGGGTAGCGGTAGGAGATAGATCTGCCCCACGGATTTTATTCAGGCGACCCCAAAACCTTGAAGAGGGTCAAAAAAGAAAATTGTTGATATTTTTTCCGAACCCCCGCCCCCCTGAAACCACACAAGGGGAAAAAACGTGCTTTTTGATATTTGACTTTTTTTCGAGAGTTCAAATTAATTTTTAAGCGGTTCCAACGCAAGTAAAATTTTGTTTGGGATGTGTAGATGTTGATTGAATGAAACATAGCTTGATATCCAAAGAAAAACGTAAATAATCGGGATATGAAAAAGACCGCTCTAAATAGCATTGAAAGATACACTCTTCCTCTTCAAAATGGAGCCGATAAACTTGAATTTGGTTGCTTGTAGGCCGCGACAAATCGATTTGAGTAAAACGTAAATTTTAAATTATGCAATTTAGGCCTACAGAATAAGTCAATATTTAATTAAATATATGAAAAATAGTTCATACGGGGGTTTTCAAGATGTAAAAATATATTTTGACAATTGACAGCTGTCAAAAAAGCTGTCAACAAGTGATAAAATTGTTATATTTCTAATTTTTGACAAATAATCAACAAAAATGCTTTATTTATGACTAGACGAGTTTAACGACGACATTTTCCGTACAGAACGTTTCCTACATCTACTTCTTTCCTACAGATCCACCGATAACGAGTTGGCTTCTTCTTCTGAAGTAATGAATTTTTTCTGTCCGGTGTCATATCTTAACAGCAGATTGCATTTCACACATCTTTCATCATGTTCATGTTTTCGTTTTTTTGGAGGCATTTCGGTGTAAGCTGAAAAAATTATCAAATTAACGTTCTCGAAAAAGTCAAACTAAAGAAATGTAATATGACGCTTCACAATACTAGACATTTTAATACTAAATAAATTCAATAGGGCAACGTAAATATATCATGAAAAAGGTACTCTCGGTTCTGTTAACTCGTGCTTACTTGAAATTGATATTGACCTATATTATCCCGCTACCCCCTTTGAAATCATATATTGTCGTATCCAGACCCTTATAAACCATTATTACATATTATTAATTCCTTATTACATCGAATTATCCTAGTCACGCCATCCTTATTTACGCAGATCTTCTCCGAATTTCTAATCTTGTTTACTAGCTCCTGTACTGCAGCTGCATCCTTATCCTTCATAGTCAGCGCTAGCCCGGCGTCTCACGCCTCCTTATCATGTTTACCAGCCTCCTATTTGAAGAATACCTTCCTTGTATTGCATCAGCCACCGCCCTACGCCTTTACTCCCTTTAAATACCCTAAGCCCGAGGTCTCTCTCTCTCTCTCAGTCTCCAGTAGCTGCTCTGCTCCTTCACCTCCAGTCAGACTCTATTAGCATTCCCCTCCATTTTTTGTCATCTTTAAGGGTTAACTTACCTTGTGTGCTGGGTTACTCTTATTATTGCTCTGTAATAATTTGAGACTTTGTACTTTTGTACATTACCAATAAAGGTTCGAAATACACCTTATCTATTGCCCTGGTGTCAGAAATTGATTATTTGATCCCAGTTGTGCCTACACATTGTAGACACGTCAATATACTATGTTGTTGCAAAACTCCCTGTGCATAATTATAGCTAAATTTAGATAACATGTTTTAAACATTATAGAATATTAGTTATTGATGGTCAATTTTTTCAACTATTTTAACCTAGAAAATTTATCTTTATCCCAGTAATTGGTTTGATGCCGCTAACACTCCTTTGTTACGAAAAGGTAAAAAAAAATGGTCCAAATGTTTTCGACTGCCTTTGAACTTAAGGCCTTTCTTTTGACGTTGTTTGTTTTAACAATGCAAATGACCAACTCGTAATTAAACGCTAACATAAATAGTAGGAAAAAAAACATTGTTGTAGGATTTACCCAAGCTAACTATATCGTACAATATTAAAACAAATGTTTTTTATTAAAGTATAACTAATATATCAAATTAATTTATTAATTCATAACTTTATAAAACTAATTAAGCGCAAAATATTATAAAATCTCCTAGTGAGTATATTGCTTTTGTTATCACTTAATTAATTAAGTAATTATTGGTAACGAATTAATGAATTATTCAGCACTTTTATGATATTGAATTTGATAGTAGACTATATTCAAACATCCAGACCTGCCATAAATTGATATTGACAATAATGGAATTGATGAGGGAAAAGTTATGTAAATTGACATGCACAGGAATGAGGAAGAACGATACCCAGTGGTACCTCTACCTTAGAATTCATTACGAAAGTATATCTCTCATTCACCTTATTTTCAATCTCTTTTTAGAGACCTAGTTTCAAATGTTAGACATTCACCTTAACTTAAAGGATTCTGAAGAGAAGATAGAGAAAAGCATAACTTGTTGCATACCTGGATAAAGAGGCTTTGGGAAATTGTCTGATATATGAGATCCCCGGATAAGAAGATATTAAGAGATTGTGAAAAATATCTTCATCCTGATATTATTTTTTAGAAAATTCCTGCCAATAATTCTTGTATTCCTTGTGAGGTATTTTTACTCTTATTTTATAAATGATAGTAACACTTTCGTAAGTGAAGAACTTAATTAAGTTTTACTAAGAATTGAAGTTTTATTGTTTTATCGATAAACATATTGTATTAAAGTATGCAATTGAGCATTATTCCTTTTATGATATTTTCATAGAATATATATATATGTATATATATATATATATATATATATATATATATATATATATATATATATATATATATATATATATATATGTATATATATCACACACAAACATATACACTCATATATATCTAAACTGCTCACAAATTGCAGTGGACCACTTTATGAATATAGGAATCCAATTGAATATATTTGGGACAAACTCCAACGCTAATTACACATACGATCACCTTGACCACATAAATTTGATAATTGAGAAATGGGCTTCTTTGCCTCAACATGACATATTAAGCTTAGTGAGGAATATGAATGGCCGGAAATATAGTAAAATGTTTCTATTTAATTTTTAAAATACATTTTTCTCATTTTTTTTTTGGTGTACTTTTTTTTTGCTAAACAAATTTTTATTTAGGATTGATCCTTCTATATCATCATGCGTACCTCAAGTGAAATTTTTATTTATTTATTTTAAATATCTAATGCTCTTACAAACTGTGCTGTAGTTATATTTTATTATCTTATTTCTGAATCTTTTAATTGTAATTTACTGTTGTTGTTTTTTTGCCCGTTTTCCTGGATGAGATTGTCTTGGGAATTCTTCGAATCTTTCTACTCCATTAACTTGTTTCGTCAGCCTGTGTTTGAAGGTTCAGTGTGACACACCAGAGTTTGGTTTTACAGCAAAGTTAATTATCAAAGTGCGGAGTAAAAATTGATTTCGTGTCTGGTCATTCTGTGATTTTCAAACTATTTTTGAAAATGTCAGGACCGGGCCTGGAATTGAAGGAATGGATGAATGAAGATTTTTTAACCCATCGATTTAATAACCTTGCATTTCTTAAAAATAATGAAACATTTCTTGAAGGAATTTTTTATTAACTTACAATCTCTCTGTTTATTTATTTAAAACGCTCTGCGCATTTTTAATAAACTAACAAATGTGAAGGATTCGATTCAATCATAAGATCCCGTACTTTCTGAATTTTTAATTCGAATGTTTAGATAAAAGAAGGGGTCTTTTGCACTTGTTCCCCGCATTTCATTTTGAGTTTATTATCATATGGTTAGGTTACGAGTAACCTTCCCAAATGTAATAACATGTAAATGAGAGATCGTTTGATCGTTTCTATTATTAAATAATTAAATAAAAAACCAAAAAATTACAAAAACAAAAAAAAATTATTAAATTATTTTATTACATATTATTTATTTAAATATTTTATCAAGTGCTATTCGATGTAAAATACCTTTTTCCTGAAGAAATTCTATCGCTTTTTCTTTTGTATTTATTCGACGAATTAAATCCAACAAAGACATGTTGCGTATAATATTACAAAAAATGATTAAAAACTTTACACTCCACTTCACACTGCAGTTCCGACAAGCTGTCCGACAGGGAGTATTTCCAGTGTCCCTTATCATTAAGAAGTCCACTGGGACCAAATGGACCGAGGAGAGAAAGCTGGCTCATAGTCAGAAAATGAAAGACTTCTGGAAGAGAAAGAAGAAGATACTCGCCGAAAAGTAGCTACGAGCACGTGGTCCGTAGTGGCCCAAAAAGAGAAAAAAAAAAAAAAAAAATTATATCACGGGATATTACAATGAAACGGATTACATATGAGGTAGGCAATGTTGCTAAGCAATCGTATGTTTACTTATAACCTGGCAAGTTATAATATTAACTCTTAATAAAATATTTAATTGAATTTTAAAAAACATTTATTTAAAGATTAGTATTAAAAATTCAGAAAGTACGGGATTTTATGATTGAATCGAATCCTTCACTTTCGTTAGTTTATTAAAAATGCGCAGAGGGTTTTAAATAAATAAACAGAGAGTTCGTCAGTTAATAAAAAATTCCTTCACGATATGTTTCATAATTAAAACAACACACAATGGATATATGATTTATTCAGTTTAACTGCTCTTCAACAAACATGTCCTTTTGATTATTTTATTTGTTATATCGTCAGGTATAAAGCAGCATTATCAATGTACCAGTGTCATTGTCTGTTTCAATATATATTTTTAAGAATACAAGTTTATTAAGTTAAATCAATGGGTTAAAAAATCTTCATCCATTCCTTCAATTCCAGGCCTGGTCCTGACATTTTCAAAAATAGTTTGAAAATCACAGAATGACCAGACACGAAATCAATTTTTACTCCGCACTTTGATAATTAACTTTGCTATAAAACCAAACTCTGGTGTGTCACACTGAACCTTCAAACACAGGCTGACAAAACAAGTTAATGGAGTAGAAAGATTCGAAGAATTCCCAGGAAAATCTAATCCAGGAAAACGAGAAACTTGCATAGACCCACCAAGTGAAATCAAAACACTCAAGTTCAGAATCTGAACTAAAAAAAATAGTAAATAACAATGAAAAGATTCGGAAATAAGATTTATAAAATATATCAACAGCACTGTTTGTAAGAACATTACATATTTAAAATAAAATTAAGGTTTTAATCTTTTTACTGGAAGAAACAGAAAATTTTTTTTGTGTGTAAAATTATATTATGAATCATTAAGTCTCGCAAAACCCTTATATAATTTTCAACTCGAGAAAATGTTTAATTTCATAAATTTCCCCGAAACTATCCGGTTTCGCTTAATCGACTTCCGGATAATAGGCGCTCTACTGTAGATCTCTTTGAAGTTCTACGGAGCTTTTAAAATATTTAACAAATTTACAACATACACTAAAGTAATACGGTATGTTACAAATACCATAAATTCGGACCAAATACAAACGATTCCAGGATTAATTAATTACATGGGCATCCCAACACACCTATAACTGAAATGTCCACAATGCAAATTTCATTTGAACTACAGAAGGCTGAAAAGAAGCTAGATGTGAGACACCTCCATGGATTAAGATGTAAAAAAACAGTAGGTCTTTGTGTGACCATACTGTTGGCAAGACAGGAGGGGACACTCGTGCTACTCACTCTATCTCAATTCTCATTTCTGTATCATTACATGTTTTTTTTTTTTCACTATTTTCCTATCAAATTCACTTTTCTATAATGTTTATCATTTTTTAAACTTTATTTTTCAATTTAAAACCTATCTTAACCTACATGAATCCAGTAGTCTCCCAACTTACTTCCCTCTTGATTCTCGATAGCTCTCTGAAAAGAAGATCTAGAGAAATTCTTATGAAGAATTTTTATAAAAGTCCTACAAAAGAGACATGTTCGAATGCAATGCTTCGTGATTTTTCATTGTTTAGTTTGATTTTTTAAAGTTTTAACTAGCCATGAAAAGTCTGTAAGTAATTTTAAAGAGCCAATTAAGCCTGTGTTGAATATGTGTGTCTTGTGAGGAGGGATGTATCGTCGGCATACGTTGCTGTTAGAGACAAATGGGATGTTATATCTATGAAACTTATAAATAATCGGTCAGGTGCGAAAATCATATTTTAGGAAATACGCAATCCTTTCCTCAATGATTCATTAATAAGTATTCATCTAAGTAATATCCTCATAACTAAGTTCATTACAGACAAATAACGAGAAAAAAAATAACTTTCTAGTGATTCCCATAACCCTAAATTCACAAACACGCTTAACACCCAAAATGCACTTAACTTACTATTTACAAGTGTTACAGATATAAGGCTGTCGTTATGAAGTGATAAGTCAAAATTGTACGCTTTCCCGTAAGGGATTTTCTATTGTTTATCTTATAATTATTCTAAACATACTATTGGCCCCAAAATAAATACATTTTAGCGTTATTAAGACACACAACTGTACAAATATATAAAACAAGTAAATGTGTTGATAACGAACTTGAAAAAAACTACTCATCAGTAGCACTTCAAGAAAAATTCTACACTAGAAGATCTCTAAGCCATCTTGTTTTCAGACGCCTCAGAGAACTATTGGGAATAGAGTGGGAAGCAAGTTGAGAAACTAGTGGATTTGAGTGGTTATGGAGGTTACTATGAAAGGATAGATATCTGGATTGGGCTAAATTAGCAACATATTGAACATTAAGGTCTTTATGGATAAGCTTATTGGTGACAAAGTAAAGGGCATTTAGGATTTTTCGAAGGATTTTGGATTGTAAGAATTGGATACGAGATGAATTAGATGGTTTAGTGGAGCCCCAAAGCTCAACTCCGTACGCCCCAATAGGTCTAATCAGTTATGTAAAAAAGTCTTTTGTAATTGATTGGGAGATTTGAACGTTTTTCTAGTAAATGTTGAGGTAGTCCGTAACGAGAAACACAACTTAAACAAGATAATAAAATTTTTAAAAATAATAATAATAAATGCTTTGAAACGTAATTTGACTCATTTTAAAGATAATTTGAGTTATCCGCCGTTTCAAGAAAACCACCTATATAATTTTTACTTAATGAAAAGTTTTATAGAAGCTTAGAAAAAACAAAAAACAACAGCATTACGTAGTTTTTTTTTGTTTTTTTTCAAGATGTGCATTAAAGCCATTTGTGAAGCAGAGTTCACACAGCACAATTTTTGTTTTATTTTGAAAAATTCTACTAAGAGTGTAGTATATAAGCTGCGGTATTGTATTACACTTCTTCTTTTAAATTTGGCGCCCAGACGTGGCAATCATGTCGGACAACCTCCCCGAAGACTATCCATCAGCGGGAAGAAGGTTGATGGATCCGCGGTGACCAAGTCCCCTAATTTGCCAGAGCCGAGACGAGATATATCTTCCCGATACCTGTTGGAGGGTCCGCTTCGGCTTCGGCTCTAATGCCTCATCGTCAACTTGGGCCATTCATCAAAGGCTTTGTCTCCTCTGGGTAGGGGGAAGGGGAGGGGCAACGACCCTCTACACCGAGGGTAAGGTTATAATTAAGGAAAGGATAATGCAATCATCACTGCTCGGCGAAAGACGTTGTTTTATATAAGATGTCAGTTTTTATCTTTTAGAAGAACAGAATCATCATATAATAGAAATTAAAGTACAGAGTGTTCGAAAGTTCATTTTGAACCTATTTGAGGTCACTTACCTATAAACTAAGTCTTACGGGTTTTTTTTTATGAATTTTTTTGTAAAAAAGGCCAAATCCAAACATTTATGCCTTATAACAGTTGTTTACTGATATATCAACGCCATTTATTTATTTATTTTTTTTTTTTTGCTGTAATTACGAATACCTTGTCCATGTAAAATAAAAAGGATATGATGGAAAAAACAAATACGAAAAAAACCGGGTGATTGTTAAATCTTGTTAAAGACAAAAAAAAAAAAAAAAAAATATGAACTTTAAGTTTAGGTTAAAAAAAAAAAAATTAGCGCAACAGCCAAATCCAAATTATTTTAAAAACTTCTCTAGTTAATACTATTTTAAAAAAACAACATTTGCAGGCACGCAGCACATCTAGTTTTTTTTTTGTTTTTTTTATAAAGTATGAAAAGGGCGCCACCAGCGCACACTGACCAATAATAATGAATCGAATATATTTTGTATGCAAAACGTAACAAATAGTTGTGTTACTTTATAGCATAGGTTAAACTGCATATTTTCTCTTTCTTTCTCGGAATGTGGATATTATCAGAATAAACTTTATCAACATTTTTGTAAACAAAAATCAGGGAACAAAATTAAACAAATTTTAAATTATTCATAAATTTAATTTGTAAAGTGTCACAGGTATTGCTCAAAATGATCTCCACTGTTTCTAATACAAGCACGATATATTTTTCTTATTTCTGTTGAATTTTTATAAATTTATTATTCTAAGATTAATATATTTGTGGACAAAGTAAATCCGTTAAAACTGGGATACCAAATATTTATTATATCAGCTCGTTTACGAAAGCAAAGGATAATTTTTTTTTTTATGTTTCATATTAATCAATTTATAGAAAAGTATTAAAAATAATTTGTAAATACGATAATTTACCGTTGGTCATTCGCGACTTCGGAAGAGAATGAATAGGTCTGACAACTTCAACTCTTCAACATTGAGTTATTTGATATAATAATTGCATAATTAACATCAGTTTATTTTTGGTTATCTCATCGAAAATAAATTTCTTTTAAAATATATTATTGACCTAACAAAAAGAAAAAAAAAAGAGCAAAGCCAGTCAGCTGTATGAGATTACGCCATAGTGCGGCATTCCTACCTATTGTGTAATATGTTCTAACTTCAAACTATCATATAACGAAATATGAGTAAATGAAATAGTTTTTTCAAAGTAATCATTTTCATTTACAGTCACAGAACACTAGATTACTCATTACATTAGTTGAAGTGCATAAAAGCAATATATTTCAAAGTCTTATTGATAATACAAGAACATTTTTTGGTTTATTCTTTTATAAATTAATTAATTATAATATTAAATGAGAGCACCTAATAGGCCAAACTATACAGTTTCCTCAATTTGTCAACTATTGTCTAATTACACATATACCAATTTAATTTGAAAAGAATTATAAGTTGAAAGAATTGTATTCTACTATTTTGTTACCACAGATATATTTTACTGATGAGATAATTTGAGGTTCTTTTACGTCGGATATTGTTAAATAAAACGGTCTCTAACAAAGGCTATTTTGAGCTAAGTCCTCTTTAAAGTTCGTTTTAAACTGCCAGCGAGTAAAAGATCAAAGCCTCGGTTTTTAGGTTTACCTAAATGCCCCATCCTCCATTTAATTTCCTGGTAGTTTTGTTTTCTTTCGCGAAATTCTTTTGTTTTTTTAAAAATAAAACGTTTGTTTATCTGATATATTCTTAAAATAATTTAGTTGTAGTTTAAACTTACCTGATACCTTACTGGTCATTGCAATATTCTTTTAAGGAATTAATTCTTGATAAAACTTACCTGAAACATAGAAAAAAATAAAATCAGTTCAGTTTCTCAATATTTGTTTTGAAATATTCCTAAAAAGAAAAAAAAAATCTTAAATTCACTAATCGTTAAAATAAATAAACAACTATACTATAAATACAAATTTTTAAAAAATACATTTTCGGAGATCTTTCCAAGAAAATAAATATAATTGTAAAGGACATAATTAAAAAAAAAAAAAAAAAAAAAAATCAAAATTGTTGGATTGCTGTATTCTAATAGATAATAATGCTGATTGTGAACAGGTACATTCAGCCTATTTAGTCTCATAGAACATAGGTACCTAAACTGAAATTGTTGAAGCCATAGGTGTAATTTTGCATATCATGTTTTGCTTTACTTGTTTTGTTTCTTTAATTGTTATGCTTATTATTAGAAATTACGTTTTTTAAATATTATTGGGTCGCTCAAGCCATGATACATGCAGAAGCCACAGTCCTGATAGCTGACTACCGTGCCATCTGTAAACTAAACTAAAAACTAAAAAACAAGTGGGATTTACAGAACTATTCACTTATTAAACAACATGTATTATTTCTCTAAAGATTACATCATACATTGAATAAAATGTAACAATACAACATATGATATAAACAGCATAGTGTTATATAAATCCTTACACTATTCCCATCAATACCGTTAAAAAAAGTAATATTATACGATGAAATATAACTCGCCTCCCTTCTGTAATAAAGGAAGGAGAAACTCCAACAGAAATTGCCCCGGGGCAAAGAAAAGACGCCATTTATAGGATGCCCTAGAACGTCACGGTGGTACTTCTAACTCTAAGGATATTTCAACCGCACGCGGGGTTAGGGCCCAAATCCCTTTTGTATTCAAGGCGGTGGCGAACCGCAAGGGTTTACCTTAAGGTCGCAGCCTTGTTAAGTGTAGTGTGTAAGAGGGGGGGAGGTCCTTTGACGATCTAATCGACTCTTGCTGGAGTTAAAATAAACACTAACTCCCTATCGTTGCCACCCACATCAGCTACCTCTCTTTAGTTTATTCATAGTGACGCAATAGCTTTTCTCATTAGAAAAAAAAAGAAAAACGTATAAACATTAGAAGAACTAAATTAATAATTCAACGACCATTCCAAAGTTTTCTATGAAAAAATATATTTTTTTTTTTTTTTTAATTTTGAAAAATAATCACTCCTCTATTTCTACGGAATTTTTTATTATTTTATTATTTTCTTCTTTTTTTTATCTTTTATCTTTAATTAACAAAAATTTATAACTGTATTAAAACAAATACATCCAGTAAATAAGCTGATTAGAATGAAAAAAAAAAAAAATGACATGCTGAAAACGTGTAGAGGAACTACCCAATGTTAGTACTCTAATGAAATATTTACAAAAGAAGAAGATCCCAAAGCCATTTCCTTTTCAGACGCCTCGGAGGAATGGAATGGGAAGCAAGTTGTGCAACAAGTGGATTTGGATGAGCAGTGAGTTTATTATGAAAGGAAAGGTATCTGGTTCGTGCCAAAACGGCGACATATAGGATATTAAGGTCATTGTGGATCAGTTCATTTGTGACAAAGTAAGGAGCATCTAGGATTTTTTGAAGGATTATGATTGAAGTGATTGGATGCAGGAAGAATTCGATGGTTTGGTGGATCCCCATAACTCTATACCGTAAGTCCAAATAGGTCTGATAATCGTCATAAATATGAGTTTTGTAGTGAATAGGGAGAAAGTTTGTCAAGTAGGTGTTGTAGTAGAAATCGACGTGCAGCTTTTGGTCTTTTCAGTCTTGACCAGGTAAGTCTCTTGTTCAGATAAAATGCAAGGTAAAAAAAACCCAACCTCAAGATGGCCGAGAGAGAGACTATTGATAAGAAGAGAGAGACTATTACTATTGAATAAAAGTATTGATTTAAGGATGTGAGTATTTTTGGCCCTCTCTTAGCTCAAACCACAGACGATTCGCCGAAGGACAGTGTTCTGGAATGTCTGGAGTGTGGTCTTGTGCATATGATGCAGTAGTGGGACACCATGAAGGTAGGATTAGCGTTGAACAATCTCCAGCCTCCCGTAGAATGCGTTAACAAAGGCGGAATATCCTTCCTCCTTATTAAAATCGTTAAATATTTCAAAACATTATTCTCAAGGACAACAATGGCGAAAGTTATCCTTCGGATAACTTAATAACCGTTAAATATTTTAACATCCTTAAGGACGAAAAACTAATAAAATCGTTAAATTCCGTCATCTTAAAAGAGGACTTAAAAACCGTTAAATATTTCTACATATTATCCTTAAGACGAAAAACTAATAAAATCGTTGAAATCCGCCATCTTAACACAGCATCTTTAAGGACGAAAATAAATCTAATTGTGGAACTAGAGAGTGGCCAAGGAAAAATCGTCAGATCCTGGCAGATCTGTGTCCTATAGTCCTATTGTCTAAGTGTCCTTATAGCAGGTTATTGACAAGTAATTTCCTCAAATTTTCTCATTGTATATATGTATACAGTTGTTAATATCAATACATAGTTGAAAAGAAAAAATATTTTAACGTTATTAATAGTGTTTATTATTTTTTCCATTTGGCCACTTATCGTCTTTGTCTTTTCAATTATGTCACTAGAAACTAGCACGTAACGAACTTTATTTTTTTTTCAGACGAGCTACTCAACCTATGATTCAACTTTTCTTTTTTTTTATTCACTTCAGAGATTTGAGCTGTTGCTATCTACTTCATCCTCGTGAATATTTCACCCCTAAAGCGGGAAAACTAGAAAATACAAGAGCGGAGTTATGGAGTTATGATGGAGGGCCCAAAGAAAGTTCTATATGGTCCACGGGCCGAGTAACTCAAAAGCAGGGACTCGTTCCACTTCCTCATTCCGGTCACGTCTCCCAGGTAACGGTTCCAACATCAACTCCTCCAAATATTTCCTTCATCATAACTTCATCCTCTATTTGTAAATGTACCAAGGCTATGTTTACTGGAATGATACTGTTTCTTCTATATGTTATAAGAACGAAATGAGGAGTTGGAATGGCAATATTCTACGCCCCGAGAATAATTTTCTTATAAAAGCCTATAGTAAAAAATTTCATGCAGATTAAATGATAATGTCTATATAAAAAATGTCTCTAGTCTTGATAAGCTTATTATTCGTTTATTTAAGAGCCGTGTGGGAACTCGATAGGCGAGCTTCTCAGAGCAGTCGTGGGTTCGAATCCCACCTGGGTAGGAATTTTTAATTTAAAAATTTATTTCGTGGCGGACCATAAATAATAAATCTTGACATTCTAACCTTGGCTAGAATAGACTGGTAACCTGTAGTATAACCCTTCCTTTCTGCCCTAGTTGGAGAACATAAATAGTTTTATATATATATATATATATATATATATATATATATATATAAATATATATATATGAAATTTACAACTGTACAAAATATATACATCAGGTAAATTTATTGACAATGAAAATAATAACATGTTAAAACTTGAAAAGAACTACTCATCAGTAGCACTTAAAAATTCTGCACTAAAAGGTCTCTAGGCCATCTTGTTTCAGACGCCTCGGAGGATTATCAGAAATAGAGTGGAAAGCAAGTTGAGAAACTAACGGATTTGAGTGATTATGGAGCTTACTATGAAAGGATAGGTATCTGGTTTGAGCTAAATCTGCAACATATGGAACATCAAGATCTTTATGGATACGTTTATTGGTGATAAAGTAACGAGCATTGAGGATTTTTAGAAGGATTTTGGATTGTAAGGATTGAATACGAGATGAATTGGGTGGTTAAATGGAGCCCTAAAGTTCTCCGTACGTCCAAATAGGTTTAATCACAGTCGTGTATATGAGTCTTTTGTAATTAATTGTTAGCTTTGAACGTTTGTCTAATAAATGTTGAAGTAGTCTGTAACGACGGGCTTTTTCTTGTCGTTTTGGTCTTATAAAAAGGTTAAGCACAAAAATAAAAAACAAACCTAAGAAAACTTGTTTTTGACTCATTTTTAGCTTACTATTGATCAAGGTTCTACTTGCTAATGAAGTGAATGATTGTCATCAATGCTAACATATCTTCTATTCCCGCTCAAATTGAGATTTAAAGAAATTAGTGTAAGCTTATGGTTTTAAGTTTAAAAAAATAATAATAATAATAAAATAAAATATCTAAAACATTTTATTCATCAAAATACTCTCTATTACTCTCAAATCATAACTAAAAATGGATATAAACGTTTTTTTACCCTCGCCCCTTCATATTTTCTATTACATTTTACTATAAAATTGTTGATCTCTGAAAACGTTGTCTAGGTGTCTAAACGCTGAGAGATCTGTAGAGTTTCATAATAAAGGTCAAACAATTTTTGTGAGGTCATACTTGGGGCATTAAGGATTGGTTAATGCAAATGGTACCCAAATTTCAATCTTTTTTTACTTATCCGATTGTCTCGGGATGGTCAGTGACGGTCGATTTGCCGATTGAAAGATTCTCTGGCAAGATTTGTAACTGTTTCTCTGTAGTCTTCTTCGATAAAAACTCTCAGAATATCTTCATCGACGGGTAGAATACTTCCAGAATCTTCCTTGTCTCCAAGGCTTAAATCTCCCTCTGAAGATTTTTTTCAAACTACCGCTGAACGGTTCATTCACTCACCCTGACATCATATTAAAGGCCGCTTGGGATGGGTTATATACCAGCAGTGACATACTGCAGGAGTAAACAAATTTTTTTGTTCGGAAAAGGATCAATAACTGAAGGCATCTATACAAAAAATTATCCATCAAACTGAAACAGTTTATTCATTTATTATTCCTCTTAAGATGTGGTTTTATGAAAGCATTAAATCTCACATCGGTTTCCAGATAACCCAATAAATACAATATATAAACACATTTACAATGTATAAAATACATTATATGAAGGTATATTTTCTTTAGGCGGGATATATAGAACATAATAAAAGTGGTCGAAAGGACTTGAGGAGATGGAGCGCTCAGAGTAAGGTAGTATTTGCCGACAGCTCTAAAGTGTTTGTATTGCTCCGGGTCTGGAACTATTACTGCCTCCTCCAAGTTGTATACCGCGTGCCCAAAACCTTACAGGTCGATAAGGCTTTAAATATACCTTGGTCAAAGCTAAGGGAAAGAACACGCTAGGCTTTATGTATCAGATATTAGAAAAAAATTATTTCTCTTTAATTTAACTATTTTGCAAATTGGGCTTTCCAGGTCAACTCAAGAGAGTTGCCTTACTTTATTCTGTTAGTAATAAATAAATAAATTATAAAATTAGCAAACCCAAAGGCCCAATGCCAACAAAGTTCCCTCGTCAGTAAGGGTGACCGATTGTCGATTGTTTCTATTGATCAATAGATTGTTGTGAACTATCGATTATCTGTCGATTTTTATTCGAGTAATTGGCGGGTTTGGTTCCTAGAATTGTACCTATGTAATTATTAAAAATTTACTTGTTGAAAAATCCTTTCATGTTATGAATTATTTATCAAAATAAAAATAAATATTGCAATATCATAAATTACTGTTTTCTTGTTATTTGAAATTTCCAGAATCAAATACCAATGTCTAAAGAACATTGAGTTATATAAAATTCCAAAAAACGCACAAATATGTACGTTTTCTTTTTTAATTTAAGAATTTGTTTAATTTTCGTATTTTATATAACTGGCAATTTATAGAATTATCTCAGGTAAGGATTACTTAATATCTGAGTTGTCTATTTTAAATTTGTGTTTACAATTTCATGTCGTCTTCAATGTTGTCTCAGAAATGGTATCCGGTATCCGCAAATCCTGCTTTTATTTCTGTGCTGGAACTTTTCCTTTGTTGATTTGTCCTATACCAGATTCCTCCATATCGACCATGTTTTGTACTCGATCTCAGGCAAACCCTTCAAGCGTCTGTTAAGAAGTTCTATTCATCACCTTCTAATATATAAATGTTAAAAGATTCTGTCGGTTTTAAAAGATTCCTGGCAAATGATAATTCATTTAATGATTTCTTTAATCTAGTAAATTTCGATTAAAAAAAAAAATTGCCTTATAATAAATAATGCCTATTTTTTTTTTTTCAAAATGGCGACTATAAGTACGCTAAATCAAATACAGTTGTTAACTTCGACCATAAACATATGTTCAATTGAAAAAGTTGAAGCGGATCGTGGTGTTGTAAACATAACAAAAGCAGCACGGCAAACGTAACGACAAGACAATAAAATTTCATTGCCCTATTGAGCGCAGGTGGTCACTGTATATTTATAACCGATCGAGCCTAACTTTATTCATAATTTAACATTATTGCATTTATTTATCTGTATTTGTATTTCTTTTTATTATCAGCTCGTTGAGATACGCTTTTATTTAACAAATGTTTGTTTTCAATATCAATTTTTAAACTAAATTCATAACTGCTTATCACTTAGTTTGAGTTAAAACTAACTTTTAAAATTATTGATATGCTTATTAAATTAATAAAAGTTATTTATTTTGTTTTAATTTCTTATTTCGCTCATGGGAAATAGCGGGACAACTCAAAAAATCATATTTTGAGATAAGCAGGTTTAAAGTTTTCATTGCTCATAGGAAATGCTTTAGTTTGCCTAAATGAGAGAAGTTGAAGGTAATTTCGTTAAAGCAAACTAAAGCTTTTACTATGCATTTTCCTTATCAATGAAATCTTTAAAACTAGTAATCTCAAAAAATTATTTTTTGACTTGTGCACTATTGGAGCCCATAAGCTGTTTCTTAATTTATTTAATTATTAATTAGCAGTTAATTAATTTATTTAATATTACCACATTTCACTTATAGTACTGACTCAATCAATGAATTCGATGTAGGATAAAAATAAATAATGTTTAACGCATGAAGAATACCTACCATTACTTATTGCTTATTAAGAATACCACTCGTAAGGAAGAAATTTTAATATTATTGATAAACAATGTAATGTTCAAAAAAGAAAACAATACTTTAAAGACATGTAAGGCCATATCAATTTCACACAAATGAGAATAAACAGGACATTAATAAATACACTTTTTTGCTAATTTTAGTTTTCTCATTTCTGATTCACTGTAATTTATTAATAATTTAAAAAACCATTTATTAACATTGTGGAAAGTGACTAAGATAATGGAAACGTGGAAATAAATATAGTGAAAACCAGTTATATATGGCGTAAGCAGGATTAGGAAAAGCAGAACCCAGCGCCATCTCTATCTGTCTTGATTTTTTTTCTAACTTTAGCCACAAGCTCCCCCATTCAGCTCCAATTTTACCTTCTGTGTGTGTTTCCGTGTTGTGGAAGTGCGTTGTGAAATTGTTGTTTATGAGTGTGTTGGAGTGTCCATTTAATTTTTCGTGGAATCGTAGCGTATGAGAAGGTCAGTATTTAAGATTTATGTTGTTTATCTGTGATGCTTAAGATTAAAGGCATCTCTGCTTAGCAGTAAGTAAATATAAGTATTGGTTTAGTGTCTACTTTGTGAATATTTTAAGAAAATTGAAAATTGAAATGTTTTAGTATACAAATAAGTACATTGGAGTAATCCTGAAATTCTTTCGGTGGCTGTTAAATACTCTGTTGTGATTCTCTCATCCCAACCATGTGCGCGCTTTCCAAGAAAGCTTTGAGTTGTCTGAAAATCATTGAGAATGGAGTTCCCATTAAATGTTAATTATATTCAATTCCTGTTGAACAGATCCACTGCATAAGAATCCATATGGATTAACGCATTCCTTGGAATTTACATAGACTAAAGCGAAGAGAAACTGCTAGTCGTTTACTGCTTCCACAGCATTTACTTAATGAACATTCAAAACTTCCGATTAATAATAAAAGAGTCATTTACATGGCAGTAATTAACATGGCAGGGTTGGGTCCTAGTATTTAAAATGTGAATGGAGGAGCGCTGAGTAAGGAGGTCATAAATATAGAAGGATTTTTTGGTTTTCAAGGTTTGAAATATGAGTGCACCTAGGAAGTATAGACGTCGGAAATTGGGGTAAAAGCCAGCCAGTTTCAGAATACCTGTGAGATATGTGAGAACGTCTGAAGATCCCGAAAATAAATCTAATAAAACAGTTCATTACTCTTTTACATCTCATCTCAAGCTGATCAGACAGTCCTCCATATACTATCCATCCGTAGTCAATGTTGGGCAAAAACAAGTGATGATACCAAAAGTTGTCGAGTACTTAACGGTAATGAATCGCGGTGATGTGAAAGTTGCTTAAGAATAAAAATAGATTTCCTCGTGATTTGAGAGGTATGGTTATTCCAAGTAATATGTTGGTCGAAAGTTATTCCCAGATTTTTAATGGAATTTTGGAAATGAATTGGACGGTTTTTGAGGAAAATCGTAATAAGGTATGGTCTATTAAGGAGAGCCAGGCCAAAATAAATCTAGCCATAGAAATGAATTATTGGAGACGTTCCTGCGCAGTATTGCTGCTTCAGAAAGTTCCAAACACTGAAATTAGGCAGAGAGTGGAAAAAATAGATAGCATCCTCTACACTATTGAGACTATGACATCAAAGTGGTTTGGGCTTGTTATGAGGATGAGAGAGGAACGATAGCCAAAAAGAATTTACGAATGGAGCCCCGAAAGAAAACGGAAGAAAGATCACTCTAGAAGACGTTGGGTTGAGGAAGTCATGGAAGGAATGATAAATAGAAAAATGTTTGAGGGAGACTTATGGAACCAACTTATTTTTCGGTGATGATATATGACAAATAGTTGTCTTTAATAAAAATAAAAATAATAATGCAAAATATGAGTTGAATTATTTCCTTGAATACAATAAAAAAAAAATATAGCGATAAGTGTATTTTAGGGATTCTATCTGGGACAGAGAAGGGTAAGAGCTCTTTGGGTAAAGGAGGTTACTCGAACGTAAAATCCAAGCTTTGACCCTAAGGCTAAATAATGGGCTCCTACAAATGCAGGACCTACCCCTCCCCCTCCCCCCTCCCTTCCTTCCTTCCACTCAAGGAATTTTTCATTACAGCTTACTCTCGATGGAATCTCTATCTTCCTATCCCAAACGAATATTTTATATTTTCCTAAAAAAACAACTTCCTAATTCTAAGCAAACCATACTAGAGATGTTAAACTCATATTTATCTTTTAAATAAAATATCTGCTAAAACATATATATATATATATATATATATATATAAATAAAAGGTTCGCGGGACTGAGTTTTTAAAAGAGCGTTTTTATTGACAGGCATACATTATACAAGAAAAAGCACAATTTACAGCCTAGTACAAGAACTGCGTATTGAACATCTGTGAACCCTACGAGTGGCTATATCAGAGTGTTATCGGGCGAAGGTGGGGGTGCCCTTTTTATACAGTTATCTAGGAGAGGGGATAGTGTACATTTATTTATTATCCCTTAATACCATTGGGTTTCTATAACTTCTCCCCCCCCCCAAGTTCCGAGGTCTCCGATGGAACAAATATCTTAGTGTAAATAGGTTAGATTCTATACAATAAAAACAAAAGGTTTGAACCTTATACATTTCCCAATACCTTTTACACTAAGTCATAACATTACAATAGATAACATTCTATAAACAAAAGGGATTGGACCTTATAATTTAAGTTTATATAAAAATAAAAGGATTATAACTTGTGTACTAAGTTTAGGATTTGTACTATCTATAGTTTTAAATAAAAAGATTAAACTCTGTACTGAAATACAATTATCAACTTCCTATAAACAAAAGGATTAGACTTTGAACTTCCTGTTTACTAAGTCAGGATTTGTTCTCTTGAAAAATAAAAAGATTAAACCTTGTGCTCTAACACTAAAATAGGATTTATATGATTGGCAATTTCTCATAAACAAAAGGATTAGACCTTGTCCTTTTCTTAATATTAACAATAAGCTTAAATTATAAAATGTTTATACATTACAAAATTCCTTACATGCTAAAGTATAATTTTCCTTACAACTAAAAGATAACAGGATATTTCTTAATACTAAACAATTCATATCTATACATTATTTAAACAAAAGGAAAAATAAAATAAGAGTCTTTGAATTAGTTCCCTCTATTACAAATAATACTTTTAGATTCAAAATTACTCAATTAAAATAATAATATTTTAAATCAAAATAATAATTCAAACACTCCTTTACAATAATTACAATAATTACAATACATTCTTTTTCAATGATCAATCAAAATAATATTTCAAGACAAAATAATAGTATCCTAATATTTATGATAGTGACTTCAAAATATTAATTACAAAATAAATCGGACAGAATATTACTGTGCAATAAAATAATAATTTGAATGATCTTTTACATTATTAACATTGAATATAATATTTTACAACAAAATACAAAAGTCTGACTTTATTAAAATAACTACAGCATTGTCATTTTAATACAGATAATTCTTTCAATATAACATAAACATTACTCCTAATACCATTGCATTTATTATATTTAAAATAAAAAGATTTTTAAAACATTTTAATATCGTTTAAATAAAATTAAATATTTTTAATCAGAACCACTGTTTGAATCGTAATTATCCGAAATGTTTACACGAAGAGATTCGCTATCGTCGTCTGAAATATATTGTTCCTTTTTCCGTTTTTTCCTAGTGCGCCTTCTAATATTGTCAATATGAGTTTTAATTGGTCTTTTATCTTTTACTAATACATTTACTTTTTTAAACTTGTCCCTACTTTTTATTTTCGCTTGAGTATTTTTCAAATATTCTGTATCTCCTAATTGTCTCTGAATATCTAAAGGGTCCTCTCTATTTTTATTTTCGGTCCTCGTTTCTTTTTCGTAATTTATTTTAGACCTAATTAGTTTATGTAATAGTTGTTGGTCCTTATGATATTTTAATACGTATTGTTCTGTCAGGTCGATATTTTCGTCTGATTCTAATCTGGAGGTTCCGAAAGTGATTTCATTGGGCGTTAATTTTAATTTATTGTTCAAGGTATTATTATACGCTATTACCGCTAATCTTAATTTTTGTTGCATCGAACATTTATCTTTTTCTTTTCCTATTATTCTTAATAATTCGTTTAGGGTAGAGTGGACTCTGTTCAATAATCCCAAAGAGTTTGAGTGGCTGGCTGAGGTATAATGTAAAATAATATTATTTTCTTTTCTCTTCAAAAAATAAAATAATATATTTAATAATATTGATTTATATCAAGAAAAATACATATAATATTATTTTCTTCACAAAACTGCTTTACCAAATTATTTTTCATTTCCGTCCCTTGGTCTAATGATATTTGTAGAGGTTTGGGAAAGTATGTCATATAGTTAGTCAGTGCATTATTAAAATTAAAAATATCAATCATTAATTTAAATTCTGTCTGACTATAAAACTGATAAAATGATATTTTTTCTAAGGTTTGAATGAATATTAACCAAATTACTCTGATAAGTCTATTTTAAATTTTTGAAGTGTAAATCATTCAAATCATATAATATCTGTAACGCTAACTTCATTTTATAAATGCATAAAAATGTTTATAACAATTATATTCAACTTCTTAAAAACAAAAATAAGCAAGAAATAAAGATCGAGACGTAATGTAAACTTATTAACTTTTTAACCAAAAATAACAATACTTAATCACGTAGATAAATGAAATTTCTATGCATATTACATTTAAATTTAAACTTGAATCTGTGCAATCGTTTATTCCTTTGGCTTTATATTTAATATTTCAATTCCAGTGACTAATAGAACATTAAATAAAATGATCATACCTCGTTTCGTTTAAATTGAATCGTTAGAAAAATAAAATGGAATAATCAGTTTCAATTTATAGATTCTTTAGTTCGTTGACATTATGTAATTGTTTAAATAGCAAGCATAATAGAAGCTTAAAAAAAGAACGAATACAACAGTTTAATCCTAACGTGTTCAACATGATAAACATATCTGAAGGTTAAGATTATTATGGAGCAATAATCATATAAATATATTCTTCAAAAGACTAATTAACATTAACATACAAATAATTATTATCAACTAAATCATTATTATTAAATTATTAATTTATTATTATTTTTAAGTTATTATTAAAATTAAATGATGATTTTTGATTTGTTATAAATCCATTGCTCTTTTCAGAATTACGTATCTATTAATATTAATTATAAACGAAACATCGTAATGAGAAGCAACATAAAACTAAACTTTGAAATCTAAATGAATATAAGATATTTAAAATTTTATAGAAATAGTTAAAACGTATTATTAATAATTAATGATGATACTAATAAATGTAAGTATTAACAAAAACTGGTATGAATATGAACATTAATAAAAATGGTATTGATTTTGAATTCGAATTTACCAGAATCAACAATTTATCCGAATTAAATAATTTTAATTGGTTTTTTCCTATATTTATACATCTTTTTTGGTACGATCCAAAGTGGAAAATTATTTTTTGATTTATTTGGTCTGATTTTAACCATTCCCTTTTTAAACAAATTTTGTACTGCTTCCTCGCCTAAATCAACATTTAGTTGAGCTTTAATATTTTTTAACTTATTGTGGCAGTGAACATGCCCACTTTTTATGGAAATAGAAGCCATTACTTCTTTAAAGGTCTTTTGGTTTAATTCGTTAAATTTTGTTACATTATTATTTAATTTTTCAACAGTTACTTTCAAATTATTTTTCGAAGCTTTTAAATTGTTTTTTTCTTTCACTAAATTCGAATTTAAATCTTCCGTTTCTTTGATTTTACTAATTATATGTTTTTCTTTCCCTTCCCGTGACTTATTAACGGTTTTTAATGTTTTATTTAAATTACGATATTCATTTCGGACTGTTTCTTTATTTTTATTTTTTTTTTTAAGTTCTTCAAGTTTTTGGTATTTTAAATTTTCGTCGTCCTCCATATTCTTAAATTTGTTTACAGAATTTTCTACACTTTCTTTTATTTCAGGTTTTAAATTAAACGCTTCTTCCACACTCTTAATATTGTTTACAGAAGTTTCTACAGTTTCATTTATTTCCGGTTTTATATGTTCTTCGCGAATTAAGTTTTTAACACTTTCTTTTATTTCCGATTTTATATGTTCGTCGCGGAGTAATTGTTTTTTTCCATTTTGTTCGTCGATTTGCTTTGGTAAGTCGTTATTTAAGTTTAAGTCATGAATTTCTATTTGTTTATCCTGGTTATCTGTTTGTTTATCTGGTTTAGAATTTAAATTGTTTATATCCGGTCCGGAGGTCTGCTTGTGCTTGGGCCTAATTCTTAAAAATGATCCTGTCTTTTTTCCAAAGATTCAATCCGCTCTAACAACAATTTTATTTTTTCATCTTTTTCTTCCTCAATTGTATGTACCCTATTAGAAACGGTTCTCATCGAAACGGTGTTTGAATCTATTTGAGGTTGCTGGTAATTTTGCCTAATATTTCTGGAGGGTGGTTTGTTAAAAAATTTATGTTGCGACTGGGGGTCCCACGGTTGATTATAAATCGGAGTCGTATATTCAATAGCTCGCTGTTGTGGCCGGAAGTTATGTTGGTTGTTATTGTTATAAGAATTAAAGGTTGGACCTTGTTCATGCTGATACTGTTGCTGTCGGTAATGTTGGGGATTATTATACGACGCACATTGCTCGCGGTGGTACTGGTGGGGTCGGTAATTTTGATAATCATAGTGGTTGTTAAAATTTGGTCGGTACTCTTTATTTTTATAATTATTTTCAAAATTTTTCTTTTTGTAATTATTTTGAACTGGGGTTTTTTGGTGTTTTTTATCGCCATAAATTCTATGTACGATGTGAGCCGCGCTGTTTCTTAGTATTTCTTCTAGGTCTTCTAATGAATCGAATTTTATATGGTAAATGAAGTCCGTTAGTGCTGGGTGTAAACTATGTACTGCGTGGTGGGATATCTGCTTGTCATACCTATACATTTCGTCCTGTTTGTCTAATATCTCATTGTCAGAGTAAATTCGCGCATATAAATCGCATCTTTTTTGGCCCAGTCGTTCTAAGAAATCGAGTGGGTTTTCATTATGGTAAGTCCGCGTATTTAAAATTTCCGAAATTAATTGTTCCCTAGTTCTCGTGTCCTGGTACTTTTTCTTTAAGAATTTTATTATTTCTTTTACTGTATTAAATTCCTTGTCCTATACGGCGACTTTAGCTTTTCCAGTTAGTTTATTTAAGATTGTTAAAACAAGTTTAGCTTGATTTGTATTTTTATGGGTATTATCATCTTTACAATCTAAATTATATAAAAATTCGCTATTTCTAATAAAATCAACTAGTTGTAACGGATTTCCGGCATATTCCGGGATTAATGCTAAATCGTGATTTTTAATTTCAAGAGCTATATTATTTTCTTTTTCAACTAACGTAGAACCAGTTATTTTTAAGTTGCTTAATTTTTCTTCCAATATATTCATAAAAATGCTAAATTAATATTTTAAATTATTATACTTATTACTAACTTATATTTAAATTACAAAATTACTTAAAAATAAAAAATAAAAATAAAATTAATTATACTTTTTCTTGATACAACGTTGTCTTCGATGTCTTCTTGATGACGCTCCCTTTAGCTCCTTCCCGTCGATTCTTTAGCAAGAGGTTGTAGGTCCTTTTGGTCAAGGTATTGGAATACCAAAGCGCTCCCAAAGACTTGAAGATCTGCTGATGTACTAATACTCAGCTTCCAATCTTCTCATGCCAATGGAAAGAGGTCTCGCTGTTCTGTACCTGAAATAAGATAGAACTGCCGCGAAGTTACGTTAACGCTTCCAAAAGTCCCTCCGTTCGGGCGCCAGCTAAATAAAAGGTTCGCGGGACTGAGTTTTTAAAAAGAGCGTTTTTATTGACAGACATACATTATACAAGAAAAAGCACAATTTACAGTCTAGTACAAGAACTGCGTGTTGAGCATCTGTGAACCCTACGAGTGGCTATATCAGAGTGTCATCGGGCGAAGGTGGGGGTGCCCTTTTTATACAGTTATCTAGGAGAGGGGATAGTGTACATTTATTTATTATCCCTTAATACCATTGGGTTTCTATAACTATATATATATATATATATGTTATTCTCCGTTAGATGTCTTTCTTTTTATCTTGTTTGGACAAAAAAATTAATAGAAAATAGAATGAAAGTATACTTGAATAAATATGAAACAGTTTTGAAAATTCGTCACGAATAAATTTATCCATAAAGACCTCAATGTTCCAAATGTTGCTGGTTTAGCCGAAACCAGATACTGATCCTTCCATAGTAAACTGCACACCCACACGAATCCATTAGCCTCTCAACTTGCTTCACATTCGATACCTGATAACCCACCGAGGCGTCTGAAAAGAAGATGGCCAAGAGTAGTTTTAGACCTTTTATTGAAGTGCTACTAGTGAGTAGTTCTTTACAAGTGATTTACATGTCATTATGATCATTTCCTCAAATTTACTTGATGTATATTGAAGTACAGTTGTAAATATCAATAAATAGTTGAAAAAAATAAATACATATCAGACCTTTTCAAAAATAAGCCATTGACCATAGAAACAATAATTTGATGATGCAATATCTGGACTCTCAACAGGATTAGGCAATACATTTCTTTTATTTTGTCAAATGAGAACGATTTACAGAGGCAATGTCGTGTTGCAAATAACTTGGTTCCTGTTGATCTATTGATGAAGTGCGAAACTACATCAACTATGTCAAGCTGTACACAGTAAAAGTTTGAGAGCACTACCCCAAAACCAGGAACAAGCTTAAAATGCAAACTTTCGACAAAGTTTCACAAAACTCGAAGAATCTTTTTCTTCCCAAAAAGCGATCCGAACTAATAATGTGCAGTTAGATGTCGATGGATACCTGACTTCTGTGGGCTGCAGATGTTTGTTTGTTTGTTTTTTTTCCTAGCAAATTCTTTTCTTATAAAAACGATATATGGTAATAATATATAAACGGAATATATGTTTCTACACCAGTGAATGCCTATCGATGAACTATAACCTCGAAAAGCTGAGGGTTTTGGAGAGGAGCATTTTATGGAAGATCAAGGGTGCAGTACAGGCTGAAGATGGGTGGAAACTGAGAAGCAACAAAGAACTCTATCAGATGGACTATCATTTGGAAACTCTATCAAAGAAGTTTATCAGAATGTGGGAAGATTCTTAGAGACTAGGCGGAAGTGGAGGTTGACGTTTGACGGTCCTTTGTACAGAATAAACGAAGATTAACAAAACATATTTAACTACCTCTGTAGAACTTCCGATTAGCCAAAGCAGCATAAAAAGTGACTTTAAACGAAATAAAAAAATACCTCTGTAGAAGAAGACCACTACAGCGTGGATTGAAGAAGTTAAAAAGAACCTGGAATATTTGAACATTACGGAATCCCAAATGTTGGAAAGAGGTAC
The DNA here is from genome assembly GCA_003667255.2 of Euschistus heros. Classification (NCBI taxonomy): domain Eukaryota; kingdom Metazoa; phylum Arthropoda; class Insecta; order Hemiptera; family Pentatomidae; genus Euschistus; species Euschistus heros. The sequence continues at coordinate 26,535 of RCWM02000106.1, read as the reverse complement.
ATTTAGGAATAGAGTGGAAGGGTTTAAAGCTGAGGGAAGATCTAAGAGAAGGGGACAGAATGTGGACAGAAGATCAAAAGAAGCAGGCCAGTGAACGCATGAAAGAGTAAAAACTAAAAGTAATGGAAAAGAATAAGTGGAAATAAAGTAGTATCTTGATCCTAATTGGTCAATTCGCGTGTAATAATAATATAAACGGAATATATCGAACATTAGTTATATTAAATTAAGCTTTTAAAGTTTATTTATTACTCATATCGAATGAAAGAAAACATTTCGCGAAGGAAAAAAAATAAATAATTTTATAATGCACAGTGTATGTTCCATTAAAAGTGTGAATTTCCCATCTGTGAAACGATATTTTAGTACTACGTCCAGTATTATGGAGTTATGGAGGTAAATACATTTTCCAAAAAAAAAAAAAAAAAAAAAAAAGATGATCGTGTATATGGACGGTGTAATTTGTCATGAATATGCAAGGGTTTGACCCTCCACCTGCCTGAGGAAGGAGCCGCTCAGTTATGTTCCCGAATTAAATAGTAGCCTCCAGGAAATGGATTCAACAAAAATACTAAAATTCTTTACAATTTAAACAGAAACATATGAACTGATATTCGAATATTTAAATTAAATTAATTTACGAATCATGTAAGATTTATATTTACATAAATATATTTCCAATATATATATATATATATATATATATATATATATATATCGTGTGGTTCTGACGCTCATTAGAATTTTCAGACTCAGGCATTCTAAATGTTATATATTTATCTTATGTTAGGAATGGGTCGATTCCAAAAGTAGATTCTTGGTAGATTTTGATGTCAAAAGTTTTGTAATATCTAATTATGTAATTATTATTCATCATTTTTCTCCTAATGACTTAGCCTCATTTGTGCAGAATTAAAATCTTATATCATGCTACAGCAAGCAGAACTTCAGTTTGTTGAAGATATTTATTCGTTATTGGAAAATGATGAATTCAGACTACAATCATATCAACCAGTCACTAATACTAATTATTTTATTTTACATTTTCGTTATTCTTAAGAGACGATTGCGTTAAATGAGAATCAAGTTTTTGCAAAGTACTGCATAGAATTTTTGGCCCAAAAAAAAGGATAAAGAAACAATAGAATTAAGAAGGCTTCACAATGCGGAACTGTAATAGCAGCGCGACGCTTAAAATGGGCATGTAAAGTCGATGGAATTATTAATGATCGAATTCCGAAAAAAAGTAATATTTTGAGCTGTCGGATAGCAACCGAGGGGCAGACAGAGACGAAGATGGGAGGATTTGGGTTTTGGAGGAGTGTGTTGGAAGGCAGTGTGCGATCAACGGTTGGTAGTGTCGGCATCGAACCTTAAGGTTCGCTAAGCCTTTATTTATTTTATTTAAAGGGACGATATGTCCAAGAATAAAGTTTATTTTCCATTTTATTACGTGTAAATACTAGTTTTCGAACTGTAATGCTTAAATCGAAAAATTTCTGTTGAAACACGTGTTACATAAATTTTTATATTATTGAGAGTTTACAAGTATTGGCTCCTCAGTTTCATCAAGTCTCGTTGAACCATTGGTATAGAAACTGTACCGTCGAGTTATGGTTTTTACTTAGATTACTGCCTCACTTTTTTAAACGTTTGACCTGTGATAATGACGAGAAAGGAAGAATTTAATGTGAAATTTTTCTCCTAATATCCAAAGAAGTAGTACCGTCATAAAATCCAATTAATGGTAGAATGATCGGTGAAAGTAAGTAAAAACTATGTACTTTACTTTGAAGAGTAATATGCAATAATGTTCAAAATATATAATTTGAAGTTAAGCTCTACTTATAGAGATGGACTTTTTTAACCTATTATATTGTTTATAGGTCTAGTGTTAACTTGCTTATATACTCTAACCATGAATAATACAATTTAAAATAATTTAGTTGAATGATGAAATGTAAACAATAATTATTGAAGTAATCTCATAGAATTTAATTCATCAATCCTAATAATTATTGAATTAATCTATAGAAAAATTGAAGAGAGAAAAAAATAAATGAATATAAAAGAAGAAAAAAAGTGTTTAGCTGTTATGTGTTAAAAAAATGTATTTTGTATTGTTTTAAGTTATTATTGTTTTATTATAGCCATCCATATCACTTATAAGGGACTTCATCATAAAATTATACACCCAAAAATACTATGATTAAGATCCATACTCTAATTTTTTGAAAAAGAAAACTTTATTACAATGACATGTCCAAATAATCACCAGTTTCGTCCCACTGTGCGGCGCCGTTAAGGTTACGAGAATGCTGAAGTGCACGACACTCCAGTACGACCGGTTAGAAAACGGCTCTCATGAATTGTGTCTAATCACAAAGTTTAAAACAGTTTTATTTTATGGGGGATTCCGTTATAATTTTTATTACTTTTAATATTTTTTATGACGTTTACAATAAAATTATATATTTTTTTAAAAGAATTATCTAATTTTAACCCGCCCAGGATTCGAATCTGCAATCTTCTGGTTAAGATTGCGCTAAGACCTTAGCCTCAACCCGCTCGGCCATTGAGACCCCATCATTGATCTTACATGGAATGCCATTTACCAAGGTCTGATTTAGCCTTTCATTTAAACCGCTTGATTGTGGGTAATTTAAGGGTGTAGAAATCTGTGAATGTGATACGCTAGTTTCACATTTTCAAATAAATGAAAGATATTATAACAGTTGATATTCCCGAGGATGCCAAAAAGTTTGGGAATACCTTACTCCAGACCTTCGACCGACATCGCCCCTCCCCCAGCCTACCTGCCACCTTCCCCCAATGATAATATTTGCCCCAGAACGAGCGGAAGGGGACAGGTAGGATGCGAGCGGACTATGTAGATGGCCCCTAAGTGGATTAGGCTAGAGTAGGCCATCCATCACCCGCCGGCGGAAGGTCTTATATAAATTACTCGCCCTTCATAACCTCGTAAGGATCCCCAATCTACCAGCCCCATCTCCCTAACTGCCAATCGCACCGTCTAATTTTAGAAAATATTACTCCGGGTCTTTCCAACCATTTTTTTGCCTTTCCTTTTGAAAAAAAAAATCCCAATAGAATATCTTCTGAATATTTTATATTATTATAGTTCATCGAGGTCTTACTTATTCATCTAGGTTATATTTGTTATTTTTTTTTTTTTAATATCAATATCAATTTGATATATTTGTTTTATAATTTTTTTTTCAGAATTGATAGAATCTGAGGCCTCATGAATTAACATAGGCACCTAAGCCTAACTCTTTCAATTTAGTTTCTCAAACTGAGGCGTTTTCTCAAGCCTTGAGAGAGAAAGGGATTGATCAAGGCCATATCCTGGCTGTTGAAAGTCTCTACAAGAAAACACGAAACATGGTCAGATTTGCCAACAGCTCTTCCCAAGAAATTGAAACAAAGATAGGGATCCGACAGGGTTGTAGTCTTAGTCCACTCTAGTTTATTTTAGTTATGGACTTAGCTATCCGTAAGGCGAAAGAGAAAATGAGGAAGTTCCTCCTTGGGTTTGCTAACCTTAGACCAGTGAGCCTTTCGATACTTGAATTCGCTGATGACATTGTTATTTCTTCAGACAATGACAGGAATCTGCAGTACAATGTTAGCAGATTGAAAGATGAACTCCTCAAGGTCAAAATGGTTATAAACACCACGAAAACAATGGTAATGAGGGTTGGGAAGAAACCAAGGAGGATAATGTGTGCATCAGAGCTGAAGATAAAGTCCTGGAACAGGTGAAAAACCTCAATTGACGCGAGCAGGATGTTTGAAGCGGTTAAGAGAGGCCTCCTTAAAAGGCGAGAGAGGTGGAAAGGAAAACAAAAGTGGCTTTATTCAGATCTACATTTCTCCCCCAGAACAGCTAGTAAACGACCGACTGAGCTGGAGAAGGCTCTATAGACTTCAATGAGAAATGACTATGATGATGATGAGTCGTTTTTCACAGGCCAATACGCGAATTAAGAAATAAATAAAAATAAAAATTAGATGCATCTATAATTAATTTATAATTATTAGAAGAAGATGGTCTAGAACTTACTCAGGAAAAAGAATAAAACACGTTCAGGTAAAACATATTTAATGGAGCCCCTTGCAGTTAAATTAAATTCATCAAGGTGGCCGCACTAGTTAAAAGAAGATACGATGTTTTTTTACTATTAAAACTTTTTGAATTCTCTCTCTCTCTCTCTCTCTCTCTCTCTCTCTCTCTCTCTCTCTCTCTCTCTCTCTCTCTCTCTCTCTCTCTCTCTCTCTCTCTCTCTCTCTCTCTCTCTCTCTCTCTCTCTCTCTCTCTCTCTCTCTCTCTCTCTCTCTCTCTCTCTCTCTCTCTCTCTCTCTCTCTCTCTCTCTCTCTCTCTCTCTCTCTCTCTCTCTCTCTCTCTCTCTCTCTCTCTCTCTCTCTCTCTCTCTCTCTCTCTCTCTCTCTCTCTCTCTCTCTCTCTCTCTCTCTCTCTCTCTCTCTCTCTCTCTCTCTCTCTCTCTCTCTCTCTCTCTCTCTCTCTCTCTCTCTCTCTCTCTCTCTCTCTCTCTCTCTCTCTCTCTCTCTCTCTCTCTCTCTCTCTCTCTCTCTCTCTCTCTCTCTCTCTCTCTCTCTCTCTCTCTCTCTCTCTCTCCCCGTCTTTCCCTCTCTACCTTTCTCCCTTTACAATCATCGAATCTAGAAATTAAATTAAATCTCCTTGTTATTTTACTGTCATATTGATATGGTCGAAACTGGGATTATGGCCATCACCAATCTTATACGAATTCTATTTTTGAGACTCCATTGGCCGAACCAGAATGGATGATGCTTCAAAAAGATGAGTATTATACATAATTTAATAATATATAACATAGCTTTTAAAAATGTAAGGGGTTTTAAACTAAAAAATATGCAACATATATGACAGGACGAAATTTTTACCTTCTTGAGATTACACATCAAAGATAATATCCCCCCTCCTCTCCTAGAATATAGAGCTAATATAAAAGTAGGGGTGGAGGCGCGTAGCTCAAAGGTTTATGCGCTTGACTACCAAGTTTGAGTCACAAAATTTATTTTCTGTTATTTCGGCCATGGATCGAATTCGAGTTTCATAACTCTTCATGAATTGTAAGCGATACAATTGGTTTGTTTTTTTGTTGCCTGAACGCCATGAGCGTTTGCCCCTGAAGCTAAGGAGTTTGAATTATAAGTAGTAGGACATATCATACAACGTGGGGTCATATTGGCCCGTAACAAAGATTCTCTCATATTGTATTCAAATGTTACAAGGTCACTCAACTTTGGAACTCTTGTCAGACGGTGCCCACACACTGCACAGATGCTGGATGAAAAGCTGCTCAAGGTCTCAACCCACTCCCACCCCTACACTTTAAAGCAGGCCCGTTTTTGTCATATCCGGGTAAATTGTACCGGACGTTGTAGAACGAAGGTTAAAACGTATTCAAATTAAATCCCGCAAATATCTATATCTATATATATATATATATATATATATATATATATATATATATATATATATATATATATATATATATATATATATATATCATTATCGGGATAATTTCGCTACCAGTTTTTATGATCAGTTTGTACTTAATAGTTTCCTCATATTCTCCCAATAGGACCAGATAATCAGCGGAATTTTATTACTTAATTCTAGCCTGTGATTTTATCCATACTTATAAATAAGTATAGACATAGAAATAAGTATGTTATCTATACTTCATTCTAGCCAGACAGCAAACGCAAATCAATGGCGACTTTAAGAAAATATTTAGTTCATTTCCCAAAACCATTAACTATCAACACTGATAATAGACGTGAATTTGATGGTAATTTATTCCGTGATTTTCTAAAATATAAAACATGAAAATGATAAACATGAAACAACACCTAATCATCCAAATTCTTTAGGACTTTTAAATAGAGCAAGCTCCACATTACTAGATTTAATTAAAATAATTAACATTCAGTCTAACGAATCTGAAGAGGAAAAATTATAATTGGATACTATAGCCTATAACAATTCGTTGAATCAGGATATGAAACTAAGTCCTATTGAAATCACTTTCGGTATAAGTCGTGAAAATTATAATAAAAAATCCAGAGGTACAAGAATATTTAGTTCAAGAATATCACACAAATTTAAGGAATACCAGGGAAGCCATTAAAATAAATATTGAAAAAAAATAATATGAAATATATAAATAAAATAAACAAAACTAGGGAAGATATACCTCAATTACCAGAAGACGTATATATCAGAAAACCCAGTTCTGATAAAAAGGACGTTAAATATCAAAAAGGTTCTTCCGTACGCATTACCTTCCTAATAACGCTTTCTAGCGGTTAGTTTAATAATAACGGAGAAAGAGGAGGATCTTCTTCTTTTCGATACGAATGTATCTCAAACAGTTCGGAATAAAATGTATCATAACAACATCCAATGAGACTGTTAGACTAATTCTATTGGCCTTGTTTATTTCACAGTCTCTTTGATCTATTGACTTGACTTTAATTTATCTATAACAGAAGGACTAGTTCTATCAACATATTCAGGAACAGTGGAAAAGCCGTATATCTCTCTTGCTATTTGGAGGTGGTTCTCTAAGTCGGAACAAGTCTCCTTGAAAGGCGACAATCGTTCAGCTATCGACAGCTGTAATCTGGACCAACTATAGCAGATTTATGTTAGAGTTTTCCTTCTCCTTTTTCCTCCCGTGAAAAAAAAAAAAAAACCGGAAAAATACCCGTGGAAATGAAAGTTGGCTGGAATGAGAGAGGGCAAAAATAAATAATTAAACGTCAAGGGACCATCTCTAGGCGTCACTGTGACGAGGACTGTTGCCCCTTCCTTTGTCACGGTTCTCTATTAGCTCGCCATTTGTCTTCTCTCTTCACTTTCACCATTATTTATACTTCATTTATATATGCAGATTTTTTATCTCTCTTTTAAAATTTAAACTGGAATTTCTTCATTGATAAATTTCCTCGTTTTATTTTTTATTTTAACTTAAATTCTATACTACTCCATAAGCCGTCCTCTCCACTACACTCATGGCATATGTGAACTATCAGTAATTAAAATGATTTCATTGTATCCAAATCACTCTAGTTTTAATATCACTAACCTTCATGAATGGTGATAAAATAGAAGAATTAAAATAAATCCAAACAAATGAGCACCACAAACTTTCCTATTCTTCTCTTAACTAAACCTTAAAATCTAAAATCCCGAATTCTCCTTATTACATAACAAATCATCTTATTCATAATGATCTAAATATGTTGCTGAATTGGTTCATACCAAATACCAATCCTTCCGCCACTGGCTTCATAGCTTGTCATAGAAAAAGATACTTATTTATTATTTTATTTTTATTTTTGTATCGTTAATTCTTCATAATTTATATTTATTTTATTGATATACTTAATCTTATTATTATTACTTTACTCTCCTTATGAATAAGGGATGAGGTTATACTTCAGAGCACTATTTAAGAGTATTTAATTCTGGTAGAGTTGTCAAAAAATGAAAAAAAATAACAAATACTGATTTTATGTCTCTGGCTTTCGTGAAGAAGTCGATAAATCAAAATTGCGCGCTTTTAAAAATGACGTTTATGCTTGTTTTCCAAAACCCTGTATTTACTGAAAAGTACCGAAATATATTGGGGAAGGTGCTGTACCCAAACCACAGTTGTACCAGTGGACATTTTTAATTAAGAGAGAGTAAGAGGAGGGAAATTAAATTAGTCAGATCGGTTGTGCTGCAAGCATCCCTCTGCAGTTGCACGAGTGTTTTCAAGATAGTCAGATCAACAGTTTTGTAAAAATTATTATTTTAAAGTTTTTTTCTTCCAAATCCTGACCAATCCAACCGGTGATTTTAAATTTTTGAAGACCCTACACTTATACATTTTCTAGGCAGTAATATTTCATAGGGTTGTCCAATAAATATATCATAACTTCATATGTTTTCTTATCAGTTATCACTTACGGGTTTTGTGAAACAGATCATTCCGCACAGCATGGCGTTCAGTTGTACCTGTGGACACCATTGCCAGCTGAACATGCGGACATATGGTTGAAGTGTCCACAGGTACAACAGATTTTGCTGTTTGTTTATTAATTCATTATTTCAATAATAAATATTGCGGAAAAGTTTTTAGGCATTCCGCGTGATATAAAATGCCCAAATTTGAATACCTACTATTCGTATAGCCTTTTTTTTTTTTTAAGAGGAGAAAACTCGCCACTCACTATTTATAACAAACTATTCAACTAGTGAAGATGGTGATTTCACAAATGTGATCTTGGCTGATCCATCAAGCAAAGATTGTAATTTTTTGGATGGATTTATGAATGATTATGAACAAGGTAAAGAAATTGAAGATGAAGAAATATATGTTGGTACCTATGTTTTGTGTTGTAAAGCATTTTATAGCTTTTATCAAAGAAAACTTGTGACTCGTTCACGTTCAACACTTGCTACTTGAAGAAAATTTCATCAAATGATAGAACCCCAAAATTGATTCTTCCGGACATCGCTACTGATTATGAAATTCAAATAAGAGATATCAAAAGAAAATTACCACCACTATATTTTATAACGCACTGGGAGATTATGAAAAAAATTACATTTCCCTACATCTTTTCATGGATACGATCTCTAATGATTCGATTTTTTCCATAAAAAAAAAGTTTGTGACACTGGTTAATAAGAATTATAGGTACATAAAAGATTAATTTTTCTTAAAAAGTTTAAAAATAAGTTAAGTTTCTATTTAATTTTCTTACGCTAAATTTATTGTTGTCACCTTTCTTTATTGTTTATTGTTCAATAATCAAGTCGACTTTTCTTGTTTAAATATTCCATTTTTTTAAGTACATTTCATAAAAATTATTGCTGATGTGTTTCTCTAAATATTATTTCAGTTTAAACCTATGAAGAAATGAATGTCCATTGGTACAACCACTAGTGTCCACAAGTACAAAGGGGGAAGGTACCTATGGACACTAATCAGTGAGTTACAAAACATTATTTTCTGTAAAAATAAAATTACTTTTCAAAATAAAGACACCAGGGTTCGATAGCCCCTTAAACTTCTTATCTAATGGTTAGATAACAAACTTATCTTAAAATTATCTAATGGTACAATAACCACTCAGATAAATAAAGCACCGACAATTAGAAAAATCTAAAACTGAAAATTGTCCACAGGTACAGCACCTTCCCCTATATTAAGGCCTTTTTAAGAAAAATAACTTTTTGTACAACGCAGACATTAAAAGTCATTCTTCAAAGTTTAATGGTTAACTCATTTTATGCGATATTTGATTAATCCACTTCTTCTGAGTATTATATTTGAAGTATATTACGTTGTTATATTTTGAAGACCCAGCTGAAGTATTGTAAAACTAATTATTATTTGATTAGATACCATATTAAATAACAACTGCCGTTTTATTTTACTCACTATTTATTTTCTGAATCACTTACTAATACCGTAATACTAACGAACTTTTTAAGGAAGACTCCTTCTTTAACACTAAACCTGCCATGACGAGTAAAATGACGTCGATTTACGATGTGTCAAACATGGCAGATAAGTTTGTTATATAATTCTGGCTGACTTCTGATGTCATCTCCAAATACATATTGTTAATGGATTTCCATAATTGGGAAATTATAAAAACAGATTATCTTTAGCTCCCCTCAAAGAACGCGTAGTTATTCAATTAGTTCATCAAACAGATCCCTAAGAAACCTCAACTACTTCAAGTTCGATTCAAATGCGCTTAAAGATTGTCAAATAAGGCACAGCAAAGAAAAAAAAATCGTATGTAAAAAAAAACGAAAAGAAAAGATGTGATGAGAAGATGGAATTAGCTTAATATATTATCCATTCATATTATCATCTTTATATATAAAGATGAATTTTATATTTCATATTTGAGATCTTGATATTTCTTTAAATTTCATAATTTAATAAGATGGAATTCATGCTTGGAAAAGTGTTTAATTCGTTTCCTAAATTGAAGTAACGAATATTTGTTTCCCTAAACATTTTAACAAAACTTTATAAACATGGGCCATTGAACGGTTGTGGTAGAAGAAATAGGTATTTATGAAATGGCGGTAAGTTTAGTGTTAAAGCTATTGGGGTCTGGAAAATTTCAGAGCAGTCAGGTATTGTTATGTTTTCAAAAAACTTTAGAACTTTAAACTTAACGCCGCTTTTGCATCCACATTAACGTTTATTTTCCTGCACAGTATTCCTGAACAAATGCCTTCTAAATTGGAACTCTAAGAATGAAAGAATAGAGCGAGGAAAAGAAAGGGCACGGTAAAGACGCTGAGAGAGGTAAAGTTGGAAGATTAGTGCTGAGTGGGGGGACCATTCAACTAGCATTAGCCGAAGTAAGTTCCACCACCATGTTTCCGCCATTGCCCCCTCCAGTGCATGACTCCTGCCTCCTTATTCACAAGAGCGTTAAGCAGCAGTTGCCCCTTGTCCCACCTGAGGGCACTGGAAGCACCGAGGAGGATATCCCAGCTGATCAGGTATGCTGCAGCTGATGCAATCTTAATGGCTGACCGTTCCCTGAGGGCGGGCCTTCCCAGTCCAGGCTCCATCACTATTCCTAATGATGTTTTAATTATTCACTCTATAACATTTATGAAGGTCTACTCTCCCTCAAGCACCCGCTTTTTTTTTTTTTTCATCATTATTAAACTATATATTATTTACATGCTTGCAAATTAAAATAATAATTGCTCTATCAAGTATTAGTTTATTTAACGATACAATAAAATGATATTCTAAACATATTTTCTATATTTCTCCATATTATTATTACTTTCAATTTTTTTCATCTTCAGAAACATCAAATTTACCACAATCGATATATTATAATATTTTGTCCTCTCCAGAGAGACTTTCTCGCAGACTGGAAGGAAAGAAAAAATACAATATAGAAAAAAATGAAATGAATAGTAACCAATAATAGCCAAGAGAATATGTTAAAGAATTTATTGTTTTAGACTTTTTTTAATACTAACTAGAACTCCAATTGCACAAACATCTTATTTGGAATTAACATACAAGACTAAAATGGCAAGAGAGCGCTCGTCGTTTGAGAAAAACGTTCAAAGCTAGACCTATTAGTATTTACGGAGTTGAGCTTAGGGACTCCACTAAACCTTCCGATCCTTATAATTCTAAACCCATCATTAAATCTTCAATACTCCATGTTACGTGGTAAATAAACTTAATCGCAATTAATCGAGGTGCGCATGATGGAATAGAAGGATCAATACAATTAGGATTGATGAATTAATTGCCACTTCTATTGGAATTATTTTATTAGAAAACTATTTTCGAATGCTACACATTCATCTTCAGTTCTAAATCATATAAAATTTCAACACATCAACACTATGTTACATGGATTATTTAAACTCGAGTTTTCAAAAATGTTAGACAAGAAATGAAATATTGGTACTCGCCCGAGGAGATCTAACAGATGTATTAAATACATCTATCGTGGAAGGGGAAAGGAGCCAGGTAGGTTAAATTTTGGGATTTTCCTTATGACTCATTGGATTTTTTCGTTCCTATTGAAAACAAATTTAAAATGGGGCTATTTAAAATGTTTATCTGGTCATTTAAACAAAAATCTGTTTTAAACGAATTTATTATTTCTAATGGTTCATAAAAAATATAGCCTAAAATTAAATATAACTTTTCTACTTTAATTTAGAATCAGTAAATATTTACTGTTGCTAAATCTTCCTGGAATTATCAGAATGATGTGGTTAAAATTTGGTGCAGATTAGTTCAGTATTTTTCGCGGTTAGTGGGCACAAACGAAAAATGGCTTGTCCTTTTATATAATAGTATAGATAAAATTTTTTTTTTATTCTTTATTGTTTAAAGTGTTGTTGTTTGTTTCGATATCAAAGACAATTTTTTTTTCCGATTAGTTTAATATGTTTCATCTAAATTATTTTCCGTAAATGTTATAAAATACAATAAAATAACAAGGAGATTCGATTTAATTTTTATATTCGATGATTGTTAAAGGAGAAGGGTAGAGAGGGAGAAACGAAGAGAGATAGTAAGAGAGAGACTGAGAAAGAGAGAGAGAGAGAGAGTTTTACGATTTCTATAAAATATTATAAAGTAAAATCGATATTTCTTCACTGTTTAGGATTCCAATGAAAAAACACACACACAAACATATATATATATACCGTGGAAGGGGGAAGGAGCCAGGTAGGTTAAATTTTGGGGGGTTACCTTAGGATTTCCCCTATGACTCATTGGATTTTTCCGTTCCTATTGGAAACAAATTTAAAATGGGGCTATTGAAAATGTTTATCTGGTCATTTTAACAAAAATCTGTTTTAAACAATTTTATTATTTCTAATGGTTCATAAATAATATAGCCTAAAATTAAATATTACTTTTCTACTAAAATAATTCCAATAGAAGTGACAATTAATTCATCAATCCTAATTATTCATAATTATCTCAATGTCCCATGTGTTGCTGAATTAGCCCAAGCTAGATTTCAATCCTTCCATGATTGGTATAAGCTCTATATCCACTAGTCTCCCAACTTGCTTCCGCTCGATTCTGAATAACCCTCCGAGATGTCTAAAAACGACCCTTCTAAAAAAAGAAGCGTAACTTTTAATGATGATTACTTTTAGATGGAGTGGAGGAAGGGGATAAAAGTGCCATCCCTCCAAGCTTATGCATTCACATTGTCATGGGTTAAAATTATAAACTGATTTTTTTTTTTTTTTTTGATTTATTGATATTTACAACTGTACAAAATAATATACAACAAGTCAATGTGTTGACAGTGAATACAATGGCATGTAAATAACTTGTGAAGAACTACTCACTAGTAGCACTTCAATAAAATCTACACTAAAAGGTCTCTAGGCCATCTTCTTTTCAGACGCCACGGAGAATTATCACAGATGGAGGAGGAAGCAAGTTGGGAGACTAGTAGATTGGAGTGGTTATAGAGCTTACTATGGAAGGATAGGTATCTGGTTTGGGCTAAATCAGAAACATATGGAACATTAAGATTATTATATTAAGTTTATTGGTCACATAGTAAGGAGCATTGAGGATTTTTCGAAGGATTTTAGATTGTAAAGATAGAATACGAGATGAATTGGATGGTTTAGTAGAGCCCCAAAGCTCAACTCCGTACGTCAAAATAGGTCTAATCACTGTCATGTAAATGAGTCTTTTGTAATTAATTGGGAGCTTTGAACGTTTTTCTAGTAAATGTTGAAGTAGTCTGTAACGACGGGCAGTTTCTTGTCGTTTTAGTCTTGTATGTGGATTCCAACTAAGACGTTTGTCCAAGTGGAGTCCTAGGTAGCGGATAGCGGATGTTCAACAGGAATTAGTGGAATATCATCAAACTGAAATTTAAAAAAAAATAAAAAGTAAAGTGATTCATGTATTGCTGCACAACATATAACCCTCACAGGTAGCCTCCAGAAAATATCAAATGTTTGCAGAAAGATTTATCAACATTTAAATTTAGAATTTAGGTAGCAAGAAATTTGCCTGTTGTTTGAGAATCACCCGTATATTAAAACCAACCTCGTGCCCCGATTGTGAGAGAATACCAGGTCACAACTCTTAAACTTGAATTGCTTAGCAGGATTTCAAGAAGTTTTCAGCTGATTCTCTAAAATAAATTATAACTTTGAACGAGGAGTTACTATCTCATCTTCATTTTTACGACTGTTAAGTTCTAAAAGTTACAGACTACTTTAACATTCACTAGACAAACGTTCAAATTAATTACAAAAGATTCATATACATGACTGTATTAGACCTATTTGGACGTATGAGTTGAGCCTTGGGGAACCACTAAACCATCAAATTCTTCTCGTATCCAATCCAAACTATCCAAAATCCTTCGAAAAACCCTAAATGCTCTTACTTTGTCACCAATAAACTTATCCATAAAGATCTTAATGTTCTAGATGTTGCTAAGTTTACCCACACCAGATACCTATCCTTTCATAGTAAGCTCCATAACCACTCAAATCCACTAGTTTCTCAACTTGCTTCCCACTCCATTCCTGGTAATTCTCCGAGGCGTCTGAAACGAAGATGGCCTAGAGACCTTCTAGTGTAGAATTTTTAATAAAGTGCTACTGATGAGTAGTTCTTTTCAAGTTTTGACTTTTTATTGTAATCGTTGTCAATACATTTACTTGATGTATATATTTTGTACAGTTGTAAATTTCAATAAATGTATATAAAAAAAAAAAGTTTTAAATAAACTATTCATACATGTATACAGGTATTTTTAAATTATGTTTCTGTCCGCAAGTTCCCCAATTAGTTTGTCTCAGTATTCTAAGTGAATAGATTATGGAATCATGCGACGGAAAGTTCAGTGCCCTAAGGAACACAAAACATACCCCCGGTTTTAACTAAGCTGTCGATACAGGTGAGACAGGTGACAGGTAAATGGGGAAGTCGATATCCTACTTAAGGCCCTTAATCTGCAATTTATCGGGCCGAGCATTGTGTTCTCTACCTCTCCGGTGTAGAGAGAGCTCTTCTTTATGATAGTTTAATATATCTTCAAGATCTATCTATTAGCAAACACTAGACTGTTGCGAAAGATTCCGCTTCCCATCTTCAAATTTAATGACAACAATATCAGTTCGATAATAAATAGTATTATGTCTTTAGTTTTGTGCCCTTTATTGAGCAGAACAGCTAATAATACAAATGGGTAGAATCGGCGCAATGGATATATGGAATAAGCAGGATGCAAATGTTGTTGAAGCAAATATCACAAGCCTAAATATAGCATTTGAAAGTCTGTCTGAACATTGAACATACAGTCAACTTCCACTTCAACACATATTACAGACACCTTAGCTCTCTTGGAAGTGGTGAAACGTATTTGGTCGTGATTTCAAACATCCAAAAACTAAGAATCTATGATCGCACAACTCCGTTTAGCAAGCACCAAGATCTCCAGAATATATTTTAATAGAAGAAGCTACAACTTTAATACAGAAAATCCCTGCCCGATGTGTAACTCGGGACCAGATTCACTTCAACATTTAATAATGTACTGTTCCGGTGTTGAGATATACAAGAAAAGGTTTCTTAGAAGAATTCATTCCACAGAAAATGATAATAGATCCACAGTTGCGTTCATGGCTGATAATAGATAATGAAAAGCATTTAAATCATTTTTTTTTTTTTTTAATATGAAATATTGCCTAAAATTAAGAAATATTTTATTTTAACTTATTACTAGTTTTCCATTTATTTTTTTTTTTTGTTTTTTATCATGTATATATTTAGATCAAATTTTAGGTAAATATATCTCGTTTAGTTTGTAAATATTTTTCTTATTTTACTTTATTTTTGTTTAAATAATTTTAATTGCAATTATTTACAGCTCGCAATTCTTTGCTCAAAAATTGTATTTATAAAGCAACCAAATATTCATTCATTCATTCTAAAGACATTGACTGCTTTACATCACATGACAATTCAAAAGCTTGGAATTATCAAAACCAGTCGAATCCTCTAGTCACCCAACTTGTTTCCCGATATTCCCCGATAACCTCCGAGGCGTCTGAAATTTGGATACTAGGAACCTTCTAGTCTAGAACTTTAATTGAAGTGCTACTGATAGTTAGTTTTTTTACAAGTTAATACCATGTTATTGTAATCACATTGACATATATTCACCTAATGTATACCAGTAGTGTGAAAAATAAATGCAACAGTTTAAAAATCTGTATTTACTTTTAAATATGTATATAGCCATGGGCTCGCAATGTTCCATCGAGAATAGTTAAGACCTACACCTTTACAAAAAATACAACCCCAGACCATAACACTCACTGGAAACTTTACTGTTTATTTTAAACATTGAGTTGTCAGGGCCACACCTTACATACTGAATTCCATCTGTGCCATGGATATCAAATTTCAATTCATCAGAAAATATGACAGAGTTCCAGTCTTCTTGTGTTCAGTTTTGATGTTTTCGAGCCCAAAAAGACGAGCCTGCCGTATTTTCTTTGTTAAGAGTGGTTTTTTCTGTAGCCGGCGTACATTCAGTCCTGTTTTTATTAATCTTCAACGAACAGTTGATACACAGACATTAACAACTGTAGCTGTATTTTATTTTGCAGGTAATCTGTAGATGTTAAGGTCCAGTTTTTCAAAGCCGTTGCAATATGCGATCTTCTCTTTCACTTGTCTTTTTCTTGTGATCACTCAAATGTTTAAATCCTAAAGAGCCAGAAGACCTATATTTTTTTAAAGACATACTCACAGTTGATGGAGCACAACCTACTTTATTAATAATATATCGGCAAGAAAAATTCTCTTTACTTAAAGCAAGAATTATTACTTTTTTTTTTTTCACTGCTTAGTTAACTGTAATGTCGACTCATTTAATTTACTTTCAAACAAAACTTTGGATTACCATTAGAATGCAATACAATGCCTCTAAAATAAGATATAAGAATCCAAAGTGCAATCACACAAGATCTAATGAGTAAATAAACAGTATAAATATCATTTAAATGAACATTATTTGAATTTTAAAAAGTGTTGCGTTTATTTTTCACACTACTGTATATAATAGAATACTGTTGCAAGTGTAAATGAATTGAATATAAATGAATAAAGGACTTACTAAAACCAAACCTGCTAAAATAACACTTGAATCTTGTATACAAACGAAGCCAAGAGAGTCATTTGATTCGTACCGACCAAAGAAGAGTACATTCTAGAGCTGTTAATCCTTTGAAAAGTACCAGTTGGAAGTAAATCCGAGATAAAAGAGAAAACTGCTTCACAAAGTTTGCCCCTTTAAATTAGCAACTTGATCAGGTATGTGGGAGAACCAGGCAGACAATATTTGCCGAGTACGACGGAGGATTTTCTCCTGGTATTGTTTTTCTTCTCTGTTTACCCTGCGGCTTTTCAAGGGAATGGAAAAACTTGGCGGTTTCCCTCGTCCGGGAAAAGCCTAAGTCCTTCCCACTATTCTCAGTCAGCTCCAACTTTTTTTCCTTTTATTTATCAACAGATGTTTTTGCAGGCATTTGTTTTTTTGTTTGTTTTTGTTGGGAATGTTCAGTAAAAAATGTAATTTTTTTTTGTTTAACTTTGGATAGTTAGAAAAATAATACAGGTTTATGTTTTGAAAATAAAACCATAAAATAAATGACAAGAAAGGAAAATGAACAAAAAACATGGCAGAGATTGGTATTATAAATAACTTAATACAAGACAGCTTTCAGAAGAATGATACTAAACTATATTCACTAAATTAATTAAAGTATGCCCTTTATTGTCGCTAAAATTTCTTTGTGAGAAGAAGCCTGATGGTAATCACTTTAACTCTAAAATAAATTTAGAATACGGGCTCTCACTTTTGACTACATTAATTAAATTAATTACGTATATCAAAATTTATAAGGCACGTATAGTTGGCTGGCTTTAACCCTTAAGTCCGCGCGCCCGGCGCGCTTCTGGCACAAAGTGCGCCACTTCTAATATTTGGCTACCTGTAAAGAGGAGGGTTAACCTATCGGATTTTCCTTCAAGTATACTATTGAGACTGTTGTGAATTGTTTTGGTATAATATTAAAAGTTTCTTTACGTTAGTTATAGTTATTTTTCTACGTCCGTTCGATTTGCACATAGTACCTCATCGCGCGGTATTATGACTAAGTTAGTAAATTTAAAATTTGTATGATATTCCACTAATCCCTGTTGAACAGATCTGCTACCTAGGACTCCACTTGGACAAACGTCTTACTTGGAATTCACATACAAGACTAAAACGACAAGAAACTGCCCGTCGTTACAGACTACTTCAACATCTTACTAGACCAACGTTCAAAGCTCCCAATTAATTACAAAAGACTCATTTACATGACAGTGATTAGACCTATTTCGACGTACTGAGTTGAGCTTTGGGGCTCTACTAAACCATCCTATTTATCTTGTATCCAATCTTTAAAATCCAAAATCATACGAAAAATCCTCAATGCTCCTTACTATGTGACCAATAAACTTATCCATAAAGATATTAATGTTCCATATGTTTCTATTTTGGCCCAAACCAGATACCTATCCTTCCATAGTAAGCTCCATAACCATTCCAATCCACTAGTCTCCCAACTTGCATCCTCCTCCATCCCTGATAATCCTCCGAGGTGTCTGAAAAGAAGATAGCCTTCACAAGTTATTTACATGCCATTGTATTCACTGTCAACACATTTACTTGTATATTATTTTGTACAGTTGTAAATATCAATGAATGGAAAAAAAAAAAAAAAATTCATTGTTGAAGAACAAGAATGGGAATAAAATGTTCTTTATTGTTCCAAAATATGTTTTTCAATTTTGAGCTTTTTGTTATAAGCAGCCTGAAGGTTCATTTACTGTCAATAACGGGCCTTCTGATATATTTCTGAGGCTGCTAGACTTTCTGCTTGGTCGCAATCGTAACTTGACGTGTGACGTAGTATACCAGTTACTCTCTCGTAAAGGAACTTACACCTTCCTAGGTACGATTAAAAAAAAAAGACTTCAAAAACGGAAGTTTAAGAAAAGGAGCCAGGTAAAGGACACGTGACAAAAAGATAAACCCGAGATGTAACCATAATAGAATAATTGCTGGCCTAGGTACATAATTTCTTTCGGAGAAATAAGAAAAAATCAAACAGTTTAAAATAAATATTAAAGTTTTATTATTACTTATTTAGATAATATTAAATGATAACCAGAGGATTAAAAAAACATTAAATATAGTAAGTGCCCGGCAGCCGTGGTCAGAACAACACCTCCTCCGTGCCGTTCGTCTATTGATTTTGAAATTGGTGTCCATTCTCAGCGAATTTTGGTACAGTACTAGTTTAATTATCAGTGAGTACGAAAGTGAAATTCTGTGTCGATTGGTACAATAATCAGTGGTATTCGAATAAATAAAATATACCAGATTTGTTTAACTGTCTCCGTTATCAGCGAGCAAGAGGAGACAAGCCAGCCCCCACCACCTACCTCTCAGTCAGCTGGCCTCAGGTCACTACATCGCAGGTTATAAATACATATTTTAATTTCTATCAATAACAATGAGAGAAGTATGACAAATATCAAAAGAAAGGATAGGATCAAGTGCATTGATATTCAGAAGAAAACAGGGCTCAAAGACTCTTCCATGCTTATAAAAAAATTAAAATGGAAATGGGCTGGACATGTGTTGAGATCTACTGACGACAGGTGGTCATATACTGTAACCGAGTGGACACCATATGACAATAGTAGGAACAGAGGAAGGCAATTGAAGTGGTGGAGCGACTCCTTCAAAAAAGAGGCTGGCCCAACATGGTGGAGAACAGCAAAGGATAAAAATTTATGGTGGGAAAAGTGGAATCAGGTTTTGAACCCCGTTTCCCAGTAGGACTGGTCACCTTGGGATGTGTAAGACCATTACTCCTCTTAAAAAGAGAAAGGCTAGTGCAAGGAAGATAAATGTGTATGTATTTATTGTTTAATTGTATATATTATAAAGTTGCACAATAAAAGCTATTTTACTTTCATTTCAAATATAGTAAGTTCCATCATTTACCAGATTAATTTTATACTGAAACCCATTTTTGCATTAAAAGTGTGGAGAAAACCAACATTGGGATAAAGTGCGCCAACGCGCGGTCTTATTTTAATCCACTAGGCGCGCGGACTTAAGGGTTAATAAAACTCATATAAAAAATTTATATTTAAACATAATCTCGGTTTAGAATGGTAATGAATACCAGATCGTAGCATTAACCTGTAATCACGGGATCCTTTTAAAGTTATTTTTAATAAATTTTTCTTACCAACTGCCTCTTCTGTAAACATGGAAGCCTATTACAAAACACATCAACTATTTAATTTCTTTATTTGATTTAAATAAAATTTCAATTTAACCGTTAAATTCGGAAAATCGTATTTAGATAGATTTTCTCTGTTAAAATGTTTTCCTGGAGGATATATTATTTGAGGACATCGAGATCTGCTTTCTGAACAAGAACACTAGACCGATTTGGAGTCATCAGAGAGAGCTGACGATGGGGGCCAGTGTTGACAGAGCACTACAGCTTGTGTAAACATATCCTTAGCCGCCAAATTCCATTAGCCGTTACTTCACTAAATCTATTTCATTAAACCACTTTTAATGTAATTACAGAAATTTTTTGAACCTTTATTTTAATTATTATCATTAAATGTTTACGTATCAGATAGCAACTTTAAATATTTAAATAGTTAAACTTTTAAGCTTGAGTAGTCTCTGTTTAAAACCAATATATTTCTCATTTTTTTTTTAAGTTTAATATTATAATATTTCACTGTACTCGCAATCATCAAATTTGGCTTTTATCTACATCGATCATAAATATTTACGCCGATATTAAATTTTATCGACATGAAGGTTACAAAGTTAAATTTGTTGCATAACAATTTATTGCAAATAATATTAAATATTTAAAACAATCCTTAGAGTACAAAATCCTTCGGAAAATCATCAATGCTCCTCATTTTCCCTCGGAAAATCCTCATTACTAGGGCTGTGAAATATATGTATTTACATATTTCTCCTAGCAAACTAAAACATCTAATATAATCAAAATGAATATATTTTGAGGTATTTGGACTCAATTCGAGTTATTTTTATTTTGCATATTTTACCAAAAATGCATATTTTTACATATTTTGAACTGTGATTGCATATTTTTCTACATATCCAGCATTTTATTGCGCAAAGTTTTCCAGAAATACATAAATTGCATATTTATCTACATATCTGGCTTATCAGCATTTGACTTTTGAATTTTTTTATGTTTCTGAGCAGGCGAAAAAAAAAATATAAACAAAACCCGAAAAAATGCTATCAGAACTCCTCCTATTCTTTTTTCCCCGGCCAAATGAATAAGCTTGTGTTTGTACAAGTGCTCATCCTTCCCTTCGTGTGAAATTTCGATCGCATTTGCTTCTCTTGGAATTGTTTAATCGGATTAATTTATTGTTTTCGCTCCACTGAAATACTTCGAATATTACTTAATTTTTTTCTTATTTCCCTTCTCCCTGACATCATTCGACTATTCAGTCTCTCACAAAGTGTCTACCTAGATGCATCATTCGTGAATTGTTTATTTATGTAATTTATGAACCGAAAATCACTCTGGCAAAGAAAAAAGATCTTATTGGAAAGAATGTTTCTCTATTGGGACTTATAAGTTCGGTGGGACGTTTTATATTGTGTTTGTTTTGATAAAGTTGTATAAACTACTGCACAGTTTGTAGTAACGTAGCACATAAAAACAGGATAGTATCAATCTAACAAAAGTAAGAAATCAAAATTTGAAAAAACTTCTGTTACACAAACTGCCACTGGATCAGAAAATACTGGATTCCATTCCAATTTTGTCCAGCTGACATACCATCCATACCTGTTTTATTTTTTTTTTTTTAATATTCGCCTTGACTTTTTGTTTTTTCATAATCTTCTTCCAATTGTTTCTCTTTTCAACACAATTGGTTACTTAAACTTGAGTTTACATATCTGTACATTGCAATTTTTTTATTTTTCAACTTAACGTAGAAAGTTGCATATTTCAGGTATTTAATTGTACATTTTTCCAAATATATTCGCATATATATGTGCATATTTTTCAGTTTTTATTGCATATAGTTCACAGCCCTACTCATTACTTTGTCACCAATAAACTTATCCATAAAGATCTTAATGTTCCATATGTAGCATGGTTTAGCCCAAACCAAAAACCTACCCTAGTAGTAAGCTACATACCCACTCAAATCCACTAGTTTCTCAACCTGCTTCCTACTTCATTCTCCAATAATCCTCAGGATGTCTGAAAATAAGATGTCTTAGAGACCTTCTAGTGTACAATGTTTATTGAAATGCTACTAAAGAGTAGTTATTTTCAAGTTCTGACATGATACTGTAATTGTTATCAACAAATTTACTTAATGTATATATTTTGTACGGTCCTAATTTCAATAAATTGATAAAAAAAAAATAGTCATTCAATAAATATAGTCATTATGATTTAAAAATGTAATTAAAAAACATATAGTCATTATGATGAGTGATATTATGAACATAATTGTGTTAAAAATAGTGACTTCAATTACTGTTAAGTTTTCATTGATGTCACACGATTTTAGAAGGGATGGGAGAGATGCCTCTTAGTTTAAGTTATTAAAAAATAAAAAAATAATATATAAAATAAAAAAACTCAATTACATTGGTAATAAAATTTTAAGTAACGTAGCACTTAGAAAATTGATGAGGACCCGAGATTTTATAATGATAAACTTAAATAAGTGCGAAACAAGCATTTGGTCGATCGAGACTTGCTATAGAGCATTTCGTTTCTACTCAAATTGTTGAGTTGGCTTTAGATAAACTGTGGTGAAGGAAAGTTTCTAAACATTCATCGTCATCTGAGTTAACGAGGAAACATTGCATTGTTTATTTATTGAATGACTTGAAATTTGTCAAAAATAACTTTCCCAATAATTCTCAAAAACATTTACTTAAAAGTATTGATATCAAAAATAAACAATCGAATAATATTCTAATGTTACATTTTTTTTCTTTTTAAACTTCATTTTACCTTAGATTAATTCCTTCTTTTTTTCTATTTATCAATTTATTGAAATTTACAACTGTACAAATATATACATTAAGTAGATGAGCTGATAACGATTACAATAACATGTCAAAACTAGAAAAGAACAACTCATCAGTAGCACTTCAATGTGAGTGGGGAGCAAGTTGAAAAACTAAAGGATATGAGTGGTTATAGCGCTTATGATGGAAGGATAGGTATCTGGTTTGGGTTAACTCAGCAACATATGGAACATTAAGGTCTTTATGAGATCAATTCTAAATATAAATTTCTACAGTGTATGGAAATGATTATGGAATATATTATGTATAACATATTCTTTATATTTATTAAAATACTTTCATCTCCTACCACAGCTTCGCCTAATCTTACAAGTAAAGAACTTAATTCAAATTATCAAATTTGAATTAATAATTGAAGCTTTATTAGTTTCTCGATAAAAGTATTATTTTGAAGTATGCAATTGAGTATTATTTCTTCAAAGATATTTTTACGCAAAGCAGTCATTTTTAACTTGTTTAAAATTGAACAGATTAGGTAGTTGAAGAGTACGTACAACCATAATTTGATATTCAATTTTTTATTTTAATCTATGAATTGGCAATCCACATGAACAGAGACTATCAAGAAACTCTTGTTGATAATAGACTGCATTATCAGTGCTTATAACAACAGTCCATGATCCATGTTTTTGCACATAATATCAAAATGCAATAATCGATACTTTTTATTTTGCATTAATTTTTATTCGGGAAAAATAATTTTATAGATTTTATCTGATTAAATTCTAATTTTCACCCATAAAAATTATATTACATTGTGACAAATTTCATTTCTGCCACCCAACGTTCTACAATTAGATTTTTATTATTATAACTTTTATTATTACTAGAATTGTGAATTTGGCACAAATGGGTTCAGTATTTTTACCAATGTAAACCCTATTGCGGAATAGTGTTAACCACATTTCTGTCAATTATCATACTTAACTTGGGTCCAGTTCTGCGCACGCGCCTGTATCGTACGGTAGCACGTTAGATCTATCTGTGTTAAGTGTCCTTTTTACCAGTGTTTTAGAATAAAACAGCATGTAAAAAAAAAACAATGTGAACAATCTATTAGGATTTTTGTTTATTACACCGTACTAACGTGAGTAAACAGCTTGTTTATAAACTATATAACAGACTTTTGTGTTTACGAGTGGCATGAGACTGGCGTGTACTGTGGCCATCTTATCTAGCAGTACCCCACCAGGCTAAGCCAGTACTTTGCCAGTTGTCGGGGAAGGTGCTACTCGCGTTTTCCTCAGATTATTACGTATTGTCATACGTATACCTATATATCTATATCTATATATATTTTTTGTTTTCTTCTCTTTATAATAATTATATGAGCACTATAATAGCATGCGATATTTCCATATGGTAATGTCCAGTAAAAAGACAAACCCTAAAAGATCTAGAAGTTTAGGAAACACACCCAGGAACTCCCCAGCAAAACAGAAACCAAAACGGTCTAGTAGAATAACTCCTCCAGTCACACCAGAGAAAACTCAACAGAAATGGAATCACTACCAGGCCCTTCAACCCAAGTTTTTACTGATGATCGCCATTCTTTACACCTAACCCTTACCAAGTTTTATCAAACACAAAAAGAGACAATAGAGACTAATACCACCCCAAAAGAAATTAAGCCCCCACCCATCTTTGTAAGAAAATATAAAAAAAATTGACCTCCTATCCGTGCAATTAAATTAAATCAAACAGTAGGCACTGGGAAATATACATTTCATAGCCGGACAAATGACACAAAGATTATGCCAGACTCACCAGAAAACATACAGAAAAATTGTAAAGTTTCTTTCAGATACCAAGGCAGATTTCCACACCTACCAACTTCAACAGGACAGAGCACTTAGAGTGGTACTCCGGCATTTGCACTCATCAACGCCAGCCGATGTCATTGAACAAGAACTGACTGCCATGGGTTTTAGGATCAGGCAAGTTATAAATGTTCAAAGGGACAATAGACACCAGTTGGGTGCATCAAAAAAAATAGCCTTGCCTCTATTTTTTGTCGACCTCGACAGAACACCTGGGGTTGAAGAAATTTACAGCGTCAGCAGACTCTACTACACAAGGGTAGCCATAGAAAAGCCATACCAAAAGCGGGAAATAGTCCAGTGCCACAACTGTCAGGCGTACGGCCCTCAAAACGGTACTGCCATCACGTACCACGCTGTGTAAAGTGTGGTGAACAGCACAAATCTGAAGAGTGCATTAAATCTAGACAAACACCTGCAGTTTGTGCATTATGCCACCAAGGGCACCCAGCCAATTATAAGGGGTGTCAGACATATAAAACAATAAAATTTAGAATCCAGACAACCTCTAGAAGGGAAGAGCCATCCAGACCAAGACAACCATCCAAACAAGTTAACGAAGCAGTGAGCTTTTCTGAAATGTTAAGAGGCCCAGAACCAATATCACATCCTCAGGCACTGCAACAAGCTGAACCTGCCTCTCACCAACCCCAAATTCCACATCCTTCCGCCGCTCATTCAATGCAAAATACCTATGCCACCAAACCAAATTACACTCCATACATCCCTCCTCCTCCGAATTCCTCTGACCTCACCAAACATACTATCGTCTTTCCTCTCAGAGTTCAAATCTATAGTTACCCCTCTCATAACCCTCCTTTCCACTGCTCTATCGCATTTTGTAATCCCACCCCCTAGAAATCCCTAAATGTCATCATTTAAGTCACTTTCGATCCTCTTATGGAACGCTAATGGTGTTCGCAGTCACACTAACGAACTAACTACTTTATTACAAGACAGACAAATCGACGTAGCCTTGATTACCGAAACAAGACTAACCAACAAACGACAGTTTAACATACCTCAGTACGAAACATATCGGACTGACCGCCCAGATGGAACAGCTCATACTGGATCTGCTGTCATCATACACCAATCCCTCGCTCACTACCTATTCCCTTACCAGTTCATGATTTCCTTCAATCCACTGCTGTAAAAATCCAAACCCCTTTCTTTCCGAGAACTATTGTCTCAGCGTATTCCTCTCCAAACAAACCCATTTCCGAATCCCACTGCACTTCCTTTCTAAACTCCTTAGGAGAACACTTTATTTTAGGAGCAGACCTAAATGCCAAACATCAGCAATGGGGAGCCAGAACAACCAACTCCCGTGGGCGAACACTGATGTCTGCACTAAATTCTTGTCCTTGCAATATCCTCTCCCCGGCTCTTCCACATATTGGCCTACCGATCCTAATCGTAATCCCGATCTCCTAGACTTTTTTATCCACAAAGGCCTAGGGCCACTTAATCATTCCATTACCCGCCTAGACGACCTATCATCAGACCATAGCCCATTAATCTTAAACCTATCCGTATCACCAATTCCTAAATCACCCTTTCCCTCATTTATCAGAGGTCCAGTAAACTGGAAACTCTTCCAACAAATCCTGACCGACCAAATTGACCTCAGAGTTCCCTTAAAAAAACCCGGAAAACCTGGATGATGCTGTTCACTCCTTTACTACCAAAATCCAGCAAGCCGCTTGGACAGCATTTTTACCAAATAATATCCCTAAAACCTCCAAAAAAACCCATTACCCCAAAACCTTTTAGACCTCATACATGCCAAGCGCCATTATGGAACAATGTGGCAACGCACAAGGCATCCATCCGATCGTTGCACCTATAATTACTACACGAAACTAGTTAAGCGTGAAT